>OY787636.1:21169041-25969041 GCA_963678965.1 Cruciata laevipes
ACTTCCATGATGCATGGTTGATTGCGGTTTGTTTTGCATATTAATTCTAAGTGCAGAGGTATAGAAGGTTGTGGTGATATTTGTGTTTAAAATATTGCTACAACTGATCAATTTGTGGTGAGAGTTATTTCCACCAATTGCTATATTTGGCTAACTGTGGGTACAATTAGGGATGGCACTGGGGCGGGTTTGGGGCGGGTACTAGCTATCCCATCCCCATCAAATATTTTAAAACCCATCCCCGCCCCATGACCCATGATGGGTACAAAATTAAAAATCATCCCCGCCCCATCGGGTTTTATTATAAAACTATCCCCGCTCCATGACCCGCCCCGCCCCATGCCCCATGACCCATCCCCGTCCCACCTCTTATATCGGCTTAAGCTACATTTGTTTATATAACTTTTACAAAAACGCAATAATAATTATATTGAGAAACATCAAACCTTTAAAAAGACAAAAATCTCAAACCCAATGAATTATGTAGAAAAATAAAAATCTCATCCAAACAAACAAATGTAATTGAAATTTCAATCAAATTTGTAATTATAAAAACGATTGCCAAAGAAATTAATCAATTTTATTTTTTATTAATTAATATATATAATTAGTGTGGGGCGGGTATGGGGCGGGAATAACGGGGATGGGGCGGGTTGGGGCGGGGATGGGGCGGGTTATGTATAAAATCCATCCCCGCCCCATGACCCATGATGGGTTGTGATTTCATCCCCATCCCCGCCCCATTACCCATCAAACTTTCCCCATCACCGCCCCAAACCGGTGCAAATGGGGCGGGTCCCCACCAAAACCCGCCCCAGTGTCATCCCTAGGTACAATTAGTTATAAAATTAATTACATGGGAAGTTGCCTTTTATTCTCAAATAAATTCAATTTAGTTAGTTTCTTCTGAGGTTGTTAAATTCATAAATGGTTTAATTAATTTACTATATGCAAATTTATTAATAACTAATTCGGATCAAGTTCGAAATATCAGACATGAATATGAGACTTAACATACGACCTCTAAAACCTAAAACCTAGGGTTTAAGAGAAAAAATCTTGCTCTGCAAGTACAATACCGACGGCGATCTCAATCTCCGGCGAAACACAGAATCCAACCCGATCGCACGAAGCGCACAGAAGACATGGACGATTTTTCCAAGCTTTACGCAAAGCTTTCCCTGCGTGATTATGAGAAGGCCGCCGCACCACACACGACGGCGCCGATTGAGAGGAACGATCTTTCCAAACTTCTCGTCGGAAAGGTTTTGGCTCCGAGAAGGATCCCGCACGGGAGCGTGGCCAACGTGTTTGGAAACAGGTGGGCAATGGCTGGGCAAGTGACGTGCTCGCCGTTGGAAGAAAACGTCACGTTGTTTGAGTTTTCGGATCCAGTGGATAAGGAGAGGGTACTAGAGAGGGAGCCTTGGTTGTTTGATGTTCAGGAACGCCACCTTCTGGTGCTGGTGGAACCTAGGCCAGGCTCGAAGGGGCTAGGTTACGAGTTTACCAAAGTTCCCATGTGGATACACGCTCATAAAGTCCCGTTCGAGAGAAGGAACGAGTACACAGCGAGACAGATCGGGGACGACATTGGTAGGTATTTGGGTGTGGAGAAGGATAGATGGGGACGATGCATGGGTTCATATTTGCGCATCCGTTGCGAAGTGGATGTCACAAAACCGATCAAGAGGATGCAGGCTCTTCCTGGGGTGGATGAGTTAATCCCACTGCAATATGAAAAGCTTCCGAATTACTGCACATACTGTGGAGTAATCGGACATGGGCGGGGAGATTGTGTGGACAGGTTGCGTGCACCGAGAGGGGAGCGGGATGAGGAGCATTACCCGAGCTTCCTTCGAGTCGGGGCGAATCTGTCGCCTTTCTCAAAAGATCACCGAAACCCTAGTCCCGGAGAAGAGTGGTCGGGTGGACCTTATGCGAGGGGGACGAGACCTGAACTGGGGCCGCGCGGCTTAGACGGAAAACCTCGGGATGACCAGCCCCGCCATGGGGGACAAGGCGAAAAAGCATCATCAGAGTTTACTGCTCCGGTGCTCCGGGCCGGTGAAAATCAAAGAGCTCCCCACCCCGGACCCGGACTGGGTATTCAAACTCGCTGAGGAGAAAAGGAGGGGAAAGATGAAGGTGGTGGAAGGGGAAGATATGGAGACGGGTACGATGGATTGGACAAAACCGTTTATCCCAGTCGCATCGGCTATCGGGAACGAGGAGACAAATGAAGTGGAGACAATCATGGTTGTAGAGATGCCCCGAGAGGAGACCATACAGAATAAGGAGTACACATGCATGGTCAATATCGGGGACGGGCTAGAGCAGCGACGGGAAGAGAAAGTGGATGCCGAGGATGGTAGAAAGGAGCACGAACAAGCTATGGTTTTTTCAGCAACGCCAACCGCAGCGACGCTGCCGAGGGGGGTGGTTAATTCAGAACCGATCAGCCCCCTAAGCCCATTCTTGGTTCCTGTCCAAGTGAACCTAGATACCCCGGGTCGTATGCTAGAAAAACACAAGGAGAAGCTGAATAAGAATAAAGATGGACCGGGCAGAGGTGTGCGAGGAAGAGGTCGCGGTCGTGGAAGGAGCCGGAGTGGAGGTGAAACGAGGGACGGAGTTGGGGGAGTTTCGAGTGACGAAGGTGGAGCCGAGCAGGGTTCGGCAAAACGTAAGCTTGAGATGGTGATCGAGGCAGGAAACGAGAGTGAAAAAACTCGGGGAGCAAGAAACTTAAGGCAAGCGAGGTGTGCACTGTTCTGGAGGAGACTGCTAACCCTATTCAGGCGGAGACTGGCGAGGTCCAGTCCCGCCAAGAGCCATGAGTCTACTCAGCTGGAACTGTCGAGGGGGCCTGAGGGACTCGGCTTCTAAGACAGTTCAGGAACTGCGCGCTCTGGTGCGCCTAAAATCTCCTTTAGTTATTTTTCCTTGCGAAACAAAATGCTCTAGTTCTTTCATTAATCGTTTAAAAGTTCAGTTGAATTATGATGGTGTAGCAGTAGATGCCCAAGGTCAGTCCGGCGGCTTAGCTATGCTGTGGAAAAAACAAATAAAAATAGAATGGCAGTCTTCTTCTTTTTATTACATTGATGTTTTGGCTTATATTTCTAATGTAAAGTTGCGGATCACTGGAGTGTACGGTGAACCGAACCCAAGCCTAAGACAACAGGCTTGGATCCGGTTCCGTGAGCTAGCAGGAGGGGAGGATGTTCCATGGCTCTGCATGGGCGATTTCAACGAGGTGCTGGCTCAGGAGGAATTTGATGGGAGAGCGCCACGGTCTGAAAGGCTAATCGAAAACTTTCGAGAGGCCTTGAGACACTGCGGCTTGATGGAGGTTCGGGATGAAGGTTATGAGAACTCACGATTTACCTATGTCAGAATCCGGAGGGGAGAACCGACAGTGAAGTCGAAGCTAGACAGGGCCACGGGAAACCAGGCTTTACTGAATGCTTTTCTGTGGTCATCAAGCAGCACACTGGCTATGCCGACTTCAGACCATATGGCGCTGCTAATTCAGCTTAGGCAGAGGGACCCCTCAGCAAACAGACACAGAAAGAAGAGGCGTTACAGATTTGAGGCATTCTGGGTAAAGTCAGAGGAGTGTGAGGTTCGAATCAAAGAATCATGGAGTGATGAGAACATCCATTTGGCGGATAAGTTGGAACAGTGTGCAGTGGGGCTTATGGATTGGAGCCGAAGGTCTTTTCCAGCTAGCGCCAAGAGGATAGAGGAACTGAAGAAGATGATCCATGCAATGGAGAATGCGGATTCAGCAGTATTGGACCATGATGAACTATTTTCCCTACGTCAGGAATACAGCTTTTTACAGGAGGCAGAAGGCATCAAATGGAGACAAAGAGCGAAACAACACTGGTACCGTGAAGGGGATCGCAATACCAGATTCTTTCATCGTTTTGCAAGCAATCGTAAGGCAAGGAACCAGATAGCAGGCCTCATGGATGCAACACAGACTCTTAAAACAGACGTGGATAGCATGGAGAGGATCATAGTGGACTACTTTGGAGGACTCTTCTCATCTTCCAACCCGGATGAGAGAAAGATGGCACAGGTTTTGGATCGAATGCCGAGGAAGGTCTCTCAGGACATGGCGGACAGCTTGTCGAGGCCTTACATGGAGGCGGAGGTGTCAAAGGCGGTGAAACAGATGCATCCACTCAAGGCCCCTGGGCCAGACGGTATGAGTCCTATCTTTTTTCAGAAATTCTGGCATATAGTTAGAGAGATGTAGTTGCTTGTGTGCTGGATTTTTTGAATAAAGGTGATTGGAGCCCAAGGATGAACTATACCCATATTGTCCTCTTGCCAAAAGTACAGCAGCCAGAACTCATCACTCAGTTCAGGCCTGTAAGTTTGTGCAATGTGGTGTATAGACTGGCTTCGAAGGTGGTGGCGAATCGAGTCAGGACGATTATTGGGAGTGTTATCTCGCCATCACAATCGGCTTTCATCCCAGGAAGGCTGATTACGGATAATGTCCTTGTGGCTCACGAGGTCCACCATGCGATGAAGGTGAAGACGAGTGGACGACGGGGAGAGATGAGTATCAAGCTAGACATGAGTAAAGCTTTTGACAGAATTGAATGGAAGTTTGTGACGAAGACATTGGAGAAGATGGGATTCCCACCATCCTTCATAGCTACCATCCATCAGTGCCTGTCATCAGTCCAATTCTCTTTTATCCTAAATGGAGAGGAGTTCGGGAAGCTCTCGCCGCAGAGGGGAATCAGGCAGGGGGATCCCCTCTCCCCATACCTGTTTATCATATGCTCCGAGGTGCTATCTATGCTGCTTTCGGATCTGGCAGACGCGGGAAGGATCAAAGGAGCTTGTGCATCACCGTTTGGGCCGAGAATTTCTCATTTATTCTTTGCGGATGATACACTACTGTTCGGGGAGGCATCAGTGGAGGAGGCTAGCAGGATACATTGGGCACTGACTATGTATGAGGTGGTTTCAGGCCAGAAGATCAACGTGGATAAATCGGGGGTGCTTTTCAGTCCGAACACATCCAGGGAGCTCAGACCGAGGATATGCGATGTGCTGAAAAGCCCTGAGGTGGAGTCTCATGGGAAGTATTTGGGGCTGCCTACGGTGATAGGGAGGAAGAAGGGCGAGATTTTTCAGTCGATTAAGGATCGAATCAGGCAGAAGATAGATGGATGGAACGAGCAGAACCTATCGAAGGCAGGGAAGGAGATAATGATTAAGTCTGTGCTTCAGGCTATTCCGAGTTACACCATGAGCTGCTTCCAGCTGCGAGGTTACGTAGTGGAAGAGATACATGGCCTACTCAGCAACTTTTGGTGGGGTGGCTCTTCATCGGAAAGAAAGATTCCTTGGGTCGGATGGAAAAAGATGGCCCGATCGAAAGGAAATGGAGGATTGGGTTTCAGGGATATTGGTGCTTTTAATCAGGCTCTTCTAGGAAAACAGGCATGGAGGCTACTTACAGAACCAGGGTCGCTTCTTGCTAGGGTGATGAAGGCAAAATACTATCGCAATGGAGACCTCCTGGCGTCGGACTTGGGATCGCGGCCATCCTGGGCCTGGAGGAGCATCCATGGATCACTGGAGTTGATTAGGATGGGGGCGAGGAGATCGATAGGCTCAGGAATGCAAACATCGATATGTAATGACCCATGGATGCCAAGGGAGGGGAACTTCATGATTCAGGATCCCCTACATATCCCGGGACATTTGCTCAGGGTGGCTGATCTGATTGATGAGGATACCAGGTGGTGGAAGATGGGACTAGTGGAGGAGGTGTTTACGAGAGAGGAGGCGGAGCTGATTAGGGGAATGCCACTTAGCAATCTGAGCTCATCGGATAAGTGGATATGGCATTTTTCGAACCCGGGGAAGTACACGGTTCGTTCGGCTTATCACACTGTGGTGGAGGCGAGGCAACTGGCTCAGACTACACCGGCGGCCTTACATGCAGAGAGTCCGGCATTTTGGGGCCGCTTCTGGAAGTTCAAGGTTCCGAAACGGGCACTGCATTTTGCATGGAGACTTTGCAGGGATTCTCTCTCGACGGTCTCGAACTTGAGGAGGCGAGGAGTGGAGGTTGCTTCGACATGTCCGTTCTGTATGGAGGAGGAGGATTCGACGGCTCACCTATTCTTTGAATGTGAATATGCCAGAGCTGTGTGGGGAACAGTCAACCTGATGCACAAGGTTGATGATGCGATGGAGCCGAGGGGAGACGCTTGGTTCAGGAAGATTCTGAAGGACGGGGATGATGAATTTTGTTGCCTCGTGGTGATGGTCTGTGATGGGATATGGTTTCAGCGGAACAAAATGATATTTGAGCAGACTCAGTTGGCAGCCAACGTCATGGCTGCAGGGGTGGTGGCCAACTTGAGGAACTACAGGAGTGCTCAGAAATGGAGAGAAGAACTATCCAGCTCATTGTTGTCGCCGACTCTGTTGAGGCCACCGGATCCAGGTATTCAGATTAACTTTGACGCTGGAATCCTGAATGGGGACGCAGGGGTGGGAGCGGTTGCACTAGATGAGTCCGGACAATTCCTACGAGCAGTGGCTAGGAGGATCCCGCATGTTAGTGATCCGGCCTTGGCGGAATGCTTGGCCCTGGAGGAAGCGCTAGTGTTGGCAAGGGATATGAACCAGCCGGTGGTGAAGCTGGTGGGGGACGCTCTGCATGTTGTCCAGATGGTGCACCAAGAAGTAGATTGTTCGGTGCATTGTCTGGAAACAGTCCTTAGGATTCGAAGTCTGCTAGAGAATAGCACTTGGTTGGGACCTTTTTGGGTACCCCGTAGTCAGAATTTTATAGATCATTCTCTGGCAAACTATGCTAAGTCGAACCCCCTTCTGTATGATTCTTGGGTTTCACCCCCAAGTTTCTTATCATTCGTTTCTGGACGATTTCCAGAACCTTGAAGTTGAATGAAAGTATTACATTTTTCAAAAAAAAAAAAAATTCGGATCAAGTTAATTAAATATTTTTCTATCTAAATATTGAGTTGTGGAATAAGTAAAAAATTATACTAGTCATGTTTTTTGTAATTTATTTGCAGATTACTCAATTTTAATGTGATGAATTTGATTTGATTTGATCAATTTTTAGAGAGTGATTTTTCCTCTTTCTCTTTATAAACTCTAATGAGTTGGACACATATAAACACAAATATGAGGTAAGGAGAAATGTGCGTCAGGGTAATACCACTACTTACCTCCGGTGATTTCTCTATAATCAAAGTTATAGGCTGTACGAGTCAACCTTGTTCAATTTAGCCAGATGGGCTAACCTTCCTCGATGTCTTTAGCATGTGAAAGTCTATTACCGGCTCTGTCAGTCTAGGACTCCAGGGAGACTGAATGGAGCCAAAAGATAAATAAGACTGAACGACAAGGGATCACATGTTATAGGTGTTCGTTCAATACTGTAACTGGCTTGCAGTCAACTAGTCCGACCCGAATTAGTTGAACATACGGTTAGTTGTGACCACTATCTTTTGTTTTAAGGGTAAATCTCTTCATTTTATTGTAAAACCATCTTCAAAATTGGAGGCCTCTAATGCAATTCTCATGATTTAGTAGAGATTTACATACGGTATTGACAATGAAGGTTGGTGGCAGTGTTGGATTTCGCAAACGAGTTGGTTTAAAGATGACTTTATTGAGCGATAGTGTATCAATCAGGTCGAGAAACCGAACCGAGTTGGTATTAAACCGAGTTACTAACTCAGGTCAGGCGGTATATAACAAGCGAGTTAGATTTGCATAACGGATAACAACAAATAAGATGCTTTCTGATTTTTCAACCATTTTAGTAGTAACCGATTTTATAATCGTTTGTTGTCAAAGTTTATAGAATTTTTTATTCAATGGATATTGAAATTTGTTATCATCGACCCATTTTATTATATAATGTAACGTTATTCTCATATCTATTGTGGAATTGTTTAAAGTTAGAGATGTTCATATGTATAGTTGTGGTGGTAAGAATAAATTGAGATTTCGTTGAGAATGAATTTGTTGTACAAGACACTAAATTGAGATTTCGCAAGGTGCGTGAAATGTTCTTCCCCGGCAAACCGCTTCCAAGTTTCACCAGCGTACGAGCAAAGAGGTGAAACTTCCACACCAGTTGAATACAAAGGCACCGAATGAGTCAAGAACCCTCCAGCTGCAACCACCCAGCGAGCGTGGAGCCGAAGAACCAGCAATCTGGCGCTATCTGGAGTGTCAAAGCTCGATCCATTCGCATTCTTCACCGGCGCAAATTCCTCTTCGCGTAATACCTCAAACAGCGCGGTAGAGGGTGCATAAGGGAATGCATCAAATATGAACTGCTCCAGCTTGTACCCCATTGTCTGTCCATGAACTGATGGAATTCCCTTTTCAGCAAAATGAAAGATGCTGTCCTTCTCCAGACCATTTGCCACTTGGTTCAGAAAATCTAAAGTGAACATGTGCAGGCAGACATTACTCCAACAATAGCGAAGCCGGCCAGTTTGCTGATTAACAGCACTAGACAGTGACTGGTCCAACTCGGAGTATTCAACAACCGAAAGTGATCCACCCTTGCCACGCCGAACAAACACACCAACCTTTTCTTGAGGGTATGCCTTTCGAACAACTTTTGCAGCAGTTGCCACGGCTTTATCGATGAAATAACCCAGGAAAGTTGGATCAGCAACTCGGACCAACGCATTGTCTACTCCATAGCAGTCTATATATTTGATACCTCTCGTGGACATATCTTCCAACAATCTTGAGAATTTCAATGCTGAAAAGACTCCTCCATTTCCATCAGGAGACTTCGCTACTCTGTATGGAGTCTCCATGATAAATCTGCCATCTCTGGACACACAAGGTATGGTTCCCTGCTGGAAGAAGGTAACTTGATCAGCTTCAAGGCCAAAATACTTATGACTCTCGAAATACTTCCGGGTGGTTTCATCCGTAAAGGGGCTTGTCATTATGTACCAATGTATGGGTGGAACGTTATTTGAACCCTCATTTATAGATTGAGAAGCTAATCTCTGCACACGCAAAATTCTTTCTGCTTGAAGTTGAAAGAGAGACTTGCCAGATGGAAGTCCAATGTTGAAGCATCCTTTAGGATCTGAGCTTCCAAGTCGAGTTCCCTGCCCACCAGACAAGAGCAACACAGCTAGCTTCCCCTCTGCTATTGATTTCATTCCCATCTTCCACCACTTTTCCCTATCTTCCATTGTCCGCTCCTCCACAGTCGAAACAATGCCCTCTGGCACCGGCTCGATAGCAGCTGCCGGAAGCCCTTGTGAGTTGAACGAACACCGAATAATCCGATCAATCCTCGAGAGATCCAGGCTCTCAATCTCCCGGACAAGGGAGTCGCGTTCCTCGACGGAGAGTTTGTCCCAGAGACTGAAAACGTCTTCTTGTCCGTAGTCCTTGAGCTTCTCCACAAGTGCCTGAGGAGGGGACGACATTTCGTCAGATTCCAGCGTCCTGATGTTGCGCTACGGTTTGGATCTCCGTTACATTGCTTCAAACCTATTTACAAAAGTAACAGAATAATGATATATGCACATGACCAAATATATTATATACAGCCAAATTTTAAACACCATTCACTAAATTAAATTTTATTTAACTTGTATTCTGAACCTAACCATGGTAGATATATATTGTAAGAGAACATCTCATCAGATTCAGAAAACCGAGTTAATATCTCATCAAAAAACAGGCAGTAGCTGCATGACATTCCATGCACGATAAATGATCTGATCACATTGTATGCACATCAACATGTAGGAAGTTAGTTTGACATTTTACATGAAAGTGTAGAGCTGAAAGTATACAGTTTATTTACTATGAGCAGTTCCACACAACAGGACACGTACAGAGCATATCATATTAATTCTGGAGTCGTTTGGTTCACAGGTTATGGTGGTTGCGAATAAAAGATTAGCACTTTCAAGTCCTAGTAAAGCATGCTAAAGTTCTTGCATGAGTGACAATAGAATGATGATTATATGCATTATAGGCTACAGAAAAGATGATGCCAGAAGATCAAGGTAATGCTTTCGAGTCAAAGCTTGCCAGACTTCAACCATAATATAGTATCATCTACCCTATTACTATTGAAGTTCTTTGCCTAATCGAATTGACAAATTAGTGAAAGCTATTTCTAACAAACTAAACACGAAATGGTTGGACTAAAACTATGTCAACGGACAGATTTTGAGTTCCCAGTATGAGTGGAGATTCGCAATGTTGTACTTTTGATGGCCTAATGCACACCATTTCATCTCCATTATCATCGTACAAGGCATAAACTGAACCTATCAAGCTCCAACGACGAATAAAATACACAATAATTCAATAACTACAACTAGCACGCTCATCAAACTGAAATTGGAAGCTAAATAAGGTAGAGTAAGGAGAACAAACGGCGATAATGAGCCAGAGGTCGAGTGGAGCTTGCTCGGCCTTGATAATGTCGGAGGCGCCACGGAGGAGCTAGTCCAGAACAACCCAGAATAATGCCTGAACCCGGAGAATGAGATCGTGGTTGAGCCCGGCGATTTAGTATCCGGCGTCGGATTTCACAATAATCCAAATCCCGAGTTTGCCGTCCGATCAACTCAAAGGACAGCAGATCGGAGTCCTGCTTCAAAATAGCCGGAGTTACGGAGAGGCGCCGAAGCGCGGTTCTTCAACGGCGGCCAGGAAAGATAAGTTTGGTGGATTTCGTCGGAGAAGAAAGGGGAATTTCGTCGGGGGAGAAGAAGACAAATCTGATTCAAATATTTCCCAGAGAATAACAATTTAGTCCCTAATATGTAGGCTAATATTGCTATTGCGCTGAAAATGAAGTTATTACAGAATTATCCCAAAACTTTGGAAACTTCTATTATAGTTTAGGGAAAATTGGGATTAAGGGCAGTGGAACATTAGAAATTGGAAGGTGAGGTGTAAGATTCACATAATTTCTAAAAATGATAGTGAATAATTAAATAATTTTAATTGATATGATTATTAATATAAATACACTAATATCCCTATTTCTATTATTTTTATTTAGATTAGTTGTGCTTAGTTAAATTAAGTTTAGTTTCAATAAGTTCACTCTAAATAAATGTATTTATAATAGAATTAGTCAAATTTAGCCCTATGTCATTTTACGTATTTTTGGTTCAGTTCAGTTTAGTTAAATTTAGTTCACTTTTCAAACCAATTCCTTTAGCTCAATTTAATATAACTTTATTCAGATCCTTCAAAATTGGACTAATTCAATCAATTCAAGTTCACCTTGCTTTAGTTTAGTTAAGTTTAATTTAGTCCCGCTTCATTAAAAGCAATCAAAATCTTGGTAAAAATTCAATACGTACATGTCAATTCATATCCAACTAAAAAATTACATTTACTTTTCTTTAGGTCAATTCAATTCAATTTGGTTGACTAAGTTCATTTAAATCTGCCTAAATTCAATTTAATTTGGCTCCATCATTTTTTAAAATTCTTAAATCCAATTTAGTTCACTTCCTTGGTATTTAATTGAATAAAATTTCATCAAGTTCATATGAATTTGACTGTTTTGAACTGAATTTTAATGATTTGATCAGAAATAAATTTTATTTAATTGGAGCAAAATAAATAAAGCTAAACTGAATTTAACTAAATATAAGGAATTTAAAAATTAAAATAAGAGTACTATTGTCTTTGTATAAATAATCATATTAATTAAAAATAAATTAATTATTCACTGTTTTTTTCAGAAATTATGTACATATACACTCTACTTACTAATTTCTAATGTTCAACTGCCCTTAATCTCAATTTTTCCTATAATTTATATGGATTATTTAGCCCATTTGGTGACGAGAGGTTTAATAACGTTTAGCTTTTTAGGATATATATAGATAGTTGACTTGTCAATCAGCTTTTGATAGTGTTTGATGATGAGGTTTTTCTATCTAGCGGTTTTGATGAAAACACTGATTTCTGAAACGATAGAAAGAGCAGCGTTTGTGAAAAATTAATTAGAAGAATATTACCAAATCTCATTTTTATCCTTATTCATTACAAAAAAATAATTTTCACAAATTCATTTTGAAGTTTTAATCTAAAATAAAAGGAAATAAATTTGAAAAATAATCACATACCAATGTGAAATTCAAGCATTTTTAATCAAAAAAAATTTTAAAAAATAATTGTAGTATATTAATAATTAATAATATTTTAAATGATATAAAAACATTAGAAAATAAAAATACATTCGATACATCAAAACAAATAATACATATTACATAAAAATAAATTATAATAAATTATACGGAGACCCATTTTAGTCATTTAGCATAATAAAACAACTATCCGCTAATTGTTTTTAACCAAACACTCAAATACAAACCGTTAGTCAAAAAAAGCTAATAAAATCAGCTAACAGGTAACCACTGATTGCCAAACGGGGCCTTAACCTTGGTCTCTATAAGGACAGTCTTAGTGTCTCACTCACGATTTTCTAATTCACCATTGTTAGTGTATATAGTTTGCCTACTAGGTAGCTTGAAAATGTGTCAAGATATATGGTCTTGTAACTTATCGTTGTGGATGCTATAACACTCTTTGGTACAAACGTCAAGATATTATTTGACTTGATTTTATTTTGGGTTGAGAAACCATTAATAATCCTCGTATTCTTCCGGATGATTCTAACTTTAAAAAATTTCAAGTACGGTACAAACACATTCTAACATATTCTAAATTTTATATATAATCAAACATGAAGGTTTTCCGAAAACAACAGAAAGTTTTTTCTATCTTGGAACTTAATATAGAAGGTTTGGGAAGCGTGAAGTTTTTTCTTTCTTTCTCTTCTAGAAGAGACATGCATACACACATATTAATATATCCTCTTCCATTGACTTGCTTCTCCATTTACAAATTGTGTTAATTATAAGTCACAATTTTATCTCGAAACCTTCATTCTTGTCATAAATCAATTGGAAGAAAATAAAATAAAAAATCCCATGTTTTAGAGAATAAAGTTTTAGGTATATCCCATGTGCTTGATTGAGTTGATTCTGGAAGCATGGTAGATATTTAGAGTCGTTTTGATGTTCCCATTCTACTAATTAAACGGGGGAGGGTCTTATTAATTTCGACCATGTATTTGTTAACATTTAACATTTTTTATGTTTTGAATGAAGATTAACCATCATTTCATATTCTTGTTGTTATGTTTCAAGTTTCAACATTTCATTGAGTACCTTGTTATGCTTTTCCTTTTAACAATTAACATTATAACAATTAGAGTACTCACAAAGCTGAGTGAATCTCCCAATCAAATGATCATTGTAACAAAGTAGACCCCTTCAATAAGTAAATCTTTCAAAAGTTTAAAATGCTTTCATTTACACTTATAATGAACCAACATTAATAATGAATCCATAATTACTCATGCTCTATTACTCTAGTTCAACCTTAGTTCGACCAGATTAACAAAAATAACTTGATCTGATGTAACACAAGTCTAAATCAAGCAACCCAAATCAATACAATACATTATTAATCCAACTCAACTCAACTTAACATAATTTGAAATACCTTATCCAATACAAGTTTAATCCAAATTTATTTTTACCGAACACGAACACCCAATCGTTTAATGAAATGTGACACTTGTGAGTTGTGACTTCTGAAAGTGATTTCTTGCACAATATGATCACTAGAGCTGTCAATCCTGACCCGAACCCGACAAACCCGACATGACCGACCCAACCCAATTTGACACGTGACCCAATTGTAACCCGAAAATTTTAAGGTTGAACCCGACACAACATGACCCGACCTCAACCCGTAAAATAATTTTGACCCGATATATTTTGATCCGAACCCGACCTAACACAAAGCCGAAGATGACCCAAACCCAACTAAGATTTTATGTTTGATTAGTTGTTAATTATAGGAAGTTAAGTCATTAAACTATATTTTGTTAGTATTTATAAGAGAGAATGTCTCATGTCGTCTCATTTGAGACTATGCCAAATATTGATCTTCTCACTTTCAAACATGATCTTTTACGTATTAAGTATGGTCATATAGTGTATTATTGCTGATATATATCAACACTGATCTTTTATATATTAAGCATTACTATTCTTTTGAGATTAGGACAAATGTTGATTTTCTTTCAAACATGATCTTTTACATATTAAGGCCCTGTTTGCCTGAGTTTATTTGTAGATCAGTTCAATTCAGTCCAGTTCAGTTCAATTCAGTTCAGTGAAAATGTAATTTTATGAAATTCATGTTAATTCAGTCATGTTTATTCCATTTTTCAATACATCAATTTTTACTTCAGTTCAGTTCAATTCAATACATCAAGAAAGCTCTAGCAAACAGGGCCTAAGTGTGATCACTTAGTGTATTATTGTTGACCTTCTCGCTTTTATATATCAACACTGATCTTTTACATATTAAGCATGACTATTTAGTGAGACGGATTGAGAATTTGTCTTCATACAAATTTAAGTAAGGTTTAATTTTTTATACTTATTTTAGTTAGTATATAATCTGAGTTAGTGTCAACTTAGCATGTTCAATCCTTAGTTTTCTCATAAAGTTAACTCGTTAATAATTTATTATATATTTTTAACAATAAGATAATAGTGATAATGACTGAAGTTTTTACCCGAACTAACCCGAACTAAAATTTTGAAATCAATTCGATCTGAATTAATACGGCTAATAATAATGATGCAACATCAAAAATTTGTTCTTCCCATGTTGGTTTTGTAGATTATAGTTTTACTTAATCCGACTCAACTTGACAAACGAGTCTAACCCGACCCGACCCGACCCAAGGCAATTCTTTCTGAATCCGACCCGACCTGACAATCAGCGCTGACACAAATTTAACCCGACACGACCCGATAAAAAAATTCTGAGCTGAAAAAATCCGACCCGTATCAACCCAAACACGTAACCCGACACGCCAACGCGAATTGACACCACCAATGATTAACCATAGTGAATTCTTGCACAAGGAAGGCTAGTTCACACTCACATGCTTGACTAATTCTGTACTACACACCATACCGTAGTCTGCTGTAGTCCTTCAATCTTGGAGGGCAAGGAACAACATCATCACTTCAGTCATCACAGTATACAAAAAGACCAAAACACCCCCAAAATTTGACTATAAATACCGCTTCTGGCTGCACTCTCACACCACAACTCAACTCACAACCAATCATCTCTTGCGCAACAATTCCCAAAATTCTCTTTTGCTTTCTTCACCATTTCTGAAACTCTGAAACCATGTTGAGCTCAAATCCTACTCCAAAACGTGGCCAAATCAAGATCAGAATCCTCAAGACGATTGCGCGATCCGCGGTCGAGGCTCTGTCCCGGTCCAGGCAAACCAGAGAGAGAAGGAAGGGGAAGCGAGACGCCGCCGAAACCGGTTCAACCACCCCGGTCGGAACAGTTCCTTCCGGTTACAGCTCCGATGCCGATGAACTTGCTCCTCCTTACTAGCATTCCAAAAAACAGAGTACTGTAACCATAGGCTGTTTGTTTGTTCTTTGATTTCTGGAATGCTTCTTTTTCTCTGTCAGAAGCTGTAAATATGAATCAATCGCTTCTGTTTCTGGAAATAAAGTTGTGTTAATTTGTATGTTTATTCATAGATCTGGTTCATCAATCATGGCCTCAAAATGTGCGAAATGAAATGATGAAATTGATGTTATTACAAGTTTAAAAGCTGTTTGAGGATGGAATAAACCGATGACAAACTACTTAATTAGATAAAGTTGATCATATCAAATTGTTGATGATAAAGTTGACCCTTTGTTATACAAAAAAAGAACTATATAGAATAATCCTAGTTCAATCCCTTTTGGGGGGAAATATTGGACTTGGTCAAAGGCAGAGTGGCCTTTACTAATTTATTCAACCTTTATTAACATTCTACCTTTAAATTAAGGATATAGTGCTTCAAAAGAAGCCTTATAACAGACTTGATTTTGCATTAACTATAAAATAAGAATTTATATTTATTAAGATTATATTACTTGTTAAAGAAATTTAATTGTTCTTAAAAAAAAGGAATTTATTTGTAATGTTTAATGTATTTATATGAAAATTATAATATTTAACTAAAAATGTACCATACAAGGAACTCATGTTGAATTGTCAACGTTTTGAGTCTTGAATGATTCAATATCGCAACTTGCAGTGACCTTAATTAATTATTACGAGAGTGTACGGATTATACAATTTAAATGAACTACTTCATCATCTCCACTCCAGGACGAGATTTTGAATCAAGTCAATTCCTTCGTATTATAAACTAGTTTGTTTAATTAATAAGGAAGGAGAGGAACTCTCTAATCTGGCTAATCAACTCCTTTTTAGAGAATGATGATTATTTTTGTACAAGGACATGAATTAAAACAGTTTTATCACGAGATAAGTTGATTTTGAGCAACATTAATACGTCTCGTTTTATAACAGATTTTCTCTTATTTGTATACACTTAATTTTAATGATTACTCCGGTAACTATTTCGGGCTTCAAATGATGCAAGTTGTTGTGATTTCTCCTCAAAACTCAAATAGAGTTTATCTATATTGAGGGTTTAATTCTTATTGGGTTTAAAGAGTTTAGGCCTAATAGATTAAACCTATGGTTTAAGGGTGAGTTTTAGTATAATAACTTTTGTTTATGCTTGAGCCGTCGGGTTAGTTTTCTTGAGAGCTTGTGAATTCGGGTGTTTGGGTTAGGGAGGATAGAAGAGGGTTGAGAGACTTAGTGTGTTGAGACATAGAAAATACTTTGTAAGCTCTTCTATTTTGTTGTTGATTAGAGTTGTTTGTTCCGTGGTTTTTTTCCCAATTTGGATTTCCACGTAAATTGGTGTTTTTGTTTTTTTCTTTCTTATTGTTTTCTATTGGTGGAGGGATTAAAATCCCACCACAAGTTTGTATACGAACACTTGTTTTTGAGCTCATGTTTTCAGGAATTCCTCATCTTCTTGGTCCAGAAAAAATCTTTCACGTGATCATTGACCTGAATGACTCAAATGGTTAATAATTAGTTAACTTAGTGAGGAGAGGTTGAATTCAAAATTTAGTCCACGGTCAATGTTGCCAAAGATAAGATTGAGGAATATGATTATAATGACATTAGATTCTATGCTTGATTACTATAACTATAAAGATGACTTGATTTAGTTATTTTTCTTGATTAATTTTTCAAAGCTGTACTAAATACTGTAATTGAATTTTCTTCGACTTGAGAATTAAGGCCGACAACTGCCATTAAAATAAGGTCATGTATATTGAGAATTCTTCAAAGAAAATTTACCAGTCATATTGTGAGGTGCTATGACGATGGTGTAATATGTTTGAGAAACTAGTTGGTGAACTTTGTAAAGTTGGTGGTGCACTTGAAGAAGGAGATGGGTAGCTAGTTGCGGAGTGCGGTTGTCAAGCGGGTAAGTTTATCGAACTCATTCATAGAAGATTACATCTGTGTCTTCTTAGTGTTAGAACCTTAGAGATATAGGGCAACGATGTCAGTATTAGGAGAATGGTAATTTGGTCTTTAACAGCATGTATACTTTTACTCTTCATGATGTTTTACAAAAAAATTATTACTGGTTAACTTGTTAGTCAAAGTGGTTAAAATGAAAAACTAAGTCAATCAAGGGTCATTATTTAGCACTTCTAAGCAATTGAGCTCATGAGTATCACATAAATAAAGTGGTGGGAGTATATGTTTTCTAGACAACAATGCCATTTTAAAATATTCATTTATCATTTTCGCCTAAAAATTAGTTAATAGTCAAACCATTGGCCCCAAGAGTTAAGAGGTTAAATTGAAACACTCTTAGGTCCGGTAATCTTTCTTCCATTCAGTGGATGATTTCACACTTTCTAAAATCGAATCCCAAGTGGTGCTTACATGAGAACTAGCATTTGGTGTGATGGATTTTCGGTAATGTTTTCTACATTCCGTTTTGACTAGCATTTACGTTAACGTCAGGGTAGATAAGTACTTTCGAAATATTGTCTATGTAAATAACATATATCTCAACATGTCAAATTACAACGAATCTAATAACGAATCTCATAGCTTATTAAAAAGAGTTGCGGCATAGCGAATCCAATGCAGTGACGTCTTCGCTGTTCATATATGTTTTTAAATTAAGTTACTTTGACGTGACATAGAATAGATGGTACACTATGTCATGCATTACAACCGGAAATAAAATAAATGTGACACTTTGAATGAAACGGATGAAGAAACTTTGATTGAAACAAAATGACAGTACATAATAAGATTTCATTTTATCATTAAATGTGACACTTTGACTGAAACAGATGAAGAAACTTTGATTGAAAATAACAAGATTTCATTTTATCATTAAAAAAAAGAAGCTAGAATTCATTGATTCTAATTGGAAAAAACCCCGCACTAAACATTAATAAAGCAAAAAGTAAGGAATGTTCAAATTTGAAATAGGAGTACCGCAAAAATCCCAAAAGGGCAGAAAACTCGAATCATCAAATTAGTCAACGAAACGGCTCCCACAGTCCCACTACAAATGGCGACAAACCCCATCATCCCATTTCAAAGATTTTCAAATTCTCTGCTGAGCTCCAATTCCATTCCAGAATTCCAAGGGCGATGGAAAACGATAAGGAAAATCAGAGGAGCGCGGCGACGGCGTCAGACGGCGTTCCGACGCACGGCGGGAAGTACGTGGAGTACAACGTTTTGGGGACGCTGTTCGAGATCACCGCTAAGTACGTCCCTCCGATTTTGCCCGTCGGGAGCGGCGCCTACGGTGTTGTCTGGTAATTCTTCCCCCCTTTCAGTGGTTTCATTTGATTGATTGTTTCAGTTTTTGAAGTTGTTGTTTTTGCAGTTGTGCTACGAATTCAGAGACGAAAGAATCCGTTGCAATTAAGAAGATTTCGAATGCATTTGATAATCGAATCGATGCCAAACGGACCCTTCGGGAAATTAAGCTTCTGACGCATATGGATAATGAACATGTAATTTACTGAGTGTTTTTGTGTGTGTTTCGTTGCTGTATTAATTGGGGTTTGATGGCTTTCTGTTTAAAGAATGGTTTTTAGGCTGTGGAGATAATGGAATTGGTTTGTGAATTGTGATTCTGTTTGCAGGTTATCAAGATCAAGGATATCATAAGGCCGCCCGAAAAGGAAAGTTTCGATGAGGTGTACATTGTTTATGAACTAATGGATACTGATCTCCATCAGATTATATGTTCCCCACAACCACTCACTGACGATCACTGCCAAGTGAGTTTAATTTGACTTCTTTTCTCGTGTGTTATTAATTGAACAATCATATGTATTGAGTCGCTAGTTGTGGACATTTTTGATTGTGCAAAAGACTTTGATTAGTGATTACTTCAGTGTTTGGATACGAATACGATGTTAGTTCTGGAAAAACTATTCTTTAGGTTCATGGAATATGATCCTTTCGTGCTTCCATTGGGTATAAAAGATGTTTATAATCACTATTTAATGTATATAAGGCTGTGTGTGAACTGTGTGATTCCACTACTATGTTAGTTATCATGCCACTCTTTTGTTTGTTCTGTTGTTTGAGGAGTGACGAGTATTGATAGATCAGCTTATTGTACATATGCCAGTATTTTATGTACCAGCTGTTGAGGGGGCTTAAGTATGTTCATTCTGCAAATGTTTTGCACCGGGATATTAAACCTAGCAACTTGCTTCTTAGCTCAAACTGTGACTTGAAGATATGTGACTTTGGCCTTGCAAGAACCACCTCAGAGACTGACTATATGACTGAATATGTTGTAACTCGTTGGTATCGAGCTCCTGAGCTACTGCTCAACTGCTCAGAGTACACCACTGCGATTGATATATGGTCTGTTGGATGCATTTTGCTGGAGATTTTGAATAGGGAACCTATTTTTCCTGGTAAAGACTATGTCCATCAAATGGCACTCATCATGAAGGTACTTATCCCTTAATCAAACCTTTCATGATCATTCATGCTTTGCTGATTGCTGATTGGTTAATGCATTATGCTTGTTGGCTATGTCAGCTGTTGGGATCCCCAGATGATTCAGATCTTGGATTTCTGCGAAGCGAGTCAGCCAAAAAGTATGTGAAGAAGCTTCCATTTTTCCCCAAAAAAACACTTTCTGAAAAATTTCCAGGTGTATCCCCTGTTGCCCTTGATCTTGCTGAGAGAATGCTGATGTTTGATCCTGATAAACGAATAACTGGTATGTCTATTATCACACAAATGTCCATATAATAGTTTCTCATCCAGTGGCTTCGAACCTGTGCTTATCTGTTTGTCTGTGGTCATTATTGAAGTTGAAGAAGCATTGAACCATCCATTTCTGTCATGTCTGCATGAGCTCAATGAGGAGCCAATCTGTTCATCTCCATTTGCGTTTGACTTCGAAAAGACATCTTTGACCGAGGAAGAAGTGAAGGAGCTTATCTGGGAGGAGTCATTGAAATTCAATCCTGACAAGAATGAAAACTGATTCCCTTCTATCATCCTCCCTTTTCCTGTCCGGGGCGTTTGTTTCTTGATTGCTAAGAAGAGTTTGTTTTTGAGTCGTTTTGCGAGTTTGGTTACCGATACAAAACATGGTACAAAGTATAGAAACTTACAGAAATCATTACTTTGAGATATATAGAGGTAGAAATTCCCTTTTCTGATTTATGTTATTGCTGAGAGATGAATGTGTAATGCACTTGGAGACTTGTCTTTGGATCATGTTTTATGGATTTCACATAGTATGAAGAATAAGACTCCACAATTGCTTCTGAAGGAGTTTAACATCAAGTGTGAAGTCATATCATATTTTTATTTTTTCCTACATTTATAAAAAAGTTAGATTATGTTCTCTTGAACGTATCTATGGATCAGTTCAATTCATTTCAGTTCAATAAAATATGATTTGTTGAAATTCTAGTTAATTTAGTTATGCCAATTCTGTTTTTAAAATACATTAATTTTTAGTTCATTTCAATTCAATTTACTCAGTTCAGCAGTTCAAGCTTTAAACATTTTGTTTTCAAGAGTTAAAAACCCTTTTCATTTTCTCATTCTGTAGCTCGTCAAAGTGCGACACATAAACCACAGAACTAGGAAAAATAAGCCTAGCATTGACTTAAATTATCACAGGTTTCCGAATAACTGAATTTCAAAATGATGGGTTCACTGCTTCAATTCATTTTAAAAGAGCCCCGAGCTCTCCGCAGAATAGTTAGTAATGGCGCCAAAGCCTTGTCGATTCCGGTACGGCACTCCTTCCGCCGCCGCCTCCACTCTACCGCGCCACCACCACCACCGTGAGTTTCTAACAGTTCTCCGAAATCACGCAGCTTAGGTATGAATTATTCCTTTGATTTTTCCGTTCAATTCATGCAGATCGTTTGGCATTGCGTTTGACATTGACGGCGTGCTTCTCCGCGGCGAGTCTCCGATCGGTGGCTCTCCTCAAGCTCTGAGCCGCCTGTATGAAGACCCCGCCGCCTCCACAACCAGTTGAGAAATCAATTTATACTCATCCTGTCTTTTTTTAAACTATTTGAACTTCGGAATTACTGTTTAGACTTAGGGTTTTAAATTTTGTTCATACTCATCAAATGTACTGAGGTTTTATTCATCAACATTTGGTAGGTGCGTTGAAGATACCTTACGTTTTCCTCACAAATGGTGAGTGTACAATATATTGTGTGAATTTTTCTTTTTTTATATGATTAAAAGAAATTAAGGTGCTATAGAATTAGCGATATTCGAGATTTGGTTATCATTTTCCGGTTTTGTTCATGAGTGATTAATAGTATAGCAACTTAATAGGAGGGGGAGTTCCTGAGTCCAAAAGAGCCAAGGACCTTGCCGGAAAGTTAGGTGTCAACGTTTCACCCTTGCAGGTATCTGACTGAATTTCCTGGTCTTTATTTGATTTGTTTATGTGGGGAACAAAGATTTGTTTTCAACCTTTCATTGATAGGAATAATCACTGGATTTTTATCCGTACTATGGAGACAATCAGTTTATTTGTTTAATATTAATAATGAAACTTCTTCTTGCAGGTTATACAGGGACATACACCTTTCAATCATCTCGTGAAAAGGTCCATACCTTATCTTACCCATCAGAAAAGCTAGGATTCAAATTTTAGCTTTTAGAATACTAAAAATTGGTGATTGAGTTTTGATAGGACCGGCTTATCTGTGTAGCCTTATAAACAAGACATGTACTATGTTTAAAGATCCTATTGAGTGCCTTTCTCTGAATTGAAGTAGCTTTGATCTTGTACTTAGTTATTTTGTGTTAGATTTTACACTTTATCAAATAATGAGATATGCTCCATCTCTTTGCCTATTTCCTGCAGATTTGAGAATGATCTTGTTGTTGCTGTAGGAAAAGGAGAGCCTGCAAATGTCATGTCTGAGTACGGATTTAAGTAAGACATCAGCTTAGCTTCATTGCCTTTGCCATATATGTTAATCATTTTTTTTAAAGAATTACTCTTAACTACTTCTAATTAGTATCATTGTTGACATCTTCACTTTGTAAAATTTATCATTCTCAGAAATGTTCTTTCAATAGACGAATATGCATCTTTCTTTAAAAACATCGATCCTTTGGATCATTATAAGATTTGGAGAGAGTTACAGCCCGTTAATCGTCAAAAGAATATTGATCCTGTCTCTCAGAGAGTGGAGGCTGTCTTTGTTGTTAGTGATTCAGTTGACTGGAGCAGGGATATCCAGGTTGGTTCTCTTTTTTCTGTTACTATGATGGGTTTTTGGTGTAAGAGGAGGATCTGATGTACATTGTTTAGAGAAACTGATAACTTGCTTTTTTTCCTTGTGCCCATAGTCTAAGTTGAAATTTTGTTAGGAGGGTTGTTCTTGAAACTTTTGTCCTGTCTCATGACTAGTATGGGGAAACTAAGATTAAAGACTTTATAGATATTATTTTCCTGTTACATATAGTGTTTTCAATATATATTCATACCAGAGTTTGTAGAGTACCATAGATTTGTGGGGAATACCTTCAATGTAATGTATCAAAGTTAGCTTCGAAGTCTTAGAATTTAATCTCTTGAAATTGCCAGGGGTTTTAGTAATCTATTTACTCTATCAGGAGTCAGGATAGCTTCAATATAACGTATCTAAGTATCAGCTCTGAAGTATAAGAATTTGATATCAACTTCAGGTTTTATGTGATATACTGAGAACTGGTGGTCGTCCTGGAAGAGAAATTGCGCACCAACCACCAATATTCTTTGCCAGTGATGATCTTGCGTATCAGGTTCTAATTCTTCTCAGGTGTTTACACACGCTGTTGTTAGTCGAATCTCAAGTGAAGTATACTGATAATTTTCCATATGCACCAGGCATTATTTCCTGCTGAACGGCTAGGAATGGGTGCATTCAGGATTGCTTTGGAATCTGTATTCAACAGGTAAAACTTTACTGAGTTTAATGAGATAACATGTTTTGACTTGATTATTTCTAAGAAGTGTGACTTTATAACTATTGAGTAGTATGAAGTTTTTATGATGGTGAGAGCATCTACCTATGATTTGTAAATGTTTGTTGAGAACTTTGGAGGAAGGATTGGATTAAAGTTGGCGGACATTCTATTTCTCCTCTCTTCTGTTATAGCATCACAGTTTAATGCTCTATAACATCCTAACATGGGGCTTTCATGTGTAGAATCCACCCTACAAATATGGAGTACACGTCTTATGGAAAACCACATTCCTTTGTATTTAGAAATGCTGAAAGAGTATTAACCGAAGTAAGGCAATCTGCCTACAAAAACATTGCAGCAGATGAAATGAAGCGTTTCGAAACCTTGTACATGGTGGGGGATAATCCATCAGTTGACATCAAAGGAGCACAGGAGGTTGGCTTTGTTTTCTCTGATACGCAAAAATTCGCATAAATTTGTGTCCATAGAGGATGCACATTGATTTTATTGGTTTCTGCAGGTTGGTTATCCTTGGTTTTCGATTTTAACTAGGACGGGGGTATTCAAAGGAAAGGGAAATCATCCCGATCATCCTGCAGATTGGGTAGGTTATTAAGTATTTTCTGATTGTTTCTATTTAACAAAACTGAATTTAAGAAGCATGTTTGATTGAAACAGATTGTTCTGTCAGGCAGAACTGCCACCAAAGATATAATTTCGAAATTCTTTTTAGCTGATTGTTACCAGAACTGACTCAAATGGTTTGTACCAATTTTCTGAGCAGGTGGTTGATAGCGTGGAAGAGGCGGTGGATTACATATTGATGAGAGAGAGCATGTGTTAGCAATTTACTGAAGTGCAAAGTTTATGACAAGAATCCAATTTAAAGTGCTCATTCTTTTTGTGTACTAGCAGAAAAATAAAAATGATGCCGTTTTCAAAAAAATAAAAATAAAAATAATGCTTTACAAAATTCTTCTCAATATTTATCAAACAAGACTTTCTATTGAGTTCATGTATTCATTTACCTTCATAAGAATGGCTAATTGCCATAACAGTGGTGAAACCGTGAAGCTATGTTGACTGATATTATATGTTACGAAATTGACAGTGTAGGTAACAGATTTTAAAGTGAATTCATGCTCCATAGCATGTCAATAAAAAAAACTTCAACACAAGACTGTCAGATGACTAAGCTGCAAAATCATCAAATTGATATAAGGGCCATCTATAAGTCTCATTACATTTTACCGTCAGAATTACTTCGCAATAACAAAACTATGTAGCATCAGACTAAAGTAAATCTAAACTCTTTCATGTTCGCAATATCATAGTGTCACTGAAATATTTCCATTCATTACTGTTAATGTACAGAGATTAAAATCAAGAAATGGCCTCTCCTCCAATGAGCTTAAAATGTGAGCACTTGTTTGGGCTGACTTCCAAGCTTTCCCAGTGCCTTGTCCAGGGCTGCATGGAATTGGTCAAAAGGGACAAGCTCCATACTGCAAAACAACAAACCAAGCACAAACAGGATAAAAAAGGTGTTGTAAAATTGAAACAAATATAGAATAATTCTGAGAAAAAGAGAGCATTATACTCATATGACAATTTCCCCTCCCGACTTAAGGCCAATAGGTAATCAATCATCATTCTGCACTCTTCAGCTTTGTCTGAACTCAACCATTTCTGCAACCAGAATCCCCGCAAAGAAACGTCCTAAAAGCACAGCATTCAACAAAGGAGGCATCAGAGAAACATTTCAACAAGATTTTCTAAAGATCAATTTCTGACCATACACAAAAAAATTGCCTGGAAACAAACTTTACTTCCCTTTTTATCACAGGGGCATGAGCACTCCTATAAATCAAAACACCACTAAAGTTCCTAATTTTATTCATGTACAAGGATGTGTAGGCATTAAGTGACAGAAACATTTTCAAGGCCCACCTTAAATATGAAAGATGCAGTTGATACGGTGATGGGTTTCTTTGACATTCCACCATATGTAACCATAGTCCCACCCTGCCTGCAGCCGGAAATACAGAGATAAGTTCTACACTACGAAAACCTAGCTGACAACTGAAAGAAAATTCAAAGTCACCTCAAGAACTTGAGAACCAATGAAGCAGCATTTCCACCAACACAGTTGAATCCCAGAACAGGTTCGGGGGCATTAACCTAAAGCAAGTATGGATTGTAAATTCTTCACCTCAGAGAAACAGGCAATTCTATTGTCAGGGTATAACAGGACAATTCATATTTAAATTTTGATAGTCAATGCATACAGAACAGCTTAGCACAAAGGCAAGTGGGAAAATGAGGGGTAGCGGGAAGCCAAGAATCTGATTGAAGGAATAGAAGAAGAAGTTAATTTTTCCGAATCAGAGACTAGATCTAGTCAACACTTCACATACCAGGAGGCCTTTAATATCTTTCACTTCCAGTTGTTTCTCAGTATATACTTCATCAGCACCAAGTTTCTTAAGTTTTTCTTTCACTTCATCTGATCCAGCCCTGTGAGATGTTATTTAAAGCATCATAAGTGACCTCAAAGTTCAAGCAAGTTGTACTACATCCGACAAACGTATACATCACATAATTAAGTAGTGACTACTCCAGCCACTGATACTGGTAACACGATATATAGGGATAGTCTCAGTGTATAATAGAATTTCAGAAAAGTGAAAAGGAATAGCCTCAGTCTCTCTCAGAAACTTTATCACCTCTATTCATTATACTTTCAGACCTCAGCTCATTATATTTATACCCCCACCCTCACACCCGCACACACAATTTTAGGAAGATTATCAACAGTTTAGTAATCAAAGTAGAACTTTCCATTCATTCCAAATTGATTTTTCTCATTCACTTACACAGCATGACACAAAAACATGAGGTGTCATGTCTAATGCATGAGTATCAGGCTCAGGTAGAAACAAAGCTACCAAATAGTGAGCCAAGGGAATGAAAACAAATAACTTCCTATTTGCAGACAAGAATTTTAACGAAAGAGCAAATGGCAATAAGACTATCAATCTTCAGAGTACCTGTCTCTTATGATGTTAATTGTACGAATGCCTCGATTACGCGCAAGCTGGATGACGCACTGCCCTACAATACTAGTGGCCCCATTTTGAACAATTGAATCTCCTATACCGTAATGTACTTATTAGCGGAAGCAAGCAACACATGCTAAGACAATATGGAGGAAACGGTACCTGACTTCAAATCAACAAAATCCTCAAGCATTCTTAGGGCTGTCAAAGGATTTACAGTGACAGTTGCAGCATATTCCATAGGAGTTCTTTTATCAATTTTGTGCCATATATTTTCCTCCTTCACAACATATGTCTGCCATGTTCCTTAGAACAGAGAAATTTTCAAGAAAAATCTAAGCATTATAGAAAGTGAAAATAAAATCATGCTCCCTCCATCTTATTAAGGCTGTTACCAAATTTAGAATCATCTTCATCAGCATACCTGAAGAAGGAGGCGAGGGGATGACCCAATCCCCTGGAGAAACACCCTTTACTCCAGACCCTACAGCATGCACCTCTCCGACTCCCTCATAACCACCCACCGCCGGCACCGGTGGCCGGACCGGATATACCCCTGCCAGAACACAAACAGAATAGCACAGCACATCAATATTGCCAGTTCATGCTGTTTCTCACACTGAACCACACTCAATATCCCATAAAATTACAGAAAGAGTGGAATGAAGACCTTCAATGCGATTGATATCGGAAGGATTGATCGGAGCCGCGAGCATCCTGACGCAAACGTCGTTTTCCTTAATTTCTACCGGGGGGAGTTCAGAGATTCTGGTAACGGTAGCTGGAGGCCCTTGCTGATCGTAGACCACCGCGGTGGACGGCGGAGACAAGGCCGCTGCTGAAAAGGCTCGCCGGGAAAAATACGCCGGAGCGCGCGGACAAATGAAGGAAGAGGGGAACGACCTCGTGGCGGTGGTGAGGGCTTTATGTATCAGTAGCTTCGCCGTCGTCATTATCACACTAGTAGGTGCTGCAGATAGAGTGGGTTTTTCTTCAGACTATCTTTCCGGTGATCACTGAAACTGGAATTGGAATTGGATATCGTGGTTCAAAGTGATATGTTGATTTATTTCAAAAAGTGGTCAAATGGACGACACAAAAAAATAATTTTGATCAGACAAATATCAAATTTTGAAGGGAGAAAATAATTTTGATCAGACAAATATCAAATTTTGAAATAGGGAGAAAATGATAAAATATGAGAATATAATCTTTGTCCGATTAAGTATAACCTTGATAATTTGACTATGTTTGTCCGATTTTTTTCATGTAATATGTTGTGCAAAACTCTTTAACATAATTCATTTAAAAGTGTTTATTCATTTTTATTACGAAATTACGATAGAAAAATAAAATTAACTACAATGGAAAGAGCGTCTTCTATAGAATGATCATAATTGAGATATATCGTAAATGTTAATCTTCTTAGTTTCATGTCTGATCATTACATATTTAGTGTTGATCTTCCTCATTTTCAAACATGATTATTTACGTATTAAACTTTTTGAGAACAATTATACCAGTTGAGAATTTGTACAATGGAAAAGATAGATGTATATTTGCTAACTGGAGCTTAAACAATCAAACTATAACTATACTACTTCATCAGAACAGTATAGCCAAATGCACAAAACTGATACCACATCCAGTACAATCATGCATGAATTCCTTCAAAACACTCATCAAGCATACTGCAAATATGCAAGATCTACTTGAAATGGAGCAATAAATACAGAATGGACCTGAACAAGTCCAAGCCATTACAAAACAATTGGTTTCATACTTCCATTATCCTACCTCTGCCAAAACCACTCTTACAGCCTCACCTACGATAAGCCAGCAGAACACAGCAGAAAAAGGAGAGCACAGCAGCTGCCACGGCCGAATAACAATAGGTCGGAACTTTCCCCAATCCTCCATAGCGAACCACGAACCCCATATCCTCAAACGACTTCAACTGCTCGCGAAAACCAGCATTCGGGTAGATGGAACTGCGCTTCTGCCTCAACGATTCAAGCGCGTCTTTAGCAGACAGCCCCTCGCTCCTCATCAGATACGCAGTCATCACAGTGGCACTCCTAGATATCCCTGCAAAGCAATGCACCAGCACAGTTCCTCCCTCTTTTCTACTCTCTTCAATGAAATTCAGGCAGACATCAAAGTAATCCAGCAGATTCTCGCTCTCGAAATCGCCCAAGGCTACTGCCATTCTCACGAACTGGAAATCCTTCCCTGCATTCTCCAGAATGTACTCCACGCCTCTTGACCTCCGGCCACTCACATTCTTGCATACGATTTGGGTGTCCTTTGAGGAGATAACCACATCGCTCCGCCATTCCGTGAAGGCTGAGATCGACGAGGAGCTTAGAATTGACAGCACGTGCGTGATTTCGTCGCTGCCGTGCTGGAGAATGTCGGCGGCATCCTTGATGTTGCCGAGATAGAGACGCTCGCGAACGAGGTCCGGCATATCCAGTACAATCACAATGGCGGGGGATGCTTGTAATCTAGCAGAGCTTCATAAACGAAAACACAACGGGACAGTAATTGAATCGATCAGATTAATTGAGCGGGAAACGATGAACATAACCTAATTGATTGCCCTGCCAATTCAGTGGGGAAAATCCGCAGTAACCTAATAAACTAATTGATGAGCTTCGAGGATATACAATCAATGAAAGACGCGAAAGAGGTGTTACCGTCGACGGCGAGAAATCCAGCGGTGGGGGTGGTGGATTCCGGCGGACACTGGTATTCACGTTTTCTTGTCTACTGCGTTTGGGTTTTTAGAGAGTGGGGGTTTAAAAATTTATTCAAAAATTATATTATTTTGTCTTTTATAATACTATTATTAAAATACAAAAATAGTTTTCTGACAATCGGATATTTTGTTCTCAAGCAGTCAAGCACCCATTATCTTTGTCTTTTCAAATCACCTACAAACAAATCGAAAATGATAGGGTGTGCTTTAATAAACAATTAAACACGGTAATGAACAAAATTTTGACAATTATTATGAACGATATAATGTAATCGTGAAGAAAAACTTAGATTGAACGAGCCAGAAAGGGGGAAAGGAGAAGAGGGAGAGAACAAAATTTTGGGGAAAAACTTTATTTCTGTAATTCCCGAATATTCACGTTCAGCCCCATGGGGCTTATATACAATTTAGACATTAAATAAAACTAAGACACGTGCCTAATGCACAATAAACGGAAATAACTAAAGAAATCGGGAAAAACAAAAACTGCAAATTTCAGCCAAAACAGCTCGAGTCGAGCCTTTTTATTCTGATGAAACCAATACTTTCAACAAATCGAGTGTCAAAACATTGATATGAGCACAACAGTCTTTTTATTTTTCTATATTTATAAAAGTAAAACTTGTGTTTCAGAATACGAATGACAAAAAGTTTGGAAGAGTTCACTCAAATGTTAACTAATGGGGGACTCGACTTTGCGAAATTTTATAGAGTATGAACTACTAAATTCTGGTCACTAGGAACCCAAAAAGAGCCCCTTACAAGACATTTCTCTAAAAAAAAAAGTTATCCTATCAAGCAGTGATTCACAAGCAACCAGGCAAGTAGTATCTCCACGACCCATTAGGACCACTTGTAGTGCATCACCAATAACACAAACATCCGATAGATTGAACGTCTCAACTAGCAACAAGGCTTATTCCAACGTTATAGTTTCGCCAGGGTAGGATCTTAAACATGCGGGAAACGCCTTGAAGTGGCTCAAAGATGACTGTACCTGTAGGCTGTAGCAATTGCATCATTGACAATTCTAGCATCGAAAAAGATCTCGTGAGTATCCTCAGGCGGCCGGAGCTCAGAAGAGAATTTGAGGCGTCACTCCAGCTTCGAGCTTCCAGGAATCCCTTCCTGCTTGTAATAATAGAAGATAGAAGCCACCATGACATCTGGGGCTAGATGATTCTACTCAAAGACTTGGCGATTACGTTGGAACCATATCCCATCACAAACCGAGACCACTAGTTCACAGAAAGGGTCATCATTGTCTCGTGAAAGCTTGCGAAACCATATTTCCCCTCTCATTTGGCTATGGTTCTGTACATGTGCCCACAGTCCCACTGTCATCCAAGCTGCCTTGGCATAGCCGCAATAAAAAAAGAGATGTTTCGTAGTACCTGCCTTTTCCGAGCATAGAGCACAAGCCGTATTCACATCTATAGTTCTGCACCGTAAATTCTCCACTGTAGGCAGTGAGTCTGAGCAAAGACGCTAAGCAAAGTGGAATGCACGCTTCGAAGTATAGAGCCTCCAGAATCAGTTCAAGAATGTCTTACTTCACCAAATCGGAGGGCATTGTAACGATGATGGGAAGACGATGTCGGGTTTTCAATGGCTAGATGATGAGCTGAGAGAACTTTGCGAGGTATAGCGATCTTGTTGCTCCAAATTTTGTAGCAGAATCTGCTTAATCACAGCGGCATCACCAGGATCAAAATAAGCGTCCAACTGTTGGGTTTTTAGGTCACTTCCTATGTGGAGAACTCTAATTTGGGTTTGGCCCATTTTGAAGAAGCTTTTGGAGAGTTTGACTTTGACTCAAGACTTATATTTATTGGGCAAAAACGTGAGAAGAAAAGGTTTTCCAAAATCAGATTTGAGGGAAAACAGATCAGAGCAGAAAGGAGAAAAGAGGTCTTTCGCAGCTATGATTTCTTGTCCATTTGAAGGGTTGTCAAGGTTCCGATTTTGCTAGGTTTTCTTCACCTTTCAGGGGACGTTTGAGGCCGTGTGTTGGACATGTGGTTTATCGAGTGGTTCTCCAGATTGGGAGTTGTGGCATCTCGACTGTACGTGATCTGCGATTATTGGTGACTTTCTCGATTTCTCTCTTGTTGATGTTTTTATGATTGTCTATGGTTATTAGCTTGGATAGTCATTAGAGACTTGGGATTAGGGTTTGTTATAACCTCCCTTTGATCATAATGAAAGTTATTGGGTTGGACTCCTAATCGTCCCGTGGTTTTTTTATCCTTCACAACGAAGGGGTTTTCCACGTAAAAATTGTGTGTCTTGTCATGCATGTTAATTTCCTTGCTTAAATTTGTTGTTTTGTGTGTTTTGTGGGGGTTTCTGAAGAACTTGAAAATTCAGCTCCAAATGCTCTAGCCGAACATTTTAATCTGAAAATTCTTCTCCAGTTTTAGCCCTATATGCTCGAGCCGATCGTTTCCAGCTGAACTTTTAACCTTGTGAGAAATCTTGTTTCCGCTGTGTAGTTGTGCTTAATCTTTGTTTAGCAAACTTCTAGGTGGGGAACTTTGTTCCATCATATTTGAAACCCTAGTAAGGTTATCATGGAAATTTGCCATGCATGTTTCGAAGCCGAAATTCCGCATCCAGTGGCAGCACAATAGTCATATTGAAGAACAAAATAATTGTTCTATGAAAAAAATCGTACTCAATTAGGCCCTGTTTGCACAATAGTCATGGAACTGAACCGAAATAAATTTAAATATATTTAATTGCACTCAAATAATTTTAAAATTTATCTTATAGTAAAAAATTAATTTTTAATTAAAAACTTATTGAACTGAAAATAATATAATTACATTTATCAGAATTGAAAATAAATAAATGTACTAAACTGCACTAATTTTTTTTAAAATAAATTTAACTGGCTTGAAGTGATCCACAGGCAAACATGACCTATTCAATAGATTAAACAATCACTTCCCTTATCTTACTAAAAAAATCCTATTTTCTCCCATACCTCTTAAACCCTAAATTATGTTTCTTCTCTCCTTTTTGGCCGTGCCTCTTTTTCCAGCCAGGTTGCTGCCCTTTTGAGGTTTGTTGTGCCTTGCACCTTCCCCGGCCTTACCCAATTCTTCATAGCGAACCATGAAACCCATATCTTCAAACGATTCCAACTGCGCTCGAAAACCAGCATTGGGATTAACAATATCCCGCTTCTGCCTCAACGATTCAATCGCGTCTCGAGCAGATAGCCGCTCGCTTCTCATCAGGAACGCCGCCACCACGGCGGCGCTCCTCGATATTCCGGCGAAGCAGTGCACCAGAACAGTCCCGCCCTCGTTCCTGCTCTCTTCGATGAAATCCAGGCAGACATCCAAGTAATCCAGCAGATTCTCGCTCTCGGAATCGTCCATGGCTACCGCCATTCTCACGAACCTGAAATTCTTCCCTGCATTTTCCAGGATGTACTCCACGCTCCGGTCACCCACAGCCTTGCCTACGATCTGTACGTCCTTTGACCGGATCTCCACATCGCTCCGCCACTCTGTGAAGGCTGAGGTCGACGATGAGTTTAGAATTGAGAGCACGTGCGTGATTTTGTCGTCGCCGTACTGGAGAACGTTGGCAGCATCCTTGATGCTGCCCAGATAGAGACGCTCACGGATGAGATTCGGCATATCACAATTACTACAGTAATCAGATTGTTTGAGAATTGTGTAAGGATAATGATGAAAGGTATTCGTGACTCTTTATATATAACAGAACCTAATCCAATGATAATAAGAAAACAATCGGAAAAGTCTATACTAGCCTTACTCTGATAAATTGAAAGGCGTTCAATCCAGAAGTGGATTCGGCCGGACACTGGAATTCCCGTTTTCAGTTCCTCGGCGTTGGATTTTCCGGGTGGGATTTAGAAAATTAGTACTAGTTCGCTTTGGCATGTGCTTTTTATAGAAAACTTTTAAGTAGTCTTATAATACAATTACAATCCGAAACCCAATTGGATTTTGGGATTATGATAAATGCAACTAGATTAAAAGTCTGTGGAATAAATTGAAGTTATTAAGCATCCTATCAAAAATAATGTTTATTAAAGAGAATTGTTTGGTACTTATTAGACAAAGTCAAAATCTTGTTAGAGGCAACCGTATAGTGAAGAAAACCCTAACTATATATTTTTGGGTTAAAAAATAAATACTTTAAATTTAGGGCGTGTTAGATGCAGGTACATTTTTCCCTTGCAGGTTTGTATTTTTACTATAATACCCTTGTTAAAGTAAAAAATGGGTTTAAAATTATAAAGTTTCATCAAGGACGTTATGATGTAGACTTACAAAAAGAAAAATGTACATGCAAATAGAAAACTCAAATATAACGTACATTTTTCTCTTGCAATTTTTTACTATATGAAATGCTTAGGAAACTTTCTCGTAACTCTATGTCATGGTAGTGAGGATGGGAACCACTTTCTCGTAACTCTATTTCTCGTAAGTCGTAACAACTATCTTTGGCCAAGTTCCAACCTTTAGCCTTGTTTTGGGTGTTTCTCTTTACACTATTTTTTTATTATTTTTTAAAAGAAACGCTAATCTTTTTAAGTGCTTCAAACAAATTAAAGGAGTTGATTTCAGATTGTATGTGCAGAAATTTAAAAGAAGTAAAATTTAGCGTCAGTATATATCAAGGGTGTTCCCTAGCCCGGCCTGTCTCGTGCGGCATTTCCCGCCATAATTAACAAACTAACCGCCCAGCTGAAAACACACACTCACACAGTGATGCTTTATAACTAACCACAAGATTCCCTCCTCCCTTCGCCCAGTCTCCCAATCCAGAACACGCACACACGCACTAAAATTTTGCAGATGCACAAGCTCAGATCTGTGAAAATGCCGAGAAGAAACAGGAGCATCGACGGCGGTTGTTATCTTCCTCTCTACAGTAGGGTCAGCGATGTCGGCCTGCAGAAAAGCTTCTCGAACTCGAAGAGCTGGGTTCACCTCATTCCCGCCAGCGTCCTGCTTTGCTTCTTCATTCTCTGGTTCTTCTCTTCTTCCGGTATGATTCCTTCTCTAAGATCCAGACAGCACGTTCAATTTCGTCTCCTGAATTCAAGTGTTTTGTTGTTCATGATTGTTTAAGGCCTGTTCATGACCTCCGCTTGATTAATCCAGATGATTTGATGAATTTTGATGGAGCTCCGCTGGATTAATACAGATGATTTGTTGAATTTACGGAATGGGTGTCAAATCTAGCTGGAAATTCAAATCAGATATTCCTGGATACGTGTTGATTTTCCTTGTCATTGTTGTGAATCTGTTGACTGTGTGTATAAACTCGTGATTTAATTGTGATTGCTCTGTTTGGTTCAGTTAGGATTGAGTCTATTTTGGATTGGTGAATGAGTTGAACATTTGGCTTTGAACTGTGAAGAATTTGGTGCTTAATTTAATCCAGATTCGTGTAATATCAATGTTAATGATCTGAAAACCATTTTTTCAGTGGATCTGGAGGTCAAGGATGGAAGGATTGCAGAATTCCCTAAGCTGGAGAAGCCTATATCTCTGAGTGAAACTCGAGCTGACGTTACCTTCTCGACTGCAGCTTCCCCGCCCTTTCCATCTGCCTTGACCGTGCAAGAAGAAATAGGCCAAGCTGCATCAGAGTCACCAACTGGGAACTGATTCAAAGAAACTTTCAGCACAAATAAGCGAGAAGGTCATCTTGTTCGTATGTTTTCTCTTCTATGTTTCAACTGGTTATCAAATAATTGCCTCTTGTAGCTAGCTTTATGAGTTTCTATGGTTTCATGATCACAGTGAGGAGGATGATAACATATATATAGTATTGTATAAACCTTTTCGAATTGATACAAGAGTTTGCTTTTTCAGATGTACACTTGAAATTTTATTGTTCTCTCTACAATCTACCCTAATCTTCTAGTGCATGAGTTTCTTCGCCTTTTGGAAGCTCCGATATCCTTGCCATTTATACAGAAATCATTTGATTCTGAGCTCCATCCTGACCTTAGTGCTACAATTCGCTTATTTCCCCCGCTCTGCAATTGTCCACCCAAATGTACATGTTTGTAGCCTTTCTAGATGGCAGAATTCTGCAACAGTCTCTTTTTGGTGACTGCAATAGCAAATAACTAGGTCAATACTTAGTAGTGCACTATAATTTTGCTTCTAAGCTATATATATTACTTAGGATAGGCTGATGCAGAATTTTCTGAATCTTTATAAGTTATAACAGTAAGAAAGGGAGTGAAAAGAAGGGGAAGTTTACCCTTAGCCAGCGGCTGCTGTCAGGCCGTTTCAAGACAACGATAGAATTGATCGTTTCAGGAGAGTCCATTTTCCACCTACAGTAAGGATGAGTATCCCTGTGCCTGGTGTATATACCAATGATTTGTCTTCTTGATTTGTCATATTTTGTCGAGCTTAAGTAAAACAAGAACGGCTTCTGGCACGGATGCTTTGTGACCGGCCTAGTGTTGAATGCATAAGCTGTGTAATCTGCCTTTTTATACCAGTTGAGGAAAGTTCGGGTGGGCATCTCCAGCTCTCGGGGAGAGATGTTTCCTCGGATGATCTGAACGACATAGCCCCACGATAGAGAGATGGACCAGTACCTCTTCTTGTCGTAGCAGATGGACTGCTGGATGATGCTTGCTGAATCCTGTTTCACAGACTCGAAGAGGCGTTTGAGGCCGTTGACTCTGGTTAAATCCGGGAAAATGGGGCTCACTAAATCAAGGTGGTGAAGTGAAACCAGTGGAGCCACTGGATGTGCTCCAAGAAGCCCTAGCAAGTTGCCATATACGTCATACTGAAATATCACAAAAGCAGAAGAATTTAGATATGTAGTTATCATATGATCCGATCCTAATGATTTATCATCGTTTATACTCCTCCCACCTACAACAAAAGTATCAAAATCTGCAAATAACTAATGATTTATCAAACAATGGCCTAGTTCTCATCAACAGACAACAGTACTTGGAAAACGACAATTTTACGCATTCCATCCCAATATAACAACGCTGTTTCTAATGCTAAGAACAATACAGTATAATTAACAGCTGAAATTGATATGATCCGAAGTCCAAACTTAATGAGTTACCATCATTTATCGTCCTTCCATCCCAATTGCGATGTCTTATTTAAATAACACATTTTGACATGATTGACTTATATCTTATCATCATTTCATACTCTTTCCGTCCTAGACTAAAACTCTAGTTTTTAATACTAACAACATTAGAATATTCGAAATGCTCGATCATTAGGACTAACCTGATGAAAACCAGGTTCCTTGGTGAGGGGAACTCCAAGCTCAGCCATGCAGGCCTGAATCCGATCATCACTTCCATATAGCCCCGGATAGCGCTGAATACACCGATCCTGAATCTTCTCCAGCTCTTTTGCCAACGGATAACTTATCGCAAAACCACCGCCTCCAAAAGCCATAGCATAGGAAAAGAATATGTTCTGAATATGGCTTTCAGAAGAGCTCCCAATGTAGTAGTATTCATTGTGATCGTACTTATTGAGCACTCTCAGCACATTATCCACCATGAAAACGGTGTCGTCGTCCCCCATAACAAACCACCGGACGTCCTCCATGCCCAACCTGAAAGTCTCGGAAACCACCCTGGAAATCCTCAGCGCCGACCTCGACCCCTGCCGGTTCGAGTATGGGAATTTCGTAGTGTTCCCGGAGATCTTCACCTCCGGGAGCCCTTCCGATCGCCGGGATCTCACCCGCTTATCCAGCCAAACAACCCCTCTGGTTTCCTCGGGGCGCCACCACACTTTTATGTACTCCTTCCGCTTCTCCCACAGCTTCGCCGAGGCGGCGATGCCGAAGACGACGTGCTTGAGCTCGGTCGATCGGTTGTTGGCAAATTTCCCGGCGAGGGAGTCGGTGGCGTTGAGGAAAGCCGCGTCGGCGTCGAGATTCTCCTTGGCGGAGATTCCTAAGCAGCGGTAGCGGTTGCTGAAGATGACGCTGGAGGAGTAGAGGACGTAGACGGTGAGGACAGTGGCGGAGGACCAGATGAGGAGGCGGCGGAGTATGGTGGAGGAGGAGCGTTTACTGGCGGAGGTCATCTGGCCGGAAAGAATGGCGGCGGCGGCGGAGGGAGGGTGATGGTGGGGGGATTGTTGTGGAGGGTGATGAGTTGTCCAACATTATTGAGGTGGAAATGGCGAGGGAGGGATGTTCGGATCATGGGGAAATTTTGAAGCAGGTTGGAAGAGGGAGGGGACGATTTTGGAGGCGGGTGTCACTCTTTGCGTTGAAACTCCTACTTCCTAGTTTCAACTAATTTCAACCTATTTTCATGGTTTGTTTGACAATACTGTAATTGACAATATTGTAACTATTAGTTTTCGATAAAAAAAATTTAACGCTTGTTTAAAATTTAGCCAGGTTGATATTTACGAATTCATGTTGATGTTACTTGTTAATTTGTTGAGTTTCATATTAGAGTATTACTTACCTCAATAAACATTAAACCATGAGAAATTAACCCGCAATTGACACTAGGGACAAATGCTAATCTTCTCATTTTTATTCCCGATGTTTTACATATTAAGCATGCTTATTCAGCGTATTATTGTTGATCTTCTCAATTTAACATCTGATCTTTTCATTTTCAAAATTGATCTTTTATATATTCAGTGAGAAAGAATTAAGAATTTTTCATAATTTTTAAGTAAAATTGAGAAAGGGGAAGAAAGTGATGTTAAGTACAAATGGATCCTATAGAAGGAACCCCCAAAGATGGGAAGGATGAAGAACTCTTGTTGGGCTTGCTCAGGCTTACTTTGTGGACTAAAAAGGACCACTTAGAGTTAGAATCCAGTTCTTTGTGCAAAGGTCAGGGGCCACATAGAAATGGAGTGTAATTTGGGCCAATAGTTTTGATTACTGATAAAATGTGACGTGACTTTGAGCAGATAAGATGAAGATGATCTGATAAAAGCAGTACCCGGCGTCACGTGCCCTGGGTCCAAGTCCAACCCCTCCTTTCGTAGTCTTTGAATTTGTTATACTCCTCCGTCCCAACCAAAACTTCTTAGTTGACTTTGGCTCGGATTTTTAAAAAAATACATTTTGGCCCTATCAGTTCAGTTCAATTCAGTTCAGTTCAATTCAGTTCAGTGAAATGTAATTTGATGAAATTCAGGTTAATTCAGTCATGCTGATTCCATTTTTCAATATATCAATTTTACTTCAGTTCAGTTCAATTCAGTTCAGTTCAGTTCAGTACCATCAAGAAATAAGCTCTAGTAAACAGGGCCTTTATATCTTATAAGTGGAGTTTGAAGGGGTATAAATGGAATATCACTTATGGTTATGGTTGTTTGTAAGAATTCATTAAGGGTATGTTTGTCTTTTTGTAGTTATTTTTTTGCCAAAAAAGGAAAAAATGAAAGTAAGAAGTTTTGGTTGGGACGGACCAAAAAGGAAAGTAAGAAGTTTTGGTTGGAACGGAGGGAGTACTTATTTCCTTTCTTCTGAAAATCATAACTTTAGTTCATGATGCAAAAAAATATATAAATAAATAAATAAATTACTAGCCAGATTTGGAGTCACGCTAATTCAATTACTGCACCAACAAATATGAAGTCATCCAATATATATACACAACAAGAATTGCAATCAAACTCCATAAAACATATTGGCTATTGATTCTTATACATTTGCAACAGAAGAGTAATTCATTTTGTTCATGCGCATTTATTGCAATATTATCTTGTTGCACATGCACACATTCAAAATTTTCATCTTCATCAACTGATTTTATTCTATTTGGATGCTATTGGTGGAAAAATGATGAAGCAATCGCGCGAATCTGATTTTCTGTTCGCTAATTGTAGTTTAACTTTAAGCCAACATTCAAAAAGTAAGCATTTTTTTAATTTACATCGTCAAGTTTCAAAGCTTGTATCGTGTTTGAGTTTAAGCCACAAATCAAATCAATTTTAATTTCTCCGAAGACAAAATTATGGAAAAAGCTAAAATTAAAAATTACAACAAATTCAGTGAGCATGCAGTAGAAAATTAAACAAATAATTATCTGAAAATAAACCCACTTAGTCCCACGTGACCGATAAATATCACCTGCATGGGGCGCCCTTTAAAACGTTAAAAAAACACAGTACCAATTTCCCAAATTTAAATGCGACAAACACCGAATCTTATCCTAATTTCATGCACAAAGATGGTTTACAAAACATATTTTCAAATTTAATACATCTAATATTCCAATGTAGAACCAATATTTGTAGGATAAATTTTGATTTTTTTTATAATTCTGAAGTTTTGTATGTAAACATATTTTCAAATTTAATACATCTAATATTCCAATGTAGAACCAATATTTGTAGGATAAATTTTGATTTTTTTTATAATTCTGAAGTTTTGTAAAAGGACAGATTCGACTAGAAAACAGAGGCCAGTTAAGGAAAGGTATAATTTATTTAGCAAATAAAACCTAATTTGGATGCGGCTTGAGCTGGCTTGCCGCAGGTATCCCATAATATCTAATCTCCCGCCATATGATATGATCGTGTTGCATGTTGAGTTTGTATGTTACTTTTTTGTCCTCAACCTATTTCCACTCTGTTTTTATCCCACCTCAAAAGGTAAATCAAAATCACGTAGTATGGTAAAATAAATTTACCAAATTGTTATTTGCATGTTCATTTTTCTCACTAAATAATAATGAAAAGTGAGAAGATCTACTTCTCTCCCGCTTCTCAGTCACTTCCAGCCGCTACTCACTCTTACATGTCTTTTTCGACTCGTATGTTGACATCTAATTCCGCTTATCATAGGTAATATTTTCACATAGGTAACATAGCTATAGATCCATCTCTCCTTTAAGATGGATAACTTATCTTTCACATTTGTAAAACTTGATTTTATCAAAAGAAAAAATAAATTTAACCATGCTAATGACATTGGACATGATTGGTGGCCAAGACAAGGGAGTAAGGTAGGAAGGGCCACAGCCATAGGGGTTTAGCCATGTGAAATATAGGTGTATAGGCATGGGAAGGCTAACCTTTTTACGACAATCATTCTTTCTCCTGCCCTTTTTTTTTTAATAAATCAAATCCAATTTTGCACTCATATTTAAAAACCTTGATTTCTTTTTTATCACAATCTCAACTGTCACCTGCAATTGCAAGATTTGCAAGGCTTTGGATCGCAAATTGTGGCCACATCTCCATTTCAGGTAACTTAAACCATCATCATAACATGCTCATGCATTTTCTTCATCTTTAACACCATTTGTACCTCTCACACTTCTTCTTCATCAACCCTTTCTTGTGACCAAATCTGCTTTCCAGATGTACACTAAAGTTCCACTTCATTAATTAACCCTTTGTATGTGGAAACTTAACCATAATAATTGTTTCCATATAAAGTTTTATGGGACTTCTAGACTCTTCTTTTCCACTCCTCCTTTGAATGTTATGGAAGGTTGTGCTTATAATTAAAACTGACTTATTATGAAATCTGTAATAACCGCTTCTGCTTTTGGCGGCTAAAACAATTTATATTTTGGTGATAAATTGTTTTTTGGCAGTTTACCATATACTAAAAGTTATTGTGCTTATAAGCAAAGTAGCTGAAAGTAAAGTTGTGTCAAATACAAGCTCACGTCTATAAATGTGTCTTTCCTTCTTTTTTTTCTTTTTAGGTTAGAAATGAAACTACTCTAATTTTAAAATTTTCAGTTCACCAATTACAAATGATAGAAGCTATATTCAAATATTTATGAAGAATAAATTGATCACAAATGAACATTATAAATATCACTAATTCTATCAAATAAATGGTGTTTGAGTGTGTGTGACTGTGTGTGTGTCGTTCTCGTATATGGACAAGAAGTGAAGGGTCTACATGCTGATGTGCTTTTGCATTCATAGTAAAAATATCTTGAGAGTACAGAAAAACGCAGAGTACTTGCAATAGTTAATCTGGGTAAATTTTGGAATTTCATAGGGAATGGCAAACATCAGATTCACCTCCAACTCTCACGTTGATGTAGACCTTGCTGAAATTTGGACTAATTGTCGATCTTATCTCAAAAATATATTTCTTTAGGTTTTATTATTCTTGAATATGTTACTTGAATGATTTTATATTTAAAAATTAGAGAAAAGTGTAGGTGACATTTTGAAAAATGCTTTTTTGATATCTTAAATTGAATTTAACTTTGTAAATTTTACTCACAAACCTCTAAACAACATTTAAATGTTTATTTTCTTTTCCAACCATATAAAAATCGGAAATAAATAGTTGGATGATGTTTCAGAAATTTCAAGTATGTGATATATAAAGTCAGTATATGTTCATGAAAATTCATAGCACTTTTCAAAAACTCAGGAATACATCATGCTACTTTTCTCTATAAATAAGATAAAAAATAGCTCATTTCATTTTGAAAATTTTTAAATTATTTTTTTGTAATTATAATTAGTACTTAATTATATTGTGACCGTTGATATAACCAGATTTTATTTTTGAGACCATCACAATTTAATACAAAAAATTAAAGTTTGGAAAAGAGACTTTCTTTGTCCTCGAGAAAGAAAGTTGCATTTTTTTGCCAAGTGAAGCTTGACAATATGAAACATAGCTGTCTGAGTGGGCAATGCTCTCCCGATAAACTTTGTCCTCTAGACAAAGCTAACTTTTGGAAATGAAAGGATAGCATGAATCCATCGAATGGAGAAGAAACAAGGACACTCATACAATTGTATTTTGTTGATGATGTTTTTGGATGATTCCCATAAATCTCCTTTCACTCTCAAATACTTCCCACAAAACTAATTCACACCACTACTTCAAATATCTTTCACAATTTACGCCATAACTTCTTGATGAAAAAAAGTTGGTGTGTTTGTATATGATTAGTTTATGTGTTTGCAATATCAATTATGTTATTTACCTGAATTATATGTTAAAATACATCCGACTAAAAAAAGCTGAATTAAAAAGTATACAGAAGTAGAACACGAATTGTGCAGATATAGCTGAAACGAAGGAGCAGAATGGATAACTTTTCTGGTAGGATCTAATATTAGAGTGAGACCATTGGCTTAAGTACACAAATTGGTAGATTTGATCTTCTCCAACAGTAAATACCCAATCATTTCTCCCAACATGAACATCAAGGCTCACATGGAGCAGTTTATAACAGTCAAAAACATCACTCTCAAGTCTCCACTCCATTTAGATGAACAACTTCTTCCCTTGCTCTCCAAAAACTTGTAAAAATTGCCCCACCATGCAAACAGTCTTATCAACGTCGATAACGACAACTTCAGCCACTCAGAAATAATAGTACAAATTTACACACTCATCAAATTTCAATTCCAATTGATTGCCAAAGATCGATCTCCATTTTTTCATGCAGATCATAAACTAGCTGCCAGCTATGGAGCCGTCGCCGAACCATGCAGCAAACAATGGCTCCACCAATAAGGCGGCCTCTCCGGCAGCCGCGCCGCCCCTCGTGCCGCCGCTGCCCCGCGACTCCCGTGGCTCTCTCGAAGTGTTTAATCCTTCCACGTATTCCACCCGGAGCAACAGCGCTGCCTCTGCTGCCGCCGCCAGCCCGGTTTTCCGATCTCCGGCGTCGTGGCAGAGCAGGGTGGAGCCGCCGGAGGCAGAGCAGCCGATCAAGCTCGATTCCAACTCCAAGTCCGGCCGGAATAATCCCGGGGAGATCACCACGTGGATGGCTCTCAAGGATCCCGTCATTCCCAAGCCGTCGCCGTCGCTATCTCCGGCTAGTTCCCAGCCGAAGCCTGCTTCTCCGGCGAAGAGTACCATATCCTCACTTCTCATCAGTAGAAATGAACACGAAGGGAGAAACTCTCCGGCTAAGTCTCCTGCCACTGGTGAAGTCGGCAACGCCGCTCAAAGGGCAGCGGAGTGGGGCTTGGTGCTAAAGACGGACAGTGAAACCGGTAAGCCACAAGGTGTTAAGGTGAGGACCTCCGCAGAGGATAAGTCTTCAAGGCGTGATTCCGGCAACTCCGTCCGGAGCTCCGGCGAACTATCCGATGATGGTACTCCCTCCTACAGTCCTACTCCTCCACTCTTCACCTGCATGGATATTATATTTCAACTAAACTAATGTCAGCAAATTTAATATGATCAAATGAATTCAGCTGAACTTAATTATATTAATATATTTTTCTAATAATTTTAATTGGTTTGTATATAGGCAAGGATAGAAATTTTCCGAGGGTATCAGATGACTTGAAGGATGCGTTATCAACATTTCAGCAAACGTTTGTGGTGTCGGATGCTACCAAACCCGATTACCCGATTATGTATGCAAGTGCCGGGTTCTTCAAGATGACCGGATATATGTCTAAAGAAGTCATCGGAAGAAACTGGTAAATATGAACAAATTTCCATTATTTTTTTAATGTATTTAATTTTTTAAATTTGAGTTGGATCAATTATCCCAAATTTTAGTAGTGATTAAAATATGTTTTCGGGTCGGGTTCAGCCGGTTCTTGCAGGGTTCGGATACGGATCCGGAAGACGTGGCTAAGATCCGAGAAGCATTGCAGAAAGGAGATAGTTACTGCGGTAGATTATTGAATTACAAGAAGGATGGAACCCCTTTCTGGAATTTACTCACCATTTCTCCCATCAAAGATGAAAGTGGAAAGGTCCTCAAATTTATTGGGTGGGTCATTTTAACTCTTCCATTATTTTTTTAAAAAAATTACTGGTAAATTATGGAGTAAGTTATAATTTAATAATTTGACTTGAATTGTAGTAAAAGTGATTATATCAAAAAATTATATTAGCAATATTAAAGTGTAGAAAAGTTGAGGGAAAAAAAATCAATTTGACTGGACTTGTGGTTATATGAATATCTCATCATTTTGGTAATTGACATAAAGGACTAATCTCTAAAATAACTTTTAGAAAAGATCATTTAAAAGGTTAAATGCTTTCTCTTTGTAGGACTTTTTATTTGTGGTCTCAAGGAATAAGAGATTTTTTGGAACGTAAGATATTTTGAAAAGATGTTCATATGTCATAATTATTATACCTAAATTAAGGAAAAAACAAGAAATTATTAAAAAGTGAAATGAGTGAAATAGTTAAAAATTAAAATAAAATAAAATACTACAATTAATTGAAAATCATTAGTGAGGCATGCCTTGGAACTCCGACACTTCTTATTTTGGTAAATATTCACAACTCATATATGACACTTCTTATTCACAATATCAAATTGGGGATGATGATGGAGCCCATATTTTATCTCCCCACGTGTTTTCACATTTCCATATTTTTACACTAATTTATTAAAAATAAATTATGCAAAAAGTAGAATGGTAAAGTGAAAAATAAATAAGTTGATGCAAATTGCTAACCTCTCATCATCATTATAGTTTTTTTTCCCTGCAATATCATTCATAATGTTGATTTGTGCACTAGCTTTTTGCATCCATATTTTACATGCAATAAACCAATGAAATCATTATATTTGATGGTTGTAAAAATTTATGTTATATACCAAATTGAATGATTTTTTTCTCTTTGAAGGAAATTGAATGATTGAGTTTTTACTTTATTGACTTGGAAATAATAATGGTGTTTAGCTATACAACATATAAATCCCGTTCTAGGCCCACGTGTCATTTTGTAAACCAAATTCCAGCTTCATAAATCATAAATGGGTGAGGTTGATCACAACCATTCCCTATTAATATGATGGTCCTGATAATAATAATGTTTGGACCCAAAAATAGTTTGTTGTTTGGATTATGTTCTTGTCATGGAAAATTACACCTACCAAATCATTTTTAACAAAAAGAAAAACATTTTTTTCTAAAAGGAAAATGATTTATTATTATTTTGTTTTGAAAAACACGCCAATTTTATTAATAATCATTTAATCTTGCAGAATGCTGGTTGAAGTAAGCAAGCACACCGAGGGGATAAAAGAAAACGCGCTCCGGCCAAATGGTCTTCCCGAATCATTGATCCGCTACGACGGTAAGTAAACCTCAAATATAATTTGCCCTTTGTTTCTATTTGCATTTATACAAAATTTCCCGAATAATCATACTTGAAAAGTGAGAATATCATCCAAATTCTTGGGGGAGCGAGATCGAATAGGGGAGCGAGATTGTAAAATATAAGCCTATATTTTAAAATTTTCGAAGGTTAAACGTCTAATTGCTACAGTAATATAGCATGGTATCTGAAATCTGGGGGAGCGGCCGCAGTCCCGCGCTCCCCAATTCCGTCCCTGCACTGAATGATCATAATTAATACGTAAAAGGTCGAGATTAAAAGTACGAAAATCAACATTTATCCCTAATGTTAATTGATTCTAGTCTCACATTGAGTCCTCGTGTTTTTAGTATTAGCTCTGTGAAAATTCATGTACTTTATATAGTTTCTAAAGTTTAAAAAAATTATACATTTGTTGTACAGCACGGCAGAAGGAAATGGCAAACAGCTCGGTGAAGGAGTTGCTGGAAGCGGTGAAGAAACCGCAGCGTCCCAGATCAGTCAGCGAATCCACCACCAGCAACCGCCCCGTCACCCGGAAGTCATCGGAAGGATCATCCACCACCACCGACGGCGGCCAGTCTTCCGACAACTCCGACACCAACTTCAACCTAAACACCAAAGCTCCGGCAAGGCGCCACTCCCACACCGGCAACAGAACCTCCTCCATGGAGCGCATCAGCGAGCTCCCCGAATCCAACAAACCCAAAAAAGCCAGGCGCCTTTCTATAATGGGGTAAAATACACACTACTTTTTTTTCCTCAATTATCTCTTGGCTTTTTTTTTCTTTTCCGAATGAACTGAACTGAAATAAAAAAATTGTATTGAAAAATAGAAGCAGGTTGACTTTGGACATGTTCTAGATCGATTCAGTTCAACGAAACTATAATTTGATGAAATTCAGTTTTTTCCCCAATACATTAATTTTCACTTCACTTTAGTTCAGTTCACATGGCCTAAATTTACTTGAATTTTGCAAAACTATTTTTTTGTTGTACGGAACTGATATAGTGATAAGTACTAGAGAACCGAGCATTATGCTTGATTTAGTTTAGTCCAATTCAATAAAAATCGACCCAAAGAGAATATTTGAGCAAAAAGGGACAATTTTCTAACATTGTTTATGCATATGTTTATAGGATTATGAAGAAAGGGCGTCGCGCGAGCACTGCGACGGAGGAGGATGAGCAGGAATTTGAGGCGAGAGTGACAATGGGTGATAATGAGGTGGATGAAGATGATGATCGCGACATGAGCGATATGGATGATGCTCGACCCGAAAGCCTAGACGATAAAATTAGGAAGAAGGAGATGAGAAAGGGTATCGATTTGGCCACCACACTTGAACGTATTGAGAAGAATTTTGTCATTACTGATCCCAGGTTGCCTGATAACCCCATTGTAAGTGACACTAATCACCTTAATTGCTTTTTTTTTTGTCTAAATTTCAGATCAATTTCTTTGTTTTTGTATAGATTTTCGCTTCGGACAGTTTCTTGGAGCTCACTGAGTACAGCAGAGAGGAAATTCTGGGAAGAAACTGCAGGTACTTTGACTTTGACATTTTTGTAACGAGGGACCAAAAAAGGGAATAATTTAAAAAGAGGCGGGAAAAGTTTTAAATGGCAGAAAAAATTTAAGCACGCCCGGTGGGACTCGAACCCACAATCGTTTGATTAGAAGTCAAACGCCTTATCCATTAGGCCACGGGCGCCCGTTGAATACCATACCGATTCTTTTATTTATATAGAAATTTAAATATGGGACCAAAATTTCTTGGATGAATATATTCTTGTGCTCTCACAAAGCCCACTTCAAGAACAACATTACAAAACCATTTTCACTTGCCATGCAATTTACAAGCATAATTTGACTAGAACCAGATTTTTTTTTTTACTATAATGAAAAATACTGATGAATTTACTGTTGGTTGGATGTTGTAGATTCCTTCAAGGTCCTGAAACTGATCCGACAACGGTGAAGAAGATTAGAAATGCAATTGACACCCAAACTGAAGTCACAGTGCAGCTCATTAACTACACTAAAACTGGTATTTTTATCATGACTGATCATATGCAATTACTCAGCTCCAAATTGATCCAATTCTTTTTAATGATTCTTGTAACACTAGTTTTTGTTCTGATTTTTCAGGCAAGAAGTTCTGGAACTTGTTCCATCTTCAACCTATGCGTGATCAAAAGGGAGAAGTGCAGTACTTCATTGGAGTTCAGTTGGACGGCAGTGAGCATGTTGAACCTCTTCACAATTGCATCCCTGAGGACACGGCGAATGAGGGCGCTAAGCTGGTATTGTACCTCCAACACCCCTGAACTGAATGAAATTGAACTGAACTAAACTAAAACGAAACCGCAGATAAGTTGACAAAGAACATGGCCTAATGCTTATACTAATTAGTTTTGCATGATATAGACAGGGTTCCATTGTTTGACTTGATGTTTGACCTTACAGGTGAAAGAAACTGCAGTAAATGTTGATGAAGCAGTCAGAGAACTTCCTGATGCAAACACGGTAAAAAAAACTTTAGACAGTGCAGGTTATACAATTTGATGAGGAGTTTTGTGTTTGTATCATAGGACTAATGATTAGGCTATTGTGGTTTCAGAAACCAGAAGATTTGTGGGCAAACCATTCGAAAAAGGTTCATCCTAAACCACACAGAAGGGATTCCGAGGCTTGGAAAGCCATTCAAAAGGTTCCAAACACTTATAAACACCACTATTCTTTGTTTCATTTCATGCATTTGTAAAAGTTGAACAATCATTACATTTTCTGTTCTTGATCTATAATGCAGGTCCTTGAAAGCGGCCAACCAATCGGCTTGAAACACTTCAAACCGTTGAAGCCGTTGGGATCTGGTGACACTGGCAGGTCTGCATTGTGTAGTTTATAACATCCATTTCATTAAATAAGTTATAATCATGGTATTTTTGTCCATACAATCAGCACCTTTTTTCAAATGGTTTGTTTTCACTCAGAGTTGTCTTGTGAATGCAGTGTGCATTTAGTGGAACTTTGTGGAACCGATCAGCAGTTTGCTATGAAGGCAATGGATAAGGGAATGATGCTCAACAGAAACAAGGCACGGAAACTAAATCCCCCGATTTTCATAAGCTCTCTCTGAGATTAGTCCTATGCTAATTTCTAGTTCTTGATTCTTCACAGGTTCACAGGGCTTGTGCCGAAAGAGAGATATTAGACATGTTGGATCACCCCTTCCTTCCCGCCCTCTACGCTTCTTTTCAGGTTAGAGAAAAGTACTTTAAAGATACCAACAAAATGAAATCTGTTTCCATAACCCTTTATATGTGTTCATTTTTTTATGCAATCTGAGAATTTAATAATTAATCTACATTTACAGACAAAAACTCATATCTGTCTAATCACGGACTACTGCCCCGGTGGTGAGCTCTTCATGGTGTTGGACAGACAACCACTCAAGGTGTTAAAGGAAGATGCTGTGAGGTATAGGAAACATTGCATTACTTTCAATTCACTGGAAATGAGCTGATTAATATCTGATTTCTTATTAATCTGTTGAACTTTGACAGATTCTATGCGGCAGAAGTAATAGTGGCATTGGAGTATCTTCACTGTCAAGGTAGAACTCAGTTTCCTGATCCCATAATCATCAGATTGATTTTTATCTAAATTCAGTTCACAGATAAATCGAGTTTATAATTTTTGTACAGGTATAATATACAGAGATTTGAAGCCTGAAAATGTTCTACTACAGAACAATGGCCATGTGGCCTTGACTGATTTTGATCTGTCCTGTTTGACATCCTGCAAGCCACAGGTTTGTTTACATTTTTCCTAATTTTCCAGCAGTTTGAACATTTTCAAACATATTCTCATGTTCCATTTGTACCATTATTTCCCCAGCTCTTAGTTTCAGAGGTAAATGAAAAGAAAAGGAGTCACAAAGGTCAGCAAGACCCTATATTCTGGGCTGAGCCGATGCGAGCATCAAATTCCTTTGTTGGAACTGAAGAGTACATTGCTCCGGTTGGTACTCTCGACATGCCTTTCATCAAGAATTTGTGTTCTAGAAGAAGATCATGAGCTCAAAATAACCATTTCCATAATGCAATTTACAGGAAATCATTTCAGGAGCAGGCCATACCAGTGCAGTTGATTGGTGGGCTCTTGGTAATTTCCATCATGTGATTTTACCATATTTAGTGCATTAGTCTGATGAAATGATTAATCAAGAAATTTACACTTACAAAAACTTTGGTGTTTCATATAACAGGGATTCTTCTCTATGAAATGCTCTATGGATACACACCTTTTAGGGGAAAGACTAGGCAAAAGACATTTGCAAATATCTTGCACAAAGATTTGAAGTTTCCTGGAAGCATACCAGTAAGTTTGTTGTACATGATTACTGCCTTAAAGCCTTTATCAGGATGATCCTGACAAATATGTTGATGTATTTCTCGAATGTAGGCGAGTCTTCAAGCGAAGCAGTTGATGTACCGTTTGCTTCACAGAGATCCCAAGAGCCGGTTGGGATCGAGGGAAGGAGCTAATGAAATCAAGAAGCATCCATTCTTCAAGGGTATCAATTGGGCTTTGGTGAGATGCATGGTAAGTCATGATAATCATATCCAAATGAACTGTTTTTAATTTCTCTGAAACCTCATTTTCTGCCTGTTTAGTCAAATAACATTAGATATACATTTCTAATCTGATTTTGAAATATAATAACTAACTGAAGTGCAATGTTTGCATGCACAGCCTCCTCCTGAACTGGAAACTCCACTGTTTGGAGCAGCTCATGAAGCTGAACAAGATCTTAAAGCCGATCCGGGGTTGAATGATTTGCAAACAAATATTTTCTAGATTTGCAGTGTCTCGCGAATCGGTTTTCCCATAACTGGAAAGATTCAGAGATAGAAAGGCTTGAAAGCCGTATTGACAAGTTCATTTTGAACTGTTATTTTCCTCCATGTAGTCTCACTCTCTTTCACCTTTCAAGTTCCACACAATTCAAGTGTTTATTGTCACTTTTTTTTCCCTTTTTTCTTTCTTTGTAAAGCAAACATTTGAAGTTCTTACAATATTCTTTAATGTGCTTTGTAATGCAGTTTTGGCTGGTTTGTGAATTCTGTGTGACATTTGTTCAAGTAAATTATATCAATTTGTGATTTCTTACTTATGTAAGAGATATTTAATTCACTTTGAATTTATAATTTCTGAATTCTGTTTTCTTTGGCCTAGAATAGACAAGAAAATGCAGCTTCGGCTTTGGAACCTCATCATCACATGGAGCTGTTTCAAATCATGAAAAGAATCTTTACAAAGAGGGAAAGAGAATAAAAAAAGTAGTCAAAAGTTACCGATCATGTCCAAAATAATTGTACCTGATTGCCTGAATAATTACCCCTTTAGGGCCACTTAACAGTTTAATGTGAAGCTGACACGAATACCATGAGATTCACCAACATGAACATGTAAAAACAATCAAGGGTTCGCAAGTACAAAACTCAAGGTATAGATTTTGAAATACATCAAATATTTGGAATCTACTTGGAAGAAGAGAAAATTTTGAATTGATTGAATAATATGGTAGTAAGAAGTGTTAAATACTAATATTAAACCCTAATCTAAAAATAAATCTATTCTAAAATGAAAATAAATATTGCAAAAATAATAAAACTTAAATTTAAAACTCCAAACGATCTCAGATTACCAAGACAACATGGTGCTCACTACAATGTAATACAATATGATACAATTCATACGTCGATTGTCGAATATGCCCCAAAACTATTAAACCTTTATGACGATCATTGCTTCCTTAATTGAAGTGTAAAATCGTACTACACTAGTCTCTTTCACTTCAATAGAGCTCTCACAAATCAGATATTGAATCTTCACATCTTCACTTCGATCTCCCAATCTAAACAATCTTCCCCTACTCCATAGAACAAGGGAATATCATCAATTACGATGAAATTATAATCAACATGTTGATTGCCTTAGTTTGATCAAACGCCTCCACTAGTTGCATTTTTCATCCAGACATGACAATTCATCAAACACCTTCATGCCCAAGTATGTTTCTTACCTAATCGATTGTCATTGCTTATATTATCCATTTGCATTGACAAATGCTATATTTGCCTCTCAAAGTCAAATAGTGGTTGCTCTATGAAAGACGAGTAACTTGAACTGACTATAACTGTGTTTGACACAACTTTTCAGCTACTTTGCTTAGAAGCACAACTGCTTTTAGCGTTTGGTAAACTGGCAAAAAGCAGGTTATCACCAAAGAAGAAACTGTTTTGGCAGGCAAAAGCATAAGCGGGTTGCAGCAACTTTCAAAAAAATGCTTATTGGCCAGTTTTACTTATAAGCACAGTTTTACCAAACACACCTTATACTACCCCTGCTAGTAATTTAGAGTTGATTTCATCATTTTAAATCAATAGACTCCATGACTAATATTAATTAACAAAATCAATACTAATAACACTCAATATTGATGATTCCCTTAGAAAGAGGTGTTACCACATGAAAATTAAAATTGGAGAACGTCAAACTCAAAGACATTGAAGTCGGGCCATAATTTTCCCCGTTGGATCGGGCATCTTGTAATCTGAGTCCCCACCCAAAAAGACAGAATAATTTAGCAGTCTTGTTTGCACTACCATCAACTCTACTACATGCACAGCATTTGGAGGAAATCAAACTCTCTCTCACACACTCACGCACTACTCTCTTTTTTCCCTCCGTCCAAAACTCCGCTCAGACTAAACACCAATATAATTACTCCCTCTGTACCAGCTAGATCTGCACTCTTTATGATCAATTTTATCGGAGCATGTTTGACCGTAAATTTCAATTGGTATATGTATTATAATAGTATCACACAAGATATTTTTAGTTTCACAATGCGCTCTATTTCTAAACTATACAATTTTTAGACCAGTTTAATATATGAAAATAAAGTTATTAACGGTCAAACATGCTCCGACAAAGTTGACTTTAAAGAGTGCAGATCTAGCTGGTCCAGAGGGAGTATCATATTTCTCCCGCCTTATTTACTTACTGCCACCATTTCTTTAATCAGCCGTTACTGATAAGGGATCCAAAGTTGAACCTTCTTCTTGATTTTCACATCCTCTCAGTAAAACGCAAGATCCAATTTCGGCAATCATGCCGTCCCACAAAACCACCACCTCCGCCGCCGCCGTCAAATCTTCCTCCAAGAACCAATTTGTAGCCGCAATGATAAAACAGGGCTTCCTCTCCGACCCTCTGCTCTCTCCCACCCCATCTCCGCCATCAGCCCACCACCAAACCGCCGCCTCCACTCTTTCCCCTCCGCCGTCTTTCTCCGCCGCGTCCAACAATCCGACCCGGTCGAACAATCCTAGCCCGACCCTTTTCGAGATGATGTCGGAGGAGCAGGCGCGTGACTCCAAACGCTCCATTGAAGCGCGCATCAAGCTCCAGGATAGAGTCTTCAAGGTCTTGGCGGACGCCCCATTTCAAGATAATGATTGCGCGGGTCGTCTGGGCCCCGGTGACGTTAAGCTGACGGTGAGTTCATGCGACGGGTTCAGCGTCTCCATGGAGGTCCACCGCCGGATTCTGTCCCGCCGGAGCAGGTTCTTCTCTGAGAAACTCCGGGAAAGTGGGGCCCAGGTAGTGACAGTGGAGATTCTTGAGTGCGATGACGTGGAGGTGTATGTGGAATCTGTAGTGCTCATGTACTGTGAGGACTTGAAGAAAAGGTTGATGGGTGAGGGCGTTTCCAAGGTCTTGGAATTGTTAAAGGTTAATTTCTTTTTCTAATTTGATTTTTTCTCCAAGTTTCAATGCCCTCCCTTTGATAATTTGCTTTCATTATTTGTTTTTAGAATCTTCTTGGTCTGTAATTAGGTTCCTGGTATGTAGGATAGTTACTTTTGTTTGTAATGTGGATTAAGCCTTAGTTGTTATTGTTGAAATTACAAATTCTGCATTTGAGTGTTTGTCATTTAATGCCAATATAGTTGACAATGCCAAGAAGTTGATCATACTTGATGGGATGTGATTTTTGTTGTTAGAAGGAATAAGCCTCAATGAATTTGAGAGAAGTTTTGTTTCAAAAGCCAAAGCATAGTGATTTTACCAAGTTAATGTTGGATTTCCAGGTATGTTCGGCTGTTTCATTTGACGATGGGATTCTTTCTTGTTTGGAGTACTTGGAAGCGGTTCCTTGGTCCGAGGAGGAAGAGGAAAAAGTGGTGGCTCAACTTGCAAACCTAAATCTCCAAGAACCCCTCCCTCATGTGCTACAGAGAGTAATGGCTAAGCCCTCAACATCAGCTCGGGCTGATGACATCTTCCTGCAACTCTTATCCGGAGTTCTGCAAGCCAAAGATGACAAAGCACGCAGGGAAATGAAGATGCTGGTCTCCCGTTTGCTCAAACAGGAAGCTTCAGACAATCGAGGCTACATCACCGGCTTTAATGTGTCAAAGGATACAATGTGTCATATCTGCCATAGATGTCTAAGCTCACTGATCCTCAGCCTGTCTGAAGCAACCTGTGCTGATGAGGCCAGGCAGGATCGAGGGCTGCTCATGAGTGAGATAGCTCGAGCTGCAGACAACATGCAGTGGATCGTGGACATTTTGGTTGACAGGAAAATGGGGGATGATTTTGTGACTTTATGGGCAGATCAGAAAGAACTTGCTGTTCTGCATTCCAAAATTCCTACAATGTACAGGCATGAGGTCAGCAAGATAACTGCTCAGCTCTGTGTTGCGATAGGGAGAGGTCGTGTTTTGGTGCCTAAGGAAGCAAGATATGCTCTTCTGGAAACTTGGCTGGAACCACTTTATGAAGACTATGGGTGGATGAGGCGATCTTCAAGATCAATAGACAAGAAACTGATTGAGGACGGGTTGAGCCAGACAATCTTAACGCTGCCTTTGTCTCAGCAGCAGAGCATTTTGATGAGCTGGTTTGATCGGTTTCTGAATAAAGGAGATGATTGCCCGAACATTCAGAGGGCTTTTGAGGTGTGGTGGAGGAGGTCTTTTGTAAAGCAGCTTGCTGTTGAATCTTCTTCCCAGTTGCAAATTACTGTTTATGATTACTCTAGCTGATATGATGCATCTCTTCTGGTACTGATTATTAGTGTTGTAACCACTCCAGTTTATCATTTGTAGAAAATATTGTTAGCGTCTAGATTTCCCAAGCTGATCATGTCAAAAATTTAGGTACCATTTATTCAGTAGAGTATAGGTTGTTATTTTGCTCTTTTGTACAAAACTGATGGGTACAGCCAACTCAAAAGTGCAGAAGTAACAATTTCATGGGATGCCAAGTAATACATATGCATTTTAAACTATTAAATTGTAAGTAATATGGTTTGTGCATTGATACAATAGTATCCCTCTCTTTGACAATTGTGATTACAACGATCTCAAAAGAACCTCTTGAAAATCATAGGCAAGGAATAAAAAATCTCAATGTATAGTTCACCACCAATATATTTTTTCTAATCAACTCATCACAAGATTGGGTCTGGTTCATAGTTCAGCTCCACCACATCCACTCTGCAAGGGATGAACATTACAATTTAGTATCATGACATCAATCTCGAAAAGAAATTTTGAAACAGCTATAGCATTGTGAAAGTGAATGTACTTACTTTTGCCTGATTTTAAACATCCCTGTTCCAATCTGCATCGGTATTCCCATGATAATGCATTCACTAACTCCTTCAATTTTATCATCCCTACCATTCACTGAAGCATTGAAAAGGTGATCGGCTGTCTTCTCAAAGGAAGCCAGCATCAGAACACTGTCCTTCATCTTCATGACACCATGCCTTGTAATACCAAGTACTTCTCCCTACCATCAATGATACAACACGTTATTAACATGAAACAACAACCCTTGTAAGACTCAAAAAAGAAAGAAAAAAGTAAGACAAAACTAACCTTATAAGTCATAAGATCTCCAAGGAGCATCATATGACGTATGTCTATTGTCATCCCATGACTAGACATGGTGTGCCTAATCTCATCAATTATTGAATTTCTAGCAGCTTCAATTCCAAGTGTCTGTTGCACTTCCATCACATGATTGCTTTTGGTTTCACATCCATCAACTCCTTCAATTCCCATGACTCCAAGAAGACCAGTACTACAAGAAGCATAAATGAAATTGACTTGATATCCATAACAATACTCGACACTCCATTAGCAAAAATATTATATTCCATTGAAATTGGAACAAATAGCAGGAGCATAATCATGCAGACGACCAGTACTACAAGAAGCATAAATGAAATTGACTGATATCCATAACAATACTCGACAATCCATTAGCACAGATATTATATTCCATTGAAATTGGAACAAATAGCAGGAGCATAATCATGCAGAAGACCAGTACTACAAGAAGCGTAAATGAAATTGACTTGATTTCCATAACAATACTCGACACTCCATTAGCACAGATATTATATTCCATTGAAATTGGAACAAATAGCAGGAGCATAATCATGCAGAAGACCAGTACTACAAGAAGCATAAATGAAATTTTTAATCATGCAGAAGACCAGTATTACAAGGAGCATAATCATGCAGAACATGAGCTCTATAATTTAAACAGTTTAGGTTTTGATTTTTCAATCTAATACATTAAGTGACTTGACCTAAAAAAATAAAATTAAAAAATCGTACAAAAATAATGTCAACTTCTTCAATGCTTCAAGCCATGGCAGATATTACAATTAAAAACTTACCCTTCGGCAAACAGATGGTACTTGGAAACGCCCTCAGACCCCTCTTTAATATCATCCTTTTTGATGATAACACGTTCCACTGTGCTTATTCCCTAACAAACCAAATAAAAAAACTTAGTGACACAACACAATAAGGTATAAGTAGTAATTAGAAATTTATACAATTAAAGAGCTTAAATTGCTGCATTGCATAGCTAAAGCTAAATTGATATGTGTAGCTTACCGACACATCAATCCCGGGAAGCTTATTTTTGTAATTGTGGAGCTCAAAATGAAGTTTACTCTTGTCAACCTGGGGAATTACGTGCAGCTTACTGGGGCTCATGACCTTAACATGCTGCATGAAACATAATTATTTTAAGAGATAATGTAGAACGAGATGCAGGAAACCTAATCAACCACGAGTTACCTGCTCCTTGAGTTTGATTCTTGGCGTCCGCAAAATTGACTCTTTCACTTTATGAGCGTCGATAGCAAGGCGTGATGCTCGAATGATTTCCATATCAAGTGAAATAACTATAGCTGCCATCCTTCCAGACATCACAATTTTTATGCTTTTTGCTACCTGAGCATCAAATTAAAACGGAAGAAAAAAGAAAGAGCATAAGTTTGAAAACAACACATGGTAATAACAGCAGTTCTAGAGAAGACACAGCAGAGAAGCATTAAAGTGCCAGTTCAGTGACATCATGCTCCATGTCTAGATCAGAATGATCAGAGAGAACAGTTTTTAACCTTCGAATATGCTTACTTGTCCGTACTGAGATCAGTAGTAAATCTAGTGTCATGTCTGTACTCAAAACAAGGAGAAAGGAAGAGGGAAAAAAAAATCAAAGTAGAAGTTGTCTTCATAGAACACTGAACACTTTTCATATCATACATGATGTCCATTTCAATGATGTACACTTTTCATGAACTTTGATCCTACTGTGTGGAATTTGGTACAAGACCATGCCATTCAACCATGTTCTATCAGAACACGTATTCCAATTATCATTGAATATATTGCATCATTCTCAAAATTTAATTCCAAGCTTTTACTATCATGCCAATTAATCATTAAATCATTATCCTCAAGTTTCCCTTTATTATCATTAAATCATCTCGTGATTAGAGGGGAATAGCTCACCTGTCCCAGAAGTGTTCTCTCTATGCGAGCTTTTGCCATGCTTGCCAACTTTGGGCTATGCTCATCCACAAGTTTTGCAGATATAATTGGTGTACTAATTTTTTTTGCGGCATTTATAATCTCTTTTATACGAGGAACTCCAAGTGTGACATCTATCTTACCATTAAGGAGTAACTACAAAGAACCTTGAAGTCCAAAGAACAAGAATCAATATACAAACATAATATCTCAAAAAAGGATACTCATACTAGCAACCCCTGCAAAGTGAAAAGTTTTTAATGTCATTTGTGTGCCAGGTTCTCCAATACTCTGAGCTCCAATTGCACCGATGGCAGTTCCCTCCCGTAATCTTTTACTATGATATCTTGAAATGCAGATATTCAAAAAGACCTAAGATATAGGCAAAGATGAGTACTATCAGAGAGAACAGTTTTTAACCTTCGAATATGCATACTTGTCCATACTGAGATCAGTAGTAAATCTAGTGATCATGTCTGTACTCAAAACAAGGAGAAAGGACGAAGGAAAAAAAAAATTCAAAGTAGAAGTTGTCTTCATAGAACACTGAACACTTTTCATATCATACATGATGTCCATTTCAATGATGTACACTTTTCATGAACTTTGATGCTACTGTGTGGAATTTGGTACAAGACCATGCCATGCAATCATGTTCTATCAGAACGCGCATTCCAATTAACATTGAATATATTGCATCATTCTCAAAATTTAATTCCAAGCTTTTACTATCTTAACTGAAAACCCGGAAAAAAGCACTCCCACCCCGGCCCACCACCCTCAAACACACACACCAAAAATAAAAAATAAGAAAAAGCTAAAAAACAGAACCAGAAAATTTGCATGCGTAATAATCACCTCTAGCTGCCGAGCAGTAATGCCATATATATTTGAGCAGATATTATCAAGAGACTGATTGTCACATCCATTTTGATCTGCATCCGAATTTATTTCTTTTATTGTGTTCTCCAAGGCCGCGACACATTTGTCTTTAAGAAATTTAGCCAGTGAGTCTCTAAAAGCCAAAGAACATCCACCTTCGGGAGTCATATCACGCTTTGAGAGTCTTTCATCAGTCATTTTACGGATACCCGAAGGAGACAAACTCAACTGGTCACCTGGAGGACAGGTTGCCTGCATATGTCAAAAAGTAAGCCACAGAAGCTTAAATTTTGATACCCTGTTGCAAGAAATTGATGAAGAGACATACACACCTTCACTTTCATAAGTAATCGGTCAAAATTCAAGGGCTGCCCACTTTTCTCTTCCATCTGTGAAGGGTCCATACCATCGTCACCATATACAAATTGCACTATACATGAGCTAGCATTTCTCACTGTGTTATCATAGACCAGTGACAGGTCCTCTAAAGCTTTCATAAGTCTACGTGACATGTATCCAGTATCAGCAGTTTTAACCTGCCATGATAAAGTATGTTCAAGCATTAACTTTTCGTGACACAAGACACAGATGTTGCAAACTCCAGCCTATCAGATTGCCAAGCCTCATTACAAAACATTACCCCTACCCCAAAAGATTTATTAAAAACGAAGGCTTGTGCAAGAAAGGGTGGAATATTACACCTCCCCCAAAAATTCCATCGCAGTAATCTAAAATGGAATATTACAGAATAAGGGCCACACGTACCGCTGTATCCACCAGACCTTCTCTTCCTCCCATTGTGTGGAAGAAGAACTCTGTAGCAGTTAAACCGCTATAAAATGAATTAGCCACGAATCCTTTAGCCTGAGAGAAAAAACAAAAGGGTCACATTAGTACCTTTTTATTCCCTTTAAAATTTTTAATACATGAAACAGAATTCGCATTCAGCAATATTTAGTTAGTAAGTGTCAAAACTCAGAAGAGAAACATTTATAAGCATGTTATAAGATGGAAAATGCAATGGAAACTATCCTTTATCCTAAATTTAAATCCAGAAACTGTCCTCAAAAGTTAAAAGTGTGCATCAAAAGATATAAGAGTGCAGCAATGCAATGGAGGGGAAGGATTAAGGTCAACAGTTCAGCCTAGATGAAAAACTAAAGATTATTTTTAAAGAACAAATGCAGAATTTTTTCTATGAAATGACGCATTTGCACTCTATTGAGACTCAACATATTATTCAATGCAAACAGTTGATCTATGGTCATTTTCTACCGTAGTTGGATTAACTGATTTTTTTTCCAAGTACCTAACCTGACAAAACCAACCATGCACAGATTTTTGCTGCACCCACACAATGACAATCACTGCATAAATTTAGAATACCTGTGGGATCCTTGAGTTTCTTGGAAAATGTGGAAGACTTCTATTTATGAAACCATTTGGAGCTCGCTTGCCACCAACAGACTGCTGTCCAACACATGCCACCATCTGACTGATATTTATTGGAGATCCCTTTGAACCACATTGTGACATTATCAGAGGGCTATTCCTCCATTGCAGGCCTCTCATACATTCCTTCAAAGTGTTCCAAAACAAAGAAACAAGATAAGTGGTAAGTACAAGGCAGAAAGGGGTAATTCAAGACAACCATAAGAAAACTTAAATCATGTACTATTAAATATGAGTACCTTTGAAACATCCTACAGTTACATGTTTTTTAGAAATGACAGAGAGAAGAAGGAAAGGCGGCATGTTACATACTAATTTACTTTTACAATGGAATGGAATGTTACATACTAATTTACTTTTACAGTTATTCTGTAGAAACAGACATCTATCGGCTCTAGCTACGCCACCCTACAGGACATACTGACTCCACGCATATATACAGAGTAGTGCAGAGGAATTTTGGCAAGGAACTGGAGTTTCATACTCTACTTTCTTATGCTGATTGCTTTTGGATCAAGCAAAGTTAACATTCTCAGGATATCTTTAGGTCTAATAATGATCAGATTTTAGTAGCAGCACATTTGCTTCCAATAATTACTTAAACCAAATCTACAGAAGATGATTTCAGTTCAAACAGAGTTCCAATTCTTTCAGTAACCAACACAAGCCAGGGAATATCTAAAAGTAAGGCACTAATGAAACTGATTTTACCTTTGCAGCATGTTCTCTGATATCATTCAGAACCCCTGTAATTTTAGCTTCAAGTGTAAGTGCAGCATCATGGCCTGGTTGCAACTCAAGCTGTCCCTTAGTAAACTTTTGTATCAAATCATCACAATCCCCATATCCTGTATGAATCTTTTCATCCTTGGCAGCAATCAAAGGAGCGGGAGGTTGGACATCATCAATTCCAATAGAGAATCCATGATTCCCTATCCACCTAGCACTGCAGGAGACATTTTAGAGGATCAGATGAATACTATTTTAGAGTATGTCAATCAATTTCATATCTGGAGTAACTGTTCAGGTATATCATCAAGGATGGGGTTGAAATCCAATTTGTTCTTGCACTCCAAATTTGATTAATGTATAAGCCAAAAAAGATGTAAATCCATTTTTTGCAAAGGAAAATGCACATGAAAAGCAAGTGGATTTCAATTTTACTGCCTCTCCTTATGTGTGCCAAAGGGTTTGGATGAACCTTAAAAGGGGAAAAAAGGGAGGAGTAAAAAAATGGAATGAAATAGCTTCACTAGTTGTAGCAGCTAAGAGGAACCTCGTCAATTGGGAATACTAACATAAAATGAAGCAGATAAGCACCAGTGCAAATAACTTAACCATACCTCAACTTCGCTAAGCGGTTCATACATGCAGCAGAGGCATGGGCCTCATAGTCTCTCAAAAGAACTGAATAAAGGCCATCTTTGTTTCCATTTCCTGTTCCAATCTTAAATGTGAATACTTACAGTAAAATAATATTACATTACTGTAAGGCATCCAATGTCAACAAGAAAAAAAAAGAGAAAATCAAGAAAATAATGATCACTTCTGGACCAAGAACTACGACATTATCAGACTTGATGGATGCTACTATTTTTTTAAGACCATCCTAAACAGAAAGTTGACCATCTTCATACTGTTTGATGTTCAACTCGACTGACCAATCTCCTTTCTCGATCAACTTTATTAACAGTAAAAATGGGGTTCAGTTTATTCATATCAAACCCCTTCATTTGTAAAGTGAAAACAGTTCACCTCAAAATAACAACCCATCCTAGTGCAACACTTTCCCTTTTAGGATATAGAGTGCAACCAATCCATTTTGGCAAGATGTAAGTTGTTAGATTAACTATATCCCCTACTTAATCACTAAAAATTAAACATATCTACAATTAATTCTCTCTATTACTATCTCACTGAAAACTGAACATATCTCAACAACTATTCACTGATCTCTCTTTTACCTAAATATTGTGCATACAAATCGGTTGCATTTATTTATGGACTAAAGAGGTATAAATAGTGAAGAGTTAAGATATGGTTTACTCTTAAAGTTAAAAACAATACAATATAATTGGGACAAAAAGAGCACCAAATTCTTGTGGTTCATTCTGTACTGAAAAATGCAATGCCAACTCGAAATAGATTCAAACATAGTCGAATTTACCCTTCCCTGTTAACAGATAACATACCTAAGGTGGCTTTGCCCAATTGCCCACTCATCAGCTCGCTATTACGGAAATACACAAACCCATCATTTGGGCACATGGTTTCTTTGGCCTTCATGTAACTCTTTTCAGTAACAGTGAGATTTAAGTACACTCTCATTCTTGCAAAAGGACGCAATAGTACAGTGAAGAGCTGCTTTCCTGTCCAGAGCTCAACTGGCTGGGATTTTAATAAAAACAAAACAAGGAAATTGTAAGGATATGTACCAAATTCCAGATAACAATCATTTACATTAAATGAGTGTAGGGTGCAAGAGCGCAACTACAGCAAAAAAACCATTTATCACATGAGCAGCTTAAAAATTCTCTTCATTAAAATGCCGGAATCCTACTATTCCGTTGTCTCTCTAACAATGTCCTGCCCATTTTAGATTTCCCTTAACAAAGTTTTATTGTCCATTTTCGGTGAGAATCTGAAAAAACAGATGGCTGAAATTTTGTCTACTTCCAGTTTTTATTCAATTTTAATGATTTATAATGACTTCACAAAATAAACTCTTTTTGGTGGTAAGACATTGTAAGAGGGGCAGTGGGAGTACATTCTAAAACTCTAGGGGCCTTCGTAGACTAAGATAAGTAAAAATTTATTTACAGACCATCCTCAGAGTTTGAATACTTTTTAACTTTTAAGGGAATTTGAGTTCTGAGAATTCCCAAACCCTCAGTATATACCCCCATTACACTGCACTAGACATGGCAGCAACTAGTAGTGCAAAAATCAACAGTGAGATTTCTCCAAAAACTAAAGCAAAATAGACCATATAAATCTTCACCTTCCCAGCAGCTTTTCACAAATATAAATATTCAAACAAATCTCAAACTATAATTGGCCAAACTATGAACAATACCATAGATCATTACTCAGTTTTTACTGTCGCTCTATAATTTTGACCAAATTATATAATTTATAGGTCAGCAGAACAAACCTTAACCAATGCTGGGGTTGGCAAATCAATATGATCCATCCCATCACCCATGTATGAACACATAAGTGAAAAGGTGGCACGGTCATAAAAAGTGTCTTTCCTTGTAATAAGAAAGGATGATGTCAAGAAATCTTGAGTTGAAGCAACCAAAATCTCTCCATTTTTCGGAGTGCATAAGTTATTTTGCACCTGGACCATGAATCAAAGCATCAATAATCAATCACTACTGTCGATAAATAGAACCTTATGCTAAACTGAACCTCCACATGAGGCATGAAGGAACACTTACACCCATAAGAAATGTAGCTTCAGCACGGGCCTCCTCGGTCTGAGGCACATGCATATTCATCTCATCACCATCAAAATCAGCATTATATGGATTGCAAACCGATTCATTGAATCTCAGTGTTCTCCAAGGCATTATCCTTGCCTGCAGGAAAAATGAAGACATAAGTTTAAATAACAAAATGGACATGATGCATCAAGATATCATAAAGTCATATTACCCTGTGGCTCATAATAGACATTCTGTGTAGGCTAGGCTGTCTATTAAACAGAACAATGTCTCCATCTTCTAAATGACGATGCACTACGTAGCCAAATTTCAATTCATCAGCATGGCGCTTTCTATTAGAGAACATCAATGATCTACAGTATAAACAAAAAAAGAGTAGTTAAAGCACTGGATTCTAAAACATAAATTAAAAGGAGAAGGCCACTGTAGAAGATTACTTACATTTCAGTTCCATCAGGTTGACTGATTAACTTGGCTCCAGGGTACTTGTTAGACCCATTTCGAACACACTGCCTTAACTTCTCTATATTATGATTTGAAACCCGCTCAGGATAAGTCAAAATTCGAGCCATCAGTATAGGGATTGCTACCTAGATGATCAGTAAGCATGTCAACAATTACAAATAATAGAATATACATCGTTATGGTCCAAACGCAACCATAAATTAAATGCACATCTCCAAGCGGTGGCTAGCAATGGGTATCAATTGTTAGTTAAACAGAGGTGCCATGAGAAAATATGAGAAATCAAATCAAGGTTTATGTGTACCTCAAAATTGAAAAATAAAATAAAGACACACTGTCAGTTAGAAAAGATACTCCCTCCGTCCCAGACTATTCTTCACAACTTTTGCTTTGCTACTATTTGCTTTTAAACTTCGACTTTACATTTGAGGAGATATATAAGTTTGAATATTATCAAATGTGTTATTCTTCAAATATCATTTTATTCATTGTAACGTATAGTATTCAAATATCAAAATTTTATATGAAAGTGATACAATATTTAAAGATATTTACAGTCAAACTTATGTGTTGGATAGCGTGATTTTCTCTCTTGAAGAATAATCTGGGACAGAGGGAGTACCAAACAATATTTAAAATATACTTGTACATAAGAAAAATGCTTTACCTCAGTAATTTTCAAATTTGGATCTGGAGATATTACAGTTCTTCCAGTATACTCGACACGCTTTCCAGATAAATTTCCTCGGAATCGTCCCTGCTTCCCTTTAAGGCGTTGGACAAAACCACTTAAAGGTTTTGTAGGTGGTACAGTCATGGGACCTGCACGTGCCTCACTATTGATATATTGTGCAACCTCCACTTGAAGATCTATCCAACCACTCTGCATCATACAGAAAGTATCAAAAGGCACAAAATTAAATACCAGAAAACTAAAAAATGTTTATACATCCCCTAACTGTAACGCCAGAAACCCAAAGTGAATGAAATGCAATATGGTAATCAGGCACGTATTAATAGAACGATATTAGGCCCTTTACAGCAGACTTCGGAAACCCCTTATAAACTAATCGTCAGAATTTACAGCAAGAATACATGACACATGCTCTTGTAGTGTCTTATTAGAAGATGGTAAAAGGTTGAAAGTTAAAGACTATACCCATATTATTTACAGGAAAAACAATTGTATCTAGGGAAAAAGCCTTAAACGACATCCACACACTTTAGTACAAGTATTGCAGGACATTTACATGTACTAGAAATGACATGTACCAAGATGCATATACTTGATTAGAGTAACCACAACACGACAAGTTTGTTCCCTTAACTTCCTAAATCAACAAAGCAAAGTGAACAATCAAGGGTTTAAGATGAGACTAATAAGTCGTGGATCAAGTATATAGTATGATTCACACTGCCTAGTATCATCCACTCTGTAATGAAAACATGTCAATCAATCAAAAACGTTTAAGGCATCTCAGCTAGTTCAATTATCATTATATTATTACAGCAAAGAGGAGAGAAGCCAAACATCAGTGCTAAATACCGGAACATGAAAATTAAAAATATACAAAATAAAGTCAAAGCATCATCATAAAAGATATTGAAAAGAATGACTTATGACATCAAAACAGGGATGAGAGAGAGAATAGAGAAGCCAGGGAAAGAGGAAAGAGTAAGTAAGCAAAAAATCATACCAAGCTTTTAACAGGAAGGTTGGGTTCTGATATTTCTTGACGCAGACAAGCATTGGCTTGGATAATGCGTTTAAGTCTCTCTGAAATGTCATTCTCATTACTGCATGCAATTGGCATAGCACACAAGTCCTCAGTTTTCAATAGTGAAGGAAAATTTGCTCAGTGCAAATACATAGACAGGAGGAATAACACTGGGGAAAAATTAAAACTGATTATACAGGAGCCATTTGCTAATCCTAATCCCGACAATAAGTTCAGTTGGGGTAGTCTGAAAGCATAACAGCCGATACAATCACAAATGAAAAAGGAAATGTATTAGAAGTGGTCATTGGAAGTAATTTTGTAACACGATGTCAGAATTTCGATATTGAGTATATGAATGAGTATTTTATCAGACAAATCAATTTAATGAAATTTAACCATCAGTAAATAATGTTCAATTGAAAAAGGTTATTTTGGTGTTGTACCTAAGCCTTAATGAAAAGCTGTACGCTGAACTCTTTTTATGCTCCAAGGGAATAGTTATTGACAACCATTCCAACTGTAATTGTTATTTTTGATATTCTAGAGTGGACCAGAAAGTCAAGACCTTTAGTGAAACTTATAAGGGGGGAAATTCTAAATTAGAGGGATAGACCAATAAACAGAGCAGTAGACCTATGACAGATCAGTAGACAAATAGCAGGGATGTAACTTGTGTACAATGGAAAAATTACCTCTGTGCTCCACCATCAACGAAAACTGAAGGGCGTATAGCTGTTGGAGGGACAAGTATACTGGTCACCATGAGTTTCTCTGGTCTACCACTGAGGTAAAGCATATCACAGTCCTGCAAAGATTTAAGAAAATATATGCTTATAATAACATCGAGAGAAAAGAATGGTAAAAAAACAGAAAAAGAAAGTTTTATTATTGCTATCGTATCAAAAGACAATACCTCATCTGACATATTCTTCAGAAGGGAATAAACTAGTTTAGGGTCCATTTCATCTGGGACAGTAAAATTAGATGATTCATTTGTGTGAGAAATAGCTGTACTACAATCACTCAATAAGCTTCCGTCGACCTTTGCCCGTTCATGCACAATTCCCAGCATTTTTGTATTTTTCTTCACCATACCTAAAACGAGAATAATTTTAATTTAACACGCAATGAGAACATTCACATCTTAAAAGTCATGCTATAATGCAGAAACTAATAACAAAATCTGCAAACAAATTAAACCTTCCCAACCATTCACTCAAACAAATATTGCAGCAGTAATAATTTTAATTGAGAAGAAAAAAATATCATTTTTCCAAAAAAGACCAATAAGGGGAATGTGGTGCACATCTGAAACAAGGGCCTAGTCATCAATCCTGAATTTGTTTAGTCTCTTTAGCTTCTAAAGGCGGTTGTTTTTATTACTTAACTCATGACCAAGATTCATATAGCAACCAATCCTTATGATGTGCTGAGACTCCCTTTAAAGAATATTTCGTCAAAAAACAAAAAACTAAGCCTGCAATATTTCATCACCTCATAAAGGCACTCTCCTTCATTTTATATTGGAGCAGTTTCTACATATTTATTCATAAGCTAAGATTAAAATTAACTGTGCATATTTATTCATATTTTAGATCTAACTGTGCATTCAACTATCCAGGGCATATGCTCAAAGTTATTCACATGCTTCAGAGAGAGAGAGAGAGAATCAAACCATTTACACATCCACATTGAGCACATACAGCTGCTTTTCTACTACTTGCCAAGGCAGTACACTTTTTCACTATCGCCTTTTGCAGCTCACTCTTGCGCAACGGTTCCATTCTCGGATTTCTCATCTTTTTTAAAAAAATGATGCGGTCTTTATCCCCAAGAAGGACATGTGAACATCGCTGCACAGTAAAAATTTAGTACTCATTTAAACTCAAGGTGCATTTCAGACAAATTAAAGATTTTTAGCAAAGATTCATTCGAGCAGAATCTTAGAGAGAAACATTTCATTATGCAATCGTAATCAGCATAAAACTAGCAAAATAGTTTTCTGATAACCAAAAATTGAATGGTATTAATGGACTTGAGGAATGGATCCATGAAATCACATAGTTCCAAACTTCCAACACTAATTTAATCTTGATATAAAAGTGAAAAAATAACAGAGCTCAAGCATGCAAGGAAAAGACGACCAAACATAGAGAAAAAACAGTGTTACTGAGAGAATGAAGGTGAGCATGCCCAAATAACTATTGATTAAAGAGGCTTGCAGTTCAGGTACTTAAATCAGATGTACACAGCATGATATCGTATTAGGTATTAATACAATTAAACAGCTAAATCGTCAGCAGAGTACGCAGGAACCCATATCCATTACTACGGAAACTGAGTAATTATATTCGACAGAGGAACATAGCCTTATACGCTAAAAGTTCAACATACGCACCAAGTCCAAAAACATGTAGTAAAATGCTACCTTGCAAATACACTTCAGGATATCGAGGATGGTAAGCAAATAGCCGACATTGTAAACAGGCAATGCAAGAGTCAGAAATCCATAATGACCGGGGCATTCGCGAAAATTCCCACAACAGGTCTCACAAATGCCATTCTTGTTTGGTGGGCCCTGAAACAAACGAACAAAATGAATAGCCACGCAGAAAAATAAACGTTGAGGCCTTAATCCTTATCCTACCAACCACTCCCCTTCCTCCCATAGGAACAAAATGACTTCATAGTACAGAAAGAAAGAAAAATTGCACATTTTGTACTTCAGTGTAACTTGAATCCATTTCAAAACACTGAGCTTTAGTTGATTAAAATGCATCAAGTTGCCCAAAATTAAAATTATTTATGACATAATAGAACAGTATTCAATCATATAGCATAAGGATGCAATGATCAGGAATCCATTTAACTATTACAAACCATAAACCAAAACTACAAGCTCACTAGGCTCAAATCAGCAAGTTTCAGATATTAAATACAGTACATACCAGGCGAGGGTCTAACAAGCCGCCTGGAATAGGCTTCTTGTTAGCATCGTAATATCGACCACAATATATCTGTGCATCTGCAGCTTTCAGTATATCAGCCTCTCCAAAAGTAGAGAACTGAATACTTTCTCTGTAAAAACAAAAACATTAAATCAAAATCAACTCCATAATCATACATAAAAAAAACACTGTAACTCAATTTTTTTGGGGGGGGAACGACGATAAAAAATCAAATCCCAAATTGGGGAAACACACTCACATTTTGCGAGGACCGACGTCTTCAATGTAGGGCTTCTTGGTGTACTGGAAAGATGCACCTGGTGCTCTCCTCATCTCTGCTCGATTTTTGCAAACCGGTTCGATCAAACGAGCTTTGATCGAGCCGGAAAAATCCCTAGGTGGCGCGCAGAGAGTGATGCGCTGGGTGTAACCGAACAGTATGCTGACTGACTAACTCTGGCGGCGGTTAATTGGTGAATTCGTATATCAGAAAACTGTAAACGGGAAGTTTTGCAGGAAGAACTGAGGTTTAAGGCGGGAGAAAAGGGGTTTTGCTAAGGTAAAGGGATGATATAAGTAAGTTTTGACCTAGAAGAAGAAGTGAGGTGGCGGCGCAGTGGTAACCTATAAAAGTTCTTGTTTTTCGCCTCCACTTGTTGGTCACGGGTTCGAATGTTTTAAACAGGCTTCTGTTTTAAGGAGTTTTTCGTTTACTCTCTCCATTGGGATTATTTTTGAACGTGAACATTATTTTCTTAGGGTAAAATTCATTAATTTAATACTCCATTTTACCTTTTCACTATTATACCGATTTAGGCCTGTTTACCAGAGCTTATCCGTAGATCAATTCAGTTCAGTTCAGTGAAAATACAATTTGATGAAATTCAGGTTAATTCAGTCATGCTGATTCCATTTTTCAATACATCATTTTTCACTTCAGTTCAGTGAAAATACAATTTGATGAAATTCAGGTTAATTCAGTCATGCTGATTCCATTTTTCAATACATCATTTTTCACTTCAGTTCAGTGAAAATACAATTTGATGAAATTCAGGTTAATTCAGTCATGCTGATTCCATTTTTCAATACATCATTTTTCACTTCAGTTCAGTGAAAATACAATTTGATGAAATTCAGGTTAATTCAGTCATGCTGATTCCATTTTTCAATACATCATTTTTCACTTCAGTTCAATTCAGTTCAGTACATCAAGAAATAAGCTCTATTAAACATGGCCTTATTTTCATTCACCCTCTTCTTGTGGAGCAAAATGCGATATCCTTTGCCTGTAGGGCCCCTTCATCCTTAATCACCTGGCGGTTACCGTTACTTCCTGGTGCTCACAACTGCAACCAGGATTTGAACCCTTGACCTGTGGGGCAATTAACCAGACACTTAACCACTTGACCAAGCACGTGGGTGCTATGTGCGGATGATGCACCAACAAGAAGTCATTTGAAACAATATCTGAAGAAATATTAGTTGTGGGGTTGAGGCGGCAATAAGAGAACTTTTGGTTGCGAGAGCTACTAATTCGTAAAGACGAATGATGAAAATTTTAGCGAATTTTTTATAATGATTTGAGAAGGCTGTCAAAACCGTCAAGTATTCAAACAAGTTCATGTAGAAGCTCGAGTAATGGAGACATTGTCATCGCTAGCTTGTGACGATTCAGGTGTGCTCAAGGCTAGCAAGACAATTTGTCTTCTAGGCTATGGCATCATTCTCTGGTTGGACCACCGAAGGAAATCTACAAATCTTCTTTGACGTCGGAATATAGGAGAGTTGTGACATTTATGTTCGAGGAAAGTTTTTTACAACTAGCTACAAGGAGAATTCCATTAATTAGAGAGCCATTGTTAGCACAATCTGTTGACATGATCAAAGTTGTCTCCATTGGGAAGACTTGAACTTGACATTAAGTATCTGGCTTGTCTGGTTTCTTTTCTCTATTAGCTGGTTGCACTATTTAAACTTATTTGTTATGGGGCTATGAAGTAGCCAAAATTATGTATTTATATTTGGTTCTTGATCTTTTATTTAATTACCATTACAAGTGTAAGGTGTAGGACTATATGTGATACATTCCAAGCGGTGCAAATGGTTCGTGATGAAGAAGAGTGCATCACTAGTTGTGAGGAAATTATTGGTAGACTTTGATTCGTGTTAGAGAGGAGCAATACTTCTGGGGAAGAGTTTAGAATTACTATGGTAGTGGGCTACTTAGTGACGTGGGCGAATTTGAGTCGTTTGTGAAGTGCTGGAGTAGCATATACACTATACATTTATAGTTGTTCAGACCCCACTTTCATTAGAAATTTACCCACATTTCATACGTGTGAATGTCAAAAATATTTTATCAAAGTAACTTATTACCAAAGTATGTTTTTCGATATTTTTGGCCCTCTTTTGGGTGCCTATTGCCTAGGGATATATATATGGACTTTGTAACTCACCTTTTAACAAACTTTGCAAATTCGAGTCCACTTCCTATCTAACGCGGCGTTATATATTCCTTAAGTTATTTGTCGTTGGTTTTGGAACCATTTTTAAGGCCCTGAAATAAAAACAACTTTATTTTAAAAATAAATTGTTTAATGGTGTAACATAACATACTTCACGAACTGATTTATACTAATCTTACCTGTTTGAACTATATAAAATTAATGTATTGAGAAATAGGTATGTACAACTAAATAAAACTGAATATCATCAAATTATATTTCATCTATCTGAATTAAATTGGTTTTAAAAAGAAAAAAAAAATCTATATTAAATTAGTTTTGAAAAACATAAAAATAAATCCTTTTGGGCTCGGATTGTCCATGTGTGTCCGTGATCCGCCGCTAACTTCATTTTTATGTTCTTCTAAAACCCTTAAACCCTAGAACGCTCCAAAACATATTCAACACAGTAATGAAGACGGTGAACGGCAAATTGGTGTCAACGAAGCCAATTTCCCTATCAAACGCAGCGAAATACATCTCCCGTTTTCACTCCTCCGACAACGGAGCTTCCACCGCCGTCGACGTCTTCCTTGAACGCGCCACCCATTCCTTTAGCAGCCTGGTTGCTCTTCACAAGCAGCTCAAAGGTTCCCGCCGCCGCGATAGTATTGACGCAGATACTGAAGCTGTAGGCGCTCTCGGCGAAATCCCAGAAGGGGAAAAGGCTGAAGAGAGAGAAAGGAAGGGAAAGGGGAAGGCTCAGAATGATGGTTTGGAGGTGAAAAATGAGGAGACTGTAAATAAGGAGCAAAGCCCGGGTGGCATTGCAGGCAAAAAGAGAAAGAATGGAAAGAAAAGTGAGGATTTTGAGCAGAAAAAGGTAGAGAATGAGGTGATTGTGAAGACTGGGGGAAGCCCAGATGTTGAGAAAAAGAGAAAGAAGAAGAAAAACAAAGTAGTAGATGGAGTCGGGGGTGAAGAAAAGCAAGAGATTGTTGCGAAGAATGATCTTGTTGATGGAGGCAATTTGGAGATGAAAGATGATAAGAAGAAGGAGGAAACGAAGGAAGGAGGGAAGAAAAGGAAGCACAGGGAAGCTGTTGTTGGCGAAGATGTGAAGAGTATAGATATGGCTGATGATCAGAGTGGGAAAAAGAAGAAGAAAAAGCGAAGGATCGAAGGGGAGGGGAAGTAGAGTGAGTATGACTTACCTCCACATTTGGCAATATAAAGCAAGGTGATACTATTTTGCTGTTTCTTGTTTTACCGAATGGGATTTTCCTCAGATTGCTGTGATCTAGATGTTGTGCAATTTTCCTAGCTATTGTAACTCTAGGATGTAGGAGATTGAAAAAGGTATATTGGAGATTCCATCCTTTGTGGCTTACACCAATTTTGAGATTATTAATTATATAGCTCCTTCGAGTATTTTTCATCTGGTGTTTATCTGTTTCTTTTACTTTGATATGGGTGGTGTTTGCGGAGCTAGTTTGTTTGTTTCAAGTGAAGAACTTAATATATAAAATGTAGTGGTTTGTGTCCTGTAATCTTATTTTTGTGGGAATCTAGGATTGGTATCAATGTTCAAGAAATGGATCTTTAACTCTATAATATCAATTCTTTTCGCATTTTTGTTTTCTGTGGCTTGGGTGTTTTGTGTTATTGCTTCAAACTATACTGGTTAAAGTTTCTTGGGGGCAGGGCAGCTTACATGCGATGTTTATTGTCAAGATAAATTCTGTGCTCGGACGAGGAAAAGACATCTATTAGAATGGTTAGAACAAATTTTATTAACAATTATGTGCTAGGGATTATTTTCGGACAGCTTTCCTTCTTTTAAGAGGCCAGCAGATCTTGTGCTTCCTTTTCATAGAAAAAGCCATCTTTCTTCGAATCATCTGCAGACCAGATGAAGATACCGTGAAGTTTCCCTTCACCCTCTAAGATGCTGCTGGCATTGAAGAACCCATTGGCAGGAGTTAAGCCACCACTATTATCTGTGCCAAAACTCACTATAATCTTTCCACCTTCATAGTTCACGCTTTGCTCTTCAAAGTGCTGTAGAAACTGAGTTATGGTTGTACCACGATCATAGGCGTAGAACTGGAAATTAACGTAGTCTATGAAACGCCCGTGCGTCCGCCAGAGAGCCAGGTAATGTTCTTGGACCGCCTGTTCAGCAAAAGGAGCAATTGATGTAAACGAAACTATCTTGTGATTTTTGAGGTAATGCAAAAGTCTGCCTATGCATGTGGCAAATGTTTCAGGATCTGCTGCAAAGTGCTCATAGTCAATGTCTATCCCATCCAGGTTGTACTCTTTTACTATCTTACTTACAGAATTAACTGCATTATCCACCCAGGAATCAATGGAACTGGGGGTGAAGTTGACAGGGAAATCATGGCCCACTGTATCTCCTCCTAGGCTCATTGCTACCTTAACATTAGGATTCTGAGCCTTGATTTGAGAAATTGCTGCAGGAGTGAGGTTATCCGTGTCCCAATAGACAGTGAAGTTGCCATTAGTAGGATGTGGAATGGATGTATTAGTGTAGTCAATGGCAAATGATAGAATGAAATGGAATTCCACATTAGGATTGATTGGTACATCTGAAAATTTAACATTCTTTCCCTCTGCACCGATATACTCTCTGAATAACTTTGGGGTAAAGTTGGGATCTGCCTGAACATCTGGAGAAAGGCTGAAAATTAACTGTAGGATGAGAATGGAAATGTAGATCACCGACAAATCCATTGTTTCTGAAAGAGGTTATGATTGTTTTTTTTCAGTGTTGTGTTTATATAGGCTCTTGTTTTGTTTGAGAGAACTTTGTTTCCAATCACCTTGTACAATGTTTATGTTTCCGTTTCTGTTTTCTGTGAAAAAGACTTCCATATTTGTTTTTGACATGTTCTTTATATTATTATAACATCTTAATATTGAAATTCTAAATACTCAAAGGAAAAGTTTTCCTGTATTCCTGATTCCTGAGTGTTTCTTTCTTTCTTTATCACATGCTCATAAATTTGCTATGACCATCAGACCATGTTCGTATTCTGTTTGATTTGTATGGTTTCTCTGTGTTTTCCTTGATTCATACAAAAGAATGGCCTCGTTGGTTGTCTTGAAGGTACACTTTTCATATGTAAAAAGGACTCTAAGAATGTCATCAATTTGGTCATGGAATCTTGGTCGAAAGTGATCGTGCTGTTTTTAGTGGATCCAACTGAATCTGCTAGAAAAGTCTAGAATTGATGAGTTTGTGATTGTCAGGTTGCCGAAATAGGATTATTCTGAACAGCAGTTAATATAGTGCAGAGTCTATGGAGATGCCATTGCAGGCTGTATTTTTGTGCCTGGCTTTGTTCATAACGTAAGATTAGGAAGGCCTGCTGCGTTCTTGTTTTCATTCGGAGTGTAATTGTTTTGGTCGTTGGATAAAACGGAGAACCGGCCATTTACTGGCCGGTTTGAACCAATGTTTAGTAATTTGACATTTTCTGCAGCTAGCTAGATTCCTAAACGGCAGCAACTGAGAAAAAAAGGTTGAAACAAATGTGGCCAAATAGTATTTGCTGTAATAGAGCAAATTCAGAGATACAGATTTCACATTTCGTTCTTCCAAGAAAAGAATCCTTGTTGATATACACACCCGTAAACACACGAGAAAAACTGAGGCTTATTGTTCTTCTAAAACCGACACTTTGCCATTTATTTTTTTTATGAAAGGCGCGAAAAGATGAGAATGATTCCTTTTTGCCATAATACAGAAACAAATTAATCTAGCTGATAACAACATAAAGTGGATCTGCTGAGCTGTTTATTGAAAAAACTGGTTGAACCATAAACAAATGTGGAATTAAGAAGAAGCAGTGTTATGAACACCATTGAAACTTCGAGAATCTGAACAAACTTGGATCCTTAAGCCTTAGTTATTCCTAGTTCCATTCTCAATGTTTGTGAACTAATGAGCATAAACCAAAAGTACTTAGCTAAAGATGGATTAGTCCTAATGAAGCTTGTTAGGCATGTGTAAAGAGCAAGAAAAGGGACCAGAAAAGATAGCAGGAACCATCAAATAGTAGAAAGTTAACCTTTTACAGTACACCACAAGAAAAGAATGATTATGGTCTTTAAGAAGATATATAAACATGTTGAATTAAGTATCAAAATCAGAAAGAAAATGGCCAGCAAATCTCTCTTTGCACATCAATGGATGCTCATTGCTTTCCTCATTCAAACTTCTATCCTTTCCAGCAATGCAATTGCAACAGAGCAGACACCCATTGCTAACAACAAGGTAATCTAACTATTGTATTGATATTATCACGTTGAGTGTTAGATTTTTCGTAACATTATTTTAAAACGTACTATATAATTGAAGATTATAATTCATCAAACATATATGAACCAACAATTAGAAGTTAAACCTTGCAAAAAATAGTTGAGACATGCAAAATTTATCATATCATAATTTTGATTAGTGTGCCGACGCCTCTGTTCTCGTAAGTCTGTGATCTGCAATTTCCGGTTGATTTTTTTATACAAGTTGAAATAAATGAAGAAAGCGTGGCGAGGGTGAAATTCTGTTAAGAGTCATAAAAGAAAGCGTGACAATGCCGGAAAAAGTAAACCAAAATAAAATAGAAAGTGTGACTAAATGTCTGTTAAAATTGCAGAGGAACTGTTCATACAGCGTGACCATACAAACGACCTGCACGCAAGGCTCAGGAACATCGGATCACGTCAGCCTGCGGTTCGGCGACCTGAACTCGAACGACGTCGTCGTGCGCCACCTCAACTCGAAGCACATGCGCCAGGTCGACCCGCTGGAGCCGGAAGTTCTGGATGACGTTCCCCGGAAGCCGTTTCAAGCCTGCATCGTGGACCAGTTCCAAGTCACCGGTCCCTGCGTAGAATCCCCGGTTTGCTACTTGTATCTGAAATCGAACGGAGACGACGACTGGAGGCCCGGTTTCGCGCAGGTTCAGGCCATGGGAGAGCCGCGGCTCAGCTCCGGGTACTTCTACTTCCGGCGGTACTTGCCCCGGAACGCTTGGTTCGGGGCTGACCTTTGTGACACGGAGACTACACCGTTTGGTGTTAAGTACAGGAGAAAAGTGTTTGTCAACAAATCCGTATGAAGATTAGTTATTGTATTAACTAAGTTTATGTTTTCTGATTGGCTAAACTGACAATATGAATATAAATTTGAATTTGTCTCATCTTTAGTTTTTTTATTATGTAAGGTTTGAACCTGGATTGCACTACTCGGACTTAACACCCTGTATTTTTCTTATAATTACTTTTATATCACTCTCTTTACGAATGTTATATATAAAATATGCTTCCACGTGAGTACAGGACAAACTTCATTCTTATAAAATTTAGATGTCAAAATGTAATAACTATTTTTTGTACGGATTCCCCTAATTATTCATGTATCATCTTCCACCTTGATGCCATCTCATAACACACAATACCTAATCCAAATTTCAACTCTGTTGACCTAAATCCCTACGCTGGCAACCCAAACCTTCGACGACTCAAACTGGCGATCCAAAGCCTCGTTGTAGACAACCTCAACAGCCCATGTCTCATTACATGCCATTCAAACCTCTGGTGAACCAACTTCAACTCAATTGACCCAAAATTTAACGCTAATAACCATTCAAATTTTTCTTACACGGAAATAAGACACTCCTAAATACTCAAAAGATGGTAAATAAAACAAAAACACAATCGCATTATTCAATGACTCATGGGCGATGGTGGCATGACGATGGTTATGACTGGATTTTTTTAGTGGTCAACGCTAGTTCCGTGGTCAATAAATATTCTCCATTGTTGAAGTTTATTGCTCTTTAAAAGACATTTCGGAGAGGAATAGGTCATGAGTAATCCAAACTTTAAGGAGACTGTGAAGAACGGGGACGGGCCTTGAGGGAAACTGATCGGAAAAGGACCGTGTTTTGCAATGATTCTGGCCGGTGATGTACATACATTATTAGTCCCGGCCCCGCAATCAAAAACACGAAATGATGTATATATCCCTCTAATACGCCTTCTAAGAAAAGTCAAAATACTTAGGTCACCTTTAGTCTTATTAACTGTTAATTTTAATTAGTTCCTTATTGATGGTGGTCAAAAGCTAGGATTAAATGAATTCATCTCACCAGAAATATGATAAGTGTGCTGCATGTTTTGCATTTGTTTATAGGATCAACTTTAAGCTATGAACTTTCTCTGATGCCTTAATATTACTTCTTAATCCAGCGCACTACTTTAACTGATGCATTCCAGGCGTAAAACATATTCCATCTAAACATTTTTTAAGTCGGTTTGCATCTGGCAGCAGAAGTATAAAAAGCCTCAGCCAGAACCGAAACTTTCATCACAAAAAATGAGCTTTCTGATATTTTTCTTGATCATGATTTCCAGCATCAGTGCTTCTTCAGTGCCGATTCCGGTAGCGAAGCCCGGGTGCGAGGACCAGGCCAGGTGTGGTACCATAGACATTCCGTTTCCATTCGGCACGAGAAAAGAGTGTTACCTGAACGAAAGCTTCTTGGTTACCTGCAACCAATCTGCTAAGGTTTTTCTGGGAGGAAGCAACATCGAGGTCAAAAGTATTTCCCTCGAACCCAGTCAGCTGCGCATTTTGTACGACGTTGGATACGATTGCTACGGTCCCAAACACAAGGGTGATGACCGTTATACCGAACCGTCAATGGAACTAAGCGACATCCTAGCTTTGAACACCACCGTGAATAAGCTAACAGCGATCGGGTGCGATACTTATGCTACAGTTGCAGGTAAGAGTAATTTCACTTCATATCATATAACTATGTTATAAAAAGGGTGTTTATATTTGTAGCCCGAAATTTAGCTCTTGTATCTCAAAATATCGGATGAAATGACAAATATACCCTCATTTTTTAGTTCATGGGAAAACTACTAGGCTATGGTGCATTATTGTCATTTAATAGAATTTGTGTGCTACAAGAGCAAAAACCTACATTTAGCAATTCAGTATAAAATAAATGTCTCGGTGATCCAGGTTCTCGATCGTACCAGAACCTGACATCACTATACTTGCAGGTACCAGTACTGCAGGTGAATACCTTACCGGATGCATATCCGTGTGTTCAGATGAGGAAAATGTCAAGGATGGTGCTTGTTCTGGTATTGGGTGTTGCAAGTCATCGATTCCTGAGGGAGCCTGGCAGATGAACATCAGCATGGGTAGCTTTAATGACCACAAGGACATCTTAGGCTTCAATCCTTGTAGCTATGCTTTTGTGGTTGAAGAAGCATATTTTGAGTTCTATGCCGATAATCTCACCAACATAGACAAGAACTCGAGTGTTCCGGTTGTGGTGGATTGGGTTGCTGAGTATAATGTGACGTGTGATGAAGGGAGTAAGAACGCGAGCTCTTACGCTTGTAAGGCCGATCAGAGCTTGTGTTATGACCAGAGAGGGGCGATAGGGTACAAGTGTAGGTGCAAAGATGGTTTTAAGGGCAATCCATATCTCCAAAATGGTTGTCAAGGTACAACGCAATATTCATTAATTCTTAAATTGTTTGCCTTGGCTAGTTTTGTTCTAATTAGAGATCAATTTTGAACTTTGCAGATATTGATGAATGTGCAAACTCAGATCTTTACTGTGGAAAATACAGTTCCTGTAAGAATACCATAGGAGGTTACACTTGCAAGTGTAACAAAGGTTACAAGGGTGATGGCAGAAAGAATGGAGAACCATGTCAATCTAAAAGTAAAATAAATGCTCTTTGGCCAGGTTAGATATTATTTATTTATGTATTGTATTTCTTGTGTATGTGTCACACTACTCAATTGACGTTCTAAAAATCATATATATTACATAAGTTGATTATAACAACTCAAAAGTGAGCAAAGGCAAAATAAAGTTTGAAACAAAGACTACAAGATTTTCTTTTTAGAAGTGTCATATTTTTTTCAGCACTTGTATGCGTCACTAAATCATAATTATAACATCAATATATGTTACGAATTACATTTACTTGCATCTACAAATGTCACTAAAAACAGTTATACTTCAAGTGTTCACAATATGCGTGTCACAAAAATAACCACAATATCTTAATGCTTACCATTTTTGTATGACACATGAAGATGCATCAAAATTTTAGTGACCTCATGAAAGTGAATCAAATTTATGACACTTTTTTAGTGTCAACAAAAACGTAAATGTACTCTTACATTTTTTTTTTTGGTGTAGTGATTGGTGTCAGCATAGGCAGTGCAATTGTGCTAGCTTTCTCCTTATTCTTTTACTCCAGACTATCGAGAAGAAAAGTAAAGAAGCTCAGAGAAGAGTTCTTCAAAAAGAATGGAGGATTTCTTTTACAGCAAAAGCTCAATGACCAAGGAAATAACAATTACACTGCCCGAATTTTTAATGTTATAGAATTACAAACTGCGACAAACAATTTTGATGAAAACCATATCGTTGGCCGAGGAGGATTTGGGATAGTGTTCAAGGGAGAGTTAATTGACAAAAAGATAGTAGCAATCAAGAAGTCCAGAGGAATAGACGAGCAGCAAGTTGAGCAATTCATAAACGAGGTAATTCTTTTGTCCCAAATCAACAACAGAAATGTTGTTAAGCTTCTTGGTTGTTGCCTAGAGACAGAAGTGCCATTACTTGTTTATGAGTTCATAGACAATGGTACACTCTATGAGCATTTGCATAACATGAGATCATCACCAAGACTTTCATGGAATGTTCGGCTTCGAATTGCGACAGAGGTTGCTGGAGTACTTTCATATCTACACTCGGTCGCCTTTCCTCCGATCATTCACAGGGACATCAAATCAGCAAACATTCTCTTGGACCAAAACTACACTGCAAAAGTAGCTGATTTCGGGATCTCAAGATTGCTCCCCGCGGGTAGTGATCACGTTGCCACAATGGTGCTAGGGACACACGGGTATTTAGACCCCGAATACCTCCAAACGGGGTTACTAACTGAAAAAAGTGATGTCTACAGTTTTGGGATTGTTCTGATGGAGCTTTTGACAGGCAAGAAAGTATTAGCATCAGATAGGCCTGAAGCGCAAACATTTCTATCCAACTATTTCCTTTCAGCTATACAAAGTGGCCATTTGAATGAGATATTTGATGGTAGCATATCACACAATGAGAATATAGAGCAATTACAAGAAGTTGCTATGATCGCCAAGAAATGTATAAGTGTGAAAGGAGAGGATAGGCCATATATGAAGGAAGTAGCAAGGGAACTTGATACCCTTGGAAGAAACACTCAGGAATTCATAGTTGAAGGATTGGATAATGAAAATGAAGGTACCGCGACTGCTACTACCATAGATTCGTTGTCTTCAGTGAGTTCTACCTTAACGGTACAACATGTTGCTACCGATGGCTATAGTAGATGAGAATAAGGGTATTTACTAACCATAAGCAAAATCGCCACTGAAATTTTGTCAAATGTAATGTGTTAAATGACGATAAATATATGATACCCACACCTTGACACTAAATAATTGGCGCCAAAGTATATCTCCCTTGGCTATTACAATTTCCCAACCAATCACCGCTCTCATTTAATATTTGTTTTTTTTATGCATGTTAGTTGTAGTGAAATACCCTAATATGTAAATACTTGTGAATTTTGTGTCACCTCATATCAAATTCTAATTTTAATGAAATGATTGAGTTTAAATCGGGCACAAACTGCACAATTTCATGTATTCCATTCCATCTTAGTTGCATTTGCATAAGTTTTTGTGATTGGATTATAATTCAAATAGATCCCCAATAAAATCCCACCCATTCCGTTCCCCTAGCTAGAATGTAATGGTTTTATATACACGTGTTTGATTGTTAATATATATTGTAATTTGATAATAAAACTACATGGCAAATTCAACAATATTTACCTATTTATTCAAGGACAAATATTCAATCAAAATTTAGTGTTTTTACTGAAAAAAAGAAGAAGATATGGTACAAATATAGCATGGAGCAATGCAATGGCGCCTTCGTGGTATAACTTATGAGTTCATGTTCTTTTGAATTTGTATGTAGATTAATTAAATTCAGTGAAATCATAATATTACGATAATTTCAGGTTTAGATTTTTATTTTCTATACATTAATTTTCAATTCGATTCGATTTAATTCAACATGAAACATGAGATCATAAATTATGATAATTTCAGATTAATTAAATTTTTATTTTTTATATATTCATTTTCAATTCGGTTTAATTCCGTTCAACCCGAGACATGGCTAATCACATAAAATGATAATTTATTGATAACCAATGGACCTCCACTCTTTAGGGCAAAATTCCGAGAATATTCACTTTTGTAGGCAAAATTCCGAAAATGTTCTCTTTGAGAACTTCTTGTTTTGCCTTTTCATTTTAGTCCTTCATTTTATTTGTTATTTTTATTTTTACCCCTAAGGTTTAATCAGATGTACTTAATTCATCTGATTCTGTTTCACTGGAACTAGAATTTATTTCTGGTTCTAGTATTTCTATGATGTAAATTTTTTCTACCTCATCATATTTTTCTTCTATGGGTTCGTATCCCATCTTATATGCAAATTCTAATAATTTAATTTTGTTAGAATCTTGTCTATTAGGACATTCATTTGCATAGTGTCCTTTTATGTTGCATATCCAACATCTACAATTTTTCTTTCCTTTTGGACAGAATTTTTGTTTTTCTGATCTTGTATCAGATTTTTTCTTAAAGAATTTTCCCGGTTGAAATTTCTTTTTCTTTTTAATAAACCTATATTTAGAAGATTTTTTCTTAGAAAAGAATTTTTTCTTCTTTTTATATTCTGTTCTGCAACCATACTCTACATGATTTACTCCTGATATTGCACAGCATTTTTTATTAAACTTTTTAAGCTTTTTCTGAGTTCTTATTAGTTCACAGAATTTTGACAGTTCGTCTTTTACTATTCTTATAGCGTATCCTAGACTGTAACTAGTAGTTCTTCTATTGAAAGTTTCAATTTTAAACCTTTCTAAGGCTTTTTCTCCTACCAAAGGGATTTTTCTCAGATACTGAAGTATCATTTCTGGAAATTCATTTTGTACTAATTTATAAAGATTTACTTCATAATCACAATTGAAATCTTCTAGATAGCATATATCACAGAGTTGGAGCTCTGTTAGTCGTTTTTTAGCTTTTTCTTGTACTAATTGTTTTTCATGTTCTTTGTCACCGGAAAAATCAATTCCTAAGAACATAGTATATAATCCATCTAGAACTATGTCTAGAATATTATATGGAGTGTTGTTATTAGCATCTGTCCAGATGGTATTTTTTATAAATTCTTTTGCTATTCCTAGACTCTTATGTTCTATTAATAGCAAAATGGTTCGTGATTCTGTATAGGCATCAGGATTTGTTTGAATTATTAAACTTAATTCTGCTGCCCATTTATCAATGATTTCTTTCCTATTATTTTGACAGTCAATATTTAGGAAATTATCATCTGATCCTTTTGAACTTCCAACCTTGGATTTTGCACTTTCTGGAAAATATTGTGGTTGATTAGTTCTTCTTCTTTTAGAGCCCATATACGAGCTTTCACCTTTTTCTTTTTTAACATTTTTCATGTTAAAGTTTTCAGGTATGTAATCTGAATCGCTGATTACATGTTCACTTATTTCAGATTCACTAGCTGATTCTTCATTGTTTAAGACTTTTAAGTCTTCAATTCCAAACAATTGTTTTAGTTTGGGACTGTTTTCTATTTCCTGGTTTGCTAGTTCATCATTTTCTAATTTTAGCAACCTAAGAGCATGGTCTAGCAAATCGAAGTTTTCTTCGTTTACCTGTAATTCATCACCTTCTATGTGATCCCAAAAGATTTTTTCAATCTTTGGTATATAGTTGGTCATATTGGTTGTTTGTCATTTTTACCGAATGGCCAAGTTAATGCTTTAGGATTTCCAGAGGATCCTAATTCTGCATTTCCTACTCCGTAATTGGGGTAAGAATATTTTTCTAAACCTATAGGTTTTGGTCTTTCCTCATCTCCCAAAGGAGTTATTTTTAAATTTTTTTGTTCTAAGACTACCTTCTGGTTTTCTTGAATTACTGTTTTTAATTCAATGATAATTTTTGCTGCTGCAGCTTCTAACTTATTATCTTCGTTATTTAAAACATTTAGAATTTCTTCTAGTTTTGTTTTTAAAAGATTTATATCTTCTTGTATTTCTTTAAGACTCATCAAGACATTTGTTCAAGCTGACTTTCCATGTCTTCTATTCTTTTTGAAATTCCTATTAAGAGATCTCTCTTGCTAGGTTCTTTTGAAATACTTTTTCTGGAAGGCTCTCTTATTATAAGCTTATTCCTTTCTATCTTTGATTTGTATCGTTCTCCCATGAGTTTTTTATCTTTAGCTATATCAATAGCCCATTTGTTATCCATAGGAGAGATTTCAGAAAACTGTTTGTCTTGAACAGTTCCTATTTGTGAAAATACATCTTCTAGTTCGATGTATTCTTTCTTTTTATAGTCAATACTGTGATGACTATTAGTTAATGCATAAGCAACCAGATAGGTTAAGCTAAATACTTTATCTCCTTTATTCATTAAATCTTCTCTTTCAAATTTATGAATGAAAGATAATGTTTTGTCTAGATTTGCTGTATCTAAACTAATTCCAAATTTAGGATAGACTGTAAACATGAATTTTTGGTAAGCTAAATTTCCTCTAGCTGCACCTAAAATGCAATCTTGCCTATCATTTATTCTGTTGTCTATCAAGACCATTTTGACTGGGGAATCTATTCCCTCTTGAAATTATGATTTCAATAGGATTTTGACGGCACCAAAGTGTACCATTGTGATAGTATCTCTGATTTTACTATCTATTTTGTTTAAATTTTCTTTAATTTCCTTTAGAGTAATTAAAGGTAAATATACTTCTCCTGTAGTATCTTTGATATCTACATGTATTTCTTTAGTACCTACAAAATAGTAGATGCTATTTTTCCTTTTTAATTTTTCTAAAAAAGGTATATTAAAGATATTTTCTTTTCTTAGATTAAGTTTAGAAGACCTAATTTTTGTAAGTAGTTCATGTTTTATTAAGAAACTTCCTATGAATCCTTGATTAGATTCAAAGGTTTGAACATTAGAAACATCTTGATTTTCATCAATTGTTTCTTCTATATTTAAATGATTCATTATTGAATCTTTCAAATAATTCTTTTTATTTTAAACATGGCTCTGATACCAGGTTTTTGGTAGATCTGCGGAATTTTAATTTTCTTTTATACATTTTAAACATCCTTTATAGATGTTCATATAATGCACAAGAGTTTGATGTTTTTCACAAAATCTTGTTCCAAAACTATACCTAGATTGACTATAAGGGCCAACTCTACGGAATTTAGATAATTTCTTATCTACTTTAGTTAATTCTCTGTCAAGAATTGATTTACAAATATTTTTGCTCATTCAAGCTTCGATATTTTATTTAATGTAGTTTATGAATTTAATACTTTAGAACCCTAAGTAATTCATGCAAGCTCCTTATATCTTCCTTACTATATTATTAAGAGTGTATGGTTATCATGCTATCTGTTTATAACTTAACCAATCCTGCGAATCTTGTTTCCCTAAACGGCCACCTGCCTAAGCGGTACTCCCTATTCTATGGACTCCAGGTTTCATTATAACATATAAGCATGTATACAACAATCAATAATAAGAAAGAAGATACAGATTATAGAAACTTACATGTAATTACAAGAGGGCCCTAAAGGGCTTTTTATTCACACATAATGATCAGAAGATCAGACAGAATCCTGGATGAGGTTCGTCTCCAGGGGATTACAGAGGTTGAAAGTAAATTACAATGAGGCGCAGAAGTGAGGGGCGCTCTCATATTACAAGAAATGAACTTCCTTTTATAGAGAAGGAAGGATCTGTATTATTAAAGAGGGGTGCGTCATCCCTTACGTACAAACGCACTTACATTATTGCATCTACCTAAAGCAGACGCACTACTCTATTATTGCATCCACTCAATGCAGATGCATTATTATCCCACTACATGCTGTCACTTGAAGTGGAGGGGTCCATAGGACTGTCGGCAGCCCTGATGGTGGAGAGGTCACTGTCTTGTTTAGTGGGTGATCCACTTTCTTCCGAGCATCTACCACATAGATAATTACTGCGGTAATTCTTCATCCTTTTGCAAAGGTCTGGAATATGTTCTCCCAAAATAAGTGGATTAACCAAAGTATTTTGGAATTTAACAAATTTGCCTTCATCGGCTTCACTGATCTTTTTGGGTGACTTGCTGTATATCAAGATGGTGGCATCCTGATAGTTTACAAATAACCCATCATCTGAACTGAAACTGAAAAGTTTTTGAATAAAACCTTCCAGTCTTCTTATAGCTAAGCGTAGCAGATCGCTAGCCTCAAGTTTGCACTCCATGGGCTGGGATGGATGATAATGATCCCCTTTGCAAATGCCAATTTGGACCAAATGCTGAGGATGATATACCAATAACCCTAATAGATTCCAGTATGGACCGGAACTATTAATTTTTAGAAAAACTTCATGCCCTGGTTTGGTGCATTTTTTCCTAAAAGTCTTAATTGTGTCGATAATAGCCTTAGGGAAGTGGCTAATTTCTAACAAATTAGGACTTGGATATATGGTTTTTACCAAACCATATTGGAATGCCTCATAAACCTGTTCGGGATTAGCATTCTTAGTGAAGTTGTAATAACTTAAATTTTTGGAGTCTGTAGTGAAGAACTTTTCTTCCAAAAACTTTTCTTCGTTGGCCGATCTTGCATATCGGTAGCAGTATTCAAAGCCTGCTTCTGTAATTTCGTCGGTGTAGTCTACTTTTGCAGATCTTACCGTGTCTTCCCTAGGTTTGCTGGGAAGTCTTCCTAGCGAGGTTAATGACTTCTTTTTAGACAACAGAGCTGCACTGAAGGTGTTAGGCTTCATCATCTCTCCATTGGTAATTAGCTCCAGAGGTGCTAATAAAGATGACCCAGTGTATAGGTCTGCTAAAGTTCTTGCTTCCGGGAAAGATTTGAACTTCTTGTGTGCAATGTTGGAGACTCCTTCAGTTGCTTTTTTGGCGAAGCTCCAGTCTTCATAGATTCCAGCATTGGGACCGTTATAAACAACATAATATGTTTTAGATCTTTTTGGGATTTGAATTCCCTCTTCGGATTTCTCCGATGCTAAAGGCGTAACTTTAGACTGTGGGATTGGAATTCCCTGATTTGTCCTTAAGCAAAATTCTACTGGACTAACCAGTTTGATGGAAGTTTGTACTTCCTTCTGGATTTTTGGCAAATCCACAGCCTTCAACGGATTTGTTGATTCTTTACCAACTGCCGTTTGCGTTGGAATAGTCTTATCTTTCTCCTTTGAGGGAGAAGGTGATAAGATAACCTTTTTTAATTCATTTTCAGAAGCTTGTTCTTTTTCTTTACCCGATTTGATCAGGTTAAGATATTTGATCTTGGCTTGAACCAGCTCAAGTTCCTGGACTAAAAGTCCTTCTTGCAGGTTTAGCTGCTCCATTTCATCCATGCTGGATGCTTCACAAAGAAACAAATATTAGAAACATTTGTATTATTCTTTATAATCTTGCTGAAATTCTCTAGTAAGAAAATCTGCAAAATAATTCTTGGTACCTGCAATATGAATCACATCAAAATCGTATCTAGATAACCACATTTTCCATCTAACTAGACGACCTTGTTTTCTATCTCCTTTTAGATTTACTTTTAGGAAATAAGTAAAATTTTTATTATCTGTTCTTACTAAAAACCTGCAAGGAGTTAGATAAACAGAGAATTTCTTAATTACTCTAATAACAGAAAGGTATTCTTTCTCGTTACTATGATAATTCTTTTCAGCAGCTTTAAAGCTTCCTGAAGTGTATCAGCAAATGTATTCTTTACCATTATTTTCTGCTTTAAGAATTCCTCCCCATAATAAATCTGATGCATCAGTTTCTATGATCAGCTTATCCTCAGGTTGTGGGTGATAAAGCTTAGGAAAGTTTTTTAAACTTTTCTTTACTTTTACCATATAGTTCGTATCTGAGTCTTTCCATTCCCATGGAACATCTTCTTTAAGCTTTGCTTGTAATGGTGCTCTGACCTGGGCAAGCTTAGGAATATAATCAGAAGCATAAGTGAGAATTCCTAGGAATCTCTGCAACTGTTTTTTATTTTCAAGAATATCTGGGAACTTTTGAATATGTTCCAAGATATGATCTTGAGGTCGATGAGACCCTTCTTCAATTTCTAGACCTAGAAAATTGATTTTAGTTTTAAAAAGCTGTGTTTTCTTCCTTGAGAGTATTATTCCCAGAGAAGCACATTTTTTAAGTACTGCCGCTACTTGCCACAGATGTTCTGTTTCATTATTGCTGAAGACTAAAATATCATCAATATAAACACAACAGAATTTTTCAAAGGTTCTAAATGCATTTTGCATATGTTTTTGAAATATGGCTGGAGCCTGTTTTAATCCAAAGGGCACCACATTCCACTGGTAATGACCTTGTGGACATGTAAAAGCAGTTAATAGTTGTGATTCTTCATCTAGCAATACTTGCCAGAATCCTGATTTACAATCAAAACTACTGAATATCTTCTTCCCTCTTATTAGAGTTAATAATTCATCTTTATTGGGAAGGTTATGACTGTCTCCTATTGTAGCTGTGTTTATAGCTTTATAGTTGACAACCATTCTCTTTTTTCCTCTACGTTTCTCAGCTTCATTTTCTACCAAGAAAGCTGGAGACATATGGGGTGATTTTCTAGGTTTAATTACTTTTAATTCTAGCAATTCATTAATTTGTTTTTCAAATTCTTCTCTATCCTTAGGACTATATTGCATTGGTTTAACTTTTACAATTGTCTTGGGATTGATTAGTTTTATGGTTGCAGCATCCAATATTTTGACTTATTAGGGTCTATTGGATTTTCTGAACACACAGAATCTAAAAGTGTTTCTATTTTTACAAAGTTTTGTATTTTGGAGCACAAAAATTTGTTGTTCTTTAGTATATATACTCCCCCTCTCTAAAAGAGAAGTAATTTTAGGGTTAATATTTAGTGCTTCTGGTTTTGGTAATTTAGATTTCTTTTTCATATAATCTAAATATCCTGGAACTCCTACTCTAAGAGCTCTTCTTATTTTTCCTATGTGTATAGGATTATTATTTAATGTGAAAATTATTCTATCTGTGTATTGGATAAATGGATGATACAACAGACAGAAGTTATTTCCAATAATAAAATCTATTCCAGATTCTTGTTGATATACAGTTGGAATATGAAATATTTCGCCTGCTATCATTATATTAAGATTTTTACAAACCTTAGAGAGTATGATATGTGATCCATTTCCAATTTTTACTCTTATTGGTCTTTCTACATTTACCCAGTGTTCCTTGGGTATTACATTTTTGCTAGCAACACACATGCTTGCTCCAGTGTCTACATAGCAATGTAATTCAATTTGTTTATATCCAGAAAATTTTAATTTTCCTTTTATATAAATTGAATTTGAGTTGGTAATATTGTTCATTCTAAAGTTTGTGGGTCAATTTATAATTATCACAAACTATGAGTTGGTTTAGTAATATCCTATCCTTTGAAACTTGGCAAACCTTTTGCCAAGTTACCTAGTTTGGGAATTTGAGCCAAAAATTGAATATTTTGGGAATTTGGACTCCCAATTTGAACATTCTTGGAATTGATCCACTCTTTAGCGACCCAATGGCAACAAATATGGCGGGAAACGCTTAGAGGGAAAAGAAACACCAAAAGGAATAGTTTTACTCTTACTCCCAAGAGTCGCTTTAAGTACTCAGTTACTCGCAACTGGAAAGGAGAATGCAAGCATATCTCAGAAAACAATGGAATCCACCCTCAAGGTTTGATTTTTTTCTTTTGTTCACATTGTTATTTTGCACACTGGGTGCTTTAATTTCTTGCAGAATTTGTGTATAAAATCTGACAAAAAATCCCCTTTTTGGGTTTCAGAAATATTTTGGGTTCTCCACATTCCGGCCTTACCAGCGAGAAATCGTTGAGAAGATAGTCGAAGGAAAGGATTGCTTGGTCGTGATGTCCACTGGGAGCGGCAAATCGCTGTGGTAATTAATCTTTAAGGGTTTTTTTCCCATTTCTGATGTTGTTGATGGCTTTTTACTGACAATTTTGTTTAAATTGTGTTGAAGCTATCAACTACCTCCACTGATCACCAAAAAGACAGCTGTAGTCATTAGCCCTCTCATATCCCTTATGCAAGATCAGGTATTGTGGTCTTTTGATGTTTTTGATTTTTGAATTTTTTTCTGTTCAGAGTTCAAGTGTTAATGTTTTGTGGGGTTAATGTATAGGTAATGGCGTTAAAGGAAAGGGGTATTAAGACTGAGCATCTATCTAGTGCTCAAAATGCTACAACTGTACAGAGTCTTGCTGAAAAGGGTCACTATGACATTCTGTACATGACCCCGGAAAAGGCTTGCGTGCTTTCTCCTAGGTGTGTTATAAAAATGACCATTTGTCCCAAGGCTAAAGTTGCATTCTTTTGTTTATTTTGGAAGTTAGATTAGTTCTTGATGTTGTCGGGGAGGTATGTGTAGTGGCTGAATAAAACAAATGTTAATGCTTGACAGGTTGACTGGTTGGGGATTGTTACTTATAAGAATGTATATCGTGTCTTCTTTTTATATGTGTGCGTCTCCACCCTTACTAAGAGAAACACAAGGAAGATATGATTTCCTTGTGTATATTTGTGAGTAGTTGCATTATGTTCATGGATTCACTTTGTTGCTCATTTATCTTGGTGCCCCATCGCATTTCAAATGACAATGACTGCAAGTGTTGATTTATTATGTCTTTCTTGTAAGACTTGGTTTAGGTGAATCTTCCTTTCATCATTTTGACCACTGACATCAAACTATTTTGCAGTTTCTGGTCTAGAATGCAAGAAAGAGGAATTTGTCTTTTGGCTGTTGATGAGGCACACTGTATTTCAGAGTGGGGCCAGAGTTTTAGGTGATGATCTCTACCATAATGGAGCTTGCACCTTTTCCTGTTAATTAAACTCTTGCAATTCTTTGTCAAAGGTACTTTTACCGGAGTTATGTGCATATGGCTGGCTTTACAAAAAAATTCTTTTGTATTCAGGGTTGAGTATAAAAGGTTAGACAAGTTGCGGGATATGCTTCTAAATGTTCCAGTTATAGGTTTAACAGCAACAGCCACCGAGAAGTAAGTGCATTGCCAATTATAATTCTTCTCTCGTCTACTCAGCAGTAGCTCTGTTGACTGTTTGATATAATGTGATTCAGGGTTCGTTTTGACATAATGAGTTCCCTGAAGTTGAGAGATCCGCACCTTACAGTTGGGTCTTTTGATCGCCACAACCTATTTTATGGCGTTAAATCTGTTCAGAACCACAGTCAATCTGTTGTGGATGAGCTAGTGGAGGAACTCAGTAAGTATGCACAGAGTGGATGCTCCTCAATTGTGTACTGCACTACTGTCAAAGATGCCGAAGAAGTAATTTCTCGAGTTCATTTTTCTATCGTAATAGATTGCTTATGCAATCTCAATTCTTCTTAGAGTGGTCAATTTTTTAATAAAAATTTTCTACTGTTCATTTAGGTCTTCGCGTCACTTCTAAAAGCTGAAGTTAAAGCTGGTATTTACCATGGTCAAATGTCTAATGGCGAAAGGGAGAAATCACACAGGTTAACCTTTCCTGATATATGTTAACCTTTCCTGCTTAGATTTTCTTAATTAATCTTGACAGCTTCATGCTCTGTGACATATGTTTAAAATTAGATTGTATACTATGAACCTCCTGTTAAAGACGTCTAGTTTTCTCAAGAACTGATTGAAGACATCTAGCTAACTGATACTTCCCTTGTCCAGATCATTCATCAGAGATGAATACTATGTAATGGTAGCTACTATTGCATTTGGAATGGGTATTGATAAGCCGGACATCAGATATGTGATACATTATGGTTGCCCCAAAAGTCTGGAATCATATTATCAAGAAAGTGGTCGATGTGGCCGGGATGGTGTGGCTTCTGTCTGTTGGCTTTATTACGCAAGGAGCGACTTTGCAAAAGGCGATTTTTATTCTAGAGAAGCAAAATCAGTAGGCTTCTTTTCCTTTGAAATGTCAACAGTAGGCTTTAGCTTCATATGGTCATTTTATATGCAAGTCTTATCATCTGGTTCTCTTCTGGGTTTTAGCTGACTTCATTTTATTTGATGCTTAATCAGGAAGATCACAAAGCAGCTATTCTGGAGTCTTTTGGTGCTGCGCGAAGTTATTGCTTTCTGACAACCTGTAGAAGAAAATTTCTCTTGGAATACTTTGGGCAGAAATATACTTCCGACAGATGTGGTATGAAAGTTTTATAACCTATCCTTCATAGTTCTTAGGAAGGCCATTGACTTAGAACTGTTTAGGACACGTTTAATTTGTATATTGTCATTTACAAATCACGAGAGATTTACTGTTCATATTTCCCCATAGAGTACAAGGTCAGTTAACGAGCATTACCTTCACTTATGAGCTTTTATATATGGCATTCAGCATGAATTTCGGGAGAACAGTCTCATTTTTAGGTATCTTGCCTTTTCTGTTAAAAAATATCAATACCTATGACTCCTCTTTCTGATAATCAGAGTGTGCATAAGGTACAACTTTTTATGAGTTATAGCCAAAATAATCTATTAGTCACCATTTTCCATCCCGCTCTTATACTTGTCAAACACAGTGAGTATTAAACACTGTTCATTCTCAACTTTTGGTGGAAATATCTACACTGAGCATCACATATTTCATACTTGCAGAAAATTGTGATAATTGCACTAGCACAAAGAAGGAGATTGATATGGCTAGAGAAGCGTTTCTTCTTATAGGTTGTGTCCGTTCCTGTGGGGGGCGATGGGGCCTCAATATGCCTATTGATGTTCTTCGTGGTTCTCAGGTAAGTCTTCTTTTGAAGTCATGAATTTGGTACTAGGTGAGTTTAGTTTTCAAGTCCTCTATCGTCTGCATCTTAATTGTGAAAGGCTCGCCTCAAATGTTTTTGAAATCAAACTTTCATATAAATTAAGAATGATTACAGAGCGTATGCTCTAGGCCTATCGCAAATTCGCAATGTCATGTTCAAACTTAATGTTAAAGCTGAGATAATTGTCACATCGTGTTAAAGCATAATTGTCAAGAAAGCAGAGTTTGGCACAAAGGTTTATTTCAAGTCATACATATATCACATTGTGCAGTGAACTTTTTTCATGTGCAATTTGTAGAAAGATTTGCATTCACATCTTTAAACTTATAATTTAAGTAGTATATTTTTTGAACTTGAGTTTTCTGTTTTATCCTAAAATCCACTGGATGGGGTGCTCAAAAGTATTATTATCATGCATAGTATTTTCTCATCACAGTCGAAGAAAATTATAAATGCTGGACTTGACAAGCTTCCATTTCATGGGATGGGAAAAGAGATGACGGCAAACTGGTGGAAGTCTCTTGGGGATCAATTGATTTCAATTGGTAAGTAAAGCCAAGATGTTACGTAGTAGAGTTGGTCTGTTGATCTGTCAGTTTCTTTTCTCAACCATGTGATCTGACAGTGGTCTGTTGGAACTTTTTGTGGGAACAAAAGGAAATGAAGTCAAAATTCTAATTGAAAGATGAGTGGAAGAAGTTATAACAAGAATAATGGAGATTTTCTAAAAGAATGGAGTCAAAAATAAATAATAGCAATCACATTTGGTTGTGGAAGTGGGTTATGTCAACCACTGTCCACTGAGCATATCTCATCTACTCTGAAGCTCTTTGCAGCTTCTGAGCACATTTAGGTTATTTGATCTTATCTCATCTTGATGTAGGTTATTTGATCCAAAAATACGAGTCTCTGTATAGAAGTGTAAGGTGAGTTGCTTCTCTTTTGTTATTTTTTTTAAGTTACCTATATATTCCAAAGCATACTTTTCATTTCTTTCCAAATCCTGCACTCCTTCTGTATGGTGACCCGGTCATTAGACATTTTAATTTTTGTGTTTCCTTTTCACTAATACAGTGCAAGTCCAAAGGGGTTAAAGTTTGTGAGCTCATGCAGACCTGATTATCAGCCACCCTTGTATCTGCCTATTACTTCTGAAATGACCGGGGATGAGGAAAATAAAGATACAGGTGGCACAGCAGCTACTGGAGTTGAAGGAATGTCTGAGGTTGGCAAATCTTGTGGAATTGATGAATATTATGCTATAGTTTTTCTAGGAAACCCAAAACTGTATTGTCATTTACTTGATTGCTTTTTTAACTGCTCAGGCTGAGGAACAACTTTACAAAATGCTTTTGGATGAGAGAATGAAACTTGCCAGAGCCAGTGGAACTGCTCCGTAAGTTTTCGATTCTTATTATGCACTGCTTCTCTTTATTTATAGGTTTGCTTTGTGATAATTTGTAACTGCATTTATGACACGACAATTTCTCAAAAAAATCTGATATTAATCTGTGTAAAAAAAATCTGCTTAACTTTTTTGTGAATGCAGATATGCAATTTGTGGTGATGAAACCTTTAGGAGGATGGTATTAACAAGGCCATCAACAAAAGCAAGACTAGCTAATATAGATGGAGTTAACCAGGTAGATCAAATGAAATGATGCATATAGTTTATGGTGATTATTCCGCTCAAATACACTCTGCTGCACTGCACTCATTTGCATACAGCTGAGCTTTACTAGTAAAGCTATGTTAACCTTATTGATTGGTTGTGAATCTAACCCAGCCAGCTGGATCTGCATGTGAATCCTATGAACATATTTCATGTTGTGTGTTCTTCTTTTCTAGAAAACTCTTTACACTATGTTGATTTTCAATTATCTTAGATTCTCGAAATCTTTCTGTGTATGAATATCATTCTTTTACACCATAAGAATGAACAGTAGAATTGGTTTCATGGATATTTATGTAATTTCTTATCTAACTTGGAATCCTCAACAATATTGCAGCACTTCATGCAAGTTCATGGTGATCATTTTCTGAAAAGGATCCAGCAGCTGTCTAAAGAACTCGACATTCCTTTGGACAAGGATCCCGAGACTCAGCTTCCTCCTGTTTCAAGCCAAGTTGTTAGAGTACCGAGGAAAACAAACCTAACCCCAGCAAAGTTTGAAGCATGGAAAATGTGGCAAGAAGATGGCTTCACAATGCAAAAAATAGCTGTCAGTAGTCACTTTCCCCCTTTTCAACTGATTTCCCTTCTCCATTCATGAACCTTAACTAACTATAATCCACTTCAGAATTATCCGGGAAGATCAGCTCCTATCAAAGAGCAGACAGTGGGAGAGTATCTTCTTGAAGCTGTGAGGGAGGGATGCACAATTGACTGGTTCAGGTTTTCTGAAGAGATTGGTTTAACACAAGCAGTGTATCAGAGCATTCAGGATGCTGTAGCAAAAGTTGGAAAAGAAAAACTGAAACCCATAAAGAACGAATTACCCGAAGAGGTAACTTATGAAAGCTTTTGGAGCTTATGACTGTGTACACCGTGTCTCCTCTAATCTAATTCTCGAACTGATAGGTAACTTATGCCCAAATCAAGACGTGCTTGACAATACAAGACTTGGGACTCTCATCAGCAGATGTATTTCAATCTTACCATCAGGACAACTGCAAGAAAGAAGACAATATGAAGGAGGGAACAGAAAAAACCAACGAATACCCCCACAACCTTAAATATAAAAATGGACGGTCAATGGACGAAGGCAATTTTGCTGAGAGTTATGTACAAGGCACAAGCACAGACGAAGCTGTGGAACTCTCTAAGAATCCATCGGCTGCAAGGAAACGGCAAAAGGTGAATGCACTCAATGCAGCAGAAGCAACAGCGAGCTCAATCATAGACCGGCTGGAGAAGTCTGCCTCTGGGGTAAGGTTTCCACATTTGCTTGTTTTCCATCGTGTATTTAAGGTTACCGTTTCAGTTTACTGGAACCTTGAACTATGCAGGCAAGCCTTTCTGATTTCATGGAGCATTTCAGTGGCTCTACTGAGGAGTCCTTACTCGAATTGCTGACCAGTCTAGAAAGCGAGTTTCTGATATTTAAGAAGAAAGATGTGTACATGATCATGTAGGTTAGCTCTTTAGTTTGGAGGATGATTAATGATCATCTTTCCTGTTTTATGACTTATGTAAAGTACGCAGTAACAAAGCTTGTTTGTACTAGATTGTTTTTGGAAACACATGAAATCAAATTGAGACAAATGGTTTGATTCTGTTTGAACATTAGACACTCTCTGATGTATACCAATATTCTAACAAAAATATGATAAAATTAGACAAAGCACTAAAATGGAGAACATCCAACAACAGCATTAGCTTCATTAAAATTCTGTATTCACTGCTTCTCCTTTTGGAACAAAACCAGTGAAACTATTCTTTGAATACATTTAGATATTGGTTAAAGGATGATGTCAGTCTGTGCTTCAGCTACACATATACCCTGCCTCAGAAACAAATAAGAAGAGCCTTTCAAGGTTCATCAGACAATAGAGCTATAATATCGCTGCAAAATTTCTATAAAACTGAAGTCAGAACCAGAAGGCAACAGGTTAATCATGAGTCATGCAGAAAATTTTCAGGAGTATGTAGTCCTATCCGATGTTTGGCAGGGATATCCAAAGGATGCCTGCATTTCTTCTGCAACTCCGTAAACTTCTCAATGTCGAAATTGAACTTCTTGATGAGCTTCCTCTGCCTTGAAAGGAAAAGCCTTTGCATGAAATCTTGATAAGTCGGGTCTCGAGAAGTCATTAGAAAGTAAGCATAGCCAACAACTATCCCAGAAGCTGTAGTGAAAAAGGCTATGGGCTCCATAACGTCCCATGAGAACTCCCAAAATGTTAGGCGGAAGAAGAGACTGACTTGGACCACAGAAAGCCCTAAACCAGTCCACAAGATGCAACGAACCTGTTTGTGAGCGAGCCTATCGATTTCTTCCTTCTTCTTCCGCAGCTGGCTCATCTCTGTCTTGCAAGGGTCATCCTCGGGTAACAGAGCAAGAGGTACTGCTTTTCTAACCAAATCAACAACCTGAAAAATAAGAACTGCATGACTTATGGTAACTAACTAAATACATGAAGCCAACAAATGAAAAGGAAAAACTGAAACTAGCCGACAAAATGTAACACCATAATTTTAAAAATATGTACATGTCAGCACAACGAAATATATAAGAACAATGGATTTAGTCAAGGAGAAAGATTAGGAACCGTATTTTCTAAACTTGAATACACGATTTAGAAAAGGAACTTGACTAGCACGGCACTATTGACACGTGAATGTCTTTTTCCTAGCATTTATTGCATTTAGAAATTAGAACCATATAAAACATATACAATGACATGAACAAGATTTCAACATGAAGCCCGAAATTGCGAACCCTAGAAAAGATTAAGAAGCAACCGAGATGTCTATTATCATCATGTCTCTGAACCCTGTCCTAGGAACCATTTAGCCATGAAAACAACAGACATATTGAAGCGGCCTTTAGTACGAAGCTCACATCAAACATCCAGGGGATATAAATTATAAACACTTGTTATGTGATTGAATCATTTTCCAAAACAAATCTATTCATTTTACTGTAACTACACTTTAAGATCTTCCGCACACACACGTGGCTGAAAACCAATAACTAAAACATAATATCAATCCATAAATATCATACGCGTGTCAATTCTATATATCGAAGAGCGTTAAGCATAAGCGTATCAATCTATCTATCGAGAGCGTAAAGCATACACGTGTGTTGAACCATCAAGAGCACATATCATACACGTGCCAGTCTATCAACAGTGCATATCATATGCTATCAGGATAATTTCACAAACGTGTTATAAAAGATTTTTGCCATCACATGTTCCTCTATTTCTTTTTCTGAACATTTCTCCAACATAAAGAAACATTCACACACGATACACGTTATACAAAATTAAATAAAACAGGTCAGAAAGGCATCATATTCTCTCCTCATAAACACGTAGACAACCAATTGTAAACTCTGAAACAATAATAATTTATAATTTAGAAAAGGAAATTAAAGAATGGAAAAGGAAAGCGACCTTGTCGGGATGGAGGTAGACTTTATCCCTGAAGAGCAAAACGACGCCGGCCTCATCCAGAACCCGCGCGAAAGCGGAAGCTTCGTCGGCGGTTTTGGCAACGCCGATGCTCTGGCAAGCATCCAGAAGCTCCTTGTAGTCGATCACCTCCTTGCTCTCCGTCCCCAGCTTCACCTTCAGCGCCTCCACGTTCACCAGCTTCATCAGCTTCTTCGCCTCCCCATACGACATCTTCTCGCCAATCCCGTTCCCAAAGTTATCATCCTTAACAAAGTCATCCTCGCCGTCCTTCCTTCCCCCGCCGCCCGCCGCCGCGCCGGAGGTGCAGTAGAGAGCCGACGATGGGCGAATCAAACCGGGGCCGGAGAGGCGGGCGGTGGCGCCATTTCGGAACAAGGTCAAAGACGCTCTTCTCCACATTTTTTTTCTTCTTCTTCTTCAGTGGCTGCAACGAGGAAGAAGACGAACCGAGTTTTGATGGTGGTTGCTTTCCTTAAATAGCAGGGGCCGGGAGCTATAAATGGAAAGAAGCGTGGGTGGGTTGAGGCAGGGCTAGTGTGTGAGTGTGTGTATTTGAGGAGACGGGAAAGGCGGAGGAAGGAGTTGAGGGGCGCTTAAATGGGGTAAGGAAGTGGCTAGTCTTACGGAGGAGGGATTCCTATTCCGTTTTGTATAACGGGGTGCGGTTTCTTAATTAAAATATAGTATCCGAGTGAGTGAGTGAACCAGGAAGGAAGATGGTAAACCGAGTCGGGTTCGCGTAATCCCCACTTGGATACGCACTTTTGTTACTATAGTGCGCGTTAGATTATTGACCTATGCTCTAGATTTATTTTATATTTTCATTATTCACAAACTAATGTGAGACTAATATATATGATTTATCCTCACAAATCAACGATATAATTTCACAAACCAAAGCGACTACTTTAACCATTAATATATATTAATTAATATACTCCCTCCGTTTCTACTAGGGCTGTGCAACCGGTCCGACCCGGACCGGACCGGACCGGAACCGGTTTGGACCGGGACCGGAATGCCCATAAATCTTGGACCGAAGACCGGACCGGAAAGGGGATATTCTGGACCGGGACCGGTCCGGAATTATTCCGGGTTTGGACCGGACCGGACCGGTTAGACCGGAATTTTAATATTTTATTTTTTAAACTTTATTTTTATTTTAAAAATTAAACTTTTTTTACTACAAAAAATTTATTAATATGAAAATTATAATAAAAATGAGTTATATTAAAATAGAGTGTGTGAAACATGATTGCATGATTTTTAAATATTAAAAGAAGATGCAATGGTCTCACAAAAGATTAATATTGGTCAAAAAAAATGAGAGTAAAAAATTTATAACAATTAAAAACCACCTTTATAAATCTCTAAATTTCAATAAATATAATTTTAATTGATAGAATAATATTAATATTAATGACCAAAAATAAAATAACACATAAATTAATTAATAAATATTTAAAAATATAAATTATATTATATACCGGTCCATCCGGTCCGGACCGGAAAATACCCGGTTTTGGACCGGACCGGACCGGACCCGGAATTCCTAAAAATCTTGGACCGGAGACCGGACCGGAATCCCTTATATCCGGTTCCGGTCCATTACTTTCCGGTCCGGTCCGGTCCATTTTTCCGGTCCGGACCGGTTCATGCACACCCCTAGTTTCTACCACTTTGGCACCCAGACTAACTTTCAACTATTCATTTTATTTTTTATGAGCTTAAAAAATTGACCATTTAACTTTAATAAATAACAAAATATATACTACAATATTATACTAATCAACAAGATACTAAATATAATTAAAATTTATTATATCTATGTAATAATAATGCCTAAAATTTCATTTCTTTCTCATTCTACTTTTTGTTGGCACTATTCAGAGTGCCAAAGTTGAAGAAACAGAGGGAGTAGTAGACTATTATCATTATTGGATTCATAACATATATTTTCAAATAATTATTTTCTCGGAAAAAAATACACAATTAAATACAGGTATTAGCAGCCAAAATTATGTTAGTTTGACTTTAAAGTCAAACCAGACGCTTTAGCCGGGGAGTATAAATAATTTTATATGAGGCTTTCGCATTTTATTACAACATGTGTGCCATATTTTAAATAACATGATACAATTGATTAGAAATCTCACCAACAGTTAGTCACCGCTCACCAGTGATTAAATCTCAATGTTGACGAATTAATGTTAGTCCGAGTGTAGATTGTGGTTGAGTCAGCATTGAGGTTTTGTTTGTCGATGTTGAGATTTGGGTTGTTAGCATTGATATTGGGTTGTCGATGCTTAGATAGATTTAGGTCACCAATGATGATGAGGCTTAGGTCGTCTACAATTGTTGCACTTTCTATCGAGATTGTTTTGTTGCACTTTCCATCGAGATTGGTTTTTTGCACTTTTGCTGTCCTTTCTATTGTGATGATTTTGTTGTACTTTGAACCCTTTGAATGTTTCGTTGCACTTTTTTTGCACTTTCTATCAAGATGGTTTCATTGCACATTTTTTGCACTTTCAATCGAGATGGTTTGATTGCACATTTTTTGCACTTACTATTAAGATAATTTTGAACCATTTTTAATGATTTGTTACACTTTTTATCGAAATTGTTTCATTTTAGCCCTTTGAATGCTTTGTTGCATTTTCTGTCGATATGGTTTGTTACCTCGCCGGATTGAAGAACCAAAAACAAACAGCTCGCCGAAATAGAATAAACAGCTCACCGTAGAGGTTTCTTCAGCGGCAAATTAAGCTTGTAACAAAAAATTGCACAAAAAACTAACGAATCAAAATACGGCAGAAAAAAGTATAAACCGAACAATTAAATACGAAAAAGATTAATTACCTTGCCGGAATGAACACGGAAAACTTACAAACTCGTTGGAATGAAGAAGCAGACCACGTCGCCGGACTGATATCTCTGAATCGCGGGATCGATGTCTTTACAAAACGAAGAAAATTGGGGATCGAAAAGTAGGGTGCACAGAAATCGAGCAACAAATCAACGTGAAATTAACACGAAAATCGAACAATATGAAACAGATTAATCACCTCTCCGGATTGAAACCGCTGAATCGGTCGGATTGAAGATCAGAAGACCGTTTATTGCAAGACTTATTCATATATAAATTAATATTTATTACTTGAAAATGAGCGCATGAGAAAAAAATGCATATGACACGTGCGAAGAGTACGATCTTGAGTTGCACGTTGTTGAGCCTTGGGTAGAGATGAAAAATAATATGAGCACACAAAATCTATTGAGTTTAACAAAAAATACGTTATACCTAAAATTAGGTAAATAATACAACAAATATGATATTCCATCCAGCAAGAGTGCAGAGAGCGCATTTTGAGAAATTATCAATTGACATTTGTTTCAATTGGCCTCAAAAGTTTAATATGTAAAAGATCATGTTTGAAAGTGAAAAGATCAACACAGAACATGTAATGATCATGGTTAATATGTAAAAGATCAAATTTTTAAAGTGATTAGAAAATCATGTATAACAGATAATGATCATTTACCCTCTGTTTCAATTGGTTTCATTATACATGAGACACTCTCTAGGTCGTTAATTGTGATGTTTGGGTTGTTGGATGATGAGTGCGCAAGTTATTCGAAGGTATAAGAAAAACTCGAGAAATTCGAGAAATGAGTTTATCCCAAAATTATACTATAGAATTGAGGACGCATGATACCTAATTCAATACTCTCTATTTATTTCTTCATTTAATATCCTTTAATAAACTTAATGTTGGAAAATAACGTATGTTAAGCCATGGAAGTGCAAGTTGAGAGACGCTTTTCCAAAGTTTACAATTCGAGACTCGCATCCCAAACTGAGTGCGTTGTTCGCATAACTAAGGCGAATCTCATTTGTCTCCATGGACTTTTGGTGAAATTATCAAATTACCATCCTAATTTTACCTAATTTCCGTTTCCAAAACGTTAAAACAATTTTTCTAAAAACCTCCTTTACATAAAATTTGAGATATGTGTCAATCATCTTTGTTTGGAAATAGTAAATTGGACTTGGATTTCAAGATTCAGGATTTGAGTTAGGATTTTGAACTATTTGTTTGTGTCACATGTTTGTAAAGGATTTTAATTTCACATGAAATTTTGTATTTTTGTGCATAAATGTTAATTGTGAACTCTATGAAAACAAACAAGCATGGGAATAAAAGGGAGAAGAATGCAATTTAACACAAACAAGGTAAGCCAGCCGGCATGTTCCCTCCGTAGACAAAGTCTGCAGTCTCACAGATGTGATCAAATTGGAATGCAAAGTTGATATTTTTCTTCTTTTCGTTATTCATTTCGGTATAAGTTTGGCCAGATTTTTCCAGATTACTTTCTGAATCAAGGAATCATTTTAATTAACGGATTTGTTTCCATGCAAATATTATCAAAAATATACATATTATATGTTTCCAAATAAATGTCTAGTTTACATTAATAAATGAAAACACTTTCTTTCATTATTTCACCCACCACTTTGAGAATTGGTTTACTTTGGTTGGATCAAAATTTATGTAAGGCTTTTGCACACCATTTTTTTCACCTAACTTGAACCTATTTGAATTAGATAAAAATTTATTTGAAACCCATGCATGACAAAACTCTTTCTATAATTTTGGATCAATTGTGCTAAGTTGGGTTGATATTGACATTTTGATTCAACGACGTTGAAATTTTGGGTTATCAGTGTTGAGATATGGTCACTCAGATTTTTTTAGGAATGTAACTATGCATAACTAATTCGTTATATGGTTGACTCATAAGAGACTTTCTTTTCAAACTAAATTAAATTGAACTGAATTAAAATTAAGTAAATTGAAAAAATAAATTAAATCAAGTTATACTTTATTAAATGGCCAATTCTTGGGTGAGACAGCCTCACCCAAGAGGCAGGACCAAATAAACCCTTTTTTTGGTGAGATTTGATGAAGTGACACCGAGATTTTGATGAGTGACATGTTTGATGAATTGACATCGAGGTTTGATAATGTGGTGTTGAAATTTGATGAGGCGCTAGTGATTTGTGATTAGGGGCAACAATGAAAATTTTCATTTTTGGCCTTGCCTCATGGGTGAGACTGTCTCACAACAGAATTACTCTTATTAAATAATGAAAAGAACTAAAGTCTAAAATGTAATTCAATAAAACTGTAGTACCATATAAAATTGGTCTTATTCTTGTAACCCATCAAAAATGCACTCGGAATAGTGCATCATTAAGGGGGTGTTTGGTGATTAGCTGATAGCTGTTAGATGTTAGTTGTTTGTATTAGCTGATTTGACTAACTGATTGTATAAAAGTGTTTGGTAAAATTAACTGATAGGTAATAGCGGTTTGTTTGATCAACACTGTAAAATGACATAAAAGGACTCGGGTATACTTTACTACTTAAGAATTTAATAAATACCAATTTTAATTTACTGATATTAAAAATCAACTAATAACTAAATCATAATATTAATAATTTATTTAATGATTTTAAACCAATTAAATATAACTAATAAAATTTTACTATTTACAATTTAAATCAAATAAAATCAATGATTTTTCTTAGCACTTATTTTTTAACATTACATTATAAAAAATTACTAAACGTAACTTTATTATATATGCAAATCATTTATTGGCATTTATAATTTTTTGTATTATTAATTAATTAATATGAATTAGAAATAGAAAGTTAAAATTAGTTTTGTTGGGTCGGAACATTTTAAAGGAAAGAGGGCGTGCATATTCAATAGGAAAACAAAAAGGCAAATTCTCATTTGAGACACCAAAGATTATATGAGACTGCTGTTGATTGAATTTGTCGTTGGTGAGCTTTAAACCCGCCGATTTTCTTGATTGAACTTGTCGTTGGTGAAATTGACCAAAGAAATGATCAAGAAAATTGACCGAAAGATCAAATTAACTGAAAAATCAAGGCAAAACAAAAATACTCAAGGACATTGATTGAAAGATCAAACAAACTGACTAAAAGATCAAGCAAAAACAGTAATGCTCATTCCCTGCTCTTGGTCTCCACAAGGACAGGTCTCACCCAAGACTTTCTCAAACAAAAATCTGAAATTGAATCAGTTGTAAGGAAAGAATTTGTAACGAATTTGTAAGGAAATAAATTTTTTTCTAAGGAAAGTAAAGGACAAGAGAGTATTTTAATATGGTAGGGACAAAAGGCTAATGTGAAAACGCTCCTTTTATCAGTGTTTTGGAAAATAGTTTTTTGGGCCCAATCAGCTCTCTACCAAACACTTTTTTTTAGCTTTTTGAGTTGGTCAAACAGCTAATCTATCTCAAACAGCTAATTATGCCCCAATAAGCTCTTCACCAAACACCCAAACCTGTTTCATGGATGCACAATAAATTGAGTGTAACTGCATAGTTAAACTATTAAATGCTACTATTGACTATGCTAATCAATATCAATGAATCTGATTATTTTTATTGTAAATCTTGTAACTGCAAAGAATATCTTGTACTCCCACCAAAATAAGAATTGATATAAGAAAAAAAAATCAAATTGAGAGGCATGTGATTTGCTGAGTTCATTGATGATGATTTACGACATTATACATTATATGAATCAGAACACTCAACGGTCCCTAATATGAGTGAACTCAAAAGAATATCAAATGTGATCAATAATGATTCTAACCAATATAGATATTCATTTGCTGTGTCCTGATTTAGTTAGTGCCTTCATCAAGCCTCGGGCGATTTTCCAGAACCAGAATGCATTCATCGTCCCTAAAAGTGGGGGAACTGCAAGCAAGCTGTAAAATCCCAAGGGATACACTTGCTTCACCTGAAGATTATGCAAGCAATTATTGAGGCTTTTAAGGAAACACTGAGTAATGAAATCTACAATACTCTGCTCATACTTCAGACTGGAAATCTGAGATTTGCTCAAAATTTATGGATGCCTTGGTTATTACATGTACGACAAAAGAAATCACTATACTCACCTGATCAAAATAGATAAACATGTGGTAGAAAAAGTAGACAAACAGAAGAATCCTCGCAATCTGAAACATCAGAATCAATATTTTGTTTAGAAAACCTAAGCATAATATCAATCCAATAAATGACGGTTAAGGAAAGACTTCAATCAAAGTCCCGCGACAATTCTATTCTTCCTAAGAAGCCTGACAACAGCATTTCGTTTCCAGAACTCATATGCTCAAATATCGTAAATGCAAAGAAAAATTTTAGTCCTTGGGGTTCATATTTTATACAGTCACCAAGAATAATATATAACTGAAGATAGGAGTGAATGCACTTGACATTTCCCACAAAATAAATCTCAAAACAAAGGGACTCTGATAGCATGTGTCAAGGCCAGTTGAGTGACGAATAACACGTAACTTATGAATTCAGTATTCGTCATGCATTTTTCATGCTGAAAGTGGAATGCAGGAGTATGCTAATTGTACACATCATGCTGACCGAACTTAGAAATTTACCTTTGATACAACACCAACTAAGCCCGGAAATATACTTCTTACAGATAATTAAATAATAAAATTTCTGACAACATTACCAGCCAGCCAAGAAATAAGGCCAATCCATTGATAGTGTACATATTAGAGTTCTTCTTCCCAGCAGTGTCTAGATACCTGTAGGCACAGTATTAGAAGTTAAACTGTACAATGTCACAAAAAAGTTAATGGCTATAAGCAATCACCATCTCATATTAACGAATGGTGTGGTGCTTTCAGTGAAAAGAACCATCATGATGTAAACCTGTGCTTGACCACTTAAGAGGGACTGAATGATTGAAAACATGGAGAGCCCGTGGTGCAAAATCTGAGACACAATCAGAGGTAGAAACAATTCTGAGTCATATTCCAAGTAATTCAATTACAAATAACAACTCCATTGATCTTTGGGCTAGATTTACTTAAATATCACAACAGTAGTCAAGCAGATGGATGGTAAGAAATGGTTCATTCAAAACCCATATTGTGCTTCTACTTACATACACAAAACCACCCAGTGCTGGAAACTGATAAATGATCATTGCCAAGTCTGACAGAAAGTACCCAATAGACATCTGCAATATTAAAAATGAATATACACAAAGTAAAAAGCATGTCATAATAAAATCCACAAGAGAGTAATATCACACTGACACATGCAAGGGGTAGGTAACAGAACTTCTAGCACAAAAAGAGGACAGGGAATCTACAACAACAATAACTAAGCCTTTCTGGGCATCCTGTTTTTCTTTTAGGTATAAAATACGACAAATATATTTACAATGATCATCGTAGACGATTTTCACAGAAACTCACCGCCATCACGGTATCTGAGAAGGTCGATGTGCGGTTAATCATAAGAATTTGGTCCTCAGAACCCACATTGAACATATCTGATGCAGTCAAGAGATAAAGAGAAGAAGAGGCAACCAGAATCGCATGGAGAGTGGAAAAACCCCTACAAAAAAAGGCTTACATTTTGTCAAAACCACGATATGAAGTCAGTTATAATGTGAATCACCACCAACCACATGACAAAAATAAATTTGTAAACTACCAAGTTAAACAGAAATATAAATGCTAGAACACAGGAAGAAGATTCACCTATTGTTCCATTCAAGTTTTTCTTTCTTGTTGAGTTTAGCATACCCATCAATGAACAAAGAGCTTACCCAACCTGTTAAGTCATAAACCTTCAACAACAAAATTGGATTTCTTTATACAGCATCAGCAATGGAAAAAAGAATGAGAAACTGTAGCAATATTTACACTGGTATAATACACAATGAAGAAATACAGAAAGCACCATAAAATGGATTATAAAACATTTTAAATAGTTGGCAGCTTCTACATCTTTTATAGACTGCTCTGTCTATAGATTGACATGCAATACAATTATGCATCTTTCTAAACAGAAGTCACTTGCAAAGCGTGTTCGAAGTTTTCAACACTAATAACATTAAAGGCTATTTCCTATTTCACAACAGATTAACAGGAAGATTCTCATTAAAACCAGAGTTTGCCTTTTAAATCAGAAAAATAAATACTTTAAATTGGCAGCAGAAAAACAAAGAACTACACCTTCAGCAAATAACATGATGATGATGGCAGAAACTAGATTAATAGCAAAAAAAAACACATAAATAGAAGTATCAGAAAATTCAAACCCAATATACTATTCATGAAAAGCCTTGTAATAAGGCAGTTATGTTTGTTGCTTTAAGCTTCAGCAAAACTATCGAATAGTATGATGTCACTAATTAAGCACATGAAGTTAAGGTCAACAGGTATCCCATTGAAGGGAAGCTTAAATACCAAAACTAGCCAGCTAGTCTTTTGAGTAAACCTATGAACATAGCACATGGAAATGGAAATGGAATTGTACACAATCAAATAAAAGAAACACAACTTGTCCTCAATATCAGCAAAATCAAAATCCCTAACCAAGAAATGCAACCATATCAAAGCTCTAAAAATATCACAAACTACGAAGCACACTCACAATCTTGCACATGATGATGCCTGCAAACATAGAAAGCAGCCACCACCCCTCTTTGGACTTTGCGGCTGCGAAGCTGATCACACCATCCATGTCCATGCTGCTGCAAAATCAAGAAACTGCAAACCAAACTTATAAAGAACACTCTACAACCAAATAGCTTGAATCCATTATATAACACAATCAAAAACTCACACTGGCTAATGGCTATGTACAGTACCCTTCAAAAACCCTGCAAAATTCCCGTGGCTATTAAAACACGGAAAAAGAGGAGCAAAAGTGAGAAAATTTGGTGTGCATCACCAATAAAGCTTCATACTTTTTTAAGAATGTGGGGCAAGAAACTGACAATGATAGGTGGAAATGGGATTCAATGCCTACCTGATACAGAGAGTTGAGACTGAGAAGTTTCAGCATTTTGAATTCATTGAAAAAAATGAAGGGGGTTTCTCTGGTTTGTTCTGCTGGTAGCTGAAATATTTAAGAGGGTGTTTTGGAGTCTACCAAAACTGGGCAGAAGAAGCAGTCAAATCAGAAGATTCAGAACTACTAGGTCTTATTTTAAGGACTGAATTATTTGCGTATCCATTGGTCTTTTAAATTGCTGGAAATGATAAAAAACAAGAAAGGAAATTGAGGATTTAATTCGTGGAGGATAAGTAAAATAGAGAAAACAACAAAATGGGAAGTACTCCTATGTAAGAGTTTGTTTGATGAGAAAAGAGAGAAGGAACAAAATTATTGTTTGATGATACGCACGCACCCATGTTATCTACGTTTTTAGCGTATCGATTGCTTGCAAATTATACAAACCATGATTTATATTATTCGATTGAATTCGTTACATAGTTTTTTTTTACTTTATAAAAATTTGTACTATTAATATTTTATTTTTAAGGAAAAAATAGTTTTATGGTTCTCGTACGAACCATTTATTAAGGTGAATGGTCTTAAATATTAACCTGACTCAAATCGGTTAAACTTAGGTGTTGAGACATGTGAATATTTAATACATTATCATACTAAAATAACATATTTAACGATTGATTTTAAAATTGAACTCAATCATGACTATACCGAGATGCTATCAGTCCACGACTCATGTTGCACCTCAGGTTTTGGAACTTTTACACAATCAAAATATAAAAGTCAACAACCTATTTGTTGTGAGTCGTGCATGATGTTTTCAATTTTCCACGACCTTGTTTGGGCTTGATTCATTAGTCAGTCCGTTTTGATACAAATTTTTAGAACCGGTAATCTCAAAGCTTCTTTAACTCTCATTAGGCAAGTCATGGTGTCTGCTTGGAGTGGTAATGATGAAAATGAGTTGATTGGCTTTACAAAGTCCTTAATCCAAGGTGCAAATGCATGCTTACTGAGGCCCCAGAAAGCCACATTCACAGTCGAGTTCTCGTGTCATTGTCCTAGTTCTTCTGAAAGGTTATGATCTTGAATGTCATATGATCTTTGTGTAAAATATATGATCTTTGTGTGCTAGATCAACATTTCACTTTGGATCCTTCTTTTGTCCTTTAAACACTGCTTCATTTCGGGACTTCCATATATGCCACATTATTACATCACTATCTGGTGTAAGATTCCACCAACGCAATAACCAATCTCCGAATGAGGTCCGAGTACCTTGATTGAAGTCAAAACCCAATGCTGAATAAATGTTTGGCATCCTCATCATGATTTTGATCACACATAGGACTTATAACCTGAGTAAATTCCCCTCTTTGATTAAGATTCGTTGCAGTAGGTAACAAATATGCCAGAGCTCTCCAAATACAAATGAGTATTTTCATTGGAACATTTAGTTTCCAATACTCTTTCCAATTAGGTTTTTGGGATGTTGAAGATGTTGGAACATGTTCCAGACTCTCACGAAACTTAAATTCCTTAATCATACCATACTAAAATACCATATACTCAATTCATGACCTTACATAGTCAGGGTACTAATTTTTATAATTTTAGTTTGTTTAGAAAACTAGTTTTTAGGTATTTTCTGCTATTTTCTATCAAAATTCATTTTTTGACGTGTGCATTTATTGAAATATTTAATAACGGCGAATGATTTAAGTTACTTAACATTTATGTCCAATAGACCTATAAAATATATATATTTTTATAAATTAAACGTACCTATATTGTATATAATTTTGTAAAGTTATGAAAACTAAAATTTTCTATAAGGTCCCAAAAATCGAACAAATCCAATAAACACATGAACTATCATTCGTCCTACCATAAGTTTATGGTAGCACGGTCTCACCCAAGACCTTCTTTTTAATTAATCTAATGTTGTAAATTTCTCAATATGTACATTTTGCTGTTACTATTGGGCTCAAAATAACCAGGCTGATTTGAGCCCAACTAAATTCCTACGGCCTTAACCCTAACCTGGACACCGACTTCAGTCCACAGTGACCGGGCCCCATCGTCGCCTTCATCCACTTCCTCTTTCTTCTACTTCGCCCTTTCCTATCGCCGAAGAAACAACCAACTCTCACCTGCCTCCGCCGTTGACCACTGCGCCACTCCTCTCTCTTTCCGACGGTAAGCAACTCTGTTAGGCTTCCACCATTTCATATTTGGGCGTTTTTTTTTCAATCGAATGTGCATAAAATCACTGATAATAGTAGCTAACAGTGACAGAAATCCTCTGTAAAGGTTGCATTTTTGGTAATTTTTATGTGTGTACTGGCTGAAAAAAAATTCATGCTTAGAACTAATTGATTGTTTTTGAATCACATTTCAGCCTTTTGGAATTAGGTTGGTTGAGTTGGATTGAGATTGAATGATTGTATAGTTTGATAACATTAGTTGTTTGTGGATTGCAGCATTCTCGTGAGGCAAAATGTCTTGGTGCACTATCGAGTCTGACCCTGGTGAGTATATATATTTCTGTGCTTTTGTGTGCTCCCGTGATTTGAATATGTATCTTATTTAAAGGCTCCGTTTTAGTTGCATGTTCCAGATTGTAGGATATAATCTGAGAAACGCATCTAAGGGTTTTAGACTTAGCTCTTCACTTGTAGTTTAATCTTAGTTTCTATTGAACACCAATTATTTTATGATGGAAGTGATTTCTTGTCCATGGATTAAAATTAGCGACGTAGCTGTTTTGTAAATAGCTGAAATGGATGTCGTAGGCTCTTCCTTCTTACCGTTTATGGTGCTTACTTTGTTTCAAAGATGGTGTGGTCACTATTTGCTCAGATTTTCATCCTGACAGTTGGCACGAATTCCTTAGCTTTTGAGCTAGTAATGTGTTGGACCTAAATTCCTTATTATTCATCTTTGCACCCTTTTATCGCCACTCACAATGTACAGATATGTAACAGTACTTTGTAGTATGGTCTTCTCTTTTTTCTTATGCTCAGGTTACCTACAACCTTGGGACACTTGCCTATTCTGTTTTGAACTAAGAGCAAAACTTGTATTTTGATAGTTATTGCAGTGCTTGACTCGATTTTGGTGAAAGGTCTTGTTCCTTGTATTGACTAGTTAAATGTTGAATGTTGAATATTGAGTGATCTTTGAAGGGAGCTATTCACAAAGGATATATCTTCCTTCATATACTAAAATGGGCATGCAATGAATTGGTGGGGTTAGCTCTTTAAATGAATATTGCATTGTTAATTCTGTCTGATTGTGCGTGGCAGGCGTTTTCACAGAGCTTATACAGCAGATGCAAGTTAAAGGCGTGCAGGTGCTTATTTTATTTTTTGGAGTTTCCCCTTTTTCTTATTAAGCTGTTTATGCAATTTTAAATTTAGTGAGAACCACCTTGCTTTTTCTTTGGCCTCTTAACTATGCATTATTGTTTCATCTCCCCCACCCCCACCCTCACCCACGCCAGGAAAAACAAAAGTTATAGACAATAAATATATTCTTTGGTGATGAACAATATTCTGTAATGTATATGCAATTCATTAGCCGTGTTTTGATTTTGCTAGAAGTATGGTGCTTCTTGAATGCTTCGCATATTGGTACCAGATTCAACAATTTTATGGACTTTTATCTCGGCTTTAGAAGTCTTATACAAGCTAGCATTATTGTAAGTTCCATCCTTTTCAATACTGATTGGTACTGTTGCTGCATGCAGGTTGAGGAGTTGTATTCGTTGGATATCGACTCCCTTAACGAGCTTAGGTAACTCTATAATTTGTCCTATTCATTAATCTTAAGTTTTTTTCTCTTCCAATTGGCTGAATTAGATATTGATTTTTGTTCAGGCCAATTTATGGGTTGATATTCCTCTTCAAATGGCGTCCTGGTGAAAAAGATGACCGAGTTGTCATCAAGGATCCAAGCCCCAACCTGTTTTTTGCTAGTCAAGTGAGTTTTCGCTTCATTTTCTATAATTTTTAGCAGACTGAATGATATTTTAGCTGAACCGATCTTGCATTTTGTGCAGGTCATAAACAATGCATGTGCGACCCAGGCTATACTTTCCATTCTCATGAATAGTCAAGATGTCGAAATTGGCCCAGAATTATCAGCTCTGAAAGAATTTACCAGAAATTTCCCACCTGAATTGAAAGGTTTGGCTATCAACAACAGTGATGCAATTCGTGCAGCTCACAACAGTTTTGCAAGACCTGAGCCTTTCGTGCCCGAAGAACAGAGAACTGCTGGAAAAGATGATGATGTCTATCATTTCATTAGCTACTTGCCGGTGGATGGTATGCTCTACGAGCTTGATGGGCTGAAGGAAGGGCCCATCAGCCTTGGCCCCTGCCCTAGTGGGCCCAATGACCTAGAGTGGCTGCGAATGGTGCAGCCAGTGATTCAGGAGCGCATAGAAAGGTACTCCCAGAATGAAATCAGGTTCAATCTATTGGCAGTTATTAAGAACAGGAAAGAGATCCACACAGCTGAGCTGAGGGAGCTTCAGAGGAGAAGGGAGCGTATTGTGAATCAGCAGCAACTGCTTAGGCAGCAGGGCGACTACAGCAAAGAGGATGAACATGTCCAACTACTTGGAGAGATCAATGAAGGAATCGAGGCTGCAACTGAGAAGATTTTGATTGAGGAGGAGAAGTTCAAGAAATGGAAGACTGAAAATATCCGCAGGAAGCACAACTACATTCCTTTCCTGTTCAACTTCCTCAAGATTCTTGCTGAGAAGAAGCAGCTGAGACCTCTCATAGAGAAGGCTAAACAAAATTCCACAAATTCCACAAATCCCCAGTGAAGTTGTATATCAACATGCCCTTAGTTTTATGCTGGATTTGGAATTTGAAAAATGTTTTGATTTTGAGAAATGGGATACCAGTTTCATATGCTTCTCGTCTCATCTTCTAACATACTGCTAGATACAGAATGTTTAGCTGCTATTCATTTGCATTTTGGAAACTTGATTCTGTTGCAATACATATTTGATTCCTAGGTTCAACTTGCTAGCTTTTGTCGATTTGTTCAGGCCATGGAATTTCAGCATAGAAACTAGAAAGTCTTCTACATTGCAAAATACCGTAAAAATGATGAAATTTCCATGAGATATGTATCTGTCCAACTATTATTCTGTTCAACTGTTAACTTGAACTTCAGACAGGTTGGTTTGAAATGTTTGGACATTATTGTGCAAGCATGAACACAACCCGGTTTTGTAAGTAGGTCGAATTAAGACTAAAATCTACAACAGGAAAATTGATGATATAGTAGTTTTAGAATCGAAGAATAAAATCTGTCTACTAATGGCAAAGGTCTGGGTCTATTAAATCTTGACAACTTTTCTGTGGCTTCAAGCCGGCAGATTTGCCATAGATCTTACATCTTATTCACCAGATAGCAAAATGCATAGGTGAGAAGAAAAAAACACTGAAGAGGGTCCAAATGGCCTCAGCGTACAAAGCTATTATTATTACTAGCAACATAGTTGAGGTGAATTCAGAACTGCATGCATAGGAGGCTGAATATTTACAAGTCTCGTGCATTCATTTCATTCCCTTTTCGTCATCATCACGGCCTAATATCCACCTTGAATATATGCATTCAGGCGGTCCAACTCATTGCGGTGCTCCCTCACAACAGCACGAACCACATCTCCGATGGACACCATGCCTATCATCCCTTTCTCGTTCACCACAGGAATGTGCCTAATACGCTTATCTGCCACGCAGAGTCACACAGTCAGTTCATAAAAGGGAGAGACATTTATCCCATGCTAGGAACACTAATTGTGCTGCCTATACCTGTCATCAGTTGCATGGCTTTCAAGACTTTGGTGTCAGGAGTCACCGTGATAAGCTTGTTCTGAACACCAAACAATTGTCATCATAATTAAGTGTTGAAGGATGCACCTGCCTAGCAAAAGTAGCTGTACATAGTACATACCTCTTCAGTCATAATATCCCCGACTTTGGTTGATTTAGAAGATCTTCCTTGTACGATGATTTTCCTAAGGTAATCTGTACCGAGCACCACAATATCACAAAATTTCTGATCATTTTAAGTAGAATATAGTATCTGTACATGTATCATACAACTCCTAAAGTTGGAGTTAAGTGATGCATCAGAAACATGATTATGTCTTAGACTTGGAATATATTTTAGTGTGTTCTAAGTTTGGAGATCACCAACTCAACATAATAAATCCAGTAAAAATCAGACAAGGCTAGAAGGGCATGAACATGAGCTTCTTATCATATATTTTCTGTCGTGTCAGGAAACAAACATGTTATACCGGTGTAGAATAATGACACTAACTAAGAGCAAGGAAATGCTAACGGATGCATACAAATATGACTATTGACCTTAATGTTTTCCAAGTTTACCTCTTTCAGTAATGATGCCAGCAAGTGCCTTCTCCTGTTCAGGTTTCACCACAACCAGAGCTCCAACATTGTGGGTTGTCATCTGCATGGTACATAAACATGTAAAAAAAGGAACCATTTCATGTCACTGAAGAAATGTGCAAATTTCTCGATGCTCATATTTCAGTGTACAATTAGTAAGTGCTCAGATACATATTACACACCGACTTCACTGCATCATAAACAGAATCATCCGTGGTACACCAAAGCCAAGAGCCATCAGCACTTTTACCCTTAGCCTGCAAAATGTCAGAGATGGTGGTACTCTCAAAGCCATGCTCTTCTAATTTAGCTGCTGAGGTTGATTCATGTCTCGCAAGGAAAAGAGGACGTGCAACAGGGTTGACCATGCGAACATGTTGCAGAACAGCGTTCTTAAGGATACTTCCATGAGAAAAGATAGAGCGAATTCCTCCTTGCATTTTGTTTTAACAGATCAAAGCTTCCTGAAAATTTAATAATCTCACACGTCAGGAAATAATCTTTTAAATGCTTCAAGTGAGGACCTACTCATCTACAGACAAACACTACAACAACTTCATGTAAAAATGACGAATCTTGAGATTAAATTGAACACAGATAAGGTCTCTACCAAAAGAAAATCCAAACAACTTCCCCCCTGTGCACTTACGCAAATGGCCAAACACACATTATGATACTAGTACAACATTGTCAATTAGTTCAAAAACAAGATGCTCTTAAAGTTCTGAAAAGAGATTGGCAGGGCCTCATGATTTTTTCAAGACACACACTGAGAGACTGCCACCCTCATATTTTCCATTACATTCAAATCTAAAAGGGTTCATAAGCCAAACTATCAAGCTGATAAAAATGCTTAACAAGAGGTCTTCAAAATAGTAAAGCACTCCAAATCAAGGAAGCTTTGATCAATAAACAATGAACATGCTAATTTTAAATTGTTTACTGTATAGACTGACTGCACATATTCTAGGGCTACCATATAAAAACACCATTTTTAAGTGTGTTTGGATCAGATTCTTAATGATGAAATACAGAAAATAAAGGTTTTTTACTTGTGTTTCTATAAAGGGTCCTAGAAATGGAGCAAATCAAAGCCAGGCTGATCTACAATACAATTAAAAACTGCAGAAAAAAGAAGTACTCATGATTTTCTGCAAAAACCCAACAAGAAGGATGATGAGAAATCTTACCAAGAAACAGATGAGAGCTCAAAAGACTGGTAGAACAAGAGAAGGAGAGTAAAGTTGAAATGGAATATAGCCCTCTCTAGCTGAGTGTAGTTATTTAAGCAGAAGGATCTCGCATTTAATTATGGAAGTAATCTGGTACTATTGTCCAAAATGTTATCCACTTCACCTGCAACTTGTCTTTCTAATCCATTATTTTAAAGATATGATAAGAGCTGGGATTCTCTGGTCTCGCTTTCACGTAGCTATGATGCACACGAGAAGATCATTTCATGACACCATTGACATTTCATGTTCTTGCCCAACCATCGCCCATCTTCATGTGATTCTTTATCCCAAACCAAATCAACAAATATATGTTCGACGTGTGCGAGATAGTAATCTTTTGATTGAGATATTTCAGCATTTTGTAATCTTATTCCAACCAAAACTGGATATATTAATAGAAATTAATACTCAAAATCGGTATAGTTTGACCTTGAAAATTCAACTAAACAATATTGAATAAGACGAAATGAGTATTTGAACAAACAATAATAACAAATTATAATTTTAAAGATTATATTTCAAAATAATAACATTTTACTTCATACATATCTTAAATGTATTTATGTTTGTGACTTTAAACATTTTTTTGTCATCAAATATAGAAAATGGTTAAAGTAAGATATAAAAGTTTTAAACGATGTTAACTATTCCTCTTTTTCTCAACTTTCTTCCTTTAATTTACTTTTATAACTACTACGTATAGAGGGATGTTTATGATTTGTATCAATTAACATTTTCTAATTTGCAATTGTCATTTTTGTTAATCAGTCAACATCAGTGTGGATTTGACTTTCATTTTCCTATACCAAATGAAGAATATGATAAGTAATTTTAAACATCCTGAGAAAGAAGAATGTATTTAAAAGTTTTATTATTTTTTTGAAAGAGCCTTTTGGATAAAATATGAGAACACTAAAATATATAATTTTGTGTTGGAAAGGCTAGAAAATTTGATTTAATAAAGGATAGATGTGGATAGGGACCAGAAGTTAGGGACCAGATTTCCTTAATATATTCAGCGTCTTGTACGCCATTGGTTGTTGGATGATGAGTCATGGGGCACCTGGCTCATGTACTGAACTTTAGTAAATATCAATATCATATTCAGATACAATAAAATAAAGAATAAATACCTCATTCCCATACTCTGGTGAGATGAAACTCATGAGAGATTAATTCAAATATTTATGTGATATATTTTTATTTCTATACTTTAAATATAGCTTTGTTTACTCGGATTTTTATAAGTTATTGCTACAGTACAAAATTGAAAATTTGAACTGTACTTAGAATGTCTTGTAAGGCACCTTGATGTTACGATGAGATTGCATCATTTTCTTATGAACATCATTATATTGACAACTAACATCAACGTAACTTATTTACGAATATCATAATGTTTAGAATTATCGACCAAAACGAAGGTTGTGAGTTATAATAGCCAAAACATGTGATTTTTTTTCTTATCTGAACAATCTGAGGATTCAAGACCGCAAAATGTCAGAGAATCAAGCAAATGTGAAGAATAATACTCCACGGACAAAACCTGAATATCATTCTCAAATTGAAATATCGACTAGTAGAAATAACTCAAACTAAACGTTAAAAGTGTTGTGGTGCATGATTGGTGATGGCTGTCTGCGAGCAAAGTTGCTTGAACAGAGTCACAAAACTGATTCTCTGGAATCTTATAGAGTGAAAAAAGTCAAATCACCCGCATAGAATCTTTCCCTAATATCCATTTTAGCTAAAATAACAACGAACACGTGACTCTCGATTCCTATCTTACTCTCCCACAACCATTCCGAACCCAAACTTGTAATCCTTCTTCCGATGGTCAACCTGAAAATCCAAATATATATACATACAACTAGATGATTAGGTACCCGCATTTTTGAAAATAGGCATGGATTACTCAAATATCAGGCACTGAAAGAGAACCTAGGAACTCCAAGGAAAGAAAAGGGGGACACTGTATCTTACCTCTGCAGAAAGAATGAAGTTGAGGCCAAAATTTAGCCTCTCCTCTAAGTAAGCGGATGCACATCCATTTGAGTCTATCTTCCCCCGAAGACGACACTGTCACATTTATTTGAAATCAGAATGGCTTATGCATACTTCTAACTGATGAAGTGACTAAATTTGACTACAAACTCTTAATGAATCGAAGTCTAAATATTCTAATAGGTGGGTGGACTTTTAATAAAAGTATTGAGCAACAGCTTTCAAGAATGAGGGTCTAACTTACCTGACGAAGGATGTAATCATAACCAAAGCTAGCAGTGACATCACGAGACAGGTGATTGTACATAAAATCAGTTGCTAAAGAAATCTGCATAGTAGTAAAATTAGTTGTCAGGAGCATGTACAACAAAAAAGAGACAAAAAACATGCCAACAGGAAGGAGCCTAACCTTCTCAGTGAGTTTCTGAACATAACTTAATGCGAGTACTCCAGTGCTAGAAACTTGTGCGGTAGCAACCTGTATAAACAAGGTAATTTTTGAGTAGACGCTTAAATACAATATCCATGCTGAGCCAGAATTCTAAATATCAGCAATACTGACAACCAACAAAACTATATAGCAAGTCAGAGCAAAAACAACTGTATATTACAATATATAATCACTAACCGGCCATCAATTCATTCTTGTATGGACAACTCCAAAACATTCAGTAATAATACGTAGATGGCTGAAATGCCTTTGGTTTTCATGGATGTGTCATGTGTCCAAATTAACTCTTTCATAAGAAACAACTCACAAGACATTTAGTGTGATTTTTAGGTCAATATAAACAGTGAAGCCTTCGCCACACTACTACTGGAGAATCTAACTGACTGTTAATAGTAATATACATTATTAGAATACCATCAGGGCCTGTGCAGTTGTGCTCCTGATCAATATACAATAAAGCCTAAGGAGCATAATATTGTTTCCAACTCATACTTACAGATAAAACCACTATGATAAACAAAGACAGTAACATCAAATTCACCCAATGCCTTTAGAAAGACTACCATAAACTATCTACCAAAAATAAAGAAGAATTGAAAATGGAACCATTGGTGCAGGTATATACCATCTTATCGGTGTTGTACCGGGCACCATAACCAATGCCTGACTTCCTTTGTTGACCAGCCCAAAATATTTCACCACCCAAAGACAAATTTGGGGTTATACTCTGCAAATGCAAAAACCACACATTTGATCAACAGTGAATGGGAGCACCAAGCAGAAAAAATATCAGAACTCTATCATGATACATGCTTTAGTCAACCGATCTCCATGGCTATGATACTGAAGATCATGCAGTAAAAGGAATTAACAGAAAATGGATATGGCAGCTAAACATATTGAAATAAACTCTGAAGAAGTAGGAAATGAAACAAGACCCCTCTTTAAAGTTATAAAAATCCTAGATTCATCCATATTGCTAAAGAGTTTCATAGCAATTTGAATGTACATTACAAGTGAATGTTCACATAGTTGCCAAATTCCCTTTACATGCTCTTATAAAGGGGGAGTAAGAAGAGGAAAGAAAATTTTCCTTTCAGAATTATTAAGTTGACAAACAGAGCCTGTTTCCCACACATACAAGTACAGATCATATTACAAACTGCAAGGCCACGTCACAAGGTGTGATAATCAAGATAGTCCTCCAAATCCATTACACTAAGCATAGGCTGAGAGAGAACTTTACCTGAATATAGTTAGCACCAAGCAAAGCACCAGTACCCATTTGAACTTGACCCCTGAAGTCTCTTCCCTTTATCCACAAGAAAATAAAGAATCGGAAACCAAGAAATCAACTTGTAAAATAACTTCCCAAAAAAAGTTTAAACACAGTGTTCTGTTGTTTGTATACACAGTGAAAGAGGACAAATAGTAAACAAACACATACCTTATAATCAAGATTTGCTAAGCATTGCGACATGTGTGGTTCACTCGTAATCTGGGATACAGAAATATTAATGTCACTCAAACAAAATTAAGAAAAAGAACACAAAGACATGAACTATATAATAATTACTTGGGCTTGACCCTTCAAGGTGAGATTCTCAGTTAGATCACCCTTCCACCTGGCAGATAGTCTACCATCAGTCATTACCCTCCCGATAAGCATAAGCTGCAAAGAAAAGCAACAGGCACATCATAAATCAGACAAATTCATTAATCAGACAAATTCCTAGAAAAATCAATTGAGAAACACAAACTAAGTGCTGCACACCTTAGGGTCCAAGAAGTTAGCACCAAACTCATAATGAGCCGTGGGGATTTTAATAGTCTCCGGCGATTGGGCTGGAATTTCAGTAGGCCCCATAAACAAGCTGAGAGGAAAACATCAAGTCATGTTAATGCACACTATCATAACACATTGGCAATTCATAGATAAGCATTAAGAGAATCTTCAAAGTAAGTACCTGTGGCTGAGTACGAACTTCTGATTCAGCACCTTCGAAAAGTCGAGCCTGAATCCCTCGAAAACATCCGGCTTCAGCGACACTGTGAATCAAACAAACAAGTAAACATTTGCTAAGAACTCTAATCGAGTCAAATCAGAGATTAGTAAATTAGTAAAATCGAAAAAAAAATAAAAAATCAGAGAATTACTCATAGCTTCGCGATGGAGTTCTTCGTAGGGGATGGGGCATGGGAGGTCGAGGTAGTCGACTTTCTCGCGCTCGACCACGGCGGGCTTCGTCGGAGGTGCGGCGGCGGGTGCGGTTCCCGGAGGATAAACTGGAGTTGCCATTGCTGATTGATTTCGTTTTCTGAGCTCGAAACGATTTCAACGATGAGGATAGAAGAAGAAGCTCTTCTTCTGGGTGAGCAGAGCGGCTGTATAAAGTATAAGGAAGCGATCTTTGCGAGCAAGAAAAAGAAAAACCCTTACCCAAATATCGAAAACCCCTAGCCTACAACCCGGTATGCTTTCTGCTCGACCCGGACTCTTTGTCTATTTGTTTACCTTCAAAGTTATGGTAAATTATCGAGTCTAAATTATCATTTACCTTAAATAATAAATTTATTTGCCGTATAAGTTTAGCTAAATTGGTTCAACTAAAATATAATTTTATGAAAATTAATTTAATATTTAAATATACGAGTTATATTTTTAATACACTTCAGCTCAATTTGAACCATAGTAGGCCCTGTTTACTAGAGCTTATTTCTTGATGTACTGAACTGAAATGAATTGAATTGAACTGAACTGAACTGAAGTGAAAATTGATGTATTGAAAAATGGAATCAGCATGACTGAATTAACCTGAATTTCATCAAATTGCATTTTCACTGAACTGAACTAAATTGAACTGAACTGAACTGATCTCCAGATAAGCTCTGGTAAACAAGGCCTAAATATAGTCTTATCATCTTGTATCCTTTTGAGCTTTAATTAATTGTTAAACTAGTTTACCAACAACAATATAATGATAGTTGCAATCACAAGTCTAATGCAAGTCTAATAGGAACTATCTTATTCTTTATATAGGGAAGAATTGGATCTTTATGTCTTACTTATTTGTTTTCAAATATTTAGGGAGAATGATTTTAAAATTATAACATTTTAAATCATGCATTACAAAATTATAAAAGTAGATTATACCAAAAATATGCATTACAAATGAATTTTAAGATTACACAATAAGACTACACATAATCTAAATTATATATATTTATTACAAATATTTACCATCTAAATTATATCCACTCTTTTGTTTTGAAAAATAACAATTAATTTGCGAAAATATTAACGTGATTAAAAATCATCAAATTTGATTCGAGCCACGAGATTTTGGCCCAATTGTTAATTCGACTATATTTTGACTACAAAAAAATCAGTAATGAAAATTTTGACAAACATTGATTTTCAAACACAGGAGTGAAGCAAACTCCGGTGCCCGGTGAAACTCCTAGCTTCTCCGGCCTTTACCGGCCATCCCCGGGCCTCCGCTGACGTGTCCGGTGAGATTTCCTATCCCCGTTCTGTTTGAATAATTTCCCCTCAGTGTTTAGTGTTTTACTGTTGGGTAAAAACCTTACCTCTTGCTTCTCATGTTTCTTTCATACTTGCATGAGCCTCTTATGTAACTCAGAATTTACTTACTTCTATTTTGAAGCCTAATTAGGAATATCCAACATATATTCATCAAGCTTCTGGATTTTTCTGAAGGTTTTTATTTAAATTTGTTTGTCATTGATTTAGCAGGAGTAAAGTAAGAAGTGGTACATTATAGTATACTCCTAGTGGAAATGAATCAACTAGCAAATGCTTTCTCTGTGCTTGAACTGGATGCGGCGGATGATCGCGATCAGGTCGAGGCAGTAGTTGCATCTGAGGGTGAGTTTCACATTTTAGATTTAACCAAGACAATGTTGTTTTTTCAGAATTGGGTATTAAGTTTTTTTTTTTTACAACACGTTCCTTATTTTCTGATATATAGTGTGTTTAATCTGATATAGTTAACGGAAAGGAGAAACCAGAGGACTCGGCTGATGTAAGGAATGATAAGTCGGGTCAGCAAAGCTTAAGAGCAGATTCGACGGAGTACAGGATGCCACTGGTGTGGATTGACCTTGAAATGACTGGTGAGTTATTAGCTCTTAAGTTTTTGGACATAGTCGATTTGTTTTGTTTTTTCTTCAGATAGGTTACTTTGCGAACTTTTTTTGTTTTTGTTTTTGATTTCAAATTCATATGTTGATGTATAATGCCTTGAGTTTCATTTCTTCCTTTCCCCACTTTTGCCACTTTCAGATCTCCTGCAAATGACTTGGATTTGTACATTGTTAACTTAGTAATGTTTAATTATGAAATGTAACGTGAATAAGCAAACTTTGAGCTCCTCTTTGTTTTAGGTTTTTGAGAGTAATTCGAGTCTGACTCTTAGTCAACATAAATAACCTTGTGTGTCACTGCAGTTATCAGAAATTCATCTATGGTTCCTCTTTTCAGGTTTGTTGCTCCGTCATCTTTCCTCTGCACTTATTCCTTTCTGCTTGCATTATTCCTGATTCAATTTTACCCCTCCGAGCCAATAAGCAAGCATTTCTTTCATCCAAAACACCCCCTTGGGAGAATGGAGTTGCTGATTTATCCTTTTCTGTGTCCATCAGTTTCCTTCTTTCTCTTGTTCACAAAATTCCTTTTTAGCTTCTAAAATTCTCTGGTCAAGTCCCAATCCTTCTTTTGTTTGAGACTCTCCCTTCTTAAAGCTCTGACTGTGGAACCTGGTCCAAATAAGAGCATCACTTAGACATTTCCTTAGCTCACTATTTCCACACATTATTACTTAAGAGTTTAAGAGCATGGAAAATCCATTAACTTGGTGATCTCTTCCTGAGATGGAATAATATTCCGTTTGATTTAGACCCGGGTTAATTCTACTTTTAGGTGTCTTTTGTATCTTCATTCTTACTTTTACTTATTTTTACGAGCTCTCTACTACTCTCTTTTTTATGCTGCCTAATTCTTCTTATATATTTGCTTTTAAAATAAGTGAGAAGTCTGTAGATCAGTGAATGTGTTTTGTAAAAAACAGAAATAAGAAACGAGTTTCATCATCTGTAGTCTCAAGTGATGATGGGGTAATATGTTACGTGTAGTGAACTGAGTTAAGGAAAAGTACTATGCACTTATACACTTATACAGCAGATATTATTTGAGTTGCAAGCCACTAGAATACTGATTTAATTGTTGGTTGGTATTTGTAACATGCTCAATATAGCTTATTCAAATTTTCTGAAAAATTGGTGTGGCTGCATATGCAGGTCTAAACATTGAAATCGACAGGATAATTGAGATTGCATGTGTGATCACAGATGGAAGTTTGAAAAAATCAATTGAGGTATTTTGCCCTTCATCTTTCAGCTCATCTTCGTATAGTTTCTGGACCTGCTTCTCTACTGATTAGCTTTACCTTCAATATGTTTGTACCTCTTCATAATTCTTTGGGATGCGTGTCATATAATACTGTTGCCTGGAGTTTCTACTGGCCTCAATCAAAATGATGCGATTTTCTTTTATAATAACATGAGACAATCCAAGACTCGTGCTTTTAAATTTTGAGCAAGGCATTCTCCAAAGTTAGCCATTCCCCTTTCCATTTGTCTGTGTATCATAAATAAGATTGAAGTTGCTGTTAGGCTTTAGCTGAAGAAAATGTGGTCATCTTCAAGTTAAATATCAGAATTTGTTTTTGGGGCAAAGTAGTCATTGATCAGCTTTGACATGCTGATTGTCAATCAAATGGACCTATCTTGTGGCTTTCCGAGCTTTCTGTACATCTATTAATTGTTTATTATTTAAGTTGTAGAAGTGGCTGTTTACATCCCTACGTGAACACAAGGCACTGATTCACAATTATGTTAAGCTCATTAACCATCCCTCACATAAACACAGGTTTCAATAGAAGCAGTAAATTATCAAATTTAGTATGCATGACCTGATATTTGAAATAGCTTCTCATATGTAATTAATTGTGGTCTCCAAAGCAATTCAGTATGGTGTACCTTCAGAAACTAAATGTTGGTTCTTCTTCTTAAAAAAGGAACTAAATGTTGGTTTCTTGTCATATAGGGTCCTGATTTGGTCATTCATCAAAGTGAAGAGTGTATGGCGGAAATGGGAGAGTGGTGTCAAGAACACCATGCAGCAAGTGGTAAGGCGCTAATTAAAGCTTTTCTGTTATATGCAATTGTTATACATTTCCTTCGATATCAAATATTCTCTTCACTTCCTCTTATTCTTGTGATTAAAACTGTTTGCTGACTACAATGTTTGTGTAGGCTTGACCAAAAGGGTACTAAGTAGTAAAGTTACTGAGCAAGAAGCTGAAGCCCAGGTACCATTTTTTTCAATTTCTGAATTACTAGTTTCCATGCATCACAAGCAACATTCATGCAACATGAAATGGGAAATGCTAAATTAACCACTTCATTATGTAACAGATTGTGCCAATGCAAATACGTTACTCTTCAATATATTTTCTTGATTAGATATTGTATTTTAAGGTTTATTTTTACAGGTTATTGAATTTGTGAAGAGTAATGTGGGCACCTACTCTCCTCTTCTAGCTGGAAATTCAGTTTATGTGGATTTTATGTTTTTGAAGGTAAAGTAAATACTGATTGTGTACAGGTTCAAATCGTATAAAATTTATGTGGCAAACAAGCATTAGTTGAGTATATGTCTGGGAGTCCTAATAATTCTTACTCTTTTAGACCTCAGTCTTCTATTTAATTATTCAACGTTATTGACACCTCGTAAGAGTTAAGACCATTTCTGTTTGATGTATGTGACATTCTTTGATCTGAAAATTGTACTCTGCATCCTGGTTCTACATCTAGATGATTGCATGCAGACATAGGTTGATGAACTAATAGTCTATGAATAATACCAACACATATGCCTAGTTTAGAAGCTCATACAGATGTTTTGCCACCTTAGTTTCATGCTCTGTCTCATTTCTGTTATGTTCTTTTAAAAAGTAAGCTTTGTTCACTCAAACGTTCTGCCGCATGAATTTCATGCTTATATCAGTTATATGGCAGAAATGCTAGCCTGAACTAGCAAGTCTTTCTCACGTGGTTGTGCATGTTAGCAGTGCCTTAATTTGATTCTTATAGAAAGTACTCTTTGTGACAGAAATACATGCCTGAGCTAGCAAGTCTTTTCCCTCACGTGCTTGTGGATGTTAGCAGCGTGAAGGCATTATGTGTCCGATGGTATCCCAAAGGTGATACATTGTTATCGTTTATCTGTTTAGAACAATTCAATAGATTAGTCTGTGGTTGCTAGATTCCCAGATTGACATACTTATATGGTTTTATTTTATTGATAGAAAACAAGAAGGCTCCTCAAAAGGAAAGCAGTCATAGAGCCATGGATGACATCAAAGAGAGTATTGCTCAGCTGAAATACTACAAGGAGGCGATATTCAAGGCACCAACTAAAAAGAAGTGATGGAACAATGACATATGGTTGATAGTTCTTAGATTAAATTCCGCCTAGCCTTTTCGCAATGTGTAATCTACTGCTTCTTGAAACGGATGTCTGATGGTTCTCTATTTAAGCATTAAAATAATCAATTTGTTGTGCAATACTTGAAGAAAACAAGGGAAACATAATTTTTGTTGAGATACAGATGCTTATTTCTAGTCCTAGAAACTGTATTTTTTGTGGTCCTTTTTTTATCTCCGCATCGGTATCAATCTTCACTTTTGGTCACCCAGCACAGTCTTGAAGACAGCTGAAAAATCAAGGTCCCCTAAACCCAAGTTCCTGGCTTTCTTGAAAGCCTGCATATTCGTACAAAATGCCAAGTCAATCCATCGAATAATCAACATTTTCAATAGGATTGTAATAAACAGAAAAAAGAGTGACATTATCTGAAACTCATAGCACTGTGAAGAAATGCAGTTACCTCATTAGCTGCAGCTGCAACTGGCATTGCCACAGCATTTTCATCTCCTAGTGCGAGGGCCAATCTCATGTCCTTCTGCTGATGTTTTAGAGGAAAAGCAGGATTGTAGTTACCTTGGACCATTGAAGGTCCCTTCATCTTGAACATGGGATTTGCAACAGCAGCAAGATCCTGCTCGAGACAACACGAGAGCCGTTAAGAGGAAAGTTGAGAACAGGGGTGGAAGAGATATATGCAGTTAGCATCTTACCAACACATCAAGAAGAGTTTGGGAGCTCAGTCCACTTTTGTCAGCCAATACAAGTCCCTCGGAAAATGCATTCATCATACTGTAATATAACATTTGACATCAAAAACACCAAGAGAACGTGTAACACAAGAATATAACTTTCAACAAAATAGTTTTATTCGAAGCAGTAGATGATGAATGACTAAGGTAACAACCTAAATAGATAGCCATAGATTACCTGCCCATAATCATGTTTACAACAAGTTTCATTTTAGCTCCATTCCCGACTTTCCCTAAGAAAAATGACTTCTTTCCAAGGACATCAAAAGCAGGAACAACTTCATCATACAATGCCTGCAATAACATGACATTACAAAAATAACTAACACTTATCTTGAAACAGGGATTAGTTCAATCTTATATAACTTGCTTATTCTCTGCCTTTGCAGGATTTATCATGTCAATCAATGGATAATAATAACAATTCTGTATTTAGATATGGCTCGAACAACCAACCCCTCATGGTGAGATAAGAAAATGAAAGAGTAAAAAGTAACAGGAAAATCTATATCATTAAAGAGGGGATTTTGAAATTACGTCTGACATTTTATAAACAAAAAGGTAGACTAGTATACAGTGCTAAAAAAGGAAAATCTACCTTCTCCCCAGCAGCAAGAATTACTAATTGACCATCTTCAGCAGGCTTCTTGCTGCCTGATACTGGACCCTCAAGAAAATGACCACCCTTTGATGTAATAGCCTAGAAACATTAAATCAGAGCAAACAAAGTAAATAACCAATAAAAGAACACGACTATTCCTAAACATTTCATCAATGACTTGATATTACTAGACTTATTATATATAAACGAGACCTCACTAATCTTTGAAGATGTTTCAGCATCAACAGTTGACATGTCAATGTAGCCTTTACCACTGCAAATTTGCTCAAGGACACCATCTTTGTCAAAGACCACCTGCCAATCAGTAAGCACTGACACTTAAGAACTTGTCGAAACACAATTTCCCGTTCACTGATTAGGATTTTACACTTTAACTAACCGAGAGAGCTGCAGGAGGGTCAGACAACATCCCAATGGTGTACTTGCATTTCTTCACTACAGCTGCCGGAGTTGCTTCCACGGAAGCTCCTTGCTCAACCAACTCATCACACTGCAAGTTATCACACAAACAAGAAAACGAGATTATGCAAACTAGTTCCATTGGCCTATCTTTCAGTTAAAATTCAAATCGAATCACACTAAATTCCCTTCTCCAGCTCTGGATGCCTAGTTTCAATAAGAAATACAACTTTTTTAAATCCATAACTTCTTTCCTCTGGGTGAATATAACCATCAACATACAGCATCAGCAATAATAACAACCCAACCTTATCGTACTAGGCAGGATCGGCTATATGAATCATAACATCATATAACAATCTACTACCAAAATCAAAACTTTCTTCTCTTAAGCTTATCATCAGAGTTACTTGCCACTAAAACAATCAAAAGTTTCTAAAAAAGAAAACCATTATCATAAAAAATATACACAAGCATTCACAGAAAAAATTGGAGTACAATCAGATAACGGAAAGCGTACCCTGGAGAGAGTGCGATTCCAGACAGTGACCTTAAATCCATGGCGCAGCAGATTCATTGCCATAGCCTTCCCCATTATACCCATTCCCAAGAACCCGATTTCCTCCATCTTTTTTCGATCACTCAAATTACTCAGTAATTCGTACTCCGCTCTATTGAATTTTAGCAGTTCAAAAAACTGTTCTTTATTATTGTATTATCCGGTGGAGTTCACTGATTAGTGGCAAATGCTATATGAAAGCAAAAGGGTCGACAGCGACGCTCTAAATTATGGACAAATCAGTTGTTTAATCAGCAATGCAACATTGGAATTGGTCCCTGAACTCGGAGACTATCTAAAGTTTGGCTGTAATTTTATAAATATTTTGTTTAAGGCGCTAACAGTTTCTTTCAGCCACGAATCAATTTTTCGTCAATCGTCGTGCATGATGGATCGTGGATAGTTTTTACATTGAAAAATATATTAGTTATACTTGTTCACATTGTGATGTGAAAAGTTAAAATAGAATTGTTTATATTAGCTATTTACCAATATCGCATAAGTAGAAAATGAATGAAATGTTTGATTCTAAAACTTATAATAAGATTATGGTCCATATAGTATAAATATATTCAAGATATAATCATTTTAAAATTAAGATATAATTATAAATATTATATTCAAACATCTGTTCGATCCAAAAAAAAATTAATATCAGGTCCAAACTCAATGTGAGTAATAAACATGCATATTTATACAAAAAGCTACAGGCTATACTAAATAAAAGTTCAACACTTTGACCACAAACCAACTATTATGATCTTCAATTTGAGGGCATATTAGTCATTTAATAAAAAGTTACCAAAGCACAAAGAATATTTAGTCATTTGAGGGCATATTAGTCATTGATAGTTCTAAAGCACAAAGAATACTTTATATCTATCACCATCTCAATTATAGTTACTCTACTTAGTAAGGAATTTGATGTAACTATTTTTAATTGAACTCACTGAAGCTAAAAATATTACTCATAGGGAAGTTGTTAGGCATATTCATATACAATTTTTTCCCGGTTACAATGAGTGATTTAAATGGTATTTCATAAAAGCGCAACCACATCACTTATATCAAAGGAGCACACTAAATAAAACTAGCGTGTCGCTAATAGGTGTGTATATAGAGATTAGTGAATCAATTTAAACAGTTGAGAGAGCCAACAAACTTGATCCAAACCAATAGCCAATGAGTATCCTATCAACAATTTATTGAAGATGACATTCTAATCAGATCCAATAATCAAGTTTCAAACACTATATAAGGTGAAGTCTTGATGCGCTCTTACTTAGCATACATACAGCCAAAGTGAGTCTCAATCCATGACTTGCTTGAAACAACTAGTCAATCAAGAATCTGCTACGACTACAATACTATTTATGATCGATCATCATTTTTCTTTTAGAACCAGTCTCCACGATTGGCACGATGGTGATTAAGGGAACAGGTGGACTGGTAACCGATGCTCTGACAGATTGCCGTGACACTGACGACCATGCACGGCCATCTCATAGCTATGAAAACCGAGGTTTTTACAAACACATCATTTTTGCTTTTTGTTCAGGTTTTAGGCAAATATAAGTGTTCTAAAGTTAGCATGAATATCTTCATTTTCCTCATAAACAGATTCTAATGAGCCTAAAACTTAAAGGGCAGCCTTCTCAATCTCCTTGCCAGTTGATTCAGGAATAAACTTCACCAAACCCTTCAAATTAATCACAAAATCATGCATGTAGTCTCATGATTCACACACATTTCGGTACAGATCTTTGAAAGGAAAAACAGAACTCTGTTTATATCATATATAAAATCCATGACTGTTTTACAGCATTATTTAAAGAGACAAACTGAATATAGCTAGTTAGCCGTATGAACAGCAAAAACTGGAGCAAAGCAAGAATGAGCAACATCTAGTGTAAGAACCTCCTTGCACCTTATCCACAACTACACCGGGTCAACCCGCTAACTCGAACAAACACAGCTACGCCGGGTCAACCTGGTGAGTCGAACAGCTCTTCACCAAACACCGGCCATGTGCAAGGTCTTGGAGAGAACCGGATACATCACAGCGATGAGAAGAAAACCGAGCACATTCATCAGCTGCCTGGCCATAATAAGAATATATATTTTGATAAATGATAGCCTGCCCTTTGAGACTTGAGTACATGTATGTATGTATAAGACCAAGATTATGTTGCCGACACTGATGGATCAACATCGACGTTTGACGTACGACAAACACCGTTGCAACGTGAATCACGTTGATCACCAGAGACAAACACCCACGTCCCCGTCAATTGGTCCTTTTTTTATAATTGCATTTCACATTTTTAGCACTTTGTGCGTTTTTTCCACGAAGATCAGTGATCATGAGTCATCACTCAGTCTTTGATTTATACTATGCTTAAGTCGTAGCTTTGTAGTTTGTTTAAACATTTCTATAGTTGGGAAATTTGGTTTTCTATTTTCTTTTGAATGTTACAAGTGGTGCGATTTTGTAAAGAAAGATATCGTTGGAAGTTGTTGTTGTATTGATACACAAAACAAGCTTTTATAGGCAATTACAAAGTAGACTCCTAAAAGGAAAATGTATCATCCCTAACAATACACTAAATATTTACAAAATATCCTAATACTCCTTCTCAAGTTGGAGCATGAAGATCGAGAATACCCAACTTGCCAAGTAAAGTCTGAAACTGATGTCTACCAAGAGCCTTAGTAAATATGTCAGCGGACTGATCGTGAATACGAATATGTAAGTAGCAACCGCACCCGACTGAACAAGATCACGAACAAAATGACAGTCCACCTCAATATGCTTAGTCCTCTCATGAAACACTTGATTAGCCGCAATGTGATTAGCCGCCTGATTGTCGCAGAAAAGGCGCATAGGAGTACGATGATCAATTCCTAAAGAAGACAAGAATGACCGAATCCATAGAAGTTCACAACAAACAGCGGCCATAGCTCGATACTCAACTTCAGCAGACGAACAAGAAACAGTCGGTTGTTTCTTCGTTTTCCATGAAACTGGGGAGTTACCAAACATCACAAAATATCCTGACAGAGAACGGCGAGTAATAGGACATGCCGCCCAGTCTGAATCACAGTAAGCTGTTAAAGGTAAGGAGCTGTGAGCAAATAAAAACAATCCATGACCTGGATGACTCTTCAGATAATGCAGAACTCTCAAAGCAGCATGCCAATGGGGCACATGGTGCCTTCATAAACTGAGCCAATGTGTGGACTGCATAACAAAGTTCAGGACGGGTAATGGACAAATAGATCAGATGACCAACCAGGCGCCTATACTGCTCGGGATCGTCTATAAATGGCTTTCAACTCGAGCCAAATCGTGATGTTTCTCCATAGGAAAATCCATAGGCTTAGAAGCCAACAGATCGGTATCCGAAAGAATATCAAGAGCATACTTCCGCTGAGATAAAAACATTTCATCAGTATTTCGAGCTATCTTAATCCCAAGAAAGTATTTCAAGAGGCCGAGATCCTTCATATGAAAACAAGAACCTAGATACGTCTTGAATTCAGTCAAAAGAGTCTTGGAACTACCAGCAATTAACAAGTCATCCACATAAACAAGAACATGTAGTGACCACGTACATAGGTAAAAAGAGAGTAGTCGGCCTTACTCTGGATAAATCCAAAAGCTCGCAAGGCTGAAGTTAACTTAGCAAACCAATTCCGAGGGGCTTGCCACAATCCATACAAAGACTTCTGGAGCTTACAAACAAACCCAGGAGGAACGGAGTAAACCCGAGGGGGACGCATGTAAACCTCCTCCTCAAGATCACCATGCAGAAAGGCATTATGAACATCTATCTGATAGACCTCCCATCCTTTAATCACAGCCACAGAAAGAAACAAGCGGACAGAACCCATCTTTGCAACAGGAGCAAATATCTCAGTAAAATCCTCGCCTTCTATCTGACGATTACCAAGGACAACAAGCCGAGCTTTATGTCACTCAATGGAGCCATCGGATTTGTACTTAGTCTTGTAAACCCATTTAGAGCCAATATCAGACTTTCCCGGAGGAAGAACCGAATAGTCCAAGTGCCGTTACGTGCCAAAGCACCAAGTTCCTCATCCATAGCACCCTCCAATGGGCGTGCTTAGATGCCTCAGAGTACGCAGTAGGATCTGTACTAGATGTTACAGGCAATAAAAGTCTAGCATGCAAAACAGAAAATCTATCGCAATTAACATAGTCAGTAATAGGGTATTGAATATCTGAAGATAGTAGTGATGGCAATGCGGAAGTAGCAGTAGCAGAGCAAATATAATCCTTTAGGTATCCAGGTTGCCTCTTTTCACGTTTGCTTACCCGAGCTGGAACATGAGGGGGAGTCGGAATGCCCATACCAACTGGAGACTTAGAAACGCTGACAGGCGGAATGCCCATACCGATCGGAGAACCACTAGCAGGCGGAGAACTCGTGCCGACCAAAGATGATGATGCGCCTGAAGGTGGTGTGCTGTGATCGAGTATAGGTGCTGGCAGCCAAGGAGCAACATCTGAAGGCGGAGAGCGAGACTGAAGTGGCACATCAGCGAACGGGGGCACAACATCTATAAAATCATCATCATAAAGGAACGACGGTGGAGCAACTTGAGAGGGATCGGTCGTCGGAGGAGGAACCGGCTCAGCAAACGGAAAATGATCTTCATAAAACACAACATCCCTACTGTCAAAGAATGTGTGTGTTTCCAAGTCGTAAACGTGATATCCTTTCTGAAATTCCCTGCTTACGTGATCTAATTCCTATCGTGTTCTAGTTTTAATTAAAAACAACTAATTAAAACTGAAAGTGCGGAATTTAAAATGAACACGATATGATCACCCAGTTCAGTGCAATGCACCTACGTCTGGGGGGCCGTAGCCCGTGGTAAAACCCTTCACTAGCTGTAATAAAGTTTTCCCTGTCTATTACAAGCTACTGGCTATATCAGCAAGCCTATCACACTATCAATTGGCTACTCTAGCATAGATAGCTGTTACAGTGATTACCTTCTTTTCCACGAAGGTGCGGCAAGGTTCTAAACCACCCGAGCTTCAACACACGTCCCAAGTGTTTTGTGTAAGGTTGAAAAACCAGGACTGCGTCGCCTTGTGCTCAAAAGATAAAAACCCTGAATTCCAGAATTTCTGTGTAAAACCAATTTCTTTTGCACGCGACTGATGTCCATCTTTTATAGCTCATTGCCATGTAAAAACTTCCTTTCACACGGCTCTTGATTCCTTTCTTCAATAGAACTGTATTCCAAATTAAAACCTTGAAGAAAAGGAATTTATGTGTATCTCAACGTCTTGTAAATGGAAAAACCAATCTCCACGAATATATCCATTCTACTTCAGCTGCAAATCACGTTGTAGACACCCATTAGGACTGTAGTTTCCATAAACTCCATCACACAATATTTTCCTTCCATCTTCAAAACCTGCGCTGGAGCCTGGAAAATATTCTATCTTTTTCTGCCAACTGAAGTCATGTTGCAACATGACCTTCCACAAAGCAGCCAACAAAATCTGGACTTACAATCTCCCCCTTTGGCAATTTGTGGACCCACTACAGCAAAGACTCTTACTGAATTCAGAATCCCAGAGAAAACAACAGCTTCTACTTCATGCATCCATTATGAAAAACAAACAAGGCAGAAAAGATAGAATCACCAATAAACTACAGTCATCCAAAAATTCACAGTCACAATATCTCCCCCTGGGGCCATAAAATGCCAAAGGGCCCGAATCAAAACATCCATAGTACACAAACAAAGCAGAGAAGGGGAGAGAAAAAAAGACAACCATCACTGAGAATCATCCTCAGAGTCAGAAAGAACTTTGCCTCTTTTCCAGGCAGGAGTGACCGGAATCTTGGCTTTCTTGGCTCGATGCTGCTTCACAGGACCTGAAGAGCGAGCTCTCTTTGAAGAACGGGAGGGAGCAGCAGCAAATGATGTTGACTCCAGTGGAACAGAAGAATCATCCCTCACATTCTCCTTAGCAATGGCAGCCAAAATCCGAGCCTTATTATCCTGAGCTTTCTTCAATAACTCACTGTGAAATACAATTTGATCCATATGCAGTTGAATCTGTTTCTCAGCAGCTCGCAGCTCAAATTGACTTGACAGCACTACGTCCCCTGACATAAGTTCCTGATCCCAGGGCAAGTCCAACACAGTCCTGTCCAAGGATTTAGCAGTGAACCCAAACTTGCCAGCTGGAATCAAGCTTTCCACATCAACCTCAAAGCCCTCAGCCATCAGGAATGCTGTAATCAAGCAAGGATGAGGCAATGCCTCAGTGCATCTGGAAGCATCAAGAGCTCCAACAATCCTTCTGAGAATATACTCTCCCAGATTAACTTCACATCCCGAACCAATACCAAAGAGAAGCTCTGCCTGATCAGGAGTTAAGGTGGTGGTATTGGTGGTTTGCATCCAACAGTTGATAAGGACCTTGAAGAGCAACCAGAATCTGAGAGTGAGGGAACTGGTAGGCACATAACCAGACGGCCAAGTGTTGAATTTCCCAAAGGTCAGTGCTCTTGCAAGCACATTATTATCCACATTGTAATCCCTGGGATAAATCATATCCGAGCCTTCAAGGAGCTTAATTCCCAGTACTGAATTTAATTTCTCGGGAGTGAGCTCAACTATTCTCCCCCTGAAATATACCTTCCCTGACCAATCAGTCCCAACCATGAGTGTACCCCTCTGAAGATTGCTGTAGAATTCCAGAACCATGGCAGGATCATAACCTTGAAATACAGTGGCTGCTTGAACATACCCAATTTGTCCTAGGAAAGTATCAAAGCCACTCTCAGCACACTTCTTGATATCCAGCACCTTTTCAACAAAGAAGCCCCTTGAACTTAGAAGATCATAGTGCAGACTAGCTGTGACATTGTAAAACTTCTCAGAGTGTGACAAGGACAACAGCCTAGCATTGAGCATCTCAACATCCTCAGGGGCATCCTCCTTCCCAGTTTCAGTCTCAAGGTCAACATCTGAATCTTCCAGATCAGCAGGATGTTCATCAGCAGGGATATCATCTACAGTAGGATCCTCCAGACTAGCATAGTCTTCCTCATTTGGAGCTGAATATGGAGAGGTGGGGGTAAGCAAGTCCTGTTCAACATTGATATTATCCAAATGAATTGGAGAGTCTGGTACATTGAGCTGAATAGGACTGAGTTGAGAGGAGGCAGAAACAGTGTCATCATGGGCTGGAGAGTGTGGAGATACAGGAGTCGCAGAGCTAGGGTGCAGCTGGTTCTGTCCAGGGACATTGGCATCAGTTGTAGAACTTATCCCAGCTAGTCTCCGTGATCTCCTAGAGTAGTGCTTGATGGTAGCTGGAGCAGCCCATTTTGAGAACTTCTTCCTGTGGTGTCTGACATCCACCCTTTGCCTTAGTGACAGCAACACACCCCCATCAGATGAAGCATTCAAGGGATACTTCTTGGCTATTCTAGGGGTAAGCTTGTTCAAGCTTCTGAGTTTGGAGACAGGGAGAGGCACCTCAGTAATAGATACAGATTGGCTAGAATGGCTAGTGCTAAGAGGTACCTCAGACTTAGAATTATGCTCCTCATGAGCTTGAGCAGCTGCTGCAGTTGGCATCTCTGCAGGATTAGAAAGAGGGCCCTGGACCTCATCATCAGCATTACCAGTTTCCTGGTCTTCAAGAATGGCTGTCTTGGTTTGATCATCAGATTCTACAATCTCAGTTTTCTGTGAGGGACTGGGAGAATCTGGTGTTGCAACATGAGAAACTGCTGGCACAGGAGCATCAGTTGAAGCTGTGGCAGGTACTGGTTTCCTCAAACTCTCCAGGATATCAGCAATGACAAGTTCATCCTTCTGAACTTCTTCAGCATCCGAAAGAGGTTCAAAACAATCCTCAAGATTTAGACCATCAGGCATAGAAAGCACTGCACCAGTCCCACCATACCGGAGAAAATCTGTACATGCAGTTGGTTCTGAGTAAGAATCTCCTGGAACATCATCAGGAATCCCAGATGCAGTGACTCTAATCCCATCTAGTTCATCAGCAGAGGCAGGATGTCTGAAGGCTCTTAATAATTGGGGAGAAGGATCATCCTCACATCGAGGTGTGGCTTGAGGGAAGTGTGTGAATCGCTGCCTCCTTCTGCCATCATTCCATATCCTTCCAGCAGTCATTTTAGTTCTCCTGGAGACCATTTGTGTAGGAGATGAACCATTAGAAACAGGACCAGAGGAGACTCCAGGAGAGGTGGCAGAGGTTGGAATAACAGCTGGACCATGAATGGTGTCATGAACGGTTGGAGTAATATTCTCCTGTGACTGTGCCTGTGCTGTTGCAGGAGCCTGTTGCCTGAGCTTGAGTCGCTGGCCCAAGATCACGTGATCCAAAGGATCAACAAAATCAGCACACCTGGAGATGATAGAGTCAATGCTTTCATGCCCTCCCTTCTGAGAACCAGAATCATCCAGGACTATGGGGTTATCACTGGTGTTGGTGAACACAGACCTCAGCTTGGTGTTTGATCTGGTGTGATAGGGCCTACTCCTCACACAGGGAATCTTTGTGTTTGGAGTCCTCTTCGGAGGCTCAGAGCTGCCATCCCTGTGCTGACTCCCTGCCATAGATGTACCTCTTGTAGAATACCTGGAAGAGGAAGATGGCCTCATGTAAGGGTTAACTTTAGGTTGAGGCCTCACAAAAGTGGGTTTATAAAGATCAGAGGTTATAATCACATCTGTCTTAGGGGGCTTTGGTCTCATCTGACCATTATAAGAGCATCTGTCAGGGTTGCTCCTAGTACCCAAAGCATTATGCAGATAATCGTCTAACCCTTTAGCATATTCCCACACATCCAAATCATTATAATACTTTTTTAAACGCTCTGCATCTCTAGAACCTGGGGCAGGGATAAAATTTTCTGGAATCGCATCTAGTGCAGGCGATGGGGGTGAATCAGGCAGGGGTATAACAAATCCAACAAGATTAGCCTCAAGCTCAATCAATTCAATACAGGGATCCCATAAACCCTGAACCCACCGAGTATCAAGAACTCCCCCTAAATCTGTCCAATCTGAACTAACAAATCCCAAACTTAATCGATCACACTCACGAAAATACATAGTAATGCTAGACCGACTAATCCAAACACAGATCACAGAGTTCACAGAAACCCTATTAATGGCCTCAAGACACCGGAAGTAACCAATAGATCGAGAAGACCAAGGTAGTACCTTAGGTAGACAGCCGCGGGTTTCGACTGCAATGAAGAATCCGAAGACGAGTCCGGTGAGCACTGGAGAAATTTCCTGAGGAGAGAGACCACAGATTTCGTGTTGCAATAGGAATGGGGACGGGTTTCTGGCTGGGCGCGAATGAAGAGGGGAAAACAAGTTTTTCCGCCTTTTTACGCGAAACTTTTAAGAAGGCCCAACGGAAAAATAACACATAAATTGTGTGGGCCCCAGCTGTCTCCTACTAGAATATGCGCCTATCTCATGCGCCATAACCTTTCATGTTGCAACACGACATGCAACCTTCACCCTTCACTCTATTTTTGGTATTTTCTGACTTTAACCAAAAGAAAAACAAAATCTGAAATAGCAACTATACAAACAGGTATACTTCAGTACCTTAGATAGTACACACCCCAAGATGCTGTCTTAGGGCTTCAAATGTTGAGGCATCCAAAGGTTTAGTGAAGATATCTGCAAATTGGCTCTCAGTGGGCACATGTTTGAGTTCCACTTCCTTTCTCTCAACTAAGTCTCTGATAAAGTGGTGTCTGATATCTATGTGTTTGGTTCTGTTATGCTGAACTGGGTTTTTGGAGATATCGATTGCTGATTTATTATCACACAGAATAGTGAGACTTCCAAGTTTAATACCATAGTCTCTGAGCATTTGTTTCATCCATATCAGTTGAGTGCAGCAACTCCCAGCAGCTAAATACTCGGCCTCAGCAGTAGATAAGGATATTGAGTTCTGTTTCTTGCTATACCAAGACACAAGATTCTGACCAATAAAAAAACAACCTCCCGTGGTACTCTTTCTGTCATTTGCATTACCAGCCCAATCAGAATCACTATAACCATACACTTGACAGCCCACACCCTTCGAAAACCAGATACCATAGTTAGCAGTGCCAGAAATATATCTAATGATTCTCTTTACTGCAGATACATGAGATTCCTTAGGTGCAGCTTGAAACCGAGCACATATTCCAACACTCAGAGAAATATCAGGCCTGCTAGCTGTCAGATATAAGAGACTTCCAATCATGCTTCGATAAAGTTTAGTATCAACAGGCACACCTTTCTCATCTTTAGTTAACTTCTCAGTGGTAGACATTGGAGTTCTAACTGCCTTTGCATCTCCAAGACCAAACTTCTTAACAAGATTCAAGGCATATTTTGTTTGGTTGATAAACAGGCCATCATCACCCTGTTTGACTTGTAATCCCAGAAAATAAGATAGTTCACCAACCATACTCATCTCAAACTCAGATGTCATCAATGACACAAACTCATTTACCAGATCTGTAGAGGTTGAGCCAAAAACAATATCATCCACATAAATCTGAGCTATTAGAATATCTGTCCCTTGAGAGTACATAAACAGTGTTCTATCAACTCCCCCTCGAATATAGCCTTTGTTAAGTAAAAACTGAGTGAGCCTGTCATACCAAGCACGAGGAGCTTGTTTTAAACCATATAATGCCTTTTTGAGCTTGAACACAGGATTAGGAAAGTGAGGATCTTCAAACCCCTTAGGCTGTTCAACATACACCTCCTCATTAACAATGCCATTCAGAAAGGCACTCTTAACATCCATCTGGTGCAGCTTAAAGTTCAACACACATGACATGGCTAAGAGAATTCGCACAGATTCAAGTCTAGCAACTGGGGCGAAAGTTTCATCGAAATCCACACCTTCAACCTGAGTATATCCCTGAGCAACAAGCCTGGCTTTGTTTCTAGTTACTGTTCCGTCTCCATCGGATTTATTCTTGAAGATCCATTTCGTACCAATGACATTAATTCCTTGCGGACGAGCAACTAACTCCCATACATCATTTCTTTCAAACTGACTCAGTTCTTCCTGCATAGCTGAGATCCAGTATTCGTCCAGTAAGGCTTCCTTATGGTTCTTTGGCTCGATCAAAGACAGAAAACATTGTATAACATGGCGGCTTCCATGGTGCATTTGAGCATAATTCACAGGGGGCTTTCCTCGGGGATTTTTCTGTCGTGGAGTAATTCTAGTGTCTGCTCGTGTTGCTTCTCCTTCAGATTCATCTGACTTGTCAGACTTATTTTCAGTGTTTGGTTGACTGGATTCATCCAAAGGAGGTGTTGGTGTTACACTGGGATTTTCTGGGTTTGTATGCTCAACTTCAGTAGGTTTAGAAACTTGACCATCTCCTGGAGTCAGAAGTGATGTTGCAACATGAGAACTGGTACTAGGTTGTTCAGAAGATAGATTCTTTGGACCTTCAATATTCTGAGTTGAGGGTCTCTGCTGTAACTCCATATCATCAATATCTTCTGGAACCCTATCTGGCACATCCTTAATTATCACATTAATAGATTCCATAACAGTCCCAGTACGTCTGTTAAAAACCCTGTACGCTCTACTGTTCATCGCATACCCAAGGAACACCCCCTTGTCGGATTTAGATTCAAATTTTCCCAGTTTCTCTCTATCTCTGAGAATATAACACTCTGCACCAAATACATGAAAGTGAGCAACACTTGGCTTCCTTCCTTTCCATATTTCATAAGCTGTTTTCTCGGTCCACGGCCTCAAATAGACGCGATTAATCACATAGCAAGCTGTTTTGACTGCTTCATTCCACCACCTTTTAGGGACACTGTATTCGGCCATCATAGTCCTCGCCATCTCTTGGATTGTTCTGTTCTTGCGTTCTACAATTCCATTCATGGGAGCTGTGTAAGGAGGAGCATAGATATGGGTAATTCCATTAGCTGAGCAGAACTGAGCCATTGCATCATTTTTGAATTCCCCACCATTATCGGTTTGAATCTTAACTACCCTCTGATTTACACTGGCTTTTTCATTATTCAGGCGTAAGACCAGATCTCGAATAACACTCACTGACTCAGATTTGTCCGTCAATAGCTCAACCCAGGAAAACCTTGAAAAATCATCCACACATACAAATATAAATCTCTTCCCCGACACACTCAACACATTTACTGGTCCCATGAGGTCCATATGCAGAAGTTCCAGATTTTGGGATGTGGTAATTTCAGTAATAGCCGGATGAGGTGCTTTTGTCTGCTTTCCCTCTTTGCATGGACCACAGATCATATCCTTCTGATACGTGATTTGAGGGAGTCCACGGATAGCCTCAATTCTAGATGCTTTACTCAGTGCTTTCGTGTTTGCATGTCCCAATCTACGATGCCACAAGATTGAGTTATCACTCTTAGCACTAAGGCATGTAACAAAAGGTTCCAAGATGTAACAGTTGTCAGATGATCTTCTCCCAGTAAGTACAGCACTAGACCCTTGCTTGACTGTACATAGAGATTCATTAAAGTGAACTGTCATCTGATGATCACACAGATGGCTGATACTGATTAGATTTGCCTTGAGATCTTCTACTAGCAATACATCATACAGCACAGGAAAATCTTGAATTTTAAGTTCTCCCTTTCCAATAACCTTACTGATCTTACCATCTCCAAATTGTACTGTACCACTCCATGACACCATGTTGCTTAACAGATCTGGGGATCCAGTCATGTGCCTTGAGCACCCACTGTCAAAGTACCACGTGTTCCTGGCATATACATTATAGCAGGTGTGAACTACAAGACAATTCAGTGAAGATTTCGGTACCCATACCTTTCTAGTGAGTTTCTTCTGTTGATCAGGCTCCATGTTGCAACATGAGGTAAATTGCTTTCCTCTCATAATATCTCTCAGCAGTTTCATGCATCGAACTTCATCATGTCCTTGTGACATGCAGTAGTCGCAACATCCAGGAGGGGTCTTCCTTTCTACAATTCCCTGAGATCCTCTCTTTTCTGAGACAGGTGCACAGTTAGGCTGATTTCTTCTGAATTTTCTCTGACTGTTAGATGCTTGATTTCTTGCAGACACAAACACTGTTTTGGTCATCTGAGAGTTTGACACCTTGCTGTTAAATCCCAGACCTTGCTTGTTACCATCTGTCTTTCCCATCACCAAGAGATCATTTAATTTTGCAGTTCCTGTGTTCAGTTTATGAATGGTTGCTTCAGCATCCTCAGCTCTAGCAATTGCAGTTCTCAACTTCTTCCCCAGATTATCACAGTCAATGGTTCTGGCTTTAGCTTTTTCTTCAGCACTTACTGTTCTTGAAGTCATAATCTCCAGCTTCTTAACCAGGATATCAGAAGCTACTTCAGCATCTTTAGCCCTTTTTGTCATTATCTCTAGCTTCTGTGATTTCTCCACATCATCCATGGGTTTCTTTCCTTCTGAGATTTCAAGTTTCTTTTTCAGATCAGCAAGCTCCCCTTCAGCTTTTTCAGCTCTTTTTGTCATGGATTTTAGACTCACGGTTAATTCTTCAATTTCCTGCTCCTCAACCATTGCATCATTCACTAGGGTATTGACCTTTACTTTCAGAGACTCAATTTCTTCTGCAAGGCTTGTCATTTCAGTAGCTTCAGTTTGACTAATTTTTAGACTTTTGATTAGTTCAACTGAGTTTTCCCATTCCTTATACAGATCATCATATGCACTTTGGAGATCAGTGCTTTCTGATTCATCCGGAACTGGTCCTGATTCCACAACTCTAACTCCAAAAGACACATGTTTTTCAGGCAGAATCTCATCTTCATCATCACTCCAGGTTTCTCCTGATGTCACAAATGCCTTAGGTTGATTCAAAAAATTCCCACACTGATATGCTAGATGTCCAAAGCCATTGCACTCCTTGCACTGAGGTTTACCAGCATGCTTAGTTCCTTCAGGACCTCTTGGAAGATCATCAACAGTCCTGAGTCTAGTTTGAGTAGAATCTCCTCCTAGAAAATTTTTGACATCATTCTGAGATTCTACAGATTGACCTCCTTGACCTTGATAGGGCTGATTTCCCTGGTTCTGATAAGTTTGATCTCCCTGATTTTGATAGGGCTTAGTTCCTTGGAATTGAAAACTCTGAGTTCCCTGGCCTTGATTCATTTGGGCTTGTGCACCCTGTTGACCTGGAACCCCTCTGAATTGACCTTGATTGCTTTGATTCTGAGCACCTTGATTTCCTCTTCCTTGATTGCCAGAATATCCTCTTCCTTGGTTTCCCCTCATGAATCTCCCAAAGTTTCTGGCAAGTAATGCCATTTCATCAGAGCCAATATTTTCCTCCACCTTTCCTTTACTTTTTGATGTTGCAACATGAAATGACAGAGCCTTTTTATCCTTACTTTTCTCAGTGCACATCTCAGAAGTCTTCATAAATCCCAACAGCTCATCTAGAGTAACAACGTCCAGTTGAGCATTGATCTCCAAGTTCATCACTAAGACTGAAAATCTCTCAGGTAATGACCTCTTCACCTTGTCCAGAACTTGAGCCTCAGTATATCTTTCACCAAACTGATGTGCTCTATGAATTAAATCTTTCAATCTAGTGCTGAACTCATCAACTGTCTCATGTTCCAACATCTCCAGGCTTTCAAATTCAGATTTGATCATTCCAAGCTTGATCTTTCTAACAGACCTGGATCCTTCATGTTCCTTCTCGAGTGCTTCCCAGGCAGCTTTGGCAGTAGTACACCCCGAGATGATTCTGAATTGATCATCTTTTACTCCATTATAGAGAGCGCCTAGCACTTTGCTGTTCAGCCTCTTCATAGCCTTTTCTGTATCAGTCCATGGAACAGGTTTAGGCATAGTTCCACCAGCTGGATTTGGTATGGTAGGTGGACTGTATCCGATCTCGATCATGTTCCAGGCATCATCATCAAGTTGATCAATGAAGATGCGCATCCTAGTTTTCCAGTCTGGATAACTCCCATCAACTAGTAACGGTGCCCTTGTGATGGATCCTCCTTCCTTGGCCATCGTAAGCAGATCGTTCACTCACCTCGCAAGAGGATTAAACAAGTGATTAAGCTCTGATACCAAATGAAATTCCCTGCTTACGTGATCTAATTCCTATCGTGTTCTAGTTTTAATTAAAAACAACTAATTAAAACTGAAAGTGCGGAATTTAAAATGAACACGATATGATCACCCAGTTCAGTGCAATGCACCTACGTCTGGGGGGCCGTAGCCCGTGGTAAAACCCTTCACTAGCTGTAATAAAGTTTTCCCTGTCTATTACAAGCTACTGGCTATATCAGCAAGCCTATCACACTATCAATTGGCTACTCTAGCATAGATAGCTGTTACAGTGATTACCTTCTTTTCCACGAAGGTGCGGCAAGGTTCTAAACCACCCGAGCTTCAACACACGTCCCAAGTGTTTTGTGTAAGGTTGAAAAACCAGGACTGCGTCGCCTTGTGCTCAAAAGATAAAAACCCTGAATTCCAGAATTTCTGTGTAAAACCAATTTCTTTTGCACGCGACTGATGTCCATCTTTTATAGCTCATTGCCATGTAAAAACTTCCTTTCACACGGCTCTTGATTCCTTTCTTCAATAGAACTGTATTCCAAATTAAAACCTTGAAGAAAAGGAATTTATGTGTATCTCAACGTCTTGTAAATGGAAAAACCAATCTCCACGAATATATCCATTCTACTTCAGCTGCAAATCACGTTGTAGACACCCATTAGGACTGTAGTTTCCATAAACTCCATCACACAATATTTTCCTTCCATCTTCAAAACCTGCGCTGGAGCCTGGAAAATATTCTATCTTTTTCTGCCAACTGAAGTCATGTTGCAACATGACCTTCCACAAAGCAGCCAACAAAATCTGGACTTACACTTTCTTCCCAATAGCATAACCAAGGAAGACACAATGACGGCTTATTGAAACAAACTTGTCTCAACTCCTTGGAATTTGAGAGACATAGCAGAGACAACCAAACACACGTAGAAGCTTGTAATCTGGTTTACAGCCATGGAGCAGCTCAAATGGAGTTCGACCATCAAGGAGGGGTGTCGGTGTCCGGTTGATTAAATAAGCAGCCGTAATAACACATTCACCCCAGAATTTGATAGGTAGATCAGCTTGAAAAAGGAGAGCTCGGGCGACATTAAGTATGTGTTTATGCTTGCGCTGATCCACTCGACCATTTTGTTGTGGTGTGTGTAAACACAGGTTGTCTCGAAAAGGATACTATTCTCCTCAAAGTATGATTGCAGAGGTAGAAATTCAGTGCCATTGTCTAAGTGAACGCGGCGAACATGTCGACTATATTGTGTATTAACTAAGGCACAAAATCGCCTAATCTTAGTAGCTAAGTCGGATTTTGCAACAAGCAAATAAACCCAGACAACTCTAGAAAAATCATCTACAATAGTTAAAAAATAATGAGCACCACTAGAAGAAGGAGAGCTATAAGGTCCCCGAACATCACAATGTATTGGTTCAAAACATTCGCGAGCTCTAGAAGAGCTCACGGGAAAACTACTTCGTACTTGTTTTGCTCTATGACAAACAGAACAATCTTTACGATGACTACTAGGAAAGAGAGAAGACAAAACCGTTGAGGATGGATGACCAAAACGCTGATGCCAAAGACTAGAAGACGAAGCAGAAATGGCGGCGACTCAGCTTGGCTCCAACGGCGGCAGACAACCTCCATCGTACGAAGCCAATAAACCTCACCATACTGCTCACCCACACCAATCACTATCTTCGAACTGGTATGCAATAATAGACAATAATTTTCAGTGAGCAAAGCAAGACATTTTAATGAGCCTAACAATCTAGAACAAGATAAGAGATTGCAACGTAATTCTGGTATGTAAAGTGCATGGGTCAAAGTAATCCCACCGAAAGCAATAGTTCCACATTCAAGAGCAGAAGAAATAGTTCTATCGGGTAAAGCAACATCAATAGTATGATCAGCGGTAACAATATTAGAAAGAGACCCTTAGCACCAGTCATGTGGTAGGAAGCCCCCGAATCAAGTATCCAAGGTAGAATAAGCTTACCTGACATATTGCCATTATGCATTTTTGTAAAAAGGTTTAAGGTCGTACTCCACTGTTCATTAGTTAAAATAGAACCGACAGATGAACGGTCAAAACCAGATGGAATGACGGCTTTGGAAAATCCCGGCGACGGCGGGATAGCCGCTAGAGCGGCAGCCGAGCCTGCAAACGGTGTTCTCGGAGGCAATTGACGAGGCGCGGTAGTAAATTCGGTAGCAAAAGGTGGCAGTAGAATCGACATAGCAGTAAGGACCAGGATCAACAAAGAGTAGCAGAGCTGGAGGTCGATTAGCGGCGGCGACGGTGAGCAACAGCAGTCGGTGGCGGCTCCAAGAAATTTAGGATTTAAGGAAGATTATCGTAAGAAAAATTGTAAGGTCTCAGGAAAGAATATATGATACCATGTAAAGAAAGATATCATAGGAAGTTGTTGTATTGATACACAAAACAAGTATTTATAGGCAATTACAAAAGAGAATCACCTTGTCACAATTTAATTCAAGGACAACCTCATCCCACATGAATTGTTGATTAAGTATACTTTATCATAATTACTTCGTTTCATTCTAAGGAAGATGAAGATGGGAAAACTCATTTAAATAACTGTACTTCGTTTCATACTTGTTGTTCCATTTATGATTTCATACTTGTGCTTCCATAACGAAGTACACAAGCTATGCATCTGTTTAATAAGCACGATTATTTTGTTTTTGTCTGTGCACAATTATATTATGAGTATTTGGTCTGTTTGCTTCATTCAACGACATATTCATTATATAGTTTTGGTACCGATTTATTTTTATGCCTTTAAATTGCTCCATGTTTTCCACCGGCCTCTAAACGTTGCTTTAATTTAGTTATTATCTGCTCCAGTGCATGTTGTTTATTTTCTTCTGTTTGTGTACAACCTACGTTTAGCTCATCAACTGAGTTCCATGGCTTCCTCTATTTTGCTGATCAAATCTATACTTCTTACGCACACAAACTGCTTGACCTGTTGCCATATTTATATGCTTTGTTTTTACATATTCTCTAACACATTCTCTAATTTTCATTCCCCTTGCAGTGTTTAGAATTTTCACCCCACAAAACACCCCAGTTTGTACACTACGAGGGAATCAATTGGTGATGTATTACACAACATATCCTGATGTCTTAGTTCCCATCAGATTACATAAATTTATGATATTGCTTTTTAGGAGTTTAGCATGCATCCAGGGTGTTTGCCTCGAGAAGAGCTTTTGCCAAGACAGACGCCTCTCGTACTGTCCAATGAATCCTAAACCTAGGTCAACCAGGTTCGATAAAGTTTCGACTATGGTTTAGTTTCAGTTGATGTAGTTAGTCTGTTCCATTTATGTAGTTTCTAAAATGTTAGTACCTTTTTTCTTATTACTGTGGTCCCAACATTTGTAGATGGTATTTTTAATGATGTTTTATAAAATCACAGTTCATGTGGTTTTTAACTGAACTATTTACTTATAATCTCTTTGGGTTTCAGTTTGAGATATTAAATGCATTACAAGGTCTTTATTTTGAGATTACCTCTTCTGATTATCTAATTGCTTGCATTACATGGGAAAAAGACCTCTTAGGCACTGAACTTTGAAACTGGCTGGTTTTGTCGATGTTTCTCTGATCCAAACTTTGGAAAAAGAATAATTATGATTTTTAAATAGGCTTATAGGGAGAAGTCATGAGGCTGTTTCTCTTTCATGCCTTCTCCAAAGAGAAAACCTTCAATTGCCAGTTACAACAAGTTGAAGGTACCCGGTCACATATGCTCCAGAAGATTTGTTCGCCCAATTTATGCAATCAGTTTTGGTGCGTATCAACCTTCTACACCAGTTGCCAACACGGGGTGGACCCGACTCTATTTTAAAACTCACAATTTCGGCTCGACGATGAGCGCCCGCCTGATAATCAGGACATTGACCGCCGAATCACGGTGGATGTTTACGGTATACGTGTCTTCTTCTCCATGTTCACCTTTTTCCACCTCTCTGTATCACTATGAAGTTTGTATATATCCACTTTTAAATTGTTCTCTGTTTTCCATCTCCCTCTACATTTGCTTGTAATCTTCCTCTCAACTTTGTGCTCGTTGTTTATTTAGTTCTGTCGCCTCCAATCTTTGTTCAGTTTGGCCGGTGAGTTCCTTTAGCTTTACCTGCTTCGGTGACTATGCATGTACTTCTTAATGCATACAAACTGTTCGATTATTTGCCCGAGTGGTTTATACCTTTTTTTGTGTGTTATCTAATTCGCAATTCTCTCCTTGCACTGTGCATAATTTATTCCAGTTAGTACAAAGCAAAGAAATACGTGATCCCGTTCATTTAAGTAGGAAATGAAGTCTTAAGTTTTTTGATGATTTTGTAATCTGAATTTATGTCACGTAGTCTTAAGTCTTAGGGAATTTATTTTTGGGGCTTATGCCTTCGAATTTTTGGCCTCGGTCTCGTTTGTTACACTCCTCGTGTACTTGTACCACATCTACTCAATTTTAGTTGCTTTCTCTTGTTTTATGCAGAGCAGCTCAGTAAGTTGTAGTTGAAAAAGAAAAGTACAGTTTGGCAGCTGAAATACAGAAATACATTTCAAGACTTGAAACTCCATCTTCAATTTAACGACTATGACCACATTTCAGACAATGACATGCTCACCAATGGTAAGTATAGAAGCATCTTTCCTTTTCCCAGACTATCATTTAATTTCCTTTGTCGCAGATTTGGGTAGCTAATAGTTTGTGCTCTACCTTTTTATTTTATTTTAGATTGTTCAAATTGTAAGGTTTATTTGCAGATTTTCAAGTTCTCTTAATTCTATTGCTTGAACGGTTTCCAATGCTTTGGAGTGAGTAATTTGAAGATGGACATTCACTTCCTTGTTTTTCTTCTTTTCATCTCTGGAGCTTCATTGTCAATGAATGATTATTGACAAATTTATTTGGCCTGAATGTTTTGACTGAAGAAACTTCTTGAATTTTTATTCTGATGCTGGACCAATATGAAGACATCGTTTTGCTGTATCATGCTTGTATAAATGGAGCACAAAACAGCAGCTCTGAGTGATGAAATGATTTGTTATAAATTGGAGATGTATATCAATTTGGATTGTATTCTTGTGGAATTAGGTTGTTTGACGTTGAAATTTATATTCATACACCCATCGTGCTTGGAAGCGTAAGCTTTTATAATTAAATTCTATCTTAAAACACAATTACACTCGATTTACTGGTTAGTAGTTATCTACTTCACTTTTCCTGGGCCAGGATTTTTTTGTTAATCATGTTCACGTGAGTCTAACTTAGGCATGTGTTCTTTGTCAGCTCAGTTACAATAAGCTTCAAGCATTGTTGATTAACAGCTCTGTGACTAATGATGAGTTGATAAGCAAGGTTAGATGTCACACGTGCTTATGCTCAATATATCTGTTATGTGGTCATCGATTGTTGCTGACTACACTTCTCACATAATGATGCTTTGAAGAAGAGTTTCAGTTGGCTTTGTCCTCAAGCAAAAGGAAAGAAAATGTCTTTGCAAATTAGGTAAGAATTTTTCAAAATTGAATAAGATATTTTATATTTGATATTGCTTTTGGCGTATCATGGAATTGGCACCAGATATGCAAACTTCTTTTCAGTTTTTTCCCACGTTTTTTGATAAGTTTTTTAAAAATCCACAGATAATTGATATTTTCAATGCGAACCTTAAAGATGTTATTCATCCCAGTTTTTTTCGGAGCACTTGATGTTTTCCACCCATATGCTGATGTTGATGTAAAAATTAATTGTATGCTGAACTCTTTCTAAGATATCATTCTGCGTTGCCACATTTGAAATCGTGAATTTCTACTCAGTTGACTGCCATTTGATGTTGCAGTTTCTTTTAAGATTTATGATTTGGATGACACTGGATTTATTGTTTCGTATTTCTTGTGTTGAATTTTAGCAGAAGTGTAAAATAAACCACTTTAACAGGCCTGAAAGAATCATACACTTAATGTACTTTTTAAAAGGTTAGGCAGATGTTGGTTCATGGTTGCTCTATTATGCAGATCAGATGGCGGATCAGACTATTCAAATTATATTGATTAATGATTACCAACTTCTGTCCACCTAGCTTTTCATTTAAGGTGTTTTCTTACCACAGTGTTCACATTATTGTCACTTTGTGTTGATTGTTTGGCTGATTCTCAGACAAACTTTGGATGCAGATAAGGATGGTAAGATTGACTAATCCGAATGGCACTTTGATGAGCACAAATCCTTCCCTGCTCAATATAATGGCACTCCCTAGAGGCTAGAGGTATTATGCTCACCCTTATAAAAGGAACTATTTTAATGCAGATTTTTCATGCATTTCTTTTGCGCTATGACCTCACTAATCAGCCTGGAGCATTTGAACCAAGCTTGGAGTAGTGGCTTGTGGATGTTACAGATTTATAACAAGATTTATTACAAGCCGAAGATCTCTCAACGTTACAAGCCTTTCTTATTTAGTTTAGGATCCTGCATATTTTCTGAAACATGTAATTTCTAAAGAGTTTCTGTAACATTTTTCCTGACACAATGTTGTTTGAATGATATGGTATGCTCTGGGGGTTGTGGATTTTGATGAGTCTTTACTAATGGCAATGGAATGATGCTGTAAACTGAAACTGTCTATATGTCTGAGTTCTTCAAACGATTCAGTTATTTAATCAACATGTTCATATGAATTCCTCAAGTCCGGGTAGAAACTGCACAAAGTGCAGTCTACCATATCTAATAAACGACTAAATTTTGTGAGCCGTCAATTAAATATGATTGTTGTACGATGATTGTTATGATTTTTGGGATCCTGAAATATTGTGTAGATTATTTTTCATACAATATACGATATACACTTTTTTAGGTAACTAAATATATTGCTCATTGTGTGGTGTGTATTTTGGTTATTTACTCAATATTATATCCGATTAAATTAAGGACACAAAATATGTGTTATATATACAACCACGCTAAAACTAGCAATTTTTATTATTTACTCGATATTTTATCATGTTAATTGAGGATACGAAACATTTAATTGAGGATCCGATTAAACTGTTGGACTTGCTCTTAGACATTTAGCCGTCGAATTGATGCATATCTTCACACCCGTACAACCCAATTGATGCATATATTCTTGCTTGGCGCGGGGACTTGGTACAAATGTCAAGATCGATCCATACAGTGGTGAACCCAAAAATTAAAATTGAGAGGAATCATAATAGAATATAAAAAAATGTATAGGTATGAAATATAAATTTAAAAAATTTAAGGTTGATTTTGCAAAATTTTAAGATTATGGGGTGGGTCAGGCCTCTCTGGGCCCCCAAGGTTCCGCCAGTGCATCCATCTACAAAGTGATGGTGGAGTACGTGAATTTCCACACACTCCAGATTATGTTCATGAAATGATTAAATGTACATTTTAACAAATTTTGTGGTGAGACCATTCTACAATAAGTACTAATGATAGTTAATGTATTAATTAAATTTATTTGTGTATTTTGATAAAGTTGTGTTTGCCATAAATTGTGTTTGTCATAAGTTGCGTTAATGTGTAAATAAGTTAGAAATGCTCTTTTAAGTTAGAAATGCGAATGCTCCATTGTGGATGCTCTCAAGTTAGAAATGCAACGTTTGTTTATGTAAAGGGAATCGTTATATTTTTAATTTTTGTAAACATTGATTCTCTATCTCACCACAAAGTTGACACAAACTTGCCTCGGCCAAATTTGTATCATTAATTATGCCCTGACTAGTTATATTGCAAATCTTGCAAGTTCATATGAGTGTTTAAGAGTAATTTGTTTATATTTTACAAAATTTAAATAAATAAGTTTATTAATGATACATACAACCCCACGAATTCTGCAACTTGACTATTCATTTAAACAAAGTCTCATAAAATACCATATTGCAAAAATAAAAATAAAATAAAAGGTAAAATGTTTCACTAACACAAGACACTCATACGATTTTATTTTATTTTTTGGAAACTGATAATCATACTATTTGATAACTCAAAAATGTGGAAATACGGTACTCCCTCGTACCGGCTGGATTTGCAAATCTAATTTTTCACGGTATTTAATACACGTGTTTGACTGCTAATATCTTTAACTAGATATATTATCAATATAAAAATTTGATATTAATAAACTATATGTTATAACGATTCCAAACATATTAAATACGATAATAATTTTAATTATCTACGCATTCAAAAAATCAGTCAAAAAATAGCTGGTACCACTATGCATTAATGCATCTCAGTAGATGACCAGGAGGAGGATTGATTCTCTGTCATTTGAGCATGCATGTGTAGATATGTTGTCAAGCGGAATCTTGATTCGCTGGCTATAAAAACCAGACTCCAAGTGCATTATTTTGCACACAAAATCAAACATATATTACAGGGCACAATATATTGGATTGAAAAATTAGAAGGCTAGCTATTCTCATTACTATGGTTGAAACCGGCTGGTTATTGCTGGTAATATGTTTACAATCTCTGGTATATCATGCAAGATCTTCCCATGTTCTCACATCTTCTGTCATAAACTTTCAATTTATGATTCTGTGGTTATAATGTGAAATTGAATTTGACATGAAATTTTAATGCAAAATATTTTAAACATGATCATGTTGACATAGGGTTAAAATCTCACTCCCTTACCTCCAACATGAATTGAACTCATGACAAATGAGAAATTCAATTTAGCCTACTAATTAAGGATATGCATCAGCAATTCATAGTCAGTTGTATCAGTTATTCTACTGTCCAAACTTTTTAGCAAATCAGGGGTACAAGGTTTTGTTCAAAGATTTAATTAATTTTTTGGAAATTAGCATGGTTTTACAATATTATCAAAGACGTGTTCTAGCTTGAACTTACTGTTGAATTAAAAAGAACTAAATTGAACTAAAATGAAAATAATATATTGAAAATCAAAATTAGTCTGACCATATATTGATATAATAAGTTCAAGAGAACGTACCCAACTCCTTTCAATTTTTAATTTTAATTTAGAATAAGAGCATCTTACAATATTATATTATATATCTGCTTTACTTTGAATGCAAATTCATGCAAATCTTACATTTGAAAAATCAGCAAATAGATAGAAGAGCAGCAAATTGGCTTCTTCTCCCATGATCACCATGGGAGATTATTGTGGTCAAGAGCCATGGGAGATTATTGTGGTCAAGAGCCCATGATCAACACTACGTGACCAGAATAAAATCAACAAAAGCAAATTAAACAAAGTAGATCGATCCTAGCATGATCAACGTGCTAATTCAGCTATAAATTCATCAATGTTCTTGTCTGAACTCCCACCTTCATCAACAGCTTCCATGGCCAACTTCTTCCACTTTGCACTGTTTTCCTTAATCAATTTCCCCTTTTCTCCCTCCATTATCTCCTTCAAACACCCAACCAGTGTCTCCTTCCTCACGATCCCTTCCTCGTCGGCGTTCGCCCGAACTCCGACGCCCCAAACCTCCTCAAGAAGCTTCGCGTTGGTCGGCTGGTCGCTAAACACCGGCGCCGCCACCACCGGGACTCCCAAACTCAGCGCCTCGAGGACCGAGTTGAACCCGCAGTGAGTCACGAAACACGCCACTGAGTCATGGGCCAAGACCTCCAGCTGAGGGCTCCACGTCACGACCAAGCCCTGATCCTTGGTCTCGTCGGTGAAGTTGGCGGGAAGCTTTTCCTTTTCGAATGATCTTACGACCCATATGAACTTGAACGTGCACTGTTTCAACGCGGATGCGATTTCCTGAATCTGTTGCTCGTTGATTTCGGTCCAACTGCCGAATGAGACGTAGACGACCGAACCGGGTTCTTGGCGGTTCAACCAGTTCACGCACGCGGTCGAATCCGGCGTGTAGAGATTGATCCCATAACCCGTGTCGTCCTCCAGACGTTTGTCCAGGTAATTTGATGGCACTGTGGGGCCTATTGCCCAAACTCTCCATAATTTTCCCATCCATTTCAACACCTGTTTTCATAACAACAATTAATTCATCAAAATTCGTAATATTAGTTATCTCTGTCTCAGCCAAAACTGCACAATTTTTTGTCAATTTTTTCAGAGCATGATTGACCGTGAATAACTTTATTTTTATACATTATTATGGTCTAAAAAATTTGTAACTAAAAAATAGAGCGTATTGTGAACCTAACCATATCCTGTATGATACTATTATAACAAATATGTTAATTGCAATTTGCGGTCAAACATGCTCAGATAAAGTTGACTAAAAAGTGTGCAGATTCGCCTAAGACGGAGGGAGTAGTTTTCTTTTATGTTTCAAGTTGAGATGAATGTTACAAAGAGATTTTAAATTTGATGCATGTTGTACGATCTCGCATGATAATATAATTTAAGCATGTATTATTTAAGCTAATTAGTAGGCTAGTAGCATGTGAAGTTGAGATGAAATTGTAACAAGATATCGTACTTGGATGGTATATGACACTTATACATTCACAATTAGTTGGTCAGTGTTTCAAATACTTGAAATATGTAATAAATTAATAATGAAAGCTCATGACCTTGGAACAAATGGATTTATAAGTACTCAATTATGTATGTACTTTTAACTTTTATTAGGTGATTCATTATATCAAGTAATATCATTAACATCTTTAGTTATATGTAAAAGTAAATTGTAAAAATTTGATATTTTAAAAATACATGTTATGAATCTAACAAGATAAATTTTCAATTGAGCTCACTAAATGATCATGCTTAATCTATAACAAATCAACTTAAAATTGAGAAGACCGGACATAAAAGTGAGAAGATCAACAATAATACACTGAATGATCATGCTTATTGTGTAAAAGATCGGGTTTGAAAGTGAAAACAACATTTATCTCTGGTATCAATTGTGACTAATTAACTAGTCAATCTTGTAGAAGAACTTCTCATCCAACAAAGTCAAATATGATAATTTTCTAATTTACTTTATCAATTTAATTTTAAGGTTAGATGAACGTGATAACCATCTAAAAAGTGAAAAATAAAGTATTTTTACAACAATTTTGACTGAATAAATTGAAAACACATAATAACTAAGTGAAGCTAATAAAACGGGAAAAACTTACATGTTCCTCCAATTTGTCGAAAATGTTGAAGAAAACCCAGTCAGCCTGATCAACGTTGGAGAACTGGGTCAACAGCATATCCAGAAAACTGGTGGTGTCAGAAGCATCATACTTGTACACGAACGACGGAGCCTCCCGTGGCTGAAGCTGAGGAATCCCCGGAAGTTCGATGACGGCGCCGGAAAGCGGCAACGGAAGAATCCCTTTGCTGACGTGGTAATATACGCTGTTCACAGTACAAGCCTGAGTGAAAAACGCCGCGGTCGGAACCCCAAGCCCCTTCGCCACATCCAGAGCCCACGCCAAGAACGAGTCGTAGATGAGAACGTCCACGTGGCTGCCATTCTCTCCGAGCTTCTTGATGAGCTGTGCCAGCGTGGCAGACCCTGAGACCTTGAGGCTTTCCACGTAGGCGGCGGGGTTTTCTGCGTCGGCGTAGCCGGCGTCGTCGAACCCGTCGGAGATGGTGTCGAAGCGGATATTGGAGGATTCGGTGTCTGCAAAAAGTACGGATTTGGAGAGAAATTTGGTGTTTACGAAGGTGATTTTGAGGCCTTTTGAAACGAGGCGTTTGGAGAACTGAAGCAGAGGGTTCATGTGGCCCTGTGCTGGATATGGCAGCACCACTGCATGGATTTGTCTGCCGTTTTTGGTTGCCATTATATAGCTAGCAAGCTTTCTGCATATGCTCTGTTATGCTCTGTTTAATTCTTTGTGACCCTCCTTATAATTAGAACCTCCCTTATGGTATAACTCTTAAATGTACGTCTTGTAATAGTATTGATTTGACAACCAATAAATTATTTGATTTGATTTGCTGTGTATGCAATAAATTGCCTTTCAAATTATTTATATTGCCTTTCAAGTTAATTAACACGTGTATTGTCGAATAATTTCAAGGGATCCCTAATTTCAACTTCCCAAAGATAATTTTCATTTTTCTTTTCTTCAAAGATGGTTACTTTCTAATTAACTTTACGTATCCCTAACTCATTTTTTATTTGGTTTGGTCATTTTTTAAATATTTTTTTTTTTGCTCTGAAACGCTCCGTGCTATTCGAAACCTTTCTCTCTCATACGATCCTCTTCTACTTTCGCCACCGGCTAGGGTTACGACCCATGGCCGCCGCGGCTACTGCCGCTCTGGCGGAGCAGACTCCGCCAAATAATCGATCATTTGCTCATCTCTTGACACCAATCACATCCTCCCCATCCGACCCCAAAACATTCAACAACCTCAAGCCCCGAGACCTCTCTTCAATCCAAAACCCAGAATCACCCACCTCGGCGAACCAGGTCTCGCTTTTACAGACGATGATTGCGAGACCCTCGAAGCCCATCTCAAGCTCACACTGGTGGGCATGTTTTCTCGAGCCATACCGACCATGGATCGACTGCAACGTGATTTCCAGACCGCCGGCTTCGCTGGTGGCGCTGACATAAACCTCCTCGATCACCGCTAGGTTCTTATTTCACTTTTCAATCAAGATGATGAATTGTGTGAGATGTTGACTCCACAAGGTCTGGAATTTCGGGGAATACTCCCTAAGTGATAGAATATCTTGATTATTGTCAAGATATATTTGTATATATTTAGTTATATTTTTATCTATATTTAGAGTAGACTAGATACATTGAATGTATAGCTCTCTTGTACTCTACATATTGTAAATACTTCAGCAATAATAATTATTCTGAATTATCACATTCACATGGTATCAGAGCAAGAATGATCCGAACAGTGGAGGCTTTAACGACAGGGCTAAAGGTATGATTAAAGTCAAACCCAGGTAGCTGGGAAAATCCTTGAGCAACCAAGCGAGCCTTATAGCGATCAATAGAACCATCCGGTCGATGTTTGATACGATAAACCCACTTCGAGCCAACAACGTTCACATCAGAAGGGCGCGGAACAAGATCCCAAGTGTGTTGCTGGTGAAGGGCACGCATTTCCTCATCCATGGCAGAAGACCAACGAGGATCCTTAATCGCAGAACGAAAACCTCGTGGTTCAGTCTCAGCAAGCAATGCAGTAAGATGACTTGATAACACATAATCATCAAACTGGCGATTAGCAGTAATGCTACCTGTTCTAGACCGAGTAGTCATATGGTGAATTGGTCGCGGTGGTGAAGGTGCCAATGAGGGAGCTGGAGATTGAACAGGAGATCGGGGTGGTGAAACAGCAGTCGGAAACTGTGTAGGAGTCGGAGATGGTGTCACTGGTCGAACTGGAGCTGGTTGAGGCTGAGCAGAAATATCAGAGTCATGATCAAAGAACACAGAAACATCCAATGATTCTGGAACAGCAGATTCCGAGTCACTCGCAAATGGAAAAGAGGTCTCATCAAATCTAGCATGCCGAGTGAGATAGACCTTCTTGGATGTGGGATGAAGACATCGAAAACCCTTATATTGAGGACTATAGCCAATGAAGATGCATGGAGAACTGCGAGGTGCAAGCTTATGAGGTGCAAAAGGTCGTATGTAAGGATACACCCTACACCCAAAAAGATGAAAATTAGAATAATCAGGATGACGACCATATACCAGAAAGTATGGAGACACATTATGGAGGACGGGTGTAGGAAGGCGATTGATAGTGTAAGTGGCAGTGGAAAAAGCAACATCCCAATAAGATGGCGGCAACTGAGAGTGCATCAACATAGACAACCCCATTTCTGTAATATGCCTATGCTTGCGTTCGGCTCTACCGTTCTGCTCGGGTGTGGCTGGACAAGAAATCTGATGAAAAATACCCTTAGCCGAGAAGTGAGATCGTAAACGTGTATTGGTGAACTCAGTGCCTCCATCACTTTGAAACACTTTGATCGTGCAGGAAAACTGATTTTCAACCAGATTCTGAAACTGTAGAAATGTCTCAAAGAAATCGGATTTCCTCTTTAATGGATAGAACCAGGTAAACCGCGAAAAATTATCGATAAAGATAGCATAATAAGATTGAGGTTGTTCGATATGCTTCTGGGCTGTTCTTAGGGCAAGCAAAGTATGCTATGGAGATTCTGCAACGTGCTGGTATGACGGATGCTGCACCCGTCTCTACACCTTTTGTACCTGGTTCGCAGCTTCTCAGCTCTTCCGGCTCTGATTTTTCCAATCCCAGGTTGTATCGTTCGCTTGTTGGTGCATTGCAATACTTGACGATCACTCGGCCCGACTTGTCTTATGCTGTTAATTCTGTCAGCCAGTTTCTCCAGACCCCTAAGGATGTTCACTATGTGGCTGTTACTCGCATTCTTCGTTATGTTCGTGGGACACTTCACTTTGGTCTTTCGTTTCATCCTTCGCCTGCTGGTCTTCCTATTCTTGGCTACTCTGATGCTGATTGGGCTCGGTGCCTTGAGACCCGTCGCTCTACCTATGGATATGCGATTTTTCTTGGTGGTAATCTCGTTTCCTGGAGCGCTAAGAAGCAACCTACCGTGTCTAGATCTAGCTGTGAGTCTGAGTATCGTGCTATGGTCAACACCGCGGCTGAGCTAACTTGGTTGTGTCAACTTCTTCGTGAACTTCAGGTCCCAAGGTCTTCTTCTCCACTGCTGCTTTGTGATAACAGTAGTGCGATCTTTTTGGCTCAAAATCCTGTTGCTCATAAGAGGGCTAAGCATATCGACATTGACTATCATTTCGTTCGTGAGCTGGTTACGTCTGGAAAGCTCCATGTTAGTCATGTTCCCTCTTCTCTTCAGGTTGCTGATGTCTTTACTAAGGGTCTGTCACGCCCTCTCTTTGAATTGTTTCGTTCCAAGTTTTGCGTCTCCTACAATCCTACGCTTCGCTTGAGGGGGGGTGATAGAATATCTTGATTATTGTCAAGATATATTTGTATATGTTTAGTTATATTTTTATCTATATTTAGAGTAGACTAGATACATTGAATGTATAGCTCTCTTGTACTCTATATATTGTAAATACTTCAGCAATAATAATTATTCTGAATTATCACATTCACACTAAGAATCACCAAGTGGACTCCGCTCTTTGATCCTGAAGGAGATTCACCAATAGTCCCGATTTGGATTGCTTGCTACGGCATTCCCCAGCAACTCATCGATCAAGATCAAATGATGAACATAGTTAGACCTTTCATTTCTTGTTTAGTAAATTGGATTGTGTGTCAAATCGTGTTAGATCAACCGAATCCAATGTTTTAGAGTCTCTATGACATGGTCTTCTTCTTAACCTTTTTTTCCTTTTTCTTTTCTATTACTTTCTAATCAACTTAAACATGCATGTCAATATTGTAGAATATGGTAAATTGAAAAAAAAAAATGCACATATGGTAGAATATGTGATGTGGATGTATTAAGATCTTCTGTCTCAATTGAAACTAGGAACAAAGGTTCTCACTTTCAACTATCATCTTTTACTTATTAATCATAATCATTTAGTATATTATTGTTAATCTTCTTACTTATATGTCTGATATTCTTACTTTCAAAACCGATCTTTTACATATATTAAATGTGATTATTTAGTGAGATGAATTGAGAGACCTGCCTCAATTGCCTCAATTGAGAATTTGTACTATTCAATATATGTGCATTATATTAATGTTTATGTAATAATTACAAACAAATCATAAAATGTAATTATTCAGGGAGAACATTGTCTCAACATAGAATTTGTACTATTCAATAAATTGTTTATGTAATAATTAGCACATTTTTGTCACTACAAAGTGCATTTAAATACTGTTAAATTTGTGTATTTTTTAGATTAAAAATTAAGACTATTTTGAATAATTTGGAATGAGAGGGAGATCAATGCCAATGGTATGCATTTTCACATTATAAATTACTATTTTTTTTTAAAAAAATAAACAAATCTAATCACTGATTCTACAAATTTGAGAAGAATGCTCCGCCGTCCGTTCCCCTGCATGTGGCTAGGGGTGAGCACGATCACGAGCGTTCGTTAATCGGATCGCGATCGGATCGGTTAAAAATCGGATCGAGATCGTTCATTTAATAAATGAGCCGATCATGATCAAAATTTTTTGATCGTTTAATAAATGAACGATCAACGATCATAGACATTAAAACTCGATCATGATCGCGAACAGATCGATAAGGTGATCGATATCGATCGATAAGATAATCGATTAATATAATATAAATATATACATCTAAATGAATTATTTTATAGTAATTTGTTAATTTTTAACTTTTTTAAAAAACTTTTAAACTGATCATGATTGATCATTGATCATTTGATCGAGCCGATCGTTATTGATCATTGATCATCTGATCGATTATCTAAACGAGTCGATCGCGATCAGATCGCGATCATTATAATTTTTAAACGATCCGATCATGATCATGAATTATTTTGATCGCTTTGATCGCGATCGGATCGTGATCACCTCAAAATTTAAACGAGTCGATCATGAACATAGTGATGATCGTGATCGGATCGACTCGTTATCACCCCTACATGTGGCCAAGAGACAAGAGTACAGACGCCAGTGAAATAACGTCATGAAACTCGTGTATATGTGCAATTAATTTTCTCATGCATCATTTTCACTTTCATTTTCAATTATTATAAATGCACTTCGTGTACCGACACATCCGTAGTTTATTTTAAGCTTAATCATCGATCATGTTATTGGTAAATTAGAAGAATGGCAAGATCAGTTCAGACGCCAGCTGTACAGGTTTATGTGGTCATAAAATTACTCATGAAACTCGTGCATGTGCAATTTGCATTGATCACTTCCATGCATCATTTTCAGTCATCTATAATCATAAAATGCATTACCATAGTTTACTTTTAAGCTTAATTATCATGTTATTGCTACATTAGAATATACTAGATAATGCCCTCATATTTATTTTTTTAACCATGATAATTTTACATATTTTAAAATTGAAAGTTTCAAAAAAAAATAAAAAATATATAAATATATAAATATGTACAACGATTAATCTTTAATATAGTATTATTAGTCATCAAATCGACACATGCAAGGTTTATTATACTCCATAAATTTCATATCTTGATTAGTAGAGTATATATCATTAAAAAATTTCATTAGTAGAAAAGTCAAACATATTAATTGGCTAATTTTTTTTTGAAGAGTATTAATTGGCTAATTAAGGAAAAAGAAAGATTGCATGAGAACCTTTTGTTCCAAGGACAAAAAAAAATATTCTAGAAACTCTTGTGAAAATAGTGTTTTTAGTTTTTTTTCTTAAAGAATGAGAAAATTCTATGAGAGCGCCAAGTGTCGTTTTCATAAGCTTTCAAAATGTAGCACTTTTATTTATATACTAGTGCAATACTCGTGCGATTCACGGAATTTTCAAATATTTTATTTATAATTTATTTAAAAAATGTTATCGTCAATAAATTATTATTATTTTGAAAGTTTGTCACTTAATCATGGTAGCTAATAAATATTTAAGTGACCAATATGTGAGATTCGGTGTGAGTAGTTAGCATTCGGCACGTTCGTTTTGGTAACAAAATCCGCGTTAGTGGAAAATATATTTAATTTGTAAATGGTAAAAATAGTAAATAGATAGAGGGCGGGAAAAGAATTGAGGAAACAACCACACAAAATTTTAAATATGTGAGATTCGAGGTCAGTAACTAGTGTTCGGCACATTTGTTTTGGTAACAAAATCTGCGTGAGTCGAAAATATATTTAATTTGTAAATGGTAAAATAGTAAATAGGAAGAGGGCAGAAAAGAATCGAGGAAACATCCAATTTTCTTGATCTTTCAACCAATTTTCTTGATCTTTCAGTCAATTTCCTTGATCATTCATAATCCTTGGTATATTATTGTTATTCGGTATAAATTTATACTGAAGTTCAGTGTCGAGTCGGTGCATGTGAGCCGATTGACCTATAACGACATTAACAACCTAAAATCTTACAGCGACGGCGGGGTTGAACCTCACCAACAACAATTTTAATCGATAATGGTCCCTTATAATACTTGGTCTCTGTAAAGACAGGTTTCAAATAAGAATTTGTATATATATATATATATATAAAAGTATTTGTCATTATCATTTTTCAATGCAATATTTTTCTATTCAATTTAGTTCAATAATCACATTTTTATATCGATCAAATCTTAGATTCCCTCGTTATGGAAAGCAAGGAATAAGATGTTCTTTGAAAATGTAAAACCTAGTTTTAATGTGATAACGTGATAATGAGAGAGATCAAAGAAATAGTATTTTATTCCTTCACTGTTAAACCAGTTCACATATATAAGTGCATCTCCAACCCAAGCATCACTTTGTAAAATGTCATTTGACATGTCATGTTGATTGACTTTTTGTCTTAAAATCATTTCCAATGCAAGTGTCAAATATGAGCATCAATATTACATGGCACACTTTTTAATTGAAAGTGTCAAGTTGAATGTCAATATATAGAGGGTTAAATTGACACTTTCACTTGCTATTTTAAGAGAATTAGTGGAACCTCTCATAAATTTAAATTTATCAAATTTAATTTTGTCCATTCAATAATTGACATATCATACTAACATTTTATTTGTGATGGTTGGATTGGAGATGAAAAATTAAAAGACACTTTCAATTTTTTCAATTTGTTTACATCATATTGAAGTCTCAATTAAAGCATGACATGTGGAAGAAGTGACTTTCAAAATTGACTTTTGGGTTGGAAATGCTCTAAGCAATTTGATATTGATTTGCTCTCCAACTTTGTTTTACCCCCTTTGCACAAAAACTCCCAAACCCAAGATCATCACTTCAAAGTGGAATAAACCAACACATGGTTTAAAAATGAATGTGGATGTTTCTTGGGTAAGTGGTAAAGCTGGACTAGTATTCATTTTTAGAGAGAATTCAGGGGATGTTGTAGCTGTGGTAGTTTTGTTTACAGAAGCTTTCACTCCACTTGAACCTGAACTTAAAGTTATAAAACATGGGATTCTGTTTGGTCATCATCTAGGGCACCATGCTTTTATTATTGAATCTGAATGTCTAGTTGGGGTTTCCATGATCATTAATCCAATAAATGCTCATTGGAAACTCTTTAATCTAGCCGATGAAATTCATAGATTAGCTGGATCAAACATTGTGCAACATGTTCTTAGGGAGGCAAATAATGTGGCTGATGCTTTATCCAAATACTCCCTGTAAAACTCTCTTTCTGGCACAATCACAGACATCATCCCCCAAACTGTCAAAACTTTTATTGCCATGGATCTTCATGGTCCTCCAAATATTAGAATTCTGAGCCAATAATTCTATACTGGTACTACTGATTTCTTCTCTTATGACAGGTACACATCAAGTTGCCAGCTGAAGGTTGGAACTGGAGAGGACATGCTCTGCAACAAATGGTCATACTCCAACTGTTTAGAGACCACTCTGAGCTGCACCACAATGATCACAACAACCAATGGTGCTTCAACTTAGAGTTTAAGGACTGGGATACATAGGTTTCCATAGGCTGAATTGTGTCTCATTGAGATTCACTAACAAGCAAGTGGAAGCTCATGTCTCATTCTCCTTCTCTCATTTATTTTTGACACAAAATGAGCTATTTCTAACCACTAACTCATTCTTTTTGTGGGCAATTTTTGGCCCTTGTGTAGTTTTATCTACGACACCACAAAGCACCTCACTAGGAGGATAAGTCTTTCAAGTATTTAGGGCTTGTCCTGTTTTTATATTTCATTCATTGTGTAAATACTCTTATTTTTAATGGCTTGGGGAAACCAATATACACCAATATACGCTTATTGCACACATGAATAATCATTCGTGATACCATAAGTTTAGGTAGGAGAGTTTCACCTAAGACTTTGAAATATAGGTATATGTATATTTATATGTATGTATGACAGAATGAATATGCTGTCACCGACGGGGCTGTGTACGTCTTGTAATAGTTTTGATTTGCCAACCAACAAGTATATGCAATAATTTGCCTTTCAAATTATTTGCAGTTAATTAACACGTTTATATATTGTCGAATAAGTTTCTTTTTCAACTTCCCAAAGTTAAGTTTCTTTTTTCCCTTTCTTTAAAGATTGTTACCTTCTAATTAACTTAAACATGATATCTCGGATGCGTGCAAATGGTTGAAAAAGAAGCTGAAGGCGCTGGCTGCATTTCTGTCCTTGAAAGGATCATGTTTATGATGGAGCGGAGTTGGATCGAGGGCCTTTATGGGTCCCTAAATATAGTAGTTTTGTAACTCATGCTTTAGTGATCAATTTTGCGAAGTCGATTTCCCTATTTGGTTAACAATTGAAATGCTCTTCTTAGCTTCATATCATTCTATTCTGAACGTTTTCAAAAACCATGAAATATAAATCCTTTACTTCAAAAAAAAAAACTTAAACATGGTAATTTTTTTTACCCATGCCTAGCTCTAGCTGTGATAAATATGCATATATTGTAGTATATGTGTTGTGGATGTGTATTATTATAATCAGTGGTGGATCTAGTGGGCGGCGTAGGATGGCTTCAACCATCCCAAAATTGAAATTCTCAACCTTATAAAAAAGTGAATTGAGAACTTCCGCCTACTGCCATCCAAGGTTCCATCGCAAACCTATAAAAAAGGACCATTCAAATTACCATATAATTTGGTGCTAGATCCGCCAATAATAATATATATGTAACAATTACAAACAACTCATAAAATGTACATTTGAGCACTGCTTGTGTATTTTTGTAATTGTAAATGCATTCATGTACCGACACGCCGGTCATTATTATTATTATAATTCATATTATTGCTAGTTTGCTAGAATATATTATCATTTATGCAATATCCTTGCAGGCGGATCATTCATATAATATATACTAAGCAGTGGTGCCGAACCGTGTGTCTTATCCTGTAACCGTGGCTTACCGTAATTAAGTAAAAATATTTAGATAAACCAACAACTTTGTATACATGATTTTTATGTAATTATAACTATAAAGTTCATTCATCCAATCTTTGATCATATATCAGACCTGTCAAACTGGATAAGTTATCCAATGAATAACTCATATCCATTTACAATTTTAACTTATTAGATAAAACTTATTGAATGATGAACTTATTGGATAAAAAAATAAATGGTTTAAATGAATAATTAACTTATTGAATAAAGACTTATTAGATAATTAGCTTATTGGATAATTAGATAAACGGGTTAAATGAATATGGATAACGGTTATCCATTGGATAAGTTGGATCAAACAACCCATTTGGATCAAACACACATATAACCTAGTAGCAATCAAATAACCTAGTATAAATCAAATATCAACCGTTGCTTCATATGCGATATTGATACAATTATTGATATAATATAAATTGTGTTAAATGTTATTTTCATTTTCGATATAACACGGTACCAAACAAACAATCTAGTATAAAACAAATAAATCGTGTACATATCAAATCGCGTCAAATATTTTACACTCCATAGCGATGACACTATTAGTTACATTTCCCAAATTTTGTTAAATTTATTTTCGACGTAAAATTGTACCTAATAAACAACCTTGTAACACCCCAACTAGACCCCCCTTAATAAAAGGGATTTATTTATGTAAAATCTAATTAAGGTGTTATTAAAATAAAATTACAAACCAAATATTCCAAACAAACGGAATTCTTAGTACGATTCTCTTATTCAACTCCTGAGCAAAATGGAAAATTAAAGTCCTCATCGCCCGCTCTCCAAAAGACCAACTAGTGATTACACGTACCGAGAGACTTGTGTTATTGTGAGGCTGAAAACAAGTAATTTTAAAAGAAAAGGGTGAGCTAAAACTAGCCAGTGAGGGTCTCAAAAGAAATATCAAAATAAGTTTCACATATAATGATGTACAAAATTAATCTAGGATATTTTCGGAAAACATAATTAACGACGGAAATGAATGTTAATCAAATAAAGATAGTTTCCTTTTAGAAAATATGGTAAAAATCAAGAGGTTCACACTTTAGATTCCTAAAAAAAACAACAACGTAAACTATGCACCTACAATTGTAAAAAAATCATTTCCAAAGATAGGGTTCAACATAACTTCTTAAATTAGATGAAAGGTTTTGGAAATAAGTCAAACGATTTTAAAACTTTTTCTCATATTTTGTAAATCAAGTATCATCAATTATTTTTATTTTTCGAAAATAAAATTAACTAATAACAGAGAACGATAATAAGTAAAAATGTTAGATTATTAGGTGTCCGCTTGAAGCGGAAATTCCAAGACATCCCAAAACCAACGCAATTCCTTGGCAACAGTAAACGCCAATTCCCTGGCAACAGTAAACGCCAATTCCCTGGCAACAGTAAAGCCAATTCCCTGGCAACAGTAAAGCCAATTCCCTGGCAACAGTAAAGCCAATTCCCTGGCAACAGTAGACCAATTCCCTGGTCGAGGTAGGCCAATTCCCTGGCCACAGTATTTTCTTGGGCACGGATCCTACGGAAACCTTACCCAACGACAAGCCCTTTGCCGACCTCGTTAGATTCGGTCTCTCAATAGGTGCCCGGTGTTAAAGTAAACTAAATAGAAAAGATTTAACCACGGAAAATCTTTCCTCTTGACGTAGAAAACCATTTAAACACTCATTTAAAAATATTATATAACTTTGGACTTTCCTTGTAAAATCGAGTCGTTGTAAAAGAAAATATCTTTATTTCTTTCACTGAAAATACTGAAAATAACCTTGTTCATTAAATTGTTGAAAATGGTTAAAAACTCTCACCGTCAACAACTTAAAACTCAAATGCTTCTGGAACCTCAACGTAAATCTCTTGATAGTCCTAACTTTCCTCAGAATAGAGAATGAAAAGTGAATTCCAAAACAATAGTCTCTTTCTATTTATACTAGAGTGAATGTCTGTTCACTTGCCCAAAATAATGCTACCATTAAATTTCCGAAATAATGCAGCCATTAAAAAAAACGTTTCCAGAATAATACTACCATTAAAAACGTGATAAAATAGACTCTTCAAATCCCCTAATCATGCATACTCCATAATTGTATATTAATCCTTGAAAAAGGTAACTAAATCGTTTATTCTTCCCCAATTGCTCTTAACTACCTAATTAAACATGACACTTATTTTATTATTTTGTTTTCTAGTATTTATTCTTCTAATTTGTCTAATTAGTTAATTTATTTATTCAAACCTAATATTATATTCTTAGGTTAATATACTAATCACTCATTTTATGTATTTATCGACCACCATTTTTCTATTCTATTATCCTGACTATTATATATATATATATATATATATATATATATTTAGTTTATTTTACTTTACTTAGGTTTAATTTTTTTAAATATAAACTATTTCAAAATTTCGAGTTCTCACAAACCTAGTACTACAAACCAAACTAACATAGTACCAATCCAAATGATCGATTATTTTATATACCATAGTTATACCATTGTCAATACTAATCTTGCATGGGTTCGTTTATATTTTAAAGTAACATGGTACCAAACAAATTAATCTAGTATCAATCAAATCAACTTAGTACCAATCAAATCAACCTAATTTAATTTATCCTTGAGAAATAATAGGTATTAAGAAAAAAAATAAGCTCATGAGAACAAAACCTTAATATTTTCACGTCAACTCAGTTCAGTAACATTGAGTTCAGCTCAATAAAATCAAACTCGGAATAATTAAGTCAAAAGTAGTATACAAGTTATTAGATAAACGGGTATATGATCCATTTAAATGATACCAATGGATAATTAGGCTCAATGGATAATTATCAATTTGATCCATTTAATAAACGGATCAAATGGATAATTATCTATTGGATATGGATCACGGATATATCTATTTTATCCGTTTGACAGACCTAGTCATGACAATAGTTTAAGTACTTCAAATACCTAGCAGCACTCGTGTCTTTTAGTTTTAGCTAGAAAATCAGAAAGTTACAAAGACACGTAAATTTGTCAAGCAATTACATGAGTTGTATCATCATCATCATCATGAGATTGAGTTGTATTAATACTTAACCTTCAGTCAATTGTGTGAGTGTAGAAATTTTACCATCATGGTCACCAACCCCAATACCACCATTTAGTCCCACGGTTAATTTGCAGCTTCAACTACAGTGCATTTGATGAACCATTTTGCATCATGTACATCAATGAATCTTTGCACATGCATCAGCATAACCAAGGTTTACAGTAATATAATGTTCCAACACATTTTTAAAACAAACGGTAAAAAAATTACCATCATAAGAATCAGTAAACGAGAAATGTAAATGGCAACGCTAAAACATTCAATTTACTTTTCTTTTCTTTTTTTGGTTAAACCACCAATGGTGGAGGGATTTATATTGGCTTCCCCATGCCTTTTAAATAACAAGACGAATAAAGTAATGTTACAAAAACCGCTTATAATAGCGGTTAAGTAGAAACCTAAAAAAGGATCTACCCGAATCTAAGCATAGCTTCCAAAAAGAATGAGTTAGACTACATATTAACACTAGAGAAACTCATTCTATACATCAAGAAGTCTCTAGGGCTAAGGCTTTGGTAAAAAAAAGGAGTAAAATCCATTTGCTTATTAGTGAATCAGAAGCGTGAGGCAACTCAGACACAAGGCAGCCTATGGATCCTTCCTAGTTTTCTCAAAGTCCTTCATCAGAGTGTAAAAAGCACCAGGTTGCAGCTCCGAGCTCAGAGTTGGATCAGGTTGACAGTAGAAATTGATCCTCCACAGTAATGAAGATTCCAGTATCAGCAAGGTTTGAAGACTCATTGATGATATCATCAATGAGCTTCATCATCTGTAAACAAAAGTTTCAGTCAGTAGAATCTATTCTGGAAATTCTAAGGGAGGGAGTACACATTTAGTCCAATCTAATGAGTCCTTGAACTTCATTAGGAAGTGAGCCAAAGCTAAAAGATAAATCATGTTGAGATTTTAAGCACAGTTTAGCCGTAGCATCAGCAGGTTTATTAGCTTCTCTATAAACATGACTCAGATAATAAGAGGATAAAGTTTGTTTAATAGAGTCTGCTAATTGAAAAAGTTTCCATTGGGCAGTGATGAGATTTAAGATAGAAGAGATAGCATTGAGACAATCTGATTCTATAATGATAGGATCAGTAAAACCATTTGCACAGGAAATAGCCAGTTGAATGGCTTTAAGTTCATCTTCTAGAGGAGTACTGGCATTAATATAAGAACATTTCCCAGAGATAAATCCTCCTCTGTTATCTCTAGTAATAGCACTAATGCCAGCATAGAGCGAAGAACTGCACCATGAAGCATCCACATTGATTTTTAGACCAATTAGAGGCTTAGACCAAACAATTTTGAAAATTTTAGGTTTGGGTGACCTTTTTCCTAATGGTAGAAAGCTATGGTTAGCAATCTCTTAATCAAATGCAGTGGATATAAGGAAAGGTTTAGCACAGAAAGTCATGAAAATAAGCTCCCTGATCTGTCTAAGAATGTTAACTGAAGAAGATGGGATATTGTCATATAGCCATTTATTTCTGCTCTTCCAAAGAATCCAACAAGTAATGGATGGAGTGATTCTAATAATTAGATTATGAAGAGCACTCATACCATTATAAGTGAAATAGAAAGAGAGTCTTTCCCAAATAGTTGAAAAGTTTCTATTAGAAATTCCCATAAAAATATGCATTGTTTTCCATATGCTTAATGTAAAATCACAGGAATTATAAAAGTGATCAAGGGAGTCCTCATGGGAGCATTTAAGACATTTAGAGGGCAGACATATATGCATTGATTTAAGGATGTTATCAAAAGGAAGAAAGGAATTGATCATTCTCCACATAAAAACCGATACTTTCTTTTCCAGTCTAGAGTTCCATAAATGATGAATGGAAAAGATAAAACCCCTAGGCTGTCTGAGTTTGCTGTAGGTCGATTTGAAAGTGAATTGACATTTAGTGTCCAGTTTCCAGATCAATCTATCATTCCTGTGTGCATGGAGTTGGGATTCCTGCAAAAGAAGCATAATATCAGAAGATAGATGAGGGGATAGATGTTGCATTAAGTGAGGTTTATCATTGAAAAATGATGCAACAGAGCTATCAATAGGAATATTAGTACTGGCATAATTACAATTAGGGCTGTGCAACCGGTCCGACCCGGACCGGACCGGACCGGAACCGGTTTGGACCGGGACCGGAATGTCCATAATTCTTGGACCGAAGACCGGACCGGAAAGGGGATATTATGGACCGGGACCGGTCCGGAATTATTCCGGGTTTGGACCGGACCGGACCGGTTAGACCGGAATTTTAATATTTTATTTTTTTAACTTTATTTTTATGTTAAAAATTAAACTTTTTTTACTACAAAAAATTTAGTAATATAAAAATTAGAATAAAAATAAGTTATATTAAAATAGAGTTTGTGAAATATGATTGCATGATTTTTAAATAACAAAAGAAGATGCAATGGTCTCACAAACGATTAAAATTGTTCAAAAAAATGTGAGTAAAAAATTTATAACAACTAAAAGACACCTTTATAAATCTATAAATTTCAAAAAATATAATTTGAAGTGATAGAATAATACTAATATTAATGACCAAAAATAAAAATAACACATAAATTAATTTATAAATATTATAAAATATAAAGTATATTAAATACCGGTCCATCCGGTCCGGACCGGAAATTACCCGGTTTTGGACCGGACCGGACCGGACCCGGAATCCCTAAAAAACTTGGACCGGAGACCGGACCGGAATCCCTTATATCCGGTTCCGGTCCGTTACTTTCCGGTCCGGTCCGGTCCATTTTTCCGGTCCGGACCGGTTCATGCACACCCCTAATTACAATGGTCAATAAGTGGACCAATATCAAGCCAATTAGAGGGCCAGAAGTTGCAATTTCCTTTTCCAATAAAACATTCAATTTACAAATGTACTCTGTAAACAAAATCATTGCGCAACAAATGGTCAAGGCTAAGAGAAAGGACGGATTATTGCGCAACAAAATAATTCTTGGGGTAAAATTGACCTTTACAACATGAGATCGTCGAATGATTTGGGTGAAAATCGTGTTTTAGTTCAAGTTTGGGAAACTCATGTTTTATTTCTTATTTGCAAACATGTCCCTATATTTTGGAACATTTTTAAATAAAACTCCGACCAATTTTAGGTACCTAGTTGTAGATCATGTCTCTTGTGTGATGCTGGCTAACCCAAAACTTTGTCAATTTTAATGTATTATTATTAACTCAGTCTATTTTTAGATTTAATATAGTACATGAAAGTTTTACTGAGTTTCTACGTGCAGGTAAGTTTTTCTTGTGCAAGGTCCACATTTTTACCAAAATGCTCTTAAATGTCCCCTTGTATTTTGATTAGTATCTTTAGTCTTACTAATATTAAGGACATTCTTGTAAAAAATTGGACCTGCATAAGAAAAACGTATCTGCCTGTAGCAACCCCCAATTTTTTTTATTATATATCTTCTTCTCGAAACAGTCTAAAACTCTAATTTTGGCAATCATTTCACGGGTCATCTCATTATTTGAATCTCTACTAAAAGGCTGTGAGAGCTTTACCAGGTGGATTTGTACAACCTAAAAGCATTATGAAATATTTAAATTAGCATATCTTCATCATATAGGGTATGATATATATTCTTCGTTATTTGATTAAATATATACACTACTTGAATAAATCTTATATCATGCCACTATAGTATATACACTACTAAGAATCGTTTGACATGAAGAAAACTAGAGGGCTATCTCATATTACTATAGTATCTAAACCCCTCCTTTGCAAACAATTCTAAGGAGTGTGCTAAAATATTATCAGCACCTTGAAACCCAACATGGTGCCTCTGTATTTCCGGTGATCAGAAGCCTTAACTATGTAATAAGTTCCATGCATGGGAGAGAAGTTTGTTCAAAATCTCTCACCAAAAGAATGAACCTCGGTTATTCTCCACTGATTGTTGTGATACCCGGGTCTATAGCGGCGAGCATGATTGCAGCTTCGAAACTCTTCCCTCCACATTACCATGATACCATCTATTGCTATAGCTGTGATGCCTGCTCTCCTCCCCTCATTTATACCAGCATCAGTCCTTCGACTCCCTTTCCGGCCAAGAGTTGGCTATTTATTAGTAAAGGTCCGGTGATTTCTTTGCAACAATAAAGCACCATAGAGCATTAAAACCACTTCCGTTTTATTTTGAGAATTAAAAAAAGGACTATACGTAGATATTTTAGTACAACAAATAAGCAAATAGAGGAGCAACTAATTAACGTGCTAATTCAGCTATAAATTCATCAATGTTCTTGTCTGAACTCCCACCTTCATCAACAGCTTCCATGGCCAACTTCTTCCACTTTGCACTGTTTTCCTTAATCACTTTCCCCTTTTCTCCCTCCATTATCTCCTTCAAACACCCAACCAGTGTCTCCTTCCTCACGATCCCTTCCTCGTCGGCGTTCGCCCGAACTCCGACGCCCCAAACCTCCTCAAGAAGCTTCGCGTTGGTCGGCTGGTCGCTAAAAACCGGCGCCGCCACCACCGGGACTCCCAAACTCAGCGCCTCGAGGACCGAGTTGAACCCGCAGTGAGTCACGAAACACGCCACTGAGTCATGGGCCAAGACCTCCAGCTGAGGGCTCCACGTCACGACCAGGCCCTGATCCTTGGTCTCGTCGGTGAAGTTGGCGGGAAGCTTTTCCTTTTCGAAGGATCTTACGACCCATATGAACCTTGAACGTGCACTGTTTCAACGCGGATGCGATTTCCTGAATCTGTTGCTCGTTGATTTCGGTCCAACTGCGAATGAGACGTAGACGACCGAACCGGGTTCTTGGCGGTTCAACCAGTTCACGCACGCGGTCGAATCCGGCGTGTAGAGATTGATCCCATAACCCGTGTCGTCCTCCAGACGTTTGTCCAGGTAATTTGATGGCACTGTGGGGCCTATTGCCCAAACTCTCCATAATTTTCCCATCCATTTCAACACCTGTTTTCATAACAACAATTAATTCATCAAAATTCGTAATATTAGTCTTTTATGTTTTTTGATAATTTTTTTGGATTATAATCCAAATAGACCTCAGTAAAATGTTACAAAGAGATTTTAAATTGATGCATGTTATATGATCTCGCAGACGCAGGGTAATATAATTAAACATGTGTACAGTAAAAATGTCATGTTTGACTTTTCAAAGTAAAAGAAAAATGACTTTGACTATTAATATTTATTAGTTAATTGCTAGACTATTATCAGGCAATAGGTTGTTGAATTTATTATAACATAAATTTTTGAATAATATTTTTTTCTAAAATATTTTATGCATTTAAATAAAAATATTAGTACTAGTTGATTTTGAAATGTCAAACCTGTTGTAAATACGAGAATAAATAAAACGACACAAGGATTTACGTGGTTCGATCAATGATCTACGTCCACGGCCAGAGAAAACCGGAATTCACTAATCTCTTTGGAGGAATGATTACAATAGTGCAAACACTCTTTATATGGAAACTTTTAGTAAAGTAACCAAGGCTTTCTATGCTATAAAAGGTAGAGAAAAGAGATGATGAATTCTATGCTTTAGAAAGGCTTAGAATGGGGTGTGTTCTTCATCCCAAAACTCTAACCTATTTATAGGAAATTTGTGGTACAAATTTCCACATTATCAAGCTTTAAAAGTCATCTTTTGAGAGCTAGATCAAACCTTCAAAGTCATCATTTGGGAGCTACAATATAGCCCTAATTTTATGACTTTGGTAATTTCTTATTTTCACATTTAGGTGAATAAGATTTTCATCTTTTCACATATGAGCATTTCACATTATACCATTATTCATAACACTCCCCCTTGGAATGCTCCATATGTGCTCATAGAAAGTCTTACCAAGAATATCCAGTCACATAGCTCCCCCTCATTTTGACATTGTTTTATAAACTCTGTAGCTTGCGCATCCCAATGTCGTGAACATGTTTTCTAAATACTGAAGTGGGGAGAGCTTTTGTGAATAGATCTGCTGAGTTATCACATGACCGGACGTACTGGATGTTGATAACATTTTTCTTTTCCAGCTCCTAAGTGAATGAAAAGAATTTCGGAGGAATATGCTTTGTCCTGTCACTCTTGATGTACCCTTCCTTCATTTGATTTACACATGCAGAATTGTCTTCAAAAAGTGTAATGGGATCATCAATTGGTTTGAGACCACTTGTGGTTCTGATATGTTTTGTTATGGATTTCAACCATACACACTCCCGACTTGCTTCATGCAACGCAATAACCTCAGCATGGTTTGACGATGTAGTTACGAGTGTTTGCTTCTGAGAACGCCAAGAAATCGCAGTTCCTCCGCAGGTAAATACATATCCAGTTTGAGATCTACCTTTGTGTGGATCTGACAAATATCCAGCATCTGCATAACCGATCAGAACAGGTTTTGCATTATTCGGGTAAAATAATCCCAAATCAATTGTTCCTTGAAGGTAACGGAAAACATGCTTGATTCCGTTCCAATGTCTCTTTGTAGGAGATGAGCTGAACCTTGCTAATAAATTTACAGCAAAAGCTATGTCAGGTCGAGTACAATTAGCAAGATACATAAGAGCACCGATTGCACTGAAATATGGTATTTCCGGACCAAGAATATCTTCATCTTCCTCACAAGGACGAAATGGATCCTTTTTCACATCAAGGAATCTAACAACCATTGGGGTGCTTAATGGATTTGCTTTATCCATATTGAATCTCTTTAATATCCTTTTCGTGTAATTTGACTGATGCACAAGTATTCCAGTTTGCAAGTGCTCAATTTGCAAACCAAAACAATATTTTGTTTTCCCAAGGTCTTTCATCTCAAACTCCTTCTTTAAGTAAGAAATTACTTCAAGAATTTCTTTACTTGTCCCGATGATATTCAGATCATCAACATAGACGGCGATAATCACACATTCGGAGGTTGTTTTCTTAATGAAAACACAAGGACAAAGAGGATTATTGGTATATCCCTTTTGTACCAAATATTCGCTTAGTCGATTATACCACATGCGTCCGGATTGTTTTAACCCATATAGAGATCTTTGTAATTTGATTGAGTACATTTCTCTGGGATTTGAACTTGATGCTTCAGGCATTTTAAATCCTTCAGGGATCCTCATATAGATATCAGTATCTAGTGATCCGTACAAGTATGCAGTGACAACATCCATCATATGCATATTAAGTTTCTCATGAACTGCAAGACTGATTAGATATCTGAACGTAATTCCATCCATAACAGGAGAATAAGTTTCCTCAAAATCAATTCCAGGTCTTTGAGAAAAACCTTGAGCAACAAGCCGAGCCTTGTATCTCACAATCTCATTCTTCTCATTTCTTTTTCGTACAAATACCCATTTGTACCCGACAGGTTTCACATCTTCTGGTGTGAGTACTATAGGTCCAAATACATCTCGCTTGTTAAGCGAATTTAATTCAGCATCAATAGCCTTTTTCCATTCAGTCCAATCATGTCTATTCTTACACTCGGCAACAGAACGGGGTTCAGGATCACCATTATTTTCATTAATGACATCACATGCCAAACTATAAGAGAATGCATCATCGATGTCTTTATTTCGGTCCCACCTTATGCCTGTACTAGCATAGTTAATCGAAATTTCTTGATTTTTCTCGTTTGGTATTTCTTCAGGAATACGTTCCTCCATTATGGGGTCATCTTGTTTTTCTGCTCCTTTTCTTTTCCGAGGATTCTTATCTTTGGAACCGATTGGTCTTCCACGCTTCAGGCGTGTTGTCATTTCATGAGTGACTTTGTTTTCAACTTGTCCTTTTGGGACTTCAATTTGAGCAGGAGCATTCTCAGCTGGTATATAAGATTTAGTCACTCTTTTTGTGTCTGTAAATGCATCAGGAATTTGATTTGCCAAATCTTGCAAATGCAAAATTCTTTGGACTTTCCTTTCACAATCTTTTGTGTATGGATCAAGATGCAATAATGTGGGTACAGACCATGCAAGTTCTTTTTCCAGCTGTTTTCTTTCTCCCCCTAGTGCTGGAAATTTCTCTTCATCAAAGTGGCAATCAGCAAAACGAGCTGTGCATACATTTCCAGTTGTAGGTTCAAGGTACCTTATGATTGACGGGCTTTCAAACCCTACATAAATGCCAAGACTTCTCTGTGGCCCCATCTTTGTTCTTTGAGGTGGTGTAATAGGCACATAAACAGCGCAACCAAAAATTCTTAGATGGGATATACTTGGCTCTTTGCCAAATGCAAGTTGCAGTGGGGAGTATTTATGATATGCACTTGGTCTGATGCGAATTAATGCCGCAGCATGTAATATTGCATGACCCCATACTGAAGTAGGTAGCATTGTTCTCATTATTAATGGTCTAGCGATAAGCTGGAGGCGCTTGATCAGTGATTCAGCAAGACCATTTTGCGTATGTACATGAGCCACATGATGCTCAACAGTAATCCCAACAGACATACAATAATCATCAAATGTTTGGGATGTAAATTCACCGGCATTGTCAAGTCTGATTTTCTTGATTGTATGGTCAGGAAATTGAGCTCGCAATTTTATTATCTCAGCGAGTAATTTGGCAAATGCCATGTTACGAGTTGATAACAGACATACATGTGACCATTTGCTAGAGGCATCTATCAATACCATGAAGTATCGAAATGGTCCACATGGTGGATGGATTGGTCCACATATATCACCTTGAATGCGTTCAAGAAACATAGGTGATTCTGTTTCAACTTTTCTCGGTGAAGGTCTTATGATTAATTTTCCGAGAGAACATGCCTTACATTGGAAAATATTTCCTTGAGGGATCTTCTGGTCCTTCAATGAATGCCCATGTGTTGCTCCAATAATTCTTCGCATCATAATTGAACCAGGATGACCTAGTCGATCATGCCATATGTTAAATATTGAAGGTTTCATAACTACCGCATTTGATTCAACTGGATTTATATGCGTGTAATGCAATCCAGTAGGGAGCATTGTGTTATGAATAATGGTATAATGTGAAATGCTCATATGTGAAAAGATGAAAATCTTATTCACCTAAATGTGAAAATAAGAAATTACCAAAGTCATAAAATTAGGGCTATATTGTAGCTCCCAAATGATGACTTTGAAGGTTTGATCTAGCTCTCAAAAGATGACTTTTAAAGCTTGATAATGTGGAAATTTGTACCACAAATTTCCTATAAATAGGTTAGAGTTTTGGGATGAAGAACACACCCCATTCTAAGCCTTTCTAAAGCATAGAATTCATCATCTCTTTTCTCTACCTTTTATAGCATAGAAAGCCTTGGTTACTTTACTAAAAGTTTCCATATAAAGAGTGTTTGTACTATTGTAATCATTCCTCCAAAGAGATTAGTGAATTCCGGTTTTCTCCGGCCGTGGACGTAGATCATTGATCGAACCACGTAAATCCTTGTGTCGTTTTATTTATTCTCGTATTTATAACACGTTATCAGCACGATCACTCTCCACTAAGTAAGTTCAAAAACACAGGTATGGCAAAATTCCTCTAAACCTTTTATTGAGTTCTTTGTTAAAAATAACAGCATATTACTATACACAGGAGGAGTACCTCCTTATAGTAATGTGATGTGATATATACTAATTATAACTTTATTACATAACATCATATTTTACTTAAAGTGCGGAGTACCGCCCTAAGAAAAATGTGATGTGATTAACTTCTAATAAGTTCTTAAATACTTTATGTTGATATTTATGTGATTAAAATATATTTGCTATGTTTATCTATTTTGATGACATTAATAATATAATCTGTCATTTAACTTATATGATTTTAAAATATTAAAAAAAAAATTAAAAAAGTTTAAAACGGCTATATTTTCAGCAGAAAATGTAACGGCTGTAAACGGCTATAAACGGCTATAAACGGCAACATTTTACACTATAAATTCGCACTCATCCCATACTTCAAATTCATATTTTCTCTTCTAATTCATATCATTCATACTCTAAGATTTTCGACAAAATGGTCACCGAAATGGTGTTGGTTTTTTGTGCCATGGTAATTAGTGCAATGCATATTGCTATTATCATCAACGATGTTCCGCAAGCAGAATTTGAATCTATTTCAATTATGCTCGCATTCTTGTATGTCCTCTTGTTTGTTGCAATTTATGTAGGTTACAAGTTGAAACAATTCTAATGAAATATTTATTTTTCCATGTTAGTTACCACCATGTCGAATCTTGTCAAGCTTGAGTTCAATGCTCTCAGTATCAATGGAGATAATTTTATGCCTTGGTCACTCGACATTAAGGTGCATTTGCGATCAATGAATCTCACTGAGACACTTAATGAGGCAAATGAATCATCAGACGTAGATAAGGCAAAATCCTTGATCTTTATGCGTCGGCACCTTAGTGAGGGCCTGAAAGATGAATATCTCACTGTGGAAGATCCAAGAGCATTGTGGGAAGCTTTGAATGATCGATATGGCCATCAAAAGAAAGTAATGCTTCCTTGGAACCGTAAAGTGTTCCATTCATTGCGTAGACCAGGAAGCATTACTTTCTTTTGATGACCATATCGATCATTCAAAGCTTCCCACAATGCTCTTGGATCTTCCACAGTGAGATATTCATCTTTCAGGCCCTCACTAAGGTGCCGACGCATAAAGATCAAGGATTTTGCCTTATCTACGTCTGATGATTCATTTGCCTCATTAAGTGTCTCAGTGAGATTCATTGATCGCAAATGCACCTTAATGTCGAGTGACCAAGGCATAAAATTATCTCCATTGATACTGAGAGCATTGAACTCAAGCTTGACAAGATTCGACATGGTGGTAACTAACATGGAAAAATAAATATTTCATTAGAATTGTTTCAACTTGTAACCTACATAAATTGCAACAAACAAGAGGACATACAAGAATGCGAGCATAATTGAAATAGATTCAAATTCTGCTTGCGGAACATCGTTGATGACAATAGCAATATGCATTGCACTAATTACCATGGCACAAAAAACCAACACCATTTCGGCGACCATTTTGTCGAAAATCTTAGAGTATGAATGATATGAATTAGAAGAGAAAATATGAATTTGAAGTATGGGATGAGTGCGAATTTATAGTGTAAAATGTTGCCGTTTATAGCCGTTTATAGCCGTTTACAGCCGTTACATTTTCTGCTGAAAATATAGCCGTTTTAAACTTTTTTAATTTTTTTTTAATATTTTAAAATCATATAAGTTAAATGACAGATTATATTATTAATGTCATCAAAATAGATAAACATAGCAAATATATTTTAATCACATAAATATCAACATAAAGTATTTAAGAACTTATTAGAAGTTAATCACATCACATTTTTCTTAGGGCGGTACTCCGCACTTTAAGTAAAATATGATGTTATGTAATAAAGTTATAATTAGTATATATCACATCACATTACTATAAGGAGGTACTCCTCCTGTGTATAGTAATATGCTGTTATTTTTAACAAAGAACTCAATAAAAGGTTTAGAGGAATTTTGCCATACCTGTGTTTTTGAACTTACTTAGTGGAGAGTGATCGTGCTGATAACGTGTTGTAAATACGAGAATAAATAAAACGACACAAGGATTTACGTGGTTCGATCAATGATCTACGTCCACGGCCGGAGAAAACCGGAATTCACTAATCTCTTTGGAGGAATGATTACAATAGTACAAACACTCTTTATATGGAAACTTTTAGTAAAGTAACCAAGGCTTTCTATGCTATAAAAGGTAGAGAAAAGAGATGATGAATTCTATGCTTTAGAAAGGCTTAGAATGGGGTGTGTTCTTCATCCCAAAACTCTAACCTATTTATAGGAAATTTGTACCACAAATTTCCACATTATCAAGCTTTAAAAGTCATCTTTTGAGAGCTAGATCAAACCTTCAAAGTCATCATTTGGGAGCTACAATATAGCCCTAATTTTATGACTTTGTTAATTTCTTATTTTCACATTTAGGTGAATAAGATTTTCATCTTTTCACATATGAGCATTTCACATTATACCATTATTCATAAATAAAGCGGTAAAAACTTACATCTTCCTCCAATTTGTCGAAAATGTTGAACAAAACCCAGTCAGCCAGATCAACGTTGGAGAACTGGCCCAGCACCATATCCTGAAAACTAGTGTCGTCGGAACAAGCATCATACTTGTACAAGAACGACGGAGCCTCCCGTGGCAGAAGCTGAGGAATCGCCGGAAGTTCGATAACGGTGCCGGAAAGCGGCAACGGAAGAATCCCTTTGCTGACGTGGTAATTACGCTGTTCACAGTACAAGCCTCTGTGAAAAACGCTGCCGTCGGAACCCCAAGCCCCTTAGCCACATCCAGAGCCCACGTCAGGAACGAGTCGTAGATGAGAACATCCACGTGGCTGCCGTTTTCGCCGAGCTTCTTGATGAGTTGTGCCAGCGTGGCAGACCCTGAAACCTTGAGGTTTTCCCCGTAGGCGGCGGGGTTTTCTGCGGAGAGGAAGCCGCCGTCGTCGTAGCCTTCGGAGATGGTGTCGAAGTGGATATGGGACGATTTGGGGTCTGAAAAAAGTACGGATTTGGAGAGGAATGGTTAGAATATGTATACAACTTTGGGCATAAATAAAATATTATATAATTTGCAGGGACTAATATGCAAAAATGAAAATTACAATATGCATAAATAAATTCGAATGGAATCACGACGAACGTTTTCCTTGAAACAAATTAGGCCCCGTATGGGTCTTTGTTCCCTAGGATAAGACCATCAAGGATGAAAGTCAACTCGTGACGATCATCCCGGAAGGCGCATAGCCCGAAGGCACTCTATCACATTAGTACACTGACCTGAATAGAACGACGGGAGAGTACAGAACCAAGAACAGACAGAGCCAGACAGAAAATGACGGAGAGAGAGTTTGATTGCATAAGGCTATTTTGTTTCTTAACCGTTTCTAGGTTGGCTCTAAGACTGTACTTATAGGGAGGTGAGGGGGTCAGGTCTAAATGCAGACATGAATGCAATCAATCAAATTTGGGACGTTTTTCCCTTGATTGTTGCCCTGAAACTGACACCTTGATTGTTGTCCATAAATCAGACTACTTTATTGTCTGTTTTAATTCAGCCGTTAATTGCGTAATTAGAGCTGATTCACATTAATGGAAAATAAAACTGATCATCAAGTTTTGAACAGTTACAAAACGTTTGAGCCCAAACCTCAGCCCAAGCCCAAAATCTTTATTTTCCAACAGGAATTTGGTGTTTAGGAAGGTGATTTTGAGGCCTTTTGAAGCCAGACGTTTGGAGAACTGGAGCAGAGGGTTTATGTGGCCCTGTCCTGGATATGGCAGCAACACTGCATGGATTGTTTTGCCATTTTTGGTTGCCGTTATAGCTAGCAAGCTTTCTACAGATGCTCAATTCGATGTCTGTTTATATGTATATATATGTGTGTATGACAGTAATACTAATAGTAGTCTCGCCGACGGGGCTGTATACGTCTTGTGTTATAGACTTATATACCTTAATTATGTACACCCAACACCACACACAGTGTATGCAATAAATTTGCCTTTCAAATCATTTTTCCTTTGCAGTGGATCCGATGGCTATGTTTTGTAATTCCCCTTGCCTTTATAATGTAATAATATCCTTTGTTTCGGACACGCTATTACTTCTAATGCTCCTCTTTTATTACCGTTATCTAATTACGTTATTTATTATTATTTTGTAATGACCTATCCTTCCCCCCCTCGGATAACCTAGAAAGGGAAAACTTCCTGGATTAGATTTCCAAAGATGCACCTTTCGATGAAAACCTATACCTCCCTCCTTGGATAAGAAAACTTCCTAAAGGAGGGTCGAAAAACCCGATAGGATAGGGAGAAGGAAGGATTCGAGGAAGCATCTTAGGCGAAACCACTAGTAAAAGGTAAGTTTACTATCCCGATATCCTAAGACATTCGTTGGCTTAAAACTGTGGAAATATTGCTTCTTAGGTCATGTGTTCTTAGAGAATCAGGTTGAAGATTATTATTTAGGCCCCTTTGGTAACATAATTTAGAAGTTTTCTTATCCGAGGAGGGAAGGATAGGTTTTCATTGGAAAGGTGCCTCTTCGGAAACTAGGAAGTTAGGTTATCCGAGGAGGGAGGGATAGGTTTTCATTAAGGCTGCCCCGGCCGATTCCCTTTAACCTCTTCCTTTTACCTTTTTTTGCAAAAAATATGTTCGTTAATTGATTGTTATTCGATTGGTGTGTGCTGGGGGACGTCTCCCTCCAGGACCTTTTGTTTGAATGTGTTTGCTTCTTAACAATCTTTTTACGAAAATCTTTCCTTTAAAATATATTTTTTTCTTTAAAAATATTTTCCTACATACTCTGATTACCCTTGCCGAAATATGTTCATTTTTGCAGGGCACCATCGTGGGAGCGACCTCGAGGTCCCGACTTTCTCTATTACAGTACGCTATCCAGCACATGTATATGCCCTCGGTGTATCCACACCATTTTCCTATTGTATGGTACTATCCAGTACACAAACAATCTCTTTAGCGTATCCACGCCGAGTTCTTCCTTTCCAAATTATTGATCTGATTCTATCATCCATAGAATCTTCTTAGGTTGGCTACATTCCACTTCCTTGGAACAACCACCCAATTCTTAGATTCCAGTACATAACTCCCTCCTGAGTGAGCTTCTATTACCTTGTAAGGTCCCTCCCAATTGGGCGCCAATTTTCCTTGTTTTTCTTTGTGGCTATGGTCGTCCCTCCTCATTACCCTTTCGCCCACTTTATAGCTTTATTTCCTGACCCTTCTGTCGTAATACCTTTTGACCCTTTCCTTCACCTTTGCCTCATTCAAAGAAGCCTTCTCTTTTTTTTCTTTTATAAGGTCGAGATTCATCCGACGCTCCTCCTCTGCCTCATCATCGTCCAAGTTATGAACTCTGATACTTGGAATTCCCACCTCAGTAGGAATGACCGCCTCCGACCCGTACACCATGTTGTAGGGAGTCTCTCATGTTGCCGAGCTTTCTATAGTCCCGTGGGCCCATAAGACGCTCGGCACTTCCCATATTCAATTGCCTCTGGCTCCTTCTAGCCTTACCTTTATACCGTTAACGATGGTCCTGCTTGTTACCTCTACCTGCCCATTAGCATGTGGGTAGTACACCGAGGTGAGGTTCTGCTTGATTCCGTACTTTGCGCACCAAGACTTGAACGGATCATTCTCAAATTGAGCTCCGTTGTCTGTGACTATGACTCTAGGTATCCCGTACCTGCAAATAATGTTCCTCCAAAAAAATTCCGCACATGTAAACCCTCGGATATTGGTTAGTACCTCGGCCTCTACCCATTTTGTAAAGTAATCTATGGCCACAATGAGGTATTTAAATCCTACTGGTGCCGTTGGGAAAGGGCCTACCAGGTCTATTCCCCACCTTTGGAATGGTCATGCACTAGTCACGCTTACCAATTCTTCCCTGGGGATGTGAACCAGAGGGGCAAATCTCTGGCACTGCACACATCTCTTTATGTAATCTTCGGCATCTTTAAAAAGGGTCGACCAATAATATCCGAGCCTTAGAATCTTTTTTGCCACTGCCCGGCACCCTTGGTGACTGCTTTTCGGCCCTTCATGCACCTCTCTTATCAAAGATTCTCCCTCCTTTCTTTCTACGCACTTTACCAACGGCTGTAGATATCCTCTTTTGTATAGCAATCCCTCATGTAATGTATACCTCGGAGCCTTTACCCTGATCTTTCGTGCCAAGTTCTTATCCTCTGGGAGCACATCATCTCTAATGTATGCCAAGATTGGAGTTATCCAAGACTCATCTTATTCAACCATTTCCACTCTCGGGGTTTCCTCATAGCTATTCCTCTCCAGTACCTCCATGTATAACTTCTGGTCTGGTCCAGGCTTCACTTCTGAGGACGCCAATTTGCTTAATGCATCAGCCTTGGTGTTTTCTTCCCTGGGGATTTGTTCCAACTTAAAGCTGTCAAACCCTGTTGCTAGTTGTTTAGCGACCTCCAGATATTTCTACAAGCTCCTTTCTCTTGCTTCATACTCTCCTTCCATTTGCTGCACTACAATCTGAGAGTCACTGAACGCCACTACCCTCTTGATTCCGATTTCTTTTGCCAATCGTAGGCCTCCTATTAGTGCTTCGTACTCTGCTTCATTGTTCGTGGCTTTGAAAGAAAACTGCAGAGCATACAAATGTTCCTTACCATCGGGACTGATTAACAAGTGTATGCAATAATTTGCCTTTTAAATTATTTGCAGTTAATTAACACGTTCATATATTGTCGAGTAAGCTTCTTTTTCAACTTCCCAAAGTTAAGTTTTTTTTTTCTTTTCTTCAAAGATTGTTACCTTCTAATTAACTTAAACATGATATCTCGGATGCGTGCAAATGGTTGGACAAGAAGTTGAAGGCGCAGCATTTCTGTTCTTGAATCATGTTTATGATGGAGCAGAGTTGGATCGAGGGCCTTTATGGGCATCTAAATATAGTAGTTTTGTAACTCATGCTCTAGTGATCAACCTTGCGAAGTCGATTTCCCTATTAGTTAATAATTGAGATGCTCTTCTTAGTTTCATGTCATTCTATTCTGAACGTTTTCAAAAACCATGAAATATAAGTCCTTTACTTCAAAAAAAAAAACTTAAACATGGTAATTTTTTTTACCCATGCCTAGCTCTAGCTGTGATAAATATGCATATATTGTAGTATATGTGTTGTGGATGTGTATTATTATAATCAGTGGTGGAGCTAGTGGGCGGCGCAGGATGGCTTCAAACATCCCAAAATTGAAGTTCTCAACCTTATAGAAAAGTGAATTGGGAACTTCCGCCTACTGTCATCCAAGATTCCATCACAAACCTATGAAAAACGACCATTCAAATTACCATATCATTTGGTGCTAGATCCGCCACCAATAATAATATATATGTAACAGTTACAAACAACTCATAAAATGTACATGGACAACGTACATTTGAGCAGTACTGCTTGTGTATTTTTTTTAATCCAAAATTAAGATTAAATTCAAATTTTAGAGAAGACGTCCGTTCCCAATTATTATTGCAATGTGGTCAAGACTACAGACGCCACAAAAAAGGATTATGTGTGGTCAATTAGTCATGAAATTACTCATGAAACTCATGTGTGCAATTTGAATTGATCGATCACTTCATGCATCATTTTCACTCATCTATAATTATAAATGCATTCATGTACCGACACGCCGATCATTATTATTCATATTATTGCTAATTTGCTGGAATATATTATCATTTATGCAATTTCCTTGCAGTCGGATCATTCATATAATATATACTAGCAGTGGTGGCTTAGCCTGTAACTGTGGCTTATCGTAATTAAGTAAAAATATTTAGATAAACCAACAACTTTGTATACATGATGATAACTATAAAGTTCATTCATCCAATCTTTGATCATATGTCATGACTAGGCCTGTCAAACTGAATAAGTTATCCAATGGATAATTCATATCTATTTACAATTTTAACTTATTGGATAACACTTATTGGATGATGATGGATAAAAAAATAAATGGTTTAAATGGATAATTAGTTTATTGGATAAAAACTTATTGATTGTTGGCAAATAGATAATTTAAATGAAAAATAAATGCCACTAGTGCAGAAAGCTTGATTAAAGGCTTTCAATGGAAGGCTATTCGTTGAAAAATTGAAGAAAATGTTGTGCAACAATATTTTCGATATCGGAAGCATGTAATTCTAGGAGCTCTATCATTAGACAACTTTTGAAATTTTTTAGAAAGCGGTCAAATCTGAACCGCTGTCTAAAAGTTTTCATGAACGGCGTTTTATAATACTAGCTGTCCAATGTAATAAAAATGGCATTTTTTTAGAAACGCGGTCGAAACAAAGTAGTTTCCGATAACGGAAGCCCAATTCCGAGATAGGAAGCAATATTCTAGTAAATAATTTTTGGGTTCCGAAGTTGGAAGTAAAGAAGCTAGCGATTAACCGAAAAAACAAGCATATTTCCGATATCAAAGACCAATTCTAATATATATTTTTAGGTTCCGAATTCGGAAGTACTAATAAGTTTCCGATCCCGGTTAATGTAGTAATCGGAGCTAAATTTTGACTCTTTTAAAGTTTGACCGGCATAAATATTTTACTGTTTCGACATATTTTACATAGAATCTCATCATAGTTCCGAGATCGGAACCTTATTCTAATACATTTTTAGGTTCCGGGATCGGAAGTGAATATAGTTTCTCAATCCTTATTAGTTCCGGATTCGGAACTAATTTTTTATTTTTTTTGAAAATAAGTTAACCTAAAATACATGACTATATTTTTTCAGAAACCTAGCAGGAAAGGGATACTCAATTTTAAAGGGCCGAGTCGGAAGACTATATAAATAAATAGGCAATCCCTATATATATTCAGGAACAGGTAATCACTTGTGAATGCCATAAAGCTTTGTATTTGTGAAGAAAGAATTGGTGTGTTCGAAGATTCGTGATCCGTCTACAACAAACAGAACAAGGCAACGAACAATACAAGGTTATTAGAGCATCCACAATGGTGCTCCTTAAGTGCATTTTTCTTAATAAGGAGCACTCCTTAATTAAGAAGGTCCATTGTGGAGTTTTAAGAACAAATCCTTATTTAGGGAGTGATTACCTCTTTTATTGTGCTTGACTAGCCAATAAAAACATTACTCTTGCCATTGAGTATTTTTTTAATTATAAGTTTTTTTTTTTTTTAAAGTGCTTCTTAAGTATTGTTCCATTGTTAGTGTTGGGTTTTTCCTTAGTTTTGCTCAAAATTGATTATGTGGCACTTAAGAAGTGCTCTTTATCTTCAAACCATTTTGGATGCTCTTACTTGCTTATGAGATATTGAATACATGAACTATCATATTTTACAAGATTATTTGGGACTTTTTATGTGAATTCATTGATTGAGTAATTTAATTGATATGATTTAAATATATTGTGATTTACATTGCAGGAGTATGAACTTGGATCGTGTTCGTATTGTTGGATCGAACATTCGAACATCTACTGAATATAGGGACTTGATCGAATATTTCGTTGAAGTTGCTTCTAATCATGCGAGAATGAAGAATATGTCGATGATGCGATGTCCATGTAAGGATTGTAGGAATGATGTGTATCTGGGGGAGCGGGGATTACGCTCACATTTGATTATAAGGGGATTTGAGGGTTCATACATCAAGTGGATATGGAATGGGAAAAACGTAGATGTATGGGATGAAGTCAATGATGAATGTCATGAACATTATTAATAAATTGAATTCATACAAGATATCAGAACTAGGGATGTAAATGAACTGAACCGTTCGTGAACAACTCGTGAACAACTCGGTCAAAGTTCGTGTTCGAACTCAGTTTGACCAGTTCGAAATTGAACTCGAGCTCGTTAGTTAATAAATGAGTTCGAACTCGAGATCATAACTCGATAGGCTCGTTGAACAGGTCGAGAATAATTTATAGGTACTATATTTAGAATTTATACAAATAATATACATGTCTTAAAGAAGGTAATTATATGTTTATTAATTATATGTTTATTAATTTTGGTTCTTTTCATTTATTTATTTTAGTCTTTTTTTATATAAAAAACTAAGAATACATTTTGAATAATAAATGGATAAGATATGACGTTATGAAGATTGAAGAAAGAAGAAAGAAGTAAAATAAATCTTGAGGGAAAAAGAAAGAGAAAAAGGGAAGGGAGGAAAGTTTGAATCCCACATCGGTGGCAAGAGAAAGGGAGAAATCTTCTCTAAGTTATAAATTGATCTCATTTCCTAACCATTCTTAGTCCAACTTGCTTTGGTGGATTTCCATGTGCAAAGCCATATTTAAATGTTTGGGCTCGAATTAGGCTTCTAAACATTAATAACAAATAGAATTTATACTCGACATTGTAACATTAAATATATTGAAACAGTCATAGAATCCGGCGGAACAAACGGTCGATTGCGGTCAATATTAGTCCGAAACAGAATTGAATTTTCAGTGTCGGAAACTTTAAAACTAATTAGAATTCATACTAGATACCGTAACGTATAATAAATTGAAACGCTTATAGAATCTGGAAAACGGTAAAAAACAACCAACAAGTAGAATTTGATTTCCTAATTCGGAACAATACTCATTAACCAGAATGGAACCTAGAATACGTAAACTATGCAAAATCGAATATGTACTCGTATTCATAAACCTAATGGCCGGATAATTTTATCCCGACGATAAATCAACGGAAAATACTAACTTCCGAACACGGAACTAATGTAGAGTAAATCCCAGAATCTTAAGTTCTGCCACCAGAAATAAATGGAAAGCGGTTGGAAAATAAACAATGGATAACGTTTGAAAAAGTCTTTGATTATCTCATTGGACGTCTCCTAATTAAACGTTGTCTAAAGAAATACAATGGACGGCTCAGCCACCTACGGCTCCTCCAAAATGCCTTCTATCGCCCATATAACAGCCGTTAATCCTATGCTCTCCCACTAGTGTGCATATATATATATGCATGCAATTATTAGCATGCATTATTTTCCCTCATTTACTCTGTGCATTCATCTACTGACCTAACTGTTTACATAGGGCCGGATCCATCTTCTACTTGCTGCGCATCTTGATTGCCATTTATATTGTAGACCCGAATATTAGGTGTAGGAATGTGGAGTAGTTTTCAATTTAAGATATGACCAAGAATTTATATGATTGGATGCAAATGTAGGATTTATATGAACCATGATTATGATTGGATGCAACTATTAGTCTCTAATGCATGTTGTGCTAATAATGGGCATTAGTGTGCCTAAACTTTGCAGCAAATTTAGGTTTACGTGTGTTTTATAATTAAATTTAGTCAGTTCAATTCAGTTTCATTCAAATTAACTTGATCAAGCAAAGTTTAGTCAAGTTATATTAATTTTTGTTAGAAATTGATGATTGCTTTACCAATTAAGTGCTAGAATGTAGTGTTGAACTGCTGATAGAATAATCAAAGCTCGTATTAAAATAACGGTCAAGCACCGGTAGAAATGGATGAATTTATGCTTTAAATAATCGTTAGAGTTCATGATTAATGGTATCTTATTGTGAAAGTCCCTACTTACTGTGATCTATAATATATTGTGTCCAGTTTTAATTTAAGACAACAAATTAAAATTAAGTGAGATTACAAGCTAATGGCAATTACTGCTAGCCTATCACACTACTAGTTCGCTCTCTAGTAGTTGCGAACTAGTATTGTTTGTATTAACATACATGACTTAATTAGGCCGGTCGGTTTATTTTCGACTTCTATATCTACTATTATTCCATTTATATTGTAAATTTGTGACAGTCCTGTGATGGGGTGATTTGATGTTCTTGATATAATACGATGAAATAACATTATAGACGCGAGACCACCTCATAATTATAATTATATTATTAAGAAATATCAATCAATCACATGATGGACAAAATATAAATGTTTGTGTGTAGAATAATAATTTGATGAAATTAAATTAGCATATATATATATATATAAGTATTTGTCATTATCATTTTTCAATACAATGTTTTTCTATTTAGGCCCTGTTTACCAGAACTTATCTGTACATCAGTTCAGTTCAGTTCAGTTCAATTCAGTTCAGTGAAAATGCAATTTGATGAAATTCCGGTTAATTCAGTCATGCTGATTCCATTTTTCAATACATCAATTTTCACTTCAGTTCAGTTCAGTTCAGTTCAGTTCAATTCAGTTCAGTTCAGTTCAGTTCAGTTCAGTTCAGTACATCAAGAAATAAGCTCTAGTAAACAGGGCCTTAGTTAGTTCAATTAATAATCACATTTTTATATAGATCAAATGTTAGATTCCCTCATTATGGAAAGCAGGGAATAAGATGCTCTTTGAAAATGTAAAATCTAGTTTTAATGTGATAATGAGAGATCAAAGAAATGGTGTTTTATTCCTTCATTGTTAAACCAGCTAGTTCACATAGATAAGCAATTTGATATTGATTTGTTCTCCAATGGTGTTTTACCCCTTTGCACAAAAACTCCCAAACCCAAAATCGTCACTTCAAAGTGGAATAAACCAACACATGTGGTTTAAAAATGAATGTGGATGCTTCTAGGGTAAGTGGTAAAGTTGGACTAGAATTCATTTGTACAGATAATTTAGGGGATGTTGTAGCTGCTGTAGTTTTGTTTACATAAGCTTCTATGCCACTTGAAGCTGAACTTAAAGCTATGAAATATGGGATTCTGTTTGGTTTTCTTCTAGGGCACCATGCTTTTATAATTGAATTTGACTGTCTAGTTGGAGTTTCCATAATTATTAATCCAACAACTGTTCATTGGAAGCTCTTTAATCTAACTGATGAAATTCATAGATTAGCTGGATCAAACATTGTGCAACATGTTTTTATGTAGGCAAATAATGTGGCTGATGCTTTATCCAAATACTCCCTGCAAAACTCTCTTTCTGGCACAATCACAAACATCATCCCCCAAACTGTCAAAACTCTTATTGCCATGGATCTTCATGGTCCTCCAAATATTAGAATTCTGAGCCAATAATTCTGTACTAGTACTGCTGATTTCTTCTCTTATGACAGGTACACATCAAGTTGCCAGCTGAAGGTTGGAACTGGAGAGGACATGCTCTGCAACAAATGACCATACTCCAACTGTTTGGAGACCACTCTGAGCTGCACCACAATGATCACAACAACTAATGGTGCTTCAATTGAGAGTTTAAGGACTGTGATACATAGGTTTCCATAGGCTGAATTGTGTCTCATTGAGATTCACTAACAAGCAAGTGGAAGGCTATGTCTCATTCTCATTCTCCTTCTCTCATTTATTTTTGACACAGTATGAGCTATTTCTAACCACTAACTCATTCTTTTTGTGGGCAATTTTTGGCCCTTGTGTAGTTTTATCTACACGTCTTTCAAGCTTTTAGGGATTGTCCTGTTTTTATATTTCATTCATTGTGTAAATACTCTTATTTTTAATGGCTCGGGAAAGCCAATATACACCCACCACCTACGTTGGTTTGCCCAAAAAAGAGAAAAAAAATTTCCCTCATTATTTTGATTCTACCGTCATGTACTTTAGAACTTTTTTTTTTTTTTTGAACTAAAATGAATGAATGAAAAATATAATAAGCATGTGATTAAATTAACGTGAATATATTATAAATGTATTCTTTTTTTGAACTGAAATGAACACCGATAAGTTCAAACTAGGATCCACGTGAGAAGTAAATTAAAACACTGTCCAATAATACTAATTGGATCTTTATGATCTGCAAATTAAGATATACTATGAGGCTTTGATTCAGTTTCTAGCTAGTGGGTGGCCCAGGTGGCTTCACGGAGGAGCACAAGGTTATGTAGGGAATCGGGGCGTTGCGTAAATAAATTTTGTAGCAGGTGGTTCCGGCAACACAGCAAGGCTTTTTCGGGTCACAGGCTTCATACAACCCGCAACGGCCGCCGGCATCTTTTCCGGAAAAACCCTCCACCGCCGCCGAACCGGCGCTTGAACCAAACGCTGCTGCATGCATTCACGTGTGATTTAATCAATTAAAATCGTTGACATATATAAGATTAAGAGCAGAATTTAGTTTCATAAAAGTTTTTCGGGGACTAATGTATATGGACCGGAAATGAAAAACTCACCCATCGAAGCAACGAGGAGAAGAAAAACTAGAGCGTTCAGCTGCTTGGCCATGATAAAATACACAGTAGTACTGCTGATTCACCGATATATATATATATATATATATATATATATATATATATATATATATATATATTATCGATTTATATTATATGTAAATCAATTTTTTATTATTAAAAACTACTTCGAACTATAACATGTAAGACGTCTGAATTGAGACAAATGTTGATCTTCTCACTTTCAAATCCGACATTTTTCATGTTAAGCATTATTCAGTGTATTATTTGCTGTTAATCTTCTCACTTTCAAAATTGATCTTTAATTTTATGTATTAAGCCTGATCCTTCAGTATCTCAATTGAGAATCTGTTCATTAAATTTAATCAAAATTGAGAAATATTAAACGACCTAAACCCATTTTATGATTATAATCTCGATTAGACTAGTTTATACCCTGGTAATGTGCATGCAATTATTAGCATGCATTATTTTCCCTCTATTTACTCTGTGCATTCATGTACAGACTTAATTGTTTAAATACTAGGGCCGGATCCATCTTCTACTTTAATTTGTGCATCTTGATTGCCATTTATATTGTAGACCCCAACATTAGGTGTAGGAATGTGGAGTAGCTAGGTCTCAATTTAAGATATGAGCAAGAATTTATATGATTGGATGCAAATGTAGGATTTATATGAGCAATGATTGGATGCAATTATTAGTCTCTAATGCATGTTGTGCTAATAATGGGCATTATGCCTAAACTTTGCAGCAAATTTAGGGCTACGTGTGCTTTATATAATTAGATTTAGTCACCTAAGTTCAATTCAGTTTCATTCAAATTAGCTCAATCAAGCAAGTTTAGTTAAGTTAAATAAATTTTAGTTAGAAATTTAGTTAGCAGTTTAGTGCGGATAGAATAACCAAAGATATTTTATTAAATTATCTGCAAACAAACAAGAAAAAGGTTGTGTATCCTTTTCTTTTCTCGTTATCTCTCTTCGGCGGCGCCCTAGGGTTTAACGAGTTAAGCTTTTTCGTGACGTTTGGCCTTCCCGACGACCGACGTCCGCCCCTTTTTGCAGATCTTTTCAAGTGCCACTGCAATTTGATCGTAATGGCGTTCAGTATGGAGGAAATCGCCAAGCTCTGTGGCAGTCTCACCCTCACGAAGAAGGAGATGGGTGGTATTACGGGTATGGCTGATGAGGAAGGTTTCAAGCATGCTCTCGTTGGTAAGATCCTCGCTCCCAGGAGGATTCCGCGTGATGATGCTTTGGGTTTGTTCAAGAATCTCTGGGGAATTTGTGGAGATCTCAAGGGTAAGACCCTCGGTAAAAATACTTTTTTGTTTCAATTTGATAATGATGTAGTTAAGGGTAGGGTGTTGGATACCCAGCCATGGCTTTTCGACAAATATCTACTTGTGTTGAATGAACCTTTTCCTGATATGAATCCGATGTCAATGGAATTTAACACTATGTCGGGGGCCGAACATTTCCCGTCGTGAGGCTTCTATTGATGTGGATCCTAGACGTGGGAGGGAGCCACGGGTTAGTGTGGATGTCGAAGTGGTGCAATCTGATAATCCTAATTCTGCCAAGGAAAATCTGGTCCCAGTTTCGCCTGTTCTAGAGTCCTTGGCCCATGATCTGGGTGTGAATAACATGGTTAGGGCTCCATCAGATATGGTGGTTGATCCCACATGTGATGCAGTGGTGGTCTCTGCTCAGGGGACCGCTGGGGCCCCTATGTCAGCTGATGGGAATCTGGTGGGGAAAGATATTAACAAAGGGGAAATTCTTGAGTCTGCCATGGCTGATGCACATGGTTGTCTTCAAGGCCCAATGGAAGGACGGTGAAAATAAAAAGAGAGGTCGTGGTCGCTGAGTCAGGGGCAAGAGCAGCTTAGGCCGTGGAGGTGGAACTTCTGTTGATCAGGGTGCCTCGGGTACCTTCTCAGGAAAGAGGAAGCATTTTGATAACGATATTCCCTTGCTACTGGATGAGGATTAATCTGTGATCAGCTATAAAATGGCAAAGACAAGTGGTGAGGTCGTTTCTGATGGTCTTGATGTGAGCACTATCTCAAACACTCAGGCAGCGACTGGCAGTGAAGTCCAGTCCTGCCACCAAGCATGAGTCTCTTAAGTTGGAACTTCCGCGGGTTGGGTCGTGCCCGGGCAGTTCAGGAATTGCGCACATTGGTGCGCCTAAAGTCTCCGTTTTTTATTTTCTTGTGTGAAACCAAGTCTTTTATTTCTTTTATTGACAATTTGAAGTCACAGTTAAATCATTTTGGGTTTTTCGTAGCTTCTCAAGGTCAGTCTGGGGGCCTTACTTTGTTGTGGGATAAACATGTTAATGTTCAATTGAAATCTTTTTCTTCTCGCTATATCGATGTGCATGTTACTTTGTTTGGTACTATTATTTTCTATGGTGTCTATGGGAAACTTTTAAGTTATTGGCACCAAACTCGGATATTCCTTGGGTCTGCTTGGGTGATTTTAATGAGGTTCTCTCGCAAGATGAATTTAGAGGTGCTCATCCCAGGGCAGAATGGCAAATTTCCAGTTTCGGGGGTGCACTTGATTATTGTGGTCTTTTTGATATGGAGTGTTCAGGTCCCCGTTTTACTTGGCATCGCCACATTCATGATCCAGACACGCAACGGGGCCGTCTGGACCGAGCTGTCTGTAATCAGTCCTTAGTCCTTACTAGATCATTTGTCGTGGTCTACTGTAACTACTATCCCTATGGTTTTCTCTGATCATATGCTTTTACATGTTGTATTGAGGAAAATGGATCCAAGTGCTCACCGCCGAAAAAAGAAGAGAGGCTTTCGCTTTGAAGCACATTGAATCAAGTCTGCTGATTGCGAGAAAATGGTAGAGCAATCCTGGGATATTACAGATTCCTCTTTCCTTCAGAAACTTCAAAACTGCAAGGTTAGTTTATTGAACTGGAGTAAACACGCTTTTCCAGTTATCCCAAAGCGGCTTGAGGAGCTGAGGAAGGAGCTGCATAGCCTACAGAGTGGAGTGATTACGTCTTCTGTTCAGGATCAGATATTGACCGTCCGATCGGAGTATGAGCTGCTTCAGGAGGCAGATAATATCAGATGGAAACAACGAGCAAAGCAACACTGGTATAAGGAGGGTGACCGGAATACAAGTTTCTTCCATCGTCATGCTACTCGTCGAAGGAATAAGAATCTTATTGCTGACTTGAAAGATGATCAACATATCCTGAGAACTGAGGATGGAGCTATTCAGAAAATTATTATGGATTATTTCGGGGGTTTATTCTCCTCATCCGATCCACCAGTGGACCTTATGGAGCGTGTTCTGGAGAGGGTACATTCCAGTATCTCTTTGGAGTCAGCTTCTAATCTTATTCGGCCTTATGTAGATTCGGAGGTTTCCCGGGCTGTTAAGCAGATGCACCCTTTCAAGTCACCGGGTCCGGATGGCATGAGCCCAGTGTATAATCAGAAGTTTTGGAGGATTTTTGGTCGGGATGTCACCTCTTTTGTTCTGAACTTCTTGAACCATGGGATTTTGGAGCCGTCTACGAATTACACCCATATTATTCTTATTCCGAAGGTAGATCAGCCGGAATATATTACTCAGTTTTGACCGATTAGCCTGTGCAATGTGGTCTATAGGCTGGCCTCTAAGGTTGTCGCAAACTGCCTTAAGTTTGTCATGCCAGGTATTATTTCGGATTCCCAGTCTGCGTTTGTGCAAGGGCGCCTGATTACTGATAATGTTTTGATTGCTCATGAATTCCATCACACCATGAAGAAGAGAGTGTCTCAGAAGATGGGGCATATGAGTATTAAACTTGACATGGAAATTTGTTACGAGCACCCTAACTCATATGGGGTTCCCAGATAGATTTGTGAAACTGATTGAGCAGTGTCTGTCTACAGTGGCCTTCTCTTTTGTATTTAATGGAGGGGAAATGGGTAAGCTCACGCCTATGAGGGGCCTTCGCCAAGGGGATCGTCTATCACCATACCTGTTTATTATTTGCTCGGAGATCTTTTCTGTCCTGTTAACAGATTTGGAGCGTTCCAGAAATATTAAGGGAATAGGGGCTTCAAGACATGGCCCTAAGCTCACACATCTCTTTTTTGCGGATGATACTTTGTTATTTGGCGAGGTAACGGAAGACCAAGCTACCCACTTTAAATGGGAGATTTCACTTTTTGAGAACATTTCGGGGCAAAGGATTAACTATGATAAGTCGGGGATAATTTTCAGCCCCAACACATCGGCCTTGGTCAGAATGAGTGTTTGTGGCATTCTCAAAATCCCAGAGGTTCCATCACATGGGAAATATCTTGGTCTACCTTCTGAAGTTGGTCGTAGTAAGTCAGAGATCTTCCAGAATACAAAAGACCGCATTTGCCAGCGTATAGATGGATGGAGTGAGAGGTATTTATTGAAAGCTGGGAAAGATGTTATGATCAAATATGTGCTTCAGGCAATACCGACTTACTCGATGAGTTGCTTTCTTCTTCCAAGATTTATTATTGATGATATTAATTCTATGAATGGTAGTTTTTGGTGGGGTGATAGTGAGGAGAAACGTAAGATACATTGGTCTTCATGGCACAAAATGGCGAGAACCAAACACAATGGCAGTCTTGATTTTCTTGATTTGGAGGCTCAGAACCTATCGTTACATGGAAAACAAGCTTGGAGGATTCTTACAAACCCTTCTGCTCTCTTGTCTCAGGTTTATAAAGATAAGTATTTCTCGAGCTACTCTTTTTTTAATGCTCCTTTGGGATCGAGACTATCTTGGGCTTGGAGGAGCATTCACAGAGGTATCCAGTCGCTCACACACTTGGATGCCGGAAACATGTTGGATCCGAGAATAGCATTAGTATTTGCCACGATCCCTGGCTGCCCGGAGATGATTCTTTCTTTGTCGAAAATCCGGATCGTGTCCCTAATCATCTTAGGCTTGTAAGTGATTTAGTGGATCCGTTAACTGGAGGGTGGAATCTGGACCATCTACATAACTTCTTTGAGCCGGTGGATGCTATGACCATAAGGACTATCCCATTGACCCATATTAGAGGGCGTGATGTATGGCGTTGGCACTACACTAGCTTCGGTAAGTTTACAGTCCGATCACTTTATCACCTTTTGGTGGAATCACCACAGAACAGGCTTCGTCATAATATTCCGGATGTGTCACCTGGCGAATCATCCTTCTGGAAGAAGCTTTGGAAGCTTAAGGTTCCAAACAGTGCCCAACATTTTGCTTGGCGATTTGCTACAGATAGTCAACCGACATCAGAAAACTTAAGAAGACGCACGATACAAGTTTCAGCAGTATGTCCCTTCTGTGGCGACGACAATGAGCTATCCTTCCATTTATTTTTCCAGTGCTCCTATGCGCAAATGGTTTTTTCATTGGCGGGCCTATCCAATGCAGTTCTGGGATCGCAACGAAACTGGGGCGAACTTTGGTTCAGGCAAGTTTTGGTGGATAATGACTTGGAGACCTCTGAGTTATTGTTAATGCTCTGTGATGCTATTTGGTGCCAGCGCAACGCGGAGATTTTTGAGAGGAAGTTTATTGATAGCACCATTCTTGTTGGGACAATAATGCATTCGCTAGCGAGCTTTCATCACGCAAACCGCTGGCCCGAACGGTCTTCTCCCAGTCTGGATGCATCAGCTTTGCTGCAGGCTCCTAAGGATATTCCGATGATATGTTTTGACGCTGGCATAGGGGCAGAATCTACAGGCTTGGGCGTGGTGCAGTTCGGCTGCACGGGCTGCTTTGTGAAGGGGCTGGCGCGAAAAATAGAAAATCTGAATTTTGTTTTGTTAGCCGAGGCCTTAGCATCGCAGGAAACAGTGAGCTTGGCCATTACACTTCCTTTTCCAACTGTTCTTGTGGGGGACTGTTTAGGATTAATTCAAATAATTTGGGGCGATGTGGATTCTGACTTGGAGGTGGCGGATATTGTCGAAGACATTCGGATTTCGCTTCTTTCGAATGGCCTTCGTTTACCTTTTTGGATTCCTCGTTTAAACAATTCATCGGCTCACTTATTAGCTCAGTTTGCTAAGTCGAGTGTTTTATCTTTTGTTTCGTGGGACTCCTCGCCCACTTTTCTTGTATCAAACGATTATGGACGTCTTCCAGGACCTTGAAATGATAACACATTTTTTACTTTTAAACAAAATCCTATTAAAATAGTGATCAAGTGCTGGTAGAAATTGATGATTTTACGCTTTAAATAAGAAAGTAACGATTATCGTCACAGTTCATGATTAATGGTATCCTATTGTACTTATGAAAACAAATCATGTCTTTGTAGGAACTAGGAAATCATGCTTTTTGTAATTTTTGGCTCTATGTCCAGATCCAAAAATCACATTTCCCATTAATTTTTCATCAAATTTACTTAAATATCCTTTATAAGTTACATTTTTATTTTATTCAGTTTAGTTGATTCGCATCTATTTTCATTTCGGCTCAGTCCATTTTAAATCAACTCGCTTTAGTTAATTAGCTAATTCTATCTTTGTCTTATTTTAAATTTTCGTTGAGTTCAATTCAATTCAATTCGGTTCAGTCCCATTAAGTTTATATTCGTATCAATTTGATTCGGTTAATCTTTATTCGTTAGAATTTAAATCAAATTTATTGATATATTTCATCACCATAAATAAGTTCAGTTTAAATAAGCCATGTTCATTTAGTTGAGTTCAGTCTTGTCTCAAAATTAATATGCTACAGAGTTTTGTAGGTTTTGAGGAAGTATTTAAAAAATTAATTAATAGCATAAATTAGTAAAGAATATTATAGTAATAAATTTGACCTTGGATATCTGTATTTAGAATTTTGGAAAATAATGCCTTTAAATTTGCGCATAAAACTCTTAATTGATTTTTTTACGTACGGCCAAATGTCTATGGTCGATTCGGACTACGTCAATAGTCACAAATGGATACCTAGACCAATCCCATTATTTATACAGTAACTTTTTGCTCTCAACCCCCCTTCCTTGTAGATTCAAATCGAGGAGGAGATCGTCGGCGTTTCGCTAGAGCGAATCTCCTCCCCACTCCTACTAGTTTTAGCTTAGCTTTTTCTTAGTTACCTTCACCTTTTTTTCCTCGAAAAACTACAGATCTATCCTCCGTCTCGTCGCCGTTTCGGCACCGATTTGGCCGGGATACCACGCCGGATCGGATCACTCAGTAGATCCGGCGGACGGTGTCCCCTGCGCCTACGACGTCCCACGCAGCGCCCCGACGGCGCCGGAGCCGAGCTCCCCAGATCCAGATCGCCGGCCTTCAAGTTCGCCGGAGCACACTTGTCGCTGTCGCGCCACGCCCCAGGAGCTAGCCGCCGGCGGCCCGTGTTCTCACGACGACGACCAGATCGTCAAATGCGCTGCTCGACGGCGATCTGGGCGTCGACCAACGGGATTCAACGGCGCAGCTCGACTCTGTCATGGCGACGACGGCGACCCAGTCTGCAGGCTCGACGGATCTCAGCGGGCGACGGCCCAAGATCCCCGGGTCGGGTCGGGTCGACGGTCCGATCATGGTTCTGTTTCTGGTCCAACTAGAGGGTGAGGTGGTTTTTTCCTTTCTTTTATTGTAGTAGATTTTATGTTAAGGTCGGGAAAATTTGATTATGGGTATTATTTGTCAACTTTAGTTTATCGGACGGGTACGTTTCTGTTTCCGAAACTTTAGTTGATTTCAACTCTGGTTTATATAGTGGGTAAGGAGAAATCCGAGTCAGAGTAGTAATTATACATACTTCTGGCGATATTTTCCCCAAATATAAACTAGATTTGTAGACCGTGGAAATTAACTTTTGCAACTTTTCTCGTGTTACATAATACCTTTTTCAAATTTCTATACAATGTGTTATTTGCTAGCTAGTTTGACCCGAATTGGTTGAAAAATGCACATGGTATTGACCTGATAGTAGGGGATATGAGTTATTTGGAACTGGTCTTTTTTGCGGAACTGTCCTAAAAGACTTTGGGAGTATCCTTGCCCATTTGTTTGTTATATCTCTCTTAACCCTTAATTGGCGAGAGGGTAAACCCCATGGGCTTCTGGACTAGGTAACATTTGTGCCTACACTAGTAGACTTTGATTAGATAGTTTAGAATGCAAGTTAAGGTGTTACGCTTGTCAGGTAGTTTCAGACAGTAGATTTGTAAGATGTATCCCCTTTTTGATGTAAGCCTTCGGGCACCACAGCTTTCGGGCAACACCCTGCTTCCGGGCGAAAGCCTTGAAATTACAGCCTTCGGGCAACTCCCTGCTTCCGGGCGAAAGCCTTGGAGTTACAGCATTCGGGCATGACATTGATTCCGGGTGAAAGTCTAGGAACTCGCCTTCGGGCACATCGCCTTCGGGCACATCGCCTTCGAGCCTCCTTTGTATTTGTATTTGTATTTCATTTAGGTTGAGGAGCCGTCAATAATCCCTACTTAAAAAAAACAAAGACTACGTCAATCCATTCATCGCCCATTTAGAGATTAATTTATATTTTCAACATAAAAGGTTGCATAATTATGAACCGCACTGTAGAGTACACAACTATATATAACCCGATGATCGAGTTATAGCAAATTCCTCAAAAAAAGAGTTATAGCAAATTAATTAACAGTCTCTCCAGTAATTATATATCTGGATCTTAATTTATGAAATGAATCTGCAACTGCGATTCAGTCTCTAGTGTGGACCTTTACTTGGCGCATAAGGTTACGTAGGTAGTCGGGTCATCGCGTAAATAAAATTTCCGGCAGGTGGTTCCGGCGGGGCAACAGTGTGCTTCCGGCTCACAGAATCCATTTATCTTGCAACGGGCGCTGCTGGCATCTTTTCCGGCGACACTCTCCACCGCCTTCCTCGCACCCGACCCAGATGCTGCATTAGTTCATCCACACTTACATATATCAGAGCTAACAAACTCGATCTCACACATGTATTCAGAATTTAATTTGATCAAATAATTTCATGAAAGGAATATATAATGTATAGGAAACTCACCCATCAAAACAAGGAGGAGGAGAAAAACTAGAGCGTTCAGCTGCTTGGGCGCCATTAGAGTATGCAGTACTACTGTTTTCACAGAGGTGAGATGCTCTGCGTGTAGTGTGTGTATATATAAGGCGGACACACAACTAGCGTGCCGTAGATTGTGAAGTCGTCAAAACTTGAGGGGCTATGTGGGCAATTATTTGCATGCATTATTTTTCCTTATTTACATTTGACATTATTTTTCCTTATTTACAACTTGAGGGGCTATGTGGGCAATTATTTGCATGCATTCAAGTAACCGACATTGTTGTTTAATAATAGGGCCGGATCCTTCTTCTTTTTTCTTTTTCTTTTTCTTTTTCTTTTAAGATGGGCTGGATCCTTCTAGTTGATGTAGTTGTGGCCTGTGGGAGTAGATAAAGTTGAGCAATTGAGGTTTTATATATAATAATGTCCTTGATAAAAATATTTAGGTTTAATTTATACTTTATACGGTAATGGTTTTTTTTTTTTTTTTGAAAAATTATACGGTAATGGTGTACTTTGGGAGAATGAATATTTCTAACGAAGACAATATATTTGCTAGCGAATATACAGTCAGTGCCCGAGTCCAACGGGGAGTTATTTGAAGAATATTCTCTACATGATCTTAGGAGTTGGACTATGTGTTTAGAACTCCTTATTCTCTACGCATTTCTGGTTAGAGTTGGAGTCAAATTGATGAACCTGAAGATTGATGCAAAGAGACTTGATGCTTTTACAAGAATTTTTCTTGCAACCAGGATTACTATATATAAGCAGCACTCAATCCAACCACTTCTTTGCTATTAGGGTTAGACGTCAGACCAACAACACAACCTTAATATCTCGGGAAGAGATGATCTAGACCTAGGTGATAGGGGATGCTAATCAGATAGATCGGCAGCGAGGGGTGCTCATAAATCCACAACCAGAAGCAGAAAGATAAGTCGACGAGTTTAAAATGTAATTGATCTTGATTACTTAGTGGATGTTTACAGACTTGACAGTGGCCCGCTGATATACGTGCTTTCCACACCGATCAGCATAAACATTTGCGATATTTTTACTTTTCTGCATTTATGTTTCATGTAGAATAAAAGAGACAACAATCAACTTAATTAGTTTAAGTCAATTATCTAAATAGATTTTTCAATTTTCAATTGACATTAATTGGTATTTACTTTGTTAATGCAGATTTTAGTCCTCTTACATATTTGTGCAACGACAATTTGTACATTTATTTTTTATGATCTTCTTTATCATAACAAACATCAATTTTATATAACCACATTGTTTGTTTCCACCATATCACATCCCCTCGCCTTAATCCAAACACAACATTTTTCTTAACAAGCATTAACTACTCTCTCATCGTACCAACCGGTCAATATCTCTGCCGCTCCCGGCACGGTCTAACCATAATCAGATCATTTACAGAGTAGTAAAATTTCATCCCAAGTTTACTCTGCAAAATATTAAAGTCATCGACTCAAGCATAGAATGATTAGGTCCACAACAGTAAAAGAACTCAAAAAATAAGTACTTTCAAAACTGACTCATAATTATATTAGGATTTTCAAAGAATTTGAGATATACTATTAATTTCAAAATTGATTAAACAATCCAAGATTATATTAACAAGTTGAGAACCATTTTCGTTGATTTGTACGATCGAAGTGATCGAATCGTCGATGTTGTTCACGCTAACTTATCAATATTTTTTTCTAAGTGATTTACCCAACCAACTCATGATTAACGCGATTCGCATGGTCAACTTACATTTTGTTATCAAGAATTTCTAAATGATTAGCCCAGCCAACTCATGATAACGCGATTCCCATGGTCTTCTTTTATTTTGCTTTCATTCGCATTTGACAGAAGAGATTTTTTTATTTTTTTATGGCAAGAAGAGATCCTGGTAGGAGCTTCATGACTTTGATGTTGGCAGAATCCTCTTGAGGTGATTTGACTGTACATCTTCTTTCTAATAAGACATTTACTTTGATTATCTTTATACACTATACCTAGAATATATTCATTTATTGTAATCGTGATTGGGCGTTTTCCAACATTATAAATAATATTTTTCAAAAAAATATTTGTCTCAGTTCTTTTATACATTTAAAAGTTGTATTTAGTTTTCACATACTCCCGAAAACCCAACTTCTCTAAATTTAACAAAAATATTATTATCATCATACCTAAATATATATTGCAGCGGTGGGTTCAGGATTATCTTAGTGAAGGTCTATTTACACATAATTTTATAGGCCTTTACAATATGCAGTCCGAAATTACTTTTTGCAGTCCATATTTATACCTAATCTAACATATATACCCTTAATTAGTTTAACTACATTCAAATTGCAAATCAATCCATTATATTCACATTAATTTCATATTTATCCTAATTAATTCTATCATCATGTTTCTTCTCCTTCTCTCCTGCAAATCATCATCTTTCTCTCTTTCGTTTTGTCCTCTTCTTCAAATCAAAAAGGCTCATCAATTCATCATCAATTTATTCTTTTATTTTTTCATCATCGATTCATCAAATCAAAAATCTTTTTTTTTTTCATTTTCAAAAGAGTTAAATCTTTTTTTTCAATTTTGATTAGCGTAGTTTAAATTAAATTAAATTAAATTAGTTTAGTTTAGTTCAAATAAATTATGATTGATTATATTCAATATTAATTAATTCATAATATTTTGCTGGAATAAATTTTATTTCAATTCAAATTGGGTCAGTTTGAATAAATTTCAACAATTGGATAGAACAAACTTTACAATGACCTATCATTTGTTAAATTTGATTTTATTACTAGTGCTTATTTTTAATTTTTGAAAAATTATTACTAGTGTTTATAAAAGTAAAGTAAGATTTGACATTTATTAGTTAAACTCAATTTATTTACTAGTATTTGTGCAATGTCAAGTAATATTTTACATTCACTAGTTAAACTTAATTTAGCTACCGGTGTTTATAGAAATTTCAAGTAAGATTTGACATTTCACTAGGTAAATTCAATTTAGTAACTAGTATTTATAAAAGGTCAATATGATTTAACTTTTCATTAGTTAAACTCAATTTAGTTACTAGTGTTCAAGCAAGATTTGATCTTCACTAGTTAAACTTAATTTAGTAACTAGTAATTACAAAAACTCAAGTAAGATTTGACATTTTATTAGGTAAACTCAATTTAGTTACATGTATAGTCAATTAATATTTGACTTATCACTATTGTTCAAAAAAACCAAAAAACCGTAATCCGGCCGAAACCAAACCATTATGAGAATATGTTAATAGGTTTAAATCGGTTCGGTTAAACGGATTTGCAGGTTAATCGGTTCGGTTTATGGTTTTAAAATTTTAATACCGTTTTATCCGTTTAACCGTTTAATATTTTATATATTAATTATATATATATATATTTAGATTTTCTAAACCCCATAGAGTTTAGCCTTTTATAATGGGTTTAGAGCCTTTTACTTTCAAAATTCCTTAACCATTTTATATTAGAAACCATCCAACCATTCACGAATTTCCTTTGTAATTGTACGCCGACCAAATCGTACGCTGATCCCGCCGACCTCCGAGACCGAGAGCTCCTTCGAGAGTTTGTTTAACAAGCTGCAACTTTGTCTGTTCTTCTGTATCCTCAGAGCCTGAAAAGTAAAACTGAAATACTAAATTTAAAAAATAGCTTTTGCTTTTCCTTTACAATGAAACTAATTTGTTGATCCAAAACCATATTTACGTTTAAGCTATTTTTTATCTGAACTAATAGATTATTTTGGTTTTAAATCTCTTTGGTTCATGTCAAATTGTATGCAGATTTTGGATTGAAGGTTTTTGGAGCTCGAAGGTTTTGCGTCCACTTGGAGTAGTATTTAGATGATTCAAGAATCTGATGTTTGATAATTTTGTATTGCAGTTGAATTGACAAATAAATTTTCGTAGTTGAATCATGGACTTTTGTAAAAATTTCTACCACGTTGGCAGTATTTTAGTGATGACATTTTGATATTTGTGGTAGTCTCCCCTCTAGAGTGAATTTGTTCATTTTCTCTTTTCTCTTTCCTCTTGTATCTTATTTCGTTTTTTAATTTATTGTCAAAGTGATCGATAAATGTGTAAACCGATTATAACCGTGGAACCAAAAAAATAAAGTGAAACCGATATTAACCGAACCGATATAACCGATAATACTATTGGTTGGTTAAAAAGTTTTCTTTCTAATTTGATAAATCGTAGAAACCGAACCGTTTAACTTGTAAAGCTATTAACCAACCGTTGAATAGCCCTACTTATCACTAGTCAAATTCAATTTAGATACTTGCGCTATAGAAAGTCAAGTAAAATTTGACCTTTCATGGTTTATTGGTTTGGTGGGTTTAGGTTTTAGAATTTAGTGGGTTGATACAATTTCTACACTAAGCATTAAATAAATATAATATGTAATTGGGAGGAACCATTAATACCATTATGGTTACAACTTACAACTAACATATAATTTTATACATATCTACACCCTTAGATCATTTCTAATCTAATGATCATCATTAATTAGAATTTCCTTATTCTCTTTATGGATTTTTTGTTTTTAACTTTCTCGCCTTTTTAACTTTCTTTGCCTAATGGTCATCTAATGGTCACCATTTAACAACCAACTTCAATGCTATTAATTAGTAGATATTAATGGGATAGTAAAGTCAATTTTTTGAAAAACTAATATCTAAATATATCATGATTTTTTCAAAAATTGAGAAACGACGAAGCCATAAAGTTTGTTCTATCCGATTGTTGAAATTTATTCAAACTGATCCAATTTGAATTGAAATAAAATTTATTCCAGCAAAAATATTATGAATTAATTAATATTAAATATAATCAATCATAATTTATTTAAACTAAACTAATTTAATCTGATTTAATTTAAACTACGCTAATCAAAATTGAAAAATAAGAAATAAACTCTTTTGAAAATGAAAAAAAAAAAAGATTTTTGATTTGATGAATCGATGATGAAAACAATTAAAGAATAAATTGATGAGCATTTTTTATTTGAAGAAGAGGACAAAACGAAAGAGAGATGATGATTTGCAGGAGAGAAGGAGAAGAAACATGATGATATAATTAATTAGGATAAATATGGAATTAATGTGAATAAAATGGATTGATTTGCAATTTGAATGTAGTTAAACTAATTAAGGGTATAAATGGTAGATTATGTATAAATATGGACTGCAAAAAGTAATTTCGGACTGCATATAGTTAAGCCCTTTTTTATATGAGTCGGTCTCTGAGTAGACCGTCTATATTCTGACAGAATATAGACCAATAATTAAGTTGTAAATAGTGTATAAGACAAAAACACGGAGGGACCTTTATGCAATTTTAGAAAATTTTAGACAAAACACGGAGGGACCTTTATGCAATTTTACAAAAACACTGAGGGACCTTTATGCAATTTTATAACATGGAACCTGAAGGTTAAAACATTAAATTTTTAACATGTAACATGAAGGTTTTAACACGAAACATTAAGATTTTAACACGAAACATGAAGGTTTTATAACATGGAACCTGGAGGTTCAAACATGAAGTTTTTAACATGTAACATGAAGGTTTTAACACGAAACATTAAAATTTTAACACGAAACATGAAGGTTTTATAACATGGAACCTGGAGGTTAAAACATGATGTTTTTAACATGTAACATGAAGGTTTTAAAACGAAACATTAAGATTTTAACACGAAACATGAAGTTTTTAACATGAAGGTTTTAACACGAAACATTAAGATTTTAACACGAAACATGAAGGTTTTATAACATGGAACCTGGAGGTTAAAACATGAAGTTTTTAACATGTAACATGAAGGTTTTAACACGAAACATTAAGATTTTAACACGAAACATGAAGGATTTATAACATGGAACCTGGAGGTTAAAACATGAAGTTTTTAACATGTAACATGAAGGTTTTAAAACGAAACATTAAGATTTTAACACTAAACATGAATGTTTCATAACATGGAACCTGGATGTTCAAACATGAAGGGCTGGCACTATTCACTGGCACTGTTTACGCGCGGGTTACTGTAGCGCGTGAAAATCCTAATTTTTCAGAAATTGCAAATTGGTCCCTCCGTGTCTGTATAGTTAACATATCAGTCCCGTCTATATTTTGATCAGAATATAGACGGTCTATTCCAAGACTTATCCTTTTTATATTATTGTCTTTATTTGAAACTTTGAAATTTTTTGTAGATATTACAAGTAATACTTTTAAAATAGCAGTGACATAAAATTACAATTTATTATAAATATACACTAAAAGAAGTGGGTGAGCTAGTAGTACCTCCACCACTGAAAATTTGTACTCCCTCTTTATCAACTATATCAGCACAAAATGTTTTTTTCTGTTAAAAATTCTAAATTTTGATTGAATTTTTTAACGCGTAGATAAATAAAAAAATAATCGTATTTAATACTGTTCAAATAGTCATAACATGTAGTGTATTAATATTAATTTTTTATATATTGATAATATACATAGTTGAATATATTAACAGTTAAACACGTGTATATCAGACTGTGAAAAAGATTCCTTGCAAATATAACTGGTAATGAGGAAGTACCATATTTGGAGAAAGTCTAAGAGACAAATGTATATTGAAACATGGGGCCATAAGTATAAGTATATGATAAGATATTATTATAAATTTTAGCCACGGTATAAGAAATTTAAAGGTGCTAGAACATTCTTGCAAAATGATTTTATATTTCTCGCAATCCCCCAATTATTCTCTCAACCTCTTTCCATCTTGTTATGACGTCATCATCGTGACCAAAGATCAACGTCGGAGAGGTAAAAATATGGGATAGATATGTGTATGATCAAAAACTCTTTATAAGCTTACTTCAAATTTGCTCATTTTGTTTTGGCACATCCAAATTTGGTAAAGTTTAGACTGTTTACACCCTCTAATTTTACATTTTCTACTTTCTACTCCTTTACAATTTATGAGGCGTCAATATATAGAAAAAACTGAGGAAGTACAAAAACACCCATAGTCTACAGACAGTTAGACACATGTGCAAGGAACAGACTATCGTTGCTCACTGATAAGTGGCTCTCAAATTCCAACCTCAGTGACAACACCGATAAAAAGAAATATAAATTTTTTCATTTGAAACATGTCTAGGCTTTAGAGATTTTAGGGCCACGATTGAAGCTTTCTCTGTAAAGCTATGGTGAAAGTTACAACTAAACCATACTATATGAACAAGATTCCTTTGGAATCTCCCTGATAGTTATAAGACCTCATCCACCTAGAAAAGAATTTGTCAAGTCACTGAGTTCTCTAATGGTCACTCTAGAGTGATAGTAGGTTCAGGACAATCCCCTTTTTGGGATGCAAACTGGACTGGTCAAGGTGCCCTATGTTACCTTTGGCCTAATATGGAGATACCATTCTCTGATATCTCCATAGCCCAGTTCTTTCATGATAAAAACATGTGCTTACCCCAACTGGAGCCTTTCTTGGCTACCCACATTCTATTTATAATACAGGAACTGGTGATTACTCAAACTCATTCTGATGTGCTGGTTTGGGAACCCTCTTCGAATGGAAAGTTCTCAGTTAAATCGGCTTACAAGCAACTGAAGAACAGACAACCTCAGCAGCTCTCCATTAATCAGGTATGGAATAAACATGTCCCTGGAAAAGTATCAATATTTATATGGAGGTTTTTCAACATGTTGCTTCCATTTGATGATATCTTGATGAGATTCGGTATACAACTAGCTTCTAAATGTCCTCTTTGCAACCATATTGACTCTATTGACCATTTCTATAATGGATGTGCTCCAAATTTAGTAGTCTTCAATATGATGCATAATTTACTGTCTATCCTAGTCCCTCAGTTCATAAGTTCAAAACACAGACTATCTTTTTATCTGAACTACAAAGGGCCAACTAAAGTACATACCTCAGTTACTTTAACTTCAATGATGCTAAACAATGTGGAATATCTGGGGCAGAAGAAATAAAATGATTTTTGATAATCTGAGCATAGATAGTATGGCTTTATTCATATCTATTTTTAAACAAGTATCTATGCTCTTCTCTGTTTACCCTATTTATGGAAATGCACTGAAGGTCAAACATTTCACTGATATTGGTTTAGTTCATTTCCTTAAAAAGAAAATACCTAAACCAATTAAGATAGTGAAATGGTACCCTCCTGATAGTGGGTGCAAAATTAATGTTGATGGATCTTTCATCTCATGTGATAAGGTTGGTTTAGGGGTTGTGATTAAGAATAATGCTGGGTTAGTAATAGCCATGTACAGAAGTCACACGAAAGCCTCCTCTCCCCTGCATGCAGAGCTTCTTGCTATCCAATTAGGTTTGAAAAAAAGTTTGGAAGTTGGTTCCCCTTTCACATTAGAATCTGACTGTAAATTAGCAGTGGAAGGAATTAAAAACTCTTTTGTAGCTAACTGGTCAGTTCTGAATCTCTGTCATGAGCTGAGCTTTTATGCCAGCAAAGTTGGACATGTTTTTAGGGAAACAGTTGCTGATTTTCTAGCTAAAATGTCCTCTGTGGACTCTATATCTTGCAACCTTATAGTTATAAATTCCCCACCAAAACTTAAAGGATTGATCACTTTGGATAGAATAGGAATTCCTTATATAAGGTCCTCCTAAGTACATCTATAAAATGTAACCCTTTCTTTTATAGTGAAATTTTGATGCTGCTGCATCTCTCTTTACAGGTTGAAGACCATTTGTTTCTTTAACAAAGGTGGTGGCAGAGCAACAAGTAGCAGCAAATAACTCAGCAAGTCCCTTGGTAACAGGATGGAGTACTTCAACTCCCTTTTGGTATTCACCTTATGCACCCAAGCTCCCATGGATGCTCTCAGCAATCCAATTCCTAGGTGTGTTCAATGGTGTACAAGTCCCTGCCAAAGGAGCCACTGCCCAGTTTTGCAAGGCATTTTATTTTCCTAACTTTCCCCTAAATCCTCTTAGTTGATTCTTGAAAGATGGCTTGTGAATGACTTGTTTTGGGTTGAAGATGCACCAGGGGTAGGTGCATCAGGGTAACGAGCTATTCATAGGAATTCTTTCTATGCATCAACTTCAAGGATTATATAGTCTACTAGTATTTCTGTGTATCTCAGTCTTCTAGTTCATGTCTAAAATTGATTATACTATGTATTTTTTGTGGTTTTCATGGTTTGAGGAGCCTTATATATACCTCCCACCATTGGTGGTTTCAAAAAAAAAATTAAAAAAAAGAAGTGAAAGATCAAAGACAAAATAGTAAATGTTCAAGCAAATTAAATGAAAGATCAAGACAAAACATGAATACTCAAGGGAATTGACTAAGATCAAGCAAATTGACTAAAAGATCAAGAAAAACTGTAAATGCTCATTCTCTTGGTCATTGGTCTCCACTAGTCTCACAAGAAATAGACTTTAACTTTTTTTAAATTGATTCAAAAATGATTTGATCTGAATAATTTTATTTGTGTGCAAATACAAGTTATAAAAATGGAATGTTTTTAAAACACGGTAACCAAACTAACTTTAACTCACTAATCACTAATCATATGTCAACTGAATAGTCAAACTGAGATTACCTTTACTTTAATCATGATCAACAACGGTTTCACACTTTCACTAACACGATGGCCGACGTGAGCCAAGGGAATCACTTGTGACTTGTCTAGTACATTTACATTACTCTCAAAACACAGAATTTTGTGTTATTCACACTTTACAAATCATGAATTTTGACACGAGATATTAATTTGCGAAACGATTTAAGTTCATTGTACTTGATATAACTGAAATCTGTTCAACTGAAACAAATGAAGCTAAAAATTGGAGCTAAAGTCCTCTTTGTCCCATTCGGACAAACTTGATTCTCCTTCATTTCGCTTTCTCAACTCAACAAAATCCGATGCCAGAAACTAGCAAGCAATCGTCACCGTCCTTAATCACTGTTGCCATTCATATTCCATTATAAAAAAGGGAGCATAATATCCCACTAGTACCATCGCACTCGACCAATTTAGTCGGTAGTTTCTGACAGAACTTTGTTACTGTACATTTGTACAAACTGAAAAGTTTTTTACCGGGCTGAGCGAAAATGTCCGGCGAAGGAGAAGGAGAAGACACGTTGGAGCATACTCCCACCTGGGTAGTCGCCGCCGTCTGCGCCGTCATCGTTTTCGCCTCCCTCGCCGCCGAGCGCGGCCTTCACTACGCCGGAAAGGTCCCTACCTGAGCTCACTTGCTTTGATTGCTTTCGCTTTATTTTGAATTCTTGATCCCGTACTTTTGTGTAAAGTGTTTATTTTGTCGGTAAGGCTAAATCCAAGTTTGTAAAATGCAAACACCTGTTTATATATCAATTCTTTTGCCGATGTTAAGGTTTAGTTTAGTTTACTTAAAAAGCATGTGATTTATGTTCATTTTGGTGAAAATTTGCATTGATCCCGTGAGTGTGTGTTTGTGTGTGCTGTAAATTTGAATGCTTACTAACAACTACTTTGTTGTTTGTTAACCCCAATTTGGAAAGATTTGAATCATTCTCATCCAACAAGTAAAATGTAAAAGAACATGTTTTGCTTTTGCAGTATCTCAAGAGAACGGGCCAGAAACCTTTATTTCAAGCTTTGCAGAAGGTTAAAGAAGGTTCGTTATTCTTAAGTGTCACTTCTTGTTCTTAGTTATTTTAATGAATGTACAACTTTTTTATGCTAGGAGTCATTTTGACGAATGTAAAACGCATATTATCTGGAATGAAAACAAGATTTGAAAATTTAATGCTCTTTGAAGTGTATGCTATCCAATATTAGTCAATGAATGTCTTTATGGTTGCAGAGTTGATGCTCCTAGGTTTTATATCGCTGCTGCTTACAGTGTGTCAAAAGAGTATAGCCAAAATTTGTGTGGCGGAGTCGGTGGTCCAACATCTCCTTCCGTGCTCATTGCTCCCGGAGCCCTTATCAACTCATGAACCTAGTGCTCATCGCCGCTTGCTCGCAGAGGAAGAGGCTGCTACTGGTTATTGTGCTTCAAAGGTATGTAAAGTTGTGTGTTTGCATGACATTCTTAGTCAAATGAATCTTATGTTTTTTTGTTTGTATAACCTTTTTGTAGATTAATCTTGTTATTACACATATGACAGTTGAGCTGAGGTGGGAATTACAGTCTCGGTGAATTTTGTCTCTTTACACTCCTTTTTGCTCTTGCAGGGTAAGGTCCCATTACTGTCACTCGAGGCCTTGCATCATCTGCACATCTTCATCTTCGTTTTAGCTGTAACGCATGTGTCATTTTCAGTTCTCACTGTTCTGTTTGGAGGGGCACAGGTGAGTTTTAAATTTCTATATTTTTCTTAATCCCTATTATACTCCTTAACCGACTCAGATGTGATATGTTAGATACGTCGGTGGAAGCACTGGGAAGATGCTATCAACAAAGAAAATTTTGACACTCAACAAGGTAAGAGATTACCTACATGTATCTTAAAGTTTTATCTCCAAAAGCTTTTTTTTTTTCATGGCGATTACGAAAAGTTAAAATACAGAAACTTCCTTTGAAAATAGTTTACTATCTAATTACTGGCAATTCATGCAGTGCTGAAACGGAGACACAAGGTCACTCATGTTCAGGACCATGATTTCATCAAGCATCGATTCCTTGGTCTTGATTGCTTATCTGTTCTTTTGAGTTGGTTGGTAAGCTATTTTGTACTTCCTACCTGTTTAAAGAAAATCAATTTTGAAACATGCATCTTGTCAGACTGCCAGTACTACTTCTGTGTTGAGTTTAATCTCATGTAGCAGATCAATTAGTTGCAATTCCATTGTTTCTTTTACCTAGCTTGCTGTTTGCAGGTCGTATTGCATACATTCACCATGCAAATTTCTATATAATGTCCTTTTGTTCTGTATTGACAGCAAATGCTCCCTTAAAAAGAACATAAATTCACCATATGTAATTCATTGTGGAGGAAGTTCTGATGGACAGATGTGTCCAGGCATTACGCTCCCCACATCATGCATTAACCAAAATAAAGGAAACTTGTATATCTCTTCTCATTTGGTGGTTTTTGATTCCTTCTCATTTTCTAAAGGAGCCATGGGCATGATTCTGATGCTTCAATAATTAGTAATATGTTAAATTTTTATCACTTCTTCCAGCACTCTTTCGGTAAGCAATTTTACGGGTCTGTCACAAAATCAGATTATGTTGCTCTCAGATTGGGTTTCATCATGGTAAGTCAGTTGTAAATTAACGAACAAGTCCCTCCCTTTTTATAATAGTTTCTTGATTTTGTGTGACTTTTTCCTCTAGACTCATAGCAGGGGAAACCTAAAGTTTAATTTTCACAAATACATGATACGGGCTCTGGAAGCTGATTTTAGGACTGTTGTTGGTATAAGGCAAGTTATAGCTTTCCTGCATATTACGCTTGTGAATCGGTTAGGCTCATCGTTTGATGATTTACTGATACCTGATTAACTATTATAGCTGGTATTTGTGGATATTCGTGATCATATTCCTGCTGCTGAATCTTAATGGTATGCCACCTTAAACCTATTGACCTGTTAATATTATACCCCGGTGATGTTTGTATTCTTACATGTACCACTTATATATAATATGCCTTTGCTTCTGCAGGCTGGCATACTTATTTTTGGATTGCATTCTTTCCTTTCGTTGTAAGTGGTATTCTTTATGTTTATTATTTTATCTTTGGTTCTTAGTTTACTGTTGGGATTTGAATGTGTGCCATTTTTTAGTTGCTTCTTGCTGTTGGGACGAAGTTGGAGCATGTGATTTCTGAACTGGCTCAAGAGGTAGCCGAGAAGCATGACGATATACGAGGGGAATTGGTGGTGCAACCTTCCGATAACCACTTTTGGTTCCATCGGCCCCAAATAGTGCTGTTCTTGATACATTTTATCCTCTTCCAAAATGCATTTGAGATTGCATTTTTCTTTTGGATATGGGTAACAAGACCTTTCACCCTAGCCATCAACTTTATTACAAGTTTAGCCTTCCGTTTCCGCCATAACCACAAATTCTCGCCTTTTGTAGGTTCAATATGGTTTTGAGTCCTGCATTATGGGGCAAGTTCGCTTCATCGTCCCTAGGCTAGTCATAGGGTAATGATGCTTTATATGCTTTAAAATCACGCTAAGCTGAAAAAATCCCTTTTTACGCAATTTCATCGTTTTTGTAGGGTGTTCATCCAGGTACTCTGCAGCTACAGCACTTTGCCACTTTATGCAATTGTTACTCAGGTAAGCCATGTTAAGCTCTTGAAACCAACCTTAGTTTATATAACCATTCATCTCAATCCTACTGATATGAGTCCTTGTTTCACTTTACTGAAGATGGGGACTCACTTTAAGAAGTCGATATTTGAAGAGCACATTCAAGTAGGCCTAGTCGGGTGGGCGCAAAAAGCAAAACGCAACAAGGGGCTGAACTCCGCGTTCAAGGGCCGGTCCAACCAAGGAAGCCAACCCGGTGGCAGCAGTGCTGGTGGTGCTGCCACGGCTGTAGAGATGGGTGCGATTGAGCGTAAGGATACTGCAGCAGCCCCGAGCGAGACTGCTTAGTGTGGCTTGCAAAATGGCAGCCTCTTATGCTAGTGTTGTTGTTGTTGTTGTTGTCTTAGATCATGTTCTGTGAGTAGAAAGTTATGTTGATGCCACTCTCAGAGTTGGCTTCTGTGAAGAGAAAAAAGAACAGCTAATTATTGGAGAAAAAAAGAATAGCATGTTGTAACATCAGCACTTTGCTGGAATTCAATTTTCCATAGCTTGTCACAAAAAAGAATTAGTAGAATTTTGATTAGAAGTGTCTATTTCAAACCTTCAATTGCGCTTTTTTTTTTCTTTTTTTTTTTAAAAAACTTTATAAATAAAAGCTAATATTACATTTACATGATAAGGGTGAGATGAAGACAGCTCGTGATAGCTTTTTTATTTAATCTTAATCAAACACCTTTCAAGATTTTTTGACAACATTTGTAACCACTCTCGCACTATGAAATAAAATAATTGAAAATTTTATGATTCGGAATTGTATATAACACCAACGAGGTCATATTCATACAAGGTGACAAAGTTTGGTACAGCTGTGCTTATAATGAAATTATCTTCTACTTCTTTGTGAGAAAATACTTCTAGTGTTTGGTAAATTAGCTTATAATTGCTATTTTTAGAATTAAAAACAGTTGGAGTGTTTGGTAAATTTAAAGTTAAAAGTGTTTTTAATTGATAAAATGTCTATTTTTAGAAGAAAAAAAAAACACACTTTTTAAAAAAGTTGGGGTATGCCTACTTCTACTTTTCCCTTGAAAACAGCTTCTACTTCTTTCAAAAGTTATTTGTTTTTAAGTTACCAAACAGAAAAAGTCGTTGAGTTTTGAAGTAAAGTAACAAAAAAAAAAAAGTAATACCAAACACAGTCATAATCCTATTAAATTATTTATAATATGTTCTCTTAGACTTATTTTTTTGTTGAACTTAGGCCCTGTTTACCAGAGCTTATCTGTAGTTCAGTTCAGTTCAGTTCAATGAAAATGCAATTTGATGAAATTCAGGTTAATTCAGTCATGCTGATTCCATTTTTCAATACATCAATTTTCACTTCAGTTCAGTTCAATTCAATTCAATTCAATTTAATTCAGTTCAGTTCAGTACATCAAGAAATAAGTTTTAGTATACAGGGCCTTAATCAAACAGAAGAGAATATCTTAGATAAGACCGGAACTAGATTTGAATCGTTTGTGCAATGAATGTTTGTGTTACAGCCAAATCAAAATCACGAAAACGTGATTAAGGTGTTAGGAACAATTCCTCCTTCGTTGTCAACTAACCAAAAACAAATAAGGACTATATTTTTAAATATTTTCTTTTTCTGTTTACATCAACCAAACAGTGCTTGACAACACATGGAATTGGCGACAATCGCGTCAATCCGATGAATAATCTTATGTATCAGAAAACAACCAAGGGCCACATGAATTATTTGTGTGACATTTTCATACTCTAGCTGAGAAAATTTTGATGGTCTACTTGATAATAGGCTAGTGATCATTAGTAATTTGGAATTCGATTTATTTAATGATCCATCCCTTTCTCAATTCGATATTTGTATAATATGACATTATAATTAGCCTTATAATACAAATATTTAAAATTAATAAATTAATTTTTAAAGTGCTTATAATTTGGATACTTCTGATATCATATGAACCATAGACAATTAAGAATAATTTTTTTTTATTTGAAATAAATAAGGAACAAATTTGATCTAACATGTGTGGCACGTACAGCAAGTCAACCACCAGCAAATTAATCAAGATAATGACTAACGAACTAATCACATGAGTTTTTAAAAATAGTAAACAATCCGAATTTCAATTGAAAATTAAACATTGATTAACAATTAATATTTTATCTAATTTTTAATTTTTTTCAAACAGACTGAAACACATGTTTAACGGTCATAAGTTAGTTTTTCAACCAAAATGAAAATAGAATTAACATAAATCAAGGTTTTTATATATAAAAAACAAGGTTTTCAGAGGTCGACAGAGTTCGGCGGAAAGAGTAAGGCCGGAAGCTGGAAAGGGTAAGTCCGGCAAAGTTCGGTAAAGCCAGTAAAGTTCGCCTAGAAAAAGTAAAATTGGAAGAGTTCAACTATAAAGAATTAGGCCGGTAAAGTTCGGCTAGAAAAAATAAAACTGGAAAATTTCAACTATACAGGGCAAGACCGCCAAAGTTCGGCTAGTGAAGGCAATCAACGAGTAAGGTCGGAAAGATCGGAAATCAGGTCAGGAACAAAAATAGCTCTTGATACAAGCAAATGTAAAAACTTACCAGCAATGATGATTTATGTTCCAAATTAGTAAGTGGTCGATTTACCAGATATTGCGAAATTCCAATTCTAATTATTTTTATTTCCCCACTAGACCAAGGAAAAAACGTTTCAATTTTGAGCAGACGGATCGGACTAGAGCTAAATCCAACGGTCCCCAACTCCCCATGCAAAACTTGTGGATGCTTTAAATTGCCATGGATTGGGGTGGAAATTGGAATTGGATGATAAGGTAAAATTTATTATAAAAATCTTTCGTTTGAAATCTTTGTTGTTGATATTTCCCTTAATACATATTTTAACAGGCAATAGTATATAACAATGTTAGGTCTCATCTAGTAGTATCAAATATACTACCACTAAAACTAAATGACTCCTCTCCTTCTTCCCCTCCCTTCTTCTTCCCCTCTCTAAACTCTAGTCGTCGGCCAAAAAGAAACCTTAGATATTTGTTTCTTGATTTTTTTTTTTGCTTTAAATAAGTGTGAATTCACACATTAATAGTGTTTTTCGATATGATCAATTAGATCTTGTGTTTATGATGCTCGGTCTGGTTGTTCATGTTGAAGTTTTGTTAGCGATCTAGTTTACAGAATGTGTTTCGTGTTTTTTTGTTTCTTGATATGCTGTTGCGGATCGTGTTTCTGTTCGTGATTTGTGCCTTTCAAGGGCTGAAAGCTTGGAGAATATAAATCATGCTTTTTATCAGGTGATGTTACAGTTATAGCAGATCCCTGATTGGCTTTGTGGTTGATGCATGATGCTCCTTGCCAACCAGATATAGTTTTCGCGGCAGCAAGTTAATTTCCCCAAGGGCGATATTACAATTTTATTGGATCTCTTTAATGTAATAGTACAGACAGATAGTCTGGTTAACATGTAGTTTGGTTACCCTTTCCATAGGTTGGTTTGATTGTATGTCAATTCCACTGTAAATCGATGTTGGGCGTTTCCCACCAACATATGAATGATATTTGATTTCAAAAAAAAATGTTAGGTCTCATCTCATTTGATTGAGTTTATTTCTTGTTAAAATGAAATGAATTAAACTGAACTAAACTGAAATAAATGTAAATATATTATCTAAACTGAAATAAATTTAAATTTACTAAATTGAACTGAAATAAATTTAAATATATTTAACTGAATTGAGCTGAAACAATTTTGAAATTTATCGTATATCATTGTAATCTATAGTAAAAATGTAGCTTATAATAAAAAAAATATTGAACTGAATTAAAAAATATATAAATACATTTTTCTGAACTGAAAAAATATAAATATATATCTGAACTGAAATAAATATAAATAAATGTAACTGAACTGAACAGATTTACAAAAAAAATCTAGCAAACAGGGCCTTAGAACTAAATTTTTAAGAGACCAATCGTGGGAGGCACCGGCCAGCGCCTCTCGCCGGTCCGGTGGTGACCTCCCCACCCCGACCTTAATTATTCTTCCGGCACCCTTTTTCTCCCTCAAACCGTGACCTAGAACAACCATCGGAGACGCTGTACGGGGCCCGATTTGTAGCAGTCTGATCCAGACGCCGGCGCCTCGACTGCAGTTTCCAAGCTCTTACCGACAGGGATAACCGACACCATTAGGAGTAGGCTAAGGTGTGGACTGGAGCGTTCTCATGCACTGGCCGCCTCATCGCCGCCACGCCCGCGCGTTCGGCACACGCGCCTTCGTTTCGCTGTCGTCACTGCGCCAGCGTCCGCCACCAAGCTGCACTTTTGCCGCCAGAGATTGGGTTACTTCTTTTTTGGTTTTTTATTATTTCCTCATTCGGTTTGCAGTATTAGTTTTTAATTTTTTTAGAATTTATGGGATAATGCTTTAACCTAGGTCTTTTGATGGGATATTAGATGATTGTTGTATGCCAATCTGAGTTTACCGACGGGTCATTTTTGCATGGTAAACAAGGTTTTGGATTCTGATCTGGTTTATTGTACGGGAAGGAGAAATCCAAGTCAATTGTAGTTTGTCAACTTACTTTTTGGCGACCCCGTTGCAGCCTAGATTAGTAGACCTCACAGGCTGATTGTAGCTTGTAGTGTGTTATACAGTTGTCGTACGTGCTTAATACTATCAATAGCTCTCTGGAAAATCTCTTTTACCGTGAGGTGGACCGGAGAGTGAGCGTTTACGCTGATAGAGTCTGAATGGACTAGGATGTCTCTTTTACCGTGAGGCTACTCGGAAAGTGACGATAATATATGAGCGTAGTCTAATATTCTAAGTACTATCATTGGCAGTTAACTAATGAGATCAGTATTGGTTAGTTTTGCGGGTAGTATTGACCTTACCCTTTCATCCCTTGTTTTTATTTGTAGTTTTCTTTAGTTTAGTTTGTAGTTTATGTTGTTATAGACATTTGACACAGACAAGATTTAGAATTGTTAGATTATTAGAAACTTCTATGGATTCTTACTCATCGCCTCCACTTGTAGAGTTACCTTAGCATTAGGTGGTGTTAGCCCACCCCTAGTTCCCTTACTTGAGGGTTCTAGTTTGTATCCGCATTGAGTTGGGCAACGGACTTTGTACTTTTTCTGTTTGTTACTAAAGGCATAAGGAATCCAATATAATCATTCCACCAACAGGAGAATTTGTAATTAAATATTCACAAAATAAATTTAATTATCAATGTCATAAAAATCTTTTTAAAACATACAATTATTGAATAAAATCTCTTCTGTTGACCGTGATCCCGTTCACTTTAATTAAACTAAAAACGCCTACGTTGCTATCAATGTGGGTACACGTATAGACTCAACTTTAATTTATACCTTAGACTTCATAATATATTAATTAGGGTGTTGCTATTTGCACCACCCTTGAGTGGAAAGTAGGTGTAAATTACCTTGGGAATATAAAAAGTAACCAATATTTATCTAAAAAGTGTAAATGACTTACCTCTTTACCAACATGCATCATTAAAAATAATTGATTATGTCTTTTGAATAATTTGTTAATTCGTATTTAAGCAAGGTGTATTTGTTAAATTAAATAATTTAAAAGGTATTTAAATTAAGTAAAATTAATTTTTATTTATATAAATTATTCATTTTGATTCTTAATAAATAACTATTGACACACGTACTTATAAAATATATCTAAATTGGTATGATAGAAATTAAAGAAATGAAACTATAAAGTTTTATCTCAATAATGAAAATATAAGAACAGAAGAATAATGGTTTAATTTATGTGGAGAATACTTTTAAAAAACATGAAAACGATAATTATTTAGAGAAACTAGAAAAATTTGATTAAAAATTAAACCGGCAATAATCGATTGCAATTACTCGATTCGTACAAATATATACATTTGAATATCACTGTCTCATTTAATAAAATTAATTTTGTTAGTTTTGATTAGTTGCAACATTTTCAATATAAATATTATTAATTATGCCTTCTTATTCCAGAAAATTATGTGTTCATTATTAATATAGTTATATTATTTGTAAAATAATGGAATAAATTCATATCAACATTAGAAGGTATTAATAATTTAAAAATAACTCCATTAATTAAGCATTAGAAACTAATATGAAAAAGAGTTGCCTATCTAAAAAGTAGTATTTAATTATGATTAGTTTATTTAAAGGGGACAATTATCTAGATTACACCACCCTAAAGCTGACCCACCCATTTGTAGGTGGTGCAAATAGCAAATAGGGTGGTGTAAATAGAATCACCCTATTAATTACCCATTAGTTACATTGTGGACTTGTAATCTATTCTATCAAATCTGACTCCCATAAACAATACAGGTATAATTGCATAACACATCCTCATATTTTCGTCAAATACAAGATTCCATCCTTGTAAATGTCTTCTCCTTTTCTTTTTCCAACTAACAACATAAAATTGTGATGATTTATTTACTCCTTCAAATGTTGAATTGAGAAGTTATTTCATTTACAAAAAAAAAAAATAGAAAATGCTTTCTTCATTCCACTTTGTTGTTCTTAGCATTAGCACTTTTAGCAGTCACTTATATTAAGAAAAAAGTGAACAAAGAAAGAAATGTAAAAATAAAATAAAAGAAACTGATGAAAGAAAAATAACTTAAATTAAATACCCTGGTGTATGCTAATGATTGTTTTCAAAATACTTAAATAAGAAATAAATAATGGAACATCTAATTTTTTTTTCAAAATAGCATAGAGGTTATGGGAAATATATTATATCTTAGGCATTGATAAGGGAGTATAAATGAGGAGATTTTTTAGCGTAAGCAATAATCCAAATAAGATCCTAATAGAAATATTCTTCTCCTATTCTAGTGAGATTTGAACTATTTTCGTGTAATAGTATTATATGATTTCAACACTATAATATCCAAAGATTTAAAGTAATCTTTTTAGTGAAGAAAGTATGTAATCTTACCAAAAATATTTTTCCAAGATCCAACATTTCAAATTTGTCATCAATGCAATTGTTTGATAAATTACTTAATGTAGATCATTCACACAACCATTTATTCTCATGGGTGTACTATTCCTATATTCCTATGTTCATACTCCTCCTAGTGAGTCAAAGTCTAGTATAGTATTATCATAAAAAAGAAAAATCTAGGATATTAAAAAACGAAAAAAAGAAAAGGAATTTGCAAAATCACCAAAAATAAAGAGTGTGATTTGTAATTTGACCATAACCACAAAATTATTATTTTTGAACTAAATAGTACTTACCATAATTTTGTCTTTCACAAGAAGAGTCTGCCACTCTCGGGAACTGGACGGGAAGAGAAAGAGGCAAGAAAAAGATAGCATTTGTCGCACTTCCATTTCTGAGAAAATAACCGTTTCATTTATGAGATTTTGGCATCCATTTTCTTCTGTCCCGACAAAAACCTTAATTTAATCACCATTTCCATTTCTATTTCTAATCCAAACATACGACACCGAACGATTCGTCTTATTATTCCCCCACTGTTGTCATCTTTCCCAATTTTCTTTTTTCTCCTTTTTTTTTGAGTATTTAAATGTGAATTTTCCGGCCAAAAAGACTTGTTTTTTGCTGCATTGATTCTGCGCTTCTTCACGTTCTTGTTGCTGGGTCGTGCCTTTCACACCTGGTGGGGAATCTGGGATTGGAAAAAGCATAATTCTTTATCTTTTTTTTTTGGCTATTTATTGAGTGGGAATTTTTGAAGTTGAGGGGAAATGGCAGGCGGCGGAGAAGGTGAAGAAACGTTGGAGTTCACTCCCACGTGGGTGGTTGCTGCTGTCTGCACGGTCATCGTCTTCGTCTCCCTCGCTGTCGAGCGACTCATTCACTACACCGGAAAGGTGGTTCCATTTCCCCGTTCTTCCTTTTTTCTTAGATTTTTCAATAAAAATATCACCTTTTGTTTTTGAATTTCCTGTGTGCTATTTCACTGTGCAAAGACAGTAGCAACTGATGCATGATCCGTATGGCCGATTGGAGAAATGCTTAGCTATCGACTGTTGTTTTATCTCACTGTCAAATGCTAATTGTGATTTCTGCTTGTTTTAACTTTTGGTGACTAGTAGAAAGTATGTTTTTTTATGGTTGTTGTTATATGATCTGTAAGATTAGTTGTTGGATTTGGAGTAATTTATGAGTGCTATGTTTTAAATTTTATGGCTGAAGGTTAGGTTTATGTTTTTGACAGTATTAAATTCTTCTTTTTTTCTTCTGGAAATGATCCTATTTAGAGTTCTATTTGAGTGTGTTTTGAGGTTTTCTGCTTATGATCCTAACTTAAAGTTGTTTCATTTTATGGAAATGAATGCAGTACCTCAAGAAAAGGAACCAGAAGCCGCTCTATGAAGCTTTGCAGAAGGTTAAGGAAGGTAATTTTAAATGTCCTTCTCTATTTGGTTTTTAATCTTAGCTTGTTGTTTTAGTTTTTTTTGTATTAGAAACACAAACTCAATGCTCTTTTGGAATGTTATCCAATTTTCTGCTGCAGAGTTGATGCTCTTAGGTTTCATATCACTGCTGCTGACAGTGTCACAAGGAAGTATAGTTAAGATTTGTGTGCCTAAGTCAGTGGTCCAGCACCTTCTGCCGTGTGCGCTGCCCTCCGAGTCTTCATCCAGTGAAGGAGGATCTGGTCATGAACCCAGTACTGGTCATCGTCGCTTGCTTGCAGAAGAAGGTCTTAATGCTGGCTATTGTGCTGCAAAGGTATCTGATGGTGTTGGTGATATAAATGTTGTGTTTATGAATTGTCTTTATCATTCTTTAATAGTTGTTTGGAGAAGTGTATGGCATCCCTCTTTTTCTTTTCATGTTAGGCTGTTGGAGATTGTATCTCCCATGCCACAAGTTGGAAAACATGGTGTTTGAATGCATTGCAAGCTCCTTGGGATTTTCTGTGCTCTAGGGAAAAAACAATCCTGCATAATAGGCTATAGGGACCTACGCAGAAATGTTGCAAGAGCATGCCAATTGTGTGAACATGCCTATATTTTGAAGCATATTAGTTGGCAGAAACACTTGTTTTGTGACTTGTCTAGCTTTAATAACTATGATCTTGTTTTTGGCTACATGATAATTGAGTTGATGTGAGAATTACAATCTCATAGGCTTTTGCTTTTCATGTTCTATTTTTTGCAGGGTAAGGTCCCATTGCTATCGCTTGAGGCGTTGCATCATCTGCACATCTTCATCTTTGTTCTAGCTATCGTACATGTGACATTTTCAGTTCTTACTGTGCTGTTTGGAGGGGCAAAGGTTACTTTTTAAACCTCCAATTTTCACAACCCTTATTATACTCCTTCAGAATTCAGTCACTGATTCATTTGTGATGCTTTAGATACGCCAATGGAAGCACTGGGAAGACGCTATTGGCAAAGACAATTTTGATACTCAACATGGTATGTTATGTCGTGCATGGATCTATCTCTAAAAAGTACATGTTTTTCTAATGATGAACATGCAAAATTTGTATAAGCTAGTTGTTTGGCTACTCCAAATTATAATGGACTCATAAAAATCAAATCTTTACTAGTAGACACTGACTAATTTCAAGATTCCAGACCCATATGTTCTTATATTTATTAATGCTCGAGGTAGACCATTGAATCTCAATGGTGATCTTTTACTTGCGTTAACAAGCTTTTAGAAATTTATAAAAATGCACTCTCGTAGTACTTGTGAACACTTCCACTGGTCTTCGTTGATTTTCTAATGATTGGCAATTGTTGCAGTTCTGAGACACAAGGTCACTAATGTTCAGGACCATGATTTCATTAAGAACCGATTCCTAGGTCTGGATAAGCACTCTGCTGCTTTGAGCTGGCTGGTATAATTCGCACTTTCTAGTTCTGTCTTGTTTATGGAATTTTAGTTGGTTGTCTTGTGTAAAGAAAAAGGAAAACTCTAAACCCTGCATTTATATGGTACTACATTTCTGCTTTGAACTAAGGCTTATCACATAAGGTTACAGCAGATTATGTGTTTCCTTTTTTGTGAATTTATTCCTTCTCCCTTTGAAGTAAGAATTCTCATTTCTTAGGACACCAAGTAATTTAATGTCAAATATCCTATTTTGTTGTGTGTAAAAGCATCTTTTGCCTTAGAAAGTGTATGAGGTATTTGTGCACAGAACACACACTCGAATTATGCATTGACCAAAACAAAGGAAACTACATATTTTTCTAAGTTTCCTTATGTTATTTTAGTCCTTTTCTCAGAGGAGTATGTTCACGATTCTGATGCTTGCTCCCATGTATCTAAAAGTATAATCTTTTCATATTTTCAGCACTCTTTTGGCAAGCAATTTTATGGGTCTGTGACAAAAGCGGATTATGTTGCACTCAGATTGGGTTTCATCATGGTAAGTTGCTTGTAAATTAACAACCATGGTCCTTTCTTTGTGCACTTCATTTTATTGATCTGTGTATCCTTTTCTTCAAGACTCACTGCAGGGGAAATCCAAAGTTCAATTTTCATAAGTATATGATCCGTGCACTAGAAGCTGATTTCAAGACTGTTGTTGGTATAAGGTAAGTTACATCTGTAGACTTCTTATGTTACCTTTCATATGCTTTAGAAAGATTAATCTCGTTTCATCAACACTTTTCATGCTTATTGTTCTTAATTAATGATGTCTGAGAATCTGGTCAAATGTTGCAGTTGGTACTTGTGGGTATTTGTGATCCTTTTCCTACTGCTGAATATTAATGGTATGCCACCTTTCTCCTTTCTCCTTGGCCCACTGATATACTATAACCCCTGTAATGTGCAATTACTGTAAAAGAATTTGGTTGCATACTTATAATATTGTCGTTGCTTTTGTAGGCTGGCATACTTATTTTTGGATTGCATTCGTTCCTTTTGTGGTAAGCACATTCTTTATGTTTGATCATTTTCTTTTAGTTCCTTGTCATTATTGGCGGATTTCATAATATTGGCATTCACGTGTTCATTTTTCAGTTGCTTCTTGCTGTGGGAACGAAGTTGGAGCATGTGATTTCTCAATTGGCTCACGAGGTTGCTGAAAAGCACGTTGCTATAGAAGGGGAGTTAGTTGTGCAACCTTCTGATGATCACTTTTGGTTCCATCGGCCCCAAATAGTGCTATTCTTGATACACTTTATCCTCTTTCAAAATGCATTTGAGATTGCATTCTTCTTTTGGATCTGGGTAATAAGTTTTCCCACCCAAGTCCTCGGCTTTGAAATGTTTCAGCTTTTATTGCCATTATAACCGCAATTTTTTTTTCTTTAGGTTCAATATGGTTTCGACTCCTGCATCATGGGGCAAGTCCGCTACATTGTTCCTAGGCTTGTAATAGGGTAAATATGTTTTACATTGAAATCTTAACTCTGCACTATGAACCATGCTGAATCTTTGTTTACGAGGTTCCTTTGTTTTGCAGGGTGTTCATCCAGGTGCTCTGCAGCTACAGCACACTGCCTCTTTATGCTCTCGTTACTCAGGTAAGCTCCATTGGAATCTTGAAGATACCATTAAATTCTCGCCGTTCATTTCAAACTCACTCACCTGAAAAATCTCTCTTGAATGAAGATGGGGACTCACTTCAAGAAGTCGATATTTGATGAGCACGTTCAAGTCGGCCTTGTTGGCTGGGCTCAAAAGGCAAAGCGCAACAAGGTGTTGAAGGCTGCTGGGCTGAATGGTGGATCTAACCAAGGAAGCCAACCTGGTGGTGGTGGTTCTAACCAAGGAAGCCAACCTGGTGGTGGTGGTTCCGTTGCAGCTTTAGAGATTGAGCGCAAGGATGTAACTCCCGGAACAGGTGGATCTGCGTAGCACTTTCACAGAGGGCTCATGAGTATTGTAGTGTAATTGTGCTCGTGTGTTCGGTGAGGTTGTTATAAATGATGAGAGATTTGTGTAGGGATGTAGGTTGGTGCCATTTTCAGAGCTGTTAGTTGATGGCTTCTGAAATGGTTTGTTGTAAACTTGTAACTTGTAGCAATGTGTTTTTGCTGGATTTGTATGGCTACAACCAATTAGAGAATAATCAATACATGTTTTAGATGTATCATATCAGTTTCATCTTCATTGAGTGTTTATAAGCTAACTATGTGGGAGCAAATTCTAAAGATTTTACCATATGATAAACTAATCTTTTGTCAATAAAATAACAATAAAAGATCATCACTATCTTTTTTTTTTTTTTTTTACGCTAAAACCATCATAAAAAAATGTTAGATGCCAACGAGCATTTAATTGTTCATAAAAAAATGTTTTAATTCTCCACACAAATGTGGACCATATTCATAACACAAATGTGGACCATATTCATAACACAAACTTATACTAGAAAAGAGTTTCTAATTCTATCATTCATTTTAGATGTTCCTAAATTGAGGAACTGTTGTGAAAATTTTAGATGGCTCTACAAATACAGTTTTTAGCCCCAATTTTAAAATGTACTGTTTAGCGGGAAAGACGAATAGTCTGCGCACACAGTCACACACTATCCCACCCCGGCGCCACCGCCCTCCGCCGTCGACTCTTTCCATGGCCGAAGCTTCATCTGACGACAATTACCCTCAAAAAAAGAGACCCCGGAAGGGTCCGATACCAAAGAGTAGGGAACTCAAAGCCTCTGACGACATCGAAGATATTAATTTCAGCAAAGACGAAACCCTAGAAATCAGGGCCTCGCTTCTGAAATGGTACGATGTTAACAAGAGAGACCTTCCCTGGCGAAGAATAAGCGGCGCTGATAGCAAGGACGAGGGCGCGGAGGAGAGCGAGCGGAGGGCTTACGCCGTTTGGGTGTCGGAGGTGATGCTGCAGCAAACTAAGGTTCAGACTGTGATTGATTACTTCAATAGGTGGATGGAAAAGTGGCCCACTCTTCGCCACTTTGCTCAAGCTTCTCTCGAGGTCTGCATTTGCATTTGCAGACATTTCTTTTAACACACAGTGATTTCTCCATCTTTTAATTATGTTAAAAGTTCTATTTTTTTTTAAGGAGGTAAATGATATGTGGGCTGGCTTGGGGTATTATCGACGGGCTCGGTTCCTACTCGAGGTCAGCTTTGTGGGATTTCTGTGTTCAGTCTTGATGTTTGTTTGTAGTGTAGAAGAAATGTATCTGTCTGGTATTATTGAAATAGATTTATGAATAGGGTGCGAAAATGGTTGTTGAAGGAGGGGATGGTTTTCCAAACGATGTAGCTGCCCTCCGGAAAGTCAGAGGGATCGGGGACTACACGGCTGGTGCAATTGCCTCGATTGCATTCAAACAGGTCTATGTCCAACTGATGAAGTTTTTTGTATTCTAACTTTAGCTCACCTTTGCTGATTGATGACTAATGAGTAATGACTTATGTAGGCAGTACCTGTTGTAGATGGGAATGTCGTTAGGGTCATTGCCAGACTAAGAACAATATCTGCAAACCCAAAAGACAGCGTGACAGTGAAACAGATCTGGTGAGAGCATTTAAGTAGTGCAATCATTTTTACGGTATCTGGTCCTGTTCATGTTGTGCATAAGAGGCTATAAGTTTTGCTATAAGGAATGGTGGCTCTACTGTTATCTATTCTATATCATAAGTGAGATCTCAAATACACCCCAAATGGAGACTGCCTTTTTCAGAAGTTGCATCTGCATTATAAAAACTAGAGTTAATGCTATGTTGTTGAATTTTTCCTGTATTTGATATTGGCATGCCTTGATATGAGTATTTGCATTGGTTTTGAGTTCTTGGAGTTTTCAATAACTATGCATGAGTTGTTCTTTTCATAATTGATGTTTACTTTCTTTGCATTAGGAAATTCGCAGGGCAGTTAGTTGACCAGTATAGACCTGGAGATTTCAATCAGGCTCTAATGGAGCTGGGTGCAACTGTATGCAGTCCAAGAAGTCCAAGTTGCACTGAATGTCCTATTGCAGACCAGTGCCTTGCTTATTCGCGTTCTAGATGTAGTGACTCAGTACAAGTTACGGACTATCCAACCAAAGTTGTTAAAGCGAAACAGAGGCATGAATTCGCTGCTGTCAGTGTTGTTGAAATACTTGAAGGTTCAGATGTGAAGGATTCTCAGCCTAATAGTAAATTTGTTCTTGTAAAGAGGGCAGAAAAAGGTCTACTTGCTGGACTCTGGGAGTTTCCTTCTGTTCTTGTGAACAAAGAAGCTGATTCAGCCACAAGGAGAGAAGCAATTGACCAATTTTTGAAGTCATCATTCAACCTTGATTGTACAGAATCTTCTAATGTTGTTTCAAGGGAAGATGTTGGAGTTTATGTTCATATCTTTTCCCACATTCGTCTACAGATGCATGTGGAGTTGATCGTGTTGCGTTTAAATGGTTAGTTTGTCTGTCATCAACTGAAATAAATTGAGTGTGGATTTCAGTGCTTCTGATTTTATTCTGATCTGTTACTTTTTGTTTAAAGGTTTGAAGGATGCTCAGAATAAAATGAAAGGCTCAGATGATCTGACTTGGAAATATGTTGATAGACAGGCCCTTTCAACAATGGGATTAACCTCGGGAGTAAGGAAGGTAATGTCATAGGACAATAATGTGTTTTTGTGCTATGTTTCTTGTGATGCCAAGATGACTGTGAGCATAACCTAACTAGCAGCCAATTTTCCATCTCATCGCGGAAGGTGGTGAGGAATCGACTCTTGGAGTTTGAAGTGTAGCTCAACTTTTTGTGCTTTTGGACTGTCAAATGAGACATCCATTTTATTTAAAAGCTTGTTTAGTAGCTAATGTTCTGAAGTATGCTGTTGCCGGTAATGGCCATTCTTATTCAAAGATAGCATGCATGTTTTCCCAAACTTGATCAATTGTCTTAAACGTTTTCTGTTGCTGAGATTCTTTCATTATGTGTCTTTGTCTTTTCCACACGCAGTTTCGTGTTTTCTTGTCTATTATCTTCTCCAAATCATTCTTGATGAGTGAAAATTCTGATTCTGATCCTGGTATAGGTTTATGATATGATGGAAAAACACAAAGAAAATGGATCAAATTCCCTCCCAGCTAAAGCAAGATCTTTGAAAGCTTGCAGAAACACAAGAAAGAAGAAACAGACTGAATCTTACTGATAGTTGAGTAGCCTTCTGGGAGACTAAGAAATTGTAATTTATGAATCATATGCCTTTGTTTCTTGAACATCAGGCCAAAGGGATTACTGTTTTGTGGAAAGAATGAAGATAAGGCTATTCTGTATCCACTAGCCTATGGGCTTTTTGGTAAAAGTGAGCCAACTGTTTTGCATTTTTTCTCTCCAATATTTAGCTGCAAAATGGTTTAAAATTAGTGGCATTTATTCCCTGAAGCAGTGTGTGGACTACAAATTCTCCTCTCTCAGAATTATCAAAAGAGAAGAAAAGAAATAATGTACTCTTTTTTCGGGTTCGGGTCTGCATTCCCTCCTGATTCTGACTTCATCCATCCATTGGAGCTTATCAGCAGTTTGATGAAAACAACATAGGAAATCCTTTCAAGTAAAATTCGAGCGTAATAGCAGTTTCTCTTATTCAGTTACAAGTCTTTCAGAAGCTCTAATGGCAGGTGCAGCAGGAGGTGGTGGATCGGTTGCCATATCGAGCTTCCTCCCCTCGTCGAGTTTCACACAGAAATCAAAATCCTGCTCCAAAGTTTCAATTTATGTACGTCCATGCATGCTTTCATTTTCACTGGTTGACATTTTCTTGCACTATGACTTATATTGCATTCACAATCTGCTCAGATGCTAACTGGTAAACATTCTTGGAGTTGCTCGAAATTCCGATGTTCTGCAATTCAGGACACTCCGGCTGCTGCAGGTGAATATCCTGGTTTTCCAAATTCATCAGAGTCTTGAAAATCAATTGGTAGAATGTTTATTTACAACTGTTAAAACCAGTTGCTGCTGAAACAAAGGAGGCAAAGGATGAGAAGCAAGAGGCTGAGAAGAAAGAGGATAAGGAAGTGGCAGCCACAACCACAGCCACTCCTCCTCCTCCTCCTGCTGCCGCCAAGCCTAAACCTGCAGCTAAAGCTCCGGTGAAGCCCTTGCCGGAGATGATGACCGAGGAAGTCATTCCTTCACTAAGATCAATTCTTGGATCTCAGGAAGATATCACCCAACTCGATTTGAATTTTGAGGACAATACGGTCAGTACTCTATGAACTGTCGAACATTTTCCTAGCTGTTAATGTTAAAATGTCGTGCTGATTTCGGGTTTCTTTTGTCACAGCTTGAAGGTTCTTTCCTGAAAAAGGACATTCCTTACACATTTTGGGCGTTCTTCCCAGATGGAGTTGTCTCAGGTAAAAATCCAACTCCTCTTATCTGTACAATTGATCTGTGTTTGGTTGCAGTCAAAAATATTGAACATAATTCTAACTTATTTGCAGGTCCAAGAGGATTTTCTCTATCTTCTTATGGGCAAGGTGTTAGCACAGTGGAGCCTTTCCTCATCGATGAAAGGAAAATCACAGACAAACACATTGTATTCTGGGTAGAGAAGCGTTTAGCTGCCCAAGGAATCATCCCGGTGTGGAATGATTAACTACCTTATCCCCTTGTTCAGAATTCAACAAATGTATGAAAAAGTTTATGAACGTTTTTAACTAGGAATGGATGTTTCCAATTTCCTGTATTAGCTAACATTTAGCATTAACACATAAAAGTTCATAGCTAACCATTAACATTCACTCAACAAACAAAATTTTATAAAGTCATCAGCTGACCAAAACAGCTAGTCATGCAGCCAAATATCTGAAAGGAACTCTGTAAAAATTATTTGAGTATACAGGAAAGTCAAATACCTCATTTGATTAGCAATGCAAGCAGGTCTATGGTTAAACCTAGGTTCCTAGTATAACATGTCTGATTCGATTATCACAAACAACACATTCCCTATATGATGGTAAATTCAAAGTTGTCTAACGGTACTCCATCACATTGGATTAGGAGCAGAACCAGAATTTGCATTGCGGATTGCCTGACGTAATTCACTTGCAAAATCCTTCTTCATTGCGCCAGAAGCAGCAGCTGGTAACATCTGAAGGCAGTATATACAAGGAGAATTAGTGTGAGAAGAGATAGAATACGTGTGTAAGCATGTTTGCATAAATAAAATTATATCTATCTTACCATATGTGGAAGTATCGCCTGTCCCCAGGACGGTCCACTTCTCATATACATGACAGGTCGCTCTGTAGAAATTGAAAACAGCTTATCTATTAACCAAACCGGGAGATCCATTGCGGCATTGCTTTAAGTAAAAATTCTCAACACAAATATGCCCTAGACACATTAGCTTACTAACTAGTACACTTATATTTCACAGGTTCGATTTTTTCACAAGAGATAAAGATTGGGTATTAAGTTTCTGCACATAAATTTATCAGACAGGGGAAATTTATCCGGTACAAAATGTTGCAGAATGGCCAGGCCATGAAGCCATAGACCTTGAGTTTCCAATGACAAAGATTTAATTTTGCTACACCATCAACTAACTCTGAAAAAGAAACGAGCAACGACTAATCTGGTTCATGTAAGATACTACCATTTTTTTCTTTTATCGAGGAAGCATTAGCTCCAACTCAGGAATAACAATTCATAGAGGCCAATTGTCTGATACTATAAATCAAGCAGATATTATAGAACTGAGCAGAACAAAAATTCCTTAGCATTGTTTCAAATATGACACACAAACTAGTAACTACTGTGGTTGAAGTTAACAATGCAGGTTAGAAACTATCTTTACAACAACAAGTCCCTACACTTTTAAAATTAGAGCATTGAAAAGGAAAAAATTAGCATGGATACGCACCTGAAGAATCTTCTGGCAAACTATTGAGAGCAATTACTGCTGCTGTCCAGCCTACATTAAAATAGACCCATTAGCGTTCAAGGTTGATAGCCCACATTTGCAAGATTTGATCAAGCATTTTCATGAAAATATCAGGGAACAAAAAGACACCCATGACATGGATCAATATAGCCAAGTGACACAACAATTTTTGTACAATGATACCTGGACTCCATTAGAATGAAATATACTAAACAGTCTATATTTGAAATAACTTGATAAACATAATACATGACAAAATATAACTCATTGGGCAAGAACCCAACAAGACTTACGATCATTCAGAAGCTGAATTGCCTCATTGTTGGAGCATCCATAAATGGGTATTAACCTTGCTGAAGAGATTTCACCCACACGATTGCTGCTGCCTGAGTCTCCAAAATAGCCAATAGGAATATTCCTAGAGACACCACCTTGAGTTTTCTCCCCATCAGCAGTATACATGTTTGCTCTTTCTAGTCGATCTGTAAACAATGTTTATCAAGAACAGAAGACAAGTGAAGAAGAATATCAACCTATTAAATTAAAACCAAATTCTTCCACTCTGTACATCCAATTAAGCAATTAGCTGTTAGCGTACTCTTCATCAAGATACAAGATACTCCCACAGTCCCAACCAAAACAGTTGACTTTTAAAAGTCAAACTGAGTCGACTTTGACCTTGAATATCCTCATTTAATGTTTTAATTTTTTTAGAAAAATGATAATTTGAAAATATATGATATGATGAATCTAAAAATATATATACTATATCAACTCTAAATATATATTAACAGAAATTAGTTGTCAAATTGCTTATCAAAAGTCAACTAAGCAGTTTTGGATGGGACGGTGGAGAATATAATAAGGTTCCTAGTGTTTATGGAAAGCCTCAACCCATCCATCAAAATTATCCTCTCTATACATGTCACTTTCAGCTAATTCCTAAATTACCTTTTACATTTCAAATTATTACAAAAATAAAACAGTGCAACTGTTAACAGCACACACAAATTATATCTATAGTGACTCTAGCCTCTTCAAAGAACAAATTGCTTATCAAAGTTAACTTCCCTTCCTTAGAGGAGTTCAAAACGGGATCATTTCATCAACCAAATGCATTGAGAAGACAGCAGAACAAGGAAAACTAAAGAAAGAAGCTAGATCAAACAAAGGACAGCAAATTTTTAGTGTACCAACTCATGTGATTGACAACTGTTTTCAAGGTTCAAATGAACTTTTAAGACAAGCAGGTCTCATAAGTTTATAACAGAACAAGAGAGTCAAGAATAAACTAGATATGTTCTGAATATTGAGAGCTCGAGAAACTCCTTCCATGACTTCAAATGACTATAGCGGGGTGCATAAGCCCCCAAAAAATACAAACAAGCAACAAGTAATCCCTCTAACTATGTCACCAAAGGTAACCCTAAACTTGACCAAAACAGGGGATAGCTTTACCTCAGCCATTGTAACCTATGACCCACGGGAAGACACGTAATCACAACTAAAAATACAAAAACTCAACTACTGGAAGCAACTTATATTTACAAGTATGTTGTCAATCAACAACGCCAACAACATATTCAGAACATTTGAGAAGAAATCGGAAGAAATAAAACAAGGAAAACAAATTCAAGTGTTCAGCCATGCTAGTTGCAAAACTAAAATGCCAGTAGTACAAGATAATCATTCCCAAAAAGTTATGCAATGTAGTTAAAATCAAATAAAAATAAATTGATCAGTGACCGCACCTCCTCCAGATTTACGCCTACCGAGTCCACGGTTCCTGCAGTACAAATCAAACGATTATAAGAAAATCATATAAAACAGCTTGATTTCCTTGTTTCAAAAAAGAAAAAAAACTTAAGAGCATGAATGCGAAAGTACCGCTGATTGGGAGGAGCATATCGTCTGACAGGAGCAGCGTTAGCGGAGGCCGCCGAATCAGGGGTAGGATTTTCCAGCATCTTCCTCTCTGATTTCAATATGTTTCCTGATAAGCAAAGTCGCCGGCGCCGCTGCAATGTGGATCGGATTTAGCTCCTACAATCTAATTGATCGGAGCATATTTTCGCGGCTTAAGATGAAGCACCACCGCCGACGACCAATGATCAGCGATGAGGATGGAGCCGCGCTTGAGATTACGCTCGCCGCCGGGCTCTGAAAAAAGTGTTGAGGGTTTTTATGAAAGTGCGGTTCGCGGATATTTTGCAGGCGGAGACTAGTCGTCAATGATGGATCCTACACGCGCTGTCTGAATAAACTAATTTCACTTGCTATTTTTAATTGAGAAAAATGTTCATTTAGCCATGAGTATTTTTGTTAAGTTAATACTTAATATGTATACAAGTTTTCGCTTCAAAAAAAATATGTATACAAGTTTTTGAAAAGTATTCAGATACCCGGGATTTGTATTGACTTTTGTAATCGTACCCTTGAAAAAATCTGATCGACTATAGCAGTTTGACTGCATAAAACGACAAACTTCTTGCAAGGGAGATAATAATAAGGTAAGTACCAGGTTGGAATGTAGAATGGTCGATCATGATGAGTAAAATAGCAATGGTTTGGTTCAGATTTCTTTGTAGAAGTTATAGCATGTTAGAGCACCCACATGTTTGGTCAAGTAGTTAAGTGTCTGGTTAATTACTCCATAGGTCAAGGCTCAAAGGTTCAAATCCTGGCAGCTGCAGTTGTCAGCACCACGAAGTAACCACCACGTAGCTGACACCCTTAAATGGTGTGATTAACCTCCTCGTCAACCCGTGGTGCCGAGATGATGGGGCATGCGGACGAGCGATATCGCTTTTTGCTCCATATAGCATGTTAGAGCACACTCAAACCAGTGACCAGAGTTCCAAAGCGATATGTTATCATAATGAGTTTCACCATTTTTACCGGTTTCACCAACGCCCCCAAACTCCTCAATTCCCAAAATCCCATTCCATTCCCTCAACTCGGTTTCACCATTCAATTCCCCCGATTATTAAAACCTTCAATTTTGAAGAACTAGCCCTATTAATTGAACATTTCTTAATTTGACCCCAATTCTATTCAAACTTCGTCATGTTATTTGGAGGTTTTTGGAGCCTTCTATATTGTCAGAGCTCTTTAAATTCAGGGTTGAAATTTGGTGGATTTTCAGGTGCACGTTAAAGATTGAGTAGTCGTGGATAGTGGAATCGGGAATAGGGGATGAGGTACGGTTTTGAGTGGTTATGATAGTGTAGATAGGTGTTGGATTTGATGCGTCTGCAGAGGAGTGGCATCTCGTCGATGAACATTTCCAACAAAGTAGATGAGTTCTTTTTCATTTAATTTTAATAGGGGTATTTTAGTGGTTGTGGGTCATTCGGCCAACACACTACCAGACTACGTAAGTCAGGGTTATGTTGGCACTTTTCCAGAACTTGGGGTTATATGTGCACTCTTTGTCTATTACCAGAACTGTGCACTTTACTCTGGTACAAATTCTCAATTGAGACATGTTTCAATTGGTATCAAAAGTTTAATATGTAAAATATCAGACTTGAAAATGAGAATATCAATACAAAAAGGGTAATTAACACTGAATGATCATGCTTAATATGTAAAAGATAAAATTTAAAAAAATATAATATTAAAAGATTATACTTTGAAAGTAAGAAAATCAACACATAGCAGGTAATGATCATGCATAAAAGTGAGAAGATCAACATTTACCTTCTGTCTCAATTATGACCGTCCTACATGCCTACTTGCCAGAACTTTTCTTTAGATCAATTCAATTAAGTGAAAATGTATATGGATGAAATTCAGGTTAATTCAGTCACGCTAATTATTTTTTCAATACAATAATTTTCACTTTAGTTTAGTTCATTTCAATCTAGTTCAGTTCAGCAAGAAATACACTCTAGCAAACATGGTCTAATCTAATTTAAAAAGCACATCACCCTAAAAATGCACTTCCTATGTCTCAATCAAAACTGCTTAGTTGATTTTTCAAAGTCAAACTGAGTCGACTTTGACCATGAGTATCTTCATTTTTTTTGTTATGATTTTTTCTAGAAAAATGATAATTTGAAAATATATGATATGATTAATCTAAAAATATACTTAGTTTATTAACTTTAATTATATATTAATAGAAATTAATGCTCAAAGTCGGCTTAGTTTGACTTTGAAAAGTCAACTAAGTAGTTTTGGTTTGGACGGAGGGAATAGTTCGTACTCCCTTATCATATATTCATATGTATCTCAAATGATGATATTGATACGCATATACTATATGAAATTTAAGCTCAAATATTCATTAAAAAATTGAATAAAAAAATAGGTCAATTATAATGAATTAGAGGGAGTATTCTTATGTTGTGGGGAGCTTTGGGTTATCGGGTCCGGGTCAAATAATAAACCTTAACCCAGTCCCATGAAAACCTGGTGGCGCCAAACAATTTGTCACTCACCGCTCGGAATCCTGAAAGAGAAGAAACTGCGAGAAAATAAGAAGGGGAAAATGGCGGCAGAGAAGAAAGAAGACGAAAGATTGCACCGACCTTCCCTGAAGTCACACGTTGATTTCAACAACTATGCCGTATGGAAAGACAAGGTATGGTTTTCAATTGTTGATTTAATCCCTTTCAAGACCCAATTTTATTTAACCTTGAAATTGGGGTTTTTGCAGCTCAGAGAGAAATGTATCAAGAGGGTCCGGGAGGATCGGACTCGGCTGCTGTGGAAGTTGAGGTTATCCAATGATATAGATCAATCTACGGATCAACAGGTTACACTTTTCAGTATTATTTTTTTAGAATCGTTTATTGATGATCATAGCCTTTTTTTTTCTCTTCCAAAATCCCGCTTAGTATTGGATTTTAGTTTGCTTTTGCACAGAACTAGGTTGAGAATTGTATAAATGCTTCATACCAGTAGCTTAGGTTGGTTTTAAGATTAAACAATGCCCAATTAAAGAATTCCTTAAAAAAATTCACTAGTTGTAGTAGTATTTCAAATGTTTTTTACTTTCTACAAATGGTAGAGCGCCGTGCCTAGAGTAAGCAAAAGATTGATACTTGCTTGGATCTCTTTTATTCCATTGCAGGATATTGTCAAAGCAACTCTCAAAGACATAGTTGCTGATGAACTCAAGAGCATTAAGGACTCTTCTGTGGATGCCTGCTTTGGGCACTCTTCTATAGTCCCTGCCACTGATGATGCAATATGGGAATATGATGGCCCGCCTGTAGATTATGAAGGAGACCGTGAAGAAATTTTGTTAGAGATGCAAAGGATATTTTACGAGGATCTTAAATATGAAACAAGTATAGAAGGTACGCTAGTTTGTGTCAAAATGATTGCTAAATCGTTTCAGACTGAGATTGTAGGAACACCTATTGATTTATCATTTTGCTCTTATGGATACTCTGTCTATAAAATGATACCATCCCTATTGTGTTATAAGTTTGTTTCTGCTGGAGGATAAAGAAAAGGAGCAACTAGCAGAGAGAAATTGATTGGAAATTATCTGGGATTTCGTGTTATTTCCGCTACAATATGTCCGCACTCATTACATCACACATTCATTTGAATTAGCTCCTTGCAGATTCCAAAATTGGGAATTGGGACGATGAAGAAGATGAATATTTGGCTCGTGAAGTATATCAGCACATGCAGCTTCAAGATGAGCAGGTAAAGTCTCAACAGGATTAGTTGATTTTAATGTGGCTGAAAGCTGGCTACCTTAACTCTCATCTGCATTTAGCTGCATCATAAGATTCTACAGGCTGCCAGTGTATAATTCAGAACACGGAAACTCTCCTTGTTGCCTCTATAGCTCTGGTAAAAAAAATTCTTGCTTGACCAAACAGCCTTCCAAACCTAGAAACAAGAATACTGAATTATTTGCCTCTGATGGGGTATACCTCTGGTCACTTCTACTTGTAGTTGGTGCTGTTTTTAAGAATCAATCTCCATTAGTACTATAAGCCATATATAAGTTACCCCTGCGTTAGAGAAACAGGATTCTTCATGCAGAGAAAGGATGGATTACTTTGACAGCAATTTACTAGTAGTTTTATATGATGGTTAAGATGAAATCTTTAGTTTATTTACTTAGTATCATCAGTCTGATTTTATGGTCCATTTAGTTCAAAACATATTCTCTATTATGTGTTTTTCCAAAAATATTGTTCCAAGATGAGTTTAAGAAACATTCTTGCACATTTACAGGGACAGAAGAAGATTTGGTGCCCTGTCTGCAAGCACGGGGCACTGCGACAACAAACCCATTTTATATCTTGCACTTTGTGTAAACTTAAACTCGATGTACACGATGAGGTTGTACTTTCTGTTTCACTAGCTTTACCTTACAGTTTTCATCTGTTGCCTATAGCTTATCATTCGAGCATGTTTGTGTCCTTCATAGTGAGTTAAGAGAGAGGTGTGATATTTTCTGTAATATTTTCAACTTCAATTCATTATCAACCAGTAGTGTGACCTAGAAGTTTATTTCTGTTGAATTAAAAGTTTGTTATGGTGCCTTATGTATTACAGGTAAATCTGGAATTGTTGTGTGCTAGGTTGGCTGAAGTTCACACGGAGCATTTGGACAGAGGCTGCACACTGAAACCTGGGTTCTGTATGGAGAGTAGATTTGGGCTAACAGCACTATTCATTAAGTGTGGAGGTTGTGGTACATTTGAGGTTGTTATATAGCAAGCATTAATCTTCCCAAATTTTGTAACAGAAGGCAATTGAATAGAAAAACAGCTTTTACAGTGCTTGGTCATTTCTGATTTACTTGTACCCATATACACAGATATTTTGAATACAGTTTATACAGTGCTTGATCATTTCTGATTACTTGTACACATACGATTTTTTGAAGAGTGAACAGAACAGAACGTTGATTTGCAAAAAAAATGATGCCTTAATAGTTAATAATGGTATAGAGTAACATATGATTTAAGTCTAGGTAGTTGAAAACAACAGTAAAATCATGTGATGGAGTTCACAAAATCTACAGTATGATGGAGGAATAATTACATTAGAACTACTAGGTATGACTTCTTTACCAGCCAAACAAAATTTCTATCATCAAAGAATATTGGACCAACGCCTATCAAGGAGCAAAATACATGTTACAAGGGCTCATTCAGCTCATAAGGTGAGTATTGGTATACATCATCTATGACCACCAAAACTATATCGAAACAATGAATATATCAAAGGCGAAGAAGAAAAGAATTGAGTGCAGCAAAAGGGCCAACCACTTTCAGTTCCCTCGAGTAACACTGTCAATTTACAGAACATAGGACTTTGACTGTACCAAACACTTTCAGAAGCCACAACTGCCTCTTGCATCAATTCACACCGCAAAAACCCAACAATAGATACAACAGCAACCACCAGCAGTGGCTTATTTTTCATGAGGATTATCTTCATCTCAACAAAACACCAACTCAGAAAAGCTCCTCAGAATTGAATTTATTCCATGCTTCCTGCAAGTTGTTTGTCGTGTAGAAAATAGTGAGCCAGGATGGACAACATTAAGGATTCCACGAGATAAGTGTGACAAATGAATGATGCAAAGGTCTTATTTACTTTGGAATGAGTTTTCTAGATGCAAAGGTCTTATTTACTTCGGAATGAGTTTTCTAGATGCAATGAAAGCAAACTAAGAATCTTCACCAACATTTAGATTGTACGTGCATTGGTGCAATGATAAAGGGAAGTAACAAATATGACATAAAGGATCCAGATAATCAAATAAATACCTTGAGCATGTCAAAAACCTTCTCCGCAATATACTTCTGTTGAAGAGTTGCGCCTTTCTGTTGTACTTTGTCGGGATGAATGCACAAAGTAGCTTTCCTATATACCTTTTTCACTTGGGCCCCGGTGATGAGATCAGTTAAAGAAACAGATATCCATCCACATTCAGGCCAAAGTACCTGCCCAATCGCATAGAAGGATTAGAACACTGTACCCACTCATCCACAATATAAAGAAAGGTTTCCTACTGTACTCAATTATGTGCAAATTTTCTTAGACATCAAATAGACAATAACTCCAAGATAAGAGGAACTTTAAGTACTAGAATGCTTACCATTCTAACTGAATCCAAAAAGAGTGTTATCTAGGGATAAAAGAATATGACAAACTAATAATGAAATGGGAGGGAAACCCATGGCTAAGAGAGAAAATACCCTACACATAGTACCTATGTTCTATATTCTCCAAGTTACAAATTACAAATTACAAATTACTGCACAAGTCAAAACAGATGTATGAAAATAAGAAAGACCCAATCAGGTATATCTGTGTATAGGTGTCATGCTCAGTTGAAAAGAGTTCTATGGGCAACTGGGTATTTTAACTTGATGTATGCTAATTGGTACCTTGTAACTTTTTAGATGGGAATGAGCATCACAACACAACCAAGTGTATTGAGAAATCATTAGATTATATTTTTGTTACATATTAGGAAAGGACACATTATAAAACTAAATTTAAACTCATAATTAATATGGCTACGTCAGCAAATGGTCTACTATCCTTTTCTAAACTCCATAGCCCACAAGGATCTACACTTTTTATGCGTCACAAAATTATCATCTTCATATACTAGTCCAGCTTCCCGAAACCAAGAATTTCATACGTAATTATGCATCGCAAGTAAAGGAAACATACCATTACAGATTTAATTTTATCAAAACAAAGGTAACAAGAGCTAGATAGCTGAGCTCAGGTAAACACAGCCAAAAACAGCACACAAAAAGTTGCAAACGTAACACAAAAGCATACACATACATATTGCAAGGTAGACAGAAGTGCGCGCAAATTTCCTTCTTTCCCTGCAGCCCAGCGTTTGATTTCAATATCTAAAGTATCCGCAATCCTCTGCATCAGGTGAACAAAAATTAATAATATTATCCACAGATTCAACTAGCCATGCACTTTTGGACATTACACCCAATTATGTATTCATTTGATGCTAAGCACCAGAAGAAAATGCCTAGGAACATATGATAAAAAGGTTAACAGAAAACATATTACAGGGTACCAACCCAAAGACCACATGCAAGTTTTACAGAAGATACCAACCACTGGCAACATTTATCTTTCAACAAGATGCAAAACAGTGAATTATACTGTATAAAACTAAAAGAGATTCAGATATAGGGGGGAAATTTAAAACACCAAAACAGCCTGAAAACTTTTGGACACTGTATAAACTCCACTTTCTTTCTTAAATGCATATAGATTTTGTATACTCACATGTCTTTCCTCTTGTTCCCTCTGGGCTTGGACATCACGCTGATTTTTCTCAGCTAGAGCTTTAGCCTGTGAACAAGAACCAAGAATGAGATGTCACATTCATCTAGCAAGACCAATCTGAAACCCAAATACTGCCCAATATATTAACAAATCTGCTTCTGTTTAAACCAAGATAGAAAATAATTATAACCACACCATCAACTGACGTGGTCATTAATAACCCATTCATCACTTGGCATATGATTATTTCTACTACTGGATGAGGGACATTATATAGAAGCTCTAAAAATAATTACACTAGATAATTATATTCGAGATTTTGGTTTCAATGCCCTGCCCCTTCACTACCATCCTCGCCACATTTCACACAGACCAAGTATTCCATACTCCCCTTAACTTGCTTATGTGTAGCCAGAACCGATTCAAAGAGATTTCTGGAACTTCAGCATCAAGAGGAAAAAGAAGTTTTTAAAAGATCTGGGACCAATATTTCAGTCACCGGATTCACTATTGTGTCATTCTTATGAAAAAGAGTATGTCACTCTTTTCAAGAAAATAATTCAAAATATTTCTTCCGGCTAACAGCAGGGTGGAATCTGAGTGCAGGAATGGCAGAGTAAGTGGAAAAGGATGGAGATAAAGGCGGAGGAGTTGGGAGGTGCAATAGAGAATAAAAACGATGACGTGAGGGGAAGACAAAGTGGCTATCATTAATTATGGCACACGTGAATAAGGAAGACAATTTTATAACAAATAATGAATAAATTATGAACACAGCAAATAATTTGGCAATTTATAACCATGTAATTACTTTCTGGATTAAGCCCCATTTAGATAAAAGTATGTTCACTATGAGAACTGGAGGCTTACAGCACGCTCTTGGGTTCGTTGATGTCGGTCCAACCTAGCTCTTCTTCTCTCCTCAGTTTCTCCCTCAACCTCATTAAATCCTCCAGTTGATGGAGCTGCATTAAGAGGCAAAATTTTCAGCTAGGCGAACATAAGTAAGAGATTGGAAAATCTTTAAGGATCCAACCGGCAAACTGAAACAATATTAACCTTCAAAGACTGAAGATAAACCATCAAAAATATTTGCTGCTGAAGACGCTTTCCTTATATTGGATGCGGTTGAACTAGATGAAGCTGCTTTAGACCCCGGATTTGGGAATTTTGCATCAAATGCTGCGTCCTAGGAAGAAAAATGTGGAGAAGGAAGGGGAAGAGAAAATAAATAAATCAACAAATCATGTTAAAGATAAATAACTGTGTCATATATGATTTCAAACTCACAGGAGAGCTGGCCCTTGGTCTTGGAGCACTATTTGGTCGCGAGTTCATGCTAAAAAATGAATCGAGATCATTATCATTTCTCTGTTGACTTGCTTGAGCTGCACTGGCAGCTTTTTCTTGAGCTTGAGCGGCAGCTCTTGCCCGAGCCTCTGCAGCAGCCCTTTCGGCAGCAGCTCTTTCCGACCGACGCCGTGCCTCAGCTGCAGCTCTTTCAACAGCGGCTCTATCCCTTGCTTCTTTCTCCTTGGCTTCTGCATTAGCCCTTTCCCTAGCTTCAGCAGCAGCTTTCTCTGCTCGTTCTTTAGCGCCAGCTGCAGCTCTCTCACGTGCTTCAGCTTGCGCTCTATGAACTGCAGCTCTCTCGGAGCGCTCTCGAGCTTCAATTTGAGCAGCACGTTCTGCTCTCAAGCGAGCTTCAATGCCTGCTCTATCACGTGCCTCCCTTGTGGCCCTTTCAACAGCTTGCTTTTGCCTCGCATTTTCAATCTCTCTTGCTCTCTCCCTTTCTCTCTCAAGTCTCCTCTTTTCCATCTCCTCTTCTACTTTCTGGCGGCGCTCCTGGTCCAACCTCTCTTGACTTTCTCTGAACTCCCTCTCCTGAGCATCTTGCACGTTGAGTTCATTCTTCTCTACATGTGCAGTGTCCCGGTTTCTAGCCCCCTTTGCATATTCTCTCTCACGTACTTCCTTAGCATGCCTGAATTTAGCCTGTGCTTTATCCATAGCATCCTCGAGTTCATCTATTGAAGTTACAGAAGCTCCTTTGCTTGCCTGAGGGAAAGCTTTAGGGCTTAGAGAGTATGGATTATAACCTGATGGTGAAGCAAAGTCATCATTCTTCTTCCTTGCATTAGAAGAGAAACCTGTTTCTATTTTAGAAATTCGTCTAGGAATAGATGGCGGGGGTCTTGAAGGAGGAGGAGCCCTGGTGGGTTGAGTATAAAGGGGAATCTCTGATACAGTTAACCAGATATCATCATGCTGCTGAGCCAGTTCTTCTGATTCTGGAGACCCATCTGCCTGAGAATTTGCTGCCTCATATCCATAAGCATTCACAAATGGAGATGAAGAAGCATTTTGATGAGATGGTTTCTGAACATTTACTGATACACTTGGCATTTCAAAAAGGGGAGCATCCTGAAAACGGTTCTCAGGTCCATTTCTGTGCAAGGGGCTTTCAGATTGTTTAAAAGTAGATCTCAAAACATGCTCTCCACTACCAGATGTACCCGATCTTGAAGGAATGTTGTCCTTTCCCTTGCTACTCTTTTCCGGTGACATTGGAGTAGAAGATTTACCAAAACTACTAAATGAATCCAGGTCATCAAAAACTCCACCAGAAACATTGTCAGGTTTTGTACTACCTGATTTTCCAAGGTTACTGATCTCAGCTAGTGGATCTATGAAGACCTCTGCTGTTGAAGAAACAGGTGGTGAGGTCGTCTTTAATATATCAAACGGGTCATTATTCACACTAGATGTTGATTGGCCATGACTTGATTCTGAGACTTTCCTGAACCCAAACAAAGAGGGAAAATACAGAGGGTTAGAAGGACGAGAAGATGCTGCATACAAACTTGCAAGCAGCCTAGAGAAGCAACTTATGCAAGAATGTGGCAGTAGTACTAAGAAACTCTAGATTCCAGCATTCATTTATCAAAATCTCTTAGGAAAGAAAATCACTATAAGAGTAGCAGTCCAATCTGTAACACAAAAACACCAGACATTTTCCCAATCATCTTAAACTGATACCAGAAGACACCGTTTTTCTGTTTATCAATCTAGAGTACGATTTCAGACATATGCATCCAATCCCTACAAACTTAATGCAAAAAATTTTGTTTATCCAACTAAGCTAACCATAAAACACTTGATTTCATAAAGATTCAATATTTGCAAGAAGTTATCTTTACTCACATTGGAAAATAATAGCAACTTAGAAACAACATAAAATCAATGCTACCTTAGAAAACAATTCATATTTGCAACTAAGATTACATTTCAGCAAATACCTCTTGGTCAAGTGCTCCAAGAAATCGAACTCAGCATCAGCTACTAAGTTAGACGTGCTCTTCTTCTCCTCCTGACTGACTCCACCCAATTTCCCGAGAAGATCAACATCGTTACTGCTGCCAGCGCTTGCCCAACTGGTGGACCCGAACACATCTTCCTCGAATCTCCCTGCAGACATCGATTTGCTCTTTACTCCCGACACCCCTACAAACAAATCATCGTCGTAAATCGGTTTATCATACACCGGCGCCGAAGAGGTTCCGGCATTGCCACCACTATTCCCAGCGCCGCCTACCCCTGCATCCGGCGCGGAACCAAACAGCGAATTATAGTCAAACAGCGGTGGCTGGTGATCGTCGACGAAGGAAGGGCGAGCGGAGGCGGAGCGGCGATCTCCTCCGCCGTCGGATCTCATGGGGTTGGATTTGCCCTGGGGCTTGAACCCGTAGCCGCTCGCCAGCCTGTCGAGTTCGTCGATTTGGCTCATTAGGATACTCCGGCCGATCTGCCAGATCTGGGAATCCGATGAAAACAATATTCCAAAGGCTTCGATAAGCTAAGCCCAGAAAGCAGAAAAAACAATTAATCCCTCAAGAAAATCAAAGAGCTTATCGTTTCTAAGTACAGAGATTACACAGAAGGGTGAATTTGAAGCTGAAAAAACATGGTGAAGAAGGTTTCAAATTTGGGGATGCGAAGAAAGAGTTTGTTCAGAAGAGTAGCGAGAACTTCGTCGTCGTCCCCGGCTGCCTTCTTCTTTCTGGTTCTGCGAGGTTCTTCTGCATTCTTGATTTATTCCATTGATTGAGTCGAGTTGATTATTTTCCTCTTTTTCTTTTCTATTTTTTTACTCTTTTTTTTTCACTTCCTTTTTTTAAAGATTATTTAGATTTGGGACGTAATTTAGGAAACCTTTCCTACTACAACCTTGGAATTTTGGTTGTTCAATTTTACATCAAAATGTAGGCATAGGCTAATCTTGTATTTTCTTGCCATCAAGGCTAATTTTGATGTCTACTCACAACAATTGGTGTTTCACTTGGTGTTCATTAATGTTGTTTTAAATCTTAATGTTTTCCCATGTTTTATACAAGTGACTCTCATAGTTTCAATTCTTTCTTTTTATAAGAATCGAATCGGATGAAAACAATGTATTTTGAACTGCTTGATATCAATAATGATCATAAAATGATACAGATCATACATAGATTTCCCCAATTGCAAGAAGGTTGAGTGATGGCGGTGAAATACTTATTCGAATCTCGGCAGTAACAGAATTACACGTGTTTGCATTCTGACGCGATTTCTCTTTCGACAAATCGGTAAGTGATGTGATTCTTCCTTCCTTACTCCTTTGATTGTCACTCCAAACAATCTGATGAAGAACCTGCAAAAGGTCCCCGGGAAGATTCCGGGGAAAACTCTGATGCTAAAGTTAGTTCCTTTCTCTGATGAAGTTAGATTCTTGGTTATTTAGTGTGTACCTTTTCTATGATGGGTCTGCTCCATTTTATAATGCTTTGTTCCCGATTTTATCTCTACACGATCACTTCCGCGTTTATCTGCTTGTGGGTGATCGTGCCACCCGTTTCATGGTACTGTGTTTACTTAGTCCTTACTTCATGTTAATTGGGCCGCCCTCTAGCCTTTCTTTGTAGACTGTTGACGTATGCGGGCTTTTCGGGGTTCTTGTGGTTATTTGGGCCGGTCGAGTATGGTGGTATACACCAATAAGGTACGGGTGGTGAAATCTATATTCTGGCAACTCTTTTGTTATCTGCTACACTTAATGTTATGTTAAACATAGAGGAAAAAAAACTTAACAACATAAGCTACTACACTCTTAATTTCCAATAACGCAATTCAAAATGAACACGAATTTCTCGCTCCAACGAAATTGACCACTCAGAGAATTTGTATGTAAAGGAAACGAGCACAATAAGGGTACAAATGGATTCTTCATTCTAAAAAAAAAAAGGGTACAAATGGATTTGGAAATAAATTGCCTTGTTTATGGATTAATAAAACTGTGAAAAAGGTGCCAGAATAATATGCAAATAATTATATCCTATTGAACATGTAGCAAAAATAAATATTAATTTTATATGTTTAGTTTTTTTAGGAGTACAAATACGACGTCGTAAACTAACTCGTCAACGTTGGGGGAGGCCACAATCCAGCTTACAGTCTTCAAAAACTCACGACCTCAAACTAGACCTATATCTCTATATTTATGCCTATAAGTCTCTTTCTCTCAATTCTTTTTTAATGCTTCTTAAGAATTCAAAAATGATTTTCAAAGATGACAGTGAAATTGACACGGTTGTAAAGAAAACCATCTCAAAGAAAAGTGTGTAAATATGAATAAATTCTAAAACTTTATTTTAAAATTTTTAAAACTATTTATTTGAGAAAATGCTCTCATTTATGTATCAATCAGATATTCCAATTTTTCAAAGTTCATCCCATAACTGTCAATCACAAACAAAGCACATGACTATAAGAACATAAATGAAAAAAATCACCTTCACCAAACATTTAGATTCATCTAGTTCTTATGTACCAACTAGGCTCTAAGATTTATGAAAGTGGTAGAAGAACCAACCATAGTATTTCATTTAACCATAAGAAAAGTGACCATGCACTACTAAATTCTTACTTAGATGTTCATGTACTATTGAGTTTTTGAAAAATGCTCTAATATTTTTGTATTGACGTTGACTTTATAAATCGTGCCTCTAAAAAATCTGCTCGGCCATTCAAATATGAATTTTTGATTATTAACTGACTTAAAAATAAACATCTAAAAATTATGCTCGGCTAACCAAATATGAATTTTTGATTATTAGTTGACTTGAAAATAAACATCTAAATGCATATGTTAAGGGGTACTAGAGCACTTTTCAAAAATTCTTGAATAATATATTTTGAATTTGGATCTTAACAAGCACTCGAGGGATGCTCTTTAATCCCCTTCAGTTGTGGATGTCCTTCATATGCAAATTATTGTTAGACTTTGCAATTGATTGATATCATGGTATGAAGAGTACCCTACCAACCTTATATACTAAATCTTGACTGCTTCCAATGCCGGATACAGTTTAACAATAATAAGAATCAATAGTTAGAAATCATTGATCGAAGAGGTTAATTTAACATACAAATAACTACATACTACACTTTAAACAAAGTGAGCGTTACTAACATAATAAATAAAATTTCCACGGCAAATAAATATCTTAATGACTAGTCATCCTAATCCTGATCTCCAAAGCAAGAGAAATGAGGAACAATAGGACAAGAGGAACCGCGTAGGCAGCGTTCCACCGGCTTCCGGCGCCGGCAATGTGGATCCCGTAGAAAATGTTGACCGTTGCCAATAATATGAGAAGTCTTCCCAAACCGTGGTGATACCAGTTCCAATACTTTCTCACTTTCGATTCTTTACCCGGTCGTGCCAAAAATGCAAACACCTATATATACCAACTTTATTCATTTAGAATTTAATCAACATAAATAATGGGGAGAAAAAATGTGTTCGTATCTTGAAGCAATATTTACATGTTGCTTAATTTGATCTAGGTGTTTGATGATAAATCATGTAAAAGATTTTTGTATGGCTGAAAATCAAACAATTCCTATCGACCTTAACCACCCAAGTTTCAAAATAAATCAGCTCTAATTATTAGAGAAGGTCTCCCAGCTCAGATAACATTTTACACATTTAGCATGATTATTCAATGTATTATTACGGATCTTATCATTTTTATGTCTGATATATTAAACATGTTTATTTAGTGAAATAGACAAACAATTTAAACAATGCCTTCTAGAATTTTGGATATTAGACTTCTATTACACGGCTCTAGAAGTAATTTTCTCCCCACATTTTTTTTTGAAGGGTTCCCACATTATTTACTTGGCACAAACAAATCTTAACAAACGTGTTTGTTAGGTAAGAGATATTATGATTTTTGTAAAGTTACTTTCTTCTTGTTCAATTTTGTCATTTCCGTCAACCATTCAAGTTGACAAGTCACTTTTTTGTGTGTTTTAAGAGGTGTTTTAGAAACACTAATTCAACATTAACATCTCTTAATATATATGGGCTATAAATTATGAAAGTAATACACTAATTCAAAATATTCTTGTAAATTGCCCGGGTGAATTCTTAAATCAAAATTATCATCAAAATTACCAGTGGGAGAAATTTACGAACCTGGAGACATCCGAGGACGAGAACGATGACGCCGATGGCTTTGTGGCGGCCGATATCGGCATCCAGCCGGTTGCTCAGAACGAAGCCGCAGATGATGCCGGCGACACCAAGAATGAAGCCCAGCGACTGAACGGCGATGTGGGAGTAGAACCAGATGGGATCCCACTGCCTCATGTACCGGCCCACCATTGCTCCGATCGTCATCAAAATGCCCCATCCCATTATCACCAAAACCCCATGGCTCCTTTTCAGTGAGCTCGTGTTGTCCCCGTTTATCTCAGTTTGACCTGCGCATCCAATTTACACATAAACAATTTTTCTGACTAAAATATTCCATTCCATCATCTGAGTCTTAGGGCTAAAATTAAATACTCAAGAAACTGCTTTAGATGTGTTTCCATGTGTAATTAGCATGATTTTTGAAATTGAATAAATTTGAAACGAACACAAAGATGGGGTATTTGTGGAATTAATGATTGAGAATCCTAATCCTGCTATATAATGTAATCATTCTTTATGAGGAGTGACACCCATGATAATAGGTCCCCAGCTCAATGATTAGAGAATTAAGTAAAGAAAAAAAAAATTATGATGAGAAATTTGACGCTTAAAACTTAAAGAAAGTGCATAAAAATGAAATCCAAAAAAAATGATTGAAATCCAGATTTGAGTATATCTCTCATAACACATATGAAATCGATAGTATTCAAATTGGTAATATTTTAAGCCTCAAAATTCAAGAAATGTTCAGTTTCCAGGTATTAGTAATTTAGTACCATAAACTAAAAAGTTCCAAAATATTGCAAGTAGCTAGGTTACCACGACGGCACACGAACTAACCCCACTACAACTAACAAACGAATAATTATTATCACAACAAAAGACAATAATAACAGATGGTTGAATTTTAAAAAAATAAAAAAATAAGAGCTGTAACTGCTCCTAAACCTCATCGATCATGGGGGGCACACACATTCAACTGTAATCCTTTCCACACGCCCGAAACACCTAACCATAATCTCAAGCACCACTTCTCACTCACTCTCATTCCACAAAGTCAAAACAAATGCACACAACCTTTACTTCCAAGCCACGATTATAATGTTAGTTAATTTAGTGGCGGAACCAAATTAAAATAAGCTTTTCGTTTATACTATCTGATTGATTTATTGATGATTCAATGAGTATATCGTATTCTGATCGGATGCATGAATTAACTATGAAAATGCATAATTGAAATGTGTGTCTAAGATCAATAAGAACATTTTGAAGAGTGAATCTAAGAAAAATGAAATTTTGTTTGATTGAAATGTAGTGTGAAAAGAAAACTAAAAGAAGGCTTATTTTGTAGTTCGGATTTTTGTCTATTTGTAGCTGAGATTTCGTTGTCAAAGTCATGATAACAAACCAAACCAAGATAAACAAACATGCAAAACATAAATGCAAAGCCATACAAGATAAGGCCAAAAGTCACAAAACATACCGGTGGCGTAATTCAGGGCAGTAGACGCGTAATCGGCGTGCTGCGACAACCGGAAGTTGTTCCCCGGAATCTGGTTCGGCGGTCCGACCGAGTAAACCAGTCGGCTCTCCGGCCGGTCGGTATCGGCCAACTGGAAAGCCATGTAGATTCGAGTCTGCGTGGCTACAATCTTCGACGCGTTCCCGGCCAGCCGCAGGTCGCCCTTATCCGCCTCCACGGCCGCCGGAGACTGCCCGCCGAGGTAGTACATTTTGATGGTCGGAGCCCCGCCCGACCCGGCCCACCCGACGATCGCGCTGGACCCCACCATCCGCCCGTTCGGAGAGAACCCCATGCCTACGTAAGCATTCGCGTTCGGCGCCGAGAGGACAAAGCTCCATTCCTTAGGCCCTGTCTGGAGATACTGATCACCAAAAAAAAAACTGTCAGCTTCATATTCTCTCTCACACAGTGGCTATATGTTTGACTTACACACAAGACACAACTGTCAGTTTTTTTTCCCGATCAAACGCTTATATTCTCTCTCACACAGTCACACAGTGGGGCGAATGTAAGTTTGACTTACTCTGAGGATGAAACTCTGGGAGGCCCAGACGGGCTTGCAGTTGAAGGAGGCGGTGTCGAAGGGGAGCTGGAGATCTAGAGCTCCGAGGTCTGAGGTGCAGGAATCCTCGGACTGGGAATTAACTTTGGAGATGGAGATGGATATGAAAACGATCAGTATCAGGCATATCCTATCCATCTTTTTCACTGGGAATTGTTGGTTTGAATTTATGAGAGAAATTGAATGGGTAGGATCGAATGCAGAGTTTGTTGGTGTTTTTCTGTTTTCTTAATTTCCACTCATTGATGACCAAATGTAATAAGTGTTTGAGTTGAGCTTTTTGTTTATTTGTTTCAACGCTAACTTGGGTTTTATTTATGAAATGAGAAAAATTGGCGCAATCATTGTCTTGGTTGTCAATGTTGCTTAGAATATTAGTTGCTGATGCCGATATATGGAGCACCAATTGCTATCAACTGAATCCTCAATGACAAATATTATTTAGTAATGCTTTCTAATTTTGAACTACAAATTTTTTGTAATAATATAATAGAGAACATTTAATTCGTCACACTTTATATTTCATCATTTAAATTACTATTGAAATGCTTTCATCCAATACTTTTTGCTCAATTCAAAATTTCCCATTCATTTTGCCTCATATTATTAATCCAAAAGCTGGCCGTGGCCGGTTAGCCTGCAATTGCAACCCCTAAAAGAGCCATCTTGTTTGTTAGGATTCAGACATACGCAACAGAGCAAACGACGATTGTGTTCACATTCATCCCCGCATCTTGCAAGCTGGGGAAGAAGGTAAAGGAGAAAGACAAACACACACTTTTCAGTTTTTAGTCTGATGATTTATTTAAAACTTCCTATCAGTCAGTTAGTTGCTCAGCCTTACACAGCCCTAAGGGTTCCCCTATTCTCAACATTCATCGTCACCAGGGAAACAGCGCTAAAGGGTACAATTACAAACAAAAATGTTTTTCTTCTTCGAATCCTACTTTTGAGGTGCAGAGTCATGGAGATCACCAGGGGACGGAGATGGTGAGGGAAAGTCAGTTCTCACCCTCCTGTAAAAGAGTACATAGGCAGCATTAGACTTCACCTCGTCTTCATTTATAGTCGATATGTGGCTGTCATCGAAATTGTACCACCTATTCTCATCAAGAAGCTGCACAAGAAACAGTATAATCGTTTAAATCCAACTTTACTCAATACATTCATTATGCATGCTCCATCAAAACAAAGCCATGGATAGTACATGAACAAGCACATTAATCCAAGACCATTTTAGATAGCCATGGTATAGAAAGAGTAAGCCAACTACACACAACTGCATGTTCCATGACTATAGATTTCCATGATAAACTAGCAACATGTTGGCTATTCAATTTAACTAACAGGTACCAAAATCTCACGGGGGAGTCAGTTAGGTGACAATGTAAGAGATATGACTCAAGCTACATTGGAAATGTAGATACAATGATTGATGAACATACCTTTATGTGAGCAGTGTAATGACCACTTCCCATGTTACCGTAATGATTAGTTAAAGCATAAAGTTCATACAGCTGCTCCTCTGAGTTGCTCTTGTTTGCCACGTAATTTTTCAGATCGAAATCATGGACAGGAAAATCAACAAAGGTCTCCAACTTGTACTTATTACACCTGCTGTATGAAAACCTCTTAAGATGAATGACAAGCACTTCAGGAAGCCTCCAGAGATCCAACTTCTTACTAGCCTGCCGTCTCTCCTTGCATCGAGGACAATACCTTCACAGACCAGAAACAGACAAATCAAATCCATAATACTATGCAACGCAAAAGTAACAGTAGAAAAGGTTCATCAGCAACAGAATACATAGCATCAAGGAGTAATAGGTTTAGCACTTAAGAACTAAAAGAAAATCAAGAATGTATCAAGAATAGGTGGAAAATGTAATTAGGAGAACTTCTTAGGCATATCCCAGTCGACAGCAAAATAGAACAATTGTGCAATTAAACAAGAAAGGAAAGAGAACCCACCACATGTCCTCAGGAACCAGTGGCTCCTCACGTAAAAATGATTCCAAGCAAGAATATAATGTTAGAGGTTCTATACGAGCTTTCTTGGTTGCGGGCCCAGATTTAGTAACTTCTGGCAAGTTTTCCAGGTAATGTGTATCATAACTTTTCAAAAGCTTTTTTGACCAATCAATAAATACCAATATTGATGGCGATGATGAGGAATGTTTGAGTTTTTTTTCATCTGAAATGCTCAGGTCAATGCATACATTATTTTCATCCACAAAAACCAGCGGAAGTTTCTGCGAATTCGTCAATCTTGAACCCCCATTCCCGTTTCTTGAAGGTAAGATGCCATTAGAAGCTGCAGTCGAGGTGCGACTAGTCATATTGGGCCCCACTCCATTTTCACCTCTTAACATGGGTGAAAGCATGGAGTGGACAATTGACTGTATGTCACTACTGGTAATTACATCCTCGCTCAAGATTGAGGTTACGAGAGGTGTTCCATATGGCTTCCAGCTAATTGTACCCTGACCAGTGCCAGGTTCCCTGATAAAGCAAACATACAGTAAGGGTACAAGAAATTAAAAGACCACATGAACACAACGCAAGACGGATGCACAAAATAGCATATGAAAACTAAATCATGTTAATGGGGCAACTTGAGAAAATAAAATGTTGAAATAGTGCTTTCTACCATAATGACCACAGAAGTTCCATCAAAATGCTTTAAGGCTCGACTAAGATAATCGACTAAATAGCCATGAACATAATTTTAAAAAATATAAGGATGTGTTGTACATACTTCTCTTCCCTGCGGTGTATCAACTGGAGAAACTTTGTCTTCTGTGGATATTTTGGTATCTTATAGGCTGCCAGGTGTTCATCATCTTTAACAGAAGCTAATGGTATCATCAAATCTTCCATGTACTGATATATATTATGACCGCGTATCTATGAGGAATAAGATAAATGCAACTTCATTTAGAGAAGATCATATTCTTGGGAACTAAAGAAAAACAATATTAGTAACAATTCACAGAGCTGAAACCGTTCAAAAAATATAGCAAATTGAACCTCAGCAAGAAGAAGCTTTTCATTGGGCTTCAATGAACACGAAATAGCTAGGGACTGAATAAGGTCCCTGCAACGTCCCTGCTTAGGGACCGTAACGGTGTGAGCAGCAGGCGCAACACTTCCATCACACGTGAAAACTGTAACCGTCATACTTCTGCTTATCGTAAACTGAAGGGGTAGTGAGAGGTACATGAACGGATCAAATGTAACAGAGACTTTCTTGCAAACAGGACAAACCAGGGTGGACTTATATTGGCCCTAGAGGACAGAAAACAGAGACAAAGTTCAGAAAAGTGGATGATGTATCAAACAAAAATTTATAGAGCAAAAAACTAAAAGGGATAAATATTAATCATTCATTTTGACATAAGAAATATTTATACAACTAGTAAAAGAGTCAATTATGATGCAAAAGTCTTGCAATGAACTACATTTTTTAAGCAGTCTTTACCAGATTACTGGAAAAATAATACCACCACAAATTACTGTATTTTCCACCCATAATACCCAGACCAGTCCTCCTAAAGCTGTAAAATGACAGATCCATACATACACTTCTCCTCCTTTTACGAGAATAACAATCTAAATTACAAGTGATAAAGATTCAGGTAGCAATGAAATTGGAATACTCAGCTCTATATGATCCACAGGACTACTTTAAAATGGGAAAGATCAAGTTTACTAACCAGTAATAATAAATTATTAAAAATGCGAAAAAAAATGAAATAGACAGAAGATGAGACTTCAATTATAAATTTATTTCTCTACATGCTAGACTAATCACAAGATTAGTAAAATTTAACAGTACACGCTATTCTAAATAGACATTTCACAAGGCTAGTAAGAATTCCTGCAATTTAACACATGTCATATAGCCACTACATAGTGTAATCTAAAGATAGTTCACCTGGCAGACATCCACAATAATGGAATCATTACGCGCAATGTGATTCGCCCAATATTCATCAGCTACTTCTTCATCAAGTCTACCATCCGCATCTTTAGATTTGATGTATGGTTTATGCTTGACACGATTCAAGTCTTCATGAAGTCCATCTAACAAGAAAGCAAGGAGCTCCTGAACAGACAAATGCACATCAATCATTATGATCCAAAGCAGAGGCTACTGTGAATCAATTATGGTTTTCAATTAACCTGGGAATCATGCTGATTATATCCACTGAACTGTGGTGCAAAGCGAGCAAGCTTTGTTTTAAATGGCCGAGGGGCTACTGGGTTCCTGCCTGGTGCCCAAAGCTTTCGAAGCAAGTCACCAAATGCTAAAGCTAACTCACCCTGAAATTTCATAGAGAAGTTCAAGAAAATAGTGAGGTCACCAACAGTCACATTCACTCTCAAGGTGCTAGTTTGGGCCCAAAATGCCACCAACAAAGTAAGAGCAACAAGGCAGAGAAATAAATCACGCATCTATCTAACGCAGCAGAGTCAGAATCAATAATTTTTTAAAAAGGGTTTTGGACCACCAACAAAATATTACTGGAAGGTAGAAACATCAAACCAAAAAAAGATAGATGTAATCAGAGAATTTCAGACTTACAACCATGCCAAGAGGATTTTGCCTGTTTATTTCTTGATAATAATCTTCCCGGAAGTAACGCGCAAACTCTGGAGTATGAACAAGACACTGAATGGCACTATTCATAAAGCATGTGTTACCCAAGTTCAACAACCCAATCAAACCACAAGAGGATCCCCTAGTACTAACGCCAGTACTCCCATATGTCTTATCTACTTCCCTATTTGGTCCATAGTAATACTGGGTGTTGCCATTTCTAGATAAACCTTTGCTAGCAGACAAACCACCAGCAATAGAGAAGCCTGACTGAGATGGATCCCCAAAAGCCAGTGATCCATTTTCATCAGCGTTACTATCAATAACCTCCACCAAAATCTGTTCCAAACAATTACATCAGAGAAACACAAATCTGGTCAGCCAAAAAGAACTTGTACCATACTGTAATCAAACATCACTCTCATCAACAAGAAGCGAGCAAAATGAAGATTAGTAAATAAAATAGGTACTTTCTCAATGTTCAGATTTTGATCATAAAGACCATAAATATGGGTTCTTGAAGATACATGCTTTCCCTTTTTTCAACCTTAAGGGTAATATTGGCAACAAACCCATAACAAGCTGATGATTTAACATAGACTGAACCATTCAGTATTTGTATTACCTTAGAAAATGAGGAGTCAAGTAATCAATCTCCCCAAAAGAAAATCCCCCGCCCAATCTTGAATCTTCTATCCTACTTTTTACTCTTCATTTTAGAGAAAATCAACAAAAGAGTTTCCTTTTTTTCCCATTTATAAACATCCATAATTCAACCACTACCCCCATTAAAATCAACAGACAACCAATCTGTTCACAATAACTTTCAAGAAAATTAAAGATATGAAAAGTAATTGGCGAGGATGTTAAAAGGAGAATTTCTGTACTCTTTGCTAAATACAATAAGAAGGGAAGAATTCAGATCAGATGTTATGATTTGAAATTCGCTTCAACAGTTCAGATTCCCACATGAACTGTTTAGATTTAAAAATGTATCAACTTGTACAGGGATATACGAGAGGGTCCATGGAGAGAACATGTCTTGACTAAAAACCCCACATTTTCATAATATTATTATATAGGTCCATTTGACAAAACATACTTGTGGTGTAAATTAAGTCTGTTAGGACATGATGGAGTGAAATGACGAAGTGATAACAAAACAAAACAAAAAAACTGGAAGCATGATGATGTGAAACAATATTTTAAAACTTGATGAACAATAACTGAACCTTGACAGAGTAAGATGATCAAAACAGTCTTCTATAATTATGTGTGACAGACTAGCCAGCTATAAACTCAGAGCCCCAACAAAGTTGCAAAATAAACAATAGTTATGACATCTGGAGACAATTCTTGTTCCACCTAAGTTTACAAGTCAACCAAGAATCCAACCAAAAAAAACGTGTAATGTGGTTCAAAAGATTGAAAGGAAGATCGTGCTTCAAAAGTGTTAAAATATAAAATATTAAACTGTGAGAACCACATCAATTTTCTATATCCATAACACGAGTCAGATCATGCGCAAAAATGGTGGAAGAGGTAGAAATTTTTAAAATGTCACAATAAACAGTCTACCAGCACAGTATACAATTTAAAAGCATTATATGCTGAACGTCCTAGAGATGAAAAGTCTTCAAAAAGAAATAGACTATAACCCAGAGAAACTTACATCCTGATCCATTTGTATATTAGCATCATCAAGTGTCCTGTCCATTTCAATCATCAAAGCATGCTTCCGACGGCTAAAGTAATCCCAAATGTGCACCTGAGAGGATGGTTTACATAAAAAGAAGAGAAATGCTATCATATTGATCAGACCAGAAGCAAACTTGACAACAAGACAATTGGTCACAAGGGTGCACCTGATCAGCATTGAGACAGAAAGCCTCGCAAGCTCTTTTGTGGAGTTCCCGAATAGTTTCCTGCATATACGTCCTTATTATACATCTTTTAAAGTGAAATAGGAGAAGTACCATTCTATTTCACCTCTATGGAATATGATTTGGCGAGAAGAGAGTCTGAAAAAGTACCTTTTTGCTAATCCTTACAGAAGAGCGCTCCCCTTTCGGCATCAGATGCAATTGCAGACGTAAAGGATAAACTTCAACAGATAATTCTGTTTGAGAAAGACCAGAATTTATCACTTTTCGAGCCAGTGTAGGGCCCCCGCCATACCTGACCAACCAAGTAGATATTTTTATCTTCACTAACTGTACCAATGATTTTAGCGGACATGCAGATTCTAAAACGTATAAATTCAACATGATTCCACCCATAAAAATCCAATAAAAGTTACAAAGAAAGATTCAATCAAACTGCTTATAAAAGTTACAAAGAAAGATTCAATCAAACTGCTTATAAAGGGTATCTTAACGCAAAAAAGGCAGTGGATGTGCAAGACTGCAAACTGATTTACATTGCAGGACTTCTTTAATCCTCGTCTTCATTATTGATCCATATATCTAATACCAATGTAACAAACTAAGAATTATTTCAAACAATACTAACATGCAATATTTGTTCAGTTTATCCTCAGCCATATGTACTCAGAACTCTGATGTTACTTCCATGTCTTTAATAGCCTCATTCAATTAGGGGAAGAGTAAAGTGGGGGGAAGATTATGGAATCTGGAAGCACCATTGCTAAAATACATGAAAATCTGCAACATTTATCCGGAAAAAAAAAATTCTCTTACCATTCATGTAACTGAGTCCATATGTTTTCAGGAAGCAATATGTAGTCAGTGCCCTCTACAAGGGTATCATGAAGCTCTTTTCCAATAGAAGATTCCCCTGATGCAAGCTCATCGATTAAAATTGAATTATCAATACTCAATGGCCTCTTAACTGGATTGATCGGCTGATCTAAGGAAGATCCATCATTAGAACTGATCTGTTGGCCTTGACTCACATATTGTAGCCAGTCATGCCACCATCTGTTAGCAAACATTTAGAACACATAAATGAGGGAAAACTATGTGCAGAGCAACAAAAAGTAACACTGATACAATAAATCAAACCTTTTTCTTTCTGCATTTCACTATAATGCACTAGTTAAACTTCAAAACTGAATTATTATTTTTTACCAAACAAAAATCAGGAAGGAGTACTACAGCACACATTGATTGAGGAGTTTTAAAAAAATTTAACCCTTACAAAAAGATAATCATACAAAAGCAATAACTAAGAGTTCGTCCACATCTTATATCTGAATTCTTGAACAAAAAATATAAAAAGAGGCATGAATCAACAGCATCAGCACGGAAATCTCAGCTAAATCACCACCCTAAGCCCTAAATTCCAAGGCTTCAGCCATCACTCAGCAAAACTACGAAAAACAAGCTCAAATAACCGCATAACACAAGAAAAACAGCAGGAATAAATTGGCTTCCGTCCAAAATTCAAGCGATCTGAAGCGTACGATAATGAATTGTACCTCTGAGTGATTAGATAAAAGGTGTCCCCTTCCTTGGTGTGAGTCTCTGCGGAGTTAGTAACATCTCTGATAGCAACCTTCTCCTCCTCCGGCGTCAGCCTCGGCAACGCCTCCGTCATTGGACCGCCAGCAACAGAATTCTTACACACAAATTGCACACTACTGTGTGAGAAATAGCGGTGGAGAAATTGTAGAGAGAGAAAATCTGGCTGTTTGTTCAATTAAATAGAATGGAGAGAGAAATGGCGGAAATAGAGTACTGGAGTCATGTATGTCAAAACGGGGGACAGTATCTGGAAGGGTTTATATAGCTCCCGGATTAAACCTAAGTTTGGGATAAATTCACACCTTGTTTGTCAAATCAGGTTTTCAGTCCCTCAATTTAGAAAACAAGCCTTTTTGATATTTTATTGAAAGGGTTAGATTATGAGTATTCTAGGAAAAAATACCCCTCTTTCTCATACAAATTTCAAAATATTTAGATGTAGAAAGGTAGTTATTAGTGTTCGACCAAGGGGGAAAATTGTTGTTAGAGCAAAAAATTACTCATAATAACTGAACTACTGGTGGGTTTGAGCGGTTTTATAAACTGCATTGCTTATGATTACACAAGAGCACATCTTTGTCAAATACACCCTAAATATTAAATTAGGCACAAACTAACACAGAGTGCAATGGTATTTGTATTACTAACCTTATGTACCCTTGATTGCGATAACTCGATTGAGAGGTTTTGGTGGCGGTGTTGGAGGATTTGTGACGGACGGTTGTGGTGGATAAATGGGGCTTTGGGGGGACGATGGTGGGGATTAATGGGGCAAGCATAGATTGGATGGGGAGTGGGTGGTGATCATGGTAGTCGATGCGGAATTTCGCGGCATTTTGACAGCGAGTACATTAGTTCCGCAATTCTAAAGCGGTCTGAGAATTTTGAAAATATAAATATGCATTCACATTTATTTAAATAAAATTCAATATGTAATTCATATAAAACTGAAAATAAAGAATTTAGTCTTCCTTATTTTATTTTCAAAACAAACTCAAATTTTCACTATGTTTTAATCGCCCAAGTTAAAGGTATAAAACACAACCCAAATTCAACTTGCCTTAGAGCATCCACAATGTTGCTCTTTAAACTCACTTTGCTTATTAAGAAGCACTTCTTAAAAGATAATGTCCATCACTCCATTGTGGAGATTTAAGAACCACCTCTTTTTACTTAATTGACCATCCAATAGAATCAATCCATTTGACATTTATTATTTTTCTAATTTTAAATTAAATATATGTTGAGGAGAAGAAGTGTTCCTTTCAAAGGTCATTCCATTGTTAGTAGTGGCAAATTAATCCAAATTCTTCTTATTCGAAATCGATGGATCTTTCATTTCTAACTATTAATTGCTAATCTTAGTTTGCCTTAGCACATGGTTGTAAAATCTCCCCCTCTATATTTATATATTTATAGAAAGTGTTGTTTTTTTCAAAATCTAGCGAAAGTGTAAAATGCAGGCTGCGAAAGATCTCGGAAAAAGAAAAAGAAAAGAAAAATACCCAAATGACTTGCTATCTGCGTTGTGCACACATGTATTGCAAGCTTAATCGAATACTCCTGCGTTGTGCACACATGTATTGCAAACTACACATGCCTTTAATCGATTTACAGAGTCAACAATCCTTCCTAGGCAACTTCTAACTGTATACACTAAACATGACATGACAGACTACTACAGTCTACAGAGAAGAAGCAACAACAGAAAACCACCGAGCTCTATGGTCTACAACTTCGAACAAGAGAACAAAATCAGTAGCCAGTTTATTATCTGATTCCATCACGGAAGGGGTAAACGTCAAAAGGCACCATTAGTTGGTCTCTCCACATCAGCACCTTTACGACTTCTTCGGTACAGGTGGTCTTCCAAGCATGGCATTCGCAAGTTCTTCATTCAGTTTCACAGGAAGTGGGGGCATCTGTTTCATTATCTCCGGCATATCATTCAAGCTGCACATACAACATGTGTTAACAATAACATGGATATGACAGCTGGCATTGCTTCATATTCGCTGAAAAATCACGCTTCAAACCAAACACCACTTACTCGTTCATAATGCTGACAATGTTGTTTCGAGTTTGGCATAAGAGACCTATATTGTCATGGAACTGCACAAAATGGGACAGAATTGTGAAGAAATTAGTTCAACTCCCAGGTATAAGTTTAGTATGAATAGAATTGTCCTGAACTAGATGGTGTGGAGGCATGTTCATTGGCAGAAGTTGAATAATTATAAAGACACTGCAGGAATTATTTCCCCCCACCAAACTGCTAGTAAATCAGTACTCCTTGAACAAACACACCATAAATGCCAAAATAGTATTAGGGGGGAAATTACCCTTAAAGCATTGAAATTTGCAGAAATTTGATCCAGGACCTGGGCATTTTGTTCAAGAAGTTGACCTGTTGGACCACCAATGGCTGCAAGTACGGTAACTCACATGAAATTTGATGTATACTAGAAGAGATAACGAATATCATATGTAAATCAACATTCAGAAAGATAATTTTCGTTTTGAAGATACGATTCAACAGTTGAGGGGGTATTTTATGTTGTGTTTTATTCCAAAATTCCCCTTTTAGCATGATCACTCAAATCCACACTACCAACTAGTAACTACCAAGTAACATTCATATTCTACCATCCAATGCTTCAAAAAAGACTCTTCAGTTGGAGAAACTATAAATCAAAGCTGAGACTGTTACCTCTTCATTATAAGTCAAACTAGTACACTACTGCAGGTGATAACTCCTACTAGTGGATATGGTGCAGAGTCTACATACTTCAAAATACAATAGACTAATACCAGTAAACCAAATTGTTAAGTCATTTCAAATGTAGATGTGAGAGCAAATGACTGGCTTGATGAACATTTCCTCTATTATAGCAGTAATCAGACCAAAGACAGGATCAGTAAACTTAGGATATGAAAAGCATACCATGAAAATGCATGAATAACACAAGAATTAGACACGTAAAAGAAGATTTTTATTTAAATTGACTGAAAACTCGCTAGAAACCTTTATAGGAGATGCCATCATCATTGTCCATCGACATCATTGACTGGGCATAAGGAGGGCCATTAGCACGGTTAGCAGCATGAGACTTTGGTGCAGAATCTGTAACTTTTTCCTGAATAGCAAAAAGCTGTGTTAGATGCATTGTTAGTCAAAACTAATATGTTTAAACGGGTAAAAAAGAGAGAAATAGCTAGGACGAATGGACGATGACCAGTAGAACTCCCTAGTCCCTACAGCGCTAAATTTGTGAAGATAATGTATAACTTATCACAATAATATAGCAGATGACCATACCCGAAGAGGGCAAAGAACATTTATGCTGCACAATGAATACCTAAACCTACACCTAGCTTTTAAAAGACATTGAAAAAAAAAATCCATATAACTATACTTATGTTTTACAAATTACAAGGTTTTGACATGGTTGAATGTGAATTAGGAACACAGGCTAAAGGTTATAGCATTTCATTGTGAATATAAATTCTTAGAAAATGAAGTTAGAGCCTGAATTTTCAGTTATACCTTTTTATCTTTACTTTTCCTCGATGAATGGTCATCTTTCCTTCGCTTTCCATTTTCCTTTTTCTGCAATAGGTAGAAGGCATTTTAATCTTCAGTCAAGAATATCCAAAGATTGCATGTTCCCCTCAGTAAGACGAGGGGAAAAGAGATTAGATTACACATACACCTTTGCACTTCAAACATTAAACACTGGAGACTGTAGCATCAGTATTAGAACAAAGCCACGAGTCAGAAGATCAGAAATAGTCATTGTTAGATGTACAAGATGAATAAGCAGCTTTTTTCTCCTTTTTGGAAAATAAAGATAGCCAATTCGTAACCACGTGATAATATGGTAGCATTTCATCAATGAATTGATATTCTAGCAATACTAATCAATCATCACAGGCCTACACAAACAGAGCACAGAACGGGAACACAATTTTCCTTTACCCAAGTTAAATCTCTCATTGGAATAGCAACCTTTCCATAGAGGTTGTAACAACTAACAACTAAACCCATAAATGTAGACTTTTTTATTCAAGCTCACCAAGTTTTTATACTAAAATCCAACTATAACAGCTTTGTTTCTTTAAATAATCAGAAAAAGGAAAAACTACTTGAAACTTACGTTCATCCATCTACACCGCAAAGCCACATCGCGAACTGTTTTATCTTTCAATTCCATGGCGATTTTCGCATACCGTACCACAACTGTGTCTTTTGCATATCTGCAAGATGCATTGCCCTTGTCAACTTACTAGTCTCACAAATTGTAGGTATACAGTTATATAAAAAATTTGCAGCTTTTCAAATGACATTTACTTGCACTGAAACATAACCAAATAATTGAAGTTATTGAGCCAAGAATCTCAAAAAATCATATATTTCTAAAGCATAACCTTTGACCTCAAATTATCAGATACACAAAGAATCTATCTCCACTTCGCTTGCAGATCCGTGCAAGTGAGCTAAGAACCTCAATTTTTTCAAAAGTAAAATGCATTGATAAAAAATTAACAAAGATGAAATTACTGACTTGGTGAGTAAATCATCCAAGAGGGACTGTTCTTCCGAGGTCCACTTAGCGGAAATGCCCGGGTCGTGCCGGAGCGCCCCCTTGGTGGGTCCCAGAGCAGAATTGTCAGAGACACCATTACCGGAGGCGCCATTAGCGTTGCTGTTGGCGCCATCTTGGCCACCGCCACCGTTCCCGTTGCCTTGGCTGCTCCCGTTATGATGGGCACCGCCAGATGGGTTCGCACTCGCCGCCATCAATTCCAAAGCTCTCCCTCCGAATTGAATTTGGGACCAAACAGCAAAAATCGAGTAAGGGTTGGAGAAATTCTCTTCCGAATTGGTACCAAACGGCGAAATTCGAGATTCTTGGAGGGTTCTGATGGAAATTCTGGGCAAGAAATTGCTGGAAGCAGCTGAAGGGATGCGGGAGAATTTGTGGGATAAGAGTAGAACAGTGATTGTTGAATTGTTTAAGAAAAAAGCGGCTGAGATCGGATGGAGGGAAGGACGAAGGCAGAGGCGAAAATATGTACGGTATTGGAGATGATGCGATGATTCTTATTTTCCAAAAAAATAATATAAATGTTTTGTTTTTCGTAAAAGAGGAACCATTTTACTCGAGGAAGATATTTACCAATAAGGGTTTCTCGTACTGTGGCTGGCACACCGTCCGAAATACTTGTATTTTTACAATCCACAAGTGACTACAATAATAACACGAGGGTGGAGTAAGATTTAGGCAATTTTCATAGTTTTTTTTTTATTTTTCCACTCCAACAGATTTGCTATCTCATTTGCTATTATAGCAAGAGAGATGATTTGTTTCGCTAAATATGCAAAACGACAAAACTCTCATTTTTGCGGCCGCTCCAAACCACCCAAACCCTAAAGTTCTTTTTTGGGAGAAGCAATCCTTAACGGCTTTTATTGAATTTTATTTTTGAATAAGTGTGGAATTTCCATACTGATGTTTTGGATCCTTTGGATCTGAAGTTTTTAATAAGCTTTTTTTCTTTTATGCTGATTCTTGCGATCGAAACTCTTACTCATTCTATATCTAGATTGTGGTTGACGCGATTCGGTTACTTCGTCTGGATCTTATATTTGGATGCTTGGTTTTGTGTTTCAATGCTTCTGCAGTTTGGATCAAGGTGTTTACAGTTTGAATCAAGGTGTTTACAGTTTGAATCAAGGTGTTTACGCTTGAACTATACAATTCAATGTGTTCGTGGTGTTACAGATGTTGAAGATCTTTGATTAACATGGTTGAATATGCTTGGAGGCGGATCCCTTGTTGAGCAGATTATGATGAGCGTTCTTAGAACCTAGTTCAATACATATATGTTGGAACTAAAACACATCGATGTACATAAGCGAAAAACAAATGAATACAATTTCTGCTATCAAAGAGCATACATATTGATTTAGGAAAATAACACACCTCGTGATCAATACTTATGATCATTGGTGAAACTAGCTATGGGCTAGGTAGGGATAGAGTCCAACCTAAAATTATGTGTATTAGTACTATAGTGCCATCATATTTTAAAGTTTTGTTTTTACTCAACCTTTTTGTGGCTCTGCGCATAGTCCTTCAGAAAATATGTCGTTTTAGCCATCAATGAAATTGAGTTTTTATTTCGCCACAATTTATGATGAAACACTATAATAAATATTTTTGCTTCATGATAACTTTATTTCATCCATACTACATGAAATTCGAGGCCAAAGTTTCCTTAACAATGTTTTTAAAATAGGACATTAATAGTGAATCGAGGGTAGTAGTTAGAGCATCTCCAACGCAAGTATCAAATTGATAAATTTCAGTAGCCACGTCATAATAGAGGTTTTTAATTCAAAAAATCATCTCCAATGCAACATTTTTTTTTTTGAAAAATTCATTCATGGTACTGGGTAACGATTACAAGTGGAATCAAAATCTAATTAACTAGCCTATTACAAGGCTAACTAAATCATATGCTAACCTGACTCATACCGTCTGTACTATTACAAATTGAGATATCCAATTAAAGAGCTGTAATACCGCATTCGGAGATATTATTTTGCAACCGCGAACACCACAACCGCTTGGCAGAGAGGAGCGTCTCCCGCATCAATCACCGCGTCAATCGGGGATCTGCTACAACCGCAACGCCACTAGATCCAAACCATGATCTATGTTCTTCAAACCGTAAACACCTTGAAAATCATAGATCACGAAAGGGAATACGACCCACGACATGTCCAACCAGATCAAGAACTATAAACAACCACGACTGTCCAACCAGATCGGAACAAAAACATCGATAAACAACTAAATCATGGATTCAGCCGATCAAATCGAGAACAATTTCATTGTGTGAATCACACTTATTCAATGTAATAACCAATGCAACCTCTTTTAGAAGCCTTTAATCCTATGTGTCAATATTAATTATTGACACCCTCAGTTAGACTCTCTCAAAATAGAGGCTCATATAGAGGCCCTCAATATGTTATTTACCACATATAAACTATTTAATACATTAATATCAATTAATTTTGTTCAAAATATGCCATAATGAAGGCTTGGATTGGAGAATAAAATATCAATTCAAACTCTTATTTTCCATGTTATAGAAAATTCCAATAAAAAATTGCCAAACTGCTCCTATGAATATGAGAATGGCTATTTGCATTGGAGATGCTCAGTTATGGAATGATGATATCGGTTAAATGTGCATAGATGCCAGTAGTATCTAACGGAACGAGTTTATATTTATGTACTACTTAAGATGTTTGATCTAAATTCCGTTTTATACCCCAACGTATAAAAAAAAGTATATTTAGGCTCAAAATTTAATAAGGTGTCAGATTTTAACCCAAACATATTTAAAATATTTTTCGCTCCTCCATTTGTTTCATTGTTATAATTTGTCTGGCTTTTGTTAAACTAAATGTCATTTTATATTATAAATATATTTCGAAGCGTATATTCAGGCACTACCAAAATTAATTGTTCCATATTGTAGCTCCAATTTTATTTTATTTTGTATTTAGTTACAACTCAATTGTTTCAAGGATATTTTAGTCATTTGCAATTTTACTTCTTTCAAAAAAAAATTACTGATTTTGGTTTTCCCTCCTGCAAAAGTTATAGAATAATGGTGATCAGAATCACACCAAGAACACACACTCAGTACACACAATATTTTCTTATTATTTCATTAACCGAATCTTTACAGCAAACTAGTCTTTATATACACGTGCTAACCTGCTTAATCTAGCCAGTTAAGTAATCTTAAACCTTACAGCTAAGAAATCAAAAATGACAGCTAAGCTAGGAAAACTAACTGCCAACTATAAAAAGGCGGTTGATCTCGTGTTCAACTTAGGCGCCAATGAACTTGGGCTTGGGCCTGAAGTGGCTTGTGATTTAAACACAAGCCAGGCGGGAAAAGTACAGAGTCAGCTGAGCCAAAACATGAACTGATGATCAACACCTTCTAACCATTTGATCAACACCCTCTAGCCAAAACATGAACTGATGATCAACACCCTCTAGCCAAAACATAAACTGATGGTCAACACCCTTAAACCATTTGGTACTTGTATCACTTCACAATGTTTATTTTATCCCGTCAACCATCTAGTGAGATCGCGACGACAGGACAATGGTGGCAAGCATGACAATCAAGTCGGGGAGAGATGAACTTTGAAACAAAGATATAACATCATCCGTTTCAAGAATTCGGTGGCCGAATTTGGACTTAAAATCCTAGAAAATTTAACCAGTGAAATTTAGGCATTATGAATTTCAGATGTACCTATGCTAGTAACATTATGGTATAAAAATATAAATGCATAACACTTCATCCGATTCACTAATTTTATCCTATTTTTTATCCCTTCTTTTAAGGGATATTTGAGCTAGAATTTCATTTAGTATAGAAGTACTAGCATTAATATCATCAAGTGAGATATTTACTTGTTTGAACTTTGCCCTGAAATTCCAGTCAAGTCTAAAGGCAGGGCAATTCTGTCAAACTGCCATAAATAGTAACGAGAAAGTTATAAAATTAAAACGATCTCTTCAACCACAGGGATCAAAATACTTTCCTCTTTTATACTGAGGTGGAGGAGAGAGAGCGCGGAGGAGAGAGAGAGAGTCACTACTTGTCTTCCATGGCCAAGAACTAGGGTTTTTGATTTGATCCCCAAATCCCCAATATTTCAATCAATTCCGACTCGAAGCGAGTTTATGTGACGCCGTATCGACTTTCTGTTACCGCAGTTTCATAGAAGTAGTGTTATTTTGTCTCTGTAGAAATTCAGGCTGTGATGATCGATTTTATGTGCTGATTGATGGATTCTGATGGAAAGAAGTTCGGTAGAGGTAAAATGTTATATTCTGTTTGCAATTTGCATTTGTATATCTTTATGTACTTATTTTTTAGGTTTAGAGTGACTGCGGGCCAAAAATGTCAGTGTAGAACAGCTTATATTGTTGCAAGATTGTAAAAGATATGTTTTTGAGACTGCTTTAGGACAAGCAAGTTCATAGAACAGCATTCTAATTTATTTTTGGAGGTAGGTTTGAACTGGTTATTTGATTTAGGAGTTTGATGGTTATTGAGATTTACTTGATCCTATCACCTGGTGAATTTAGCTATAAATGGTTGTAATGGAATAGCCCTTTTTTTGAATATGTTTGATAAGACCTTTTGTGATTGCACTACTTGAGGGATGAGCATCCATCTAACTCACAAGTTTAATTTAGCTATTTGCTAGGCCATTGTTTTTTCGGGGTCTGAAGAACGTAGACGTGACCAAACTTTGTTCTAAACTTTCCTCTGTTTGGTGTTTTTGCAAAACCAGGCCCTAGAGAGTTGACAGGTGCTGTGGATCTTATAAATCATTACAAACTGTTGCCACAGTATGAATACTTCTGTAAGAAGTCACTTCCAGCGTCCATTTTGGATTCACATTATCTCCACAGTGTGGTGGGAGACACAGATATCTTCAAGGGTCAAGGAATGCAATTAAATCAGCTCATTGAGGAGGGCTCATTGTCGAGAGAAACAAATGCACGGATAAAGCCTTTCGACCTAGATGTTCTTGGAGAAGCTTTCCAACTTAGGGAAACAGGACCAGTTGTTCTACCCTCTGTAAGCTTATACGATTTTTCGGTGATTACATCATCATGATAATATTTACATCATGGTTCAGCTGATCTCCGTAAGTGAATCGTAGTATTTACATATTTTTGAAGTACTGATCTGTTTTCTGCGTATCTTGAAGTCTGAGAGAGGCATTCCAACCGTATCTGTAAAATCAAAAAGTGAGTCCAAAGACAAGGAGAAGAAGCATAAGAAACACAAAGACAAGGATAAAGAACACAAAAGGCATAAACATCGTCATAAAGATCGAAGTAAAGATAAAGACAAGGAAAGGAAGAAAGATAAAAGTGCTCATCATGACTCCGGTGCTGAACCTTCAAAGAAACATCATGAGAAGGTGAGGCCTATGTACTTTTACTCGATGCTTCTTTGTTTACAATATTGTTCTGTAATATCTTGAGACACGACAATATAACTTTGCCGTTGTAAATAGCTCTTCATGTTAATGCCCCCTTTCCTGAGAAAGGCCCTTTTGTTTGAGCTCAATAGTCTTATCTGAACTTACATTGAGTCAATTTATATTACGGCGAAAGTTTCCTCTGAACTCTGTTGATGGTTATTGATAGTATGTTTTATCACAAAACTTGAGCTTCTGTGATTAGTTATCCATGGCATTGCACTTTCATGAGAAAGACCCTTTTGTTTGAGCATCAATTACTGATCTTATTTCAACTTTGGCATTGAGTAAATGATTTTAACTTGTGTTAGACCCAAGTAAGCTATTTTGACTCAAGACCTCAGCTGTTTAATTTTGCACTTGCTATGTAAATTTTGCATTCGCTATGTTTTTCATATTTCATACTTTTAACTGAATTATTTCTAAATTGATGTCAATTTTTGTTTGATGAATTTAGAAAAGAAAGCACGAGGGAGATGAAGACATTAGTGACATTCACAAGCACAAGAAAAGTAAGGTACACAACTAACTCCTATTTTTTGTCAGTTTCATTCTTTGAAATAGAACTTTCTGTTACTTCCGCAAAGGATCTAGTTGTGCAATTTTCTAATAAAATTATAATTGCAGCATAAGAGCTCAAGAATTGATGAGATGGGTGCAATAAAGGTAGCAGGCTGAATAAAGTTGGCGTTCTTTGTAATATTTGAAGCCCTCAGATGCAATTGGAGTTTGGAGTTTGATGTTACTTATGTTCAACTCCAATTATTTGAGGTATAGGCCACAGATATTATGTTATAAAATGTCACATTGAAAATTTCTTCATATAGTTAGACATTTTTGCCATGATAAACTACAAGCCCAAGCTTCCTGTTTCCATTAAAGTGTGCATGATACGTTCATTTGAGTCTTAGTCATAGTATGGGTCGGTTATTGATACAGGATCGATCGTATACGATTCTCTTTTGTCTCCATGTGCTCTTTTGATGATAGACCCAAAAAATCTGACATGCTGAAGTAGCCACAATGATTCTGTTCCACCCAATAATAGACAGTAGAGAAGAGAATCACACACTTCTCTACTTACTAATTCCATTTCAATGTGAACAATTCCAAATTGTTAGAGGACAAATATATAATGCACAATAATTTTCAGAATGTTTGTGAAACAGTGCTGCTAAGATCCTACATCACCACTTTTTGATGGATAGGAAATAATTTTCTTTTAAGTGCGCAATGAAGATTCTGATTTTTAGTCCTTACGAGATTGGGCTACCAGTACTAGGCTTTATCATCTGTTAGTAAATGCATACACTTTTAGCAGTTTGACAAAGTGTTCATTCTGAAGTCTCTGCATTCATGTACTTGTTAAGCTGTGATCACTGCTCAGCTTTATTCTTGTTATGTTTCGCGTGCAGAAGTCTTGTTCAATAGCTACAGACTGTCCAGAAGACGTGTTAACCTGCTGAGGGAACTTTAGTTGATGACAATGAAGTTTTGCATGTAGTTTTAGCGAGTCTGTAATATTCTGGGCAGTGAGAGGAATAGACTAACATAGGTATGAATGTATTCTAGTTTGGCTTTCAATTTTAAAAGGAATTATTGAAGACATAGGTTATGTTATCTTCGAGGGCTTATAGTTTGTTTTTGTATCGGTTTTGGTTCAATGTATTATTGTTGGACAAGATGCACATCATCATGGCTTCAGATCTGTTTTAAGTGTGGAGTGTCTATGGACGATCCCATAGCTATATTCCAAAATCTGAATCTGTTTTCTTATGCCCCTTATGGGGTACTGGTAAAAGAGGGTATTCACATTGAACTTAAATAACACTTGTTATTGACATTGAACTGTATTTAATATATCACTAGGTTTACCAGATCAAAAACTAATCGAGAGTAGTTTTAGTTTTAGTACATGACATCAAGGTCTAAATGCATTTGTATTATGCTAGCTAGCTACCAATCCATATATAGTTAGGGGGGACAAAGTAAAGTTTCAATCTTCATGGAAATCTGTAGGCATATTCAGCCGTTGTCCTTTGCATAGATGCAAATCATCATTACGGTATCTAAGCCTATGCTAATAAGTAGTGTGTTTTCTTGAAAGTGATTGAAAAGGCAAATCCCCACTTCCATTAAATAATGACAATGTTAGTGTGGTGAAGACTGATGAATGATAATACTAATAGATTTACCAATATTTTTTTTATTTTTTCTTAAAGTGATTTAGCAAGATATTGGTACAAGATTACTACAAGTGGATTTTGCTTTTGAGGACATTTGATTATTGGTTGGTTTTAGGTGATTACTTATTTGAGTAGACATGCAATAGTACCATCTTTAAAGTAGACCAGACCATAATGGTTTACCCAACATGTGTCGGTGCGTAATGTTACACATGTTTTGAAACGCTTCTGCATGTTTTTTCATTTGGCCGCTGTTATTAATTGTATTTACGTACAATTTAGTTGTGACAGTGTTCTACCATAAGATGAACTTATTCATAAGATTATCGTAATTCATATGTTTATTAAATAATTTAAATTTGCTTGTGTGTTTACCAATTTTGTTTGCTATAACTTGTATTTCATAGGTAGATGAACTAAATTTTTAGAAAGGCTAACAAAATTTAAAACACAACCCAATCCAATAAACTCATTCAGGCCCTGTTTACTAGAGTTTATTTCTTAATGTACTGAACTGAATTGAACTGAACTGAATTGAACTGAACTGAACTGAACTGAAGTGAAAATTGATGTATTGAAAAATGGAATCAGCATGACTGAATTAACCTGAATTTTATCAAATTACATTTTCACTGAACTGAATTGAACTGAACTGATCTACAGATAAGCTGTGGTAAACAGGGCCTCATTCTATTATAAACTTACTTAAACTGACATCAATCACCCCTTGACTTTCTCCCAACTTTATTCGGCATCATTGTACAATTTGTACTCAATGAATGGATTTTGATATTACTACTTAAGCAGATCTCTTCTAAAGGCTTGGAATAAATTTAAGACCAAATTTATTTATTTTAGTCTCCAACTTTGGTGAAATAATTTTAATTTTGAAAAATTGGTTTAACGGGGAATTTGATCGACATATGCAACTCTGGACGAAGAGAAAGTCTTGGGTGAGACCTCTCCTTGTGGAGACCAAGAGCAGGGGAATGAACATTTACTGTTTCTGCTTGATAATTTAGTCTGTTTGTTTGATCTTTCAATCAATGTCCTTGAGTATTTTTGTTTTGCCTTGTATTTTTCAGTTAATTTGATATTTCGTTCAATTTGCTTGATCTTTCGGTCAATTTTCTTGATAATTTCCTTGGTCAATTTCACCAACAACAAATTCAATCAAGAAAATCGGCGAATTTGAAGCTCACCAACGACAAATTCAATCAATAGCAGTCTCATATAATCTTTGGTCTCATTTGAGACCTGTCTCAAATGAGAATTTGCCCCTGGACGAAAGACTTAACAAAACATGAATGAGGCTAGAAAAGACACGACTTTGAAGTTGCCTTAGTCTATGGTGCTGAAAAAAATAGTATTTCATTAGATTAACGCCCCGTTAGCTAGGGGTTATTTGAAGATCAGTTCAGTTTTAGTGAAACTATAATTTGATGAAATTTAGATTAATTCAGTCATACTAAATAATATTTTAGTCTAATTATAACATTGAGATATTCTCAAACCATCAAAATCCAAATATAGAAGGTAAATTCTGGTGGTTTCACGACATATGCGTAGTAGACAATTAATGTTGACTATTGCGTCATGGAAAACATTGGAGAGTGTACAGAAGTAGGTACAGCAAACAAATGGCGGGAGTCAAACATCGTCTACCGCTTTCGTTGACCTCCATTCTCGCACGGAAGCGGGCGCGAAACTGTCGGTTCTCACTATTCTCTTATTTCTCGTCTTGCTCCCTCACATTTTCAGTATACTCAGAATAACCCCACATATTTATCTTCATACTACTTCACACCTTTACACAACCCTAGAATATATTATTTTGAAATCGTTACTTAAAATTGAAAGTAAGAGAAAATTTATATGATTTTATTAGTTGAATTATTAATTTCTTTACATCCTTGATCCTACTCAGGTGAAACTGTAATCCAAAAATAATTAATAATTAATAATTTTATTTTTTGTTGAACTAAATAAAAAAAAAATGAATTGAAATTAAAAAAAAATAATATATTGATCAATAAAATTAGTATGGCTAAAATAAAATAAGTTGGATTTCTCTAAATTAAAGTGAACTGAATTGAAATGATATCCTGAAAATATAAATTCGTGCCAAAACTATTATTTTTCAATTCACACGGTTATGCCGTAAATCACTCGTTTATCATACACTATATACAAGTTTATAGGAGTACTATTTAGGCCCTATTTGTTATACCTTATTTGAGTTATTTCTTGTTGCACTAAACTAATCAATTTGACTGAATTAACCTGAATTTAATCAAATTACATTTTCACTAAACTAAATTAAATGAACTGAACTTAATTAAACTGAACTGATCTATAAATATGCTCTGGCAAACCGGCTTTAGTTACAAATTAGATTATTACGATAATTAATAAAGATGAACATTTTTATTGGACATTTTAGGTTTAGGGTAAGCCGACATAGACGTTACGTATTCTAACCTTTATACTTTTTTTTTTGTTCTTTCTCTTTTACTCCCCACTTTATACAATTATTATTGATTATCAGGCTGCTAATGGAAAGACTTTACTAAAGGAAAGTGGAATGTGACAAAAATTACTTTCGATTCATCAAGTACTTTTGTTTTTATAAGAGGATTAAACGTAAATGTTACTGTATATATATTAATTTGCAGCGAACAATATTTACATTTCAAATGATTATTTACTAGATGTTTGTATTATCATCGTGGACAGACAAGATGTATTCCAATAGGGCGCTGGAATTGGTAGCTGGTGCTAGAAGGTGCTGGAGGGTGCTGGAGGGTGCTGGAGGGGTGTTGTAGGGTGTTGAAATTAAATTAAAATTGTATAATTATGATGTACATAATTATGAAACTATATATTTAAAGAATGATTAATTCATACACAACATATTGAAACTAATTCTAAAGAAAAATTATTTTTTATTTTTTTTAAAAAAAATAAATCATTCATGTATGTGAATAGTGACAAGTGCTGGAGGGTGCTGGTAGGTGCTGGTAGGTGCTGGAGGTGCTGGAAATAAGTACTATTGGACAGAGCCTAAATCAGGTAGTAATTGATACTACCCGACAAGTAAATCTAGAATAACATATTTGTAATTGATTTGAATAATGAATTTTAAAAACTACTTTGAACATTTTCTGCCCTCCATTTTATTAAATTGATTTAGGCCACGTTCAGTGAATGTTAGGCCATGCGTTCAACTAAATTTTAGTTTATCTCAATTTTTTTTATTATCTAGTAATAATTTTTAATTTAGCATAAAATTGGAGGTACATGCCTTTACTAATAGCAATATCCAATATGCAAGGGATTATAATCCAAGAAAAGGTTAGACCGTTATGGTGTGACGAATATTTTTTCAGTCAAAGATGATAAATTTTAACTGAATATTTGAATACATAAATATATAAAAATATTATCACATTTAATATTGTTGGAATCGCCATGTAGTTTATTAATATCAAATTTTTAAATCTTGATAATATACGTAATTAGAGATATTAGCAGTTAAACAAGTGTATTGAAGACCGTGAAAACCGTGAAATGTCAGTTGTGCACATAAAGCTGGTACGAAGGCCGATGAAGTAGTTTATTCAAACAAAAACACAACTTAGCAAACAAAACTATGAATTATCATTCGTTCTACTAACGTGTTTTGAAGTAATGCAAATGTGGTGATCATACGAGTGGAAGGATGGAGGATGGGGAACCTTTTTTTTTTTTTTCATTACTACATCTTCCTTGCAGGCTAACATGGTTTTTCCTATCAAAAAAGTGGAAATAGGACAATCTCGAGGTTTTCAACTGATTACAAACTTATTGGAATGAATATGATTATTTGAATATCCAAAATCTAACGAATATTTAAACCACGTTAGATTTTTAAAAAAAATAATAATTTAAAATCGTATTTGCAAGGTAAGTTTTATTGGGTTCTCCAAACCATTAAAAGTGACAATAGCTAAATTATTCAAATTCATATTTTTTTTTGAAAAGATACAATCTCAATACAATCCTAATATATTATAACAATCTAGACTAGCGCCTCACAAGTGGGGTGAAGCTCACACATGATACACCAGCTGATGCAACTCCATACGCCAGTTGATGCAGCTGCCGTCGCTCCCCTGAGCACGCCTCTTGCAGTGGAGAGAATGGAGACTTGGAGACTAGGGAAAATCCCAGAGGAGGAGGATTCGAACCTGAGACCTTCCCTAGACAAGGCATGACCTTTAGCTATTTGTGTTAGGGCAGTTGGTTCATACCTTTTATTGAAGAGAGAATTTTCCATAGGCCCCCCAACGTTTTCTGAACTTCCACTTTGGCCCCCCATCGTTTTTTGCTCTCAATTTGGCCCCCCAACCATACGATTTTCCATCAGTTTGGCCCCCTAACCCTAACTTGGCCGTTAAATCATTTTTCTGTCAATTCTTGGAGGGGTAGAATCGTCTTTTTCTGTTAATTTTTTCCCAGAAGCGGGCTGCGGCATAATTCCTGGCCGAGAGATTTCCTAAGAACATAATTATTAAAGGTTTTCGATAAGATATATTAAATGGGTTTAATGTGAAATAAGAAATAAAAAGATAAAAAAAGAGAGAAATTGGGAATAGGCTTCTGGGAAAAAATTGACAGAAAAAGATGATTCTACCCCTCCAAGAATTGACAGAAAAATGATTTAACGGCCAAGTTAGGGCTAGGGGGCCAAACTAATGGAAAATCGTATGGTTGGGGGGCCAAACTGAGAGCAAAAATCGATGGGGGGCCAAAGTGAAAGTTCAGCAAACGTTGGAGGGTCTATGAAAAATTCTCTCTTTATTGAATGTCAAAAGAAGTTGAACAAAACTGATTCATGCTGATAAATTTGAATAAGTTTGTTGATATTCCAACTAAACTCAACTTAAAAATCGACGCATTAGAACTCAATTCCGTTCTTAATGAATATCCCTTCAAAGCACAAATTAGCGAACATAAGTTTGCATTTTAAGCTGACAAAGTATAGATGGTCTTTCAGCTTAATTCCTTACTTAAATGGAATTTGCATGGAAACCATGTTAGATTTCATTATTAGTTTAGATCAAAAGTATAAATTGCAATTTTGTAGGAAAAAACATACCTAAACAACACTTTTCTAAGCATGTATATGTTCAAATCACTCAGTTTAGCCCAACTAAACAAAGAGAAGATTTTATGTGAAAGCATAACCAAATATTGATTCTTTCATTTTCAAACTCATTCTTTTACATATCAAGTATGATCATTCAGTGTATTATTATTGAGAAAAGAATTGTTCATTAGATGATTGACTATAATAAATTGTGCTTGATAAATGATAATTAGTTGATAATCATTTATAAAAATATCTAAAAATATTTGGTCAAGCAAAAAAAAAAAATCACTTTAAATGATATATAATTACTTTCTGAATACTTAATTCTTGACCGTCTGATTTCCACTTAACAGAATATCTGACATTTTGAATAGTAAACCAATTAATTTCTAAATACTTAATTTTTGACTGTACAAAACCTTTTTAATTTATGAAAACTTGTGTTAGTCATACTATTTGGTACCATTAATATCAGTTGTTGGATATTTTATAATTATTTAATTTCGCTAATTGATGACTCAACTGTCTAATTCTTAAAATCTGCAAATTACTAAGTATAGAATGTGATAATTAATATAAAATATTAAGTTCATCCACAGTTTTCCTAAATCAAAAATTGGTTTCAAGTTCTCATACAATTCTAGTAGATTGTATATAAACGACAAAAATCAACTAGAAAATTAGCTACACTACCAGACAAATATATTTTGAAATTTGAAATTGCAGTAATTATAATATTGGTCCTCACAGATTAAAATTATTGGGATTTTCACCCCCACCGCCAGCAGAATCTTAGCTGGAGTCAGGAGATTGGAACATCATTTTCCATCTCTGAACTTCTGATATTTACCTCTATTCCTCTGTTTCTTATCTCTGCAACAACTCAGTAAACACTGTTTATTTCGATAAAAAAACTCACCTTTTTCACACACTGATTACCCAATCACACACACACACACACACACAACACACACACATTTCAAGATCTCTAATCCATCTCCACCACCATGCACCACCGCAGATGCAGATCTCTTTTACACACACTCACACACTGATTCTCCCCAAACCCACACTCTGAAAAAATGGCCCCATTTCCCCTTCTCATCCTCTTGATTCCGGCCATCCTCTTCTCCTCTGCATTCTCCGATCAGCTCTCCCGCCGGATTCTCCACCAGCCCTTTTTACCGGAAGGCTCGCAGCCGCCGCATCCGTCTCCGCCGCCACCGACTTCACCGGACATCCCATTTACCCCAGCGACGAACAGTACCCCGTTTTTTCCTGAAATTACTTCCCCGCCGCCTCCTTCTCCGGCGTCTTTCGCCTCCGTCCCTGCTAACATTTCTTCCCTTACGCTTCCGGAGAGTTCCAAATCCAGACCTGCTAATAAGAAGCTTGTTCCCGCGGCCATCGCTTCTGTGATTGCCGCGGTCTTTGTTGTATCCATTGCCGTTGCTTTACACCTCCGCCGACGCAGAAGGAGGAGGAGTAGTAGTTCTGGGAGTGATGCCAAGACTCAGAGATCGGACAGCACTGTGCGGCCAAGCTTCGCCGCTGCCGGAGGAGGCATTCCGAAGCTTCAGAGACCATCGCAGACGAGCTCGGAGTTTCTGTACTTGGGTACTCTGGTGAATTCTCACGGCGCCATTGATAGTTCTGTAATCCAGCAACAGAATCCACGTGCCAGCAGCACTGCCGACGGCAGTAGTGCCGCGAATTCAAGAAAATTTGACTCGCCGGAGCTCCGGCCGTTGCCGCCTCTTGCTGTGCATAGCCTCAGGCGACATAATCGGAGTGGCGATGCGGGTTTCTCCATCGATGACGATGCCGAAGAGTTTTACTCCCCCAGAGGGTCTTTAGCTGGCTCGACCGGAACTGGATCGGCGTCCCGGAGGGGATTTCCCGGAGTTGAAGTGGAGAAATTAATGCACTCCAGCTCTACTTCGAGTTCTTCTTCCAGCTCCGGATCAGATTCTCCGGCGAGGTCTGTTTCTCTCAGCATTTCCCCGCCGGCAAGTCGGAGCCCGAAAATCTCACGGCCCAAGTCACCGGAGTTAGTCGCTCTTCAGTCTGTGCCGCCGCCACCTCCATCCCGCCCTCCTCCTCCCCCGCTGCCTCTTTACAGTGTCCAGTGGGCTCCTCGGCAACAATCTGAATATTCACTGTCGCCGTCTGCGTCACCGTCTCCATCTCCTCCGAGTTCATCGTCGCCGGAGAGAGTCTACAGCAGAAGCAGAGAGTCATCACCGAGATTTTTTGATTCTCCGATGTCTATTCGACGACCGCCGGCCTTACCTCCGGTTCAACCAATTTCTATCCCTCCGCCGCCGCCTCCTCCGCCTCCAGGTAAAAACTGGGAAAGTCCGAGAACTCCGGCTCCGGCAATCAGCAAGATGGCTAACAAGCCACCGGCTTTAGTTACAGCATTAAAGCCTATGTCTTTGGAAAGTCCAAATCTCATATCACCAATGGAATTGTCTGGCAATTCGAAGCCGCATGAGAAAAACGATGATATTGATGATGATACTTTTGAGCTAAGAAACATATCCAATGAGGAAGAGACTCCCAAGCCAAAGCTGAAGCCATTGCATTGGGATAAAGTGAGAGCGAGCTCAGACCGCGAAATGGTGTGGGATCAGCTGAAATCGAGCTCTTTTAAGTAAGATTATCTATCCCTGTTAGTTTCGACTGTAATTCAGTTCAATTCAGATAGTTCAGCTCAACTGTTATCAGGAATGATGTGTTTTTATATGTGGAATATCAATTTCTGAAAATTCTGATGTTATCTGTGTTGGAATTGAGTGCAGGTTGAATGAAGAAATGATTGAGACATTGTTTGTTGTAAATAATCCGGCCCCAGGTTCTAAAGAGAATAGCCGAAGGCCGATTCTTCCTTCTCCAACCCAAGAAAACAGGGTTCTTGATCCTAAGAAGTCACAGAACATTTCTATTCTGCTGAGGGCGGTTAATGTGACTGTGGACGAAGTTTGCGAGGCCCTCGTAGAAGGTATATTTCTTCAGCTTCTGCACTATCAAAGAAGAAAATGTATTGTTCATTGTGGTCTTACTTTCTGCATCAAAATTTACCCTATCTTATACCTATCAGATAATAATTAGTGAACCCCGAGGAGGGATAAGTAGTATTGAGTACTGATTTGAATACTGGAACAATGGTGTTAAACTATCAAGTTTAGTTCTTTCTTCTTGAGGGAATAGAAATAGAGGATCTGAAATGGATTAATGACAATAGGTTCTAAGTTCAAAATGCTCCTTAGTCTTCTGTTTTCCTTAAAAATGCATTGCCTGTGTATAAAAATGTTGGAGCATTGCCTGTGTATAAAATTGCATGTTTTCTGGCCTTACATTGGTTTGTCTCATGGTTTCCTCAATCCTTAACTTATTGCCTTCCCTAGTTTGGGTCCTCTTCTCTCGATTGCAAATTGCTTGGAATTTTTATCTTTTCCTGCATCTTGGAAGTTTATTCAAAATCATGACCAGTTGCTTCATTCTTCTACACAGGCAATGTTGATACTCTTGGAACTGATCTCCTCGAGAGTCTACTGAAGATGGCTCCAACTAAAGAAGAGGAGCGTAAATTGAAAGAATACAAAGACGATTCTCCATATAAGCTCGGGCCAGCTGAGAAGTTTCTAAAGGCACTGCTGGATATACCTTCTGCATTCAAAAGAGTTGATGCAATGCTCTACATATCCAATTTCGAGTCAGAGATTGAGTACCTCAAAAGATCATTCGACACTTTAGAGGTAACTCTTTCAGACCATTCCTTTACCTTAACCGTTGTTCATAAGTCACACCAAGTAATGTACTTTCATTTGTACTAAAACATATAGGCAGCATGTGAAGAGCTGAGGAGCAGCAGGATGTTCTTGAAACTGTTAGAAGCCGTACTGAAAACAGGAAACCGAATGAATGTTGGAACTAACCGTGGAGATGCACACGCTTTCAAGCTTGACACACTCCTCAAACTAGTGGACGTAAAGGGAGCAGATGGAAAGACGACACTTCTGCATTTCGTTGTTCAGGAGATAATAAGAAGCGAGGGTGCTCGTCATGCCAGTGCAAACCAAGATGGGACCACAACTGTGAATGATGACATCAAGTGCCGGAGGCTCGGGCTTCAGGTCGTCTCGGGGCTGAGTTCTGACCTCACTAACGTCAAGAAAGCCGCTGCAATGGACTCTGAGGTTCTCAACAGTGAGGTTCAGAAGCTTTCCATCGGTATCAGCAAGATCGCAGAGGTTGTTAGGTCGATTGATGAAAGCGATCCGTTTGCTAAATCGATGAACGGTTTCATGAAGATGGCGGAGGAGGAGATCATAAGGATTCAAGCGCAGGAAAGCGTTGCATTGACTCTAGTGAAGGAGATCACAGAGTACTTCCATGGAAACTCAGCTAAGGAAGAAGCTCATCCTTTCAGAATATTCATGGTGGTGAGGGACTTCTTAGCGATCCTCGACCGTGTTTGCAAGGAAGTCGGGATGATAAATGATCGAATCGTTGTTAGTTCGGCTCACAAGTTTCCGGTCCCTGTGAATCCTAACCTGCACCCAACTCCGAGTGGTGGATTCGCAGCAAGGCGTTCATCAGATGAAGATGATAGTTTTTAGTCATTTTGACAGTGCCTTCTAAGGATGTTAGCTTCCTTGTTTAGGATGATAGTCTTATTTTAGGTATTTATGTATCTATTATATGTCACAATGTAAAACATTTCACCATGTTTTGGTTCATTAGATACATAATGTATACATATAGGTATAGAACAGATTCTCTATCAAGAATAAAAATTTGCACATGCACTCCTAAAGATGACAATTTCTCTCCTTTTTTGGTTGTTTCATTTGTTCTCAAAGATTAAGAAGCACATGCACTCATAAAGATTAAAGAATGATATTATTGTTCTCCTTTTTGTTTTGTTTACTTAGTGGAACAAATTAAAATTGGGACCGCACTAATGAAATCTAGACGGGAAAAGGTTGAAATCTAATTTCATTCATGATGTACTACTCAAATATAATGTTGAAATGCAGTCCATTATAGATGTTATGGTATTTTTCAAAAAAGAAAAGAAAAAAGATGTTATGATATTATATCTTTCCTTCGGATTAAATTGCACACTTAAATTTTGACGTTTTGTTTATGATCAAAGTTTATCATTTATTTAAATAAACGTACAAGTATTAATATTATCATGCATCATATTGTTTGACGCACAGTGAGGCTAGTGTCTGTAAAATCTCATTTTTATAAGTTTTGAAGTCAAAATATTAATATCTTTAGTGACGTTTCCAAAAAGTTCAAGGACCTTTCGATAAACATGCACACATATTGCCATATTTCCCCCAATCCCCTCTCAAGGCGGTAGATGAGGAAGAATTGACGAGGAACAAGATTTTCTTAGTGTGAGTGAGGGTCATCCGAGAGTGCATAAACGGGCCGGTTAGCTCCGGAAAATCATCAATGTCGATTCATCGCCAATCTCGTGACATCGCGTAGCGTTCTAGATCTCCAAATCCGCAAGATTGTCGATGTGGTTTCATATCTCTATTCTTCTGCATATTTGATTTGATCGTTTTGGTGTGATTCTCGTTCGTTTTGACATGATTCTAGTGACAGTGTGACGATGAGGTTTGCCCTTTTTGTGATGACCTTGCGATTGCCGGTGACGAGGTTTGGGTCGTAGCCTCGTAGGTGATAAGGTGTGGACGACGACGATGAGGTATGGGCCATCATTGAAATTTTTGACTTTTGGTGTCGGTGGTATATAAGGTATTGGGGTTGGCAGCGGGACAATGAGGTTGTGCCCTTTGGTGTTGAAGTGCTTGCGCCGGTGACGAGGTTACCGATGGTTAGGTTTCAACAAGTTTGGGTTGGCGGTGATGATGTGTGTGGCGGCATTGAGCTTTGAATTGCCGTTGTTGAGTTTGAGATGACGTGACAAGAACTAGGCGTCCTTATCGAGCGAGTCGAGTGCGAGCATAGTTTTGTTTGACTAAATAACTATAGTACCTGTGTTTGGCTCAAACTCGTTAGTTGAAAAGTTCATTAAATCAAACTCGACTCAATTCGTATAAAGTTGTCTCGAGTTCAAAAATCATCATAACCTTTTTTAAAAAATCATTAAATTAATACTAAATTTACTTGGAATTATTTTTTAATTGAAAGATTTAACAGTTGAAAAATCATATTTTTGAAACAAAAATTTTAAAACATTTCAGGTGGTAAGGTAGTCATATCAGCTAGGTCGATCCGTAACTACTAAATCACACCGCCGACCTGAAACTCCACACAAGTTGATGTGGTAGGGTAGTCATATCAGACGGTCGAGCTCATTCGGCTTAACGAATTTCACCACCATCTGATGTGGTAGGTAGTCATATCAGCCGGTCGAGCTGATTCGGCTTAACGAATTTCACCACCATCTGATGTGGTAGGTAGTCATATCAGCCGATCGAGCTCATTCGACTTAACGAATTTCACCACCATCCTCATGGCTATCGGAGAGATTCTGACTGGAGTGGTCATCATTGCCTAACGAATTTCACCCACTAGCGATTATAGTTGTTTGGACAAGGATATCGTTGGCAAGACATTGAATCAACTACAGAGGATGTTTTCTTGTAGTTCCTCATGAATAATAAAAATCACGTGGAATTTATATTTTGATGTTGGTTGTATAAAGATTTCATTAATTTGTTAGCCGGTGAAGGCCTTGTAAATGGTAGGCATTAGATTAATTTAAATTTGTTTTAGTACTCCCGTTTTTCAACCTTTAGCATTTCGAATAGCGGCCACAAAAGGTGGAATTTGGATAGAAATGATATTTTAGGTTACGATAAAAAAAAGTATAAATTTTTATAAGACATTCCATTCTTACCTATAATAAAGTAAAATATATGAATTCAATTTGATTTATAATCTCATAATAATTAAATATAAATAATTATAGATATATATCGCGTTGTTCGCGAGTTTTTTGAGTCGAGCAATATTTACTCAACTCAACTCATTAATTCTTCAAGTCGATCCAAATTCAGTTGATATTTGATCGAGTCAAGCATGAGTTTCTCACGAACAGCTCAACTCAGCTCAATAAGCAATCTAACAATAACGTTAAGGTTGGTCGCCTGCTCTAAAATTTGGGTTAATTATTATTTTGTATTTCATCCACTAATTTTTATGTACTATAGAATATCACATCACTTTTCATTTTCCTCTCAAATTTGCACCTAATTTGTAATAAATCGTTTGAATGCTAATTTATTATAGAAAAATTAATAAAACTAATAAGACACAAGTTGATGTCCTTATATTATAAATATAATAACTAACCATAGGACCACCTTAAAATGGAGCAATAATAAAACCACAAAGAACGTAAAATATCGTGATCTGATTCTTTTCCTTAACAAAGAAAAAGACACCAAAAAATGGATGCATCATGCATTTGCTTACGATCAATGGCAATGCACATGCAAGCGCCCATCAAGATCTAGTCCAGCTGCATTAATTTTATTTTCATTTTTAGTATATCCAGAAACTGTTACAAATAGGTGGAGACTACTTTCAACTTTCAAGTTTAAATTAAACAAGAAAACGACACAAATCTGGGTAGAAAATGACAAACAAATAACAAATGTTATCATCAATGCTTATTACTCCTTTCTAGCCCTGCTAAAACAAATTATAGAACACAATAGTATAATAATATTAAATAATTAGATTAAAAAAAATTCATTGAATGTTCCTTTAACTTGTGAAAAACTTGCATTTCCAGTACTCCAAATAAAAAAGACACTGTATATCTTAGTACACTATCATCATATATATTTATACATATATATTGATACATCATACATCCTTAAAAATAATTTACTACTAAACTTGATATGATAAGAAATGTTTAGATTGAATGAGTTATTTGAAAACGAATCGATTTAAGTATCCAATTATTCAATTCAGCTATGCTAGCTTGTAGAATGATATGTCCCTCAACTTAATCATCTAAACCATATAAGAATTTTTTTATAAAAAAACCATATAAGAAAATAGAGTTTAGAATTTTTCTAGAGGTACAGTGAAACATCCAAATTTTAACGAGGAGAATCAATACAATTATTAATGGGTCATGATTAGCACTATAAGATCACCTTTACTATGCTGAGATTGGGGCATCTTTTTTCATCCCCTACCCCATGAATAAGTGTTACATAGTAAGCTCTTTAAACTTTAACCTTTATTTGTCACTAAGTAACAACGGTCATATCTTCACTCCCCTTTTCCCCCACAAAGGAAAAGGAAATGCAACTTTCAATAGATCCATCATTCTGTAAATGCTGTATTCCACACATATTTCTTAGAGAGAATGCACTGAGTCGGCATCCATGCGCTCCAAGATTCTTCGCGCCTCTTCCTCTGTGGCCGGAACCACCTTCCTGATCCTCACGGCATTGTTCATGGCCTTTGCCTCAGGACGGACTGTGAAAGTGAAGTAGAACCGGTTTGAAACCTGCAATAAGTACGCCATTCAAACCATCACTCAAATTGGTATGCCATAATTCAAATAGTTTCAAATCATAACTCAATGTAGAACCGGTTTGAAACCTGCAATAAGTATGCCATTCAGATGATAACTCAAATTTATAATAATTTTTTTAAAACCCCAGGGATGCAACTCAGAGGGTGGGTGGGGGGTTGAGCTTGAATCGTACCTAAACCAGTATTATGCTGTGACCAGCAGGGCAAGGCCAGTTGGTTAAACCTACACTGTTTGGAACATACCTCACTAGACCTGAGCTCAGGCCTCGTAACATGAGCAACAACTTCAACACTGATCAATGGCTGATTCGGGTCGTGAGATTCCGTGTACAACACACACGACTTTAAACGCAGGAAATCACCAACGTCCACCTGCGATTAAGCCAAGAAAAGAACAAGAAATGGATTTACGGGTTTACGGGTTTACTATGTAGTGGTATTTCGTGTATTATCGGTGCAGTCCTTAATAGCCAAATCCATCCTTAATAATCTATATTTATGTACATTAGACAAATATATATCGTAAATAATCTTTCTAATTCATATAATTTCAAGTTAGTTCCTTAACTAAATCAGGATATATATGTTTATACAGTAAAAAAATACACAGTTAAATATGGGCTGCAAATAGTAAATTAGTAAAAGGAGAGTTTTCAGAGTGGTACTCACAGGTCTTAGGAAATCAACATGATCGACTTCCAAAAAGGACGGCATCATTCCAGCAAAAGTGTATGCTGTTGAGAATGCCAACTCAAATGCACGGTGCATCAAGAATCCTCCAAAAATCCGACCATGGATGTTCCTTTGCTGTGGCTGACAAATTAGGGAGTTCTCAAGGTGGGTATCCCTGAGAAGAATGCTGTTACGATCAGCTAGTGCAGGCATGTCGCAAAATATTCTTCCTTCAGATAATAATTCCTCGAGTCTATTGGCATCTCCATTCTCAACCCCATTGTTGTTAGTGTTTATAACCTTCTTCCTTTTCCGAAGGTCATTTCTTGCATCGGCGGCTTCATAGAGCAATCTTTCCTTTTCTGTTTCGGGTGCTAATCGGTTCACTGGAGTAGCTTTCCTCGTCTTATAGTCACGAGCGACAAATATGAAGTTAGCTGTCAGAGCCACATCTTCTGCGTCATCTTCTTTTCCTGCAAAGACAGGCACAATAAACTATCAGTTAAAACAGTAACTAAGAGCATCTTGTAAACATCTAAGGAGTTCCCCAAAGGCATTCATTATTTACGTAATTGGGAAACAACAAAGAAAATGAATTGTTTTCAGAAAAAAATGAAAAACTCAACCCAATAACAGCTGCTTCTGAAGACGCAAATGTTCACAGTATTTTAAAGCACAAAAATTCATAACAGCATCAAACTCAGAAAGACTTCTGTACTAGAATGCTGTTATAAAAGATAACTTCACACAGCAACATGTTTACTTGCAACAGAAACAAGATAACTTATTGTTCCTGATTATTTCATTATGCCATGAAGATAGAACCTTGGAGCATAATTAGTAGATAGAAGTTACTTAATTGTCTAAAACATTCTCTTAGTTACTGTTTTTACTGGAAATTAATGGCTGAAAAAGTTCCATTGAACTTGGTAGATGTCCTAATATCTACTAACAGCTACAGATGTAGTGAAAAATTCACCATTTAATCATACCAGCTATATGCTGAGTAACTTCGAGTTGAATCTCAATAGAAGAGCTGCCAACCCAAATAACAGCACCAGATATTTTCAAATCAACATCAACACTAAGTGGCTTTTTCAGCACCATTCTGTCTACAGAGGCAGTCACAAGTAACTGAGGTCTCGTTGTGAAATCATCATCTGTACAATGCTATCACAAGCAACAAAAAGTTGAGAAAAAGGAATATAAGTATCATCTTTATAGAATAAGCAGTCAGAGATCATCAACAACGCAAGACAGACGATGCAAAGAATGCATACGCTATGTAAATCTATGGTTTGATGAATGGCTCTATCTATAATCTCAACGTAGCACCCTGACATCTCTTTGTTCCTAGTTGCTACTATTACACAATAACGAGACATTTATTACAATATTCCTGCATGGATATATACACAGTACATACTCTAAAATTAAACAGAAACAAAGCAGGAGTATGTAATTATAACGACTAAAGTCATCGTGCAAACTGATCAGTTTGATTATTTCTACATTAAAATTAAAATTAAAATGTCTGATTTTCTGTTCTTATTTCCTAGTAAAAGTAAGTAAAGTAAGAAACACAATAAGCACAGCATCAAATGTTTATTTGCAGAACTATAATCCAAAACTAGTGGGACATGCATATAGTATTAAAACATAAGAACTTGTTCGTGCAACATGTCCAATGTATTTAAAAAACAACAGGAAACAGACATGTTCGAACTGCACAACCACAACCACAGACAGCAACAGCAACCACAACAGCATAAGAAAGTGCAGTCAGGATTCATCATCAACATGGCAATTCTCATTTCCTAGTGTAAGTAAGCCAACACAAGAACAAGGTTCAACACTTCTGTCATCAGATAAAAGCACAAGAACCTTTTCACTTCCAAGCTAGCTCTTTTATCAGACTAAATGAAGAATCATCAACATGAACACAATATCCAAGAACAGAACACATAAAACTGGAATTTAACTAAGCAAACACAGCCATAGAGTCACACACAGCATAAGAGAATGCAAACTTATGCTCATAGATCAGGGAAAACAACCTTAACAGAGATGGTTCCTGCAAGAGCATCAAGATCTTCAAGCAATTTCCCAATCCTGACCTCATTCCAAGGATCCCTATACTGCTCCCTCAAAATGTAATCACTGGAGAAGCTGTAAAGAATAGTGGTCCTGCTGTGCGAAGGGTTTCTAATCAGCAGCTCGCTCTGCGGGGGGGCATCCAGAGGCGGGTCCAGCATTCTCTCGAATATCTTGGACCTGGTTTCCCACAAAGCATTGGTCACCGGAGAATGGTACATCCCCGGCCACAGGCTCAAGGGTTTCTTGGTCGAGCCATTTCCCCGAGGGGAATCATCAAACGGAGAAGAAAAAGTGGACACGATTGGGATGGTTAGGGACGAAGAGGGCACAGCTGAATCCATTGAAAATTTCAGTCTTTCTTAAGAACAATGTTATAGATTGTAACTTGTAAATGATGGAATTTGATGTTGCGTATGGTTTTCTGCAAGAATCGCGATGGGTAGTTGGAAGGAGGAAATGCTGTGATCGAAAGTTAGTTAATGGTAGCCGTTGACTTTAAATTGGGTCCCAGACTTTGCTTCCATTTCGTCTGCTTCCATTGTTCATGGAGCTCTTGAACAATTTCTTTTCTCCTCATATGCGAAACAACAGGTATTATTCGTTTGAGTTGATATCAGGTTGTTTGATCAACCTACTAGATTAGGTTGATTGATCCAAATTATCCAATAAATAACGTAATAGTACATGGCCTTCCTCTTCTTTATTTTGGCATGCCTTTATCGAAGATCATCAACATAATATTGGCATAACTCCATAGAGGTTATTGCTGGATAGACCAAATATTTCTATCGGAATAGCGTCAATTAATTAATTTAATTTAATTTATCACTTGGTAATTCAGTAATTCTACATTCTCTACTCATTCGGATTATCATTTAGCCCGACTTCCATTATTATACTACAGTATATGATTAGTTCTATGAGTGTGAAAGACACAAATTAGTGACCGGACCTCTTAAACCCTCTCTCTCCCTTTCTGTAGCCGCGTCCCCATCACGGGGAGATGGGGAAACAATGATTCTTCTCTTTATTGATTTACGGTGAAATAAGTGTGATTAATCCACAAAATAATAGTTCTTCGATTAAATCTTGTTTTATATCGAAGTTTTGTTCTCGATCTGGTTATAAAGGTCGTGTTTTTTTATTTGTCTTATTGTTCTCGATCTGATTGTACGGATCGTGTTTCCGCTCGTGATCTGTGGATTTCAAGGTGCTTGCAGTTTGAAGAATGTAGATCATGTTTTGGATCAAGTGGTGTTGCGGTTGTAGCAGATCCCTGATTGGCGCAATAATTGATGCGGTAAAAGCTCTTCTCTACCAAGCGGATGTGGTTTTCGAGGTTGAAAGATAATATCCCTGAGGGCGGTATTACATTTTTTATTGGATCTCGTAAGCTGTAATAGTACAGACACAATTAGTCTAGTTGCCATATAGTTCGGTTATTCTGTAATAAACTAATCGAATTAGATGTCAATTCCACTCATTGTAATTGTTTCTGGAACCTTGAATGAATTTCTTAAAAAAAAAAAAAAGTTCTCCCATTTTCTATAATCCATTCTACAATTAAGTTACATACTTTATTCCTAATTTCATTAGGTACATAAATAATTATACTTTCTATACTAGAAATTTAGAATACATGTTAAAGTGCAACTCTTACACATGAATTCATCTTTTTTTTTAATCGGACACACGCCCTTTACAAAAACCGAATCTGATACAAGAATCTTACTCTATACTAATCTAATCCTTCTACTGATGTTAAAGTGCAACTCTTACACATGAATTTATTTATTTTTCCATCGAGCACACGCCCTTTACAAAGACCGAATCTGATACAAGAATCTTACTATATACTAATTTAATCCTACTCTATCCTAGTCTACTGATCTCGTACGTCGAGTGGCCTCTGTCCTCACCTTGATTTGAGTGGGGTAAGGAACCCACTTACACCCGCCGATGCACTCCGTACGCCAGTTGATTTAGTATCTCGTATGTCGAGTGGTCTCCGTCCTCACCTTGATTTGAGTGGGTAAGGAACTCACTTACACCCGCCGATGCACTCCGTACGCCAGTTGATGTAGCTCCTGTCACTCATTTGAGCACGACTTTTGCATATGGAGGGGATGAAGACTTGAGAGACTAGGAGAGAATCTCATCCAGCCCAAATTGGGGGAGTGGGAGTTTGAACACTGGACCTCTCCTTTGGCCACTTGATCTAACCCATGAAGTCATCCAAAATCGACTCTTACACATGAAGTTCATTTAGAATCCGATGAAAGTAGCCTGATAGTACATGTTTAATAAATAAGCTTAGCATGGATCAATGGATACAATAATTCATAAAAAACTGAATAATCACTCAAATTGACAGGCGCACTGAACAAGGAGGGAGAGTACAACTTGAATTGGCTTTTCTTAATAATTCATTAATAAATTTTCCAGTACCACAGTTCAAATCACATCTCTCTACCTAGCTAGGGGCCAGGAGTTGATGTTCAAGTCTTGGACGTTTCTATTTTCTCCCCGTACGTCGCCTTATCATCATTTCCCTATATATTATCATCGTCTTCGATCACCAGAAAACATACAATCACAGACCAGCCATAGCCATGACAGCTGCAACCAGAAACGGCAGACAAATCCATGCAGTGGTGCTGCCATATCCAGCACAGGGCCACATAAACCCTCTGCTGCAGTTCTCCAAACGCCTGGCTTCAAAGGGCCTCAAAATCACCTTCCTAAACACCAAATTCCTCTCCAAATCCGTACTTTTTGCAGACTCCGAATCATCCAATATCCACTTCGACACCATCTCCGACGGCTACGACGACGGCGGCTACCCCGCCGCAGAAAACGCCGCCGCTTACGTGGAAAGCCTCAAGGTTTCAGGATCTGCCACGCTGGCACAGCTCATCAAGAAGCTCGGCGAGAACGGCAGCCACGTGGACGTTCTCATCTACGACTCGTTCCTGGCGTGGGCTCTGGATGTGGCGAAGGGGCTTGGGGTTCCGACCGCGGCATTTTTCACTCAGGCTTGTACTGTGAACAGCGTATATTACCACGTCAGCAAAGGGATTCTTCCGGTGCCGCTTTCCGGCGCCGTTATCGAACTTCCGGGGATTCCTGAGCTTCAGCCACGGGAGGCTCCGTCGTTCGTGTACAAGTATGATCCTTCTGACGCCACTGGTTTTCTGGATATGCTGTTGACCCAGTTCTCCAACGTTGATCAGGCTGACTGGGTTCTCTTCAACATTTTCGACAAATTGGAGGAACATGTAAGTTTTGTCTTTGAATTTAATTATTTTCCCATTTTGTTTTCTTCAAAATAAAATGTACTTTAACTCAACTTAGTCAGGTAACTGAAGATTCAGTATATTTTTGAAAACGGAACCCAATAATATTACCCTAGCATACACATCTTAACTTGAAACTTATAATGTATTCATTTTCATCATTTTTTTCATTATATAGTACTCCAATCCACCAGCAGTTTTTGTACTAACGGTGATAAATTAGATTAATAAATAATGTAGAAATTTATAGTATCTGATAGTGTAAGATTCGTAATATATATATATTTTTTAACTACTAATTTTATAGCGTATGTTTGCAAATATATAGAGATGCTAAGGATACTATTTTTTTGAGTAGTTGAAGTGTGGAAAAATGAGTGAGTAAGAATTTTACCTAATTATACATAGGTGTTGAAATGGATGGGAAAATTGTGGAGAGTGAGGGCAGTGGGTCCCACAGTTCCATCAATTTACCTGGACAAACGCCTGGTGGACGACACAGGCTACGGGATCAATCTATTCACACCGGATTCGAGTGCATGCATGAACTGGTTGGACCGCCAAGAACCCGGTTCGGTCGTCTACGTCTCATTCGGCAGCTGGTCCGAAATCAACGAGCAGCAGATTCAAGAAATCGCGTCCGCGTTGAAACAATGCACGTTCAAGTTCATGTGGGTCGTAAGATCATTCGAGAAACAAATGCTTCCCGCCAACTTCACCGACGAGACCAAGGATCAGGGCCTGGTCGTGACGTGGAGCCCTCAGCTGGAGGTCTTAGCCCATGACTCGGTGGCGTGTTTCGTGACTCACTGCGGGTTCAACTCGGTCCTCGAGGCGCTGAGTTTGGGAGTTCCGGTGGTGGCGGCGCCGGTGTGGAGTGACCAGCCGACCAACGCGAAGCTTCTTGAGGAGGTGTGGGGCGTCGGAGTTCGGGCGAACGCCGACGAGGAAGGGATCGTGAGGAAGGAGACACTGGTTAAATGTTTGAAGGAGATAATGGAGGGAGAAAAGGGGAAATTGATTAAGGAAAACAATGCTAAGTGGAAAAGGTTGGCCATGGAAGCTGTTGATGAAGGTGGAAGTTCAGACAAGAACATTGATGAATTTGTAGCTGAACTAGCACGTTAATTTGGAGGTCAAGAATACTGAGAATAAGTCACAAGTCACAAGACAAGACTCACAACTTTATTTCACAAAAAAAAAAAAAAAGTCACAAATTTACTTTAAGTCACTAGAAAGTACCTCAATACTTTATTTGAATTCATCACAATCTTTTCAAGGAAAGATCACTATTACAAATTCACTTTTCATGAACAACAAACAACAGTTTTAAAGAACAACAAACAACAGTTTTAAAGAACAACAAACAACAGACAGTACAAAGGTCTAGCATTCATCATTATTACATCAAACAAACAAACAACTCATCACTCTCTCCAACGGTACAATGAAGGCGGCATGCAGCAGAAAGCTCCGATGCCTACTCCGAGAAACTCCAGGTAACGGGCAGTGACCGATACAGATATTCAAGACCCTGCAATTATCGACGAAGAAGGGATCATATAACAAAGAACAAGGGAAAAAAAAGCAGGAAAAGTTAATGTTGAAAAAATGTCACACTTGAGATTTCTTTGCTCACCTTCTCTGCTGACAGTTTCAAGCTCCTCTGGCTTTACAGTAGGGGTTTTCTCCAGTAAGCGCGTTTGTTCTAACGGATTTTGGAGCAGCTTTCTCTTGTCCATGAATTCTAAAAATGTGCGTGTTAAGTTAAGGTTACAACGGAGAAAGGTAAACGTTAAACAAAATTTATCAACACAAGCAACTTATAGTCACATTGGAAAGGATATAGTTGTCTTTGGCCTTTTTCTTTAGCCTTATTAATGCGCATATCCAGAAACTTCAGTTCTCTGGCAATCCACTAAGAAAAAGAGAAGATAAATGAATACATCAGATTCCATAATCAGAGTAAAGACAGCAATTGATTGAACTGTTTACGATCTTTTAACCATAAGTAAAACTTGAGGATTCAGCTTTTAACTTAAGAAGCTTGTGAATAGGAGCATGGAAGATTTCAAGAGCTAGAATTAAAGCAAAAATTTGAAACACTTACGTGCTTTGTTATATCGACATGCAGAATCTTGGCCTTCATTTCAACATCGGCCTGTGGATGACACAAATGAGACATTGAGATGTCAGAGAATCATATGGAAAACAGTTTCACATGCTCGTTTATTTGATTTCTAAATGAAATCTACTTCCCCAATGGTCAAAGGTGGTTTTTTTCTTCCAGGAAAATAGAAACAATATACAGCTATCAACATTCTGCAAAATGTGAAAGTAAATGATTGAAGACTTTTGAAGACACTTGATATCACTTACAATTGTGGGCTTCGGAATCAAGCCATCCTTCACTTTTTGAGCTAGTTCCACACATTCCTCCTGTGATGAGGATATAAAAAATTGTGTTGAAACAAAGAAAAATAATGTAACAATGGAGACAGAAAACTACAGATTCTAATGACTACAAGAGATTCAAAGATTACAATCTCAATGTCCATATCTGATAGTGAACTCAGACGGATCGCTGTTGGCTTAGTGGTCACAAAAAGGACCATCTCTCCGCTACTGTCCCCACTTGTACTTTTCTCTGAACCTGAGAATTCACCACATCCACCAAGCGAACGCATCAGAATTTCAATGTTTAGACTTTAGATTCTGAAGAAGATTTTAAATGTGTAGAAGTTTATCACCATGAAACTTAGATGTGAAACATGGAGAAGTAGTACCTAAACAAATCACAATAGGCAGAAGTTGATATCATGATGTATAAAGTTTGATTATGGGGTATCTTTTTATACTAGCTCGAAGTTTGAGTTCACTACTTATAATGAAATCATCTATAGTCAATCACATGTTTTTCTCGAATGGTTTATGCAAGGTTGCTTTAACAAATTAGTGAATGTTGTGTACTTCAAACTAAGAGTTCCTAACATGAATCAATAGGTCAACTAGATTATGATCATAAAGGTGGAAATTCGAATGAAAAATCACTAAAAATACCTGTGACCTGCAGCAGCTCAAAATCAAATTTCCGAGGATCTGATTTCACTCTAACAAAACATCCTGTCACTTTTTCTTGAAATGCTTCTGTATCCTTTGATAACTCTTGCAAAAAGGTTTTTCTCAAATATACAAGTTTGATGTTTTCAGCCACTATTGCCGCAAAAATACTTTTTGGTGCGCGGGAAACCATCTCCTTTTTTGGCCTTCTTCTAGATTTACTAGCCACAGAGGCAACTTTGTTCCCTAGGGATGTGACTATCTTCTCTTCCTCCTCTTCTCCTTTGTCCTCCTCAACTTCCTCTTCATCTTCTGATGATGATGATGATGAAAAGTCATTAGCAAAATGAGGCTTTAGCAAGGCACCGATGTCGCCCCTGTTTATAACTGGCATATCAAAAAATCTTTGTAGATTTGCATCACAAAAGATCAATTTTGATGTCTTCTTCCTTGGATCAGATAAGTTGTTATTTTTCACATAGGATTTTATCAGTTTCTCCACCTGGTGGTGATATTTCTCTCTAGTAATGTCTACATGAATCGATTCCAGAAAGCTTAAGAGACGAGTTGATCCCCACTCATTGAACTGCAAGTCCTTTGGTTTAAATATTTTGACCTTCATTGCTGGTTGCTGAACCTCAAAATCTATTTTGACTTTGGCCCTCTTTGCTGGTGGCTGAACCTTGAAACCCCTTTTGTGTTTAGGTTCTTCATCTTCTTTAACCTCCCTCTCGACCTCATAATCGGACCCCGAGTCATTTTCTTCACCAATGAGAAATTCCTCTACGTCAAACTCGCCTTTCGTTGCTTTATCCTTAGCAGCACGGACATCTTCTATAGTGATATGATTTTGTTCCTTAATCTCTGTGGTGTAGTAATCCATAAACAGTCCTTCACAAGAGCTCAAATCCTTAAAATCGATCTTTTTCTGCATAGAAGACAGTGATGAAACATAAGAAACAGAATAAAAAATGAAATCAAAGCTAAGTACTCCAAAGCTGGAACAACAACACTACCTTTTGTAAATCAACAGAAAATCATATATGTGCCATATCCTTATATTCCCACACCAAGTTTTACTAAAACAAACCCCTAACATCACATTCGATAACGAATAAAAGACATTGGTGAGTTGAACAATAAAGACTAATTAACTGCAGAAGACATGGTGATTTTGGTTGCAGAAGAGGTGACAGATAATTAAATAGCAAGCAAAAGGTAAATTTTCAGTTCATAATGGCTGTTTCTTATGCGAATTGTTTGTATAATAAACATTTCTCGTGTACATAAAACATAAAACAAGGTTCTTTTATCAACATAAAACAAGGTTCTTCAGTGAATAAGATTGGTATACATCAGGAGCAAATACAAAAATATAAGTTTTAAAGCCTGTTTCAGATTTTTGTAGGTACAGGAAAACAACCTTTGGATTCACATAAAGTAATGCAAATATAGGAGGGGAAAAAAATCTCAACATTATATTCCAGCAATCCTACGACGTCTGCAGTGAAGTGAGATCTACAGCTCCATTATTCTTAAACTAGACTTCCATGTTTATTTGGATGAAAAACAAAAAGTGGAGCTGTGTTATAGTGAAAACATACTTCACACATAGAAACTTTAACTAAGCAATTGAAAAAAAGAAGATGCAGGTGTAAAACAAACACAAGATACTTGGATATAAAAAAATGCTTGGTTAATACTGTTTCCCAAAGATGCAGAATCAAAACATCGAACTAAAGCAATCTAGCACAATCGGCTCATCACAGACTTCAGATAGAATCACTCACATGCAGACAATAAACCCTAAGAGAAAGGCACAGAGCAACTTTCATCAGAAATTTCTCATACTACTCTCACAGATTGCATCACCAGTCACGTTATAAATAACCAGATTAATCGTCTTCATAAACAATCTTTTACCACTTGTCGGGAATGAATGCTACTTGGAAACAACAATTTTCCCTCAATCATAACTCAGCCTGACTAATACTCATTTCAATATTAATTTTTAATATTTTCTAAATTAGCATTTCATGAACTACCAATACACTTAACTTGCTGCATTGGGTCTAGGGCCTTTAGGCTTCCTAAATTTCTAACTAAATTATCCGAAACAACATGAATCGTTGGAAATATTTAAAAATCAAAATTATTAACAATTTCATACCCCATCAGAGTCGACATCCTTGTTTTCTTCAATCATCCATACCAAATCCAGGCATTCAGGACAGAACCCTGATTTCTGTTTGACAACAACAAACTCAGCTATATTTGTGCATTTCGGGCATACTGCGATGGGACAGCAAATGCACTGAAAATATGCAGATCTTTTGCACTTGCAGCAAAAGTGCCAATCTGAAACAAAAATTGGAAGAAGCATAAGAATGTAATGTAACAAGGATAAAGTAACGGTAGATACAATCGTACAGTAAATAATATATAATTAAGTTACAAGGGGAGGAGCATGAAACCGAATTTTTTTCCTGGATGTACATCATGTAAGATATCAGCATGAATACTAGAGAGATTATATCACAGAAAGTACCAATGTTACTTTACTCTAGCATTATTCCCCATAACATGTTATTTCTGCAGTATGAATACTGGAACTTCAAACTATTATAATTTGGTTCGGAAAGATATCCAAACAATATAATTGGTAGTTTTATGATTTATTCAACATGTTACTATTGATTATGCCAATGTACAAGAAATGGAATACTAATGATATACTGGCACCAGAGCTGAAATTGGTTAAGTAAAAGTACTGTATTACAGATGAAAAAAGATTGAATTTCGAGAGGCTTACTGCATGTCCAGGACTCGGTACTGTCCTTGATTGAATCATCCTTTCCAATGCAATCAGGATGATAAGATTTGATACAATTTCTAAACGGGAAAAAATATAAGGAAAAAAACAGAATTAGTACACAGTTATGGTTGGAGATAACATTGCAGCTTGAGGGACTAAAACATTTTAAAGGGAAAGGGAAAACCTTTAAACAATTTTAGAACAATCGTAAGAGAGTGCTGTAAACTAAATCTGAAAAACTAGCACAGTGCACAAGCTAAAGTTTCTTTTTAAAATTTTGAAGATGAAAGACAACAAAAACTTCTATGAATTGAAAAGTCATCAATCACATCATAGCTTCAGTTGATCTGGTTTTTCTATCCCAGATATCTTTAGAAAACCTGAATGTAAGGTTTGAGAAAGGCTCATTGAGACTTATGCAGACATTTCAAACTTTATACACTGAGGCATCTCTTAGATCAGATGCCAAGGAGAAAGAAAGCAGATTTATGAAACAAATCGTTGAATTATAGTGTGCATGCAAAATCAGACAGTTTCAGATCTTCAATCAGCAAACAAAATGGAAACTTTAGGCTGGATACACACCAAGAAAACATCTTTAAACGATTTTTCAAGTTTGAAACAAAGAAACATGGAAATGATTTGTTGAAAAGATCAGGATCACATTAGTATACAAACACATAATCAGCAAGAGATCATAAAATCTCTGATCAAGTTGAAGAAACTCACCTGTAGTCACAGATGACAACATCTCCACCATCTTTACACACAAAACACCAATCCTCAGAATCCCTCACCTTGTTGAAAATAGGCTTTCTTCCTCTCTTCCTCATCTTCAACTCTTCAATTGTATCCTTCACAGAAACAACAGCATCAAAATCAACAGTCATGAAAACCCATCCACCCTTTCCCCTCTAAACATGCAAAACAAAGGCAAAATGATCCATGCAAAACATCACACAGCACACAGAGTTGCAGGATCCTTGATCATGGACAGAACAATGGGGATCACCTGAAGAAGTCAGGCGAGAAAATCGATGAAGAAAGCGCAGAAAAAATGGTACCTTGGGAAGCTAATGAATAAATGGCGCAGGAAAACAGGCTCTCGAAGGATGGATTCTGAGCGAAACGATGGAAGGAGTAGTTGCACTTATAGTGCTTTCCGCTACCTTTTTAATCTTTTCTTTTCACTTGTGGTCTTTGTGATTTCCGGAATATACTAGTAGCACTGTGACTCCTTTTTCTTATTTTGTTCGTTTCTAAATATAGAAAAGTTACAGTCATTAAAGTGTGGTGAAGACCACTTTGACGAGGACTTACAGTAGAACAAAGACCTGGTAGAAGTGTCCAGAAAGGGAAACAATGTGCTACCTAGTAAATTCCAATTTAGCACCTAGTTTCCCTTAAGAGATGAAATTTCTAGTCTAATTATTTGATATTATTAAAAATGATAATGCAGATGATCAGCAACCCGTTTCTGATGTTTGGGCCAGCAATAAATAGGGTTTGACTTCTCTGTCATTTGTTGATGGTATCATGGTATGATGGTGTGGATTACTTATATATTAATTAGGGCTTGACTTCCTCACTGTTAGTTTGTTGATGGTGTATTCAAGATTCACTCCTGATGGTGTTGATAGTAGAGAGTCATTTGTGTGTTATGGTTGTGAGATTAAACGAGATTAGTATAATAAACCATTTCCAGTTTTAACTAAATTCCTATAATAAACCCTCAACCTCATGATTGTCGTAATAATAGATAAGATAGAACTCGAGTAGTTGTTAAAACACATATATTTGAAGATTGAGAGTTACTGTTATATTCGATTATATGTATGTGCCAAACAAAGTTAAGTCTGAGTACGAGTCTTCGTGTGTTTTATTAATTTTTCAGTGTGCTAAGTAGATGGATGTATGTTTCAACAGACCACCTCGAGAGAAAATGATTGGGATATTTACGTTTGTTTGAGGCCGAAAACCTGGTAGATCGAGAAAAACCTAGAGAAAAGTTGTGATATTTACGTTAGAAAATCTGATAGTAAACTAGCACCTTACCTTACGTTTGCGAGGGAAAATCCAAATTTTTGTCTGCAGGATGGGTTTCGGAAATGTTAGTTCATGCAAAAACCTAGAGAGGAGTGCGGTTAATGGTTAGATTCGGTAAAAAACCTAGACGAGTGTGTGGCTATTTTTACTTCCGAGAATGTGGATTGGTAGCCATTAATATTAGGTTGCGTAATATGTGCATTAACTCGTAGAGAATTCGAGTGTTGTAAAGTAGTATTTTTTTAAACCTAGCCCAAATTACAGTTAGTACCAACATTTATTTCCCCTCTTTACCCTAACTTTCAAAAACGTGGTTCATAAACACCAATTTAAAAATTAAAATGAAATGAAATGGTCTTATATTTATATTCTTGATTAATTTGGTCGATTACCTATCATTTGTTTTTTTTTTTTAAAACGATTACCTATCATTTGATTTTTTTGAAATAAATAATTTATAAGGTTGTTAAACGTCCAGCTTAGATTACAAGTGAATTAAACATCTAGTCCAAATTAACATTTAGTCTGATAGTGGAATAAAGGATGATCAAACTAAATGTTAGTTAAAAATATTTAATCATAATTAAGGATAATTGGATTCGTGTTCTACCCTAATTAAGAGTATTGAACGAGTTTTAAAGAGGTTGATATTTGTAACCTAAGGCTCATTTAACCTAAAATTATTGTTAAAAGATAAAAATGCCCCTAATTTTTTAGTTTGTGGAAAACTATTAGACTACTTCTAGGGCATTATTATCATTTAACCATATTTTTGGATAAATGAGCAAAACGTTATATAGTATTTCCTACCACACTCTTTTAGGAATAAACCGGAAGTATAGAATTTCCAGACTTTATATAGTTAGAATTTTGTGTTTATATATTAATTTTGTTAGGATAAACCAAAGTATAGAATTTCCAAACTTCGAATTCTGTGTTTATATATTAAGTTTGTTGGTTGACCATATTAATTAAAAGGAAAAGTCTTGGGAGTGACCGTCACTATATAGTGACCAGGGTCTATACTGCAAATATAGAAGTAAATTATAAATAGTGCAATAAAGAAAATCAAGGAGGGACCAATTTGCAATTTTTAAAAATTTTATGTTTCAAGTTAAAATGTTCATCTTTCACGTTAAAACATCCATGTTTTATGTTTTAAGTTAAAATGTTTATGTTTTATTTTTCAAGTTAAAATGTTCATGTTTCAAGTTAAAATGTTCATGTTTCACGTTAAAACGTCCATGTTTTATGTTTTAAGTTAAAATATTTCTGTTTTATATTTCAAGTTAAAATGTTCATGTTCATGTTTTAAGTCAAAATGTTCATGTTTCAAAAAATATTCATGCTTTAAGTTAAACTGTCCATGTTTTATATTTCAAGAAATGTTCATGTTTCACGTTAAAATGTTCATGTTTTATGTTTCACGTTAAAATGTTCATGTTTTAAGTTAAAGTGTTCATGTTTTATGTTGTACTGTAGCAACTCGACACTGCAGCAAATCGGTACTATAGCGGCTCGGTACTGTAGCGCGTGATTTTTAAATTTTTTATGAAATTGCAAATTGGTCCCTCAGTGTTTTTTAACTTATATCCTATTTACAATTTAATCTGGTCACTATATAGTGACGGTCACCCAAGGGCCAAGAGACCAACTCTAATTAAAAATTGCATATAATTTAAAATATTATAATGTCTAACTTTTTAGGTATAAAATCGTTTGAAATTATATATTGAGTGTGATATTTAAATTAATTATATTTATTTATAAACTACTAATGAAGATATCAAAAACTATAATTGTATTATAATTATAACAACTTAAGAAAAATAAGTATTTAACCATTCATTTACCACCTAACCTTATAGGATTGGAGAAATTAGACATTGGTGATTTAAGAAAGAGTAATTCTCCTATGAGGCAAGGCCAAATAAGGGAAAATTTAATTATTGTCACCTCATTATACATCACTACCATCTCATTATACATCGACGCCACCTCATCAAACTTCGGTGTCAATTCATCAAACATATCACATCATCAAAAGTCCAGTTCATCAAACCTCACTAAAAAAAGGGTTACTTGGTCCTGTCTCATGGGTGATGCTGCCTCACCCAAGAATTTGTCTTTTAAGAAATAGGAAATTAGAGATTGATCAATTGTGAGACTTCCACTTGACACGCAACATGATGGAGATACCATACTCCAATTGATGCACCCCACTTGATATACTATCTAAATGCAACTACAATGCACTACCTAGCGTATGCAATCTCAACACCGTACCTAGCATGGAGTGAATGGAGACTTAGAGAAATTAGAGTTAAACTAATAATTTGTTGGTAACAATGGAAAATAGGATTGTTGATGCACCCACTTGATACACCAACTACTGTATTTCAGTTGATGCACTATGTGGAGTGAATGGAGACATCGAGAAATTAGAGAATGGTCATTTGTAGGCAACATTAGGAAATAGGATAGTTGATGAACCTACATGCCTAGCTACTTGATACATCAGTAGCGTGGATGAAATGAAAACAAGGAGAAATAAGAGATTGATCAACAATGAGGAAATAGGACATATAGGGGTTTGAACCCTAGACTTCTCGTAACTAAGCACAAGGGTTTTCAAAATAACATGCCCCGAATGTTAACCCGCTAACCTGGTTAAAAATAAACTTGTAATTATTTATTTTTGCGGGTTGATGTTCTACCCAAAAAATTTATATTTTAACGAGAATATATGGTTCTGAACTATAAAAATGCTATTTCTGGGTACCCGTATAATATATTTTGAATTAATCCTTTTACTTCTATTATCCTTTTTTACTTGTACTTTTAAGTAAGGAAAAAGAATTGTGAAAGTTTTTTTTTTTTTTTTGGTAATCACATCTATAATCATGATTTAGATTTGTCTACCTAATGTCAAGACTAATGTTAAAAAATATCAAGTTAAACTCTTTTGATGGGTAATTAGTTAAGAGAAGGTCTTGGGTGAGACCGTTCTACCATAAGTTTATGGTAGGACGAATGATAATTCATGTGTTTAATGGATTTGTTCATGTGTTTCACAGCTTTGTTAGTTCATTTACACATTATTACAGATTATAACAAACAAAATTGTGAAACACAAGAACAAATCTGTCAAACACATGAACCCAGATTATAGCAGACAAAACTGTGAAACACATGAACAAAACTGTGAAACACATGAACAAATCTATTAAACACATGAACTATTATTCGTCCTACCATAAACTTATGGTAGGACGGTCTCACCCAAGACTTTGTAATTAGTTAATGTGCTTCATATGTCCCACTTGTATTTCCACATTTTAACTTTTATCATTTGACTCAAAAAGTATTTGATCATCAATAATTTTAAGTATGTGCAAATGTAATTTATCAAAAATAAATATTTTGAAAATATATGATCTTAGGAATCCAACAAGATCACATATGATAATATTTGAACACATTTATCAATTCAATTTGAATGTTACAAGGCACAATTTAAACTGTACGTACCCGGATGTACATATACTTGAAAGTCCGAATACCCGCTTTTGAACCCTCCTATCAACCACAATGCTTTGGCCAACTTGTTTAAAATAGAGGTTGAATGAAAATTAAGGAAGAGGAAAGCACGAGGTTTGCACTAGTGCAGAAACCATGTTTTTACGGCGGTTCCATCGTACCAACGAAGGCACCTGGGAACCGCCGTTACTGGCTGTGCCGTAAATGGCGCAACCCGTTACGGCGGTTCCCAGAACCGCCGTGTTATTTACTGATCCTTCGATATCGTAAGTCAAATTCGGCACAAGGTCTTACGATATCGCAGGTGTGCATTCCATACGTTGTTTCTCCATTTCTGTACGAAATCGAAGGTAGATCTTAAGTAGTTTAATGGTGTTACGATATCGTAATCCAATCAAAGCGAAAGTTGAATCGAAATCGTAACTATGTATTTATATATGGCATTCCCGGTACTCATATTGACGAGTTCGTATGCAATTCCGGTGGAATCCATAATGTTAGTCTTTCGATATCGTATAGATGTAATACACGATCCGATATCGAATGATATAACCATATTAGAGAAGTCGCATCGGGTGTTGGTAGTGACTCGAAATCGAACTTGGTTAAGAAACTCCGGGATTCCATCTACACGGACACGAGTTCGAAAGGATACTGAACACAGATACGAACTCGGAGACGACATTGTCGACTTTAACTAAACACGAAATCGTAGAGAGTGGTCAAATCCTAATAATGAAACGAAGTCGATTAAAGAGGTTCTTATCTTGCGATATCGTAGGTGGTTTAGGAAAATATTAATTCCAAATTCAATGTTGCGAAATCGATTCGTGGTAAATATATTTTGCGAGTTCGTGTCCAGTTTGTGATATTTGTGACCTGTGCGATATCGGTTGTTTTGGAAAAGTTAGTTACGAGTTCGATACATTCATTCAGGCTATACGAACTCTTTATATTTATGAATGGCACTATTCAGTAGGCGCTCTCGGAAGATCATTCCGCTGTCATCCCTGTCCCAAGACCGATAAATGGTACGACATCGAGACTGGAAACAAAAAATCCACGAATTCGAAAACGATTTTTGCTAAATTCAGGGTGAGAAATGATTCGATATCGAATGTATATACGACATTGACAAGAGTTCGAATGAATTATCGTACTGAACCGAATGCTGGACACGAGTTCGAAAGAAAATTCTTTCCAGTAACCGTATTCCAAAAATCACTACTGAAATCTACAATTTTAACAGCACCACAAGCAACCTTTCTTCTAACAGTACACAAATCTATACTACATTTTTCTTATGTAAGAGCGGTGTGGATATGACTTTACTACGAGCCAAAACAAGGTAGCGAGCTAACTTATCTCTTGCATCATTTAAGTCGGCGATGGTGTAGGGAGTTTGGTCATCTTCAAAAACCTGATTTGGAATAAGGTAGTTTCCAAGTCAAGTTAGATTTCATAGTCATCATGAAATGAAAATTATGGTGATGAATACATTGAACTTACTTGACGAAGATCAAGTTTGTCCAATGTTAGATTTTCAACACACTTGTTGGCAAATACGAAGGTATAGTAGCCGGACTCCCAATTACGTCTTTGCCTCTTGTACTTTGTTGTGGGCAAAAATCAAGAATGCTAGTTATGCAACGAAAGCTTAACAAAATATAATAATTGGTGGTAAAATGATGTGATTGTTTACCGTTATTTGTATGAGCTCAAAAGAACGAAGAGTGTTTTGATTAACATCATGCATAGCCACCTCAAGAAGATCGGCGAAAGCTTTGGGTGGAGGATTATTTAGAGAATCAATCCAATACACTCTCTTTTGCCCCGGTACCATAGCAACAAAACTCCAATGACCCCTATCGAAAAATTGAAATCATAATATTATGTCAAGACAAAAATTTTAGTTTTAATATCAAGTTTAGAGGAAGCTGAGTACCCTCCGTTGTAGGGCCCTATGAATATTTTCTTGTTTTCCAATTGAAGTGTGGCGGTTAGATAACTAAGTTGAGCAGTAGGGGCACAACCTTCAACCATGCGCATGCTTTCGGGACATAGATAACCAATCCAATCTTTTCCATTTTTACAAGACTTGGAATACATGCTCCTAGTAGAGTTAATGTAAACAATTAGGATTAAATATGAACCCGCGATATTTAATGAAAAGGTAAAAATAAGGAAACTTACAATTGATGGAGTGTTAGGATATTTGAGTCTAAATCCCCCATATTCCAAATGTCTTTGAAATGACCCAAAGGAATAATCAAATCCGCTCGAAATCCAAACACACTCTCATTACCGGAGAACCTATAGAAGGATTTGATGTTTTGGTGATCTAAGAATTCGTGTAACTTCCTTACCCAATAAGGTAGTTCGTTCAAAAATTTTAACAATTCCTTGGGATCAAAAGTGGTGGGGTATTTATTGGCAATTATTTGTTTCTTCACCTCGTCTACCTTTTTCCTCATGGGTATGTCATTAGAACCTCCATCAACTATCAACCATCGTGGCCAAATAACATACCCTCCAACCATATCCCCAACCCTAGTTTTTTCCCCTTCGGGCATTGGCAAAAGGGCCGTTGGCTCTATTGCCCTACCTATGGCAACTCTACCAAATCCTATGGGAATAGCTTGGAGATGGTGTGTTCGCATCTTTTCCTCAAAGGTTCCATTTGCCACATGTTTAGGGGTCTCGTTGAGACCACAATCAATGAAAAGCTTATACGTCAAAATCTAATAACAATATAATGTCAAAGTTAATAATAACACAAAATAAATATTTATTTAGAATATTAACATAGTAGGTGAAAAATTACCTTTATTGTGGAAGGTTTGGATGTAATATCTATGGGTTGATGTTGCAATGGTCGAATTGGCTCTTGTTCAACATGTCCAATGTTTACCTCCACACTAGGCTCTTCATTGACCGGAATATGATGCGATCCTCTAGACGAGGGACGACGCTCACCAACTACAATATTTTCCTCGGGTGGATGTACGTACCCCATTTGTTGGGCCATGGCATCAACTTGCTTCCTTAATGAAGCATACTCCAAATTTTGGGAAAGTATTGTTTCTTTTTGCCTTTCTATCGTCCACTTAGCCACGTATAGTTCCGAAGGCTTCTCTTTTCCGTTACTTCGCGTTATCCCAAAAGCCTCTCGTTGAGTCAAATAACGACCAACCCCCCTTGCCCTCCCGGGATGATCCTTCCCAACCGCTTTAGCCAATACATCCATCTTCCCCACGGGTGTAAAAAGGCCTTCCTTCTCTTGAACGAGTATCTCATCCTATATAAAATTTTCAAAATAGATTTATAATACTTGTTTTGATTATTTTCAATATCGTAATTGGGAAAATGTTGCCTTACCACTTTCTTTGCGACTTCTTGAACTTCGGTAGTTGTGTATGTTTTATCGCTCTTCATTCTACCTCTAACAAACATATCATGCCGGGGAATGTCATCAATCTTTAACGGTACAACCTTCTCCCGTGCCTCTTCTGTGGTCATCCCATCCTCGAGGTTCTTGGTATATTGCTTCTCTTGGCTCTCACCATCAAGCTTGTCTCCAAGACCCAAGTATCCCGCCCTACTCATTGTGTGATAGAGTTTATTTGCTTTGGCACATTTTATCTTCATTTCTCGGGTTCCCTTCCATAAAGATTATGTCATTAATAATATTAAAAGCAATACATTGATTGAATGACAATGAAAACAAATAAATTATGTCTTACATCGGCTTCATGATCGAGAGACCTTTGCTTGAATGTTTCCCAACTCGATAGGAGGATATAATTGTGTTTTACTAGAGGATGTTGACCAACTCTTTTCCCTCCCTCGTATATATAGTCTTTCGCCAATCTAAACTTGAATTCACGACTAGCTTTGGAGACAATGTTCAAAGCCTTCTTCTTCACGGCTTCTTCATCCATTGCATCAATTTCAAAGGGTGCCTATTGCATATGAAAATATGAGAAAAACTACGATACAAATTCATACTTTAAATAATGAACTCAATGTAATGGAGACGATGTACCTTACAATCGTTGAAAAAATCCGTTCTTTGTGCTGGATTAATCTCCTTCCAAGTCTTTGTTGCAATGTCGACTCTTGTTCTCCCGACTTTTCCACACCAACTCGACCACAATGGTCGCTCCTTAGAAATAGCAATGCCTTTCGCATCAAATTTCATTGGTGTCTTTACCTCGTTATTCCAACGCCTTTGTACAATGCGACAATACTCCTTAGCTTTTTGTTTTGCCGAAACCTTTTTTTGTGAACTCTTGTCTCCACCATTTGCTATCTTCTTTGTTTTCTTAGGCCTCTTGTCCCCACTAGCATCACTTTGGCGTTTTTTGCTACCCATGACAAAGTCCTACTAACACAAGATCATAAATAAGTACCTAAGTTAGGGCAATTCACAAAAGCATGAAAAATGAGAATGAAACAAAGTTAATAGAAACTCATTAATGCTATATGGATATGAATAAAGTATAAACATGCACAATACAATCACTAAATAGCACAACATATCAATAAATGCATAAACATATTGACAAAAGATGGAAACCCTAGGTGAAAAATGCAACAAATTTATAAATAATCCATTTCAATAAAAGAGTGTTTGTAGTGTTCCAAACATAACTATTAATCAAAGCCCATACACTTTAACAAACCCTTGAGGTCCTAACAATGCATATATGTTGATGGATGTGTAGAAATAGATGAGAATATGGGTCTTTATATAGTTGAACAATAAATCTATAAGATATGCTAAGGATGAACACAAACTTGTTGGTTTGATTGAAATGAATGGATTAGAGAAAGAAATTGGTGGGAAAAACCAAAAGAGGAGGGAGATTTTGGTGTTTGGAGAGTAATAAATGCGAAAAAGAATGAGAGTTTTTGGTTTTTGTGGTGTTTTTTGGGGTTTTGACCCGCACAATCGCCGGTTGACTTGCATTAAATGCGGTTGTCGAAATACCTTGCGAAATCGTAACTAACTTTCGTTTGGAATTTCCATATTGCGAGTTCGTATGACCCATTATAAGGGTTTAGGGTTTAACCTCCAGTCCGGGTTGCCGTGGGTATCCATCGGGTATTACACTGTTTAGGGTTTTAAGTATAACGCGTGGACTACAGGATACGAATTCGTAAGCCTTATATTGCATGTTGTCGATATCGAGACGTGGTTATGATTATATACACGATATCGTAACTATTATAAGAACTACATACGATATCGAAAGTAGTATAATTTGTAAGTATACATTTATGATATGTATGACTAATGATTGAGGTTTTGTGTATTTTTTAACAAGTCAAAAGTTAATCTTTTTTACGTTGATCCTTGATTTATATTATATCATTGTAGTATTTGTTAGATTAGTAATTAATTAGGTCAGAAATGTGTTCACCATGAATGTGTATAATTATGAGTAATTGGCTAATCGTGACTAATTTGTTTCCAATCAATTGGGGGTATACTTCGTTTATTAATAATTGCAATTTAATTAGTCAAATTTGTTCTTTTGGACTGGAAGTTAGAAATACATGGATGAGTATTAATGTTTTGTGTTGTCTGTTCATGTATATATGTACATGCTATGGAGTAAATGACTATATTGAATTGCAAATACCTAATGCTTGTAAGTAAACCATGATCCAATTAGTCAAGTAATATGTCATATATATTGTTCACAATGTTTTTTGTAATTACAATGCGTTAGTATCAAAGCACTATATTGTCTATTCATATGTATACATATATATAATATTGTCAAGCCATAGGTTGTATTAAACACATGTAATTTTATGACTTTAGGTATTCAAAATTAAAATATTTTGTACTATTGTATACCATTCTATAGTTCCATACATATATATAGATTATTTTTTAGACAAATAACTTTGTACTAATTTATATTAGTTTTAATAAATAATTCAATTACTTATGTTTATTAACTTTATATGTTTATTCAACTATATAAAGTTCATATATAATCCGTCAATTAATTTATAATAATGTTATATTTATTTTGCTCGCAATATTAATATGAAAGAACATACTCATGTATCAAAATATATAGTCTTACGAGTTCGAATGGACAATTTAAAGGTTTCGATATCGAATGTATTTAATACAACCTATGGGTAAGGAAGTTGGACTCGAATTCGAATGCCATGCGAAATTGGACTCGAAGTCGAAACGGACCGTGAAAGCCAGGCGAAATTGGACTCGACTTCGAAGGCCATCACTATATTTAAAAAAAAAAGACGGGTTTGAGGAATATAAAAGTTTTCCCCCTAATTTCTTCAAATCCCTAATTTTGAAAAACCCCCAAAATCCCTAAATCATCTAACAAGCTGGCGGACATGGTTCGATCAAGAGGAGGAAGTGAAAGGCCTGCAACTCGAAAGCAAGGGCGTGGTGGTCGGGCTGAGTCCGCCGCCAATGAGGCAGAGAGCAGCCGCGGTGGTAGCCGTGCAAGAGCTCCCCGCTCTGGATTAATTAATGAGGCTGCACATGCGGTTGAGAGCCATGGTACTCGGCGTGGTAGAGGCCGGGGTCGGGGAGAAAATGTTGGTGGTGGAGAGGCACCGGTGAACCCTCCACAGCCACAACCGGAAACTGAAAACTCAAGCTCGGAAGAGGATGTAGATCTTGAATTGAAGCCCACATTCATCGATGACGATGCTGCCCTTCGCTACCAAGAATGGGCTGATAGGAAAACCCTCTCCACCAAGGTATTCAAAAAATCTCAACTAGAAGATGAGGTTAAATTTGATTATGTGTTGAATTGGTTTAAGCCCCATTACTTGGATGGTTTATTGACTTTAGAGGAGGATGTTTATCATGAAGAAGTTCTCCAATTTTATTCAAACTGGAGAAAGGATGGTAATAGCTATTTAACTAGGGTTAGAGGTAAGGACATATTGGTTGATCAATTTACTATCAATGCTGCTATAGGATGTCCTTATATTGATTCTAGTTTTCTGAGAGGAACTGATCCGAATGGTCCCTATGACATGTTCATCCAACAAAGCTTTAAAAGAAATATTGACATTAAGCTACCTTTTGATCTTCGGAAAGTGGCAAAGAAGTATTTCCGAGTAACAGCCCCTGATTTAGGAAAACCTAAGACCGACTACTCCATTCTTGAACTCAGTCTAGAGCAGAGACTTGTTTACGAGTTCATAGCTCTGAATGTTTTCCCATCCGGTGGTCATGCTTGTGAAGCCACGGTTCATAACATCATGCTCTTCTACTTCATCATGGAGGGACATAAGATAAACCCTGGTTATGCCATCCTCCACTACATGGTAAAGGCTGCAAACTCAACGGGGAAGTCATACCCATATGGTCGTTTGATCACTGCATTGATCCGCAAGGAAGGGGTTGTACCTCAAGGTCGTCCAGAGGTGTCCGAGTACTACGACAATGCATGGTTGATCAAGAAAGGGCTGGTCATCCAAGAAGATGGTAAATATGGACATAAGGACCCAAAGAAGCGGCGGTTGACTCCTAGTAAGTAATGCATATTTCATTATCTTTGAATTTATGTTATTTATTTTCATAATCTGTACTTTATTTTGTTTATAATATATGTGTAGGGCAAATTCAGAAGTGGCATTCACACTTGGACGATACTCTAGTTAAAATAGAGGAGGAGGTTGAGTTGTACAACAATGAATTGAAGTATCACCGTGAAGACTTCACCAAGCTGGCCGATATGCTTGGTTTGCCCCTTAAGGAGACCGATGAAGAAGCAGCTACTTATAACATTGATGAGGATTTTGATGTTGATGCTTGTACGGATGAGTCCGACTCAAGCGAGTATGAAGAGGAAGAGACTTCAGAAGGTAACAACTTTGAGGGCGAGGGTGACGAAGATGATCAGCCTGATGAAGTCGTTGAGGAAGAAGACTCAGATGGTGAGCTTGTAAAGAATAAGCGCCCACGGGTAGAAGATGATTCTTCTGAAACCTCAGAATTCGGCAGCAGCTCTGACGATGATGATGGACAAAGTCAAGCTCCATCAAATCCAACAATCAATCCGGAGGAAATCAATGAAAATTTGGATGAGAGTGTCCTCCTCGAGATTGGAGAACTAGACCCAAAATGAATCTGTGTAACCTTTCATTTGTGTTATTTATGCATCATGGATAATGTTATACTACTGTGTTTTTATAATAGTTTGAAATTATGCTTTTAGTTTTTGGAAATGGATCCAAGTTTATTGTAATTTAATATCATTTCTACTTCTTCAAACCATGCTTTTAGTTACATTTTTCTCTTCTACTTGTTGATAAATTCTAAAACATGATATGGAAGTTGAAAAAGTTTTGTATAATGGTAAAAACTAGCAAATAAAAAACTGTCACCGATGTACTTGTCGAATTCGTAACATGGATCCCAAACCCTTACGATATCGAAACGGACTATGCGAACGACAGGCCGATATCGAAGCGGTAAAGTTTGATGTACACGATATCGAAGGGTTAATCGTCTTAAGAGCAGAAATAAAGACGAACCAAGACACGATATCGTATGGATGTAAATTTCAAATTAAAAACTTTGATCGATTTTGCATTCGAACACGTAACGGTGTATTTTACATATTACGATATCGATACGACATATGTCTGTTGTACACGATATCGCAGGAGTAATCGTCTTGGGAACAGAGATAAAGACGATCTTAGACACGAAGTCGTATGGATGTAGGAAGCTTCCTACGATATCGTAACGTAAGTCGGGAAGTCACCAGGGAAAACCTTCTTAAAATTCACTAAGTACCTTCTCGATTTCGAAAGTGTAGTTCGTTTATCAAAACGACAGCGTTTTATTTTGTCAGACACTTGATTCTATCGATATACAATACGATATCGCAACCATATATTGATAGGCTAACGAATTCGAGATACGATTCACAAATTGTATGTATTTCGATAAAAGTAGGGACACGTCACTTTATTTGAATTTTCATATGAAATACTCCAAGTACAAGTTCGAACTCGAAAACTTACTTCGTCTTCTTAAACGGCAGCGTTTTTGCATAGGGTTCCTTGATACGATACCGAAACATATTTATTGATAGGATACGAGTTCGAAAGAAATTTGCATATAAATTAAAAAAAAAGGGGGGGAGAACTAAAACCCCCAAATCGCGAAGCAATTTAAACTTCCACTCAAATTCTCCCCCAAATCATCTTCCACGAACTTCATATATTTTCAAGTATGGCCGGTGGGGGTACGAAAAGGAAGTGGGCAGCAAGGAGGGCACCTTATCAAAGGTTCGAGAAGAAGAAATTTGTAAGTCAAGCAGCCTTTGTAAAGTATAGGAATTTGATTAAGGGTTCTAATTTGATGACATGCTATGTTCTTGATTTCAATAAGATGCAACATTTAGGGTTGACTGAGATCATGAAACTATTTAATGACCAGCAACTTACTGAGTTGTTTACTTTGAATGAAGATTCCTATTTTGATGAAACTTGTCAATTTTACGCTAATTGGACTGACCATGAGGATAGTGGGTTTACAACAAAGGTTAATGGGATTGATTATCACGTAACCCCATCTTTGTTCCATAAGCTTCTTGAAGTTCGGTATAAAGGTGAAATACCGGCTAGGGTTTATGCTAGTGGTAGATGGCCGACGAACGGAGGACCCAATAGGCTCAACCATAGGGAAATGGCTCATAAGTATTTTGGTATGCCTCTAAACGATGCCAAGAAAGCTAGCGATTATAAGATAGCTGACCTACCCCCTTTTGAGCGAATAGTTTTTGATATGGTCTCTAGGCATGTGGTACCAAAGGGAGGTAAGGAAACGGAGGCCACTTATAGTAGCTTGTTGACGTATTTTTACATTATGGAGAAGAAACCATTTAATGTCGGCCATACCATCATGAGTCACATGGATATCGTGGCTAGGAAAGGAAAGCTAGTTACATGCTTGCCTTATGGTAATCTCATCGCACGCCTTTTGAAAACGGATGAAAATTTCCAATTTTCTTCCGCCTCTGCTCCAAAACCTTGTAAATTCTATGAGGAGAGATATTTTACAAAGAAGAATTGGAGTCTTGTTGAAGGGATTTGGGTTAAAAATGCACCCCCAAGTAACGAACAGCGGGAAGAAGGTAATTTAAACGCTTTGTACTAATTATACTCATTCTTATGTTATTGGTATGATATTTAACTGAGCTAATGATTTTGTTGCAGAGGGTGGCGATGCATTTTTCAAGAGGGTCCAAGGCAAAATGTTAAGGGTCAGAAAAGCTATAATGAAGGGGCGACAGCAGATATGGTATGACAGGAAAAGAATGAGAATGCTAATGAGTGTCCTACAAGATCATCCTTCGCCCTCTCACGGACAACAAGCCAATGCCGAGCCCCGGTCTTCCAATGACCTCGTTGAGTCACAGCAGGAGATGACTGATGTTAATGCTCAAACCAATCAAGGAAGCGAAGCTGTCAATGCCAATCTTGAGCTTGAGACAGAACCTATAACTGCTGAGGCCGAGCTGGATAAGAAAAATGTCAATGATGAGCATGAAGTTGATAAAGATGTCCCTGCTGAGCATGAGGTTGAGGCAAACCATGAGGTTGAGCAAAATGTCCCCACAGAACAGAAGCTTGAGGCAGAGAAAGAATTTGACAATGTCGAGCCCTTACCTTCAGATGCCATTGTCGTTAACGAGGCCGGGAACCAAGATGATCAGTCAGGCCATGACACAAATCAGGGCGTTGATGATGATGATGATGAAGATGTGATGAAAAACATTATAATTTAATTTCCTGAATTTTACATAGTTTGAGTCCCACTGAATTTTATATGTAATATTAGGATTTGAAATTGAATGATTCCGTGGAATTCTTGTTTCAAGTTATCAATTCATATTTGATTTCACTTTATTCCCAGCACAAATTATGAGTCATGATTTAAATGACTTGGTCAATTCAACGGAATGGTGTTGTTTTAATGTTGTGTTCTGTAACAGTCGACTATACCTTCGAATTCGTAAGAGATAAACATCGCTATACGATATCGCTTAAGTAACCTCATTCGATATCGTAGGAATATATTACACCCCTACGATTTCGAATATTGAATCGCTAGGAAGAGCAGTGCTTTAGCAGATTTATCTTTCGATATCGTTACAATGGAAAATGGTCCTAAGCATTCGCAACGTAATTCGCAAATTAAGCCTGTGCTTTAGTAGATTTTCGTTTCGAAATCGAAACCATTTAAATTGGTCATACGATACCGCAACGTAATTCGCCAACTAAGCCTGTGCTTTAGTAGATTTTGGTTTCGATATCGAAACCATTTAAAATGGCCTTACGATATCGCAAGAGTAATCTGAGCATAGGCTGACTATGATTTCTTAGATTTTTGTTTCGACTAAGCCTGTGATTAAGTGAATTTACGTTTCCATATCGCATACGATTTAAAACTGGCTTCGATATCAAATGGATTGTTAGAACATTGTACAATAACCTTTTATCTGTTTAAAATGACAGCAAATATAAATAAAATAAATTCAATGAATAGTAATCAACATGAAATTGTATTTTATTAAATATAAAAGGAGTTATTACTCCAATTACTAATTAACATAAAATACATTAGTCTAATGTTGAAACTAATTTTTTAATTGTTTGATGGTTCGACTTCTTCATCCGAAATGTCAACCATCACCATGTATCCAGTGTTATGCCTTCTTGGATGCTCAATCAATAAACCGGCATGGACAGCGTCCTCTCCAAACTCTAGAACACGTTCTTCAAACCTACGATGATCTTCTCGTAGCTCCCTCTCCGCCCTGTTCATGCCACGTTCTAGAGCACGGCGCATTTTTTGGATCCTTCGCTGCAAATTTGAGATTGATTAAGTACTTGTACAAAATTATTAGTATACATATTAATTTTTAAACTACAAAATATAGAACTTACTTGGCCTTGAGCAAAATGTTTTTCAAACAATGTCCTAGTCAAAATGACGACTGGACGGACACCATCTAGGGCATAAAACGTTGCCCAACCGAACAATTGAAATTGCCTCTCGAAGTCATCTCTCTTGTACTCCCATTGGCGACGCATTCTCGCCTCCACGTGAGTCCATTCTACAAAAACAGTGAAGAAATATGTGTCAAACGTGTGGAAAAAATAACAAATTAGGAAGCGATACTTATTAACTACAAATTATACCTGTCATCTTCTCTCTCCGCATCCTTGCAACATCTTCTTCCAATTTCACCATCCTTTGTGCAGCTGGAGTAAGATCACCATTGGCAGCCATTTGAAATTCTGGGAAGGAAGAAGTGGGTATGAGAGTGGTTTGATAGAGTTCAACATTTGCAAAGTATATATATAGAGCTTATAGGAGGATAGCGGACCCCTTGTATTTAAGGGACTAGTAAATGAAATCTTAATTACAATGTTGAACATAGGGACAACTCTGCAAGGTTCAATGTGTTGGTCTGTTAGACTTCACATTGAACCTTTCCAAATTCAATGCACCAATAGCAGAATTCAAGGCGTCACGACTACGGATTCGATATCGTAACGTTGGGATGTTACCGATTCGAACTCGTATGTATGACTTAGTATAACACGAGTTCGAAGGATGTATCGACATGTTTGGCAGGGACTAAGTAGAATCAACAAACGAATTCGAATATTTTTGACATACAGTTTTCGATATCTATAATACTATCGTGGTATTTTGTTATTTGCGTCGAAATAAGATTCGAATTCGCACAAGGGTTTATCAATGCATACGAGTTCGTCACATTATGTAGAAATATATAATCGATATCGAAAGCTTCCATAATAAACCAAGCGAGTTCGAAAGTGTCTTTCGTCCACATAGCTATTACATGATCAAATGTGATGAAAAGATAAATGTGTCATCTACTTCTTCTTGGTGGCCTTTTTTCTCTTCCTCTTAGATACCTTTCCGGTGCTAGTTACCCACAAGCCTTCGTCATGATCAACCCGAGCCATATAACGCTTCAAACTAGCTTCATCTTCTAAAAGGTTCTCTTCATCCACTAGGTATTCCGAAGGAGTATTTTCCTCAACTAAAACATCACCTTCTGTAAAGGCATCGTCAACAAAAGTTTTCTTCCCGTTCACCACTACATCCCAACGAGGATCAACGGGATCTTTAACATAAAACACTTGGTCGGCTTGGACGGCCAAAATGAAAGGATCATTTTGAGAACCTTTGCGAGCACGATCAACAAGAGTCATTCCTCCAACCTCTCGCCTAATACCCCGCTTTTCATCGACCCAATTGCATTTAAAAATTGCAATTCTCAACTTTACGTAATCAAGTTCCCAAATATCGGTTATAGTTCCGAAGAACAAAGTTTTTTTCAAGCCCTCACCATCCAACGTCTCCGATATATTTGAGACTCCACTATTTTGTGAAGCTCCATTGTCATCCATCTCTTTTGTTCCAAATGTATATCCATTAATATCATATCCACCAAATGATTGGACCGTACCGAGAGGTCGCCGAGATAGCCATTTGACAGTTTCCGAATGCTCTCCACTTTGAACATGTGTTTGGAGCCAACTTGCAAATGTTCGATTGTGCTCTTCAAGCACAACCTCATCGGTTAAACTACCATTGTCCTCCACTATTTCCTTCATGTGTTGTTCAACGTAGGGGGCAATTTCTTTATGATTCCGAAGAACATAAATATGAGCTTTAACGAGATCATCAGCTGATGGACTAAACAAGAACCTGTGCCTCAAACCGTGACCTTCCAACCGACTTTCATGCCTAGAACTTGGAACCCCAATTGTGTCAACATCTTTTAAGTAATTGTTACAAAACTCAATTACTTCTTCGGCCACATAGCGTTGCACTATACTTGCGTCTGGGCGATAACGGTTTTTCACAAACAACTTGAAGATCTTCATATACCGTTCAAATGGATACATCCAACGTAGAAACACAGGGCCACAAATTTTGATCTCACGCACTAAATGGACAATCAAGTGAACCATTATATCGAAAAAAGATGGAGGAAAGTACATCTCCAAGCGACACAATACTTCGATCACCATTCTTTGCAACTTGTCTAACCTCCGATGACTGAGACTTTTTTGACAAATAGCCTTAAAAAAATAGCAAAGCTTGGTTATTGCGGACCTCACATGCGTCGGGAGACAACCTCTAATGGCTATGGCATTCAACTCTTGCATCAAATTGTGGCAATCATGTGACTTCATACCGGCTAGCTTAAGTTCCTTCATTTGGACACAAGACCTTATATTGGAAGAATACCCCGTAGGAACTTTGACCGACTTTAACGTCCTACAAAAACTCTCCTTCTCTTTTGTCGACATTGTATAACACGCCGGTGGTAAGTAAGTTTTGTCCCCTTCCTCCACGGGTGCAAGTGAGGGTCTTATACCTAAACTCACCAAATCTTGTCGTGACTTCAACCCATCTTTTGTTTTCCCCTCGGTGTTCAAAAGTGTTCCTACCAACGCGTCACATACATTCTTTTCAATGTGCATGACATCTAGACAATGTGTTACTTCCAAATACTTCCAATATGGCAAGTTGAAAAAAATTGACCTCTTTTTCCAATTACCACTATTTTTGGCTACCTTCTCCTTTTTCCCGTACACATGTCTCAATGTCTCCATATTTGCAAGTATTTCAATGCCGGTTGGTGGGATAGGTTCTGGATCGGTCTCAACTTTGCCATTGAACCATTTCTTCGCAAACCTCCATGGATGATTTACAGGTAAGAATCGTCGATGACCTAGATAAACTGTTTTCCCACCATTTTTCAATTGAGTATGGCTTGTATTTTTCTCACAAACAGGACATGCAAGATGACCTTTCACAGAATAACCCTTTAAATTGCCCAAAGCCGGAAAATCATTAATGGTCCACATCAACATCGCTTTTAATTGAAATTTGTCATCCCCGCGACTCCCGTCGGCTATCCACACTCCCGGGTTGAACAAAGACTTCAAATCTTCAATAAGTGGCTCCAAGTATACATCAATGTCATTACCGGGTTGTTTAGGCCCTGAAATCAACATAGATAGCAACACATATTTTCTTTTCATCATCAACCAAGATGGTAGATTATAAATCACCAACATCACAGGCCATGAACTGTGTGTGCTAGACAAATTTCCAAAAGGATTCATACCATCTGTTGATAACCCTAAGCGGAGGTTTCTGTCTTCGGTTCCAAATTCAGGATACAATTCATCCATTTTTTTCCATTGCTCTCCGTCGGATGCATGACTAATAATGTCATCCCCCCCTCGCTCCCTTTCTGCATGCCACGTAAACAATTTAGCATCATCGGGGTTTGCAAACAACCTTTTTAGTCTGGGCACAATTGGGAGATACCACATAACTTTTGCGGGTGTTTTCTTATCGCTAAATGTACTGTCTTCATCCCCAACATTGATTGATTCTTTCTCCTTGGCTTTGTATCGAGACTCCCCACAAACTAGACAGTTGTTCAATTTTTTTTCCTCCATCGACCTAAACAACATACAATCATTAGGGCATGCATGTATCTTCTCCAATTCCATCCCCATTGGACACAATATTTTTTTCGCATCATATACTCTATTGGGCAACAAATTACCTACGGGTAGCAATTCTTTCACAACCTCGAACAACTCACTCATCCCTTTATCGGTAATCCCATGTCTTGCCTTCAAATTCATCATCAACAATGTTGCAGCCATAATACAATGCCTAGACCCCTTGTATAATGGTGTCTCTTTATCATTCAACATTGCCGCTAAAACGCTAGGCTTTCCCACAAATTCCCTAGCAACATCGTACACCAATTCTCCTAGATCATCATCATATTCCATATTTTGACTACCAATTTCGATATCGGGCATATCCGTGTCAACTTCAACTTCACCATGCCATATCCAATGCGTATAGTTAGGGTCAAAACCACGACAAATCAAATGTTCACGTATAACCATTCCATCGTCAAAATAAGCATTGTTTTTACAATCTTTGCATGGACATCTAACAGCCTCAACCCCGTTGCTATTTGCATCCTCGAAAGCCACATTAATAAATTCTTCAATCAACTCACTATACTCGACGGACAATCTATTATTTTGCCTTATAACTTCAACTCGATCCATATCAACAACGTCCCACAATGTCTAACCCAAACGGAATTTCTACAACAAACTCCTATATAATCATAAAGCAATATTAATAAATCGTATGAATTAATAAATGAACAAATTCATATAGAAGCCGTAAATTCAAACCTTTGTGTAACTCGTAAGTGGGAGAAAATCACAAACAAATGCCTTGATTGCCTTGGAATGACCTTCAAAATGACGATGATTGGTTTTAAGAAACAGCCCACAAGCTCATTAATAGCTAAACTTCTATCTTTTTGAGAAAAAGTGTGGTTTTTAAGGAATATCCCGTAGGTCATACGAACTCGTAGGGAACTTAATATACCTATTCGATTTCGAATTCAAATTCGTATATATTTTAAAGAACTAGCGATGACTGATTCGAACTCGAATATATGTAAAATGCTTCCTGCGATATCGTATCTCATATCGCCTACAATCCTGTATTTTGGCCGAATTCCGTTACGATATCGAAAGACAAAAATCTATATATAGAAACATAACGGCCCAAAAAAAATTTCACCCAGCCACCGAATCTCATAAACCCCAAAGCGGAAATAACAAGAAAATTTCTGGTAATCTCCAAGAACATCATCAATTCGACCATGGATAGTAATCATGCTGACATTGTCCCTATCACTGCCAACGAAGAGGTTGTTGTTACCCCCAAGTTCAACGAGCCGGATGAAGATTCAATATCGAAAGAGGTAAACTTTTGATTATAGCTTATGGAGTCAATATTTGATTAGATCTTTTGTAACCCTTGGCTTATGGAATCCATATTAATGTTATAAGATTGATAGTTGATGAGGAAACTTACAATATTTTTTGGGCTTGAATATTACTTTCACATCTTGTAAATTCAACTTATAAGCACATTGATGGTTTAGGATTTGTTATGATATAAATTCTGAATCTCCTTGTTATTGGGCATATGTGAACGTGTTTTGACAGAGTGTTGAGCCGATGCAACCAATCACAGATGGAGACGGTATTGGTGGAACCTCTTCTACCTTGCTATCACTATGTTTAACAGAAGATGATGCAGACAACAGTGATGAGGATGATGGTGAGCATGATGATGGTGTTCTTGTACAACCACAACCATCAGTACCGATTAAGAAGATACGAAAACCTTGCTATGGTTGGATTAGAGATGGCGACACCATTGATGATGAAGAAAACTTTGTTTATCTTGAACCGGCAAACGAGGATGATTTTTTCCCCAAACCTTAGATGTTCATTGTCTTAGTTGACATTGTCCCGCCTCTAGGCTATTTCTACAATTCAACTCTTGTTTTCTTTATCTTACGAGATTGTCACTACTCTTGTTTTATTCTAAGTATTGACATTGTCCTTGTTCTTTTCACTTTTCATGAATTATCAATGGTTCATGAATTCAAATATGTTTTCTGGAAGATTTTCATGCAAAACATTACGATATTTATCTATCCAGCATGTAGTAACTTAAAAAACTATCCATCAAACAAATGAACTACGTATAGGGTATGCTTGCTGATTCAAGACCACGCACTCTTTCGACTTCGACAACATTTCCGGGTACTCTTTCGATATCGTAAGGTTAGTCTTGTATGACCAAATTAGCAGTGAAATTTCGTTTCATGAAACTTTATTAAAAACCAACTCGTTACGATATCGCAACCAGCACGAGTAATAAGTGCGATATCGAAGGAATATTTTATAAACGAAGCGAATTCGAAACTGTCTTTCGTGCACATAACTATTACATGATCAAATGTGATGAATAGATAAAGCATTCAAATTCAATCTTCTTCAGCTTCTGAAGACCATCCTTCACCTGTTGAACTTGAACAGGATTCTGCAGAAATGTCCCAGTACAAAAAACTTTCCATAGTGTACTCTGGTTCTGATGGATCCACAGTAACTCCAATGAAATGTTGTCTGCCTAGTCTGATAATTTCTTCCTTAGCTTCATGGGTCTCCCTAATTTCTTTCTCCGCCCTAATCAGCCCTTTCTCAACCGCACGGCGCATATACTCAATTTTTTTCTGTTATTCATAAATTTTAGCAATAAGTAAAACAACATCCCCATAATTTGATCTTTACAACTGTATATATTATTAATATTGAAGTCAATTTCATAAAAGAATAATTGAGGGAATAACTTACTACACCACGAGTGTATTCCTTGTCAAACTCCTTTTGAGATTCTAAGATTATGTACGAATCATCCCACGGAATTCGTGCTGCCCCAAACCGAGGAAAAAGATATTGAAATTGATTCTTCAAGAAGTCCAGTTTGCGGCGTTGCTCAGGTTCAACAACGTCTTCCCACTCTATATATTGCATACAAGATTCAAATTAGTAATAATGAAATGTGTAACCAAAAAATGTAAAATCATTGAAGATCCAGCACAATGTTGAGTATTAATTGATACCTGTCATCCTATCAGTCCTCAACTTTGCAATTCTTGCTTCCATTGAGATCCTTCTTTGTTCAGCAGGGGATAAATTGCTACTGCCCGCCATAATATGAAAATAAAAACCAAGGAGAGGAGGAAGAAGGAAGAAAACAAAAGGTTTAACTGAAAATGATGGTTGTGATCACATATGTGTTTAATTGGACGAAGAAAACAACAAGTTGTGGTCCCCATGTCATTAGTTGGACGGAGAAAACAACAAGTTAGACAGAAGATATTTTTAGTCCGTTCGTCTACTGACACAGAACTTTCGATATCGAAAGTTTATAGTACATACGATACGATATCGTATGCCCGTTAGTCTATTGACACGGCGCTCTGGGCGAGTACATTTTCGATATCAACACATAATGTTTGTGTTACGATATCGTAGCTGTTATATTAATATACAATTTGGCCAGGTCAATGTTTTTCGAACTCGACTCAAGATTCGTTTCATCCAACTTTAGTAAAAACAAACTAGTTACGAAATCGTACGAATCAACATATTTGTTTGCGATATCGTAGATACATATTAACAAACCTACGATATCGTATGTAGTTTCAAAGTACGGCGGTTATTACCGATCGCCGTGAAATATGGAAGGAACCGCCGTTAATTAGTACCCAGAAAACTAGGGCAATAAAAACGACCGAATTTGACTTTCGAACTCGAAAGATGTACACAGTTACGGCGGTTCCTGGGTGTTTTGCGGAACCGCCGTAATTACCTGCCGTAAATCACATGATTTGCACTAGTGTTGTGTACATAGGGTTGACAATCGGGTCAGGTTGGCGGGTTCGGGTTGACGGGTTCGCGGGTTGAAAACTCTAAACTCAAACCCAACCCAATAATATTTCGGGTCACAAAAGTCTGACCCAAATCTGACCTAGTAAATACCCGGGTTACCCAAACCCAACCCACGAAACCTATTAGTTGTAGGGAAATTTTTAACGTGTAAGAATAAAAAGTCTCCTAAAGTCAATTTTTTTAATTATTATTACGAAATTTTTAAAAAGAAAAAGTATAACAAGTATTAATCTTTTTTGTGTGTCATAATTATCTTTCTCTTAAAATTGTCTAATGCTTGAAGCGTAGCCATATATGACCTTTATGATGCAGCTTTAACAAAATACTTCAAACTATCTCATTTATCATTTATGTTTAAAATTCAATCCACTTTTAAGGTCATGACCCAACTCATAAATTTAAGAAGTTAAGATAGTTGGCACTTTTTTGACGAAATTTGGCCAAATTAAGGACTTGGATATAAAACTTGAAAATCTTCGTATAAAGAAAATCGTTTAGTTTTAACCTATTGACCGAACCTTCAGTAAGTAATCTAAAATCGTTGATCATTTGGACGACTTAGTTAATTTCGTTTAAGAAATTAAATAATAAATTTACTTAAAATAGAATAATCTTCAAATAGATTTCTGATTGGAGGTTCAGTTCTGAACCATAGAAAATTCCTAAAAGAATATGTATCAAAAATATTTATTATTAATTATACATATTCTAATTTAAGTAAATATGTATGGGTGGTGACTTAGTGATGTGTATTGCATACAGTAAAATACATAACGGTGTCGTTTGATAATAAGCGTTTAGTTGTTAGCTAATTTTATTAATTGTTAGATATTGGCGGATTTTATTATTCCTTCCGTCCCACCTTAAACTGCACAAGTCACTATTTATGTAGTCAAAATTGATTGTTTTAAGCATTTAAATTGAATTAGTATTAGTAATCATATATAGTCGTATGAGATTTTGTTAGATTCGTTGTAAGATGTATTTTCATAATATTAAAATTTCATCTTACATAATTATACATATTATAGTGATGGTCAATTAAAAAAAATCAATTTGTGTAGTTTGAGTTGAGAAGGAAGGAGTAGCTATTTTCACTAGATGTTTGATTAGCTGTTTGTATATGAGTGTTTTATAGAGAGATGTTGGAGACCCCCTATGGAGGACCTTTGCTATAAAGGAACGTTGTCCGGCAATTGCGACAACGGCATAGGAGAGGATCACATCACAGTTAGATAATAGTACTTTTGTGGGACTTTGTTGGTTATCTCGTTCTTCAGAATCTATAACTCATTCTCTAGCAATATTCGCAAAGTCGAGCACCCTGCTATTTAACTTATGGGAGGCTTCTCTTAGCCCTGTTCTATCGCTTCTGAACGATTTTCAGTAATTTTTAATGAAATAAAAATAATAATTAAAAAAAAAAAAACTGGTCAGACCACTGTGTGTTTCGCTTTGTTTTGGGTTTTGGTTTTTGTGTTTTGAGCAAAACCTGGTTTTAGAATTGGTTTTGATCAAAATCAGTTTTTGGTAAAAACTTGTGTGGTTGGAAGTTTTGGGTTTTGGATTTGGATTTAACTATTATTATATTTTAGTATTATTATTTTAGTTTTGGATTGAAAATTTGACATGTCATTTAATTTTACTTAGTCATTCATAATATTTTATTAAATAAAAATTTGGTATATAAGACCGGGCCAAATAATATTTTATATCAGGTTGGATTATGAATTTATGATCAATTAAAATTTTGGATTTTTTTACCCAATCTCATTTGACATTGTTTGCACCAAAATTTTAATTTTAATGTTGGATGGGGTCAACAATTTTAAATAATACATAGTTTTAAATTTAATATAATATTAAAATAATAAATCGTCAATTTTTGAGTAAAAAAGTTAAACCCAACCCAAGACTTATTCTCTAGATGACTGATATTTTAAATGTTTTTTAAATTTTTAATTAAGAAGAGTGAGATGTTCTTTTTGAAAAAAATATAAAATTAGAATGAGATTATAAATTTTGACCCAACCGTTCAGGGTCTACAATTTTAACTCTAACTAAAGACAAAAGACAAAATCAAGTGTGTAGTTACAAAACCATTTGTAACGTTCTTTTAAATGTCAATTTTGTACCAAAACACGATTTTTACAAATTTACATTTTCATGTTAGAAAAGATAAATTTTAATTATAAAATATTTAATTTTAGCAGATTTATAATGTGCATAATATTTTTAGAATAAAATAATCAACTATCAATCATATGTTTATTACCTATATAATATAATAATTTATAGAAACCTTATTTTATTTTATAAAATATATTTAGTTTACTTTATATTTGTCAAAATATGAAAAAATAAAAAAAATATAATTTAAAATGAAAAGTCAAAAACGAAACAAACAATGTTTTGAGTTTGGGACAAAACCAAAACCAAAACCCAAGCCAAAAACCTGAACCAAACTGACACAGGGCTCTGAAGTCTAAACGCTTTTAAAAACCTCCTTGCCAAACAGGGCCGGTGTACCCCTTTTTTTTTTTTTTTTTCAAAACGCCAATACCCGTTTCAAACTAATCAAAGTTTCAACAGTCGAGATCAAAATGTACACATGTTCCATACACGGTTCAAAACAAGTGAACTGAAAGAAGCTAATTTTCTCATTAGTGCTGCTTTCACAATTTGGTGGTTATGTTATGTAATGTCCAACAAGAGTTGCTAAGTACCACAAAAGGCAGCACAGAAAAGATAAACCAAATCACTCATATAAGATATTAACATTCATATTGTAACCAAAACCATCTGCTAATTACATATGCAATATGAATACATCCATGTTCATAACACCATCTCACATATCGCTCGTACCTTTTCCGAGTCCAAGCATCTCGATTCCTTCGCGCGAAACGATGAGCTCGTTTAGGTTATCGGCATTCCCAGATTCCGAGGTCATCAAAAGGTCATCATAGGTGGTGAAGTTATATCGCTCTCCTATGGCTCTGAGAAGCTGGTACACTTCAAACATCGAAGGCCGGTCTTTGGGAACCGATGGCAGAACACAGCTGCATGCAACTTTCAGGAACTGGAAAAGCTCCCCATCATAGCCTTTTCCCACCAAAGATCGGTCAATGGCTTCTTGAAGTTTGGAGCTCATTGAAAGGTTGGTTATCCATTCAACAAGGTTCCCCTTGAAGTTTTCGGGTGCTTTTGACACAAATGTAGGTGTTTCACCTGTAACAAGCTCAAGAAGCACCACACCAAAACTGTAGACATCACCCTTTGGGGTTGCAACAAGAGTTCTTGTGTACTCAGGAGCAACATAGCCCAAGTCCCCGAATTCGCCATTCACAAAAGTACTCAAATGAGTGTCTATCGGGTTCATAAGCCGGGCAAGCCCAAAATCGGATATCTTGGGGTCAAACTCTGCATCTAGTAAGATGCACTTGGAGCTTATGTTGCGATGAAGGATCCTCGGGTTGCAGTTGTGATGGAGCCACGCGAATCCTTTGGCTGCACCTATTCCAATCTTGAGCCTTAATGGCCAATCCAATGTTTTCTCACCTTCTTTTAAGAAATGCAACTTATCATGCAGGGTTCCATTTGGCATATACTTGTAGACCAAGAGCCTCTCTCTCTTTGCCACACAGAACCCCAAAAGAGGAACCAAGCTACTGTTCTTTATGTTTCCCAGAGTAGCCATTTCAGATACAAACTGTTTCTCTGAGTGCTGAGTATCCTGTAACCTCTTCACCATAAGCTGAGTTCCATCCCCAATTAATGCCTTATACATAGTCCCAGTTCTGGCTGACCCAATGATGTTGCTTTTGTTGAAGTTGTTGGTTGCCTTCATGAGGTCACTCAATCTCATTTTCGAAGCTGATTTCTCAAACATTGACAGCTGAAAATAAAGAAAATGCCACGATTACAACCATAATTACTTTGATCAACAGAGGTCGTAATAAATAGTTACACACAAATGAATTAGCAACACAGGAGCTCAAGGGATTGTTCACATTGTAAATTGTATAACTTTCATAGTTCAAGAAATGATTTTTAAAATGTCAAGAGCCAAATCAGACTAACACGTGTGAAGTGAAGAAACATACCTTGATGGCTTTGGTACCCTTGATGCTTTTTGCCCATTTGTTTCCATCGGGATCCCCTTCCTTCCGCTTTCGGGTTACCCTACGCCTGATGAAGAACGTACTCAAAGCAGCCAATATAGCTGCAACAACTATCCCTCCAACAGCTGCCCCAACAACAACTCCTGTAACTGATTTCTTTGCAGGACCCTGGCATACAGGCAAGGGTTTCCCACATAGCCCTGGATTATTTGCATAATCCACATTAACACTATCATTTCTAAAGGTAGGCACTTGTCCAGTCAATTGGTTGTTTCTCACGCTAAATGTCTTGAGTCTGTCTAGAAGGCCAAATCCTGGAGGAATCTGCCCCGACAACTTATTGTTGTCAAGTTTGATAGAGTTTAAAAATGAGCAATTGACAAGGTTTGATGGAATCTCTCCTGATAAATCATTCGAGGAGATGTCAAGAGTAACAACATAGGGAATCAGCTTGGAGACATCGGTTGGAATACTTCCATTGATGTTGTTACTAGAAAGATCTAAGCCAGTCAACGCCGAGCAAGAGTTGAGACCACGAGGAAACTCCCCCTTGAGCCCCATGTCTGAAAGCCGGATATTCAAAACCTTATTCTCCTCAGGATGCCAGCATTCGACCCCAGTGAATCTACAGATGAAACCCTCCGTTGAGTTATCAAAATTCCAGGTAGGTGATAAATTATTCAAGGGGTCTTCTAGGGATTCTTGTATAGACCTCAGGCAGTTAACATCACTCTGGAGAGCATTGCTCGAAACAGCGAACCAGAAAAAGAAAGCAACATGAACACCAAGAGCTTGTCTATGAAGTGACATTCTCGAACACCAGGCACCGCAAACGAGAAGAAATATATGTGGATCAAGGATAAAAAAACTACTACCTAAACTGTCCTACGTTCCCAATTGCAGGCTTCAAGCTTCATAACATCATCCTCTGACTCTCTGACATGGTTAAACGAGCAAATTCAGAACTTTGAATAACAATCAAGAAAAAATCATACCAAAGAAACTAAGATTCTAATCACTTCAAAACAACAAGGACAAACAACCTAGAAATCTCCCAAAACACCATCACTTACCAAATTTAACAGAAAATATGGCTATAACAAGAATAGACCGATCAACAAAGGTTACTTTTTAAAAATATATATATTAGCAATCCAATAAGCCATCTTTGAGCTAAGAAAAGCTAACGACTTTATTGTAACACTCAATTTACAGTTCTTCAAGGATCCACATGAAAAGGGGTCCTTCGAAACCCATCTCAAATTCACAAATATAAGTGCAGAGCTCAACTGATCACGTACAGCAAAAATCAAGAAACAACAACCATACAAAATAACTCCAAATCAATCCAAACCAGTCAAGTATGCTTACAAATTGGATCAATTCTTCAGCAACGAGCAAAAGGGTCCTCAAAAACATCAACAGCAGACCGAGTAAATGGAGAAAAAATGATGCGCAGAAGACTTGAAGGCTCCAGTCAAATGATACGTTTGATTTTTTTTGGAGGATTCAAAGGTGTATATAGAGAAGAGCAGCCCCCGAGGTCCCAGCAAGCGACGACTATGACTTCAACAAACGGAGGTTTATTAGACCAGTGCTTGACTTTGGAGCTGGGTGTAGTGTGAAAATGAGGCCAAATCTGTTTCATTTTCCATTTTCTTTAGTGCTAAATGACGATTTGGTTTCAAATGCTTCCCATTTTCCCTTGCAATAATAATATATTGCTTAATGGTCACTTCCCAGTTCCCACCCATAAATAATTAACCTTTTACTGTTATAAAATTAGTGTGGTTGGGTAATATAGTACTTTTTTTGGCTAAGGGGAAAAATGTTTTTATTGTTTGAGAACCCTACTTGTTATAAAAGAAATGTGATGCTTAACTAAGTTGTTATAAAAAAAATTGTGGTTATATTTGTAGATGTTAATTTTCCGTCGACGTGGTTGTATCCAGTAAAATCTTGACACGGTTAATTTTTACGTGTCATATATTTAAAGTAAAATTGGTGGAAATATTTGACTATTGAATAAGAATATATTATAATATAATAGAAAACACATTTCTAACGTAAAGTGGGCGTGTAACTATTTGAATATTATTTATTCACACACTATAAAAGAAATAGTTTACACGGTCAATCTTTGCATGTGCATACCTTTAACGTAAATTTGACGTTACTTTTTGACTAAATCTATCTATAGTTATAAAATATAGTAAAACTCTTAACACGGTTGCATTTATGTGTCCATACTTCACGTGTGCAAATCTCCTTTCCTCGAGCGATGATGATGTAATTTTCTCAGATCGGAGATCCAACTATGTAGGGGAATGGATAATTTAACCAATATTCAATATGTTTTGAAGGGAGATGTTTTGAGTAGTGGACTGGCCAATGGTTCATGACGTTGGGCTACCGTGATTTACCTCATCATCGAGGCATGTGGTGTCGGGTGGATAGGGCGCTGCGGGCGAGCGTTATTGCCTTTTGTCCAGAAGAGAGATGGTGATAGTGATGGTGTGCTGAGATATACGGTGGTGGTGGTATTGATTGGTAGTTATTGTAGTGATAGATTGGTAGTGGTGGGGGATTAGCAGTTTTTGTTGCTTGGAGGTGGTGGTGTTCATATATGGGCATAATTTCAATTCTAGTGTAGATACTCTAATATCCAGTCATTTCAGTGTAAGTTTCTTGAATTGACTAACAATATTGTAGCTGAGACAACATTGATGATGTGTGACGAGATATGGTTCCAACATTACCATCAGATTTTAGAAGACTGATGTAGCCAATATATACTCTACTTTTAGCACATTTGAGAGTTCATTTGGGGTAGCATTTAGTGCAAAGGGTTAAGAATTAAGGCTAAATTTCTCTTACCTTGCATTTTGAAGAAAGACTTGTGCACTAACGTTTTGAAGCTGAAATTTGGAAATGTTACAAGAGGAATTGGAGTGCATAAGTGGTACCATTGGCTTCGTCTTCTCGAGTACTACAAAATGGACTACTAGAACGTCAAAAACGGATCAACGGTTCATCCGTGGCGAAGCAAAGAAGATTGCTGCCAACCAGCCACAATCATCTCGCGGGCCGCGAAATGGGCCTCGCGGGCCGCGAAAATGGGCGGATTTTTGGCTGAATGAAGGCCAGAAAAGCAAATTTTGAAGGGCTATAAATACCCCTCTTATCCCTTATGAGAAAAACGAGTTCCCCCATCCAAAACCTCAATTTTTCTCTTTGTTCTTCCCTTTTCTTTCCTTTTCTTCCCTTTGATTCTATGTTCATGTAATGTTTGATTAGAATGATTGTTGTAGCTTAATCTTCCTTGGGAGCAATTGATTAAACTTCTATTCATGAGATTTTCATGAACTTTCATATGCTTCTATTTATGCTTTGATTATCATTTGAATATCTTGTCTTGAATTGTATATGAATGTTGTTAATCTTGCTAAATTTGCCATGGGCTTTGTGTTATGAATCAATTGCATGTCTCGTAGTTTAGGTAATGGTAGTTCAAACCCTAGTTCTAGTTTAATTTAGAGATTAGGTTAATTAGAAGTGATTGGGGGGTGACAACCCCTTTTGCTTGCTAGTTGTAGAGTAATTTAGCCTAGTTGGTAGAGTAATTGGTAATTAGAGAGGTTGTGTGATTGTTGTTATGAAACATGGTAAAGTATAGTCATGGGAATTGAATTGCTTATGAATTTATATTGTTGCATGTCTTCGTAGGAATCTAATGTGATCATTGATCCTTCGTTGTATGTAATTGTAGAGTTGAGATATTCATTTCCAATGTGTGATTATATGCATCGAATTGCTAGATTCGTGGGTAAATGCTATTGTTTACCCCAATATCATAAAGTAGCAAATATGAATTAAGATTTGTATGTTATCATCATCTTAGTTCTTTATAGTTTTCAAATGTCTTGTCCAACGCTCACGTTAACGTCGAGTATGGGTGAGTTTGTCGATTCTCCATTGTTAATTCCATTGTCGATGTATCTAGATGCTATCATCTAGGTGGATTGATAATGAGGGCTCTTGAGTGATGTGTTCATACTCACTAGCTATTATCAAGAGAATAGGATGTTTTTCATCCACGACTTATGATCATAAATCATAGATATGAAGCGTTCACTCAATGATTAATCGATAGTTGAAGTTGAAGTCAATTGCCTCCCAACGCCTTGTATTTGCATTGTAGTGTAATTTATCTTAGTTGCTTTCTTTCGTAGTGTAACAAAACCAACTCAAAAATCCCCCTTGTTTACCTTGCTTTCTATATAATATATATGTATGTGCTAATAATCTTCGCTAAAACACTAAACAAAACTCCTTCTCCTTGTGGTTCGATCCCTACTTCCCACTATCTACTCTATAGTAGTTAGAAGTTGTAGGTGAAATATAAATGTGTTTTGATTGAGTGGGATTCCCATTTACGACGTGGGGAAATCGCTTGTCAAAGACAAACACATGAAAGTGACACTAGTGCAGGAACATAGAGTTTAAGGCGGTTATTTTAAGAATGCAAGGCGGTTTTGAACCGCCGCCTCTGGTTGAGCCGTGCATTGTTGCACGGCGATTTTCTTGTATTTAAACCGCCATGTAAATCTAACGAGTTCGTTATCCGATTAAGTCTAAATTACGAATTCGTTAAACAATAAAACTGTAAGCCTGGCGAAATCGGCCGATTATGAAAGTAATGACATCGTACATTACTTAAAGAGGGGGTTAAGATGTTGAAATTCGTTAACTGTAATATGGACATTTACGAAATCGTCTTTAAAACATGTAGGCTTTCGTCAGCTAAATATTTAAAACGAGTTCGTTTGTTGGAGAATGGGAACGATATCATCAAGAAATCTGACGAAATCGTTAGATCGAAAAACAAATGACCGAAGTTACGAGTTCTTTAAAGTTGATGGATGATATGTGTATGATTTACGACATCTGGACATATTTTTAGGTTACGAACCGGGAAGTAACCCGGGAGACCCCCTGTCTTGGATGTGGCAAACGGTAACTAATTTGTCATGTGTTAAGATGTTTTAACGAATTCGTTCGTTTGCAAAAACCTTTTTTCCAACCGAAATCTGGGCAGGGTAATGAGCTCGTTAAAGTACCAGAATATCATTATTAAATTGAATCTGAATATAAATACAGTATAACTTCTACGGGCTAACTTGATTATAAAGAGAATGCATGAAAGATCACGACTTCATTATTCACAATACAAGTACAATACTAGATAAAATAATAAGCGTCGAACACAAGTTTAGTTCTATCATGAACACAAGTTTCCATAAATTAAACTACACTAACAAAACCCCTTGAACTGCCTTAAAGAAAACTACCATCTACATCACTTGTGGTACAAAACCTCATCTGACCACCATCTCCACGCTCGCTGCAAGAAAAAATAACACAAATGTTTTACATCTATACAATTCATATTATCAAAACAACAAAAACTTTACAAATTCACTACTAGAATAAAATCCAGCATAATAATTTAAATTTCTAAATTTTCAACCATATGAATCATATCAATAAACTATTTCTGTCTCAACACATATTGTGACATTGACAACATTGTTTACATTTAAGTATAGCATTTCTTTACAGCATCATCACAACTCATTCAGAAAGACAACAATTAGATATACATATATTCCCTTATATGTAACAACAAAGTGATAACGCTCACTTCATCATCAACAACAATAGAAAGCAAGCATTAAAAGAAGAGAACGAAAAAGTGTTTTCCATTTGGTATCGAAATGAGCTGCTTAATCCAATACTCATCCATGATAAGTCGTTTACTCCCAGCCCAAAATTACCACCACTCTCATGCACTATTTTCACCACACAAAAAAAAAACATAACTTAAATTTGCTATACATAAAAAGTTTAATGACAAAATACATAACTTAATATTCATGCTTGTACCCAAATACTCAAAACTAGTTATCCCATCTTTTAGCTTAAATTAGTAAGCCGGTAGAAAGAATCACACTTCCATGCCCATGATCTCAAACAATTATTGATTCAACAATCTTTGAGAAGAAAAAATTAATTAAAAGAAGATAAAAGATCTAACCCGAGAAGCTCACGGCGAGACCTAGAGAATAATAGGAAGAGAGAGAAGAGAAAACATGTTGGCTTAGACAAATTATCAAACACTTGCTATGCATTAGTAAATTAGTTTAATTCTACATCTACGAGAAATAGCACAATATGATAACAATAAAAAGGAATTGATTTGAACAGAAGAGAAGAGAGTGGGGAAAGAGATACACGCCCGGGCTCAATCAGACGATGGTGCGGGCTCAATCAAGCGGCAGTGCGGCCTCAATTACCACGGTCTGAATCTCCTGGGATGGATGAGGGAAACGATAAAGGTGATGTACAGGTTGATAGGTTAAGCAATAAAAACAAAGTGAAGATCCTGGAATCCGAGTGATTACCTAAACACAATCGGGAGATGGTAAGGGCAACGACGACAGCACGTTCTGGCGTATCAGTTTTTAGCATAGGGTTTAATATATGGGGAATAAGACATGTATTTATAGTCCAGTATGTTACGAAATCCATAAATCGTCAACCTTATATTATAGGGAGACGAATTCGTAAACCCGTACTACATGGTAATGAACTCGTAAGATATAGAATTCCTAACAATTTTTTTGGCTAAGTGTAGCTGATAGAGAATTTGAGTAACGAAATAGTAAAATACATTAAAGATATCTAATGAAGTCGTAGTGATACATGGGTTTAGGGTTTAGGGGTTTTAACTTTCAATTAGTTGAACTCAAATTTGTTAATGACTATAGAAAGTCAAATAAGATTAAACGTTTGATTAGTTGAACTCAATTTATATAGTTACCGACTAAATACATAGAGTCAAGTTAAGAGCTGACCTTTGAGTTTTTATTAGCATTTATAGAAAATCAATTAAGTTTTGAACTTTCATTACTTATCTTCTTTAAAAATTCAAGTAAGAGTTCAACTCTAATTAGTGAAATTCGATTTAGTTAATTGTGTAGTGTCTGTACAAAGTGTTGAACTTTCACTATAGTTAAACTCATTTTACTTAGTGCCTTTAGAAAATCCAGTAAGAGTTTATTTCTGATTAATTAGTTACACTCAATTGAGCTATAAGTGTTTATATAAATTGAGTTAAATATTGTTGGATTCCTATAGAAATTAACCAAGTTGAGTTTAACCAGTAGTAACAGAATAAACACTAACAACTAAACTGATTCTAATTGGACAAAGATCAACCATTACCTGAATTTCTGTTAATACTAATCAAATTAAGTTAAACTGTAGTTGGATTTTTATAAATACTAGCCAAATTAAGTTAAACAACAGTAGCAGTATAAACACTAACAACTAAATTGAGTATTTCGGCAATTAATTACGGTATACTAATTAAATTAACTTAAATTTTAGTTGGATTTCTATAGATACTAACCAAATTGATTTTAGACATTAGTAACATCATAATCACTAACAACTAAACTAAGTGTAACTAGAAAAAGTCAATCATTTAATACTAATTAAATGAAGTAAAGATTAGTCTGATTACTAAATTGAGTTTAACCAATCATAGTATGACCTTAAATAACTAAATTGAGTTTAACTAAACAAAGATCAAATGCGAACCCCATACCTGAAACCCTAAGCCATGTAATCTTACAATTTCCTTACCCAACTTTAGTGGGTTTTACGATTTCGTTACCTTAAGGCCGAAGTGTGATTTTGATGAGATCCTGGTAAGGTAACAAATTCGTAACCCTGTCCCTAGAGGTTACACATTCTTTAAATGTGAAAATTTTTCGGGGTTAAGAAACCGAATACGCCGTCAATACCCAATCAAACAGAACGAAATCGTTAACATTAAATAGACTGCTAACATATTCTTCACCGCCACAGTGTTTTAATTCATTATTACTAATAAATAATACTAATTTTTTGTTAGCTAATTAATTTAATTCATGACTATTGTGGCTAACGAAATCATTGATTTGTAACCAACCTTCAACGAGTTCGTTTATGTCGACAATGTTGGTCTTTACCTTCAAAGTAACCAATCTAACTATATCGTTGTTAATATATTGAAACTAACGAAATCGTGTTTGTCACCAATGTTGGTCTTTACGAGTTCGTTTTTATCGACAATGTTGGTCTTTACCTTCAAAGTAATCATTCTAACTAATTCTTTACTAATATATTGAAACTAACGAATTCATTTTTGTTAATGATACTGGTCTTTCCATTCAAAGTAACTAATCTAACTAATTCGTTATTAATATATTGAAACTAACGAATTCGTGTTTGTCACCAATGCTGGTTTTCACAAGTTCATTTTTGTCGACAGTGTTGATTTTTACCTTCAAAGTAACCATTCTAACTAATTCTTTACTAATATATTGAAACTAACGAATTCATTTTCGTTAACGATAATGGTCTTTACCTACAAAGTAAACCTTTTAACTATATCGTTTTTAATAACTAGAAGCTAACTAAATCGTTATTAAAGACAACATTGGTCTTTACCTTTAAAGTAAAGGGGCTAACGAATTCGTTGATAAAAAAGTGACATTAACGATTTCGTTAACGTAATTGCACGGCGGTTTAAAAAAGTATGGCATAACCGCCGTGCATCGACGCCTTGTATCGGCCATTTTGCACTAGTGTGAAAATGGTTCCTACTGTACGTCCATTCTTAAGCTGAGCGCATGTAATTGTACTCCTATACTCTCCTAAGGCGCGCTCCATATGGAAAGTGCAAGCATATTTTTTATGCTGCCACAAATCATCAACATGCCTTGGTACCACTCATTAGTGGAGAGCCGGAGATGGTGGGTTTATGAAGGTAAAGGGAGAGGAAGATCCACGATGTAACAAAGACGATATTTGCGAAGCGTATGGCACTGGAGGAAACAATTTTTGATGCTCTAGGTATTATTGAAATAGTTAGTGGTAGTGAAAATTCCTCTTTGGTATGTATTTTTTTTTGTTGGGCGATTTGTAGTTTTAGTCTCTTAGATTCTCATGGTTTTACACTACCATTTTGGACTCATAGAGACAACAGTATACTAGCTTATTCGGTCGCACATGCAAAAATGAACTTAATAAATAGAGTAGATTGATTTTTTACCACCACCCTTTTTCTTGTCACTGTGAAGTCACATATTCATGGTTGGAGCTTGGATTTGGTTTATGCTTGGGTGAATGAGAAAAGAAGGAACATATGGAATAAGATGTGGAACTTCAAAGTACCATACAAACCAAACATGTACAGTAAAGCTGAAAGGGCAAAGTCAGAATGCCTGAAGCAAATTATGATGCATACTAGTTCAGGAATCAGCTTATGCATCTCCACGTCACAAGCTAATCTAATAGATAGTTGGGGATCTCTTAAAGCATCATCAAGGGTACTATCCCACAATGATGACATGCTCACGGTTTGCGGTTTCATCCTTTAACCGACCAGCATTCTTTCATGAGTCAGAGCTTTTAGAGAACTGGAACTTGGTGGAAAACAAACCTAGGTTTTCGACAACTCCCTTCTCCCTATCTCTAGTGGCTAATAGAGCTAGTTTATGGTGTGTAATGGCACTATGCATAGTATGTTTTCTTTCGGTCACTTTGAATGTACTAATGGCAATAGGTTTAGGGTTTGTATTCATGTTTTAAATTAATATTAGTGTTGCTTTAAAAAAAAAAAAACTGGACATTTTAAGTAATTCAAAATGGATATAACTAATTTTTTAAAAAACAAAACAATTAAAAGAGGGTGTATTTTTTGATAATTTGGTCAACTCCAATTACTGTTATTGAACTTATAAGTATATCAATTCAATTTTGTTTGATTCAGGAAAAACAGTTTCATGAAATTCAATTTAATTAACTTATATTGATTTTATTTTAAAGTAAATTAATTTTCATTTCATTTCCGTTTAATTTTCATGAAAAGAGGGTAACGTATTATTTGGATTTTGGAGTTTTGCACCAACTAACCGCGACAGCTGGATAATATAAAATCTTAACGTCATATGGAGTGTGAACTCCCGTGTATGTGAACCCAGAATCCAGAAACATAGTATGATGAATTGGTGATGCATCAATGCATGGTTGATAGATACTAAGTGATAATAAAATGTGAAACCGGGCGGGGGCGTCAGAAACTTGGATCTTCTCCACACATCAATTATTTATGCGTTACCTTGCCCGAGGACCACGACTGATACTATGGAGAAATGAAAGTCGTGCTCTTTACCACACGGCATTGCAACATTACATGGACGCCGACTACTTTCAAACTTTCCAGTAAATTACTTGAAATCTAGGAGTATATTTAATTGGATAATAATTCTATTTTATCATTCACTTTTAGGCCATGTTTCTAGAGCTTATCTCTTTATGCACTGAACTAAACTGAACTGAACTAAAGTAAAAATTGATATATTGAAAAATAGAATCAGTATGACTGAATTAACCTGAATTTCATGAAATTGTATTTTCACCGAAATGAGTTGCTGAACTGAACTGATCTACAGATAAGATCTGACAAACATGTCCTTAAAGCTACTTCACTAGTCTAGGAGTAATATAAATTTACACTTACAACTGAAGGGTTTTTGACTAAATCTAATTTAGCGGAATGTCAAATCCATATAACAAGATCGCATGCATGTTATTAATACGAATCTACATAAGGGTTTAGATTACCTTTTGGAGCGTGATTACCCGGTAGATTCTGTCTGCCACGGAGACGAGGATCCCTGTTGTGATCCCTCTACAAGTATCCACACAGCACGATTGGATCGCCTCCACCGCTGTCAGCTTAGGACAGATCCCGCAAGCAAGTCGACGAGCTCCGCCTCCTCCTCCGGACTTTGACGATGAGACTATGAGAAACCTAGGGTTTATTTGTTTCTGGTTGTTCAGCACATGAACGCATAGAGAGAAGACTGATTCTGTTTATTACTGTAAAAGTCTATTTATACATAATAAACAGAATCCCTTAAACCCTAGTCTTAATCAATATGGGCCTAGCCCAATAAGACTCTTTTCTCATGTAATTACTATTAGACTCCCAGACTAATAGATAATTATCTTTTGTCCAATTTCATACTTTGTGTGTGACCCTATAGGTTCAGTTATAATAAGCTGCGAGCTCAATATCATTGACGCTAGCAGATCGAAAGCGGTTTCCAGCTAAACATTTCGATCACTTAAATAACTGAATTAATTATCTCCGTAATTAATCCTCCAGCTATTTAGGACAATGCACATTGATCGAAGGACACTATTCCAACAATCTCCCACTTGTCCTTTGGAACAAGTGTGCATTCATATTCCTTTGTCTCTTAATGTCTTCATTCGAACATAAGGTAAGATCCCATGTTATCCTTATCAAGTTCAAATGTGTTTCTCGAATTCCCGAGTCAAACTGTTTACGACAGATGATTAATCCATAATCCATCTGAGCACGGCCATGCATTTTACAGTCTCAACTCTCCAAGAGGCCCATAAGATAACAATCTCATGTAAATGAGAGGACAATCCCACTCTTGTACATCCAAGTTTTCTCTACTTGATTCATGTCACCCAAGAGCTGTCTTTATAGCCTCCTTTCACGGCACGACGTTTGACAACCCTCAAAGCAATCAATCCACAAGTAAGCAAACACTGAATTACTCAGGTATGAGGAATACGTTCCAATAGTCAATGAGATATACTTATAACATTCTAAATATCTTAAAGTATTCTCATGATGGGTCAGTCCAATACAAGTTCCCAACTTGCATCCATGCAATCGATTCATGACATCCCATGTCCTTCAGCCCATGAAACAGCACCGTGAATCAACTTGCAAACTAGTCTTCTTCAGTCATTAGTGTCCATTCTCAATGACCTGAACTAGGGACATAATCAACCGTACACTCCAGTTCACTAAATAGGGTTTCATTATCCAAGACATATTCTTGATAACCTATTTGGAGATGTAAATTGATTTTGGACTTTCATTTAACACTAAACCAAGTTAAATGAATATAAAATAATAATTTCATAATATTATAAACGGTTCAATCTTCAATGTCTAAATTCACCAAACTGTGATAACTAGAACATTATAGAAATCACAGCCACTATCCAAAGTGCTTGATTCCTATCACGAATGTATGAGCCCTAGGCAACATGCAACATTTGTGGAAGAGGTTTAGATTATGGATCAAATCCATTATTTCCCTTGCATATGATAACTTCACCATTCTCTCATAGAATGTGAAATATCCTGAGTATGAATTTTGACATATGGTGTTCCATTGCCTATATTTGCTTAAGTAATGACTCTACGATTCTCAATCGAGTGCCATTAAATCAGCTAACATGGGACAATACCAAGCCGTGTGATGAATATACAATTTCATTCACATTCCCTTTGCAACTTCCAAAGCAGCAATTTACTCAGTTTTATTGTAAAATCAACAACATAGCTTCACTTAGCCTACATAACAACCAACTCATTCTCTCCATAGATAAAGGAATCCATAGTCCATTTCAGACACTATGAACTTTTCTTGGCCACATACTATTGTGCCTCGCCTTAGTCTATTTGATATCAAATCGTTGTGCTCTAAGCATACGAAATATCATATGTAGTATATGTCATAGCAAACATAATAGACCCTATAGCTCCATGCATTAGAGATCATATTATTTCTCTTTTGCTCATCATGTCTCGATAGACACTGAATCTTGCTAAGATTTATGCCATGAATCTTGGGTAGAAAATCTTTTACGATCTTTCAATTGAACGTGTCTAACACCTTACCTAGTAAGTGCTTTGACACATCAATCATCATCTTTAATCTACCTTGTAGAACTTGATGCCCAAGTTGCACTCTACATTTCCAAAGTCCTTTATTGCAAAATACTTTCCAAACTAAATCTTCATAGACTACAGTTTTGGATTGTCATTTTCAATAAATGTCATAGACATAAAAGACTAGGAATTCAATCTTGCTCCCACTGGCCTTCTTGTATACACAAGATTCCATAACATTTCTTTGAACGCCAATCTCTAAATTGCTTCATCAAAATGTATTTTCCAACTCCGTAATACTTGCTTCAATCCATAAATGGTCATCTGAAGTTCGCATATTTTCCTAGCGTTGCAAAAGCTCCAAGACTGTATAAAATACACATCTGCTTCCAAAATCCAATCAAGGAAGCTAATTTTGATCTCTACCTGGTAGAACTCAAAATCGCACTGAGCTAAGTTTTCTAGGATATCCGGATAGACTTAAGTATTCCAAATGGAGAAAGGTCTCATCACAATCTACACTGTAGACTTGTTTATAACCTTTCAATCAAATTCCAAACTTGATTTAATACAAAATATCTATTCCAAATTTCATGGTCTTTAACCACTTTGTGGAGTTAGGGCTTGTCAAAGCTTTACTGTAAGTCACACAGGTTCACCATTTCTAAAATGTGATTTCATAGGTTCAGTTGTAAGGACATAAATGTACCTTTTGTCTGAACACTACATCTCATTGACTTACATGGGGCATATGAGTAACTTCAGTAGTCTCTAAGACTTTACCGTATTCATCTTCACCACGTCTAAAGAAGGGATCGATGTTTTCGGTTCTGATTGTTGCTCACCTCGAATGCTATCGAGGTCTTAATTTCTCCCACTTGTCATTTTGGAAAGATGATACTTCTCCAAAAGGACACATTCTTGAGCAACATCTCATGGTTCTCAAAATGTTTGTAGAAGTACCCCCATTGTCTCATTTCCATAAAGAGACAATTATTAGACTTGGTGCAAGTTTAATGTAAACAACGTTTCACATGTACTTCGCAACCCCAAATCTAATAAGAACAAACATTTAAGGAACCATTCCTACTCATATCTCATATGATGTCTTTCCTTCTGCTTTAATTTAGACAATGCCTTGTTCAGTGTGAACACTACCTTATAGAAGTATTTTTCTGGAAGATTGACTTGACCCATCTTGAACAATCATATCCAACATGATTATTTCTTGCCAGATGGTCAACAAATTCTTGACTCAAATATCCAACGCCTCAATCCAATCGAAGAGTTTCAGTTATCTTGCCAAGTTGATTCTAAGCTTCATTTTTGAACTCCTTAAATTTCTTAAAGGATTCAAACTTTTCTTTCACGAGTAGACAACCATATCTACTCAAGTCACCGACCAAGTTAATGAAGTGATTCACCTCATGGAATTTAACTCATTGATCTGCATAACACTTTGTTAATAAGACCAATAGATTTCATATTCCATCACCCATCACCATGAAGGGTAATTTGGTCATTTTACCATCACAATATATACACATATCAAATGACTCCAAGTCAAACGATTTCACAGAACCCTCCCACTCGAGTTACTATGAGTGCTCAATATTAGTGGCATAATCGACAATTTATGAGGTCGAATTCGAATCATTCGTTATTAGTCCTTTTGATATTTACGTTACGAACTTGTTTATCTATATCTAGCAAATAAAGACTCGTGTCTAATTTTGCAAAACTACAACACAATTACACAAAATGGAACGACCATTGCCCCTTTTATGATAATACATTTCCATGTCCAACATAGAAAGCGTAGAAAATGATTGTGTTGTTGTAACACTTGGATCCAAATAACCTTTATATGATCCAGTGAAAGCCCCAAAGGCATAGATAAACCATAAACTCTCATGGTCAATGCAGCAACCCTTACTTCATTACCTTTGAGTAGGTTGACATCTCATTAACTAAACTCCTACTTTGGTTTCTCCACATTTTCTAAAATTGTGAGAACCATATGGTATCTAATACCAATTAGTAGAGTGATCGTAGAGATTGTCTATAACGTAAATAAATAAATGCAAATGTAAATTACTCACCTCTCTCTTTGTCCTCTAAGGACTAAAGGAAATACATTTCCCATTGCAATAGAAGCGTTAGGAACTTAGGCGTATCAGCACTATGCTTGCCCTTATCCTATCCCACTTCTTCATTCTTCCACGTTATATTCAAACCATTTCTCTTATTGTACCAATAGAACCTCGTTCTTGGTCTCAATTTAGACACTTGACTTAGCGTTTTAAGCATCCCATGCAACTTAGTCAAAGTCTTCTCATTTCAACTAAAATGGTTCTAAACCATCAATGAAATGAATGATGTCACTAGCTAACTATCAGCCATAAGTAAATCTAGTATCTCCATGTTATCAAATAATCCAATCATTTTTCAAAACATGAGACTTGTTTTCCTTTCTTAACTTTACAATTAAGAATAATCTTATGGTCTCAAACCTTTCAACCATGGACTGCTCCGGAATCCCATTTCAGAGCTCCATGTTGATGTTGTAAGTATCTATGTTCAAAATTTGCCTAGCAATTTTGGACACATACTATACAACACAAGACATTTGACATCAATGATTTGAATATCAACGAATACTTCTTTCTTTTCTTGCAATAGAACTTATCCTGAAGTTCATTTGCCAAGAAACTGCCGTTCAATTCAACCTTCCAAAGGTTTGAACACAGATAAGAAGAGTTGTTGTTTGTTGTCATTACTACAATATAAATAAAATGCAATAAAAAACCATTTAAATTAAGTAAATAACAAGCAAGAAAAGTACATGTAATCAAACAAGTTATCTACACATTTTATTCAATCCAATTGTCCCATGAATAAAATGATTCCAAGACCCTCAAAATCACAAGGAATTAAGCATGCTTTGGCTTGTCTCAAATCATTTGATTTTAGGTAAGCAATCCCATTGCTAATAGTATCCAATACTACTCTTGGTTGATGGGATACATCTAATGTATTACCCATCTCGTTTTGTCTCAACATCTGAGGACCCCTCACTGATATTGATGAGTAAACCACAACTGACATGTAAACCCCTTTCACTAGGTCTACCCGCATTATCCTCCCAAGATTAGAAATGACGCTATCGCTTTGGCGAAATCCATCATCAGTGATCAAGGGTTAAATGTGTGTCATCTGTTTGGAAAGACAAAATTTAGCTCATTATTCCTTTTGGGACTTAAGGTTCATTATGTTGGTTTGACCATTAATTAGTGAACTAATCTATAATCATCCCACACACATAGACCATTCATTCGCATTTATAACATAAAGCAATAAATAAATGCATAATGAATAAAAGACAGATAAAGTGATCCTAGTATGGCCAATCTAGTCTTGACAAAATCTCCGTCTTGTCTCCTGGATCCCATCCTCCAGTCTTCTCATCGATCTTACAATTTATTTCAACTTAATACAAAAAGGTAAAATTAAATTTAAAATACAATAAACGGCACGCAGACCGCAAAATTACATCCAATGATAACGGTACGCAGCCCGTAAAAACCACTATATGGGCCATACTAGTCACTTGTATCCCTGCAATGAATCCAATTCATACATTCTATCCATTCACTTCTAAAGTGAATGGTCTACAATTTCACGCAAATAATCATATTATTAATTAAGTCAATTAATTTCTAAAATTATTAACCTTAATTAATTTATATGCTCATATTTAATTTTGCACTTCCAAAGTCAAAATTACTCCCACTAAAATTCAGAATTAAAATAAATAAAATTTGGACCTAGTCCATACATGAGCCCAGCCCAATTAAATTTAAATTAATTTTATTTTATTTAAATTTTCTGGACCGAACCGGTCAACCATGACCAGAACCGAACCAAGAACCCGGTCTAACCATATTCCGGTCCAACCAGAATATTTCCATGGTCAGACCAAGCCCAGCAGCATTAATGGGCCGAAATGCACCCACTAGCCCAAGTGCCCAGCACTGGGCTTAATAAGAAACCCTAGGTTTCTTAAACATGCCGCTACAGTTCCACCGCCGCTACAGTCCGGATGAACAGTACCGTGATGAACAGTAAAATAAAATAAAAAATTTATAATTCTGAGTAGGATTAAATCAAATTAAATTATCCAATAATTTATTCGATCATATGAACATAAATCTAAATTTTCAATTTATGTAATATCCATCTACATAAATCCTAGATCATATTAATACATGCAAGAGGCTCTGATACCACTGAAGGGTTTTTGACTAAATCTAATTTAGCGGAATGTCAAATCCATATAACAAGATCGCATGCATGTTATTAATACGAAGCTACATAAGGGTTTAGATTACCTTTTGGAGCGTGATTACCCGGTAGATTCTGTCTGCCACGGAGACGAGGATCCCTGTTGTGATCCCTCTACAAGTATCCACACAGCACGATTGGATCGCCTCCACCGCTGTCAGCTTAGGACAGATCCCGCAAGCAAGTCGACGAGCTCCGCCTCCTCCTCCGGACTTTGACGATGAGACTATGAGAAACCTAGGGTTTATTTGTTTCTGGTTGTTCAGCACATGAACGCATAGAGAGAAGACTGATTCTGTTTATTACTGTAAAAGTCTATTTATACATAATAAACAGAATCCCTTAAACCCTAGTCTTAATCAATATGGGCCTAGCCCAATAAGACTCTTTTCTCATGTAATTACTATTAGACTCCCAGACTAATAGATAATTATCTTTTGTCCAATTTCATACTTTGTGTGTGACCCTATAGGTTCAGTTATAATAAGCTGCGAGCTCAATATCATTGACGCTAGCAGATCGAAAGCGGTTTCCAGCTAAACATTTCGATCACTTAAATAACTGAATTAATTATCTCCGTAATTAATTCTCCAGCTATTTAGGACAATGCACATTGATCGAAGGACACTATTCCAACAACAACCCCATACATGGATATAAGGAGATGAATCACTACCTTCTAAAGTTTTTATTATCTAATGATCACTTTTTGGTGCTCCTGAGAACTGAATTCATCCACACTCGTTTTCTAATCCGATTGAATCCGCCTCAGAACCTTGGGTTACTCCAACACCACTCTTCAACCTTTTCGATTTAATTTGGGCTAAATATAACACACAAATCGTGTAGTTGTATTCAATCCTCAAATCAGACACGAGTCATACGATACAAAATTTGAGTCGAAGTAACGTAGCATAGAACAGTTTGGTTGGTTTAACCCAAACTAACCCATTTTTATGAAGCTTTCTATGATAATTTTATCAAGGATTTTTCAATCCGGTCTAAAATTTCAAAAATTAAATTTGACTTCATAAAATCAGGGGCCAATTCAAATCCGGTCAACCAAACCTACCATGATTTTTGAATTCTAAGCACCCGCTAATTTTTTTGCTACATATGCACTGATAAAGAAACACAAATCATTCTTTCCTTACTAGTATCCAGAGAAATTACTACAAATGGAAATACAAAACATAACTTAACTGAGGGAATTGGACGACATCTCTTTACTAAGAAATACAAAACACAACTTGAAATCGCCGCCGTTATCACGGAATCACGGATCAAGGCACTTGTTCAAACAAAGGCCATAACCGGTGTTCCTGCAGTAAGCCACGCAACCAGCGAGGCCGGAGGCGGAACCGCAGCCACAACCGCTAATGCACGTTGCCTTGTCTTCGTTGCACAGATTCATACAGTACGTCAGTTTGTCTGTGAAAGCATCGGCGCGAGCAGACAAAAGCAGCAGCACTGCCATGGATATGAAAAGAAGACTGATGATATTGAAAGAACTGTTCTTCTTCATCGGATAGATGCTTAACTAGTGTGATGGGTTTCTTCTTCATCGCAGTGGTGGTCTTTTATAGAGAGTATTGCATGCTAGCTAGTTGAAATAAATTATAATAAGCTTTGTACTCTGGATCGATCGATCAAGTGAAGAAATTAATCTCTGCAGATTATATATTGATATTTTGTCAACTGAACTGACTCAACTGCAATAAGATTCCTGCATATCTTTACAAGTTCAATGTAGATAGTCTCACGTGGAATCAAATTTCTGCAGGTTTCACTTCAGACACTTGTATAACACCATATGAATATTTCATGAGTGCAACGGTCCTAATTATTGATCTTCTCACTTTCATGCCAAATCATTACTTATTTTGTATTTGATCTTCTCACTTTCAAACTTGATCTTACATATTAAAATCTCAATTGAATTTGTAATATTTCATATATATATATATATATATATATATATATATATATATATATATATATATTTTAATTTAAACCAGCAGTGCTGGAGGGATATTTATTTGGCTTCCAAGACCATATTTCTCAAAGTCATAAAACTTAATACAAATTGTCCAAGAAAAACCCCAACCAAGTGGGATGTAAAAACTTGAGGTTCAAGAAAAACCCCAACTAATTGGGATGAAAAAACTTGGGAAGTTCTAAGTTCTCTGAGAAGATTGTAGTTAGCAATTCTTAATCCATATCAACTCCGCTGATCCAGTTTAGTGATCGACCAGTTTCCCAGTCGAGAGAACACTTTTGCCACATCGAGAATATCATGACTACAAGGAGCAAGTCTGTGAATATCAAGATGAACTTGAGTAAACACATATTAGCCACTTGAGTGTGATTAAGGTTTGCCAACTTGTGAAATAAACTTAAGTAAAACAAATATTTTCATAGCTGCAGTCATCAAATGTTTGCAGAAGATCCATCCTTCAACATCCTTGTCTGCCCTTTGTGTTGTAACCATAGTGCATCTCACTTTGCTTGTGCATTACATTGTACACCTATTCAAATGTTTGCAGGAGATAGTTGGATGTTTTCATATCATTTTACCACAAGGTCAAAAGACCTTATGGTTATCCTGCTGTGAAGTAATTGTGAAATCAGTACCTTAATGAGATAAGAGATGTATATAGAAGAAAAGGTAATGAAAAAAGAAAGTGTACACCTGTTCAAAAGTAACATCCTTCAACATCCTTTTCTACCCTTTGTGTTGTAACCATAATGCATCTCTCTTTGCTTTTCTCCTTGTTAATCCTGTCATGTAAATACAAAAGAGTGCAGTACCCATTCTCACAGAATTCAATGATTTCTTACATATGGGAATTCTATACTATCCAGTTGGACTAAACCTCTAATTTTAGAAGGAAGTGAATCATGCACAAAGTTGCTAGATGATTTATTAGTACTTGCAATCTTAGCTAGAGCATCAGCAACTGAATTTCCTTCTCTAAATATATGGGAAAAAGAAAACAGTGAACTCACCAGACAAACTCCAGATGTTTCTGATTAGATCGTTGAATCTCCAAGGAATTTTAAACTCCTTTCTCACCATTTTTAGCAGTACATGAGAATCCACTTCACAGTGGATATTTTCATAGCCATTGACATAAGTTGTTTCCAACCCAATGGTTAGGGCATGGACTTCAGCTTCCAAGCTATCCATCGGACCAAGGTATCTTGCTTTAGCAACAAAAACTCTTCCTTCATGATCCCTAATTACAATACCAGCCCCAGCTGACCCATCTTTTAAAGAGGATCCATCTGTGTTAACTTTAACACTTTGGTTCTGAGGAAGTTTCCAAATTACAGTTGTATTTTGGATTACCTTGTATATTGTGGAAACTGGAACCAGGGAAAGTAAGTTGGGGCTAAGGTGAACAACATCTGATTGTTTCCATTTGTATTTATGGATTTTCAGTATGGTTTTGATCGTCCCTGATGCTACCAATTTCCGTCCGTCTCCCGGGGGTGGATGCTATCCGGGTCTCCTCCTAGATCAGCCTGCTTTAGTCCTGCAAAACAATCCCCGGGAGGTGTCCCGGGGAAGAAGCTCCGGTGTGATGATGAGATGGGGATAGCGGAGAAAGAAAACGTACGGAAGGTGCTCTCAATATAAAGTAGAGAGATATATGTCACATACCTTGTTTACTGTTTGAGACTAGTATTTATAGCCGAGCTCTACCTGCTTTGGGGATAAGGTGCAGGACCACTTCCTTTGTCATCATATGTCCTCTTCCTTATCCGGATGTACCTTCCAGCGGGAAAGGTACTGCTTTGATAGTTATGGGCCGCGGACCTTCCTGGCCCAGCCGGATTTTGGGCCAGTATTATCACTAGCCCCCCAGACCAGTCATCCGGGTTTTCATGACGCGGGGAACTGGTCTTAAACGCTCCCTCTTTGGCTGCCACTCTCCTGGTAGGACCCATCCGTGCTACAATGGGTTTCTGACGACGCCGCCTTTTCCTCTTCTGCATTGATCAGTGTCTCGTTCATCGTGTCATTATTGCTTTTCCACCTTTTGAGGTGGCGGTTCTTATTCCTCCGTCTATATAAGGGGCCTAACCTCTTTCTCACTAGTTTACTTTCTGCAAAATTTCTTCAGACGCTCTGCTCATTCGCTCCCTCGCCCTTTCAGCCAAGTAAGCCCTATCTCCTTATTCTCTTCTTTTCTATGGGTTCCCCTCTTCACTCCAACTCCTCTCTAGATACCGAAGAGTTCCAGAGCCCGTACGAGATCCATTTTAGGACTGCCGATAGCCCTGTCTCCTCTCCGAATCCTTCCCTGGACGCTCGTTCCGAGGATTCCGATATTCCCCTGGAACGAGACGCCCCTGGCCCATTCGCCCTGGAAGAAATGAGTTCCCGCCAGGGTAGTTCTCCTGGTCATGCCCGGGAGGATTTGGGGGAGGAGGCTTTTGACGAAGGGCTCGGCGACGATGTTCCCCGGGGGCCTACTCACGGGGTGCGCCCATTAGGGCTTAAGTATTTCGATGTTTCCGTGGACTCTCCTCCCGTAGATAGGGACGTCTTGGATCTAGCCAAGCGCTCCTTCATTCCTCTTCCCCTTAATGCCTCCTTATCCAAGCTTCCCCCGGGGGCCTCCGAGCGAGAGGCCGCGTGCATCCCGCGTATACACTTTCAATACGGGCTTAGCTTTCCCTTCCCTCCTCTCTTCCTCGAGATACTCACTTTCTATAAGATAGCCCCGGCCCAGATGCATCCTAACGGGGTGGCTCTGATCTTGGCTTTCCTTCTCAACTGCGCTAGATGCGCCATTTCCCCTACTCTTCTCCTCTTTCGCTCTTTTTACGCTCTACGGAAGGCGCACGCTTCTTTCCCGGGCGTCTTCTCCTTCAACATCCGTTCGGGGATAAAGGACTTCCTCCTGAGCAAACCCCGATCAGCCAAGGGGTATCTTTCCAAGGGCTTCTTCCTGTGCGACTCCCTGGCTTATCCCATGCCTGCCTGGAATGATTCCATTCTTCCAGAGGACAAGAAGCCTCTGTCCAACCTCCCTGCGGTCGTTGCTAGTGACCACAACTTCCTCCGTCTTTCCCCCTTAGATATGGAGGTTTTTTACAAGAGTGGGAACGCGGGTTATTTCTGGCCTCGCGGGATTTACCCCAGCGACCTCTTCACGCTCCCGCGTATCTCTGCGGTGTGGCCGGATGGAGGTGCCCGTTAAGATTTTATTTCTTATCTTGTTTTTATGAACTTCTCTTTTTTTTCCTTTTTTTTTTTGCTTGCTAACTTCCTTGTTTTCTTTGGCCTCAGTACAACCTTCTTTGTACGCAGACGTCATGGCCCTCACCGACAAGTCTTCCGGAGGTGATGCTCTAGCGGGGGACGCTCACCCAGATCGACAGACTCCTTCAACACCGCCAGTAGCTTCCCAACCTGGGCCACCTCCCCCCGAGAACCCTGCTCTTGTCCCTCAGAGGCCTCGTGCGCCTCCCAAGTCTCGCCAGCAGACACCCTCCGGGCCTTCTTCTGAGGTCCGTGCTACCCCCGGCTCGGCGCCTACCCCCGGGCGTCGATCTTTCATCCAACACCCTACTTACAGCGGTGGGGCAAGCTCGCGGTTCAAACGGCCGCCTCCTAGCGAGCTATCCGGGTCGCCCCCTCCCTCTCGTCAGAGGACCCAGGACTTCCTTCCTCCTCCTCCTCCTTCGCGGGCCACTGCTTCCGAAGCTATCCCGGAAGAAAAAGAGGAGGTAACCGCTATTCTAGATCTGTCTTTTGTCTAAGGTAATCCCTCCGTTTTCCTTACTTGCTTCTTTGTTGTGCAGAGCATTGCCTTTGCCGACGCCATCCTGGCGGACTCTCAGTTTGCCGAGGCATTGAATCGGACCTACTCCAAATACAGCGCGGGGCTGTTTGCCAAGATGGAGAAGGAACTCCGCGAGACCAGGGAGAAGCTAGCCGGGCAAGATGGCCTCGCGACCCAGCTAGAAGAGGCCAAAAGGAAGCTGGCTGATAAGGAGAAGCGGCTTGCTGACAAAGAGAAAAAGTTGGCGGAGGTGGAAAAGAAGTACTCCGCCCTGAAGAAGGACAAGAAGAGTTCTCAGCTCGAGGCCTTCAATGCCGTCACACAGAAGCTCCTTCGCTCTGAGGCGTTCGAGAAGAAGCTGGAGGGGATTGCCGCTGCGGCCAGCGCGGACGCCTGTCATGAAATGTATCGGAGTTTGCGGGGTTGGTTGCCCGGGCCCGCGCGTCTTGATGCCCAGGCGTCCTACTATCGGCCCAAGGCCAATGACCTATTAAACCATCGCTTCCGGGATCTTCAGGAAGCGAGTCTGGAAAGTTTGGTGCCCCAGCTGTGGCGATCACTGGAGATGTCCTCCCGGGCTTCTTCTGCTTCGGACATCAGGAAGATGAAGCTCCCTGCGATCGGTGAGGCCTCCTGCCCCGACCCTGGCTCCGAGGACTTCAATGTTTATGGGGTCATCCCAGAGACACCCCACTGGGCAGAGAATTATCTCGAATACTGCGCGGTGCCTGACAATTTCGGGTACCAAGCAGTTCAAGTCCAAGGGGGGGACTACCGGGTTGGCCTTGCCGCGGGTCAAGACGACCTTCTTTACCAAACCCGGAAGGCTACGCGGAAGGTGGGGTACCCTGAACGGTCCGCTGATGAGCCCGCCGTGGACGCCCCTGCTTATGCCGGCCCTGAGTGGACCACCGAGGATCTGGTGGAGCTGGAGAGGAGGTTCGAAAGAGCTCACGCTATTCCAGGAGAGGGGCACTCTACTGAAGACCATGTATAACTCTAGACTTTAGCCTGCCTTTTCCCTTGTAATCTTCCTTTTTTAAGCATTTTGTAGCTTTCCTTCCCCCCGGGGAAGCGCATGTAGAACTTTGGCCTTGGTGCCTATTTTGATTAATGACAAGTTCTGCCTTTTAATGATATGACCGTTTTTTTTTTGTAGTCTGAGCGTCCCTTAGAGGAGATTCTCCCGTGCGGGCCCATGCCTTATGTTTTTCCTCATCCTAGTAGTTCTTCCGGCACCTACTTCTCTCTCCCCCGCGCTGGGTGCCTCCAATGCTCTTTTCTTCAAAGGAAGCTAGCCCATTGGCGGTTTGGAGGCGACCAGGCTAACCGGGCATTAGCTGAGGCGGGGTTGGAATGCTTCCTTCAAGAGTTTGGGTCGATCCGGGTGTTGGTGGCGTTTCTTAAGGCAGTTGATGCCAAGTTCGGGTCGTTGAACCAGTGCTTCGACCTTGCTTCTGACCATATGCGGGAGGCCCTGAACTCTCATAGGACCATAGCTGAGCTGCAAGCCCTTCACGATGACTCCCAGCATCGTACTACCAAGGAGTTAGGCATGGTGTGGGGTGAACTAGAGCGGGCGCAGGAGAAACTGAGGACATTGGAGACCCGCTCCGCTCAGAACAAGCTTCTCTGTGACTTTGAGAAGGAGAATCGGTCCCTTACTCATAGGAATAGGGTCCTCCAGGATGCTCTATTAATCACCCGATTATCCTACCACCTGTTGGGTCTCAAGAATGGCTTAGTTGGGGTATCTCCTCTTACCGATATTCCAGCCGGGGTTCGCAGGACGATAGAACGTATGGAGGCTAACCCGAAGAGGTTTGGTGAGGGAGCTCCTCATCATAAGGCTTATCTGGATGTCGTTGAATGGCATAATAAGATAGCCGCGGGAGAAGTTGAGCCCTATCCCTCTAGCCTTCGCCGAGTTCCTGCCCGGGTGGAGGTGGGCGTGGCATACGAAAGGTATGAGGACATGACTGTATCCATTGACCCGGAAGAGGTGGCCCGCCGGATAAGACGCATCCGGGAAATTGCCGACTCTGGAGTCACCACGAAGGGGATAAAGACCGCCGAGGGTACTCGTATTAGCCGGGAAGAGAAGGGTAAAAGTGCAGCAGTCATGTTTCCTAAGTACAGGTTTGTTACTTCTGCCGGGGTGAGAAGAATGCGCCTGGCGGAGCCACTTCCCGAGGGATCTGTGGTTGTGCCTATCCCTGAACTGAACGAAGAGGACGCTGCGCAACTGGAAGAGGAGCTTGCGTGGAATCAAGCCCTGGATGCCCGTTTTGCCGAAGATCTCCTGTCCTCTCAGTTCTTCGGAGGGGGTTTCCGCCCGGGTAACCCTGAGGGTGCTTCCGGGTCAGGTCCCAAGTGGGTCTAGTAGCAAATAGATAGGAATACTTGTATGTAAAATGCTTATGTAATTGTCCTACCACGACTATGACCACGTATTCATGCGATTTGTAATTTAAAGAGGATTGAATAAAAATTGTTTCTCTGAAAGACCCTTTTCATTAACTTTTTCCTGTAATCATTACATTCTTTGATCCCCGGGCTTCATCAAAGCTCCGGGTCCATTCTAGCGGGGCACCCAAATGGGAGCTACCCATGGGTCCTTTTTAAGCAAATATTTCTCTAAACCCGGAACGAGGCCAAGCGTCGGGTTCTCTCTCTCTCTCCGGGTATATTCATGCTTCCGGGAGGGGTATATCCATACCTGGCATATTCATGCCTAGCATATTCATGCTTAGCGTATTCACGCTTCCCGGGGGGCATATCCATGCCTGGCATATTCATGCCTAGCATTTTCATGCTTAGCGTATTCACGCTTCCCGGGGGGCATATCCATGCCTGGCATATTCATGCCTAGCGTATTCACGCTTCCCGGGGGGCATATCCATGCCTGGCATTTTCATGCTTCAGTAACTGTGGTACGATGCAGGGCGCTCTACTTCCCGTAAAACCTTCTCAGGTTAGCTACGTTCCACCTTCTGGGGATCTCATTTCCCTGCTTTTCCTCCAGCACATAGCTCCCTCCCGGGTATGCTTCCTTGATCTTGTATGGCCCTTCCCAGTTGGGCGCAAGTTTGCCCTCCGGGGCTTGGTGGCTCTTATCGTTTCTCCTCATTACCCAGTCTCCTGGGATGAAAACTTCTTTCCGCACTCTTCTGTCATGATACCTTTTTACTCGCTCCTTCACCTTGGCTTCCTGAAGTGCCGCATTCTCTCGCTTCTCTTCCAGGAGATCCAAGTCAAGGCGTCGTCCATCGTTTTCTTCTTCCGGGCGCTGGTATTGAGTTCGAGGGCTTGGGATCCCAATCTCTGCGGGTATTACTGCCTCTGACCCGTACACCAAGCCATACGGGGATTCCCCGGTAGCCGAGCTTTCTGTAGTCCTATGGGCCCAAAGAACGCTGGGTAGCTCCCAGATCCAATTTCCCCGCGCACCTTCCAAGCGGGTTTTTAGTCCCTTGATGATGGTGCGGTTGGTGACCTCTACTTGCCCGTTCGCCTGGGGGTGGTACACCGACGTCAACTTCTGCTCTATGCCATACTTGACACACCATGATTTGAAAGGGTCGTTCTCGAACTGCGCCCCGTTATCTGTGACTATGACCTTCGGGATGCCGAATCGACAGATGATGTTCTTCCAGCAAAACTTGACGCAAGTCAGTCCTCGTATGTTGGTGAGCGGTTCTGCCTCCACCCATTTGCTGAAGTAGTCGATCGCCACAATCAAGTATTTGGCTCCTCCCGGGGCAGTCGGGAATGGTCCGACCAAGTCGATTCCCCATCTGCTGAACGGCCAAGCTCCTGTGACTCCGACTAATTCTTCCCGGGGAACGTGGATTAGCGGGGCAAATGCCTGGCATGCCAAGCACTTCTGTGTATGTTCTTCCGCATCTTTGAACAACGTCGGCCAGTAATACCCCAGCCTTAGGATCTTTCTGGCCACGGTGCGAGCCCCTTGGTGGCTCCCATTAGATCCTTCGTGCACCTCCCGGATGAGGTGTTGGCCTTCCAACCTTTCTACACACTTTAGCAACGGCTGGAGATACCCTCTTTTGTACAGCTCCCCTTCCTGAATCACATACTTAGGCGCCTTCACTCTTAGCTTCCGAGCCTGAGCCTTATCCTCCGGGGTAGTTCCTTCTTCTAGGTACGCCCGCATAGGCGTGATCCAGGACTCTTCCTCGTTCACCAGCATTACTTGATCGCTCTCCTGGTAGCTTCTTCTTCCCAGTACCTCCACGTACAGCTTTTGGTCGGGCTCAGGCTTTAATTCCGAAGAAGCTAACTTGCTTAAAACGTCTGCCTTACTGTTCTGCTCCCGGGGAACTTGAATCAAGTTGAAGGCTTTAAACCCGGCTATCAGAGGTTTTACTGTTTCCAAGTACCTTTGCAGGCTCCTTTCCCGGGCTTCATACTCTCCTTTTACTTGCTGCACCACAATCTGGGAATCACTGTGTGCCGTGAGGGTTTTGATTTCCATCTCCTTTGCCAACCTTAACCCCGCGATCAAGGCTTCATACTCAGCTTCATTGTTGGTTGTTTTGAAAGCGAATTGGACTGCATAGGGATACTCCTTCCCCTCCGGGCTGACCAACAATACTCCCGCTCCACTGCCCCCGGAGTGCGCCGATCCATCCACATACAACTTCCAAGTCAGGTCTGTCCCGGCCTTCGTTGTATTCTCCGGAGATTCAGGCATCTCCCGTTCTTCACTGATCCTTGCTTCTGATTCCAACAAGAAGTCCGCTAGGGCCTGGCCCTTGATCGCCCTCCTTGGCTCATACCGGATTTCGTATTCTCCCAGCTCTATGGCCCATTTCATCATTCTCCCTGATGCCTCCGGCTTGAACATAACCTGTCTTAGCGGGTAATTGGTAAGGACCACTATGGGATGGCCCTGGAAGTAGGGCTTAAGCCTCCTTGAAGCATGCACCAGCGCCAGAACCAACTGCTCCAACTCAGTATACCGGGTTTCTGCCCCCCGAAGTGCCCGGCTAACAAAATAGATTGGGTGCTGCTTTCCATCCTCTTCTTTGATTAGTACGGCACTTACCGCCTCCCGGGACGCCGCTATGTACAGAAAGAGCTCCTCCCCCGGGAGGGGTTTCTTTAAAGTTGGCAACTGTTGGAGGTGCTCTTTCAGATTTTGGAATGCCTTCTCACATTCTCCCGACCACTCAAACGCCTTGGCCTTCCTGAGAATGTTGAAGAAAGGCAACTGCCTGTCTGCTCCCTTTGACAGGAACCGACTGAGGGCCGCGAGGGACCCTGTTAACCGCTGTACTTCTTTCACCGACCTAGGGGAGGTCATTTTAGCTAAGGCTTCCACCTTCTCCGGGTTGACGTCGATGCCCCGGCTTGACACCATAAAACCCAGGAATTTCCCCGCACCCACTCCAATGGTACTTTTGGAGGGGTTCAGCTTTAGATTGCTCCGTTCCAGCTTTTCGAACATCTCCTCCAGGTCATTCAAGAAGGCCCCGTAAGCCCTGCTTTTAACCACCATGTCGTCAACGTACACCTCCATGTTTCTTCCCACTTGATCCTTGAAGAGTTTGTCCACCATTCTCTGGTACGTAGCCCCCGCGTTCTTTAGCCCGAAGGGCATCTTCTTGTAGCAAAAGGTTCCAAAATCGGTGATGAATGAGGTTTTCGCCTTGTCTGCCTCATCCATCTGCACTTGGTGATACCCTTTATGTGCGTCGAAGAAGGCCAGCACCGAATACCCCGCAATAGCCTCTGCCAGCCGGTCCAGATTTGGGAGAGGATAGCTGTCTTTGGGGCAGCACTTATTCAAATCCGTAAAGTCAATACACATGCGCCAGCTTCCATCGTGCTTCTTTACTAAGACCGGGTTAGCTATCCATTCCGGGTAGATGATTTCCTCGACCACCCCGGCTCTCTCCAGCTTCTTTACTTCATTCTTTATAAATTCTGCTCTTTCCGGTGCTACAGGCCTTTTCTTCTGCCTGATGGGTTTAGTTGCAGGGCTTATGTTCAACTTGTGTACCCCCAACTCTGGTAACACCCCCACCATGTCCTCCGGGCTCCACGAGAATACTCCCTGATATTTGGCCAAAAGTTCCTTCAGCGCGCCTTTTACTTCCTCCGGGAGGTCTTTTCCCACCGTGACCGTCCCTTTGTCCGCCACCTGCATCTCCTCCAACTCCTGGTGGGGAACTTCCCCGTGTACCACCGCTACTGCTTTCTTTGCGTCCAGCACCGCCGTCATCATGCAACTTCTTGCGACTGCTTGACTACCCCGCACGACCGCCACACCTTGCGCAGTGGGAAACTTCATCGTCAACAGATACGGACAACTCGCTGCCCGGGGCTTGAGTTAGCCATGGCCTTCCTATGATCACGTTGTACGGCGAGGGTGCATCAATAACCGCGAAGTTGCATGTCACCGAGACCCTCTTGCTCCGGTCCTTCTCATCCACCATACACACTGCGAGAGGAATAACACCTAGTGGAACTTCGGGTTTGCCCGTGAACCCTGACAGGGGAGATGCGGGAGGTTTAAGGTTCTGTCTCCCAATTCCCAACTGATCGAAACAGGAAGCGAACATGATCTCCACGCTGCTTCCATCGTCCACAAACACCCTTTTGACCAAGAAGCCTTCAATCTCCGCCGTTACCACCATCGGGTCAGAATGGGGTATCTGTGGCGGGGCTGCATCCGCTTCAGAGAAAGTGAGAGCTTCATCGGGGCGAAACCTTTTCCCCTGAACCTCCCCCGGGGGAACATACCGGGTCCGGGCCCGGATAGCGGAGACTGACTGACATGCTTCTCCGACTTCTCCACTGATCACGTTGATCATCCTGTTGGGTATTGGGGCCGGCTCCACTGCTTGGACCGGCGCGGCGGCTATGGCGGGCCTCCCCGGGGCCCTGTTACCTTGGTTGCCTTGGACTCTTCCGTTTCCTCTCCCCGGGTTAGGTCTCCACCTCCTGCGGGGCTGCTCTTGAGGCTGGTCCCGGGGGTTCTCCTTCTTTACCTCCGCTGCCACGCAATCTCTCAACTGTCCCCGTTCTATCAGTCTTTCTATCTCGTTCCTCAGCATCCTACACCCCTCTGTCGCATGCCCGTAAGACTTGTGGTAGGCACACCATTTGTCCGCGTTTTCCCTAGACGGGATCCCGTGGATGGGCAATGGATCCGGGAACAGGTCCTTGTGGATAGCATGAATCTCCGCTCGGGACTTGCTGAGCGGGGTGAAACTGTCCGCCCTGGCATGGTTTATCAGTGCGGGAGCGGGGTTCCTTCTACTTGGGTCTGCCACTCTCCTTCTTTCTATCTTATCCGGGAGGAATTCCCCAGATTCTTCCTTTCTCTTCCGTGTGGCATCATTAATTGCGCAGTATAGTTGTACCGCCATTTGCAAGTTGTGAAAGGTTTCCGGGATATTTTCCATCAATTTCTGGAACAGCACCATATCCCTCAAGCCATTTATGAATCCGCTAATCACTGCCTTCTCCTGCTGCTGCCTGTCGACAACCTTCATGCTATCGTCCATGTACCTTCGATAGTATTCCATTGACCCTTCTGCAGCCTTCTGCCGGGTAGCCAAAAGCTCAGTCAACTGCTTTCCTTCCTTCTTTAATCCGGCGTATCTAAACAGCAGGGCCTTAGAGAAATCGTAATAGTCTCTGAGACTTTCTCGAGGCAACGAATCGAACCATGAGAGACAGTTTCCTCTCAGGTAACAGCCTACCAGCTTGCATCTTAATTCCTCCGGGAAGTCCCTTGACACCATTAGGTTCTGGTACGTCCTGACAAACTCCTCCGGGTCTGTCTCTCCATTATATGTCGGGATTCCCTCCGGGGTCCGTAGGCCCGGCGGCCATGGGTACGCGAGCACTCGAGGTACCCAAGGGGAGGTAGGTTTAGCTCCATTTCTCCCCACCAGTTTGTCTAGCCGAGCCTCCAAGGAGTTGGGGTCCTGCTGTGCCGCCTGATAGCCCCGCATCCTATCGTCCTCCCGATAGTATCTCTCCGGGTAACCGAAGTTCATCCCCATTGATCCATACATGGGTCTGGAATACTGGATCGGGTTTCCCTGGGTTCCAGGGGCCTGATACCCAAACGGCTCTGTAGGCATGACTGGCAAGTCATACCCGATTGGTCCCGCCCCCCAACTGGAACGCGGGTAATAGGGTGGAGCATGTGGAACCAGATTCGATTGTTGTCCCGTAGCCGCTCCTCCTCCAACCCCGAAATTCTGAGGGTAAGAGGGTGGGACGGTGGAGGAATTTACACGCCCTTGTAGCTTTGGCGGCTGAACGGCTCCGTCCAAGTCAATAACCTCTCTTTGGTACCCCCCTAGAGGACCTGCCTGGTTCCTCCCGGGTTCCCTTCGCCTCAGGCTTTCCCGGGTGGAGAGTACCCACTGGCGATACAACTCCTTGTTGGCTCTCATGAATTCCAAGGCCGCCACTTCCTCTGTGCTAACTAAGGGCTGCTCTTCCTCCCGGGCTTCAGGTCCCTGGTCCCGGGTGTTGCCATCCCCGGCGAGCCCAAGCCCTTCCTGCTCATCCTGGTACTCTCCTTCCGAGTAGGCTTCGTCGGAGGCGGTTTCAACGTGGCCGTCTTGCGGCACCCCTAGCTCTCGCTGGTGTCTAGCCTCCTCCTGCAACTGCCTTAAGGTCACCTCGTCTCCTGGGGGTGGAAGAGAATCCCCCCCTGAAGGTGCCGCGTTCTTCTTAGGGCGCCCGCGCCCTCTCTTTGGCGACTCCATCCTGCGAAGGTGGAAAGGTCCCACCGGGCGTGCCAATTGATGCTACCAATTTCCGTCCGTCTCCCGGGGGTGGATGCTATCCGGGTCTCCTCCTAGATCAGCCTGCTTTAGTCCTGCAAAACAATCCCCGGGAGGTGTCCCGGGGAAGAAGCTCCGGTGTGATGATGAGATGGGGATAGCGGAGAAAGAAAACGTACGGAAGGTGCTCTCAATATAAAGTAGAGAGATATATGTCACATACCTTGTTTACTGTTTGAGACTAGTATTTATAGCCGAGCTCTACCTGCTTTGGGGATAAGGTGCAGGACCACTTCCTTTGTCATCATATGTCCTCTTCCTTATCCGGATGTACCTTCCAGCGGGAAAGGTACTGCTTTGATAGTTATGGGCCGCGGACCTTCCTGGCCCAGCCGGATTTTGGGCCAGTATTATCAGTCCCGAAAATGTTGGTTGCAATATTCAACCAATTAGCTATCTTAGTGTCATAGAGTCATGCATTTCTAGCACACCAGATATACTAACAAGTGATAATGGGGATCAATCTTATTGCTTGAGCTTGGGTTTTATTTTTAATGTCAACATTCCAGTAATAGTAGAATCTGTCCCATAAGTTCACGAAGTTGACATTTCCAATATCAAACCATTGATTAATATAGTTCCATATGATTAAGACTTTTTCACAATCATTGAAACAATGGTGTATGTCCTCACTGTTTTTCATACAAAATGGACAAACAGAGGGTAAATGGAAGTTGAAATCTTCCAGAACATCACACATTGGCACAAGTCTGTTTAAAAGTCTCCATGCAAAAAAAGTCTCCATGCAAAAAATGCAAACCTTTTGGGAAGTATCTTAGACCACATGTGTTTAAAAGATGAGATTTTATTTCTCCTAGGTCTAAGTAATTCATAAGCAGAAGTTAGAGTGAATACACCATTTGTTTCAGGTTTCCAGATAAGTGAATCTGGGTATTCTTCATATAGAGCAAAGTCTTTCCTCAACAAATCTGGGTATTTCATATACTAAATAATCTGGCTAATTCATGTACTTTTTTATATTCGAAGAGTTTACATACCAATGTAAGCAAACCAAATTCCAAAACTTCAAAAAATCAAGTGTAATCGATCTCATTTCATCAAAACAAAAACTAGTTTTTAATTTAAAGGCTCCACTAAAATTTAATTTACACAATCATCCAACTTATATAATATTTTATAATTTTAACATTTTAAATAGGTCAAACGGTTAGCAGCTAACCCACGGGTTGACCCAAATCCAAACCCAACCTATTCATTATCGGGTTATTTGTGTCTAATCCAACCTTTTCTGGACTTTAGATCTGGACGAAAGCTTAGTATGTAGCATATAATGGTGACTTTGATAGTTAATCATGGGTGTAGGATTACATGTATAAAATCATCGAACTATCTTTTACAGCTGAAACGTCCTCTTTTATATAGCTCAATGTCAGTTATCTTGGCAGATCAACAACTTCCATGTTATAACATCGCCTCCAAAAACCAACAATACAAACCTTGCCTCTACAGGGCAGAGAACAAAGCAATTTGAAAATGAAAAAACAAGTTTGACCAAAAAACTGAAAAAAAATTACCATATAGAGAGAATTGGACAGAGATCTTATTAAGATGCTGATGTAAAAATCAGCTCAACGAAAGATACAACTTGCAGTGTGATCAGCTGCACAATCCTACAGTGGAATTGCAGCAGCAGCAGCATACATATACATATCCTGATATCCATTACCAAGGATGAAGGCACTGATCAAAACATTTGTAAAAAAAGGTGTTCTTGCAGTTAGTGATGCAAGCACTGCTGCCGGAGCCGGTACCGCAATTCTTAACACACGGTGCCGTCTGTGCGTTGCAGAGGTTCGTACAATACGTTAGTCTGTCTTCGAAAGCATCAGCACCGGTAGAGAAAAGCAGCAGCAGCACTGCCATGGCGAAAACAAGAAGATTGTTCATGTTCTTGATAAGAAGGATTTGTTTTGTGTAGAGTTAGGCCGCAATAGTGGTGGTCCTTTATACAGTACTGCGAACAGATTTTTAGTGCTAGTTGAAATAAATAACATCAATTAAGCCTTGTATATACTCTGGATCGAGTATGAAGAAATCTGTGACCCATATTGATATTGTCAACTAGATCATTAATAAGTGTATCTTTACAAGTTCAATGTACGTAGATAGTCCACTTGTGTACGTCTCACGTGGAATCAAATTTCTGCAACTAGTATAGATTAATGAAGCACAAGATTTACAGAGTTTTTTCAGATTACATTGAATTTTACAAAATATGGTTTTTTATGTGTAGTAGAGGTTCTCTATACTGTTTTAGTATGCCCTTTTAGCCTTATAAACTAGAACTTTGACACTTTAGAACCACTTACATTTAGTTTGATCAAACACTATCAAACTATTCTTAGACTTGATATTATATTTTTAGAGGCCCATAAGAATACTCTATATATATACTACCTCCGTACCATCTGGATGTGCACTGCTGACTTTTCACGGTCTTCAATACATGTGTTTGACTGCTTATATCTTTAACTACGTATATTATTCATATATAAAAATTTGATATTAATAAACTACATGTTATGACGTTTTCAACAATATTAAATTCGAAAATATTTTTATTTATCTATGCATTCAAAACTTCAGTCAAAATTTAGTATAGTTGACTAAAAAAAGTCTCATGTGCAGAAACAGCTGGTACAGAGGGAGTATACAATTCTCAATTGAAACGTCTTAATTGGTCTCAAAGGTTAAAAATGTATATCAGACATGAAAGAGAGAAAATCAACACAGAATATGTAATGACCGGGCATGAAAGTGAGAAGATCCACATAAAAGTAATGATCAGACATGAAAGTGAGAAGATCAACACAATTGTAATGACCAGACATGAAAATGAGAAGATCAACACAGAACATATATTTAATGACCGGGTATGAAAATGAGAAAATCAACACAATTATAATAATCAGACATGAAACTAACATTTCTTATAAACATGTTCTCTACTATATATTATCACAAAAAGGCTTTTATAACGATTATCTAGTTGATACGTTCATTTCCCATTTTCAAACAAGATTAAGCCTTATACTTGAAAAATAAGTGTGCCATATATATATAATCGATTATTTAACTATCAAGTAGTTCGATTGGAAGCATGACTTCCTTGACCAACATGCAAAGTGTCAAAGTAAATGCGCCAGACATGCATGCATATTATGAGACCGATTCAAACCGGCCGCAAGAAAATCGCTGAAAACAAGAAGCAAAATCAGACAAATTCTTTAACCATACACGAGATATTATACAATATTATTGCACGAGAAATTAATACAAGCCATGGACGAAATGAACACTGAAATGATATACAATACACGATCGAGAACAAAGTTTCAGATGACAATCTCAGCTGAACGAAAATTATAACCGTCGTCTAAGAGACTGTTTCAAGAATTAAGGCAGTCATCACTAGTGGAGAGCATGACATGCAAGGCACCTGTTTAAGGCGGTTCCTTGTTTTTTTGAAGAACCGCCTTAAAAGTGAGGGTCTTACGAATTCGTAACCCTTTTCTTATGGTATGAAATGGCACCTGACCAGAGAAGGCGGTTCATGTCCATTTTTAAGGCGCTTAGATAAAAAGTGTCGTAAAGCTCATCCTTTTACGAACTCTTAAGGGTGTTCTGGGTGACTTACGAACCCTTAAAGAGAATTCTGGTGACTTACGAACTCTTAAAAATATTTAGGGTGACTTACGAACTCTTAAGAGAATTCTAGTGACTTACGAATTCTTAAGAGGGTTTGTATACATTCAAGACGACATAGATCGTATAGTGAGAAAGGGATTGACAGCACAAACAAAATATCTCCGCATCATCTCCTTTAGTCCTCACACTCCCATCTCCGCCTAGATAATTTGCAGCCTCGGCGATTTACCCCTTAACTGCAGATCTTCCTCTTGAAACCTCGCCCGCTCGCCGCCCGCTCGCCTGCCCGCTCGCCACCCGCTCGCCTGCCCGCTCGCCGCCCGCTCGCCGCCCGCTCGCCGCCCGCTTGCCCGCTCGCCCGCTCGCCCAGCTACTTGTCAGTGCTAATCCGAAACCCAGATGCAGATAGTAAGCTTTCCTGGTGTTTATTTTTTTTAGAGTTTTTGATGATCTACTTTATCTGTTGATTTTGGATGATTCTGCTCTTCAAGTTGTCCCTCGCAGCATTTTCGGCGAGTTCCAGAAGCTGAAACACAAAAAACCCCTAATATAAATCTTTAACAGAGATTGAATTGGAACTAGATTATACATCGGCGACGGGTACTCGACGGCAAAATGTAATCGGATCCCATACGGCAACGGTCTTTCTTCAGGAAGCTGTCGATTTTGCCGACGGGGAACTAGAGGTCGGCTTTCTGTTATCTGGACACCAACTTGGTGTTCTTCGCCTTGCCTCCGTCGTTGTAGTTGGTCTTTGCACCTGCGGTGAGTTTGGGCCAATCAAAAGCAAACCTTGCCTCCGTCGTTGTAGTTGGTCTTTGCACCTGCGGTGAGTTTGGGCCAATCAAAAGCAAACCGTTTGTTATTCGCCTTGCCTCTGTCGTTTGTTATTCAAGAAAACCGTTTGGCAGCTCAAGTGACAATTGTGATTGTATTCTTATTTGTTTGTGTTCTTATTTGTACTTGCTCAAGTGATCAATATAATGGTTTCCAAATCATTGTTTCAGTGTGTTTTTTCTGCCTCTTTTATGTTAGATTTTGCATTCCTTAATATGTAGGACAGTAGGAGTATGAACTTCCAATGGATTTGCTTTTGATTAAGCCAGAGCGCAGCTCCCTGATTCAATCAGGGAGCTTTTTTTTCCCCACTTGCGATTGTACATACGAACTCGTAAGTACTTTCGTGTGGGGAAATTTTCTTGTACTTCCGAAACCAGTTACGAAGTCTTAAAACGGGATGATCATCTTACGATTTCTTAAGACATGTACGAAATTAGTTACGAATTCGTAAATCCTTTATATTTTACGGCGGTTCATGAACCGCCTTAAAATAATTTTCGATTTACGGCACAACCAGAGAAGGCAGATCTGAACCGCCTTCTCTGGTTCGCTAGAACCGCCTTAAATGATCGTCTCCTCCACTAGTGCATTCAAACAGAGGCCCATAACGGTGTTCCTGCAATAAGTGGCGCAGGGACTGCTGCCGGAGCCGGTCGGACAGCTGTTAACGCACCTTTCCACCGTTGCGTTGCAAAGATTAGTACAGTCCGTTAGCTTGTCTGCTTCGCTGGTTGATGAAAACAGCAGCACCGCCATGGCTAAAACAAGAAGGCTGATGCTCTTCTTCTTCATACCTGCAAAACCCATTTGTGTATAGTATTTGAAGGGGTTTGTTTTGTGTAGATGTAGCGATGACAATGGTGGCTCTTATATAAGATCAGAGGGAAGCTGCTGAGAGTGAATGAAATAAATTAATGAATAATATAATTACCATCCTACTATAATTTTATGTTGAATATATCCTACATCGTTATCTTACTATCAATATGGCCTATCTAGTTCAGCTTATTCAATCAACACTAATCAACACCAATCAGCTCTAAGCAGCACCCATCATCACGTTTTTCTCTACTATTCAGCTACTTTCAGCATCAATCAACTTGATAAATCCTGGGCTAATTTAGCCCATTTCAGGATAATAGCCAAAGACCCAAATCAAGCCCAAAAGAGGGCCTCTCCCTTATCTAATATAAAAGGGAGGAAAAGAGTAAAAAGAAGGTAAGTTGACAAGAGTTCAGATCTGAATCTGAGTTCCCTCTCCACTGTTCATCTTATTTCTCATCCAGTCTCCCAAATTGCCTGACTTTGGCATCGGAGCGGGCCGACGCAACGTTGGTCCGCCGGAGTGACGCCTGCTCTCTATTATACAAGTATTAGGTCCAGCACAGCACCCCAGACAGAAGAGGGAAGCAGCCACAGAAGCAGACCCAGTTGGACCAAAGCATCAACTAGAGCAGAGTTCATCAGATCCAACATCCTCTAGGTACAGGCGTACAACACCAGTGGGCAGAGGACTCAAGCAGCAAGATGAAGCAGATCCCCGTCGGTCTACAGTACTCACCGGATAGCAGACCGGAATTATCCCATTTTCCGCATTAACAATTACCATCCTACTATAATTTTATGTTGAATATATCCTACATTGTTATCTTACTAGCAATATGGCCTATCTAGTTCACCTTATTCAATCAACACTGATCAACACCAATCAGCTCTAAGCAACACCCATCATCACGTTTTTCTCTACTATTCAGCTACTTTCAGCATCAATCAGCACATTTTTAACTCAACTAGATATGGCCTATATCTAATATATAAGTTCTTAAGTTGATTCAAGAACCAATTGATTTTTGGATGAAAGTATGAAAGTTTGCGTATTTATGGTTTGTTAGTTAGTTTGTATATCATAGTTAGTTTATGATTATATATTCATATTGTACTGTGAATAAAATGTGTTTAATTTTTTTTAATTATTTATTTTTTTAAAAGGAAATTGTCATAGTATATATACAGTATACTTTAAAAAATTTATTCAAACAGTATCAGTTTCATCTATATGTAAACTAAGATATACATTGGACTTTTCTATCAAGTGGAGGAACTTCCTTAATTTCATACTAGTAGTTTCCATAGCGGGCGGCTTGGGAAAAATCGGTGTTTAAAAAGGGATTTAAATTTGGAAAATGAGTTTTAACGGCGGTTAAATTATATTTTAAGTTGACTGCGGAGCTTGGCGTTCTTCAATTCAAACTTGGGCTTTGGGCTCTAATTAGATAATACTGTATTCATTTGCTCAAGGCCCTCCAGCCTATGCATGGGCTCAACTGGCATTTGCTCAAGTACTTGAAGTTTTTAATTTTGAGAAATTCTCCTATTAGTCAGCCTCACCCATGAGTCAGTACCTAATTTGACCCATAAAATAAAAATAAGGGCATGACAAAACACCTTTCTAAAAGTTTTGGGGTCAAAAAAATAATTATTTATTTTTGGATCCACAGTATAAGAGAAAATAAATTATAGAGGTTAAGTTGCAAACAATACTTTCTATTTCTTTCAATTGCCCCTTTATTCTCCAATCTGTCTTCCACAGTTCCACCTCACCAGGCCACCACCAAACTAGAGTCGGACTGCCACCGAACCACCACGCCGCCGCCGGGCCACCACCACGCCGCCGTCGAGCCATTGCTTCACTTGGTCAATGCTAGTCAGACAAGTGCTACATGCGTGGAGGCACGTCACATACACATCATAACCTGCCACATCATCTAACCTCATCAATACGAGCATAAACATCACTACACAAAACCTCACTAAAAATGTACATAATATCATTAGTACTAAAACCTCATCAATTAAATTAGAAACCTCAAACCTGAAACCTCATCGATTAAAGCACACACCTCAAACCCATCGATGAGGCCTCATCAAACTTCATCGATTAAAGCACAAAACACAAACCTCAAACCTGAAACCTCATCGATTAAGGTACAAACATCAAACCTGAAACCTCATCGGTTAAAGCACAAACCACAAACCTCAAACCTAAACCCTAAGACCTCATCGATTAAAGCACAAACCTCATTGATTAAAAGCACAGACATCACTGAATAATCTTTGCCGCTACCGAACCACTACAGAAACCGCTGCCTCGCGATCTCGATCTCCGCATATGTTCCGTCTTGATCTCTATGCCTTACAATCTCCGCCGTCTCCGCCTAGCGATCTCCAGCTCGATCTCTGTCGCTGCCGCCTTTGTAGCTCTTGCAGATCTAATCGGGAAAATCCTTTCTGATTAACTCACGACTGCGGGCTTGATAATCAACGACGGTTGCTGGTCCAATCGCATCGGATTCACCGACAATTATCTGGTGCGTGGAGGAGGACGGCGCTGCTCTGAAATTGCAGAACGGTTACAGGCGATCAGGATTCTTCGAGAATACGCGAATGAAAATTGGAAAATTAAAAAAATAAATTGGGGAAAAAAGGTTTATAAAGGGGCAGGGAGAATTTTGAAAATAGCAGAAACAATCCCTATAATTTTAGCAAATTAAACGAATAACCCCATGCCCTCTTAACAATATGTTAATTGCAGTTTAACCCCTGCCTCTTGGGTGAGGCTGCCTCACCCAAGAATTTGTCTTTTAATTTTTTGTTTTATGATTTTTGAAATGTATATTTGACTATTAAAATTTTCAATAGGAAAGTTATATAATATACTGATGTTTGATTATGTATGCATGCAAATACATGGTCAAATTATAAAAAAATTAATTTAAGAAAATAACTTATGAAATAGAGTGGTACTATAGTAAGAGCATTTCTAGTACTTTTTTTTAGAGCATTCCTAGTCATGTTCAAGTGAGATAAAATTTAGTTTTTAAAAAAAAACGTGAGATAAGATTTTAAATGATATCTTTAAGACTAAAGAATAGAGATGAAGAATCTAAAGTTTAAAATGACTTATAAGGTAGGTTAGCTCCCTAAGAGTGTAGAATATGTAAAATCAAGGTACATACAATTTCCTTTTTAAATCAAGTAATAGTGAAAACTATACCATTATTTAATATGAACGACAACAGTAAATATATTTTTAAAAAAAGAATGCACTATTTAAGCGGTAAATTTCACTATACTCTGCTTAAATAATTAATAATAAATAATCATAGAGTTTAATAGCTATATTTACATTAATATTCTCAAATTTAAAAGTAAATTTAGAATTTAGATGGAGCATTTAGAAGGGCTAAAGTGGACTGAAGTATATTAAAATAACAAGTGAGGGCCTAGGGGTGTAAATGAACCAAGCCGTTCGTGAGAAACTCGTGAACAGTTCGACAAAAGCTTGGTTCAAGCTCGAAACAAACGAACACGAGCCGAGCTCGAACCGGCTTGATTAGTATTCGAGCTCGAGACGAGCTCCATGACTATGGTTTGATAAGCTCGTCGAGCCTTAACGAGCCTATACATGTATATATAAATTAATTATTATATATTAATTATTAAAAAAAAAGCTTGTAATAAGCTCGATTTACCCGAGCTAACGAGCCGAACTCGAGCTCATTACAGCTAATCAAGCTCGAGCTCGAGTTGATGTTTTTATGTTCGAACGAGCTCGAGTTTGAGTTCGAGCTCGATAATTTTTATCAAGTCTAATCTCGTTAAGGCCAGAGCTCGGCTCTTTTACCCCCCTATTCAGAGGGCCTAGCTCTAGCCTCCATATGGCCAAAATCCAGGTAGCTAGTAGAATGAATAGAATTACAGTAGAGTTGTTAAAACAGTAAAACAGGAGAGTATAAAAAAATAATAGGGAGTGGTGGAAAAAAAGGTGTGCGTGTCAGTGGAATTGTGGTGTATGTCGGGAGAATGTCATAAAATACAACTCACACTCTCACTCTACATTCCCCCCATCTCTCGCTTCCCTCTTTCCCTCTCTCTCTCTACCCTCTGCGCGACTCATGTGAGTCCACAAACACCCTTTCTCTCTCCTCCTCCGCCCTATCTATCCCAATTACAAAACCTAGATTCCGTTTCTATCCCTCACACCAATTCAAGTTCACTCGCATCTCCAGCATGACCTGATTCGCCGCCGCCGCCGCCGCCGCCGTCACCCGCCGCTTTCCCGATCTGGTAAGCTCCCGTCCTTTTCCAGATCAGGAATGTCACTGCTTCGTTTTTGCTGCTCCAGCCGCCTTATCTGATGCTGTATTGAATACTGCTGCTTGCTAGGGGTTTTTTGTTTGTTTTTGAATATTTATTTATTTTTTTGCATTTTTGTTTGTGTTTGAAACTGTGTTGACTGATCCGATGCGTGTCAGTCCGTGTTCTTCGCGCTTATGTTTTTTACATTTATTTTTCTCCTGCTGTTTAATTTGGTTTTTTACCTGGTTTAGCTGAGTGTTTAGCATGATTACTTAATTACGTGCTTAATTAGTCTAATTGGGGATTAATTGTGGTTTAGTTTGTTAATTTCGGCTCATAAACAGTAATGGCAGATTAATAATGCCTTTTTATCCTGAATAGTAGATTTGTATGGAGAAGTTTCTTCTTTAGCTTTTTGGCTTGGTAACTGTATTAGGTTATAGTGCTTTCTTGTCGGTGTGTTTTTTCATGCACGCAAATAGTTCTTCATTTTGGGAACTGAGGCTAAGAAAGTAAAATAATTTGTTGTTTATTGTTGCTTCTGTGATGCCCGAATATTCTATAATTAGCTTACTTGCATCCAACTGGAATTGTCTCACTTGTTTTAGCTATGGATGGTTTCTTTACTCACAATTACATTACTTACCCTTGACCTTGGCAGTATGACGAGCTTTGTTAGGGAAAAGAATCCGGTCTTAGCTGCTTTTTTTGGTTATATGTAGTATGATTAAGATGTATTTGTCCTGTGATTTACTTGTGGGGGGACACTAATGACGGACTCTTTGGGATGTGTAGACTTTACTGACATGGAAGATTCACAATCGGTTGCTTCACTGATGGACTCCACCAGCTCCAGGATCCAACAGTTGCAGAAGGCATTTGCGGAGCTTGAGAGTCATCGTGCTGTTACACTCAACTGGAAGTGGAAACAGATTGAGGAACATTTTCATGGGCTTGAGAAGTCTTTGAAGAGGCGTTTCATTGAACTGGAAGACCAAGAAAAGAATTTCGAAACTAAGATAGTAGAGTCGAAAGAGATGTTGGCTAGGCGTGAGAAAGCTATCATGTCTAAGGAGCAAGCTTCACTGGACAGGCTCCAAGAGAAGAGAGATGCTGCAGTTTTTGCCATTACTAGTGCTCTGGGGAAGCATGGTAGGGACGATGAACTTTCTGACAGTAATGGTGGGTTGCCAATCATGGAGAATAAACCGCTTGATGCTATGGTTTCTGAGAATGAAATGAAGGATTTGGTAAAGCCTTCTGGTAATAGGAATCTGGTGGTGAAGATGTATCCAGAGCTTGTCACGTTGTGTCAGAAGATGGATTCTGAAGGCCTTCACAAATTCATATCAGATAACCGTAAAAATCTTGCAGTCATGAAGGAGGAAATTCCAATTGCATTGAAGGCTGCAAGTAATCCCGCCTCCCTGGTTCTGGACTCACTTAATGGTTTCTATAATGCGGAAGTGCCAGTTTCAGATTCCAAAAAGGATGCAACCCTGCTCGGCCTTCGTCGAACGTGTATCATGTTGATGGAATGTCTTAGTATTTTATTAGTAGATTCAGAGGAGGATCTCATTCCTATGATGATCTCAGAAGATGTTAAGGAACGGGCAAAATATATTGCTGAAGACTGGAAGCCGATGTTGGATGTGCTTGATGTTGATGCTAGCAGTGGGAACTCCCTTGAGGCTCATGCATTCTTGCAGCTTCTTGCTACTTTTGGTATTAATTCTGACTTTGACCAGGAGAGTCTATCAAAACTGATCCCTATGGTTTCTCGACGTCGTCAAACTGCTGATCTGTGCCGTTCACTTGGTTTAGCTGACAAGATGCCAGGTTAGTTTCCTGTGGTTCTTTTTAATGGTTACACATGAAATTGCTCTGAACTATTATTGAGAAATGAATCTCTGTTGAATTCTCTATTTGACATTCACCATCTTTTGATTTCAGGCGTAGTTGATGTTTTAATCAGAAATGGAAGACAAATTGATGCTGTTAATCTAGCTGTTGCATTTGACCTGACTGAGCAGTTCTCCCCTGTTTCACTACTGAAATCCTACTTAGCCGAGGCAATGAAAGCGTCTCCACCTGCTGCTAAACAAGGGAATACATCTCCTTCTGGACAGGTTTGTTTTAACATTTCCTAGGCAGCACCCTTACCTTAATGTTTCGTATTTAGGACTACCATCTATGCTGATGTTTATAAAGTATTGCCACGATTCATACTTGTTCGAGCTGATTAATTCTACTTTGATAAAAACATGACTCTGTGTTGGTCTGTTGTGTCATAACATTTGTGATGAATCTTTTTTTGGCTTTGTAGTTCGATGTGAGTGAGAAAGAGCTCAGTGCCTTGAAGGCGGTGATAAAGTGCATTGAAGAGCACAAGATTGAGTACCTCTACCCTCTAGAGCCACTTCAGAAAAGAGTTATCCAGCTGGAGAAGATGAAGGCTGAAAAGAAAAGAGGAACAGAAGTTCCAAAACCTCTACCCAAACGGCCTCGAGCCAACGGTGCAGGAGGCTATGCACCGAGAGTTGCCAACACTTCAACCGACAAGAACTTCTACCCAAGAATGACAACCGATAGGTATCCTCAGTACATCTATGACAACAGACCTTTCCTGGCCACTCCTGCCTACAGCCTCTCACCTGGTCATGGCACCTTCTTCGGAACTGGATACCAGTACCAGCCGGCTCCCTACCTGCACTAATCAGTAGGAATGATGAAAGCTGATTATGATCTATCCTTTTTAACTGTTAGTTATAACCAGCCTTTTGTTGTATCGTTCGTACCCCGTGAGCAACTTTAATATCAAGCAGAAGAAAAAAACCATCCTTGTTAAATTTTAATCCTGTTGTAAAATCTGATACTGCAACTTTAATCTCTAATATATGCACTCTTTGTTTATTTCCTTACATATATATTTGTTTCAAGAAGATGCAAAATATAAACATGCATCTTGTCATTCTTTGTTTCTGTACTTATAGAATGAAGCACACACAACAAAATAACAGAAGTTGATGCCTCCTAGTATGGTGGCCAGCCAGTACAAATTGTCGAGTCTTCCCTTGTTTATGTTATCCGGCAACCAGTCTGTAGACCTCCGAACAGTATCAATCATGGCATTTCCTGCGTAAAACGAGATGCCGATGGCCAAGGACACAAATGCAGCTGAAGTACTCTTCAAGTACTTGGGAAACTCCTGGTAGAAAAATGCAAGATGTCCAGGGTAGTGAAAAGCTTCTCCCATCCCAGCAAGAGCCAGAGATGGTATCAACCAGAATACAGAAATCGGCACCACGGAATTCACCTGGTTCTGAAGGCCATGAGCCCTTGCAGCCTTCAGCCGTTTAGCCTCCGCGATGGCCAACGCCGCCATGCTCAGAACATCAAGAAAATGGCCGATCCCAACGCGCTGGAGAGGCGTGATGGGATGCCGGGGAGCAGCCTTGTTCCAGCCAGGGATCAAGAGCCGGTCTATGAAGAGTATCGTTATGCAGGTTGACACGAACAAGAAGACTCCAACCGAGGCAGCTGGAACCGTGAAACTGTTCCCAATTCGCCGGTCCATTGTCAGAGCCTGGAGGATTCCCATGCTCATCTGGATAACAAGAGGAATGTAAACTAACAATGCACTTAACCATATGGGAAGCATCTTCATCAGGCCTTTAAATTCCTCCATTTCAGGGCTCTGTGATGATGTTGTGACAGTCCTCCTCCTCCTGATTGCTGCAACAATAACACGAGCCAGGCCGGCGAAAGGGCTCCCTTGAGGATTCAGGTGGCGGTATAAGCGGGTCCCAGCTATGAAAACCACCAATCCAAATGCGTTCGCTGCGAAGCAAATCCCGAACCCCCAAGACCAGCTCACATGGTCTTGAACGTAGACAATGGCGGTGGAGCTGACAACAGTGCAGCTGTACAGGGTGAAGATGTGCCAGTTGAAGAAGGTGGTTTGATGGCTGGCCTTGTCGAACTGGTGGGCCCCCAACGGGCCGATGGTGACACGTGTCCCAGCCATTCCGATGGATGCTAGTCCCAAGCCAAGATAGAGAACGGTCAGTTGGACGGTTGTGGGACCGATGCAAAGGCCACCGCCATTTTCGCACGGCGGAGGCCTTAGTTTGCTTGAGGCTGCTGTTAGGGACAGGAGCAGCATTCCCTGCATATTGAAAACACGGTAACAATAACCATATATCAACTTCTCAGCAGTCCAATCATAATCGTGTAAAAATCATCATGTGACAATGGTGTGAAGAGCTGACCAGTAATGAGATGAAGGAAGAGATCCAGATGACGGAGAAGCAGCCGAGAAAGGAGTCGGCTAAGACGGCGGCTGCAATCGGTAGTATGGAAATGAAGCCGTTGACCACGTTGAAAATCTTGGCGGCGGTGATTCTCTCTATGTTGAATTCTTGAATCAGATACACTTCTAGACTGGAAATCAGTCCTCCATATGCCAGGGACAACCCACCCATGGTTGCTGTATCAATCACCACAGTAAATTTTCTTTTTTAAAACAAAATTGAGAGAATTATCCAAATCGGAATGAAATTCACGTGTATTTTAGAACAAACATAAATCTTAGTAAATTGAAATGAACCATCCTAAGCAAACTGAATCTGAAATGATTTAAACGTCTAAATGTAGTTAAGTTGAAAAGAACAAATCAGTCATATTACATAAGGGCACAAACCTAAAATGAAAGGCACGGTGATCCAACCGCCTTTCTTTTTAGTAGTCTGATCCGCAGCAACATCTTCAGCCAGATTGAGTGATGTCGCCATGCTTCTTTTAAGCTTTTGATGGAGTTTTTGAATGGAATGATGCTTCTGGTTTATAAATATGATGCTAACATGAAACATGTATGAGATTTATGAGATGAGCAATAAATGTTGCATACATGCTGGGGTGACAGTTCTAACTTCTACGAATCAGATTACACTCATTAATATAGCAATGAAGTCAAACCACATCATTTCATAAATTATTGACGGTGATGTGAATGGATTTGGACTTGAAAATGGAGTACTATTTGTTTATTGCTGAATATGAAGCTAAAATTAGAAATTAATTGCTGAAAATGAAGTCAAACTCATTCTTGTTTTAGCATTTAACCATCAGTTTGATTTTTGAGAAAGTCTTGGGTCAGACCTTTCCTTGTGGAGACCAAGAGAAGGGGAATGAGCATTTACTGTTTCTGCTTGATCTTTTAGTCAATTTGTTTGATCTTTCAATCAATGTCCTTGAGTATTTTTGTTTTGCCTTGATTTTTCAGTTACTTTGATCTTTCGTTCAATTTGCTTGATCTTTCGGTCAATTTTCATGATCATTTCCTTGGTCAATTTCACCAACGACAAATTCAATCAAGGAAATTGGCGGGTTTAAAGCTCACCAACGACAAATTCAATCAATAGCAGTCTCATATAATCTTTGGTCTCATTTGAGACAGGTCTCAAATGAGAATTTGCCTTGATTTTTTTAATAAAGTAATGAAAATTTTGATTGAATTATTTTATATTTTAACTTTTACATTACCAACAAACAAAACTCGAGTCAATTATTTAAATGAAGTCAAAACTCTTTTATTTTCTAACGCCAACCTTTTACTTCAAATAGGATTTACCTAGTTAACTTCTTGCCAGTTTTTCTTTTTGGTTATTAGTAGACATTCGAAATTTGGAGGCCGTATTATTTTCGGTATTTTCGTGTAAACACTCACAACATATTTTGAAAAATTTCGCATTTCCCTCCGAAACAGTTTCGCAGCAAAAATCCCCAAACTCAGCGAAAATATGAGAATCGCCGAGATATCGTCGCCGGAGCTCCGGTCAGGTCACAATCAGGACTCCGAACCTCACTCTCACCTTCTCTCTCAAATCGAATCAACCGTCAAGCAGCTCGAACTGTTAACTTCCACCGCTCTATTACCGGAAACTCTCCCGGTCGAGTTCCGGCAAACCCTATCTCACTTGACTCAGCTCGCTCCGTTCCCAAACTCTGTGAACCTTCACATATGGAAACTCAGCTACCGCCTCTGGAACGCCTGCGTCGATCTCACCAACGCCTCCGCCTCCGGCGAGAGCAACTCGTACGTGGAGCTCGCGAAGCTCCGGCAAATCTCCGCGGATCTCCTGTACATCGCTGTTAACGTCACCGGAATACCTTCCCCGGCGTACAAGTGCGCGTCCTTCTTCTACAAGACCGGTCTGATCTGGCACGATCTCCGGAAATTCGACCTCGCGAGCAACTGCTTCGAGAAAGCCACGGATCTGACCTCAAAAACGGAAAGCGGATCGGAGAAAGGAGATGAAGACGAGCGGAGGCTGTTCCTGAATGTTAACCTAGCTCGATCGCGAACCGCGTGGGAAATCTCCGATCGGAATCTAGCGATTACGTTACTCAACCGGTCGAAAACTGCGCTATCTGGAAATTCAGAGAATTATAAGGCATTAGCGTCTCAGTATTTGACGTTCGGGAAAAACATCCTATCAAAAAATGAAGTCTCTGGTGTGAACGAGGCGTTGAAATTGATCAATGAGGCCTTGGAATTGTCAGAAAAGGGGCTGAGGATTGTGAAGAAAGCGGAGGAGATGTTGGCGTTAAAGGAGCTGAGGACAAAAACGCTGAGATTCATGGCGGCAGCGCATCTGCAGAGGGATGAATTCGAGAATGTGTTGAAATGTGTTAGGGTTTTGAGAGACAGCGGTGGGGACCAGCACCCGAGCTTGAGTGTTCTGGCGATGAAGGCTTGGTTGGGGTTGGCAAGGTACACTGAGGCGGAGAAGGAGCTGAGAGGTATGGTGGTGAATAAGGGGATTCCGGAGGGTGTTTGGGTGTCTGCTGTTGAGTCATTCTTTCAGTCGGCTGGGGCAGCAGGTGCTGAGACTGTGAAGGGGCTGTTCTTGGGGCTCCTAGGGAGGTGTCATATTAGTGCTGTATCAACTCTGAGGGTGGTGCATAGGGTGGTGGGGGATGGTGGAGGAGTTGGCGGAGAAGGCTCAAAGGTGAAGGCAAAAGTGGTGGCTGAATTGGTTTCTGATGAGAGGGTGGTTGCGCTTTTTGCTGGAGAGGAGGTGTCTAAGGAGCGGACAGCAATGCATAGTCTTCTGTGGAACTGGTATAACTTGCATTGAGTTTCATTTCCTTATTGACTGTACTGTCTTTTGATATCGTATTTTCATTTATTGCTTTGGTTATTAGATGAAGTACAAGGCTTGTTATGCTTTCTGAGATAATACGAAGCTGCCACCATTTGTAGTTGTTTATCTTCCTGTGGCTGCTTTGCATCTTTTTGCAGCCTTTTGACACTAAGTAGTTACATGATTCTTGCAACACAACTTGTGTTCACTCTATAACATTTTTCATTTGTTGCTTTTTGTGTTTTGAATTTGATTGTCAGCGCGGCCGAAAGTTTCCGAAACAAGGACTTCCAGACCAGCAGTGAGCTATTTGAGAAATCGATGCTTTATATCCCTCACAACATGGAGAGTAGAGCTCTTAGAGCAAAGGGATATAGAGTACTATGTCTCTGCCACCTAGGCCTCGCACAACTAGATCGAGCTCAAGAATACATTAATGAAGCTGAAAAGGTAGACATTCCTTAGCTCTACTAGTGGATTGCCAATTTTTGGATGTATTTACAGTGTGTTTTCTTAGTTTCCTGATGATGAACTGATTCTGCAGATTGAGCCGAGCATTTCTAGCAACTTCCTCAAAGTATGAGCCCCTTTTCCCTGATGTTTGACACATTTACTTGACTCTATCTTATTGTGTTAGCATTTATTTATGCAATTTCTCTTTCATTCTGCAGTTTAAGGTCTATCTGCAGAAAAGCGACCATGCTGGTGCAATAAATCAGGTGCAAGCCATGTCAAGCTGCCTTGACTTTACTCCTGATTTCCTTTCCCTTTCAGCACACGAGGCCCTTGCCTGCCAGGCTCTTCCTGTTGCTGTTGCATCTTTAACCAATCTGCTGACCTTCTACTCCTCTCGGAAAACATCACCAGCCAATGAAGTTGTGGTTTTCCGAACTTTGGTGGCAATTCTTTCTCAAGGTTCTGACAATGCCTTAGATATCCTTAAATACATCAGTCGTGCTCATGAACGGATATCTGAGATTGGAGCTGACTGCTTCCTTGGGAAAGGCGAGGTGGGGAAGCGGGAAAGGAATTGGTTTGCTGTACAAACGTGGAATTTTGGAGTGCAAATGGGGAAGGATAAGCGTTATGGGTTGTCTGCACAATTGTTCAAACTGGCATCTGACTTTTATGGCATCACCTTTGGAGGCGAAGAAGAAGAGAACAGTTCAATGGTATGCCGATCCTTGATTTTGAGTGTTTCTGCAGCCCTGGCCAATGAGAAGCAAACAAATACAACACTGCTGGAAAGTGAAGTTAAACAAGCCATTGAACTGTCAGAAAGAGCTGGAAAGGTAAGGACACATACAATTAAGTATTTATTCTAGGATGTATATTCTGCTTTATCACTATGATACTGATTTGTGAAATACAATAAGTCTAGCAGTTCTTGAGAGATGTTAGCTACATACATGCTGAGATGTTGCTGACTAGAATTTTATTTATTTCAGATCTTATTATCAGACTTAGCTATTCCATGGAAAGATGACAATGGAGATACCAGCATAGCCAACTTCCTGTTTATATACATTTGGAGTGCCTATGATCTATACGCAAGGTTAGGTGACATGGGACAAAAGCAGCTCAGCATGATAAAAAGTTATGCAAGTTCTAAACACTGCAACCCAATGCATCTTCTTCAAATTGGTCTTGAAGCTTCACAGGGACCCCGATCCAACCCCGAAGTAGCTATTTTTGCTCTGAATACTTGCCTCTCTGCTATCATGGCTTCCCCAACTCCCGATTACCAGACTGTGGCTCTAATTCTCAGGAGATTGATCTCTGTAAGTACTGTTTTTAAAGGTGACACAGATGATGAAGGAGTTCTTGGCATTTACAAGCAAGCATTCCGGATGATGGTTGGTTTGAAAGAAGGGGAGTATCCAACAGAAGAAGCAAAATGGCTCTCCATGACTGCCTGGAATCGTGCAGCAATCCCTCTGAGGCTGGGGCACATCGAAGTGGCAAGGAAGTGGATGGATATGGGATTGGAATTGGCCAGGAAGGTCCCAAATATGCAGACATATAGGTCATGCATGGAAGATTTTGTTGCTGGCTATAGCAAGGAATCCCCAGCACTAGAAATTGGTCAAAACAGGCAAATACCAGTCTCTTGAAGCAAATACAATCCCAGAACTCATTCAGACAGGTATTCTACCTTAATTGTGCAGAACCTACAAATATGAAACTTATGCTCTAGTATGTAATTTCTAAATATTTCTACAGTAGTATGTTTACACATTTCAATTTAACCATCATTGCCAACTGTATCAGTTAACTTTGTTTGGTTTGAGAAACTCCTGTTTACTGCACAAATGAACCAGCAGGTTTTCTCTGTTATATAATATAATCTGTCAAAATTAGGAAATATTTGGTACAGGACTAGTAAATTCCTTGTTGTTTGGTATAAACATAAAGTAAGGTATTAACAACTACATATCTGCTCTATATCTGCTTGGAGGGCTCCTCGAGGCACATAGAGTACCTCTACACTCGTTGATGCTGCATTTGATATTTTGATCATGCTTTGTTGGTATGTCGTAGTCTCTTAGATGCTTGACCCAAGCACAAACCTCGGAATAAAATTCCAGCTATGGTTTGTCAGTATAAATCCGAATCATCTTTCTGGTTTTGATGGAGTTGGAGATGATGGTGGTTTCAAATCTGGATACTGCAATCATCATACTGTTAGTCATTTATACAAGATGACATTTTATTGATTGCAACAAAAAAATAGTGAGAAATTAAACCTAGAATCTACGTATACTAATTGGTCAACTGATTTGATATACGGTCCAAAAGCTGAAAATTTTGTCTTTGCCTTTTCAACCAACTGTAGAACTACTAGATAACATAACAGCCCACATATCAGTGGTTTCAATAAAGGAAGACAAATTCAGCTATTCAAAATGGAGTTGCGTCCGTCCTTGATTAGGCAGTTCTGATTATAAAAACTCTCCTAAGTGACCATCCAATCCTTCAGTTATTTATTCATATCTCATTAGTCATGATCCATCTCATAAGAGTATTGCGAGAAAAGCCGCAATGGCTTCACAAATAACAAGAACGAGTATTTGCTTATCTATGAAGGCTCAGAACATCAAATGCATATAACATGTATTAATATGAGCCAATGTCAACAAACACGGAAAATGCATTTGATAGATACCATACATTTGGATATGGTGATGATGATCTAGGGACACTTTCTTTTCCCGCCTTCTGCTCAACCATGGTATTTAGAGAACCATTGGTCATCTCTCCAATTTTACCAGCAACAGAACCGTTATCTACCGACTGTGAACCACTATCCTTGTTTCCCGAGTCCAATGTTTTCAGCTCTTGTGACACTCCCTTCTTCTTAGTGTTAATATGCACAGATGGAGGAAGCAGTGTTTCTTGTATCTCCTACAAAAAAATGCAAGTCAAATGAAGTTGTCAAGAAATGAAACATCATGCTCAATCATAGGTATGTTATGTTTTGCCATCGATATAATTGGCTTAATTTGATACTGCCAAATTGCAATGAGCTATATTCCAAACAAGACAAACAATCAAATCCAACATATCGAAACTGCACGAAAAACGTACTAATCTCAATTTTCAGACAGTAAAATATACAGTTAATACCTGCCATCCATTCTTGCCTATAATTCCACCCTTGACAGCATAAGCCTCCTTAAAACCACTATTGACTAACAACTCCGCCGCCTTCATCGAGTTACCATCAAAACTACAGTCCAAGAGAAAAAGGGTTAGCATTTAACACTCATCAGTCATATCTTTCAAAGAAAAAAACAGGCACTCACAGAACATTAAGAATGATATTTCAGCCTTGCATTAAGTTGTATCAAGTCTCGGAATAGTACCTGTCCAAAATGCATATACTTGTGCTCTCTGGCTCCTTGAAATTCCTCAAAACATTCTTCACAAATCCATCTTCACTGCCTTCTTTAAACTCCGCCTGGAGAGCACTCTTCTTCAGCATTGTCAAATTAGGCGTATTCAAGAACTCCAAGCTCTTCTTATCCCTGATATCCACCAGCTGGCAAGTGGGATCGTCCCTGAGCTTCCTGAAAGCATCAATGGTGGCCACGAACTTGTACTTCCGCAGATTCGCCTGCACAAGCGGGACAACGAAGAGCCAGATGAATGCCACTCCGGGTACAAAGAAGGGGTTTTTGTTGAAGAACTCATCAATGGAGACCACTATAGCTTCCAAGTTTATCTTGTTGGACACTTCTCCAGCTGCCACAATGTCGGACTCAGAAGCAAAGCAAGGAAGAGGGAGGAAGAATCCCATGGAGAAATATGAAAATTGGGTTCCTAGAAAAATCTCATTTGCATTTGAGAATGATTGGTTTTGATCAATTTTGCTGAATTGACATTTGAAAACTCCAGAATTTGGCTTCTGGGTTTTGGCAATGGAGAGAATGGAATTGGGAGAGGAATTTGGAGTTCTTGGAGAGCTTAACAATGGCGGAAAGGTTGAGAGTCCTCTGGATAGGGACTCCATGGAAGTAAAAGAAAGCTTAGCTATAGAAAGATATGGCGCCTTGCTGGAGTATATATTTGGCCCAGCAAATTTCCTTTTAGATGTTTAAACGTCGTCGTTTGGACCATAAAACTGGTCTCTCGAAGTTCTGCTGTTCTTGGGAATTGGGGATGAATATGGCGGGTTCTAAATCTCGTTGGGACGGTACTGTTTCTCGGGAAGAATTCTGGGTTGCGGCTAGGGTTTTTAGGGAGAGGTGGAACAGGTTCAATATTGACGTTCCTCAGTTTTCATGGGTTCCTTGTCGGAATCCACCTTGGCTAGTTCCGGCTCCGGCGACTCAGGTTGGTCTCAGAATGTTGCCTTTTGATTATTTTTCTCTTGTTTTTTGGTGCGGTTGTTGAGTTTTGTAATTTTTGGTCAGTCTGAAGGTTATTTATCGGTGGACAATGTGGTGGTTTTCCGCAGTGGCAAGGTATTGTCTTGTTTTACTGGATACTGAGTAGTTTCTTGATGCCGTATGAAGATTAACTATGTTCTGTGGTATCCTTAATCTTCAGGAATCTTGTAGTGAAGGTGTTGACAAGGTTGAAGAAGGAGAAGAAGATGAGCTTAGCTGTTCTGGCGCTGATGACCTTGATGACCCTGCTGCATTCGTAGTATGTAACCATCTGCCATTGTTCTGTCTGTCTTTTTTGTTACAGCCATTGTTGAGAGAGAAAAATGGTTGCAAAACTCGTTATTCATTTTTGTGTTTTTGAAGGTTGCTCGATAGTATAATGATGTTCTTGGTCAGTATTGCTTCGGGGTTTTATGGCCACTGTTTTCCTTTTCAGTAGATGTGGTCACATATTACTTACCATCAGTAATACTAATCCTAAAAATATGTTGATGTCTGAGGGTTCTGGATCTTGAATATTGCCTGAAACTCTGAAAGTAATATATACTGCTAATGTCATTGATGACGTGCTACTAAATTCATTGATTTGAGGCTTCGATTCTGTATTTTATCTCGTTAGATTAGCATTTGCATTTATTAGCTCTCTGAATAATTTTTTTTCTCTTTCCCAGACTCATTTACATCAACTCCTGTGTAACATTCTTGTTTTCCCACTATCAGGACAGAGATTCTGAGCAATGGAGCAATCACTATGACTTCCATGTTATCTACAGTGCTTCGTATAGAGTTCCTGTGCTATATTATCGCGCATACTCTAGTGGTTAGTTCAATTCGATACTTATCTCGTGATTTAAACAATTCAGTTTATTTCATGTATTAGTGCAAATGTGTTTTGTTGCTTTATCATTTCTTTTAGCTGAAGTGTTGTTCACTTTGAAATTTCCCTTGTTTTGTTGGTGACATTAGCATATCATCTTAGCATTTCTATGCATCTTTTCCTTTTTCTGTCTGGGAGACTGGGATTGCAGCTATAATTGAGTAAATTTTCTAGATGATCTTTCCCAAGTTCTACAAAGTAAGGTAGAACATCTGTATTCTGTGCTTCACTGGTGACAATTCTCTTGTGCATCTGGAAACATGAATGCATGCAATGCAGTTTATTGGACTGCATATGATGATTCTGATTTTTGTATTCATCTTAGAATTGGATAAAGGACTAAAATATTTCTACCACTGTTATCTGCATAATTGTTTAGTATATAAGGAGTGAATTAACTTATGCCACTAGCTTTAGCGACTACTGTTATCCTTTGCCACACCGAACTCTCATATTTTGTTTATGATAATTACATGTAATATCTACATCGAATGTTTACCAGCAGAAGGTGATGAAGTTCCAAATGTTAGTAACTTACAGAAACTAATGAAACTGTTTCTGGCTTAGCAGATGGTCAAACACTGGGTCTAGATGACATTATAAAGAACATCCCTCCCAGCACTGAAAAACTCCTAAAGGAATCGAAGTGGACATTCATAACTCAGGAGGTAAAACAGTATTTGTTGTGTTTGTAAGTATTAAAACTGTATGAGAATCATGAGGATGATGATGTTGAATACAGGATCACCCATACTTGAACCGGCCTTGGTTCAATTTGCATCCTTGTGCTACGAGTGAGTGGATGAAGATGATGTATAGCAACGATACTGCATTTGGTCAGGGCGGAATTTCAATCGAAAAGTATCTGATCTCTTGGTTCTCTGTAGTTGGCCAAGTCTTTGGCCTTAAAATCCCCTTTGAAATGCTTAACTAGGATTTTTCAGCTTACGAGATTCATATCATTTGTAATTTTGTATGTTCACAAGAGAGAACATGGCTAATTGAAACACTTGTAGAATTTCTCAATACCTTTGGTTTAAGAACAGAATCCAGGTAGTTTTACGATAGATACTGAATTTAGCAGTCATTTAGAAAAGTGAGATGGTCTCAGATCACGTTGAACAACTTGTAGATAAATCTTGGGTCTCAGACTCTAATGTATGGAGCTTTTTATAAACTTTTACTGACTCTCTGTTAAACAACAGGTATTGCTTGAAAGAATAACTAAAAGATCTACCTAAAAGTAGGTACTTACGTGCAAATGCAATCAACAGAGAAATGTGAAGAGATGAAACTTTAATAATTTTATATTTTTTTGGTATTATTAACTTATTCTGATCTGATAAAAAGATCCTGATATATAGTGACACAAAACATAAAGGGGAAACTAGTTGGGCACAAACCTTACAGTCTCTAAACATAACGCTATGATCGATGTTCACTATTCTAATTTCTAAGGCATAATGGTCTCCAGATATTGCATTCAGACCTGCAGAGTTACATCTGGTGGCTACTATCTTCTGCAGCATTATCAATCAGAATGTCGTCTGCAAAAACCATAACTACGAGCCTATGCCAAATGCAATCAATGTAACAACTACTCATCATAATTTGTCCCTTCCATGACCAAAGATTGAGAGAATACTGTCAAGTAACATGAAAATCTTAATTTGGTGACAAACTACTCTGCAGGTCATTTTCCACAATATCTGTTTCGGAATTTTTAGCAACTGTTCTCGAGAAGCAAGCCAAAAACTCTGTATTGCCTTCAGCACCTTTTAGTGGAGACTCAATCCAACCCTTACAAGTGAATCCATATTTTTCCACACCATTTATAATCCTATCAAGCACCTGTTGGCTCAAAAGTAAAAAATCCAATAAGACAGACACAAACTTAGCTACACATTAGACGTTCAAAAGACACAAAAATTCCAAGCAATATGTTATACCTCTTGATGGACTGCAGGATCTCTCACAATCCCACCACCACCTACCTAAAGCAAAGTTCAACAAACAAAAACTTAACAGGATTGCCTAATAAGTTAATAGAAACAATGGAATAAAGGTATATGCTCGATTGCACACTATCAGCAAAGTTGAAGCTTAAGTAAAAACCAAGTCAGCAAAATAGGATAACATTGCCTATTCAAGTGGTTATTACTTAAAGCATATGAGGTCACGGTGAAACATGGATTCAAGTGGTTAATACTTAAAGGCTAAAGCATATGAGGTTGGTCATGTGAGTTCATAAAGTTTCAAGAATAGGATAACACTGCATGTATTCACCTTATTGAGAATACCAAGTCATTTATGAGATGATGAGCCAAAGTAAATAAATAATTCTAGGATCTACTACAAGATTAGATATAAAGCACAATCCTTCCACTAACACAACATGCAAGAACAACGCAAAAAGATGCTTATCTTACTTGATTTCTACGAGCTTCAAATTGAGGTTTAATAAGAGTCAGCAATGTCGCCTCCTCTTTCATCAAATTAACCACGGCAGGCATCACCTAAGGATTAAGACAGAATGTAGATTTAGCATTGTCCAAAAAGGCCAAAAAAAGAAACAATTGCTGAAATGCCACTTTAGTTTACTCCTATAAAATTCAAGCTTACCATGAGTATGGATATAAAGGATAGGTCCAGAGTAACTATATCAACCTTCTGGGGAAGCTCCGTTAGATATCTTAAGTTTGTCCGTTCTACAACACTAACCTGTTCATGCTGGCGGATTTTTTCTGCCACCTGTCATGGAATGAGGAACTTCACCAATCAAGCTACACGATCATAAACTGAATTTTTTAATTGAATTTGGCTTTGCTATTTAAAAATTGCATATCAGTTCATATTCCTTACTGCCACTTAGATATTATTTGTAATTTATGTTAAAAATATTCATTTACCGATTTCTTTGAAAAATATATATTACAGCCATTAAAAATGGTTTTAGCACAAAAAGAGGCCAAACCTGTCCATATCCAACATCAACTCCATAAACAAATGATGCACCATACTGTAGTAAACAGTCTGTAAAGCCTCCAGTAGACAACCCCGAATCAAGAGCTACCTTCCCAGCGACATCAACCCCAAAATGTTCAATGGCAGCCTCTAGTTTGTGTCCACCTCTGTAAAGTTCAATACAAAAAGTGGCAATGTGAGACATTTCCTCTATCCACAATAAACGTATATCATGGAAACAAAAGGATAAATAATTCAGAGTAATCACCTACATACATATTTGGGGATTTCAGCCTTGATCACCACAATAGCTTTGTCAGGGATGCGAGTTCCGGCTTTGTATACAACTTTTCCATTAACAAAAACTTTGCCTAGGTAAAAGAAGAAATTGAGCAATGTGCACAAGCTAAAACAAAGAAGGCTTGGCTGCAACTTTTATCTACTTCTGCAAACAGCAATTGCTAAAGAACATTTGCTGACACCTATAAAGTACATGTAGCAAGGTAAAGCACAACTAAAGGACAAGCATACCTTGAAGGATCCATGACTGTATATATGTCCGACTATATTCTTGATATCTTTCCAGACATACTTCATCTAACCTCTTTTTCCTGGAGAGAGAATATGCTTATAAAATTAGTAAAGGTACTCAGAAAGGTCCAACGAGGAAGATTCATCTATACTTAAATAAAAAGAATCCAAGCATTGTATCACAACAAAAATGTAAGTTGTAGGAACAGGATGTACACAGTCAGTAGATTTGTAAGTTTGAATTTCAGCAGTTAGTCAGTTACCTAATGACATGCATAATGGATGCCACATGATATAATTTAGTATGTTAACAGTATATATATTCAAATTCTTGGCCTTAAATTCTCAATCAAGTGAGGGCAAAGAAACCACACAAACAATACAATATGTGAAATTTTCAACATTATCTTGTTTAACTCTAGGTTACCAATACAATATGTTTCTGCATATTAGTTTAAAAGAAGGAAATTTATACTGTGGATGTAATCTGAAAGCTAAGTTATCCACATGAAATATAAAGCTTATAAACCATAAACATATTGAAATATACAGGGGCAGGAGCATACATCTTTGGCAATTGAATATTTCCTGCTTTAGCGGCTGCAAATCTTCTTCCATGAAGATTTATGTAGGAGCCAGACCATGGTACTGAACAAAAGCAAAAATTTCAAAGCTTGTCAGAAAGGGAAAATTTGAATACAAATTGCAAAAATAGACAAGTTGCAATCTTTATCACAGTAAATTAGCTAATGCACATAAACTGAGCACAGCTTGGAAAACATAACACAAAGCAACCCAATAAATACTTTCTTCCAGGTTTTTGTAGTATGTACTTCACATAGCAGATTAAAAGGAAGTAAAGTAAAGGAGAAGAACATAAAAATTAACCAGAAGAGGAAAGCATTACCAGGGCAATGAGGAGAGTGGGATATTTCGGACAAAAACAGAAAGGAACATCTGGAACTAAGAGAACCCGGAAAATTTCTTGACATGGGAAGCCGCAGAAGTTGCCATGGCGTCAATGTCATCTTTGCAGAAAAGAAGCTCAGAAGAAGTGGGCGGGTCGATGATGTACAGCGGGGGTTGTGACTTGTGATTAAGTAAAAAAATAGGGCTTTACATTTTGCTTCCCCTTTTATTTTACTATTGTGTTTTTAATATTTCTTTTTTATTTTGGAAAACGAAAAGGAATGAGGTCCTGTTTACCAGAGTTTATCTGTAGATCAGTTCAGTTCAATTCAATTCAGTTCAGTTCAATTCAGTTCAGTTCAATTCAGTTCAGTTCAGTGAAAATGTAATTTGATGAAATTCAGGTTAATTCAGTCATGCTGATTCCATTTTTCAATACATCATTTTTTACTTCAGTTCAATTCAATTCAATTTAGTTCAGTACATCAAGAAATAAGTTCTAGTAAACAGGGCCTAAGGCTATGGAATATGAAAATAATATTCTCGAATTCCTTGAGAGAATAATAATTAAGGGATGAATAAGGTGGTAATATTAAGTTTCTACGTAACATAATACTTCATACTCCCTATATCCCAATCAAAATTAAGTTGACTTTTCAAAGTAAAATTGAGTCAACTTTGACCATAAATATTTTTATTTTTATGTTTTAAATTGTTTTAGAAATGATAATTTGAAAATATATGATATAATGAATCAAATAATATACTCCCTCCGTCCCAACCAAAACTTCTTACTTTCCTTTTCGGTCCGTCCCAACCAAAACTTCTTACTTTCATTATTTCCTCTTTTGGCAAAAAAAAAACTACAAAAAGACAAATATACCCTTAATGAATTCTTACAAACAACCATAACCATGAGTGATATTCCATTTATACCCCTTAAAACTCCACTTATAAGATATAAAATGCATTTTTCTTAAAATCCGAGCCGAAATCAACTAAGAAGTTTTGGTTGGGACGGAGGGAGTACATACTAAGCAGTTTTGGCTGAGATGGAGGGAGTATGTGCCAAATTATTCTTCATTAAATATTTTTTGTGTCACCACAACATAGAAGTTTGACCATAAATATATTTAGTTATTAGTGACACGTAAAATTTTGATATTTGAATATTATGTGTTGCGTTGAATCTAATAATATCACATATGGTAATATTAGTGCTTTCAAATATTTGGTCAAATTTTGATAGTGGATAGTATCAAAAATCAAAGTGTGAAGAATAGTCCGGAACGAAAATAGTATGAATTACAACTACTCCCTTCATTTTGTTTAACTGACACATTTACTATTTTGAGATAATTTTGTTTAATTACATCTTCTACCTTTTAGTAAATTTTAGATTAATTTCATTCACGGATAGTTTAGATTAAGATTTACAATCTTTGACGTTTGATGGGAATGTTGACATAGTTGTAGTTCATACTTTGAACTAAAGTATTTGTAATACAAGAGTGCTTGTACTTTTAAATTTCTTATAATGTGGTCAAAATTTTATGATAACTTGTGTTCTCGTACACTTAATTTATACTTATGGGCTCGATGAGGCACACCACTAAATCCCTCTAGGAGTTTCTCACACTGGTTCGAGGACACGCAAAGAAACGGAAGAAGAAGAAACAAAACACAGCCTCTTCTCGGTCACAATCCACCATAATATAACATGGCTGTTTAAATCAATAAAGGTGAAATCCTACATACAACACATTAATCCTACATCAATAATATAATCAATAAAGTATTCAGAAACAGAAGATTAGAAAATTTTTAGTACACAACCAAAAAAGCCATAGAACTGAATCTGTGGGTGGGAATACAAACACAGATATTAGTCAGAATACATATCATCAGTTCTTCAGGATTAGCTAATTCACAAACTCCATGATACTCATCATTCAAAAAACAGCCATAGTCAACTAATTTAAACCTGAAAATTTGGACACGCAAGGCTCTCCCTAAAAGCAAAGATCCCAGACGCAAGCACCTCAGGAAGGCCATCAATATCCATTTTCCTCCAAACTCCAGTTTCACAATTATATGTAACCAACTCCTCCCGAATTCTAGATAGCAAGAACTCAGACTCTCCCAACCTGCAAATAACTTCGTGGCCAAAAAAAATCGATCATTCTTAGGATAGCCGGAAATGGTGAACTTTCTCCAACACATCTTCTTGTCAGCCGATTTTTCCTTAATCCAAACATCGATTGTCTTGTCGATGTGAAGAATGTCTAAGACGTCCATATCGTAGTCCAATAGAGCAAGACATCCTCCCATCTCAGCAAGCACATAGCCACGATGCTTCCTCTCATGATCACATTCAAAACCAGCAGGAAAAGACACTTCCTCATATTTCTCAGTGGATAGATCAAAAGCATCGATTACAAGAGTGGCACCTTTATATGCCAACCAATGCAGGCGTCCATCCACATAAACTAGAGGACGATATGAACACGGCAGATGCGGAAAGCTGGACAATTTCTTCCACTTTCTTGTTTTGAGACTGAATATACTCATAATTCTTGATGATCGTGCCAGTGCCAGTGATACGGTATCCCAAAGTACAACGATTTTATAATCATCCTCAAGACTGCTGTAGCCCAGACCGAACCTCCACTCCTTCCACATTTCTCTATCGGCCGACGCACTGAAAGGTACCGGGACCCTCGTGCCTGTCGAAGTGACGGGATTGATAACGAACAGACCGAACCGAAAGAAATCTAATGTTACCTGAAACAAAGCCAATCCATTGCAACAGCCTAGCAGTTTGGAGACGATGCCAGTTAATCCTCGAGATCGAACTTCACTCGAACTGCCTCCTCCTTCTGTGTCCAGAGTGATGGCGTGAGGATTCAGACCTTTAGCATCTAAGAGGATGATTCTCTCCTGCGCGTGACGGATGCGGCGGTGGAGATGAGATTTGACGAATTCAGGGCTTGAGAAGAAGAAATTGCAGGGCTTCGAAACGGACTTGAATCGGCCGATCGACTTGACGGGAAGGCGTAGGGCAACTTCAATCATCAATTCTTGGGGAATTTCTATCTTCTCTTCCTCCATTTTCAATTTTCAGAGAGCGGCGTTCTTGCTAGCTTAGGGTTTCGGCAATGGGGGAAATGAAGAGCGACGGCGCTCCTTAATTGGCATACCAACCTAATATCATTTTCCCGCGCTTTCTATTAGTCCAGTCGATTATTATCTCTGCATTTCCATATTTAAAAAAACATTTATTCATAAATTTTAATAATTCATAAATGTTTGAACTAGAAGCACATTAAACTTAGGCCCTGTCCAATAGGTGCTGCAATTAGTAGCTGGTGTTGGAAGGTGCTGGAGGGTGTTGGAGGGGTGTTGGAATTAAATTAAAATTGTATAATTATGACGTACATAATTATGAAACTATATATTTGAAGAATGATTAATTCGTACAAAAAATATTGAAACTATTTCTAAAGAAAAATCATTTTAAAAAAAAAATTCAATCATTCATGTCTGTGAATAGTGACAAGTGTTGGAGGGTGTTGGAGGGTGTTGGAGGGTGCTGGAGGTGCTGGAAATAAGCTGAACTGGACAGGGCTTATACGGTCTATTTGAATAATATTTACTCTTTCAAAAATATTGGATTATAAATTATTATTAGATTTGTTAGTATGGACATTTTATCTATATGTAGTTTTTTTTATACGTGAATTAAATTTGATTAAGAGAAAGTACTTTTTTTCTCACAATAAAAGTATACTAAATAAAAAAATGTACGAGACTAACAAACTAATGCAAATTTGATTGTAACGAATAAAATTAACTAAAATATGACTAAAAATGACGCTCAAAATCAATAATTTTAAAAAAAGTAACTTGTTATCCTAATTTTGTTAGTACTTATACTCTAATCTTTCTTTTTTATATAGATAAAAGTACATATATCCTAGGCAGATCGCATGAACTTTCCTAAATAAAGTTCATATATCCTAAAAAAAAGTGCTTAAAAGATTATATAAATGTTTTGGAATAAAATTTGGGGTTGATATATGCAGGTTCATTTTTCTTGTGCGGGTCCGCTTTTTACCAAAATATTTTTGCTATTGTTAAGGCAAAAAAATCAAGTTAAAATGCAATGATACACTTGAATGTATTATGGTACATTTCAGACTTGCAAGAGAAAAATGGACATGGATATAACAATTGGGTAAACATTTCATAGGGGCATATAGTAGTGTTCATAATAAAAAAAGAAAAGTTTTTCTTAGAAAATATACAAGGTATATTATTAGGGGTAAGAGGGAGGGTGTTATTTTATTGGGGCTCCATTTGGATTATTACCCAAAATTTTTAAAAAAGTTTTATCTTCATTTAAAAAAAAAAGTCTCTTCTTTGTCGTCAATTATATATTCATTTTTTAATATTCTTAACACTTCAATTAAACCCAATCAAACTCTTCCGTGGAGATGAATGTTAAAAAAATTAGGCATAACTTGTTATACCGCAACATCATCTCCACATAACTTGTTATGCCAAATTTTGTTAGTACCAATCGCCGTGATATTAGGCATAACTTATTACATGATCTCCACAAAATTAAGCATTATTTGTTATACTGCAACATCATCTCCACATAACTTGTTATGCCTAATTTTGTTAGTACCATTAGGTGATGTTAGGCATAACTTGTTACATCATCTCAACAAAATTAGGCATAACTTGTTACTCCCTCCGTCCCGTATTAAACTTCACACTTCACTATTTGACACTATTTGCTTTTAAACTTTGACCATATATTTGAATAGATATATTAATATTAATATCATCATATGTGATATCACTAGATTCATCGTAACATGTAGTATTCAAATATCAAATTTTTATGTGCCGATAATACATGTAACTAAAGATATTTACGGTCAAACATCTACATCGGCATGCGTGAAAAAGATTCTGTGAAGAATAATGTGGGACGGAGGGAGTATTAGAACATGTATGTGTATTATAATAAAGTATATATAACTCTATAGTGATGGACATAGTATTAATTTTGGAAGATTTTGAGTTACAAGTTACACACATCAATAAAAATAAAAATATACAAGGTAGGAAAAGGGGGAAAACCTAAAATTTGTGCTGTTTCTAACGGAATGGAGACATATCTCATCGATCTGACCAAAAAATGGGGGTCAAAGTAATGTGGAAACAAAGCACTTAATGGTAGAACTTCAAACTTTTTGTCAAATAATGGTAGTTTATTGTGCAGAATGTTTTTTTACTGAGGGTTAAGCTTATTGTGCAATGGTAGTTCCCCCCGCATCCAGTCCTGCAACATCTTCAATGCAGCTTTAGGCTGATCCATGGGAACCATATGACCTGCATTATGCACTTTCAGAAAACTCAGGGGTCCATGGCTCTTGTGCATCCCGGCTTCCTCCCCATCCACCACGAACTGCGCTTCCGGCACCACCTCAAAGTCCTTCTTCCCTGACCATTCCATTGCATGGACCCATCTCGAGTTCCCTGTCAACCAGTGGTGGAGCCAGAAATTTTATCAAACATGATCAACTATGTATAACTTTGTTAAAAAAATTTAACCGACTTTGTATTGTCCGTGTCACAATAAATATATCATTGCACCGGATCTTGACATGTCAAGATCTCGTGCAGTGATACAAAAGAAAACTGAGAGAGATCTACATCCAATTAAAACACGTGTTGTAACCCTAAATACAAGGTGTGTGTTTAGGGTTTACCTATCCAATTGCAAATGAGGTCATACTCTCCGGCGTAGATTAGTACTTGGATTCCGTCTTCCACGAGTGGAGGGATGAATAGCTCGACATTTCTCGCCCAGTCGCGGACCATGGCATTATACACTACTGCGCTACACGACACGAAGTTGATGTTGCCAACACCTAAGGCATCTTTAACCTTTTGGTCTTTCAGATATTTTTCCATATCCGAAAAATCATAGCACAAGTCACCGATACATGGCTTGCGAATATCATAGCACTGCAGAATAACCTTTGTTAGGAAATGAATATTGCAGAAATCAACAGAAATGTTTGTGTTTGCTGCAACTTACATTAATGTTTCCAGCAATGTCCAATATAGAGCTGAAAATGTTGTTGCAAACTGCAAATGCAGATTGACAAGCAGCTCCACCAACATCTTTGCCTGTTATACATGATCTCAAAACTTAGATGGCAAACCAAAAATATGAATTTGATTATATATGCATCTGATCTTTTAGGATAGACTATAGAGTAAGAAAGATCATTACCACAACGTTCTACTGCCGCTACGCATTTTTCAACAGTTGGCTTCAGGTCATCTGCATCTGATTGTGTTATCAGTTTATGGTCCATTGCATATTGAGTATATGCTTTGTACTGGATTGCTGGATTTGTAAGTCCATTTCCAATTGCAAACCCCTGATCAAATATTGTCAATGATACATTATCAAATATTAGTCTTTCTGAAGGTAAACAAACATACTTTTAGGTTAATGTATTGCCCTTCTCTGGCTATGTTTCCTTTGTGAACTCTCGACGCGAGAGCAGGGATGTAATGTCCAGCATAAGACTCTCCGGTTATGAAGAAGTCATTGTTCACATACTCGGGATGTGCCTTGAAGAATATCTGCAAGAAATGAACAAAATCTGCAGAAGTTAATATATGTCACTGAATTTGCATCTTGTTAAAATTTGCTAAGGTTAATCATTGAGATGATCAGAATGCCAACCTGCAAGAAGTCATACATGTCATTGCTGACACCTTCTTCATCGTGGCGAATGTCAGACATGTCAGAACTGTAACTGAATCCAGTTCCCATAGGCTGATCGACAAAGATAATGTTCGATACCTGGAAAAGTAATGACATAAATTGAGTGTCGGCTTTGTAGCAATTTTGTGTTGTATATTTCATACTAAATGCAAAAAATTGAAGGACTAACTGCCTATCAAAAGATGATATCAGATGTTATTGTGTGAAAAGAATCTTGCTGTGGCTTTCAACACTGTCAATGTATTGATGAGACAAGATTGGCAAACTTTTGACAAAGACTGTTCCTTTGCCAATTGTGCACACCAAACAATTTAGGAAATTATGAATGATTGTTATCATACAAACGTTCATGAAACTACTTGAAATGATCATCCAACTTATGTTAGTCATTTTTTTTCTGATCATCCACTTATGTTAGTCTTTTTTTTTCTGATCATCAATCTTATGAATCATTTCAAACATTACCAAATGGTCTGTGTAATGATGGAAAATCGAGTTTTACCCCTGCTGTAATAAATACATACAAGAGTGTGAAAGATTACCTTGTCCCAACCATAATCATTCCATACAAGAGACATGTTTTTGGCAATTTTGAAAGGTCCATTTTCATAGAACACAGCTAGCTCACTGCTGCATCCTGGCCCTCCAGTTAGCCAAATCACGACAGGGTCGCTCTTCCTGTTTCTTGATTCAAAGAAAAAGTAGAACATCCTGCAAAATGCATTTCCATTTCTTCATTAGTACTTTGATTCATTACATAATGTAAGTCAGAAACTACCATATTACGCGTAACACTAAGTCGAGTTCATGATATAACAGAATAATACCTTGCATCCTTAGCATGTGGAAGCTTATAATATCCGGCATGGTGACCTAAATCTTCCACAGTTGAGCCATATTTACCGAGAGTGTCAAGATAAAGCCGCTTCTCAACTAGCTCTGGAGATTCAGACAAATTTTGATACCTGGGAGAAACATTGACATCAAGTTCAGGGAACAAGTTAAGCTGCCTGATGAGTTTTTCTGCATGATTTAGTTCCTTGGATTTTGCAAAGGAAATGGAAAGGAGGAATAGAATTGAAAGGAGAAGAGGGAAGCATTGAGTCAAATGTGGTTTCATATTGAAAATTAGGTTTTCTTGAGGCCTTTAATTAGAATGGAGTCGAAAATGGGGTTAATTTATAGGATTAATAAAAGAGAGTATGGAGACTTGGAAGTTGGAAGTGGAGTGAGGAATGTGCATTGTCTCCATTACTTGTTTTTAAACTTTGAAATAGTCTCCAATAGTTGGTGTGTGATGAAAGTAAAAATTAGATATTGATTCATGTTGTATATGGGCATGTTCTTTATACTTTATAAAGTAAAAATTTCAATTCAAATCGGTTCAGTTCAGATATGATAAATAATATTCAGGTTTAGGTTAATATAAGTCGTTCTGAGATTATTCATTTCAAATTTCAAATAAGTTTAACTAAATTTGAAAAAACTTACTCTAAATAAGTTTAAATTTTATATCAGTTCAAATAAGTTGAAAAGTACATATCTACATAAGTAAAAGAAAAAGTGAAGGGATTGGTTAGTGAATAATGTAAAAAATATATGGTCACATCTACATATCTAATGATATCACATATGATATTTTTGGTGCTTTCATATATATGGTCAAATTTTGATAGTGGATAATGTCAAAAATCAAAATGTGAACAATGGTGTGGAACGGAAGGAGTATAAACTACTCCTTTCATTTTGTTTAACTGACACATTTACTACTTTGATATAATTTTGTTTAATTACGTACATCTTATATCTTTTAGTAAAATTTAGATAATTTCATTCACCTATAGTTAAGATTAAAATTTGATTACAGTTTCGTGGATGGCCTGAACTGATTCATGTATGAGCCAGAGGCTAGGCAAATTCAGGTAAAAAAATGCACACTCAGAGAAAAAAATCAACACAATAACCATTAAAGTCTACCATATTATGCTACCACCAATTAACAGGTCATGCTACCAGTAAGCCAATTATCACATTGTCATTTCGTCTTAATGCAATAGAAGTAATCAGATGAATACCACACCAACAGACGACACAAATAAGCAGTTTTTCAAAGAAAGACTTCAACAAAACATTACCACAAAACAATACTGCTCCTTCCTGATCTTGAAATACATAATGTCATACTACACATTAGAACACACTACGTAGCAGCAGGACTTTATAAATAAGATAGTTATAAAATCTAATCAGTCTCACATTGTGACTGCCAGGAAGAACATCTAGCCAACAGGCAGCATATCATGCAAACATATTATACAGGAAAGAATTCCATCACATTACAGAGTTAGCTAAATGGTGGAAACTGAAAGATATGAACTAAATCACCCACTCATAACAACAGGTCTACTGACTAATATGTAGTACTTCATAATAGAATTTTGAAACAGCCAACCTACATTCAGTTATTCAATCAATAAAGCTAAAACCCTACATACAACAACACATTAATCCTACATTAATAATCTAATCAATTAAGCATCCTCACAGAAGATTGAAAAACACCGTAAAAACTACTTAAGATAATATATCAGACTGAGCCAAAACCCTGCAAACAGTCCAGAGTTCCGGATAGTATTCAGAAACAGAAGATTAGAACAAAATTGGTATACAAGCAAAAAAGTCATGGAACTGAATATGTCGATAGGAAACTGGTCATTTTAAACAAAAACAGAAACACAAATATCAGGTATCAGATACGTCCTAGCCATGTGTCCCTATCAGTTCTTCATGATTACCTAATTCACAAACTCAGTTCGAACGGGCTTGAGAAGAAGAAATTGCAGGGCTTCGAAATGGACTTGAATCGGCCGATCGACTTCAATCATCAATTCGGGAATTTCTTTCTTCTCTTCCGCCATTTTCAGAGAGCGGCGTTTATGCTAGTCTTTGGGTTTCGGCAATGGGGGAGATAAGAGTGACGGCGCATCTTAATTGGCATATCAACCTAGTATCATTTTCCCGCGCTTTCTATTAGTCTAGTCAATTATTAGTCTAGTATCAACCTAGTATCATTTCCATGTTTAAAACATTTATTCTAAAATTTCATTATACTCCCATTCTCCATTGGTTTCAAAAGTTTAATAGATAAAAGATTAGGTTTGAGAGCGAGATTATGAGGTAATAATCATCAGACATGAAAGTGAGAAGAATAACAGTAACGTACTCAATGATCAATGATGATTCTCAAATCTCAATAGTATCTTAGTACTATCAATTTTGGACCGAGTATTGATTTTGGAGTGATTTTTAGTTACTAAGTTACACATCAATAAAAATAAAAATATACAAGGTAGGAAAAGGGGAAAAACCTAGACTTTGTGTTGTTTCTATGGAATGGAGACATATTATCCCTTCGATCAGGACCTAAAAAATGGGCGTCAAAAGCAGTATGGAAACAAAGCACTTAATGGTAGAACTTCAAACTTTTTGTCCAATAACGGTAGTAGTTAATTTATTGTGTAGAATGTTTTTTTACTGAGGGCTAAGTTTATTGTGCAATGGTAGTTTCCCCTGCATCCAGTCCTGCAACATCTTCAATGCAGCTTTAGGCTGATCCATGGGAACCATATGACCTGCATTATGCACCTTCAGAAAACTCAGGGGTCCATGGTTCTTGTGCACCCCGGCTTCCTCCCCATCCACCACGAACTGCGCTTCCGGCGCTACCTCGAAGTCTTTCTTCCCTGACCATTCCATTGCATGGACCCATCTTGAGTTCCCTGTCATCCAGTGGCGGAGCCAGAATTATTTTTTTCAAATATGGTCAACTATATATAACTATTTTAAAAATTATTTAATGACTTTGTATCCTTTGTCACAATTATATATATCACTGCATAGGATCATGACACGTGTGTTTAATGAAGTGAAATGCGCGTGCAGTGATACAAATAAAAGTGAGAGAGATATACAAGGTGTGTGTTTAGGGTATACCTAGCCAGTTGCAAATGAGGTCATACTCTCCGGCATAGATGAGTACTTGGATTCCGTCTTCCACGAGTGGAGGGATGAAGAGCTCGACATTCCTCGCCCAGTCGCGGATCATGGCACGATACACTACTGCGCTGCACGACACGAAGTTGATGTTGCCAACTCCTAAGGCCTCTTTGACCTTTTCATCTTTCAGAAAGTTCTCCATGTCCGAAAAATCATAGCACATGTCAACATTACATGGCTTGCGGATATCGTAGTACTGCAGATTAACCACATAGTGAATTCGTCAGGAAATGAATATGGTAGAAATCAGCAAAATGTGTTTGTGTTTCCTATCTTACATTAATGTTTCCAGCAATGTCCAATATAGAGTTGAAGATCTTGTTGCAAACTGCATATGCATATACACAAGCAGCTCCACCAACATCTTTGCCTGTTAAAAATTAGAAGACCAAATAAAAATATAAATTTGATTAAATATATGCATTAATGTGCAAAAGAAAGATACTTGATCTTGTAAGGTAGGGTAAGAAAGATCATTACCACAACGTTCTATTGCCGCTTCGCATTTTTCAACAGTTGGCTTCAGGTCATCTGCATCTGATCGTGTTATCAGCTTATGGTCCATGGCATACTGAGTATATGCTTTGTACTGGATTGCTGGATTTGTAAGTCCATTTCCAATTGCAAACCCCTGATCAAATATTGTCAATGAAAGTATATGTAAAAGATATACGAGTGATCGATCACACTATAAAAATTTCTATAGTTTGTTTGTTCTGCATTGGACCGGCTCTGATATCATGTTAAACTGGTTTAATGGTAAGACAGACCTACATTAGTCTTTCAGATGGTAAACAAACATACTTTTAGGTTAATGTATTGCCCTTCCTTGGCTTTGTTTCCTTTGTGAACTCTCGACGCGAGAGCAGGGATGTAATGTCCAGCATATGACTCTCCGGTTATGAAGAAGTCATTGTTAACATACTCGGGATGCGCCTTGAAGAATATCTGCAAGAAATGAACAAATTCTGCAGAACTTAATATATGCATAAATTTTTTAAAATTTTCAATGTTAAATAGTGAGATGATCAGAATGCCAACCTGCAAGAAGTCATACATGTCATTGCTGACACCTTCTTCGTCGTGGCGGATGTCAGACATGTCAGAGCTGTAACTGAATCCGGTTCCAATAGGCTGATCGACAAAGATAATGTTCGATACCTGGAAAAGCCATGACATGAATTGAGTGTCGGTTTTTTGTAGCGATTTTGTGTTGTGTATTGTATTTCATACTAAATGCACAAAACTGAAGGACTAACTGCCTATCAGATGATATTATTATCAGAACTTATTGTGTGAAAAAGAATCTTGCTGTGGTTTTCAGCTCTGTCAATGAATACTTATTAATGAGACAAGATTGGCAAACCTTTGACAAAGACTGTTCCTTTGCCAATTGTGCACACCAGACAATTTAGGAAATCTGAATGATTGTTTTCATACCGACGTTCATGAAGCTACTGGAAATGATCATCCAACTTATTTTAGTCATTTTATTTTTTCTGATCATCAATCTTTATGAATCATTTCAACCATTACCAGATGGAAAGTGTAATGATCAAAAATCGAGTTTTACCCCTGCAGTTAAAAATGCATACAAGAGTGTGGAAGATTACCTTGTCCCAACCATAATCATTCCATACAAGAGACATGTTTTTGGCAATTTTGAAAGGTCCATTCTCATAGAACACAGCTAGCTCACTGCTGCATCCTGGCCCTCCTGTTAGCCAAATTACGACAGGATCGCTCTTCCTGTTTCTTGATTCGAAGAAGAAGTAGAACATCCTGCAAAAATGCATTTCCATTTCTTCATTAGTACTTTGATTCATTGACTAGTGCAAGCCAGAAACAACAATTTACGCGTAAGATTAAGTCGAGTTCATGATATAACAGAAGAATACCTTGCATCCTTAGCATGTGGAAGCTTATAATATCCAGCATGGTGGCCTAAATCTTCCACAGTTGAGCCAGATTTACCGAGAGTGTCAAGATAAAGCCGCTTCTCGACTAGCTCTGGAGATTCAGACAGATTTTGATACCTGGGGGAAACATTGACATCAAGTTCAGGGAACAAGTTAAGCTGCCTGATGAGCTTCTCTGCATGATTTAGTTCCTTGGATTTTGCAAAGGAAATGGAAAGGATGAATAGAAGTGAAAGGAGAAGAGGGAAGCATTGAGTCAAATGTGGTTTCATATTGAAAAAAAAGGTTTTTTTTGAGGCCTTTAGAATGGTGTTGAAAATGGGGTTTATTTATAGGATTAATAAAAGAGAGTATGGAGACTTGGAAGTTGGAAGTGGAGTATGGAATGTGCATTGTCTCCATTAGTTGTTCTTTAATTTTCAAATAGTCTCCAATAGTTGGTGTGTGATGAAAGGAAAAATTATGATATTGAATCATTTTGAATATGGGCATGTTCTATATACTTTTATCTCCGTAAAATTTCAACACAATTTAATACAGTTCAGTTCAGATAGGACGAAATATGATATATGATATTCAGTGAAATATAACTAGACATATTTAGATTAATTAAGTCATTCTAAGATTAATTTTAATACATTGATTTTTATTTAAGTTTATTTTAAAATTTTAAAGCAGATCAAATAAGTTAAAAATTACATGATCTAAATAAGTGGAAGAAAAAGTGAAGGGAATTGGTTAGTTAGTTATGAAACTGTTTGAGTTGAAATTTTAAAATCTATTTGGGCATCTTTCATCTTTGTGGACTTTTGGCCAAGTATGGTCTTAAAAAGGCAAGAACTAACCCAATTGGCAGAATAATTAAAAGGGCAATAAATAGTTATTATTGTCATAAAGCTAGCTTACCTAAACTTAATAAAAGTTTTAGATATTTAAATTGCTCTATAGTTTTGTGTGTGGAAGAGAACTCTGGCTGATAAGTTTATTTGGGTTTTGAGTGACAATTAAGAATGTGTTTGGAGTATATGATGCATTTGCATCTTTTAAGATCCTTAATAAAAGGAAGCGAGAAGAGGAACATCATTTTAGTTGCATTCTAAGAAAAGCAATTCCAACAGAAGCATTCTACCTTTCTCCAGGCCAGACTGTTCAAAGATTGCATTGTACTCGTATATAACTCGATATACATCTCTACACATTTTATAATGTTTTATTAAATAATACCATTTAAATAGATATAATTGGAAAGATAGGTTATTTATAGGTAATTTCTTGTGGGGAAAGTAAGGCTGGTGTTGCTTTGATTTTATGTTGATGTTGCACAAAGTATCAAGTAATATCAACATAAATTAGGTCCGGATTTTACTATTTTTAATGGGTCGAGTCCAGATGTTACTGGATCCAGACCAGGCCCGACTCATGATCATCCATACGTACATATGACATCTTGATTTATATAAAAATTGTTTTTCTTGTTGTGTTTAAATTTCGAAAGTCTTATGTAAGAGGGCATCATAGATCCCACAACTATAAGGCAAATCACATTCAAAATGTGAGACAAACACATAGTGAGTAAGGGCATCATAGAACCCACAACTATAAGTCAAATCACGTTCAAAATGCATGTGAGACAGACACATAGTGAGTAAGAGCATCATAGAACCCCATAACTATAAAAAATTGTTATCAAAATGTGAATATTTTACTTTTGGCCATTCCCCAAATTCCTCTCATATTTTTTCAACCTTGATGTCACCTCACAACCATGGGCGGAACTACGTCCAGGATTACTAGGGCACGTGCTAAAATCTAATTTTAATTTTTAATTTATTTTGGAAAACAAACCCAAAAAATAAGGAGATCTCAGATATAGACCGTGTTTCAGCCCAAAAAAATCCCTTGCCTTTCGCCTTTCGCCCAAAAAAATCGTTGTCGGCTACCCTCGTGCTCCACTTCAATTTTAATCCTGGTTCCGCCACTGCTCACAACCATGCTACCACTGACGACCCAAAATTCAACACCGGTAACCCAAACCTTAACACCAGTGACCCAGACCTCAACGATTCAACCTCAACGATTCAACCTCAACGTTAGTGACCCAAACCTTAATGCAGCTGTAAGAGGTAGAACCAAATAATTGGCACTGTGTATTATGAGAGGTACTTAGTAAAAGTGTATACACATGATTACAAGAGTAAATATACAAACCCTTATTTAGTCATCAAGAAAAGTTATACATCTCTTCTATTTTTAAATCCACTTCAAGAGTCATAATTGGAGCCGAAGAGGAGCACAATGGTGGAGAGGAAGATGAAGACTGATAAGGCAGCGATGACGATAATGGCTAATGTAGGTAGGATGGGCACCTACTCGTCAATTGCAAATGTGCAATTAAGCAAAATTAGCCCCAAATCCATTTGAGTTTTCAAGGGGATTAGACCGTTCGGAACTTTGCCGGAAGCGCAATGAGCCCGATGAGGTGACGAACGATGGAAGGAAGACTGTAGAAAATTTGGATAGATGAGGGAAATGAAGTAGTATTTGCATTTTTGAAAAAAACAATCCCTATAATTTTTTGAATTTTTCCTTATTATCTGAAAATAAAATATTAACATTTTAATCCTAAAAATTATAAAGGAGTTTTATCAAACAAGATTAGGCCTTGTTTGTCAGAGCTTATTTGTAGATCAGTTCAATTCAGTTCAGTTCAGTTCAGTGAAAATGTAATTTTATAAAATTCAGGTTAATTCAGTCATGCTGATTCCATTTTTCAATACATCAATTTTTACTTCAGTTCAAGTTCAAACTGCACAAGTCGCTATTCATTTAGTTAAAATTGATTATTTTCAACTTTTAAATTGAACTATAATCTAATACAAAGTCTTGGGTGAGACCGTCCTACCATAAGCTTATGGTAGGACGAATGATAGTTCATGTGTTTAATAGATTTGTTCATGTGTTTCACAGTTTTGTTCATGTATTTCATAGTTTTGTTTGTTATAAGCTTGGTTCATGTGTTTGACAGATTTGTTCTTGTGTTTCACAATTTTGTTTGTTATAATCTGTAAGAATATGTAAATGAATTAACAAAACTGTGAAACACATGAACTAATCCATTAAACACATGAACTATCATTCGTCCTACCATAAGCTTATGGTAGGACGGTCTCACCCAAGACCTTCTCATAATCTAATATGGTAGTATGAGATTTTGTGGTAACATTTGATTTTATAATATCAAAATTTCATCCTGTTAAACTTGGACAGGGTTATTTTTTTCTACATTTCATAAAATTTTGAGAAAAGTGCTAATATAACCCTCAGTTATGTGATAAGTGCAAATATAACCCTACATTGTAATTTTGATGATTTTCTAAACAATATATTTGGATGATTTATGAAATTCACTTCAAATTCAAAGAGAAATACTGTTTACTCACATATGTGTATACCTGAATTGGTCATATCAGCATGTTTAGGGTTATATTTTACAAAACCTTGATCGGAAGAGGGTCATAATCGCACTTAACCAAAAACTGGGGGTTATAATCGCACTCAACCAAGAACTGAGGGTCACAATCGCACTTAACCCATAACTGGGGGTCATCTAAGCATTTTGCCCTAAAATTTAACAAGCAAAGAGGGAAAGCCCTCTCATGTCTCAACCACTGGTTGCTAAAAGAATGTGGATTTCATAAAAAAAAAAAAACAAAAACAAAAGAATATGGATAAGGGATAAGATCCCATGCAGCATGTCGCCCAATCAAACAATGCCATGCGAAATCCATCCTCGCTCAGAACCACGCATTTCCGACCAAAAGATACTGCACCATTTTCCCTGTCACACAAACATTATACATTCATTTCCTTCATCTTCTCCGCACTGCTAAACTTCAGTTACAATCTCTGCTCTGAACAGTGACAGATGGCATCCTCCACCATGGCCAGCCAGCTCCAGAGCAGCCTCGCCTCCTCCTTAACCCCCAAACTCGCCACCCCAAAGGGCATCTCCGGCGCCCCATTCCGGTCCCTTCCTGCCCGGAGAACCTCCACTTTCACCGTCAAGGCAATCCAGGCCGACAAGGTAGCTAAGCTTATTTACATAAACTTTGATCAGCTCTGTAATTCGAACTTTTGATGAATGTATGTTTTGATGCAGCCCACGTACCAAGTGATCCAGCCCCTGAACGGAGATCCGTTCATCGGAAGCTTAGAGACCCCAATTACTTCTAGCCCATTGATCGCCTGGTACCTGTCGAACCTTCCGGCTTACCGGACCGCCGTGAGCCCGCTTCTCCGGGGAATCGAGGTCGGTCTTGCCCACGGTTACCTCCTGGTGGGCCCCTTCGTGATGACCGGGCCGCTGAGGAACACTGATATTAAGGGCCAGGCTGGTGCGCTGGCGGCGGCGGGGCTGGTGGCGATCCTGAGCATGTGCTTGACGATGTACGGAGTTTCGTCGTTCAAGGAAGGCGAGGCGTCGACGGCGCCGGCGCTGACTTTGACCGGGAGGAAGAAGGAGCCTGACCAGCTGCAGACTGCCGAGGGGTGGTCCAAGTTCACTGGAGGATTCTTCTTCGGTGGAATCTCCGGCGTTGTCTGGGCTTACTTCCTTCTGTACGTTGTTAACCTTCCTTACACCTTCAAGTGATTTGATTCATGAGATTAAGTGGAAATGTTATGAAGATTGTATATTTAATGATATGAAGCATTTCAACAATAGCTGTCCGGGTGCATCATTTCCTTTGCAATCAACAATTTGAATGTTTTACATGCTTTTAATGTAAAAGGATCAAAAGTTTGGTGCCTAATTTTGAGTTTACATGCACAAATATGATACTAGACAAATAACACTATTTTCAATGGAATGACACCATAATTCATGTAGCAAATCATGGACTCCAAATAATAACACACAATAAGATGAAATTTGGCGCGCTAACCTCAACAAGATTCGCTTAATCAAAAATGACTTCCAGTGTAGAGTTTCCCATGCTCCTTAGTGCTTCCTCAACCTGTCTGACCGACTCCCTTGTACAAATTCCACAACAGGAGACCTTAATAAGATCAAGTGTTGAAATGTCCTCCAAACAAGAAGGCATCTCTTTTACATAACAAGCATGCAACAGTAGCTTCTCAAGACGTGGAAACTGTTCATCGCAAGCTATCCACCTGTCCAAATACGCATTCTGTAGCATCAAGATTCTAAGTTTTGGATATTCGCCTTCTTCCAATTCCCACACATCTCCTGAAAAGCCATCTGCGAGCAATTTGAGGACCTCAAGATTAGGCAGTGCTCCAATCACAGAAATTTTACTCCAAGGCATCCCAAAGGCAGACATTGTCAGCTTCTTAAGATTAACAGGAAAACATAACTCAACATGATTCCCCAATTCAAATGCACCGCCTAAATAAAGTGCGATGTCAAGTGAATGAAGTGATTCTAGTTGAGTCAGAACATCAACCCTACACTGGTAGCTATCACCATTAAGTTCTACATGTAATTGGCATTTCAGCTTACAAATGTTTGGGATCTTCCTCAAGTGTCCTTCCATGTCGGACAGATAAAGAACTGCACCAGACAAGCTACTCAATTCATACAGAATAGACGTGTTTTCCAGATTTGTCATGGGCAAAGTAAACCAAGAATCATTGCCAGCCTTGAGATGTCTCAATTTCCTCATATTCCAGAGAGTATCTGGCAATGATATACTACTACCCCGTGACGAATTCACAACAAAAGTTTCCAAGTTTGAGAGGTTACCAAAGGATGATGGGATGGATTCCAGTTCACCTTGAACCGCCAAATATTTCAGCTGAGCAAGAAGCTCCATTTCGCTTGGAAACACATAACCTAAATTAGCTTGCTCCAGATCCAAGACCCTAAGAAGTTTGAAGCTGCGAATAACATATGAGACATTGAAGTAACTGTGCTCTTTATTTCTTGCTTGTGAGAAGAGCATTAGAGTGCGTACTCGAGGGCAAAACAGCCTTGAATCATTCCAGTGGGCTGGCTCAGAATGGATGCATAATCTTCGCAGGTCGCATGGCTCATTGAAAGCTAACAACTCATCACAACCCCGTAACAACAAGAAAAAGTGTTCTTCTTTGGCTTTCATCAAACAGAATTCACGAAGCAAATCATGGATACGGCAAGCTTTGATTCCACCGATGGATCTTTCTTTGGAAACCATAACTAGGCTCCTACCAATTAAATCCATCAAGTAGTCTTCTGCAACATCTTCTAAGCTCTTGAATTCAGTTTTTAGGGCAAATCCTTCAGCCACCCACAACTGAATCAGCTTCTTAACTGAAACCTCTTGGTCTTCTGGAAGTGCTCCCAAGTACAGAAAACACGGTTTCAAAAAATCTGGCAAGTTTTTGTAGCTTAGCTCAATTGTATTCATGCATTGTTCTGTACTAGAAAGGATTTTACCAGAACTTAAACTCTCCAGCACTTCTCCCCAATACTCATGTTCTATCATTGCTAGAAGTCCTGCCACAATGATGATGGTCAGCGGCAGTCCCTTGCAAGTTTCTGAAATCTGCACCCCAAGTTCAAATAATGCTGGAGAGCAATTTTCTCCATTGAATACCTTCCTTTTCATTAAATCCCAACTCTCATCAGCATTGAGATGGCGAAGGAAATGAGGCTTTTCATCTAGCTTATAAGGAGGGACAACACCTTGAAGCCGACTTGTAAGGAGAACTCTACTCCCATTAGAATCATCAGGTAATACTAACTCTAAACTATTCAACACTTCAATGTCCCATACATCATCTAGTAAAATGAGATACCTACGCCCTTTCAAACTGCGTCGGAGTTCTTCTGCCAAGTCTTCTTCATTAGTCTGGTCAATATATGTTTCTGGCATAATATGATTTAAAAGCTCAGATAATACTTTCTTTCTGTTGAAGACTTGTGAAATAGAGCACCATGCACAAACTCTAAAATGATGTACAACTGAAGAATCATAAAAAACTTTCGTAGCGAGAGTTGTCTTACCTAATCCAGCCATACCCACAATAGCAACAATCCTCAAATTTTTTGAACCTCTTGCTAATCTATCCCGAATCGAGGTTGCCTCATCAACGAAACCCACAACTTCATTTGCTATCATGGGCCTCTTTTGTGAGGGTATACGACTTGATCTCCTAGATACTTTCTTGATCGTCATGTCCTGCCTCTTGCCATCAAGAATCTTCATGGCCTCATTCTTAATAGCTATGGTTTCTTCTGTAATGGAATCAGAAGAAATAGTTTGACAAGAGTCGAGAATGCCTCCAAATGCAAAGTGGTCAATGACAAACTCCATCTTATATGCCACCAATACAGCACGATCCCAAAGAAACTGGACTTCCTCCTGTTCGCTGCGCAAATCATCAATTTCCTCCAAGAAAGACCTTAAAAAAACAAGATGTTTGTGGATTTTTTGAATGTTTCTACCACGCACATCTGATTCATCGTCATTGATTGTAAAGCTCAGCAGATTTTCTATCAGAAAGTTGATAAAACCCAATTCATTTGTCTTGGGAAAGTTGAACGTGGATCCTTGGTCTCCAAATTCTGTCCTGATGAGCTTGATATTCCCCAGCACAAGCGAAAGGGAAATACTATCTATTTCAACCTCTCTCTGATTAAGCGAACATATTATAATTCCAGCTCCACATATCACAATTTGAGTAAGGCTCGCGGTTTTCTGATTGAATTTGTGGCGTTGCTCCTTAAACGCAATTCTTAGGAATCTCAACCCCTCGTAAAGTACTTGGAGCTGATCCTTGAAAGAAACAACACCATAAGCATCCAGTTGTAGCATCTGCCAGAGAACAAACACAAGAGACACAAGGAGTTCTTCACTTACAAGTAGAGAATTGTCATTGTCTGCTTTCACAGAATGAGAAGGCACTTGTCCTGACAATCTTGAGCTCCTCAAGAATTTCAGGCAAGTCTCAAATTCTAGAAGATGAATGGGATATACTGTCTTCAACAGACTTATAAGTGCATGCAGTGATCTCTCAGATGTAGAAAATTGACACCTATGTGAAATATGAGATGCAAAAACAGCAACTTCAATGACATGAATCACTAACCGTGGGTGCTCAACCTCAACCCGTAGCATTGCAGCAAAGCGGGAGATATTCTTCAAGAACTTGATCCACTCTATCAAATCCTGAACCAATTCTACTCGCAAGCCCTGCATCAATTCTGGTGATAGCATCCCCTCATTAAAGAAACAGATGATACCCTCAAGATTACCAAGAACAGAATCGGTGATTCTCAATTCTTTATCTGCCTTTAGTGAAGAACTTGATTGCAGCAGATGCTCACGAATATGGATATACCATTCATCTATTTCTTCATCAAATAACTCCATTTCATCTAGGAAATCACCAGGCACATACAAAAGAGTGGAGGGAAGTCCCCTACGACGATAAGGGTGAATTTTTCTGGCAAATCTGCCAATCTTATCTTCAACCCTCATCGGGAGAGATTTCAAACTTCCATCCTCACTGCCCAATCTTCTGAGGTTACCAACACCAGCATGTTTTCTCAATTTTTCCGCACAAAGAAGAAATGTTCTGACATTCCTGAGTCTGCGAATCAGCATCCTCAACTCGGCCTCGCGGATTACCGAAGATGATCTCTCCAGAAGCTCCAGATCATGCAATACTGAGTCAATCGAAGAGCCCATCTTCTACAATGCAAAAATGGAACTAAAACAAGTTTTCAACATTATAGAGTACTAACATTCATTAGTTGAACATTGCAAATTTTCAGTGATCAGGCTCCAGTCAGTCTAGGTCATCCACAAACAATACTAGCAATTCTTACACTATTCTAAACGTGCATATTAACTAGCTAAAGCAAGCACATACATTATCCTGACAATAAATATTCATACTGATTTTTAAAGTAAAAATTCTAAGCAATTTGAATTTAAATGTTAAAACTTTAACCTACCTCAAGATTATATTGCCACAAAATGGGCCGCGGTGGTATCTGCGGGGGCGGCGCCGCCGTCTGAAATCCGGTGCAGGCTGCCTAGCTCAGCAACTGATCGGCTTTTGGAAAATCTATTTAGTTAATTAATGATACAGTCATTGATAATTTGATACCTATTGGTCTGCGTATTCTTTACACGGATTGAAAAGTTAGGAATTTGTCAAAAAAATATAAAAAAGAAAGAAAAACCAGTACCAGACAATTTGTATCTTGTTAAATGGGACCCACGATTCTTCATTTGTGATAGCCGCCATGTTTATATAATCGTATTTTCTCCCGCGTTTATTAATGTGTTATACCACTTCTTCATTCTGTGGTTGAAGCGCAACATGGGCCTTGTTGTACAACTCTCCACCGGCTCATTTCCCGGCCGCCTCACAACGCCGCCTGTGGTCCGCCGCTCTCCGCCGCTCCCTTCATATAAGCTCCTCAAAGAGAAGCCTTCCTCGTTGATTTGCCGAGGAAACGAGGTAAATGCTTTTTCTTTCATCAGAATTTCGAATGAACCTAATTTCCTGTTTCATTTGCTGAAACTTTTCTTGTTAATTATATTAGGATTATTACATAGATGCTCCTGTTTCTGCTGGAGATGGATTTTCCTTTAGCGGAGGTAAAAATGAATTGAATTACAAGTTTGGGTAGTTTTCTCTGTAGTTCTGTACTTGATTTGATTGTTTCTGGGATAGGTAAGTATTCAGATGAGCCAAGCCCTGCAGATTTATGGTTCGAACAAGGAAAAATGGTGAGGTTTATGAAGAAAACAAGTGCACATTTTGTAGTTGTTTATGGTTTATGGTTTAGGCCATGTTCTCTCCAGCTAATCAATATTTTAGTCAAAATCAGTAAAATTACTGCTGTTTTCACTATGCTTAATTCTAGTTAAATTTAGTTCAGTCGAGTTCAGTAGAAATCAGCTCGAAAGAACAAGCATATAATTCAGCTCAGAAACCAATAACCAGTGCTTATAAATTTATATAAGCTTGGTATTTGTTTTAGGTGAAAGCATATCCTGTTGGGGGCACTGGAGAGAAGGCCAAGGATCCGATTTTTGGTCTTGCAATGGGTGCGAATTCTCAGGCTTCTTCTGATCTTTTCAGGTAATTAGGTATTCATTCAGGTCAGGTGTTAGTTGAGTGAGTTCATCTTATGCAGAAATTGAGCATTTGATTATTTGCAGGGATTGAAACCTCTATTATATGATTTTTTACAATAGATGGTTTTGCATTGAAAGTGGAAGTGCTGACAGTCATCCCATTATGCTAATCCATGGCTTTCCTTCACAGGTAAGCCTTTCGGTTCTTGCATTAGTTGAATGACATTAAACTTCAAACTGTGTGTTTTAATACGTGCTAACAATCTGTTTCATGTTTTAGGCCTATTCCTATCGAAAAGTTCTTCCAATACTCTCAAAGAGATATCATCCTATCGCATTTGATTGGCTAGGTAAGCTTCAACTCTTTGTTTCTGTTAAGTAATTAGAAAGTGTCATGAATTGTGTAATTTATCTTCAAATATGTTTCATTTTCGCTAGAAAATGCTGATGATTACTCCTTCATGTGTTTGTAGGATTTGGATTTTCGGACAAGCCTCAGCCTAAATATGGTTTTGACTACACTCTAGATGGTAACTTACATTTGATATCCACATTCTACCCAAAATGAAGATAATTTAGCCATATATCTAAATTAAAACATCATAAATCCTGGTATACTCGTTATCAGTACCAATTACTGGAATGCTGCAATACCGAATAATGAGGTTAAATGTTTGTGCATCAGAGTATGTGTCATCCTTGGAATCAATGATTGAAGAAACTACCAATGGCAAAGTCAGTCTTGTTGTCCAGGTATATTTACTTTGATGAATGTTAATGAACCAGCCTAATCGAATTCGAAATACATTTCAAGCTAAGAATTTCCTTTGCAGGGCTACTTTTCACCTGCTGTTGTGAAATATGCCAGCAGGAACCAGGAAAAAGTTACTGATCTCATCCTTTTGAATCCTCCAGTAAGATTCACTTACCAAAATCTCAATTTATCAGTTCTTTTTGTTTGTTTGCTTTCCTTGTAAAGGCTTTCGCTGTTTCTTAAAAAATCACTGTCATGTATACTCAAAGCTCTTGATATCTGGATGATACTTGTTTTTTTTTGCTATAGATAACTGACAAACATGCAAATCTTCCATCAACTTTATCCATATTCAGCAACTTCCTATTGGGGGAGATTTTCTCTCAGGTAAGAAGACCATAAAAGACCGCACTTTGTTGTAGAAAAATTCCGCAAACTGGTCTGTGTAAATGATACATTTTTTGTCTGATGTATAAATAGGATCCTCTCCGAGCCAGTGACAAAGCCCTGACAAGCTGTGGCCCCTACCAAATCAAAGAAGATGTAGCAATGGTTTATCGAAGACCTTATCTCACTTCTGGTTCTGCCGGTTTTGCACTGAATGCACTTAGCAGGACTATGAAGAAAGAACTTAAGGTGACCAGCTTCAGATTTATCACCTTTTTTGTGTGAAAAAGTATCACTGTTTTCTTGGCTTATATTTTTTGTCTGTTTTAAGGCTAATGTCCAAGAGATGAGAAAGATACTTATGGATGAGAAATGGAAGGTTAAGACAACGATTGTGTGGGGTGAAAGGGACCGTTGGCTTAGCTTTGATGGAGTTGAAGAATTCTGCAAAGAATCAAAGCACCAACTCATCACACTTCCTATGGTAATTGTTATTACAGTCATATGATTCATTATGCCGTGTCATGATTATAATCGAAATTCTGTCTGAATTTCATGCACAGGCTGGACATCATGTACAGGAGGATTGTGGTGAAGAGGTAGCTCAACTTATCGCTCAAGCAGTGGCTCGAAGAAGCCTCATGTAAACTGTATCTATATCCACACTATCTGGATCTTTATGTTTACCAGGCTCAGCAAATTGCTCAGCCTTTTCGCTCTCTTTTTCTGTAAGTAATGCTTCTGTGTAAAATGTGAAACTATATACACAAATTTAAAGCTATTACTATGCTATAAGTTCATGTTCACCAAGAAACAGGTGAAACATTGGAATTTGAATTCTAGGCATTCTGCTTAATTTGCTAGTGAAAAGGATCAATCCAGCATCGGTCTTCTCTTACTGCCTTTTTCCATCTATTCTTGAATATTTCTAACTCTGCATATTGTCGCTTCCGGACCTGCAATTTATAGCAGAGTTAGGCTTTGTTCACCGAACTTATCTGCACTTTTGGCTTAATTTAGTCACATTATCTTCCTAATGAAAAACATTAAAGAATTAGCAGCAAGAATGCTTACTGCATTTCTACCGGAAGGTCCAGATACAGAAGGCACCTGTGATAGATTAGAAGAATTAGAACACATTCGAGTCTAGGTACTGAAAAATGTGATGGATATTGGAAAACATACAATTGATTCTTTGGATGTCAGAGTACTATTTTGCGAGTCCTTTGTCTGTGCATCACTGGTTGTCTGAAATTATATAAATATGAATGTTCATTTCCAAAATAGTGTCATCAAGATCTTGAAAGAAATACCTTATTTTCTGAAGTAGCTCCCAATGTTGGAAGACCATAATGAACAACGTACTCGGAGTCTACAACTCCAATGTTAGCGGTTCGATTTCCCTGCCAAGTTCAAGATATCAGTGAGCTAATCACTTAGGATGTTCGTAAAACCTCGTTCCATGAAAACAATATCGTTACTGTTTTCATGGTACATAGTTTTTATAGAATTTATAACCTTAAGCATTATACCAAGTTTTTTGTTTTAGAAGATTGATGTTAAATAAATAACAGGAGTTGGACAGTGGAAAACCTGAGCACAATAACCAAGCTGGAAATCCAATCCCCAAGCATGGATTAGGTCATTCTGCAAGAGATTTAAACCAATGGGAACAACGAAGTTGTAGACATGATTTCCGAGTCTTCAAGTTAAAAATCAACAGAAATGAAAACCACTGATTCGACAATATTAGATACCTGAATCATGTACCATGTGCAACGCCACGATGCACGCGAGAAAACCGGAGCCATCATCTCTACAAACCTGCAGAAAGTATGCTCAACTGCATCTTCTTCATTTTGTACCATTCTTCAAAAAGTGAAAAAGAAGTTGCATTTACTGGCAATGGAGTGAAAATAAATAAACCAGTTTTACCCGGTGCACGGTGGCTCTGCGCTATCTTCATAACACTTTCGGCCTGGTCCTCTCAGATTGATGGTTCTTCTGTGGACTCTAACACTACTGTCCCTTGCTGAGAATTTGTAGTGCACCTCTGATATTTCAGGATCGATTCCGGGCTGTGATATTTCAAGCCCTTCTTCTTTAACAATAGAGATATACCTACACAAAGATTTAAAAATCAAGACAGTTATTTAGAGTAAAACATCAGTAAGATTAAACAATGTGAAAATAGTAAAATAGAAATGCAGTAAGTTTGAAAGACCGGGGCCTTAGATTACCTTCCAGCATGAAAATTTTCAACCCCTAAGTCTTCATCCCAGAGAAATATATAAGCATATTCTGCAACAACATCAGGATGAAGAAAACGCTTCGCAAACCACCTGATGAGGTTAGCAAAATCACTTCAAATGGATCAAAATTTACCAAGGCATTGGACATTCTATAACACTATATGTAATGCTTAACAGTTAATACTCATTGATTATCTATAAAGATATATTAGATCTGTTACAGAAGATCGCGTGTGCGAATTACCACTTAGTTTGATTGATAGCAGAGACATGAATAGCATGATTGGTCCATTCCAAGTCCTTCCAACCATCCACATTGCCATCATAATGAAAAAGCATAATCACAAACTGATCTTCCGGAAACTGCGAATCACATCGACAAAATTAACCACAGCTTGTAATACACAACTAAAGCCACATTATAGACTAACCTTCTGAACCATTTTATCCACATTCCCTTTCTGCTTTATCCCAACTGCCAATGCCAACAAGCTAACCTGCCACTTCGAACTCTAGAAGAAAATACAGAATGAACAAAACTAACAAAAATGGACAAAACAAAAAGGTTAAAAAGTAAAAAAACCAACCTTTTGCATAGAAGGACCCCATAAATGATGCATCTCAAAATCAGAAGTCTTCCTAATCATGCCTCGAGGCAACCCTTCAGTTCCCTCAGGCGCGCATCGATTTCCACTCTAGATTAAACAACCAAAATCACAGACTTTAATGACCTAAAAAAGCGAAAAACCGAAGAAATCAGAGAATCAATCAAACAACCTCACAGATGGAGTCCAAATTTTCGGTTTTGATGACGGTAACGGTTTGCCACTGGAAAAGGCTCTGCACCAAAACAGAGGCGGCATTATTCAGTTAAAACTACAGAAACAAAATGAAGGTAGAAAACAGGGGAAGATTATCGAACTAAGTACTTGTTTATAATCGGTGACAAGAAATGCACAGAAGATGAACAGAGCTGCGTAGACGACGAAGGCTGACGATACGCAGCGGCAGATGGACCTGTTCGGCGCCACCATGATCACTGAGCTTAAGTCTTTTCAGAACTCTGTTTATTTTTCCTTCTTGTGAGGATATTTGGAGAGAAATGCATTGTTTGTGAAGTGTTTGGGAATGGCGTAAAAGAGAAGGAGGGTCAACGGAAGATGCATGTGAAACAGGGGAGAGATGGTGGGATTTTGCTTGAAAAGTTAGGAAAGTGAGGAATTAACTCACACTTTTGAGCCCGTTTACCAACGAGAAACACTATTTTATGCACTCTCCTAGTAATTAGAATAGCAAGAAACATGCAATGGCCTAATATTGAATCAAAACTAGATAATACCCCTATTCTATTAATGAATAATCTTTTATATTTTAAATTATAAATTGAAAATTTAAAGAAAAAGAAATATATACAATATGAGATAGTACTGATGTACTAGTAACTTGTGTTTGATGTTAAAGGAAAATGTGTAAATTGAAATTTGGTAAATTAATTATGAGAATAATATAATTCAATTTATTATACTAATTGTTTTATTGGGGGAAGACTACCGTCCCGTGTGACTAAACTTATGATTGTTGGATTTTCAAAGATTGAGATAATTTTCCTGTTTTATTTTAAAAAAACAATCAATATTGGTAAAAGAAGATGAGTTGGTCTCTCGGGTGACGGTCACTATATAGTGACCAGATTAAATTGCAAATAAGATATAAGTTAAAAAAACACGGAGGGACCAATTTGCAATTTCAAAAAATTTAAAAATCATGCGCTACAGTGTCAAGCCACGCGCTACAGTACCGAGTCGCTACAGTACCGATTTGCTACAGTGTCGAGTTGCTACAGTGCAACATAAAACATGAACACTTTAACTTAAAACATGAACATTTTAACTTGAAAATATAAAACATGAACATTTTAACGTGAAACATGAACATTTCTTGAAACATAAAACATTGACAGTTTAACTTAAAACATGAATATTTTTGAAACATGAACATTTTGACTTAAAACATGAACATAGACGTTTTAACGTGAAACATGAACACTTTAACTTGAAACATGAACATTTAAACTTGAAACATAAAACATAAATATTTTAACTTAAAACATAAAGCATTGACGTTTTAACGTGAAACATGAACACTTTAACTTGAAACATAAACATTTTAACTTGAAACATCAAACATGAACATTTCTTGAAACATAAAACATGAACAATTTAACTTAAAACATGAATATTTTTTGAAACATGAACATTTTGACTTAAAACATGAACATGAACATTTTAACTTGAAAAATAAAACATAAATATTTTAACTTAAAACATAAAAACATTGACGTTTTAACTTGAAACATGAACATTTTAACTTGAAACAGGAACATTTTAACTTGAAACATAAAACATGGATGTTTTAACATGAAACATGAACATTTTAACTTGAAACATGAACATTTTAACTTGAAACATAAAACATGGACGTTTTAATGTGAAAGATGAACATTTTAACTTGAAACATAAAACATGAACATTTTAAATTGAAACATTGAAGTACACTGTAGCAACACTGTAGCAAAACACTGTGCACGCGTGGAAACACTGTAACGCGTGATTTTTTAAATTTTTAAAAATTGCAAATTGGTCCCTCCTTGATTTTCTCTATTGCACTATTTATAATTTACTTCTATATTTGCAGTAAAGACCCTGGTCACTATATAGTGACGGCCACTCCCAATACTTTTCCAAAGAAGATTAACAATTCACTAATTAATATAGTGGACTTTATAATTAATGAGTTTGTATAAATAATTGAATTTACCTTGTATAGTGCATATATATAAAATTAAATTTTATATTTTGTAATTACAGTTAGTTCATCAAAATCCCAGATATATATTCTGCAATAGATCTACACCTTCCGAGCCCGTGTTCTCTGCTTTGTGGCGTGCTGAACCACCTTTTCCTCCACGGCGAGGCCTTTCCGACGCCTCACAGCATCAATCAGCTTCCTAGCCGTACGTGCTGCGCGGCACATTCGACGAATTGTGTCCAAACTCTTGAAGCTCGTCCTCTGTTTTCGGGACAAAGAAAGGATCATCGGAAAGTGTCTGCCAGTGACTGAACACGAGAAGTGAACTGCACGCGCCGGATGTATGGTTCCTCAGCTCATCAGCGAACCCAAAGCTCTCCGACACAGGCAAGTAAGCGTGAACCTTAAACATCGAGGATCCTTCTTGCATCTCATCCTTAACAACCTCGCCTCTCCGCCGCGTCAGCACGCCGTGCATGGACCCGAGCTGCTCCGTCGGCGTGTTCAGCTCGACGAAGTACATCCCTTCGACGAGCCTAGGTTTTGTCTGGAGAAGAGCTGACCAGCAAGCATCCTTGACAGCTGTCATCACCTGTCCGGCGAAAACTCCGAGGACATCTTCTGATTCCGACGAAATCACGGCGGCTTCGACCTCGAATGCCAGTCCCCACATTGGCTCGTCGCATAATGGTCCGGCAGCAGCAGCTAACTGAAATCCGGGCGGGACACTGCTCTCGAGATCCGCTGCTTCTGTTGACAACCTTTGGTCCGAGGAATCCGAGACTAATCCCAACTTTTCAGACACATAAGGAGATCCCTTGATTATTACAGAGTTGTTGTCATCGTTGCTTTTACCCTCCAAGTCTGGGGTAAGCAGGAGATTAGGTCCCACCAGATTAGGCCCTAAAGACCAGATTCTCTTGAGAAGGCTGCCCCACAAAATTCTGCATTTTTCCTCATCCATCTCTGAGAAATCATCACTCTCCACAGCTTCGATGACGCGCTTCTTGAATGTTTCGCAAGCCTGCTGTCCGGCACTGCCACTGACAATGTCACTGATGAGGCCGGAACATTCATTGAGTAGCTTGGTGAGGGCGGTTGGAAGCTCACAGGTCGACGATCACAATGCTCCACACTTTTCCGGGAGCTGTTACGCTGCTCAGGAGGGTTGCCGACCCCTTGCCTGTGGGTCCCACCTTACACGAGTGAAGGGCTCGGAGGAGATGTGAGCTGGACAGCTTGTGGGGCGACTAGTGGGACCGGCTGTGTTGTCAAGTTGGGTGGGTAATTTTTATTTACTGGTTTTACTTAGTGTCTTAGAAGCAAAATGTCTATTTTACCCTCATCTACCCTAATTCACAAAATTCAAATTTGGGACTCGAGATCTGCACCAGATGCTCCTTAAACGCACGAAACACGACTGATTCCTCAAATTTGTGTCCGGTTCCAAGCCTCCGGGGATATGGGCTTGACTTTCTGGGATAGTAGAGTACTCCCTGGAGAGCCGGAGGAGTTGTTGACCGAGGTTGTTGACTTTCTTCGTCGTTGTCTAGCTTCCGTCGTGGGAGTCTCTCGCGAGAAGCTCAGTATGAGACGGCGGCTAGAGACCGAGGAGTTTAACGTCTAGATGTTGGAGTTTTTTCCGGTTGATTTGTGCAATACGATCTCCAATTAGTAAATAATACACGTCCTTTTCCGGGTTCATGTCTTTAGAATGTTGGCTTAAGCATTAATTTATACGATGGGTTGATTGGTTAACTTATAGTTTGAGATCCCAGTCAACCAGGACAGAACTTGGAATATCATCTAGGTGTTTTAGACAGTGTATCCAAGTTATCCAAATGCATCACATAAGAATATTTATATAGAAGATTGGAAATTTAATATATTTGATCATGAAATAGAATCCATAGATGCACTAATTCATAGATGCACAAGCTATCCCGAAACGTCAAATCCAGAAATGCACAACCACAAAAGTACAAGTGTATTACGGATTAGAGAATCCGGAATACATTCCATCCCATAAAAAGTTTAGAAAAATGCTTAACCAACAAAAACACCACTTTTCAAATTGCATCCATTTAGTCCATGAGCTTTTGAGATATAAAACGAGGGATGGCAGCGAGCAGCTCCTGTCTGTTGCTATTAGCTGGACTGAGAACCAGGTCGCAGCAGATGGAAGCTCGAAGTTCTTCCATGGAACATGTCTGCAGAAGAAGGGGAGATATATTGTTACCACAGATAGTAGATGTCAAATAGAATTGGCGGATTGATAACGGAGGCAAAAAAAGTGTACCAGAAATAGTGGCTTTGAGGGCAAGGTTGAGCTATCCCCGTTGTAGTATCTCATAAGATGCATAACGTATATGCCATCATCACTCCTCCTAGCTCCAGCTCTCCACTCCCCAGCCACATACGTGATTTCAAAACTAAGGATATCTTCTGCTTTTGGGTGGCGATTTTTATGAAGCCACCCAGACAAGTGAGTCCTCTGTCGAAATTAGAGGTATGAAGTTACTATATGAATCGGAAATAAAAATCATTTTCATGAATCAGTTCTTCAACATCTAATGTTATTTGTATTCTCATAAATGTAAACGAGATGGCCTTGTAATTATAATTTTTCACTAGGATTTCAGATAATTTTTATCACCATGTACATGCTTACCAGAGAGAGAAATTCAGAAACCCAGAAAGTAAATTGACATTTTACCTAGCAACCCAGAAAACAAGTACCCAGCAACCAAGTAAGGTAGAATTTAATTTGTTCCTACTTACAGCTAAGAAAGAATGATAGAGACGATAATAAATTGTTCAGATCATTTGTTGGATAAGAGTTAGGCAAAATGGGGATCGACATATGACAGTGGAATTGACATGTGATACTATTCATTCATTTTCCCTGTGATTTTTTTCAACATGAAGCTACATACACATGTCAAGTACCTATTAAAGGGAATTAAAGCCAGACCTTCATAGTGATGCATGTAGCAAATTTCCTCTTTTTCAAAGCATACTTTCAACATAATTTTCAGATTTGGACGTACAAAATACTCAAAATTATTTTGTCAATCATGAATCATTATTAAATTCTTGATTAATTTAAACCCTAAACCCTAAACCCTAAACCCTAAACCCAAAACATGAAATCAGTATTTATCATATATTTGTAAACACACCAAAGAAATACACCCTATGCTTTGGGCTTATACTCACATCAAAGAAATAACCAATGCACACACAAGCTATTTTAACACGCACCAACTATTCCTTCATGTCACACAATATATAATTTTTAACCCATGTAGTTCATCTAATTTATCAACGATGCAGTTCAACTCATGTATAAACGATGCAGCTCAGCTAATTTATTATTTATATTGGCAACCATGCTGCATAAATTTGGATGGCTAGAAACATTATATCAATTTTTTGTGTACTTATACTCTTCAAAACACCAACAAAGTGAAAAAAAACTTGCAAGTTAATAGTTTTTTCGACAAAAAAGTCCATATACATTAAAAAAAATTGTCAAGTGAAGAAACTCACAATATCATTCAGTGCACGTTCCCTCCTCTCCATGTGCATGTGTACACAAGAGTCTACATACTGCAACTGCATGGCTTTGAAATTGATTAAGATGAGGGAAAGGAAACCGAACATGTAGCATGGGACAAAGACCTGATATATTTGAGCAAGCAAGAAAAAATTCAGATAATGTGTGTAACCTAGCCAAGATCTGTAGAAGAGTAGAGATATGTAAAATCGTATGAATGAATACAGACCAACTCCGATCCTGAAAAATCTCTGGTACAAACTCTCCTGCCAGCTTCCCAACTTGCATAGATCTTGTTGCGGATGCCTTTTATGTTGGACTGGGATTAATAATACAAGTAGTTAGGTTATGAAAATAAGAAGGGAAAAGCTATTCAGTTATATAGTACAAGTGAATAAATGGGAGGATATTATGAAGAATGACTCACATATTCGATGGTGTCCAAGCAAATGGAGGTTGATGGAAATTGGTCTCCCCAGTGTCGATTCAGCAATCTGGCCCATGCTGTGACTACCGAGGTAGTCGGGTGATGCCTATATTCCAAGCTCTGAAAGTCATGCATTTCCAAGAGGGAGCCCCTAACATTATAAGGGGTTTTCTTTATCCTGCAAAAGTGTAGAATTGGCATGAACATGAGTGAAAATGGAAAAAGGGGTTTAAACAATAATTTTTATTTTGGTTAACAAGGATTTACCCGGGGGTGTCAGCTTCATCCCTCTCAGCAATGCAGTAATCTGCTATCTCCAGCTTGTACGGAGGTAATTTTATTATTCGTCTATTTCTTGTAAGAATTTTGACCACAGTCGACCAGTGTTTGTTAGTCTGATTTACAGGCCAACTGGTCCAAGTACCTTCATCAATAAATGAATCAATCTTGGGCGTTGACGTATCAACGAAAGAATCAATTTCGTTGAAGATGTCATCATGGTCATCATCGACATAAGACGAAGCAGGTTCCTTGGAAGGCAAAATATGCATGTCAGTTTTTTCCTGAGAATGTAATTGGTATTAGCTGGCTGTGGTTGTGAAAATTGCTTAGTTACTGAAATAAGCTAAAATTAATCACAACAGCGTCACAGCTACGATGTATATATTATGTACTAAAATTTGGATAATTTTTAGTGAATATAACATAAGGTTAAGAGATAATACCTGAACAGGCAAAACCTCTGTCAATTCCACTACCGCTTCTTGCTGGACCCCATCTAACTCATTTGAACAATAATCATCACCACTACCTTGGATTTCATCCTGAAGATTATAATAAAAATATGTTAGAAGACATTGTGAGTATTTATGCAATTGTAAAAAACCCAATTAAAAATCATGAAACATTAGATTTATGAATTCTTTTAAAAATAAATACCTTGTCCTTGTTCATCGTACTTGCAGGAACATGAACCTCAACCAATGGAAATACACAGTTGACTTCACAGGTTTTAAGAACTTCCAAATCATGCTGAACATTTAAAAATACAATAATTCATTAAAGTTTGATCCACACTCTTTCGATTGAAATGGCGAACAACCCATTAAAAAATCATGTTACATATGAGCTACCTTGGTTTGATTCTCCACACTTGCAGTATGATTAATCTGAACCAAAGGATCAACACAAGTGGCTACTGGGATTTCGGAGGCATCAGCTACTGGCAAAGTTTGGTCAGCCACCTGTTAAGAAATGGCTCACCTAATATTAGTTTTTATAGGATGATTTTAGTTTTAGTAATCACTAATTAGTTTAATAGTTTTACCTCTTCATGGATGACATGGTCTTGTTCCATTGGTGTAGGTGAATGCTGTGGTCCTTGAGTGTTAGACCAAAGAAATGGATCATCAACATTAGCACTATTTTGGACCGACTGTGCTGGTTTGTCCTGAAGCTCATTTTCAATTATCTCCATCTCACCAGAAGCCTGAGGATGCAAATTATCATGGTGAATAATAAATGAACATGTAGTTAGATAAAATAAATTGTGTTGCCCTAATAAATTATTAGCATAACACACCTGATTCAGGTAGGTCGGATCCTCAACAGAAGCACTTTGAGCACTATGAATCAAAGGTTGATGAATATCCCGCGACGTTATCAACTTACAAGGAGTTTGGACTGTATCACCTTCTGCAGATATTTCGCTTGCGTTTTCATCGACCTGTAAAAGAATTGACTACTTTAAGTATTTTTCATAGGACATGGACATGACAATTATTAATTACAAACTGTATAGATAATTGAAGAACATGTTGGGGGAAAAAAAAAATTAGCTACCTCGGTTTCATCATCCGAACATGTATTATGAGCAACACATTTGTGTGCTGGGAGTTCGTAGCCATCACGAAATTCATTTATTGTTTCATCCACCTGTTAAAATATTGGATTGATTTGCTTAGTTTAGACAGGATAGATTTGTAATATTAATATAAAACTAGTTTGTCGATTTACCTGTACATTTATACTATTGACATTAGGAGCCTGTTCTGGATTATCCTGAAGTTCATGTCCACATGTTGTGACCTCATCAGCTTTCTGTGGAAGCACATTATCACGATGAATTAATATTGAACAAGAATTTAGATAAAATAGTCCTGGTCTTTACTTTAATGTTACATTAAAAACAAATCATAATCTAATGACTTCAGTACTAATCCATCATATTGTATGTTGTTTCGGCAAGTAAAAATCCATCATATAGGGCATTATTACATCAAACAAATTATTAAATTATATGTATAACACACCTTAGCTAGGTTGTTCTGATCATCAACACCAACTCCTGGAGCATTTTGAAGCACAGTACCACTTAATGTAGCAGAATCAACTCGTGTCTCCTTAAAGGCGATACATAATAGTGTTAAAAATGTTATAAATTTACTTTCATCCAATATAGTTATAAAAATATGTTTGACTGGAATTTACCTGTTGTTTAATGGCAGTATCTCCCTCCATTGCCTCGGGCGATGCATGTATCACTGCTGGCCCTTTAGTGGCAGCATCAGCCTCTATTGCTCCGGGAGATGCATGTATCACTGTTGGCCCATGAGTGACAGCATCTACATCCATTGGCATTGGATGTACATGTATTATGGGTGGCCCTTGAGAGGCATAGGATGCTAATTGATCACTGGCTGAAGTTGTCCGCAATATACTGAAGTTCAGATCATCATTGGTGTCCAGAAGTTGATTTGCTTTGAGAAAATTACCGCTTGTTACATCAGCCTCAACGCTTTCCAGATCCTTATTGTCCGCACCAGAGCTTTGACTGTGTTCACCAAAAGGATGGGCTTGAGGCAGGGGAGTGCTTGTTCCTATGTCACCATGATTGAAAGGATTGATCGGATCACCACGATAGAAGTTGTCACTGTGTATGACTGGATCCTGTGAGCGGATAAGACTGGTAAAGAGATCTTTCGACCTGGTCAGCAACCTAATTGCTCTATCGACTTTATAGCTGATGGTCCCAACTGAATCAATAAAGCGGCTCGGGAGCCATTGATTCTCCAAAGTAGTTGGTACTGGAAACATGTGGTCGATGCGGCCACCCAGTATCTCATTCACATCGCGTACTACCTTCGCAGCGTCGAGGAGATAGAGCTAACATGGGAATAATGTGATTATTAATTTCAATGTGTAAATTTTAATAGGTTGAGAATACAGGAATCCCCAACTGATTCCTAACAATTCCACTAACAACATGTCGAAGCAAAAGCCATAAACAAATGTAAGAATAATCAAGACCTTGTTTCTATAAAACCAATATTAGATAATTTTCACAAACTCCAGAATTTGTGTTTACAAAACACGGAAACTCAGATTATAGACTAATTTTAATTAAAATTGGAAGGGAATAAAATATTTTCACGACACACTTCCTGCAACATAGTTTTCCCATAATTCCATGTATACTGACAGTAATGTAGTCATATTAGATAATAAGTATTAGCAAATCTAGAAGACAAAATCAAATTTTATGACAGACACCAAGGTACATAATTTTTCCAATACCATATACAATAACATTAATTAACTCAGATTAGAGACTTACATTTGGAATCAATTTAGCAAGGGTTGAGTCATCCCAAAAATCTTCAGGGAATTGTACACAACGTTGACCACCACACGCCGATATAGGGTAGTCCGAATTGTTGTATGTGCAGTTGCCATATCCAACTGTTGTCTTCTCAGCCTCGATCCTACTATTCAACTTCTTTGTGGTCCAATGACTAATGAATGGACGCTGTATAGGTGCTTGAAACCCCGGGATCAAACCTCTTTGGACATAAGGCAGTATGATCACATGAAAACACCCAGAAAAGTTTATTTGACCATCTGATATGAACCTTTCTGCTGCAGCTCGCGTCTTGTCAAGAACATACCCACACCAATCATAATTACGTATATCTGTAATATCGAGACATGATTTTAGGACTCGGAAATCTACTGTTCCGTTGGCAACAGGCGCCAACAAGATCGACGCGACAACAACAACAAACATCTGTACAAAGTCTGGACCACCTTTATCTCTTGCCAACATAGCGTTCACCACATCTTTGACCCACACCCTCCTATTAGCCGTGTTACTAATTCCCCACCTGGTTGACCACTTCTGGCGAACAGATTTGACACTATCATCGACAGACTCATCCACCGGCTTGCCCGGGTAAGCAGGTAGCAAAAGAGTGTCACATACATCCGCTGAAGTTAACCTAAACAAGGTTCTATCTTCCGCCTGTATCTCACAGGTGTCAGGATTGAATGCCGAAAGTAACCAGCGGTTCATCCCCGGTGGTATCTCCTCCAATGTATTCTTAAGGAGGCCCCCAAAACCAATCTTCTCCACATCTTCCCTCTGTTTGTCATTCAACTGAGTTATCACATCAAACCACTTATATCTCGTCATAGCCAATTTCATGTTTGGGTGTATTTTTTTCTGTCTCTTCATTTGTTCGCCACCATCTTCAACCATCTTTCTTTTATGTTGGGTTCCTGGAGCTGTTAACCATTACATACAACTGTTAATTGACAAAGTGTGGAAGAAAATAAACAACATCAACTGATTAGGAAATGTGTTTCATTAGTAAACAACCAAATCATGCACTTTCAAAATCAAGTTCAAATGAATGTAGATTGTAAAGCAAGCATATGACCATCTCGGATGAACTGGAAATATAGACATTTTCATAAATGGATTACACTACTCAACCTTATATCAATTTATCAGAGGCAAGGGTAACATTTTATACACGCTTTACAGTATATAAGTTTCAGAAACTGTCAGCGACAAGGGTATTTTCTGAAAAATGTTACATTAGAAGTAACTCTTTTGGTTCAATCTTGACCCATAGACTGCATTTTGCAAAGGACACCATCACTCTGTTTTTGCTAAAATTATAAAATCTCATAAATCCCCAAAAGTATACTGTGAATACTACCTTAACTTTAACAAAGTGAATAATAACAATCAAAACATTAACTGTCAAGCACATCCTTCTACTTGTTCTCTCAAACTGTCAATTCATGTACAGTAGATCTATGCATGGATGAAAAAGGACTAACCTTTTTCATCAGTGGAGAATTCAGGATTCGATGGAGCTGTTTCCTGGCTTAGATCAATCACCTCACGGTTTTGATCATCAGCCTCTGGTTCGCCGTGCTCGTCCGATAAGGCAGGGCTCAGGACAAGCTGCCGGTGGTTCCGTCGCCGACCCACAAAGGGCGAAGCAGAGGGCTGATTGGTGGCCGATGCTTTCTTAATTTGCGATCTTGTTCGCCTCATGTCGTTTGAGATGATGAATATGCAAACAGAGCGCTTATTCTCCCTTTATTACTGTTGATTTCCTTGGGGAAGATGAATGAATAGACAGAACTCGAAGAAGGGAAAATTGTAGTTGAGAAGTTTGAATATTTTAACATTGGCTTATTGGAAGGCGGTAGTGGGAGTTTATTACATGAATGAGTAAATGCAGGTATTTATTTGCCCGTTGGGTTTAATTCATTTGGGCCGTGATTGTTCTTAACTGATGGTCCAGACATCAAATGGTTTTTTTAATTGACTGTTTCCATCAACAGTTTATAAATTTGAAAACAATATATGTTAATTAAATTAATAGTCGGCCAAAAAAACATGTCCACTCATCAAATGTTTGCATGAAATTTCTTTAAAAATAAGTTCAAATTTTTTTAATATATTGAAAACAAAACCCTCTCATCATGTTTTCTCTAATCGTTTCTGTATGCTAATATGCTTATAGCTTAACACTACATGTCTTCCTAAAATGCCTTCAAGACATGGTCTTTTTCAAAATGTTTTGATACCCTGAAAAAAAAAAAAACATGTATATACATCTCCATTAACAAAATGTATTTCATAAATGAATGCATAGACCAAACCAATAAAACACATGTATTCATGTACATGTCTTCTAACACATTTATTAATACATGTTGATTATACTTATGACATCTTGATTTTTTTTAAAAATATTGATACATGTATTGGTTTCATATCCAATAAAACATGTAAACTAGTTATGACAAGTATAATAAATCAAACTTGTTTGATTTTGGCTAGTTAATACAAGGTTTAGACAATTCCAACTTGTATTTTTCATATTCTGTACAACACTTGGACAAATATAAAGTAAACTAAATAAAAATTATCAAATAACATAAAATAAATAAAGATATGGAAATCATATATTAATAAAATGTTTAATAAAATTTGTTTATAAATACGTCACTATTATTTATCCAACGGGTCCTGTCATATAATATATAAAATGCTTGAATATTATAATTTGTTTTATACATGTTGACAGTGGGTTGTACAGTCATGCGAAACTAAATACAGGTATCATGACATGTATTTGCAACTTACTTGCGGTTAACTGCATCTCTGCTAAGCATCATTCAGCAACATGTATTTGCAACTTTCATTTATTGAATGTATTTCATTCATGGAATCATGGTACATACCGATACAAAACATGTGTAGCAATATATCCATCAAATTCAAAGTAAGGAATACCAGTCTAGTTGATAATAATAGCGATCAATAAAAAATTGTAAAATAAGCATTGTTAGACATCAAATTAAATATAACTTAATACATGTATCATAAATTATAAATACAAATTTCATTAATAAGGTTGGTGCATAAATACATGCATCTTAAATTCCTGAATACTCAAAATAGTTTTACAAATTTAACACATGCAAAGATCATGGTAACCAGAAGAGTGAAGTGCTTCAAATGGTTCAAACTCGTAGACATTCAAATTTAAGTAGATAGAGTCCAATCAAACTTGTCACGGTATTGCTTTACCTCCCCAGTTGGGACTACGATCTGGTCGCATTTCCGCCGCAGGAATGACATGGTGCTGGACACAACACGATTTCTAAACAAATTGACACTAGCCAACACAATGCTAGTACAGAATGAAATCCTCATTCTCACTCCAATGTGTTCCTGGAATAGTAATCCATAATTTATACACTTGTGATATAACCAAACAATTACATGTAAAAGTTGAACAGCCATCATAAGCATAGTTTAGACATACCTCCTTGTTGTAGACAGGCATCGAGGATGCGACTTTGTTGCCGTATACTTCCATCATATGCATTAACATGACCCCGGTGTCTGGATCATTTTCCGAAGTGATCCAGGCTGGATTCACAGCATCAAATTTGAAGTCGACAAGTAGAGTTGACCTACTATCTCCAATTCTGTCAAGCAGCTTACAAATACAACCCACCTACACACAGCAATGAACATTAGGTGAGTCTAGTAAACATTACTTTGAATATATAACAGTGCGAATATAACTCACTATGAATGCAGCCGAACAATCCCACAGTAAGCGGTCCTGCCTGTACATTGTCTCGATAATAACAACTTTATTCTCCTTGAAGTTTACAACTAGCAGATTGTACTGACAATTTATGTGAATCGGTACAAATATCTGTGTCCAAGTTAAGAATTTCAAATGTAAGTTATTGAATTTGAAATTTCAACATATAATTACTGGCCATTTCTACTTAAACATACCAAGGTTGTTTTTTGGGTAGGTTTGTTGTTTGTGCTAGACAGCCATGTTGCCCAATGATCGACCAGGTCAGCTTCTGAAGGTAATTCACCCTAGGCAAGAGTATGAAAAAAAGGTTAAACATTATGATCATTCCTACGACAAGTTATGCAAATGGGTAGGGAATATTATGTTCATCTTGCACACATCAACTGCAAAAGACCTCTGATATTCGCATAGAAATTGAAGTAGAATATTATTATGACCACAGACATCACAACTTATATTACACACACCATATTATTGAAACACCAATAAGTAGACATCATCAATTATATGTGGTCAGCAACTTACTCCATTAACCACGCTTAGCCATGTTCTCTCAGTACTAATAAGTTCCCTCGACCCGGCCATTAAAACTCTTGCCCATGCATTGATTATTTTTGGAGCAACATGGACACCATTGTCCAGTGAATGCATTTCTTCCCTCATCACAATGACACCTCCACCATCTTTAAACAATGCCTCTCTAAAAAACAAAACATAATTGACAAGGCTGATTAAAGAATCCAATAATCTAACATAATTTGAATTCAACGGACAATATACCTAGGCCATAAACTGTGATGGTTTGAAAGGCAATAATCTGCTATCTCCACATGCGACTGTGAGAGGCACTGTGTAAGGCCACAATACCTATTTACCAATAGGCTCAGATACACCCGCAACTTGTTTGGAGGGAAATTAGATAATAGTGTCTCATCTCCATCTTCAGACGGCAGATGCCAATGAGTTCCCCTTGTGCAGTCATACTCTCCAAAAATTGAGGCAAGGGTTGTTTGAATTCTGGACAGTCTGTTGATGACATCAGAGATTCCATCGGTTAGATTGTGTTGTGGACCAATGGGTTTGAATGACGATTCGATGCTCAGTGACTGGAACTTAGCATCCATGGCTGTCATTATGTCAACGTGGGCAGAAGTAACTACTTGAAGGTCTCGTGCCATTGTTGCAACTGCTCGAGTTTCAGGCTAAGATAACATAGAAACAACAAAGACACATCAGTACTGTAATTGTTCTACATGTTAAAATCAATTCACATAAGAATAATGGTTAACAAAAAACTTACATTTTCGTAAAGGAGTTCCAAATCAGTATCATCCTGGAAATTAATGTTCACAGGAAACCAAATGACATCATCTCCCCGGGTCATATCCATCTTCTTCTCAAATTGTGGCCAGGTAGTAGGTTGGGGTATGGGGCTATCTAAGGGTATACCACCTAAATAGTCGTTCCACCCTGTATACCAATATATTTATCAAATTCAATCTACTACACTAAATCACATCAACAGTTGATTAATATCCAAATACAATTATATTTAGGACATTTTGGTTAAACCATAAAGAAATAATCAATTTCATTTGGCTAATTATGACCTAAAGCAGTAATGAAATAAAAACAAAAGAACGATCTCCTATTGTGTAACTAATTAACAAAATGAAGGTTACTCATTAAACTAACCGGAATTTAGATCACATGATGCACTCGCTTCATCATTCCTCGTAGAAAAATCTGGTTTTTCCACATTTGATTTCCACTCAGCGGCCACACGCTCAAACTCTCCCATGTACGACCGGTCATCACTGTCCTCCGACATTTCGGTTTCGTGCTTGTGCCCGGCTTCAGAGGAGTATGTTCGGTACCCGCTCATACCAGAATCTCTAGACATGTCTACGAAGAGAGAGACTTGGGCAATTTCTTGAATTTTGGAAGAAACACAAAATTGAAGGTTTTGTTTTTGTGGTCGGTAAACTTTACTGTTATGTACATACGCGGACAAAAACCAATTAATTTTCTTTACATTCCCGTCCTTCAATAATTTATATGTTGCCACATAAATCCACAACATTTATGTGAAAGCGGAATCGTGTCGAAGAATGCTCTCTCAGTGACATGGCTTGAAATACATATACAAAAATTGTTTTCAATATTTTAATTAAGTTAGAAACTCATAGTTTCAAAATAGTTAAGTTAACTTCGCATTCATTTTGTATAATAATATAAATATACCATCGAATGAATAAGGCCCTTTTTTATGAAAGCTTATTTTTACTATGTGAATGCACTTAACTGAACTGAAATGGATGTACTTAACTGAACTGAAATGGATTGTATGTAACTGAACTGATTGAACTGCACTGATTTGAACTGGACTGAACTGAACTAAAGTAAACATTGATGTATGTTAATGTAGTGTCGTAGTCACTGAGGCAACCTCAGTTTCATCAAATTACAGTGGCATTGAGCTGAACTGAATTGAATTGAATTGAAATAAACTGAAATACTCTAACAGATAAGCTCTGGTAAAAAGGGCCTAACTCATCCTATCGAACGAGACCAATCTGTTTATAATATATTCAATAATACCTATATTTCCATAGTCATAAATGCTTCTAAATAAAGTGTGTACATTTCTCTAATATTAAAAAATAGATTTCAATATATACTAATGTTAATTTTGGTACAAAATAACATAAGCAAATCCAACATGATTTGAATTTTGTAATTCAATCCTCAATTTTAGCCAACATTAAACTATACTACTATTAAGATAGTTTATGGTTAACCATTGTTAAATTACAATGTCGACTACTTATTGTATTAGCAGCTATTAAGACTGACTATGCTAAACTTGAGGTTCAATTGATTCATAATAACATCTAACAAATAGCTTTTACATATTCTAGAAGAATAATTATTAAACTAATACGGTTACTAAGACATAGTCTAGTTTATTAATTATGATAGATCCGTAATGTCATCTCATATTGAACTATCATCTAACTTCCATAGTCTTTACTCCTTAGCGTTATCGATACTTGGACATAAATTTCGACTGTTAGTGACATATAAATGCGGAGATCTGTTAATGCTAAACTAATGGACAAATCATTAACAGTAACAGCTTAGAGTAAACTATCAACTACCAAGACATAGTCCAGTAGACTAATAATGATAGATACGTTAAGTCTGAGCTTAGTTAACTATCAACTGTTTATACATACTCTGATCGTTAGCGTTATTGATACTTGGACATTAATTTCAATTCTTAATGATATATCCATGCCCAGAGCTATTAATGCTATACTAATGTTCAAATGATTAACAGTAATATCTCAAAGTGAACTATCAACTACCAAGACATAGTCCAGTAGACTAATCATGATACATATGTAAAATCTTAGGTTAGTGAACTATTGATGTAGCGCAAGATTAGGCGGAAGTGTTGTTTCACAAAGTTCTCCGATATATCTAGATTTTCCTCCAAATCCGCTGAGTCTGAGAATGCCCAGAAGTTGAATTGAATCTTGATTAGTATCCAACTTCCCGTTGAGTCTGCGAATGCCCGGAAAATTAGAGAATAAACTGAAACTAAATTATATTATCACAAATCAAATCAAAGGTCCCTCAATTTCAAAGCATAGGATTGTATTTATAGCCCAACCATCTCTCTCCTATTACAAACAAGATACAGATTCCCACTCTGAATATGAGATCGATTCCTTCTATAACCTAGAAACAATAACCAAATCATATTACAAAAAAGATTCTCACCAAGATTAAAAAAAACCTATTTAGGAAAAACTTTAACCCCTGGTAAGGAAAACAAAAAAACATGAACTCCTTCCATGATCATTTTTGGAATAATCCAAAGAATCCAAAAAAGTTAGAGAAACTCGATCTGCATCAACCATCAATTGAGAGTTAGTAACAACTCATAGTATTAGCAATACTTTTACATTAATCTTACTCTTAGTAATCAAGCCACTATTGATCAGTTTATGCTAAACAAAGGTTAAATTGATCCATAATAACACATAGTGTACCTTTATTTACTCTTACATCCATGTTTGGCTGAAATTAAAATTTTAGTTTTTATTGCATTATTGCCGGTATAAAAGGACCGCTACAGAGTGCGGACAATTTCTTTATGTTCTAGGGACTTATTTGATATTAAGAAACTTTGACAAATCTATGGGGTTAGTATTTAGATTTTGTTAGACGTGATCTGTAGACATGATGTGATGTGTTTTTTCACTCTTTCACGCAAAAAGCGGGTTAGGCTTCCGTTACTGTAGTAGCACAGTTTGCTTTCGGCTGCATATGTGATGCGAATGGAAGGTGCACCTCTGCCAATTACCTACTTGCCTAATTATGTACCTATATGGAGGACCATAATTTCAACTACATTATTTTCAAAAAAATTACTTCACCAAAAAACCCACGTCCAAAACTGGCTTAGTAGTACATTGTCCTGCTCCCCATGTTTCCTGCTTCTTTTTTAATTATCAAAATTTGAATCAGTGTTTTTCCCTTCATTTTTGTGTCCAAACAACCACCATACATTGTTTCTGGAAAAACCCATCTGGTAATAAACAAGACCTCTTGTGCGTTAAACATTCATGAAAGACACATTTTAGCAAATATAACTTTTCAGTACATGCCGTATTTTGGAGAGAACGATATCGTACATCATAAAATTTAGAAAGTCTAACTATTTTTTCGGATACCTTAACATGAGGGAAAAAAAAATTAGACTATATTAACATTTGCACATCTATATCAACAAAATACCTAAAATTAGGCCATGTTTACTAAAGGTTATTTGTTGATGTATTGCACTGAACTGAACTGAACTTAATTGAAATAAACTGAACTGAACTGAACTGAACTGAACTGAACTGAACTGAATTGAACCGAACTGAAGGGAAAATTGATGTATTGGAAAATGGTTTCAGCATGACTGAATTACCCTGAATTTAATTAAATTGCATTTTCACTAAACTGAACTGAGTTGAACTGAATTGAACTGAATTGAACTGAATTGAACTGAATTGAACTGAATTGAACTGAACTGATCCACAGATCAGCTCTGGTTAACAGGGCCATAGACTATATATTAATTAAATTGCATTTTCATTGAACTAAACAGAGTTGAACTGAATTGAACTGAACTGAACTTAATTGAACCGAACTGAACTGAACTGAACTGATCTACAGATAAGCTCTGGTAAACAGGGCCATATACTATATATTAATGTAGTGAACCAATACACAATAATCTACATGATATCTGTATTGCAATCACTGTCTGTTTAGTACTCCTTCCATTTCTATAGACTGTTGCACCTCTACCAAATGTGTCACTATTTATTTTAGTGACTTTGCGGTTAAAAACTTATTTATATTAACTTTAATAAATAATATAACTTATACCACACTATTATACTAATCAACTTAATAGTACATATAATTTAAATTTCTTTCTCATCACACTTTTATTTGTACACTATTAACAATGCCAAAACTATTTAAATCGTGGCAAAATAATTTAATTTAGAAATTTTATCTTCCATACTGTAACAAATCGAAACAGTTTTCATTGTTTGTTAAAATTTTAAAATTTTATGTTGACCCTATCAAGGCGGGTTAAAGTTTGGTGTGTTGCCTTAGGTTTTTTATACATATGGATGCTAATAGAACTTTATTTCAAAACGGTTGCCTATACTTTTTCAATTCTATCACACAAGAAAATAATTCTCATCAATAAACCGAATGGCTGGACCAAAGTTTAACGCAAAAGACAAGGTCAAGCCTCCCACAGACGATACAGGTGGTGTTGTTGAGATTTCTGCATCTGCCATGGCTATTCTCTACGATAGCGTTTCCAGTGATCTTCAACGCCAGAAGATGGAGATTCGGGAACTATTCCGTCGCCTTCTTTGTTCCGGGAGGGGCTCACTACTTAAACAGACTATCGTGACTAACCCACCGCTGCCTATACTTTCAGAAGCTCTCGATGGAGTCATGCTCCTTTGCAGCGCAGAATCTGCAGAATCCGAGCCACTGGTTAAGATGGCCAACAGGGCTAAACCAAAGGCAAAAAAAACAAAACTTGTCACTGAACTGTCACCAACGGCAGGCAGGAGTGGGGGCCGTAAGAAGAAGGAAGCAGTGGCTACAACACCTGAATGTTAATCGGACACGGAGGCTTGTTCGTCGAAATGAGTTAATTGTGTTTCATATTCAGTTATGGCCATTGCAGTTGAATTTTATCATCTCATCATTTTCTTTGCATTTTGCCTTTCTATCAAGTTAGACCTGTGTTGGGCATTTCTTCATTTGATTTGCATTTTGCCTTTCTATCAAGCTGGACATGTATTGGGCATTATTCTACATGAAATGTGTTTTGCTATTTATATAATATTAATTTTTATGTCTTGTGTTTTTTTGTTCTTAGCTTAATTTATATGTATTTGTCTATTTTTATAATGTGTTATACAACAGGAAAAACATGAGAAAGCTCCAACATTAAGTAAAACAAATGAAAATCCTTATAGTATTAATGAATCAAAGCAAAACATCAACTGGCAAAACTATCCAGTTGAGTGCAGGATTTTCTAGATTTAGCACATCTATATTGTGCTCTGAAAACGAAAAAACATGAAATGCAAACCGTGTTTGTCATACACACGGAACAAAATAAAAGGACATAGTCGCACGTTCTAATTATCATCATCATTCCGGACAATTGCAAGATCCACATTAGGCAACTGCACCATAAGGATACCTTCTGGATTAACCTCAAACATATCATACCTTCCTTGAGCCAACCATAGAGAATGAAGTTCTTCCTCATAAATCAGTCTCACCGTTGGGATGGGTGACCTTATTTCATGAATCAAATTTGACACCGCTGTTTCACCAACGGTGGCCAATAGCTGGCGAATGAAAAGCCTTACCTGTACCAAATCGCGGATGTGCCGACGGTTAGGGTTATTATTCATTTGTGGTGGTGGGACCACAACAAAGGGAGGAGGCACGTCTACTGCAACTTCAGGATGAGGTGCGTTGAATATCACCGGGGTTTCGGGGACTTCAAGAACGGGTGCAGGAACTTGTGGCTCCTGGTAGTCGTCGACCGAGACTCGGCTTGTTGTTGCCTTTTCGGTTAGTTTGGTTGAACCGGCTTTTTTACACTTAAAGGAAGACTTTATATTCACTGACCTAGCCTTTTTCTTGAACTGGGGTTTAAGACCCTTGTTGGTGGCGAGTTCTGATTTCTTGCCACCATTAGAAGTACCATAAGGAAGGCTTACAAGATTGCAGGCACTGCGTGTGTGATACATGTTAACTAGGAATAAAATGAAACAAGGTAGGGTTTGTTGAAAGTTTTGATGAAGACACTAAACAGGCTCTTCTGCTGACTGTGGTTGACATGGCAGTTGATTTACTTCAGCGCTACAAGAGCCATCTACACTCATTATTTTTCTTGGCCATTCACGTTCAAGACGCTCTAAACTTTCCTCCGACGAGTCACTCCCAACAATGCTATCCAGGTTGTCTCCATAAAACCGGGATCCAAAAAGCGTGTCCATGTAGTTAAAAAATGGTTTTTTTGGTTAAAAATTTCGGGGCACGGTTGAGTTTCGGGGCACTGGAGAGTGGAGAAGAATATTTGATGTTTCTGAGAGAAAGCAATAAACATTGCTGTCAAAACGGAAGAGCCATGATTGACTAGAACCGGTGAGATCCGATCCGACCCGGGTTTACTAGAAAGAGAAGTAAAATACTTAATTTTTTAAGTATCCTGGACAATTGACTAATTGACTGGTTGAATAGCATTCAACACCTATGTCACTAGTTTCCTTAGCTGGCAATTTCGGATTGTATGGATTTCGATTTTATGTTACAAATCATAAAATGATCCAAGATATGAAGTCATTATAATAATATCTGCAGAAAAACTAATCAGAATGTGATTTGTGTTATACAAAATATCTTGTAGTTTTAATTATATTTGTATAATTCAATGTAGATTACTCGTTAATACTTTATCTCAAGTGCTGACATTAAAACTCAATATTAAGCTAGTGTCATTGTTAGCCAATGTATGTATAAACACATGAGACTTTGTGTATATCCTTAGATGACATGTATTAATACATGAGAGTTAATCGAATAACATATGTAAACTGACATTATAGATATAATGCCGTTAGAGTTAATCGAAAGCATAAGCAATTCAGATTGTGCAGTAGTTAACAACATCTTTCATGGGTAAATTGGATTGCAACTACTATTATTGACGCGAAACTTGAATACGTGTGTCACATGAACCAAAATCCGAAACTTAATATGTTATTATAAAGTACATGTGTATGTTGGTTGATTTTGTACCCTAGGGTCGAATGTGTGATAAGATATCTATTAAATTCAAATTATAAACCAGGAATCCATAAACAAAATCAAAATTTTGACTAAACTCATCACAACATTTGTTTAGTTAATCACACTATAGTCAGTTAATATCTTTAGACAACATGTATACTGACATGACAGTCATAATGAACACCTGGCCAAGGTTGGTTATGACATTACAGTTAATTGATATCCTTAGCAATTAAGATAGTGCATTAGTTAAAAGCATCTTTCACGGGTGAATTGGATTGCACCTGCTTCAATTGACACGAAACTTCATTTTGATTAATTTGATGGTCTCGTGGTTTATATTATTTCTTTAGGTTTAGGGTTTAAATGGTGGGTATGATGGGTTTAGGGTTTATATGGTGGGTATGATTGGTTCATGGTGTGTATGGTGGGTATGATGGGTTTAGGGTGTGCATATTGGCTATGATGGGTTTTGGTTGTGCATTGTTGAAATGTTTTAAATTTAACATTGACCTTTCGTACCCGATAATATGTCTATGTAAAAGGTGATTTCTTTGCACTGCAAAATAAAATATGAATATATTATTAGTATATAAATTACTTGTTAATCATGTAACTACTAAGTTTTAAATATACTTAATATATAAAAATCCTAGTAAACGCATATAATATATAAATGACGATAATAATAAAAAAAGCTGAATATTTGTAATGTTGTATACATAAACGAGTTAATTTTAATATTAATCGGGTATTTTATTAAATCGACTTTTTAGGAGCAAGTCCAATAGGTTTGGTATAGTAGAGATTGTTTTTATTTTTTTATATCTTTTCTAGTCCAACAGATTTGCTATCCCATTTCCTTTTACAGCAAAATTGATGAGCGAGAAGCTTTGATTTGCTATATATGCAGATGACAAAAATAAATTTGCCGAACAAAAATCATGTGACAAGGAAATAAAAGCTATGGTTGGTAAATATATTTTCTCAAAAATGTCTACACAAACAAAAAAGGAAAGAGAAATTAACAAACTCTGTTAAATAGAGATACTGTCGGAGTGGAGCTAAAAAAATTTGGATAATATTGTTTTCCAATCTTTATTTTAGAAAAAAACTTTTAGAGATTGTGTTGGACTTGCTCTAAAATGTCTAGTTAAAACTTACTATTTAATTTATGAAATGATTTTGGTTAGTGTAATCTCAGTCCATATTGTCACAATGTGAAGCATAAAAATTTAAAATGAAATATTAGGTGCATCTGGTGGCCAAGAATTGACGTCCGGTGAAAAAGTTCCAGATTGATAACAAACCAGATTGTTCATAAACCAAACCACTGAATAAGGTGCGGGTAGATTTTTATTAGACCTATATAGCTTACAGTGTGAATGGAATCCAATGAAATGTGAACGTTGATGATGGCTTGCATCTGGGAAATTGTGAAAGGCATGCTTGCTTTGCAGTGGAGGTGCGGGTACAGAAGATACAGTATTAACCGGACCAATCACCTCTTTTTTCAACGGCTCAGGACCGTTCTACAGTAAACAAAAAGCAGGTTTGTGAAAGCCTTGAATTTGGCGAGAATCCTGTGAGATTTATCGCCCAAAAATCAGAACCGTGTTTACCCATTATGATAATGGTGTGTGTAATACTCCATCAAACAAGACGAAAATCACACACGTCTCCCGAAGTCTAAAGGATAGGAATAAAATATGACTGGGATTTTGAATCGTTAGTCATCTAACAAAAAATTAGATGCTTGAATAGCTTGGAATCATGGTAAATAAAGTTAATACACATCTACATTGGTGAATGAATAAGGGAATACAAGGTAAATTTGTCATGAAAATAAGTCTGTGTGCTATTAGTGCTGGGATAGATGGAGTACTTAGGTCCTGTTTACAATAGCTTATATGTAGTTAAGTTCAATTTAGTTCAGTTTAGTTCAGGTCAATTCAGTTCTGTGAAAATGATATTTAATGAAATTTAGGTTAATTCAGTCATGCTGAATACATTTTTGAATACGTCAATTTTCATGTTCAGTTTAGTTTAGTTCAATCCAGTTTAGTTCAGTTCAGTTCAATTCAATTCACTTCAGGTCAGTTCATTACAATATTGAATTTTTTGATTGAAGTGGTTAGACGTGTTCTTCTCATAGCCTATTCTTATTTCATATCATATTTCATTTGTTTATGTTGTACTTTCTTAGATTTAAAATTAAATGTAAGTGGTAGGGAATGGAAGAAGGGATTGTTGATGGAAAGTGACACCAACAATGTCCTGGGGAAACCAAATTATAATGAATGCAACCAACAAGTACACACTTTGAATATGATAATAAGTCTTTTTTTTTTTGAAAAAGAATATGATAATAAGTCTAATCCAATGGTTCATAGAAATTCAAACTATATCATGAACACAGACTTACGTGCAATTTTATTAAGCTGTTAACCTAATTACACTACAGTCCTTCATGTATGTTGAATTCATTTTCGTCCCAAATACATTGTTACTCCCTTCAACTATATAGGATTTGCCCTGTTGTATATTCCATCTTTATATCATCTAAACATACAGTGACATCTGTTACATCCCTTATTAAATGAGTTATGTTAAATACTTGTTAAAGTCATTTCCTGTGCATAAAAAATATTAAAGTTAAAGATTACTATTCCACAAACATCTTCTTTGTAAGAAGGACAACTGGGCGCTTTCCATCTAAATGATAAAAAGTCGCCCAGCCATACTTTCGGAGTTGTAAATCAAAGTCATCCCTTTGATTCTCAATTTGCCGGCGCATTCTTGCTTTACGCTCCTCCCACTCTACAAGGAAAACTAGAATTAGGACAGAGTTTCTTTGCTACTGTCACAGAAAGAATAAAATGATTAAATCGAATTTTTATTACCTGCCATCATCGCGCTTTTCATGGTCACAACCTCCTGTTCCATATTAGCCCTTCTTTGTTGCGCCCAGACTGAGATACCTCCGTTGTACGCCATTTGAAATCTGAAAGTTGGAATTTGATTGACAAGAAAGGATGTGAATAAAACTGGTCATCACCTCAGCAGTTTAAATAGAGTTAAGAGGACCTAAATACACACAATTCAATTAATGAAAGACAAATGAAAGGTTTTCACAACATTAACTTCACATGATTAAATGTTGTGCAGCTCAATGTATTGACTTTTCAAATTCAACATCATGCTTTCCCAAATCCAATGAATCTGAATTCAAGCAAACAGGGGAGAAGATGTTCTAGAAGAAAACCAAACATGAACTCCTGGCAAACAACCAAGAAGTTCAAGAAGAAAACCAAACATGAACTTAACCATCCAACGAAAGCTCCTGAAGTCATTAACAGCAAATCTTTTCTTGCTTACTAACCAATACAAAATATTCCAATGATAAAGCATTCAAAAACATCCAATAACTATTACATGCAATGCTTGAATAGGACAACATGGAGCCTAATCAAACCCAACTTCAATATCCAAAAGGAGATCAAATTCAGATTAAAAATTGTCATAATTCTTCTGTTTTCACATCATAGAATCCAAAAGACCAAACTAATCTTACTTTCTGAATGAGCATCCACGGCCAGGGTGGCGATTACATCGACTGTCGGATGTTAGCAGTAAATCCACTAATTTTGAAGCCATGACTCAACTTGTTGGTTGCTTGAGGTACATAGGCTCCCTCCCATGGCGACAAAGACATGTTCATCTGCGAAACAAAATGAACTCAGTCCTATTATACATGTTAATTATGTGTGCAAATAACTATTTAGCAACCAAGTTACGTACCACAATGTCTTTGACTGGAGTGCTAGTTGGAGTATTGCTTCCTGATCCAATTCCTCTTCCACCATTCTTGCGACCCCTTCTACCAGTACCAATCCCATCTGCAAATGATAACTTCCTTTTTGTCTGGCCTCTCCCCCTACCCCTTTTGTCTACTGGATCTATGACTTTCACCACGTCTCTTTCCTCACCAACAAATCTTTCCTCTTCCCTGTGCTTCACACCTTCCCTAGCATTGCCAACATAGCGATACACAGTCCCCACACCACCGAGTGCATATGAGGTAACTCCTTCTGGATTAGCAATTCTTTCCTCTATCTTACTCTTCATCGCCGATAGACTTTTTAAAGCTTCCATCTGGAGATCCCCATTGTTCATGACCATGAAACAAATTTCTTGTGCAACCTTGTGAATCTCATCATACCTCTTGGCTTCTATTGTCTCAGAACCTTGCAGTGCAGCAGATGGATAGTTGTCACTCAAGTACTTCCTGCTAACGTCTCTACGCCACCTCCTAAGCACATACTTTTCTGGCACTACGGCTGTATCTTCCATCCAAAACACACGGAGCATGTGGGCGCAGATGATACCCCTAAACTCGAAATTCTTACAGTCACATTTCACCTCTAGAGTAGATCGATCCATGGAAACATTGAAATTCTGTCTTTTTGTCCATCCCAGCCTAAAATTCTTGACCAACACTTCATACACTACAAAGATATCATTCTCCACATGTTTTATGGTGGCAATGTTGTAGTTCATCTCATCCAGCTCGGCATGGAACTCTAGGAATTTTTCCCGCGTGTACAGCTTCTCAAACAGCGGCTCAAATAGGTGGCGCGATGTCTGCTTCGAACTCCGGTCAGCACCAACTAACGTATCTTTACCCTCCTCTGCTATTCTTCTACACACAGCTTTGGCATACTTCTCCACAAACTTTGTCAGAGAAGTATTAATGTTCACAAATGTTTTCAAATAGTGATTCATGCCCTCACTCCTCTGTGTGCTAGACATTCCTGCCCAAAAATGGCCTTTGAAGAAAATGGGTACCCACCTAGACCTATCTTTAAACATGTCTTTTACCCATGTACTACCTCCCAAATCATATTCTAACACCCAGGCATGCCATGCCGTCTCAAACTCTTCAATAGAAAAGGAATCATGCAAAATATCCTCCAATTTCTGAGCTAGTTCATGATAGTTAGGTAACATACCATGGTGCTTTCTAAAGTTACGCTTGACATGCCAAATACACCATCTGTGAGGAATCCCAGGGAATTCACTAGCCACCGCACTCCCTGAAAAACATAACACAATTTCTTCAAATTCATAAAAATAACCAACTACACAGAATCTGTAACTTTTTATCGTCATGTTAAAATAAATCATAAACTTCCTCTTCTATCAATTTAGGAAACTAATTAAAGGTACCGATATCAGTGCCCGGCCAAGTAACAACATACATCCATCAATCCAATATAAATATGGGAAAAAAAAAGTAAACAACAATTCACCACCTAATCAAAGGAGCACATTTTTTGAGCAAAATACATTGGCAAACACTTCCAACCAAGCACAAGTTGAATCAAATTTGTTCTGAAATGAATGTTCAGGCTACTTTCACCCAAAGTCATAATTAAATCACTGAAGATTTATAACAATTCCTATTGCTTAAACATAGATTAAGGAACCTCCCACTAACAATTTCAAATCACCAAAACATTTTACCTTACCACCCAAAACTTCATAAAGGTTTAAGAATAATTCCGAGTCTTCAGAAAACCATGAATCAGGATTTTCATCATGCTGGGATTTATAGACCCAGTTGATGAAAGATTGCCAATTAAAAATAACTAATGAAGTAAATGTTGGCATCAACATCCAATGCTATAATCTCACCTACTAAATATACATAACCAAAACAGTTACAAAGTAATCATATACTCAAGGACGAAATTACCTATTGCCTTGTCTTGATCAGTCAAGATGCAAGTTGGAGACTTCCCCATACATTTTTTAAAAGTCCTGAAAATCCATTCAAAGCTCGCTGTATCTTCCTTTGAAATAAGTGCGCATCCAAACAGCATGGTCTTGCCGTGGTGGTTGACACCAATGATTGGAGCAAAGGGCATCTTGTATCGGTTAGAAACAAATGTTGTGTCAAAAGACACTGTATCACCGAATTCTTCAAAAGCTTTCCTGCATCTGGAATCTGCCCAGAACACACTCTTCAGCCTGTTTTCCTCATCCACATCAAATTCATAAAAAAAATCTGAACTCATTTCTCTCATTTTCTGGAAATGAAACTCCATCCCGCCAAAGTCAGTGTCCTTCAGTGGCTTCCTGTTCATGAAGTACACATAATTGCGCAAGTCTTGCTCTGTAAAGGGCACTTTTTCATATGCTTTGTACCGATTCACAAAGACATCATACATATTACCAAGCTTAACACCTGCTTTGTACAGCTCATTTGCAATTTTACCATCTTCGGCACATATCATCCTGTACCGTGGCAAGTGTCGACTCAGCTCAGGATTTAATCCATGGTTATGAATTGCCTTCACCTCTGTAATTTTCCATATGTGGCCTTTCCTAGGAGACCTGCATGCATTGACAGTGTACAGGCAGCCTGTCTTGCATGTCTGAGTACTGCGGTTCGGATCTCGGCTCTTTGATTTGTGGAAACCCTGCTTTCTGCAAACTGTTCTGATCTTCCAGGAGTCCTTGTATTTGTTTTCCAGATTGAACCATTGGGTGAGCTCCCTCTCTTCTTCCTCAGCAACACTTCTCTTCTTCTTATCTTTCTCCGAACTCCTGATCCTCACTCCGAATCCAGCAGCATGTCCATATTTGTGCAAGTAAGACACAAATTCGATCCCGCTACTAAATTCCATACCAACAGTTGGTGTGGGAACAACTATTGGCGTCGGCACAAAATCTCCACCTCTTCCAGTCAAATTAGGTAAAATCTGGTGATGAACAATCCCATTTTCATCTACTGTCTCCACTACAACCACATCTTCGTCATCTGTTGCATTGGGAACCACTACTGGTGTGGGCACAGAACCACGACCACTTCGAGTCAAATTAGGTAAAATCTGGTGATGGCCATTCCCATTTTCATCAACTGTTTCCAGTACAACCAAATCTTCATCAACTTCGCTATCGGAACTAACATACACTTCCTCCCCGTCTTCTCCTACCTCTGGTGAGCCACCATCTCCCACTGTACCATCTAAACCAGTCTCTAAACCAACGATTCCATTAACTACATCTCCTACTTCAGTTGGAAACTGGTTACTTGGCACATTCCAATTTGGAAAAGCTTCACTTTCTGGGACCCCACCGTAGAAGTACTGTCCGTTTATTACCTCTGTCGGAACACCCCGATCGTCTATGTCCACATACTGGGGTTCTCCGGCGTTCTCATCTTCAACACCAACCTCCATATTATCCTTTCACATAACACATTTATCCAAGTATCAGTCCAACCAACATTATACAAACACATGGCATGCACTGCTCACCTGAGCTTACTTAAACGATACAAATGAGCGAATTCATAAACTGTATAAACTATGACATTTATCATCATTTACCCAAAACCACACACAGCCCGCAATTAACTAAATTGCAGTTTGTTGCAATCAAATTTTCAAATTTCAGATTGCCTTGAATCAAGGTACAAATATAATCGATTTAACCTTAAACAATACATGAAAATAACAATCTGGATCGAACCTAGCCATCACATTTACAAATCAAATTATCCGTTCTAACTAAATCAGACAATCCAACTTGGGGATTAGATACAACCTAAAACAACCCATTAAAGCACCATTATTAATAGAGCGAACACATTAATAACAAACCTTATACAAGGTTTCCGCCGAGAACTTCCAACAAAACCGCTCACGCACTCCCCGAGCTCGATTCACTGAAAACCCATGTCCACGATCAAACCGACATCCCTGGTTTAGACGGAATGTAGCATGGGTTCGATTAAGCAATTGGGGAGATTTTTTGGGATTTTGGGATTGGGTTAGCTTCTGGGCGATGAGATGGAATTGGGCAAGAAAATCTGTGGTAAGAAAATAGACAAGGGAATGTGTCCGTTAAAGGGTAAATTAGGTATTATACCCTCTTGGAGAATATTACCGTTCAGATTTTACATGTTTCTGTCCCCACTTGGAAAACACGCAAGCAGCTCCTTCGGACCCCACCAAAACACCAACTAAACCCTAAGCAACCAAAGCACTTCACGGACGAATGACAGCCCACCACGTGGAGAGGGGTTGGCGACCCCCAGGGACGGCGTAGACTTTTCGCACTTTTCCTGACAAGCTCTACTTCGACGAAAACATCAGAGTTTGATCTAGCCACGATATCTGGAACTACTCTTTCAGGGAGCAAACGGGATCCACGAAAAGTCTGAGCTTTGATGGGGTCAGGTATGTGTTTAACAACAATTGATAATACCGTGTTTGCCAATGGAAGCCATCGACTCATAATAGACTGAAGAACAACCTTAGGATCCTTGTTCTGAAGTTCACGATAGATTAAATTTCTTGATAACGTTTTCAAGAAACTTGATGTCACCATCAAATGCCCTATGGTAAACATCCCAAACTGAACAAACATGGGCTCCTTAGATCCACTGCTAATCCCCTTCTTTCCAAACTTGAATTCCAGTACCAGGGACCCCATAAAGCTCTCTGCAACTTCTCAACCTTCCACCCATGCTTGGAAGCGTAAATTCTTGCGAAATCCACAACACTAAAACCCCACGCACCCATCCAGTGCACAAACAAATGCAACATTATCCTCCTCGATCAAATCAAAATCATCATAAAGAACAAACAAATGCAGTAAGGTGATCTGCCAATGTTGATCTTACCATGATCCACATGAAGCAATAAGGTGATCTGCCAATGTTGTCTTACCATGATCCACATGAAGCAATAAGGTGATCTGCCAATGTTGTGAGAACGTTAGAAACATATGCATTTGTAGGAACTATATTGACAGTAATTTGTAGTAAATAAAATTACAGAATATAAATTACAGAAAATACATGAATAATAAAATACTAGTTATATTATTTATATTAATCATGCAAAACATGCCAAGAGTTACAAATAATTATGCATACAACATATTAAATATCCTAGACACAAAAGCATAGATCATTATGGAGTCGAGCTAGTCTCCGCCCTTGAAACTTATGAGGCCAACAAATGACACCAAAGTCCCATAGGATAAAACCATAAGGTAACATACAAAGTTACCTGGATTTCGTAGAGCCGATCTTCAATCACAATGACTTGACTCTCAACTCACTCAGCACCAATGAAAACACCAACTCTCTCAATCTAATGTCTATTACCAAACGTGTGTAAAAGGTTGTTTTCATATTGACTGATGGCTCTATATATATATATACTACGAAACCTAAGAATTAGGAAACATAATTTTCAGCTGGAAAGATTCTCAATCCAATACGCATATGGATTCTCTCACAAAATAAGGTAAGCTGTGTTTTAATTATAGCATAAGAACTTTCCCAAATAATGAAAGTCTTATCTTTATGGAATAACACAAAGTAATTTCCATAAACCAAAAGAATGTACTCTAAGTAATTCTTCAATTAAAACACATTCCGGGCTTTTCTAGAATGTTCAACATATGAACTTCATAAACAATAGAAATCCTATTTTGGGCAAATTTCTTTAACCAAAACTTTCTATATCTCATTCATCTCCGAATGATAAGCCCCAAAAGTTACCATACTGTAACTTTCAATTTACCTTAAATAAATCATTTTCCAACAATCCCCCACATGAATCAGATATAGATTCGGGATTTCAATTACGCATTACACTAATGTAGTCATTGTGATTGCCGTATCGGAAGCTTAGATGTCTGCATAGGAATAAGTAGATCATTTAGTCCTTGAACTTTTCCCTTGGGATAGTACACTGTTTCACTGGTTAGGAAGTATGCGGTCCCGCTTTGAACTTCCCTGAACCGCTGGTATGAACTTTCACGTACGTCCCACAGACATCTTACTATACTCTGCGATTTCCGCGGTTGTGCCCAATTATCGCGGCCATGGAGCACCTGCCTATTTCAGCGCGTTTGTAAAGAATTGTGTCCTCATTCAATTCCCTCTAGAGGCGGCCACACCTCCCGCACATAGGTGACTGGTTGCTGAGGAATTTGTTATTTGTTAAATAACCCACTTCCACTCTAATTCCCATAATTAGAGGCCGTTAGTCATTAAAAGCATTTCATGCTTACCCTCATTTCCACTTCACTGTTTCATCATCATAGGAATAAGACAAGAGGTTTAAAGAAACCCCCACAGTGACGTCGGTGGGTCTTTGACGTTTAGTTGTCCCTTTGAACCTAGACCATGGGATCTCCAATCGCATAGGTTGGGTGTCCACAGACATAACCTCATCATTTAATGGACTTCAGTCTCATTCCTCTCGATGATTTAACTACCTCTCGATTCAATTTCTTCGTCAAGAAATCGATCTAATCCTTTCGTCAAAGGAACACAACCTTATCTTAATGACGATAAGTCAATTTAGATAAATCCCAGTTTGAGAGTAGTTTTCTAATGATATTTTATCTACGTTTAGACATACCATTATCGGTATGGCTTTACAGTAAACCAATCAGCACAAATTTGCTTTGGTTACCTTGGGATTTCCTTTTTCTCAAAAGGTACGGATACTCATTTCCTTTCCCATAATCCAACATAATGGATTTAGATTCCTCATATGAATCTAAGAGAATCATTTCTCTACACATTTCAAGCCATATCCACGAGAACACGAGTATCACACAAACTTGGATCCAGTAGTTTTTTCTCTTGACTACTCGTGTCTCATCTTACTTTCATAGTAAGAAATGTCTGACCATGTACAACTCATTATGTACTACAGACCTTCCATGACTCTACATTCTCTTTTCAAGAGAAGTCTCACCCTTACAAAGGTATTCCAACAAAGTTAGAGTCATTCCATTGAATACGATATATCTCTCATAGATTCAGTCATCGTATCAATACACTATCAATGAGCGAACCATTCGATTTGAGAACATAAATGACATGATCATTTCTCGTGTCTCTTAGCACTCATGCCTTAACTAAGCTCATTGATTCATATCATTGGCTCATCAACAATTAGTGTCATCAACTCATGGACTGTTTTGGATCATCGAGCTATTCATGTTGCTCTATTCAGATTTTAATATCTAAATCTCCATTTAACCACTAGGTCTATTTGATGTACTTTGAGCTTACACAAAGCTTCAACCGGAAGTACCATCATTTCAGGTATCATTCTCATTTCTGGAAAATACCATCAAGTATACAAAATACTTACTAATTGTTGAAATCTACTAGCAGTCTAGTGATTTGCCTCACATGGTAGATCAATTTCACTATTGATTACCGTTTTTCCATAAACATCATTTCATGGAATTCTAGTCTTTTAAAGCTCTCAGATATACCTCTAAAGCAAAACAAGGCACAAGACTTTGTCCTATCACATTTGCTTCATTTAGGTTTATCATCACAGATTCTCTACGATTTCATCCATTGGCTCATAATGCCATTTAGGATAAATCAAGATCTCTAGGAATTTCCGTAAAATACTCTTTCATCAAAAGATGTATTTATCAATTCCATCAAATATTTCTTATGAATATCACAATATTTAATATTCTTTCATAAGAAGTCAACTAGCACTGTCATAATGTGCATTTATAGTAAATATACCATTTCAGGTCATATATTACTATACCTGGTTAGACGTCAACCCCCACATTCGAATGAACTTCTCGAATGAGTCTACACCGTTAGGTCAACCCCCACATTCGAAGGAATTCGTAGGATGACTCTACACCGTTAAGAGTTTTCATTTACTCTTTTGAAATATCTTATTTAAGAGATCACCAACCTACATATAGGTTTTCCACATCGCTTTATCATTTCTAGCGACTTTCCGTTTCACTACTATATATAGGTAGTACATACGGAATAATGACATTTGCGAATAATCTTGTAGTGTGAACACAATCACAAAAAGATTTTACTTATTCGCTCTAACAATTATGTTATACCACAAATGATACGAAAATGGACTTAGTAAGTATCATTTAAGTGATTCTCGTTATTATCACTTTAAGACAAAATTGACTTGTCTACCACACTGACTTATCAAAAGTCTCGTTTGTTCAACTATGAATCAAACACAAGATTCTTATCCCATAAAACTTATTTTAAGGATAGATTCTTTCACAACAACACCTACGTGTTTCAACTGATTGTGGGAATCTCTCTTATCTATATAACATACTTAGAATAAGAGATGACCAGATTTCCCAATATCAAGTAACCATTTATCCTAGCTATTACTACAACAAATTGAAGTAATATCCATGCCATCAAGGATTTGATTAACCAATCACTTCAGGGATTTCGATTTACTATCCCTTATGGCGCAGATTTCCCATCTCGTAGGGTAAAATGTGAGTTAGCAAACTCTACACAAAATACTGCCCATTTCCAAGTCAGTTCAGTGCAACAGTACTTGACTACACTCGAGTGACTTTCTCAATTCTCATATGAATTGATATCTCAGCTCAAGTTTGAGTTACGTCATCTCGCTATGAGTTCACGTTTTACATTCTTGACCCAAACATGGTCCCATTCGAGTCTCATTCTTGCTCGAATACATTTCCCTTTAAGCTAGACTCAATCGAATTCGAGTCTTAGTCTGGGATTCAGCCTTATCGGCTCAACTTAGAGTTTTTCACGTACTTTTTCAAGTTCTTAGTGATAACTCTCTACCTTGTCAAAATTCATCTATTGCTAAATTTTTTAAGGTTTCCGGTCCCCCACATTGGACCGATATCATTATCATCTCCACACGTATAGTTCCTCGGAACTTCGTGTCTTGGAGTTCCTAGACCATATGTCTACGAATTAGATAATCTTAGAATTTTCAGTTCTTTCTGACCGAAATTCTAGACTTAACAAAGTCTCGGGATCCCTATCTCAGAATACAAAATTCTAGATTTGACCATATTGTCTTGGGATTTTCAAATCTCAGATTATTCAGGTTTCTCAACCAATCTGACGATTTATCAAATTCTTCAATTATGAGTAATTAGAATTTTAACCTCAGAATTCTTAGGTCTCTCAACCATAATTCTGACGATTATTTAATTCTTCGATTACAAATAATCAGAATTTCAGCATAGTTACGAAAACACATGCTTTCAGGGTTTCTCGTTATGGTTCTTAAAACCAATACCCTTGACATAGTAAAATTACTCATGTCATCTCGTTCGTATTTTATAGATTATACACAATAATCAAAAATATCGAACATAGAGCCGTATGCTCATCTCATGCAATATACAATTGCTCAGGTCTTACGAAACTTGCTGTGAATTCATGACAATTGCACACAGCACATTGCCAAGTCCATCACATAGTATAGCTTCTGCCACTAGTTCTTGGTGATTGCACACAGCAAATCAACCACAAAACCAAATAACCACGTATTAGTAATACGTTCTGAAAATTCCGTCCGAATATATAAAATATTCACAGATGTTTTCAACGGATATGTACGCTGAAAATTCCGTCCAAATATATGCATTAACAGATGTTTTCGCCAAACATATATAATGAAAATTCCGTCCGAATATGACAGATGTTTTCAACTATATTAGTTTGTGAAAATTCCGTACAAATATATTGACAAATGTTTTCAGTACAATCCTTCCAGATATCAAAGTTTCGGACAAATCAGATTCACACGGAACCGATTCCGACAACTTTCCACACATATAAGGTATGGCAACACACAAACACACCATGCACTGAAATTAGGCACCCAACATGCATCTCTATATTTTCAGGACAAAATATCACGTATGCATGCATTATGATGATGAATTTGATTAAAACTTCATTTAAATCATGTGAACCATGCATTAAACATGTTGATTAATTAGTTAATTAATCATCCAGCCAAATTCACCCGTACAAGCTATCAAAATTAAGCCAAACACAACATGCATAATTATTCAATCAATCTTTCCAGCTGCAAATAATATTGCAGTTCATGCTCACAAACATATTATTGCCATGTAACTCATGCAATTGCCCCCATTACATATACGTAAATGTTTGTACAATTAGTCAAATACACATTCTTACAATTTGACCGAGCATGCATCCATATAAAACCACTAATTAATAATACATATTATTGTAAAATTAATCCATTCATGCATGGTTCCTTTCGTGTGATTATATGCCAAATATTTAAGATTCAATCACGTTGAAATTATACATTCTTATCAATTTCAAATAATCTTAACATGCATATAATTAAACCGAGGCAAGAGAAATAATCATGTTTATCAAAATAAACACATCCAAACTAAATTGAATACCACAGCTAATTCAATTTATTGGGTTTGATACTCTAACCTTTCGGTTAAATGTCGAGACCAAATATATCTCTGACTGATCAACATCATCTCCTCCACGATGCTCGTTTATCCTGGTAATTGATATTTGTACATGCCAAGAAAACTCGGCAAACCATTAAAAAAACTTCACATGAGTTTTTCGGATTTAAGTTCACAAAGAACAATTTCCGAAAAACCCTAAATCAAATAACACACATAAAAATCATGCTCATATAAATATATAATATAAGCACATAATTAATCATGCACCCCTACTTTTGGTTTATTCAATATAATAACCTTAGCATGCATAATTTATAACTCACGTAGCATGTAGTCTTCGTAATTCTAATCACATAAAATTTCCAAAAACCACAATAATATTTCCGTAAAATATTCTATAATTTTTTGAAAAATTACACATCAATATCCGCCCTTTAAAAGTTTCATAAGTTTCAAGACTGTAGGAACTATATTGACAGTAATTTGTAGTAAATAAAATTACAGAATATAAATTACAGAAAATACATGAATAATAAAATACTAGTTATATTATTTATATTAATCATGCAAAACATGCCAAGAGTTACAAATAATTATGCATACAACATATTAAATATCCTAGACACAAAAGCATAGATCATTATGGAGTCGAGCTAGTCTCCGCCCTTGAAACTTATGAGGCCAACAAATGACACCAAAGTCCCATAGGATAAAACCATAAGGTAACATACAAAGTTACCTGGATTTCGTAGAGCCGATCTTCAATCACAATGACTTGACTCTCAACTCACTCAGCACCAATGAAAACACCAACTCTCTCAATCTAATGTATCTATTACCAAACGTGTGTAAAAGGTTGTTTTCATATTGACTGATGGCTCTATATATATATATACTACGAAACCTAAGAATTAGGAAACATAATTTTCAGCTGGAAAGATTCTCAATCCAATACGCATATGGATTTTCTCACAAAATAAGGTAAGCTGTGTTTTAATTATAGCATAAGAACTTTCCCAAATAATGAAAGTCTTATCTTTATGGAATAACACAAAGTAATTTCCATAAACCAAAAGAATGTACTCTAAGTAATTCTTCAATTAAAACACATTCCGGGCTTTTCTAGAATGTTCAACATATGAACTTCATAAACAATAGAAATCCTATTTTGGGCAAATTTCTTTAACCAAAACTTTCTATATCTCATTCATCTCCGAATGATAAGCCCCAAAAGTTACCATACTGTAACTTTCAATTTACCTTAAATAAATCATTTTCCAACAGCATTCTTGCACGTTTGGATCATGGTAAGATACTGCTTCTTGTGGCGGCGGCGTGCTCCACCCGAAACAAGCTGGTAGGGTCCGATTCATGGAATCCCTAGACGAGGAGCGGAGAAGAGCCATAACGATGAAGAGTTCTTCCATCGTTCTACAAAACGAGGAGAATTCGATTAATTTGATAGATTCCCCGGGTCACATGGATTTCTGCTGCGAGGTTTCGACAGCTGCTAGGTTGAGTGATGGGGCTTTAGTACTAGTTGATGCGGTTGAGGGAGTTCATGTTCTGACACATGTTGTCCTAAGGCAAGCGTGGATTGAAAAGCATGGGGCCCATGTTTTTTCAGTTGATATTAAAGCCACTATATATGGGATGTTTACCAAAGGGCATTTGATGGTGATATCAAGTTTCTTGAAAACGTCATCAAGAAATTTAATTCGTGAACTTCAGAATTTTAGTACAGTTATATGTTCAAATTTAAGTTTACGCTATAATATATCTCCAATATCCTTCAGTGTTAATTTCAATTATTAAAAAGTAACAATCTATATATTATTTCATGTTCTTAGAATTGTGATATGTATGTATAATTAAATAGGAATTGTACTACATATTTATCGGAAAACTAGTGGTTCTTTCGTGGACTTTTTTTTTAGTTTCTTTAGGACTTTTCATACAAATTTTTTGCATCCATTCATTTTTTTTAAAAAATTTGCATCCATTCATTTTGGATTGTTTAAATGCAAAATTTTCCCATTTGTCGACAATCTCTTTATTTATTGGAAACGTTGAATTCTTCATTTTCTTTATTGAACATGTTGGCAACGTGGTAGCTTTATTTGATCACTTAGAGCATCTTCCAATACAAAGATTTTCACCATAGGAGCATATGGTGAATTATTATTAGGCTTTTATACGGACATTATGAAGATGAAATTTTGTTTTCCAAAGCAAGATCATGAATCAACCTTCATTTGTGACATGTTAAAATTATTTATTATTAAAACATTATTTTTTTCTTGAACTCTACATTAAACTCATATTTGAACAATAAATGTACGAATATCATTTCTATTATGAAATTTTATAACCACATGAATAGTATCATAAATAAAATGCATATATGCATGTGTATCGAACATATGAATAATGATGCCTCACAATATTTATTAATATGAAATTTTAAAAACAAGATATTAGACTCTTGATATAAAGAAGGACACATACATACAATATTTTCATTAAATTTTTATTTAAAGATAGTATAAAATAAAATTGAAATAAATTTAACAATAGTTAGTTTGACTATTTAAATATTTACCTAATAAGCTAAAATTCAATTAAATATTAATAAAATGAATTGATAATGCATATGTTTACTAACTAACAAAAAAAAAAAAAACAACAAGAAACAACCAAATCACACTTGACTTAGTTATGTCCAGAGGGAACTATATTAATTATTCAGATAAAAAAAGTGTTGTGGAATAACCGATCGATGTCGTAGTATTAAGAAATTATTTTTGCTGATTATTTAATTAGATATAAACTCTATTTAATTTAAGTTAGTTTATTTTTATGATATAATGTGGACAATTGATTTTAGTTGTTGTATAATTAAAATAATGTAATACATCGTTAATTATATAATTCCTATATATTTCAACGTATGATGATGCATTATGCATATATTGATGCATTATGCATATATTGTTTTTCCTCAAGCATCCTTGACATCTGTCATCACCCGTCCGGTGAACACTCCGGGACATCTTTTGATCCGAGGAAATCACGGTGGCTTCGACCTCAAATGACAGTGAAGAACATGTGTTATACACTACTAAACGAGGGTGTTAAACTCCAAAAGAAATATGATCCTCTAGACTTTCTCTCTCCTCGAAGAATCCAGCAGAAACTTCAACCCAAATTTCATTGGCGGGGTGGCCGCTGGCGAACCCCGCCGCGTCGGTCACCACCGCCACCCCATACCCAAGTTACCTCTCTAAACCACCCCTCTCGCACCTCAACCGGAATCTCCTTCTTCTCCAACCTTCGAAAAGTCATCGGGGATCTTTGTTTTTCCAGATTTGGAGCGGTCAACGCCAATCAACACCGGAAGCCCTTTCCCAATTGATCAACGGGATCAACTGATGGCCATCTAGACACCGAAGAACCGGATCTCTCCGGGATCCACAAGAAGTCTTCAAGGTCAGCACCAAAAAATCTAATTTTCTGTCAGGAAGGAGTAGAACCGGGACTAAGACGCGCCGGGCAACGAATATTTCGGTCACTCTCGTGGCATGGCGGTCCCCACGCGTGAGCCCACGCGCTGTCACCGGCTCACCGCTGCCCACATGCCACCACCATCGTTGCCCACGCGCCGCCGCGGCAGCCGGCCAGAAAACAGTCTTCTCGGTGTCCTGAGATAAGGAATTCATTCTTTTTAAAAATTATTTTAGTTATATTCAGTATTGCTGTTATAATTTTGTTTATAGGTTAGGTCTTTTTTTAGCTAAAAAAAGGGAGATTGTTTTAATTAGGGTCTCTTTTGCTCAAGTATCGGTCAGGTGAGTATGTATGCCAATTCTTAATTTTTCCGACGAGACCTTTTGTTTGGTTAAACTCTGTTGGCTTTCGATCTGTCTAATATTGCAGTAAGGAGAAATGCTAGTTGGGGTAGTTATTGAATTGACCTTCTGGCGCCTCTGTCAGATTCAGATTTGTAGACCGGATGGGTTGAGAATCATTTGATTCTCCAGCACAGTTCGTGTTAGACAGCTTGCTGATGCCTTGTCTCTGTACTAACTACTTGGAAAGTCTCTTACATTAGTTGGAGATCTTAATCTGAATGAGACTGAACAAGAAGTGAATGCAGATTTAGGGTTATCGTCCGATGCCATAGCCAATCAGTAGTCGGCTAGTTCGTCCCGGATTAGTTGAAAGTATAGTTGGTTGTGACCATTATCATTTTACTGCCTTTCCATTTTTTCTTAGATTTTACTAGTTTAGATAGGCTATGCTGGCCTGAGATATAGAGAAGTTTAGAATTTAATGTTAGACACTTCTCTGTAATCTATCACTTGCTACTATAACCTCTTTAATTTATGTTCGTTTGGTTTGTCCACTTACTATATCCCTCCGCTTATGGCGGTTTTAGCCTTAAAAAAAATGTGTTATACACTACTACGATATAGCGGTTTTTTGTTGCGGCGACCAAAGCAGGGTTAACAAAGAAGATAATTATCATGCATTCTCCTTAGAAAATATAGTATGCACGACGTAAAATAAGTTAAACAAAGAAGGGTTAATATGGGAGTTTTTTTGCCCAAATAAACTTATTCCTGAAACTAATTCCCAAAATAATACTCTTCTAAAACTAATTCTATAACTAATACTTTGAACAAAAGCTTAATTAGTTTTAAATCCTAAAAATTCTTATACATTCTAATTAAAACCATAAATTTAGGGGGTTGCTCCATGCAGGTCCATTTTTCTCGTACAGGTCCATATTTTTACCATAATACCCCTAAATGTTTTTGCTCCTCCGTTATCGGTTTACTGGTGTATTTAGATTGTCCCCCACTTAGTTGATATATGTGAAGACTATGAATATCTTTCAAATGCCAAGTCCACTGGTGATTCTCTCAACTGGAGTAAAAATGCCAAGTCCACGTCGCCGTTTTTGTGTGCATTTACACAGGTTTAGCAAAGGAATACTCTTGGTGTGTAGATATCTGCACGGAAAATCTTGTCTAATGTCTACGAACTAAAATTTATTCTCCTATTCTGGAGAAGGAAGTTAGTTAGAGGCTTGGAATCGAAACTTTTATTTCTTCGAACTCACTCAGTTGTTTATCTCAGCAAAAAAGTTAACAAGTGTGCCAAGAACTGCTTTGTTAACGCAAAACACATAATTCTTCCTGAGGTGATTGTTATTCATGGACCGATCCAGTCGCGGAACTCGTGGAGGCACTGGATGATAGAGGGATGGTGCCAATTCAAAGCTTGTTATTGATGAATGGACAATTCAGAGCATTCATATGATTCACAACCATCCAAAATTCAATCAATTACTTAAAATAGGCATTTGTTCAGCTGGTTGGAATCAGAATGGCAGGGATGAGTTTAGAATGCAAATAGAGATCGGAGAGAATAAAGACGTCCACTGGAATATCTGCCATTCTCTAAATCCTGATCCCCGGTCACCGGTCACTGGAGTGGAAAACAGCTTAAACACCCTTTCAGTTATTCTTTTTGATAACAAGAGTTTCACAAGAGTTAAATGATGCAGAAAGGCACAGACAGTAACATAAACCAAGAGGGCAGAGTTCACCAGCACAATCAGAGCAGTAAGAGAAATGAAATTTCGATTATATATGATCTTCGAAGTATGCAACACCAGCAACAAAAGTTTACAACAAAACAATAGTAAAAGCATAAATTTCTGTTTGCATAGATTAGCTAATTGAACATCCTCCGAAGCTGAGAAAACTTGATGGTAGAAGTTACCCACACTTTATTGTACACATTATCAGCAAAACCAAAATATGCAATTCTCCATGGATCTTTGAAATAAAGAATGCACACAACTCCCAAGAAACCTACTGCAAATCCAGGTCCAATACCAGCAAAGAACCATGACAACTCATCAAACTCATCGTCTCCAACAACATTACTATAAGTTGCAGGATCATCCTCGGGACAACTGTTCGGAAGCATCTTACCACAAAGTTTGATATTCCCTTTATAAAAAGATGGATCATCTAAAGTACTGAAATGAGCCCCCGATGGCACTTTCCCTTCCAAATTATTGAAGGACAAGTTGAGGTAGCTAAGATCATCTATAGCCGCTAAACTTTGGGGAATTTTTCCGGAGAGATGGTTCATCGACAAATCTAACGACTCCAAAAGTTTCAAGTTGTTGATGTTTTCTGGAATCATCCCAGTCAACTCATTATTTGACAGATTCAGACTTAGTAACCCTCTAAGATTCATCAACTGAACAGGGATTTCTCCATGGAAGCGATTCCCCGAAAGTGAAACGAACTTTGCATATACAAGGCTAGAGGTGTATTCCATTTCAACTCCTTTGATGATATTCAACAGTCTTTCATTGTAACGACCGAAATCAAGCCTTTGACTGGATTCATCTGATACCATCATAGGTAAGTTTCCAATGCATGGAGGGATGGTGCCAACCAAATCGTTGAGTGCCAGATCCAAGATTTGAAGAGACGGCAAATGGCAAAGATTTACAGGAATATCCCCGGAAAAATGGTTGGATTCAAGTCTTAGATTTTGCAACCTTAACAAGTCTATTCCAATCCAATGGGGTATAGAGCCCTGCAGTTCATTATTGCCGAGATCGAGAGTTACTAATGATGACCAGTTCTGTACGGATGATGGAAGTTTACCAGAGAGCTTGTTTCCATTCAAATGTAAAAAAAGAAGATTCCTCAAGGAACCAAGCTCATTTGGAATGGTGCCAGAAAGGCTATTATTTGCAAGATCCAACACATGAGTTAGAGTCGTCAAGCTTCCCAGGCACGATGGAATCCTTCCCGTCAACTGGTTACCGGCAAGAGAAATAACCCATAGAGCCTTTAAGTTGCATAGATTTTTAGGAATGTTGCCAGTCAATGAGTTTTTGGAAAGATCAAGCTGGTGTAGATTAGGATAAGCAGTCAGGTTGGGGACATGTCCAGTCAATAGGTTGTTGGAAAGATCAATCTCGGTTATATTAGGAAAAGCATATGGAAACCAACTAGGGATAGTACCAGAGATGCTAGCATTTCTCATAGACAACGCCATAAGATCTCTTTGAGTTTGAAGCCAAGGAGGAAATTGGGTCTCCAAGAAGATATCGTCCATATAAATGAACCACAATTGAAAAGGAGGGACCCACTGTGGGCTCACATTAAAAACAAGATACGGGTTTTCACCGATATATAGTTGTTTTAAACTTGCGAGTCTCTCAAAGAAGGATTCAGACAGGTTAATTGTCAAGAAATTCTGAGTAACATCTAATAAATTGAGTTTGGTAAGGTTTCCTACATTGGAAGGAATTGTGCCGGACAGCTGGTTATTATATAAATACAGATATTCCAACTGTTGTTGGTGTCCAAAACTGGATGGACTAATAGAGTTGAACATATTCTGAGAGAGATCAAGAAAAGTTAGGTTTGTAAGATTATTCAACCAACTCGGTGTTTCGCTTCTCAGTTCATTACCTCCTAACCTAAGATGTGTCAAAGAAGTCAAGTTGCCAAGACAAGATGGAAGTGAACCATGAAGCTTACTTTCAGTGAGATCAATATTAGTGAGGCTTGGTAGGCTACACAACGAATCTGGAAATATTCCAGAGTCGAATGAATTGAATGAAAGATCGAGATGAGTAAGAGAAGTCAACTTTTCAAACATGTTCGGAATGGGGCCTTTTAAACCGGACCAACTAAGACCTAGAAATTCAAGGTGGGTAAGATTGAACAACCAAGGAGAAATGGGAGAGTTGAAGTGTCTTCTTTGGACAAAAGGGTAATAAAAAGGGTCCCGTCCAAGGTTAAGGCTTTGGACACGGTGAGTGAGGTTGTGACAAGTGACCCCATACCAAGAACAACAATCGCGTCCATTCCAGGATGAAAATGGTGACGTGTCGTTGTTAATGCTTGCTTTGAATTCCATGAGAGCTCGCCATTCACTTTCTATGCATCTTGAAGTTGGAGATGAATCAACTAAAGCTTTTTCTGCGAAGAGAATAAGAAACATGAGCAGAAGAAGCATACTTGTGTGCATGGTTTATCTTGATTCGAAATGCTAATTGTGTGTGTATGGTGTGTTTCGGATCCTGTCTAATTTATACTACTCTAGTCAATATACTACATGCATTTCGATTTCGAAGTCTTTTGTGGAAAATTTAGTCTGCAAAGTCTCCAGTCAACTTGGCTGGTTGTGTGGAAATTAATTTAGTCTGAATTATACTGAATTGAACTGAACTGAACTAAATTGTACTGAATCGAAGCAAAAATTAATGTGTTGAAAAAAAGCGGTATGAATAAATTAACCATAATTGTATCAAATTATATTTTCGCTAAGCTAAACTGAAGTGAAAAATAATGTATTGAAAGAAAGAATCGGTATGACTAAACTAAACTGAACTGAACTAAGTTTCATCAAATCATATTTTTATTGAAACTGAACTAAACTAAATGGAATTGAACTAAACTGATATGAACAATTAAGCTCAAAAGAACAAGATACTACGACGCATGATAGTAAAATCACAAAACATTTTTAGCATTATTTAAATTATTATAATATACAATATTGAACTGAACTGAACAAAATTGACATGAAAAAATATAAAAATGTTGAACTGATCAAAACTTAAATTATCTAAAAAATGAATAAGTTTGCTGAACTGAACTCTGTACTGAAAAAAGATTATCTGAACTTATCTGAACTAAAAAAAAATTTATCTGAAGTAAAAAAAAAAAAAAAGATAAGCTCTAGAGAATAGAACCTTAGCCAAGAGCATGTTTGCTAGAACTTTTCCGTAAATCAAATTAGTTCAAATTTTGTATATTTAAATTTATTTTGGTCCAATATATTTAAATCTTTTGTAGATAAATTTAGTCTACTGCGAAGTCTTTCCTGATATTGATATACTAGTCAACTTGGCAGGTTTTGTGGAAATTAAAGCTACAGAGATTTATTTTTGTTCTGGGGTCTCAAAATATCAAGAACGAGAATTGGTCATTAAAAAAAACAATTTCTATATGTAGGTCCATTTTTCTCATGCAGTTCCACATTTTACCATAATTGTTTATTTTAATGTACTCGACTAATTGTTTAACTTTAAAAGATTATTTTTACTCGATCAAACATTCGCTAACGTTCCCATTATTGTCCCATTAGCAAGGGACAATATACAATACATCTATATAAACGTGAAGATATTCCTGGTTAACGAGGTTAATTAACTTTGGAGGTAAAACTCTTTGTTAAATGGTCTATAACTTTTGCTGGTACGATAACTCTTTGAAAAATGTACTGCATGGAAAAATTGCTTAAATTTACCATCAACTCTCTCCTCTGCCATAAATGTTTCGCAAACAAGTATGACCGCCGCCGTGAGAATAACATCCATCACTGGGGCATTTATTCCCATCATGATTGTCAAGGAAGCTTCTGCAACCAACAAAAAGGAAATTTAAATCAATTTGCTTTCCATCCAAACTAAGAAAAAGAAAAGTCTCGAACTATAAACAATGCAGACAAGAAGCCTCACAACTTCTTCCTTTGGAGCAGGTGGCATGATGACTGGACCTTCTTTCTGCAAATTTAACATACTAATATCAAATGTTAATTTGTTACCTTCCAGCTTTTGGATAATCCTGCCTGTTTACAACGTGGTACCTTTTAGGGCCCAGAAAAATCTAAGCTGGAAGAGCTATCTGAAATTCCAGTTAGTATTTTCACTGACAAATAGATTTTACATTTCGATTAATTAACAAGAACAGAGATTAACTCAAGTATATTGTATTCGTATTTTATCCATCCTTGACAAGTATTATTTCTTCTTGCAGAGGTCTAGTGATGGCCTGGTTAAGAGCAACCCAAGGATGACAGCTGATGAGGACATAAAGCAGTACAAATGCCCATCGTGCAGCATGAAAATGAGTAGGCAGTAATGTTCTTCTTCACTTCACTGCTAAAAGCCAAAATGGGGATTATTTATTAGGCTGTTGATGAATCAGTGGCTGGAAAACTTAGTGTAGAAAATCTATCACTTTGGCAGCGCACATTACATAACCATACCACAACTCCCTGAGCTCGCAGGACTTTCCCCTCGGTGATCCTGTGCGTGACATTACATAAACAATGCGTACATTTCCTCCACCGCTAAGTTTATTGGTGATCCGATAACGGAGCTCTCTGAGGTTGCATGAGGAGGGGCTTGTAGGAGGCGGTGGTGGTGGCTAGGAGCTGCGGTGGGGCGACAGGAAAGATATGGCGGTGGTGCTTGCGTGCGTGTGGCAGAGCAAATATTGTTGGTAAATTTATGGGTTTAATCAGAATTTATAAGGTTTAATACTACTTAAGGTCTGGTTCAAAGTATTAGTTATGGAATTAGTTTCAAAAGAGTATTATTTTGATAATTAGTTTCAGCAATAAGGTTGTTTAGGCAAAAAAAAACTCGTTAACATGCATCACACTTTCAATTCCTCTTAAAATAATCTTTAAATGAAATAAATAAAGCAAGTAATAATAAAATAAAATATTTAAATATCCTAATCAAGTTCGGTTTAAACAACAAACCACCTTAACAAATGACAGTAACTATCTTCTCAAGTCCTTCAGAAATTTAAAATAAACAGTTGAAGGCCAGCTAATAATAATTATAAATTTTTTTATTTCAGAAAATATTAATAAATTTAAATAATATTTGAAGGACTATACATCAATAGTGAATTGTTTAAGAAAATATTAACATGTGTTATTAATTATTATTGAGTAGTAATGTTTTTTACTTAAACGTTCAATTATCTCATTGATGAAAATATTGTGAAAAGTTAAACTAGTATTAAGTTTCACTAATCATAATAGGAAATTGGATGTCCCTAGTCAGCCATTGATTTTCTCACTTTTAAACCTGACTATTTACGCATTAACCTTGACATATTCGGTGTATATATATTATTGCTGAACCTCTTACTTTTATGTCCGATCCTCTCACTTTCAAAATTGATCTTTTATGATATAATAATCATGCTTAATTAATGTAAAAGATCAGTGTTGAAAGTGTGAATATCTCAAACATGAATGTGAGAAGATCAAGATTAACACACGAAATGATCATAGTACATGTAAAAGATTGATTGGAATTAAAAGTAACAAGATCAACATTCCTATTCTCGATTGGAATTGGTTCTCAATTCCTATTAGGATTAAAGGCTAGACATGCCCAATTCCAATTCATGTACTTCGGCCTAATATCCACATCTATATATGCAATATATATAACCCAAACATAGCATATAGTATCTGTTGGGATAGCATCAGCTATCTTCCTATTCCCATATGCATTAGGTTATTTACCCATTCACTAGCATGAATAGGGTTTGTACATGAATCCTTTGTGTAAAGGGATTCATTGAATATATAACCCAAACATAGACATATAGTATCAAAGAGTCCCATCAACTTGCGATTTCAAAGCACCAGCAATGTCCCAACGATTCTGCCCATATATCCCCGAAGATATCACCGTGAACATACTAATCCGTCTTCCTGTAAAATCAGTATGCAGATTCAGGTGCGTTTCGAAATCATGGCGATCTCTGCTCTCCAGCCTGCAATTCTGATCTATCCCCAAAGTGATCACCGAGAACATACTAATCTGTCTTCCTGTAAAATCAGTAGGCAGATTCAGGTGCGTTTTGAAACCATGGCGATCTCTGCTCTCCAGCCCGCAATTCTGCAGAGACCACCTCAACTTCCACAAGAAGCACGAACCTGCCGGCGCCATCATCGGGAAAGCGAAACCTTTTGCTCTGTGGACCTCAGATTTGGCTAACGGAAGCAGCTTGTCAGAGGCAGCTCTTCCATTGGCTCTTCAGGGAATGGATGGTTTCGTTACAGGTTCATGCCGTGGTCTGGTTCTAGTTGAACATCAAAGCGTAATTGAGGAAGCCTTGTGGAAGCTGATTTTGTTCAATCCAGCTACTTTAGACACGGTTGAAATCCCCAAGTTTGATAAGAATTCACGCAATATTTACTATGGTTTGGGATATGATAGTTATGAGGATGATTACAAAATCGTCTCGTATGAAGTCTATAATCCGGTTTATGGGGTGGGTGTTTATAGTGTAAGAATGAAAACATGGAGATTTCTTGGTAACTTTCCATACGTTTTGTTTTCTTTCGGTGCAAGGTTTGTAAATGGCTGCATTCACTGGTTGGGGATCAGGTGCTACGAAGCCTACGATGATACACGGTTGGTTATTGCTTACAATTTCGCGCGCGATAAGTTCGAAGAAGTTCCACTTCCCAGTGAATTATACAATCGTGATATAAGTGGTTTGCAACTCGATGCTCTTGAAGGATGCCTCGTATTGTCGGATACAAAGCATCCTGGTTTTCTTGTGTTCTGGGTGATGAAAGAGTATGGAGTTCGGGATTCTTGGACTAAGCACAGTTTAAGGATGCCTGATGAGTACTATTCTAATGATAAATTCCAGCCTAGAGTTTGCGGTGTTTGGGGAGAGGATGAGCTTGTTTTGGAAACGCCTGATAAGGAGTTGGTTGCATTCAATTGGAGAAATGGAGATTCGAGGGGCATTAATGGCATTTCTTCTGTGACAGCAGTGACCATGACCTTTAGAGCATCTCCAATGCAAACATCAAATACATAAACTTCACTAGCCACATCATCAAAATTGAGGCTCAAATTGAGCCTTTCAATATTTAATTTACCATATATATAACATTTAATGCATTGATTTCAATTCATTAAGTAATATTTTAATAATAAAACATTTGACACATCACAATGAAGGTTGATATATGATTTGTGCATTGGAGAACAAAATTTACTCTTTAAAGTCTCATTGTCCATGTTATACAAAAGCCCAATAATAATTCATCATTTGGCTCCTATAAATATGGATGATGGTCTTTGCATTGGAGATGATCTTAGAGAGACTCTTGAATCTCCCAATTACATCTAAAAAGCATGTGATAAATTGTGCTCAATGTTCTTATCTCAGTTACTTTGTTGGAGTATTAATTTGACCTTCGTTTCGTTTCTATAAATACTAGAGTTATAATCTTGTTGTAATTAATTTGAAAAACATGTGCATGTGTAATGGATCCCTTTTGTTACTGCTTTCCTTATATATATACTCTAAGAATAGTACTGAAACTAGGGTTTATTATTGAAACTAGCACAGCGAATTTAACTATGATAGAATTTGACTGAATTGAGTTGATTGAATCTTGTGATAGTTAATTTCAAGAGAGTGTCCCTTGTTGAACGGTCAAAATGTATCATGTGTTAATTTTTTCACTTTTAAATTAAACCCGATATTTTACATATGAAGAATGATCATTTAGTGTATATATTACTAATAATCTTCCCACTTTCAAACCTGATCTTTTACATATTGGGTTTTCTAATGTATGCCCATGGACTTATGATAAATCAATATGACAGCGCAAATTTAAATAAAATTCCGACACCTACATATATGTTTACCTATTTGCACGCAATACAATCTATCACAACAGTAAATAAATTTCACTTATTTGTGATTTCGGTGCTATCTACGTATACCAAACATAACACAAAATAATAATTTAAGATTACGCGTAAAATTTATGGAAACAAAAACCTATTAGTCATTAGATTTGTTTTTTTAAAAAGTATTATCATACGTTCTGAAATATGATATAATAAAATTATAATACACACATTCTTATATATTAAGAATATATTCCATAATCAAAATTATAAAATTAAACGGAATAGTATAAAAAATTAATAGAATTTTAAACATATAAAATCAAATTTGGAACCACCAATAACAAAACAAAAAAAAAATCTCATAATTGTAATTTATATATTTATCGCTTTTACCTACTTATTTACCTATCAATTTATTTAAAAATAAAAACATGAATATTTCTTCGAAAATTAAAAGGTTTATTTTTTTATTTTCTTTCCACTGAAAATTAATAACATTCACATCACAATATATTACACAAATTTTGATGAAAACATTTAAATATCATAAAAATATCATAAAAGTAATATTTATATGAGTCGGTCTCTGAGTAGACCGTCTATATTCTGACAGAATATAGACCAATGATTAAGTTGTAAATAGTGTATAAGACAAAAACACGGAGGGACCATTATGCAATTTTAGAAAATTTTAGACAAAAACATGGAGGGACCTTTATGCAATTTTAGAAAATTTTAGACAAAAACACGGAGGGACCTTTATGCAATTTTACAAAAACACGGAGGGACCTTTATGCAATTTTATAACATGGAACCTGAAGGTTAAAACATGAAGTTTTTAACATGTAACATGAAGGCTTTAACACGAAACATTAAGATTTTAACACGAAACATGAAGATTTTATAACATGGAACCTGGAGGTTAAAACATGAAGTTTTTAACATGTAACATGAAAGTTTTAAAACGAAACATTAAGATTTTAACACGAAACATGGAACCTGGAGGTTCAAACATGAAGTTTTTAACATGTAACATGAAGGTTTTAACACGAAACATGAAGGTTTTATAACATGGAACCTGGAGGTTAAAACATGAAGTTTTTAACATGTAACATAAAGGTTTTAACACGAAACGTTAAGATTTTAACACGAAACATGAATGTTTCATAACATGGAACCTGGAGGTTCAAACATGAAGTTTTTAACATGTAACATGAAGGTTTTAAAACGAAACATTAAGATTTTAACACGAAACATGAATGTTTCATAACATGGAACCTGGAGGTTAAAACATGAAGTTTTTAACATGTAACATGAAGGTTTTAACACGAAACATTAAGATTTTAACACGAAACATGAAGGTTTTATAACACGGAACCTGGAGGTTAAAACATGAAGTTTTTAACATGTAACATAAAGGTTTTAACACGAAACATTAAGATTTTAACACGAAACATGAAAGTTTTATAACATGGAACCTGGATGTTCAAACATGAAGGTCTGGCACTATTCACTGACACTATTCACTGGCACTATTCACTGGCATTGTTCACGCGCGGGTTACTGTAGCGCGTGAAAATCCTAATTTTTCAGAAATTGCAAATTGGTCCCTCCGTGTTTGTATAGTTAACATATCAGTCCCGTCTATATTTTGATCAGAATGTAGACGGTCTATTCCAAGACTTATCCTATTTATATTTATATTTATAGTAGTGTAAAATTAAATAAATCACTTAAACAAAATTTAACTGAAATATGTTCAACGTATTTAATTTAAAATAATTGTGTAATTAATTCAAGTAAAATATTGGTAATATCTAGTATACGTAAAATGGTAATATTTGGCATACGTAAAATTAAAACAGTAGAAAAATATTTTACCCGTACATAGATGCTTTATTGCGTGCAAATAGGTAAATATATACGTAGGTGTCGGAATTCCATTTAAATTTACGCTGTCGGATTGATTTATCATATGCCTATGTGCATACATTAGAAAAACTGTTTACATATATACTAAACATTATCACTCAGTTGTATTACTTTTGACTTTTGAGACCAATTAAGGCAAGTCTCAATTGAGAATTTGTTTACTTTCCATCATAAACCTTAATTTAAAATCTAAATATTTTAATAATGTTTCAAATTCGGATAATACATGTAAATTAAAATTCCAAATAATGTTGTACGCCTTTATTGACCCTTTTATTAATGGCAAATTCTCATTTGATACCTGTCTCAAATGAGACCAAAGATTATATGAGACTGCTATTGATTGAATTTGTCGTTGGTGAGCTTTAAACCCGCCGATTTCCTTGATTGAATTTGTCGTTGGTGAAATTGACCAAGGAAATGATCAAGAAAATTGACCGAAAGATCAAGCAAATTGAACGAAAGATCAAATTAACTGAAAAATCAAGGCAAAACAAAAATACTCAAGGACATTGATTGAAAGATCAAACAAACTGACTAAAAGATCAAGTAGAAATAGTAAATGCTCATTCCCCTGCTCTTGGTCTCCACAAGGACAGGTCTCACCCAAGACTTTCTCTTTATTAATAACTTTCTACCAGTTCTACGTATATAATAATCAAAAATTTTCTGGACGGTTATACAACTCCCCAGTTATACTATAAAGTCCTTCATAATTTAAAACACCCAATTTCTTCAGTCATGCCCATAATATTGTGTATTTAAAAATTTTCATTCACCTCAATATACATGTACCTTCAAATAATATCAGGGTAGTTAGTGAAGTACTAAAATCTGGGCGTATTTTACCCAACCCCAAAATTTTAATTGAGAATTAGAAATGCTCTTCCTCCAACTTGGTTTCATTTAACACTTTGTTCGATTTCATTTTAGTATCTATTTTCAAAAAAAAAAAAAAGAGAGTAAAATTACTTATATTTAACCGTAATTAGTTTATCTTTTGATTTTATTTCTCTCTTGATTGAAGTAAAAAAAAAAGAGAGCAATGTATTCAAAAAGCAAAATTTGTATAGCTGAACTAATTATAATCAAAATTTCATAAAATTGTTCCTGAAATATACATTCCAACATTCTGGGATTGTTACAAAATAGCAATCATTGAGATGCAACTCATGCTATATTTGAAACCTAGCTAGATACCGGCCAGGATGACGTACGGAACCTAGCATATACTGTTCTAAGATGGCTAACTGCGCAACCGTTTTCTTTCCCTACCCTCTTCGCTAAAACCCGGTTCTTCTCGACCTCGAGCTCTACTCTTCTCTGGTCTGCATTTAGAGTGCACAATGGGACCAGTTGATGCATTCAAGTACACGACATCCCTATACATCCACTCGTCCGTCTCATCGCAGTAGAACTCCTCAAAAGGCTCTGTGCACAGTGCGCAAAGCTTCTGATCATCATCGCCAGCAAGAACGTAATTAACAGCCACCTCTTCTTTTTCGTCGACATTCTTTTCCACGGCAGCATTCTCGACGTCGTCTGCACCAAACCACTTGCGAGAAGGCTTCAGCCTGGTTTTTTTAGACGCGTTGCGGTTCCTGAACGCGTGCCAGTCCATGTGGCTCCGGTGAGCGTCTTGGCACTTGAAACGAAGGCCGCACGCTGAGCACTGTCTCGGAAGATCGGCGTATAGAGCTGCTATCGCTGATTCGTGACGAACCTTGAGAAAACCTGGGTTGAAATCAAGAGCTACTTGATCTTTTGCAGAAACGACGACGTCTTTGCCGAAGGAGATTAAACCTTGGGCCAACAGAAAACTGTACAAACCAGACAGCGAGCTACTCACAGAGGGGGCTGGTTGCGGCACTGGTAATGCCCCTCCCTGGTATTGCATTGATGGCTGGACATTAGGGATTTGGGTTGCCACGTGTCCCTGTGAAACATATCCATTGTTGAGCATTGGCCTGAATGAAGGTGAAGGTGACGGTGCAGAAAAGGGATACTGCGGTGCGATCACGTTCTGCCGAGTAATCTGGGGCTGACGTGGAAAATTCATCATGTGCGGACGAACTTGCGGTTGATAATAATTGTTTCTATGATTATACATGATCTTCAGCTGTACTTATATAGGGTGCAATGTGGATGCAATATGATAATTTGAGAATTAATTAATGAGAAAAATACACAAATTAATACAAATTTGTAAGAGATTATTGGTATAAAATCCTTTAGAGAATATTACAAAGATTGGAAAACTTCAACGAGATGTGATAGCAATCCCGTAAATTCTTATGTCTAGCTAATCTAATACGTGGGTACTTTATATATAGGCAAAATCCAATGAATCCTTTTCCAGGAAGGATTCATAAACCAAACCTAATGAAACCTTTCCTAACAAGGATTCAAGCACTAAACCCAATTAATTAATGAATCCTTTTTTAATAAGGATTAAAACACCAAACTTAATTCAATAGTGTGTGGGATAATTACCGTTAAATTATCGGTGTAAAATCAACAAATTACAGAAATAACACATGCTAAATCCAATCAACTCCGATTTAGCGGTATTAATAGTTTTAGTGAGCTTATATATATAACTGCACACGAACCTCCAACGTTGATCTTCACTGTTGATAAAATCACAAATAATGCACTAAACACTATCGATTTAACTAAAATACAACACAAGTCATCATTTATTTGACTCAAGCTTAAAACGCTAACAAACTAATGGAAACTCAGAACATTTCAAGAACATATAATCATTATCGCAGCATATGGCCCTGTTTACTAGAGCTTATTTCTACCACGTATTGAACTGAACTGAACTGAACTAAACTGAACTAAACTGAACTGAACTGAATTGAACTGAATTGAACTGAACTGAAGTAAAAATGATGTATTGAAAAATGGAATCAGCATAACTGAATTAACCTGAATTTCATCAATTACATTTTCACTGAACTGAACTGAATTGAACTGAATTGATCTACAGATAAGCTCTGGTAAACAGGGCCTATATATCACTATTAAGTGTAATTGGGAGATATAAGGCTCTCTCTAAACGCCATAGTTGCAACAATCTTGCATGAACCAAAATCCATGACTTCCCTCCAAACTCCACTCCTCCAATTATACGCAACCAGCTCGTGATTAGACTTGATCACCTCGAACTTACCATACACCTCGGCACCCGACTTTCGCAATATAAACTCATCCTCTCCCAAAACACCAACAACATTGAGCCAAGTCGGCGTAACAACATTGTCATCACAGAAACTGTGACTTGTCCAAGAATCTTGGACGCCATACTCTTTCATCACCCAAAAATCAATCACGCAAAACATGTTGAAGCTACATGTCACAGTAAGGCACCCTCCAATAACAGTGAGTCTCCATATTCTCCACTTTCCGTCAGATTTTTCAGCTTGAAACAAATCCTTACGAATTAGTGGCACTTCTTCAAATTCCTCACGGGCGAAATTGAAAGCAGCAATAACAAACAATTTTTCCCTACAAACCAGCCAATGTAGGCAGCCATTTACAAACTCTCCACCGCCATAAACATATCTGTACGGAAGTTTACCAATAACCCTCCAAGTTTTCTTTCTAACACTATAAACACACGCATTATTAACACCACTAATTATTCCACTCGAATTGTTGAAAAACGCGACAATTTTGTAATCATCCATGGAGCTATCATAACCCAAACCATAATCATGACAAAACCGACAATATTCAAACTGCGGGATTACCGCAGTTTTTGAAGTAATGGGATTGATCAAGATCAGATTCCGCCTGTTACTACAATAATCCAGTTGAATTAGAACCAAGCCATGGCAAGAGCCAACAAGTTGAGCATTCGCATCCTGAAGATCTAGAGAACTCAATGGAAGTTTTACCGCTGATGAGATGGTTTCGTTAGCTAACTTCAACGTCCATAAAGCGAACTTGGGATTATAGCCTTCGAGGATGACACCTTCAGGTTCTTGGTGCGTGCGGCAGTTGAGGTGGGCCCTGGCGAAGTGGGGCCTGGAGAGCAAAGATCGCCATGGTTTCGAAACGCACCTGAATCTGCCCACTGATTTCACCGGAAGGCGGGTTAGTATGTTGTCGGCGATGACCTCTTCGGGAATATGTGGGAGGAACCAGGACATTGCTAATTTTTTTTTTCTCAGAGGAGATTACGACTTGTTAACCCTAACTAGATAATTATTGGGTCAGTATCTCTCATATAATTTTGTTGGGATGGAATTGAATCATAATTCTAGTCCGGTTTGAATATATAAATAAGGTACATCCAATTATGTTTGTAATAGGGTTAGGTAGTCTGGTTGGCATCTCCAATCGTTTGTTTTGTTCAATTATAAGGCTTTTCAGAGTTCCTCTTCATTACTCAATGCTACGCTAGAGGATTGTCCGTCTATAAGCCATCTTGTGACGGTAATAAAGTCCGTTCCCGTTAGTAGCCAATTTTGTGAACCAATCTGTGTTGTTTGTGTTCTTTAGTGTTATTTTGAGTTGTACAAAGATGTTAATTACCTAATTAGTGGAACTATATAGTTAGGTGCTTTAACCCCAAAGTTTTTTCTGAAGTAACTATTAAAAGTCAAATTTGTTATTACTCTGTTAAATGTTCAGTTAATCAAATAACGATCAAGCATTTGACCTATTTGGAACCATTCTATATGTTCAATAAAAAGCTTGACTTTTGAAGAAAAAAATCCTAAAATTATGTAAATGGACACAAATGACACGAAAAAAAAATCCATGACGCTCAATAGCTCATTTATTTAAGATGTATTTTCTACTGGTTCTTGAATTTTAGAAATTCTTTTTAGCCGTTTTCTTCTGATAAACTTTTTTTCTACCGTTGAAACTTTCAGATATTTTTCTTCAGGTCAATTTTTCTTATTAAAGATATCAAAGAGTTCTTCAAATTTTGAAAATTTAGAGATTTTTTAACTTGTGGGCACTTATATAAGAGCAAAAAGACAAAAACACTTTCACACTTTGAGGGTTTTATCATTAGGACTTTTACAGACATCCTTTATTAATTTCTCCTAAACTGATTCAATAGTTATTAAGATTGATGTGCTGCCAGCTGCCTATGATATGCTTGTAATTATTGTTCTTATTTCAGTTACTTTAAGCTATTGCATATTGAATTCCTTTTCGAAAGAACCAATGCTCAAGCTATATTAATTAGTTTGGAATTGTGTAACGGATTTCCCTTTTTCTTTCTTAATATATTGTATTATATTAAGTCCAATCTCGACTCTACTCGTTTACAACCCACACGAAGAATATGTAGAGAATGAGATAACTGTCTTTCTGCATCTTTCTTCAGAAATGGTTGAGCATCGATCTATAGCTTTGGCCTACCTTAACTCATAATATAACATATGGAATCCATTAATTACATATGCTTTGAAATGAATTTGGTGTTTCAAAAAGGAATTCAAACTTAAAACAATGATAAACTAATGGAAACTCAGAACATTTCAAGCATACATATAATCTTTAATATTCGCAGCATATATATCAGTCTCAAATAAACCATTTGATCTAAGAAAATACTAAGCGTAATTAGGAGATATAAGGCTATCTCTGAACGCCATTGTTGCATCAATCTTGAAAAAAACATCATCCATGGCTTCCCTCCAAACTCCACTCCTCCATTGATATGCAAACAGCTTGTCATCAGACTTTATCACCTCCAACTCACCACATTTAACCACCTCGGAACCAGACTTTCGCAATATAAACTCATCCTCTCCCAAAACACCAACAACATTGAGCCATCTCGGCGTATAAACATTTTCATCAGGCCAACGGACACTGTGTCTCGTCCAAGAATCTTGGACGCCATACTCTTTCATCACCCAAAATTGAACCACGCAAAACGGAGCCCTGCTAGATGCCACAGTAAGGCACCCTCCAAGGACAGTGAGTTTCCATCTTGCGAAATTACCTTGACTCTGCAAATCCTTACAAAGTGGCACTTCTCCAAATTCCTCATTGGTGAAATTGAAAGCAGCAAGAGCACAGTAGTTTTTCCCACAAACAAGCCAATGAATACAGCCATTTACAAACTCCCCATCAGCATATACTGCTCTGTACGGAAGTTTACCAATAACCCTCCAAGTTTTCGTTCTAACACTATAAACACCCACATCATGAATATCACTAATATTATTACAACTGCCCGAAAACGAGACAATTTTGTAATCATCCTTGGAGCTATCATATCCCAAACCATAATGAGAAAACCGATTATGGTCAAACTTCGGTAATACCGCAGTTTCTGAAGTACTGGGATTGAACAAGATCAGATTCCACCTGTAAATTTCATTACATTCCAGTCGAAGTAGAACCAACCCATGGCAAGATCCTAGAAGTTGACCCTGCTTAACCTGAAGAGCCAATGGAAGAATTACATCGGATGAGCTGATTTCGTAATTAGCTAACTTCAACGTCCACAAAGCGAACTTGGGATTGCAGCCAGCGAGGATGGCGCCTTCAGGTTCACGGCGCGTGAGGCAGTTGAGGTGGGCCCTGGCGAATTGGGGACTGGAGAGCAAAGATCGCCATGGTTTCGAAACGCATCTGAATCTGCCGGCTGATTTTACCGGAAGGCGGGTTAGTATGTTGTCGGCGATGACCTCTTCGGGGATATACGGGAGGAATCGTTTGGACATTGCTAGGTTTTCCTCTCAAAGGGGATTACGACTTGTTAACCCTGATTCGATCCTTTTAGAAGAAAGGTTGCTAGCCTATTATTTTACTTTTATAATGGATATACATAAATATCCCTCGATTTTATTTTGGAAAAATTATGCTACTTACTTATTGGGGCAATATATAGTCATTTGATATGATTTTTTAGACTACAAGTGAAAAAACTTTGATAAGATTTTTTGGAGTAAAGCTTAGACTCCATTTAGCACTTTAGTTTAGAAATGAAGACCTTGTTTCAGTTTGCATGTGCGTACAGAGGCGGATCCAGGATTTCAAGAGGCCGGGGGCATTTTATTCCTAATTTTTTTCCGCTTTATTACATAAAAAATAATTAAAATACGATAATTTAAATACGAATGTTAAAGAAAATGCCATTCAATTCAATTACATACCTTTGAAATACTTAAAAAAACACTTTAATTATGTGTATTTTTACAAAATTAGCGGGGCAAAATAATAAATTTTAAAATTTGATACCTAGAAAATATAAAAGATAATAATTTTTGGGTGGCAGTTGCCACCGTTGCTAGAACACTACATCCGCCTTTGTGTTGCGTATGTGTGAATTTAGGTTGATCTCGGATTCGGGTCAACGGGTTAAAATGAGTCTAGTTGAAATTGGTGTCACTTAACTAATTGGATTTTTCTGTTTGTGTTGGGTCAGTTACGGCCGATTAACTAATTGGATTTTTCGGTTTTATAAGGTTGGATTGGTGTCATTTGACCCAACTCATTAAAGTTTTCCTAGTAATACTAATTTTGAGCTTATAAAATTTGATGGGAATATATATATATATATATTTGCATATTAATAAAATATATAAGGGTAATTTTAGGCAATTTCTCTATGCATGTATATTTTTCTCTTGCAGGTTCACATTTTACCATAATAATCCTAATGAAATCCTATGATATAAAAAATGATATAAAAATGATATAAAAATGATATAAAAAGTTAAAGGTAAAATTGAATCTTCGGAAAAGTTAAAGGTAAAATTGAATCTTCGGAAAAGGATAAGAGCAACCTTGCACCTTTCACAAATATTAATGTTTTTATCCTTTAAAATTAACCAGCCGATGCAAACATATATGCATCCTTCAGTTTGGTTGTGCTGAAGCAAGTATTAAAACGAACTTTTTTTTTACTAAGAATTTATAGAATTACATGCTTTTAGGTGGCAATGCAATTATTTTTCAACCCAAACCATAAAAAAACCCTTATTTGCAAATGAATGTTGTTAAGTTATCAGGCTGATATAATATTATGATTATTTGACAAACATAAATATTTTTGAGATTTTGTCCAATCAATATTATTTCAACGAGAATTTAGCGAATCAACACAATTTTAATTGCTGTGAATAACTATACAAACTCCAAAAGGTTGCATAGAAAAGATGTATTTTGAAATCAATTGGCTCAACATCAATTCTCATGCTTTCTATTTTTTGGTCCTTGAGATTTGTAGTTTCTTCATGTTTTCCTAATTCATTGGTAATCAATTATGTGAAGCAGGGCCGGCCCTGTTTGGAAGCAACTTATGCAACCGCTTGACACCCCCAAATATTTTTGGAAAAAAGGGCTCCATTTTTAGAAAAAATATGTAGTATTTTTATTAATTTGAATATATTTATATAAATAAAATATATTGATTCTTTCAAAATAGAGTCTTATACATTATGAGAACTAAATATAGATAAGAAAATTTGATATTTATAAGCATTTTTATGTATAATTTATAATATTTTTGCTATAACCCTAAAAATATTAAATTTTACTTTTAAAGCCCTAAGAATATTATTTTTCCTTGAGGCCCCCAAAATCTCAGGACCGGCCCTGATGTGAAGTTTAATCCATTTGTGATATGAAAGTAAAAGAAAGGAAGCAAAAACACTAATTTCCATATTTTACTAATCTACTTTTTGGTCTTATTATTCCTGTAATAATAACAAAAAAAAACAGCCGTAAATATCTTTGCTCCATCTAATTTTTGAATATGGGGATTCCACATATGTCTGGAGTAATTTATAAAAGCCAATTCAGTAAAGATGCGGGTATTATTAATTATGAGGTACTGTTAATAACTTTAAGACCAAGACCATGCTAGTAGTCTAGTACTAATATAAAAATAGGAATTAATTACACAATAATTATAAAGTTCTGAAATTATAAATGGTACCAAATACACTTGGAGGTGGAGAATTAACCAAACTAACACACAAACAGATTTTAACTTCACCAAGTTTCAGTAAAATATTTTTGTGCTATTAAAAATATTTTGAAAGTTGAACAAATACCAGCTTATCGTAAAAATTATCAATTTCATAAATAAGGTAGATCAACTTGTTGTACTGTTTCATTAAAAAATTATCAGCTTCTAAATTAGATACATAATCAGATATTCTTTAAAGAAAATACACAATCAGATTATGTTGGGGAAAGGAAATGGTAAGGTTTAATTTAATAATTTAACCAATTTTATCTCAGAAAAATACATCAAATTGTTTTAATAAATAAACTTTTTGTGGTACTACAAATAATAAAAATGTTGATAATTGACCACACTAGCTCATCGAATAATATCTAAAATTTCAACGGGAAAAAAAAAATACTAAAGTAGAAAATTAGGTAGTAAAAAACAAATTACTCAATAAATGCAATACTTATCAAAAGAATTGAATAATAAGAGATTTATTTTTTTTAATAAAATTAAATACTGGTGGTATTGTTAACCGGCCAACCAAACTCAATTAATGTAATCCTTATCAGTCTTGTTTACAAATCTTATAAATACTAAAGAGTGCCATATCAATTTTCTTACACATTCATCAAAAGCCCCCAAGAAACACAGTCCCCAATTTTCTCCTTCATTTCCAGGACTTCACTACATCAACAACCCTAGCCATGTCGGAAAACATCCTCCCAAACCTTCCCGACGATGTCATCGCCGACCACATCCTGATCCGCCTCCCCGTGAAATCGGCCGGAAGATTCAGGTGCGTGTCGAAGCGGTGGCTATCTTTTCTCTCCGGCAAGAAATTCACCCGAGCCCACCTGCAATTTCACCGCCCTTCCCATACACCCGAAGGCGCCGTCGTCTCCTCGTCGCCGGCGACGGGTTTTTTCACCATATCCCTGCTGGATTTTAACACCGTAAGCTGTACAGCAATGTTACCATTTCCGTTCACGCGCGCGTCAGGTAAACTCGCCGGTTCGTGCGACGGCTTGGTCCTGATCACTCATCTGCAGGGAATGATTCTGTATCTCTGCAACCCGGTAACTTTAAAAACCCAGTGTGTGCAACTGCCGGATTCCGGTAATCACGTGTATAGCTTGGGATATGATTCTTCCCGCGAAGACTACAAAATCGTATCCCTTGCTATGAACAAGCGTGATCATGTATCTGGTGTTGTGCAGGTTTATAGTGTAGGAAGCAAGACATGGACGACGTGTGCAGCGACGTGTTCTTACGGCCGACACGTTCTTTCTGATGGGCTGTTTTTGAATGGATGCTCTCATTGGTTGTTTTCTGATCATGGCCTGGAGTTGGTCATAGTTGCTTTCGATTTCGCTACCGAAGAGCTTGGAACAGTTCCACTACCGAGTGGTCTTGATTATGAAATCGGCTTTTGTTTGGATTTTGCTGTTGTTGGAGGGTTCCTTAGTGTGGGATATGGTTCATCGTTATTGTGTTGAAACCGTTAATCGAAATAGTTTTGTTGTATAAGTACTGAAATCTGTAGTGAGCCTTCTTTGGATTCAGAATATTGTTTCACTTACTGTTACTTCATTGAATTACATTTCGGTATACAGTTTAATGGCGGTTTTGTATCTATCAGATGAAAGATTCTACAGTTTTCTGAAGTAAATGTTTTCTTAAAAAAGGCTATACTGTCACTCTGTGGAAAATGTTGCATTTTACTTGCATCTGATCATTAAATTAGTTGTTTTATTATTGTATTTTATGAACTTAATGGTTGAAATGCAGCAACCTCTCCAGCGTCGCCTGAATACGAAAACAGGACTGATATTATCTGTGTCTGCAGGTTTGCTACACAGGTGAGATGAGTATGTAATATGAAAACTAACAATTTAGAGTATGGTTGTTGTGAGATTCTCCCTCAGTGAGTGTGAAATATTTTGTGTCTTGATTATCCCTCACTGTTGTGTTTCAACTCATTAAAGAATTAGATTAGATTCATCACTTGAGAAAAGAGATGGACTTAGTAATGCTAAAACTGTGGGACAATTTTACAAATGATCTAAAATAGATCTCATAACTGATATTGTTTGCTCTCTTAGAAAGGATCCATGGTTTTTCAGCAGTCATATTTCTGAATCACCAGAAAGATGAATATATATATATATATATACTGCTAAAAAAACGAGTGCTTGGATGAGCACTATCAGTTCTTTAGAATATCCCAGGTACACATGTAACTTTGACCTCAAATGGAATAACACTTCTTATAAAGTCAAGGAATTCAGAGTTGAAAAAACAGAAGCACAAGATTAATACTTATAAGAATAAAGATACTGGTTTTGAGATTCAGTTTATAAGAATGAAGAGAATGAAACAGAAGTCATGAAGATTGCTTGCATTCTCTGTTTACTAATAAAATGTAAGGGAGGTAAGATCAGAAAGGAAAACACGACATATACCGGAGATTATGTCATCGGAAAGGAAACAACGAAAATTCTGTTCTTAAAGAATTCATACTAAAACTTTTCAGTCTGATGCAATATTCTTTGATATTGGCGCCTCAGGTTCAAGAACTTGCAAGCTCGAAAATGCATGGTACATAGATGGAATTTTTTTATAGCTGATTTATATCTTCTCTACTAATTTGAAGTGGGAAAATGCCAGGATAGAGAGATCATGATATAAGGCAGTACGGAGTACTACATATATATCAAGGTTTCATGGAAATGCAGTTCAGCAGTTGTATATCTAAAGTTTCATGTCTTTATTTAATCACTCAATAAATGCTTTGAACACGTAAAGAAAAATAGACATGGGAAAAACAACTCATGATATCAACACTTAATGCATAGTAACAATATGGTTCCCACGTATCATACTACACAAAAAGAAAAATCAGTAGCTCACAATTTCTATACATTTCAACATATATAACTGTCGCTAAAGTTTTTAGTGACGCCTAGAAAGGGCGTGGCTATTTAACATGTCACTAAAATAATTTGACAAGAAAGCGTCACTAGTGCATGAACATAGAGTTTAAGGCGGCTATTTTGAGAATGAAAGGCGGTTTTGAACCGCCGTCTCTGGTTGAGTCGTGCATTGTTGCAACGGTTTTCTTTTATTTAAACCGCCTTGTAAATCTAACAAGTTCGCGGATTAGCAAATTAAGTCCAAATGACGAATACGTTAAACAATAAAACCATAAGGCTGATGAACTCGGCCGATTACGAAAGTAATGACGGCTTGAAGACGTAGAACTTGTGAATAGAACAAAAAAAGGTTATAATTTACAGTTCAACCCTTGATAGTATGATCCAGTTCCTATTAAATGTGAGACAACTTCATCATATTATCCCACAACATCAAAATGTCTCAACATGATTTGAGACTTTCTCTATTCTTTATTTAATTAGTTAAATATAAAATCCCTTTTTTTTCAAGTCATATTTTTTCTTAAAATGCTATACTTGGGTACGCATATACATCTTAAAACTACATGGTAGCCAAAAGTTTATAATTAATTGTCATTTCTCTTTTAAATTTCCGATGTAGGACTAAAGTTTCACCTTAAAACAAATGCACAATGTTGCCATATATGAAACCAAATTCCAATATATAGGATCGAGACTGGCATAGATACCATCACGTGATGAAAACAGTTTCATAACAATTAATATAAATCAAAAGAAAACACAATCTATATAAATAAATAAAAACTTGATACTACTTACAAAAAAGCAAGGTATAAAACAAACTACAATTGAAAACTACAATTGATATTAGAAACTCATACAATATATCGATCTAGCAAACTATTCATGATCATGATGCCAGCAACCCACATAGGAATAACAAACCCTAAAAACCTTGTAGTTATTAGCTCCTTGATGAGAATAGAACTAGAACCCGATGGAAGTTCAGAAGGTGATTGATGATGGTATTCGGGCGGTGGCCCAAATGCCTCGTAATGATAATCCGGGTTTTGACCATAAAGATGTTGTGCCCGAACCACATCTTCGAGAGAGAAGTTAATTTTCTTGATCCCGGGAGACATTTCATGGTACATGATCGCATCCGGGGAATGGGAGTGATCTAGCCCTAATACATGTCCAATCGCATGCATTGCCACGGATTCCAGGTCAAACGCATTCTTTGAATTTTCCGTAGTGAAGTCAACGGCCCAGCTCACGTTAGCATTCAGGTGGATTATTCCTGACGGTGGCAAAAACGTTTGGACCAAATTTTCGTTAGTAAAGTCACGAAAGAACCCTATGTGGATATTCGGCGTGGGTATTGGTGAGTTATCCTCCGTGAAAGTCACTTGAATGATCGACGACCACTTTGTGAAGGCACGGACGAAGGCATTCTTGATGTCAGTTTGACTCAGATAGTCAACCGACTTGTTTTTCAAGAAACCATACGTTATCGTGATTGGATAGGGCGCCCCAGTCCACCTGGTTGAGTCCTCGTAACTCATGCTATCCTCATCTCCGGGGGCTTTATACACAGTCGGATTGTCATCAAGAATTCTGGCTCCCAAAACTGAACCTGGATGAATGACGAAAAACAATATTAACAACATCCGGATAGACGGCATTGCTAACTACTTATTGATAATCTCAAGATGAAGGTATAATTATTGTTCATGGCTTTCATGGTCTATATATAGGACTATGAGAAAGACCAAAATTAAATTGGTTTTGAAACCAGATAAGAATGTGATAGACCTTGGAAAACAAAGCCGACTTGGATTCGATCGGTAGCTACATGATGTAATATTAATTCCTACTCGAATTTGGTAATGGAATAATGGCAAATAATCTTGTTGGGGTTTGCATATGGTTGCATTTTTATATCATTATTCATCATATATGTCATAATACTAAATTTGGTTACGAGAGTTTGGAATAACGGCGTTTTTGACAAAACAAATAAAAACCATATAAAATTGCAAAGCTCATTTATTAAAAAATTACTAAAACGTCCCTGTTAAAATTTTGTAATCAATATGTTATTACATTTACTAAAACTAGCTAATCGAATATAGTATCTAAAATTTCAACGGGAAAAAATAATAACCTAGAAAATTAGGTAGGAAAAAAAAACTCAATAAAAGCAATATTCATCAAAATTTTTGAATAATAATAGAAATTGTTTTTGATAAAAATATTGGATGTTGTTAACCGGCCAAACAAACTCAATTAATGTAATCCTTATCACTTATCAGTATTGTTTACAAGTATTATAAAAACCAAAGAGTGCCATATCAATTTTCTTACACTTCATCAATAATATATCAGAGTCCCCAATTTTCTCTTTCCAGCAAAAACCCTAGCCCTGGGTCTCCTAGATTTTTTACTTTAATTTATATAACAAGCTATATAGCACGTTTGACGAATTCATCATTATTGTGTTGAAAGCCTTAATTAATATGAATAGTTTAGTACTAAAATCTTGTAGTGAGCCTTTGTTGGGATTCAGAAGATTGTTTCACTTAGGCCCTGTTTGCCAGATAAAATATGTACATCAGATCAGTTCAATTAAGTTCAGTTCAGTGAAATGTAATTTGATGAAATTCACACTACTGCAGAAAAAAGGTAATCACGGCGCCAATTAACGGCGGTTTTCGTCGAACCGCCGTGATTTGATATAGTTCCTGTAAAGGAACTAAATTTGGCGCCGTGTAATAGTTATTTTCGGCGGTCTTTTGTTAACCGCCGTAAATTTAAAACGAATTAACGGCGGTTTTTTATTTACGGCGCTATATTCACGGCGGTGGTTGGTAAACCGCCGTATATGTGTCCCGTTCCTTTAAAGGAACGTTGAAAATTTGAACTAAAAATTAATCGAAATTGAGTTTGGATAATATAATTTTTGAAAAAACAAATAATTGAGTTTGGAAAAATTTCCGATATCGCAACTGAAGTGCAATGTTTGAATACAATAGTTTCGTTGTAGGAACTGGAAAAAATGTGTGAATGGAACAGTTCCGGACTCGGAACTTAATAAGTAGTATTGTAAAATTAATCAACCCAAGACCAAAGTTGTAAGTAACCTAACTAATCAAATATTCACACAATATTTTACTAATTAATTATTCTCACATTTTACTTAACTTTATGACAATGGTAACTAAATTGAGTTCGGTTTTTCTAACGAGTGCCCTAGGGCACTCGTTAACGTAAGTCAGATTCCATGGGTAGGTGTATTTTACTCTTGTTAATTGTGTTATCGTAATTACACCATACACAATTGTATGGTTGTCCGTGCCGGGCAATAAATTGTATTTTACTTGGTAAAAGTATGTCGTATCATAATTACTCGGCGCGTATGCTTTTCTATTGGCTTATTTAAACCACATAGATTATTTCATATGGCTTATTTTATTCTTTAAAATTTACTTATAAAAATATTATTATTCAACTTCAAGACCAAACATACTCGAATTTGGATAACTAAATTTTTTTAGTGTATTTATTAAACAATAAATTTTCTATAAAATATTCTGATTAAATATTATTTTTGTCTATTGTAATATATCAATGATTCAATAATATTCCACATGACATTTGTCGTCACTAATTCATAAAATTAAACATTATTATTTAATGTATATCCATGTAAAAAATTCTTTCTAGAATTTTCTAATATTCAAATTTATAAAATATTATTGACTTCATAACAATTAGAATATTATACCAATTATAAAAAAATTACATTCCAATTGTGGGTGGTTAAATCACGTTTTTGATTTAGGTACATTAGCTATTTTTATTTTCAATAAATAATCATCAATCACTTGAACAAAATTTATCACTAGTAACACAGACAACGACGTACTTAAATGATGTAATTAAGGTTACCACACGTAACCCAAAGCAAATACAGACAAGGAAGCATTTTTATGAGGTAATTATTATCAACACAATTAACAAGAGTAAAACTACACTTATCGATGGAATCTAACTCACGTTAACGAGTGCCCTAGGGCACTCGTTAGAAAAACCGAAAAACTTAATATATACTTACAGAAAAATCAAGATTAATTTTTAATTGACCAAACTCTCACTGAATTATCATGTTTGATACGTAGCCTTGAAAGTGAGAAAATCAGCAATAATACACTAAATGATCATGTTTAATATATAAAAGATTAAATTTGAAAGTGAAACGATCAACATTTATCCCAACTAGTAAACATTTATCCCAACATTTATCCCAACATTTATCCCAACTAGTAAAAGATTAAAAAGGACGTTGATGAGAATAGTAACAAACCCTAATTGTAGGAACTATATTAACAGTAATTTGTGGTAAATAAAATTAAAGAATATAAATTATTTAAAACGCATGAATAATTAAATACAAGTTATATTATTTATATTAATCATGCAAAACATGCCAAGAGTTACAAATAATTATGCATACAACATATTAAATATCCTAGACACAAAAGCGTACATCATTATGGAGTCGAGCTAGTCTCCACCCTTGAAACTTATGAGGCCAACAAATGACCACAAAGTCCCATAGGATAAAACCATAAGGTAACATACAAAGTTACCTGAATTTCGTAGAGCCGATATTCAATCACAATGACTTGAATCTCAACTCACTCAGCACCAATGAAAACACCAACACTCTCAATTTAATGTATCTATTACTATCAGTCCAAACGTGTGTCTAACCGTTCTTTTCATATTGACTGATGACTCTATATATATACTACGAAACCTAAGAATTATGAAACATAATTTTCAGCTGGAAAGATTCTCAATCCAATACGCATATGGATTCTGTCACAAAATAAGGTAAATTGTGTTTTAATTATAACATAAGAACTTTCCTTATAAATAATGAAAGTCTTTATTTTTATGGAATAACACAAAGTAATTTCCATAAACCAAAAGAATGTACTCAAAGTAAACATGACTTATAGTCTGATTCCATATCTGGCTAGCTAGCTGTTCGAATATTATGCCACTGATCGAGTGTGACATTTTCCCGGCCCTCATGGCTGGCTCGAGTTCGAATGGATAAATTTTACTTTGGTTTTTGACCTTGAGCTCGACCCGATTCGAGTTTCATGCATGAGCTTGAGCCCAGCCCGAAACATATATCCAGAGTTTGAATCAAAGTTTTCCATCAATGTGTAATATGAATATAAAAAGCCCAGGCACTGATGAAAATGAAAGCATATAAATTAAAGCAGCTTATTTATAGGAATTGTTTTCCTTTTTAAAAACAAGACCGATCGACTTAATTTGTTTGATTAGCCATGCGTGATTATTACTGCAGGGTGGTAATTCTATTTGCACTACCCTAATTACTAATTGTACCACCCACTTTACTTTTTGCTGAAATCAAGATAACTTTTTGTGAAAATAAAAAAGTAACCATATTTGTTTATTAATATAAGTAACCTTTTGTTTTTAACAAATGATTATGAAGTTTTCTTCTTCCTTTATTGTTTAATTTTATTTTCATACTCCATAAAATAATAATTAAGTAAAATTTTAATAGAGCAAGTTAAGTCATTTTTCTGTTTAATACGGTTGAAATAAATTTAACTTCTTTTAGCTAATTGTACCGTTATATACTATTTTATTAGAAATTTTTTTGTATCATTTTTAACTTCATTTTCTCAATTATATATTATATAAATTATAGTGAGTAATATTAAAAGGGAAAGTTTACTTTTTATTGTACAAGTCCATCAGTAAATTTTAAAATTATTAAAAGTTTACTTCCCACATGATTATTTATATTAGACCTTGTTTGCCAGAATTTATCAAATATCGATTTATCAGAACCTAGTATTGATATTAACAACACGAGTATAGAAAACAATTTCATAAAAATTAAGGAACATGATATTTACAAAACAATATCTATCAAAAATAATTAACTTAATTGTGGACTACAATTGATATTACAAAACTCATACACTAGTCATGATCATGAGGCCAGCAAACCACATAAGAGTAACAAACCATAAAAACCTTGAGAAAATAGTACTGGAACCCGATGGAAGATCAGAAGGTGTTTGGTGATGGTATTCTGGCGGTGGCGCGAATGCCTCAAAATGATAATTCGGGTTTGGACCGTAAGGATGTTGTGCCCGAACAACATCTTCAAGAGTGAAGTCAACTTTCTTGATCCCGGGAGACATTTCATGGTACATGATCGCATCCGGGGATTGAGAGTGATCTAGCCCTAGTACATGTCCAATCGCATGCATTACCACGGATTCCAGGTCAAACACATCCTTTGAATTCTCCGTAGTGAAGTCAACAGCCCAGCTCACGTTAGCATTCAGGTGGAGTATTCCCGACGGTGGCAAAAACGCTTGGACCAGATTTCCGGTAGTAAAGTCATGAAAGAACCCTATATGGATGTTAGGCGTGGGTATTGGTGTGTTATCCTCCGTGAAAGTTACCTGAGTGATGGACGACCACTTTGTGAAGGCACGGACGAAGGCACTCTTGATTTCCGTTTGACTCAAATAGTCAACCGATCGACTTGTTTTTCAAGAAACCATACGTTATCGTGATTGGATAGGGCGCCCCAGTCCACCTGGTTGAGTCCTCGTAACTCATGCTATCCTCATCTCCGGGGGCTTTATACACAGTCGGATTGTCATCAAGATTTCTGGCTCCCAAAACTGAAGCTAGTTGAAGGACGATAAACAATGTTAACAGCATTCAGATCGTGGAACGATATTTGAAAGACGGCATGGCTCCTACTACTTTATTGGTAATCTAAAGATGAAGGTTTAATTAATTGTTCATGGGTTTTGGGGTCTATATATAGGAGAAAGATATCGTCTAAGGACCGAAGCTAAATTGGTTTTGAAATTAGAGAGAATATAATTAGACGTTGGAAAACAAAGTTAACTTGGATTTGGTAGTTAAATGTAATATCAATTCCTACTCGAATTTGGTAATGGAATTTGGAATACCGCACAGAATCTTGTTGTGGTATGCATATGGTTGCATTCATGTAACAGCTAAATCCTAATAGGGTTAGGAGAGTTTGAAATTATAATCCTAACTGTATTTTTGAGATAATCCTACTCGATTAAAAATCCCATAACCGAATTCTAGGGTTTTTTTTATTAATAATGAAATATCATTTGGATCCTATTCCTAATTATTTCCGGATTGATCATTTTCATCAATTTCGGATCCCATTCCTTTTTGAAGTAGGGTTCCATTTCAATCTCGGATTCCCTTTTGCTCCCTATATATTCCTACTTTTCATCTACAAAATTCATCAACAAGATTAGTCTCTCAAAAATACCACACAACACACAGAATTGATCGAAAGAAAGAAGGAATATTTGAAGATGAGTCTTAATGGTGACAACAGGATGAACAGCGTGCAGCCATCGGAGCCGACTCTCTGCACCAACGGGTGCGGGTTCTTCGGTACCCCAGCTACAAACCATCTCTGTTCAAAATGCTTCAGAGATATCAAGATGAAGGAGGAGAACGAGGCGAACGCCAAGCTCACCTTCAAGAAGTCCGTGGCTGCAGCTACGTCGGAGAAGTTGACCGCCGTCGATACCACAGTGGAGAAGGTGGCGGAGCTGACTATTGGAGGTGGAGTGGCGGAGGAGAAGAAGAGGCCGAGCAACCGGTGCGGGTGCTGCAACAAGAAGGTGGGGATCACCGGATTCGCGTGCCGGTGCGGCGTTACGTTCTGCGGGACCCACAGGTACCCGGAGGAGCACAAGTGCCCCTTCGACTATAAGGCGCAGGGAAAGGAAGCCATCGCCAAGGCCAACCCCCTTGTCAAGGCCGACAAGATCCAGCGCTTTTGATACATCTGATGATATTGCGAGAAGGAACAAAAATCCTTTCTCATGTAAATACGGAATGTTGTGTATTCCAATTCACTAATGTTATCAAAACTTTTGCCTATGTTCAAGGTCATTTCTTTAATATGTATTTTTCTTGTATGGAATTCATCTAATCATAATTATAATTTTACAATTCATTTATCTACCAACTTGCATTATTTTCCATGGAAAACATTAAAACATAATAAATGTAAACATTAAATATTATCAATACACATTAACATAAAGTTATAAAACTAATTTTTTAGTAACATTACTCTAAAAAGAAAAATAAACCAGCTAGCTAGTGGTAACACTCATTGATATTTTATCATTGGACATTTCGGTGTTTTGGAAAATTATCCCTGAATGAACATAATTATATCGCCAGTCTTATGTTTGCTCACGTACGTGCCGATCGATGACTTCAGCCAAAGCGTAGGAAAGGAAAGGAAATCACCATGTTGTAAGTTACTTTAAGCAATTTCTCTATGCAGGTCCATTTTTCTCCCGCGGGTCCATTTTTCTCCTGCAGTTCCATATTTTACCATAATGCCCTCTGATGGAACCCTATGATTTCAAACCCATTTTTTGCCTTAACAATATTAGGGGTATTATGGTAAAAATACGGACCTGCAATAGAAAAAAGGACCTGCATGGAGCAACCCCCTTAAAAAACGGTATTAGCATACTATACAAATTTTAAAACAACATAGCCACAAGTTTACATGAGATGAGGTTTTAGCCTAAGAGCAAGTCCAACAGATTTGCTATAATAGAGATTTTGTCAATTTTTAGACATTTTGTGTATTTTTCCACTCCAATAGATTTGCTATCCCATTTGCTATTATAGCAAAATTGATGACAGGGAAGATTTGCTTTGCTAAATATGCAGAATGACAAATAAATTTTGAGGAATGGAATTCATGCGCATTGTAAAAGAAAAAAGCTATTTTTGGCAAATTTCTTAATGCAAAAAAAGAAAAAAGAAAAAAAATTAGTGTAGATATCTGCACGGAAAATCTTGTCTAATGTCTACGAACTAAAATTTATTCTCCTATTCTGGAGAAGGAAGTTAGTTAGAGGCTTGGAATCGAAACTTTTATTTCTTCGAACTCACTCAGTTGTTTATCTCAACAAAAAAGTTAACAAGTGTGCCAAGAACTGCTCTGTTAACGCAAAACACATAATTCTTCCTGAGGTGATTGTTATTCTTCCTGAAATTTCGATTATATATAATCTTCAAAGTATAAAACACCAGCAACAAAAACTTACAGAAAAACAATAGTAAAAGCATAAATTTCTGTTTGCATAGATTAGCTAATTGAACATCCTCCGAAGCTGAGAAAACTTGATGGTAGAAGTTACCCACACTTTATTGTACACATTATCAACAAAACCAAAGTATGCAATTCGCCATGGATCTCTGAAATAAAGGATGCACACAACTCCCAAGAAACCTACTGCAAATCCAGGTCCAATACCAGCAAAGAACCATGACAACTGATCAAACTCATCGTCTCCAGGTAGACTATATGTTGCAGGATCATCCTCGGGACAACTGTTCGGAAGCATCTTACCACAAAGTTTGATATTCCCTTTATAAATAGATGGATCATCTAAAGTACTGAAATGAGCCCCCGATGGCACTTTCCCTTCCAAATTATTGAAGGACAAGTTGAGGTAGCTAAGATCATCTATATCCGCTAAACTTTGGGGAATTTTTCCGGAGAGATGGTTCATCGACAAATCTAACGACTCCAAAAATTTCAAGTTGTTGATGTTTTCTGGAATCATCCCAGTCAACTCATTATTTGACAGATTCAGACTTTGTAACCCTCTAAGATTCATCAACTGAACAGGGATTTCTCCATGTAAGCGATTCCCCGAAAGTGATACGAACTTTGCATATACAAGGCTAGAGGTGTATTCCATTTGAACTCCTTTGATGATATTCAACAGTCTTTCATAGTAAATAAAACTTTTCATAAGCTGTTGATGACCCGCTTCATCCGATACCATCTTACGCAAGTTTCCAATGCATGGAGGGATGGTGCCAACCAAATCGTTGAGTGCCAGATCCAAGATTTGAAGAGACGGCAAATGGCAAAGATTTACAGGAATATCCCCGGAAAAATTGTTGGATTCAAGTCTTAGATGTTGCAACCTTAACAAGTCTTTTCCAATCCAATGGGGAATAGAGCCCTGCAGCTCATTATTGCCGAGATCGAGAGTTACTAATGATGACCAGTTCTGCACGGATGATGGAAGTTTACCATAGAGCTTGTTTCCATTCAAATGTAAAAAAAGAAGATTCCTCAAGGAACCAAGCTCATTTGGAATAGTGCCAGAAAGGCTATTATTTGTAAGATCCAACACAGTTAGGTTCGTTAAGCTTCCCAGGCACGATGGAATCCTTCCTGTCAACTGGTTACTGGCAAGAGAAAGAATCAGTAGAGACGTTAAGCTGCATAGATTTGTAGGAATGTTGCCAGTCAATGAGTTTTTGGAAAGATCAATGGTGTCTAGATTAGGAAAAGCAGTCAGGTTGGGGACATGTCCAGTCAATAGGTTGTTGGAAAGAATAATTTCGAATAGATTAGGAAAAGCAGATGAAAACCAACTAGGGATAGTACCAGAGATGCTAGCATTTCTCATACACAAAACCTCAAGATTTCTTTGAGTTTGAAGCCAAGGAGGAAATTGGGTCTCCAAGGAGCTATCGTCCATATCAATGGCCCACAATTGAAAAGGAGGGACCCACTGTGGGCTCACGCTAAAAACAACATACGGGTTTTCACCGAGTCTCTCAAAGAAGGATTCAGACAGGTTAATTGTCAAGAAATTCCGAAAAACATATAATGAATTGAGTTTGGTAAGGTTTCCTACATTGGAAGGAATTGTGCCGGACAGCTGGTTATTATCTAAAAATAGAATTTCCAAGTGTTGTTGGTGTCCAAAACTGGATGGACTAATAGAGTTGAACATATTCCAAGAGAGATCAAGATCAGTTAGGTGTGTAAGATTATTAAACCAACTCGGTGTTTCGCCTCTCAGTTCATTACCTCCCAAGTCAAGCTCTGTTAAAGAAGTCAAGTTGGCAAGACAAGAAGGAAGTGAACCATGAAGCTTACTTTCAGTGAGATAAATATTAGTGAGGCTTGTTAGGCTACACAACGAATTTGGAAATATTCCAGAGTCGAATGAATTGTCTGAAAGATCGAGATAAGTAAGAGAAGTCAACTTTTCAAACATGTTCGGAATGGGGCCTTTTAATCCGGATGAACGAAGACCAAGAACTTCAAGGTGGGTAAGATTGAACAACCAAGGGGAGAGGGGAGAGTTGAAGTATGTTTCAAAAGTGTCATCATTATCAAGGTCAAGGCTTTGGACACGGTGAGTGAGATTGTGACAAGTAATCCCACTCCAAGAACAACAATCGCGTCCCGTCCAAGATGAAAACAGCGATGTATCGTTGTTAAGGCTTGCTTTGAATTCCACGAGAGCTTCCCATTCACTTTCTATGCATGTAGAAGTTGGAGATGAATCAACTAAAGCTTTTTCTGCGAAGAGAATAAGAAACATGAGCAGAAGAAGCATACTTGTGTGCATGGTTTATCTTGATTCGAAATGCTAATTTGTGTGTGTATGGTATCTTTCGGATCCTGTCTAATTTATACTACTCTAGTCAATATACTACATGCATTTCGATTTCGAAGTCTTTTGTGGAAAAATTTAGTCTGCAAAGTCTTTGCTGATACTGATATACCAGTCAACTTGGCTGGTTGTGTGGAAATTAAAGCTACAGAGATTTTTTTTTCTAAATTGCTAAATGTAGCCCGAGTTTTTGCTCTTGTACCACATAAATCATACTAAATGACAACAATGCCCTTGTATTTAGGTTAGAAGTTTTTCATGCCCTTGTGGAAAAATGGGGATATTTTTGTCATTTCACCCAGTATTTTGGGCTGCAAAAGCAAAAACTTGGGCTACATTTAGCAACACCCAAATTTATTTATTTTTGTTCCGGGGTATCAAAATATCAAGAACAAGAATGGTCTTTGCTGATAATAACAAGTTGGCAGTGCAAATATTCAATTCAAGACACGTATGACGTTTTAATTTGAAAAGTTATGCTAATCCAAGAATTAGTGCATGTTTTTTATTCTGATTTAGATAGGCATAAAACTTTTTCTGAGAAAAAATTCTCGCTTCTTTGGTCATTTCAGAGCATTCAATTCATTCGCAGCTAGCCAGAATTTGATCATTTAGTAATAGGCATTTGGAATAATATAGAACAGAAATCATATTAAGGCGGTTGCAGAGAATAAAGATGTCCACTGGAATTTCTGCCATTCTCTACATGCTGATCTCCGGGAGTGAAAACTGAAAAGCATATATATTAAGGCGGTGGGAAAATTGAAGCTAAACAAGGCTTCACCCTCTCAGTGTTTCTGTTCGGTTCATATAAATTGAATTTTTATATGAATTTAAAAAAGATTATTTGAACTTAAAAAACTTTATCTGAACTTATTTGAGCTCAACTCATTTGTATTTAAAAACTTTATCTGAACTCATTTGAACTTAAAAACTGAGCTGAATTAAAATATATAGATAAAATGAACTGAACTAAATTGAAACTAACTTAAATATATGTGATCATTTCCAATATATTTGAATTTTTATATCTAAATATAACATTAATAAATATGTTGAAATAAATATGTTGAAAATTGAAATGAAGTGTAAATTAATGTGTTGAAAAAATAATTGGTATAACTTAATTAACATTAATTTCATCAAATTATATTTTGACTGAACTATACTGAATTGAACTGGACTGAACTAAATTTTACTGAATCGAAGTAAAAATTAATGTGTTGAAAAAAAGCAGTATGAATAAATTAACCATAATTGTATCAAATCATATTTTCACTAAGCTAAACTGAACTGAACTGAAGTGAAAAATAATGTATTGAAACAAAGAACCGGTATGACTAAACTAAACTGAACTGAACTAAGTATCATCAAATCATATTTTTATTGAAACTGAACTAAACTAAATGGAATTGAACTGAACTCAAATGAACAATTAAGCTCAAAAGAACAAGGTACTACGACGCATGATAGTAAAATCACAAAATATTCTTAGCATTATTTAAATTATTATAATATACAATATTGAACAGAACTGAACAAAATTGACATAAAAAAATATTAAAATGTTGAACTGATCAAAACTTAAATTATCTAAAAAATTAATAAGTTTGCTGAACTGAACTCATCTGTACTGAAAAAAGATTATCTGAACTTGTCTGAACTCATCTGAACTAAAAAATATTTATCTGAACTAAAAAAAGTTTATCTGAACTCATCTGAACTAAAAAAAAAAAGATAAGTTCTAGAGAATGGAACCTTAGCCAAAAGCATGTTTGCTAGAACTTTTTTGTAAATCAAATTAGTTCAAATTTTGTATGTTTAAATTTATTTTGGTCCAATATAGTTAAATCTTTTGTAGATAAATCTTTTATACTTAAATATCATGTCTCGCTTCTTTGGTCATTTCAGAGCATTCAAATCATTCGCAGCTAGCCAGAATATATATTTGATCATTTAGTAATAGGCATTTGGAATAATATAGAACAGAAATCATAGGGTTGTCCACTGGAATTTCTGCCATTCTCTACATGCTGATCTCCGGGAGTGAAACTAAATAAATAAATATGTTTATAACTAAATAAATAAATTTAGTTAAATCTAAATATAACATAATTAATAAATATGTTGAAACAAATATGTTGAAAACTGAACTGAAGTGTAAATTAATGTGTTGAAAAAATAATTGGTATAACTTAATTAACATTAATTTCATCAAATTATATTTTGACTGAACTATACTGAATTGAATTGAACTGAACTAAATTGTACTGAATGGAAGTAAAAATTAATGTGTTGAAAAAAAGCGGTATGAATAAATTAACCATAATTGTATCAAATTGTATTTTCGCTAAGCTAAACTGAAGTGAAAAATAATGTATTGAAAGAAAGAATCGGTATGACTAAACTAAACTGAACCGAACTAAGTTTCATCAAATCATATTTTTATTGAAACTGAACTAAACTAAATGGAATTGAACTAAACTGATATGAACAATTAAGCTCAAAAGAACAAGATACTACGACGCATGATAGTAAAATCACAAAACATTTTTAGCATTATTTAAATTATTATAATATACAATATTGAACTGAACTGAACAAAATTGACATGAAAAAATATAAAAATGTTGAACTGATCAAAACTTAAATTATCTAAAAAATGAATAAGTTTGCTGAACTGAACTCATCTGAACTAAAAAAAAATGAGTAGGCAGTAATGTTCTTCTTCACTTCACTGCTAAAAGCCAAAATGGGGATTATTTATTAGGCTGTTGATGAATCAGTGGCTGGAAAACTTAGTGTAGAAAATCTATCACTTTGGCAGCGCACATTACATAACCATACCACAACTCCCTGAGCTCGCCGGACTTTCCCCTCGGTGATCCTATGCGTGACATTACATAAACAATGCGTACATTTCCTCCACCGCTAAGTTTATTGGTGATCCGATAACGGAGCTCTCTGAGGTTGCATGAGGAGGGGCTTGTAGGAGGCGGTGGTGGTGGCTAGGAGCTGGGGTGGGGCGACAGGAAAGATATGGCGGTGGTGCTTGCGTGCGTGTGGCAGAGCAAATATTGTTGGTAAATTTATGGGTTTAATCAGAATTTATAAGGTTTAATACTACTTAAGGTCTAGTTCAAAGTATTAGTTATGGAATTAGTTTCAAAAGAGTATTATTTTGATAATTAGTTTCAGCAATAAGGTTGTTTAGGAAAAAAAAACTTGTTAACATGCATCACACTTTCAAACCTGATCTTTTACATATATACTAAACATTATCACTTGAGACCAATTAAGACCAATTAAGACAAGTCTCAATTGAGAATTTGTTTACTTTCCATCATAAACCTTAATTTAAAATCTAAAGATTTTAATGTTTCAAATTCGGATAATACATGTAAATTAAAATTCCAAATAATGTAGTACCTTTATTGACCCTTTTATTAATAACTTTCTACCAGTTCTACGTATATACTAATCAAAAAAATTCTGGATGGTTATACACCTCCCCAGTTATACTATAAAGTCCTTCGTAATTTAAAACATCCGATTTCTTCAGTCATGCCCATAATATTGTGTATTTAAAAATTTTCATTCACCTCAACATACATGTACCTTCAAATAATATCAAGGGTAGTTAGTGAAGTACAAAAAGTTACGGACGTCCAGCAATAAAATCTGGGCGTATTTTAGCCAACCCCAAAATTTTAATTGAGCATTTAGCATTAGAAATGCTCTTCCTCCAACTTGGTTTCATTTAACACTTTTTGTTCGATTTCATTTTAGTATCTATTTTCAAAAAAAAAAAAAGAGTAAAATTACTTATATTTACCCGTAAGGAAAAGTCTTGGGAGTGACCGTCACTATATAGTGACCGGACTAAATTATAAATAGTGCAATAAAGAAAATCAAGGAGTGACCAATTTGCAATGTTTAAAAATTAAAAAAAATCACGCGCTACAGTGTTTCCGCGCGTGTACAGTGTTTTTCTACAGTGCGCTACAGTGTACTTCAATGTTTCAAGTTAAAATGTCCATGTTTTATGTTTCAAGTTAAAGTGTTCATGTTTCACGTTAAAACGTCCATGTTTTATGTTTTAAGTTAAAATGTTTATGTTTTATATTTCAAGTTAAAATGTTCATGTTTCAAATTAAAGTGTTCATGTTTCACGTTAAAACGTCCATGTTTTATGTTTTAATTTAAAATATTTATGTTTTATGTTTCAAGTTAAAGTGTCCATGTTTCACGTTAAAACGTCCATGTTTCACGTTAAAACGTCCATGTTTTATGTCTTAAGTTAAAGTATTTATGTTTTATGTTTCAAGTTAAAGTGTTCATGTTTTATTTTAAAACGTCCATGTTTTATGTTTTAAGTTAAAATATTTATGTTTTATGTTTCAAGTTAAAATGTTCATGTTCATGTTTTAAGTCAAAATGTTCATGTTTTATGTTTCAAGTTAAAGTGTCCATGTTTCACGTTAAAACGTCCATGTTTTATGTTTTAAGTTAAAATATTTATGTTTTATATTTCAAGTTAAAGTGTTCATGTTTCAAGTTAAAGTGTTCATGTTTCACGTTAAAACGTCCATGTGTTTTATGTTTTAAGTTAAAATATTTATGTTTTATGTTTCAAGTTAAAATGTTCATGTACATGCATGTTTTAAGTCAAAATGTTCATGTTTTAAGTTAAACTATTTATGTTTTATGTTTTAATGTAGCAACTCGACACTGTAGCGGCTCGGCACTGTAGCGCGTGGCTTGACACTGTAGCACGTGATTTTTAAAAAAATTCTGAAATTGCAAATTGGTCCCTCCGTGTTTTTTAAACTTATATCCTATTTGCAATTTAATCTGGTCACTATATAGTGACGGTCACCCAAGAGTAGAGCTGTCGATTCGGGTCTAAAGGTCGACCTCGGGTTCGGGTCTAAAAAGGTTCGGGTCAAACGGGTCGGGTTCAAACGGGTCTAAAATATCTTTTCGGGTCTTGTCGGGTCGGGTAGGGTCGGGTTCGTGTCGGGTTGATGTCGGGTTGGGACTATTCATCGGGTCGGGTTGGGTTCGGGTCGGGTTTTATAGGGTCGGGTTGGTATCGGGTCAGTTTTATTTTCGTGTCGGGTTCGGGTCAAAATATTATATTTTGACAAATACTCATAACTATATTAAATTTAACAATTATTGTAACTTGTATTAACACTTCGGTTCGAAAGAAACTCTAGTTTTAAATATGAATATTAAAATGTCAATAATCACGATGTCTGTAATAAATTAAATTACCAAAAAATACGATATCAACAAGTACTCTATTTTATATTAACACCAAAATAACATGAAATGAAATAATTATTGGGTTAATTTTGATATTAGAATTGAGCATATTTGTTGGGCTTACTTTTGTTTTAAAGCCCCAAACCCCAAACCCCAAAACTCAAAACCCACTAAACCCTAAACCCACCCACTAAACGCTAAACCCACTAAATTGATGTAATTAATCGAATTGGAAACCTACTTAACTAACAACGATAACTAAATTGAAATAAATTTACCAAAAATTAATCCTTAATTTAGTTTCAATAAACACTTAAAAATAAATTTAGTTACTTCCAAATATTATATTTAATATTTTTTATAAATACTATGAAATAATTTATATTGAATTTTACTAATCAAATGTCAAACCTTACTTGACTTTCCATACGTAACTGAGTTTTAGTGCTAACACACTAACTTAATTGTATTTAACTAACCAAATGTCAACTATTACTCGACTTTATACAAAAATTAATTAAGTTCAATTTAACTATACAACTGTTAACCATCACTTAATTTATAATAATCAAGTAACTTATATTTATTCAAAAATATGGATTCTCTATAAATTAGTGATTAATGTTTACTTTGTTACTTTTTGACAATTAATGAACTTCATTAACTGACTTTGTTTACTATGAGTTGAATAGAAATAATTAAAGGTCAAATATTACTTGACTTTTATAAACGAATGTAACTAGTATATTGTATTTAAGTAGTGAAAGATCAAATATTCCTTGATTATCTATAAATACTGGATAAATTGAGTTTAACTAGTGTTAGATCAAACTTAATTGATTTTCTAAAAACACTAACAAGTAAATTAAAATTAAATAATAAAATATCAAATCTTACTTGAGTTTCTATAAACACTGGAACTAAATTGAGTTTCACTACATTCCCTTATAGTTCAACCCAATTTTATACTTGATGAGTTAAAAATTGTATCGTCGCCAGAGATTATTCAATTTAGCTCAAGGCATTATGACGACATGATCTTCATAAAAAAAAATGAATTGAAATAAATATTAATATACACAATATACTGAATTGATATTTTTATACTTATATATATATATATATATATATCAACTCTACTAGAGAAAATATGCTCTTGTAATAAACATATTATTTTTTACTGAACAATTGCTATAATCCACCAAATTATTCCTATAATGGACTTTGCTAATATCCAATATTTAAGCTCATTAATGGCATGTCTATGTTGTAATTCATTCAAAAAATTGCAGTGATTATAAATATATTTATAAACATTTTTATGGGAAACAAATTGTAGTGATCATAAACATTTTTACACCAATTCTATTACTACTGCTAGTTCATGAACTTAATTTTAGAGTTCGGGTCATTTTCGGGTTTGTGTCAAATCGGGTTCGGGTCACTTTCGGGTTCGGGTTCGGGTCATTCTCGGGTTCGTGTCGGGTTAAAATTTATTCGGGTTCGTGTCGGGTCGAATTTGACCTAATATTCTCGGGTTTTAATCGGGTCAAAAGGTCATTCGTGTCGGATCAGTCGGGTCGGGTTTTTCGTGTTCGGGTCTGAATTGACAGCTCTACCCAAGAGACCAACTCAAAAGCAAAATTTGTATAGCTGAACTAATTATAATCAAAATTTCATAAAATTGTTCTTGAAATATACATTCCAACATTCTGGGATTGTTACAAGCAATCATTGAGATGCAACTCATACTATATTTGAAACCTAGCTAGATACCGGCCGGGATGACGGACCTGCGGCCATTTGCTCCATAAAACCTAGCATATACTGTTCTAAGATGGCTAACTGCGTAACCGTTTTCTTTCCCTACCCTCTTCGCTAAAACCCGGTTCTTCTCGACCTCGAGCTCTACTCTTCTCTGGTCTGCATTTAGAGTGCACAATGGGACCAGTTGATGCATTCAAGTACACGACATCCCTATACATCCACTCGTCCGTCTCATCGCAGTAGAACTCCTCAAAAGGCTCTGTGCACAGTGCGCAAAGCTTCTGATCATCATCGCCAGCAAGAACGTAATTAACAGCCACCTCTTCTTTTTCGTCGACATTCTTTTCCACGGCAGCATTCTCGACGTCGTCTGCACCAAACCACTTGCGAGAAGGCTTCAGCCTGGTTTTTTTAGACGCGTTGCGGTTCCTGGACGCGTGCCAGTCCATGTGGCTCCGGTGAGTGTCTTGGCACTTGAAACGAAGGCCGCACGCCGAGCACTGTCTCGGAAGATCGGCGTATAGAGCTGCTATCGCTGATTCGTGACGAACCTTGAGGAAACCTGGGTTGAAATCAAGAGCTACTTGATCTTTTGCAGAAACGACGACGTCTTTGCCGAAGGAGATTAAACCTTGGGCCAACAGAAAACTGTACAAACCAGACAGTGAGCTACTCACAGAGGGAGCTACTCCCTGGTATTGCATTGATGGCTGGACATTAGGGATTTGGGTTGCCACGTGTCCCTGTGAAACATATCCATTATTGAGCATTGGCCTGAATGAAGGTGAAGGTGAAGGTGACGGTGCAGAAAAGGGATACTGCGGTGCGATCTGGGGCTGACGTGGAAAATTCATCATGTGCGGACGAACTTGCGGTTGATAATAATTGTTTCTATGATTGTACATGATGTTCAGCTGTCTATAGGGTGCAATGCGGATGCAATATGATAATTTGAGAATTAATTAATGAGAAAAACACACAAATTAATACAAATTTGTAAGAGATTATTGGTATAAAATCCTTTTAGAGAATATTACAAAGATTGGAAAACTTCAACGAGATGTGATAGCAATCCCGTAAATTCTTATGTCTAGCTAATCTAATACGTGGGTACTTTATATATAGGCAAAATCCAATGAATCCTTTTCCAGGAAGGATTCATAAACCAAACCTGATGAAAAACCTTTTCTAACAAGGATTCAAGCACTAAACCCAATTAATTAATGAATCCTTTTTTAATAAGGATTAAAACACCAAACTTAATTCAATAGTGCGTGGGATAATTACCGTTAAATTATCGGTGTAAAATCAACAAATTACAGAAAAAACACATGCTAAATCCAATCAACTCCGATTTAGCGGCATTAATAGTTTTAGTGAGCTTATATAACTAACTGCACACGAACCTCCAACGTTGATCTTCACTGTTGATAAAATCACAAATAATGCACTAAACACTATCGATTTAACTAAAATACAACACATGGTCATCATTTATTTGACTCAAGCTTAAAACGCTAACAAACTAATGGAAACTCAGAACATTTCAAGAACATATAATCATTATCGCAGCATATGACCCTGTTTACTAGAGCTTATTTCTACCACGTATTGAACTGAACTGAACTGAACTAAACTGAACTGAATTGAATTGAATTGAACTGAACTGAACTGAAGTAAAAATGATATATTGAAAAATGGAATCAGCATAACTGAATTAACCTGAATTTCATCAATTACATTTTCACTGAGCTGAACTGAACAGAACTGAACTTAACTGAACTGAATTGAACTGAATTGAACTGAACTACAGATAAGCTCTGGTAAACAGGGCCTACATATCACTATTAAGTGTAATTGGGAGATATAAGGCTCTCTCTAAACGCCATAGTTGCAACAATCTTGCATGAACCAAAATCCATGACTTCCCTCCAAACTCTACTCCTCCAATTATACGCAACCAGCTCGTGATTAGACTTGATCACCTCGAACTTACCATACACCTCGGAACCCGACTTTCGCAATATAAACTCATCCTCTCCCAAAACACCAACAACATTGAGCCAAGTCGGCGTAACAACATTGTCATCACAGAAACTGTGACTTGTCCAAGAATCTTGGACGCCATACTCTTTCATCACCCAAAAATCAATCACGCAAAACATGTTGAAGCTACATGTCACAGTAAGGCACCCTCCAATAACAGTGAGTCTCCATATTCTCCACTTTCCGTCGGATTGTTCAGCTTGAAACAAATCCTTACGAATTAGTGGCACTTCTTCAAATTCCTCACGGGCGAAATTGAAAGCAGCAATAACAAAAAAATTTTCCCTACAAACCAGCCAATGTAGGCAGCCATTTACAAACTCTCCACCGCCATAAACATATCTGTACGGAAGTTTACCAATAACCCTCCAAGTTTTCATTCTAACACTATAAACACACGCATTATTAACACCACTAATTATTCCACTCGAATTGTTGAAAAACGCGACAATTTTGTAATCATCCATGGAGCTATCATAACCCAAACCATAATGACAAAACCGACAATATTCAAACTGCGGGATTACCGCAGTTTTTGAAGTAATGGGATTGATCAAGATCAGATTCCGCCTGTTACTACAATAATCCAGTTGAATTAGAACCAAGCCATGGCAAGAGCCAACAAGTTGAGCATGCGCATCCTGAAGATCTAGAGTACTCAATGGAAGTTGTGAGTGTATGGCTTTATTTGAAGTTTCAGTCCATGAGGCTCAGCTCGAGCGTTTGGAGCTGAACTTGGAAGAATGAAGGGAAAATGCACACTCTGGATTTTCAGCCTAGGATGCTCGGCTAGAGCATTTTGAGCTGAAAATTGGTTGACTAAGTTCTTGACTTTTTCTAGTATAAATAGAGGGGGAGGGACTTAGGAAAGAAAGAGAGCAAACATGTAGAAAGAGATAAGTCTCTTGAGACTTGGGGGAGCCGACCGACGAGGGCTAGAACAAATAGAGAGAAAGGAGAGATCTTGAGAGAGAGTTGTAATCCTTGTAATCTCGTTTGTGATCTAGTGGAACCATTCTTGCAGGACGTAGGTGGAAACACCGAACCTGGGTAAATCTCGTGTTCTTGAATCTCTCTTTGAATTTCCTTTGAATCTTGTCAATTACTAGTTAGATCCATCGTGTTTATGCGTTCCGCTGCGCGTGTATTCGTCGCTTATCCGCAACAAATTGGTATCAGAGCATTGTTTGTGGTTGATTTGTGTTGTCTAGTTTGTGCCCACAAGGTGTTTGATAAATTGTCTCTTGTACACTGTGCTTGTTTTGTGATTGCGGAGACTTGTAAAGTCGATATTGAGAAGTTTGATAGGTCTGATGACTATGGGTTCATGAAGGGTGAAGATGCTAGCACTTCTAGGCGGTATGGGGCTTGTCAATGCTCTTTCGGGAGCGGAGAAACTCTCTCTACACGGGATGAGGCGAAGAGGGAAAATGTGTTGTAACACATTGGCTCTTAGCTTTGTGGAAAGTGTTGAGTGGGGTGGTACATTGCAAGTCGGGTTTGGAGGTGTGGTTATAGCTAAGGTCCCTTTGCATGACGAAGACATTGTCACGATGGTTATTTCTCAAGGCGCGGTTTTTCACATTCAAGGTGGCGAAAGGGCAAGGGTTGGAGCACACGGTTGACATCCTACAACATGGGAGGGAAGATATCACCCTTGATGGTGTTGTAGGGGCCTTAAGTATAAGGAGCACAAGAGGACGGATGGAGATGGGGTCTACTAGTGGCGACGACTTGGTGGTGCACCAAGGGAGGTCGGACAAGGGATATTTCAAAGGTAAGAAGATGTCGAAGTAGGAATCTTGGAACTCGGGGAATCGAGGAGATGTAACTACTAAGAGAAACGAGGATAAAGATGGTCAAGTATCGGTAGCTCAAGGCTCGGACCAAGGATATGAGGACTTCAAGGTCCTTGTAGTGTTGATCTCTTGCTCGGATGAAAGTTGGATCATGGACTCCGTTTGCTCATCCACATGACACCGAATGAAGGTTGGTTGAAAGTTACGAAAGCACCTTTTGAGTGGAGTAGTGCTTGGGAACAACAAGTCATGGAAGGTGGTGGGAATTGGTTTAGTGAGAATCAAGACCCATGATGGGATGGAGTGGATTTTGACGGAGGTGAGTCTCGGGATTGCGTAGAAACTTAATTTCACTTGGTACCAAAAGGGCATTTGTTAGAAAGGTCGAAAGAAGGTGTAGATAGTCACCAAGGCTGCATTTGTGGGTTTTCACGAGAGCAGGGTGGTAGGTGATCTAGCGACTACTGTGGAGGTAGGGAAAACTTCTTTGGTAAGCCTTAGGTACAAACGAATTGGTCATGGAAGTGAAAGAGGGTTAAAGGAGTTGAATAAGCAAGGGTTGTTGGGGGTGACAAGCTTAGCAACATAGAGTTTTGCGGGAAGTTATGGCAAAGACACAAGGGTAAAGTTTGCATACTCCGTCGAGGTGACTCGGAATGCGTTGAGTTAGGTGCAATCGGCTTTGTGGGAGCCGTCAAGGACGCAAACTCTAGGTGGGGGTAGGTATTTCATCACGTTCTCGTAAAGTTTGGGTGAACATCTTGAAATCTAATGACGGGGCCTTTTGGCAAGTTCATGGGTTGGAAGAAGATAGTGGAGGTCCAAACGGGGAGAATGATCAAGAAACTTCGGACGGATAATGGTTCAAAGTTCTTGGGAGATGAGTTTACCGGCATGCTAAGGAAATGAGATAGTTTGGTATAAGACTGATCATGGAACCCCATAACAAGATGGCCTTGTGGAGAGGATGAACCAGAACTCTTCTTGGTAGGGTGAGATGCATGTTATTCGAAGCCGGTTTCCCGAAGGTGGTTTTCTTTGGTGGCTTTGGAGTGTAAGACACTTGAAGAAGTGTGGAGTGGTTTACAACCTAAACTCGACAAGTTACGTGTGTTTGGTTGTGTAGGTTCTATACACCAAGTAGAGACAAGTATGATCCCAGAGCGAGGAGATGTATGTTTCTTGGATACTGAGTAGGTGTGAAGGGTCGAAAAATATGGAACAGTGAAGGTAAAGATTCATTGGGTATCAATAGTTGGGATATCGTTTTCAGAGGGTCCAAATACTACAAGACCATAGCGACTCAATGTGGCCAAGTATAGCAGGGAGTTTGCTATGAAAGGGTCAAGATCGAGGTGAAGCTATTGGGGAATGGTAGTGAAGTTTGGGAGGGTGAAGACGAAGACATTGATAACAAAGATGTCATCTTTAGAAGGTCTGGATACTACGCGGCCGTAGCAACTCAAGGAACCAAGGATAGCAAGGGTGTTGCTAGAGAAAGGGTTGAAATTGAGGTGGAGCTACTGGGGAAGTGTGGTGAAGATCGAGAAGGTAAAGATGATGGCATTGATAGCTAGGATGTCGATTTTTAGAGAGTCCGAATACTACATGGCCGTAGCGAGTCAACGAACCAAGGATAGCAAGGATGTTGCTAGAGAAAGGGTTGAAATTGAGGTGGAGCTATTGGGGAAATGTAGTGTACTACATGGCCGTAGCAACTCAAGTAACCAAGGATAGCAATGATGTTGCTAGAAAAAGGGTTGAAGTTGAGGTGGAGCTATTGGGGAAATGTAGTGAATATCGGAAGGTTAAAAATGATGGCATTGATGATAGGGAGCCTGGTGTTGATGATCAAGGTGGAAGGGATCATGACGTGATCAAGGACTTGGATCATACAACTTGATAAGGGATCGACCTATGAATGAGAGACCCAGACACCGAAGAGGTATGGTAATGCTTATGCAGTGGATTTTGCTTTGGTTCCGCCGAGGAGTGGGATAACTCGGAACCTAGATTTTATCTAGAGGCGATGAGAAGCAAAGAGCACGAGTCTTGGAAGTGTGCAATGGAGAATGAGATGGCATCACTTGAGGAGAAACACGGGAACTAGTGGACATACCTAGAAACTAACAGGTGGTTGGTTGTAAATGGGTGATCAAATGGAGAAAAGGCATTATGGGGTTTGAAAAGCCTAAGTGTAAAACGAGGTTGGTGACTAAGGGCTTCACGGAAAAGGAAAGGGGTAGACTATGATGAAAAATACTCCCCCGTGGTGAAGCACACGTCGAGGTTTTGCTCGCGATGGTAAATCAGGTATGATTTAGAGTTTGAGCAAATGGATGTGAAGACAATTTTACTTCATGGAACTCTTGAGGAGCGGAAACATTGCTTAACCGAAAGGTTTAATCAAGGTTGGATGTGAAGGAAAATGTATGTCTCCTTAGGAAATCTCTTTTGTGGCTTTGAGATAATCCCTGGACAGTGGTATCTTAGATTTGATGAGTTCATAGTTGTGTTTATATCAAGTGGGGTGAAAAGCTTTGGAAAATTCTTGTTGCTATGGATGACATGTAGCGGTGAAATACAAGAATGAAATTCATAGCTGGAAAATGTATGGAGTAGTGAGTTGGAAATGAGAAACATGGGAATGGCCGAGAAGTTTTCCAGGATGGAAATCATGCGGGATAAGAGGCGCGGTGGATTTGTGTCTCAGTGTGATTATCTCTGGAAGGTGGTGGGTCAGTTCGAGGTGTTGAAGGCAAAGGTGGTTAAAAGACCTTTGGAAACTCATTGTAAACTCTCCGCGGAGATGTCGTGGAAGACCAAAGAGGGTCGAACGAGCATGGAGCGGACTCCTTATGCAGGTGTCGTTTGGAAGTCTCATGTATTCCATGGAGTGCACATGGTTGGACTTAGCACGTGCGGGAAGCCTTGTAAGCTGGTTTAAGACAAACCCAAGTAGTGAACATTGGGAGGCAACGAAGTGGGTTCTTCGGTTGTGGAAACTTCTAGTGTTGGTTTTAACTACGGAAAGGGTGAATGAAGGTGAGGATAAATGGCTACACTTCATTTGAGATGTCTTCGTCGAGGAGTTCATTGTAGAGAAAATACACATGGGCGAGAATCCGACGGATATGGTTACAAAGGTGGAATTGGAGATCAAGGTGAGGCATGTCGCGACTTGATCAAATGTCATAGTGTTCAGCATCCAGGAGTGGGTGTGGAGAAAAGAGGTTCTCAATATTGTTGGTTGTTTGGTATCCATAAAGCCAAGGTGGAGATTTGTGAGTGTATGGCTTTATTTGAAGTTTCAGTCCATGAGGCTCAGCTCGAGCGTTTGGAGCTGAACTTGGAAGAATGAAGGGAAAATGCACACTCTGGATTTTCAGCCTAGGATGCTCGGCTAGAGCATTTTGAGCTGAAAATTGGTTGACTAAGTTCTTGACTTTTTCTAGTATAAATAGAGGGGGAGGGACTTAGGAAAGAAAGAGAGCAAACATGTAGAAAGAGATAAGTCTCTTGAGACTTGGGGGAGCCGACCGACGAGGGCTAGAACAAATAGAGAGAAAGGAGAGATCTTGAGAGAGAGTTGTAATCCTTGTAATCTCGTTTGTGATCTAGTGGAACCATTCTTGCAGGACGTAGGTGGAAACACCGAACCTGGGTAAATCTCGTGTTCTTGAATCTCTCTTTAAATTTCCTTTGAATCTTGTCAATTACTAGTTAGATCCATCGTGTTTATGCGTTCCGCTGCGCGTGTATTCGTCGCTTATCCGCAACAGAAGTTTTACCGCTGATGAGATGGTTTCGTTAGCTAACTTCAACGTCCATAAAGCGAACTTGGGATTATAGCCTTCGAGGATGACACCTTCAGGTTCTTGGTGCGTGCGGCAGTTGAGGTGGGCCCTGGCGAAGTGGGGCCTGGAGAGCAAAGATCGCCATGGTTTGGAAACGCACCTGAATCTGCCCACTGATTTCACTGGAAGGCGGGTTAGTATGTTGTCGGCGATGACCTCTTCGGGAATATGTGGGAGGAACCAGGACATTGCTAAATTTATTTTTTCTCAGAGGAGATTACGACTTGTTAACCCTAACTAGATAATTATTGGGTCAGTATCTCTCATATAATTTTGTTGGGATGGAATTGAATCATAATTCTAGTCTGGTTTGAATATATAAATAAGGTACATCCAATTATGTTTGTAATAGGGTTAGGTAGTCTGGTTGGCATCTCCAATCGTTTGTTTTGTTCAATATATATAAGGCTTTTCAGAGTTCCTCTTCATTACTCAATGCTACGCTAATTACCTAATTAGTACAAAGATGTTAATTACCTAATTAGTGGAACTATATAGTTAGGTGCCTTAACCCCAAAGTTTTTTCTGAAGTAACTAAAGTCAAATTTGTTATTACTCTGTTATATGTTCAGTTAATCAACTAACAATCAAGCATTTGACCTATTTGGAACCATTTAATATGTTCAATAAAAAACTTGACTTTTGAAGAAAAAAATCCAAAAATTATGTAAATTGACACAAATAACACGAAAAAAATAATCCATGACGCTCAATAGCTCATTTATTTAAGATGTTGTATTTTCTACTGGTTCTTGAATTTTAGAAATTCTTTTTAGCCGTTTTCATCTGATAAACTTTTTTTCTACCGTTGAAACTTTCAGACATTTTACTTCAGGTCAAATTTTCTTATTAAAGATATCAAAGAGTTCTTCAAATTTTGAAAATTAGAGATTTTTTAACTTGTGGGCACTTATATAAGAGCAAAAAGACAAAAACACTTTCACACTTTGAGGGTTTTATCATTAGGACTTTTACAGACAGCCTTATTAATTTCTCCTAAACTGATTCAATAGTTATAATGTCAGCTGCCTATGAGGGTTTTATCATTAGGACTTTTACAGACAGCCTTATTAATTTCTCCTAAACTGATTCAATAGTTAAGATTGATGTGCTGCCAGCTGCCTATGATATGCTTGTAATTATTGTTCTTATTTCAGTTACTTTAAGCTATTGCATATTGAATTCCTTTTCGAAAGAACCAATGCTCAAGCTATATTAATTAGTTTGGAATTGTGTAACGGATTTCCCTTTTTATTTCTTAATATATTGTATTATATTAAGGCCTCGTTTGGCTATCAGCGTTTAGCTGTTAGCTGTTAGCGGATTTTATTAGCTGTTAGCTGTTAGCGGATTCTATTAGCTGTTTTGACTAGCGGTTTGACTAGCGGTTTGTATATGAGTGTTTGGCAAATAACAATTAGCTGATAGCTGTTTCATTACGTTAAATGACTGAAATAGACATTAGTACAATTTATTATTATTTATTTTTTGTAGTGTGTTACTTGTTTATCGAAAATTGTTATCACTATATTTTCATTTATTTTTATGATGTTTATTATTTGAATTATTATTCTTTATTAATATATTTACATCTATTTAAAAAACTTTTTTTGAATTAAAATACTTGAAATTTATTTTTTATATATTTAAAATATGTGTAAATACTTAAAAATAAATTAAAAATAATGTAAGAAACCTTGAAATGTACGTACGCAAATATGATGCGTAACTTAAATTTACTAAAAGGTTATTATTTACTTATATAAAAAGGTTTTCTAATTAGTTTTAATGAATTTGAAAAGGAAATTTGTGAGGGATAAGGATATAAAAGATATTTTGTAATATTTCTTTGATTAACTTTTTACAAACGCTGCTCTTTCTAGCGTTTCAGAAATCAGAGGTTTCACCAAAAAAGCTAATTAGAAAACTCTCCTCACCAAACACTAGAAAGAGCTGTTTGACAAGTCAACTATCCATATTTAACCCAAAAAGCTAAACGCTCTTCAAAACTCTCGTCACCAAACGGGGCCTAAGTCCAATCTCGACTCTACTCGTTTACAACCTACACGAAGGATATGTAGAGAATGAGATAACTGTCTTTCTGCATCTTTCTTCAGAAATGGTTGAGCATCGATCTAGTATATATATAATATTAATATAGCTTTGGCCTACCTTAACTCATAATATAACATATGGAATCCATTAATTACATATGTTTTGAAATGAATTTGGTGTTTCAAAAAGGAATTCAAACTTAAAACAATGATAAACTAATGGAAACTCAGAACATTTCAAGCATACATATAATCTTTAATATTCGCAGCATATATATCAGTCTCAAATAAACCATTTGATCTAAGAAAATACTAAGCGTAATTAGGAGATATAAGGCTATCTCTGAACGCCATTGTTGCATCAATCTTGAAAAAAACATCATCCATGGCTTCCCTCCAAACTCCACTCCTCCATTGATATGCAAACAGCTTGTCATCAGACTTTATCACCTCCAACTCACCACATTTAACCACCTCGGAACCAGACTTTCGCAATATAAACTCATCCTCTCCCAAAACACCAACAACATTGAGCCATCTCGGCGTATAAACATTTTCATCAGGCCAACGGACACTGTGTCTCGTCCAAGAATCTTGGACGCCATACTCTTTCATCACCCAAAATTGAACCACGCAAAACGGAGCCCTGCTAGATGCCACAGTAAGGCACCCTCCAAGGACAGTGAGTTTCCATCTTGCGAAATTACCTTGACTCTGCAAATCCTTACAAAGTGGCACTTCTCCAAATTCCTCATTGGTGAAATTGAAAGCAGCAAGAGCACAGTAGTTTTTCCCACAAACAAGCCAATGAATACAGCCATTTACAAACTCCCCATCAGCATATACTGCTCTGTACGGAAGTTTACCAATAACCCTCCAAGTTTTCGTTCTAACACTATAAACACCCACATCATGAATATCACTAATATTATTACAACTGCCCGAAAACGAGACAATTTTGTAATCATCCTTGGAGCTATCATATCCCAAACCATAATGAGAAAACCGATTATGGTCAAACTTCGGTAATACCGCAGTTTCTGAAGTACTGGGATTGAACAAGATCAGATTCCACCTGTAAATTTCATTACATTCCAGTCGAAGTAGAACCAACCCATGGCAAGATCCTAGAAGTTGACCCTGCTTAACCTGAAGAGCCAATGGAAGAATTACATCGGATGAGCTGATTTCGTAATTAGCTAACTTCAACGTCCACAAAGCGAACTTGGGATTGCAGCCAGCGAGGATGGCGCCTTCAGGTTCACGGCGCGTGAGGCAGTTGAGGTGGGCCCTGGCGAATTGGGGACTGGAGAGCAAAGATCGCCATGGTTTCGAAACGCATCTGAATCTGCCGGCTGATTTTACCGGAAGGCGGGTTAGTATGTTGTCGGCGATGACCTCTTCGGGGATATACGGGAGGAATCGTTTGGACATTGCTAGGTTTTCCTCTCAAAGGGGATTACGACTTGTTAACCCTGATTCGATCCTTTTAGAAGAAATGTTGCTAGCCCATTATTTTACTTTTATAATGGATATGCATAAATATCCCTCGATTTTATTTTGGAAAAATTATGCTACTTACTTATTGGGGCAATATATAGTCATTTGATATGATTTTTTAGACTACAAGTGAAAAAACTTTGATAAGATTTTTTGGAGTAAAGCTTAGACTCCATTTAGCACTTTAGTTTAGAAATAAAGACCTTGTTTCAGTTTGCATGTCCGTACAGAGGCGGATCCAGGATTTCAAGAGGTCGGGGCATTTTATTCCAAATTTTTTCCGCTTTATTACATAAAAAAAATTAAAATACGATAATTTAAATACGAATGTTAAAGAAAATGCCATTCAATTCAATTACATACCTTTGAAATACTTAAAATAACACTTTAATTATGTGTATTTTTACAAAATTAGCGGGGCAAAATAATAAATTTTAAAATTTGATACCTAGAAAATGTAAAAAATAATAATTTTTGGGTGGCAGTTGCCACCTTTGCTAGAACACTACATCCGCCTCTGTGTGCGTACGTGTGAATTTAGGTTGATCTCGAATTCGGGTCAACGGGTTAAAATGAGTCTAGTTGAAATTGGTGTCACTTACTAATTGGATTTTTCTGTTTGTGTTGGGTCAGTTACGGCCGATTAACTAATTGGATTTTTCGGTTTTATAAGGTTGGATTGGTGTCATTTGACCCAACTCATTAAATTTTTCCTAGTAATACTAATTTTGAGCTTATAAAATTTGATGGGAATATATATATTTGCATATTAATAAAATATATAAGGGTAATTTTAGGCAATTTCTCTATGCATGTATATTTTTCTCTTGCAAGTTCACATTTTACCATAATAATCCTAATGAAATCCTATGATATAAAAAATGATATAAAAATGATATAAAAAGTTAAAGGTAAAATTGAATCTTCGGAAAAGTTAAAGGTAAAATTGAATCTTCGGAAAAGGATAAGAGCAACCTTGCACCTTTCACAAATATTAATGTTTTTATCCTTTAAAATTAACCAGCCGATGCAAACATATATGCATCCTTCAGTTTGGTTGTGCTGAAGCAAGTATTAAAACGAACTTTTTTTTACTAAGAATTTGTAGAATTACATGCTTTTAGGTGGCAACGCAATTATTTTTCGGGGTGGTCTCTGGAGCGACCGTCTACATATGTAGACCACGGGCTAAGTTATAAATAGGGTAATATAATAAAAACAAGGAAGGACCAATTTGCAATTTTTGAAAAGTTAAAAAAATCACGCGCTACAGTAATTTTGCGCGTGTACAGTGTTTGCTACAGTACCTTGCTACAGTAACATGTGAGGTTTAACCCATAACCTGAAGTTTGCTACAGTAACATGAGGGATTTAATCAAAAACCTGAAGTTTGCTACATAACATGAGGGATTTAACCCAAAAGCTGAAGTGTGCTACAGTAACATGAGGAGTTTAACCCAAAACCTGAAGTTTGCTACAGTTAAATGAGGGATTTAACCCAAAACTTGAATTTTGCTACATGAGTGATTTAACCCAAAAGTTGAGCTTTACTACAGTAACATGAGGGATTTAACCCAAAACCTCAAGTTTATTACAGTCACATGAGAGATTTAACCTAAAACCCAATTTTTTAATTTAGAAAATAAAACATCATGTATAACATAAAACATGGGGAATTTAAACCAAAACCTAGAAAATTTCTATTATCTAATAAACTGAATTTGTAACTCAAAAGGTGATCATTATAATATAAAACATGTGGAATTTAAATCAAAATGTGTCACTTAAAACATTGAGGTTATAACCTAAAATATGAGGAGCTTAAAGCAAAACGTGAAAAATAGTTAATCATATAAAAATTGGTAGAGTATCAATCATCTAAAAACCTAAAAGATGTATTTTATAAATTAAAAAATGATCAATTTAAAACAAAATCTGAATTATTTTTCAAAAAAAAAAAAAAAAAAAAAATTGGAATCAGTACTGTAGCAGTACTGTTGACATGTACTGTTCACGCGCGAAATTACTGTAGCGCGTGAACTTTCTAAAATTTTATTAATTGCAAATTAGTCCCTCCTTGTTTTTGAAATATTAGACTATTTACAATCTAACCCGGTCTCCATATGTAGACGGTCGCTTCCAAGACTTTGCCTTATTTTTCAACCCAAACCATAAAAAAACCCTTATTTGCAAATGAATGTTGTTAAGTTATTTATCAGGCTGATATAATATTATGATTATTTGACAAACATAAATATTTTTGAGATTTTGTCCAATCAATATTATTTCAACGAGAATTTAGCGAATCAACACAATTTTAATTTCTGTGAATAACTATAAAACTCCAAAAGGTTGCATATAAAGGACCTGTTTACTAGAGCTTGTTTCAACCACGTACTGAACTGAACTGAACTGAACTGAACTAAATTGAACTGAACTGAATTGAACTGAACTGAACTGAAGTAAAAATGATGTATTGAAAAATGGAATCAGCATAACTGAATTAACCTGAATTTCATCAATTACATTTTCACTGAACTGAACTGAACTGAACTGAACTGAATTGAATTGAACTGAACTGAACTGAATTGAAGTGAAGTGAACTGAACAGATCTACAGATAAGCTCTGGTAAACAGGGCCAAAAGATGTATTTTGAAATCAATTGGCTCAACATCAATTCTCATGCTTTCTATTTTTTGGTCCTTGAGATTTGTAGCTTCTTCATGTTTTCCTAATTCATTGGTAAACTTTCTGCAAAAATCCAATTATGTGAAGTTTAATCCATTTGTGATATGAAAGTAAAAGAAAGGAAGCAAAAACACTAATTTCCATATTTTACTAATCTACCTTTTGGTCTTATTATTCCTGTAATAATAACAAAAAAAAAACAGCCGTAAATATCTTTGCTCCATCTAATTTTTGAATATGGGGATTCCATATGTCTGGAGTAATTTATAAAAGCCAATTCAGTAAAGATGCGGGTATTATTAATTATGAGGTACTGTCAATAACTTTAAGACCAAGACCATGCTAGTAGTCTAGTACTAATATAAAAATAGGAATTAATTACACAATAATTATAAAGTTCTGAAATTATAAATGGTACTAAATACACTTGGAGGTGGATAATTAACCAAACTAACACACAAACAGATTTTAACTTCACCAAGTTTCAGTAAAATATTTTTGTGCTATTAAAAATATTTTGAAAGTTGAACAAATACCAGCTTATCGTAAAAATTATCAATTTCATAAATAAGGTAGATCAACTTGTTGTACTGTTTCATTAAAAAATTATCAGCTTCTAAATTAGATACATAATCAGATATTCTTTAAAGAAAATACACAATCAGATTATGTTGGGGAAAGGAAATGGTAAGGTTTAATTTAATAATTTAACCAATTTTATCTCAGAAAAATACATCAAATTGTTTTAATAAATAAACTTTTTGTGGTACTACAAATAATAAAAATGTTGATAATTGACCACACTAGCTCATCGAATAATATCTAAAATTTCAACGGGAAAAAAAATACTAAAGTAGAAAATTAGGTAGTAAAAAACAAATTACTCAATAAATGCAATACTTATCAAAAGAAATTGAATAATAAGAGATTTATTTTTTTAATAAAAATATTGGTGGTATTGTTAACCGGCCAAAGAAACTCAATTAATGTAATCCTTATCAGTCTTGTTTACAAATCTTATAAATACCAAAGAGTGCCATATCAATTTTCTTACACATTCATCAAATAAGCCCCCAAGAAACACAGTCCCCAATTTTCTCCTTCATTTCCAGGACTTCACTACATCAACAACCCTAGCCATGTCGGAAAACATCCTCCCAAACCTTCCCGACGATGTCATCGCCGACCACATCCTGATCCGCCTCCCCGTGAAATCGGCCGGAAGATTCAGGTGCGTGTCGAAGCGGTGGCTATCTTTTCTCTCCGGCAAGAAATTCGCCCGAGCCCACCTGCAATTTCACCGCCCTTCCCATACACCCGAAGGCGCCGTCGTTTCCTCGTCTCCGGCGACGGGTTTTTTCACCATATCCCTGCTGGAGTTTAACACCGTAAGCTGTACAGCAATGCTACCATTTCCGTTCACGCGCGCGTCAGGTAAACTCGCCGGTTCGTGGGACGGCTTGGTCCTGATCACTCATCTGCAGGGAATGATTCTGTATCTCTGCAACCCGGTAACTTTAAAAACCCAGTGTGTGCAACTGCCGGATTCCGGTAATCACGTGTATAGCTTGGGATATGATTCTTCCCGCGAAGACTACAAAATCGTATCCCTTGCTATGAACAAGCGTGATCATGTATCTGGTGTTGTGCAGGTTTATAGTGTAGGAAGCAAGACATGGACGACGTGTTCTTACGGCCGACACGTTCTTACTGATGGGCTGTTTTTGAATGGATGCTCTCATTGGTTGTTTTCTGATCATGGCCTGGAGTTGGTCATAGTTGCTTTCGATTTCGCTACCGAAGAGCTTGGAACAGTTCCACTACCGAGTGGTCTTGATTATGAAATCGGCTTTTGTTTGGATTTTGCTGTTGTTGGAGGGTGCCTTACTGTGGGGTATGGTGTTTCCGAGGATGGTCACTCCGGCCTTAGGTTTTGGATGATGAGAGAATACGGGGTTCGAGATTCTTGGACCGAGTATGCTGTCTGGCGGCCAGCTGGAGGGCTCAGTGTTGTTGGTGTTTTGGGGGAGGATGAGTTCCTTTTGAAGATGTATTTCAATATGTTCGCGGCGTATAACTGGAGAACTGGAGGTTGGAGAGACTTGTGGTTTGGGGGCAATATTACTGGAAGGGTTGATACAACAATGGCCTTTAGAGAGAGTCTTGTATCCCCTAATTACAATCTCCTTTAGATGAAATGGCTACTGCTTTTCTTGGGCAATTTGTTGTTTCAGGTTCAAGTTGTAATAGTTTTTGTTTGGAAATTCAGTGTTGTTTGTCATATTTGCCTGCCTTCAAAAAATTTCCCTGGGTCTCCTAGATTCTCATATAAATGTTAACAAGTTAGCACTTGAGACGAGTTCATCGTTATTGTGTTGAAACCGTTAATCGAAATAGTTTTGTTGTATAAGTACTGATATCTGTAGTGAGCCTTCTTTGGATTCAGAATATTTTTTCACTTACTGTTACTTCATTGAATTACATTTCGGTATACAGTTTAATGGCGGTTTTGTATCTATTCTACAGTTTTCTGAAGTAAATGTTTTCTTAAAAAAGGCTATACTGTCACTCTGTGGAAAATGTTGCATTATGTTTTACTTGCATCTGATCATTAAATTAGTTGTTTTATTATTGTATTTTATGAACTTAATGGTTGAAATGCAGCAACCTCTCCAGCGTCGCCTGAATACGAAAACAGGACTGATATTATCTGTGTCTGCAGGTTAATTTGCTACACAGGTGAGATGAGTATGTAATATGAAAACTAACAATTTAGAGTATGGTTGTTGTGAGATTCTCCCTCAGTGAGTGTGAAATATTTTGTATCTTGATTATCCCTCACTGTTGTGTTTCAACTCATTAAAGAATTAGATTAGATTCATCACTTGAGAAAAGAGATGGACTTAGTAATGCTAAAACTGTGGGACAATTTTACAAATGATCTAAAATAGATCTCATAACTGATATTGTTTGCTTTCTTAGAAAGGATCCATGGTTTTTCAGCAGTCATATTTCTGAATCACCAGAAAAGTGAATATATATATATATATATACTGCTAAAAAAACGAGTGCTTGGATGAGCACTATCAGTTCTTTAGAATATCCCAGGTACACATGTAACTTTGACCTCAAATGGAATAACACTTCTTATAAAGTCAAGGAATTCAGAGTTGAAAAAACAGAAGCACAAGATTAATACTTATAAGAATAAAGATACTGGTTTTGAGATTCAGTTTATAAGAATGAAGAGAATGAAACAGAAGTCATGAAGATTGCTTGCATTCTCTGTTTACTAATAAAATGTAAGGGAGGTAAGATCAGAAAGGAAAACACGACATATACCGGAGATTATGTCATCGGAAAGGAAACAACAAAAATTCTGTTCTTAAAGAATTCTTACTAAAACTTTTCAGTCTGATGCAATATTCTTTGTTATTGGCGCCTCAGGTTCAAGAACTTGCAAGCTCGAAAATGCATGGTACATAGATGGAATTTTTTTATAGCTGATTTATATCTTCTCTACTAATTTGAAGTGGGAAAATGCCAGGATAGAGAGATCATGATATAAGGCAGTACGGAGTACTACATATATATCAAGGTTTCATGGAAATGCAGTTCAGCAGTTGTATATCTAAAGTTTCATGTCTTTATTTAATCACTCAATAAATGCTTTGAACACGTAAAGAAAAATAGACATGGGAAAAACAACTCATGATATCAACACTTAATGCATAGTAACAATATGGTTCACACGTATCATACTACACAAAAAGAAAAATCAGTAGCTCACAATTTCTATACATTTCAACATATATAACTGTCGCTAAAGTTTTTAGTGACGCCTAGAAAGGGCGTGGCTATTTAACATGTCACTAAAATAATTTGACAAGAAAGCGTCACTAGTGCATGAACATAGAGTTTAAGGCGGCTATTTTGAGAATGAAAGGCGGTTTCGAACCGCCGTCTCTGGTTGAGTCGTGCATTGTTGCAACGGTTTTCTTTTATTTAAACCGCCGTGTAAATCTAACAAGTTCGCGGATTAGCAAATTAAGTCCAAATGACGAATACGTTAAACAATAAAACCGTAAGGCTGATGAACTCGGCCGATTACGAAAGTAATGACGGCTTGAAGACGTAGAACTTGTTAATAGAACAAAAAAAAGGTTATAATTTACAGTTCAACCCTTGATAGTATGATCCAGTTCCTATTAAATGTGAGACAACTTCATCATATTATCCCACAACATCGTCTCAACATGATTTGAGACTTTCTCTATTCTTTATTTAGTTAAATATAAAATCCCTTTTTTTTTCAAGTCATATTTTTTTCTTAAAATGCTATACTTGGGTACGCATATACATCTTAAAACTACATGGTAACCAAAAGTTTATTATTAATTGTCATTTCTCTTTTAAATTTCCGATGTAGGACTAAAGTTTCACCTTAAAACAAATGCACAATGTTGCCATATATGAAACCAAATTCCAATATATAGGATCGAGACGGGCATAGATACCATCACGTGATGAAAACAGTTTCATAACAATTAATATAAATCAAAAGAAAACACAATCTATATAAGTAAATAAAAACTTGATACTACTTACAAAAAAGCAAGGTATAAAACAAACTACAATTGATATTAGAAACTCATACAATATATCGATCTAGCAAACTATTCATGATCATGATGCCAGCAACCCACATAGAAATAACAAACCCTAAAAACCTTGTAGTTATTAGCTCCTTGATGAGAATAGAACTAGAACCCGATGGAAGTTCAGAAGGTGATTGATGATGGTATTCTGGCGGTGGCCCAAATGCCTCGTAATGATAATCCGGGTTTTGACCATAAAGATGTTGTGCCCGAACCACATCTTCGAGAGAGAAGTTAATTTTCTTGATCCCGGGAGACATTTCATGGTACATGATCGCATCCGGGGAATGGGAGTGATCTAGCCCTAATACATGTCCAATCGCATGCATTGCCACAGATTCCAGGTCAAACGCATTCTTTGAATTTTCCGTAGTGAAGTCAACGGCCCAGCTCACGTTAGCATTCAGGTGGATTATTCCTGACGGTGGCAAAAACGTTTGGACCAAATTTCCGTTAGTAAAGTCACGAAAGAACCCTATGTGGATATTCGGCGTGGGTATTGGTGTGTTATCCTCCGTGAAAGTCACTTGAATGATGGACGACCACTTTGTGAAGGCACGGACGAAGGCATTCTTGATGTCAGTTTGACTCAGATAGTCAACCGACTTGTTTTTCAAGAAACCATACGTTATCGTGATTGGATAGGGCGCCCCAGTCCACCTGGTTGAGTCCTCGTAACTCATGCTATCCTCATCTCCGGGGGCTTTATACACAGTCGGATTGTCATCAAGATTTCTGGCTCCCAAAACTGAAGCTAGTTGAAGGACGATAAACAATGTTAACAGCATTCGGATCGTGGAACGGTATTTGAAAGACGGCATTGCTAACTACTTATTTATAATCTCAAGATGAAGGTATAATTATTGTTCATGGCTTTCAAGGTCTATATATAGGACGATGAGAAAGACCAAAATTAAATTGGTTTTGAAACCAGATAAGAATGTGATAGACCTTGGAAAACAAAGCCGACTTGGATTCGATCGGTAGCTACATGTAATATTAATTCCTACTCGAATTTGGTAATGGAATAATGGCAAATAATCTTGTTGGGGTTTGCATGCATATGGTTGCATTTTTATATCATTATTCATCATATATGTCATAATACTAAATTTGGTTACGAGAGTTTGGAATAACGGCGTTTTTGACATAATCCTACTCGATTAAATAAATTTCACAAAAAATAAATAAAAACCATGATCCCTATAAAATTGCAAAGCTCATTTATTAAAAAATTACTAAAACGTCCCTGTTAAAATTTTGTAATCAATATGTTATTACATTTACTAAAACTAGCTAATCGAATATAGTATCTAAAATTTTAACGGGAAAAAATAATAACCTAGAAAATTAGGTAGGAAAAAAAAAACTCAATAAAAGCAATATTCATCAAAATTTTTGAATAATAATAGAAATTGTTTTTGATAAAAATATTGGATGTTGTTAACCGGCCAAACAAACTCAATTAATGCAATCCTTATCACTTATCAGTATTGTTTACAAGTATTGTTTACCCATAAAGCATGATGCAGGTTTTACTTTTGGCAGTCTTCCTGATAGGATTCAAGGGTTAATTAGACTAGATCAAATGAAAATTCCTTCCCTAAGAATGCTTAGAAGGGATTCTATTTATGTGTGAATGCTACTTTTTCAGGAAAAATAGAAGGTGACTAATATCACCTTCTATACCTCTGCTCAATTTCCAAGCTATATGGGTGGATAAAGGAGCTCTTCCCTCAATCTGCCAATTCAGAGTTGCACCTCACTTCAACTCCTTGAGTAGAAGAATATGGTGCCATATGCTGAAGGACAATGCTGAAGGATGTAGGAGCTCTTCCCTCAATTTGCCAATTCTCAGTTGCACCTCATTTCAACTACTTGACATTTTGCTGAAGGACTTTGTGAAATCTTGGAATTGATCCATAGGCTGCCTTGTGTCTGAGTTGCCTTGCGCTTCTGATTCACTAATAAGCAAGTGGATTTTACTCCTTTATTCTCTTAGTTCTTGAACTGGAAACATTTGGATGTATAGAATGAGTTTCTCTAGTGTTAATAGGTAGTCTAACTCATTCTTTTTGGAAGCTATGCTTAGCTTCTTGTATAGAACCTTTCAAGGTTCTACTTCTTGTATTATTACTTTAATTGTTTTGTTATTTAAAAGGCATGAGGAAGCCAATATAAATCCCTCCACCTTGGTGGTTTAACCAAAAAAAAAAAAAACATATATTATAAAAACCAAAGAGTGCCATATCAATTTTCTTACACTTCATCAATAATATATCAGAGTCCCCAATTTTCTCTTTCCAGCAAAAACCCTAGCCATGTCGAAAAGTATCCTCCCAGACATTCCCGATGATGTCATCGCCGACCACATCCTGATCTGCCTCCCCGTCAGATCGGTCGGCAGATTCAGGTGCGTCTCTTAGCGGTATCTTTTCTCTCCGGCCATAAATTCGCCGGAGCTCACATTAAATTTCACCAGAATCATGAATCAAAAGGCGCCATCGTCTCATCCATGTCGCCGGAGACGGGTGGCGCAGCCACCTTTACCCTATCCCCGCTAGACTTCACCACAGAAACCTGTTCAGCAATTGTAACATTTCCGTTCTTGCGCGAATCAGCTAAACTCACCGGTTCATGCCACGGCTTGGTCCTGATCCTTCATGAGAGAACGGTAAATTGTTTGTCATGCATGCCTGCCTTCAAAAAGATTCCCAGGGTCTCCTAGATTTTTTACTTTAATTTATATGACAAGCTATATAGCACGTTTGACGAATTCATCATTATTGTGTTGAAAGCCTTAATATGAATAGTTTAGTACTAAAATCTTGTAGTGAGCCTTTGTTGGGATTCAGAAGATTGTTTCACACTTAGGCCCTGTTTGCCAGATAAAATCTGTAGATCAGATCAGTTCAATTCAATTAAGTTCAGTTCAGTGAAATGTAATTTGATGAAATTCAAGTTAATTCAGTCATGCTGATTCCATTTTTCAATACATCAATTTTATTTCAGTTCAGTACCATCAAGAAATAAGCTCTAGTAAACAGAGCCTTATTGTTACTTTCATTGAATAACTTTTCCTTAAGTTGTTGTATATCTATCAAATGAAAGATTATTCTACATTTAGCACAAGTAATTGTTTCTTAAAAATGGTTGCTATATTTCATGTTACAGTATTTTATGGACTCAAGGGTTGAAAACAAATGCAGCTATAACAACAATCTCATTCAACAAACAATAGCTCTCTCTTCTTTGCAAATTAACCTTTCGATCGCCACCTGGCCCACCTTTTACATCAAGGCACAAGACCAAGTAAAATAGCATAATTATTTCCATTCTATCTAAGAATTTATAAATTAGGTAATCTAATTCTTTGTGATTTCAATTAGGTAAAGTGTTAATTGGATTCGATTCACGAGCTATTTGGCCTCTCGTCATCTTAAACGCTTCAATATCGTCTTAGCTACAACTAGGATTTCATCAAGATCGAAAACAATTGCAAGTCACAACACAGTGACTCGCTATTTGGCCTTCTCATTCTCTATATTGATACCGGGTTATGTTGTAAATATTGTTATAGGGCAAAACCACGGAAGGACCAATTTGCAATATCTGAAAAACTTAGGAACCACAAGTACTACGGTGACTCGCTACTGTGCCCCTACAGTGTATCACTACATGCTTCAAATTAAAATTCTTACATTTTTCTAAGTATAAAATTTCAATGTTTTAACTTAAGAATTGCACATTTTATAATAAAGTATAATTTTCTTACAAAAATAAAATAAATTTATATGTTTCAAAATAAAACGCTTACCCTTTTCAAAGCATAAAACATCAATGTTTTAGCTTCAAAAATTACACTTTTTATGTTACCATGTTAGATAACTAGAATTCCTCTAATTTTTCATACGATTAACTATTTTTCAAATTTTGTTTTAAAATCTTCATGCTGTAAGTTATAAGATCCATCTTTTAAGTTACATATTCAGGTAACTCACACCCTAAAAATGAAAATAAAATATCTAACCTTTCATTTTTAACCAAAACACACGTGGGAAAACTCTTACAAATTATCTAATAGATATCATAATTACTAATTTTATGCTCTCTTAGGAAAGGACCATTCTTTTCACCAGTCATATTTCAGCATCACCTGAAGTGAGAAGATATGTCCTTAGTTACATGCAGAAAAGGCGAAGGTAAACTCCGTGGGAAATTGTTTTTTGAGGTTCTATGGTTTAATTATGTATCTTTTTTCTATGGTTTGTGTAGTTTATGTATAGTTCCCTTGTCTAGCCTATTTATTCGTTTCAGCCCTAATTGAGTGCATCAAATGGTTTTCATTTTGTAGAAATTGAAGGGGAAAAAAGACAGTTTCCTTTTTCAGCAATGTATGCTTAAACTTGTGCCTGTCAAATTGGATAAGTTATCCAATAGATAACCCATATCCATTTACAATTTGAACTCATTGGATAAGACTTATTGGATGATGAACTTATTGGATAAAAAAAATAAATGGATTAAATGGATAATTAACTTATTGGATAATTAGCTTATTGGATAATTAGATAAACGGGTTAAATGGATATGGATAACGGTTATCCATTGGATAATTTTGATCAAACAACCCATTGGGTTCAAACACACATATAACCTAGTTACAATCAAACAACCTAGTATAAATCAAATATCAACCGTTGCTTCATATGCGACATTGATACAATTATTAATATTATATAAGTTGTGTTAAACGTTATTTTTATTTTCGATATAACACGGTACCAGACAAACAACCTAGTATAAAACAAAAAAAATCTTGTACATATCTAACCGCATCAAATATTTTACACTCCATAGCGATGACATTATTAGTTACATTTCCCAAATTTTGTTAAATTAATTTTTCCATTTCCGACGTAAAATGGTACCTAATAAACAACCTAGTATAAATCAAACTAACATAGTACTAATAAAAACGATCTATTATTTTATATACCATAGTTATACCATTGTCAATACTAATCTTGCATGGGCTCGTTTATATTTTAAAAGTAACATGGTAACAAACAAATTAATCTAGTATCAATCAAATCAACCTAGTATCAATCAAATCAACCTAATTTAATTTATCTTTGATAAATTATGGGTATTAAGAAAAAAATAAAATCAAATTTAATTAATCAAATCAACTTAATATTTTCACGCAATCTCAATTCAATACAATTGAGTTCAGCTCAGTAAAATCAAACTCGGAATAATTAAGTTAAAAGTAGTATGCGATTTATTAGACATTGATCTAATAGATCAATAAGTTTTATCCATTGGATAAATGGATATCTGATCCATTTAAATGGTACCTATGGATAGATGGGTACCTGATCCATTTAAATGGTACAAATGGATAATTAGGCCCAATGGATAATTATCCATTTGATCCATTTAATTAAATGATCCAATGGATAATTATCCATTGGATATGGATCACGGATATATCCGTTTTATCCGTTTGACAGGCCTACTTAAACTAGTATGCTGTAGTGCTATATATTGATCATTCTTAGAAGTAATTTCAGCAATGTTTTAAATTACGAAAATGTGATCAGAACCATTGTTATATAATGACCTCATATTATTCTAATTACCATGTGGTTACAATCACATTATCAGGTATCTTAATTATAACAACTCAGCTGGTCAAATCAATCTCTTTAATTACATGTTGCATGCTTGCATTCTCTGTTTACTAATGTACATATCTTCATTCAAAAAAACTCTTGTGTTTATTTAATCACTCAATAAATTGTTTCAACACGTAAAGAAAAACATACATGGAAAAAGAAACTCATGAACACATTATGCATGATCACAATATATATGATTCCACCCATCAACAAACCTGTGTTTAATTTGCATTCAAACTACAGGATTAGGGTTAGGGTTTAGGGGCTCTCTGTTGAGCATGTTCGCCAATATGATCGTGATAATGGAGAAGGAGCTTGTCAGCTTCCTTCGAATGATCCAACCAAATTGAAATAAAACTGCCGAAATGCAGCACAAAAAACAAACGAGGAACAAACCACCAAAATTGTTGAGGCTCAAAACACTCGGAGTATCGGTTGCGTGAGGAACTTTTATCCATAAGTCCTCCAGTGGTGCAAGTTTTCCATACTCCCTTAGTTTTATAATTGCTTTTGACAAATCTGAAACCAATCCTGCGTACTGTTTCTGAAATGCCTGAGAATATTCACCATTAATTCAAAGAGCACCCATAAGTTAGAGAAGAAAAAAAATGTTGAAATAACAAGAAATATCACACATGTATATATAATCCGGAAGGACTTACAAATCCAAAGCCGTTTGTGTCAGATTTGAGTTCAACAATGGCATATTTAGCTCCATACTTTGCCAAACAGAATTTGAGGTATGGGATTTCATCGACGATGGCTCCAACCTTTCCTTCTGATAGAGCATCGACGTATTCCTCACACGTTTTGTACACCCTAAACCGATCATCTGTATAATTCAAGTTTCTAGTAATAGTTCCACTAATAAAGGAATTATTATGTGTTCCTACATACTCTCTTGTTGATTCTAGTTGAAATTGTTGCATGGTAAGCATAGAACTCAAGGTAGCAGTGTAAGAGGATTGCAGAATAAACACTGAGAAGAGCCAAACAATCACAATCAATCTTGACCAATTACTTTTCAACTTTTCACCTACAATGATTAGAGTTAATACACATAGTCAAATACAAGAGTACATATTTAGGGCATACAGTTTGGGTTTTGATAAAAAAGAAATAGGTTTAGGGTTCATCGATCAGAAAACTTACTTTGAGCATAAAAAAGGGTTGAACAGCCAAACCACAATGCAGTTCCGATTTGATAATGTACTGATCCCTCGACGAATTCAGTATTGTCAGAAGAATGTTCAATGGCCCAAACAGCTAACCCGGTTAGCACTAGAAAACCAGTGAGCATAAGCCATAAGTAAGGATGAAAAGGCCTTGAGAAAAGCCAAATGTCATATTTATTGTCGCGTTTAACTATTTTTCCAAGGCCAACATCAGAGTACGTAACCGTGAAGTCCACCAACTTGGTTCTATTAACTGTGATTGAAACGGCTCCCACAATGCCGTCATAGTTCTGAAACACAATTTTCACCGTGTTAGATAGTTCAAGCTAAGTGAAGCATTTACATACTTTAAGGAGGGAAATAAAAGCTTTGACACTTACCTGAAAATGCACTTCGTTCACGAGATCAGCATCTTGGTCTATATATGGAACGAACTCATAATCTACTGGATATTCCAACAATTCTAGGGCTTTATGAAAGACATCTATGGAGAAACCCATGATAATTGCTGTTGTGTTGTCAGAAACATTCCATTTCACACTCGAGAATTGACCGAATCCAACATTGTCCACCACTGCAATTCTTAGCTTTTTACCAGATGTTGACATGAGACGGCCTTTTGGGGCAACAGTCGTAATCCCTGGCCAAATAATGGCTTCATGGAGATCAAGACCAACAATGTTATTCTTAGGGCTAGAACCTGATACCGATAAACTCCCCCCCTTAACCATTTCATGCTCTGAACTCCATAAACCAATACTCCTCTCTCCTTTTCCGATGACATTCACTACTTCAAATGCTTCAGACACATTTCTCCCTTCTCTAATTTGAAATTCCCCACTCAACCCCACAAATCTTGTTCTCTCAATGCCATGTAAAAGTTCTTCACCACTCAAAAATTCCTCCCTAGCTATTTCATCAGCATCGGTATAATACTCATGCCCTAAATTTTCGAGCGACTCAAATATCGCCCACACTGTGTCATATGCCCAAATGCACATGACATCTGGATCCCTGGTTTCCACGAAAGAATTCTTGTTATAGAATTCCTTTTTCCATCTTAATCTGAAATCTTGCAACTTTGTGGAAGATGGAATATAAGCCTTAAGTCCAATAACGCCTTGCATTGCAAGGTAGATTTCCTCGTCCATGGATTGAAGCTGGTTCAGAGCCTTGTCAGTCATGATCCAGGCGTATCCTTGCTCCATCATGCCTAGTTTCTTAGCCGTTGAAAACAAGCGATACGCAACCGATGGCGATAAGTGAATGATGAACACATTTTGCTGCGAAATCGCTAGCTTATGAAGCTCTTCCAGGATTTGATCATCTGTATAGAAGGGAGAAATGGGTGTTCTGTGTGTGACCCTAACACCACTCTCCTGGAGAGGCCTGATTATGTATGGTATGGATTCTTTCCCATCTTCGGTGTCTTCAAAAATAAACGAGACAGTTTTCCATTCATACAAACCGACTATATCCGCAATGGCCTTGAATTGTAAGGTTTGATCTTGATTGATTTGAACGAGGAAAGGGTATTCATCTGGAGATGAAAATGTGGATGTAAACGAAAAAACTGGGACTTTGGCTTTGTTTGCTAATGCACCCAAAGATTTTGTGTCCAGAATATTATTTTCTGGACCTATTATTAGTGCTTGCAACTTCGTCTTCTCCAAAAGATCAAGAGCTGCAAAAATGTTTCAGTAATCTTCCAGTCAGCTGACCTACGTTCAGTAACTGATGATTTTTTGGTGAATTAATTGCAATTATGGTACTCGTTCATTGCATAAAGTCCCACCGTTGATATATAATCAGCTACTTAAGAAATTAATGGTTTAATTAGTGACCTAAAATAAAATCTCACATCTGATCTCTTTATCACGGATATGAATTGAAACTCTGGACATTTGAGTAATTTAACTAGAAAACTTAAATTTGATTAATATATATATTTTTCAAATATACAAATTATACCCGTCAACATCAATTGATCATTAAACAACAAACTGAGCTATTTATGTATTTGGAAGAGTAATTTTTATTTAATATCACTAAAATTTACAATTTTAATTCTATCACTTATCTCTCATATTATTTTCTAAGGTAGCTACACTATTAAAAACTATTATTTTAGTCACTTTGTTAAATATTCAGTTAGACGACTAACGGTCAAGCATTTTGCCAATTTGGAAAATAGTCCTTTTCCCAATTATGTGGAAATGGGTATTTAAAAATTCAAGAACCCTTCAATATTTTCAATATATAATTGGCTTGAAAAGCAGTCCAAAAGATTTTAAATTGGAAAATATAAGTTAACACGAAGGACACACGACCAAAAAATCCAATATATTATTGTTATATTATTTCCGCGGAATTGGATTAAATGGTTATTGAATTAAGGAATTTGTTTTCTTCCCTGCATATTTAATTTCCAAGAAATTATTGTATATGGTAAGACTACATTTTATGCTATTTGATTATTGTATATTGTAAAATTGAACGTGAAAAATAAAACAAAATAAAAATAAAACTGGCATGCATGCAAGTGGACATCTTAGTTTTGTATGCAAAGAGAGAGAATAAATTGACCTGATCCGTTGGAGGAGTCCCTGATGTGAAGAACCAAGCGTGCTTTGAGATGATCAAGTCTTAAACCGTAATAGTCAGAAATGGCCATGCTAATGCAGTCATGCACGTTCTTACCCGTCTGAGATCCCAGGTCGATAACAACGCCGACGTTAACGCCGATTTGCTCCGGCACCGCCGTGCTATTGCCGTGGCCACTGACGGAAACGGACTTAAAAAGAGAGCTCAGTATTACAATGAGAAACAGGAATAATACGTGTTTTTGCAGAAACCAAGCCATGGATCTCGACATTAATTTCTTCTGCTAAAAAAAGGTTTGATCAAATTTGTTTAAGTACAGAACATTTCGCGTAATCAGTACTCGTTCTGAACTTTTTATTGGTCGAAGTGATACCACGGTATCATGGGTCTCCAGTAGGGTAAAGAATAATTAATGGAGGTCAAGTCAACATATCCAATACCTAACCCTATTTATTACCTTGGAGGTAAATATATATAACTGGTCCACAAAATAAAGTTCATATCTATCTATATATTTAATTTAATGCAGAAAAAAAAAAAACTTTCCAACCTTAATCTCTGATCAGTAGTATAAATTAAAACACACTAAATATAGATGTTAGTGCCTAAAAATATATTTAGTGAAGTGCGTAGCTCTACTTGCAGTTGTTGCCGGCCGCAACTATACATAGAGTGATTTGGGGTGTTATAGTTAGCTTTTGAGTCTGGCTGACATATGTTTTAGTAATATATGTTAATTGAATTGGATATTAATTAATTTAATTTAATTTAATTGAAATCGCTGTATGACATTTTCTGAAGTATTAAAAAAAGAATATGAACTTCTAAAATATTATCTTTTAACAACATGTTGGGTAAGAAAATATATTATCAATCCACATTCGAACTCTTCATTCTCAAGCCTATATATGTTGCCAAATTCCTTCGTGTTGGATCGACAAGGGCATTGCAAAAGAAATTTTTAATTGACCACCCACTGAATGATCATGCTTGTTACGTAGTCTTGAAAGTGAGAAGATCAGTAATAATACACTAAATGATCATGTTTAATATATAAAAGGTCAAATTTGAAAGTGAAATTAAAGGATCAACATTTATCCCAACTGGTAGACTCGTCTCACAATAGAACTTTTCAAAAAGGACGTTGATGAGAATAGTAACAAACCCTAATAACCTGGTAGCCATTCGCTCCCTGATGAGAATAATACTAGAATCCGATCGAAGTTGATAACGTGCTCGATGAGAATATACGTGTTCTTGCAGATATACCAAGCCATGGCTCTGGGCATTAATTCATCTGCAATATGATAGATTAATCTAGTTGTTTCTAGAAGTTTCTATATTAGTTTAGGAAGTTTAGGAAAGTTTAGGAAAAGTTTATTAAGGAAGTTTTATTTACGAATTTAGGTTAGAAAAGGATTTATGTTTTCAGGTTTTGTAATGGTTTTTTGTCTATAAATAAAGATAAAGAAAACGACGTGGTTATTGCGTCACAAATTATCCTTGTACTTTTATGCTATGTGCTTCTAAGAATCGTGTTCGTCATCCAAACCGGGGCCGAAAAGCTAACAATTGGTATCAAGAGCTAGTTTTAAGTCTTAGGGGAAAATATGATGGTTGGCGACAAAGAGTATTCGAAGAAGGGAGCTGAAGGGCAAAGAAGGTCATCCAATGGAGGCGAAGTTGTCAATGAGACAATAAGGAGCTTCATAGTTCCGTTTCAATATCCGATGTTAACTGAAACGAACTACAGCATATGGGCTGTCAAGATAAAGATAATCTTGTGTTCGACAGGGGTATGGACGGCAATTGAAGAAGGACCTAAAGACGTCTACAAGGACCAAGGAGCGATGTTGATCATCTCTCAATCAGTGCCAGACTCTGTAATGATGGCAATTGCAGAGAAAAAAACGGCAAAAGAAGCATGGGACGCAATCAAAGTGATGCGAATCGGAGACGATCGTGTCAAAAAGGCTTATGCAAAAGTGCTTAAGCGGCAATTAAATCAGTTGCAAATGGGGGACTCGGAGACGATTGAAGGTTTCTCAACGAATCTTACCACATTGGTAGGAGAAATACGTTTACTTGGCATAATCCTCAAAGAGAGCGATGTTGTCGAGAAACTATTTAGTTCTGTTCCCGATCGATTCCTTCAGATAATTGGAACGATTGAACAGTTCGGAGATGTTGAGAACATGTCCCTACAAGAGGCGATAGGTCGTCTAAGGATATTTGAAGAAGGGCTCAAAGGGCGGACACACTCAAACGACGGGGGATATATTAACATGTCCCTACAAGCCGAGTGGGAAGCAAAGAACCCGAAGAAGAATGAAGGTTACCTAAACACCAAGAAAAGAAGACGCGTGAAAGATGAAGGTCATGATGATAGTGATCGCATGCTCGACAAACGAAAGTCTCGCAACTTCGATAAGTCGAAGGTCAAGTGTTTCAACTATAACAAGTATGGACATTTTGGTAAAGATTGTCTGAAGCCTGACCGGAGAGAAAAGGTTAATCAAAGTGAAAGTGATGAAGATGAAAGGTTGATGATGGTCAAAGAATGTGAACTTATGAATGGAGCATCGATGCCAGAAGAAGAAGAAGAAGAAGAAGGAGAAGAAGAGTTTTTGCATGAAAGCATGCAAAAACTAAGTGAAACCAAAAGGAAGGAAAGGTATCCAGATACCGGCACAAGTAGAAGTACTATGTTCCATTCGGAAAAGTTAAGTAAGTTCGATATAAAAGAAATGGTTGAACATGAAGACAATGGGGAGAAGCAAAAAGTTGCTGGAAATAAGAAAAGGAAAAAGAAGAAACGAAGAAAAGAGGTTGAAGAAAAGAAGAATGAAGAAGCTGATGCTAAGGATGGTGATGGTGAAGAAGCAACAAGAACGAAGAAAGAGGAAGAAAAGTTTGAACTAGTTCAATCAAAGGTTGACGATGCAAATGACGGTGATGATGATGGTATCTGTGAAACTAATGACGGAATGGAATATATTAGTGAAGATGAAGCTACCGAAACAAAGTTGAGTGCACTGGGAGTTTATGAAGTCCAGTTAGTCAAGGAAGAGACAGCAAGTTATGAAGAAATTAAGATACAACCAACTCATAGAAAAGCAATGAAGGAGAAACAGGCGTTGGTTCAAGACAATGGAAGATTGGAACTTGTTTCATCGCAAGCAAGTCTCCAATACAAAGATTTGGAGTGGTTGTTCGAATTCAAAAGCATTCAAGGCACGAGTGTAAAAGATAAAGAAAGGTTAAGGGAGTATGCTCAATGTCAAGGGTTTGATGTCGTTGTTGATCATTCTGAAGGATTGGAGGCTTATCATATGGGTGCTAAGTTTGCATTCCTAAATAATGTTCAACAACAAGAAGTTTATGTTGTGACATCTCAAAGTTTTGAAAAGAAAGGTGGGGAACACAATGTGTTAAGATTTCACAAAACAACAAAGGTGACTAGCAAATGTGGTATGAAGAAGTACAGTCAAACTAAAGTGCCGATGAAGCATTGGCTGAAGTCAAGAAAGAAAAGAACGAAGACGGATTTAGTGTTTTCAGATATCATGGTAAGCAGGTTTATGAAGGAAAAGTCAAGAAAGAAGAGCACATGGAATTTAGCATTTTTAGATGACACGGAGATCAAGTTCATGGAGGAGTTTACAACGAAGACAAAGTTCATGAAGGAGTTTACAATGCAGACCAAGTTCATGGAGGAGCTTACAATGAAGAACGTATGCACGGTAAATCATATACGAAAGATGATACGAAAGAGAAACCTTGAACTATGGGTGTATCTACGAGAAGAAGGATAGCACGGAAGATCGAACTTGGAAACAACAAGTTTAAGGAGGAGATTGATAAGTTAATCTAGTTGTTCCGGATCGTAAGTTAGAAACAACAAGCTTAAGGGGGAGATTGATAGATTAATCTAGTTGTTTCTAGAAGTTTCTATATTAGTTTAGGAAGTTTAGGAAAGTTTAGGAAAAGTTTATTAAGGAAGTTTTATTTACGAATTTAGGTTAGAAAAGGATTTATGTTTTCAGGTTTTGTAATGGTTTTTTGTCTATAAATAAAGATAAAGAAAACGACGTGGTTATTGCGTCACAAATTATCCTTGTACTTTTATGCTATGTGCTTCTAAGAATCGTGTTCGTCATCCAAACCGGGGCCGAAAAGCTAACACAATATGGTCAATATGAGTAAAGCTAAGAAACTTCGTAAAGGACTGTCGGCATAGACTTGATCAAGCTTTTCCAGTAAGCTAGCTAGGGACCGTATAATATAAATGCTAGTCAAGATTCATGAGTTGGAAACAGTCTGCAAAAATTCCTATACTTTTTATTGAAATTCATGAGAAAAAACAGGACAATATTTATGTTACAGTATGAAAACAGGACTTATAGTCTGATTCCATCTCTGGCTAGCTAGCTGTTCAAATATTATGCCACTGATAGAGTGTGACATTTTCCCGGCCCCAGGCAGGCTCGAGTTCGAATGGATAAATTTTACTTTGGTTTTTGACCTTGAGCTCGACCCGATTCGAGCTTTCATGCATGAGCTTGAGCCCAGCCCGAAACATATATCAGAGTTTGAATCAAAGTTTTCCATCAATGTGTAATATGAATATAAAAAGCGCAGGCAACGATGAAAATGAAAGCATATAAAGCAGCTTATTTATAGGAATTGTACTGTTTTTTTTTTTTTTAAAGACCGATCGACTTAATTTATTTGATTAGCCATGTGAAATTATTACATCTTTCCACATGATTATTTATATCATACCGCGAGAACTTATCCGATGTCGACTTAGCATTGAATATTAACAACACGCGTAAAATCAAGGAATATTATATACAAAACATTATCTATCAAAAACAAATGACTTAATTGTGGACTACAATTGATATAAGAAACTCATACACTAGCTATATAACTAGTCATGATCATGAGGCCAGCAAACCACATAAGAGTAACAAACCCTAAAATCCTAGGGATGAAAATAGTACTAGAACCCGATGGAAGATCAGAAGATGCTTGGTGATGGTATTCTGGCGGTGGCGCAAATGCCTCAAAATGATAATCCGGGTTTGGACCGTAAAGATTTTGTGCCCGAACCACATCTTCATGAGTGAAGTCAACTTTCTTGATCCCTGGAGACATTTCATGGTACATGATCGCATCCGGGGAATGAGAGTGATCTAGCCCTAGTACATGTCCAATCGCATGCATTGCCACGGATTCCAGGTCAAACGAATCCTTTGAATTCTCCGTAGTGAAGTCAACAGCCCAGCTCACGTTAGCATTCAGGTGGAGTATTCCCGACGGTGGCAAAAACGTTTGGACCAAATTTCTGGTAGTAAAGTCATGAAAGAACCCTATATGGATGTTAGGCGTGGGTATTGGTGTGTTATCCTCCGTGAAAGTCACCTGAGTGATGGACGACCACTTTGTGAAGACACGGACGAAGGCACTCTTGATTTCCGTTTGACTCAGATAGTTAATTGACTTGTTTTTCAAGAAATCATACGTTATCGTGATTGGATAGGGTGCCCCAGTCCACCTGGTTGAGTCCTCGTAACTCATGCTATCCTCATCTCCGGGGCTTTATACACAGTCGGATTGTCATCAAGATTTCTGGCTCCCAAAACTGAAACTAGTTGAAGGACGATAAACAATGTTAACAGCATCCGGATCGTGGAACGATATTTGAAAGACGGCATGGCTCCTGCTACTTTATTGGTAATCTAAAGATGAAGGTTTAATTAATTGTTCATGGCTTTTGGGGTCTATATATAGGAGAAAGATATCGTCTAAGGACCGAAGCTAAATTGGTTTTGAAATTAGAGAGAATATGATTAGACGTTGGAAAACTAAGCTAACTTGGATTTGGTAGTTACATGTAATATCAATTCCTACTCGAATTTGGTAATGGAATTTGGAATACCGGCACAGAATCTTGTTATGGCATGCATATGGTTGCATTCTTACCCTAATTGGGTTACGAGAGTTTGAAATTATAATACTAATTTTGTATTTGAGATAATCCTACTCGATTAAAAATCCCATAACCGAATTCTAGTAGGATTAAATTAGTTCAATTGTTATATAAACACCTGTATGAATTTCTAGGGTTTTTTATTAATAATGAAATATCATTTGGATCCTATTCCTAATTTATTCCGGATTGATCATTTTCATCAATTAATTTCGGTTCCCATTCCTTTTTGAAGTAGGGTTCCATTTCAGTCTCGGATTCCCTTTTGCTCCCTATATATTCCTACTTTTCATCTACAAAATTCATCAACAAGATTAGTCTCTCAAAAACACCACACAACACACAGAATCGATCGAAAGAAAGAAGGAATATTTGAAGATGAGTCTTAATGGTGACAACAGGATGAACAGCGTGCAGCCATCGAAGCCGACTCTCTGCACCAACGGGTGCGGGTTCTTTGGTACCCCAGCTACAAACCACAGAATTATAGATCCACAGAATTATGTTAAAAATGTTCAAGGAGGGGATACCACTCAGAACAGACTCAGAACAGTTGATGACCTACCTAGAGGACCTGAAGGTACCAAGCATGCTGGAAAACCACAGTGCAAGGAATGCAATGGTTTTGGACATCTTGCATATCAGTGTGGAAAATTTTTAAATCAACCTAAAGCTTTTGTAGCTACTGGTGAATCCTGGAGTGATGATGAAGATGAGATTCAGCCAGAAAAGCATGTGTCCTTTGGTGTTAGAGTTGTGGACTCAGGACCAGTTCCAGAAGAGGTAGAAGGAGACACTGATATCCAAAACGCATATGATAATCTGTATAAGGAATGGAAAAAATCAGTGGAAATCATTAAAAACCTAAAGAGTACAGATACTGAAGCTCTAAAACTTGCTGAAGAAGTGGAGTCTCTGAAAGTGAAGGTCAATACCTTAGTAAATGATTCACTCATTGAGGAACAGGAAGTTGAAGAATTAACATTGAGACTTAAGTCCATGACAAAAAGAGCTGAGAAAGCTGAAGAGTCTCTTGCTGATCACATGAAGAAAAGTGAGATATCAGATGGAAAGAAACCTATGGATGATATGGAGAAATCCATAAAGCTTGAAGTAATGACCAAGAGAGCTAAGGATGCTGAAGTAGCCTCTGAAATTCTAGTCAAGAAACTGGAAATTATGACCTCTAGAGCAGTGAGTGCTGAAGAAAAGGCTAAGGCCAGAACCATTGACTGTGACAATCTGGGAAAGAAGTTGAGATCTGTAATTGCTAGGGCTGAAGAAGCTGAAGCAACCATTCAGAAATTGAACAAGGGAACTACCAAATTGAATGATCTTCTGATAATGGGAAAAACTGATGGTAATAGGCATGGTCTGGGATTCAACAGCAAGGTGTCAAACTCTCAGATGAAGAAGACAGTGTTTGTATCTGCTGGAAATCATTTATCTACCAACCAGAAGAAAAACATAAGTAATCAGTCTAACTATGGAATTGTAGAGAGAAAAACCCCTCCCAGATGTTGTGAGTACTGTATGATGTAGGGGCATAATGAATCTCGATGTATGAAATTACTTAGAGATATCATGAGAGGCAAGCAATTTGTCTCATGTTGCAACATGGAACCTGAACTGCAGAAGAAATTGACCAAGAAGGTATGGATCCCTAAAACCTCTCTCAACTGTTATGTAGTTCATACCTGCTATAGTGTTTATGCCAGGGACACGTGGTACTTTGATAGCGGATGTTCCAGACACATGACTGGTTCTCCAGATCTTCTCAAAAATGTGTTACCTTGGATTGGCACTGTTCAATTTGGAGATGGAAAAATCAGCAAGGTTATCGGGAAAGGCGAGCTACATATTCAGAACTTTCCTGTATTCTATGATGTATTGCTAGTAGAGGATCTCAAGGCAAATCTTATAAGCATCAGTCATCTCTGTGATCATCATATGACAGTCCATTTTGATGAATATATCTGTACGGTCAAGCAAGGTTCTAATGGAATACTCACATGGAGAAGATCTTCTAATAACTGTTATATCTTGGAACCATCAATTACATGCTTGAGTGCTAAGACTGACAACTCAACTCTGTGGCATCGAAGATTGGGTCATGCAAACACCAAAGCACTAAGTAGAGCATCTCGGATTGAAGCTATCAGGGGGCTTCCTCAAATCACTTATCAGAAGGATATGATCTGTGGTCCATGCAAGGAAGGAAAACAGACAAAGGCACCTCACTCAGCCATTAATGACATCACCACTTCCCAAAACTTGGAATTACTTCATATGGATTTAATGGGGCAAGTTAATATCTCTAGTGTGTCTGGAAAGAGATTCATCTTTGTGTGTGTTGATGACTTCTCTAGATTCTCTTGGGTGGAGTTATTGACCGAGAAATCAGAAGCAGTGAGCTTTATCAGAGATCTTGTACTTCGTCTAAACACTGAAAAGGCAAGCGCAAATCAGAGAGTTGTTAGCATTCAAACAGACAATGGAGGAGAGAATTCAAGAATGCATCTATGATTGAATTTTGCTCTACAAATGGGATTAATCACATCTTTTCACCGCCCTTCTCTCCACCGATGAATGGGATTGTTGAACGTAAAAATAGAACCATACAAGAGATGGCTCGGACTATGCTAGCTGAGTATGATGTGCAAAAACGCTGGTGGGACGAAGCTGTTAAGACTGCATGCTATGTTATAAATCGGGTATACCTAAGACCGTGGACAGAGAAAACAGCATATGAGATTTGGAAAGGGAAGAAACCTAGTGTGGCACACTTTCATGTATTTGGTGCAGAATGTTATATTCTCAGAGATAGAGAAAAGCTGGGAAAATTTGAGTCAAAATCAGACAAAGGTGTATTTCTTGGTTATTCATTGAACAGCAAAGCTTACAGGGTGTTTAACAAACGCACTGGGAATATTATGGAATCTATCAATGTGGTAGTTAAGGATGTGCCCGATAGAATTTCAGAAGACATTGATGATCTGGAGATGTTTCAGAAAACTTTAACCCAGAATAGTGGAGGCCTGGAAAAACTATCTCCTGAACCAAGTACTAGTTCTCATGTTGCAACATCACCTGTGACTCCAGGTGACAGACAAATTTCTCAGTCCACTGAAGCTGAGCTAACTAAACCAGCAAACCCGGTTGTTGATCCAACTAAATCAGTAAACCCTGATGTATTAACAGTATCCACGACCGACAACCTTGATCAACCAATACAGCAGGATAAGGGACAAACTACGTCTGAAGATTCCAAGTCCGAGGGTGATTCAGATACTTTTGAGGAATCTGATGAAGAAATGACACCAGTAAACACAGGAATTACTACCAGACAGAAAAATCCTCGAGGTCTGCCACCTGTAAATTATGCTCAGATGCATCATGGAAGTCGTCATGTGCTGCAATGCTTTCTGTCTTTGATTGAGCCAAAGAATCATAAGGAAGCATTATTGGATGAATACTGGATCTCAGCTATGCAGGAAGAACTGAGTCACTTTGAACGAAATGATGTATGGGAGTTAGTTGCACGTCCGCAAGGAATTAATGTCATTGGTACAAAATGGATTTTCAAGAATAAGTCTGATGGAGACGGAACAGTTACCAGAAACAAAGCAAGGCTCGTGGCTCAGGGATATACACAGGTTGAAGGAGTAGATTTTGATGAAACGTTTGCCCCTGTTGCAAGACTTGAATCTGTTCGAATTCTTTTAGCCATGTCATGTGTGCTGAACTTCAAGCTACATCAGATGGACGTTAAGAGTGCTTTCCTAAATGGCATTGTTAATGAAGAGGTATATGTTGAGCAGCCTAAGGGTTTTGAAGATCCTCACTTTCCCAATCATGTGTTTAAACTCAAGAAAGCTCTATATGGTCTCAAACAAGCACCAAGAGCCTGGTATGATAGACTAACTCAATTTCTGCTTAACAAGGGCTATATTCGAGGGGGAGTTGATCGAACCCTATTTATGTATTCTCAAGGGACAGACATTTTAATAGCTCAGATTTATGTGGATGATATTGTATTTGGTTCTACTTCCACAGATCTTGTAAATGAATTTGTCTCATTGATGACATCTGAGTTTGAGATGAGCATGGTGGGTGAACTTTCCTACTTTCTAGGATTACAAGTCAAACAAGGTGATGATGGCTTGTTTATCAACCAAACAAAATATGCTTTGAACCTGGTCAAGAAGTTTGGCCTAGGAGATGCAAAAGCAGTACGAACTCCTATGCCTACAACTGAGAAGTTAACTAAGCATGAAAAAGGTGTGCCTGTTGATACCAAACTTTATCGGAGTATGATTGGCAGCCTATTGTATCTAACAGCTAGCAGGCCTGATAGTTCTCTAAGTGTTGGAATATGTGCTCGATTTCAAGCTGCACCTAAAGAATCTCATGTATCTGCAGTCAAGAGAATTATCAGATATATTTCTGGCACTGCTGACTATGGTATCTGGTTCTCAAAGGGCACAAGTTGTCAAGTGTATGGTTACAGTGATTCTGATTGGGCTGGTAATGCTAATGACAGGAAGAGTACAACAGGAGGCTGTTTCTTTATTGGTCAAAACCTTGTGTCTTGGTATAGCAAGAAGCAAAATTTGATATCACTGTCCACTGCTGAAGCTGAGTATTTAGCTGCTGGAAGCTGCTGCACCCAGTTGATATGGATGAAACAGATGCTCCGTGACTATGGTGTTAAGCTTGGAAGCCTTACTATTCTGTGTGATAATAAGTCAGCCATTGATATATCCAAGAACCCGGTACAGCATAACCGCACCAAGCACATCGATATCAGACACCACTTTATCCGAGACTTGGTAGAACGAAAGGAAGTGGAAATCAAGCATGTACCTACTGAGAATCAATATGCAGATATCTTCACTAAGCCTTTGGATGCATCAACATTTGAAATCCTGAGACAACATCTTGGGGTGTGTACTATCTGAGGTGCTGAAGCCGACCTATTTGTATAGTTGTTATTTTGAATTCCGTTTTCACTTTACAAAAATCAGAAAATACCAAAAATATGGTTAAGGTTGAAGTTTTATGTTATGTTGCAACATGAAGATATAAGGTGCGAGTGATAGAAAATGGCTCGTGTATGTGAAGGGGACAGCAGGGGCCCACAAGATTTATGTGTTATTTTTCCGTTGGGCAGCCTTAAATTCTCGCGTAAAAAGGCGGAAAAATTGGTCTTTCCACTCTATTATTCGCGCCCAAGCCAAAATCCCTACCTATTCCTATTGCAACACCAGAATCGCTCTCAGCCCATCGTGAAATTGCTCGAAATCGTCTTCCGGCTTCTTTATTGGTGTACCTTTTTATTGCCATCATCGGAATCCGCAGCTCTGTATTAAGGTATATTCTTGGTTTCTCGAATCTCTTCACTACCATTGGATTCTTGAGTTGCATGATAGGGTTTCTCTGCTGTTAATCTTCGATTTGCCGAGTTATTTGGGTGTTTAGAATCATGTATTTTCGCGAGAGTGATCGGTTCAGTGTGGGATTTGAAGGGCAAGTATTGACAGATTTAGGGGGAGTTTTTGACACTCGCTGGGCCAAGGGTTTATGGGATCCATGTTTTGATTTGATTGAGTCTGAGCCATATGTTGAACCCATGCCTAAATCACCCCCATCGCCTGCACTGGATGTGATTTCAAAAATTTTTATCCCTGCTCCAGGATCTAGAGATGCAGAGCGTTTAAAGAAGTATTATGACAATTTAGATGTATGGGAATATGCTAAAGGGTTAGATAACTATCTGCATGATGCCTTGGGCACTAGGAACAACCCTGACAGATGCTCTTATAATGGCCAGATGAGACCAAAGCCCCCTAAGACTGATGTGATTATAACCTCTGATCTTTATAAACCCACTTTTGTGAGGCCTGAACCTAAAGTAAACCCTTACCTGAGGCCATCTTCTTCTTCGTCCAGGTATTCTACAAGAGGCAATTCCATGGCTGGAAAACAGAACAGAGATGGCAACTCTGAGCCTCCTAAGAGGACACCTCACACAAAGGTTCCCTGTGTGAGAAAAAGGCCTTATCACACAAGATCCAACACCAGACTCAAGTCTGTCTTCACAAACACCAGCAGTGATCCAATTGTGCTGGATGATTCAGTATCTCAGGAGGGCAAGCACGGAAACTCCGGGTCTATAAGTTCCAGGGTTGCAGACTTTGTTGATCCCATGGATCATTTAACATTGGGACAAAGGCTAAAGCTCAGAAGACAAGCTCTTGCAACTCCAGCACCACAAGTCCAGAAAGTGCCAGTTCCCAAAGTCCATGATACAATCCATGGCCCTGGTATTGTCTCAACCACTGCTATTTTTACTGAAGTTTCTTCTGCTGCTCCCTCTACTGCTGCAGCCTTTACAAAAGTGGTTTCTAGAAGAACCAAACAGACTGCTAGAAGAATATGGAATGATGGAAGGAGGACACAGCATTTCACAGATTTTCCACAAGCTACCTCTTATTTTGAGGATGACTCTTCACCTCAATATTTGAAGCAATTTAGGGGTCCTGCATCTGAGGGGGATGAAGGAATTCGAGTTACTGCTACTGGGAAATTTTATGAAATTCCAGGAGGTATATATACAGGTCCAGTAGCATCTTCAAATTATCTCCGGTATGGTGGGACTGGAGCAGTGATGTTTTTGCCTGATGGCCTGAATCTTGAGGATTGTTTTGAGCCTCTGTCTGATGCCGAGGAGGACAAGGATGGTGAGCTCCTTATTGCTGATATACTGCAGAGCCTGAGGAAGCCAGTGGTATCTGCTGAAAAAACTCCAAATTCACTTGATCAGCATCTTTCTCATGTTGCAACACCAGATTCTCCCAGTCCTTCACAGAAAACTGAAAAAGTAGAGTCTGAGGAACAAACCAAGACTGCTGTTCTTGAAGACCAGGATGATGGTAATGATGATGAGATCCAAGGTCCTTTCACTACTCCAGCAGAGATGCCAACTGCAGCACACATTGATGATCATGATGATCAGGGATCTCAATCAAAGGAGACTGAGTTCAGTCAGTCTAGCAGGTCTGTGTCGCATACAGAGGTTCCTCTCCCTATTTCCAAACTCAGAAGTTTGAACAAGCTTAAACCTAGAACTGCTAAGAAGTTCTCCTTAAGTGGTTCATCAGATGGTGCTGTGTTGCTGTCCTTAAGGAAACGGGTGGATGTCAGATACCACAGGAAGAAGTTCTCTGAATGGGCTGCTCCAGCTACTACTTCTCCAATCAAGCACTACTCTAGGAGATCAACAAGGATAGCGGGGAGGAGTTCTAACACTGCTGCCAATGCCACTGGGAAGACACAGCAGTCCCCTAGCTCTGAAAATCCTTTACCTCCACACTCTCCAGTACATGATGACAAGGTTCCTGTCTCTTCTCAGCTCAGTCCTATTAAACTCAATGTTCCAGATTCTCCAATTCATTTGGATAATATCAATATTGAGCAGGACTTGCTTTCCCCTACCTCTCCATATCAGGCTTCAGATGAAGAGGCCTATGCTAGCCTAGAGGATCCATCTGTTGATGATACCCCTGCTGAGGAGGATTTTGCAAATTTGGAAGATCCAGGTGTGGAGCTGGATGGAACAGTTGAGGGGGATACTCCTGAAGAGAGTGAGATGCTATATGCTAGGCTATTGTCTCAGGCTCATTCTGAGAAGTTTTATTCTGTTACTGCCAGCCTGCATTATGATCTTCTGAGCTCACAGGGATTTTTTGTAGAGAAGGTACTGGATATTAAGAAGTGTGCCGAAAGTGGCTTTGATACATTTCTGGGTCAAATTGGGCAAGCGGCCACTGCATTTAAGAAGTATGATCCAGAAATGGTGCTGGAATTTTACAGCAACCTTCAGAGGAGCACACTGAAAGCTGGAACTGATTGGTCCGGCAAGTTATATTTCAGGGGGAGAATACTCGAACTTACTCCAGAAAAATTGAACTCAGTCCTGGGGATTCAGCTGCTGGAAGATTCTGACATGGTTTATCCCAGAGACTATATTGTGGACAATCATGTGCTGGCTAGAGCACTGACATTTGGGAAGCTCAGTTCCTGGCCTTCTGGACATGTACCCACCAGCTCGCTTACCCTCAGGTTTTGGTTGCTCTTCAAAGTTCTTATCAACTGCTGGATGCAAACTTCCAACACCACTTCCTTGACTCCAGATCAGGCAGAGCTTTTGTTTGGGATTGGTTCAAGGTGTGAGGTGAACCTTGGGGATTATGTGTTGAAGAGAATAGTGGGTGCTCTTGATACATCTAGATGCACTGAAGCTCTCCCTCATCCTTGCCTGATTACTGCATTTCTGGTGGCTGAAGGGTTTGAGGCAAATGAGGATGAGATGAAACCAGCTGGCAAGTTTGGTTTTACTGCCAAGTCTTTGGACAGAACTGTGCTAGATCTGCCCTGGGATCAGAAGATAATGTCAGGAGATGTGGTTATGTCTAACCAATTTGAATTGCGGGCTGCTGAGAAGGAGATCCAGTTGCACATGGATCAAATTATGTTTCACAGTGAGTTGCTAAAGAAGGCTCGGGATGCTAAGGCTTGAATTCTGGCTGCTATTGTCAAGGAAAATGAGAGGGTTGAGCCATCTGTTCCACTTGCTTCTGGCCCATCTATGCCTGCTCCCTCCAGGTCTTCTAAGAGAGCTAGTTCTTCTGGCCATATGAAGCAGCCCCGAGCCAAGAAGCCAAAGGTTCCAGCTCCTCCTGCCTGGACACGAGGCAAAGTTTTATCTGATTCTGAGGAAGACTCTCAGTGATTTTTTTGTGTTATTCTCTCTCTCTCATCACTTGTTTTTGCTGGTACTTTGGTTTGTTATTTGGACCCTTTGGCATTTTATGGCCCCAGGGGGAGATATTGTGATCTTTTGGATGACTGTAGTTTATTGATGATTCTATTTTTTCTGCCACGTTTTTCTTTCTAATGGATGCATGAAGTAGAAGCTGTTGGTTTTCTGGGATTCTGAGTTCAGTAGAAGCTTTTGCTGTAGTGGGTCCACAAATTGCCAAAGGGGGAGATTGTAAGTCCAGATTTTGTTGGCTGTTTTGTGGAATGTCATGTTGCAACATGACTTCAGTTAGCAGAAAAAGATAGAATATTTTCCAGGTTTCAGCGCAGGTTTTGAAGATGGAAGGAAAATATTGTGCGATGGAGTTTATGGAAACTACAGTCCTAATGGGTGTCTATAATGTGATTTGCAGCTGTACTAGAATGGAAATATTCGTGGTGATCAGTTTTCCATTTACCAGATGTTTAGACGCGCTTAAAATTCCTTTTCTTCAAGGTTTAAATGTGGAATAGAAGTCTATTGAAGGAAGGAGTTAAGAGCCGTGCAAAAGGAAGGTTTTCACGGCAATGAGCTATAAAAGAAGGACATCGGTTGCGTGCTTAATTAATCGTTATTCACTGCAAAACTTCTGTAATTCAGAGTTTTATCGTTTGAGCACAAAGGCAACGCAGTCCACGGTTTCTACCATAACCAAAACACTAGGGACGTGTGTTGAAGCTCGGGTGTTCAAGATCTTGCCGCACCTTCGTGGAAAAGAAGGTAATCACTGTAACAGCTATCAGAAAGAAATGGTAGTGTGATAGGCTTGCTAGAGTAGCCGCTAGATTGTAATAGATCAGGAAAATATTTATTGCATCTAGTGAAGGATCTTAACACGGGCTACGGCCCCCCAGACGTAGGTGCTTTGCACTGAACTGGGTGATCATATCGTGTCTTTTTACTTTCCGCACTTAGTTTTAATTTCGCTGTTTTTGAATTAAAACTTGACACGATAGTATAGATTTTAGTAAGAACGGACTTTCAGATACATCTAATGATATTGCGAGAAGGAACAAAAATCCTTTCTCATGATGTAAATACGGAATGTTGTGTATTCCAATTCACTAATGTTATCAAAACTTTTGCCTATGTTCAAGGTCATTTCTTTAATATGTATTTTTCTTGTATGGAATTCATCTAATCATAATTATAATTTTACAATTCATTTATCTACCAACTTGCATTATTTTCCATGGAAAACATTAAATATTATCAATACACATTAACATAAAGTTATAAAACTAATTTTTTAGTAACATTACTCTAAAAAGAAAAATAAACCAGCTAGCTAGTGGTAACACTCATTGATATTTTATCATTGGACATTTCGGTGTTTTGGAAAATTATCCCTGAATGAACATAATTATATCGCCAGTCTTATGTTTGCTCACGTACGTGCCGATCGATGACTTCAGCCAAAGCGTAGGAAAGGAAAGGAAATCACCAAGTTGTAAGTTATTTTAAGCAATTTCTCTATGCAGGTCCATTTTTTAACAAATGTCTACGAACTAAAATTTATTCTCCTATTCTGGAGAAGGAAGTTAATTAGAGGCTTGGAATCGAAACTTTTATTTCTTCAGTTGTTTATCTCAACAAACTCACTCAGTTGTTTATCTCAACAAAAAAGTTAACAAGTGTGCCAAGAACTACTCTGTTAACGCAAAACACATAATTCTTCCTCAGGTGATTGTGATTCTTCCTGAAATTTCGATTACATATAATCTGCAAAGTATAAAACACCAGCAACAAAAACTTACAGAAAAACAATAGTAAAAGCATAAATTTCTGTTTGCATAGATTAGCTAATTGAACATCCTCCGAAGCTGAGAAAACTTGATGGTAGAAGTTACCCACACTTTATTGTACACATTATCAACAAAACCAAAGTATGCAATTCGCCATGGATCTCTGAAATAAAGGATGCACACAACTCCCAAGAAACCTACTGCAAATCCAGGTCCAATACCAGCAAAGAACCATGGCAACTGATCAAACTCATCGTCTCCAGGTAGACTATAAGTTGCAGGATCATCCTCGGGACAACTGTTCGGAAGCATCTTACCACAAAGTTTGATATTCCCTTTATAAATAGATGGATCATCTAAAGTACTGAAATGAGCCCCCGATGGCACTTTCCCTTCCAAATTATTGAAGGACAAGTTGAGGTAGCTAAGATCATCTATAGCCGCTAAACTTTGGGGAATTTTTCCGGAGAGATGGTTCATCGACAAATCTAACGACTCCAAAAGTTTCAAGTTGTTGATGTTTTCTGGAATCATCCCAGTCAACTCATTATTTGACAGATTCAGACTTTGCAATCCTCTAAGATTCATCAACTGAACGGGGATTTCTCCATGTAAGCGATTCCCCGAAAGTGATACGAACTTTGCATATGGAAGGCTAGAGGTGTATTCCATTTCAACTCCTTTGAAGATATTCAACAGACTTTCTTTGTAAGAATAGAACTCGGGCCATTGACCGGATTCATCTGATACCATCATACGCAGGTTTCCGATACATGGAGGGATGGTGCCAACCAAATCGTTGAGTGCCAGATCCAAGATTTGAAGAGACGGCAATTGGCAAAGATTTATAGGAATGTCCCCGGAAAAATGGTTGGATTCAAGTCTTAGATGTTGCAACCATAACAAGTCTTTTCCAATCCAATGGGGTATAGAGCCCTGCAATTCGTTGTTGCCGAGATCGAGAGTTACTAATGATGACCAGTTCTGCACGGATGATGGAAGTTTACCATAGAGCTTGTTTCCATTCAAATGTAGAGAATAAAGATTCAAGGAACCAAGCTCATTTGGAATGGTGCCAGAAAGGCTATTATTTGCAAGATCCAACACAATTAGGTTCGTTAAGCTTCCCAGGCACGATGGAATCCTTCCTGTCAACTGGTTACTGGCAAGAGAAAGAATCAGTAGAGACGTTAAGATGCATAGATTTGTAGGAATGTTGCCAGTCAATGAGTTTTTGGAAAGATCAATGGTGTCTAGATTAGGAAAAGCAGTCAGGTTGGGGACATGTCCAGTCAATAGGTTGTTGGAAAGATCAATCCTGGTTATATTAGGAAAAGCACATGGAAACCAACTAGGGATAGTACCAGAGATGCTAGCATTTCTCATAGACAACGTCTCAAGATTTCTTTGAGTTTGAAGCCAAGGAGGAAATTGGGTCTCCAAGAAGCTATTGCCCATATAAATGGACGACAATTAAAAAGGGGGGACCCACTGTGGGCTCACATTAAAAACAAGATACGGGTTTTCACCGATAACTAGTATTTCTAAACTTGCGAGTCTCTCAAAGAAGGATTCAGACAGGTTAATTGTCAAGAAATTCCGATGAACACGTAAATGTTTGAGTTTGGTAAGGTTTCCTACATTGGAAGGAATTGTACCGGACAGCTGGTTATTATCTAAAAATAGAATTTCCAAGTGTTGTTGGTGTCCAAAACTGGATGGACTAATAGAGTTGAACATATTCCGAGAGAGATCAAGAAAAGTTAGGTGTGTAAGATTATTCAACCAACTCGGTGTTTCGCCACTCAATTCATTACCTCCTAAAAAAAAATTTGTCAAAGAAGTCAAGTTGCCAAGACAAGAAGGAAGTGAACCATGAAGCTTACTTTCAGTGAGATCAATAAAAGTGAGGCTTGTTAGGCTGCACAACGAATCTGGAAATATTCCAGAGTCGAATGAATTGAATGAAAGATCGAGATAAGTAAGAGAAGTCAACTTTTCAAACATGTTCGGAATGGGGCCTTTTAAACCGGACCAACCAAGACTTAGAAATTCAAGGTGGGTAAGATTGAACAACCAAGGAGAAATGGGAGAGTTGAAGTATCTTTCAAAATCATCATAGCTTTCAAGGTCAAGGCTTTGGACACGGTGAGTGAGATTGTGACAAGTGACCCCATACCAAGAACAACAATGGCGTCCATTCCAGGATGAAAACAGCGACGTGTCGTTGTTAATGCTTGCTTTGAATTCCATGAGAGCTCGCCATTCACTTTCTATGCATATTGAAGTTGGAGATGAATCAACTAAAGCCTTTTTTGTGAAGAGTATAAGAAACATGAGCAGAAGAAGCATACTTGTGGTTCTACCCATGGTTGAAATGCTAATTGTGTGTGTATGGTATCTTTCGGATCCTGTCTAATTTATACTACTCTAGTCAATATACTACATGCATTTCGATTTCGAAGTCTTTTGTGGAAAAATTTAGTCTGCTTGTGTGTGGAAATTAATTTAGTCTGCAAAGTCTTTGCTGATATTGATATACCAGTCAACTTGGCTGGTTGTGTGGAGATTTTTTTCTTCTAAATTGCCAAATGTAGCCCGAGTTTTTGCTACTGTACCACATAAATCATACTAAATAACAACAATGCCTCTGTATTTAGGTTAGAAGTATTTCATGAGCTTAAAAATGGGGATATTTTTGTCATTTCACCCAGTATTTTGGGCTGCAAAAGCAAAAACTTGGACTACATTTAGCAACACCCAATTTTTTATTGAAACTGAACTAAACTAAATGGAATTGAACTAAAATGATATGAACAATTAAGCTCAAAAGAACAAGATACTACGACGCATGATAGTAAAATCACAAAATATTTTTAGCATTATTTAAATTATTATAATACACAATATTGAACAGAACTGAACAAAATTGACATGAAAAAATATAAAAATGTTGAACTATTCAAAACTTAAATTATCTAAAAAATGAATAAATTTGCTGAACTGAACTCATCTGTACTGGAAAAAAATTATCTGAACTTGTTTGAACTCATCTAAACTAAAAAAAGTTTATCTGAACTCATCTGAACTAAAAAAAAAAAAAGATAAGCTCTAGAGAATAGAACCTTAGCCAAGAGCATGTTTGCTAGAACTTTTCCGTAAATCAAATTAGTTCAAATTTTGTATATTTAAATTTATTTTGGTCCAATATATTTAAATCTTTTGTAGATAAATTTAGTCTACTGCGAAGTCTTTGCTGATATTGATATACCAGTCAACTTGGCAGGTTTTGCGGAAATTAAAGCTACAGAGATTTATTTTTGTTCTGGGGCCTCAAAATATCAAGAACGAGAATTGGTCATTAAAAAACGGTACTCCCTCCGTACCAGCTGGATGTGCACAGCTGACTTTTCACGGTCTTCAATACACGTGGTTAACTGCTAATATCTTTAACTACGTATATTATAAAGAAATGAAAATTTGATATTAATAAACTACATGTTATGACGATTCCAACAATATTAGATACGATAGTATTTTTATTTATCTATGCATTCAAAAATTCAGTCAAAATTTGGCATAGTTGACTGAAAAAAGTCTCATGTGCAGAAACAGTTGGTCCAGAGGGAGTATTAGTATTACTATACAAATTGTAAAAAACCATAGCCACAAGTTTACATGAGATGAGGTTTTATCCTAAATAAACTTATTTGTAAAATTAATTCCCATTATAACACTCTTCTGAAACTAATTCCCGAACTTTAAAAACTCTAGTTTTCTAACCCTTACATTCTAAATATGAGGATTTTTGGCCCCGCTAATAGAACGGTGTTGTCAACCGTTAGTCAACCCTACGAGTCGGGGGTAAAATTGTCTTTTCCTATCATTTAAAAAAAAACAATACATCTTTTCCTAAATATTTAAAATCAGCCCAATTTACAGAGGGCTTTTTAATCCTTTCACGGAAATACAATTTTGGGATATTTTTATTTTTAGGAAAAAGATATAATTAAAAAAAAAAGACTGGAAAATACAATTTTACCCCTGACACGTGGGGTTGAATAATGGCTGACCTTCGAATAATGACAAATTCTTGGGTGAGGCAGCCTCACCCAAGAGGCAGGGCCAAGTAAACAATTTTTTTTGTGAAGTTTGATGAACCGACACAAAGGTTTGATGAACTTGCATTGAAGGTTGATGAGGTGGCGTCGATGTTTGATGAGATGGTAATGAGTTATGATGAGGTTGCAGCACTAAAAGTTTCCTTATTTGCCTTGCCTCATGGGTGAGGCTGCCTCATGGGTGAGGCTGCCTCATAAGAGAATTACTCTCTAATAATTGGGCCAAAAATCCTCACATTTAGAAGGTAAGGGAAAGAAAACTTTAGTTTTCAAAGTTGGGGCTAAAAATCCTTAAGTGGACCAAAGTAACGGCCAATTGGTACTATTTAATCTTTTAGTTATAACTTTGTCTAAGCATATTTGACCGTAAATTATAATTCAGATACTCCCTCCGTCCAAGCCCAATCCGCACATAATTTTTTTCATGGTGTTCTAGACATGTGTTTGAGTGCTAATATGTCTACATATTATATATGAATGTTTGAAAATTTAATATTAATAAACTATGTGTTATGATGAATTTAACAATATTAGACACGAAAATATATTTGTTTACTTGCGCATTCAAAAAGGCCAGTCAAATTTAGCATTTTTTATTAGAAAAACTTATTCTGTGCATATTATAAGGTTGGGGCGAAGAGAGTATGTATTATATATAATAGTATATATCATGCAAAATATTCTCAAATTCACAATGCGCTCTATTTTGAACGATAAATTTTAAGGATATGTTAATAAAAAAAATTAAAGTTATTAAAAGTTATTAAAAAGTGCGTAGAAATGTTTAGGACGGAGGAGTATTATGTACTTTTAAAAGAAATCCCCATCCGTTTGAAGTAATTTAAAGCTATTTTTTAGTTTGTTTCAAAAAAGACTTTTGTAGAAAGGGGTCCACTTAAACAATTTACTCGACAAGTTACATTTAACTGAAAGAATGAAACATCAATTCTACAGCTCTTGATCTTTTGGAGAAGACGAAGGTGCATGCACTAGTGACTGGGCCAGAAAATAATATCCCGGAAACAAAATCTTTGGGGAAATTGGCAAGCAAAGCCAAAGTTCCAATCTTTTCCTTTTCATCCACACAATCATCTCCAATTGAATATCCTTTTCTCTTTCCAATTAATCTAGATCAAACCCTACAGTTTAAGGCCATTGCGAGTATCCTAGAATTGTATCAATGGAAAAAACTGTCTCATTGATATTTGAAGGCTCTAAAGATGGAAGAGATTCCATACCATACCTAGTCCGGTCGCTCCAGGAGAGAGGTGTTAAGGTCACACACAGATCACCCATTTCTCCCCTCTCTACCGATGATCAAATCTTGGATGAGCTTCATAAGCTTGCAATCTCGCAACAAACTGTGTTCATCGTTCATTTGTCGTCATCCAGTGCGTACGTATCACATGTTTTCAATGGCTAAGAAACTAGGGATGATGGAGCAAGGATATGCCTGGATTGTGACTGATAAGAGTATGAACCGACTTCAATCCATGGGCGAGGAAATGTACCTGGCAATGCAAGGTGTCGTTGGACTGAAGTCTTATATTCCCTCTTCAACAAAGCTGCAAGATTTAATATTAAGATGGAAAAAATAATTCTATAGCAAGAACCCTTCTGTGGAATCTAGGGATCTAGATGTTCTGTGCATTTGGGCGTATGACACAATATGGGCACTAGCTGAGTCAATCGAAAAATTAGGGCATAAAAGTTATACCAATGCTGATGAAATGCCATGTGGAAACTTGTGTAGTGGTGAGGAACTTGTATATAGTATTGCTAGGACAAGATGTACAGGGATAAGCGGCGAATTTCAAATTGTAGGAGGAAGAATATTACTCTCTGAAGCGTTTGAAGTAGTAAATGTTATCGGAAAAGAAGAGAGGAGCCTTGGTTTATGGAGTTTAGAGCATGGAATAGTTAGAGGGAGAAGTTTATCAGTATCAGGTTCTAAACCTAAACATAAAAGGTTTGGTCTTGGTGAAGACATTCTATGGCCAGGGTTTACGACAGTTGCCCCAAAAGGCCGTCTCATGTTAACATTTGGTAAAAAGCTAAGGATTGCAGTGATCAACAGTAACATATGGATTATTCACAAGTGCAAAGCACAATGTACATGATAATACAACAAGCATCACAGGCTACTGCGTAGATGTCTTTCATGCTGCAATAAAATTGTTGGACTATGAGGTAAATTTTGACTTTATTCCATATATGGACCAAGATGGTAACAATCTCGGAAGCTATACCGATCTCATAGATCAAGTGTATCTTCAGGTGATTTTTCGTGCCTTTCTTTCCGTCCTAAAAGTACTTTAACATGTAATTAAATGTTTAAATTTTGTCTTTACCTAGATCTTTATTGAGTTATCTTAACATCTGTGGAAATTATATATATATATGATGGCATTGTGGGAGACATTTCAATGACCGGAAATAGAAGCTTGTATGTGGACTTCACGGCTACTTACTCAGATGTTGGTCTTGGAACCATAATGAAACGTGACAACAATGATATTTGGCTTTTCTCCAAACCCCTTCACCCTTTGTTATGGCCTACACTAGCTGGTTATCTAATGCTAATTGGGTGTGTGGTTTGGGCCGTTGAACGTTCTTCTGGAAATACAGAATTCGATGGTCCAGTAGTTCATCAAATCGGAACTGCACTATGGTTTGGCTTTTCAACCCTCTTCTATGCTCATTGTAAGCTCTCGGATAAATCTCAGTTGCTTCCATTAACTCAATCAAAATGTGGATTATTTGACTGTTTGTATATAAATTGATCAAAATTTCAGGTGGAAAGTTGAAAAGTAATTGGTCAAGGTTTGTTGTGATTGTTTGGCTGTTCTCGGTGTTTATACTGACATCCTCTTACACTGCTACTTTGAGTTCGACGTTGACATTGCAACAGATTCAACTTGGATCAGCGAGGGAGTTCATAGGAACACATACAGGTTCTTTTCTAGGAGGAACTATTGTTAACAACCTGAATTATAAAGATGATCGGTTATTGATGTATGATTTGCCTGTGGAGTATGCTGATGCTTTATCCAAAGGAAGGAAAGGTGGAGTTGGAGGCATAATCGATGAAATCCCATACCTCAAAGTCTTTCTAGAAAAATATGGAACTGACTATGCCATGGTTTCTTCCTATTATACCACAAATGGCTTCGGATTTGTGAGTTTTCATCTTATAAATCTGTGTATGTGCATGCACTCACAAACTTGCATACATTATTTTGTTGCTTCAATTCAAATATATCCTTCAACTTTCATGAAAATCTTTTGTTAGTTTGGTGTATATATTGTTGAAACAACGGTAAATTTGTAAATAGCATAGCATTACTGCACATGCAAGTAAGCAATGAATATTCGGTGCATAGTTATGCCCTAGGTTTCATTGTCATTGTTTTATCAAATGTTGTCTCAAATACTTTCTTTCCCACCACCTCTTCTTTGTCTATTTGGATCATTAATGTTAACTTGCATTGATTATACATTTTCTTTGTCAATGTGTATCTCCATCTGATTGTTGCTCTTTGACGTATATATTCTTAGGCATTTCAGAAAAAGTACTCTAGTCTGGTTTCAGATTTGTCACGAGCAATTATAAAACTAAGGGAGGAAGGGGAACTGGCAGCAATGGAGGTCTTTTGGATAAATAGTGCTGGGAAGTCACTATTGCCTGAAACTGATTTTACAACACCGAGCATTTTGCACCTCCGCACTTTTGGTGGTTTGTTCCTTGTTAGTTTTTTGTGTTGTTGCTTGGCCCTTTTGTTTCATTTTGGTCTGAAAATCGTCCTAAAGAAGTTGGAAATTTTCAGCTTTATCATGTTCATACTAGCTCACATGCTCAACAAGATGGCCCCTAAAGCTATTGATACCCCAAACACAGCCTAATTATTCAGTGAGATGAGAATTTGTCTAATTACAATCACTGCATGAGCAACATGAAGTAACAATCAAAAATGTCCAAAAGACACACTTGTTAGAATATATTTAAACAATGATTACAAAATGCATAGCCATGTTTGGTTGCGTTCAAGTAAAGAAACATATTTACCTTTACTAGCAGAATGAGGAGAAGATGAATTTTGGGGTAAAAATATTCAAGGTATTGTTATCATGATCTGCAATATGTTATGTAAACTTCATGGCTGGTTAAGTTTATGTATAGTTTCCTTGTTTATAGCCTATTTGTTCATTTGAGCCCTAATTGAGTTGCATCAAATTATTTGTGATTTCTGTAGAAATTACAGGGAAATAAAAAAAGAAGTTTCCCATTTTTAAGCCTACTAGAAATACTATGGTGTCTGCTATTGGTTTAAAAAAAACAAAATTTCATCGAAAGTTTTTAAATTATGACTAGTAAGAACCATGCTATAAGAACGATGTTGTTGCCTTATATTATTATCTAACCATGGTTCTGATCACATTATCAGGTACCGTAATAAAATCTCAACTTAATGGTTCTCTTTAATTTTATCTTTCTTTCGTCCCGTGTTTAGTAATGTAAGGAAAGTAAGATCAAAATGAAAACACATCATATACTGGAGAGTATCTTGTTGGAAAAGTAGAAAATATTGTACTTTAAGAATTGAAACTATATATCTTAATCGAGTGTGCTTGTTCTTCAATTTTGAGGCCCCAAGTTCGCTGTAAGTTCGTTGGACTAATTAAGGTTCAAGAACTCAAGCCATTCTAGCGAGCTCAAAAATTATGAATGGAATTTATTATAGCTAAGATGAAGTTCTCTACTAATTTACTCATGAATTAGAAATCCAAAATTCTCAAAAAGTGGAATTCCATGTCAAGGTTCTTGAAAGTGGAAATTTAATTGTACATCTCCATTGGCCATAAAATTCATCGTCATCCCATTAACTTAATCAGTATTCTATAAAGAAACATACATACAAAACAAAACTCATAATACCAACACTTTACAACGTATAAACAATTTACAAGTTCGCACCATCAACAAACATCTATTAATTTGTTGAATTAACTACATGATTAGGGGACAAGCTGTCAAGTATGTGCACTAAAATGGTCTTGATAGTGTTGAAGTAGCTATTCAAATTCTCTATAATGCTTCGACCAAATTGAAATAAAATAGCCAAAATGCAACACAAAAAACTAACGAGGAATAAACCAACAAAAGTGTGTGGGCTCAAAATACTCGGAGTATCGGTTATGGGAAACAATGACTTCCCAGCACTGTTTATCCATAAGTCCTCCATTGCTGCAAGTGTTCCATCCTCCTATAGTTTTATGATTGCTAGTGACAAATCTGAAACCAGACCTGCGTACTGTTTCCGAAATGCCTGAGAATACCATTAATTCAAAGAACAACCATAATTAAGAAAAAATATTGATTAATAATGAGTATAAATGATAAGAAATATAAGACACAAATAGAAATGTATAAGTCGAAGCACTCACAAATCCTAAACCATTCGTGGCCGAATGGGATGCAACCATGGCATATTCAGCTCCATACTTTGCAAGAAACACCTTGAGGTATGGAATTTCATCTATAATGGCTCCGACGCCACCTTTCTTTTCTCTTGATAAAGCAACGGCGTATTCCTCACACGTTTTAAACAAAACAAGCTGATTATCCTTATAATTCATGTTGTTAATAATAGTTCCTCCAATAAAGGAATTAAAATGGGTTCCTATGTACTCCCCTGCTGATTCAAGTTGAATTTGTTGCAATGTCAACATAGAAGTCAAGGTAGCAGTGTAAGAGGATTGCAATATAAACACTGAAAAGAGCCAAGCAATCACAATCAACATTGACCAATTACTTTTCAACTTTTCACCTACAATGACCAGTTAATAAACATAGTCAAATACAAGACTACATTGTTAGGCTTAGGATAAAGAAATAGGCTCATCGACAGAAGACTTACTATGAGCAAAGAAGAGGGTTGAACAGCCAAACCATAGTGCAGTTCCTATTTGATAACTTACTGAGCCCTCGATGAATTCGGCATTATTGGAAGAAAGTTCAATGGCCCAAACCACTAACCCAGTTATCACTAGAAAACCAGTGAGTGTAATCCATAAGTAAGAATGAAAGGGCCTAGAGAAAAGCCAAATGTCGTAATTGTTGTCACGTTTCATTATGGTCCCAAGGCCAACATCTGAGTATGTAACTGTGAAGTCCACGTATAAGCTTCTATTTACTGTGATTGAAATGTCTCCCACAATGCCATCGTAGTTCTACAAATACAACAATTTCTCATGTTAGATAAGTTAGTTGAAGCTATTACATAATTTAAATGGGAAATAAAGAGAATGACATTTACCTTAAGGTATACTTCATGCACGAGATCAGAGTAACTGCCGAGATTTTTACCATCTTGGTCTATATATGGAACAAACTCAAAATCTACCCCATAATCCAACAATTCTAGTGCTTCGTGAAAGACATCTATACAGAAACCTGTAATGCTTGTTGTATTGGCATCAACATTTCGTTTCACCCTCGAGAATAGACCGAATCCAACATTGTCCACAACTGCAATTCTTAGCTTTTTACCAGATCTTAACATGAGGCGGCCTTTAGGGGCAATTGTGGTAACCCCTGGCCAAATTAATAATGGCTTCGTGGAGATTGAGACCAATAATGTTATTCTTAAATTGGATACTGATAAACTTCTCCCCTTAATAATATCATGCTCCAAACTCCATGAACCAATGCTTCTCTCTCCTTTTCCAATGACATTCACAACTTCAAAGACTCCAGACACAATTCTCCCTCCTGTAATTTTAAATTCCCCACTCAACCCCATAAATCTTGTTCTTTCAATGCCATATACAAGTTCCTCACCACTCAAAAATCCCTCCCAAGCCATTTCATCAACATCGGTGTAATATTTATGCCCTAATTTTTCAATTGAATCAGCTAGCACCCACACCGTGTCATATGCCCAAATGCACATGACATCTAGATCCCTAGATTCCATGGAAAGGTTCTTACTACAAAATTCCTTTTTCCATCTTAACTTGAAATCTTGCAACTTTGTGGAAGATGGCATATAAGACTTAAGTCCAACCACGCCTTGCATTGCCTGGTACATTTCCTCGTCGATGGATTGAAGTTGGCTCATAGTCTTATCAGTCATAAACCATGCATATCCTTGCTCCATCATCCCTAATTTCTTTGCCATTGAAAACAGGCGATACGCACCGGATGGCGATAGGTGAACGATGAACACTGTCTGTCGCAAAATCGCCAGTTTATGAAGTTTGTCCAAGATTTGATCATCCGTAGAGAATGGAGAAATAGGTGTTCTGTGAGTGACCCTAACACCTCTCTCCTGGAGCGGCCTGACCAAATACGGTATGCATTTTTTCCCATCTCCAGTGTCTTCAAAAATCAATGAGACAGTTTTCCATTGATAAATACCTAAGATACTCGCAATGGCCTTAAATTGTAGAGTTTGATCTTGATTGATATGAACTAGAAAAGGGTTTTCAATTGGACATGGCAATGTTGATTTAAAGGAAATAATCGGAACCCTTGCTTTGTTTGCCAATGCACCCAAAGATTTTGTTTCTATGATATTATTTCCTGGCCCTATTATCAGTGCCTGCACCTTCATCTTCTCCATAAGTTCATGAGCTGTAGAAATGTTTCATTTTTTTTCGTCAAATTCAGGCCCTGTTTACCAGAGCTTATCCGTAGATCAGTTCAGTTCAGTTCAGTTCAATTCAGTTCAGTTCAGTTCAATTCAGTGAAAATGCAATTTGATGAAATTCAGGTTAATCCAGTCATGCTGATTCCATTTTTCAATACATCAATTTTCACTTCAGTTCAGTTCAATTCAGTTCAATTCAATTCAGTTTAGTTCAATTCAATTCAGTTCAGTTCATTACATCAAGAAATAAGCTCTAGTAAACAATGCCTCAATCTAGTAAACTTATTTTGGTCATATCATACTTGGTTCTTAAATACGTTTTGATAAATAATCTTAATTTATAAGTAGTAATGAAGTCTAAACTACACCAAAAACCTAATTACCCTCTCCACTGAAACAAAACGCACTCTGCCAAAACCTTGTTCACTTCACCTTTTTTTCTATTTTCTCATCGCGGAGATATGGGGAAACAGTTATTTATATATTTGTTGATTTTTAATGTTATTGAATACAGTGGTAATATTCATGCATCAGCACTGTCCTTCAATTTGATAGAATAGATCTTGAGTTCAAGATGATTGATTGATTTAATTGTACATGTCAATGGGTTTTCTCAATCTGATTGTACAAATTGTATTTTGGTTATTTCTTTTATTTCTCTAGAATGGATTGTATAGATCGTGTTTCCACTCACAATCTGTACATTTCAAGGTGTTTGCAATTTGGAGAATATAGACAGTGTTGTTGATAATGTTGTGTTGCAACTAGCAAAAATACATGTTTGGCGTAGTAATTGATGGGGAAGATGTTTCTCTCTGTCAAACAATTGTGGTTATTTCACTATTGCAAATTAATATCCTCAATTGCGATATGACAATGTTTTTATATGATCTCTTAATATATAATAGCTAGACATTATCTGTTTGGTTGACATTTAGTATAATTAGATTAGGGCCTTGTTTGCCAGAGTTTATCTGTAGATCAGTTCAGTTCGTGAAAATATAATTTGATGAAATTCAGGTTAATTTAGTCATGCTGATTCCATTTTTCAATACATCAATTTTTCCTTCAGTTTAATTCAGTTCAGTTCAGTTTAATTCAGTTTAGTTCAGTTCAGTATATCAAGAAATAAGCTCTAGCAAACAGGGCTTAGATGTCAATTAATTAAAATTTATAAGTTATATAGTATATGTTTGACCATTATCAATTAGTTTATTCTATTTTTAATTTTAGGCCCTGTTTACCCGAGCTTATCTGTAGATCAGTTCAGTTCAGTTCAGTTCAGTTCAGTTCAATTCAGTTCAATTCAGTTCAGTTCAGTGAAAATGTAATTTGATGAAATTCAGGTTAATTCAGTCATGCTGATTTCATTTTTCAATACATCAATTTTCACTTCAGTTCAGTTCAGTTCAATTCAGTTCAGTTCAGTTCAATTCAGTTCAGCTCAGTACATCAAGAAATAAGCTCTAGTAAACAGGGCCTTAGTCTTTTTGGAGTAATAAATGTTTCACGGAATTAACCTGAAAACGGGGGTATGTATGTATATGCGCAGATCATCAAAACCATAAATCCATAAAATATGATAAAAAGAAAAAATCTTTTAGTATAATAATTCATTGGCCAAAAATCGGAGTTGCACGCCCAATTTATATATGTTGATCAAAATTAATTACAGTTTTAATAACTCACCTGAACATAGAACATCCACTTCAGAGGTGTCCCTGGTGTGAAGAATCAAGCGTGTGTTGTGATGCTGTGTTGAAGCGTAATAGTCAGAAATCGCCATGGTAATGCATTCATGGAGGTTCTTATGAGACCCTAGGTCGATAACAACACCAACGGTAACGTCGATTTGCTGCGGTTAACAGAATCAGATGAAGCAAGATTGACTGAAAGAAGGCTCATTATAATTACAATGAGAAACAGGAAAACTTGTTTTTGCAGAAACCGAGAGTTCTATCCATGATGAAAGATCAAAATGTTTGGATTTCAATCAAACTTCTGAAGTTCTATTTAATAAACTTACTTGAGGGTTGACCTCGTGATCGAACATGGATAAGCTGTCAACTCTAATTAATTAGGATATATGTAATTTATAACGAATGAAATTCTATAATGATTGAATTGTTCGCGTTATCAAGTCATTATTAGACTATAAGAGCTCGGTTCTTTCTGTTTTGTAGAATATATAATTGGTTGTTTTGTTTTGGGACGGTATATGAAAGGAGCATAAAATTTTGGGATGACATAATTATATGAAACAAGATTACTTTTCAAGGAAAATTTTATTATTAGGTGACAATAACATGGCAAAATAATATTATATTTAGGAAATTAGTTCTAACTTTATGAACCAACTTGAAAATTAAAGCATATATAATAACTTGTACATCTTGGTGGTTTGTAAGTGTGGCCAACACGATTAACGTACAATCAGAAACAGGTCAAGTGCGTATAAAATAACTTACAACTTGGTAATTATTTTTGCCATTAGTAGTAGCTAGAGCACAATATATATATATATATATATATATATATATATATATATATATATATATATATATATATATATATATATACACGAACATGATCAGCAGTACTATAGACGAATGAATATCCATGTAAAGAAAGCCTCTTGATCCCGATAGCTAGCCTTTGCCTTTATGCCCATATTTATGATGAGATATAACTGCTAGTTAGATTAGTTTATATATTTTTGATTAATTACTAATTTCGTATGATTCTAGAAATATAGAACTCAATTGACAAATATATATATAAATCTAAAAAATAAACGTTTGGTTCTTTAGATCATGATGCGTTCGTCGTATCATTAGTTAGATCCGTGATAACAAAAAAAAGGAAGGAACAAAATGTATGTATAAACAAACTTTATATAAACATAAATTAATTATATATAAATTGTTCATCATCTCATTATAAATTTATGATAACACGCGATCTCTTCTTTTTTTTATTAGGTTTATCCTTTGACAATTGGGCAGGGGCTATCTGTTTGTTTACTTGAAAAGTCCTAAAAAATACCAAAATCAATGAAGAATTACATATGCATAAATATTTTTAACAAAAAAAAAAACATTTTTAAAATGCAGTCTGTATGCATGATTATTAGTTGGACCAATTGGGATATGTCTCAATTGAAAATTTGTCAGATTTTAGGATATAGCATTAATTAACATGCAATATAGTTATGTAGGTAAAAATTTAAGGATGACAATAGGGGTGATTGTGTAATTTTTGATATAGGTTGAACATGCTTAATTTCTTTAAAAGTAATTCGACCGTATTAAACCCTCAGGTTACATGAATTTATTTCGAGATAAAACACTGGAGCAACATACGCGCCATCAAATCTTTTTGTTTCAGATTGTTTATCTGAGAAAATTATAAGAAATTCTCCTGGGGTTGTATTTCTCTATGATAATTAATGTTTTTTTATATCTAAATATTTCTCTATCCGATGGGTTTATGTGGATCTTATATTTATAAAAAAAGGACATTTGCTGAAAACCTCTTGATATAGAGTGGTAACGTTAGATGAAAATTACATAAATATTTTTTGAGTTAATTACCTTAATGGTTGCATAAAAGTTCAGGATATTTTCTGACCATCAAATTAACTTTTATTCATTTTATATTTTTGGAGAAATTAATATTAATGCTCCCGAAGGTTGGTATTGCTCCTTGAGGATCCCACCATCCAAATTACGAATGGGTTAAATTTTTATTTTTTAAAAGATCCTAATACTATATGAATTAAATGCAGTTCTTGATCAGTTCTTGTAATGACATCATTAATTATTCCTGTCAAAGCAAGGAAAATTTAAATGGAACAGTATTTTCTTCTAAGATGTATGAATTAATTTCTAGGGTTTCCACTAAGGCAAATTCTCATTTGAGACAGGTCTCAAATGAGACCAAAGATTATATGAGACTGCTATTGATTGAATTTGTCGTTGGTGAGTTTTAAACCCGCCGATTTCCTTGATTAAATTTGTCGTTGGTGAAATTGACCAAGGAAATGATCAAGAAAATTGACCGAAAGATCAAGCAAATTGAACGAAAGATCAAATTAACTGAAAAATCAAGGCAAAACAAAAATACTCAAGGACATTGATTGAAAGATCAAACAAACTGACTAAAAGATCAAGCAGAAACAGTAAATGCTCATTCCCCTGCTCTTGGTCTCCACAAGGACAGGTCTCACCCAAGACTTTCTCTTTCACTAATAATATCATCTGGGTCCCAATATTCCTTATTTGTACCAGTTTAATTTTCATCAATTTCGCATCCTAATCCTATTTGGACCTTCGTCAATTTGAAGATGAGTCCCAAAGGCAATTATAACAGGTTGATCCTCAGCTTTCCGACATCGTGGCCGGCTCTCTGCACCAACGGGTGCCCGTTTTTCGGAAACGCAGCGACAAACGATCTCTGCTCCAAGTGCTTCAGAGATCTCAAGACAAAGGAAGAGAGTGGTGTGGAGGACGCCAAGCTCACCGTCCAGTTCCAGATACTACAATGGAAGAGGCGGCGCCACGGCCATCAACGGGCGGCGGAGCGGTGGAGGAGAAGAAGAGGCTGAGCAACTGGTACAGTAAGGAGGAGCTGGACGCTATCGGAATTGCGTGCCGGTGCCGTGGTTGTGGAACTCAGTACAGATACCCACAGGAGCAGCACAAATGCAGCTTCGAGGCGCCGGCCGAGGAAGTATAGCCAAGTCCAACAAAAAATCCTTTCTGGAATCACGAATGTTTTATAGCATTTCATTTTGATCCTTGAAAGAATGGTTAATGTGTACTTTCTCTTGTAACTACCAGTACTTTACTTTGTCATCATTTTGAATAATAAATTGATTTCTTCATGAAATTTTATGATCTGCTAATGTTATCATTAAACCATACTAGTACTGCTCAAGAGATTATAACATCATTAAGGCAAAAAAACATGATTTTAATATATGATAAAAAAAATCAATCAAGAAATGGCATATATCATGCAAACTAATCAATGATGAAAGGTTTCAACCTATGTGAAAAACCATTATAACATATGTCAAATATAGTTTTATTGAACATAATAACTCAACTAGCATAAACTATTAAGCTCAAGAGTATAGGGCCTACAACGCGTGATAGTAAATCACGTATTATTTTAGTATTTTTTAATTTATTATAATGTACAATATTGAATAGAACTGAATTGAACTAAAAATGAAAGAAAATAAATATATATATATATATATATATATATATATATATATATATTGAATTATATATAAAAATAGTGATTTGAACACTGATCTGAAAAATAAATGAATTTCCTGAACTGAAAAATTAAAGTCCTTGAAAATGAGAAATTTCCTATGAATCAGATATAGGTATGTGATATTTTATGTTCTAGGTTTTTTTATGTATATATTCCTACTTTTGGTCTACTGCTATTTATTTATGTATTCTTGAAGTATTTATTTATGTTTTTTTTTTGAAGTATTTATTTATGTAAATTTGGCCATATAATACTGCAGTATCCCTAAGAATTAATTTGGAAATATCAAATTAACCAAAATCCATCAAAATAAAAAAAATTAATTGTGGACAAATAAAAAGACTTAATTGTGGACTACTCAAAAACAATCAAAGGTTCAAAATAAAACTACAATGGATGGAATACACTAGCTAGCTACTAACTAGCCAACACTATGAAGCCAACACCCACAAAAGAATAATAAACCCTAAAAACCTTGTAATTATTAGCTCCTTCGTGAGAATAGTACTAGAACTCGATGGAAGTTTAGAAGGTGATTGTTGATCATATTCTGGTGGCGGTGGCGCGAATGCCGCATAATGATAATCTGAGTTTGGACCGTAAAGATGTTGTGCCCGAACTACATCTTCGAGAGCGAAATCATCTTTCTTGATCCCGGGAGACATTTCAGGGTACATGATCGCATCCGGGGAATGAGAGTGATCTAGCCCTAGTACATGTCCAATCGCATGCATTGCCACGGATTTCAGGTCAAACGCATCCTTTGAATTTTCCTTAGTGAAGTCAACGGCCCAGCTCACGTTAGCATTCAGGTGGAGTATTCCTGATGGTGGCAAAAACGTTTGGACCAGATTTCCATTAGTAGAGTCGTGAAAGAACCCTATGTGGATGTTCGGCGTGGGTATTGGTGTGTTATCCTCGGTGAAAGTAACCCAAATGACGACCACTTTGCAAAGGCACGAACGAAGGCATTCTTGACGTCGGTTTGACTCAGATAGTGATCAACCGACTTGTTTTTCAAGAAACCATATGTTATCTTGATTGGATACGGGCCTAGTCCACCTGGTTGAGTCCTCGTAAATCATGCTATCCTCATCTTCGAGGGCTTTATACACAGTCGGATTGTCATCAAGATTTCTGGCTCCCAAAACTGAAGCTGGTTGACATGAAGGACGACAAACAATATTAACAACATCTGGATCGTGGAACGATATTTGAAAGACGGCATGGCTCCTGCTATTTTATTTGTAATCTAAAGATGAAGGTATAATTAATTGTTCATGGCTTTAATTGGGGTCTATATATAGGAGAAAGATATCATCTAAGGACCGAAGCTAAATTGGTTTTGAAATTAGAGAGAATATGATTAGACGTTGGAAAACAAAGCTAACTTGGATTTGGTAGTTACATGTAATATCAATTCCTACTCGAATTTGGTAATGGAATTTGGAATACCGGCACAGAATTATGTTGTGGCATGCATATGGTTGCATTCTTACCCTAATTGAGTTACGAGAGTTTGAAATTATAATCCTAATTTTATTTTTGAGATAATCCTACTCGATTAAAAATCCCATAACCGAATTCGAGTAGGATTAAATTAGTTCAATTGTTAGGAATTTCTAGGGTTTTTTTATTAATAATGAATCATCATTTGGATCCTATTCCTAATTTGTTCCGGATTGATAATTTTCATCAATTAATTTCGGATCCCATTCCTTTTTGAAGTAGGGTTCCATTTCAATCTCGGATTCCCTTTTGCTCCCTATATATTCCTACTATTCATCTACAATATTCATCAACAAGATTAGTCTCTCAAAAATACCACACAACACACAAAATCGATCGAAAGAAGATTTGAAGATGAGTCTTAATGGTGACGTCAACAGGATGAACAGCGTGCAGCCATCGCAGCCGACTCTCTGCGTAAACGGGTGCGGGTTTTTTGGCTCCGCAGCAACTAAAAATCTCTGCTCCAAGTGCTTCCGAGATTTCAAGATGAAGGAAGAGATCGCAGCGGATGCAAAGTTCGGCTTCAACAAGTCCGTGGCAGCTACGTCGGAGAAGTTGACCACCGTCGATACTACGGTGGAGAAGGTGGCGGAGCTGACTATTGGCGGTGGAGTGGCGGAGGAGAAAAAGAGGCCGAGCAACCGGTGCGGGTGCTGCAACAAGAAGGTGGGGATTACCGGATTCGCGTGCCGGTGCGGCGTCACGTTCTGCGGGACCCACAGATACCCGGAAGAGCACAAGTGCCCTTTCGACTATAAGAGGCAGGGCAAGGAAGCCATTGCCAAAGCCAACCCCGTTGTTAAGGCCGACAAGATCCAGCGCTTTTGACAAGGATCAAAATTTGTTTGTGCTTTGTGTTCAGTCCGTTGATGTATTTTTCCACAACATATAATGAAGTGGTTTTAATATCATCGTTGTTTTTATATAATTAACAAATATAATTTATTGAGATTTTTATCTCTCTTAATCCGTGGCTGCATGCATTTTATGCTAAGGAAAAGAGGAAGGGGCATATGGATCAAACATTTAGAATGTTTGGAGAAAAAACTAAAACCAAATTGATGTTTATAAAGTATGGTTTCTAATTAAGAGATTGTCCCTCACTGATCTTACATTGTCTAGTATCCTTGTCTAGCTTTTTCCTTCGTTTGAGCCCTAAGTGAGTGCATCAAAAAACTTTTTTTAACCTCTAAAAAATTAAGGGAAACAAGAAATATTGTTTCATTTAATTAGTATTGTTTGATCTATTGATTTGTTTGGACATCATCAAAAAAAATTAATAGCATGCATTTTATTCTGTCATGTGCCGTCTTGCATGCATTTTATGTCTATATAGTAATGTAAGAAAAGCAAGATCACGAATGAAAATATCTTGATCGGCAATTCTTCTGCAAGAGTATCATCCAGATTTATGGTTCCCACCAAAACTAAATTAACTGGTTTAAGGGATGAATAACAATATAATTAACAATATTTGGAGCGTATATATTTGAAAGACGGCATGGCTCCAGCTACTTTATTAATTGGTATTCTCAGATGAAGTTGTAATTGTTCATGGGACTGATCAACTTGATTCAGATAGCAAAATCCAGCCGACCAATTTCAAAGAAAAAAAATATTCTAAAGATGAAATCTCATCAAAAATCTTCAAAATCAACATGGTATTAGAGCGGGTTTTGCTCATATCATTGTTGATTTGAAGATTCTCTAGGAGACATCTTTATTAGATTTCTATTCTGTGAATTTGATCGGCTGTGAAGTACAGTCCAACTAGTATATACAGAAGGAAGATATGTTAGTGGAAACATCCACCGTCCTCTGCCGGAAATTTTCCAAGCCATTTCCAACTCCGACGTCCTCAACCGCAAAATCCAGTCGGAGCTCCGCGCCCTCTTCCTTCTGAGGCAGCAACAATTAGGGCTTTTCAAGCTTCGCAACAACGGATCCAATCTGGAAATCTCACTGAACAGGCAGATTCAGTAGGCCTAATCTCCTCGCACCAGTCCGATTCCATCTCTGGATGTCGGCGGCACCGCCGCAGTCTGCCAGAAAATGGATCAGATGCTCTCGGAGAGGAAAATTCTACCCTAATAAGTACCCGTTCGCCGTTTGCATTTCCGGTCAGATGTCCAACCATTTGATTAGAGAAGCTAGCATATGTTCTTCGATGCAATTTTGAAACGAATATTGGTGATCCCTAGATCGAAGGTGGAGTACGAGTTTGATCGTGTGCTGGATATTGATCAAATGAGTAGTTTGCAGAGAGTGGGAAGAATATGTGCTGCTTCTGATCAGAGACGACCATGACAACGCATACGGGGCGGTGATTGCAGACAGCCACGGCGGCTTCATTTCAAATAGAAGGGGTAATTTGGGAAATAAGCTATATTTTTGCTTTGGCAGCTAAAATGTGCTCCGGTAATAACAGCAGTCTATGATTAAACCTTTGAAAACAAATCTCACTTAAATATTGGTAATTGATATAACGACACAAATTAATCTTGGTTGCATTCTTACTATTATTCTCATCATAATGCAAAATCCTTCTTGAATTTATGAGAGCTTTGATTAACGACTTCTTTACATCATAATTTATCCGATAAGGCTAAGAAGAAGTACAATTCATGGACACATCAAGATTAAGTGGGAGAGTGCCAGCTAGACAAGAGGGAAATCCATTGAAGTTTGTTCGACCAATGAAATAGATTAAGGTTTGACCAATAAATATCTCTGCTTTGAAGGTTTAAGGTTCAACAATTCAACAGCTTGAAAAAAGGCAGATTGAATGTTATTCTTGATACTATCAAGCTCTCTATTAATTTGAGGTGGCAAAACGTCAGGAAGGATAATACACTAGAAGCTTCTAAAAAATTAGCTGAATCAAAGTTCTTGATTAGTGGAAATGCAATAATATATATGTCGTAAGCTGATGAGCAAAAGAAACAATAACTAGTTAAATATGCTATAGCTACATAAGAAACAACTTATGAATCAATCACAAAAGTTTTTTGTCTACCTTTTTTTTAAAATTTTGATCTCTATAAATGCTATTAACACATAAAGAAAATCATACATGGACAAAATAACATATGACGTATTGTAACCCAAACTATTCATTATCACACGGAGAATGCCCTTCTCAATTGGTTTTGCGGAATGTGATTTTCGGAGTTGCCAGAAGTTATAGAGGGATTTGGGGAACCCCAGTGGTTCTAGGTATCAAAGAGGGATTTGGGGGGTTGCCAACAATAGTAGCCCTAGCTTTAAAACAAATATAAAATAAAGTGGCCAAAATACACAGAACACAAACGGCGAACAAACCACCAAACGTGTAGGGGGTCAAAACACTTGGTTTATCATCCATTTTAGGCAACAAGGGCTGCCCAGCACTCTTTATCCACACGTCCTCCAATGCTGCAAGTTTCCCATCCTCCCTTAGTTTTATGATTGCCCGTGACAAATCTGAAACCAAACCCGCATACTTTTGCTCAAATGCCTGAGAGTATTTACCGTTCAAATAGAGCAACCATTAGTAAGAGGGAAAAAAACTGTTATTTATAATTTGAAATAACAAAAACATTATCACACGCGGACATGTATAAGCTAAGAGCTCTCACAAATGCTAAACCGTTTGTGGCAGAATGGGACGCAACCATAGCATATTCAGCTCCATACTTGGCCAAAAAAACCTTGAGGTATGGGATTTCATCGATTATGGCTCCAACACCACCTTTCTTTCCCTTTGATAAAGCTTCAGCATATTCCTCGCACGTTTTATACAACCTTAGCCGATCATCTTTATAGTTCAGATTGTTGACAATAGTTCCTCCAATAAAGGAGTTTAAATGGGTTCCAATATACTCCCCTGCTGATCCCAGTTGAATTTGTCGCAATGTTAGAATAGAACTCAAGGTAGCAGTGTAAGAGGACTGTAGTATAAACACTGTGAAGAGCCAAACAATCACAGTCAACCTTGACCAATTACTTTTCAACTTTTCACCTGAATCACCAAGTAATATACAGAGAGTCAAACAACAATGAGTAATTACGGGCTAGGGTTAGTGTTCATCGGTCAGAAAGCTTACGATGGGCATAGAAGAGGGTTGAGAAGCCAAACCATAGTGCAGTTCCAATTTGATAAAGTACAGAACCCTCAGTGAATTCTTCATTTTTAGAAGACCGTTCAATAAGCGTAACAACAACCCTAGTTGCCACTAGAAAACCAGTGAGTATAAGCCATAATAAAGCTTTAAATGGTCTAGAGAAAAGCAAAATGTCATTTTCATTATGGTTGTCACGTTTCATTATGGTTCCAAGGCCAACATCCGAGTAAGTAACTGTGAAATCCACATACTTGCTTCTGTTTACGGTGATTGAAATGTCTCCCACAATGCCATCATATTTCTGTAAAGAACATTTTTTATTCTTGTTAAATAATAGCTCAATCTTAAGTACTTTAAAGAAAGATAGAAATGCACCAAATTTTACCTGAAGATATACTTGTTGCACAAGATCAGCATAGCTCCCGAGATTTTTACCATCCTGATCCACAAATGGAACGAACTCAAAATCCACCTCATAATCTAACAGTTTCAGAGCTTCATGAAAGACATCTATGCAGAAACCTGTGATGCTTGTTGTGTTGGAATCAACATTGCGTTTCACACTCGAGAATAGTCCGAATCCATCATTGTTGACCACTGCAATTCTTAGCTTTTCACCAGATGTTAACATGAGACGGCCTTTCGGGGCAATTGTCATAAACCCTGGCCATAGTATGGCTTCATCAAGACCAGCCCTTTTATATTTAGGTTTATAACCTGATACTGATAAACTTCTCCCCCTAACAATTCCATGCTCTAAGCTCCATAAACCAACACCTTTTTCTCCTTTTCCGAATACATTAACTACTTCAAACGCTTCAGACAGAATTCTCCCTCTCACAATTTGAAACTCACCGCTCAACCCCACAAATCCCGTTCTTGCAATACCACGTATAATTGCCTCACCACTAAAGAAATTTTCCCCAACAATTTCATCTTTGTAAGTGGTATAATATTTGTGCCCTAATGTTTCTACCGACTGTGCTAGCGCCCACATTGTGTCATACGCCCAAATGGAGAGGACATCTATATCCCTGGATCCCATAGAAGGATTCTTGCTATAGAATTCCTTTTTCCATCTTAATCTGAAATCTTGCAACTTTTTGGAGGATGGAATATAGCACTTAAGTCCAACCACGCCTTGCATTGTATGGTACATTTCCTTGTCCATGGATTGAAGCTGGTTCATAGTCTTATCAGTCGTGATCCAAGCGTATCCTTGCTCCATCATCCCTAGTTTCTTAGCCATTGAAAACAGGCGATACACAATGGATGGCGACATGTGAACGATGAACACTGTCTGCCGCGAAATCGCGAGTTTATGAAGTTTGCCAAGGATTTGATGATCCGTAGAGAATGGAGAAATGGGTGTTGTGTGAGTGACCTTAACACCACTCTCTTGAAACATCCTAACCAGGTATGGTATGGAGTCTCTTTCATCTTCTTCGAATATCAATGAGACAGTTTTCCATTGATACAAACCTACAATACTTGCAATGGCCTTAAATTGTAGGGTTTGATCTTGATTGATTTGAACGAGGAAAGGGTATTTAACAGGAGAAGACAATGTTGATGCGAAGGAAAAAATCGGAACTTTGGCTTCGTTTGCCATTGCACCCAAAGATTTTGTTTCTGTGACATTACTTACTGGCCCTATTACGAGTGCCTGCACCTTCATCTTCTCTAAAAGATCAAGTGCTGTAAAAATGTTTTATTCTTTCAGTCAGATTCGGTCTAGCTAGCTAGTTCGGTCTTATATATAAATGAATATATATTTACATATATACATGTTTCAAATATATATATATATATATATATATATATATATATTAACATATCATGATCAGGTCTATTTTGTAAACTAATTAAATTTGACAGAAATTTAAAAATAAGGGATTTAAATGACAGAATGACCTGAACGCGGCAAGATCAAAAATATGGATCCTTAAAATATAATATTTTTCACATATGATCAAGAAACAATTATTAAATTATATTATTTACATGAGTAATGCATAGTGAAGATAGAACATCCGTAGCACCCATCTTGGAGGTGTCCGTGGTGTGAAGAATCAGGCGTGTTTTGTGGTGATGTGTCGAAGCATAGTAGTCGGAAATGGCCATGGTAATGCAATCATGGAGGTTTTGGCTAGCCTGAGATCCCAGGTCGATAACAACGCCGACGTTAACGTCGATTTGCTGCTGCTACTACCGTGGACACTGGCAGAAACGGAGTTAGCGAGGTCTACAGAAAGAAGGCTCAATATTACAATGAGAAACATGAATGCGTGTTCTTGCAGAAACCGATTTCTGGCTCCCAGCTGGCGCGTTCCTTCCACTTGGTTCATGATTAAAGCTTAATTAGTACGTGTTCGGATTTAATCAAGCTTCTAATTAAGGGTCTATTTATACTAATTAGGAACTCATAAGTTGACGGTTGACCTCATGATCAAATTTGCTTTCATAAACAAATTGAAAGACTATGTGTTGCTCATAAGCTGACTAGCATTACTATAACAACCGTCAACCGTCTATTAACATTTGAGCTCATATAAACAGACTATAATAACATTTGAAAGAATATATATATATATATATATATATATTTGAGAAAGTCTTGGGTGAGACCTGTGCTTGTGGAGACCAATGGCCAAGGGAATGATCATTTACTATTTTTGCTTGATCTTTTAGTCCATTTGATTGATCTTTCTGTTAATTTGATCTTTCATTCATTTTGCTTGATCTTTCAGACAATTTCCTTGATCATTCCTAACTCTTGCTACATTACTGTAATTTCGTATAAATTTACACCAAAGCTCAGTCTTGAGTCGGTCCATTTGAGACGGCTGAGCTCTGGCAACACTAGCAACCTAAAATTTTACAACAGCATCGGGGTTGAAACTCACTCACAACAACTTCAACCGATAATAGTCCCTTACATTACTTGGTCTCTGTAGAGATAGGTTTCAAATTAGAATTAGATTATATATATAATGCTCATATACTTTCGGTTCAATTAATCTACTTTAGAATAACAAAGTATATATAACCTAGCTAAGAGAAGGTCCAATTGAGATTAGGTACAAAAGATTAATGTTGATCTTCCAACTTAATTCAATCCCGATCTTTTACATTTTAAGTATGATTATTCAGTGTATTATTTCTTGTCTTTTCACTTTCATGTCTAATCTTCTCACTTTTAATACTGATATTTTAATATTCAATGAGACAAATTAAGACAGGTCTCAATTGAGAAGTTGTCATAAACTTATACCATAAATTACATCATAAATTACAACATATAGAATTAATAAATATAGCAACATTATACTTTATATATACAGCTTGGCTACTTGGTGTGTGTGGCTAACACGATTAACGTAGAAACAGAAACATGAGGTCAAGTGCATATATAATAACTTACAACTTGGTAATTATTATATATTTTCCCTACATTTTCTGGCAAGAATATATATATATATATATATATATATATATATATATATATATATTGTCGCCATATAGTAGTTAATTACGTACAGGTCGGGCACATTAACGAACATGAGACTAGACGATTTATATTTTATCATTTGACAATTAACCAAACAGCGCGTAAACCCTAAATTATGTATTTGTTTACCATAATTTAAGCAAAAGATTTATACTGGATGACCAGAGAGCAAATTAAAATTGAAGATCCATTTATGTATGTTGACTTTTGGCAAACCTTGAGAGTTCATTTGAAATTTGATACATATCAACGTGGACTTTCCACTTTCCAGTATATATAATCCTTTGAAAAATTGGATATAGCATTGACTTTCCATAGAAAAGTATGCAAGTTGCAGGGTGGATAAATGAATTGATAATATTGAAGACAAGTTTAATCAAAAACAAATTTAAAAAGATATCCAAATGGTATTTAGAGTAGAGATACATGACCTCCATCGATCGGTCTCGGAAGAGAAAGTATATGAGCATTATACTTTATCCTTACGCTTGTCTTTATTTTCATTCACTATTAAAATTTGAGTTTATACATATCTAAAAGTACATATATGCAATGAAATATTATAAAAATACACATTACAAAAAAACATAAAAAGATCTCATTTACGCCACATGTATAAATTTATTGAGTTTTAGTAAATTCAAAATAAAATTTAGAATCAATGACTATTTTTTTCAAACAATAAAATATAAAGAATTTTGGGAAACGGTTGGAGTTCAAGTAAAATTAAAATCTGGAACTTTTTTTTTCCGTAGTGAGAAACAAGTCAAAATACAATTTTGCACTCTCTGAATGACTGATACTCAAAAATATTTGCAAAGAAAAGCTGATGTATTCCGAAGTGAATTATCCCAACATCCATGCTCATGCTTCCCATCCGATCCATAAAACTATGGTACAACTTTTAATTTTTTAATTAGTTATAAAATGCAGTTTTTTGTCAGTTCTTGTAATTACATCACTATTAATTCCTATCAAAGCAAGGAGAATTAAAAAAATAATAATAATTGGAACGATTTTCTTCTAATACATACATGTATGAATTTCTAAGGTTTTCCGTAATTTCAGATCCTAATCCTATTTTGAGTAGGTTTCTTATCTGCGTCCTATTCATAATTTGTACCTGTTTCATTTTCATCCTAATCCTATTTGGAGTAGGTTTCATTTCAGGCTCGGATCGGACCTCTATATATTCCTACAGTAATCTACAAAATTTCACACAACACAAAATCGAAAGAAGAAGGAGAATTTGAAGATGAGTCCCAAAGGCAATTATAACAGGTTGATCCTCAGCTTTCCGACATCGTGGCCGGCTCTCTGCACCAACGGGTGCCCGTTTTTCGGAAACGCAGCGACAAACGATCTCTGCTCCAAGTGCTTCCGAGATCTCAAGACAAAGGAGGAGAGTGCGGTGGCGGAGACTACGGCGATGTCGACCGCCGATGATACTACAATGGAAGAGACGGCGCCACTGCCACAGCCGACAATTGGTGGCGGAGTGGTGGAGGAGAAGAAAAGGATGAGAAACTGGTACACTAAGGAGGAACTGGACGTTATCGGAATTGCGTGCCGGTGTCGTGGTTGTGGAACTCAGTACAGATACCCTCAGGAGCAGCACAAATGCAGCTTCGAGGAAGCATAGGCGCCAAGTCCAACCAAAAATCTTTTCTGTAATTTTTTTTACAGTATTTCATTAGATCCTTGGAGAATGGTTAATATGTACTCATTCTTGTACTTAATAGTATGTACTTAATTTACTTTGTCGTTATTCAGAATAATAACTTGATTTCTGAAAATTCTTTGATGTGCTAATATTGTACGCAATCATTAAACCAAACTGCTATTATTATGATGTACAATGTTTCATTAGTTCTTTCGATTTTGTAGTTTTGGCGGCCTTTTGTATTCAATCCAAACAACACTCATATATATATATGTATAGTAATAGACTAATATTGACCATCATGAGTCATGGATATACATATTTTTAAATAAGATTCTTCTTTTTTTGACATTTAAACAGGTTTAATTTGTTCTTCGATGTTTAGTCTCTAGTTTTGATTTTCTTGTTTCATGCAAGTTATAAACTAAATATCGTTTGTGGCTCTTGTAAACTTGGCAAGAGTCACTATTTAGGAGAAGCTTCTCTATCTCACCTCATGTAGAAAATATTAGGAGAAACTGATCTATTAATCTTCCTCTCTCTTGATTTCATCGATTCAATTATTTTATTTTTTTTGAATAACAGATTCAATTATTGGATGTGCCTTTTGTATTTAGACAGTGAGGTAAGTCATGTATTTTATTATCCACAAACCCTCGATTGAGATCCGTCTCAATTATCTCACTAAATAATGATTATTAATATGTAAAATACTAGTTTTGAAAGTGAGAAAATCGGACATAAATTAAAGTATCAGCAATAATACATTGAATGATCATTTTTAAGAGCTTTCCAATGCAAGGCTGTCAATCAAAAATATTGATAGCCAAGCAAGATTGATGCTCTAATTAAAATTCTTAAAATCATCTCCAATCCAAGCATCAATTGAAGAGTCAATATGATGTGTCATATGACATGGATTGAAGGTATCAAATAGGCCCTCTGTATATTGAGGATCAAATTGAAGTCATCACTTTGCTAACTTAACATATTTAGAGTTTTAATACTAATTAAATAATTTATTCCTTCAATATTTTACCTTGGAATATAAATGACATGTTTAATTCAAAAATAAATTTGGGACAATTGATGGTTGCATTGGAGAATCAAATTTCAAAATGAAAACTTTCAATCCTTCATAATATATTTGACACCAAATACAAATTTGACAATTGGAACCAATTTTTACTCATGACTCTCTCACCATTGAACAAATATGTAAGAACTTATGTTTGAAAGTTGGAAGATCAACATTTGTGCTAGTTTCAAATGAGACTGGTCTCACATCATGGGATTATTCATGTCAAAGCAATGAATATTAAAATGAAACGATTTTTTTTTAATACATGCCTGTATGAATTTATAGGGTTTTCATATCATAAGATCATTTGGGTCTTATTCCTAATCTTAATTGCTATAATCCAAGGTTTTGCTCATATAGTTCAAAAATGTTGTTATGCCCCTAAAAGTAGCCTAATAGTTTTCCATAAACTAAAAATTGAAGACATTTTATCTTTTAACATTTTTAGTCTACATGCCCAAAACTTTGGGCTACAAATAGTAACCCCTTCCTAATTTGTGCCGGTTTCATTCTCATCAATTTTGGATCCTATTTCTATTTGGAAAAGATAGGTTTTTTATTTCTAGGGTTTTAACAAATAAGATCCATTTGGCTCCTATTCCTAATTAGTACCGGTTTCATTTTCATCAATTTAGGATCCTAAACCTATTTGGACTTTCATCAATTCCGGATCAAAATACTATTTGGAGTAGGTTTCATTTAAGGCTTGGACCTCTATATATACATAGTCCCACCTCTCGTATTCATGTTATCAAGGAAAATCTTAAGAAGAAGAAGAATTTGAAGATGAGTGGCAGAAGCAGGGTGTTCACCAGCTTTCCGACATCGTGGCCGGCTCTCTGCACCAACGGGTGCCCGTTTTTCGGAAACGCGGCAACAAACGATCTCTGCTCCAAGTGCTTCCGAGATCTCAACACAAAGGAGGAGAGTGTTGAGGCGGATGCCAAGCTCTCCGTCCAGTTCCAGAAGTCTGTGGCGATGACGACCTCGGGTGATACTACAATGGAAGAGGCGGCACCGGCACCACAACCGTCAACTGGCAGCGGAGCGGTGGAGGAGAAGAAGAGGATTAGCAACCGGTACAGTAAGGAGGACTTGGACGTTATCGGAATAGCGTGCCGGTGCCGTGGCTGTGGGACTCAATACAGATACCCGCAGGAGCAGCACAAATGCAGCCTCAATTATGACGCCAAGGAAGCATAGTCAAGTCCAACCAAAATTCCTTTCTGGAATTATGTTTTATATTTCATTAGATCCTGATCCTGTACTTTACTTTGTCATATTCTGAATATAATAACTTTATTTTCTTCTGAAATTCTATGCTAATTTTATCATTAAACCAAACCGCTAATATTATATAACATCATTAAGGCAAAAAACATGATTAATATAATTTTAGTATGTTAAAGAATTAATCGGGAAATGGCATGCATGTATGGTGCAAATTAATCAAAAATTGAACTTTTTGACTTTGGTCGATTGTTTAATCATTCAAGCCAAGTTTCAAAATTTAATATTTTGAAAATAAATATTATTAGTATATCCAACGTGATAATTTTCTAAGCTATTTAACATCACATGTGATTACTTTAATTAAGGTAAGTTAAGCAACATTACTTTATAAATATTCAAATGGGATAAATATTAAAAAAACAAATTATATTCCTAATGTGGCCCCAACATGGATTAGAATAAGTGGAATCCTTATCTAATCAAAATTAATAAAACTAGATAGTGATCAGACTAATTGACCAAAAATCCAAAAATCACTGTAATATAGCACTCGAAAAATATTACTTAGTGGTATGTGAAAGACTCAAATCGTTTAACAAGGAATCTACATCAAGGCGGGTTCCACCTGTTGAGCCGTGATCTGCAACTCTACACAAACACATTGACATGTATTGCTCAAGCATAAACACTATACTCTAAATTGTAAACACTTTGCTCTGAACTGTCACTAGTACAAATTAAGCATAATATAACACTTTATGTGTAACACTTATTAAAATGTTACATATGCTATAAACTTGCAACACTTTTAATAAGTGTTACATTTTATAAGGCTAATGTAACACTTTCTAAAAAATGCTACAAGTTTACTACCTATTGTAACACTTATTGAAAGTGCTACCTATTTGAAGGAAACTGCAACACTTTAAAAGTGTTGCACATTCAACTTATTTAAACAACTAATTTGAATTGAATAATTTTTCATTGGAATAGTTACACCTTTAAATACAATTTAATTGAAAATTTTGAATGGTTAAATAATCTAACACTACAAAAATAAAATAAAATAAAATAAGGCCATTAATTACACTTTTTTCGTTACACTTGTTACATGTTAACATGTGTTAATATTTTATTACATTGGTAGGTGTAACCAAATTTGTGCTTAACAGAATTTTGCTACATGTTTCCAGTTTCCATGTAATTATAATTGTGTCTTAAAAAAACTTCATATATAAACGCTATAAAAGTCCTTGTGTGCTGAAATCCATACTTATTTAGGAAAAAGAAATCAATGAAGAAAATATTTAAGATTGTTTCATCATCCCTTTTCAAAAGGGGGAGACGAGAACAAACGGTTTCTAGGATTTAGGGGTGTGGGCGCATGTGGGCTTTCTCTTAAATTGCATAAATAATTGATGAAGTATTGTGGATTGATTTTAAAAATTACAGTAATTTAATTTTATTGTAAAATCATAAATTTGAATGAAATGATTAGTGTTAATGTAAAATAAATTTAGACGGAGAGAGTATGACCCTGTTTACCAGAGCTTATCTATAGATCAGTTCAATTCAGTTCAGTTCAGTTCAATTCAATTCAGTTCAGTTCAGTTCAGTGAAAATGCAATTTGATGAAATTCAGGTTAATTCAGTCATGCTGATTCCATTTTTCAATATATCAATTTTCACTTCAGTTCAGTTCAATTCAATTCAGTTCAGTTCAGTTCAGTATATCAAGAAATAAGCTCTAGTAAACAGGTCCTATGTTTTAAGTGCAATTTATTTAAACGAATTGGACAAATTGCAGTAAAATAGACATTCCGATATAAAAGTAACGGTAATGCGTTGATAGATCTCCGACTCCGATACAATTCGTAATCGTTTTCCTTCCGACATTACACCTTCTTGCGTTAAAATTTCATCACTTGGGTTATTGTACTCTGAAACTTTAAAGTAATATAAAAAGAACAACCCATATTTCGCCAAAGAATCTTCGTCCCCAAAATCTAGTTCCTGCAAGCAACATCATAAAGATTCTGCAAATTCGAAATCTAATCAATGGAAGAGTAATGCTCTGATTCCCATCTACTTGATCTTCAATCTCTTTTACATTTTGTGTTTTGCTGGCTCAAAGATTTCATCTTTTTCGCAGATCTGAGGCGTACCCAAAAGAGTTCTACTCGGAAGCGCCGCCGAGAAGAGCGTCACTAACTCCGACGAACTCCTCCTCTGCCGCCGCCTCCACCACCAGCGTCCACGTGACGGCGCTCGACGGCCTGGTCAACGTCAACTCCCTCTTCACCATCGCGGTCTTCGTCGGGCTGTCCTTGACCACTCCGAACCAGCACAGCCTCGAGACGTCGGCGTGCGACGCCGGAATCGACGTGGCGAAGAAGCTCCTCGTGTTCGAGGTCGTCTCGTTCAGCTTCTTCCTGTTCTCGTCCCTCATCGCGCAGGGGCTGAAGCTGGCGATCAATCTGCTGAACAGCAAGGATGTGGACGAGGCGTTCCGGGCCCACATTAGCCTGAGAGTGTTGAGGTTTGGGATGCTGGGGTCCGCGATCGGGTCGGTGATGGGGTGCGTGTTCTTGATGCTGTCAATGGTGAATGTGATCGAAATCCGGCTCGGAATGCTGTCCTGTGGGAGCAAGTCCACCATTCATGCTGTCACTGCTTTGGTTGTGCTGGTGACTTCTGCTCTCCTGGTTTATATTTCTACTGCTGTCTATGCTTTTCTGCATTAGCTAACTTTAACTCTTGTAACTTGGAAGACTACTAATCACTCTTATTTATATAAAAAGAGATTCTTGTACCAAATACTAAGGGGCATGTTCTTTTAGACTGAACTGAGCTAACCGGAATTCTAACTTATGTTGTAGTTCGGTTCAAAAGAATACAGCCTTATATAGGCTTTCAAATGAGACTCTTGTGTATTGTGTCACATCTATTTGACGTGCAATGCCGGAAAAAAAAACAATTTTGTTGTGTTGATGCTTGTTAGATTTGTGCTGATAATTTTCGCTTTGATGTTTTAACTCACATCTTATCAATTTTTGCATGATGTTACTGCTTTGATAGTGCTGCCCTCTTGGTTTATGTTACTCTCTGTGCTTTTCTGCATTAGTTACTCTTGTGAATTTCTTAATTTCTGAACTTATTTGAACTGGACTTAGGTTGTAGTTTAGTCGTTAAGAACACAGCCTAATATAAGCTTAAAAATGAGGCTCTTGTATACTTTGTAGCCACAACTTGGCTGTATTAGTGCTTCATGTTCATTGAAGAATTTGAAAATGCAAGGTTGAATCTTGAATAGGGAGAAAAGAGAGCAGTTTGGTTTATTTTAATTTCACCCTCCTCTTGTACTCTCTATTTGTAAATTCAAGTTCATGTCTTTCAATTACTTAACTCCTCTTGTGTGCGGCTGAATTCAGTTAAAGTCTTGGTGTAGGACTATTGAACTCGTGTTATCTTTCATAATTTCCTTTCATTTGTGTTGGTTAACTGCTAGCAGTAAATTTAAAACTCTGTTGGAATGGGTTTAATGTAGAGAAGATTTCTATTTTGTCATAACAAACTCAAAGTGAGAGAGAAATTTTGGGACAGAGGGAGTATAATTTTTAAGATGGGTTGTTTGGCGCGCTATAGTTTGAGTTGCTGTTGTTGCCCTGTGTCTTAGAGATTGCAACCTTATGTCTGTTTGCATCAAGCTGATTAGGACACTCATGGTCATGGAGCACTTCTGTTTGTTTATCAAAATTTTACTAAACTCAGGTGAATTCAAAATCAGTATCCACTTCTTCAGCTGTTTGTGATAAAATTCATATTTTTCAGGATAGTTTATAAACTAGTAGTGTGGTTTTAGAGCGGATTCGAGATTTGACAATATCAGTTCTGAATGAAAATTTATCTAACACGACATATATTGGAATCAAAGAAACCAAAACCACATGATCTACAATCTACTCTAGTCACTACTGCTGTCTAAATTAGAATGGAAACATGCACCAATTTTTGGATTAGCATAATTTTCCATATCAGATTAATATATTTCAAACGTAGACATGTAGTACTTGACAGGTTGTAAACGGAACAAAATATCTATGTGGAACATAAACTTGACTGGCATTAATATCAGCAAAGACTTCTATAGGTAGCATGAAATTTTCCACAAAAGACTTTGACACTGTAGTAAAATGACTAAAGTCTTTAGTACTCCCTCCGTACCAGCTATATCTGCACTCTTTCCTCTTTAGGATGTCCCAGTTGAATCTGCACTCTTACCATTTCAGGAAACATTTAATATAACAAAAGACATCATTGCCCCTCTCTTTCTCATTATATAAAATTCACTTCCCTTTTATCTTCCACCTTCTTCTTCTCTGCAAACTTTTTCCACCACATGTTTATTATTATCAACACCAAATTCCAACCGTAGCAACCCCAATTTGTTCAGATTTCTCACATCAAATCAAACCCCAAAACAAAAAACCCATTCTCCCCTTGGAAGCCATGATTTTTGGCAAGCCCATCTCCCCTTGCACGTGATCCGTTCATGAGAAAGGGAGGTGATTTCGCGGCGAGTCGATCTACGGCAACAAGTTCAAGGACGAGAACTAAGGGAGCACACCGGCCCCGAGATTTTTTCCACAGGCAACGCGCCCCAACACCAACAGATCTCAGTTCTTCATCTGCACCTCAAAATATTTTGTTTTTGATTGGATTTGGATTGGATTAGAATGGAAGGGATTTGATTTGATTGGATTTGATTTGATTTGATTCGACTTGGATTGGAATGGAAAGGATTGGATTAGTTTTCTTCAACCGATTATTCCGCAGGTGGGTGGATGAAGGGCGGTGGGTGGCGGAGTAATAAAGTATGATTTATAAGGGTAAAATAGTAATTTTGCAGAAACGAAAAAAATAGTTCAGTTTTCTCTCTCTGCAGATCCAAGTGGTCCAGAGGGAGTAACTTTATTGGCATTAATATCAGCAAAGACTTGTAGCCTAAAATTTTCCACAATGAATTTGAGAATGTGGGTCTAGAGTTGTATATATTTGGATAAGATCCGAAAGACACCATACATTTAGCATCTCAAATCAAGATACACCATGAGAAGAACCACAAGCGGTATACTTCTGCTCATATTTCTCATTTTCTTCACAAAAAAATATTTAGTTGATTCATCTTTGACGTAGCGGAAGCTTTCACGAACAAGGGTTTTCTTCGATATATCTAGATTAACTAGCAAACTCCGTTGATTCTTGGAATACCCGGAAATCGGAAGCAATCTTGATTAGTATTCAAATTCCGTTGATCCTTGGAATACCCGGAAATTGAAGAATAAATAAAATTCAACACATGAATTTTATTAAAACGAACATTAACATAAACTCAAAATCTCATTAACTCAAAAAATCATAAAACTATAAGACTATCTATTACAATAAAGGAGGGCTAATATTTATAGCCAAATTCTAAAGGTAAATAAGGTAAAATAACTCTTAAATCTAATTGGAATAAAGAAATCATTAAATAAACCTAACCCCAAATCATTTAGGTTTCGTCCAGGCGTCCATTCTTGGAATATTCCAAATCTCGCAAGAATGCTTATGCATATTCTTGATCCAGCCTGCATCATTCTCCCCGGGTTGGACAGAATTCGCCCTCGAATTCGACCTCGTAGCGATCCTTCATCAAAAACATGGCAATGTTTATGATTACACCAACATATTTGACGGCATACAAAAAATTCAGACTTTGGAACTTTTATGTCTTCAAGATCATATTTATCAGGCTCGTCACTATGTATTGGTTGAACATAATCATCTCCAATATCCTGGATTGCATCATTCCCGCCGGGGTCGAAAAAATTCGTCCTCGAATTTGGATCACCGTGGTTGGAATTAGAATCTTCAAAGTGAGGTGGTAAAGGTTTGTCATCAAAATCATTTTCGATTTCCACAACACGAGAATGAATGATCTCTTCTTTCACAACGGATTTCTGATTGTGACTCTCACATATAGAAGATTCAAAACAATCTGCATTGGTATCTTCATCAACGCTATCAATATCAAACACTGACTTTCCCAAATAATATTCATCATCATCATCATAAACATCATACTTCGGAGGGTCAGAATAAATATCATCGGCGTCAACAACATCATCACCATGAAAAACTGGTGGTGAATAGTCTTCCTTGAATTCTTCTTTTATTTCATTATTTGTCTCGTTACATGTCATTAAATTTGTATCTGATGGCTTCTCAATAGGTGTGTGATCAGGTTTCTTGGGGAGTAAAATTAACTTAATTCCCTCATACATAAAACTGTAGTAATTAGTTCGTCCATCGTGCTGAACATTACGATCATATTGCCAAGGTCTTCCCAATAATAGATGACACACGTCCATATCGACAACATCACACCAAATTTGCTCCTTATATCTTTGCCCAATAGAAAAAGAAACAAGAACACGCTGAGTAACTTGTACATCTTCTCCCATGTTTAGCCAATTAAGGTTGTATGGCGTTGGATGTTTCTCCACCTTCATACCTAATTTCCGAACAACTTCTTCAGAAATCATATTGCTAGAGCTCCCACCATGTATCATAAACTTGCAAACCTTCCCGCCAATGGTACATGTTGATTGGAAAATATTATTTCGCAACCAATCAGACTCATCAACATCCAAAGAACGTCTTACAAGCAATGCTCTACGGGGAATACGCTTGCGATCTACCTTCATCTTCAAACATCTCTTCCAATAACTGATTTCTCGGTTTGCGTCTTGGTGGCATTCTTCCAGCAATAAACACAACTCCTTCAATCAAACTAATACAACGTGGATCAATTCGGCTCCGATACCAACTGACGTAGCGGAAGCTTTCACGAACAAGGGTTTTCTTCGATATATCTAGATTAACTAGCAAACTCCGTTGATTCTTGGAATACCCAGAAATCGGAAGCAATCTTGATTAGTATTCAAATTCCGTTGATCCTTGGAATACCCGGAAATTGAAGAATAAATAAAATTCAACACATGAATTTTATTAAAACGAACATTAACATAAACTCAAAATCTCATTAACTCAAAAAATCATAAAACTATAAGACTATCTATTACAATAAAGGAGGGCTAATATTTATAGCCAAATTCTAAAGGTAAATAAGGTAAAATAACTCCTAAATCTAATTGGAATAAAGAAATCATTAAATAAACCTAACCCCAAATCATTTAGGTTTCGTCCAGACGTCCATTCTTGGAATATTCCAAATCTCGCAAGAATGCTTACGCATATTCTTGATCCAGCCTGCATCAATCTTCAAGTTCAAGATGCATAGAAAGTGAATGGGAAGCTCTCATGGAGTTCAAAGCAAGCCTTAACAACGATACATCGCTGTTTTCATCTTGGACGGGACGCGATTGTTGTTCTTGGAGTGGGATTACTTGTCACAATCTCACTCACCGTGTCCAAAGCCTTGACCTTGATAATGATGACACTCTTGAAACATACTTCAACTCTCCCCTCTCCCCTTGGTTGTTCAATCTTACCCACCTTGAAGTTCTTGGTCTTCGTTCATCCGGATTAAAAGGCCCCATTCCGAACATGTTTGAAAAGTTGACTTCTCTTACTCATCTCCATCTTTCATTCAATTCATTCGACTCTGGAATATTTCCTTCTTGTCTTGGCAACTTGACTTCTTTAACAAAGCTTAATTTGAGATATAAAGAATTGAGAGGCGAAACACCGGGTTGGTTGAATAATCTTAAACACCTAACTTTTCTTGATCTCTCTCGGAATATGTTCAACTCTATTAGTCCATCCAGTTTTGGACACCAACAGCACTTGGAAATTCTGTTTTTAAATAATAACCAGCTATCCGACACAATTCCTTCCAATGTAGGAAACCTTACCAAACTCAATTTATTAGATGTTTCTCAGAATTTCTTGACAATTATCCATTTATCCTGTTTGAATCTTCTTTATTTACATATGAATGGAAACAAGCTCTATGGTAAACTTCCATCATCCGTGCAGAACTGGTCATCATTAGTAACTCTCGATCTCGGCAATAATGAATTGCAGGGCTCTATACCCCATTGGATTGGAAAAGACTTGTTAAGGTTGCAAAATCTAAGACTTGAATCCAACCATTTTTCCGGGGACATTCCTATAAATCTTTGCCAATTGCCGTCTCTTCAAATCTTGAATCTGGCACTCAACAATTTGGTTGGAACCATCCCTCCATGCATCGGAAACCTGCGTATGATGGTATCAGATAAATCCGGTCAAAGGTTGAATTTTGCTTACTATGAAAGACTATTGAATATCATCAAAGGAATTGAAATGGAATACACCTCTAGTCTTGTATATGCAAAGTTCGTATCACTTTCGGGGAATCGCTTACATGGAGAAATCCCTGTTCAGTTGATTAATCTTAGAGGGTTACTAAGTCTGAATCTGTCAAATGATTCCAGAAAACATCAACAATTTGAAGCTTTTGGAGTCATTAGATTTGTCAATGAACTCTGCCCTCTTGGTTTATGTTACTGTCTGTGCCTTTCTGCATCATTTAACTCTTGTGAAACTCTTGTTATCAAAAACAATAACTGAAAGGGTGTTTAAGCTGTTTTCCACTCCGGTGACCGGAGATCAGGATTTAGAGAATGGCAGAGATTCCAGACTTTCCAGTGGACATCTTTAATTATTCTCTGCAATCTCTATTTGTATTCTAAACTCATCCCTGCCATTTTGATTCCAACCAGCTGAACAAATGCCTATTTTAAGTAATTGATTGAATTTTGGCTGGTTGCGAATCATATGAATATTGCTCTGAATTGTCCATTAATCAATAACAAGCTTTGAATAATATTCCACATATGCCTCATCAAAACAAGAACAACAGATTTCGCAGTTGTGTATGAATCCACGAGATGCTTAACAGAAGATTCATCGTCAACTGTCAAGTCTGTCAGCACAAGCTGCAACAGCGGCAGATCATATCTGCTGCAAAATCCATGACCAATAAAAAGAACTGGACTAAATTAATGAAACTAAACTATTGTATAAAAATATGAAAACAACTACTCCCTCTGTCCCCAAATACTCGTATGATGTACTTTATAAAAATCAAAATTATTTACTCTAATATTAAGTATAATCAAAGTTATTAATTGTCAAACATGGTGTGAAAAAAATTGACTATTTCAGTAAGACATCTATAAGGGAACAGAGGGAGTATGGTATAAAATAATTTCTCGAGAAACTATTCTCTCATCTCATGTAAACTTGTGGCTATGCTGTTTTACAATTTGATACTAATACCGTTTTTTAATGACCAATTCTCGTTCTTGATATTTTGAGACCCCGGCCCAGAACAAAAATAAATCTCTGTAGCTTTAATTTCCACAAAACCTGCCAAGTTGACTGGTATATCAATATCAGCAAAGACTTCGCAGTAGACTAAGTTCCTGTTCTCTAGAGATTATTTGAATAATTTTTAGTTCATATGAGTTCAGATAAACTTTTTTTAGTTCAGATAAAGTTTTTTAAATTCAGATGAGTTCAGATAAAGTTTTTTAAGTTCAGATTAGTTCAGATAAAGTTTTTTAAGTTCAGATCAGTTCAGATGAAGTTTCTTAAGTTCAGATGAATTCAGATAAAAAATTTTAAGTTCCAATGAGTTAAGTTCACTAAACTTATTTAGTTTTCAGATAAGTTAAGTTCAGTAAACTTATTTGTATTTTAGTTCATTTCAGTTTAAATCAGTTCAATATTTTTATATTTTTTCATGTCAATTCAGTTCAGTTCTGTTCAATATTGAATATTATAATAATTTAAATAATGCTAAAAATATTTTGTGATTTTACTATCATGCGTCGACCCTCTTCTTTGAGCTTAATTGTTCATATCAGTTCAGTTCAATTCCATTCAGTTTAGTTCAGTTTCAATATTTTTATATTTTTCATGTCAATTCAGTTCAGTTCTGTTCAATATTGTTTATTATAATAATTTAAATAATGCTAAAAATATTTTGTGATTATACTATCATGCGTCGTAGTCGTAGACCCTCTTAAGCTTAATTGTTCATATTAGTTCAGCTCAATTATATTCAATTTAGTTCAGTTTCAATATGATTTGATGATATTTAAATTAATTTAGTCATACCAATTCTTTTTTTTTTCCAAAACATTAAGTTCAGTTCAGATCAGTTTAGTTTAACAACAATATAATTTGATGCAATAAATTAAGGTTAATTTATTCAAAACATTATCCAACGCATTAATTTTTACTTCGATTCAGTTCAATTTAGTCTAGTTCAGTTTAATTCTGTAAAATATAATTTGAGAAAATTAAGGTTAATTTAGTTATACCAATTCAATTCAGTTTATCTACATCAGTGCAACTCAGTTCAGTATACTTTAATATTAAATGTACATTTAGATTAACAAATTTCAAATTGGAAATGATCATATATTTTAGTTAGTTTCAATTTAGTTCAGTTCAATTTATCTATATATTTCAATTCAGCTCAATTTTTAAGTTCAAATGAGTTCAGCTAATTTATTTAACTACAATTGAGTTCAGTTCAAATAAAGTTTTTTAAGTTCATATGAGTTCAGATAAAGTTTTTTAAGTTCAGATTAGTTCAAATAAAGTTTTTTAAGTTCAGATTAGTTCAGATAAAGTTTTTTAAGTTCAGATGAGTTCAGATAAAGTTTTTTAAGTTCAGATAAAGTTTTTTTAGTTCAGATGAGTTCAGATAAGTGGGAGGTCGTCGCCGTACCTCTCAAATATACATTTTTAGATCACTTACTACCTTTACACACTATTAAGTGTACAATGGCAAGCAAGGTTCGTTCCACAGGGAAAAGGTTATTCCTATGTATATCTTGTAGGATATATATACGTATACATATATATAAAAGCAATGTAAACAAGGGGGGGGGGGGGGGGGGGGGTTTGAGTTGAGTTTTGTTTAAAACACTACTAAGTAAAACTACTAGAACTTTAGAATTACAACTAGTTTAGCATCTAAAGATTTAACTAAAGGATTAACTAATGAGAATAAGAGACTTGGGTACATGAGATTTGTATCTTCTTGTTATGGATTTTTCCTCAAACCTACTTATGATACTTTGAGAATGGTGATTGTTTTTAATGGGAAACCATCTCTATTCTAGTTGTGAATCATGAAAGCATTTTCACAACTCTTATTGGCAACTTATCTATATGATAGCAAATAGATAAATTGACCAATGCTAATTCAAATTAGATGTTTTCCCACCTTACCCATGCAATGTGATAACACAATTGACATAAATATTATGCTAATGAATGATCTCAAGAACAAATACAATTGATAACAACATATATTTGATTCCTAATTCACTACTTTTACATAGAAGAAATGATAGCATTTCAACCATGGAAAGGCAATGTCTAACACATATCCAACACATATCTATAGTTAAGAAATCATTCCTAACCCTTTCAAGCATCAAATACACATACAAATTATGATCATTCAATAGCAAATCAACCATTCCTAAACTTCATAAACCATGTTCTCAAATCATAACAAGAGGTTTAATCTCACATACCCAAGATGGGTTTTAGCCTACTACCATAGTTATATAATCACAAACATAATCAACACAACAAACCATAGTGAATTCAAAGATCAAAGTGAAGAGAAAATGAAGAAAAGAGTTCTAACTCTGTAAAATTCGATCCTCTAAACATTGAGGATAAGTTTTATTTATACTTCCAAAAATAACAAAAATAAAACAAAACAAAATGCCACTTGCAGGTCCTTCGCGGGTCGCGCGAAATCCTTCGCGGACCGCGAGCCTGGTTCTCGCGGCTCGCGGCCGAGGATTCGCGGACCGCGCGCTGTGGCCTCCGCGGTTCGCGACCGATGTTTCGCGCACCGCGCGTCTTCGGTCTCCGCGGTCCGCGACCGAGGTTTCGCGGACCGCGCGTCTGGTCCTGGCGCTGGTCCTCGTGCTGGTCCTCGCGGCTCGCGACCGGGGTTTCGCGGACCGCGCGTCTGGTTCTCGCGGCTCGCGACCGGAGTTCCGCGGACCGCGCGAAACTCGGCATCATCAAAACAGCAACACACGCCCTCGCGGTTCGCGACCTAGGGTTCGCGGCCCGCGAGAGTGTGCCTTCACGCCACTTCTACGACCGGTTCTTCAATGCATCAATCGCGGTCAGGACGGTCATAGAAGGTCTTCAAATCATTCAAATCCATCGCAAGTGCAATTCAAGATCGAAATGCACGTCTTCAATTTCAAACCACTATGAATGATTTGGTCCAAAAGTCTAATATAAATATGCAAAATACTATCTAAAACAGCTCTCAAATGCTACAAAATAAGAGTATATCTAGGACCTATCAATAAGTTCAAATAATCTCTAGAGAACAGAACCTAAATTCATCTACAAAAGATTTAACTATATTGGAACAAAATAAATTTAAATATACAAAATTTGAACTAATTTGATTTCCAGAAAAGTTCTAGCAAACAGGCTCTTGGCTAAAGTTCTATTCTCTAGAGCTTATCTTTTTTTTTTAGTTCAGATAAGTTCAAATAAAAGATCAAACTCAAGTATAAAAACATCAAGGTCAAACATAAATAACTCAAATATATAAAATAATTATATAATAACCCTCAATCTTGTAGAAATTGGTCTCTTTTAAATTTGCCCTTACCGTAAAGTGCCTTTATTTGAAACTTTCTCTATATTAAGATAATGTATTAATAAAGATTAATGTTTTTTTTGAAGCAATAAATATTAATGTTTAGTTATATACTATATATACCTATTAAATATGATAAAATATAAAATAAGGTGATAATAAAGTGATAATATAGACTTTCATTGAGTATCTTTATTTTCTTTCCTTAATCTCAACAAAATACTTTTTAAACTTAACTACAATGTAAAATGACGATGTATATTTCACGGTAAATTTTTTTATGGCGTCGCCATGGGCCGGTAGAGATGTAACTGCTTCTAACCGTTGTGGTGTCAGAACGGTCTAAATTGGGAAAGAACGGTAGTGGAACGGAGGAACAGTGGTAGTTTAAAGTTTTAGAGAGAGGGGAGAGCATTTACTTCTAGAGAGAGAAAGCGCTGTCATTGATTGATTTTATTATATTTCATGGTAATATAATTCTTTCATTCCAATTCATTTTGCATATTCTAATAATTATTTCAATAAGATAATTAATTTAAAACCTTAACAATGTGAAATAGAAGACCATTCAACAACGAAATATTAATTTTTTATTTGAAAAAGTGAATAAAAAGATTAAATGCATAAATAACTAATAACAGTTTATTATAACGTTTATTAAATTGGGGTAGTATTTTAAATATTTTTTTAACCTTAATAATGCTAAATTATTTTAGTAAAAATGTATATCAGCACGAGAAAATTAGATCTGAACATAACAACTTTGTTTCAATGACCATTCTCGTTCTTGATATTTTGATCTCGGAACAAAAAATATCTGTGCAGCTTTAATTTCAGCACAACCTGGACCTCCCAAGTAGCTTTTATATCAATATCAGCAAAGACTTTGCATGAGTAGACTAAATTTTTCCACAAAGACTTCGCAGTATACTTTCAGATGAGACTCTTGTGTAATGTGTCGCATCTATTTGACGTGCAATGCGAAGAAGAAAAGATCAATTTTTTTTTTTGCGTTAGTTTTGTACTGTTAATTTTCACGTAATGTTTTTAACTCACAACTTATCAATTTTTGCATAATGTTACTGCTATGATTGTTCTGGTGACCTCTTAGCAATTCGATTTGTTTAACATAAATTTGATGAACTCAAAATCAGTTTTCACTCCTTCAGCTGTTTGTGATAGTATGATTCATAGTTTGTCAGGATATATATTTCTAAATTTCAGTTTGTCACATGTTTCTTCTGGCCAAAAAGAATAACTGCAAGGGTGTTTAAGCTGTTTTCCACTCCGGTGACCGGTGACCGGTGACCGGAGATCAGGATTTAGAGAATGGCAGAGATTCCAGTGGACATCTTTAATTATTCTCTGCAATCTCTATTTGTATTCTAATCTCATCCATTTTGATTCCAACCAGCTGAACAAATGCCTATTTTAAGTAATTGATTGAATTTTGGCTCGTTGTGAATCATATGAATGCTCTGAATTGTCCATTCATCAATAACAAGCTTTGAATAATATTCCACATGTGCCTCATCAAAACAAGAACAAAACCTCTGTAACAGATTTCGCAGTTGTGTATGAATCCACGAGATGCTTAACAGAAGATTCATCGTCAACTGTCAAGTCTGTCAGCACAAGCTGCAACAGCGGCAGATCATATCTGCTGCAAAATCCATGACCATTAAAAGAACTGAACTAAATTAATGAAACTAAACTATTGTATAAAATATGAATACAACTATGGTATAAAATAATTTCTCGAGAAACTATTCTCTCATCTCATGTAAACATGTGGCTATGCTGTTTTACAATTTGTATAGTAATAATACTAATACCGTTTTTTAATGACCAATTCTCGTTCTTGATATTTTGAGACCCCGGCCCAGAACAAAAATAAATCTCTGTAGCTTTAATTTCCACAAAACCTGCCAAGTTGACTGGTATGTCAATATCAGCAAAGACTTCGCAGTAGACTAAATTTATCTACAAAACATTTAACTATATTGGACCAAAATAAATTTAAATATACAAAATTTGAACTAATTTGATTTACAGAAAAGTTCGAGCAAACATGCTTTTGGCTAAGGTTCTATTCTCTAGAACTTATCTTATTTTTTTTTAGTTCAAATGAGTTCAGATAAATATTTTTAGTTCAAATGAGTTCAGACAAGTTCAGATAATCTTTTTTCAGTACAGATGAGTTCAGTTCAGCAAACTTATTTATTTTTTAGATAATTTAAGTTTTGATCAGTTCAACATTTTAATATTTTTTCATGTCAATTTTGTTCAGTTCTGTTCAATATTGTATATTATAATAATTTAAATAATGCTAAAAATATTTTGTGATTTTACTATCATGCATCATAGTACGTACCTTGTTCTTTTGAGCTTAATTGTTCATTTCAGTTCAGTTCAATTTCATTTAGTTTAGTTCAGTTTCAATAAAAATATGATTTGATGAAACTTAGTTCAGTTCAGTTTAGTTTAGTCATACCGATTCTTTGTTTCAATACATTATTTTTCACTTCAGTTCAGTTCAGTTTAGCTTAGCGAAAATATAATTTAATACAATTTTGATTAATTTATTCATACTGCTTTTTTTCAACACATTAATTTTTACTTCGATTCAGTAAAATTTAGTTCAGTCCAGTTCAATTCAGTATAGTTCAGTCAAAATATAATTTGATGAAATTAATGCTAATTAAGTTATACCAATTATTTTTTCAACACATTAATTTACACTTCATTTCAATTTTCAACATATTTATTTCAACATATTTATTAATTATGTTATATTTACATTTTAAAATTCAAATATATTGGAAATGATCACATATATTTCAATTTAGTTTCAATTTAGTTCAGTTCATTTTATCTATATATTTTAATTCAGCTCCGTTTTTAAGTTCAAATGAGTTCAGATAAAGTTTTTAAATACAAATGAGTTGAGCTCAAATAAGTTCAGATAAAGTTTTTTAAGTTCATATAATATTTTTTAAATTCGTATAAAAATTCAATTTATATGAACCAAACAGAAACACTGAGAGGGTGAAGCCTTGTTTAGCTTCAATTTTCCCACCGCCTTAATATGCTTTTCAGTTTTCACTCCCGGAGATCAGCATGTAGAGAGTGGCAGAAATTCCAGTGGACAACCCTATGATTTCTGTTCTATATTATTCCAAATGCCTATTACTAAATGATCAAATTCTGGCTAGCTGCGAATGATTTGAATGCTCTGCGAATTTTTTCTCAGAAAAAGTTTTATGCCTACACGTCCATTCATCACTAACACCATTTTATGACAAAAACATATCCTCATTTTTAAGCTCATGAAAACCTTCTAACCTAAATACAAGGGCATTGTTGTCATTTAGTATGATTTATGTGGTACAAGAGCAAATATTCAGGCTACATTTAGCAATTTAGAAAAAAAAAATATCTGTAGCTTTAATTTCCACACAACCAGCCAAGTTGACTGGTATATCAATATCAGCAAAGACTAAATTAATTTCCACACAAGACTTCGAAATCGAAATGTAGTATAAATTAGACAGGATCCGAAAGACACCATACACACACAATTAGCATTTAAAATCAAGATAAACCATGGGTAGAACCACAAGTATGCTTCTTCTGCTCATGTTTCTTATTCTCTTCGCAGAAAAAGCTTTAGTTGATTCATCTCCAACTTCTACATGCATAGAAAGTGAATGGCAAGCTCTCGTGGAATTCAAAGCAAGCCTTAACAACGATACATCGCTGTTTTCATCTTGGACGGGACGCGATTGTTGTTCTTGGAGTGGGATTACTTGTCACAATCTCACTCACCGTGTCCAAAGCCTTGACCTTGATAATGATGACACTTTTGAAACATACTTCAACTCTCCCCTCTCCCCTTGGTTGTTCAATCTTACCCACCTTGAAGTTCTTGGTCTTCGTTCATCCGGATTAAAAGGCCCCATTCCAAACATGTTTGAAAAGTTGACTTCTCTTACTTATCTCGATCTTTCAGACAATTCATTCGACTCTGGAATATTTCCAGATTCGTTGTGTAGCCTAACAAGCCTCACTTTTATTGATCTCTATTCAAGTAAGCTTCAAGGTTCACTTCCTTCTTGTCTTGCCAACTTGACTTCTTTAACAGTTCTTTACTTGAGACATAATGAACTGAGAGGCGAAACACCGAGTTGGTTGAATAATCTTACACACCTAACTTTTCTTGATCTCTCTCAGAATATGTTCAACTCTATTAGTCCATCCAGTTTTGGACACCAACAACACTTGGAATATCTGTATTTAGATAATAACCAGCTGTCCGGCACAATTCCTTCCAATGTAGGAAGCCTTACCAAACTCAAATATTTACGTGTTCATCGGAATTTCTTAACAATTAACCTGTCTGAATCCTTCTTTGAGAGACTCGCAAGTTTAGATACATTATTTATCGGTGAAAACCCGTATCTTGTTTTTAATGTGAGCCCACAGTGGGTCTCTCCTTTTCAATTGTCGTTTATTTATATGGACGATAGCTTCTTGGAGACCCAATTTCCTCCTTGGCTTCAAACTCAAAGAAATCTTGAGTCATTGTTTATGAGTAATGCTAGCATCTCTGGTACTATCCCTAGTTGGTTTTCATCTGCTTTTCCTGATGCATCTTTCATTAATCTTTCCAACAACCTATTGACTGGACATGTCCCCAACCTGCTGACTGCTTTTCCTAATCTATTACGCCTTGATCTTTCCAAAAACTCATTGACTGGCAACATTCCTACAAATCTATGCAACTTAAAGTCTCTACTGATTATTTCTCTTGCCGGTAACCAGTTGACGGGAAGGATTCCATCGTGCCTGGGAAGCTTAACGAACCTAGTTGTGTTGGATCTTGCAAATAATAGCCTTTCTGGCACCATTCCAAATGAGCTTGGTTCCTTGACAAATCTTCATTCTCTACATTTGAATGGAAATAAGCTCTATGGTAAACTTCCATCATCCGTGCCGAACTGGTCATCATTAGTAACTCTCGATCTCGGCAATAATGAACTGCAGGGCTCTATACCCCATTGGATTGGAAAAGACTTGTTATGGTTGCAACATCTAAGACTTGAATCCAACCATTTTTCCGGGGACATTCCTATAAATCTTTGCCAATTGCCGTCTCTTCAAATCTTGGATCTGGCACTCAACGATTTGGTTGGCACCGTCCCTCCATGCATTGGAAACTTACTTATGATGATATCAGATGAATTCGGTCTAAGGTTCAATAATTACATTGAAAGACTGTTGAATATCATCAAAGGAGTTGAAATGGAATACACCTCTAGCCTTGCATATGCAAAGTTCGTATCACTTTCGGGGAATCGCTTACATGGAGAAATCCCCGTTCAGTTGATGAATCTTAGAGGGCTGCAAAGTCTGAATCTGTCAAATAATGAGTTGACTGGGATGATTCCAGAAAACATCAACAACTTGAAACTTTTGGAGTCGTTAGATTTGTCGATGAACCATCTCTCCGGAAAAATTCCCCAAAGTTTAGCGGCTATAGATGATCTTAGCTACCTCAACTTGTCCTTCAATAATTTGGAAGGGAAAGTGCCATCTGGGGATCATTTCAGTACTTTAGATGATCCATCTATTTATAAAGGGAATATCAAACTTTGTGGTAAAATGCTTCCGAAGAGTTGTCCCGAGGATGATCCTGCAACTTATAGTCTACCTAATGTTGTTGGAGACAATGAGTTTGATCAGTTGTCATGGTTCTTTGCTGGTATTGGACCTGGATTTGCAGTAGGTTTCTTGGGAGTTGTGTGCACCCTTTATTTCAAAGATCCATGGCGAATTGCATACTTTGGTTTTGTTGATAATGTGTACAATAAAGTGTGGGTAACTTCTACCATCAAGTTTTCTCAGCTTCGGAGGATGTTCAATTAGCTAATCTATGCAAACAGAAATTATGCTTTTACTATTGTTTTGTTGTAAGTTTTTGTTGTACTTTGAAGATTATATATAATTGAAATTTCATTTCTGATACTGCTCTGATTGTGCTGGTGAACTCTGCCCTCTTGGTTTATGTTACTTTCTGTGCCCTTCTGCATCATTTAACTCTTGTGAAACTCTTGCTATCAAAAAGAATAACTGAAAAATATTTTCCACTCCGGTGACCGGTGACCGGAGATCAGGATTTAGAGAATGGCAGATATTCCAGTGGACGTCTTTATTCTCTGCAATCTCTATTTGTATTCTAAACTCATCCCTGCCATTTTGATTCCAACCAGCTGAACAAATGCCTATTTTGGATTTTTTAATCCGTGTATACAAGTTTGTATTTACCATATTAAATACCATATTAAGATGAGAACGCCTTATATAAGGTTCCCTTATAGTAAAGGCAGGCTAAAAAGAGACAATCTTCTACCATATTGGGGGTTCTTATATAATTTTTTAATTATTTGGAACATAAAACATAAAAGGTCAAGGAAATAAAGTGAAAAATATCACCTAAAACCTAAAAGATCAAACCAAACAAAAACATCAGGCCAAAAACCAAAAAGATCAAAAGAAAATAAAATCAAACCAAATAAAAGATCAAACTCAAGAATAAAAACGACAAGCTCAAACATAAATAACTCAAATATATCAAATAATTATATAATAACCCTCAATCTTGTAGAAATTGGTCTCTTTTAAATTTGTCCTTACCGTAAAGTGCCCTTATTTGAGACTTTCTCTATTAAGATAATGTATTAATAAAGATTAATGTTTTTTTTTTAAGCAATAAAGATTAATGTTTAGTTATATACTATATATACCTATTAAATATGATAAAATATAAAATAAGGTGATAATAGTATTTACATGGCACTTCGTATTATCATCAAAAGATTCAAAAGGTCATTCATCAATGATGATGGTTACAATATTTATAGACCTACAATACAAACTGAATGGGGAAAATATTCTAATCAATAACTTTCTTACTAAGAAAACAATATAGTTAAATATACATATTCCTAACATAACGATATACTAAATATCTTTATTTTCTTTCCTTAATCTCAACACCCTCCCTCAAGTTGGAGCATGGTGAAAACCATGGCCGACTTGCGAAAAAGATCATGAAATATCTGACAGAAAGAGCACGCTACCTCGTTAAAAAACTCAATGGGAAAAAGAGTATAGGGTACTCCCCTTTATAAAAAAAAAATACGGTAGTTTCCAAAGGCCGGAAGAGTTCGCCTAGTAAGAGTAGGTAATGGCCCATCAAGTAGTATATCGGTGGTCCGTGTTGATGCCATAATCCTTTCACGCCTCCGCAAGTGCAAGGTACGGGCCGTAAGCACATTGCATTTGGACAGTATATTAGTAGAGTAAAAAAACAATATATTAGTAGCAATCGGCAAATCGGTGACGGAATCGACGGGCGGCGGCAACATGATAGTGGCTAGCAGCGGTCGAATGGTCAGCAAATCTACAACAATTAGGTAATCAATAACCATCGATGATTCCAAGGTCAACTAGCGGCGGCAACTCTGGGCGGCTAGCAGCGGTCGACGAGAACTCAACGGCGGCAAGTAGTAGTCAGGTCCAGAAATGAAACAGCTATTGATACCATGATAAAATATAAAATATAAAATATAAAATAAGGTGATAATAGTATTTACATGGCACTTCGTATTATCATCAAAAGGTCATTCATCAATGATGATGGTTACAATATTTATAGACCTACAATACAATCTGAATGGGGAAAATATTCTAATCAATAACTTTCTTACTAAGAAAACAATATAGCTAAATATTCATATTCAACATAACGATATACTGAATATCTTTATTTTCTTTCCTTAATCTCAACAAAATACTTTTTAAACTTAACTACAATGTAAAATGACGATGTATATTTCATGGTAAAAATTTTTTTATGGCGTCGCCATGGGCCGGTGGAGATGTAACTGTTTCTGACCGTTGTGGTGTCAGAACGGTCTAAATTGGGAAAGAAATTAAACGGTGGTGGAACGGAGGAACAATGGTAGTTTAAAGTTTTAGAGAGAGGGGAGAGCATTTACTTCTAGAGAGAGAAAGCGCTGTCATATAATTCTTTCATTCCAATTCGTTTTGCATATTCTAATAATTATTTCAATAAGATAATTAATTTAAAACCTTAACCATGTGAAATAGAAGACCATTCAACAACGAAATATTAATTTTTTATTTGAAAAAGTGAATAAAAAGATTAAATGCATAAATAACTAATAACAGTTTATTATAATGTTTATTAAATTGGGGTAGTATTTTAATTGTTTTTTTAACCTTAATAATGCTAAATTATTTTAGTAAAAATGTATATCAGCACGAGAAAATTAGACCTGAACTTAACAACTTTGTTTCAATGACCATTCTCGTTCTTGATATTTTGATCTCGGAACAAAAAATATCTGTGTATCTTTAATTTCCACACAACCTGGACCTCCCCAAGTAGCTTTTATATCAATATCAGCAAAGACTTTGCATGAGTAGACTAAATTTTTCCACAAAGACTTCGCAGTATAGGCTTTCAGATGAGACTCTTGTGTAATGTGTCGCATCTATTTGACGTGCAATGCGAAGAAGAAAAGATCACAGATATTTGATGAACTCAAAATCAGTTTTCACTCCTTCAGCTGTTTGTGATAGTATGATTCATAGTTTGTCAGGATATATATTTCTAAATTTCAGTTTGTCACATGTTTCTTTTGGCCAAAAAGAATAACTGAAAGAATATGATTTGATGAAACTTAGTTCAGTTCAGTTTAGTCATACCGATTCTTTGTTTCAATACATTATTTTTCACTTCACTTCAGTTCAGTTTATCTTAGCGAAAATATAATTTGATACAATTATGGTTAATTTATTCATACCGCTTTTTTCCAACACATTAATTTTTACTTCATTTCAATTTTCAACATATTTATTTCAACATATGTATTAAGTATGTTATATATATATTTAAAAATTCAAATATATTGTAAATGATCACATATATTTCAGTTAGTTTCAATTTAGTTCAGTTTATTTTAGTTTGTCAGGTAGTTTCTAAATGTAAGTTTGTGACCAAACAGAAACACTGAGAGGGTGAAGCCTTGTTTAGCTTCAATTTTCACTCCCGGAGATCATCATGTAGAGAATGGCAGAAATTCCAGTGGACAACCCTATGATTTCTGTTCTATATTATTCCAAATGCCTATTACTAAATCATCAAATTCTGGCTAGCTGCGAATGATTTGAATGCTCTGAAATGACCAAAGAAGCGAGACATGATATTTAGTTGATTCATCTTCGAATAGTAATACCGTTTTTTTATGACCATTCTTGTTCTTGATATTTTGATACCCCGGAACAAAAAAAAATTAGGGGTTGCTAAATGTAGTCCAAGTTTTTGCTTTTGCAGCCTAAAATACTGGGTGAAATGACAAAAATATCCCCATTTTTAAGCTCATGAAAAACTTTTAACCTAAATACAGGGACATTGTTGTCATTTAGTAAAATTTATGTGTTACAAGAGTAAAAACTCGGGTTACATTTAGCAATTTAGAAAAAAAATCTCTCTAGCTTTAATTTCCACAGAACCAGCCAAGTTGACTGGTATATCAATATCAGCAAAGACTTTGCAGACTAAATTAATTTCCACACAACCAGACTACATTTTTCCACAAAAGACTTCGAAATCGAAATGTATGTAGTATATTGACTAGAGTAGTATAAATTAGGCAGGATCCGAAAGACACCATACACACACAATTAGCATTTAAAATCAAGATAAACCATGGGTAGAACCACAAGTATGCTTCTTCTGCTCATGTTTCTTATACTCTTCACAAAAAAGGCTTTAGTTGATTCTTCTCCAACTTCAATATGCATAGAAAGTGAATGGCGAGCTCTCATGGAATTCAAAGCAAGCATTAACAACGACACGTCGCCATTTTCATCCTGGACGGGACGCGATTGTTGTTCTTGGAGTGGGATTACTTGTCACAATCTCACTCACCGTGTCCAAAGCCTTGACCTTGATAATGAGTTCCAAAGAAGACACTTCAACTCTCCCATTTCTCCTTGGTTGTTCAATCTTACCCACCTTGAATTTCTTAGTCTTGGTTCATCCGGTTTAAAAGGCCCCATTCCGAACATGTTTGAAAAGTTGACTTCTCTTACTCATCTCGATCTTTCAGGCAATTCATTCGACTCTGGAATATTTCCAGATTCGTTGTGTAGCCTAACAAGCCTCACTTATATTCATCTCAGAACAAGTAAGCTTCATGGTTCACTTCCTTCTTGTCTTGCCAACTTGACTTCTTTGACACATCTTAGGTTAGACGGTAATGAACTGAGTGGCGAAACACCGAGTTGGTTGAATAATCTTACAAACCTAACTTTTCTTGATCTCTCTCAGAATATGTTCAACTCTATTAGTCCATCCAGTTTTGGACACCAACAACAGTTGGAATATCTATTTTTAGATAATAACCAGCTATCCGGCACAATTCCTTCCAATGTAGGAAACCTTACCAAACTCAATTCATTTTATGTTTTTCGGAATTTCTTGACAATTAACCTGTCTGAATCCTTCTTTGAGAGACTCGCAAGTTTAAAAGAACTATATATCGGTGAAAACCCGTATGTTGTTTTTAATGTGAGCCCACAGTGGGTCCCTCCTTTTCAATTGTCGACCATTTTAATGGACGATATCTTCTTGGAGACCCAATTTCCTCCTTGGCTTCAAACTCAAAGAAATCTTGAGTTTTTGTCTATGAGTAATGCTACCATCTCTGGTACTATCCCTAGTTGGTTTTCATCTAACCAACAACTTATTGACTGGACATGTCCCCAACCTGACTGCTTTTCCTGATCTATTACGCCTTGATCTTTCCAAAAACTCATTGACTGGCAACATTCCTACAAATCTATGCAACTTAAAGTCTGTACGGGTTATTTCTCTTGCCGGTAACCAGTTGACGGGAAGGATTCCATCGTGCCTGGGAAGCTTGACGACTCTAACTGTGTTGGATCTTGCAAATAATAGCCTTTCTGGCACCATTCCAAATGAGCTTGGTTCCTTGAGGAATCTTCTTTCTTTACATTTGAATGGAAACAAGCTCTCTGGTAAACTTCCATCATCCATGCAGAACTGGTCATCATTAGTAACTCTCGATCTCGGCAATAATGAGCTGCAGGGCTCTATACCCCGTTGGATTGGAAAAGACTTGTTAAGGTTGCAAAATCTAAGACTTGAATCCATCCATTTTTCCGGGGACATTCCTATAAATCTTTGCCAATTGCCGTCTCTTCAAATCTTGGATCTGACACTCAACGATTTGGTTGGCACCATCCCTCCATGTATCGGAAACCTGCGTATGATGGTATCAGATGAATCCGGTCAAAGGTCCTTGTTCTATTCTTACTATGAAAGACTGTTGAATATCATCGAAGGAGTTGAAATGGAATACACCTCTAGCCTTCCATATGCAAAGTTCGTATCACTTTCGGGGAATCGCTTACATGGAGAAATCCCCGTTGAGTTGATGAATCTTAGAGGGTTACTAAGTCTAAATCTGTCAAATAATGAGTTAACCGGGATGATTCCAGAAAATATCAACAACTTGAAACTTTTGGAGTCGTTAGATTTGTCGATGAACCATCTCTCCGGAAATATTCCTCAAAGTTTAGCGGATATAGATGATCTTAGCTGCCTCAACTTGTCCTTCAATAATTTGGAAGGGAAAGTGCCATCGGGGACTCATTTCAGTACTTTAGGTGATCCATCTATTTATAAAGGGAATATCAAACTTTGTGGTAAGATACTTCCGAAAAGTTGTCCCGAGGATGATCCTGCAACTTATAGTCTACCTAATGTTGTTGGAGACGATGAGTTTGATCAGTTGCCATGGTTCTTTGCTGGTATTGGACCTGGATTTGCAGTAGGTTTCTTGGGAGTTGTGTGCACCCTTTATTTCAAAGATCTATGGTGAATTGCATACTTTGGTTTTGCTGATAATGTGTACAATAAAGTCTGGGTAACTTCTACCATCAAGTTTTCTCAGCTTCAGAGGATGTTCAATTAGCTAATCTATGCAAACAGAAATTTATGCTTTTACTATTGTTTTTCTGTATGTTTTTGTTGCTGGTGTTGTATACTTTGAAGATTATATAATCAAAATTTCATTTCTGGAACCACTTTTTTTTTATTACAGTATATCATATCAGTGTAGGAACTATATTGACATTAATTTGTAATAAATAAAATTACAGAATATAAATTACAAAAAACACATGAATAATAAAATACAAGTTATATTATTTATATTAATCATGCAAAACATGCCAAGAGTTACAAATAATTATGCATACAACATATTAAATATCCTAGACACAAAAGCATAGATCATTATGGAGTCGAGCTAGTCTCCGCCCTTGAAACTTATGAGGCCAACAAATGACCACAAAGTCCCATAGGATAAAACCATAAGGTAACATACAAAGTTACCTGGATTTCGTAGAGCCGATCTTCAATCACAATGACTTGACTCTCAACTCACTCAGCACCAATGAAAACACCAACACTCTCAATTTAATGTATCTATTACTAGGAGTTCAAACGTGTGTAAAGGTTCAGGTTTTCATATTGACTGATGATTCTATATATACTTACGAAACCTAAGAATTAGGAAACATAATTTTCAGCTGGAAAGATTCTCAATCCAATACGCATATGGATTCTCTCACAAAATAAGGTAAGCTGTGTTTTAATTATAGCATAAGAACTTTCCCAAATAATGAAAGTCTTATCTTTATGGAATAACACAAAGTAATTTCCATAAACCAAAAAAATGTACTCCAAGTAATTCTTCAATTAAAACACATTCTGGGCTTTTCTAGAATATTCAACATATGAACTTCATAAACAATAGAAATCCTATTTTGGGTAAATTTCTTTAACCAAAACTTTCTATATCTCATTCATCTCCGAATGATAAGCCCCAAAAGTTACCATACTGTAACTTTCAATTTACCTTAAATAAATCATTTTTCAATGATCAGAATGCAAATGTTAACTCTCGAAGAAATATTTTGCATATCTGCTTTGGTTTACATTCTGAAAGTTTGTTTTGATGTATATTGATTCTTGGCTGAGTATTCATCCGAGAAATCAGTTATGGTTAATTTATACCACTGAAAAGTTCGATTATAAGATTACATGTGATTTTATTTTTTTAAGAAATCTATTAGATATATGTGATTCATTAGTGAAGAACGAAGTGTTTGATCTCAGACAAGATCAACAAACAAGGTTCTGTTGCATTATTTATAACTCATTACTCAGTTCAATTTCACCTCCTCTACTTTGTCTGTCCCAATTATTTGTAATTATTTGTGTATACTTTTAACTTTTTAGTTGAATCATAAAATATTTGACCATTAGTATTTTTAATTATGTACAAACACAAGTTATAAAAATTTAAAATTTTAATACATGATATTATAAATCTAACAAGATCACGTACAATATTTTTAAGTTATCAATTTAAAATTTTAATATTATGAATAGTCACATTGCAAAAATAGAAAAGACATAAGAATTATAAATAGCAAAACCTATAATCAATATATTTTCAGTTTCTTCGATTGTTTTGGACAACCCTACTACAGAGAGAAAGCGTTGTCATTAATTGATTTTATTATATTTCATGGTAATATAATTCTTTCATTCCAATTCGTTTTGCATATTCTAATAATTATTTCAATAAGATAATTAATTTAAAACCTTAACCATGTGAAATAGAAGACCATTCAACAACGAAATATTAATTTTTTATTTGAAAAAGTGAATAAAAAGATTAAATGCATAAATAACTAATAACAGTTTATTATAATGTTTATTAAATTGGGGTAGTATTTTAATTGTTTTTTTAACCTTAATAATGCTAAATTATTTTAGTAAAAATGTATATCAGCACGAGAAAATTAGACCTGAACTTAACAACTTTGTTTCAATGACCATTCTCGTTCTTGATATTTTGATCTCGGAACAAAAAATATCTGTGTAGCTTTAATTTCAGCACAACCTGGACCTCCCAAGTAGCTTTTATATCAATATCAGCAAAGACTTTGCATGAGTAGACTAAATTTTTCCACAAAGACTTCGCAGTATAGGCTTTCAGATGAGACTCTTGTGTAATGTGTCGCATCTATTTGACGTGCAATGCGAAGAAGAAAAGATCACAGATATTTGATGAACTCAAAATCAGTTTTCACTCCTTCAGCTGTTTGTGATAGTATGATTCATAGTTTGTCAGGATATATATTTCTAAATTTCAGTTTGTCACATGTTTCTTTTGGCCAAAAAGAATAACTGAAAGAATATGATTTGATGAAACTTAGTTCAGTTCAGTTTAGTCATACCGATTCTTTGTTTCAATACATTATTTTTCACTTCACTTCCGTTCAGTTTAGCTTAGCGAAAATATAATTTGATACAATTATGGTTAATTTATTCATACCGCTTTTTTTTCAACACATTAATTTTTACTTTGATTCAGTACAATTTAGTTCAGTTCAGTTCAATTCAGTATAGTTCAGTCAAAATATAATTTGATGAAATTAATGTTAATTAAGTTATACCAATTATTTTTTCAACACATTAATTTACACTTCAGTTCAGTTTTCAACATATTTATTTCAACATATTTATTAATTATGTTATATTTAGATTAAAAAATTCAAATATATTGGAGATGATCACATATATTTCAGTTAGTTTCAATTTAGTTCAGCTCATTTTATCTATATATTTTAATTCAGCTCAGTTTTTAAGTTCAAATGAGTTCAGATAAAGTTTTTAAATACAAATGAGTTGAGCTCAAATAAGTTCAGATAAAGTTTTTTAAGTTCATTCAATCTTTTTTAAGTTCATATAAACTTTTTTTTAATTCAGATAATTTTTTTTAATTTCATATAAGTTCAAAAAACCGTGAAGATAACCAGACCTGGCATTGCCTGGAGATAACCGTCATCATATTAGCCAAACATTAAGGCAACATATGTTATTTTGAATCTGTACATATTTATAATTTCAGAAGCATAAAAAAGAAATATATGTATTTTAGGTAACCAGTATATTTTCATTCTATCATGTTGTACTATTGGATTTTTTAATCCGTGTATACAAGTTTGTATTTACCATATTAAATACCATATTACCATATTAAGATGAGAACGTCTCATATACTAAGGGCATGCTAAAAAGAGACAATGTTCTACCATATTGGGGTTCTTATATAATTTTTAATTATAACTTTGTAAAATTTTATTTAACTTATAATTTTGATTCAAAATCAGTTTCCACTTCTTCAGCTGTTTGTGATAATAAGATTCATAGTTTGTCAGGGTAGTTTCTAAATGTAAGTTTGTGACCAAACAGAAACACGGAGAGGGTGAAGCCTTGTTTAGCTTCAATTTTCCCACCGCCTTAATATGCTTTTCAGTTTTCACTCCCGGAGATCAGCATGTAGAGAGTGGCAGAAATTCCAGTGGACAACCCTATGATTTCTGTTCTATATTATTCCAAATGTCTATTACTAAATGATCAAATTTTGGCTAGCTGCGAATGATTTGAATGCTCTGTGTGAATTGTATTTCCAAAACTGATTTGTATTGAGATTTCCCCATCTATTTATAGTACATGTGATCCCCTATAACTAAATAATAAAACTGTAGACACATATGTGCAATATACATAAAAGCCTAATTTAATCATCATCCAAACTTTCTATTGTCACACCCCCCCTCAAGCAAAGCGTCGGGTAGACCGAAACGCGCAGCTTGGACCGAAAGAAGTCAAACAGAGCTCGATGCAGTCCTTTGGTGAAAATATCTGCAACTTGGAACGAAGTGGGGACATGTCCAACACGAAGTTTGCCAATAGCCACCAGTTCTCGCACAAAATAGTAGTTAATATCAATATGCTTGGCGCGCTTATGAGCGACAGGATTCTCAGCAAGAAAGATAGCACTGTTATTGTCACATAGCAGCAAAGGAGGCCCCTGCAATGGAAATTGAAGATCACGGAGAAGATGAATCAACCAAACAACCTCTGAAGCAGTGTTGGCGAGAGCCCGGTACTCCGATTCCGAGCTCGAACGAGAAACGGTAGGCTGTTTCTTTGCGCTCCACGAAACTAAATTACCACCAAGAAAGACCGCATAGCCATAAGTGGATCGACGCGTCTCCAAGCAACGGGCCCAGTCAGCATCGGAATAAGCAATAATCTCCGAAACACCACCAGTATCAAAGGTCAGACCACAATGCTGAGTACCACGAACATACCGAAGAATGCGAGTAACAGCAGAAAAATGATCATCGCGAGGATCCTGAAGAAACTGACTCACATAATTAACCGCAAAAGCCAAGTCCGGATGAGTGATGGTAAGGTACTGAAGAGCCCCAACTAACGAGCGATATAACTTAGGATTGTGAAACGGACCACTCGTACTACTATGGAGGTGTGATAAGGGCAAAAATGGTGTAGAGACTGGAGAAGCATCCGACATTCCAGCTCGCTGAAGAATGTCCCTGGCATACTTAGCCTGTCCTAAAAACAGTCCAGTGGCGGTAGGGGTAACCTCCAAACCAAGGAAGTAGCTAAGAGAACCAAGATTCTTAACCAAAAATTCGCGATCAGCACGAGTAATGAACTGACGAATGACAACACCATCATTTCCAGTAAGGATGATATCATCAACATAAACAAGAAGGTAAAGAACAACAGAACCACGAGAGAACACGAACAAAGATGGATCCGACAGACTGCCAATAAACCCCAACTGCCGAACAAAAGCACTGAACCTGTCAAACCATGCTCTAGGCGCCTGCTTGAGCCCATAGATAGCTTTCCGCAAACGACAGACAAACTGAGGATGACCAGAATCCTGATAGCCAGCCGGCTGAGCCAGGAACACAGGGGTATCAAGAACACCATTGAGAAAAGCATTCTTGACATCCAACTGATGTAACGGCCACTTCCTCATAGTGGCTATGGCAAGAACAGTACGAACAGTGCTAGCCTTAATGACGGGGCTAAAAGTGTGATCAAAATCAAACCCTAGAATCTGAGAATAACCCTGTGCCACCAGGCGAGCCTTAAAACGATCAATAGTACCATCTTGTCGATATTTCAGCCGATAGACCCATTTAGATCCAACAACATTGACATCTGGAGGACAGGGCACCAGATCCCAAGTCTGTTGATGACGAAGAGCAGCCATTTCTTCGTCCATGGCAGCAACCCATCTGGAATCTTTAGCCGCAGCCCGATAAGTGCGAGGCTCTCTTTGAACAAGAAGCTTAGCAACCAACCCCGTTGACACAAAATCTGGTCCAAGATCACGAGCAACACGTGTACCATCCTGATTGCGAGTGATCATCGGATGAGCACGAGCCACAGGAGAAGTCAGAGAAGCAGTGGCAGAGGAAACATCTGATGCAGAAGCGGGGCTGAAATCAGAAGAAGCAGGTGTGCCAACAGAAGACCCAGACGGAGAACCTAGAGAAATTGGCGAGCTAGGTGGAGTGACAGGGTCATCATCAACTGGAAGAACAGGAGGAGCAGCTGGTGGAGATGAAGACGAGGTCACATGGCACAAAGAACAAGAAGAATGTGGCAATGCTGGAGCAAGCTCAGTGTCAATAGGTGGCAGTTCTGGATCAGTGGGATCCAAAAAAGAGGAAACATCTAGAGAAGTAAAGGAGGCCTCTGAAGATGTATTTAGAGAATGGAAAATGGGATTCATCAAATCGAGCATGGCGAGACATATAAATCCGTCCAGAAGCAGAATCCAAGCACTTAAACCCCTTATAGTGTGAACTATATTCGATGAAGACACATGGAAGACTTCGAGGAGAAAGTTTGTGAGCTGCAGTGGTCGAATGTAAGGGAAAACTCGGCATCCAAAGGAATGAAGATTGGAGTATTCTGGAGACCGGCCAAATAGCACCTCATAAGGAGATATATTATTCAAAACCGGAGTGGGGAGACGATTGATGGTGAAGACCGCAGCACCAAAAGCATCATCCCAGTGGGAAAGTGACATGTGAGGATGAAATAGCATAGATAGCCCCATTTCCATGATATGTTTGTGCTTCCGTTCAGCCCTGCCATTTTGTTCAGGAGTATAGGGACATGACACTTGATGATGAATGCCCCTAGTACCAAAGTGAGACTGCAGTCTGGTATTGATGAATTCAGTTCCACCATCGCTCTGAAAGACTTTTATACGAGATGAAAATTGATTCTCTACAAGTGCCTCAAACTGGAAGTACACGTCCACAAAATCAGATTTTCGACGAAGAGGATAAAACCAGGTGAAACGTGAATAATCATCGACAAAAACAGCATAATACGCAAATCCATTTCCAGATAAAACCGGAGAAGGCCCCCATAAATCACAATGTATCAAATCAAGAACATGACTGACACGCTTAGAGTTCTCAATAAAAGACAATTTCTGCCCCTTTGCCATAGCACAAGGCTCACAAATACCAGGTTTAGGGAGCACAGAAGTAAGTGATAAAAGACCATTCTTATTCAACAAAGAAACAGTACTAAAAGACACATGTCCCAGAAGAGCATGCCAAATCTCAAAAGATGCTCGATTATTATTCTGCCTAACAAACGAAACAAGTGCCTCTTCACCACGATCCAGCACATAGAGTCCATCCTCATACTGTGTCCCCGCCCCAGAATTGCCTTGGTGACCTTGTGCTGAATGACAAAAGATCGATCATCAAAGGTAATTAAGGCACTAAGATCCCGAGTAAGCTTACTGATCGACAACAGATTCTTAGTAATATCGGGTACATGCAATACATCAGACAAACCCAGAGTAGAACTAACTCTAACATCACCAATAGCAGCAATAGAAAGTGAAACACCATTACCAACAGAGACAAGAGTGTTACCAGTATAAGGGGTGACACTCGACAGGTTCGAAGCGGAAAAGCTCATGTGATTTGTCGCACCGGAGTCCACAAACCAGTCTGAAGCAACAAAGGATGGAGCAGGCAAAGCAGATGGTTGGGACTGCGGAGAGGGATAAGGCAGATAAGGCGGAGCAGAGGGTGAGTACTGAGGTGCAACGAGAGCCTGCTGAGCCGAAGGAGCCTGAAACATAGGATTTGCATACGGCTGAAACTGCTGAGCAACATGAGCCTGAACTAAATAAGGGACCTGACCAATCTGAGCCAAATGAGGTGGGTACTGCTGCGGGGCATAGGATTGGACAGCCGGAGACATAGGACGCTGAACAGAGGAGGGATATTGACTCGAAAAATGCCCGAAACCTTCACAAGTATAACACTGAACCTGAGCACCCGGAGCTGCTGTTCTGGACCACTGACCACGACCAGAAGACCGCCAGGGAGGACGGCCACCACGGCGACCGCCGGAGCGCCACTGTCCGGCCGCGCGTGGGCGCCACGCGCCACCACCACGCGCGGGAACAGCTGGCGCGTGGGCCCACGCGCCCTCGTCCTGCTGCTGATGCTGGGCAATCTGGACGGTCTGCTGCTGCTGGGCGGCCTGCTGCTGTTCGGTGGCCATGAAAACGACAGGACCAGTGCCTAATTCTTGCACAACCGGACCTTTCGTGCGCTCCAAATTAAGCAAAAATGCTTCGTATCCCTTTGCCTCTTCAACCGCGTTAGCATAAGCAGGCAAAGGATGACGGGCAGCTATGGGGGCACTAAAATCCTTAAACTCAAGACCCAACGCAGTAAGAAACCAAAGCGATTTCTCACGATTCGTAGCAGGTTCACCCATAACAGACAATTGATCAAAAATCCGCATAAAAGCAAGATGGAGATCATGAACTGTACCAGTTTTGCGGATGAGAGAAGCCTGTTGACGAAGAGTGAAGGTGGCGATCGCAGTGCCATATTGATAAGCAGTGGCAAAAGCATCCCACATATCCTTTGCGGTAGTACACTGAAAATACCTCATTCTTGGTATCGGGGGAGAGAGAAGCATAGAGAATGCTACATAACCTTTGATCATCAAGCACCCATGAATTATAGGCTGCCATGGCGGAGTCATACGCTTCCTTGAGCCTCTCGGTGTCGGCAGGTTCGAGCGGCGTAGAGGAGGAGGAAGCCGGAATCTGCAGCACCGGAACAGCGGGACACGGAGTAGAGCCATCAAGATGGCCAAACAGACCCTGAGGGCGAAGCACGTACTGAACCTGTTGCTTCCATTGCAAGTACGTCGTGGAGTCAAGCTTGGTATTGAGAAGATGAATTATCGTGTTGAGGGAGAGCTTGTCGTCGGCCATGTCGCCGGAAAAAAAGGAAGAGGAAAAGTTTCCCGAAGGAAGATGAAGAGGGGCGGCAGAAAGTGGGGAGAAAGAAGGTTTTTGGAAACCTTTGAGTTTCAGAAAGTGGGAAGATTAACCGTGGCTAACTGATACCATGTGAATTGTATTTCCAAAACTGATTTGTATTGAGATTTCCCCATCTATTTATAGTACATGTGAGCCCATATAACTAAATAATAAAACTGTAGACACATATGTGCAATATACATAAAAGCCTAATTTAATCATCATCCAAACTTTCTATTGTCACACTCTGAAATGACCAAAGAAGCGAAAATGTTTTCTCAGAAAAAGTTTTATGCCCATCTAAATCAGAATAAAAAACATGCACTAATTCTTGGATTAGCATAACTTTTCAAATTTAAACGTCATACGTGTCTTGAATTGAATATTTGCACTGCCAACTTGAAATTATCAGCAAAGACCATTCTTGTTCTTGATATTTTGATACCCCGGAACAAAAAAAAAATTGGGTGTTGCTAAATGTAGCCCAAGTTTTTGCTTTTGCAGCCCAAAATAATGGGTGAAATGACAAAAATATCCTCATTTTAAGCTCATGAAATACTTCTAACCTAATACAGGGGCATTGTTGTCATTTAGTATGATTTATGTGGTACAGTAGCAAAAACTCGGGCTACATTTAGCAATTTAGAAAAAAAAATCTCCACACAACCAGCCAAGTTGACTGGTATATCAATATCAGCAAAGACTTTGCAGACTAAATTAATTTCCACACAAGCAGACTAAATTTTTCCACAAAAGACTTCGAAATCGGAATGCATGTAGTATATTGACTAGAGTAGTATAAATTAGACAGGATCCGAAACATACCATACACACACAATTAGCATTTCGAAACAAGATAAACCATGCACACAAGTATGCTTCTTCTGCTCATGTTTCTTATTCTCTTCGCAGAAAAAGCTTTAGTTGATTCATCTCCAACTTCAATATGCATAGAAAGTGAATGGCGAGCTCTCATGGAATTCAAAGCAAGCATTAGCAACGATACGTCGCCATTTTCATCTTGGACGGGACGCGATTGTTGTTCTTGGAGTTGGATTACTTGTCACAATCTCACTCACCGTGTCCAAAGCCTCTATCTTAGTGGGAGTTACGATAGTCCAAATCACTTCAACTCTCCCATTTCTCCTTGGTTGTTCAATCTTACCCACCTTGAAGTTCTTGGTCTTGGTTGGTCCGGTTTAAAAGGCCCCATTCCGAACATGTTTGAAAAGTTGACTTCTCTTACTTATCTCTATCTTTCATTCAATTCATTCGACTCTGGAATATTTCCAGATTCGTTGTGTAGCCTAACAAGCCTCACTCTTATTGGTCTCACTGAAAGTAAGCTTCATGGTTCACTTCCTTCTTGTGTTGGCAACTTGACTTCTTTGACAAAGCTTTGGTTAAGAGGTAATGAACTGAGAGGCGAAACACCGAGTTGGTTGAATAATCTTACACACCTAACTTCTCTTGTTCTCTCTGGGAATATGTTCAACTCTATTAGTCCATCCAGTTTTGGACACCAACAACACTTGGAAATTCTGTATTTATATAATAACCAGCTGTCCGGCCCAATTCCTTCCAATGTAGGAAACCTTACCAAACTCAATTCATTATTTGTTGTTCGGAATTTCTTGACAATTATCCTGTCTGAATCCTTCTTTGAAAGACTCGCAAGTTTAAAAGAACTATATATCGGTGAAAACCCGTATGTTGTTTTTAATGTGAGCCCACAGTGGGTCCCTCCTTTTCAATTGTGGACCATTTATATGGGCAATATCTTCTTGGAGACCCAATTTCCTCCTTGGCTTCAAACTCAAAGAAATCTTGAGTTATTGTCTATGAGTAATGCTAGCATCTCTGGTACTATCCCTAGTTGGTTTTCATCTGCTTTTCCTAATCTATCCTACATTGATCTTTCCAACAACCTATTGACTGGACATGTCCCTAACCTGACTGCTTTTCCTAATCTACGAATCATTGATCTTTCCAAAAACTCATTGACTGGCAACATTCCTACAAATCTATGCAACTTAAAGTCTCTAGGGGTTTTTTCTCTTGCCGGTAACCAGTGGACGGGAAGGATTCCATCGTGCCTGGGAAGCTTGACGAATCTAACTGTGTTGGATCTTACAAATAATAGCCTTTTGGCACCATTCCAAATGAGCTTGGTTCCTTGAGGAATCTTCTTTTTTTACATTTGAGTGGAAACAAGCTCTATGGTAAACTTCCATCATCCGTGCAGAACTGGTCATCATTAGTAACTCTCGAACTTGGCAATAATGAACTGCAGGGCTCTATACCCCATTGGATTGGAAAAGAGTTGTTAAGGTTGCAACATCTAAAACTTGAATCCAACCATTTTTCCGGGGACATTCCTATAAATCTTTGCCAATTGCCGTCTCTTCAAATCTTGGATCTGGCACTCAACGATTTGGTTGGCACCGTCCCTCCATGCATTGGAAACTTACGTATGATGGTATCAGATGAATCCGGTCAATGGTTCGATAATTACAATGAAAGACTGTTGAATATCATCAAAGGAGTTGAAATGGAATACACCTCTAGCCTTCCATATGCAAAGTTCGTATCACTTTCGGGGAATCGCTTACATGGAGAAATCCCCGTTCAGTTGATGAATCTTAGAGGATTGCAAAGTCTGAATCTGTCAAATAATGAGTTGACTGGGATGATTCCAAAAAACATCAACAACTTGAAACTTTTGGAGTCGTTAGATTTGTCGATGAACCATCTCTCCGGAAAAATTCCCCAAAGTTTAGCGGCTATAGATGATCTTAGCTACCTCAACTTGTCCTTCAATAATTTGGAAGGGAAAGTGCCATCTGGGGATCATTTCAGTACTTTAGATGATCCATCTATTTATAAAAGGAATATCAAACTTTGTGGTAAAATGCTTCCGAACAGTTGTCCCGAGGATGATCCTGCAACTTATAGTCAACCTAATGTTGTTGGAGACGATGAGTTTGATCAGTTGTCATGGTTCTTTGCTGGTATTGGACCTGGATTTGCAGTAGGTTTCTTGGGAGTTGTGTGCATCCTTTATTTCAGAGATCCATGGCGAATTGCATACTTTGGTTTTGTTGATAATGTGTACAATAAAGTGTGGGTAGTTTCTACCATCAAGTTTTCTCAGCTTCGGAGGATGTTCAATTAGCTAATCTATGCAAACAGAAATTTATGCTTTTACTGGTTTTTTGTTGTAAGTTTTTGTTGTTGGTGTTGTACTTTTAAGATTATATAATCAAAATTTCATTTCTGGAACCACTTTTTTTTTTAATTACAGTATATCATATCAGAATGCTAATGTTAACTCTCGAAGGAATATTTTGCATATCTGCTTTGGTTTACATTCTGAAAGTTTGTTTTGATGTACATTGATTCTTGGCTGAGTATTCATCCGAGAAATCAGTTATGGTTAATTTATACCACTGAAAAGTTCGATTATAAAATTACATGTGATTTTATTTTTTTAAGAAATCTATTAGATACATGTGATTCATTAGTCATGAAGAACGAAGTGTTTGATCTCAGACAAGATCAACAAACAAGGTTCTGTTGCATTATTTATAACTTATTATTATACAGTTCAATTTCACCTCCTCTACATATATATTCTACTTTGTCTGTCCCAATTATTTGTAATTATTTGTGTATACTTTTAACTTTTTTTAGTTGAATTATGAAATATTTGACCATTAGTATTTTTAATTATGTTCAAACACAAGTTATAAAAATTTAAAATTTTAATACATGATATTACAAATCTAACAAGATCACGTACAATATTTTTAAGTTATCAATTTAAAATTTTAATATTATGAATAGTCACATTGCAAAAATAGAAAAGACATAGGAATTATAAATAGCGAAAACCTATAATCAATGAATTTTCAGTTTCTTCGAGTGTTTTGGACAACCCTACTACTACTTGGAATTCCATCTTAGCTGAAATTTCATATGTCAAAATTAAAAGTTTCTTAATCCTAATTTTAAAAGGTATCAACAATATTGTATATTTTGTATCTCTACAAATAATAATAGGGACCATTATAAGTGTGGATTTTCATAATAAATATTAGGATAATAGGTGTGATTTGTGTGAATATATTAAAGTTAGGAAACTAGACACGAATATAGAGTCTGAATTTCCAAACGTCGCCGTCAAGCAAGTGGATCAGAAGCCCTAAATCCCCAAATCGCCAAATCCCTTTGCAGCTGATTATGGATTCTCTGCTCGCGAACTATGCTTCTTCCGACGAAGAAGAAGATCATCAGAAGCCGCCGCCCCGCTCGGCGGCGGGTACTTCCACCGCCAAATCCCTCTTCTCTTCTATCCCACCCCCGAAACCCTCCTCCTCCGGTTTATTTTCTCTTCCCCCACCCATATCCCGACTCTCAAAACCGCCGGTGATCGGATTTCCAAATGACGGCAATGATGTGGACCTACCCAGTTCCATGTTTTCTGTACTCCCTAAGCCGAATACCTCGTCGTCGTTCCCTTCTTCGCTGTCTCTCCCGCCGCCCAAAGCCCGGGAGGCTCGGCCCGTTCACCCGTCTCCGGCAGCCGCGAAGAGGGTTATTCAATTGAAACCACCTGTGCTTGATGCCAGTGATGACGAGGATGACGAGGAGGAAGAGGAGAGAAAGCGGAAGAAGAAGAAGCAGGAGGCGGCCAAGCGTTCATCATCGTCGGGTTTGGGTAATATTTCGGATATCCCGGCTCCGAAGAACTCCGCCACCCTGGGCGCCTCCTCGTTGGGTTCGGGGTCCAGCAGGAGGTCTATCATCGATGCTGATGTACCGAGATTGAAGAATTCGAGCACAGAAAGTGCAGCTGCCGCTGTTGTTGATCAGGGCTTTGTTAGCTCGGCTGTTGTTGATCAGGGCTCTCTTAGCTCGAGTGGCAGTGCCAGTGAGAATTATGCTGGTTATGGCAGTGAGTATTCGAATTTGGCTCCTGGTGCTGATGAGAATTATGGAGATGATGGGACTTATGCGAGTTATGGGCAATACCAGAGTAATCAGATAGAGGAACCGACTGTGAGCTTTGGGCCGGAGATTTCTGGTATGGGTGGGAGTGGTGGATTTCATATTCCTGGAAAGAGAGGGAGGAACCAAATGCCAGTGGAAATGGTTGAGGTGAAGCAGGATGAGCTGATGAAGAACAGGCCAAGGGAGGACCAGTCTAAAGTGACTGGGATTGCATTTGGTCCCTCCTACATGGTATGTCATTGTACTTATTTGTCTAAGTTAGACTGTGTGTACCTCGTTTTCTTATTTGTGCTGCCTTAGGATTTATTTAGGGATCTTTTGCTTACTACCATCGATTAGCATTGAATTTACTTAGGTTTTGTATATCTGTGTTAAAGAAAGATATGCTTCGTACATCTGAACTCAGCAATGTATCCCACTTTGTGAGTTATGCTCAATGTTGAAATATGTGTTTGTGATTCCCTTAAGCTTCTATGTTAGGCATTTTGTAGTTACTAGAATTTTTGTTGTTGAAGAAATATTAAGGTTTAGCTGTAGCCGTTTGTGTTTTGTACAAGTAATGCTCAGTGATTTATCAATGTGCCTGGAATTGTTTTATCCTTGTTATTTGGTTAGTCCACTGCTTGGTACTAAGTTGATATCTTTCCCCTGTGCAGCCTGCATCAACCAAGGGAAAGCCTAATAAGCTGCACAAGCGGAAGCATCAGATTGGCACTCTGTACCACGATATGAAGTCGAAAGAGATGGAGTTTGCAGAACGCCGAGCTAAAGGCCTTCTCACGAAGGCTCAAACTCAAGGAAAGTACGGGTGGTGAGATTACAGTGCTTGCTGTTTAATGGAAGCGATTCCTTTTTTATTTTTACCTGCAATTGTTCCAGCTGTCATGCTTGGGGTTTGAGGTATGGAAATTGGTTAATGACGGTTGGTTTTGTAGCATCTGCAATTCATCTTGTACGGTTCAGAAAGCGTTCATTTTAAAAATCTTCCATGTACTATAGCCTTCTAAAGTTTATAGCCATACATGTTGTGTTTTGACTTCTGTTACTTTTGCTTCCTAAGTGTAATGGTATCTGATTAAGAACTGAAGAAAAAGCCATACTGTTGGAACACAAATGCAAATTTAACTTTTATGTGTAGCTACTTTGTTTTGCCCAGGTTAAATTGGGACATTTGTTGCCATATTACTTAGTTTTTGGTTCTTACCTCTTCTTTAGTCTGTTAGGGGTAGATTTTGAGACTGTAAAATGTTAAGTGTTGCATTGGCTGCTTATGTATACATTTCACATCATTCTACCCCTCCTGATGCCCCATTTACTCGATATAAGGTTTAAATGTTTGAAGTTGGTCCAGCCTAACATTAGTGTATCTCCATGGTTCCGTTTACATTTTTTGTGTAATCTTACAAGTTTCCTCGAGCTTAATATATGAGGTCTGTACTGTAATCGATTAAACAACTTGAAAAGCTTCTTGAGCCAGAAAACCTACCTCCTTAATGTGATTTGGTCTTTTCTTCTGCTCTGCTCTTGGATTGCTGCACATATTTTCTTAAGAGCGATAGATTGGAACTACAATACTCAAGACTTGCATGAATCCTGGCTTGAAGCAAAATCATATCCCCTGATACTTCCAATTTGGCTACGTTGGAATGTAGTAAGCTAACTTATGTAGTTAGAACCAAACTACTACATATCAACAAAATTTAGGGGATTTTAGATCAGAAATTGCTTTGATTGAATATTGACTCACTTGTTTCTTGTTAACCGTGTCTCCTTCTCTGTTGCCCCTTTACGGTTTTCCCCTGTCTCATTTCTAAATTACACTTTCCCCCCCAACAAAAATAACCACCAAGTATCATTAAATAAACTATTGGATTAGGGGTGCAAAGTAGCCGAGCTTTGGTCTAATCACACTCAAATTCGAAAAGAAATGGTATATTTAACCTCTAGTTCGAACAAACTCGAATCATTTAATTTAATTTTCTACCTTCCATACAATGTAATTTATATATAACAACAAGCTCGTTGACAAATGTCAACAGTAGTAGGGTGTTTGAGTTTGGCTTGTGTTCGTTATAATCAATCTTAGTGAATCAAGTATTTTGTGAGTTTGAATCAAGTTTTTATCAAACTTCTCGCAAATGGTTTGATTTATGGACGCCCCTAGTTTTGGATTGACCGTGAGCGAAGAAATGAAGTAGATAATTAATTTTGATTTTTTTGTTTTAATGATACTATATTATGACTTGCCTAATTAGGAAACTGATAATTAAAAAACATTATGAGTTTTTTTTTAAATATATATATATATATGTATATATAATGAAATAAAATAAATTCACCCTACCTAATTTGGAATTTGATGATTATTTAATTTATTTAATTTGGTCAAACCTCAACCTCCACATTTATTAACTTACATTAAAAAAGGAGATATCTTACTAAAACAATCCGTCAAATACAAATTAGATTACGTTGATAAAAATACAAATTTAATGATCTAATCCGTCAAATTCCCACTCACCGCATTTAATTTACTACCATAACAGACATCCTAGCCGCTGAAGATTGTGGTAATCTTGCTCACCAAATTCTCTATAAATCCAGCCCTTCCCCTCTCCGTTTTCCTCAAACCTCACTGAGTCATGTCTGAACTGAGTGCACTCGATCTCGCTTCCGGCGTCGGCGGCAGGCTCGAGAAACGCGATGTCCCAACCGCCGTCGACAAGTACGAGAAATACCACGGCTACTACGGCGGCGAAGAGGAGGCGCGAAAGGCGAATTACAGTGACATGGTGAACAAGTACTATGATCTCGTCACCAGCTTCTACGAGTACGGCTGGGGCGAGTCGTTCCACTTCGCGCCGAGGCAGAACGGCGAGACGCTGAGGGAGAGCCTGAAGCGGTACGAGCATTTCATCGCGCTGCAGCTCGGCTTGAAGCCGGGAAACAAGGTGCTCGACGTCGGCTGCGGCGTCGGCGGGCCGATGCGCGAGATCGCCCGGTTCAGCTTCGCGTCGATCACCGGCGTGAACAACAATGAGTTCCAGGTTTGCAGAGGGAGGGAGCTGAACCGGCTGGCCGGTTCAGACCTGGACCGGACCTGTGACTTTGTGAAGGCTGATTTCATGAAGATGCCGTTTTCCGACAACCATTTCGACGCTGTTTACAACATCGAGGCCATCTGTCACGCTCCTGATGTACTAGGATGCTACAAGGAGATTTATCGCGTCCTGAAACCTGGCCAGCTTTTCGCTTCCTACGACTGGTGCATGACGGATTCATACGACCCGGAGAACTGCGAGCATAACAAGATCAAGGCGGAGATTGAGCTCGGCAACGGGCTTCCCGGCGTGAAGCTGACCGGAGCGTGCATCGACGCGCTCGAGAAAGCCGGGTTCGAGGTTATCTGGTACAAGGATCTCGCTGTCGGCTCGCCGGTTCCTTGGTACCTGCCTCTGGATACGAGCCGCGTGTCGCTGAGCAGCTTTAGGCTGACCAAGGCTGGGCGGTTTGTGACTAAGAATCTGGTGAAGGCGCTTGAGTACGTTGGGATTGCGCCCAAAGGGAGCCAGAGGGTGCAGGATTTCTTGGAGAAAGCTGCTGAAGGGCTTGTTGCTGGTGCCAAGAAAGACATCTTTACCCCCATGTTCTTCTTCTTGGCTCGCAAACCAGCGGCTCTGCCGGCTCATGCGAGCCAGGATGAAGTCTGATGTGACCGAAAGAGGCGGTTGAAAACGGGTTGTTGAGTTGAAACAGGTTGATCGAGAGTTTTTTTTTTTTTTTTTTTTGGTCGGGTTGATTTGAATAACTGAGTTAGGTTATTGTCGGATTGAGTTAAGATATATCATTTTATTTGTCGATTTTATACTGAGTTGGGTCGAGTTACAATATATTGTGTGAGTTCACAAAAAAAATCGGGTCATTTGGTTGTTTTTGGTTGAGGTCATTCTTAATTTTGAATCAGTTTATTTGTCATGGATTATGCTCATTTAATGAAATTGGTTCACTGTTGAATTTAATTTGTTTTGTTGGAAAAGTTAGTTACAATATATATCAATCCTTCGTATTCATTTGACTTTTGGATCAATCTTTATGACATTTTTTATTATTTTATTTACATTTTCGACTAATAATTAAGACAAATTCTTGTATGAGGCAGCCTCACCCAAGAGGCATGACCAAGCAAACCCTCTTTTTACAAATTTTGGGGTCAAATAATAATGTTTTCATTTTCGGCGCAATTGTAGCATTTCAATAAACTACAGGGACTGGATTGCAAAAACTCACAAAATCATCATCTTCACCCCAATTTCCCGTCCCCAATTTCCCCCAATTCTTCACCGGAGCAACATCACCGCAGAATCTCCATCACACGCCTTCTTTGTCCAATGCCACCGTTTAGGGTCGGAATTGTCGCATTTTCCAATCATCGACGGTCTGTAATCCCGCGACGAAGTTCAGATTGCCAAGCGTCTGGAGTTCTGGAATCGCGACCGGAGAAAACCATTTTTATCCGGAGTTCAGAGATCGCGGTCTTCGACGAATGCGTTGTTTCTGTTTGTTCCTGATCCCGCGGTGGTGGAGGCAAGGTAACGATGACGTACTCAACTTGCAGGCAACGACAAACACTAGATTTGACGGAGCATGTCCGACAATTTGTTGATTTTCTGATGACGCTTTGTGCCAGTTCTGGTTTATTTAGCATATCTGACGCGCAAATGCTTAATTTCCTGGTGAATTTCCATAGTTCCGACGTGGAGTGGTGGTTCCCGGTGGCGATCACATGGTGTGGTGGTGATGACGTGTCAATGATATGGGCAGGGCCAAGTCTTGAATCGTTAAAAACGAGGCTTGAATCGTTAAAAATGAGGTTTAAATCATTAGAAGTGAGGTTTGCTTTCTGGACAACGAGGTTTGAATCGTTAAAAATGAGGTTTAAATCGTTAGAAGTGAGGTTTGTCTTGTCGGAAACGAGGTTTGAATCGTTAAAAATGAGGTTTGTGTTGTCAAAAACGAGGTTTGATGAGGTGACATCGATGTATGATTAGTTGGCGTTGAGGTATGATGAGGTGGCGTCGAGATTTGGTGAGGTGGCGTTGATGTATGATGAGGTGGCGACGAGGTTTCATGAGGTGGCGTTGAGGTATGATGATGTGGCGATGAACTTTAATGAGGTGGCACGATGTATGATGACATGACATCGAGGTATGATAACATGACATCGATGTGTGATGATGTGGCATCGAGATATGATTAGTTGTCGTTGAGGTATGATGAGGTAGCGTCGAGGTTTGGCGAGGTGGCGTTGAGGTATGATGAGGTGGCGACGAAGTTTCATGAGGTGACATCGATGTATGATGACATGACATCGAGATATGATAACATGATAACATGACATCGAGGTGTGATTAGGTGGCATCAAGGTATGATTAGTTGCCGTTGAGGTATGATGAGGTGGCGTCAAGGTTTGGTGAGGTTGCGTTGAGGTTTCATGAAGTGGCATTGAGGTATGATGAGGTGGCGACGAGGTTTGATGAGATGGCGACGAGGTTTGATGAGGTGACGTCGAGGTTTGATGAGGTGGCAGCAATGTAGAATGATGGGTGGCGAAGAAAGAATGGAAAATTATTGATATTTGCAAATTAACCCCTGAAATTTTTAATAATTAGTGTTCTTTTATATTTACTTGTAATATGGGCCTTATTGGGCCCTGCCTCATAGGTGAGGCTGCCTCACAGGAGAATTACTCTCTTGTAAGGCAGCCTCACCATGAGGCAATGCCAAATCTCGGCGCCACCTCATCATAACTCACTATTACCTCATCAAATCTCGACGCCACCTCATCAAATATCGGTGCCAGTTCATCAAACATGTCACCTCATCAAAACTTTTGTGTCCGTTCATCAAAGCTCACCAAGAACAGTGTTTAATTGGTCCTGCCTCTTGGGTGAGGCTGCCTCACCCAAGAATTTGTCTTTAACATTTTGAGTAATTCTCCTGTGAGGCAGCCTCATCCATAAGGCAAGGCCAAATAAGGAAATTTCATTGCTACCACCTCATCATAACTCACTACCCTTCATCAAACCTCGACGCCACCTCATCAAACTTCGGTGTCAGTTCATCAAACATGTCACCTCATCAAAACCTTTTGTGCCAATTCATCAAATCTCACAAAAAAAAGTGTTTATTTGGTCCTGCCTCTTGGGTGAGGCTGCCTCACCCAAGAATTGGTCTTTTGAGTAATTCTCCTGTGAGGCAGCCTCACTTATGAGGCAAGACCAAATAAGTAAAATTTCCTTGCTGCCATTTCATCATAACTCACCTTCACCTCATCAAATCACGACGCCACATCATCAAACCTCGGTGTCAATTCATCAAACATGTCACTTTCATAAAAACATTTGTTTCACTTCATCAAACCTCATCAAAAAAAGTGTTTATTTGATCCTGCCTCTTGGATGAGGCTGCCTCACCCAAGAATTGGTCTTTTGAGTAATTCTCCTATGAGGCAGCCTCACCCATGAGTTAAGGCCAAATTTCCTTATTTCATTGCTGCCACTTTATCATACCTCACTACCATCTCATCAAAACTCGATGCCACCTCATCAAACATCGATGTCAGTTCATCAAACATGTCACATCATCAAAACCTCGCTATTAGTTAATCAAACCTCACTAAAAAAATGGTATATTTGGTCCTGCCTCTTGGGTGAGGCTGCCTCACCCAAGAATTTGTCAATAATTAATGTCATTTTGACATCATTAGTTAAAAAAATTGATATAAAAGATTTGCATCAGTGGCGAGAATTATTGAAAATGTTATATAATTAGATTCGTAAAATCCATAATCTGATTTCATGATTTCTTTAGCATTGCGTGAAATATGAGATTATATCATATTGACTTCCATTCAATGGAAGTCAAATATACTAAAAAAAAACTAGTTAAAAGATATAACCAACAAAAAAAAAATCTATAATAATCCTATTCACCCTTAATCCCAATTATATATACACCATTAGCATAAACCGAATTCTATCGACTACCAAAGTTAATGAGTTTCTAAATTATCGAGTTTGAGTTGAGTTTGTATGATCAAGCCATCTTCGTGTTTTGATCGGTTATGGTATGGTCTAGCTAGAGTTGGCTATTGATCAGCTTAAGTTTTCATCTTTCTAGATAATTGGATTTATTGGTTTAAGATTATTTCGTATTAGCTAGATATCTATCTATAGATCGGGTTAGAAATTGATACATTATGATAGTTGAAATTAGATTTTCCTTTAAATATCCATAGTATAGTATATACAACTTGAAGAGAAATTGCCATAGGTCAGGGGATAAAATGAGTTGAGTGAAAACATTCTACTTAGATTATTACATGTGTAGTTAGCGAAGATAAAGATGACAGTGTAGACATTAACTGATTATCGATCAGATATCGCGATAAAAAATTGAATGATTAAAATAAATTCATGCTACATAGCTTAAGTGCTTGTTTGGCAATAGCCGCATGCATCAATTGGTTCTTTGACCGTTGAAAGTGACTATTCATTGTAGATTTTTTTTTATATATATATGTGTCAAAAAATTTATATCTACTTAATGTATGTATATAAAGTTATTGATGGTCAAACTTGCCGTCAAATAGTGTTTTTCGGTCAAGAGGACATTTAAACACAACCAGAGCGAGTAGCTAATTATTAGCTTAGTTGGTTAATTTCCATATCCTTGAAAATAATGTCGGCTGCCCCTTCCCCATCCTTATCTACAGACGCTATCTCTTTTCCCATTTCTCTCCCGCATCTCCTCATCGGAAGTTCGGAACTTCAAAATTATATCTCCCAAAATCCCATCTCCCGCATCTTAATTTCATCGCCGCCGGGATCGTCACCTACCATACTGTCACCATCCGAATCGTCACCTCCCAGACTGTCACCGCCCGGATCGTCACCTCCCAAACTGTCACCGCCCGGATCATCACCTCCCAGACTGTCATCGCCCAGATCGATCTTCGCCGTCCGAAGCTGCCGATGTGGATCGTTGTGTCGTCGTCTTCGTGGGTGTCCGAATCGTCGTGGGTCTGATGTTTCCTCATCCACCATTGGCCTTGTTATGGATTTCAGGTTGATAGCCGATCGTGCTCTGGCAGTTGTCTGGGATTCAAATCAAAGTAGTTGTAATTTTCTAATTTCAGGTTTGGACATTTTTAGATCTCATATTCAATCTTTTAGTATAAAAGATTTAGATGTTTATTGTAATGGGATCTGTTATTACGAATTTTCTTGGGATCTGTTGTATATGCTTGATGTTTGTCTAAGAAATTGGAATGGATTAAGCTATGGCTCTTTGATTCCGGTGAACCAGAATTTCACCGGAATCAAAAGAGCCCATTTTTTTCCCACTTGCTATATAACTTACGAACTCGTAAGTTCTATCGCCAGTGTGAAAAAAATTCATGTTAAAAATCACTTACGAATTCGTAAGTCAATTTCAGGAACTTACGACTTCGAAAGTTACTTTAAAGTTACCAAAATTGGTTTACGGCACGACCAGACATCGTGATACGGCGGTTCCGACTGCCTTCTATTGTACATTCGAACTGCCGTAAATCACATGTTTCTCCACTAGTGATTACTAATAATCATAATTAACAAAGTAGATGAATGGGAGTCACCGATCTAAGCTCCAAATATTCTCAATCATTTATTGAACCAATTGATAAAACATTCAAAATAAATAACGTAATCAACCTCAAAAAAAACCAACCATCACGAATGTAATTAGGCACATGGTGTAGTAAAGTCTGAGCAGCTTCGAAGTATGATAACTTTAAAGATGATCCTCTCACTTGTATTCTCCAAAATCTCGAAAAAACACGTATCATCGATATTGAGCCCATTCTCTTCCACGAAAATCCCCCATCCCTTTGGACTCAATCTCTTGGTCTCTGAGCCACCAGAGTAAGTCATCTTCCATTTCTTGCCGTAGCATTGAATGACCACCGGGACTGCTTTTTTCGGTAGAATGGATTGGATGTCTTGTGGAAGAACCTTAAATCAACCAGGAAAACAAATCATTGTTAGTATTTTCCATCTTAAACAAATCGGTGGATCTTATTCTACTTTTAATATTGTACCTAAATTTGCTAGATGCAGGTCCATTTTTTTCGCGGGTCCGTATTTTTGCCATAATACCCCTAATATTGTTAAAGCAAAAAATGGCTTAAAATTATAGGGTTTCATCAAGGGGCATTATGGTAAAATGTGGATCTGCAAGAGAAAAATGAACCTGCATGTAAAAATTGCCTATAATAAAGAGAGTATGAATTTGTATAGATAATATATGTGTAAATAAATCATATGACAATATATATTTGGTAAATAAAAGTACTCCCTCTATAACAGTAGTCAAAGATGCTAAATTTTGATCGGCTTTCTAAATGCGTAGAGAAACAAAATATTATCGTATCTTATACTATTAAATTCATCATATAGTTTATTAATATTAATTTTTTTATATATTACTAATATACATAGTTAGAAATATTAGCAATCAAACAAATGTATCGGAGACGTGAAAAAGATTTCTTGTAATTATGCTTAACCTATTTAAAAAGATTGCCATATATGCTAAACATTTTCATATATATGTATATATATATATATATATATATATATCTTTAAAACCATTATCAGCATATTACTTGAACATATAATATTCTTAGTAATTGTAATTATATGTTTCAAAAAAAATTGTAATTATATAATTTAAATATTTCAATGTGCTATGAAAAGATAAAACCAGGATATCAAACATACTCCCTCCCTCCGTCCCAACCAAAACTTCTTACTTTCATTCTTTCCTCTTTTGGTAAAAAAACAAATACAAAAGGACAAATACACCCTTAATGAATTTTTACAAACAACCATAATAATAAGTGATATTTCATTTATACCCCTTAAAACTCCATTCATAAGATATAAAATGTATTTTTCTTAAAATTCGAGGCGAAATCAACTAAGAAATTTTGGTTGGGATGGAGGGAGTATAAGTTACCATATTACGCGAGGTAGGCATATTGCTTTTCGAGAGGATGACTGGGAATAGCGGATTGTTGATGGACACCGTATGATGCTCCACTCCGAGTACCTGAATTGAATAATTTTGTTAGTTTAATTTTACCAGAAATAATCACTTTTGTTTAAAGTCAGAATTTGTTAGTTTAATTGTATACTTTTTGTTTACTACCACGTTTATAAAGTCAGAATTTGGATAAAAAAGAACGGGATTATAACTTAACTGGACCAACTAAATTTAACTGAATTAAAATGAACTTGATTGATTAGATATAACAAGAGAACATGCCCTTTCGTACCTCATCTTTCTTTGACCGTGACATGCTTCTTGGCTAGGCTGTTTGTAAATTTAAAATATTTGATATGAAGAACTTTTGAGAAATGCGTAGTATATATAGATGATTAAAGTCCCCTCTCCACATTTATTTTAATGTTCCACCAATTTTCAACCTCCAAAATTAATGTTTCTACAATAAAATAGTCTAACATACCTGTTTTGCAAATTTGATAATTATTTGTATTCTATATGGGCATGTTTGGTCAATGTTCAACTTTCAAATTTATTCTACCATACCATAGAGAAAAAAATGATTTACCAAAACCATCCAACCCACCTAATATGTAAACTAAGTTGATAGAATCAAAATTTAATGGGCTAGCTTGGTCAAATTTGAAAATTTATGACACTTTATAGATTGACCATAGATGAAAAGATTACAAATTAGTTAACATGATCAACTTGTTTTGGTTGATCAAATTTGGACAATCAATCTGAATAATGTGGTATGAAATAACTAGATTCATTGCGCGCCTATCCGAATATAGCTAAAATCTGGAAGAACCGTTTTTCCGTTATTTATATTTTAAATGGACAAGTTTGGTCAATGTTCAACTTTAAAATTAATTTTACCAAAACAATCCAACCCACCTAATATGTAAATTAAATTGATAAAATACAAATTTAATGAGCTAGTTTGGTCAAATTTGTAAATTTATGACACTTTAAGATTGACCATAGAGGAAAAGATTACAAATTAGTTAACTTGATCAAATTTGGATAATCAATGGGAATAATGTGTATCAAATTACAAACGTACGTCATTTTTTACAAAAGTCAAGTACTTAATAATCAAATAAACATTCAGGCTTCAGAGAGTTAAGAATATCAGAGTTAAAAGCTCCTTATTGCAATTTGGTCCTCTCCTCTGCCTGCATCTGCTCTTGTACCGCTGCAGCAATGCTTCTCCAGCAGACGATCGAAACCGCGGTCGGAATTACGATCCAAACACCATTTCCAAGTACAAAGTATCCATAATAGTAAATCCAGCTTGAAGAGAAATTACCACCACCCAGGGAATAAGAAATGAACAGTAGAATTGTAACATAGAGCTGTTCTAGAGAAATGGCCAGCTGAAGAACATGCCTATATTTCTTCTTTTTAGCTATTGCAAACCTAAAAAAATTCCATAAAACCATGTTATATCATGATCATCATGAATGCAAAATCTAGACAGAGTTAGAAATTGTGGTATTAATTCGCTTAAGATTACTACTACATACACACAGAGAAGGCTCAGAGGGCCTGCAATTACTGTAAGTGCTTCGATCGCGAGAGTTCCAGAATTACGCAACATATATCGCGAATCGCCTTTCCCATATTCCTTCCCTGCATTTTGCATTGCAGCATGAATTAACTATCAGGGGTAAAAAATGGAAAGTTTTATAGAGGGTACTTACATGCTTCTGCAAAGTAAATGGGGTAGGTTTTCCTGTAAAAATCTGGGGTAAATACATAATAACCTTCCATGATCAGTTGGAAGAGCCCTGTGAATGTCCACCAGCACATTGTTATCCTTTCACTCATGCATAGTTTTTTATGAAAGCCTGGAAATGAAAACATGTTTCACTCAGGTAATTTATGGATTCAGTTCAGATGACAGAAATTATAAAACTGTTCAAGTTTTAACAGTCCAAAAGCCGAAAACCGGCTAAATTACTGTTGGCAAAAACCTGAAAAACTTGTAAAGTTGTAAGAAACCGTTTTTAGATAAATTGTTTACTGTTTTGAGCATCCTTAAGTGAGTAGCTCACCGGAGACAATCCAGGTGGTGACGACAACGAGGACGGAAGCGCCGATAGCGACAGCGATAATGGTAGGTGTGGATATCATTTGGGGCACAAAACCAGGCAACTTCATATCTCTTGGAACGTAAGGATGCTCCATTTCTGCTAACTGCTGCAAATCACTGCAAATTATTCTCTGTCTTCTTATTTAATGGCGGTTTTGGTTTTACTTAATGAATTATATACGCTTCGTAGCTTAACACTCAACCACTGGTGTGCAAGAAAGTTTGGAGAAATATTCCAGTGGATGACTAAACTATTCCAATTGATTAGAGAATTTCATTTTTTTTCATTATTATAATAGATTTTGATGTTGTGAAGTTATAAACCAGAGAGTTCATAACTTCATATGCAAATGGTTAAAGTGGCAAGAAAAAAAGTGAGTAAAATAAGGAAATTAAATATCTTCATAGCAAAGGGAACAAAAACTAAATAAAATATTATAGTATGCCTTGTATCACACACACACACACATATATATATATATATATATATATATATATATATATATATATATATATATATATCACTTCAAATGACTAGTTCGAGGTCTCGTGGCCTTTAAGATATACTTGCAGGGGCGAAGCGCATCGTGGCCTTTAAGATATAAATTTAACCACGTGTTATTCTGCGCGACAAAAGAAATTTATTTTTAAAAGAGAAACTAAAATTATAAGTTTGAGAGAATCTAGTCATCAATAACTGAATAAACCTTCCAATACAAGTACGAAACCACGTGATATGCATTATTCTACAAGTGATTTCCACACGTATCAAATTCCTATATTCAACATTGGAATAACATAACATAATTTTCATTAAACAACTATCAAAATCCTGGCCCTTCCCCTGCTCCTGCATTGCCTCAGAGATCCTCCTCCAGCAGTTGATTGAAATCGCCATCGGAATCACAATCCAGATGGAATTCCCAAAAGCAAAGTCTCCATAAAAGTAAAATTCGCTTGTAGCCAAATTACCACGGCCACCATCCAGGGAATAAGTCATGAAAAGCAGAATGGTAACATATATCTGTTCTAGAGAAACAGCCAGCTGGAGAACATGCCTATATGACTTCTTTGTAGCTATTGCAAACCTGAAAATCACATGTAAAAAACCAAATTATGATCATTTCTGCTAAACAAAGGGCCATAATTGCAAAATCTAGACAATTCTAACAAGGAAATGACCATAAAAACATACACACAAAGAAGGGAAAGAGGGCCAGCCAGCACAGCAGTAAGTCCAGTGATGGAAACAACTGCAGAATTACGCGATGCATATCGCGAATCGCCTTTGCTATATTCCTTCCCTGCATTTGGCAATGGAGTTAAAATAACCAACTCATGGTAAATTACCGAGAAAGCTGTCATGGTGGTTAGTTACTTACAGACTTCATCAAGGTAAATCGGGGGAGTTTTCCTGTAAAAATCTGGGGTAAATGCATAATAGCCTTCGAGGATCATATGAGTGAGCCCCGTGAACATCCACCAGCACATAACCGTCCTTTCACGCTTTGATAGTTTTTTATTAAAACCTGAAATTGGAAACAAGAAGACAATAAGAGCGGCGGCGCCGGCGATCCGGGTCGCGTAAAGTCGACGGAATTACTCACCGGCGGCGATCCAGGTGGCGGAGACAATAATAGCGGCGGCGCAGATGAAAACAGAAGTAATGGTGGACTGGAAATGAGTTGGGGAACATAACCAGGAAACTCCATATCTCTAAGTTGCAAACCCGGCCGTGAAATCGATCTACTTCTCTGAGTTGTTTAGGGAATTTCGAAGGCATATATAAAAACTGCGATCACTTTTACAACGGCTACTTGATCTGAAATGAAGTACTTTTTGATAGATTTATAAACAGTGAAATTAATCTATTGAAGGCCGCTGGATTACAACTATGCGTGGCGCGCTGCCCAATAATTATTTTATTCATCTACCCAACAATTGCATACAAAGACCTGATTAATTTTAATAAACTCCCTTTAGAATGACATAATTAATTAAGTTGTATGTGAATAAAATTTCAAAAACGAAAAATATTGATAGTTAATATTTTAAAAACATGAATGAAATCCTATATGGACGCTAAATCTTAGTTATATTTGCAAGCCTCCACCCCATGTTATATTAGTTATAATAAACTCAGTGTCAGAACCAGATTGAAATTTTAGGGTGGGCTCAAACTGAAATAACAAATCTTTTCTATAACATTTATTTATAAAGGTAAAATTTTATAATTTATAACATCTAAATATATCATTTGATTATTATAGCATATAAATATTATTCAAATATAATAAATAAAACTCAAGTTTATATAATTTCTAACGTAGTATTTGTCTCCTTACGTAAAAAGTAGAAAGTACTATCCTAATCTTAATTGAAATCTTCTTCTTCACCTGCGCCCATTTACACAAACGGCAACTATATCAGACAAGTCGGAGGTTTTGCATGTCTTCTTCTTTTTATTACTGAATTTTATGACCGAAAAAGCATTTCTCTTTGCCGCCGACGGATCTGGAAATCTACTGCTTGGCATCGGAAATATATATTTATTGCTTAACTTAGGTAGGGCTTGAGCCCTACCAAGCCGTAGTTCCGCCAATGAATACACCCACCGTCATAACCAAACTTGCTTAGTTGACTTTTCAAAATCAAACTCACTTGACTTTGACTAGTGATTTCGATAAATATATATTTTAGAGTTAATATAATATGTATATTTTTAGATTCATCATATGATATATTTTGAAATCATCATTTTTCTAGAAAAAGTTAAAATATTAAATTGAAGATATTCATGGTCAAATTCAACTCAGTTTGATTTTGAAAAGTTAACTAAACAGTTTTGGTTGAAACAGATAGAGGATGTGATAATTTCTATAAGTTACATAAGTTTGATTTTCAATAAAAAAATATATTATTTACTGAGTTGTAATGCAGTACTATCACTAATGAGTAATGACAAGCTGAGAATCAGGTATAGTATAAAATAATTATATAAAGAAAAAACAACAATAATAATTAAAGTAAAAAAATCCAATCACTTAAGATTTATTGAACCAAAAATAAAATATCCAAAATTAAAATATCCCAAAAAACATAATTGAAAAACTGATCAAACAACCATTTTAAAAAGTAAACAATCCCAAATGAAATTATTAATGTAATCCCAATACTCAAGTGACTAATTATTAATCTAGTCACGCAGAGGCGAAGTCGGGTTGTTGGGTTGGACTAAAATGACCTTGAAGACAATTCTAGCATCGTTGTGCTCCAGGAGCTCGAACGTGCAGGAATGATCAGCTTTGAGGTTATTTTCGTCCAAAAACTTTCTCCAGCCTGCTTTGCTCAAAGCACTGTTCTTCCCACGGTTACCATAATACTTCATATCCCAGTTCCTTCCATAGCACTGAAGGGTTGTGGGGACCACCTTCTTGGGCAGAACTGTTCGGATGTGCCTAGGAAGAACCTGATTTTTTTATAAAAAAAATATTAATTCAAAATTTATATTCTGATTGTAAAAGGAATTTTGAAGAAAATATTTATGTAATGTTTGCAAAAAAATTGGAGTAAAACTACTTTTTCGAATCTCTCTAACACACAATTTGCCAAAAAAAAAGAGATCAATTCAAAATAGTATAAAAATCGGCTGGAGTACTTAATGAAAAATAATATGAAAATTATTGATTTTCATTCTCAACATCAAAAACATTTTTAGAAAATATGTTGGAATTTCTCTAAAAGAAACGTTATTTAACTAACTAGTAGTAGGATTGATTATATAATTTTTGTTTTGAAAAGAGTGGTAGGATTGATTATACTTAGGCTAAATTTAGGTCATGATCTTCTAACCTGGACTAAAATGAACTAGGCTAAATTGAGCTGATTTATAAAGTCAAGAGAAGAAGACCTTAATAAAATTGATTATCTACCCAGCAATATTTAGTACACAGATAGAAATTAAAACAAGAGCAAAATTTAATGTGTAATAATTTAGAGATTGCATTAATCCTATACGAGTAAAATATATATACACTATTTAAATTATAAAAATATTTTACATGATCTTTCGTTAATTATATTCTATATGTAATATTATTTTTCTACCTTTTTTATTTTAATAAATTATTAATTGTTAATCAAATAAAGCACGAAACGCCGACCATAGTAATGGTGAAAAAATATTAATATAAAAAACCGCATGAATGAAGTCAACAACAAAAAACCTTCCATAATTGGATGCTGCATATAGTATGTTAATTATTTATGAGGACTGAGGAGTACTTAATTACATAAATGCCTAAATACACTGTTACTTAAATCTTTCTGATGAAAATGCTTACTTAAATACACTATATTCGCAATTTTTCTCTATATAGTAGATGCTATTTCTATAATAAGACGACCATTACCAAGAAAATTAAAACTGATGAATGAAGTCAACATATAGTGTTCTTTGTGAAAAGTAATTAATTACATAAAGAGGAAATTATTTCAGATGAAAAATTAGTTACCTTTTTATTTCTTTTGGAAAATGAAAAATTAGTTACCAAATTATGCTACATTCGCGATTCTATCTATATTAGGAATATGACTATTTTACTTTTTTAAAAAACCTTAATAATTTTTCATCTGTACGTACGTAAGCATATCATAATAATTTTATTTTATTTTTGAAAATAAGTATATTATAATAATTAAACGGAATATATGTGTAGAAGAAATTTTACCATGCGACGCAAATGGCGCTGTGAAATGATGTAAGAAAAGTGCGGATTGGTCCTTGTTATGGTGTAATGCTCAATACCAAGAAATCCATCCGCGCCTAATCCATTGCTAGCCTGAATTGAAAAGGAATCGAAAAGTTATGAATCAATGGATAAGTGTTATATATATATATATATATATATATATATATATAAGTGAGTGAATTTTCCCATTTGTATACCGGAGAGTCCATTTGCGCCGGATTCAAAGATCTGAAAAAAAGAATTGTGAAGAGAATATGAAATGAACTTGGTACTGTTGGGTTGGATTTATAATGACTTTGTAATTAATCAATTATTTTCTCGTTATTTTTGATCTCATCCGATTGGTCAAATTACAATAATTGCTTTTTATTTATGAATTTACAATTGAATTATAAAGTATATATGAAAAGGGGTAATAGTAACAAATTTGGTTATTCTAGAAGGATCATTAGTAACAATTATACTTGACTGAAATAAAAAATACTGCTGCTTTGGAATAAAATATTCTGTTAAGACATCAACCAATATCAAAAAGATTCTTTCGATAAATTATACTTTGAAATAAAACATTAAAAGAAGAAATATAGCTTATCAAGTCAATCTATACTTAAACAATAATATAACTTTTTGGTCAAACATATAGTGTATGCATGCCAGACTCCTGAGCGATCTCCTTTGAAGTCTCTCTGCAGAATTTAATGAAATATTTACTGAGTCATAAGTTTGGCACAGTCGAATGTTCAAAGAAAATGATGCCCTGACTCGGTTTTTCAGTTGAAATTTAATAATTATCTTAAATGCATTTTGATAATTCTTCCGTGTTATTTTATAATTGTGATAAATCCTTTTGAGATTCAAGCTACTGTTTATAAATTTTATAATTATCGCGGTCGTTTCCCTTTATGATAAAATGGCATTACATATTATCAGTACATTGATAGTAATATTTGAGATTTTGCGCAATGTTGATGCAGTTATATATATACTAGTATTTTCAAAACAATCTGAAAAAATTAGAAAATTAATATTGAAAAACAAGAAATTTCAACTCAACTTGCTTCTCGATCTATCATACTTGGAAGTAACAGACAAAAAACATGAAATTTAACATAAGTTTCTACAGAGACAAAAAACAAAATGTTGATTCCCAAATCCCAAAGTCAAGTCTAATCAAAATGTTGAATGCCAATGAAATTGATCCTCGGTTTCCAAAATAAATAAATCAATAAATACTACGGAATGAGTATCTTATTAATTAAGTACTATTAACTAACTTATTCAAAAGTCATGGAATCAAAACGGAGTGGCATAATTCTACTACTGCTGTTTCTGAGCCTCCATGCCGGTGCCTACGCCGGCGACAGTTGTGGTGGCCGGAAACAGTTTGATATTGGTGTTGTCGTCGACATGGGCTCCCGGACGGGGAAGAATGTGCTCGACTGCATTTCCATGGCGGTCTCTGACTTCTACGCTTCACATGATCACTACAAAACACGGTTAGTTTTGCACTTTAGGGACTCCGGCCGAGATCCCGGTCGTGCCATTTCTGCAGGTCAGACTAGCTAATTCATCCTTTTTTTTTTCTTTTTTCTTTTTTAAGTGAACCATCTAATGATGGAGGGAATTATTTTTTAATAACATATTTACTAAAACAGCGCTAATGAAATTTTAATTACTATACTTTTTATCAAAATATATCATGTAATAAAATATTTCCGATCAAAATATATGGACAATATTTATTTACGTAAATGGAAAAAAATTAAACTAAAAATTTTATTTGTATCACATATATTTAAATATATATGAATGTAAATGAATGAACAATACCTTAAATAACTAATACCATACAAATAAATAAAAATATATATAAGTAATTAAAACATTTTTCCTATAAAATCTGCTAGCAACACATATTCATGCAACTACTCAAAATAACTAATGAAATCTGCTAACAACTACTCCATTTGTCCCACTCTAAACTTCTTAGTTGATTTTGGCCCCGTTTGGTGACGAGAGTTTTGAAGAGCGTTTAGCTTTTTGGGTTAAATATGGACAGTTGACTGGTCAATCAGCTCTTCTTGGTGTTTGGTGAAAAGCTTTTTCTAATTAGCTGTTTTGATGAAACCTCTCGTTTCTGAAACGCTAGAAAGAGCAGCGTTTACAAAAAATTAAACAAAACAATATATCAAAATATCTTTTTTATCCTTATTCTCACAAAATTTCCTTAAAACTAATAATTTATATATGACCAATTCTTGGGTGAGGCAGCCTCACCCATGAGGCAGGACCAAATAAACACTTTTTTTGACGAGGTTTGATGAACTGACACAAAAATTTTGATGAGGTAACATGTTTGTTAAATTGACACCAAGGTTTGATGATGTGGCGTCGTGATTTGATGAGATGGTAGTGAGTTATGATGAGGTGGCAAAAATGATATTTTCTATATTTGGTCTTGCCTCATAGGTGAGGCTGCCTCACAGGAGAATTACTCTTTATATATATATATATATATATATATATATATATAATTCAACTTTGCCAAAACTTTTCATACGTACACAATATATAGATATTTTTGTACGTACGTACATTTTTCAATATTTTTAATTTATTTTTGAAGTATTATAAATATTGAAATTAAAATGGCACATGCTAAATATATATCAAAATAAATTTTTTATGTAATGTAATTCTGAAAATATTTTTTTAAATAAACGTAGATATATTATAATAAAGAATAATAATTTAAATAATAAAAATAAATAAACATATAAGTGATAATTATTTTCGATAAACAAGCAAAACACTAAAACAATAATTAATAATAAATTGTACTAATGTCTATTTCAGTCATTTAACACATTGAAACAGCTATCAGCTAATTGTTATTTGCCAAACACTAATGTACAAAACGCTAGTCAAACTGCTAGTCAAAACAGCTAATAGAATCCGCTAACAGCTAACAGCTAATAAAATCCGCTAACAGCTAACAGCTAAACGCTGATTGCCAAACGAGGCCTTTAGCTCAAAATTTCAAAGAAGAAATATTATATATGTTATTTGTGAAATTTTCTAAGGGTAACTTATTACGGCTAAATCTTTCTTTTCTCTGTTGTTCTGTATGCCAAAGTAAAAATGTGAAAGTAAGATATTTTGGTTGAGACGGACCAAAAAGGAAAATAAGAATTTTTTTTGGATGGAGTAACATATATAATTGAATCTTCTAATAGTTAAAAGCTAAATGATGATTCCCAAACATGGCCATTATATGTTCAAAACCTAAAAATTAATGATTGGTGCATAAATCTTTTAAATATATGTTTTCAAAGATATCAAATTTCAATGTAGCACCACTATTAATTTTTGAAACATGCATATTATAATATAATTTAAACCTAATTTTTCCAATTATATGCAGCTGTTTATCTGTTGAAGTGTGTTAAAGTGGAAGGAATGGTGACAGTAGGGCAAGAAACTGGATCTTTGGCCGAAATTGGCAACGAAGCAAAGGTCCCGGTGTTTTCGTATGCGACATCATTCAGACCAACCTCAGTTAATCAATATCCATTCCTTGTTCAAACAAACCAGGATGAAATTTGTGAATTCAAGGCCCTCGCAACCACCGTGAGCCGCTATAAATGGACATCCGTCGTTCTCATGTACGAAGACTCCGATGATATGAAGTTTTCTGTCCCCAACTTGATCGCGTCTTTGGAAGAAAAAAACATTACCGTCGATCACTTGACCGCCATTGATGATGAAACATCTGTTGATGATGAACTGCATAAAATTGCTATCGGACAGCAAAAGATATTCATCGTCCACGTGTCTCCAAGGATTTCTTCTCGCGTGTTCTTGACAGCAAAGAGAATTGGTCTGATGAAAAAAGGGTATGCTTGGCTAGTCACCAGCAAGACGATGAACCAGTTAGAATCCATGGATCACGAAGCGATTGAGGCAATGCAAGGTACCCTAGGGTTTAAGGCTCATATTCCACCATCAAATAAGTTGCGTCAGCTGAGGTTAAGATGGAGGAATGAATTTTACATTAAAAAATCTAATCTCGATGTCCTTGGAATTAAGGTTTATGACATAATATGGGCTCTAGCTGAGTTAATTGAAGATTTGAGCATTTGCAATGGTACCAAGTTTCTTAAAGAACTTTCAGGTAGAAAATTTGGAGGATTTAGTGGCCAATTTCATATTTTGGATGGGAGACTGCAATACAATGATCATGATCAAGTTTTTGACATTGTAAATGTAATAGGAAGAAAAGGTAAGAGAGTAGGATTATGGACACCAACGAATGGCGTAGTTAAGAGCATGAGGAGGAGGATGGCCGGAGTTGAGACCGTGATGTGGCCAGGATTCACCACAATGGCTCCAAAAGGCTTGCTTATGCAACAAAATCTTAGAATATTAGTGCCAATCAATAAAGGTTACAAACAATTTGCTGATTTGGGTGTTGATTGTGTAACCAATAAACCAACCATCAAAGGCTTCAGTGTAGATGTCTTTAGGGCTGCAATTCATTCTTTACCATATGAGGTCAAGTTTGAGTTGATTGACGTATATGGTGATGGATCAGGAAACTATGATGACTTGGTGCACAAAGTTCATAAGCAGGTACGTGATTCATGTTTTCCCATTAGATTGTTGAAATTAACCGCCATTTGGAAAATTAACAGCTTCTCTTACAGTTTTTCAAGTCTTGAGCTATAATGAATAATATTATATATATTATGAATTCAGGAGTATGATGGGATCGTGGGAGACTTAACAATTACAGCATACAGGTCTTCATTTGTCCATTTTACGGCACCTTACACTGACACTGGAATCGGGACCATCACAAGATGCAAAAACAATGACATTTGGCTCTTCTTGAAGCCTCTACGACTTGATCTATGGCTAGTCAGTGCTGCCTGGTGTGTCCTAACAGGAGTGGCGGTTTGGTTCATCGAGCATTTTAATTCTAACCCGGAATTTGGCGGTACAGTGGGACATCAGATTGGAACAATATTCTGGTTCGGCTTTTCAACTGTTTTCTTTGCTCACAGTAAGTTCTCTGCTCCAATCTTGAAATTCTGTTTTTTTTTTTGACAAAGTTTTGAATATATTTTTTGGTCATTTGCAGGAGAAAGGTTGACAAGTAATTGGTCCAGGCTAATAGTGATTATTTGGTTGTTCCTCGTCCTTATACTGACTTCCACCTATACTGCTACGCTGAGCTCAATGCTGACATTGCGAAAGATTCAATTTGCATCAGGAAGAGACTATGTTGGAATTCAAGTTAATAATACATTTATTGTAAATAACTTGGATTTCAGAGGTGATCAGGTGAGAACATACTCCTCGCCCGAGGATTATGCTGATGCTTTATCAAGAGGAAGTGAGAAAGGGGGTGTTGGAGCAATCGTCGATGAAATCCCATACATCAAAATCTTCCTTGCTAAGTATGGTGCTGATTTTGCCATGGTTGCATCTGAACCCGCTTCTTCGGGATTTGGCTTTGTGAGTGTACATATATACTTTGGTGTTGTTTTCCAAATGTTGCACCACTTTTTGTATCACTACATAGGATTCTGACATGCAAAGCTTGGCTAGCTAACATTGTTGTTGTTTTAACAGGCATTTCAGAAAAAACATGCAAAATTGGTTCAAGATTTGTCTCAGGCGATTTCAGGACTTAGGGAAGAAGAATTTCTTACATACTTGGAGAAGAAATGGTTCAACACTGAATCACTAGTCATACCTGAAGATAATCCTATTGCGACGACAATGCCTGACAATTTGAGCCTAGCTAATTTTGGGGGCTTATTTCTTCTTAGTTTTGTGTGCTGTGTTTTAGTGTTGCTGGTTCAGTTTTACTCCATCTTCCTGAATCGCATGAATTACATCTACAAGATCACCGAATTGATTAGGGATCAGGGAATGTTTGCCTACATGATCAACAAGATTGCTCCTAGAAGTTGGCAAGTCCAAGAAAACTCCCCCGTGTAATTTGTGTTAAACCCTGCAGATTTGTAAATGTACTAGGAAATTACCTCCTTAAATTTGATGTTGAATTGTAAATGTGTTAGTTCCTTGTATAATATATAGGGTACTATATGATTTAAATTTCTTCCATTTTTTTAATTTACTTTTACCTATCGTACTATCAAAACATACATGTTTCAACATCAAAATCTATAAAAAGCTACATACAAAACATAACGCTAAATGTCAAGCAAAAAACCTAGAAAGTCTACCATGAATGTAGACTTTAGATTGTATTGGTTTCTTAGCAAAAACCTAAAAGTCCCCAACCAACATTAATTACCATCATCAACATAAAAATAACCATCACTACCCACAAAACTTACAAATTTAATATAAAACAATTAAGGAAAACAAGAACAGAAGTACATGAATAAGAAGGAAATGTTTTAAAATTATGTTTAAAACTGGCATTTCCTCTACCACTTCCGATTTCAATAGTTATTTAGTGGCGGAGCCAAAACAAATTCTATGACAGGCTGACGGAAAAGACCGGACATAGGATAGTTAAGTTGAAAATCTTAATTGAATTAAGTATGATTCATTTTTATATGGTAGTTATAATTAGTTTAATTTTTATTGGTCTAATTTAGTTAAGTTAATATACTCTATCACTGAAAGTTAATATAAGTATCAATAAAATTTTATAAAGATTTTACATTGATGATGAAATGATTTGGTATAAATTTTGAGATTTTAGTTTTTAGTTTGCATTAATTATATAAATTTTTATATTAGAAAAATAAATTGTAAACACTTTATAAACAAACTTCAATTAAAAAATATTTTACAACAAATAAAATAAAATTCAAGGTCAAACCAGACCGGACCGGTTTGACCTGGAATGATTCAGGACCGGGTCCGAGCCATATATTCCTCAATCGCGCTTCAACACGAGTCATGTCTTTTAAAATTCCAGGTTAGGTGGGACCGGGTTAGCCGAGTTGAACAACATTAATTAAAAGTGACAAATTAAAAAACACAAACTCTCGTACAAGGAAAGTAAAAAAATTTCACAACACCAATAAATGTTTTACATAAAATCAACACGGACAAAATTAAAAAAATCAATTAATTTTTTTTTTTTTGGTTAAACCACCAATGGTGGAGGGATATATATTGGCTTCCCTATACCTTTTAAATAAACTTGTAAAAAAGTATAGAATACAACAAAACCACTGTAAGGAAGTGGTTCTAGTAGAATATCCAAAAAAGGATTCTACTTGAAGCTAAGCATAGCTTCCAAAAAGAATGAGTTAATCTAAATATATACTTAAACTAGTAGCTAAACTCATTCTATGCAGCAAAAATTACCATATCAAAGCTTTTGTAAATTAAGACTGTAAGTCCACTTGCTTGTTAGTGAATCTGAAGCGCGAGGCAATAGAGACACTAGGCAGCCTATGGAGCAGTCATAATTCCAAGGAAAAGCCTTAAAAATGGGAAGAATAGCACCACAGGAGACAGGTGCAACTTTGATATTCATGTCCAGCTTGTCCAGTTTGTCCAGCAGGAGAAGTTCACCAGTTGATTTGGAGAACCTCATTGATGATAGCATCAATGAGGTTCATTATCTGCAAAAAAGCAAACTCAATTAGTAGCATCCATTCTGGAAATTCTTAGTGAAGGAGTTCCCATTTGATCTAGTCTTAGCATTCCTTGAATAGCATTAGGAAGGGATCCAAAATTAAAGAGAGCATCCTGTTTAGATAAAAGACAAAGTTTGGCCATTGCATCTGCAGGTAAATTTGCTTCCCTATGAACATGCTGTAGAGTGAATGCTGAGATACATTGATTGACAAGATCAGAAATGTGAAAAAATCAATTAATTTATAACATAGTGGATTCAACCAATAAATAAAAAATATTAACTAATATTTACTGAAGTACAAATGTAAAATTTAAACCAACACCAAATTATTTAAAAAATTGAAATAATTTGGGTACTTCAGTGCTCCAATAAATGCATAGACTGACAAATAAACAGATGAATCCAATGCATCAGCTATACCATCACCACAGAAAGGTAAGAGCAAGGTGAGTAAAAATAAGGTCCCTTTAAAAACCTTTTTTACGCAAGTCAACAGATTCATGCATGGATCTTCAAACAGCTCTAAAAATAATTTTTAATGTGTACAAACCTCAAAAACAAAGTGCTTGTGTGGAATATTAGAGGTATGGACACATCTTTGGATAGACTGGAAAGCATAATTTTCAATTAATATGTCTTATTGAGCCTAAGCATAATAATAATGAATGTATATGGTACATGAACAAGTTTCATTACAGTCATTGTTTACAGGCTGCTTCAGGCAATATCTAGATTATATGGAATGATGATTTGCAAGTAACTCTTAAACATGATCATGATCAATTCCTGCATGTCTTCATCTCCTGTCAATTCACAAATGCTAATTTTGATGTTGCCTTTGTTTATGCTGCTAGAAATTTAAGAAGTAGAAGGTCCCTTTGGAATAGCTTAACACTGCTTACATGTCCTAATATTATTTTTATAGGTGATTTCAATGCTATGACTTCTGTGGCTGAATATAAAGGTCCATCTTCTCCTAATCTAGCCAGTATTTTAGAGTTTAATCAATTCATTAATAATTTAGCTCTGGAAAGTGTTAATACAGTAGGTAACATCTTTACATGGACAAATGCTAGACTAAGATCCCCAACCATAGAGAAACTAGGCAGAGGCTTGTGCACTTCTCTTGGAATTTGAAGTTTCCATCTTCATCTATCCAAGTTTTAAACAAGCTCACATCTGATCACTGTCCTTTGTTTCTACAAATTGGCAGTCACATCACATCTAGTCCCAAGCTTTTTAGATTTTTAAACACATGGCTTAAAAGAAAAGAACTCATGCCTTTCATTAAGGATAACTGGGAACAGTTCCAAAATGAAGATGGCATGATAGATTTTTCTTAAAGCTACAAAGGCTGAAAAAAGTTTTAAAAATCTGGAATAAGGAAGTGTTTGGAAATATACACAAAAATGTAGAAGTAGCTGAAGAAGCTCTTAGACTACAGTTTGACTCCTTCCCTAATAGCCATGAACTCTCGAAACTCAACATGAAACAAGTCATGTTAACTAGGGCAATAAAAGAGAGAGAGTTTCTGGAAGCATAAATCCATGGTCAAATGGTTGAAAGATGGTGATGAAAATACTCTTTTTTTCCACAACTCTGTTAAGGAGAAAAGGAAAAGACTAAGTATCACCAAAGTCAAAGGAAGAGATGGGAACTGGTTGGATGAAAATTCTGAAATTGAACATGAAGCTGTCTCATACTATGAGGAGCTGCTTTCATCAAATAGTCATCCAGACCAAGGTCTTTTCTATTCCCATTTTCTAACAAAAATACCAAACTGTATTACTCCTGGGGAAAATGATATCTTAATCCTCCTAGCTACACATGAGGAGGTCAGGAGCATTGTTTTTAGCCTCAATAAAAATAGTGCTCCAGGCCCTGATGGATTCTCAGCTTCCTTCTATATCAAATGCTGGGGTATAATATCCATGGATGTTACAAAGGCTGTAAATGAATTCCTTTCAACAGCAAAAATACCTAGAGGAATATCCTCTACATGGATAACACTTATTCCAAAGAAAGTTTCTCCTATATCTTTTGATGATTTTAGACCAATTTCCTTATCCAATGTCATCAATAAGATTTTTACTAAACTGTTAATGGAAAGGATGAAACCTCTTATGCATAAGTTGATTTCTCCTAACCAAATAGCCTTCATGAAAGACAGATATTTCAGATAATATCCTCTATCTAAATGAGATGGTTAGGCACATAAATAGGAAGAATAGGAACCCTAACTGCATATTCAAACTTGATCTTAGAAAAGCTTTTGATAGGGTCAGCTGGTCTTTTCTAAATAGTGTATTGCTGAAATTTGGTTTTCATGGTTTGTTTGTTCATTGTATAATGAAACATCTGTCAAAATCCTGGTTTTCAGTTTTAGTCAATGGTAAGCCTTGTGGTTTCTTCAAGCCAATTAGAGGTATAAAGCAGGGGGATCCCCTCTCTCATTTCCTCTTCAACATCTTCTCTGAATCTTTTACTAGGAGTATCTCATTTGCCTTTGAAACTGGAAAATTGCAATATTATGATTTACCCAGGAATGTAATTAACATGTCACATCTTTCTTATGCTGATGATACTATGATTTTCATGCAAGCCACTAAAATAAGTCTAACTAGACTTAAGGCTTTTTTAATACAGTTTGAAAAAGTGACTGAACAAAAAATCAATTTTAGAAAAAATGATTTATATGTGGGTAGAAATGCATCAGTAGGTAAGGTACACCAGATTAGAAACATCTTAGGCATGAAACAAGGTAGTTTTCCTTTCAAATACCTTGGATGTCCAATAATCCAAGGTAGAGCTTTAAACATACATTTCCAACCTGTGGTGGAAATGGTGGAACAAAAGCTGAGCAATTGGAAAAATAAGTGGCTATCCTCTGGTAGAAAGCTCACTCTCATCCAATCCTGCATATACTCTCTCCCACGGCATATTTTCTCTGTGTTATCCCCAACAAAGCACATCATCAAGGTCATTACTAGAATGATCTCAATCTTCTTCTGGGGTGAGTCTGATTTAAAACCAAAAAAATCATGGAGAAAATGGGATGATCTTTGCTTTCCCACTGTACAAAATGGTCTAGGTTTTAGGTCCTTTTCAACCATCATACTTGCATGCTCCGTAAAACTTTGGTGGAAATTTCAAATTGCATCTGCCCCCTGGACTATTATCATTGCATCCATGCCTTCCTCTTATAGGAATTCATCTACTTGGAGAAGAATTAATCTTGTAGATGAGTTTGCTACACAGTACATCAGAGTCCTCCATGGAATGGGGACATGCAGTTTCTGGAACACTAAATGGACCCAATGGGGTGCCATGATAGACTTTGTCAATCATGCTCAAACCAATATTCCAGAAACTGCTACTGTAGCAGATTTCATTAATAACAGGACCATTTTTCTACCATCCATATCACCATGGATTCCAGCTAATTTACTTTCCTTTTTGCAGGAAACTACCCTACTGACACACAGAGAGGACATACTCATATGGAAACCTGAGCTCAAAGGAAATTTCTCTTTCAAATCATCATATAAGATGCTCAGACAACAAAGAGGTACAGTACAATCACTCTCAAAATTATGGAATATAAGAATCCCAAAGAAGATATCTATTTTCATGTGGAGACTCTTTAATTCATTACTGTCATTTGACAATGTATTCATACATTATGGTTTCCAAATTGCATCAAAGTGTTGTTTCTGTAATGCTGCTGATTCTATTGATCACTATTTCAATGAGTGTTATATATCTGTCCAAATTTGGAAAAATGCTATGTGCCTAGTTGGTATTGTAGATCACACTTTCTCTGATATATGGGCCAGACTAGCATATTTGTTGTCATACACTGGTTTCACAGCACTGCAATCCACTATTACTCAGAATATAACCTCATATATTTGCTGGAGTTTATGGAAGGTAAAGAATAAGATGCTCTTTGAAAATGCTAAACCAAATGCCAATGTATTAGTAAATGAAATCAAAGATATGATATCTTATTCCTTTATTGCTAAACCTGTTTACTTAGATAAACAATTTGACATTGATATGTACTCCAACAATCTAATACCAACATGCACCAGACCCCCAAAGCCAAGAGTTATCCCAGTTAAGTGGAAAAAACCAACACATGGTTTTAAGATTAATGTAGATGCCTCCTGGTCAAAGGGTAAAGCTGGTATTTCATGCATAATTAGGAACATATTAGGACTCTTTGTGACTGCTTCTGTGGTTCTCATTCATGCTTCCTCTCCGCTTGAAGCTGAGATCAAAGCAATAAAGCATGGAATCCTATATGGTAAATCTATAGGACTACATAGTTTTATCATTGAATCTGATTGCCTGGTTGGTATTTCCATGATTTTAAATCCAATTACTGCTCACTGGATATTATTCAACTTATCTGATGAAATTAAATTACTTTTAGTTGATATCCATTTGCATCATATTCTTAGAGAGGCCAATATAGTTGCTGATGCTCTAGCAAAACACTCTTTCCAAAACTCAATCTCTTCTGTTTTGTCCACTCTCCCTCCATACATCAAAGCCCTAACAGATATGGATCTCAAAGAAGTCCAAAACTTGAGAATAATGGATCAGAATAGATACTGCTGAATTTTTCTCTTATGACAGGTACACCATGGAAGTCCAGTAATGCAAAGTTTGTCCCAATCATCACATCCATAACAGCATGCAAAGGGAGAACAAAAGTGCATCTTTTCCACACCAACCTGAACTTCACTGGATGCAGAATACAGATGAAGTTTTTTGGAGAATTTTGGATGGGGATGAAAATAATCCATAGGCTGAATTGTGTCTGACTGTGGCTCACTTTCATTCACTAACAAGCAAGTGGATTAATTTTCTCCTTGGATTCATTTTCTCCCTGTTTTTGTCTACTACAGAATGAGTTATCCTTTTAACTCATTCTTTTTTATGACATTTTTTGGCCTTGTGTAGTTACTTTCTACACATTTACAGCTAGTTGCTAGCTGTTATCTAAGCCTATATGGCTGGTATAGGTTTTTTAATTAGTTGCATTTTCCTACCACAAATGTAACATACTCTTGTATTTTTATTTCTTCTTTTATGGCTTGGGGAAGCCAATATACACCCCCACCCACGGTGGTTCACCTTAAAAAAAAAAAAAAAAAAAAGACAAATAAACAGATGCATAGTCAATTAGAGCAAGTCCAACAGATTCCCTACAAGATTCTCCAAGATATAGTACTACATCCCCATATTCCCTATATTTTTTTGCTTCAACTCCAACAGCTTCCTTAGTGTGGGGATTAGAATTTAATGCATGTGCATTAAATTTCAGTATTTTATCTCTTTATTATTATTTTTTCACCATTCAAGTATATTTTGGAATCTTAATATTTTAAATTATGTATGATAAAAAAATGTGAAAAATATATATTATTAAAATATGCATTAAAACGAACATAACAAGATCTCACATGACAATATTCAAATTTTTATAAACATGTAAACATAGTCATGTATGATCTTGTTTTGTTCGTCAAAATATGAAATTTAATAATATATTTCTTATAATTTTTTATTATATACAATTAAAGATAATCACATTTGAAATGTATGTATTTGAATTATAAAACTAATAAAGAGAGGTAAAGGATCAACATAAATGCACTAAGCATTAAATTTTGCTTCCCCAAGTTTTTTTTCTCTCTCTACAAATTTGGGGAAGCAACATGTAGATTTCTTCAAAATCCCCAAGTTGGGGAATGGGATAGGGAATCTGTTGGAGCTGAAAAATGGCTCATATTCCCTAAATTTATTGAAATCTCTCAACTTGGGAAGCCGTTGGACTTGCTTATTATAGCAAACAAGAGGAAAATACGATCCTATTCCTACCCAAAAACAAGAAAATGGCCATAATTGCAAAATCTAGGCAATCCTCACAAAGAACATACACACAGAAGGGAGAGAGGGCCCGTGAACATCCACCAGCACATAACCGTCCTTTCACGCTTTGATAGTTTTATATTAAAACCTGAAATCGGAAACAAGAAGACAATAAGAGCGGCGGCGGCGAGATTCAGGTTATGAAGACAACGCATTAATTTACTCACCGGCGGCGATCCAGGTGGCGGAGACAATAAGAGCGGCGGCGCCGATGAAAACAGAAGTGATGGTGGATCTGGAAATAAGTTGGGGAACATAACCAGGCAATTCCATATCTCTGAGTTGCAAACCCGGCCGTGAAATCGATCTATTTCTCTGAGTCAACGCCTCTCCGAGTTGTTTAAACTGCGATCACTTTTACAACGGCTACTTGATCTGAAATGAAGTACTTTTTGATAGATTTATAAACAGTGAAATTAATCTATTGAAGGCCGCTGGATTACAACTAAGCGTGGCGTGCTGCCCAATAATTATTTTATTCATCTACCCAACAATTGCATACAAAGACCTGATTAATTTTAATAAACTCCCCATTATTTAAAAAATTAAGAAATATAGAAATCCATGAGTTGTAAGAGATGCAGTACTATCACTAATATATGTGTAATGACAACCTAAGAATCACTTATAATATAAAATGGAGATATAGAGAAAGAACAACAATAATAATTAAAGAAAAAAACTCCAATCACATAAGATTTATTGAACCAATAACAAAGTATCCAAAAAAACATAACTGAAACAACCATTTCAAAAAGTAAACAATCCCAAATAAAATTATTAATGTAATCCCAAGACTCTACTAATTATTACGCAGAGGGGAAGTCGGGTTGCTGGGTTGGACTAAAATGACCTTGAGAACAATTCTAGCATCGTTGTATTCCAAGAGCTCGAACGTGCAGCCATGATCAACTTTGAGGTCATTTTCGTCCAACAACTTTCTCCAGCTTGCTGTGCTCAATGCACTGTTCTTCCCGCGGTTACCATAATAGGTCAAATCCCAGTTCCTTCCAAAGCACTGAATGGTTGTGGGGACCACCTTCTTGGGTAGAACTGTTCGGATGTGCCTAGGAAGAACCAGAATTTAAACAAAAATAACAAAAAAAAATTAATTAAAAAAAATGTGTACCATAATAATTAAACTGAATATATGTGTTTGAAGAAATTTTACCTTGCGACGCAAATGGCGTTGTGAAATAATGAATGAGAAGTATGGATTGTCCCTTGTTATGGTGTAATGCTCAATACCAAGAAATCCATCTGCACCTAATCCATTGCTAGCCTGAATTGAAAAGGAATTGAAAAGATATGACTCAATGGATAAATAAATAAATAAATATATATATACTGAAAAATCAAGCAAATTGAACGAAAGATCAAATTAACTGAAAAATCAAGGCAAAACAAAAATACTCAAGGACATTGATTGAAAGATCAAACAAACTGACTAAAAGATCAAGCAGAAATAGTAAATGCTCATTCCCCTGCTCTTGGTCTCCACAAGGACAGGTCTCACCCAAGACTTTCTCTAGTATTACTATACAAATTGTAAAACAGCATAGCCACAAGTTTACATGAGATGAGAGAATAGTTTCTCAGAAATAATTTTATACCATAGTTGTATTCATATTAGTTTCATTGATTTAGTTCAGTTTTTTTAATGGTCATGGATTTTGCAGCAGATATGATCTGCCGCTGTTGCAGCTTGTGCTGACAGACTTGACAGTTGACGATATGAATCTTCTGTTAATTAAGCATCTCGTGGATTCATACACAACTGCGAAATCTGTTACAGAGGTTTTGTTCTTGTTTTGATGAGGCATATGTGGAATAATATTCAAAGCTTGTTATCGATTAATGGACAATTCAGAGCATTCATATGATTCGCAACGAGCCAAAATTCAATCAATTACTTAAAATAGGCATTTGTTCAGCTGGTTGGAATCAAAATGGATGAGATTAGAATACAAATAGAGATAGCAGAGAATAATTAAAGATGTCCACTGGAATCTCTGCCATTCTCTAAATCCTGATCTCCGGTCATCGGTCACCGGTCACCGGTCACCGGAGTGGAAAACAGCTTAAACACCCTTGCAGTTATTCTTTTTGGCCAGAAGAAACATGTGACAAACTGAAATTTAGAAATATATATCCTGACAAACTATGAATCATACTATCACAAACAGCTGAAGGAGTGAAAACTGATTTTGAGTTCATCAAATATCTGTGATCTTTTCTTCTTCGCATTGCACGTCAAATAGATGCGACACATTACACAAGAGTCTCATCTGAAAGCCTATACTGCGAAGTCTTTGTGGAAAAATTTAGTCTACTCATGCAAAGTCTTTGCTGATATTGATATAAAAGCTACTTGGGAGGTCCAGGTTGTGCTGAAATTAAAGCTACACAGATATTTTTTGTTCCGAGATCAAAATATCAAGAACGAGAATGGTCATTGAAACAAAGTTGTTAAGTTCAGGTCTAATTTTCTCGTGCTGATATATGCCCTGTTTACTAGAGCTTATTTCTTGATGTACTGAACTGAACTGAACTGAACTGAATTGAACTGAACTGAACTGAACTGAACGTTAGTTGTTTTTCTCTATGATAAGAATTTCAAATTGAATTATAAAGTATACATGATGAAGTATATTCCTTGTAAATTATAATACTAACAAATTTGGTCAGTCTAGAAGGATGATTATAGTATCTCAGTATCAACTACACATGACTAAGAGCAAGTCCAACAAGATCTCTATAATAGAGATAATCTATATTTTTAGAGTTTTTTATCTCCAACAGATTTGCTATCTCAATCTCTATTATAGAAAAATGATGAGAGAGGAGATTTCATTCTCTATATATGCATAATGAGAGAGTAAATTTGGAGAACGAAATTTATGGGAATTGAATTAGAATTCCTATTTTTAGTAAATTTTTGAAAAAACATTCCATTTTCTCTCTAAAATCTCTAAAATAGCAAAACTGTTGGATTTGAAGGAAAAATTTATAGCAAATATCACCTTTTTTTCTCTACTTTAGAAAAAGATTTAGAAAACCTGTTGGACTTGCTCTAAAGTAAATAATATTGATTGAAATGCTGCTTTGGTATAAAAGAAAAATCATGCTGCTAAGACATCAACCAATATCAGAAAAAAAATTCCATAAAAAAATTGTAATTAAGATAATATTCTAAAATTATTTTTTGTACCCCAAATGGATTTAAAAGAAAATGGCTCTTGCTACGTGGTTCGACTTAAAAGCCTTATTTTAAAGGACGAAAATATTCTTATGAAATTGGTAAAATGTTTGATCTATTAGAAGTGACTAGAAATATCTCATTTTTATTCGTTGTTATTTTTGGAATGAAGTGACTAAAATTTCAGAATTAGTTTGGTGACTAAACTTAAAATTCACTCCCAACGTATACAATTGTTAGAATTCAAGACAGTCAATTTGCTTCAAGTTGATTTTTAACACCTTTGCTTTAAATTATTTTATTTTATTTTTGTAAAATTACTATATCGTTTACTAGTTTATAACTTATGAAATATATATCACCAGTTGGTCAAATATTATATATATATATCATCACTTGGTCAAACAAATTACGTGTATGCATGCCAGACTCATGACAGTGTACATATAAGTTTGCCACAGTCGAATTTTCAAAGAAAATGATGCCCTGACTCGGTTTTCAGTTGAAATTTAATAAGTACTTATATATAGTGAATATATTTAAAAAAGATTAATAATTATTCCGTGCTATTATAATTGGGATAAAATATCCCTTTGAGATTCAAGCTAAACCGTTTATATATAATTATCTCGGTCGTTGTGCCTTTTTATTATAAAATTATATTTCATATTATCAGCACATTATATCAATATGTGAGATCTTTGCATTTGCATAATGGATGCAATTATATATATACTATTTTCCAAAACAATCTGAAAAAACTAATATTTGAAAAACAAGAAATTTCAACTTACGCTTCTTATGAATGAGTTCATACTAGTGCTAATACTTGGAGTACCAGACAAAAAAAAATGTTGATTCCAAAAGTCAAGTCCAATGCAAATGAAATTGATTCTCGGAGCGAGGTTCGCAGAAAAACAAATCAATACGGAATCTCTTGATTGTTTATATATAAGTAGTATCTCATTAATTAACTAACTTATTCAAAAGTCATGGAATCAAAACGGAGTGGCATAATTCTACTACTGCTGTTTCTGAGCATCCATGCCGGTGCCTACGCCGGCGACAGTTGTGGTGGCCGGAAACAGTTGGATATTGGTGTTGTCGTCGACATGGGCTCCCGGACGGGAAAGAATGTGCTCGGCTGCATTTCCATGGCGATCTCCGACTTCTACGCTTCACATGGTCACTACAAAACACGGTTAGTTTTGCACACTAGAGATTCCGGCGGAGATCCCACTCGGGCCACTTCTTCAGGTCAGACCACCTATTTCATTCGTATGATCATGGGCGGAACTACACCCAGGCCTCCTAGGGCCTGGGCCCTATATAATTTATTTATTTTTTTGGTTGAAAACAAACCCAAAATAATAAGGAAATCTTAGACATAGACAGTATCTTAGCTCAAAAAAATCTCCCGGGTTCTCACCTCTGGGTTTCACCGTCGATTATCGTTGTGCCTAGGGGTGTAAATGAACTGAACCGTTCGCGAACAACTCGGTCAAAGTTCATTTTCGAACTCAGTTTGACCAGTTCGAACTCGAACTCGAGCTCGTTTGTTTATATATGAGCTCGAACTCGAGCTCATAAGAGCCAGCTCGATAGGATCATCGAGCAGCTCGAATAGAATTTTTATATAGAATTTTTATATAAATTAATTAAATTTTATTCATTAATACTTTTATGAGCTCGAACTAGCTCGAGTTCGAGTTCGAAATCGATTTTTTATCGAGCTCACGAGTCAAGCTCGAACTTTCTAAAAGTCAGGATTCAACTCGTACGAGCTCGAACTCGATCACGAACATGCAATACGAACTCAAACTCGAACTCGAACACAGGTATGTTCGAGCTCGACTCGACTCGTTTACAGCTCTAGTTGTGCCCCAGTTCAATTTGAATCCTGGTTCCGCCACTGCGTATGATATAGTCAAATCCTTAAGAACTTAACTATCGATCGGTGCACAGGACTTATTGTAGGCAAAATTATTTTTCACTTAACTTTTGCATAGTTTTGTTGAATTTGTTGTGTTAATTTCAAATTCAATTCATCAGCATAAAATTCTCATGAAAGAATTTTCATTAAGGCGAGAGAATACTTTGTGTTTTTTATGTATGTATCAACTATTGATACACCAACTTTCTGAAGTTGAATGGAAGTATTACATTTTTTTTATAAAAAAAACTAGTTTTTATTTATTTTACTTTTCTTGATTTGAATTTTCTACTACACGTTTTCCATAAGGAAGTGAATACCTCATGTTTTGTTTTTTTTTGTTATCTCCTTTTCTTTTCTTCATAGACTTGTTGTAATAAGCATTTAACTTAATTTATCATCATTTCCTCCAACTCTATCTTAGCCCAACGTGTTCGAATTTTAGATATAAAAAGCGAATCACTTTCTTCATAATTTAATAGATTCCAACTTTTCACCATTTCTTTTGACAGTATTTGCCACTGTCAAAACTCTTGAAAAATAGTCATAGACTACTTCTCCCTCCTTCATATGCAACGACTCAAAATATCCTCTAAAAGCTTCTCAAACGTATCTTCTTGTATTCCTTGGTATACTAGACAAAGAGCCTACTTATCTTTGTTTATTGAATCTCTTAAGCTATTTAGTTGAATTTGAGTGAGTTCACCTTCATTCTCCGGTTTGGCGTTACGATGGCTCACATGCATCATGTGCTCCAAGGAGAGCCGTTATCCTTATACTCCGGTTATCCTAGTTGCTCTCAGTAAGCATAGAGATCTGAAAGGGAATGACATTATTAGCCATTTCATAAGGATCTTTTTGCTCTTAGCTTGATACCACTTTGTTGGGAGGGCAATATTTAAAGGATGAATGAGGGTTTAGAAAGCCTGTGTGAAAATAGAGAACTTGGAGAAAAAGCCTATTTCTGTGATTCTTTGATGATTGAGATCCCTTTAACTTTTGGCACCAACCATATTTATACTAGTGGCATCACCTAACTAATAGATAGGATCTCGATATATTCTAGAGATTCTAGAAACTACTTTAGAATGTTCTCTTACATTTCAAGACTTCTTTTGAATTCTTCTAAATATTGGGTCACATAATTATAGATCATTTGGAATAGAATCCAAAAATTACTTTTCAACATAAATTTTGTTGAATCAAAAATATTTTTTGTTTCATCTCACCTAATTTTCCAATTATATATGCAGCCGTTCATCTACTGAATTATGATAAAGTTCAAGGACTGGTGGCAGTAGGCCAAGAAACTGGATCTTTGGCCGAAATTGGCAACAAAGCAAAAGTTCCAGTGTTTTCGTTTGCAGCGTCATTTCGGCCAACCTCAGCTTATCCATTCCTTGTTCAAACAAACCAGGATGAAATGAATGAATTTAAGGCCATCGCAACCACCATAAGTCGCTACAAATGGACGTCCATCATTCTTGTGTACGAAGATGCCGATGATGTAAAGTTTTCCATCCCTAACTTGATCAAATCTTTGGAAGAAGAGAACATTAGCGTCGATCACTTGACCTCCATTGACGATGAAACATTTGTTGATGATGAAATGCATAAAATTACTATTGGACAACAAAAGATCTTCATCGTACACGCGTCTCCGAGGATTTCTTCTCGCGTGTTTTTGACAGCCAGGAGAATGGGACTGATGAAAAAAGGGTATGCTTGGCTCGTCACCAGCAAGACGATGAACCAGTTAGAAATAAAATCCATGGATTCAGAAGCGATTGAGGCAATGCAAGGTATCCTAGGGTTTAAGGCTCATATCCCATCGTCAAATAAGTTGCAGCAACTGAGATTAAGATGGAGGAATGAATTTTACAAGAAAAATCCTAATCTCGATGTCCTTGGAATTAAGGTTTATGACACAATTTGGGATCTAGCTGAGTCAATCGAAAAGTTGTGCATTTGTAGTGGTACCAAGCTTCTTAAAGAACTTTCAGGAAGAGAATTTGGGGGATTTAGTGGCCAATTTCAGATTTTGGATGGGAAACTGCAATACACTGATCATGATCAAGTTTTTGACATTGTAAATGTAATAGGAAGAAAAGGTAAGAAAGTAGGATTATGGACACCAACGAATGGTGTAGTTAAGAGCATGAGGAGGAGGATGGCCGGAGTTGAGACTGTGATATGGCCAGGATTCACCACAATGGCTCCAAGAGGCTTGCTTATGCAACCAAAGCTTAAAATATTAGTGCCAATTAATAAGGGTTTCAAACAATTTGCTGGTTTGGGTGTTGATTGTGTAACCAATAAATCAACCATCAAAGGCTTCAGTGTAAATGTCTTTCAGGCTGCAGTGCATTATTTACCCTATCGGCTCGATTTTGAGCTTGTTGAGGTATATGCTGATAGACCAGGAAGCTATAATGGCTTTGTGCACCAAGTTTATAAGGAGGTATGTGATTGTTTTCCCATTACATTAATCGGTTTTTTGAAACAGATATTAGTTATCAGGCATTTGCTATCAACTTGAGCTAATGAATGATGAATTTAGGAGTATGACGGGATCGTGGGAGATTTAACAATCACTGCATACAGATCTTCATTTGTCCATTTTACAGCGCCTTACACTGACAATGGAATCGGCACCATTACAAAACGCAAAAATAATGACATTTGGCTCTTCTTGAAGCCTCTACGGCTTGATTTGTGGTTAGCCAGTGCTGCCTGGTGTGTCCTGACAGGATTGGCGGTTTGGTTTATCGAGCATTCTAATTCTAACCCAGAATTTGGCGGATCACTGGGTCAGCAGATTGGAATTATATTCTGGTTTGGCTTTTCTACTGTTTTCTTTGCTCATAGTAAGTATTCTGATCCGATCTTGAAATGACCATTCTTTTTTTTCTCTTTTTGACAAAGTTCTGAATAAGTAATTTGGTTATTTGCAGGAGAAAAGTTGACAAGTAATTGGTCAAGGATGCTAGTGATTGTTTGGTTGTTCCTCGTCCTTATTCTGACTTCCACCTACACTGCTACATTGAGTTCAATGCTGACATTGCGAAAGATTCAATTTGCATCAGGAAGAGACTATGTTGGAATTCAAGTTAATAATACATTCATTGTAAATAACCAGAATTTCAGAGGTGATCATGTGAGAACATACTCCTCACCCGAGGATTATGCTGATGCTTTATCAAGAGGAAGTGAGAAAGGGGGAGTTGGAGCAATCGTTGATGAAATCCCGTACATCAAAATCTTCCTTGCTAAGTATGGTGCTGATTTTGCCATGGTTGCATCTGAACCCGCTTCTTCGGGTTTTGGCTTTGTGAGTTTACATATATACTTTGGTGTTTTTTCTGAATGTTGCATCACTTTTTGTATCACTGCATAGGATTCTGACATGCAAACCTTGGCTAGCTAACATTGTTGTTGTTTTAACAGGCATTTCAGAAAAAACATGCAAAATTGGTTCAAGATTTGTCGCAGACGATTTCAAGACTTAGGGAAGAAGAAGTTCTTACAAACTTGGAGAAGAAATGGTTCAACACTGAATCACTAGTCATACCTGAAGATAATCCTATTGCGACGACAATGCCTAACAATTTGAGCCTAGCCAATTTTGGGGGCTTATTTCTTGTTAGTTTTGTGTGCTGTGTTTTAGTGTTGCTGGTTCACTTTTACTCCATCTTCCTGAATCACTTGAATCACCTCTACAAGATCACCGAATTGATTAGGGATCAGGGAATGTTTGCCTACATGATCAACAAGATTGCCCCTAGAAGTTGGCAAGTCGAAGAAAACTCCCCCGTGTAGTTTGTGTTAATTTCTGCAGATTTGTAAATATATCAGGAAATTACCTCCTTAAATTTGATGTAGAATTGTAAATGTGTTAGTTCACATTTTCATCTTTGTTGATTTACGTGTATATATATATATATATCTACCAAAATCCAGGTAATAGATGTAAAATACTTCCTTGTATAATATATAAGGTACTATAAGATTTAAATTTCTTCCATTTTTTGAATTTACTTTTACCTATCGTACTAACAAAACATACATGTTTCAACATCAAAATCTATAAAATCATGATATACAAAACATAACGCTAAATGTCAAGCAAAAAACCTAGAAAGTCTACCATGAATGTAGACTTTAGATTGTATTGGTTTCTTAGCAAAAACCTAAAAGTTCCCAACCAACATTAATTACCATCATCAACATAAAAATAACCATCACTACCCACAAAACTTACAAATTTAATATAAAAAAAAGTTAAGGAAAACAAGAACAGAAGTACATGAATAAGAAGGAAATATTTTAAAATTATGTTTAAAACTGGCATTTCCTCTACCACTTCCGATTTCAATAGTTATCTAGTGGCGGAACCAAAACAAATTCTAAGACAGGCTGACGGAAAAGGATGGACATAGGACATTTAAGTTGAAAATCTTAATTGAATTAAGTATGATTCGTTTTTATATGGTAGTTATAATTAGTTTAATTGTTATTGGTCTAATTTAGTTAAGTTAATATACTCTAGCACTGAAAGTTAATATAAGTATCAATAAAATTTTATAAAGATTTTACATTGATGATGAAATGATTTGGTATAAATTTTGAGATTTTAATTTTTAGTTTGCATTAACTATATAAATTTTTATATTAGAAAATTTAATTGTAAACACTTTATAGACAAACTTCAATTAAAAATTTTAAAATATTTTACAACTAATAAAATAAAATTCAAGGTCAAACCAGTCCGGACCGGTTTGACCTGGAATGATTCAGGACCGGGTCTGAGACATATATTCCTCAATCGCGCTCCAACCCGAGTCATGTCTTTTAAAATTCCAGGCTAGGTGAGACTAGGGTCTAGGTTAGCCGAGTTGAACAACACTAATTAGAAGTGACAAATTAAAAAATACAAACCATCGTACAAGGAAAGTAAAATATTTTCACAACAGTAATTTTTTTACACAAGATCAACACGAACAAAATTAAAATCAATTTATAACAGAGTGGATTCAACAAATAAATAAATAATATTAAAAAAATTGAAATAATTTGGGTACTTCAGTGGTCCAATAAGTGCATAGATTGACAAATAAACAGATGCATAGTCAATTATTATACCAAACAAAAAGGAAATAAGTTCCTTTCAAAAAAAAAGGAAAATACGATCCTATTCCTACCCAAAAACAAACAGATGGATAAATATTGTTTAATAGAGAAATATTCTTTCCGAACTGAGTACAAATGGAAGACAACTGTACATTATTACTCAGAAGGGTAAGAAACCAGAAAATTAAAGGCGGCATCCAAAATAACGATCCAATCCAATCGACATCTTTAATTGGCCGATTTTCCTTAAAAACCCAGAACCCAGTTCTACTCTTTCTTCTTCTCCTGCGAAAACAAATTGCTGAATCTATCGGAATTTGGGTTGACGCCGGCACAAGGCAGAGATGGCTCATCCGTACGTTCCGAGGGATATGGAGTTGCCTGGGTTTACGCCCCAAATGATATCCACGCCCGCCATTCTTGGTGTTTACCTCGGAATCTCCGCTCTTGTTGTCATCGTCACTTGGATCGCCTCCGGTGAGTTTATCTGTACTTTTGACTTTCCGAATTTGCTTTTAATACTGTTTTTCGATTTGCTTAGGACTAGATTTGTGTTCTTATCCTCCGTGTAATGAAGCATTGTTCTTGTGATTGGTCAGATGCCATTATAGTCATAGATCCTATCGTTTTCTGCATATGCAAACTGCAGAGATTGTGCAATGTGGAAAGTTCTGTAAAAGTTGTACTTTTTTCACTCAAATTACTAAGGCCATTTTGAACTGTTTATGTGTAATTTTTTGCTCACTTTGGTTCGGTTCGTTTGTTGTGTAGTTGCAAATGATCTGACATTTGAAAGTTGAACTTAAGTATTTTTAATGTTAACCAGCAAGTAGTGCACAATGTAGAGGAATTGGTTTGAAAACTAGCAGATATCTTGATGATATGTTATAATTAGCTAATACTCAGTTAATCAGTTTTTGTTTCGATGATATACTGCATACACTATTGACTCCAATGTTTTCAATCCCAGGTTTCATTCGGAGATTGTCAAAGTGTGAAAGGACAGTTATGTGCTGGTGGATCTTCACAGGGCTCACTCATATGTTCCTTGAAGGTTATTTTGTATTCACCCCAGATTTTTACAAGAAAACTTCCCCTATTTACCTTGCAGAAGTTTGTAAGTGCTTGTAACCCAAGATTCTTCCTCCATGAAAGTCTTGTTTCTTGTCCCCTCGTCGAGCTAATCTCATTCTGATAAATAACTTTAGGGAAGGAATACAGCAAAGGTGATTCTCGTTATGCTGCACGTAACTCTGCAGTGGTCTCGATTGAAGGAGTTACTGCCGTCCTGGAGGGCCCTTTCTGCCTTCTCGTCCTGTATGTTCTATCCAACGCCATATTTCAATCCCGAACTCTTTTTACTTATTAGGTATTTATGCTCACAGTCATGATGTGCTTGTGGAAATTTGCAGGTATGCAATAGCTACAAAGAAGTCGTACAGGCATGTGCTTCAGCTGGCCATTTCCTTAGGACAGCTTTATGGGACAATTGTCTATTTCGTAACTTCTTACCTTGATGGGGATAATTTTGCCACAAACCAGGTTTACTATTATGGATATTATGTTCTTGCAAACGCTTTTTGGCTTGTAATCCCGACTGTGATTTCAATCGACTGCTGGAGGAAGATCTGTGCAGCTGTCCGAGAACAGGAGCAGGGCAAGAAAAGGACCTGATTGCATTAAGGTGGTTTGTTTTAAACTAGATGCTTTAATTGATATCGACATGTTTGACATACTCATCCTCATTGTTAAAACGAAGGGCTAGATTTATGTTGATGTAGCCATATTTTTTCTTCATTTATACCAAACTATTTTGTGCCATTTGTCTTTTTTGATCCCTTCATACCCTGTTTTCATGATATGCATTGAAGTACAGTTTTGTTTCCCTATTAGCATATTACTCTCCTTTTTGCTGTATGCATCAAATGATGAAAAAAATTGCATTAAATTGTGAAAATGTAGAACAATCAACATTAGAGATCTAGGATTAGAAATGATTCGAATTATCGTTGCTTTCATATCAAATTAGTTGTACAATGTTACAGGTTAATGACTTGAAGAAGATGAACTAACACAACTTCAACAACAGAAATCTAAGTATTGCTCCCAATTCCCTGCTTTTTCGCTGAACAGTTCTGGGATTTCGCATTCCATTAATCCGTGATCTTCCGGTACCATCGAGAACTCCGGTAACAGATACTGCTCCAAATCCCTTGCATCTCCACAGTCATCCCACGAATTTTGTACCGGAAAACTCGAAGAACAACTCGCACCTTGATCTTGATCACTTGTTGAAGCGTTCATAGGCGCATATAATTCAGCCATGTCCATGTTCAACAAATCTGAAACGCTCTCTTTGAGCACCAGATTGCTCTTCATCTGATCGGAAAGCCGGGAGATGTCACGGTTTCGCCGACTCTTCTTCATGTGACAGTGTTGTGGTGCCGTCGAGATTTTCTTGCTTTTCCGACGATGCCGCTTATTCTTTGTGCAGGGTGGAGCAATCACGTCGGGAAGTAGATCCCGGAGAAATAGAGCAATTTCCGTAGAAATAGAACAATCGCCGGAGAAATCGATCACGGAATGTTCGGTGGACTCCTGGAGCAAACAATCGGATTTTCTGAATCGGAATGTCCCCATTTCCATTTTCCGAATACAAAACTTGTTTTCTGAATTCAGATCGATTTTTTCTGAATTCAAATTGGAAAATCGATTTTTCCTGAATTCGGGAATCGCAGTAGACAATGGAACTGAGAAAATGAGTTATGATGAAGGGGGTGGCCTATTTATAGGCAGTTATGCTCCCTTTGACTGGGTTATCACAACGGTAATATAATTTCTCGCATGTTTTATTTACTTTGTTGACTGGGTCTAACCCTAATTTGCTTGCCCATTACGTTAGAATATGTCGATATAATTTAAGTTTAAAACTAAATGAATTAAAAAAATATCTAAATAAAAGTACATCTTATTCTTAATAAAATAAACAAATAAATTAAGTTTCTAAAAATGTGAAATAAAAAAAAGACACGGTCTCATAAAAAAAAAGACACAATCTCTATAGTAAAGACCTATATTTATTTATTATTATGTTACATATTTATCGTAAAGACAATATAAATTATTATTTTTTTGAAAATGACTATATAATTCTACTTAGATATATTTAGTGATGTTATTTTATTGACAAATTTTCAATTGAGACATGTCTCAATTTGTATCATTGAATAATGTAGTTCAATATGTACAAAATTAGTCGTTGACATGAAAATTAGGAAGATGAACAATAATACACTTAACAATCACCGTTTAATACGTACATCATGATTAAAAGTAAGAAGATCAACATTTTCCCCTAGACAGACCTAACAGATACCTTCTCTACTCTGTTATGTTCGTCATATTTTATATATAATTCCATTATTTCCATCTCAACTCGATTAGATTTGTTAGGGTCAAATCAAAATTCAATTTCCACGTTTAAACTATATATGTTCACATAGGAGAAAATAAAAATAACCAAACATTTAACATGAATAGACTTTTGATATATATATATATATATATGATTGAATGCAAAACCACTTTCAAAAAAAAAAAACCACTTCATTATGTTGTGGAAGAATTCATCAATGTACGAACAAATGAATCAGTTGTACATATATGATGATCATCAGATGTATCAGAAACGCTGGATCTTATCGGCCTTGACAAGTGGATTGGCCTTGGCGATAGCTTCCTTACCCTGCGCCTTATAGTCGAAGGGACACTTGTGCTCCTCCGGGTACCTGTGGGTCCCGCAGAACGTAACGCCGCACCGGCACGCGAATCCGGTGATCCCCACCTTCTTGTTGCAGCACCCGCACCGGTTGCTCGGTCGCTTTTTCTCCTCAACCACTCCGCCTCCACCGCCAATAGTCAGCTCCGCCACCTTCTCCACCGTAGTATCGACGGCGGTCAACTTCTCCGACTTAGCTGCCACGGACTTGTGGAAGGCGAACTTTGCATCCGCTGCGCTCTCTTCCTTCATCTTGAGGTCTCTGAAGCACTTGGAACAAAGATTGTTCGTCGCCGAGGTGCCGAAAAACCCGCACCCATTGGAGCAGAGAGTTGGCTCTGATGCCGGAAAACTGGTCATCTTGAAACTCTTTCTTCCTTGGATTTGTGTGATGTGTTTTAGAATTCTTACTGGTGCTGTGGTGATAGATAGGAAATTAAGCATGATGTATCTATATATAGAAAACAAAATGAGTCCTGCATCCATTTCCAAAACGGAAATGAAAATCCAATTCGTATGGGGATTAGGGTGACAACTTGACAAGTATAATCATGATTCCAATTTTCACTGGGAAATTCTTCGATATTTATTTTCGATATTTCCAGGAAATTCACACTAACTATATAGTAGTGTTTTTTAAGAATGTGAGCTTGCAGCCACATGGAGAAGAGATGGCCAATTTTGGAAGCCGTTCGAATTCTGTATTGTCTCAGTTACTTCAGTTGTTTCAAGTCCAAGAAAATTTTAAAACTGTGTAATCCCTGGATTAGTACATTAATCTCTCCTAGCCAGAACTTGTGTTTGCTGTGAATTCTGTATTGTCTTATTTATCTCGATTGACTTGCTCAGCATTTCCCGGTTGATTCATTGATCATACAAAAATCATGCTTTTTTTTTGCCTTATTGATGTTATAATAATAATAATTGCAGTTTGGTTTAATGATAACATTAGCAGATCACAGAATTTGGAACAAACTGATCATACTATTATTCCAGAATGATATACTCGTGCATCGCTAATTAAACTATTACAGATCGATATGAGTTGCAGAACATCAATTAATTTTCATTGTCTAATCAAAGAAAGTTGTATCACTTTCAGGAACTTGACACTAGAGGGATAATCCTATATATGTACTCTGCAACCTTTCTGAGGATTCTAAGTGCATTGGAGAAAATTCAGTTGGAGTTTGCACTGCATTTGTAAGTTGATTGTATCAGAATGGTGAATAGATTTTCAGTTTAAGCATCTTTCATCAACGGAAGAAAATTCCTTTCATATGCCTATACGTACTCTACAACTTTTCTGAATATTCGATGTGCATTGGAGAAAATTCAGTTAGGGTGTGTTTGGTTGCTAGAATTGGCATTGGCATTGGTATTCAAATTCAAGAGAATTGGAATTAAGAATTGGTGTTACAATTCATAGTGAATTCTAGTGTTTGGATAATCAAAAGAATTGCTTAAGAATTGAATTGTAATGCCAATTCTTGTGTTTGGATGATAAAAAATAAACATAGTAATAGAATTGGAATTGGAATTGAAAGCTTTTCATATCCATCTCGTCCTGTGCTCTGCCATTTGGTGAGCCTTAATCGCTAAGAGTACTTGCAGGTGAACAACTTTTCCTTAAACTGAACACCTGATACTCATAAGAGGCATTTCCTCAAACACCTGATACTCATATAAACAGCACTACTTAAAGAAAAGGGTTAAAGCAGTGCATACCTCTATACATGGACATATTCTTAACCAAACAAGATTTGATAAAGTAAAAAGATTGATAAAATAAAGAACATGTTTAAGACTCACATAATATTTACTCACATGGCTGAGCACATTTCTACCACTGAACAGACTCTTACTCCTTGTATTAAATTAATCAACTTCTACATGCAAGAAGGTAAAGGAACTTGGATTGGAAGAAAGCTAAGGTGCTCACATTGAGTACCCTGAATCCTCAAGGGTGTTCTGACTTCCGATCACACCTTAATTTACTATAATACTCACCATACTTACCATTTTATGCAAAACTACTTTCAAGAATAGAGAAACTTTGAAGTGATTATAATCTATAAAAAATACTTTAGAGATATATATTATGATAAAACTTCACCATTAACTTCCATAAAACATGAACTCACCAATTTAGATGGAAAAGGTCAGAATCTCAGGATCATGAGTGGTTTCAGTAATCTCCTGCCATAAGTTGTTCCTCTTTCCTCCTGGCCTAATATTATGGATGGCAAATGAAAGCCAGCAAATAAGTTTAACAGAAGCGAAAACTACACTTTAAACTCTTTTCAACATTCAGCATGCTCTACATGAGAAACAAACCAAACACACACAACTACAAGCAATCCAGTATATCATAGGACAAATTACTCCCATTAAATCCCTTTTCAACATTCATAATGCTCTATTTTAAAAACTTTGAAAAACATATACACACAGTGAACCTAGTATCATAGGATAAAATTCCTGAAAAAAAAACAAAAGAAATAGTAAATTTGTTCACCTTCTTCAATTTGAAAAGGACTTTTTCTTCAGCTGTCATTCTATGCAAATACCTCTTCTTTTTAGACCTGGAGAACTTCAGCCACCTCTTCAAGACATATAATCAACTTTAATGTAAAAATAACCCACAAAGAATACTGTAAAGATACATGTTATGATAAAACTGCACCAGTATCTTCCATAAAACATAACACTCGCCAATTTAGATGGAAATATTCTTTTTTTTAAACATAAAACCACCATTGGTGGGAGGATTATATTGGCTTCCTCATGCCGTAAATGACTAAAAAATAAAGATACAAGACCATTACCAGCTTTTAACCCTAAATTAAGTGAAAACATGGGTGGGATCACCACCTCAGGAAAGGACCCATTGCCCGAAGGCTGTGTGCCCGAAGGCATATTCCTAGGCTTTCACCTGGAAACAAGGAGTTGCCCAAAGGCTTACAACAAAAAGGGAATACATCGTAAAATCTATGGTCGAAACTACCTAACAAGCGTAGCACCTTAACTCGTATTCTAAACTACCTAATCGAAATCCACCAGTCTAACAAGACCAGAAACCCATGGGGTTTACTCTCCCGCCAATAAAGGGTTAGGAGGGACGTAACAAACAAATGGGCAAGGATACTCCCCAAGTCTGTCTGAGAGTTGTTTTATATAGTATTTTGTGTAATTATATTAGACTTTTGGACCGAATCATTCATAGTGGTTTGAAATTGAAGACGTGCATTTCGATCTTGAATTGCACTTGCGATGGATTTGAATGATTTGAAGACCTTCTATGACCGTCCTGACCGCGTTTGATACATTGAAGAACCGGTCGTAGAAGTGGCGTGAAGGCACACTCTCGCGGGCCGCGAACCCTAGGTCGCGAACCGCGAGGGTGTGTGTTGCTGTTTTGACCATGCCGAGTTTCGCGCGGGCCGCGAAACTCCGGTCGCGAGCCGCGAAGACCGAGGCGCGCGGACCATGCCGAGACCGAGGCGCGCGGACCACGCCGAGACACGGGCGCGGACTACGCCGAGACACGGGCGCGGACTACGCCGAGACACAGTCGCGGACTACGCCGAGACACGGGCGCGCGGGCGCGAGACTCCGGTCGCGGACTACGCCGAGACACGGGCGCGCGGGGCGCGAATCCTCGGCCGCGAACCGCGAGAACCAGGCTCGCGGTCCGCGAAGGATCCCGCGCGACCCGCGAAGCTGCCTGCAACTTGCATTTTGTTTAGCTTTAATTTTAATTATTTTGGACTATAAATAGAACTTATCCTCAATGTTTAGAGGTCGGTTTTTACAGAGCTCTCCAAATCCAAATCACATTTTTCCCATCTTTTTCTTCCTCTTCTTCCATTTTCTTCCATTTTCTTCCATTTTGATTTGATGAACATGTGTGTATTAATTAGGATTATTGTTGTAGGCTAAAAACCCATCTTGGGGGCATGTGATTAAACTTCTATTATGGATTGAGAACTTGTTTGTGTAGCTTATGAATATATGATTTGCAAGTGAATGATTGTGTTGTATTTGTGTGTTTTGATGCATGGCAATAGTTAGGAACTATTTCCTAGTTATACAAATGTGTTGAATGTTGCTAGAAACATGGTTGAAATGCTAACATTTCCTCTATTGTTGAGTAGTAGATTTATGAGCTAATTTCATTATGCTATCATATTGTGTTTGCTCTTGATCTCATTCACTAGTGTTATATACATGTTAATTTCGTTATCGAATAGCATGGGTAGTGTTTATCGAGTCTCTAATTGATAATGCCATCAACAAATTGGTCTAAATGCTATCATTTAGGTCATTTGTGGATGAGAGTTGTGGTGATGCTTTCGTCATCCATAACTATAATAGTGAGATTGAGAAATATGTCTCTACGATTAGAGGTAGTTTCTTATGATAAACGATCATCATTCTCAAAGCAACACGTCATAGTTTGAGGAAAAATCCATGGTAGAAAGTTGAAATCACATGCACCCAAGGCTTGCATTTTAGATAGTTAATCTTTACTTAGATAATTGCATGATAATTTAGATTTTCATTTGCTTTGCATCGTAGTGTTTCCTACAAAACCAACTTCAAAACCCCCCTTGTTTACCTTGCTTTCTTTATAATATATATGTATATGTTTATAATCTTTGCTAAAACACTAAACAAGATCCTTCTCCTTGTGGTTCGATCCCTACTTCCCACTATCTACTCTATAGTAGTTAGAAGTCGTAGGTGAAATATAAATGTGTTTTGATTGAGTGGGATTCCCATTTACGACGTGGGGAAATCGCTTGTCCACTGTCAGAATAGCTCCACAAAAAGACCAATTCCAAATCATATTCCCTACACTAATATAAAGCAATTAGATTTCGTCCAGATAGTGTCTTTACCTTTCCGGTTAGTCTCGTGGTAAAAGAAACACCCCAGTCCGTTCAGACACTATCAACTCAAACCCTCGCTTACTTGTCATCTCATGGTTGTAGAGATTTCAAGAAAGCACATGAGAGGTTGAGTGCGTACGAAAACCATCTAACATGTATGAGACTGATTAACAGCTCCACACGTCTAAAGATCTAAAGCAAATTCGCCAAAAAGTCAGTTAATAAACTACTTATGACTCGGATTTCTCCTTATTGCTTAACAAGATCTTAAGCCAAAAACGGTTCAAATAAAACCATAATTGGCAGATAGCTTTCAACTAATTGCATCAAGAAAAACAGCTAGACTAAAAATAACACGAAAAAAGATAATAAAAAAGTAAAAAGAAGTAAACCTTTTTTGGCGGCGAAACTTGGAGCTCAGCAGCCATCTCCGGCGCGATGGCGACGGCCCAAAAAGCGGGTGCCACAAACGCGCGGGCGATGTGACGGTATTTCGGCGCGTGCGGCGCGTGGCCTGCACGCGCGGCGCTACAGACGCGTGAGCCGGCGAAAGAGCTCCGTCGCCTCCTCCTAATGGTGCCGGCGATCCTTGTCAAAACGGCGGACGTACTTGAGTCTGTAGCAGTGGCGGCGTCGGGGACTTCAGATCTGGAGCAGCGGCGGCGTCGGGAGGTTGGTGTCTTCAGATCTGGGGCCGGTATCGTTTGGGCTTCCCGGTGTGGACCAGATCGGCGCCGATCTGGTCTCCAGCGGCTTCTCTGACTGTGGGATTTCGCCGTAGGAGATCGGAGGTGAAAAGGGGTCACTGGTTAGGGGAGAAGAAAAAGGGGGTTGGGGGTTTGGATTTATCTAGGTTAGGGGTGTGGAGGTCACCACCGGACCGGCGAGGGGTGCCATCTGGTGCCTCCCTAGCGGAGATTTCAGATGGGGAAATTTGGGGGATTTCAGACGGGGGAGGGAGAAAGTTGGGAGGGGCTATCGAATGTAATTTAATTCGATTCCTAGATGGAAATATTCAAAAAAAACTTCACGCAAAAAATTCAGACCAACAATCCAGAATTATCATATTGGGTTGGGCTCTGAATGGTTATACACCAACAATTCAGATCAGGTTATATTCTTAAAACATCAACTTCCATTTGATGAGCACACGTCTGAACAAAGAAGAATTGAATATCAGCAACAACCTTGTGTGCAACATGAAAAGCTAAAAAACCAACAATACTTAGTCACATGGCTGGCCACATTTCTACCACTAAAGTCTCTGCCATTTGGTGAGCCTTAATCGCTAAAAGCACAAAAACAGGACCGAATAAAACCCTTCAAAGCCATCAAATTATGCAGAATCAAAAGTTGAAATTGTGAAAAAATAAGATGAATCATCTTGTGTTTATTAACAAAAATGTTTTTACATTACACGATATACAAAAGATCAAAATAAGTGATCAATTCTAAGAATCAACAACATTCTACTTCAACGCCTTGAAATAGGTCATCCATAGAGATGCTGCCGAGTTCTTTGGAATCTCCCACTTCCCCATAACATACCTGGTCCGCCGGCTCCACAACCACCACCGGATTCTCCTTTTCCGGCTCACTCGAGGCAGCTTTCCGTCTTTTGTTCGGAAGCGGCGGCTTGGATGAGGATGCGGACTTCCTTTTGGTCACCTTCCCTCCGACGTTCGATTTGGTATTGTCCCTCTTGATCCGACAAACCACTTGATTTTCCCAATCCTGGACATTTCGAATCTCCGGGAAGACCTCCGCGTTGATGCCGTATTCATACATATTCCACTGCCCTTTGGTTTCTTCGCCGTTCAGAGATCGGAACGAGAGTATCTTATACGGACCAACGACGGTTTCATCATCGGCGGAGGAGGTGACCTTCAATACCGAACTAGTCCCATGCCATGTCCCGTTGCCGGAGCGTCGGTTCTTCTGGATTTTTCTCGATTTGGCGGTGTTTCCGAAATTTGAGTTACGGGTGAAGAGGAAGAGTAAGGGGGTGGAGGTGGAATCGACAGGGTCGTGCCATGGATAGGGTTCACGGGGATTGCAGAACTTATCCCACGGGTCTAAGTCCTCGCCGAACACAGTTTCCTCCTTGATGGTGCCGGATTCGGGATAGGGCTGCCGGAGAATGTGATTTTGTAAGAAGTGAGCGATGAGCTCTTCGCTGGTGGGATCAAAAACCCTAGATTAAAACGGGAGCGGTGGGATTCCCGAACCCATCTCGAGAAAATGCTTATCAAATACTGTTCAGAATTACTGGACTGTACTAGTTTAGTAGAGGGGAGCGCCAGGGTGGAGAGAAGAAAACGATCGGAATCAAAGAGGAGAGGAGAGGGAGTTTTCTATGGATAAAATTATGTGGAGAGAGGACACGCGTGTATTTATAGGTGTTATAAATCGCATTGACGTCATCTGATCCAACTGCCTTGACCAAGTCTGACCGTTGATGTAGATCTGATCCAACGGTGGTTGCTGTATTCTCGTTATTTTACCGTTACATAATTCAAACACTCAATCCGGATGGCTTTTGGATTTGACTCCATCATTGTCCTTTTATTTAGGCAATTTTATTTGCAGGACCAAATTACTAATACATGACCATATTTCACCTGATCAGACGCATTTGCACCCAATTAGTTTTGCCCAACTCAATTGTATGTTTGACCCACTAAGATATCAGATATTGCATTTTGCATTTTGACGAGCGTCCGAGAAGGTTAACCCTTTCTTCTATGTGATGGTGGCGTCTCTATACCTTTACGAAGCAATAGATCCCTATATGGACAGACAAATTGATACGAATATCTGGAGGTTATTGTTCTATGTTATTTTCTGTGCCAATGTCTAGAAGAAAGAAATTGTTCAATGGTCTCAATACTCTTATGAAACAAGTTCGTGATGAATATTAGAAGAAGATGAGGGATATGCTATTTAGTACTCTCATTTCCGAAGATTGACCAAGTCTGACCGTTGATGTAGATCTGATATCCAACGGTGGTTGCTGTATTCTCATCATTTTACCGTTACATAATTCAAACACTCAATCCGGATGGCTTTTGGATTTGACTCCATCATTGTCCTTTTATTTAGGCAATTTTATTTGCAGGACCAAATTACTAATACATGACCATATTTCACCTGATCAGACGCATTTGCACCCAATTAGTTTTGCCCAACTCAATTGTATGTTTGACCCACTAAGATATCAGATATTGAATTTTGCATTTTGACGAGCGTCCGAGAAGGTTAACCCTTTCTTCTATGTGATGGTGGCGTCTCTATACCTTTACGAAGCAATAGATCCCTATATGGACAGACAAATTGATACGAATATCTGGAGGTTATTGTTCTATGTTATTTCCTGTGCCAATGTCTAGAAGAAAGAAATTGTTCAATGGTCTCAATACTCTTATGAAACAAGTTCGTGATGAATATTAGAAGAAGATGAGGGATATGCTATTTATTACTCTCATTTCCGAAGATTGAAGTCGTGAAAAAGTTTTATTGAAGTGCCTTAAAAGAACCGATTGGGCCTTCAATTAGTGGGTTGGTTCAACAACAGTTTATCGCTTTATTATTTAGGTTATTTTATTATTTTTATTTAAGAAATTCGCTCATACCTTTGTGTTATGGTATGATGAATTTTAATTATAGTTAAATAAGGTTTTAGCTTGCAAAAGCTGCCTTAAGTGTTTCCTTTTTGGTTAAGATGTAATATTCCTTACATTATTGTATCCTGCACTTTTTAATCACCCTATAATCTTATAAATAGGGTGATGAACGAATTTATTTGATAACAATTATATACAACAATTATCTTATATTGAGGTTTATCTCATTCAACCGTTAGGTTAACCTCTAATCGCTAGATTAGGTCAATCGTTAGATTGAAACCCCCGATTTTGAGATCTAGCTAGATCTGTCCATCTCAAGTTGGTGCAAGTAGTGCTTGGCATGTGGAATTCGACCTTGTGTTACTGAAGTTCAAAAATTGTGTCTTTCAAGTTCATCTCGAAGTGTGTCTTCTTCTTTGAAAGGGGGTGCTTTCGATCGACATTTTGGAGGGTGCTCTTAATCATTCCGCAAAACCAGGATCTTCGTAAGGAGGTTCATATCTAGGATCTTTGCCAGGAGATTCATATCAGTTAACCCTTTCTTCTATGTGATGGTGGCGTCTCTATACCTTTACGAAGCAATAGATCCCTATATGGACGGACAAATTGATTTAAGTAACTCACGTTTCTCAGTACCTCAGGTACATATTCATCTCTGCCACTTTTCCATCTAACCCTGTGTTTATGTTGACATGATTAGCCTCCGTTGGTTTCCGTTCAGATTTTCTAATTATGATTTGTTTTTATGTTCATGTATACAAGGTGTTCGATGATATGACAAAGTTAACTTTATTTCAGGTTAGCTCGGTTTCAGTTTAGTTATGAATTTTCAAATTGAGCTCAGTTTTGATTTTCTTTTACATGCATTTCAATGGTCTTTAAGGGAAGGATGATTCTGGTTTCCATTGCATATTTGAGCCAAGGAATTGAAGTTGCTGGTTTTAAGCAAACGTGGAACTTTCCGTGATTAATCCTTTAATCTGAACTTTGTTCAACATGCTTGTAAGGTGTTTGATTATTAGCTCGAGATAGAACTTAATCAAGGATTAAATCTATAAGGCTTCTGTAAGATTTCCGTTTTAAAAAAAATGTTTTTTGTATAAGGCTTCTATTAAGCTTATAAATTCTTCTGCTGATGAAGACAATATTTAGGTCAGTGGCTATCTTTTTTTCCCCCTTCGCTCTCAGAACAATCATCATAAAGTGATTTCTCGCATGTTTTATTTACTTTGTTGACTGAGTCTAACCCTAATTTGCTTGCCCATTACGTTAGAATATGTCGATATAATTTAAGTTTAAAACTAAATGAATTAAAAAAATATCTAAATAAAAGTACATCTTATTCTTAATAAAATAAACAAATAAATTAAGTTTCTAAAAATGTGAAATAAAAAAAGAAACGGTCTCATAAAAAAAAAGATACAATCTCTATAGTAAAGACCTATATTTATTTATTAATTATTATGTTACATATTTATCGTAAAGACAATATAATTCTTTTTTTTTAAAAATGGCTATATAATTCTACTTAGATATATATTTAGTGATGTTACTTTATTGACAAATTTTCAATTGTGACATGTCTCAAATCTCAATTTGTATCATTGAATAATGTTGTTCAATATGTACAAAATTGGTCGTTGACATGAAAGTTAGAAAGATGAACAATAATACACTTAACAATCACCGTTTAATACGTACTTCATGATTAAAAGTAAGAAAATCAACATTTTCCCTTAGACAAGTGGATTGGCCATGGCGATAGCTTCCTTGCCCTGCGCCTTATAATGGAAGGGGCATTTGTGCTCCTCCGGGTACCTGTGGGTCCCGCAGAACGTAACGCCGCACCGGCACGTGAATCCGGTGATCCCCACCTTCTTGTTGCAGCACCCGCACCGGTTGCTCGGTCGCTTCTTCTCCTCAACCACTCCACCGCCAATTGTTTATTTTCAATTTAACGAACTTTTTGTTGAATACATAAACTTATCAAACATACTATGCAGATGTTTATTTGCAGAAATATGTTTAAATGGAAGGACTGATGGCAACGTAGCAAAGTTGTCGGTGTTAAAATGGAATGACTTATGGTAGCGCACAACATTATTGACGATGAAAGAATTGTTGATGATGAACTACATAGAATAGTTGTCAGGCAGCAAAAAGATCTTCATCGTACACGTGAACGCTAAATTGTCATGCAAAAATTTTTACACTGAATTTACACTATTAGATTGTATTGGTTTCTTAGCAAAAACCTGAAAAAAAAAACCAAACCAACCTTACCATCATCAACTATATCAAGATAAAAATAACCATCACCACCTACACATATTACAAATCTAATGAAAAACTAATTAAGGAAAACAAGAAGTACAAAAAAAAAAAAAAAACATTTTGCGCCTAGGTTAAATTATGTTTCAAACTCGCAATTCCTCTACCACTTCCAATTTCGATAGCTTTCTATATAGTGGCGGAACTAAAAACAACTCTAGGGTAGGCTGACAGAAAAGATTGGACATAGTAGCCAATTAAGTTGAAACTCTTAATTGGGAGTGATGCCCTAGTACTACTACTCTCTCACCACCTGATCTTAGTTTGGGCTCCAACCCCGCTTCACTAATAGTAGGTTCTACATAGCACTACTAAAACTTCTAAATACATGAACCACTTTAAAGTTGCAAGGATAAGGATGAATTTGGAAATCTCACTCTCTCCAAATTAGACCGGAAAAGTTCATGTTTTTGGTAGACATAAGTTTTGATATTAAAACTCGAGTAACTTTATATGGTTAATTGTGAAACCTAATTTACAAGATTTCAATTAGTTAATGTCTAGATTTTATATTATACTAATTTCCATTTTCTAATATTCCCGAGCTTCAAACACTCGATGGATGTTGCAAATATCCTTCCGTATACTTTTAAACGATGGATTGTGGTACAAAATAACTGCTTCCTATCCATGCCTATAAGCGTCTCTAACATTTCTCACATGCGTAAATCTTAAAAATTATGCACAGTCAATCTTCGCCTTCTATTGTACAGTTTTACACTAGCATAACCAATCAAATCACTGGCAGCATGCATGTTACACCACCATTTCGACCGGCGGTAGCTAAAATCCAATGTCGAACAGCTGCCACCATGCATGGTAGAATTTTCCTCAGTCCATCGCATGCACGGCTTCCCTCTTCCCTCGACCTGGTTTCCGGGTGTATCCCTCTGTGTGTTTCATCAAATGACAATGTTCCCCGAGTAATCGACAGAGAAATTCTGAACCAAGTTATTCATCAATCTCTGGGCACACTCAACTACAATCCAGCCCGCGGTGATTTCACCCCGGCAGAGCGGGCACTCGAATACATGTTTCCGACCCGCTTCTCAATTGCCCACGAAGCAATTATGGTTTCCACCAGAATCCGATGATAGGATGACCGGGTGAAGTTAAGTGAAGCAATCCGAGAGCATGCCGTCGGTGTCGCGCATAAAGGGCCGGTATCCATTTTCATGGGAGTTGAACAGAGTTGTGGGGGTGATCTAAGCAAATTGGACATCTCGATTCTTGACCTAGATCTTTCCTTCTTTCAGAAAGATCCAACATTTTCTTCTTTTCACTATCAATTTGGCTCTTCTTTGCCTCTTTTGGGAGAATAATGTTGCTTGCCATCTTCAGGCATTTTCAGCTCAACACTCATAAATTGAATCGAGCTGAGAAAAAATGGGAAGAAATGAAGATCTTCAACACAATATATATTCAAAGTACATCTGTATTATTGGATAAGATCTTGTCAATCCAAGGTCTATACTTATACTAACGGTTTACACCCCACTATTTAGTTAAATGAGTGTAAATAGCAACACCAATTAAACCATCTAACTTACTAAATAGAAAGACATGCATCATTACTCGTAATATGAGGCACAACTACATTTGATTGATAATCATAACGAATTAGATAAAGGAAAATCATAAATGGGAATCACCGATATGAACTCCAAATACACTCAATCATTTATTGAACAAATGATAAAAAATTCAAAATACATAATTTAATTAATCAACTAAAAAATTCAATCATCACGAATGTAATTTGAAATTGTTACAACAATACTCTAGAAACTAAAGAATCTTATCATTAGTATATACTCCAAAAGGTGGAGAATTGCTTGCATCATCAATCTGCCCATTCTATTCCATACAAATTCCCCAACCCTTTGTACTCAATCTCTTTATATCGCCAGAGTAGAACATGGGGTTGCTCCATACAGGTCCATTTTTCTCTTGCATGTCCGTATTTTTACCATAATACCCCTAATATTGTTAAGGCAAAAAATAAGCTTAAAATTATAGGGTTTTATCAGGGGTATTATGGTAAATATACAGACATGTAAGAGAAAAATGGACATGCATGTAGAAATTGCTTAGAACATCTACCATGTCTTTCCAAAGCATTGAAGAACTGTGGGGTCCATTTATTTGGTAGAATGGATTGGATGTCTTTCGGAAGAACCTTATTCAACCAGGAAAACAAAACATTGTTAGTATTTTCCATTCTTAAACAAATTGGGGGATCCTATTCTATTTTTAATTTTGTACCTAAATAAAATAAACATAGTACCTAAATATATTTTTTAGTAATATATTTGAAAGACTGCATGGCTCCTGGCTCCTGCTACTTTATTGGTAATCTAAAGATGAAGGTTTAATTAATTGTTCATGGGTTTTGGGGTCTATATATATAGGAAGAAGATAGCGTGCAACGTACCAAAGCTAAATTGGTTTTGAAATTAAAGAAGATTAGTAGTATTGATTCCTACTCAAATTTGGTAACGGATCTAGTGTGTGTATGTTTGCATTCTTACCATTTTTCTTATCATAATACTAAATCCTACTCAAATTTTTGGTTATTGGAATTCAGAATATATACAGTAAAACGTCTATAAATTAATAATGTTGGGACCATGATATTTTATCAAATCATATTTTCCTTGAACTAAGTGATCTACAGAAAAACCTTAGCAAACATGGCCTATTTAATATAGGGAAAAAATAATAATTTGTTCCGATTTCATTTTCATCAATTTCTGATCATAATTATATTATCCCATTTGGAGTAGGTTTCTTATTTGGGTCCTATTCCTAATCTTTGCCTGTTTCACTTTCATTAATTTCGGATTAGAATCCAATTTGGAGTAGGTTTCATTTCAGGCTTTGGACTATATATTCCTACGTATTCCTACAGTAGTCTACAAAATTTCACACAACACAAAATCTTAAGAAAAAGAAGAATTTTGAAGATGAGTCGCAGAGGCAATAACAGGTTGATCACCAGCTTTCCGACATCGTGGCCGGCTCTCTGCACCAACGGGTGCCCTTTTTTCGGAAACGCAGCAACAAACGATCTCTGCTCCAAGTGCTTCCGAGATCTCAGCACAAAGGAGGAGAGTTGTGCGGCGGATGCCAAGCTCACCGTCCAGTTCCAGAAGTCTGTGGCGATGTCGACAGCCGATGATACTAAAATGGAAGATGCGGCGCCACTGCCACAACCGACAATTGGTGGCGGAGTGGTGGAGGAGAAGAAAAGGATGAGAAACTGGTACACTAAGGAGGAACTGGACGTTATCGGAATTGCGTGCCGGTGTCGTGGTTGTGGAACTCAGTACAGATACCCGCAGGAGCAACACAAATGCACGGCCGAGGAAGCATAGTCAAGTCCAACCAAAAGTCCTTTCTGTAATATTGTTTGACAGTATTTCATTTAGATCCTTGGAGAATGGTTAATATATATCTACTCATTCTTGTACTTAATAATATGTACTTAATTTACTTTCTCATTATTCTGAATAATTATTAACTTGATTTCTGAAAATTGTATGATCTGCTAATGTACGCAATCATTAAACCAAACTGCTTCGATTAGTTCCTTCGATTTTGTAGTTTTGGCGGCCTTTTGTATTCAAATTAGTTCCTTCGATTTCGTGCATATTATAAACAAAACACTCCGTAAAAAATCTAACAAATCCTTTTTGAGAAACAAAATTTCGACATGTGTGTTAAGATAATACCTCAATGCAAATGGTATCTCATCACCAAAGAAATGAGCTTCTTAAGCCATGTAGGAATATATATATATATATATATATATATATATATATATATATATATATATATATATAAGTTCATGCATGAAGTTAGGTTTTTGAATGAATATTAATAAAATTCATGTGAGCTTTAAAGACGTGAATCTAATCAAAAATATTTTAATAAAAAGAGAATGAAAAAGTATACAAACTAAATGACATGATCTACAAAATTCAGGCGTATAAATCGGTACAAGTTTATAATTTTTAGAAGTAAAAAATAAATAAAAATAAAGTTAAAAAAATAACCTTCGAAAAATAATCAAATATATATATATATATATTTATATATATATATATATATATTCGATCAAATCAAAATATCAAGTAACTCTGGCGTTTGATGTTGTATATATAGAAAACATTGTTTTCTTTAGGGAAAAGTTACATCATTTCATATATTACTAAAAAACGTTTAGTGTTATTTTCTAAAAAAAACGTCGACGTCGACGTCGGATACATATAAAATTAAGGTCATGTTCTCTTCATGGTATTTGAACTTATCTGAACTTAAAAAACTTTATCTGAACTAAAAAAACTTTATCTGAACTTAAAAAACTTTATCTGAACTCATCTGAACTTAAAAAACTTTATCTGAACTTAAAAAATTTTATCTGAACTCATCTGAACTTAAAAAACTTTATCTGAACTAAAAAAACTTTATCTGAACTCATCTGAACTTAAAAAACTTTATCTGAACTCATCTGAACTGAACTCATTTGTACTTTAAAAATTTAGCTGAACTTATTTGAACTTACAAACTGAACTGAATTGATATATATATATATATAAATTGAATTAAACTAAATTGAAACTAACTAAAAAATATATGATCATTTCCAATATATTTGAAATTCATTAATCTAAATATAACATAATACATTTAATATTAAAATATACTGAACTGAGTTGCAATGATGTAGATAAACTGAACTGAATTGAATTAACAAATATGATCAATTTCAAAATATTTGAAATTTATTAATCTTAATATGAAAATATGTAGAACAAAGTTGAACGGGAATATATAGATCAACTGAACTGAAATGAAATAAATATGATATTTTCAAAACATTTGAAATTTAATAATTTGAGTATAACTTAGAGTTTGATAGAGTTTATTTCTTGTTCAACTGAACTAAACTGGATTGAATTGAAATGAAGTGAAAATTAATGTACCGAAAAAAAGAATCAACATGACTGAATTAACCTGAATTTCATCAAATTACATTTCACTTCAATTCACTGAACTGAACTGAACTGATATATAAAAGTTCTGGCACACAGGGCCTTAATGTTAAAAAATATGATCATGTTTGCTAGCTAAACATATTGATTTGAGTTGAGTTGAAGCATATAGATAACTGAAATGAAAATTAATAAGTGTGATGAAAATAAACTGTATGAATAAATTAACCTTAATTAATTGCACCAAATTATATTGTTGTTGAGCTAAACTGAACTGAACTAAAGTGAAATTAATGCATTGAAAAAAAAGAATCGGTATGACTAAATTAATCTAAATTTCATCAAATCATATTGAAACTGAACTAAACTGAATGGAATTGAACTGAACTGATATGAACAATTAAGCTCAAAAGATTGAACTGATTTAAACTGAAGTGAACTAAATTACAAATAAGTTTACTGAGCTTAACTTATCTGAAAACTAAAAAGGTTTACTGAACTGAACTCATCTGAACTGAAAAAAGATTATCTGAACTCATCTGAACTGAAAAAAGATTATCTGAACTCATCTGAACTAAAAAACATTTATCTGAACTAAAAAAACTTTATCTAAATTCAACTGAACTAAAAAAAAATTATCTGAACTAAAAAAAGTTTATTTGAACTAAAAAAAAATTATCTAAACTAAAAAATATTCAAATAATCTCTAGAGAACAGGATCTAAGTTGTAAAATCCATATTTATGATTGACAAGCTTTTTGTGGAAAGACATTTCCATGTTTAAACACCGTCATAAGGTTTACATGAAGCAATATTTAAACATCTTAATCCTAATTAATTTTCGAGACACACGATTAATTTTCAAGGTTAACTGTACACGTTTATGGTAAATTGATTAGGTGAGGAAATTCCTCAGTTACCCGAGGCAGTTCACCGTCTTTTGTTCGTAATCGGCGGCTTGGATGAGGATGCGGACTTCTTTTTGATAACCTTCCCTCCGACGTTCGATTTGGTATCGTCCCTCTTGATCCGACAAACCACCTGATTCTCCCTACCCCAGACATTTTGAATCTCCGGGAAGACCTCCGGATTGATGCCGTATTCATACATATTCCACTGCCCTTTGGTTTCTTCACCGTTCAGAGACCGGAACGAAAGTATCTTGTACAGACCGACGACGGTTTCATTGTCGGTGGAGGAGGTGACCTTCAAAACCGAACTAGTCCCATGCCAGGTCCCATTGCCGGCGAGTCAGTTCTTCTGGATTTTGCTCGATTTGGCGGTGTTTCTGACATTGGAGTTCCGCATGAAGAGGAAGAGGGAGGGGGTGGAGGTAGAATCGACGGGATCGAGCCATGGATAGGGTTCTCGGGGATTGCAGAATTTATCCCACGGGTCTAAGTCCTCGCCAAACACGGTTTCTTCCTGGATGATGCCGGATTCGGGATAGGGCTGCCGGAGAATGTGATTTTTTAAGAAGTGAACGATGAGCTCTTCGCCGGTGTGGGATCGAAAACCCTAGATTGAAACGGGAGCGGTGGGATTCCCGAACCCATCTCGAGAAAATGCTTATCAAATACTGTTTGGAACTACTGGACTGTACTAGTTTAGTAGAGGGGAGCGCCGGGGTGGAGAGAAGAAAACGATCGGAATCAGAGAGGAGAGAAGAGGAGAAGGAGTTTTTTGTGGAGAAAATTATGTGGAGAGAGGACACGCGTGTATTTATAGGTGTTATAAATCGCATTGACGTCATCTGATCCAACCGCCTTGACCAAGTCTGACCGTTGATGTTGATCTGATCCAACGGTGGTTGCTGTATTCTCGTCATTTTACCGTTACATAATTCAAACGCTTAATCCGGATGGCTTTTGGATTTGACTCCATCATTGTCCTTTTATTTATTGTATTTATCCTTTTATTAATGACAAATTCTTGGATGATTTTATATATATAACTAAAATTAGTTTAATAAAATATTCGCATAAACTAACTTTCTAAAAATGTGAAATAAAGAATATGCATATCATTATTTTATGATATTTCAACTTATTCTATTAGACTAAACACCCAAATTTATAAGCTTCATATTTTACACCTTTAGATTAACATAAATTACTCAGCACCAAAGAAATGAGCTTCTTAAGCCATGTAGGAATATATATTCCCCAAGTTCATGCATGAAGTTAGGTTTTTGAATGAATATTAATAAAATTCATGTGAGCTTTAAAGACGTGAATCTAATCAACCAAAAATATTTTAATAAAAAAACAATGAAAAAGTATACAAACTAAATAACATGATCTACAAAATTAAGGCGTATAAATCGGTACAAGTTTGTAATTTTAGAAGTAAAAAATAAATAAAAATAAAGTTAAAAAAATAACCTTCGAAAATAATCAAATACATTCGATCAAATCAAAATATCAAGTAACCCCGGCGTTTGATGTTGTATATATAGAAAACATTGTTTTTTCTTTAGGGAAAAGTAATTACATCATTTCTTTAGGGAAAACGTCGACGTCGACGTCGGATACATATAAAAGTTGTAAAATTCATATTTATGATGATTGACAAGCTTTTTGTGGAAAGACATTTCCATGTTTAAACACCGTCATAAGGTTTACATGAAGCAATATTTAAACATCTTAAACCTAATTAATTTTCGAGACCCAAGATTAATTTTCAAGGTTAACTGTACACGTTTATGGTAAATTGATTAGGTGAGGAAATTCCTCAGTTAATATGAGATGATTTACAGCCATTAGAAATTGTAATTGAGGGAATATTCTAAAATCATGTTCCAAAAAAAGTGGATCTGACTTCTTACCAACTGCCATATGATTCAGCTTAAAGCTTGACCTATTAGACTAAAAGTATTTTATTGGAATAAAATGACGAGAATTGCGGAAATCGTATAATAGTTGCTTTCATATCAAACTAGTTGTAAAATGTTACAGGTCAATGAGACAATGACTTGAAGAAGATGAACTAACACAACTTCAACAACAGAAATCTAAATATTGCTCCCAATTCCCTGCTTTTTCGCCGAACAATTCTGGGATTTCGCATTCCATTAATCCGTGATCTTCCGGTACCATCGACAACTCCGGTAACAGATACTGCTCCAAATCCCTTGCATCTCCACAGTCATCCCACGAATTTTGTACCGGAAAACTCGAAGAACAACTCGCACCTTGATATTGATCACTTGTTGAAGCGTTCATAGGCGCATATAATTCAGCCATGTCCATGTTCAACAAATCTGAAACGCTCTCTTTGAGCACCAGATTGCTTTTCATCTGATCGGAAAGCCGGGAGATTTCACGGCGGTTCCGTCGACTCTTCTTCATGTGACAGTATTGCGGTGCCGTCGACATTTTATTCCTTTTCCGATGACGCCGCTTCTTCTCTGTGCAGGGTGGAGAAATCTCGAAAAGTAGATCCCGGAGAGATATACCGATCTCCGGAGAAATAGAGCAATAATCGCCGGAGAAATCGATCACGGAATGTTCAGCAGACTCTTTGAATTTGAAAATATCCATTTCCGTTTTCCGAAACTTGTTTTCTGAGTTCGGGATTGTTGGGAACTAGCAAGTTTAGTAGTAGGAGTGGAGAGGAGAGGAGAGGAGATGGGGGGAGGAGAAAATGATGTGGATCGAGTCTGGGAGGAGTAATAGTGTGGAAGGTATATATATAGACATTTCCGATTGGCGGTGGGAGTCCCTACAAATCCAGGTGGGGTAGGATTTGAAAAATCCCACTGTTGCTTGGATTTTGACTCGGTCATATCCTTTACATTTATTTTATTTGTCCTTTTATTAACGGTAAAGTCGTGGAAGATATACAAAAAGAGGCCCTTAATTGTAATTTCTAAAAAACATTCATTAATTTTCACGCGCCGCACGCATTCTTTATTTGCCGAAACTTTTACAAGTATTTACGTATTCAGCAGCAGATTATGATTATATGCTGACAAAAATTTCAATTAATTATTTTTGCTATCAAAATGAATTTGATGAAAGAGTTGAATACAAAGCCACTTCATTTTTATGTTGTGGAATTAAATTACATTAATTAATTAGCTAGCAGAGCGAACGCCATTCACAAACAAATGAATCAGCGCCTGTACATATGATTATCAGAAGCGCTGGATCTTGTCGGCCTTGACAAGGGGGTTGGCCTTGGAGATGGCTTCCTTTCCCTGCGCCTTATAATCGAAGGGGCATTTGTGCTCCTCCGGGTACCTGTGGGTCCCGCAGAACGTGACGCCGCACCGGCACGCGAATCCGGTGATCCCAACCTTCTTATTGCAGCACCCGCACCGGTTGCTCACCCTCTTCTTTTCCTCCACCGCTCCACCTCCAATAGTCAGCTGCGCCACCTTCTCCACCGTAGTATCGACGGAAGTCAACTTCTCCGACGAAGCAGCCACTGACTTCTGGAAGGCGAGCTTGGCGTTGGCGTTCGCTTCGTTCTCCTCCTTCATCTTGAGATCTCTGAAGCACTTTGAACAGAGATTGTTGGTAGCCGGGGTGCCAAAGAACCCGCACCCGTTGGTGCAAAGAGTCGGCTCTGATGATGCCTGAAAGCTAGCCATCTTTGAAAATATTTTTCTTTGGTTGGATGTGTGTTTTCTTTTAGAATTCTTAGTGATGCTGTGATGATAGTAAAGCATGCATCTATCTATATATAGGGAGCAAATGTCCATTTCCAAAACGGAATTGAAAAATAACCAATTCACATGAGGATTAGAATCTAATCCTAAAATCCATGCCATGTCATCATTCCGTTTTTTACTGGATAGTGTAAATCCAAGAACTAGGTGGAATTATTTTCCTCTTTCCTAATTTGAAATGCAAAAAAATTATTTTAGAGCAATTCACATGAGAATTAGGAAATAAAATGAAGACGTTATGTTAAATTACCAAATCCAAGTTGGCTTTGATTTCCAAGGTCTAATCATATTCTTCTCTAATTTCAAAAACCAATTTAGGTTTGGTCCTTCCACGATATCTTTCTCCTATAAATATAGACCTGAAAGCCACGAACAATTACCTTTTATCTTGAGATTATCGATAAGTACGTACCAGGAGTCATGCCGTCTTTCAAATATCGTTCCACGATCCGAATGCTAATAATATTGTATTTCGTCCTTCAACCAGCTTTAGTTATGGGAGGTAGAAATCTTGATAACAATCCGACTGTGTATAAAGCCCCCGGAGACGAGGATAGCATGAGTTACGAGGACTCAACCAGGTGGACTGGGGCGCCCTATCCAATCACGATAACATATGGTTTCTTGAAAAACAAGTCAATTGACTATCTCAGTCAAACCGACATCAAGAATGCCTTTGTTCATGCCTTCGCAAAGTGGTCGTCGATCATTAGGGTTACTTTCACTGAGGATAACACACCAATACCCACGCCGAACATCCACATAGGGTTCTTTCACGACTTTACTAATGGAAATCTGGTCCAAACGTTTTTGCCACCATCAGGAATACTCCACCTGAATGCTAACGTGAACTGGGCCGTTGACTTCACTAAGGAAAATTCAAATGATGCGTTTGACCTGGAATCCGTGGCAATGCATGCGATTGGACATGTACTAGGGCTAGATCACTCTCATTCCCCGGATGCGATCATGTACCATGAAATGTCTCCCGGGATCAAGAAAGTTGACTTCACTCTTGAAGATGTGGTTCGGGCACAACATCTTTACGGTCCAAACCCGAATTATCATTTTGAGGCATTCGCGCCACCGCCAGAATACCATCACCAAGCACCTTCTGATCTTCCATCGGGTTCTAGTACTATTCTCATCAAGGATCTAATAACTACAAGGTTTTTACGGTTTGTTACGCTTATGTGGTATGCTGTCCTCATGATCATGACTAGTTAGCTAGCTAGTGTATGGGTTTACAATATCAATTGTATTCTTATTTAGAAACTTTGCTTTTTTGTAAGTACAATAGTCCACGTACAATTGAGTAATTTTTATGGATTTTCTTTTCTTTTGATGTACATTTTCTTTTGATATACATTTTTAAAAGCATAACCAACAAAACCTTAGATAAAAACCCCAAAGCTATCAAATTAAATCATGCATAACCAAAAGCTTTGGCAGACTCCGGAAGTGGTCTGAATTTACTAGTTCTGGTTCCTTGGCAGACTCCAGCTTTGGTTTCATCATGTAATAATCTTTTTCTACCAGACAAAGTCATGGAAGTCTAATGAAGGAAGGAATCGAGAGGCGTGTGGAGGCATGATTTTCCACGGCATTGTGCTATAAAGGAGGACATCAGTTGCCTTGCTCGTCACCGATCTTCACAGCAAAATTCTGTAATTCAGGATTTTATATTGTTCAAGCAAGGAGGCAACACAGTCCGGGGTTTTCAACAACCAAAAACACTTGGGACGTGTGTATAAGCTCGGGTGAAAGAGATTTGCCACCGCCTTCGTGGAAAAGAAGGTAATCATAGAAACAGCTACTAGAGAGCGAACTAGTAGTGTGATAGGCTAGTAGGAATGTCATTAGTTTGTAATAGACAAGACTTATTTGTTGCAAATTAGTGAAGGATCTTTACACCGGGCTACGACCCTTAGACGTAGGTGCTTTGCACTGAACTGCGTGATCACATCGTGTCTCTTTTCAATTCCGCACTTAGTTTTAATTTGTTGCTGTTAAAATTAAAACTTGACACGATAGAGTTTAGATCACCGTAAGCAGGAACTTTCAGCTGAGCTGCTGCAACATTACAGAAATAGAATTTCATCCAACTAAAGTCTCCATGAAACATTTCACACAGACATAAGGATCACAAGACCATATAGGTTCATCATATTTCAAAGCAATACTCTTAACCACGGTCCATTTACTTTCTAGGAATTTCCATGATTTGACAAGCCTACTTCCAGTGATACAACCCATGACATCTGACAGATAACCTTCTATATCAGTTTTTACAGTATCATCAATCCATTTCTCCCCAATATTAATGTACTTCAGGTCATTAATTAAACGTACTTACTGGATATAGGTTTCATCACAGCAGCATACCGCTCTACTATCAGTTTGCATTGTCCTTTTCTCACCAGAATGTCCATATTAATACCCTCATAGCACTCATCACTTCCTCTAGAGTCATCAAAATCCAGTTTCACCTCGATAATTTCACTATCAGTTTCACATTTATTTGTTGAATATCTAGTTGTTGAATTCCAAAGTTAAGATCCTTATCACTTATATCATCTATGTTTTTTTCAGCATCTTTACTGTACATGTTTTTAACATCTAGGACTGAGAATTCCAGTACATATCAATCAGTAACTTGCATTGACTTTCCTCATCAACTACTAAGTCAAGATCATTCTTATACCCATATGAATCACTCAACTCCTTATCACAAAATTCCTCCCCATTCAAAGACACTTGTAAAATCCAGGATTGAAGCACATAATAGGCTAAACATTCAATACATGCTCATCAAAATACTCAATATTAGAAGATTGAGCGAGGTGTGTTACCTCAGAAGGTTCTTCACTGGAATTCCTCGCCGGAGAACAACACTCACTTACCTCGCCTTTTTCTCCAAGATCTCTCCGGAATATGAAAGTGAATCCATCACCAACGCCTCCGGAGAGTGTTTGACAATAACCGTCACTCCGAGATTCATTCGCAAAAAGACAATCTTACGCTTTGGGCCAATTAACATTCATGACAGATCATCAGTGCTGGAGAAATGCAGACATTGCTCATCCTGAACATGGGAGATCAAAACAGTCAAAACTTAACACTGACTTCAGTCAATTTCCTAGAGCACTAAATAGAAGTAAAATGCACATAACAACATCCGTCAAATAGAACTGCGATTTTTTAAAGCCGTTCTCAGACCAAGAAATTTTGAATACTTTTTAAAGTCTTAAAACATCAACTTTCATCATACGAGCATAAGTATTGATAAGAGAAGAATCCAGTATCAGGAAGCACGTTACATGTGGAACAAAGAGCCAAAAACGATAATCTTTACCACTTTTCTACCACCGCGCCTATTTGCTCAGACCAGGGAATTTTGAATGCCATTTACATTCTTTAAACATCAACTTCCATTTAATGAGCATAAGTCTGAACAGAAAATAAATTGAATATCAGCATTGAGCAAGATGAAAGACCAAAAAACCAACAATATTTATTTCTACCACTGAACAGACCCTTACTCCTTGTATTAAATTAATCAACTTCTACAATGCAAGAAGGTAAAGGAACTTGGATTGGAAGAAAGCTAAGGTGCTTACATTGAGCACCAGACTTACCATTTTATGCAAACTATTTTCAAGATAAAGAGAAGCTTCAAAGTAATTAAAATCTACAAAAAATACTATAGAAATATATATTATGATAAAACTTCACCAGTAACTTCCATAAAACATAACACTCACCAATTTAGATGGAAAAGGTAAACAAAAACCCCACAAACAATAATATTTGGATGAGCCTATACAACAATCTCAAGCAATTGGAAATGTACAATATTGAGTTGTGATTATTTAAGTTACAAGTCACCCAAACATATGCATCAAGCGAAAACCACTGCACTCAAAAGCATCCTGAGCCCTATCTAATGGAATAGAAGAAGGAACTTACATTCCAAAAGAACAGATAGAACCTCACTGTAATTCTTGACCAGTGCCCTAAGTGAGAAATACATGTTTCTCTGACCATATATGTAAGTGAGCAATTAAAACAAATCAGATGACATCTTAAAGCTCCTCTTTGTGACTACATGGTCTGTCTGTGTGCAGTTAAATAATTAAAATAACAGGAGCCATAAACATATGGTCCTGCAATCAGAATTCCAATCAGATATGAAGCTGTAATCTTTATTCACAAAAATTTAATTATAAAGAGGCATCATAACCAACACAAAACTTGTCTGATCTCTGAACTAATAAGAAGTTTCAGATAGCATTGTCCGTATCAAATTCAGACCCCAACAAGCACATTCCATAACCTACAGAACATTCATGAATTCAGTCCCTGCAAATATGCTTCTCAGCAGGGACCTATCGGCATCGTGCCAGGCTTTTAAAGAGAATGATATCGTTCAGTAAAGGACTCTAATCTCTAAAGCATAATTTTTTTTCTAACAGGCATTTCCTCAAATACCTGATACTCGTAAACAGCTCTACTTAAGAAAAGGGTCAAATAAATGCCCATTGGCATATTCTTAACCGACCAAGAAAGGGCGTTGATTATAAAGTAAGAAAGACTAATAAAATGAAGAAGAAATTAACAGGAAGTAAATGGTACAGGGGCTTTAAAAATAAAAATTCTATTATTGATTGCTTTGATGTAGTAATTAATTACAAGAAGAAGTGCAATCATCAGAAATCTCAATTAAACTGCAATCGCTATTATCAGGAGAGGAGTATCGTGGGGAACCATCATCTAATCGACGCAACGTCTCTACGAACTCGCAGACGTCAAACCCCGGCGAATTCGACCCACAGCTCTCCGTGTCACTTTCATCCAGAACCACAATTCTCGGAGCCGATGACGTCACTTCTTCGTCTCCGCGTGAGTGATTCATCGGCATATTCGAAGAGCAGCAGCTCGCCGCCGCATAATCTCGGTAATTGCGATCGATAATTTCTTCTCCGACCACCGGAACGTTGTCGTCTTCTAGCACCACCAGGTTCGTGTGCTTTTCATTTTTCCGGCCGATGTCGGTTGAGAGGCGGCGGCGCTTCTTGGCATGACAGTCTTCTGCAGCGGCCATTGATATGCGCTTCTTCTTGCCACAGTAAGAATCTTTGATTCCGATTAAATCTTGGACAATAACGCAATCGCTCTCATCGCAGTGGAGATCCCATGGAAATGACGTTCTGAAGCTGAAGCTCCCGTCGAGATCCATCTCGGGAAATAACGTTCTAAAGCTCCCGTCGAGATCCATCTCAGAAGATGGGAGACGACAACACACAGGAAGAAGTGAGTTGAGAAGTGAGTACTCAAGAAATGTGTGCAGGCAACCTCTATTTATAAGTTGAAATTTCCTGATCAAAACCAAATATGAATCGGAAAATATAATTACCTTATCTATTTACGTCTTTGTCTTTTACTTTACATGGTTGACCTTGTCAAAAAAAGTAATATACACTTAATTATAATTTTAAAATATTGGATTTTCAGATATTAACAATTAAATAATGCTTCTAATATAAAAAAAAAAGAATGGGAAGATTTTACTAACCATAAATGTGTAAGTTTAAATTTTATGTCACGCATCATTTGTGATAACTCATACTCATGGACCGTGTGCGTACTACTTGAGCTTGACATTATTTGATGACCACCACAATAGAATAGAGTGTTTAGCATGTTGCTAGTATTTCTAAAAGATTTATGTATAATACGAGATGGATTGAACGAAGTTATGCAATGTGGGTTAATAAACCATGCTCTATCACATGTTTAGTAGAACGATATCATTACAAATACACACTTTCCATTTCTCGGCTCGCGAGGCTACAATTATGTTGCAACATATACAAGTGAGATTGGTCGATATTGGTTGCTCCAATTATTATTGATAATTGCATGTGTGCGACTAATGAAGAAGTGACTACATTATTCTCTGGGACTATCACCAGTTTGTGTTACTAGTAAAAGAATCAAAGTTGATTTGTTTGTTCGAGACCATTAAATTGCCTCTCCGGGACGATACAACTGAGCATAATTGTGAATATAGAGAACGAATTCACATCTTGTACACCTTGTGGGTGGTAATTTGTTGCACGAATTTATATCTTAGTATAAAAGTTTGGTCATAACTCTTAACATAAATGTGAATGCGGTTCTTGTAATTATCACTTGTAATAGATATATAATATACATATATCTTAACGAATTTGTCACTAATATTTATATCTTCAAGTGTTCAAATACTCAAGAGATGATATCAAAATTTTCTATTCAAGACCAAGAGTTGCCCTTCATCTCTTTAGAAGAAAATGAAAAAAATGATACTATAAAGGTGTGATGCCCCAAAAACCTCCCGCTACGGTACATCTCCAAAACTCAGATCTAGTTTAAGGGGAGGTGACCATCGTCGCGTTGGTCATCTCCCCACCCCTATTTACATGTCTGTTTGTAGGTAGCTGTGCCACCTCCGTTCGCCCAATCACAGAGTCAGAGACTATTTTCTCTGATCCGACCACCAACAGTTTGGACTGCAATCGGATTCCGACAATAAAATCATCGGCCCTGAGGTTGGGTCTCCGCCTGGAGCTACGGCTTCCACTCGGGGCATCGCACTAATCCCAGATCGGGTCACCCGCCACAGATCCGGTAACGATGTCCAACCCCGAGCGACGTAGTCCAGCACCACAGATGCGCTGCCCCACCCGCCGACGTTCTACCATCCCGGTCAATGCCCCGACGCGGATTCAGAAGCTTCACCGAGAGCAGGCCTCACGCCACTATTCCGACTGCCGTGACTAGGAGCAACCGGAAGATCAGATCGGCTCCACTGCTGAAGTGGATATACTGACGTCTCGGAAGCTCCACCGAGAGTAGGCCTCACGCCACATTTTCCGACACTACAGTCCACGCCGCCAGAAGCACGTGAGGCGGCCAAGACGGGTCGGCCCGTTTTTGTTTCGCTCCACTTTGGATCGGTTTCCGGGTCACATGGTTTTTGGGTTCTGGCCCAACTAGATGAGAGGTGGTTTTTTTCTTCCATTTCATATTTTATTAGTCTTATGGTCATGAATATTTGAACGGGTTAGTATCTATCAACCTTAGTTTGCCGGACGGGTACGTTTCTGTTTCGGAAACTTTGGTTGATTTCAACTCTTATTTATGTGTGGTTAGTGAGGAGAAATCCGAGTCAGAATAGTAAGATTACGTATCTCTGGCGATAATACCCCATCATAAACTAGATTTGTAGACCGTGGAAGTTATAAGCTTCTTTCGTGTTAGATAATAATTCTGTTCAAATTTCTATATTGTGTGGTATTTGATAGCCATCTAGACCCGGATTGGTTGTAATATGCCAATAGTATTGACCTTAGTGTAGGGGATATGATTTGGAACTGGTCTTTTTGTGGAACTATACTGACAGACTTGGGGAGTATCCTTGTCCATTTGTTTGTTACAACTTACAACCTTCTTAACCCTTGATTGGCGAGAAGGTAAACATCATGGGCTTCTAAACTAGGTAGTTTGTGCCTAGACTGGTAGATTTCGATTATATAGTTTAGAATACGAGTTAACGTGCTACGCTTGTCAGGTAGTTCGATACTCTCGAGTATTTAGACCTTAAAATTTTATGATGTATTCCCTTTTTGATGTAAGCCTTCAGCATCACAGCCTTCGGGCTACACTTTGCTTCCGGGCAAAAGCCTTGGAAATTTCGCCTCCGGGCTACACCTTGCTTCCGGGCGAAAGCCTAGGAAATATCGCCTTCGGACAACTGTATTTATTTCAGTCTATTGTTATTTACGGCATGGAAAGCCAATATAATCCCTGCACCAATAGTGGTTTCATTAAAAAAAAAATGATACTATTATTTCCTTAGAAGAAAATGATAGTATGATACTCTGATTTACATTCATCGCTTTGGATTCTATGATTCCTTGGTTTGACAAAGTACTATGTACCGGAAAGAAAATCATCCTATGAACGTAATTACAAGAAATTGACTATTAACTATTAAAACGTGAATATTCAATAGGTATATATATTGATTACCATTCAGGCTTTAATACAAGTGATTTCATTGTCATTGGTATCTTCTTCCAGTAAGTAATCGATGTCAGGAGAGAGCCATTGATCCCACCTATCATCATCAACCATTCTGTCTACGAATTCGAACCACAGCTCCCGGCGGCCTTCTTTCTCCGGCGAGCTCTCTGTATCACTTTCATCCAAAACCACAACTAGTCTCGATGTCACTTCTTCATCCCCACATGATGAGTCATTCACCGGCACATTCGAAGACCAGCAGCTCGGCGCCGCATTATGATCTCGGTAACGGCGGTTTTCTTGCTCCGGCGAATTGGAACCGCAACTCTCGGCATAACTTTGATCAGATTCCTTGTCGACTTTCTGATAAAAGAAATTCAATTCATCTCCACACGATGAGTAATTCATCGGCACATTTGCAGAGCAGCAGCTCGGCGCCGCATAATCTTCTTCTCCGGCCATCGAACTACCAGAAAGTGGGCTGTAACTGTAAGAGACGCTGGACACGGCGCTGTCTTCAAGCACCACCATGTTCGTGTGCTTTTCATCTTTCCGATCGATATCGGTCGAAAGGCGGTGGCGCTTCTTGGCATTCGCTGTGCTTTCCTGGCGGCGCTTCTTGTTGCCAGCCTCGTTTCCGATCAAATCTTGGACAATAACGCAATCGTTATCACTGCTGTGGAAATCCCATACTAATTGGTTGCTGTCGGGAAATAACGTCGCAAAGCTCTCGTTGAGATCCATCTCGGAGTAGCTGTTATGTGGATAGGAGAGGAAAAGGAAAAATAGGCTAATGTAAGAAATGTGTTTGGAAGAAATGTGGGGGACTAGTAAAATACGTTTCCTTATTTATGAGTGAAATCTTGTGCTAAAAACCAAGTCTCAATCGGAAAAGGTTAAACCCAATCTAAACAGGATAATTTAATTTCACCTTATTTCACTTGCATAGTTGCATTGTTGACTCTGTCAAATCTAGTCTTTATTTATCTTATCTTATAATATAATTTAGCTTATTTAGTTGACTTTGTCAAATTTGATCTTAACCTAATAATATAATTTTACCTTATTTTATTTACATAGAGAGAATTTTATAGAGTCTCCATAACGTTTCTCAAAGTATCGGTTTGGCCCCTATCGAATTTTAGTGTCAAAATGGCCCCATAACCTTTAGTTTTTGCTTCATTGTGGCCCCCTATGGCTAACTTGGCCGTTAACTTTTAAAAAACCGTTAAATATTAGGGACATAATAGTAATTTCAGCTTTATTTAAGTTGAGAAAATATGCTTGCAGCTAGATTTGAACGGCTCCGAATCCTCTATTCCACTCTTGTGTAACATTCTCTGTACCACCAATATAATTGTGACATGTGTCTATTTAACCTAAATCTAATCTAACCTTAGTTAGTGATTCCAATTAGTTTAAATAATTATAAAAACAATATTTATTTTACCTTTTAACATTTAAACTTTCCAATTTGAAAATAATTAATCAATTCCAGATCTCCATCTCATCCTTAATCAAGTCCAACGTATCATATGTAATTAATCACCCTGAAACTATGAATCAGACCGCCACCATGGATTTGGCATCGCAGTCATCGGCGCCACAAAGAATCCATCTGATTTAAATTCTCCAGATTGATATGAGGATCGTCATGGAGCTCCATCAGGCAGCCCGGGACTTCCATTACAATCATGGGTTTCTTCGAAAAGCCAGGGATCGTGCGGTCGAGGACATAGGTGGTCCGGCGAAGTCGGAGATCGGTCGGCGGCGGATGAGGAGGATTTTGGGGAGTAGATTATGAGGGATCCAGTGGAGCAGAGCAGGCGAGAAGTAGGTTGGAGGTGTAGGATTCAACGGCGTCGATTTTGGTCGGGGAATCAGACAAGAATAGTAAGCAGTGAACCATTGGAAAGATTAAGGATCGGAAATTCTGCCGGAAAAGGAGTTTATGGAGTAAAGCCAGACAGCCATATGGGGAGCGATCCAGCGCTGTTTGAGGCGTCAAATCTCTCGAGGAGGCATTCCATCGAGACATCGGGTTTTGGTCTCTTGGTGAAGAGAAAGAGGCAGAGCCACGATAGTTTGAGCGGCAAAGTGAGTTAATCCGGTCGTATTCATCAATCATGTTCTCAAGGTCATCTTAGTGGTTTTGGAGTTTCTTGCCTACTCACCAATATTGGAACAGTAGCAATTTTGAGTTTGATTTAGCTCCTTTTCTTTCCAGTTTCAGAGATATATACTACAATAATGTATCAACAATCATCATTTCTCTAATTCTTGGCGCCAAGAGAAGTTGATGAATGAAAATTAGTAGGGCTGAGCAAAACTAACCGGATAACCGAAACCGACTGGTTAACCGACCGGAACCGTACCGATTTTAAGGTTAACCGAACCGTAGGGTTAGGTTAAGGTTATCACTTTTTGACTAACCGGTCTTTCGGTTAAAGTTAAGGTTTTCAATATTCAGCACGAATAGTTAACCGACTAACCGGGGATTATTTTATAATTATTTATTTATATTATTATTATTAAACTTATATAAATAGCACCGAACTCTTATAAAACTTAACACTCCCACATTTCACTTTAGGTAACTGGCTTTTGTATTCCTATTGCCTCTTGGTGTATGAGGAAATATGTATATATAGTTAGTTTTTGTATTCTTGTTGGAGGTAACTTTTGTATAACTCTTGGCATATGGGGATATATATATATATATATATATATATATATATATATATATATATAGCTAGCTTTTATAGTATGTTAAACTGTGTCTCAAAATATTTTATAATTAATGAATTATCAAAATTATTGGTTAACCTAACGGAATTTCTAATTAACCGGGACAAAGGTTATCTGATTTTATTTGTCAATTTTAAAGGTTAACCGAACCGTTGAATAGTTGAGCGGTTAGTATATTTTCTAAAAACGGTAAGGTTAACCGTACCGTGATCCGCCCTAAAAATTAGTTCAGTGTTATTTGGTGAAGAATGATTATTATCTTTTTATTAACTAATATCTAAATTATATTTTAACTAGAGTTAATTAGATGGTTTGGTTGGAATTAATACTGAAAAGTGACACATGTCACAATTATATTGGTGGTACAGAGAGTGGTACACAAGAGTGGAATAGAGGATTCAGAGCCGATTTGAACCCGGGTCTCCAAAAATAGTAGACAAAGCTCTTACCATTATGCGGCTCCGGATTCTCTATACCACTTTTGTGTTCCATTCTCTATACCATTAACCAAAATTTGACACTTGTCTCTTCTAACTCAATTATGTATAACCATAGTCTAGCTATTTCTAATATTTAGATAGTATTGAAACTTAGAAACTACAAAACATATTTACCATATCAATCTTAAATATTGATATTTATCTTCTCCGGCATCACCATGCCACACTCTGAATCAGTAGTAAATATTAGAGAAGGAGATAATTGATAAGGATTTTAATCATTGATCAATTGAAACCTCAAATTTATTCAAATATACAATGCATGAATCTGAGTTAAAATCCCCAAATATTCACAAGAGTTTTTTTTTTTGAAAAAAATAATTCACAAGAGTTCATCCTTGTTATTACAACAAAAACCGATCTCCGTCCATTGCTCCCCTGCACATTTCTGGTAAATTCGGTGCATATTTGAATGTATTTATGTATCTTTTATTCCAGCTTTCTGGAGTTTCTTAAAAATGGCCAAACTACATTTTTAGTAATCCTCTTCTTTAACCATGCTTAAGAGCTTTTTCAACCAACTCATTAGCCTCCTTCAAACTCAAATCAGTAAGCACCAATCTTCCTTAATTACCTGGATTTTGGAGGCAGCTTGCAACTTATCCAATTTCACATTGAAATGGTCTTCTTCGCCGCCTGGGCGTCGGCAGCCCCTCCGGCGCCGGAAGAGGCAGACAAGGGATCCGCTATCGCCTCGGTTCAAGCCCAGTTTGTGCCAGAAAAGAATGTCGTAGTCATGCTTTTCGATCTTGGTCAGACTTAGGAGCTCGTCGGCAATATGAGCTTTTGTGTCCCGGACTCGGTGAACGTGGATAGCTGTTGTGTCGGAAATAGATTCTGATGGGCAAGAGAAGGTCGGCTGAGTTGGTGTTTCAAAGACTTCTGATTTGGGGTTGGGGGTTAATTAATTTAGAATATCTAAAGTTGGAAAGAAAATTAATTAGTTTGACTATTACCATTAAGAAAATTATCCATCATGGTTAAACATGGTTGAGTTAGAAGAGACACGTGTCTAAATTTGGTTGGTGATATAGAGAATGAAACACAAAAGTGGTATAAAGGATCCAGAGCCCCATTATGCCATAAGACATTTATGTCTTTTTTCAAAACTAAATTTATATAAACTCTAATACGCTTGTACTTCTTGTTGCTGGGGCCCACTATGTCCACCCTGGCATCCTCACCCTGGCATTCGGAAATGAGTACTTTCCGGTCACATCGATCCACCCGATGGACCGCTCGACTCGAAATCAACCTCCACCATTCTGTAAAAGTCGAGCAGCACATTTCGATCGGAAACGGCCACCTCAACGGCTGGGACGCCGTCCTTGAAGCTGCGTTTCGCAATGTTCAAAACCTCCTCCGGGTAAGTGATCCACGACCCATTGACATCATAGAACATGATCCGACTGATCTCGGCGGTGTTGCGGAAGTTCGCGTGGTTGTTGAGGAGGTACACCGTCTGTCGATCGGCGGCAAATGAATTCTCGAAGAATTGGAGTTTTTGATAAATTAAGTTTGGAAATTAAACATAAATATCTTATGGCATAGTAGTAAGAGGTTTGTCCACTATTTTGGGAAACCCAGGTTCAAACTCATTTGCAAGCATATTTTTTTCTATTTAAATAAAACTGAAATTACTATTATGTCCCTAATATTTAACGGTTTTTTAAAAGTTAACGGCCAAGTTAGCCATAAGGGGCCGCAATGAAACAAAAACTAAAGGTTAGAGAATCATTTTAACACTAAAATTCGATAGGGGCCAAACCGATATTTTGGGAAAGTTTATGGTTACATAATTGACTTTGTCAAAACATGTATTATCAAATAAAATAATAATATTGTTCCACATTATTTTTTTCATCCTAAGCATTGTGTTAGCCCCTGGTAAGCAGTGGCGGTTGTAGTTAGGAGCATGTGGGTTCACAGGACCCCCATGGTAAAAAACATTTACTAGTAAATGTATTTAGGAACCCCAATAAATACTTTTGTATAGTATTATTATTAATAGTCAATTATATATATATATATATATATATATATATATATTAGAGGTTCTCCATGAATTTTTTTCTGTATTCGCCTCTGCGGTAAGGATACATTGCTTTGTTTATTATCGAAGGAAATTTTCATTGCTTTTTACATCAAAATTTCTACAATTCTTTGATTCATTACAAGTCTACTGACAAGAAGTAAAGAGAAGATAGAACAATTTCCTTTGATTCAGTTTTGCTCAATGCATTTTAACATCCGTTCGAAAAAGTTTACCCTCTCCGGAAAGGACTTACTTTCTCTCTCTAGAAAAGTCTTAGAGAGAGGTCTTTCACTTCTGGGGAAATTAGCCTTCAAAATTAGGGTTTTTGTTCCCCAAATTCAATCCCAAATTTGATTGAATAGTTCGTTAGTTACCAAATCGGTTCAATTGAAGTCACATTATGCAAAGATCAAGGGTACCCACTAAATAGTGGTGGAATATTAGAGACCGTGGATGGTATCGTTTCAAAGCCAATCAGAATGGTTTGAACTCGTGGAGGTTTTGTAGTGTTCTGGATCGTTTCAATTTCCACAGTCCAAGGGCACGCTGAATCAGAAGTGTAGGGTGGAAGACGATAGTCTGGGCGCGCTCTGATCGGAGGGAGGTCTCCTTCACAGGTATCTTTCAGCTGGTCTAAGGCTCGTTCTAGCTTCGGCAGCAAAGCCTTCCCCCTTGTAGCACGATTCTGGAGTTTTCAAGATAGGAGTATTGATATTTTAAAAATCATCATCATTGCTCCTCGGTTTTCTTTCCCAAGAATGGAATAGGCGGCTTGTTTCTGAAAAGATCCATTTTGGGCAACATTGGTTCTACAAAAAGGTACTTTTCTGTCCATTGTGCTCTTTTCCATTCCTTTATTTAAGCCTTCATAGGAATCTAGGCTCTAGGAATTGCATTGTCGAGATTTTGGATTTCCCAAAACAATCATGGAAATCGAATCAAGTGGATGGGGTAAAAAGAAGAGGAAATTTAAGGAGATGGGGTGGCAACGGTCGAGTCTTAGAACCACGACTATAAATAGGACGAAGCCTGGCACCTCATTTCCCAGTAACAAAACAAAAGTTCTTTCTTACTCGTTTCAAGAACTTTGGAAAATTAAGGAAAAAATGTCGTTTGGTACTACGGAGCACTTGCCTGAGTTCAACATGCAGCATCCCCATCCGGAATACGCAGAGGAGTTAAGGGAGGAGTCCAACCAGTCAGCCGACCTTGATGCTATCATAAGGCCGATCAGAAGAGGTGGAGTTGTCCGTTTCACCCAGGCGGACATTGAAGATGGTGCTGTCATGTCTCAGAACTGTCTTCTTGGCTATTGGGTGGATGACAGAAACTTCAGTCTCAATAGGATGAGGGAATACGTTGCTGAGTTCTGGAGAATGGAGGTCACGGTTCAACACAGGTGCGAGAATTTCTTCATCTTCAAGTTCAGAACCAGGGAAGAGGCTCTTGCAGTGTTGCATAGGAGTCCTTTTTCGGTTGATGGAGGACTACTGGCGCTGAGGAGATATGGAGCCGGTATCTCGCTCAGAAGGATTACGGTGGAGAAAATCAAAATTGCTGTCCAGTTGCATGGGCTCCCAGGTGAATACTTCGCACCACGAGCAGCCATTAAAGCTGCAAATGCAGCAGGGGAGATCATTGACATTGACATAGATGTCAGGCCAGCTGAGGACATCAAATACTTGAGAGCGACGATGTGGGTCCGCCCTGAAGATCCCTTGATCTCTGGTTATTACGTTGACCTGGTTTCAGGGAGTAGAATCTGGTTGGATGCAAGGTATGAAAGATTGCATAGATTCTGCAGAAGATGTGGTGTAATTGGTCACTTGCTGAACCGCTGCCCCATCGCCACCAATGGTGACCTGGATGCCTTCATAGAAAACAGGGTTCAGCGACACAATGCTGAAAGAGGCACAGACATCTTATATGACTCTAATAGAGAGATGTTCCCGGCGGCGATGAATGCACACAGAAATCACCCAGGAAGAAGAAACACCAATGTGCCAGCAGATTACATGGCGACAAGGTGGCAGAGATACAGGGAGCTTCCAGATAGTGAGGTGCAGGAAGGCTTCCTCTTCTCAATGAGGACTGAAGGTCATTTACCTAGGGCTCTCTATGTGGGAGACCAAGGTGGGTATGCTGCGGCTCCTTTTCAACAGGATTTCTTCGATCCCTATTTTGGGACTGGCCCGCCGGCTAACGTGCAGGGCCAACAAGAAGATCTGGTGGAGGAAGACATTCAGTCAAATGATGTGTTCATCGACTCAAATTCGGAAGATGCAGGAGCTTTGATGGTGGTTCCTCTGAATCCATCTCCAATCCAGATGATCCATGCCCCTGGTGCTGACTCAGAAGTAGGAGGGAATTTCCAGCTCATAGAAATCCCTGGAAACCTACAGCGTGTGGAAGAGTTCTTATTGTTTAATCAAGCAACTAATGCCCCCGTGGATCATCTTCAGAATCAGGAAGATCAAGTAGTCCCGGGTATTAGTCAGGTGGAGGTAGAAAAAGCTATAGAGGTCACAACTCTGGTCCAGTTGGATAATGTAGTGGCCACTAGAGAGCGAGAGGTAGAAATCCCTGTACTGGAAGGCCAGGGAGTGGGACAAGAAACGTCGGTATATAATTCCTTGTTAGCAGAACAACAGGAAGATCTGGTGGCTGTGAATAGGCAAGCGTGGAGCTCCCTCCCTGTTTCTGATGATGATCAGTACGACCCAGTGGTGGGGTAGCTGGATCAAGGAATCCAGAATTTGTCAAGATTCTCGTCGTCTGAGGATGAATCCTATCACCTGGAAGAGAGCTCTCCCCTCCCTATGTCAGAGCTGAGAGATGCTGAAATTGATGGTGCTAAAAGCAAGAATAGCAGCCACGTTTCGAGTATCAGCAGCAACTCATATTCAGATATGGACATCAGCCCTAGGGGAGTTTTTGAGCTTGGAGAATCTAGCAGGCCCAGAGGGAGAATCAGAAGAAGCCCATCCCCAGATATCAGATCAACCAAAAGCTCCAGCTCTAGCTCGAACTTAAGTGGTCAAAAGAGGAAGAGAAAAAGAAGGATGCCGCCAGTCAAGAGAGTTCAACCTCCACAGGTCCGAGTGACGAGGACGCTGAAAAAGAAGCTCCCCGGTATAAAATTTGGTAAGTGGGTGAGGCAGCCTACCTGGGATGAGGTAGAGGAGAGAATGCTGAAGAAAAAGGCCAAGTTATCAGACGCTGAGGACTCTAGTGTTGACGGAGACTCAAGGCACAGCTCTGATGAGGATAGAATTCAGGTGGCTTGGAGACTTCCCATTCTTAGGCCGGCTTTCTCTGATCCTATCAAGGAGCGAAAAAAGGAGGTAGGAATTAAAAGAGCTAGATCAGAAGGCCCCACAGAGAAATACCTAGTTGGAGATGATGGGGCTGGTTTCAGAAAAAAGGCCAAGTTCACTCTCCAACTGTTCTCGAGCTCAGAGGTGTCCTCCCCGAAAGAGCCTGAGCTTGAAGATGATGCTGAGAGTGTAATTAAACATGTGATAAGCCAATCTGAAGTGGAGGAGACTGCAGATTCCCAGACCGCAAGAGGGAATGCAACCCAGAACCAGCAGGTAGAGCAGGAGGAAGAGAGCAACAATGAGGTTCCCTCTGGTGAGAGGTTCCAAAGGGAGGAATTTGCTGATAGAGTCGCTGAAGAAACACCAGATGGAGCTGGTATCATTGAAGAGGAGGAAGAGTTAGGTGGCACTGGTGGTAGTGCAAGAAGAAGGACTCTTAGGTTTTGTTTCTTTGTCAAGCTGAGGTCTCAGGAAGCTGAACCAAATCAGCCCCAACAGGGGCCATGATAGGCGTTTCGTGGAATTGTAGAGGCCTGAATAAGGCCTCTACAAAACAGATGGTTTCCCGTTTGGTCAAACAGTATAAACCAAGTTTTCTAGGGCTCTTGGAAACAAAAATGTCAGCCGAGAGAATGGTGGCCTGGAAGGAAAGCTCTGGATTTAGCAAGGTGATTGCTGTTGGATCAGATGGGAGATCAGGTGGAATGGCCTTACTGTGGAATGATGAAGTTGACCTAGAAGTTCTAGTTTCTAATAAGAATTTTACTTTTGCTGTTATAACTAGTGCACCACATGAAAAATGGTGCTTAGGACTAGTGTATGGAGCCCCAGTTCAATCTGATAGGGCTTTGATTTGGAATAACATCAAGCTTTTGTCGTATTTCGTAGATTTCCCTTTAGTTCTATTAGGAGATTTCAACCAAGTCCTTAGCCAGACAGATAAAATGGGAGGTCTGCCTGTGCCAGAAGACATCAATACTGAACTTCATTCTCTCATTGATGAGAAAGGACTGAGAGAGGTTGAGCAGATTGGATTATGGTACACTTGGTCTAATAAGAGAGAAGAACCAGATACCATAGTGGAAAGATTAGACAGGGCTTTCGGCAATAAGGAATGGTTTGAGTTATTCCCCAACTCCAGGGTCAATAATTTACCAATAGTTGGTTCTGACCACAGCCCTCTGCTAATTGATACTAATCCTACAAGAAGAAAGAGAAGAAAGAACATCAGATTTGAATCCTTCTGGGCTAAGATGGAGCAAGCTGATCAAATAGTCAGAAGAGTTTGGAACTACCAAAAAGCAGCTCACCAAGCCCTTTCCCCTACTCAGTTCCTGGATGATAGCTTAAAATTCTCAATGCTACATCTTGCCAATTGGCATAGGAACACCTTTGGACAAATGGAGGCAAGAATTAAACTACTCACCAGTAAATTAGAGGCCCTCCAGAGAAGCAGCAATATGAGCAGGTACTCTGATATGCTAAAACAGACTGAAGTGGAGCTTAAGGATCTCCTTCAGAAGCAATCAGACTACTGGCAACAGAGAGCTAAAGTGAATTGGATGATTCAAGGAGAGAAGAACACCTCCTTTTATCATAAATGGGCAACCAGGAGGAAAAACACAAATATGATCCAAGGCATACTAAAGGAGAATGGTGACTGGACAGTCAAGGAAGATGAAGTTATTAACACCATCACAGATCACCTTAAAGTTGTTTTCACTACCCCTGAATGGTTCCCTCGCGATCCGGTTGGGGACATTCAGGAATCTGAGTTCCTAAACATGAATGTCAAGAAATTATCTGAGCAACAGAGATCTTTGTTAAGTAAACAGTTTAGCAGAGAGGAAGTTAAAAAAGCTATCTTTAAGATGAAATCATGGACCTCCCCAGGAGAAGATGGAATCCCAGCTGGATTTTATAAGAGATATTGGAGGACTGTTGGGAATGATCTCACTGACAGCATTTTAAACATCCTGAATGGAAATGGAATGCCACTTCATTGGAATAGAACCCAGCTGGTAATGATCCCTAAGAAGAAATTACCTCAGATGGCTGCTGATTTTAGACCTATTGCATTATGCACGGTCAAGTATAAAATCATTGCCAAAATCTTATCTACCAGATTGAAAGGGAGTATTGGTAGCTTAATATCAGAGTCTCAGAATGGCTTTGTTCCAAAAAGAAGCATTACTGAAAATGTGCTCCTGGCTCATGAAGTGGTTCACAGTTTGAGAAACAAGAAGAAGGGTGACAAAGGAATAGCTGCAATTAAACTGGACATGTCTAAGGCTTATGACAGACTATCTTGGAATTTCTTAGAGAAAGCTTTAACCCAGATGGGCTTCCCTCACAATTGGATCAATCTCATTATGGACTGTGTCCAGTCTGTGAGTTATCAAGTAGTGGTCAATGGAAACACTTCCCCCTCTTTCTCTCCAAACAAAGGACTGAGACAAGGTTGTCCTCTATCCCCTTACCTCTTCATCATAGCGCAGCAGTTTATGTCTGCTTGGCTAGAGGCCAAGGTAGAGTCAAACAAAAATCTGGGAGTACAGTTATCAAGAGGTGGTCCCAGGATCAGTCATCTAATGTATGCAGATGATTGCATACTATTCACAGAGGTAAACTATCAAGCCACTACTGATATTGCCAAGACTTTGGATCTGTATGCAAGATTTTCTGGGCAAAGACTCAATTTTGAGAAATGTTCTATCCTCTTTAGCCCTAACACCCCAGATGAGCTCAAGACACACATGCATTACTTACTGAATATTCATAACTCTGGTCTGGGAGGAAAATACCTAGATGTTCTGGTCAACTTTCAGGAACAGAAAAGAGAGATTTTTCAGGGACTAATCAACAAACTCAAGGAAAAATATGGATCCTGGAAAGCTAAGTTGTTGAATCTTCCAGGAAGAATTACCTTGGCTAAACATGTGCTTGGTTCTCTCTCCATATACCCATTGAGTATTTTCAGAATCCCTAAGTTCATCCTAAAGAAAATGGACCAAATGACTGCAACCTTCATCTGGAAAGAGGAGCTGGAAGGCAGAACTATTCACTGGAAATCTTGGAAGACAATCACAAAATCCAAGCAGGAAGGTGGACTGGGAATCAGATCAGCTCAGGGAATGAATAAAGCACTTCTAGCTAAGCATGTGTGGAATATTATGAGGGATAATAACTCATTGCTGGTCAGGGTCTACAAGGCCAAATACTTAAAAAACATTGGAATCACTAGGGTTACAGTGAAGTCTGGGGATTCTTGGGGCTGGAGATCAATTGTGAGCTCTAGAGACTTGATTCTGAATAACCTGGGATGGAAGATAAACAATGGAAGGAGAACCAGATTGGAGGACCAATGGATTCCCTCTATACACAATCCCTTGGGTGAAGACAATCATGTAGCTCAAAACACTGATTTAAGAGTGTAACATCTTATCCAGAATGACAGAACTTGGAGAACACCTTTAGTCAGAGCTATATTCCCTCCTCAGATAGTTCCTCACATTTTAGCTCAGAGGATTCCCAGAAATTCAGAAATCCCTGATGAACCAATCTGGAGAGAGAATAGGAATGGAATTTACTCAGTCAAGAAGGGTTATCATCTAGCTATGACTACCATAGGATGCCCTGACTTAAGAAGAAAGAGCTTATGGGACAGGATCTGGAACCTCAAAGTGCCATACAAGCTATGTGTATTTTTGTGGAGATTATGCAGCAAAGCTCTGCCTACAGCAGTAAACCTACATAGAAGAAAAATCATTGACTCTTCACTATGTGCCAGATGTGGTTGTACTGAGGAGGATGAAATGCACCTCTTTATCCATTGTAATGAGTCAGTGGAGTTTTGGGAATCTTCACCAGTTAAACTCACAGATGATGGCTCACAAAGATGGAAGTTTGTAGACTGGTTCCAAGTTTGGGTTGAGAGAAATCCATCAAAGGAAAACCTCAGCATGGTGGCATTTCTTCTATGGGAGATCTGGATTCAGAGAAATAAAAAAGCAATGGAAGATATTCACCTAGAACCTAGAACCTGTTTGCAGGTAGCTCTAGCAAAATACACGATGTACAAAAAACAGGCTGTGGTCAGCGAACCTGAAGGAGAAGAACCAGCAGATCCTCCTGAACTAGCTGAAATCATCGACAGGCCAACAGATCATCCTGTCGACTCTCCTTTCACTACTGAACCATGTTTCGAAGCCCTAGTGATGGTGGACGGCTCATTCCAGAAGAGAAGAAACATTGGCACTGCAGGATGGTCTATTAGATCTGGAAACAGGGTCATCACTGGCTCTGATTTCTTCATCAGCACGTCCCCACTCCATGCAGAGGCTGAAGCATGCTGGAGGGCAATTAAAGCAGCGGAAAGAACTAAGGTTCTCAGCATTCGACTGCTCACAGATTCATCCGAATTATTGGCGGCACTCAGAGATGTGGAGTTAGCGCCTTGGGAGATTAGAAATATTGTGGAAGACATTAGATGGCTCCTTCGATATTCTTTTCTTTCTTCTAGATTTATGAAAGTTAGTAGAAGTGTGCTAGTAAAGGAACATGATGCAGCCATAGGGCTAAATCGTACCATGTGTAATTTTTAATGTTTTATATATAAAGCTTATTTTCAAAAAAAAGTTTTGCTCAATGAGGTAAAACTTAAAAATTAGAACACCTGTAGAATTGTAAATTGTTGAAGATAAGTCGTATCAATATTTGAGCTAATTACAAGAGCTACACTCACTAATTAAACTATGCAGCCTTGAATTTGAATACCATTCACTTACATTAACACTAAGGGCCTATTTGCTAGAGGTTATTTCCACCATGTACTGAACTGAACCGGACTGAACTGAATTAAACTGAACTGAACTGAAGTAAAAATGATGTATTGAAAAATGAAATCAGCATAACTGAATTACATCAAATTACATTTTCACTTCACTTCACTTATTTACAGATAAGATCCGGCAAACATGGCCTAATTCCCTTCAATATGTAATTCTCAGAGCTATATATGAACTAATCCCAGAGAATTCGACCCACAACTCTCGATATCACTTGCATCGAGTTCTTTCCCAAAATGGGGTTAAATTAAAAACAAATTCAATATGTAGGTTGAAAATTTTTGGATTTCTAGTTTTAGGTGTTTCGCATTTGCCAAATGCGAAACAAGCATAGTTCGCATTTGGCAAATGCGAACTATCAATTTTTTTTTTTTTTTTTTTTAAGAATTAATCCTAATGGGCAGCCACGTTGGATTATATTTCGCATTTGCCAAATGCGAAACAGGCATAGTTCGCATTTGGCAAATGCGAACTAGCTAATTTTTTTTTTTTTTTTTAATTTTGTGCGAACGTGGATTGTTGGGGAAAAAAAAAAAAAAAAAAAAAAGGATAGTTCGCATTTGCCAAATGCGAACTATGCCTGTTTCGCATTTGGCAAATGCGAAATATAACCAGATAAATTGCGGCCAACATTTCTGGTTCACACATACAGCAGATATAATTTCAAAGCTTCTCCTCATCCCCTTATCAAAAACCAGATCTACAATCCGATTTGATTTTTCGCCCAAAATCTACAATCCAAAGCAAACCCCGAATCAAATAATATTGATCGGTTTAAGATTCGGTGATTATTGGGTGGATCGGTTTTGGCTTTTTTGGACAATCAACGGGCAGTGCCGGACAGGCAGCGGCCGCGGCGGCTGGCAGCGGCGGTTCTTCAAAGGTAATTCAGTAATTGTGTTTGATGCCTAAAATAATTGTATGAGTTAGTAGAATATGGGTGAAGTTTTTTATAATTTTGGTTATAATGAATGATTCTAAGTTTATGTAGGTTTTGCTCCCCATTGGTTTAGTTCGTAGAGTGCTATTCTGAATTTTGGAGCTCACAGACAGATTTCTTAGCAAGTTTTGAAGCTTATAAACTCAAAGGTTACTTCTTAAATTGGCAATTTACTTTTGTGATTTTTTATATACATTTGTTAACTTAGTATTATTAATATGCTTATGAATTTATACAAATGATTAGAAAATATTAGTAAATAAAGTTCTAAAATTTGAATAAATATAAGTGATTATGGTTGTGAATAAAAATTTGCTTATACTGTGGTATTTGATTTTTTGAATTAGTATGAGGCCGTTGATGATCAATTTGTACTGGGGTGGTCGAATTGTTTTTTATCCTGGTCATGGTGTCTGCTATGATCCACCAACTCCAAGGAACACAATTACAATTTGTCGAAGGCTAAACTATTCCGAATTGGTTGACCTGATTTATGCTGGGACCGAACTTCGTAGGGATGCGGTCAAGCTAACGGTGTTTTACCGGTACCCTGAAATTGTTGGGTCGAGCAAAATGTATTCTCCACTGAAGCTGCAAGATGATACTGGCGTGGAGAAATTTTTTGAGGTTGTTGATCAATTATCATCAATTTTTGCTGATCTTTTCATAGAGACCGAGGCAGTATCTAGACATGAAACCCAATACTCCTTTACTTCATTGTTAAATGCCTTTCATCCTCCTAATCGCCCTAGTTCATCGAACTATCCACTTCATCCTCCCAATCGCCCTAGTTCATCGAACTATCCACTTCATCCATACCCTCAACATCATACCCCTTCTACCCCTTCTATGATAACTGGCCAGTTTAGTCAATCCACCAGAATTGAAGAAGAGTTGTATACCTCCCAATTTTCAAATGCATATGATGATTTTGGTGGTGATGAATTTGATGTGAGGGTCACTGGTGGCGGTGGCGGTAATGGTGGTAATGAAGATGGAGGTAATGGTGATGATGAAGATGGAGGTAATGGTGGTGATGAAGATGGAGCTAATGGTGGTGATGATGATGAAGATGATGACGACGACTACCATTGGGAAGAACATGAAGAAACTTCTGCTCCACCATCTTCCGATGAAGAGAGTGAGGAGGTTGAACCCGATTCATCTGATTCAGATTGTAATTCTGTAGATTCAGATGAAGATGCAGAACATGATACTGATCTTGGCAATACGAACTTTGGAGGTATGAGATTCGGGACATCTAGTAGTAACTCTAGGGTGTTGCATTTTTTGAGTGATATTGGAGATGACAATAATCCTGACCCAACTGATGATGGAGATATCGCAGGAGCCCCAATCTATAGTCGAGAAAATCTGTTGATTAAGTGTGGCATGCTTTTTGATAGCAAGGATGAGTTGAAAAAGGCTGTCAGTTTTTGGGGTGAGCGCCACAATAGAGAGCATTATGTGACAGAAAGCAAGGCTAACACATGGGCTGCAAAATGCAAGTCAAAAGACAATTGTGGCTGGCATGTTCGTGCTGTTCTAAAAAGCACCCACCACATGTGGCAAATTACTAGATGGGTGAAGAAGCATACATGTGTTGGTATTAATCGATCTAGTTGTCATGCAAATTTGACATCTACAATGATTGCGGGTGAGATTCGACATCTTGTGGAAGACAATCCACTCCTAGCTGTGAAAACTATCTTGCAAGATGTAAAGGAAACCTTGGGCATGAACATTTCCTACACGAAAGCATGGTATGCGAGATTGAAAGCCATAGACATGATTTATGGTACTTGGGAGGAATCATTTGCGAAGTTGTCTACATACTTCCGTGAATTAAAACGCGCAAATCCTTCCACCGTTGTTCAGTGGAAATTTCATAGTGGTGGACAGGTAAACCAAAAAATTTTTAAATATGTATTTTGGGCATTCCATCCTGCAGTGGAGGCTTCTTACAGCTGCAGGCCTGTGATCAGTGTTGATGGAACCTTTTTAAAAGGTTCTTATAGAGGGAAGCTGCTTGTGCCTGTGTCACATGATGCAAACGGCTATATATTGCCCATTGCTTTTGCCATTGTTGATGAGGAAACAACGGCAAGTTGGACTTGGTTTATGACCCAACTTCGGTTGTTTGTCGTGACAGATCGTCAACCTGTTTGTGTGATTTCTGATAAGCACGCTGGGCTTAAAAATGCCATGACCAATTTGGCTGAGTGGCAAGAACCAGTTGGATACCATCGCCTTTGTTTGAGACATCTCAAGAGTAACTATGGTAAAAGATTTGGTTCGAACGTTTATCAGAAAAATCTAGTATGGCTTATCGGTTCTGCAAAACAACAGCGTAAGGCAAAGGTGCATTTGAAGGAACTGAAGGGACTAAACCTTGAGGGATATAAGTATTTACATAAATATCCCAAAGAAATGTGGTGTGTTTCTTATGATGATGACAATGCTAGGTGGGGTATTTTAACAACAAATATTTCTGAGAGCTACAACAATGTCTTGAGGGGAGTGAGACATTTACCAATCACGGCTTTAGTCAATGCCACACTGTTAAGAACTGTTCATCTATTCGCAAAGAGATCAAAAGAAGCGAATAAGTGCAGGTAATTCAGTTTAATACTAGGTCAATTATTAATTTAAATTTGACGGTGATGTTGTTTTGATACATGTTTATTTTTATTTAATGAAGTGAGGCGCTACCGAAGAAGGTTATGAAGACATTCAAGCGTAGCGAGAAAGCTGCAATGGGGCACCGTGTTGAGTTGTTTGATTTTACAAATTCGGTGTACAAGGTGACAACCAAGTTGAGGCCACAGTTTGGGACAGGTGGTCATACGCATACTGTGAAATACAACGAGAATTGGTGCTCATGTGGGAAATGGCAAATGTTCCGAATGCCATGTTCTCATGCATTGGCTGCTTGTAGGCACAGGCGCGACAATCCCCACGACCTTTTCAATGAAGTCTACTCCGTCCAAACTTTCAAAGCTCAATATGCACTTGGATTCTCACCTCTAAGAGATGAATGTCTTTGGAGCTCATCAAGTAGGATTATTTTGCCTAACAAAGACATGTTCAAAAAGAGAAAGCATGGTAAGCTTGGAGAGAGAAGAATACGAAATGAAATGGATCAAAGGTCACGCTCGTGCTCTATTTGTAGGGGAACTGATCATGACAAGAGAACATGTAATTTTCGTTAGAGCTGATTTTTCATTTTCCTTTGAAGCAGAACTTTATTGTACTATGATACGTAATTTTATGGTGCTTTTTTCTACTTGTGTGTTAAAATGGTTCAAACTTGAAATCACACTAGTACGTACGAAATTGTTTCACATTAGTCTTAGTTTTTATTAATGAAAGTACTTTCATAGAATCATAGAATCATACAATCATACAATCAAACAGGACCTATTGATGAGGTCCTCCAAGATGATGACCAGTCCCACATTGAGTCGGGCGCCTAACACGTCTAGTGCGTCTAGGTAAAACAGGACGAGAAGTAGGGATAGTCATATCATGGTGATCTGCATCACCCTCATCACCCTCATCGTCAAGCTCGTCAAAATCAATATGACGGCCAGCCTGATCACCCTGCCCAAACATAGGAGAAGCCGTAGTCGGTGGAATGCTAGAGGATGCAAAACTCTGGCTAACAAATGGAGTGTGGAATCCCAATGACTGCTACTGCAAATTACTGAATGCTGCAAATCCCAATGGCTGATGTGAGGGACCTGACTGTGAAGAACCACCTTGGTTCGAAGTTGCATCACTAAATTGTGGAATAAGCTGATCTCGAGTGCGTCTGCCACCTTGGCGTCGTACTCTAACCCTGGGTTGTATGTCAACCTGAACATGGTCAACTGGTGGGGGGGCTTCAGCTTGTTGGTGTTGCTGAGGAAGACGCAACTCGATGGGATCCCGAGCATATGTGTAGAAAGGTGCGGCATATCGATCCATCTGTGCAAATGTGCCTTCATCCATAGAGCATCCAGGGTGTTGCATGGCTGACTGAGACATTTGATGCATATTTGCCACTCCTTCTTCCTAAAAAAAAGAATGTGAATAAGCTTGTAGTTGAAATAATATTAAAAATTATTTCTAAAATAAGATGAAGATAAATGAAGTACTTACAAATAAAGTAGCTCTGCTCGTGCTTCCTTGAAAGCCTTCATAATGCATAGGCAGTCGTGCAGGATTCTCTATATATCTCACAGTCCTCGTCATATACCAAGCCATGTATTCAGATAGATCACCTTGTTCACTGCCTTGTACAACGCGCTCTCGTCGCTCAGACCAAGTAGTCACATACTCACGAAGTCTATGTTCCCAATTAGTATTAGGTCTGCCGCGACGATTATGACTATGGATGTTCTTGAACTCGGCCTGTGAATGTAGTCTATTGACTGGTATATGTTGATGGAAGCCGAATTGCCGGAGGACACGGTCAGGGCAATGTGGCTCAGCAACATGCCAACAAATGAGGTACACTGCAGACATCCATATATCACGACCAGCTGAACAGTAAGCAGGAATGGAATCCAAAACTTCCTGTGTATACGGTTGCCATATAAACTGAACACGTAAAATAATCACTTTAGTTTAGATAATATAATATATATTATCAAAAGATAAAGATTAAAGATATAAATAAAAAAATGTTGACCTGATTATGTTGCATGCTTCCCAATTGATCGCGATACGCAGCAAGAACGAACCTTGAAGTCTTGGATAAATCTAAGGGACCTTTCCACCTGTATGAATAAGAAAAGAAATCAATATCACATACAGTGAATTAATATCAAAAATGATTAAAAAAACAAGACTCACTTATCTCCGTATCCATACTCATACACTGTAACCGGCTTCTCAACACGTGGACACAATGTTGGGATTCTCTCCCAAGCCCAAAGCTAATCACAAAAATAAATTAATGTTTTGTAACATAAAATTTTAGTAATCAAATATAAAATAAGAAACAATATTTAAAATTATACCTGTAATAATACTTGAGCACCAGCAATGTCCTTTTTCTTGCACAAAGCACCATCACAAAGATTTCTATACAGTTGGGCAAGAACAGCTCCGCCCCAACTATACTGTGATATAGCAGCAAAATCAAGCAACATAGGCAGATACAACAGTGGCACCGCACTACCACTGGTATCACACAGCAACAAACCACCAAGAAGTAACATAATAAAACACCTAGCTCGTTGCTGACTTGTTACTGGTGAAGTGTCTGGAGCTGGTGTATACAGATGTGCAGCTAGGGTAGACAACAGAATTCGACCCTTTTGAATGGATTGTTCCGGCGGTGTGAACCCCAAAAAGTCATGAATCATGACTTGCCACTCCTCTAATGTACGGGTCGTGTCTGTACCTGTCACAGGAAGGCCATCTAAAGGCAAACCCCAAAGCACTCCCACATCTTGCATTGTGACAGTTGCCTCACCAATAGGAAAGTGAAATGTATGTGTCTCTGGACGCCAACGCTCCACAAGGGCTGTGATAAGTGAGTGATCAACTTTAATATGACCAGAGCCTAACACACCATAAAAACCAGCCACCCTAATGTAATGTAACACCTCAGATGACAAGCGATGAACTATTCTCCACAACTCTCCGTCACACCTCCTAACTTGGAGGGTTTCATCAAGAACGCCATCATATACCTTCCTAGCACGATGCTCAGTATGCATGAACAATACTTCCGTGGATAGTGGTCCAGGATGAACCATGGTAATATAGGTACTCAGACACCTATTTAAAAATATTTGTCAAACCTGAGAAGTAGAAAAAATCTATAAATGAACTGCAGCAAATGGACACAAAACTACGTTTAAAGACTACTCTAAATGCAGAAATTCAAGTACTCCATATCATTTCTAACAAGACTGAAAGTTCACAAACAACAACATGGAAAATGCATAAAATTTAAGCAGTTCATTAGGCAAAAATGTACACATACAACTATGATCAACTTTGCACCATTTTAACACACAACTAAGCATAATTCGCATTTGGCAAATGCGAACTAGCATAATTTGAATTTGGCATTTTTCAAATATTAATATTACCCGGAAATTACCCGTCGCCGCCGCAAACTCGCCGTCGCCGCCGCAAACTCGCCGTCGCCGCCGCAAACTCGCCCTCGCCGCCGCTCGTCCCCGCTCGTCCGCCCTCGCCGCCGCTCGTCCGCCCTCGCCGCCGCTCGTCCGCCGCTCGTCCCCGCTCGTCCGCCCTCGCCGCCGCTCGTCCGCCCTCGCCGCCGCTCGTCCGCCCTCGCCGCCGCTCGTCCGCCCTCGCCGCCGCTCGTCCGTCCTCGCCGCCGCTATTCCCCGCTCGTCCCCGCTCGCCGCTGCTCGTCGTCCCCGCTCGTCCCCGATCGCCGCCGCACGAACTCGCCGCCTTACGAAACCAGTCGCCGCCGCCGCACGAAGTCGCCGCACAAAAATCCGAGCCGCCCGAAAATTGCCAAGCTCCAAATGCGAAAATCAGATCCGTTTTGGATCTGATTTTTAGGGAATTAAATTAAAAAAAAAAAAAAACAAGTTCGCATTTGCCAAATGCGAACTATCACCTATTTCGCATTTGGCAAATGCGAATTACCTGTACACGTGGCCAAATCCACGTGTTTTTATAAATTTAAAAAAAAAAAAAAAAAATGATAGTTCGCATTTGGCAAATGCGAACTATGAGCTAGTTCGCATTTGCCAAATGCGAAACACCTATAATCAGAAATAATAAAAAAAAACGCCCCATAAATTAAATTTTTTTTTTTTTCCATCACAAAACAGTAAATTTTTCCACTTGCATCCAATTCCTTCTGGAATTCCGTGAATTCGAACGACATTCGGAGGCATCGTAATCCGGCGAATTCGAACCGCAGCTCTCAACATCACAGTCCATCCCTTTTTGCGCCGGCGAATTCGAACCACAGCTCTTGGTATCACTCCGATCCAACACGGCCTTGTCGAAATCCGGCAAAGTCGAAGAGCAGCAGCTCTCTGCGTAGTAATTAGCTTCTGGGTAGACTGAAGCATATTCATCAGCCATCGGAATGCAAGAACTCTCACGGCGGCGCTTCTTGACCTCCATTGTTCTGTTTTCTTGATGTCGGCGTTTCTTGGAGGAATCGTGGTTGTTGAGATTCCGGCGTTTCTTTGAGGTGCGGTCCATTTGTGGTGACGAAGATATCAGCGCCGGCGCCGGCGCCGTGCCGAGAGGGGTTTTTGGATTCGGCATAGTATTTTTGGTTGGGCAAGAAGTTGAATGCTCTCTGTGGATTGAGTTGGTAAATAGTTTCCTTTTCTTTGATGTGTGACTGTGTGAGAAATGAAGGCTGCGGTTGCACTCTGGCAGCCAAATTTATAAGCAGAGTTGACTAGTTGACTTGATTGAATCCTATTGTTGACAGAATTTTGCTACAGCATACCAAACCAAAAAAAATTTATTTTTTTATTATTTACCTTGTTGACACCCTCAAATCTTATCTTTACTGATTATTGCACTATTAATTATTTAGAATTGGGATGCTTATCTATACTTATTTCAATTCAATTTTGATCAAATATAATTTAATATAAATTGATTAAATCCATCTTAATTAAGTTATATTGTTAGCAAATTTTTACATATTTCAATCTTCCTCAATCTCTTCTCTAGTAATACTAGTTACCAACACCACTTTTGCAAGTGTTTTCGTGAACAATGATCCAAACTACAAAACCATTCGAACTAAGAGGTACCAATTGCTTTTGACATGCTTTTTAAGAAAGCTAATGTGGCGCTGATATGGGTGGTAGAGTTGGTAAAGTGTATGAGAGAAGGTTAATAGTTTATAATATAATTATTTTGGGACAGACCAAAAAGGAAATTGGATACATCTCTTTAGGACGGAGGGAGTACTAGTCAGGTGTAAATTTCTGTAGTTCGAAAAAGAGATGTAATGAAGATGGTTTATTTAGCTACGACAGAACAAATTTAGATGAGAAAATGTAAGAAATTTAATATATTGTCACTCACAAATGTATTAAATTTTCTAAAATCAAGCAATTGTATTTTGAAAAACTTGTAGCAATTGAAAAAAGTTCAATTCTTGTTCATTCCAAAACTGTAGGGTTCACTTGATCAATCCTAAAAACTATTGTGGCTCAGTTGGTAGTTTACTGAAACCTTGGGAGGCATTTTGCAAATGACACCTCGACTATTTATTTGCCGTCTGACTGAGTGCGTCCAACCAAGCACTTGCCGCTCGGGAAAGCTCCAATTCGAGGAGAATCGCCAAAACACCTGAACACTGATGAAAACTAGGGTTTCGGAATTCGGTAAACTCTCTAGTTTCCCACTTCATTTCCTATAATGATGCTGCATTTACTGCATTTTAATGTTTCGCCCACGCCCAGCTACTTGTGCGCCAGAGAGCTCGTGTGTCTGTGTTTTTTTTCCCTTTTTGAATGATGATTATCAATGTTGTCAGATTATTGATTGTAAGTTCAGTTTTGGACCACAAAGGAATCAGCATATGTAAAAAAACACGCAATTTGAAGAAATTGATTTATAAATGTTCAAATGGTATAGAATATACTCTTCCACGTGAGAATCCTGCTTCATTGTACAGCTTTTTTGTTTTTGTCAGATATGTTGAGGTCTGGTCTGCTCATTTGTTTTTAGGAAATTTCCAGTAAATTGCAAATCATTTCAGAAAGATGGAACCTTTATTTGTAAAATGTGATGTTTGCAATATTTTTTCTGAAAAAGATTCTTAAGTTCGATGTCGAGCAAATGTAAGTCGAGAAACTGGACTCATTATGTGTATGAAGTATTTGAGAAACTGAATTTCTTTTGTTAAATGGAGGGAGTACATATAGGCATGGCTTTAATAATGAATATGAATTGCATCCTCCCTTCCACATGAAGAGTGATGTTTATGTGGCCTAATACGAATTCCTTCATCCGCTCAACATGAAGAATTGTGATTCTATGCCTCTTTGTGACAGAGCAAGTACTTAGTAGTTATATTATACTTCACCTTGAAAGTTTTTCTCCACCTCCATTCTGAGAAGTGGAGTTTTATTTGAAGATAGGTTGTAACCGCCTTTCCAGGAGGTTCATTGAGTTTGTTGCTAACCATAATGCCGTGAAATAGTCAGATTCATTTATCAGATACATCACATTTGACAAGTTGAGAATTAACTGAAACAGTTTAAGGTGTCGAATACATTTGTGGGAAGTAGAAATTTTATTTGATATGTCTAGTGATCAATTTGTTTCTGGCTCTTATTTTCTTTTATGCTGTGTTGTAGCTATAGTATGCTGAGGGAAAAAAGTAATGAACTAACTGGAAACTTCATGGAGAACGCATCTGATCATGTATTTGACTCTGGTGAAACGGAATGCTTTCTGCACATTGACACTAATGAGGATGGTTTTCATGATGATGATGAGCTCTCGACAAGCATCAGTTTCTGTTTTGGCAAAGATGACAAATGTATTGAACAATTTCTAGATATGCCTTGTGACGATGCTACAGAGCCACAATTAGGGATGACATTTGGTTCCAGGGACGAAGCTCTAGATTTCTTTGTGGCATATGGAAGACAGACAGGCTTCTCTGTCCGCCTTGGTAATAAATGGCGGTCCCGCGTCAACAACATGGTGATTGGACAAGATTTCGTTTGCTTCAAAAAAGGTTTTCACAAAAAGAAGAAATATCCGCAGAAGAGAGTTCGTTGTCCACCACCTGTCACTAAGGAAAACTGTCCAGCCATGCTGAGGGTTAAAATAAAAACTGGAGGCATGTGGGAAATTACCAAGTTTGTGAAAGAGCACAATCACAGTCTCATGTCTCCTAGTAAAGTTCCATGCCCAGTTCCTGCAAAAAAGCAGGTATGTATATGTTTGCAGCATCATTGAACAAAAACCTAGTGTGTTTTGCGCTTCCATGAGTTATTTTGCTATGTTTCAGGAAAAGGATCAGAGGATTCCGGAACTGACCTAAGTTCTTTCTTGAATTCTTTTGATATGTTTCAGGACGACAAGGATCTAAGGATTCAGGAACTGATGTTGTTTCAGGGTGAACAGGACCAGAGGATACAGGAACTGACAATGGAACTTAACTATGAAAGGCAGCAGAACAAGAGGCGGTGTGCAGCTTACCAAGAACAGTTGGAGACAGTGTTGAAATATATCGACGATCACACCGACCATTTATCAAGAAGTGTTAAGGCTGCAGTTGAGCGTTTACGAGATGTTGAAAAGAACACATAGATGGCATTAGAATAGCCTTAGTTTGTTCTGTACAAAATTTTATCCCCATAGGCTCATTGTTTTCTGTTTTACCTAGTACTAAGTTAGCAGTACTTAGGTTAATATGAGCCTGCGGGGATCAACATGTGCCAAAAACCATTTTGACTTGTAACTTATGGTTCTCAACATCAGTTAGGAAAATGTTCAATGACTTGCAAGAATGTTTAAACTTTAAAGTGTCACTTGCCAGAATTTATAGCTTTTGGTACTTATGATGTTCATTCTCAATCTACTCTAATGGTAATGTCATCTTCTCTTTTTCTTGAGAAGTGATGCAGCTTGTATAATCATTTTATCAACTTCGTCAAGATCCGGTACTTTTGCACTTTCCCCTGGCAACTTCTGCCTTCTTGAATCAGCCGATATCTGCCTCAGATGCTCTTCAAAGTCATCCTTCTCAACACTCTTTTGCGGAAGAAGCTTTTCAAAAGCATCCAAATAAAGATGCTTTTCTTCACCCTTCTCTTCAACCTCTGAGTCACTTTCACTCTCAAAAATATCTGATAAGGCCTCTGAATCTGAATCGATCTCAGAATCAGACGTTGACTCATCACCCTCCTTTTCACTCTTAGCCATTATCTCTTTCAACCTGTCAGACCTCTCATATTCAGAGTCAACAGTTTCAGCAATCACAGACTGGTTATTCTTGAAACCAGCATTCTTAGTTTCGGCTTGTGCTTGAAGAATCTCAAGTTCCTGCTCGAGCCTGGGAATATATCGCCTAACAGCATGTAAGGCATCTCTGTACTTGGATTTATCCAAAGCCTGCAATGTGATTTGGAATAAGATACAGAACAAAAAGAAAAACAAAATCAAAAAACCATATACGGACAAGAGAGGATGAATCAAACCTTCTTCCTAGGAAGAGTGATTCGAGGAGACATTATCTCTGTTGGTGGCTGAGCGTAATTCTTCCCTCGATACATAATGATGGTATCCTCATCCTCAATATCAAGCACAATGCCGCCACTCAATCGAGCTAACTCGACAGCAATCTCCTTGACCTCATCTGGGGTGAAAGTCTTAACAATCACTTTTAAAGTCTGATGCTTTTTCCAGTGCAAATGCATATTCAAGATCACACCTTGGTAAACACCCCGCCTTCCAACAGGCACGTAATTCTTACATTTCTGGCCCATCTTCAGAAAGTAAAAATGCTCTTCTGGGGTCAGAATCTCAGGATCATGAGTAGTTTCAGCAGTCTCTTTAGGCTCAATCTTTTTAAGAGCTGTCAGAAGCTGCTCCTCTTTCCTCCTGGCCTAAGATCATAAATGGCAAATGAAGGCCAGCAAATAAGTTCAACAGAAGCAAAAACTGCACTTCATAACCATTAAACTCTTTTCAACATTCATCATGCTCAACATGAGGAACAAGCTAAACACACACAAGCAAACCAGTATATCTTAGGACAAATTAGCCCCCATTAAATCCCTTTTCTACATTCATTAAGCTCTATAGAAAAAAGACTTGCAAAAAACACATACACACACAGTGAACCTAGAATCATAGGATAAATTTCCTGAAATAAAACAACAAAACAAATAGGAAATTTGTTCACCTTCTTCAATTTGAAAAGGATTTTTTCTTCAGCTGTCATTCTCTGCAAATCCCTCTTCTTTTTATACCTAAAGAACTTCAACCATCTGGTCACAGCCCTCTTGCCCTTGAGCTTCTTCCTCTTCTTCGTCACCTCACCGGAACCACCATCATTATCAGCAGGAATTCCACTTTTCTCAACACCATTTACAGAACTGCATAAAACCCTACCGGAATGCATCCACGAGATGCCGCCAAGATTAAATCTTTGCACCAGCCTAAAACCATTTCCACTAAAGGGTTCTCCAAAAGACTTGCAATTTACATCTTTCTGATTCTGACTAGTCCAACAGAGTGTAAAAAATTTGTCAAAATACTAATTACAAATGAAATTAGAAGCAAGCAAAAATATTTCAAAAAGCATACCTGGGTTTATGGAGAATTGAATGGTGCAGACATGTTAAGGACATGAAATGAGCTCTCCTCGGAGTTGTGGAGGTAAATAGTGCTGTTCGTCGAATGGTGAACATCATCTTCATCATCTAGGAATTGCAGAAAACTATGAATTGAGATTCTGGGATTTGTTCGCGGGGAAGAGGTTTTCGGCTATAAGCAGAATGGGCTCACGTTTTCAAAATTGGGCTTTGTTTTGGGCTCGGATAGTTCTTTCTTTTCCGCTCTACTCAATTTAGTTAGTTTTTCATGATTTTCAGATTGCAATTTAGTTCTAACAGAAATTCTTCTCTGGCGCGGTTTGCTTTCACCTTCGGCACGGCGGCACCGTTAAGGATCTTTGTAGTCTTCTTCAGGTACGTTTGTTGATCGAATCCTTATTAAAATCCCTGTTTGGGTTTTTCCTTAATCTAGCTTTGTGGATCTAGAAACGGTGTTCGAAGAAATTCATGCTACCTGTTTGATAAAATTCCTGTATCAAAACTAGTTTGTTCTCTTCCGCTTGAAGCTCTTGATTCCTGCACATAGAATGTTTTTCAATAAGAAACCTTGGTAATTGAGTGATTTTTGTTTTACAGATGTAAAATGGAGTGATCAGCTGTCAGTATGGTACAATTTAGGTGATTTTAGCGTACTGCAATTTCGTGGCTGATGATACAATTTAGGTAGTCTGTTTGTATAGTTCTTAATTGTGGTGAGCTGATGATGCAATTTAGGTGCCTGTGATCTTTTTGTGTATTGGTTTATTGGTATCCAGTTGCTTCTTCCTCTAATCGAATGTTGCCACACTTAGTTCATTTGAGTGTAACGTGTAATGAAGTATGATGTCCTTTGTTCTGATCTTTCCTTAAAAGCTCTCTAAATTAGTCTCATGTCTTTTTGCTATTCAGGCAGTGTGTGAACCGGCATTGTTTATTGAGTAGACTGTAGACATATATGGATGCTAATGAGGGTGCAAGGAGGCGCCTGCCGGCATGGATGTTGGGTGGTCAGGCTGGGAATGTAAATGGTGGAGATGAAGTTAAGGAAGGTAATGAAAATGAGGAAAAAGTTGGAAAACCTGCTAGGAAGGCAAAACCAAAGGTGCAGAAGGAAGTGAAGAAGAAAGGTAAAGCCAGCTTAAAACAACCGTCAGTAATTGTGAGACGTCAATTAAGGAAAGGAGGTAAGAGGGAAGTGACTCCCGATGATGACGATGATGAGATCATTCTTGATGATGAATTCCACGAGGAAGCTCCAAGGGAAAGGAGGAAATCCAGGAGTAAAGACAAAGCATGTTTACAGATTGAAACTGATGAGGATTTTGAACTTGGTTTGAAGGATGATGTGTTCCGCGATGAAGCTCCTAAGGAGAAGAGGAAGTCTAGGAAAAAGGTCAAAACAAGTTCTGAGATTGAAACTGATAAGGATTTTGAAATTGGTTTGGAGGATGACGAGTTCCACGAGGAAGCTCCTAGAAAAAAGAGGAGCTCTAGGAAAAAAAACAATACATGTTTAGAGACTGAAACTGCTAAGGATGTTGAAGGGGATGGAGAAGCTGAAGATCTGACTGTGGAAGATTTAGTCAGCATTGCAAAAGAGTATGTTGAAGAAGATGATAAGAAGGTTGCTGGCAATCAAACTCGGGATACAAATGTGGGATCGTTTGAAAACCCAGGGGCTAGCTCCTCCAGTATGGCTGAGAACTCGACGACTGATACTGGTCTGAAACCAGCTGTGACCACTTCTATGAGCATGTTAGAATTGATGTTGGGGCCTTTGTATAAGAAACACAGCGAGCAAGAAAAGGAAAAGAAACTGGATTTGGAGTACTCGAGTTTCAAATATGAAGAGATCAAACAGCCTAGAGCTGAAGTTGTTGCAGAGCCCTCGGTTGCAGTGCCAAAGAAGAAGAAGAGCAGTCTCAAAGATATGGTGGCAATGTATCTTGACTAGCACCTGTAATTCTGTTGTTTGTTTGCTTAATAAGCCATATTTTAGAACAAGTATCTTTGTAATCATAGGCCTGATGAGCCCTAAAATTCCGACTAGAATTTGGTATTGAGTCTCATTCCACTTTGTGAGAGTCACAGAAGCACTTTCGGGCAAGCATTTTAGGCTCTGTTTAGTGGAGTTGTGCTTGTAAACTAATCTAGCTTAAAAGTGCTTTCACAAAAAACATGTTTTTCGACAATTTACCAAACACTAAAAACTGTTGTATTGCTGAAAAGCTATGCCAAACACTGACTTATCGATTTCTACAACATTTGGTGGGTTCATGATCATCCAAATATATACTAGTTCATAAATACTTGATCATCTTCCTTTTTACCTTAAGCAAGAAAATTAAATTAATCAATCTCATAGCCCCAGCGCAAATTGAACCTTTAGATTAATAAACCGTGATAGATCAAAACAACAAAGAAGGTGTGGATTCCAAAAATATAAGGTGTACACGTACATTTCATATGACATTATGATCATATCCGAATTATTTCGAAACTTCGTTCCGATAACCTTAAATCCAAATATCCCTAACCTGTTCATAAATACATCATACATGATCATCATCTTTCTTTTACCTTTCACGTAACGAATCAAACAATCCAATCCTCGGACGATCGATGAATGCATGAAGCCCCACAAAAATGACAGAAAAATCCCTTTTGCAATAATTAATCCGTACTCAGCGCAGCGAATCCACCGCGCTTCATCATCTGCCGGAACTCCTTGAAATTGACCCTGCCGTCGCCGTCGTTGTCCACCTTCTTGATCATCAATTTACAGTCCTCCGCCGTGCGGCCCTGCTTCAGCCCCAGCGACGACAGCACCGAGCCGAGCTCCTCCACCGTGATGAAGCCGTCGCCGTTCTGGTCGAACACGTTGAACGCCTGCCGCATGTCCTCCTCCTCGTCCCGCTCGTCCATGATGATCGTCTCGTACAGCGTGCCGAACTCGTCGATGTCCACGTAGCCGTCGCGGTTCGCGTCGATCTTGTCGATCATCTGCACCAGCTCCTTCTCCGGGATGTATATTCCCAGGTTCCGCAGCGAGTTGCTCAGCTCCTTCTTCGTGATTTTCCCGTCGCCGTTCCGGTCGAACATCTGAAAAACCCGCCGGAGCTCTGAGGGATCCATGTTTTTTTTTTTTTTTTGCTGAAATCGGATTTTTGGGTTTTTTTCGGGGGAATTGAGGAGATGCGAAAAGGGTTGCTACAAAGGTTTGATTTTGACGAGTGTTTTGCGGGAAAAATGCTTGGAGGGAAACAAAAGTTTGTGTTGCTATATATAGTAACGTGGGATGATTTGGATGTTGTATTGTTAGTTTGTTACAGTGTGGATGTCCGAGGAATTAGGTTGTCGGTGGCTTGACTAGATAATGTTAATAGAGTGTTGACACATTCTTTGTGCATTGATTGGGTTATTTTAATGAGGGCTGTGGAGGAATCGGCACTTGGAGAGTTCTTGTTGAATGTTTGAGTGTTGAGTTTGTTTTTCTGAATTTAAAATTTGGCGCAGACGGCAAATGCAACTCTATATTTTATTGCGTTTGAATCAGTCATAAACTGAGATCTGATGGTGGTGTGGGTTGGTGTTTTTTGACATTGCAATTTTCATTCCAATGTTTTTTTCCACACTTAGATAATCGTACTCATTCTTAAAACCTTGATAGTTAAATATACAATCATGGATTAAGTACACTAAAATATGCACTTTGCTTATGAGAAATATATCGACTTTTAAAAAGGTATATTTAATAAGATTTGTGGGTTGGGTAGGATTTGTATGTTCAAAATATTGAAAACTCAAATCAGTCTGTTGATAACAAAGTAGGAGACGTAAACACAAACATGAAGACATAGAGTCAAAAAGATGCAACAACATTACAACATGAGGTTAGTGAGTGGGGAATTCTACCATAAAACCAATCGGTGTACTATGAGAAATAATCTACCTACATATATACTGAATATTTAGAATGTCCAATTCTAATGTTGGACACATTTCTACACTCTCACTCAAGTGCAAGATCCGTATTAGAGGATAATTTAACTTGAACAAACAAAAATAAAGACGCATTGTGGCACTTAAGTTCTTTTCATGGTATCTTGATGTATTTCTGTTTGGGGCGCCGATAGCTCATGTTCTTTTCCACTATGTAGTTGCTTTTACTACTTCCTAAATGTGTAGGATTTTATGGTTGGGTTGTCCGGCGGGTGGTGGTGGTCTTTTGGGAACTAGTGTCAATCATCCCATACTGATTTGGCCTTAGCCGGTCGGTTGTCATTCTGACTTCCCTTATACAGTTATGCTTTGTTGTTGATGAAGGGTGATAGGTGGCAAGAATTAGAGGAATAGATTGTTGAACATGTTCCCACACATTTTTAAGAATAAAATTTACTTTACCATGTCAGAATTGCTCAATTTGAGTTGCATTGAAATGGTATTTGCCTAAAAATTATCTTTCAATTGTTTCTTGATATGCGTTAACGTATCCAATTATTTTGTTTTTCTATTTTTTGTTAATTAACATGATTAGACTGCAATGTCAAAATATTTCAGTCTTAAATATGATCAATGTTATGCTACTTAACAATTCTTAACAGCCCATCATCAATCCAACAGTTCATGGTTAGTTAACAAGAGAGTTCGCATACTCCTTCATGCAAGTTGCAACACATCATCACCAATCCTTAAAGTTACAATCCCAGTTTTTTTGAAAGCTTATATTACACTAGTTCATTAAATGTTCATGGTTGATTTTGAACTGTTCTTCGGTTTAAAATTTCAATCTGGGTAGTGATGCTATAACAAGTTCGAAATTCTTGAACATGCTCTCCCCAGCACGAATAGGTCAGCTTTGGAAAATAAAATACGAAACAGAAACCATACTTTATATCGAGGAGGCTTTCAATCCAAAAAATAATAAAAATCGGTGTTTCTGAAATATAATCCAACCATGTGCCCATCGAGATCATCTGTAATTAGGATCCAACGGGCGAGTTGATTGGATGCCAATCTGGCAAACGAAGAAATTGCCACAAAACATAGATTAAAGTTCTGGGACAGAGTGCGTTTGCCGCAAACTCCACAAAAAACAATCAATTATATTGAATTCATGTACAAGTATATAAGGGCCTGAACAATCAATTGGCGATGAACACCATCAAGTTCAGGCGAGTGATACTGGAATTTCCTGTCGCAAGTTTAAGTAAATTATTTTGGCTGGATCTTTCAACTGCGATCCAGTCAAGAAGCTGAACTTGCTTTTCCGATCAAATCACAATAAAACAGACGAACAGATTGAAAATCAGCGACGAACAAAACATAGGAATCTAGATTAAATATTTACTTGAGGAGAGAGCAGAGATTGGTGTTTTAGGTGGAGGCGGGTCAGCCATATATATGGAGAGGTGGAGACAGGGAGGAAGACTAGGGTTTAACGTGTATCATGGGCTTTGAAGACTATTGGGCTCATTCTTCCATCTCAAATCAGTCCAATGGATCTTCGGTCATAAGTGGGAAAATAATGGGTTGTAAATCCTTATTTAATCTATAAATCCTTATTTACATATTCCATTTATTCTAAATTTAACAAGATGCACCTTATATAATTTTGTAATTAATAAGGGTCTGTCTGCTTGTTGAACTAAATTAAATTAAATTAAATTGAAATTTATCAAATAATTATTATAGTAAGTTATAGTAAAAAATAATATTTTTAAAAAATTATTAAACTGAACTGAGCTGAAAAAATTTAAATATATAAAACTTTTATATAACTTAACTGAACTGATAAACTAGAAAAGTTCGGGCAAACATGGCCTAAATATGTTCTAAAGTTTAGTCCATGTAATTTAAGAATAAAGCTAACTAAAATTAGAATTTAATAAAGGTTATTTGAGAATATTTATAATTACTTAATAGAATTTGCAAGTAAATAATTTAGCACCAGGTGTTTTTACATGTAAACAAAAAATCAAATCAGCTAATTATATCCTTTGCTAAATGATGGATCAAGGAAAAATTAATTAACAAGTGGAAAATAGAAAATCCAGTTATAAAAAGTGGAAAATAGAATCGAGCACGTGTTTTGTTAATTCAAAGTAAATTAAACAAGAGAGCCAATAGAATTAGAGTTGTAAAATCCAGTTATGACTCGGTTTAGACCCAGTCAAAGCAGCATAGCTGCTTATAAATAGGCACACATTTCCCATTTGTTGTCAAATTTGTACACATTTCCATTTCTCCACTCTGCGAGATCTCCATTTATCCACTCTGCGATTCCTGAGTAATCTGACCAAGAAAACAAATTTTTTGCTCGGAAAAGAACATGGAGAAATTCCGGCTCCAGGAGCCCGCTGACGAGTTCACAACTTTTCTGGAAAACATCATCTATTTCGCCGGAGAGGATGAAACCTGGGACTTAATTCCCGAGATTGCTCCTCCTAGCTCAAAGAAGAATCAACTTCGCCGGAAAAACAATAAAACGTCAACGGCGCCGCAACACTGTCACATGAAGAAGCGCCGACGGAAGAGTGAAATTTCCCGGCTTTCGGATCGGATGAAGAGTAACCTAATTCTAAAAGAGAGCGTTTCGAATTGTTTGAACATGCCTGAATATGAACCTATGAACACTTCAACGGGCGATCTAGATTATGGTGCGAGTTGTTCTTCGAGTTTTGCGGTACAAAATTTGTGGGATGACTGTGGAGATGCAAGGGATTTGGAGCAGTACTTGTTACCGGAGTTCTCGATGGTACCTGCAGATCACGGAATGGAATACGAAATCCCAGAATTGTTCAGTGGAGAAGTAGGGAATTGGGAGCAACATATAATTTTCTGTTAAGTTTTGTTCTGCGAGTTCGTAGAGATGTTGAGGCAATTAGATGATAATAGCTATTGCAGTTAAAATAACTGCATTTCTTCTTGTAAAGTTGTAATTAAACATCAAAGTCATCAATAATAGAATTTATTTTTTAATACCCACTCCCGAGTGCCATTTACTTTATTGTTGTCTTGGGCGATCTGCTCCGTTTTCCTCTTGTTAATTCCTTGGACATGTTCTTCATTAATTTAATCTTCTTACTTTATCAAATCTTGGTCGGTTAAGAATATGCCGATGTACTGAGTTATGCACTGCTTTTTATCCCTTTTCTCAAGTAGCGCTGTTTACACGAGTATCAGGTGTTTGAGAAAATGCCTGTTAGAAAAAATTTCTGCTTTAGAGTCCTTTACTGAATGATTTCATTCTCTTTATAAGCATGACATGATGCCGATTGAACTCCCTGCCTAGAAACACTCAAACACATTTGCAGGGATTGAATTCATGAATGTTCTGTTTGCCGAAGCTTTCTCATGTTTATTTTTTTGACTTTTTTGTTCCACTCACTTAGGTATGTATGTTTATGGCTCCTGTTATTTTAATTTTGCAACTACATGCACAGACAGACCATGGAGTTTGTCATTTAGTCACAAAGAAGAGCTTTAAGATGTTGTTTTAATTGCTTCCTAACATATTTGGTCAGAGAAACATGTATTGTAACATCTTTTGATTTCAGTTTTATAGATGCATTGCAAGAAAGTACCTTTTTGGTGTGTAGAGTTTATGTACTTTCAGACTCCTTCTGGAAACTTTTACGTGGAGCGTAGCTTTTATCAAATATTAATTCGCTAGCTGGTTGAAAAAAAGCATCCTCCATACCAGTAGAGCTGGAGAAAACGTTTGGGAACTAATTTTATTGTATATTTGATGGATTTTTGTTTTACCATTTACGTTTGGTCTTTTACCATCTATATTGCTCATATTTGTTGTCATACACCAGCCAGTCTAGGGTTGGAAGGAAAGAAGGATTCCAACAATCTTCAACCAAGATTTGGGGCCATTCGTGTTCTAACAAAGGCACATTCAAATTGGTTAGAGTGGTGAGTTGCAGCTTTACGTGGTTAATCTTAGTAAAAACAACAACTTATGGCTAATTATGCTACTAGTCAGTTATTATGATAAATAGTTTATGTATGCTGGGTCAAGATTCAGTTTGCTCCTGAATTCAATTCCATTTAAATCATTGCAAAATATATCTTGGAGCCCTTTGTGTTCTTCTGTAAATACATTTCGGTTGTTGTTTTCAACTGAAGCTCTCGGTGTTTTCCGGGGTCATCTAAAATCTCTGTGGCCCTATAGAAAGAATATGTGTGTTGTCTCCTCAAAATGGAGACATTCTTTTGAGGGTGAAATTGTCTTTCTTGCAGGTTTATTTAAGTCCATGTAAGAGGTTCATTTTGCTAAACATTGTAGCTATGGTTATCCCCATTATCTTGCCTGACCTTTTCTTTTTCTTATTATAATGAAGTAGCTATGGTTAGAGAGAGTCTTGAAGAAACCAGAGAGCAACTCAAGGAATTTCCTGACCTTTTGGTTCATATATAGTCTTTACATTTGTTCCCGACTGTGCTAGAATCTCGGTTTTGTCACATTTCTCTAATCTCTTTTTCGTGCCTTTTCTTTCTTACATAAGTGTGTTACATGATCAGATTTTTTTTAGCTACTCCGAATCAGTATGCTATAGGGTTGTACTTCGGCTTCAATGACTGCATCTAAAGAAGCCGACATGCAAGCTAAGAAGCTGAGGTTATGCCTTCAGGCACTCTTCATTTGCAAACAGAAGGATCTAATAACAGATGGCTATCTTTTTCTTCTGTAACCAACTGATCCCCTTAATCCGTTCTGTTAGTTCTTTAAATATGTGGTTTTTGCATGCAGGCCATTCTTCAGCCTTCACATGAGGTTGATTTTGTATGTTTATGTGGGTAAAATTTCATTTTCCAGGTAAACTTTGAACTCTGTTTGAATTTTTCCATCTAAATTGGTGAGTATTATATATGTTTTATGGAAGCTACTGGTGCAATTTTATCATAACACATATGACATATCTTTACAGTATTGTTTGTGAATTATTATTATTACATTAAACTTGATTATATATCTTGAAAATAGTTTGCACATAAAATAGTAGGTTTGGTGAGTATTACAATTTACAGTAAAGGAGAATGAAAGTCGGAATAGACTCGAGGATTCTGAAAACTTAATATGATCACCGTAGTTTTCTGCTGAACAGAATGAACCATTGTAAGAATTCAGATCCAACTTCCTTTACGGCTTTACCTTCTTGCCCATAGAAATTGATTCATTTTTATAAGGAGTTAGTATTTGTCCAAAAAAAGTGTTAACTTGGCAGAGTGCATTCATGGTATTTCGAATATGTTTGCGTAGTTCATGAGCATATTTCATGTGGGAGCTTAGAAGATTGTTTGTTCAACCAAGGAATCATTATTCAGTAACTTTAGCATAATGTAAGCGTTTTTCACAATTTCAACTTTTGATTATGCATGCTTGAATTTGATAACTTTGGGGGTTTTTATCTTAGGTTTTGTTGGATCTGCTTTTATGCTTTTAGCGAGTGCTCCTAATGGCAGAGAATGGGGCAGCAGAGGTAGAAATGCAGCCAGCCATGTGAGCAAAGATTGTTGGTTCTTTGGCTTTTCATTCTGCTCGCAAAATTCTTGCTGAATGCTGATGTTCAGTTTCTTTGTTTTTCAGACTTATGCTCATCAAATCGAAGTTGATGTTTTAAGAATATAAATGGCATTCAAAATTCCCTGGTCTGAGCAAATAGGCCTCAGTGGTAAAAAAAGTGGTAAATATTACTGTTTTTGGCTCTTTGTTCCACATGTAAGGTGCTTGCTGCTGCTGGTAAATTCCTCTCCATTCCATACTCATGCAGTTATGCTCATGAAATGAAAGTTGATGTGTAGAAAGTCTGAAATCAGAAAATAAAATAAAATAATGATATGCATGTTCTTTATTTCATATTTTTAGTCATATTGTCATAAAATAATGTCAGTATCATAAACTTTGTGAATATTTTATTAAACTAATTTTTTATATTAAATCATCCAAGAATTTGCCATTAATAAAAGGACAAATGAAATAAATAGAGGACAATGATGGAGTCAAATCCAAAAGCCATCCGGATTGAGTGTTTGAATTATGTAACGGTAAAATGACGAGAATACAGCAGCCACCGTTGGATCAGATCGACATCAACGGTCAGACTTGGTCAAGGCTGTTGGATCAGATGACGTCAACGCGATTTATAACACCTATAAATACACGCTGTCTTCTCTCCACATCACTTTCTCCACAGAAAACTCCCTCTCCTCTCCTCTCCTCTCGATTCCGATAATTTTCTCCTCTCCACTCCGTTTTCTCCCTCTCCTCTCGATTCCGATCATTTTCTTCTCTCCACTCCGGCGCTCCCATCTACTAAACTAGTACAGTCCAGTAGTTCCCAACAGTATTTGATAAGCATTTTGTCCAGATGGGTTCGGGAATCCCACCGCTCCCGTATCAATCTAGGGTTTTCGATCCTACAGGCGAAGAGCTCATCACTCACTTTTTGAAAAATCACATTCTCCGGCAGCCCTATCCCGAATCCGGCACCATCCAGGAGGAAACCGTTTTCGGCGAGGACTTGAACCCGTGGGATAAGTTCTGCAATCCCCGGGAACCCTATCCATGGCACGACCCCGTCGATTCCACCTCCACCCCCTCCCTCTTCCTCTTCACCCGTAACTCCAATGTCGGAAACACCGCCAAATCGAGCAAAATCCAGAAGAACCGACGCGCCGGCAACGGGACCTGGCATGGGACTAGTTCGGTTTTGAAGGTCACCTCCTCCGCCGACAATGAAACCGTCGTCGGTCCGTACAAGATACTCTCGTTCCGGTCTCTGAACGGCGAAGAAACCAAAGGGCAGTGGAATATGTATGAATACGGCATCAACGCGGAGGTCTTCCCGGAGATTCGAAATGTCCAGGATTGGGAAAATCAGGTGGTTTGTCGGATCAAGAGGGACGATACCAAATCGAACGTCGGAGGGAAGGTGACCAAAAGGAAGTCCGCATCCTCATCCAAGCCACCGCTTCCGAATAAAAGACGGCGAACTGCCTCGAGTGAACCGGAAAAGGAGAATCCGGTGGTGGTTGTGGAGCCGGCGGATCAGGTATGTTACGGGGAAGTGGCAGCATCTCTATGGATGACCTATTTCAAGGCGTTGAAGTAGAATGTTGCTGATTCTTAGAATTGATCACTTCTTTTGATCTTTTGTATATCGTGTAATGTAAAAACATTTTTGTTAATAAATACAAGATGATTCATCTTATTTCTTGCCGGTTCTCTGTTATTTTATCAGTAGATTACTACAAGGGAATTCATTTACATTATTCTTGTCTTGGTCTATCAGAAATTTTTCTCATTCTGTATTGAGGTTCTATCTGCTCTTTAAGTAGCGCTACACGAGTATCAGTGGTTTTCGCTTGATGCATATGTTTGGGTGACACTAATTTTAATAATCACAGCTCAATATCATTCATTTCCAATTGCTCATCCAAATATTATTGTTTTTGGAAAGTTCCTGGTGAAGTTTTATCATGATCTAGTATTTTTTTGTAGATTATAATTACATTGAAGCTTCTCATATATCTTGAAAATAGTTTGCATAAAATGGTAAGTCTGGTGAGTATTACAGTAAAGGTGACCGGAAGTCGGAACACACTTGAGGATTCAGAGTACTTAATATGAGCACCTTAGCTTTCTTCCCATCCGAGTTCCTTTACCTTCTTGCCTTGATTCATTTGATACAAGGAGTAAGGGTCTGTCCAGAAAAATGTTAGCCTAGGTTTTCATAAGCTCAGTGTAATGCATTCAACTTTTGATTCTGCATAATTTGCTGGCTTTGGGGGTTTTTTTTCGGTCCTGTTTTTGTGCTTTTAGCGATTAAGGCTCACCAAATGGTAGAGGAGGAGAAACTTTAGTGGTAGAAATGTGGTCAGCCATGTGAGTAAGTATTGTTGGTTTTTTGGCTTTTCAAGTTGCACACAAGGTTGTTGCTTAATGTTGATATTCAATTCTTCTTTGTTCAGACGCGTGCTGATCAAATGGATTGTTGGTGTATAACCATTCAGAGCTCAGCCCAATATTATAATTCTGGATTGTTGGTCTGAATTTTTTGCGTGAAGTTTTTTTTTGAATATTTCCATCTAAATTGGCGAGTGTTATGTTTTATGGAAGATACTGGTGAAGTTTTATCATAACATGTATCTTTACAGTATTCTTTGTGGGTTATTTTTACATTAAAGTTGATTATATGTCTTGAAGAGGTGGCTTAAGTTATGACCAAGGTGGCTGAAGTTCTCCAGGTATAAAAAGAAGAGGTATTTGCATAGAATGACAGCTGAAGAAAAAATCCTTTTCAAATTGAAGAAGTTGAACAAATTTCCTATTTCTTTTGTTTTTTTTTCAGGAATTTTATCCTATGATACTAGGTTCACTGTGTGTATATGTTTTTCAAAGTTTTTAAAATAGAGCATTATGAATGTTGAAAAGGGATTTAATGGGGGTAATTTGTCCTATGATATACTGGATTGCTTATAGTTGTGTGTGTTTGGTTTGTTTCTCATGTAGAGCATGCTGAATGTTGAAAAGAGTTTAAAGTGTAGTTTTCGCTTCTGTTGAACTTATTTGCTGGCTTTCATTTGCCATCCATAATCTTAGGCCAGGAGGAAAGAGGAACAGCTTCAGGCAGGAGACTACTGAAACCACTCACGATCCTGAGATTCTGACCTTTTCCATCTAAATTGGTGAGTTTATGTTTTATGGAAGTTACTGGTGAAGTTTTATCATAATATATATCTCTAAAGTATTTTTTATAGATTATAATTACTTCGAAGCTTCTCTATTCTTGAAAATAGTTTGCATAAAATGGTAAGTCTGGTGAGTATTACAGTAAATTAAGGTGTGATTGGAAGTCGAACACCCTTGAGGATTCAGGGTACTCAATGTGAGCACCTTAGCTTTCTTCCAATCCAAGTTCCTTTACCTTCTTGCATGTAGAAGTTGATTAATTTAATACAAGGAGTAAGAGTCTGTTCAGTGGTAGAAATGTGCTCAGCCATGTGAGTAAATATTATGTGAGTCTTAAACATGTTCTTTATTTTATCAATCTTCTTACTTTATCAAATCTTGTTCGGTTAAGAATATGTCCATGTTTAGAGGTATGCACTGCTTTTTAGCCCTTTTGTTTAAGTAGCGCTGTTTATATGAGTATCAGGTGTTTGAGGAAATGCCTCTTATGAGTATCAGGTGTTCAGTTTAAGGAAAAGTTGTTCACCTGCAAGTACTCTTAGCGATTAAGGCTCACCAAATGGCAGAGGAGGAGAGACATCAGTGGTAGAAATGTGGTCAGCCATGTGAGTAAATATTGTTGGTTTTTTGGCTTTTTATATTGCATGCAAGGTTCTTGCTTAATGCTGATATTCAAATTCTTCTTTGTTCAGACTTGTGCTCATTGTGCATTTTACTTCTACTTAGGAAATTGACTGAAGTCAGGGTTAAGTTTACCAGATTTGCATATCAAGTTGCCGTCAAATAGTACTATGGTCAAACTGTGCCAAATATTCTGAAATAGTACTGTCTGCTCGGAACTGAATTCTTATCTCGAGGATTCTGAAAACTTAATATGATCACCTTAGTTTTCTGCTGAATAGAATGAACCATTGTAAGAATTCAGTCCAAGTTCCTTTACATTCCTGCCCATAGAAGTCGATTCATTTATTGCATGGAGATAGGATCTGTCCAAAAAAAGTGTTTGGCTGAGTGCATTCATGGTATTCCAAAAATGTGTGTCGTACATGAGCATATTTCAAATGGGAGCCTAGAAGATTGTTTGTTCAGCCAAGTTTAGCATAATGAAAGCGTCTTTCACAATTTCAACTTTTGACTATGCACGCTTTAATTTGATAGCTTTGGGGGTTTTTATCTAAGGTTTTGTTGGATCTGGTTTTTATGGTTTTAGCGAGTGCTCCTGATGGCAGAGGATGAAGCAGTAGTGGTAGAAATGCGGCAGCCATGTGAGTAAATATTGTTGTAGAAATGTTTTCTGCCATCAAAATTCTTACTGAATGCTGATATTCAGTTTCTTTGTTTTTCAGACATATGCTCATCACATGGAAGTTGATGTTTTAAGAATATAAATGGCATTCATAATTTCTGGGTCTGAGCAAATAGGCCTCAGTGGTAAAAAAGTGGTAAAGATTACTGTTTTTGACTCTTTGTTCCACATGTAAGGTGCTTGCTGCTGGTAAATTCCTCTCCATTCCATACTCATGCAGTTATGCTCATGAAATGAAAGCTGATGTGTTAAGACTGTAGAAAGTCTGAAATCAGAAATCGTGTTGCGATTTGAAGGATGATGTAGTTATGTGCATTTTACTTCTACTTAGGAAATTGACTGAAGTCAGGGTTAAGTTTACCAGATTTGCATATCAAGTTTCTGTCAAATAGTACTATGGTCAAACTGTGCCAAATATTCTGAAATAGAGGGAGTACTCAAATTATGGGTGTTTTTTTATGGAGGCATTTTATTTCATTAATGCAAGATGCTTAAACTGTAATTGTATCACCATTCTGATACAATCATCTTACAAAGGCAGTGCAAACTCTAACTGAATTTTCTCCAATGCACATAGAATCTTCAGAAAGGTTGCAGAGTACATATAGGCATATGAAAGGAATTTTCATATAAAAAAGTTGTGAAATTATGATTCAAATATGAATAAAACCAGGAATTTTCTAATGTTTGCTCATGGATATGTTTTTCTAATTTGTTAGATAAAATTCCAAAATTTTATTCTTTTGTTGTGTGTTTCACCAATGCAGTAAAAATTTCAAACCAAAATATAATATGGAAGGATTGGAGGATTTATATAATATATGTGTGGTTTATGGAATGTGCAGAATCCTTATGTTAAATGTGGAGAAGCGCGTGAATCAGCAATATCAATTGCTGCAAATATGGCTGCTGTTTCTTTAGGCACTGAAACAGATGGCTCTATCATCTGTCCTTCAGATTCCAACTCCGTGGTAGGCTTCAAGCCTACTGTAGGATTACATAACATACATTTACTATATTAGTATATGCTGTAAATGCAGGCCGATGTGCAAGAACGGTTTCTGACGCGGTCTATGTTCTTGACGCGATCGTTTGGCTTTGATGCAAGAGACTTTCCTGCCACAAAGGCAGCAGCTAGGTTCATTCCTGAAGGGGGCTATAAACAGTTCCTTAAATTGGATGGTCTGAAGGGGAAGAGATTGGGAGTGGTAAGTAATCCATTTTTACAGCTGTCGAATGTTGCTGCATTTCTCGATAGCCATCTGCAGACATCAAGGTGAGGAAGTGTACAATGAGATTTAAGCCAACTTTTTTTGTTTTGTTTTGGTTGAGAAATGTTGTTCTGATATAGTTGTTTTTAAAATTGCAGAAATGAAGATGCAGTTGTTATAGATGATTTGGAGATACAGAATATCGATACTGTTGTAGATCGCTCTCAAAGTGGTGAAACAACCGCTCTGCTGGCTGAATTTAAATTCTCCCTCAACGTTTATCTTCAAGATTTTGCCGCATCTCCTGTGAAATCATTGTGTTCAACGACAATTATCGTGATCTGGAGCTGTGTGGGGACTCTGATGCTCAAGATGTTTTCATTGCAGCCGAGTCCGTAAACGGGATTGGTGAAGCAGAAGAGCAAGCTATCATGTTAATGCAGAGGCTTTCGAGGGATGGATTTGAGAAGATGATCTTGGAGAATGATTTAGATGCCGTTGTGACGATAGGCTCATCTGCAAGCGTGGTTCTGTCCATTGGAGTGCATCCTGGAATGATGAAAATGGTTTTGGAATGCTGTTTTCGGGGCTTCATGGGACGGAACATGCGCTTATCGAGGTATCTTTTGCTTTTACATATAGGCATATCAAAGAATAATAATTTTCAATTTTTTGATAGGAAGCATATTCTTCCGTTGATGAAAGATGCTTAAACTGAAAATCTATTCACCATTCTGATACAATCAACTCTCAAATGCAGTGCAAAACTCCAACTGAATTTTCTCCAATGCACATAGAATCCTCAGAAAGGTTGCAGAGTACATATATAGGATTATCCCTCTAGTGTCAAGTTCCTGAAAGTGATACAACTTTCTTTGATTAGATCCCCACTATTTAGTATCAGATAGTTAATCAAAGGTTTTCCTGCTCTTTACTTCTTGTAATGAATCAAAGCTTTTTTAGAAAATCCCCATTGACAATGAAAAAAGCAATGTACCCTTTTAGTTCTAATGGATATGCTGAAAATTGATTAAGAGAGACTACCACAAGGTTAACTGTGCAACTGAAATAAAGTAGAAATATATAATTATTATTTGGTAAGATATGTTTTGACAAAGTCAATGATGTATTTAAAATAAGGTGAAATTATATCATTAAGATGAAATTTTGATAAAGTCAACAAAATAATCTAAATAAGATTTAATTATATTCTTAAAAGATAAAGATAAACAAAAACTAGATTTGACAAGGTCAACAATATAAGTGGAATAAGGTGAAATTAAATTATCCTGTTTAGATTGGGTTTAACCTTTTCCGATTGAGACTTGGTTTTTAGCACAAGATTTCACTCATATATAAGGAAACGTATTTTACTAGTCCCCCACATTTCTTCCAAACACATTTCTTACGTTAGCCTATTCTTCCTTCTCCCCTCCTATCCACATAATTAACAGCTACTCCGAGATGGATCTCAACGAGAGCTTTGCGACGTTATTTCCCGACAGCAACCAATTAGTGTGGGATTTCCACAGCGATGATAACGATTGCGTTATTGTCCAAGATCTGATCGGAAACCAGGCTGGCAACAAGAAGCGCCGCCAGGAAAGCACAGCGAATGCCAATAAGCGCCGCCGCCTTTCGACCGATATCGATCGGAAAGATGAAAAGCACACGAACCTGGTGGTGCTTGAAGACAGCGCCGTGTCCAGCGTCTCTTACAGTTACAGCCCCCTTTCTGGTAGTTCGATGGCCGGAGAAGAGGATTATGCGGCGCCCAGTTGCTGCTCTGCAAATGTGCCGATGAACTACTCATCGTGTGGAGATGAATGGAATTTCTTTTATCAGAAAGTCGACAAGGAATCTGATCAAAGTTATGCCGAGAGCTGCGGTTCCAATTCGCCGGAGCAAGAAAACCGCCGTTACCGAGATCATGATGCGGCGCCGAGCTGCTGGTCTTCGAATGTGCCGGTGAATGACTCATCGTGTGGGGATGAAGAAGTGACATCGAGACTAGTTGTGGTTTTGGATGAAAGTGATACCGAGAGCTCGCCGGAGAAAGAAGGCCGCCGGGAGCTGTGGTTCGAATTCGTAGACAGAATGGTTGATGATGATAGGTGGGATCAATGGCTCTCTCCTGACATCGATTACTTACTGGAAGAAGATACCAATGACACTGAAAATTAATTGATGTTCTGCAACTCATATCGATCTGTAATAGTTTAATTAGCGATGCACGAGTATATCATTCTGGAATAATAGTATGATCAGTTTGTTCCAAATTCTGTGATCTGCTAATGTTATCATTAAACCAAACTGCAATTATTATTATTATAACATCAATAAGGCAAAAAAGCATGATTTTTGTATGATCAATGAATCAACCTGGAATTGCTGGGAGAGATTAATGTACTAATCCAGGGATTACACAGTTTTAAAATTTTAATAATTATAACTTATAAGGGTGAATTTTCTTGGACTTGAAACAACTGAAGTAACTCGAACGGCTTCGAGGAGCCACCAAAATTGGCCATCTCTTCTCCATGTGGTTGCAAGCTCAAATTCTTAAAAAAACACTACTCCCTCCGTCCCAGCCGAAGCTGCACACTTTTTAGTCAACTTTGTCTGGGCATGTTTGACCGTAAATTGCAATTGACATATGTGCTATAATAATATCATATGGGATAGATTAGATTCACAATGCGCTCTATTTTTTAGCTATAAAAGTTTTAGACCATAATAATGTATAAAAATAAAGTTATTCACGGTCAAACATGCTCTGAAAAAATTGACTAAAAAGTGTGCAGTTATGGCTGGGACGGAGTGATACTATATAGTTAGTGTGAATTTCCTGGAAATATCGAAGAATTTCCCAGTGAAAATTGGAATCATGATTAATTATACTTGGCATCCTAATCCCCATACGAATTGGTTTTTCATTTCCGTTTTGGAAATGGATGCAGGACTCTTATTTATTTTTTTCTATATATAGATAGATATATCATCACATGCAGCATCAGTAAGAATTCGAAAACACATCACACAAATCCAAGAAAGAAAGAGTTTCAAGATGACCAGTTTTCCGGTATCAGAGCCAACTCTATGCTCCAATGGGTGCGGCTTTTTCGGCACCGCGGCGACGAACAATCTTTGTTCCAAGTGCTTCAGAGACCTCAAGATGAAGGAAGAGAGCGCAGCGGATGCAAAGTTCGCCTTCCACAAGTCCGTGGCAGCTACGTCGGAGAAGTTGACCTCCGTCGATACTACGGTGGAGAAGGTGGCGGAGCTGACTATTGGCGGTGGAGGCGGAGTGGTGGAGGAGAAGAAGCGACCGAGCAACCGGTGCGGGTGCTGCAACAAGAAGGTGGGGATCACCGGATTCGCTTGCCGGTGCGGCGTTACGTTCTGCGGGACCCACAGGTACTCGGAGGAGCACAAATGCCCCTTCGACTATAAGGTGCAGGGTAAGGAAGCCATCGCCAAGGCCAACCCCCTTGTCAAGGCCGACAAGATCCAGCGATTCTGACCAAAGGAAAGAGACTGAAGATTAAATCCTGAATATCAGTTCATATCGATCTGTAATAGTATTAAACAGCGATACAGTCCTTGTAATTACCAGTACATGAGTACTTTGTCATCATTCTTTCTATGATCTGCTAATGTATTATTAAACCAAAATTGATGAAGAACAAGCCACCAAAATTGGCATTGGAGATGTTTTCTTGGATTAAATTTAATTAAAGAGAGGTTTAAGAAATATTTAATTATTTGGTGTAAAAATGAATTTTAAAGGTTAACTAGAGTTAAATATGGTTAGTAGTAATTAATCATTATTATAACCATAAAACTTAATTTAATGCGCTATAATTTATTTTTCCTAAGTATATTAAGTTTACGTCGAGGACTGGGATAATCATGTGGTTTGTCGGATCAAGAGAGACGACAACAAGTCAAAAGTTGGAGGAAAAGTGACGAAGAAGAAGAACAAGAGAAAATCTTCACCAAAACCTCTTCCAAAGAGGAAATCCTCACCGAAGCCTCTTCCGAACAAAAGGAAGGCCTCATCGGAGGCGGCTCCAAACAAAAAGCGGCGAACTGCTTCGAGTGGGGATCAGGTGCATTACGGTGAAGTGCCGGTGTCTGCAGTTGACGACTTCGATATGGACGAGCTCTTCGAAGGCGTTGAATGTTTTTGATGATCCTTAGAGTTGATCGACTTTTGTGTATTTGTAATGTAAATACATTCTTATTAATGGAATGCTTGATTCTTCATATATTGCAGTCAAATTCTAATTGTTGGTTCGGTTATTTTGTTGCCTATAGAACTGGGAATTAATTAATCTTTTATGGCTTTGAGAAACAAGTTATGAAGTCTAAAAGCCTTATAATTCCCGAGATAGCGTAGGAGTTACTGATGATTCCTCAATCCTAAAAGGATCCATGTGATTATACAATCAACATCCTTAAGATGACCCTGTAAAAATGTAAACCAATATAAGGAATATTGTATTTGTGTCACCAAAAATCAAGTAAGATCGACAAATATTATATCAATTCTCAACAACAGAAGACCAAGCGACAATGCTTCCTGTCAAATGTTTAATTATATATTTTGATTCAAGTTCATCCTATACCCTTTTTTTTGAAACAAAAAAAATTAAACTATCGCATGACGGTTGACGGCTCTTCAACCCGAATAAACTACAAGTACAAAGTAGCTCGAATGGATGATGGGTCGAAGGTCATTTGTTGCCCGAGCGGCTGTGTGCCCTAAGGCTAATAGTTGCCCAAAAGCACTTGTACCCCCAAAGGCTACGTGAGAGTATAGGGAAATGTCTAAATTAAAGTATAGTAATGAAAAACTACTGTCTCGTGCAACTGCACAAATCTAAAGCTAATAAAATAAAGAAAATGGGGTGATAAATTATGGTCGCAACCAGCCACACTTTCAACTAATCCGGGTCGGACTAGATGACTGCAAGTGAGATGCAACTTGCAAAACCAAACAAACACCTAAAAAACCTGAAATTCCTACTATTCCATTTTAATAGTAGTTGATTAAAGGGTTACTAGTTAGGTAGATTGCTCATACATCTTCTCTCAAAGTAGTTAAAGATATACACTATCTGTCTCAATCAAAACTGCTTAGTTGACTTTTCAAAGTCAAACATAGTCGACTTTGACCATAAATATCTTCATTTTTATGTTTTAATATTTTTTAGAAAAATGATAATTTGAAAATACATGAATCTAAAATATATTTTACTACATCAACTCTAAATATGTATTAATAGAAATTAATGGTCAAGACTCGGCTCACTTTTGACTTTAAAAGTCAACTAAGCAGTATAAGTCAATTGGTATTTGATAAATGGTATTTGATAGCTAATTGGTATTAGGAAATTATATTGGTAGTAATTTCATAACTAATTCCACCTAGTTCATGGATTTACACTATCTAGTGAAAAACGGAATGATCCTAATCCTCATATGAATTGGTTATTTTTCATTTCCGTTTTGGAAATGGACATTTGCTCCCTATATATAGATGCATGCTTTACTATCATCACAGCATCACTAAGAATTCCAAAACAAAACACACATCACACATATTCAACCAAAGAAAAATATTTTCAGAGATGGCTAGCTTTCAGGCATCATCAGAGCCGACTCTCTGCACCAACGGGTGCGGGTTCTTCGGCACCCCAGCTACCAACAATCTCTGTTCAAAATGCTTCAGAGATCTCAAGATGAAGGAGGAGAACGAAGCGAACGCCAACGCCAACGCCAAGCTCGCCTTCCACAAGTCCGTGGCAGCTTCGTCGGAGAAGTTGATCACCGCCGTCGATTCTACAGTGGAAAAGGTGGCGCAGCTGACTATTGGCTGCGTAGCGGTGGAGGAGAAGAAGAGGCCAAGCAACCGGTGCGGGTGCTGCAACAAGAAGGTGGGGATCACCGGATTCGCATGCCGGTGCGGCGTCACGTTCTGCGGGACCCACAGGTATCCGGAGGAGCACAAGTGTCCCTTCGATTATAAGGCGCAGGGCAAGGAAGCCATCGCCAAGGCCAACCCACTTATCAAGGCAGACAAGATCCAGCGATTCTGATGATCATAGTACAGCTAGACATGGCGTTCGTTCTTCAGCTTCTGCTAGCTAATTATTTAATGTAATTTAATTCCACAACATAAAATGATGTGGCTTTGTATTCAGATCTTTCATCTTTTTGTTAGCAAAAATAATTCATTGAAATTTTTGTCGCTCTTAATTCGTGTTATGAATGGCTAGCTGCATGCATTTCATCCTAAAGTGAAGCGGAAATGTAAGAATTAAACATCTAAAATGGTTGTACAAAACAAAAAACAAAATCATACAACCAAAAGGGCCATTATTCCCGAGTTTTTGATATTATAATCTTACATTTATAGCTTCGATGGATTTTTCGAGCAATGAATTCCGGTGATAAATAAAATTCAGTTTAAATTTAAAGGGCATTTTTTTAACACAATCATATGCCGAAATTGCTAAATTATTCCATATCAACATTAATTTACGAATCATCCGGTGCCATCCTCGTCCATTGGAAAAACCATTCCTCAAACGAAATAGGAACTCCATAAGGAATAAATCGAAACACAAATCCTCCACACACACATGGCCCTGACTTTCATTATATACATGCGGATACACTATATCCTATTATATTGAACTCCAATCAAAATTCGGAGCCACAATTTCTCTGTGCGAAAAACTGAAAAGCATGGATGATTTTGAATCGTGTTTGCACCTTGAGGACGAGCACTTGAGGGAAGGGTACGACCAAGGCTACGGTTCGGGTCCCGAGGCCAACAAGGATGACGGAGGCGTCATCGACCTGTGGAACTCCGTGATTCAGGCCCGGGTGCTCAAGGCTATCAAACAGATGGAGGAGGCGCTCAACCAGTACCCAATATCCGACCCCGAAGACGAGCTAATTAAGTACTGATCTACAGAAATCTCTGCTCAAGTTTAAGGTTATTTGTGCTGCTATGAACGTCAACTTGGAGTATGAGGGATACCCTCAACCGTCTTCTGATTCCGGAAGCTTTGATTTCTGAGTTCTAATCTTCATGTTATGGTATTGCTACTTTGTAAGACAAAATGTTAGAGAATAAGACTCTTTGTTTTATGACGATCCTATGGTTTAATTTGTTCAGTTCGAGGAATTATTTACAAATTAGACAACAAATTGGGATCTATACACCAACTACCACAAAATTTTCAACCTGTGACTTTTGTATTATTGTATAACAGAATGTTCATTTCATGTCAAATAAGCACCAGATAGTGTAGAGGAAACATCATCTTGAGCGAGAAACAACCCCTAATAGGATGCAAGAATACAACAAGTAATAGCACCTCATTGTGCTCAACAAACCTTGGAAGATACAGGGAAATCTGCAAAACATTGCCCTTGCTCGTCTCTTAAGGTCAATGCCTGTAGATATGGCAGTCCAGAAACGAGCAAAGACTATCAACACACTTTCTAATGACACATCAGTTCAACCGATGCCCTATAAACAAAAATATTATTCATGTCTCTGGGCAAGGGGCATTAATGCAGACCAATCTAAAGTTCCTACCTCTCACTTGCGGTTCAAGGAAAAATAGGTTAGCAATATATGAATAACTTCACTCATAGCAAAATACAATGTTAACATCTTAACACCGCGTCAAAACTAACGAATTTACACAGGAACCTCAAAAAAGGAGAAATATATGAATAATTACTGAAATCTCTTGTTTAGTGTCTAGTTTCCTCAATCCTACCAATAACTTCATTATGAGATGATGGTGACCGACTAGGCTATACAAAATGTGGATGACCTGTCAAAACAAAAAGGGACAGCCGACTTTCCCTAACCAGCAACACTACTTTCTTATAGTGTATCAGGGTCTAATTGAGATGCTTCACGATGCTAATCACAGCAAGATAACAACTGTTATGTAAAGCTCTAGGGGGCTTAGTGATTCACTCATCACACATTTTATATGACTTTCAGGAAATGCAACCTAGGAGAAAGTTCGGTTAAACAGATACCTCATCTTGAACAAAACATTGTCAAGATCCCCACTTCTTCCAAGCCCCCAAACACCCCACACATACATATCTTACTATACCATAAACTACCATTCCTCTCATAATGTACATATTCATAGTTATGACTCAAATGAAAAGAAGGCTGACTTAGATAGCAATTCCCTCACAAAGAAAACTTGTCAGCCATAGCTTCAACATTTCTCAGACAAAACAATGAGAAATGAAAATAAACACATCAATACAGCATAAAATGCATGTTCTGGGATGATTAAACATCATACATTTTGACAAATAAAACAGATAAGACTGTTAATACACAAAAAATATCTGAGCCAACAATTCCATGAATTTAAATCCAAGTATCCCTCCAAAAGTCAAATTGGACAAACGTTTTACATAAGTGATCATGACATTTTCAAAAGAAATGTACCGAAATCTCAACAGTTGAGTTATCCAATTGAGCATAAACATTATTACAAGGCAGGTAATCAGAATCCATTAAAACAGTAAAACTTCCCAAATTCTTCCTGTATTGGTAAAAAAATGAGCTAGTCTTACGGAATGTCCCAGGCCTTGGGCTCCGGAACAGCGACGACCATCCCCTGAAGCTCGTGAGTCAGCACCACCTGGCAGCCGAGCCGAGAATGCTTGTTCAGAACCCGATTCCTGGAATTCCTCTGGAGAACGTACTCCTCGTCGTAAGTCGGCGGCGGCAGCTTATCCAGCCACTCCTGCGCGATGTGGACCTCGCACTCGGCGGAGCAGGCGTCGATGTCCTCAAGCCGATGCGACGCCGGGTCGATCATCCCGTGGTTCGCCAGCGCCTTTAGGAGCGTGTGGCCGGAGAGGCCGATGATGTCATGCTTCAGGCCATCGGGATCGATCGCGGAGAGCTTCACGATGCGATCGGAGACTTTTGCGCCGCCGCCTCCCAGGTAGGAGAGAGTGGAGGTGGATCGGCGGGTTATTGCTCGGGAGAGGGAAGGGCTTTTGGAGATTTGAGAGGCTAGTCTCTGCAGAGAGGCAATCGCCATTGTTGCGACCGAGCTCTATGTGTGTGAGGGCTCTTCTAGCTTAATGCAACATTTCAATTGTCCAGCAACTCCTTACGACGTCGTCTCAGGTCAGGGCAACGTCCATCACTGTTCCTACGGTTTGACTAGTTTTGTAAATGAACATGGGCCTTGTGGGCTTATGACAATGACACAAACTGTAAATTTGTGCCTGACTAAATAAACCTGAACTAAAATTAAGGGTCTTTGCCTCTTTGGGTTCACACATGAAATTGAAAATGAATCAACAAACATAATGGAAATGAATGAAAAGGGGAAAAAAAAAAAGTTGATTTCCTTTTTGTTTATTTGTTTAATATTTTTTATGGAACAATTTGCATTTTCGATTCAACCAATAAAAGTACAAGTTACAACCTTCACTCCTGTCCCTAAAGAAGTACTAATGTATTTTGTAAAGAGAAAAGACATGTACCAAAGTAATTAGAGTCCAACTTTACGCCTAATACCACCGTTTGTGACGGTCTCAATGAAAAACCAAAGAGACCCTCTACATGGCTAAGCAACAAAGATTTTATAGGTCCCCATTTACTTTGGTAAATTACAAAATATTCGAAATAAACAGTTCAACGTCTAGAAACCTAGACCAAGAATAACACAAGACAAAAGAATTAGTGCCACAATGCAAATTCAGATGAAATGACTTGGCTTAGCTGCACAAAAGACATAAACTTCCGGGCAAAAATCCTCCGGTTCCGCTCCAACCAAACTTGATATAGAGCTGTGAGGAAGAGGGGCAAGGGTGTGGGCCCTTTCCTGGAATGCCATGCAAAGCAAATAAGACAAAGATGACAAAAGTTCGTTGGTGTAGGTAGTCCCAAAGAAGTAAGGACCATTGTTGTAAAATTGCAATGCATAAAGAGATGAAGTGATGTTTCATTGTGAGTACCACACAATGAGCAAACTTGAGTGGAGAGAGCTATGCCAAATGATGCTAATCTGTCACATGTAGATAGCCTGCCTAGAGCCATCCTCCATAAGAAGAAATATTGTTTGGGCAGCATTTTTTTTACTCCAGATTGTATAGAAGAATGCCCTTAAAGCATGCTATAAGCTATATGTACTTGAAACTTCCATGTAACAGATAAGCAGTGAGGAAGGGAGGAAAGATACAGATTCTTGAGGTGCACAAGTGTATTCCAGTCATGGCTAGCTTTGGAGTTGTGCTGACAATCTTGAAGAGAATCATGTTTCATATAGAACTCTTGTAACCACTTTATCCACAGGCTATCTTTTTTTTTGATGAATATCCATAACTGTTTGCACAAAAGAGCCTTTCCTCATAAGTAAGGGTCTCTTATCCCATCACCACCATTAACTTTGGGGAGACATAAGGTGGCCTAAGCTACTAGATGGAATCCCCTTGAGCCAGGTCCATGCCCCCAAAGAAAATCCCTGCATATAGTCTCTATCTCCTCAAAAATTGCTACTGGCAATTTAAACACACTTATCCAGTTTGGTTTTATTAATGTATTAGGGGATTCCTTTTCATTGTCTTTGTTATTGTTTGGTTCAATTCAGTGAATGAATGACAATAATAGACGGTATGATGGACGTAGTGGTTGATGAAGGGCATAATAGTGGTGGTAAAGGTTGGTGGCGGAATGAGTTGTAGTTCACGGAGTGGCGGTGGCGGTCAATGGTCGGTGGAGGAGGTGACCGGAACGGTGGTAATGATTGTCGTTGGTAGGTGTAGTAGTGGTGGTGATTGATGGTTGCTGGCGTTCACAGTTGTGGTGATAGTCGTTCATGACCATGGTGATGCATTAATAGTAGTGGTGGTCGTTGGATGGAGAAGAGGTGGCGACGGTTAGTCGTGATGAGAGTAGTGGTGGTGATCGATGGTCGATGGTCAGTGAAGCTTGCATTAGTAACGGTAATTGGTGTCAGGCGGAGTTGTGGTGGTGGTTAGTGATGGTGTTGATGGTTAGTAGCAGTCGGAGTGACGTTGTGGTAGTTGGTGATGGCAATGGATGATGATGGGGGTTTGTGCCAAAGAGCGAAATGTGGAAATTCCAAAACCAATGGAGAGTAGGGAATTGAATGGTGAAAATGCAGAATCAGAAATAAGCTAGAGAGCTACAAAAGCAATCATCAGAGATAATTCTCAAGAAACTTGCTTTCTTATGGATCGTAACTGGTGGAGGCACTTAAAAATCCAAAGTTTGCACAAGATAGGAAATCCAACAATTTGTGAAATGGATTTAATATAAACATAAAATAGGTCCCAAATTACTTGTTTCTTTAGCGTGCAAATTTTGTTTTAAAGCAAGTGCGAAAAGAATAATTGTAAATATTCTAATCATACACAATTGCCAAGAATAATCCAACTACCGTTCAAATTTCAGATCAGAAAGCCGGACAACCTACGAGACAATGATTCCCGGTGCGGTAGGACACGCGGCCAATGCACAGTGGTCATCGGTGACCTAGCCCCACCACTCTGACACAATATCTCTGGACTGAAGTGTGAAGTAGAGCAAGATCCCCATGAACACGATTCCAGAGTTCAGCGTCGCCCTGAGGATGTACGCATAGTTAGTCCCCTGTATCGCTGAAAAAGATTCACGTTGAAGAAAATCTCGACCGCCCCCCACATGATCATGTTCACCGTCCTCCACGACACTGATCCACCAGAGAGAAAGAACGACAGGTTTATTAGCTTGATCTATCTCTTCTCTCCGGGTATTTTTGGGACAGAAGCCATACTGTTACAGGTGTCAGGATACCTGAAAATCCGTAAGTTTGGTGATCCATTATGCAAATGAATATTAACAAGAACTTATAAACATAATTTCAAAAGTTCAATCCAGTAAGAAATTGAAAATTCAAGATGCAGTAAAACTTCTATAAATTAATTAATAATGTTGGGACCGAAATATTTTATTAATTTAGCGAGATATTATTATTTAAAGAGGTTTTACAAATGACTTTTAAATTTCCAAGTCCAATATACTTTTAACCCTACTAGTTACATATATTACACTGTAATAGAGATGAAAAATAAATTAAAAAAACAAGTTCAAAGGCACGTCATGAATGTACAATCACAATTAATTGAGTTTATCAAGTTCAATGTTTTTGAATAAGTAAAATATTTAGTTCATGGTACCAAAAAGTTGGTTCATGGTACAAACGCACTACATTAAACATGGTTAGAAATTGACCACTATAAAATGTCCATAGATTTGAAGTTTAACAAAAAAAAACAAGTTACTATAGATTTATTTTTCACTGGACAATTTTAGAATTTTGAAGTATATATGAAATTTATTTGTAGTAATTGCAAGCTCTGATAAAAACAACTCTCATGATATAGACATTGCAAGCTCTGGAGTATTGCCAAAATGGCTTAAACCTCCAAAGCCTAACATAGTCAAAATTCATTGGGAGAGGTCTTCCAGTGGTGTGAAAGTGAATACTGATGCTGCATGGGATGCTTTTTCAAAAAATGCAAGCATTGGTATCATTTTTAGGAATAGGAGAGGGATCTTTTGCATGCTAGATGTTTTCATATGCCTGCACTTTCTCCCTTAGATGCTGAACTTCATGATATCAAACTTGCTCTCTACTGTGCTCATTCTCTCAATTTATATACTTTCTAGTTAGAGTCTGACTGCTTAAATGTTGTAAACATGATCTCAGACCCATTAAAATCCCACTGGAAAGTATATCATTTAGCACACCACATTCATTGTAATCTTTTCCCTGCTAGAGTTAGTAATACACTTAGACAAGGTAATACAGTTGTTGATATCTTGGCTAAGCATGCACTGATTAACTAGCTTAACAGTGTTATGGATATGACTAATATGCCACAAAAAGTTGCAGGTGCTATCTGTCTTGACAAACAAGGGCTCCCCTCCCTTAGAATTAGACACAGATGCTACTGATCATTTGTTACTTTGCAGGTACTGCAAGGTAAAGAGGCTGGACTCCCCCCCCCCCCCCCCCCCCCCAAGTAAGGAAACATACAACCACAATCTGAGCTGCACCAATTTGATAATCCAGGGTGCTCCAACTCTACTGCCTCACTCCAGAGATTTTCTTTTTGTAAACTAGACTTGATCCATAGCCTGATTTGTGTCTCAATTGTCTTGCGCTCCTGATTCGCTAACAAGCAAGTGGAATCCAAGTCTCTTTTCCTCAAAGCATCTCAACTTTTTGTGCTTTTGCAATCTAGAATTAGTATATATTTAGGCTAACTCATTCTTTTTGGAAGCTATGCTTAGCTTCGTGTAGAGTTTTCTTGTAAACACTACACAAATAGAAACCTTAATTTAGGAATTCTATTACAACTGCTAGAAAGTTTAGATCCTTAGAAGCGGTTCTTGTAACCTTTTTCTCTTTTGTTATTTAAAAGGTATGGGGAAGTCAATATAAATCTCTCAACCTATGGTGGTTTACCTTAAAAAAATAAAAAAATATTTGTAGTAATTATTAATTTATAGTTTCGTTGGTACTGTATATATGTACACTAGGGTTTCAAAAAAAAATTATCTTATTATTTAATCGAGTAAGATCTAATTTAATACTGGTCCTTGGGACGGGACAAATTATTAATTTTATTGAGGTTATTAATTATCGAGTATTAATTTATTGAGGTTTCAATGTAATGTGACTTTACGTACCGATGAGAAAAGAGTAGTTCATGTAGGGGTAAGTGCCGTCTTTGCCAAATAATAATGAATTCAAAATTCAAAAGTTAAAACTTCCAACCACACAAGATTTTGATAGTGCTAGTTTTTGAAAAACCTATTCTAAAACCAAAGTTTTACCAAAATCGAAAACTGAAACCAAAACTCCCAAAACCTACTTCATTGTTAAACATTGTTCTAACTTGAGTTTTGATTACTTCATCCGCCAAACTTCAACATGCACGTACAATTGACTTTTCAAACTAAAAAACTTTAGCTGTAATCATATATATATATATATATATATATATATAAATATATAAATAATACGTCATCAATTATAATGGTGAGAAATCAACTGTGCATATTGGTTTGAAACGGAGGAGCAGTCAATTTGCAGAAATGGACTGAGTGTTCATTTCTGAGCAGTCAATAATACGTCATCAAGATGACTGAGTGTTCTCATGATCTCATTACTTGTCTAGATTGAAGCACTAATTAACTAAGGTGATTGACAATTCTCTCATGACTTGTTGTGTGTGGCGGTAATTCTCTCATCCATGATTGCTGCTGCAGGTTTTATTTCCATCTGTTTTTGTCATAGAAACTCATCATTCTTTCATTCTCTTAGAATTACTTGTCTTCCTTCTTCTTTCTTCCCTGACATGATCGATCTTATTTACCATGTGGAATCGTGGATATACATAATTCCAAGAAAAAATAAGAAGAAAGAATTGCGATGACGATAATCCGTTGTTTAATTTATAGAAGTGAAAATGAAATTCTTAACAAAGAATATTTAGTACTACGAAATTATACCCGGAAAACACGCAAAATATAATAACCAAACTTAAAATAATCTTGCTATAACCCTAACTTTCGTATCCATCTTTTTTCATGCATGCATCAGAAACACTTAAAATGATGAAAACATTTTTATTTTTATTTTTTTGAAAATAAAATGATGAAAACATCTGGAAAATGAATATTCAAATCCTCCACATAACATTTCAAACATCTAAAATCCATTGACCATACAGAATTCATAAAATCAAACACATCCAACATCATTTGCAGAACATGACTAACTACACTTGAGAAATTAAAAAACAAACATTTTGAAGTCCCAAACAGGGAAGAAACTGTGATCACAAAAACCTCCCCAAAAGATGCTTTTGCTCAGTTTTCTCTCTTTCACTCCAAGCTCCTGGCCCACGCCTGAAGAAAATCGCACCACTTCAGGTAATACAGAAGCCTCTCTCGTTTCTCAGGATCGACCCTCCTGTAACGAACACCCCTATTCCCCGGCGGCATGCTAGAGCTGCCAGCTGCAGCACTGGAAGAGCCGCCAGTGACAGGAAACGGCGCATTTGGGCGCTGAAGCTCATTGGAAGAACCGGTGCGACCAGCGATTTGAAGCCCATTTGTTGAGACGGTGATTATAGCACGCTGCGGCTCGTTGGCAGAGCTGATCTCCATGACTGCCTTTCCCTTTGGAGCCGAGGCTTGTGGCTTGCTTGGCAGTTGGCTCTGAAGCATACTGGAAGAGCCGCCGGTTGCAGTGGCAGAGCCGCCGATCATAGGAGAGTACTGCAGCTCATTGGTAGTAGGGCTGAATCGGCTGATCTCATCGACTGCCTTATCCTTTGGAGCCGGAGTTGCTGGCTTCTCCGGCAGTTGCAGCTGATGCTCACGGGAAGAGTCGCCGGTGTTAGCAAACTGCAGCTGATCATTCGAAGGTCTAATTATCTCCTTGACTGCGTTTTTCTCTGGATTCGGTGCTCTAGGCTTCTGAAACTCATCGGTAGGGCCACGGATAATATCCTTGACTGATTCTTGCTTTGGCTTTTTCGGCCGGCCGCGTCCGCGCTTAAGCTTCTCCGGCACTGCTGGAGACGGCTTTTTCGGGAGGGGACTGCACCAGCGGCGGTCGGGAAGAGGTTCACCGGCCTGTTCATCAGCTTCAGCCTCCCAAGAAGCAAGTGAATCATAATTACCATCATCTGCAAAGTGACATGTTTCATGAGAGGGAGAATATATATACACAGCATGTAGGTAGAGCAATGTTGAGTTAAAAAGACTCAAAAGCAGTGAAATTGAAATGTAAAATTTAACTGCTATCTGTTAATTTGATCCCTTTGTTTGTAAACTGAAGCATCTTCTATTTAAAATATGGAAGAATAAGAACTCGGAAACTTAAATATGCTGTGATTTAATTGTAGCAGGTAAACCTAAATATATTTATGGAATTAATTAACGAACTTTATCTTAACCGAACGTAATTAAGGCCATAAATAAATGATACCATGCACGTAGAATGAAAGTAATATATAATTACAGCAGGCTTAATCACGTAGTATATTTTAATTTATCTAAAGATGAACAAAAAATGAAGGTTGGTTAGATAGTTTATTAGTTTTTCACGTAGAGAAGAATAAGAGACTACTAGGCAATCATCTATACTTGAACAAGCCAGCACAGTACATTATAATACATTTATGTGGCGTTCAAACTACTAGTTGAGACTGATTTAATTAATTGTAAAACAGAATTTTTATACATGTACATAAAACATGAATCATGAGCCCTATTATGGAGGCATTAATGGAGAAATCTCCATGTTAGAATGAAGCAAAGCTGAACACTTATAATTACACTAAGATGATATGGTGACAAGATGAGTAGAGCAATGACACTGATTGATTCTTAGGAGAGCAGGGCAGCTTTCTCAACAATTATTGATTATCTAAAAATGATCATTGTGGAATTTCAAGGCAACTGATAATAATGAGTTAACTCTTACATGATCCTTTTTAACGTAATGTTTCAGTAACTAGTAAATACAAGCAACCACATACTGATTGCTTCTAAAAAGTATTCTTAGAGCATCTACAATGATAAGAAACACTATTCATGTGTCATATTTAAAATTTAAATGAAAATCAAGTAAAACTCAACTACCAATAATGCATGAAAGAATGTTTGAATGCACACTTCTTACATTTATCTCATCAAATGCATCTGGTCAAACACCAGAAAAAAAAGAGGTACCCACTCTCTAAGTAAAGACTTGTTAAAGAGGAGTTCTTGATATATATTCACCAATGACTATGTTTGAAGGAGTGCCCATTCTTAAAAAAATGTGATTTAAGAAGCAACCATCGTTAAAAGTTGATATTAGATAAATTTAGCTCAATTTAATAATGTGCCCTATAATTATGGATGCCCTAATGCCCATTCACTTGTATGCACTTATGAAGACGATTGGTAATCCAACCAAAATCAGAATTTATATATCAAAAACCCTTAGAGAAAGAACCTAAATCATTTAGAAGGTGAAATAAAACACTAGTGAAACAAAAGAGAGAAGAAGGCAATACCTTGCTCGTTCAGATCCTTATGGAAACTTCGCTGTTTTCGATAGAATTGCAGCTGGCTGGTGTAGGTTACCAGATCAATTGTGCCGGAGCATGCTTCACCGGCATTCCTCGGATTCACGGCCAATCGCTGCAAGAATCCGGTCATCTCCTCCGGCTGGATAGCCTCCCTAGCCTCCTTCAGCTGCCTCCCGGAATAATTCCTCCCATCCATAAAACCCCCAAAATCCACCTCAATCAGCCTGTCCTCCACATCACCATAGCTCGCCAGGCCGGAAACATCCTGACAACGGCAGACCAATCCCATGATTGATCTCCTCTTGACCTCCTCCAGGGCCTCATTAACAGCTCTCCGGCGAATCGGATCATCTTCCGCGATGCTGGATTTTGCAGCAAAGTGCTCCACGAACGGCAGCAGGTGGTTAGGCCGGATCCAGCCATGGGTGCTGTCCCCGTAGAGAAACACAGCCATGTGGTCATCTCCATTCCAAGTGCTCATTGCTTCTTCGTCTGCCTGAGCGGGATCGTATACCTGCCCCGGCCACCATGGATGGGGGGCGATCTTTCCCCAGACGAGATCGCCCACTTGGAACTCGTAAGTCACCGTTTCATCTGCTCTTTTCCTTCCTCTCCTCCTGGTCACCGCCGCCGGCACCATCGGCTCTGAGAAAGACTTGTTCTTTATTCTCCGTTCTGGAGATGAAGATTCTGAGGAAGAATCGGGATCATAGATATTCTTCGGGCAGATCTTCCTCCGGAGTTTCACTGTTGTATACAGATCGTCCATTGTAAAACCTCGCAAATCAGTCCCTGCAGAAAACACAAACAAAGCACTGTCATTTATTTATGAACTACAAGAAGTCAAGAACAGGCTACCTAAAAGCAAACACAAATTAAACAGCAAATATTAATGAAAACAACTCAATGAAGATTAAACAAAGCACTTGCCATTCAATCATAACAGGCTACCTTGAATCAAGCGTAACAACACAAACCAAACCAAAAAAAAAACACAACAATCAAACATGCAACCATTTTATTAAGCTAGGCCATTTCAATGTGAAAAAAAAAAGTCCAATTAAACACAGATAAAAGTTGAAGAAGAGGGAGAGATTTACACTTTAAGCTTATACAGGGAGAAAATTTTAGTGGTAAAAATGCAGAGAGGAGCCATTTTATGTATAGGACCCACCCAAAACTGCCAAATAAAGAAAAAGCTGCTAATTGGTCCTGTTCTTCTCCCTGACGTCCCGTCACTGTGTGTGTGTGTGTCTTTTTTTTTTCCGGTACGCTTGATAAAACTCACTGAGTGGGGAGAATCATATCATCTAAATAGTTTTTTTGGATTTTGCAAAATCTGGGGTGGGGATTTCGAAATCTCGCCATTTTTGTGTGATATTCTGCTCACATTTATAGATTCGTCCTTTCAGTTTGACTCATAACTGCTTCCAAACAAAATTGGTGTTTATTAGCTAAATAAAGAACAACATGGCAATTGGCAAGTCCCTAAAAGTAGTGCTTCCGAAACGTAAATCTTTTGGTTCATTGTTTGTACCCCCTTGTAGATGACACTATTATTCAATTTCTTTCTTTAAAATTTCTTTTTATGGAGAATAATTATATTAAATTAATATGATTTAAGACTTTGGTTTCTTTTCTTTTTTTTTGGCACAAATTTTCTTCAAATGGAGAATGAAAAAAAAAGTAGATTGTGTAGATGAAATTAATCTAGATTTGACTAAATTTGGTATTCCCCATCCGTTAAAGAATGTTTTACATTTTGGTCAAAATTTTTATACCATATACTTATGATTATAATCAATAACTTTGATTATACTTATGAATATAGTAAATAATTTGGTGGGTAGAAAGTACGCCATATAAGTTTATTATTTATATAGTATACACTAAAAATTAGAAATGATCAAGTATGGTATTAAAAACTTTGACCAAAAAGTAGGAAATCCATTGAAGGACGTCGGAGAATAAGTTATTTAAATGAACCTTCATTTTATGGTTAATTAGTATGTCATTTAAAATAAATAATAAGTAGTGTGATTTTTTACCTTCTATGTTTTAGTATAATTAGATTCGATTTTAGTAAGATTGTTGTGATCGAATTCAACTACAGTAGACAATCAATGTTTTTAATTTTTCTTGGTACGTACTACTCAATGCAGTCATGAAAACCAAATTCTATAAATGTCAAGCTTCACAAAAATTTGTAACATGACAAAATCAGTCAAACACTATTAATGAAACATAGATTAAAAATCAAACTAATTATGGTAGGACGGTATCACTGAAGACTTTCTAATGCAATATTAGACCACACCTACCAAGATTTATATCCTTTTCAAAACAAAACAAAAAAGATTTATATCAATCCATTATCCATATGAGCGTAAAAAATTATATTTTTAAAAATTTATTTTACTCTTATTACTAATTGATTTATCAAAAAAATAGTTAAAAAACAGATATATTTTTCAAAATGTTTTTTTATTTTTCTTAATGAAATCATGAAAATCAAAATTTATAAATGTCAAGATTCACAAAAAATTGTAACGTGAAAAAATCAGTCAACACTATTAATGAAAGTGTTAATTGCAAAATTATATATTAGGCCACACCAACAAAGATTTACATCAATCCATAAGAGCGTTCAACACAAAATTATGCCACCATCAATTCATAACAATGCAAGTTTAACACATGGAATTGCTAATAATAATAATAATAATAATAATAATAATAATAATAATAATATATTCGTAGTTGAACAATTGTGCACGAAATAGAAACTCTAGTCAAGTCCTTGGCATTTTAGATCATTCCATAAGAGCCTTCAACACTGACAACACATGAACAGCAGAAAGACAGACATCAATTGGAGAATTAACTTTCTGCAATTTGCTGATATGATTCCTGTGCGGAGGAGTAATGTATGACACCCAAGCAGAACTTCATGCAAGATTAACAATTTCTTAAGCAAATGATCAGAAGTAAAAGTTGTCAAAAAGATATATTTTTCCATTCATACCTTGAAATGAACTGCAACTTGAATTGCAGAGATAGAAACAGTAATCGTTGGACTCCATGAGCTCACTTCGTGTCGATGATCACCGACTCATAGCATATGGTTTTGGATCAACCTTCCCAGCATTGCCCAATACCATGTCAACTATCATTTCAGCAGTCCCCAACGCCTGAAGAACGTAGATACACATCAATATCACTATTTAGTAGCAACTACCGAATGGGATTAATTAGCTGAAACTGAAGGAGTCAAAATTCATCATCTGTGCAGTGAAAGTAACTCTTCGATGATAGTAGCTGAGATTTACCAAAGTTAATCCTTCCCCCTCGTGCCCAGCAGCAACATAAAAGTTGGACAATCCAGGAACAGGCCCGATCACTGGCTTCCCATCAGGCACTACAAGAACATAGAATACATTACTCATTATGTGTAAATAGCATGTACAAGGGTGAGTATATATTTCAATAGCAGATAGAAATAGTGATACTTACTGTAAGGTCTCAATCCTACTCTAACTGATCTGCTTTTCTTCAACTCATCAAGAGACTTTTCTCTTAGCATAGGAAAGAACTCTGCTGCCCTCTGCCATATGCGATTAATGATTGACTCATCTATTTCCGTATTGAACCCTACAAGCTGGCGACTGCTTCCTGCAATGAAAATTGCAGACACATTACAGTAACAATAAAAGAAAAAAAGATGGCTAACTGGAACAATCACTGAAACTTAACCAAACATATAGTGCAAATGCAGAGTTCTATTTTTCATTAGAGATTAAATTCCGTCCACGCTACTACTTTCAAAGCTCAAGTACAACATTTTAAGAGTTAATTTCTCAAAGAATAGAAATTGAGTGAAGGAGACAAACTCAACAATTTTTGAAAAACCAAAATATACTCTCTCCTACTCATGGTTGATCAATAATATGGTTATTCAGTTGACAGAAACATGCAGTTCAACATATATCTCCTTCTAATAATTAAAAAAAATAAAAATAAACAGTGACAAGCACACTTGCTCACGTTGTTGAGAATAGGGACTGTGTGTGTATTTTGAAGTGCTCCGGGTAGAAAGATTAGACACAAAATGTGAAAAACAAAACCCGTTACCAAGTACAAGTCTTCCAGATGAATCCATGGTAGCAGTCATAGAGATGGATGTAGCTCCAGCATCCACAAACGATTCTGTTTTAGATGAAGCAGGTTGTAGAGATGCAGATTGATGATTAACATATCCAGCCTCCATAAGAGCATGATTGAGTTTTAAGGACTCATAATTCTCTATTAACAGCAGGTGACCCTGATATAAAGATCAAAAGACTTCACAGCATTACTTGAAAGGATATTAATTGATAAATGAGCCACACATATTTCTATTTATACATAGAAGAAAAGACATCATAAGGACCTTGAAGACTTCATATGTTATCATCGTCATCAACTAGTTTTATGGTAGAACCTACTGTTAGTCATTAGGTCTAACATGCTTCAATCTACATGCTCCACGAGGAACTAAAGTCAGCACTACAACTGGTTGTCACATGGGCAACTGAAATCTCAAAGGGTATGACGAACCTCAAAAACATCAATAAACTATATTTGACTATGTTAATCACATCTCATGGCTATATATGTTAGGTCAAGACACTTTTTTGTCGTTTATAAGGATAATAAAAGAAAGGGAAATGACCAACAAATTTGTTCTAACCTTTCGAGGCTGTACTGGAACATCAAATTTAGCATCTGAGCTTCTAATTAGGTCACTCATCACAGAACCGCTCCAACAACCAGCTGCCATAATAATAGCCTTCTTACTGAAGATTGTATTCTTGGAAGTCTGGACACCTTCAACCTCTCCACTGTTTCCTGTTCTGAATGAAAAGATATAGCCACATTAGAGTTAACTTATCTTCCCTTTTTTATGCCATGAATGAACAACCTTCTAAATAAAACTTTAAAAAGTGCTTGATAATTTTCACCAAACCTCAGGAAACCAGTTGCAGGCTCATGATAGAACTCAGCATATCTTCCTTCCGAGGCAAAATATCTGTTTTCCTACACACCAAACGTCATTTGCATTTTTTACTACTAATATAAACCCCATACACATCAAGGGAAAAACTGAACAAGCAATCAATTGACAAAATACAGAAACAGCAAACGGACCTTCTCAATAAAGGCAACTGCACAATGCGCATCCAATTGGCAATCGTCAGGCAAGAAAACTGCTACACCTTCACTTCCAAGACCGAGTGCAGGTTCTTTCAGCTCTAACTGTTTGCTGGTCAAGAACTCCGCCCCCAGCCCAGCACCCCGTAGTTCCTTCACCTTTCCCTCCAACAAGTTATATTCCTCTCCAGTTCTACCAACTAATAAACTCCCTGTTGAAGAACTCAGTAACAATACTTAGTTCATCAGTATCTAGTAGTATAAATGATACAAACTCTGATGGAGGATGTGAGATTACCAGTTTTCTTCCATCCGAGTACTTGCAAGGGATCCATGCCTTCTTTCTGTAGGCTCTCTGCCAGGTTCACCCATAGCTCATAACTTCTTGATGCCAGCTCCCATTTGTCAGTTTCAGTTTTCTTGTTTATCCTCCATATGTATCCTTGGCCTATAATAAACTTAAAGGTGAAGATATCCAACAACAATCAGAGTTCTGAGCTAAAGAAATAAAAGGCATCTAACACATTAAGGTCAAAAAACACAGCTTAATCTAGTTGACAGTTGATACTAGACACATACATCAAATGTAAACTCTAACATATATTTAAGCAACCGAATATGCTAGCATTTGAAGCAATTTTCACAATGTCGCCCAACTCTAACCAATTGTATCTGTCTGCAAAATTATTAATTATAACTAGAAAATTTATGAATTCAAATCATCAAATGTGTTGAGAAAAATAAAACACTGACAATATTACCTGCACCAGTAGCTCCAGCACAAGGTACTGCAGCATCGACGATGGCAACGGACAGATCAGTGCCGGTGAGGAACTGCCGGGCGATGGTCAACCCAATGATTCCGGCGCCAACAATAACGACGTCGTAAGAGTGAGATTGAGAATTCACCTTCACCTTCACTCCCCGGTTTGATTCTTCAACGCGAACCGCTTGAGAAAGGCTCATCCTACCTCCAGTGACAGAGCCGCCGTAGTACCCGGAATTAAATGAAGCTAGTTTCCGGTGGAATAGTTGTTTATGAGGAATCGGAATGGATTTAGGAGTGGCATTTGACATCGTTCCGGTGAAGTTTTTGGGTGTGGAGTCATCGGCGAGTGAGATAGTGGAGTGAAGAAGATGAGCACAGTGGGCGGCCATTTCTAGGTGCAAACAGATTCAAACCGAATGAAATAGATCAAGAAAAGTGTCGATATGAATGGCCGTTGACTCGGATTCGACGGCGACGCACGGCGGAGCTGCCGGAGTTTTGAACCGCTGGTTCTTCTGCGCGGCAGTATTCGAAGCGAGAAAATGTACTTTTCTGCCACTCAAAGTCGTGGTGTTTTAAATTTGCGAAGTGATCACGCTTTTGTTATGCATTAGTACCATAATCCATTTACCAAAGTACAGTTCCTATAGAAAGCGTGATATGGGCAGTTCAATTAAACGCGCCTTTCCAGTTTGAGTTTTTATGCTGTCTCCAATTTTCCAAAAATTATACTTATGATCCTGAATCTATCCATTCATATAACAGATGTTGGATTTGTTAATACTTAAAAATGTTGATTTTTAATTTCATAGTATTAAACATAACTCAATGTATTTGCTATGTCTTAATATTATTTAGCACCATACAAGAATTTGTCTTTATTTTATATAAACAAATATTTCGCATGGAACTTGTGTTAAGTTACAAGGTGTTGTGTGGTTGTGGATGCTATTACTGTAAAAGGTTAAATAACGATGACAACTTTGACTATCAACTCGAACTAACTAACTATCGACCAGTATAACTCGAAATCGATCACAATATTCAAATATCAGACAACGCTCCCACTGAATTCTTCCTACTGTATCCCTACACAATCCTTCTCAACATTCAAGGCATCAATGATCCTTTGTGATCACCAAAAAAAGTATTTTGTGTAAGGACATCAATAAAAACACAAACAAAGTGAGTTGATTAAAGATATAAGTAAATATGCAAATGAACGATTCCTTTTACACACCACACATTAGTGTTTCAATCATCATATAAGAACATTGTTATCTTCTTGATTTAATACTTCAAGTACATATATGTGTGAGTGTGACATGAAGTTAGTTATAAAAAGAGTTTTGAAAGTTAAAGTGCTTCCAAGATGAGGCCAGCTAGCACAAGATCAGTTCCCAATTCCCATCGCCATCTATAGTCTTTCCAGTTTTGCAAAAAGAAATCTTGTTTTTCAAAAGCAAAAAGTATGTTCTTCCATCAAAAGACCAAGAGATTAGCAAATCGCAATTGTGTCAATCCCAAGAAAGGAAGAGACATCATTGATCTTTCAAAATCAAATGTGACTTAAATAAACAATGTGACCTATCAAATATTCCATTCCTGATCTGATAAACTATGTGCTAGTCCTTGTATCTTTAACCAAACCCTAATCTAGAAGACAAGTCTTAGAAAGAAAATTTGAGGAATATATACATCATCATTCACATTCTTTTAAACAATAATTTTCTTGAACATGTTATTGAAGTTGTACAATTTTATAAAAATAAATTTATTTAATGAAGTTGCATAAAGGGACAAGAAAACCAGAAAAGTGAGAAAAGTTTCCTCTTTTGGGGTATCAATCCCAAGTCAGCACTCTCATTGCAGTTATAGTACCATTCTCGAGCTTTTGAACCATTCTTTAGAGCCCCATTTCTGCCATTTTACAGCTCCAATTATCAACATGGATTTTCATATCTTCCCCTCTGCTAAAAGCAACTTTAATTCTTCCGTTCTGTTCCCTTCTGACACAGATCACGTATCATGTCTTCTGTAAAGTCTGTTAAAAACTGTCTTCATCACCACTAATCTGCAAACAAACATTATAATTATCTGAATGCCTCAGAAATTCTGCAGCAAACAGAAAAATAACCACAAAATTACAAACAAGTGATCAAAAGCTGAGGAAACAAACAGGCAGCATTAACTGCAGGCATGCTGGACATGGCAGTGGAGTGCTTGAGACCCCTGGTTAAGACAACAACATGGGACTTCTGTGTTCTTTGGAAATTTGGTGATGACCCCACAAGGTAAATTTTTTTTACAGCCCTCTTGATCCCTACTTCTTGGAAATCACAAATTTACATCTCATCCTTCTGATTTGTCTTTCTTGGTAACTGGTTTTTCTTGTAGTTTTATACAGTGGAGAGGCTGCTGCTGCAGTGGAGGTAATGATGACTTTGGTAATATAAAAAGGGAGCATTTGGTTCCTCAATGCAGGGATATATATTCTGACCATCCTGTAAGAACAAAGGCTTGTGAGAAACTCAGCAAGTTTCCTTCTTCTATGCCATTGTATTCTGGGTAAGTGATAGAAGTTTTCAGACATTTGTTTTCCTCTGTTTGATCTGTTTATGTTGTTGATACATGGGAGTTGATTGTTTGAACCAGAATGCATGGAGAAGCAGTCCTGTCCAATCAACCAAGGTGGCTTTTTGAAGAGTGAGTATTTGAATAATTTCTTCTTTGGTTATCATATTTTCTTCTTGATTTTCTGAACAAAGTTTTCAACTTTATGAAATTTTAGGGAAAAGGGTGTCTAAATCTGTCTCCAAGTTGAAATTTTGTTGACTTTTTACTGATGCATGATTTTGCAGGTCTGGAACTCAGGTTTTGGTGCCAGTTGAAGGTGGATTAGTTGAGCTCTTTAGTGAAAAACAGGTATAGATTAGATTAGATTTTCTGAACATTAAACTGGGATTATGTTCATGAAGATGTAAACATTTTGACAGTAAACTGGTATTCTCAGGTGCCAAAGAATCATCAGACAGTTGAATTTATCTTGGATCGTTCCTGTTGTTTTGAACAAGAAACCATGTCTGCACAGCCAGATTACCAACTGCTGCTTGACAAAAGCTTGATGGAATCATCTACTCAAAATCTGCAGTTCCTTTCCAGGCAAAAGACTCCTTCCTTCATATTCGATTCGAGTTACTATCCAACTAGTTTAGAAGGATCTTTCACCAGCTCCAATCTTCCCAAGGATCAGCACTTGCTTGCCTTAGGTTCTGGTCCGATATCTTGTCAAACCTCGCCAGAAAACTCGAGTGCAACATATCCCGGAAATGCTTTTGTTGCTCAGAAGGAAAAACCGAAACATTACAAATCCAAGAATCTTGTCACAGAGCGAAGCCGTAGGGAGAGGATCAAACATAAGATCCTGACTCTAAGATCAATTGTTCCCAACATTTCCAAGGTTGTATTTTCAGAAACTCTATAACAACAACATTGTACATTTACTTCTTCAGTTCTTACAATTGTTTTCTTTCCTGCTACACTAGATGGATAGAGCTTCAGCTATAACCGATGCATGTGACTATATTCAAGAGCTGGAAAAGGAACAAAAGATGTATACAGATGAACTCAAAAGCCTGACAGAGGAATGTGACAAGTATAATGCCGAGCAGGAGGCCAATTCAAGCACCAAAGAAAAGGAACAGATAAAGGTTTATGTACGAACTCGATATTCGTATTATTTGGAAGTTTCACCGAGTACTAACGTTGTTTGTTATGTTGAGCACAGGTAGATGTTCAAGTGAGCCAGATTGGTGTAAGGGATTTCTTGGTGAAAATCATTTACAGAAAGAGATGTTCTAGTTTGCTAAGGTTAATGGAGGCTGTGGAATCCTTAGGACTACAAGTGATTGATGCCAATGTTACAACATCAAATGGCTTAGTCCTGAATATCCTCCAAGTTCAGGTAATACTTCTATTATGTTTTTGTGTTTTGTTAACCAATAAAAACAAATTATGTTGTTTCATGGCATTTTCTACTCTTTATCAGGTTTTCCGCAAGCATATGAGCCCAAAGAATCTAAAGGACTCATTGAGAGAGCTGATATGTCAAGAAGGCGAAAGAAGAAACAAAAGAAGGATAAACTACTGAGCATCAGAAAGGAACTGGAACCTGCATAACTCATCATCATTCTTGGAGTTCATGATCCAGTGTATAATTTTGCTTCAATGGTAGCTTACCTCTAACATTTGTTATACATTATTTAACCATATGTTTTGTCAACCCTTAAACTTTAGACTCTCTCCCCATCCAACCAGCGGGTGTAAAACGCTAGTGCTTCGCGTGGTTTGTACTCTGGCACAGTATGGCCAGATCCCTGCGATTCATGAAAAAATTGAACTCATATTTAAATGGTCTTATATTGAACATAATCTGAATCAAAAGCTTCATTTCAAGCAACATTGTACTGACCTTGACAGTGAGAAAGGTTAGATTGTAGTCATAACCCTGCAAATATCTACAAAGGAAAAAACATAATCCTTAGGAAAACTTTTTCAGCTCAAATTGCTAACATAAGTACACAATCAATATGAACTTACCCAGCAACCTGATTATCCACAATCCACGGCCTCCATTCATCTGTTATCTTGTATCCGAGTGATCTTGTCCAAGCTTGGGTCCCAGTGAATGGAACACACATATCATGATCTCCACTGCAACAAGTTAACTAGCATAAAAACTCATGAAAACAGTTCAATTTATTCTATGAAACTGAGTAACCATGTCTTTCTACCTGAATATAAGAGCACGATATCCCATGGAGGTTAGATTCTTGTGATAAGGAATCATACTACCAGTATCATGGTGAAAGGTAATTCTGTCGGTACACAACTCCCACCCTCCAGCTATACTGACCTACAATGCACCAAAACAAACAGTATGAACAGCTGCTTTCAGAAGCTTCCAGGAGTTGCAGTGAGAAAAAGTTACCGAGTCTGCATGAATTGCTTTTCGGACAGCTTCATTGTCTAGCCAAGCAGTAGCAACTTCATCACTCTGCATGTTCCATTTCAGTAATAACTTCTTGAAAAGTGGAGCAAGATATAGTGCAAGTAACTCACAGTGCATCTCATATGGTGGCGTTTGAGAAGTTCCGGCCAAGTTGGGACGAGTCCGTCTCTAACTGGAGCTCTATAAGGCCAAGCTCGGCCAAACATTCTTGCTCTCACTGGGTGAGGCCGTTCAGTCTCACCTAACATTCTGAAGCTTGGTGGCAGTTTTGTATTGTTAGTAACCATCTTGATAGAAGTAGGAGGGTAGTGATAACACGGCTCCAGTACATTGTAAATGTTTATGTCAGCAAGGTCCTGCAATAAAACCATCATTGGAGGTTTTTCTAGCAAGTACATAGAAGCAATATACGGTACAAACAAAAAGAAAAATAAACAAACTAACTAACTTGATTGACTCTTTCAAGCTTGCTTTCACAACTGATGCTTGTTGGCTCAAAATAGTTTCCTTCGCATGCAGAAGCAACATCCTGCAGTAATAAAAGGAGGGGAAAATAGCATAAATCAGATAAGTAAGCATTTTGATCTACACTATGCACATGATAACAGATATACTATTGTTCAAAATGGTCTGAAAACCATGAAACAAAGTGCATTAAAAGCAGGAAACCAAGACAGATACCTCAAATAGGTCATCAGAGATTAAACCCATCCCATGTGCAAATGGAACAAAAGAGTTACCATCAAACTTCATATCTGTGGCTCCATTTCCGATAATGTATCCCTGAAGTTCAAGAAATCAGTTCCCGAGTTCATAACATCAGTAAATACAACGGGGGAAAGAGAATTTCCAGTACAGAAAATGGCATGCCTTAAAGTTGAGAACAGGCTTTACGCCGCCACCAATTCCTGAATTTTTCAATAAACAAGATGTAAGTTTTCATCTCTGAAAAGTGAAAAATATGCGGTTCATGAGATATATTCGAACTTAGAGGACAACCTTTTAAAACTTCATAAGAGAGAGTAGGTATGTATATTCCGGCATATGACTCTCCAACGATGTAAAATGGATTGGAGAGAAATTCTGGGTAGAGCTCGAACCACTAGATAAAACAGTACAAATTCGTGAAGATATGTAAACACACAGAAGTTTAAGGTATTAGATTATTCTGAGGTCAATACCTTCAGAAGAAATGTGTGAGAATCTGATGCAGTCTTAAAGTCTCCTGTCAAATAATCAGTTTCATTCCCCGAGTAAGACAATCCAACACCAGCCGGAGAATCCAAATACACAATGCTGGACACCTGAGGTGGAATTAAAACACACTAACACAGTTTATGATCCGAATAATAGCATTTATCAAAACAACAAGAAAAGTAAAAAAAAAAAAAATTGAGCATAACAAGAAAAGTAATTGATTGAGTTCATAACCTTGGTCCAGCTGTAGGGATTAAGATGCAATGTGGGCAAGCTATCGACTTTTGCTCCCGCTTCAAAATTAAAGGGGCCTGCAGAAACGTAATTGGACTAATGTCAACATTTTCATCACTTCCTTTGACTACTATGTTCTAAACTTATGCACAAAACCTTAAATGAATCAAAGGAGCTGAAGTAGTTATACCATGTTCATAGACAAAGGCATCAAAGCTAGAACAACCGGGACCGCCATTGAGCCACAAAACAACTGGATCACTCGAAGGGCTTCTCTCGGAAACAACAAAGTAGTAAAACAATTTCTTCCCATGACTCTCATCAATCGTCACATACCTGCAACAACAAGAAACCCCAGTTTCAAGAACACCCAAACAGACAGCATAACATGAAAATCTGCTAATTATTTAGTACCAAAACAGAAACAGCTGATACTTACCCAGCATAATGATCAGAAGGTAAAGTGCCATGAAATCCAGGAACCTCTGTCACGAGGGCATCCTCAGGAGCAGACTGAACCAGTAAGAATCTAAATGCAAGGAAAAATGGTACTAGGATACTGAAACAGTTGAAGAAATTTTTCTCCATTGCTACTGCGAAATGGAGCTTTTCTTTTTTAAAGTTCTACTCCACTGACTTGAGCTTTTTTTAAGTGCTCTAAAATGACAAAATTGAATGATATAGTATTTTTTTTAAGTAACAACAATAATAGTGTACTCTAGTTTATTTCACATTTTGTCCTTTATCGTGAGACTAATCTTTTTTTTTATTTATAAAGTCATGACGGTGCAGTATTGTTGGTTGTTCAATAATTCCTTCGTCCCAACCAAAGTGTCTTGGTTTGACTTTTCAAATTAAAACAGAGACAACTTTGACCATTAATATCTCAAAATTAGTCTCAAAAGTAATACATTGAATGATAATGTTTAATATACATGTAAAAGATCAGGTTTGAAAGTGAAAAAATTAACGCAGGAGACACTCTTGATTTTAACCATCACAAAATTTAATCAATTCAATCTAATTTTATGATAGTTAAATTTGCTATGATAGTTTCAATAATAAACCCTAGTTTCAGTACTATTCATAGAGTATATATATGTCCAAGGAAAGCAGTAACAAAAGGAATCCATTACACGCATGTTTTTCAAATTAATTTGGATTGAACTGATTTGTTTTTCTTTAATAACAACAAGATTACAACTCTAGTATTTATAGAAATGAAACGAAGTTCAAATTAATGCTCCAACAAATGAAGTAACTGAGCTAAGAACATTCAGCACAATCACAGGCTTTTTAGATGTAATTGGGAGATATAAGAATCTCTAAAGGTCATTGCTTTTGCTGTCAAATAACAAATGCCATAAATGCCCCTCGAATCTCCATTTCTCCAATTGTATGCAACCAACTCCTTATCAGGCGTTTCCAAAACAAGCTCATCCTCTCCCCAAACACCGCAAACTCTAGGCCGCCGGAATTCATTAGGATACTCATCAGGCAGCCTTAAACTGTGCCTGGTCCAAGAATCTTGATCCATACTCTTTCATCACCCAGAACAAAAGAAAACCACAGAGCAAAAGGTTTCGATTTTGCGATGATGGCGCCTGCAGGTTCGTGCTTCTTGTGGAAGTTGAGGTGGTCGTCTCTGCAGAATTGCGGGCTGGAGAGCAGAGATCGCCATGGTTTTGAAACGCACCTGAACCTGCCTGCTGATTTTACAGGAGGACGGATTAGTATGTTTTCAGTGATCTCTTCGGGGATATATGGGTGGAATTGTTTGGACATTGCTGGTGCTTTTGAATCGCAAGCTGGTGGACTCTTTGATACTAAATGTCTATTAAATATATATTGCACATATAGATGTGGATATTTGGCCGAAGCACAATAGGAATTGGACCAATCTAGCCCTTTTTTCCTAGAGCAAAACTATAATGAGAATTTTTTTAGTTTTAATTTCTCCTTATCTTCCAACCATGGTAGTTATGGTAGTTAACGCACTCGTCGTGGCATGCCAGTTTTTCCAACATCGCCTTAACACCATTACACCACCATACAAATATGACAAAATTTTGCCTTAAGGCAACGATGTGGCGTTATGGCGTTGCCTTAATGCCTTAAATCTTGCCTTAACCCCATTAATTTACTTGGGCCGGGTTTTTTCTTCAAAAAAAGAAAATTATTTTGGAAATATAAAATAAAATTAAAGAAATTAAAGGGTTTTGGTGATATCTAAAACTAAAGGGGTTGTTTTCTCAGTTCTGGTGAGAATTCCCGACCTTGTTTCTGGCCTTAAATACGTAGAGAATTTTTTATATTTATTTTGATGTTTTATTTACAAATTTTGTGGGTTAAATATTAAATTTTCTTAAAATAAAAGTGAATATATATGTTTTTATATCTTTAATTACCATATATTTATAATGCCGCAATTGCCTTAAGGCAAGTGCCTTATTGCTGCGTCATTAAGGCGCTCGTTGGCAAAATGCCTCGGAATTGTGCCTTAACTACCATTCTTCCATCAAAGGTAATTTTTAATTTCTCTTTATCTTCCAGCAAGGGTAATTTGGTAATTCTACACCCATGTGCCAAAAAACTACACCCCATACCTTTTCAGTAATTATAAGAAACAAAAAGTTGTGTCTTTTCAATAAAAACAAACAACCATCTGCAAATAAATATAGCAATTCATAAATCAAAACCAAGATAACTCAACCTGGTCTATGTATTGGTAAATTTAATCACAGATTTGGCCACAAGCAGCACAATCTACCGCACAGATTATTAAGATACATGGTAAGTATTCCTTCAATTTTTTGGCCAACCCCAGGATAGCTGAAACAGAAGATACAGAGATAATAATTCTTCTTCGGAAAACCATAGCATAGATACTGACATATGTGCATTACCCCCACCTTAATTGTTTTGGGGTTATGCATATTGAATTTTTTTGCTACAGTGTGAATCCTAGACCATGATATAAGACAACTTTCTGTGTTTGTTTGATAAACCTATAAATCCACTATGCATTTTATATGCATATTTGCTACTGTGTGCCCTGACAGTGTTGAAAGGCACTTGAGAATAAAAGTGAATTTCAATGATCTTGTGTCCGGCTTCTACTTTTCATTGGTTTTAACTTCTACTTTTCTCAAAATATTATTTGGTTTCAGCATACTGCCGAAACAGTTCTTTCTATATCTCCCTTGATTGCGTCCGTTAGTGAGTACAAAGTTGTGGCATTATATACCATTGAACCTTAATGGCTTGAATGATTTGACTAGCATGTTGGAAATGCACACAGATCTGCAAAAGTTACAACTTTTGAAAAATGTTTCCAACTTTTGAGAGTGTAAAGATGTGAAAAACTGAATAGATAATCATGTTTATGTAATGACAATTTTTGATATATTCTAGAGGTTGCAACGCGTGGAGAGACCATGCTAGTTAATCCTAATAGGAATTGAGAACCAATCTCAATTGAGAGACGTAGGTTGGGAATGTTGATCTTGTTACTTTTAATCCTGATCGATCTTTTATATATTAACCATGATCATTCAGTGTGTTATTGTTGATCTTCTCACATTCATGTTCGAAATATTATCACTTTCAACACTGATCTTTTACATTAAACATGATTATTCAAGTCACAAAAGATCAATCGGACATAAAAATAAGAAGTGCATCAATAATATACATACACCGAATATATCAAGGTTAATACGTACGGGTTTAAAAGTGAGAAAATCGACGGTTGTCCCTGATCTCACATGTACCAATTTCCTATTATGATTAGTGAAAATTAATACTAGTTCGCCATGCGCGATTGTAGGTCAAATCTTGACTTGATTTGGCTCGACTCGACTCGAATAGTTAATGAGTCAAGTATGAACAAGGCATTACTCGACTCGAAAAATTCGCGAGCAAATTCGATATATAGGTATTGTCTAATAAATGGTTAGATTATAAATTTAAAATAGTTGATTCTATTTTTTTTATTTTTTTTATTTCAATGATTTAGGTGAATGTGTGTATGTGACTCAAATAGACCGGTCTTATTGTAAAGAAATTAAACATTAATTGTTGAAACTCCTTTATGCCAACTAGTAAGAAAATTAAAATCGTAGAATACATTGAAGTATTCTAAAGTCTATAAATATTTAAAATATTCAATTATTATTGTCCCCTAATTTAAGATACATTCATATTTCCGTCTTAACTTTAACAAATCGATTGGAGTTTACAAAATTGGTCTTAACCTAGGTACAAAATTGTTGATGGCAAATTGTTTCAACTACTTGACTTGAACATTACATTAGAGTTATGTGTTTTTACAACTAACAAGGATGTTGTCTTTAAAAAAACAGTACATTATTGGAGGAAAAAAAGTGATTATTCTTAATCAAACTCCATAATAAGGAAAAAAGAAAAGGTACTGATAAACAATTCCTATACTATACATTGGGGTACATAGCGCATCGTACCCCGGGCCCTAATAGTTAATTATATTAATTACCTTTTTATGTAGAAAGTAAAATATTTTCACACGTTTTAATATTTTAACCATCGATAAAAAAACTGCAAGTCTGACTATTTCTTCCGAAACCGTCACCAAAATTTCAAATTTCAAATTATATATTTCATTGAAACATATTACACATATATTTTTGCCAAATAGATTGTACATCTATATATGTCAAATTACACATTTAACTATGTCAAATTGCACAATACATTTCAATCTATACTAAATGCACCAAATTTTACTTATAACAAACTGCACATTTAGTTATGTCAAATTGCACAATACATTTCAACAAAATCTATACTAAATGCACCAAATTCACTTATACCAAATTGCACATATAGTTATACAAAGTTGCACATTTAACTATGCCAAATTGCACATTTACATGTCAAATTGCACAATTTTACTATACCGAATGTACATTATGGTCATCCAAATTGTACATATATCTATATCAAATTGCACATTTAGCCAAATCAAATTGCACAATACATGTTAACCGGGAAATTAACCAATACCAAAATGAACATCAATACCAAAGTGTACATTTACCTAGGTAAACTGCACATCTAACTATGTCAAATTGCACAATACATTTTAACCAATAAATTAGCGTACATCAAATTGTACATTTACATAGGTAAAACTATACATCTAACCATTCCAACCTTGCACACTACATAATTAAGGAAGTTACGTGTGGTAGAAACGTGTGCAATCTAGGAGGTTTTAAACGTGCGTAACTGATTATACTTTACAATTTTTAAAATTAGGTAAAAAATATTAAATTTATTTACTTAATAGGGGTCTGGGGTACGATGCTCTACGTACCCGGTGTACACACTAAATTGCCACTGATAAAAATGATAGCCCTAGAAATAAAAAAAGTGAACTCCCTCAAGCTCTTCTCCTCTTCTTCTGATCACTTCCCCTCTTTCTATCATCAGAATTTCTTCTCCTCTTCTTCCGATAGCATTCACACTCGCTATCATCGGAACTTGAAGAGGATGACGTGGCAGCTTTCCGGACAGCTTTCCGCTGTCGCATGATCATCCTCTGCATGTCCTTCAAATAGTCCCGCAGATTATCAGTGAGTCCTCCCAAACCTATGGAGACGAAGAAATTGATAGAAAACCTAGTATTCCTCAGATTATCCCTGGGGAAAATGGACTCATATGAATCCTCCATCAGCCGCTCATTCAGCCTTCGAATACCGAGGTGCTCAGACAGCTCCAGGAAGAGGAACTTAAGGAAGATCCGAGATGAAGAAGTAGTGTCCTCTTCGGTCAGTCTCACGTAAGACAGCACGTTCCACGGCAGAGCATCTGCGGCGAGCAAGTGAGCGAAAAAGTGCGCCACGTTGCGCAGCTGGTTTGTCTGAAGCCGATGAATCATGGAATAATAGTGCTCAAAATAGGCCTCGAAGTTTGTTTGATAAACGTTGTTAATCTTGCAGAACCGCTCTCCCAAAAGTCCATAGTATCTGAGGTAGGTTTTTTCCTGGCTGCAGCACTCGATCATCATCTCGCACAGGTGAATCTCTTCTCCGGGATTCAGTTTGATTTGCAGCAGTTTGTGACCTGCTTCCTCAAAGCCGACACAGTTCATTATTGTCAAGTAAATTGTTTTACGCAGGTTTACCACATTCGTGTCCATTGTATCTTGTATGTTCAGTTCTTCTTCGTCGGATTGATCATCCTCTTCATCGGATTCTGATCCCCCATCAGATTCGTCGGTTTCTGCTTCGGATTCACCGAGGATTGACCGTTTAATATTTTCATACCGCCTTTCCCTTTCCAGGAAGTTGGGATCATGTTGGAAAACATCCAGATGACTCTCGGGATCGATATCATCACCATCATCGTCTAAAAGGGAAACTTCATGAGTTGTTTGATCTTCCAGTTGTACGAGGTCTAATTCCGGGCAGCCAGATGGATAACCTCGGATCCCTGATCTTCTTACAGCCAACAGATTCTGAATCAAGAACTCAACTCGCTTGTCAATGTCTCCTTCATAGAGAATATCACGAAACCTCTCGAAAACGCCACTCAATCCTTTCGGACAGAGACCTTCAAGCATTGCGCCGCATTCTGTCACAAGCCCTACTGCGACCTCGATGCTATCATCTGTCGGGTTTTCGAGGAACAACGTAAGGAGTTCCAGAGCAATAACGTCGTCAACGACCAGTTGGTTCACCAGATGAGCTATGAACTTCACCGATGCCAGCAGCTTTGCCTTGTTGTTATGCCTGTAAGAACTCTTCAACTGTAATACAACCCTTTTCACTAAAAGGGAACCGATTTCGGGGAATTTAGTGTTTACGACAGAAACTAGCGCGGCAAAAACATCGGTAAATTTAGGAGATGCCATCTGAGATTTCATGATCGCCCGACAAAACAAACCCCTTCCTCGGATCAAATTCTCGGCGAAGAGCTCTGTTTTGATGATCTCCCCGATGTTATCTGCGGTGACTCTGTTTATGATTCCGTTGATACTCTTCTTCAGGGCAAACCAGTTCAATCGTTGGTATTCCTCGCTGCTCTTATCCTCTACCTCGTACAACATCCTATCCAACTTATACCGAGGAATGTATAACTCTTCAACAGCCATTGTTTCTTCGATTACCTGCGACAATATCAAAAAGTTGCCGGAATTTGTTTCTTTAAACGGAGGTGGGATTTAGCGGCTGGCGTTGTTAAAGTTGATCGTAATGAGAAAGAATGTCATCATAAAAGAAGGGATATTTATAAGGGATTGTCATGTTTTATTTTTTCCTAGTACTAAAAAGGAAAAGGTATTTTATTTTTGGATCTCTTTCCTTCATCCACCAGAAAAGGAGAATGAGGAAAGGGGACTTTTTCATCCTTGCATAAATTAATATTAATTTTAGAAAAGATAAATATTATAAGAAGAGTTGGTCTCTTGAGTGACCGTCACTATATAGTGACCAGATTAAATCGCAAATAGAATATAAATTTAAAACACTGGAAGGTTATTTTTGCAATTTTGAAAACATTAAATATTACACGCGCCAGACATTTTAAGGCTTTCCATTTCTTTTTTTCCATTCAAGGCTGATTTTTTTTTTGGGAAAATTCCCATAAAGGGCGTAATGAGAATTGAAATTCCTACTATGGGCGTAAAACTTTCATAATTCCTATTTAGGGCGTGAAATTAATTTAATGATTAAAATTAAAATTAAATTACTATTATATCCTTGTAATAGAAAATTTTAGTAATAGGAACTAATATGTCAAAAACAATCTTATTTTTATTAAATTCATTTTAATTTAATTCAGTTTTAATATAATTTTTGTTGATGGTATTTAATTAGTTTAGTTCAATTCAATTCAGTTCAAGTTAGTCAAGCAAAAAAAATTTACTCATTGATATTTAAATTCAACGAGTCTATTTTTGAAACTGAAATTCAACGAGTCAATTAATTGTTTTTGTTGTGGACTGATTTGAACTGAAATTAATTGAACTTAACTAAACTAAATCTAAAAAATCTACAAAAATACGTATTGAAATAGAGTCGAAGTAATTTTGATTTAAGAACTTATTTGAACTAAAGTGATCTAAATTCATTCGAATTCGAGTTAACTTCATTAAATTGAGCTAATTATCTTTTAATGAAATTAATTTTTTTGTCGAACCGAATATTTTTAACTTTACTAGACATTATTTATTTTTCACATGTATTTTTACTATAAAATAAGTAAGTTGAACATGTAGTGAAGTGTGATTTTTTATTTAAAGGGTAGAACTGTAACTTAGTTATAATTTTAAGCATTAAATTAAATTTACACCCTTAATAGGAATTATGAAAGTTATACGCCGTTAATAGAAATTTCAATTCTTATTACGTCTTTTGTGGGAATTTTCCCTTTTTTTTTCATTCAGTTTTCTCCTCTTCTTCGTTGCTCCCTAGCAAAGCAAGACAAACACGTCTTATAAACATTTAACTTAACAAATCATGAATGGTTTCACTCTTAAATGTTAACGTTTCATTATTAAACAACAATCTTTTAAAAAATGGAAAAAAGTGCATATAGAAATGACAAACAACCTTTACTCTTATATGTCAACATTCCACCATTAAGGCCCTGTTTACCAGAGCTTATCCGTAGATCAGTTCAGTTCAGTTCAGTTCAGTGAAAATGCAATTTGATGAAACTCGGGTTAATTCAGTCATGCTGATTCCATTTTTCAATACATCAATTTTCACTTCAGTTCAGTTCAATTCAGTTCAGTTCAGTTCAGTACATCAAGAAATAAGCTCTAGTAAACAGGGCCTAAACATCAACATTTTAAGAAAAAGACAAAAATGCATATAGAAATTGCAGACAACCTTTCACTCTTAAATATCTATCTTCTACTCTTAAATATCAATATTTCACCATTAAACAACCTTTTTAAAAAGATAAACATACATAGAAATATTACAGACAACTTTTCACTCTTAAATGTCAATCTTCTACTTTTAAACAATAACCTTTTTTTAAAAAAAAAGGTACAAATGCATATAAATATAATAGACAACTTTGCACCGTTAAATAGCAACCTTTCAAAAAAAAAGTGCATATAGAAATAGCATAACACATTTCACTCTTATATGTCAACTTTCCACTATTAAATTAGTTAATCTTATGAATGAATAAAACATTGACCTTATAAATTAAAACATGAACCTGAAAGAATAAAACATGGAACTTATAACTTAATTAAGACATGAGCATTTTAAAACAAAACATGAAAGATGGTTAATCATATGAAAAAATGAAACATGGAGTTTATAACTTAAAACATGAGCATTTTATAAAAAAACCTGAAAGGTATTTAATTATATGAAAATAAATCATGGAGCTTATAACTTAAACATGAGCATTTTAAAACAAAAACTTAAAACATGAGTATTTTAAAACAAAACCTGAAAGTTAGTTAATCATATGAAAAAATAAAATATGGAGCTTATAACTTAAAATATGAGCATTTTAAAAACAAAACTTGAAAGATGATTAATTAATTATATAAAAACATAAAACATGGAGGTTATACCTTAAAACATGAGCATTTTAAATTAAAACATGAAAAGTTGGATTTAATGTTTCGTACAATCAAAGCAGTCAAGCAAAAAAAGTGCGGATGAAAAACAAAAAAGAAAAGAAAATAAGCAAGTGCATGCAAATAATGATTAAAAAAAGGCCGAAATGGAAAGAAAATAAAGAAAAGGATATGGGCTGAAGAATGATGAAGAATATTCCCCCAAAAAGAACAAAAGTGTAAGCTTCAGAACGTAAAGTGCGTGGACCGCGTGTGAAATATTAACTTTTTAAAATTTATAAATTGGTCCCTCCGTATTTTTGTGTTATTACAATTTAGGTCTGGTCACTACTCACTATATAGTGACGATCACTTCCAAGACTTATTCTTATAAGAAAATGTAATTTAATTGTACACTACTCGTTTAGAAGATATGTCACGGTTAAGGGTATTTTCTCCACAACTAATCACAACTGATTTGAATTGATTTAATCTAATCAGAACTGATTTAAATTGAAGTAAAAAGTAATGTATTGAGAAATATGAAGGAATATTACAACAAAGTTTAGGTGATTATCATCAAAATATATCTCATCTGAACCTATTAAAATTAGGAGGACCAATAAACATTTGTTAAAGTTCAACTTGTAAATTAGGCCCTGTTTACAAGAGCTTATTTCTTGATGAACTGAACTGAACTGAATTGAATTGAACTGAACTGAACTGATTTGAACTGAACTGAAGTGAAAATTGATGTATTGAAAAATGGAATCAGAATGACTGAATTAACCTGAATTTCATCAAATTGCATTTTTACTGAACTGAACTAAACTGAATTGAACTGAACTGAATTGAACTGAACTGAATTAAATTGAACTGAACTGAACTGAACTACAGATAAGCTCCACTTGTAAATTTGAAAAGTTCAACTACACTACACTAAATCCAAAATTTTCCTATTATGATCATTGACCAATACATGTTTCCTTATTTTATTTTATTTTCCTAATCATAATTGCTAGTCGTTTGATTGAATTCCTAATCATAGTTAGAGTTAGTTTTTCCTTTCCTTTCTGCTTTTAGATGAGAATCATAATAGAGCAACAACATAAAACACATAAACTAGGATCTCATTCATCCTAATCACAATCGAAAGTTTGTTTGGTGAGGCTCAGAATCGCTCTGATTATTATTAAGAAGGAACAGTTCGTAGTTATCGATCGACAATGGATCCGAAATTGTCCGACTGCTGCTCACAAGAACAAACCCTAAAGTTCGATAACCTTAAGAAAAAGAAATCGTACAGGAAAAGGGAGAAACAGGATTTCGATGCCGTTGAAGCAGACACTAAATCCACCGGACTCGATATCGGGGATCTCGAGGTCGACGAACAAGAACGAAAGACAGCTTTTGATGCTTCATCGGCCTTACCCAAAGCCGATGAGTCACTGCCACAGAATCATAGTACAATCAAGGAAGAAGATGAATCAGCAGAAACATCAGAAAATAAGTTCGTCTTCTCCTCAGAGATGGATCTTTGGAGCATGCAGCTCAATGAAACAGTAAAAACGCTACGAAAGCCTGATGCTCGTGAAGATCTGTTCGTGGAAATTAAGGTTGAAGCTTCCGAGGTGAAGGAAATCAAAGAAAACCCAGCTCCTGTCAAAGCCCTCCATGAAAAGCCTGTTGGGAGAAGCGTGGCTGGGGCGCTGCACTTTCTGAGAGACAGCGGATCGCTTAAGAAGAAGGGCGAAGAAGATGATGGATCAAAACAGATACAGATTACGAGGAAAGACGAGTTTGGGAGTGATTTGACCCTAAAACAAGCTTGGAGAAAGCTTAACTATGGATTTTACGGCAAGGAGCCTGGAAAAAAGAAGCATGAAAAGAGGATGAAGAGAAGGAACTACGAAAAGCGGATGATGGAGCAGATGGGGAGTTCATCAGAAACGCCGTCGGTTAAGAGGATGAAGCAAATGACAGCTGAGCTGAAAACACCCTATATTCTCCTCTGAGATAGGCTGTGAAGAGATTATCAGGTGTTGAATGACTGTTTTTTAGTGTTTAATGTGTTTTTATGAGGTTTATCAATGGCTTTCATGTTGTTTTTATGTTCAGGAATTTGTATTGTCAAGTGTGGTGTGGAAGTACTAGGATGGATTGGATTGTTTTCAAAAATTCATGGAAGAAATTTCAGGTTTGGAGATGAATTTGTGAAACTAATTTTATGATTTTATGTATTTGAAGTGATGTTTAAGACAAATTGACTGATGTTGAGCTCCAATCATTAGCTTTGCATTTTGTTAGCTTTTAGTTCTTACAGTTGTGAGCTCAATTGGAGCACATACCAGTTTGTAAGCATAATAGTTTTCTTTATTTGATCCCGTTGATCTTTGAAGAGTTTAAATGGGACAATGAATGGGTTACCAAGATGCCTATATAGGTGGTAGAGTTGTTCATTCCGAGGATCGACTTTTTGATGATAACTTTGTAGGTGGAATCTTTCAAGGTGTTTTAGCATAGGTTCAGGTTCATCAACGTTGGAAAAGGAAGAAAGAATCATGATGACGATGACTTTAACCTATTTGATGATATTTAGAATGTGAAACTCAAGTCTCTTTTCCCTTTCTTTTGATGTTGAAACTCTAAATTCTTATTTGTGACTTTACAGGTTGCTAATATTTGTGTACAATAGGATGCTAATATTCAGAAAATAACAATAAATTTCACTAAAGTTGAGTACATCAGAACTCGAGTATGGTAAGAATGTTGTGTTATGAACATCGGTTTTCTCGAATCCCTCCCAAAACAGGAGATTAAAAATGGTAGAGCTATATGATTTTTATCCAAATTATCTTTAATTATTTTAACTCCTTCAAAGATAAACTTGAGATGCCCAAAATACACATACATTTTCTTCCCCTCATTACCTTAATAAGGCTTATAACCATTAACATAGTGAGCTTCAAATTCTCATGCCATCCAACCACCGCGAATAAAATGCCAGGGCTTCATTCGGCTTGTACTCCGGGACAGTATGTCCAGACCCCTGCATTATCAAGAACAACTCAAACCTTAGGATATTGAATCATCCATTACTCAACATGAATGATTAACAAGCAATCAGATCATAAAGAAAGACAGTTTCAATTTTTTATCGAACCTTGACAGTGACAAAAGTGAGGTCATGGTCGTAGGCTTGTAAGTATCTGCACACAGAAATACCAAAAAACATGGTGAGAAGTGCCAAAAGAAAAAAAAGAGAAAAAAACAGATAGTATATGCACAAAGATCTTACCCAGCAACCTGGTGGTCATTCACAAACCAAGGCCTCCATTCATCCACAATCTTGTATCCAAGTGACCTTGTCCAAGCTTGACTCCCGGTGTATGGAACACACATGTCATGATCTCCGCTGCAAAAAGTTAGCCGGATTTAGTCTCTTGATTCGGAAGAAAGTGCAGAAATTGTGCTAATAATGCCTTGTTATACCTGTATATCAGTGCTCGATATCCTATGGAGGTTAGATTTTTATGATACTTGATCATGCTCCCAGCATCATGATAAAAGGATATTTTGTTCGTGCACAACTCCCATGGGCCCGCCACATCGACCTAATCCACGAAAAAAGTATAAATCTCTCATTTCTAAGCTTGAAGAAGGTGTAATGCGAATTCTCACCGGAACAGCATGCATTGCTTCCCGAACTGCTGCATTGTCAAGCCAAGCTGTAGCAACTTCATCACTCTGCATGTTTTATTTAAAGTCAACCCAAATTCTTATTGATCTGATTCCATGAAGTCTAAAAGATTATTATAGAAGATTGGCTGAGTTTCTCACAGTGCACGGGACATTTTGACTTTTGAGAAGTTGAGGCCAAGACGGGACAAGTCCGTCCCTTACTCTGGCTCTGTAAGGCCAAGCCCTACCGAACATCCGTGTTCTTACAGGAAGAGGCCTTTCTGTTTCACCCAACTTTCTGAAGCTCTGTGGCAGCTTTGTTTTGTCAGTTGTCATCTTGATTGAGTTAGGACTGTGATAGCATGGTTCCAGGATATCATAGATGTTTATGGCATTAACTTCCTGGATTAAATCATTTATTAGAATTTTCCAGCAAGACATCAATAATTATTTTTTATAAAACTACGAAAGGTGTGAATTGTCTTACTTCATCAACTTTGTATAGTAAACTTTCACAAGTCTCACTTGCTGGCTCATAGTAGTTCCCATTGCACTCAGAAACAATTTCCTGCATTGTGAAGCAAAAAATTAAGAAGAATAACTGATTGTTTTGATCACCAATGTTTCATATGATTATATGACATTTTTTCTCTAGTTCAGAACAAGAGCTAAATCCCTAAGATATCCAAGTTCCAACTTATGAAAGATATCTTGAGATTCGAAATTGATGACAATGTATGGTATGATACAGCTACATTAATCTGGTGTGTATGTCAAACATTAGTTTGTTTAACTGCTTAAGTTAAATGACCTATAATTACAAGCAAGACAAGAATGGACATACCTGATACAGATCATCGGAGATCAGTCCCATACCATGCGCAAAAGGGACTAGAGCATTACCATCAAATTCGTCATCTGTAACTCCATTTCCAACCATGTAACCCTGTAGTTGATGAAATTAAATAACGTTTGTTCGTAAAAGACAAAACATGAATTAGCTCCTGAAGAGAAATTGGCTTGCCTTAAAATTGAGAACAGGCTCTACACCGGCTTCAATTCCTGGAGAATAAAATCAACAAGTAAGTTGGTAATATTTCATCATTGAGGTTGTGCATTTAGACAAGTTTTAAGAGACAGAGAGAAAAACAAAAAAACCTTTAGCAACTTCATAAGAAAGAGTTGGCACGTACACTCCAGCATATGACTCGCCAACAATATAAAATGGATTCGAGAGGAATTCTGGATAGAGCTCGAACCACTAAGTTAAGAGAATATAACAGCTTCAGTGATTCAATAAGGCAACCAAACAATAGACAAGATGGAGTATTAAAAGTATTCATTTCAACCTAATACCTTTAGAAGAAATGCATGAGAATCGGATGCAGTCTTTAAGTCTCCGGTTACATAATCAGAGATGTTCATGGAGTAAGATAATCCAACACCAGAAGGAGAGTCCAAATAAAGAATGTTGGAGACCTGAGAAGTTAAAGTTACACCTAATCTCAAAGAGGATCACCATGACTACATCAATCAGGATCGTCAATTTACAAGACTCAGTAAACCAAAAGGCGTATAACATATGTTCAAAAAGACATAGTTTTGGGAAGAAATTCAGAACCTTAGACCAGCTGTATGGATTGAGATGCAAGTGTGGCAAGCCTCCAGGGGTCTCTCCTGCTTCAAAATTGAAAGGACCTAAAATATCATCACAGGAAGATCCATACATTAGTCCAACAACAACGAGAAGATATCCAAAGAAACACATAGTAAATCAATTCACACAATCCCCTATTTGTTCCCGGAAATTGTTTTCGGCATGGTGCAGCAGAATAGCTACTCTCTCCAAAATGCAACCTTTATTAGCTCGAACATTTCTAATATCTCCATTGAAAAACAGTAAACTCTGAAATGAAAACAGCAGCCTAGTAGATTAAGCAGTAATGATACCATGTTCATAGACAAATCCATCAAAGCTAGAGCAGCCAGGACCGCCATTGAGCCACAGCACGAAAGGATCAGTAGACGGGCTTCGCTCCGAAACAACCAGGTAGTAAAACAATCTCTTCTCATCAAGAGTCACGTAGCTTCAAAAACCAACAATAGCCCATTTCAGACAGGCAATCAAACAGTAAAAAAGAACCTTAAACAAAGCAAGAATCAAAACACCGAGCAGATGATTCTCACCCAGCATAATGCTCGGAAGGGAAGGCGCCATTGAATCCAGGAAGGCCCGTGACGAGTGTGCCTGGAGGAGCTGAGTGCGCTGCCAGAAACCAAAGGGCGAGGCAACAAGTAAAGATTACTTTTTTGCTGAGTCCCATGATTACTTCTGCTGCCCTGCTTCTACTGAGGTCGTTATGCAACTGCGTTCATCGATTTTATCCAATGAAGGAAAAAGAAATTTGAAGTCTTGGATCACACGATTTATTTAATTTGAGTTTAAGTCCAAGATAACGCATTATTCTCTTCTTTTTTATCACTTTATTAGCAAGGAAATTGACCCCAACTAACTCTTCCCGTCTTGTTTAGTTCATGGAAATTGACCTAGATTTTTTCACAAAAACTGGTCTATTAATTGTTAAACAAAAAATAAAATGTACAAAGTTTGTCATTAAGCAAAGAGTAACGACGCTTACAAGGCAAGCATGACCGGTTCTGTCACGGTGCCGGTAGAACTCCGACCAATGGTAAAACCACATGCTAGACAAATTTCGGATTTTGTTGTGTAAAGAAACAATTTCCCCGTTTCCAGATGTAACATGCACCTTTGACCCTTGAATTATAGTAATCAGTAAACCTACAAATTAACCTGTACATTATTATATATAATAGAAAGACCAGTCTTGAAAATGAGAATATCATACATGAAGCTGAGAAAATTAGAAATAATATAATGAATGATCATGATTAATATGTAAAACATATTGCTTGAAAGTGAGAAGATCAACGTTTACCCATAATCTGATAGGTAGGGTTTAAACATATATGTAAAATTATAAGATAGAATTTCCACGAGCTCTTAAAACTATAACGAAAATATATAATTATTTCATTATTGCTTGACTTTGTCCAAATTTAGAAATCCTCTTATAGTAAGTTTGAATTGATGAAATCATAACAATTATGAATGTGTGGAGAGATTGATAACATATTTCTTTAAAAAAATCAAGCACAAACTAACAAACAATTATAAGGCCCTGTTTACTAGAGCTTATTTCTTGATGTACTGAACTGAATTGAACTGAACTGAACTGAACTGAACTGAATTGAACTGAACTGAACTGAACTGAAGTGAAAATTGATGTATTGAAAAATGGAATCAGCATGACTGAATGAACCTGAATTTCATCAAATTGTATTTTCACTGAACTGAACTGAACTGAACTGAATTGAACTGAACTGAACTGAACTGATCTACAGATAAGCTCTGGTAAACAGGGCCTAATATGACAAATATTCATTTCATATTGATATGAACATTCTGTATTGGCTCACGGTGTGTTTGTTACAAATAAAGACAAAGGCATTGTTTGCTAGAGCTTTTCTGTAGATAATTTCAGTTAAATATATTTAAAGTTATTTCAGTTCAGTTTAGTATATTAAAATTTATTTCAGTTCAGACAAATATATTTATATTTTTTCAGTTCAGATAAATATATTTATATTTATTTCAATTCAGTTCAGTTCATTTCAATACTGTTTTTATTATAATTTACATTTTTACTATAGATTACAATGATATATGATAAATATTTAAATTATTTCAGTTCAGTTCAGTTAAATATATTTAAATTTATTTAAGTTCAGTTAAATATATTTAAAATTATTTCAGTTCAGTTCAGTTCAGTACATCAAGAAATAAGTTCTAGCAAACAGGGCCGAAGTAGAGGAAGGTTTAATTCCACTTTCTTATTGTAGAAAATGACTAAGGAAACATAGAAAATGTTTCGTTAGTTCCAAATTTAGAAATCTTTTATGGTAAGTCTGAATTGATGATATGTGTAGGATCTAGTGCGCGTAATTACTTGTATAATCATAACAATTATGAATGTATGAAGAGATTGATAACATGTTTCTTTAAATAATCAAGCACAAACTAACACACATTTCAAATTGATATGATATTGGCTCATGGTGTGTTTGTTACAAATTCGTAACAGAAAGACAAAGTAGAGGAAGCTTTCATTCCACTTTCTTATCGTAGAAAATGACTAAGGAAACATAGAAAACGTTGCGTGAGTTCCAAATTTCCAAACACCCTTCTTTCATCAATTTTCTTACGGATCCATCCTTATGCAAACTAATTTGTTCACTTTAAATTATAAAATGCAGACTAATTTTAGAAATGCGGACTACTTTTTGTAATTGCAGACTAAGGCCCTGTTTACCAGAGCTTATCCGTAGATCAGTTCAGTTCATTCAGATCAATTCAGTTCAGTTCAGTTCAGTTCAGTGAAAATGCAATTTGATGAAATTCAGGTTAATTCAGTCATGCTGATTCCATTTTTCAATACATCAATTTTCAGTTCAGTTCAGTTCAATTCAGTTCAGTTCAGTTCATCAAGAAATAAGCTCTAGTAAACAGGGCCTAATTTTAGACGGTCACGGATAAGTTTCGCAATATCTTCTGGAATTTTATTTAAAAAAACTTAATATGGCCATGTCTACTTGGGCTGAAACTCAACTGAAAGTAACTTATTGGGCTAAATATTGCAGATTAGCGAATCATAACCTTCTGATTGCAGATTCATTGAGCTCAAACTCAGCACATATCCTAAAATCTAATACTAATTCAGTAATTCTCACAAGATAATGCTCATCCAGTCATCCTATACATCCCTCTTTAAGCAGATCATATAGAACAAAGCTAGATTTTAGAATACACATAAATGCAAAACTTTGCACTGTTGCACATTTACTCTTAATCAACCAATTAAAATGAATCATCAAAAACAGAAAAGCCAGTACTCTCTTTTGCTTGCTTTTCTACAATGCTCACCACCATGTCCAAAGTACAGCCACAACAATTGCAGCCAGAGTCTTCCCTGCACTCTTAGAACGAGATGATGCACGAGAGAAGTAATTCACTCTCTGAGCCTGTTCCCTACGAGTGGCAAAGCAGCACAGTAGGTTAGATTACTAAATGTCACATTTCAAGGAGAAATCACCCATGAGAGTGTGCTTCTTACTTTTGTAGAGGGGAAAGGACACCACAGTATATTGTGTTATCAGGCAAGCGAACCTCGTCAGTGTCTTCCTCGGGATTCACGGCACTGAGGTATACTTCTTGTCCTAGGTACCAGGAATCAAGGTTCTGAGTGCGAAGATTCCAGATACCAGAATTGTCTAGTGAAACTAAAATTGCTGTCCAGGCTCCTGGAAAAACCTGGACAGATTTGAGATCAAAGAAGCCTTAAGACAACATTCAAAATTCCAAACTGCAATACAGGATACACTCTAGTTCCTAGTTAACTACCTGGACATTGCTGCGAGCAACACCGTCCCATTTATTGTATGTGGATCTACTGTTCTCTGTCCAAACACCATAATCCATCCTGGAATGCAAAGAACCAAGCTCATTAGTTCACATTTTTCAATATTTAAAATTCTAAATGGAGTGAGAGTTTAGCTTTATAAAATGGCATGCTTACCCTACTACAAAGAAAGCATATCCATCCAGATGGTAACTCCGTACTGCTGTCTCGTTGTTCTGGAATATTATTTCCATAAATCCTTTGAAAGTGCCATTAATAACAGACGAATCAACTTTTGGTGGTCTGTTCATCAGTGTATTGGGAAAGTCAAGCTTAAAGACCCCGGGAATGTTGAATTGCTGAGCAAGCTTCAACGGTGTTGATGGTGCTAAGTAGGAAATACCATTGAGAGTATGACGCCACTTTCCATCTATAAGCTCTGCAGGTCTATTGAGTATTACATATACATCAGTCACAGTAATCTGGCCATATTTGAAAGATCCTTGTGGATTCGGACGAGCCGCACCAGCTGAGACATTCATCCTATATAAGAAGATTGCCATATGCAAGAACATTAAGACCAGAATCATGGAAGAAAATCATCTTGTTAGCTGATATAACTAGTCAAAATGATGTTTAGCTAAAAATGTAAAAAGGACATGTGAAAGTTGATAAAGAAGGAAAAGAACACAGTCAGAGAAAGATGTCCTAGTGTTAACTTCCCAAATCAACCATGTTAAACTACAACCTTATGGATCTTGCTTGACTCATTGAGAAAAACGTGTCATATTCATTAGGAGGGTCTGGAAGAGGACCTGATGCAGGCCCCACCGAGGTTGAGTAGTGCAAAATAGCAACTCCATTAGGCTTAGTCGAAGCAGATGAATTGACAAAGCGTGGGCTCGCAACAATATAATAATCACTGGCAGGATTTTGGTCTGCGGTAACCAAGAATGAGTATGACTGACCAACATGGATGTCCATATTTGTGTAGTTCTGTTGCACTGTGTATGATCCTTCAGTCTCCACAAGAAGCAAGTTGTGATTCTGGATTCTGAAATTCAGGCTAGTGGAGACACCAACATTGTGCACACGTATACGATATGTTTTGCCTGCAAAATGTTACAATAAAACAAATGAATCTACAAGATAAAGTACTGCTTACGAGCTATGAAATATACTATATTTATAAAATTGTAAGACAATAATGAATTACAGAAGTGATAAGAGCACCAAGATTTAGAAAAAGTACCAGGGTCAACAGATATAGCTTGGTAAGGAATACCATCAGCTACATCTGCATTGTCATAGCGATATGGACCTAATCCATTTATTAAAATACCGTCTGGAGCTCCAAGGCCAACTCCACTTTCAACTTGCTCTCTCAGTTCCTAAAGCTCAAGAAAGTGACTCGGTTACCATTAAGAAACTGAGCATTGCTAATCTTGAGAGTGTGTGAATGCTATATCACTGACCTTGTGGCTTTTTATATACCAGTCACTGATGAAGATAGTGATATCTCCATCAGGTGCCGGAAAAGGCACCGCGATAACATCTCTGTTATTGACTACAATTCCACCATAACCCCCGGCAGCTCTTTGAAAGTTGAGGGAAGGGAAGTAATAGAAGCTGCCAATCTGGTCCTTGACTTGAAACTGATACGTCCAATTCCATCCAGCAGGAATGGGGCAGTTAGTTCCAGAGACTCCATCCTGCCAAGCATTCTTTCGTTGTTGAATGCCATTCCTGCAGTTATTCTATACAAAATCAGATCACTGTGTAGGAGCATAATGTTGGAACTAGGTTCAGGAAGGCATATACCATGTGAGAAGCACTGGCTCATCAAGACTGTTCCTCACATTGATTACAACATTCCAGTTAGTTGTAACATTCAGAATAGGTCCTGGAAACTGCCCCTCAACTCCAATCACCTAAAAATAATTTCAAGCATAGCAAGTAGGATTATTAGCATTCAGAACTAAGTACCAAAAGAAACTAGGAAGCAAACATGATACAAAAACCACAGCGTCATATGATCTTTTCATGAAACCGTTAAACAAGAAAAATATGAATATAACACAGGACATGGTCTTCTGCTGTAAACTACTCCAGAAAGCAAAAAACTCATCAAGCAAATCCGCGATCCAACTGACTAAACCTTTATGTATTTTTTTTTAAAAAGGTCGTGTTGATCAAGTGAAATTAAGCAAACTTTAAACTTTCAGTCAATATTCAAGCCAAGAACACATGCAACTGTTGCTATCAAGTACTTATCATCTAAAACCTGAAGGAAAATGAAGAAAATCAGTCCAACCATTCTACACCAACATAATTCACATTCTGCACTAAAGAGCTGCAATAACTACTAAGACCTGAAAATCTAATAGCAAAAGCATTCCCCAACAACAATGTGGCTCCAAAAACTAGCTACTCCATTCACCGAGATAAGTATTCTGCCAGCTATTCCTCCAAGTTCAAATGATCAACCTTTCTGCAATGCAATGTGTTGCTCCCCCATCTTAACAAAACATTGCTACAACAAAAAACAAATTTTGGGTCTCTACTTTCTAGGAGGAAACTTCAGATGATCAGCTGGTAAAAGTATATACTAAGCTACAATTTCACACATGAAATTTCACTAAACAGTCTTTTCTCACTATATTCCCATTCCATATCAACCTTATGATGCCACTATATAGAACATTGGAATCAAGGAAGAATTTAAAGGGAACTGAAAAACGACTTTCCCAATTCGAGCAAAAACAAAAACAAATTGAACACTTCTAGAATCAGCAGCTGAGGAAGAACACAGACCTGCTGTTTGACTCCGAGTGGGGCGGCGGTGATGTAAGAGACGGTCCAATCAAAGTACACATAAGGGTCCGTAGCAAAGCTGAATGCGAAGAAACAAGTGAGCCAGAGGATGCAGAAGCAGTGACGGCGTGGCATGGGCATTGACGGAGTCTTGTCTCCGCCGCAAAGGGGTGGCGATTCTGGCTCAGGGGAGAAGAGAATGATTTGGGATTCGGGATGGGGGCGATAGTGTGGTGTGATGGGAGAGAAGCAGTGTGTGAGTGTGTGTCTGTATGCGGTGAAATTCAGGAAATACGGAAAGAAAAGGCACGTGATGGTGTCATCGGCGATCCAAAGGAAAGGACCGTCTCAGACGTCAGTCAGCAAAGTCACGGCCTTCAAATACGTGGGTCCCACCCTCTTGAGAATTGAGCCGTTGTGCTTTTCTTTTCTTTCTGCTCTCTCTATTATTGTTAACGCTCCATTACATTCAAACAATTTTGGCTTTGGTAAAACATTTTCACACTAATTTTAGAGAATTGATCAAAATAACATGGTAAGAGCAAGTCCAACAGATTTGGTATAATAGAGATTTTGTAAATTTTTAGAGATTTTGTGTATTTTTCCATTCCAACAGATTTGCTATCTCATTTGCTATTACTGCAAAATTGATGAGAGAGAAGATTTGTTTTGCTAAATATGCAGAATAGCAAATAAATTTTGAGGAACGGAATTCATGCGCATTGGCAAATTTCTCAATGCAAAAAAAGAAAAAAGAAAAAAAGTTATTAATAAAATTTCTAAATTAGAGATAGGCCCTGTTTACCAGAGTCAAGAGGCATATATCCTTGTGTAAGGCTATATTTGCTAAAATTTATTTATTGCTAAACTGAACTGAACTGTACTGAACTGAACTTAAAATTCATGTATTGAAAAAAATAAAATTAACATGACTGAATTAACCTGAATTTCAACAAATTACTTTTTCACTGAACTGAATTAAACTGAACTGAATTAAACTAAATTGAACTAATCGATTGATAAGATCACGGCAAAGTGGGCATAACCCATCTATGGTATATGTCGGCAATGTTTGTTTGTTTGAGGTTAGAAATGATCCACTACAAGGTCATTTAGTGCAAAAGTGCAAAATGTAATCTAGCATTTACACATAACATGAATAAATTGATGTTCTAATAGCATCACGGAATATTAGGACTTATGCCAAAATTAATGAAAATGTTTACATATACAAGGTTATTTAGATAGTTTGAAAAAACAAATTCAAAATTTTATTTTTAGATTCGTCTTATTTTTTCGAAAGTCTAGATTGCTGATGTTATAGGAAATACTTGGTTTCCCACATAAAACATTGAGAGTTTTAATTTACAAATTATATGGGCTAGTGGTTCTTCATCTCATATGTTAAATTTTGAGGTGGTTCCATAACTAACACCACCCTAGGCAACTTTGTTCACGTGGTACGAGATGCAAGAACCTGTCCAATGTGTGTTGAAAAGTGTTGAGAACTGCTGAGAGATGTTTAACCTTGCTGAAAGCTGATGAATGTGCTGAACGGCACTTAACGGTGCTGAATGTACTGAACGGTGCTTAACCTTACTGAAAGGTGCTGATAGTCCAGGTTCTGACGAATATTACTAGTCCATATATTTTATGTAAGTAACACCGAAAACATTACTTACATAAAAAATTTAAATACTCAAAATTATTTAAAGGTTCTAAACAATCAATTTGATTTATACATTATATATATGCAAAAAAATGAAAAACAGAAAAAATATAAATAAAAGACGAATTGGAGCAAAAATGGTCAACAATCCAAGGAGATTGGAGAGTAAAGATGGAGGCCGCTCAGTGACGGCGAACTGACTGGGCGGGAGGGTGGAGTTCAGAAGTTGCAATGGGTCTAGTCTTAAAAGTGGGCCATTTGGTTTCTTATAATCTGATTGGAAAAATACACCTGTCACCCACTGATCATGACAATGATTGAATGACAGTGATTTTGGGTTACTGTCGGTGTGGAGAAGAGAACGAATTAAATCAAGTATAATTAGGAAAACCAGTAACATATCTAGTCAAGTGGTCAAGAAATGACTTAAAAGCCCTTCTTTATTTTGGTTAAAATGAAGCTCGTTAGTCGCACGTGCGCTAAAATGGGAAGGTAAGTTGGGCTATAAAACACTTATATTTATACATTGAGATTAGAAATTAGTCGCTAGATCTACCGATCTTTAGTAGGGAATAATTGTGTATCTAATATAGGGTTTTGAGTATATCTATTTAAACTGGTGATACCAAAGCACATCTCGCCTATAGCAAGCACAGAGGCTGATGTCGCTTATAGCACGCACGGATACGTGCCGCTAACCTCCACCATATGTGTCGCAATTACCTGAAGGTCACCCTAATCTCTTTATCTGGGTGAATCACCTTAAATTGTGTCCAAAGTAAATTAATGAGTATTGTCTTTTTTCTCAACAGATAAGGAGAAATTGACAAACTTATCATTATCATTAATGAGCAAGACAAAATTGGCCAGCATGTAATTTTCCATCAATAAACATTGTTAGATTTGCGGTCATATCAAAATCATCACTTATAATGACGAGAAAATCAGTCGTTCGATCGGTCAGATATGAAATGACTTAAATGGACCTAATAATTCTGAATTTGCCTAAAATAAAGTAAATTGACAAGCGTTATCTTGCCATTACTCAACAAACAACCACGGGAAAAGTTGCGTGAATGGCGTCAGCATCAGTCTCGAACGCAATGATGTGGCCAATGCGCTTTGTTTTCCAGTGGAAAGTTTTGTGAAAGGCGGTAGCTTTCCAGTTTCAATGGAGGAAGGATCATTTCTTGAGGAGCTATTCTAAGGCTACCTGGTTTTGAGAGATAATCACGTGCTTCTACATTATAATATTCGAAGTGCTTGAAACATCCTGAAAGGCCCCCTGGATCAAATCATCATTTTTCTTACTTGTCATTTTACCTTCAAAACGCACGACATATGCACAACATATATATTTGAATTTTTATATGGAGTCAAATGAGGATGTTTGGGGTTGTATGCATATGTGATTATTTGTTTTTTTGCTATATGAGTTTAGATCTCTACTTGAAAAATGAAAAACATTAAAAATAAAACATGTATCATGCACGAAACACGAACGTTGTAATATTTAAAGCACATGATACATGCACATCTGATGTATTTAATGTTTGTTAAATAGGAAGTAGATAAAAATGTTAAATGTAAGGTATACGGAAGATCACAAGGAAAACTATTTGTTTTATAAAGTAATTGTATCTATATCCATCGATTATGAAGATCTTGGTAACCCGTGAAAATGCAACATATGATCCATTCAAGAATTTCTTATCTTATATGATTATATGAATATAGTTTTTGATTAGTTGTTAGCGGATTTTGTTAGATATTCTGACTGTTTGGCTATATGTTTGTATATGAGTATTTGGTTAATAACAAATAATAAAGACGAATTGGAGCAAAAATGGATAACAATCCAGGGAGATTGGAGAGTAAATATGGAGGTTGCTCAGTGTTGGCGGCGACTAGCGGGAGGGTGGAGTTCAGAAGTTGCAATTGGGCCTGGTCTTAGAAGTGGGCCGGATTATCTACTTAGAATTTGGCCTATTGGATTCTGATTATCTGATTGGGCCGGATCACCCAATGAGTTTGCTTTTAATATTTTTTAAAACCTTCAACTTAATGAAATGATTTGTTTCATGAATTAAAAAGGAGTATACAAATAAAAAATAAAAGAGTTTTGTTCACATTCTTCCTCAATGCATCAGACGCGCCTATTTCTTTCCCAATCTACAAGCGGAACCCTATCTAATTCTGGTGGCTCTTCTGGGTAATACCACCCTTGCCCGCAAATTTTAGTAGGGCTCAAACCCTACCTAGCCTATTAGTAGATCTGTCTCCAACAGTTCGTTTTGTCTCACTGATTTTGGGTCTGTTGGAGAATGATGCCAAGTACAGATCTAGTCAAATGGTCAAGAAATGATGGCCAAGTACGATGATTGAATGACATTGATTTGGGTGACTGTCGGTGTGGGGAAGAGAAAAAAATTAAATCAAGTATAATTAGGGAGACTAATAACAGATTTAGTCAAGTGGTCAAGATGTGACTTAAAAACCCTTCTTAATTTTGGTTAAAATGAAGCTCGTGAGTCGCACGTGCGCTAAAATGGACGATATTATGATGGTAAGTAAGTTGGGCTATAAAACACTCATATTTATATGTTGGGATTAGAAATTAGGCACTAGATATACCGATCTTCTTCAGTCGAGAATGATTTTGTATCTGATAGAAGGTTTTGAGTAGATCTATTTAAACGGGTGGCTCCAAGCACATGTGGCATATAGCACGTACGGAGGCTGATGTCGTATATAGCACGCTCGGATATGTGCCGCTAAGCGCTACCATATGTTTCACCAATGACGATGGTTATCTTTTTATATAAAAGATATGGGTGAATCATTGTGAATTACTTAAACATTATGAATTACTTAAACATTGTTAGATTTTGGGTCATATCAAATTCATTACTTGTAATGACGAGTAAATTAGTCATTCGATCGGTTAGATATGAAATGACTTAAATGCACCTAATAATTTTTCTAAATTCGCCTAAAATAAAGTAAATTGACAAGCGTTATCTTGTCATTACTCGACAAACTACCACATGAAAGCTGCGTGAATGGCGTTAGCATCAGCCTCGACCGCACTGCTGTACCCAATGCGCTTTGTTTGCCAGTGGAAAGTGTTGTGAAAGGCGGTAGCTTTCCAGTTTCAAAAGAGGAAGGATCATTTCTTGAGGAGCTATTCTGGGGCTACCTGGTTTTGAGAGATAATCATGCGCTTCCACATGTATAATGTTGAAAGTGCTTGAAACATCCCGAAAGGCCCCCTGAATTAAACCATCATTTTTCTTACTTACCATTTTACCTTCAAAGTGATTGAAACATGAAAATAATGTAATGTTCAAAACGCACGGCATATGCCCAACAAATATATTTGAATTTTTATGTGGAGTCAAATGAGAATATTTGGGGTTGTACGCATATGTGATTATTTGTTTTTTGCTATACAAGTTAAGATCTCTAATTAAAAAAACAAAAGCATAAAAAATAAAACATATATCACGCACGAAACATGAACATTTTAAAGCACACGGCACGTGCACACTTGATGTATTTAATTTTTCAAAAATATCCATATTACACAAAAAAATCCCATGCTATTTATATATATATACTACTATTAAAGAAAATTCGAAATTTATTCCAAGTTCTCAATATTGCTACTTACTGTATTAGCAGAGGCGGATCCAGGATTTCAAGATGAGTGGGGCATTTTACTCTTAATGTTTTTTCTCATTTCATTGCATAAAAGATAACTTAAAAATGCAACGATTTAAATACAAATACATCAAATAAAAATATGTATATTAAACAAAATGTTATTCAATTCAATTAAATATCCTGAAGTTCTTCAAAAACAGATTGATTATGTGTATTTTCACAAAAGTGGTGGGGCAAAATAATAAATTTTAAAATTTAATACTTAAAAATTATAAAAATTAATAATTTTGCTCTAAGCTAGATCCGCCGTTGTGTATTAGACACGTACAAAACTAAACCACTTAAATACCATTATATTGCTTTTAATTATATACGCAAGGTCACGGCTCACGATGGAAAGAGAGATGGGAAACAATAAAACATTGAATTCCAGCTGTTACACTTCAAATAATTCAATTAGTGTTAACATCTTAGTAATTAATTAAAATATTAAACCGTACTTATGAGGACATAAATCGTTTGTTTATTGGTCCGCCGCTCAATTTATATGCGTGATATGCCGCTCAACTGCTACCTCTTGCTACACATGCCACGATTTTCCAGTTTAATCTCTATTTTAAATCTCAAAAGATGAAAACGAAGTTCATAAATAAGACATATATACTTCTAATAATCAAACAAAACAATCAAGAAAAGTTTTTGTAAGTACTATGTCTTACGGAACATAGGTTTTTTTTTTTTTTACAGCGAACATTCTTATTTTATCTTAATTTGTTGAGCTTCATGTATTACAAATACTCAACTGATATTTGTTGCAATTGATCTCAAAAATTTAATATCTAAAAAACCAGATTTGAAAGATCAGTTTTGAAAGATAGAAAATCAACACAGAACGTATAATTGTCATGCATGAAAGTGAGAAGATCTTCATTTTAAACCTATGAAAAAGTGATTGGAGACTGAGTATATATTTTCAAACAGTCTTACATAAAAATTTGCGAACATTTTACCTCCACAAATGCTGAAATTTTCCTCGCCTGCAAATTAAAGAAAGGGTCAAATTGATTATTTTGTCGGCATTTCACTAAGATATTTGAATTAATTTCACAGAGACGGGTCAAAACATCATCCCCAAGGGACAAATTAAAGATAATGTTTTTAATGATAAGAAAACCTTGGAGTCTAGATTAATTATATTTCACGTTTAGATGATGGATCGATATTATAGACTATTCCAACATTAATTGCATGAAATTAAGATTATGCAAATACGTGTACCTAATTAGTATTATACCATGATTCATGTCTTTGTGGTACACTCTTTTTTTCACTCATAATATTTGTCTCACTTGATTGAGCCTTCAAGAGAAATGATCATTGTGTTCAAGCTATATAAATTTTGTATTTACTAAAATTTGAAAATTTATGTAAAAATTAGACTTGGAAACGACTCACTGTATTTTATTTTATTTTATTTTATTTTGAAGGGAAAACATTACTGTTACTGTTAGGACCGAAGAAAAGTGACTTGAGAGACTTCTGCATGCGGTAAAATGATGGCGTTGACCTCACATTGTTTCCTTAAAAATGATGGAGAACTTTTAATACATTATAATAATGGTATATTTTGTTGTGTTTTAACAGTGATCTGAACCGCTGCTTTCCGTTTTAACATAGTTTGCCAAAATTACTCAGGAATTCGTAATTATATTTATATCATCATTAAGATTTGTAAATGCTTAGTATGGGATTTCAAATTTTTTCCACTTGGAATACTAATTAAAAACTATATCGTAACAATTTACAGATACTTCAGAACCGTGTTTATAAGTTGATAAATTTTATCTCCGTTTTGTATGATTTAAAACTACACATGAGAACCAAACATGCAATAAACTCTCTCTATAACTGAGAGGTCCAGGGTTCAAAACACACCCCTGACAAAATTGTGAATATTTGAGCAATTATTGTCAGGGTCTACTCAGCGTAGAGGGGCCGATGGTGGTTTTCCAGGGTCCGTGTTGGTGGCCCCCGTTGTGGTCCCCATACTGCAGGTGGTGACTCGTGATGGTGTGATCGGTGGTTCCGGATTCGGTGGTTCGGTGACTCGTTGGTGCAAGCAGCTGGGTCCCTCAGGAGGACGTCTCAGAGCTACGTGGATAGAGCGTGTTTAATTTCACTGTGCTTACATGGATCTAATGTGGTGTCTCCTAGTTAGTCTTAGATTAGGACGTGTATATATAATAGGTAGGTTGTAATCTATCTTGAATTCAAAAATCTCACTTCAATTCTAACCGATCCAACTTCTAAGTTTGTGTGAGGAAAATTAGGCCGTGAAAAAAGCTTCGGGAAAGGAAGAGAAAAGTGTTGAAATAGTAGGATTAAATTAAGAAAATGAATAGAAAAAAACGAAGAAGCAAACAGGCAAGACAAGCGCACATTACACAGTATTATCAGGTTTTTGTTTTTAGTCTCAAAGCCATACCATGTTTTTTGCCCACAGATATGTATAGCTCTCCATGTGTGCTCATTGATCTTGTATGTGTTTTCCCCAGATTCATATCAATTATATATTGGTCCTCATCCACATTATACCTTAAACTATTTGCTTATATAATTCCTACTACTTTCATGAATGTAACCCTAACTAGCATTTGGCTATAGAATCGAATTTTAGGTTAACAATACAACAATTAATACTTTTCACAATAATTTAATGGTTAATCGAACCAAAGAAAAACTATAAATGATTATTACAAGAATTTGGTTAACCAAACCGTGATCACCCATATATTCATGAGGTACAAGATTTTATAATTAAAGGTAAAAATGACCTATGACTTTATCCATGAATATTATTGAGAGAGTCTTGGGTGAGACCTGTCTTTGTTGAGACCAAGGGCTAAGAGAATGAGCATTTACTATTTTTACTTGATCTTTTAGTTAGTTTGCTTGATGTTTCAGTCAGTTCCTTGAGTATTCCTGTTTTGCCTTGATCTTTCAATGAGTTTGATCTTTCATTCAATTTGCTTGATTTTTCAGTCAATTTCCTTAATCATTCCTAGTCCTTGGTACATTACCGTTATCCATATTAATTCACACCCTTGAGTCAGTCCATGTGAGCTGGCTGAGCTCTGGTGACACCAACAACCAAAACCTAATCGCAACGGCAATTTCAAGTGATAAAGGTCCCTTATAGTGATTGGTATCTGTAGAGACAGATTTCAAATGAGAATTTTGTATTATTTAAAGGTAAAAATTAGATAAGAAAAGACGCACTTACCTTTCTTTTTGCCTTTGAAACCATAGTAATTTAACTTATGAGAAAGCACACTTGAATCTAATGCCGGACACAACACTCTAACTAGTTGATCTAGTTCAAGTGGTTATCTCACGTCCTAGATTTTTTGCCTATTTTTCATTCTTTACTTATAAAATCGAAATGCATGAATATGAAAATTCCATTATATATATAAAAAAAATTATACATAACAAACATTAGCCAATGGTGATGATACATTGTAATCAGGGTTAACCTTATGATGACAAGCCTAGCACCTTGATAATAGGACACATGCATGGGAAAGATTGGGAAAAAAGTAATGAGGTTTTATAGAAAACGGGGAAAGACAAAATGATAGTGATGATGATTCCAAATTCCAGCCTTACTCACTTCCCTCTTTCACATGCCGTTTTCTCCAATTATGCATATTTCCAGCTAATGCGTTTCCATAACTTGGATTATTCCTCACCTTTCTCCACCACCCCATATTCATTCACACATTCAAATATGCATCATAAGTTCATCCACCACCACCCCATGAATACAAACTATTTTGATACGTTCAAATTTTTGGTGATGTTTACTTCTATGACTCTATCTATTGGAAATGCAGTGAAAAAACACTAACATATGAAAACGCTTTTCGATATTTCAAAACAAGTATTAATTAGTCCATGTTTGCTAGAGCTTATTTCTTACTGAACTAAACTGGATCGAACTGAAAATTAATGTATTGAAAAAGGAATCAACATAACTGAATTAACCCAAATTTCGTCCAATTACATTTTCACTGAACTGCAATGATCTGAAAGCTCTATCAAACATGTCCTTGCTACAAAAGAAATTAACAATAAATTGTACCAATATCATTTTCAGTCATTTAACGTCATGAAACCACCGTATATACACTCATATACAAAAAGTTAGTCAAACCGCTACTTAAAACAGATAGTAGTAATAAATCTCGCTCTCAACTGATAAAAATCACTAACAAACGATGATACCCAAACGTGATCAGTATATCTCTAAGTCCCCCATCAAACTTGGATAAATTAATACATGACTAAATTGATTATAATCTCAAAATTTATTTTTAAAATATGGATCTAGATGTAAAATCAAAGTATTAGTCCTTTACTCAAAGATTACCTTAAATATTCTTCAATTTAGTGGTCACAATTACAGAACATATTCAAAAGGGTGAGAGGAATATATGCTAAACCAAAAAGTAAATATGTACTTGGCATGTATAGATGAGATGAGAAGGAAAATAGGGCATTCCATAAATGGAAATAATCAAAATTGTGAATATTACACAATGATTTCCTTCCATTTTACCATCTTTAGAAACCAAATATATGCTAGGCTGTTGATTTATGAATTTCTTCTGGCATATAATGTGCTCATAGCGACACTTAGATGTTTTTTGTCAGCTCTATCTTAGATGTATATGTCGTACTTATCACAAAATAAATTCCATGCATTATCATATCATGGCATTTATTTAATTTCGTAGAAATCCATTCCGATGCCAACGTGGCCGGACCCCACTGGTCACAATATTGACAAACATGGACTCATGCTCACACAATCAAAACTCATAGCTAGCCAAAGACTCAAGCAATTTTGTTTTGATAAAAATAAACGAAATGTCAAAGAATTTGTTTTTATTTATCTCAAAATTAGAAAAGTATTCATATCCAGTGCATTCTAATTCTTCTATATATTAGGATAGCCAATCATTAGCATCCATCTAAAATTAACTAGTTTAAAATTACCTTAATTAGAAAATTATTATTTTTAAATATGTAATAAAATTACCATAATTCTACTAAAAATATAATGTTAAGAATTCCAGAAATGGGGTGAATTTATGATTTTCTTCAATCCAACGCTAATTCAGGTAAATTTGGTTCAAATTTATCAAGAAAGTCAAAGATTATTAATTTGGATGGATTCAATAAGATAAGAACCACATTTAAGTTGGTCTTTTATGTTGATTTTTAAAATGGTCAACTCAACTAAATCATACAACATAAATTAAAACGATATGATCCAAAATTATTTTACTATAACTCCACTTTCTTTCTTCATATGACAATGAAATGCAGGGATGATTTTAAAATTTTAATGGAAAAAAATAATTGAAATGCAGTTTTTTGAGATAAAAATGAATTTATTAGTAATAAATTTTCAATCAAATAAATGGAATGAAAATTTAACGTTTGAGTTGTGATGTGAGTGTGTAAATAGTAGTATGAATAAAATATATAATATATTCCAAAATATATTTATGAAAAATAAGAATAAACAAGAAGGATGGATGGGGCCCACCTATCAACGCCAATAATTGATCATTCTCCTAATCCCATCTGTATTCTTGCTGGCACTGCCAAATACTTTCATTTGTTCTCCAACCTTGAACACTACAAACTCCCCCCCTCCCTCCCAAACACTTCTTCTCCATCCTCGCTTTTGCACTTTCTTGCAAAAGTTGCAGGTTTTTTCCCCACCTTAAACCCTCCGAATCCAACAGTCCACCCTTAAACCCTGCCCCAAAAATCCATGCTTTAGCAACATTCATCCCCTGCTACTGCTGCCAGACCAACAACATGCTTCCCCTGTTGCACCTCTCGATTTTCCTGCTCTCCGTTCTTTCTTTCCCCTGTTCTTCTCTGCAATCGAATTTCTCCAGCATATACGAGGTGCTCAAATCCCACGGACTGCCAATGGGGCTGCTCCCAAAGGGTGTCAGCAACTTCACGTTTGATGATTCGGGCAAATTCGAGGTCCATTTGGATCAGGCCTGTAATTCCAAGTTCGAGAACGAATTGCACTATGAAACACTTGTTTCCGGTAATCTGAGGTACGGGCAGATCGGGGGGCTATCTGGGATTTCTGCGCAGGATTTGTTCTTGTGGTTTCCGGTCAAAGAAATCAGGGTGGATATACCTTCTTCTGGGCGGATTTACTTCGATGTTGGTGTTGTTTTCAAGCAGTTTTCTCTGTCTTCTTTCGAGACTCCCAGGGAGTGTACTGCTGCGCAGCTACTGGATCAGGTTGATGAGGAGGATGTTCTTGAGGCCATTTCTAAGGTCAATTCATCATTCTTTCTTGATTCAGAATTTGCGGTTTTTGTGTTTTTTGCATTTATGGGCAATGATTGTGTTCAACCAACTAATAAACCATATAATTCAAGATTCTTTAGGAGTTCACTAACTTTTTGAACTGGTTAGGTGAATGAGATGGATAGGCAAGCACAAGGCTTTTAAAGGGATGTGAGAATTGGTCTTTTTGACTTTAACTCTGCTCTCTAGTTTTAGCTGTGATAGTTGATGTAACTTTTTGGTGTGACTAGGTTGTTTAAAACTCAAAAGTGTGTTCACTTGCACAGCTAGTTTACTTTAAATTTATTTTTTGTTCTAGTTTTAGTCATAAAAAGAGTTGCTTGCTTGGTTGTCAGTAGGTTGCACATTGCTTGTTAAATGTTCTTACTTTACTTGGATCATGTCTTTTTCTAGTTCTTGTCATAAAAAGTGTTTCTTGCTGATGTTGAAGAAATTTTGAGGTCATTAGAAAGCTTCTGGCTTGGCTGTTAATACGTCACATTGTTTGTTTTGTTAGCTTTAGATTGTTTCGCAATTTGTACTTGGATAATGCCATTGACTATTTTGTATGTTTTATCTCTGTGCAGAATCTCTTGAGTGATCATAGGTTTCAGCTCGATCAGGGAAAATTAGCATTAGCACGGGCCATTTTGTAGATTATACTGGCGGAGCAAACACTGTTCAAAATTTTCACCTATGGCTCGTTCGTGTCTTAGGTCTTCCATCATTCATTCATTGTACATTTCTGCCCGAAGTCTTGTTTAGCCGGTCCAATCCTTCATTCAGGTGTGCTTGCATAGAGTTGCATGTATAGTGGTGAGTCTGCAAACTAGTCACGCCAGCTCCTGTATCGACAAAAGGCAGTTTTGGTTAGAACTCTGAAATGTGTTGTTCGTTGGAACTCGTTGGTGCATTATACATTTCGGTAGAGAAGATAAGAGACAGAGGGATGTGGAGAAAAGATACAGGAGCATTACATTACATACTTAATGGTACTAGATTTGCAGAGGTTTGTTTTCTATATGTTAAAATTCATTGCTATGAAAACTCTACATGTGTTTGTCATTTACTTAAGTTCCTTTTTGTAGTTCATAAGGTATACATAAATGGAAGAAATAAAGTTTCATATCATTGTGAATGACCTTACTTCGAATGCCGTGGATGCTACTAACTTCTGCATGCTGTGGTAATAGAAGTTGGAACTTCCTTTCCATTTGTACACACTACACACGTTTAACTGCCTGATTTCTGTCAGTCACAACAGTAACCTCTTATTTCTGATTTTAGAATAGGACCAGAGATATTAGCAAATCCACTAATTTTATTGCTAATCCACCAGGCTTACCTGTTAATTGTTATGACTCTTTATCATGTAAATTTGCTACAGAATTTGATCTTTTGTACATAGTGAGGAAAGGCAATGTGAAAATGAGCAATGGTCTTTTTAATAGTTTCACATTTTGTTGTGCTGAAACAGTCTAAGAGTTGTTGAAGATTTATACAGCTTGCTTTGAAGAGAAATTTTGACTTGATCCTTTTCTTGTGGAAATGTTTAGTTTGTTTACATGTTACAATGCCAAGGACTTGATATTTGTTAGGGCATTCATCCTATACTGCCTTCCTCTGTCCCCCACCACAATCCCAGAAAATTATGTCGATTTTGTTGTGATTACCAGTCATTAGAAAACCTTTTACTGGACCGGTGGGATCCGATACTTTTCCGCTTCTCCACCTGAAAACCCCATCCTCAATTCTTATTAGTTTTTGGGTTCACCTTAATATTTTAGTCTGGCCTTTCATATCATTTCATAGCCTGGTTGGAATGCAAGGCTGAGGTTGGCAAAGAAAACAGCAGGACAAAGAACATCATGCTGGCATAGATTTTCTTAGCATCTTGTTCTTAATGTTTTGTACTCCCATGTTACTTATTCTTTGAAACAGCTGTTAACTTGTCCCCAAGTAGGTTGTCTTGTATGAAAACTACATGTGAATTAGAAGCAGTGAACTAATCAACTATTCCTGCCTCTCATAAGCATGTTCTCCACATTTATTCTGTCCATTGACTGGATTTTAGCAGGTCTCTTTTCTTGATTCTACTTGTAGCTCAGAATGTGCAAAAACATCTGCAGAAAGGTGTAAGATAATAGTCAAAATCAGGCAAGTGCTCTTTAAATAAGGTTTGCAACTTGTGCTGATGAGCTAGGACTTTACCTTAAAAGACAATGATGGTTATACAGAGTCAACCCATGGTGGATTCAGCTGTTGTTGAGCTGGCACAGGATGATGATCCACCATTCCATTCCACCATACTAGGTGGAAAAAGGAAAATCTAAGCAGTATAGATTCTTGGCAGACTTTGGTTTCACACTCTTTCACAACATGCCACGTGTCGAATGCATTCGACCCGTCAACCATTCATTTTTACTGTACATAGTTTGACACGTTTAAGAGTTATAAACGTGTCAAACTATAAAATGGCCGCGGACTAATTGTGTGAGAAGTTTGAGCGGCAGTCAATGCATGCATATGATTAGCACATGGAGTAGGCACAGTGCATGATTGAGCTCCGCAACTGTAGTCTGATTCTCACCGGACGGGACCCAGGCTATTGCATTATTCTCTGCTACAGTGTTGAATCTATGTTTCAGAACCCGACAGTTTGTCCTTTCTACTTGTTTGTCCATTTTTCCATCAAACGGGACCATCTTGATTAACGATCGATGAAAGCACCGTGAAAATTTCCCGCAAGAGGAGAGAAATCACGGGGTAATTTGGGGGTTTTTTTGTTGGCTGGTTCAGTAACTTTTCAAATTAACGAGGTGATGATGAATCTTGTTTCAATTGATTCACGATTTGTGTAACAACTATATAGGACAAAAGGCGATAACGCTCACCCGCCGTAACACCAACCAGGGACGGAACTGGGGAGCGCGGGCAGCGGTCGCTCCCCATAGATTTCAGATTACAGGCTATATTACTGTAGCAATTAGACGTTTAGCCTTCAATTTTTTTGAAAAATAGGTTTATACAGTGCAATCTCGCTCCCCCAAGAGTTTGGGTCTAGTTCCGTCACTGACACCAACTATATAGATTCATGCACATCAAGGAGGTACCCTAATGCTTGGGACATTGGCTAAATTGGTCACGGATTCTGGTTCAAGCCACTAAACATGTGAAGAATAACATACAATACAAATTTAATTTAGAGTTCATTAAAAATAACTACATAAGTAATATTTTAATAATAAATCATTTTGACAAGTCATTGTGAAGTTTGATTTGTAATACTTGAATTGAAGAATAAAATTTCATCTTTAAGGTCTAATTGTCCATGTTATAGAGACCCAATAGTTTGACAAATAGCTCATCTAAGCATGGAAGAGGTTCTAAGAACAAGTCCAATAGCTACTCCATACAGGCATCAAAAATGGAGATCTGAGGTAGTGAGACTTCGTTTGGGTAGAAATTCATCTCTTAAATAAGGAGTGATTCCTTATTAAGGAGCGATGCTTCAAACTCCAAAATAATCTTTCTCAATAAAGGAGCAATATTTAATGAGAAAACCGATCATAAGAAATAATCATTGTGGATGTTCTAGTTTACTAAAGTTGACACATGATCCTATCTTTTTCTCTAGATAAAGATAAGATGAAATTGAATGAATAGTGAATAAAAAATCAAATGAAAACTATATATACAAAAATTAGTAGTTTTTATTTGGGAAAAATAAAAATTGAACTAAAATTTTAATTGGATGAAATTTAGTTTAATTTAGTCATGTTAATTATTTTTTCAATGCATTAATTTTCACTTCAGTTTATTTTAGTTTAGTTTAATTTAATTCAATTTAGTTCATTTCCTTCGATCTTATTCTCGTTAATCAAATTTTATTTTTGCTAAAATGAACAAAGTTTAATAAACGTTATTGAACTAATGAAATTAATGAGAACAAGATCAAAGGAATTGAACTAAGCAAAATTGAAATGAAGTGAAAATTAATGTATTGAACAAAAGAATTAGCATGATTGAATTAACCTAAATTGCATCCAAATAAATATTTACTTAATTGAATTAAACTAAACTAAATTCAATTCAATTTAAGTGATTTGAACTGATCTACAAATAAACTCAAAAAAACATGCCTACTAACTACTAAGTATAATTTTTTGTAAAGGGATAAGAGAGGTATAAAAACTTTTCTTAATAAAAAATAAAGAGTCAAAATATTATGACGTGGTTAACAATAAATATAGATATGTTACCGCCTTTACAATAATTTACATAGAAATGTTCCCTTTTAATTTTACTCAATTCAATTTTTTCACCTAATATATCACCTAAATAATTCCCTTATAGTGGGGTTTTCTGTAATCTCTATATTATAAATTTTCACTGTATAAGATGAAATGAATGGTTAAAAACTAAATGAAAACTACATTATAAAACTCACTATTCTTGTTTTCTAACTCATTTAATTTATTCACCTAACACTAAAATTATAATTTAACCATAATATCTGCTTAAAAATGGATACCTAATATTTCGTTTTTCAAAGCAAACCATGAAAATGGAGCATATAAAAATATCTTTCAATTTCGACTTAATTAATTTCTTCTTTCTTTTTCCCTAGCTTTACATTTTGGTTCCAGAAGAAGTTGGACACCTTCCAGAAGAAAATTCAACCAGAAACAATAATAATTTAATAATACAGCTTTCACAAAATATCAACTTTTTATGTTATCTTCCCACCATCACTCTGCTCCACTCTGCTCCACTCTGCTCCTCTCCTTCCCTGCCGCCTCGCCGGAGCAGAAACCATCACCGCCGGCGAGCTCCACCTCTCCTCTCTCACTTCACCGGAAACCTAACCCCACCCAATCCACCCGACCAGTCGATAATGTCCATACTACCCTCTTTATCCGCCGCCCCATCTCTAACCGTTCATAGGCAATCATTTCTCCTCTGTTCAAAGAACTCCAAAGGGCCCCGCAATTTCCCGCCGTTAAAGAAGATTCCGGGCGGTTTCGGCGCTTCATGCATCCGGTCATGCTCAACGACGTCGTCGCCGTTCATCGGGAAAGTCGGGTGGCATAAACGCGCGGGGAATTCTTCCTTATTGTCGTTTGGCGCCAAACTGGATGCAAGTTTGATTAAAGATGACCGGAAAGAGGAGGGTTCTTCCCAGGTTTTGTCCGCGCTGCTCCCCTTTGTGGTGGCGCTCACGGCGATCTCCGCCCTGTCTCAGCCCTCCACCTTCACATGGTGAAAATTTGAACCTTCTTGAAGTGTGTGAGTGTGTGTTTTTATTCATTGGGGTTTCTTTATTTGAACTTCTAGATAATTCTTTCTCGGTTTTTCCCATAAAGGAAATTAATTTACTGCTCATGTTATTATCAGGTTGGATGTGTTGTATGCTACTGTATAGTTTTTAAAAATATCAACTTTGATAAATTTTGGTTGAACAAGCTTATAGAAAAAGAACAAGTGTTTGATTTCTTGATTCTTGATTATTTTAGCTTATCTGGGCTCATTTGTTTAATCAGAGTCAGACAGAGCTGTGTATTTTTTATAATTTTGTGTCCTTTTCAATTTAAGAGCTACGTGTACATTTTATAGTGGTACCTGAACCCGATGCTTACAAGGTTGTACGGATGTGTTGCTGTTTTATGCAGGGTGTCTAAGGAGCTTTATGCCCCAGCTCTTGGAGGAATCATGCTGTCAATTGGCATTGGGCTTTCAGTTGAAGACTTTGCTCTTGCATTCAAAAGGTTTCGCTTTCAGCCCTTTTGTATGTATACATGCTAGTTAAATTTATTAAATCTGTGTGGCTTATATGATTTACTTGTTACTGCAGGCCTTTGCCCTTGACGGTTGGTTTTATTGCGCAATATGCTGTGAAACCAGTGCTTGGAGTGTTGGTGGCTCGGGCATTTGGGATGTCTCATATGTTCTTTGCTGGCTTTGTTCTCATGTCTTGTGTTGCTGGTGCTCAGCTGTCGAGTTATGCTAGCTTCTTGAGCAAAGGCGATGTGGCCTTGAGCATTCTCTTGTCTAGTTCATCGACTATAGCTTCAGTCGTTATTACTCCTCTTTTGACCGGGCTGCTCATCGGCTCTGTTGTTCCGGTTGATGCATTTGCTATGTCAAAATCAATTTTGCAGGTATGAGAGCATAAAGCATCAGTAACTACTACCATTTATCTACGATGTTAAGAAAAATTGTGCGTTTGTTTAGGTTAAGTAGGAGTAAGATGATACATACTTTTGCCTTCTTGTTGATGTACTTTTGACTTCTTTGGCAGGTTGTTCTTGCCCCAATAACGCTTGGCCTAGTGCTGAACTCTTATGCCAAACCGGTTGTGTCTCTGCTGAAACCCATCATGCCGTTTGTTGCGATGGTTTGCACTTCATTGTGTATCGGCAGCCCTCTTGCTATTAACCAAAGCCAAATACTTTCCTCGGAGGGCTTGAGATTGGTTGCTCCTGTATTGACGTTTCATGCTGTGGCATTTACATTGGGATACTGGGTATCCAAAATCCCAGCCTTAGGGTAATTACATTCTCTTTTCTTGTTGTGATCTTTGTTGTTGATGATTAACCAGTGCATGAAAAGTGCTCGTGTTTCAATCTTTTATATACTACTTGCTGTTACCTGCGTAATTTTCATTATGTCGGTAGATAAGCAGCTTAGTTTCATCATTTGCATGTATTAACATTTTTGATCAATGTTCGTGCTACATCACCATTCTCTCTGATTTTTCTGTTGTGAGGTTTTCATAGAGTTGAAAAGAACTAACATGTTAGTGTCTCCACACCATTTGAGTCCCTCTCCCGTGAAATTTGTGATCAGATTTTCTTTTCGGTGCAAGATGTATAGGCCGGTTGCCTCCAACTACCCAATTTAGAATTTGTGTGATTCTTATAAGTATTGAATAGTTCATCATAATTGGAAATGAAAACATATTCTGCTCCTTTGACAGGTTGGAAGAGGAAGTGAGCCGAACAATTTCACTCTGCACAGGAATGCAGAGTTCAACATTAGCAGGGCTCTTAGCATCACAGTTTCTCGGGAGCACCCAGGCCGTTCCCCCAGCATGTTCTGTCGTTGCGATGGCCATCATGGGCCTATGTCTCGCATCTTTCTGGGGGAGTGGATATCGGATCAGGGATTTACCGGCTCTTATAATCTCTGAAGCAGATTCAACTGTCAAGGCATGAAAATTGGCAGCTCCTAGGAAATGGAGAATAATCCCTAATGCTAGTTCGACTTTGGGATTATGGTATTCTAACAACATATATGCATACTGGCTGCAAGATTATATTACTGCAGGTTATGTAGTCAGGAGAAGGGTAGGGATGTGATAAACAGCAGATAAGACATAGGTAGTATAAAGTGCGAAATGATGCATTAGGGCTGTATAGTTTTTTCGTTGATGCTGTGAAATATGCCCTCCACGATAGGCTTAAGTGGTTCGAATTTCACGTTGCTAAAAACTCATAAAGATCATGGATCGGATTTGTACATTTTGATTAGTAATTTCTGATCTCTTAGTGACAAACTGTGTTTATGTGTAAGAAATTTGGCAACTTAAAGTCTGGTAAGTGTAGATGTTGATGGAGATGGTTCTTCCCTTTTTGTATGGTAGCATCATGCATGGTTTGGGTGAATTATACCAAACTTGATCATTCATGGATTCGCTTTTTTGAATCAAAATTTTTAAGGAATCAGCTAACCAAAGAATTTTTTATCAGAAAACTACTTATCCCAATATTGAAAATTTTAATTGGTTTAATTTAATCCTACATTTGCTATATTTTTGAGAAAATCAGTGGCTGACTGAATAATAATAAGTACTCGTATAAAATAATTTTGGGTTAAAATATAAATACTAGATTTTTGGTGCTTATTCCCCCCCAAGCATGACATCATCATTCATATTTTTTTAAAATAATTAAAGCATCCAAATTGTAAATTACAAAAGTACCCCTAACAGAATTCAAAGTTATGATGGAAATGTTTCGACCTTGGCCTTTCGGGGGCCATGAATGCCGCACTTTATATTTAAGGGGTCACGGATATTATTTTTTATTTTTAAGGGGTATAAATAAAAAAATTCACACTTTTAGGGGCCATCAAAAATCATTTATTCTATTTGAATTGAACTAGGCAAACTAAAAAAAATTAATAATAATAAATCCAATTACATTATTATTATTTAATGAACTGAAATAAACAAAGCTTTATATTACGAAATGCAAAATACAGCCCCATGTTGCAACAAAATAAACACTACTAAAGAGATTGTTACAGTTAAAACACCCAACTTTGGCAGCCATCCACCACCATTACCACATTTCTTCCAACACTCCCATAACAAAACCCTCTCGATCTCTCTATAAAGCCACATCGGATTTTCCTATGAATCGCTCCCCATCACCAACTTCGACCATATCTAGCTAATTACCGCGACTAACCGTTGCCATGGCAGTAGATGGTGTCGTACAGAGGACCATTGAAGATTAATGGTCAAATGGCCTACAAGAGATCCAGACCACTACGATGATCCTTTTGACCTTGGGCATATCTATGATCTCCACCCATGTGCATGATGACTTTACCAACCAAAACTTCACAAAGATGGTCATGGGTTGGGTATGAGTCAATTTAATAAAATTTATCGATCTTTAAAAATATAGACAGACCCAAATCTAATCCTTATCCATAGGGGTGTGAAAGTTTCAAATCCAAATTCAATGGGTCTAAAGGAAGTTTAGCTATAAAATGAATCATTGATGTGTCTAACATCCTCACGTTTTTAAAACTTGATTGCTAGACCAAAAGAGCAACTTTGTATGGTTTGATAGTTTTACTCACAAAAAAAAGCAAAAGTTTTAGGCAAAAATTCCACATATATACAATACACATTTACAATACACCTTCAAAAATATATGAGACATGATAAAATGCCGCTCATGTTCCAAGTTCCAACGTATATTAGGAGTTTAGGACTTAATCGGGGATTCAACAGCGGTTAGACAGTAATTCCAATGTGGTTTTAAAAGGCTAAAATGTTATATTTTCAAATCTTATAACATGGTATAAACATTAAATTTGATTGTGTATGGCAAAAAAAAATTTCTTAATTACCAAAATCCTTTAAGTGGATGAATTTGGTTGGCTTCCGATCTATTATTTAAAGACAATATTATAAGAAATTTGAGCAAATTCGTTGTTTAAGCTAACACAGGCGACTTGTTTGAGAATTTTGAATCTTGATGGTGTTCAACCGGGATCATATTATAGAGATCTGATGATACCTTTTTAGTTTAATTTTTTTATTTTTTATGAATTAACTCAAATGTGGCGGTTGGAAATGTGGTTGGATTAGGTCAAATACTTTTGTATAGATTTAACTTAATGAAAATTGCCCAGAAAATATTGTTAGCGATTCTTAAATATTTAGATTGTCTTAATGTTGATGTTAATTATTGTAAAATTTGGTTTAATAGACTCGGATTAAGTTTGAATACTTCTATTGCTTTTCACTTACGTTTCATTTAGTCAAAAAGATTATTGCTTAGAATTTCATCTTTAGAGCTTCTTAAGCAAATTTATTGTTCTATATATCTTAATAAAAATAGATCATTCAAATGCAAGTCTTTGACCCATCTAATTATATTATCATAATTAGGTCTTGTTTACTACCGCATTTCAATATATTTAAATTTATTCCACTTCAGTTTAGTATATTTTTTACTTTAGATAAATAAATTTTTATTTTTCAGTTCAGTTCAGTTCAATAATTATTTTTTATCATAAATTACTTTTTTACTATAAATTACAATGATGAAAAATTCTTCAGTTACGTTTTACGTTTTTAACTGAATGTTCAAGTAAATTTATCTATTTTTAGTAAATTCTAGAATAAAAGTAAATTTATCTATTTTTAGTGATGTCAAATAAAATTTTAGAGTATTTGAATTTATTTTTCAAACAAAAAAAAAGAGTATTTGAATTTATCCTCACCATCAGATAAGATCCAACGATCATGATTTATGTGACTGAATGTTCAGTCATGAGAGTGTAATATTTACAATGATATATGATAAATTTCTAAATTATTTCAATTTAATTCAGTTTTGTTAAATATATTTTAAAAAATTCAGTTCAGTTCAATTCAATTCAATTCAACAAGAAATAATCTCTAGCAAACAAAGTCTAATTAAGATTTTTTGTAGATCAATTCAGTGAAAACGTAATTTGATGAAATTCATGTTAATTCAGTTGTTCTGATTCTTTTTTTCAATACATTAATTTTTTATTCAGTTTAATTAAGTCAAGTTTAGTTCAGTTCAACAAAAAATAAACTCTAGCCAACAGGGCCTAATTACAATTTTCTAACATTAAGGCCCTATTTACCAGAGCTTATCTGTAGATCAGTTCAGTTCAGTTCAATTCAGTTCAGTTCCGTGAAAATGCAATTCGATGAAATTTAGGTTAATTCAGTCATGTTGATTCCATTTTTCAATACATCAATTTTCACTTCAGTTCAATTCAATTCAATTCAGTTCAGTACATCAAGAAATGAGATTTAGTAAACAGGGCCTAAGAAATAAACCTTGAAATAAATGATTTGCACATTAATTTCTGATCTCTTCCAATTCAGTTCTGTAAAAAACATAATTCCCCTTGGATTTTGAAAGCCAAATTAGACTTCATTAAAACGAAGTATTATTTTTTGGAAGGGTATTCCAAATTAAGTTTAAAAAAAATTCTTTATGTTTTTTTGTTTTGTTTGAAATTATATGCATGCATGTGTGCTGTGCTGTCCCCATATTAATTCTCTACTTAGAAAAAGATGTTATGCTTACCAGAAGGATAGGGAAGACAAAAGTTCACTTCCATCCGAATCTAAAAACACCAATTTAATATTAAATTAATATTAAACTAATTTAATCTCGACCTGGATTAAAGCTCAGTGACTTTAATGAACTAAGTTGAAAAAGTACATAAACCATAAGACTGCCCTTCAATTCACTTCAGTAAAAAATATAATTTGATGAAATTTAAGTTAAATCTGATTTAAAAATTTTTCAATACATTAATTTTTAATTCAATTTATTCTATTTCAATTCAATGTAGTTTTGGAAAAAATAATCTCACCAGAACATGGCCTAGCAAAGCTAAGATTCAAAAACCTCCAGATTAACAAAATCAATGCAGCAAAGGTTTTTCTCATCATTATTATCATCCCTTCTTCAAATTTTGATCTAATGAAAACACCAAATTATAAAAGACATTCAACACTATAAGGAATCACGACAAATTAAATTAATTAGTCGGTCCTCCTGTTGGAAGAATCTTCAAATTAAGCTTTCCCTTTACCCTCATAAACAAACCAAATCCAGATCATCACAGATATTCATCAGCATCAATTTATAAGGAGATCTAAAAATAAAAATAAAAATGAATATCAAGCATACCATGTTCTTCATTTTTTCTATACACAACACACATTTAATTAATAATAATAATAATTACAGTCTAAATTTCATCAACCTTTGCTGCATACACAGATGCTGTGGTCGGAATATTTTACACCAAGATTATTCCCAGAAAAACAAAAGTGTCCCTTCAAAGATTAATTTACAAACAAGATCCATAAACATATATGAACCTTTTTTCATCCTCTAATCAACCTTCAGATCATCAGTACAACCACTAATTCCATCCCAAAGATCACACACATGCGATTCTGATACTGATCAGAATCGAGCGTTTCTTGAATTTGGGATGGAATTACTGGTAATATATATTCTTGACAACCTTAAACACATGATCAAGTACCAGATGAATAAACATGGACAAATTTTCTCATCATCTGTACCTGAATTGTGAGGCACTTTATGTAATGAGCAGTTTCATCAAACAAGCTCGAGTCTTCCATCATTTCGCCGCCCGGGACGAGCCGCCTGAGCCCATCCAGACCCGAACCGGAGCACGAACCCGAACCGGCTTCTTCACTGAAACAAGAGCTTTTAGGGTTTTTGCCGATCTTCAACCTGGGAATTCTCTTCAGATCTTTCGCCGAAGAACAGCGAGATAACAGAGCACGGCTCCACGCTCTTCGAGATCCGACAGCGGAAGCCAAGGATGCGTACGCAGCAACCTTAACCATCTGACCTCGTCTTCTGCAGGACATTGACGGCGTTCTTTTCTGGTTCAGTTTCTTCATGGATCGGTGAAACCTGCGCGCAAACCTCGTTCTGATCAGCATCTGCGACCTAGCTCGATTCATCGGGAAGTTTATGGGATTCTTGAGGAACATGGCTAGGGTTTGTGAGGATATATATGGATTTATACACGTGTGCGTGATGATCTAGCCAGGGATTTTATAGAGGATGGATTTTATTTGCTGAAGATGAAGTGAAAGATTTTGTTTCTGACACAAAGGGACCTTTGTGTCACAAGGACAAAAAGGATAAACAGGTTCTTGGGGCTTCTGACACAATATATCTATTTATAACAAATTATATGAGGAGGGCGATGATGATGATTAAGGATGGGGTATATTGTCAGAAACAACGTGTGAAGAATATCAAATTAAGATCAAAAATTAAATTTTTAAAAAAAATCAAGAATATAACAGAGAAGATGAAGATTAAGAATGGGCGGTGAGAAGGGAGAGGACTAAGTAAACGAGGGAATCCATCTTTATCGATCAATGTATAATTCTTGTATTTCAACGTTCAAACGTAATTACATGTATTGAATAACAATGTATAAATGTAACTTCAAGATTATAAGTATGAATGTTATAGCTTCATTGGATGGAATAATGTGGTAATGTAAAATGAAAGAGTAGTTTAGCATAAATGCATGATCTTTCATTTTCAAGATTTGGGTTTGGAAATGAAAAGAGAGTTTTTTGTGGGGCAAGAAAGGGCCAACCACCATATGATCGCACATGGTTCCATTACCCACTTGAATGGTGGGACATTTCAAATTTTTTGGTTCCATTATTAATAGTAGTACTTAAGGAAATTACAGGGTCTACCTTGTTATGTTATGTTATGATTAAATTGGAAGGAGAAAAGTTACAATGTACCTATGATTTTTTCGTTAAATGCTTATGTACCCCGAGTTTTTCACAAATGTTGATTTTGTGAATTATACTCTAAAGTTCTGACCGGTATTTAAATATTTATTTTCAAATGTCTTAATAGTCAAAAATATACATTTAAATAGCCAATCAGAGTTTTAAAGGTATAATTTACAAAAGTCAACGTCGGTCCAAGAGTTCCAGAGCTCTTTTCAAAATTAAGGGGTACATGAGGATTTAACAAAGAACTAGCGGGTACACGAACAATTTTTCTCAATTTGAAAACATGCGTAATTTTCATGCAGCCTGAATACGTATGTAAGAGGTTACAAGTGTTAATTTCAAAGAAGTAAAATGTATGAAAGAAGTAAAATTGCTAATTTGAGTCCAAAGTTTATTTTTATGGATGAAAGATTCAAGATGATTAGGGATAACACTGATATAGGTTTTGATAGGGATATGCCCAATTTTCACCAGAATGGAGTGAGGGTGGAAAAAATTGATGGGTAATGGGATGAGAACGAGAATGAATTCACGACACACAATGAGTTGGGATAGGCGTGTAATTTTTTAGATTAACCCCATTATAGACATATGTTATAATAATATTATATGCTTAATAATAAAGAAACATTAATTAAAATTGTATACCACAATCATCCCTTAGAGGCCTACAACATGGATAATATTCTTGGAAACAAAATAGCCTTAGCAAAAGAGAAAAATAAAATTAAAAAAATCCAAAATCTGGGAGCCATGAAAAATTGAAAGAAAAATAAGAATTGATTATATGGATCGGATCCTAGTTAGACTGACCCGGACCCGGTCCGTGCTATTGGTGGGAGTGTTCAGGGAGTCAGGTCGTATCCTTACGTCACGCTAATCTCACTTCACTCCACGGCTGAATAGCATAACGATAAGACCCAGTGGTCCATGCTTTGGCCCTATGGCTAAGACATGACTATAAATACCAGCTCCAAACAGTCACTCATGTATGTAACTTTATCTCTCTGAATCTAGTTGACAGCTCTTCTGTACGTTTGATATACATCTGATGCCCCATTTCACCATCACACCAGAGCAACTATGTAGTCCCGGGGTCTGTTTTGCAAGCCAGCCGGGAATCAATGATAACATGAAATACGTCATCCTCCAAGAGGAACATGATGACTCAGCCACTTAAGGAAATTACCAGGAAAATACATAGAGCACATGAGGAGATTTTAGCAAGATACTGGAGGTACAGTGTCACGTGATACAGACGTGAGGAGGAGGAAAGAAATGATGAGTCAACAAAGATAAAGAGGGGCTCTAGGACGCCTATAAAAGAAGGCCGCAATCAGCCATTCCAGGTAAGTTATCTAACTCTTGAATACAGAGTTTTATCTTTCCTTTCAATAAACGAAATCTCGTCATCACACCGGAGCTGCTACCCTCGGGTGGCTCCGGGGGCTTGTTTTGCAGGTTTCGAACGAACATGTCCTTAGCGAGTCTCATCCGAGGCCCGAGAGCTCGGACAGTCGGGCATTCTTAGCAAGCGATCTGCATACTTCACAAACCAGCTACATCTCGAAGCCCTCAAATACATCAACTACCCGAGGCATTATTTACTAGAGCGAATTTCCCCGCATCAATCAAGACTTAGTCCAGGCCCAACCTACCTGGAGACCCGTTGTCGAAAGGGATGTTTTGATTCCTAACCTCTAACGGGAGTGATTTTTAAAGACGGTTTGACTTATAGACCTATGTTCTTTTTATAAACCGTCGTAGATTGAAAACCGTGATGCACATGTCGGAAGGGATGTTCAACACTCAGAATCTCCACTTAAATAGAATTAGTTTTTAATTTATCGTATAATATCCAAAAATGTATAAGATAGTGGTACTTTAAAATTTTGGACGAAATCGCTGTAATTCAATGTCATTCATATTAATTCCTCTACTAGTTTATGTAAAAACTCACATTATACCATAAGTTTATAATGTGACAACCTAATCTTTAAGTATTAGTAGGTGTCAAATTTGTGGTTTTCAAAGATTGTGATTTTTTTATGAGGATTAACGTGGGAGGGGAGGAGTGTACATTTCCTTTTGCTCATGTTGCGGTTATACTTTTCGATTTGTCTGCATTTGCCGTTTTGAGGTATAGCTCATATAGGTTGAGTTTAAGACCATAAAATGTAGTGGTGGAGGCTCCTCCGCCTGCGGTGGTTGGCGGCTAGCTAGTATATTTACATATATATATATATATATATATATATATATATATATATATTTACATATATTATTGTGTGATTTGCCAGTTAATTAATGGGCTGGCAACAGCGTACGTAGTCGGCAATCGGCTTGAGAATAAAAGTTTTGCCAAATTTGAGCCTACACTGGTATTTATTTGATCATTCTGGTTCACCATAACTACTTATTTGATTCCCAAAACCATGTTATATATGTTTGTCGGATTTGATTTCAGTTGGATCGTACACATCGGAATTAAAATGAATTTAGTAATAGTGCAAATATAATATCACAAACCATTGGTGCAGTCATTTTCAAAAATTAACAAACAATAAAGGGACATACTGAATAAATAAGCCAAACTCTTAATGAAAAGTATTGACTGACATTGACCGGCAATTGCTCGAAGTTGATCCATGTTGATCGGTGCTAATTTTTGTTGAGTAGCACAGATTTTTACGTTTTTCGTTGAGGTTCTATAGACATTGATCGGCGCTGATGTTGCTGTATGTTTTATTATTGTTGAACAATATTCATGTTAATGTAGATCGGCGTTAATGTTTCAATGTTTTTTTATTGAGGTTGCATTGACTAGCGTTTTTCTTTGATATTTTCACGTTTTTCGCTGAGATTATGAATTTTTTTGAGCGGTGTAGACTAGCACGCAGTTCGATGACGGTCTGACGACAGTCTGTGGCTGCCGCAGTGGTAATCGGGCCCTGTCCAATAGGGTGCTGCAATTGGTAGCTGGTGCTGGAAGGTGCTAGAGGGTGCTGGAAGGTGCTGGAGGGGTGTTGGAGGGTGTTGAAATTAAATTAAAATTGTATAATTATGATGTACATAATTATGAAACTATATATTTGAAGAATGATTAATTCGTACAAAACATATTGAAACTAATTCTAAAGAAAAATCATTCCTTTTTTTTTTTAAAAAAAAATTCAATCATTCATGTCTGTGAATAATGACAAGTGCTGAAGGGTTTTGGAGAGTATCGGAGGGTGCTGGAGGTGCTGGAAATAAGCTGAACTGGACAGGGCCTCGGTGGTGGAAAGAAGATAAAAGGAGAAATGGGAAGAAATTGAGGGAAATATAAGGTTGTTTGCTAGAAGGTCCTTATACTTTTTTAGCTCTTAAACCGTAGCACCAAAAACATTTTATTCATATTGACCCTAAAGTTATATGAAGATATTATGTTATTTGATTATCTTAGGGGTTTGCTACATGCAGGACCATTTTTCTCATGCAGGACCGGTTTTTTACCAAAATGCCCCTTTTATTGTGAAGGCAAAAAAAGCTACTCAAAATGCAAGGGTACACTTGGGGGTATTATGGTAAAAAATCGGTCCTGCATTAGAAAATCGGTCCTGCATATAGCAATTGGGTTATCTTATGATGGACTGAAATACCATATACCTAAGGTCAGGGATTGATTTGCTAAATTTGATGATGTCAGCTAAACCATGTACACACACATAAATATCAATTAAAATATCTCATACATTTATTTCTTTATTTCTTTATTTTCTCATGCTAAGATATGTTCTGAATAGCTTAATTACTTTCATTAACAAGTTTAATCATGCATAGTTGGTTTGCCTGTTGCTAGGTTGATTAGAGAATATAAATTAACAATTTTGATGTCTTTGATTAAGATACACTATAATCTCTTAATTCTCTTAACATGACTTTGGTTGAATTTTTTCAATTTCGAACTATATATGGAATGTTCGTTTAAAGTGTATGATTGCTTTGACTTTTGCCAATGTATTAATATTGGTTGAAAAAGTTACACAATTATAAAAAATAATAGCATGCCACCCACCTAGCTATAGTGTAGTGTGTGTTCTTTTGACAACATTTTTCATCAACCCGCAAATTATTTTCTTCCTTTCATTATCGTCAACGTGCATGATGCTGAAGTTTGAACGTAAGTAAGACAATTTACTAAACGGATTACTACTGATTATGGTTCGTTAGTCAATTTGATTGCATGTTCTTGCTCTAAAGTCTTCCCAATCGGTTATCAAAATACTCCTTCATCCAACCAAAACTCAATAGTTAATTTTTCAAAGTCAGTCTAATCTATATTGTGTAAATACATTGAATGATCATGTATAATGGGTAAAAGATAATACTTTGAATGTGAAAAGATCAACATATAACATGTAATGACCAGGCATGAAAGTGAAAATATCAATATTTGCACTCTGTCTCAATTAGGACCGTCCTACATGAGACGCTCACAGTTATTTTAGTTGCTAATTGGGTATCTTGTATATGTTGGGTACGATATATATTTACCATGAAATATTTATTTTAACATGGGTGAATTGCCAAAACCATGTCGTTCGTTAATTATACTGGGGTTTGCTAGATGCAGTTACGTACATTTTTCTCTTGCACTTCCGTATTTTTACCATTATACCCCTAATATTCATGTTAAGGCCAAAAATGGGTTTGAAATCGTAGGGTTCCATCAGGGACATTATGGTAAAATGTGGACCTGCAAGAGAAAAATGTACTTGCATATAGAAATTGTCATTATATTTCATGCGGTGATATATTTTGGCCTTTACTATATGCAGTCCGATTTTACTTTTTGCAGTCCGTATTTGTACATGAACTACCTTAAATACCCCTAATTAGTTACACAAACTTAATTTACCATTTTAATCCCACTCTCTTTATTGTATTTTCAATCAAATCCCTGAAGTTCTTCTGCAATTTTAGAATTTTCATTCCAACTTTTTTTCGATCGATCAAACATTCTTCTTCCTTCCATCACTCTTTTTTCCATCTTTTCGATCAAACATTGTTCTTCAAGTTTTAGGTAAATTCAATTCATCAAACATTGTTCTTCCTTCTATCACTCTTTTTTCCATATTTTCAATCAAACATTGTAAATTCGATTCACCGGATCATACAACAATGACAAGATCATTACTCATTCGATCATTATACGTCCCATCCATATCGCCCATAATCCATATCTTTCTATTACCTCTTTTCTTCAAAATTTTAAATTTCCGGGTGAATTTAAGAATATCTTGTATTTTTTGGCGTGTTCTTTAGCAACCGGGTACACCAACCGTGTTCTTCAGCATGAATGTCTGGTGTTCTTTAGCATGAATGTCTTGATTTTGAATATTCGATGGCCATCGCCGATGAACACGTGGTCAATGCGTATTTAGATGCTAAATTGAGATAATTTAGATGGTAAAAGTTCAATGAGAAAGTAAAAGAAATATTTGGAATAGTATTTTTATGGAAACTAATAAATCAAAATTATCTCAGAAACGCGAATGTCCAGGTTCATGATTGAGAGTGTATTAAAGATGATTGAATTTAATCTTGGAAAATGATAGATATAATTTTGGAAATAGAAGTGGAGTTAATCTTGGAAGATGATTTAAAAGATTTTTTTCAAAATGCTAAAATTATAACTCCACTTCTAAGATTTTCAAAATCCGGTGAATCGAATTTACAATGTTTGATTGAAAAGATGGAAAAAAGAGTGATGGAAGGAAGAACAATGTTTAATGAATCGAATTTACCTAAAACTTGAAGAACAATGTTTGATCGAAAATATGGAATATTTTCAATTGAAAAGATGGAAAAAAGAGTGATGGAAGGAAGAAGAATGTTTGATCGATCGAAAAAAAGTTGGAATGAAAATTCTAAAATTGCAGAAGAACTTCAGGGATTTGATTGAAAATACAATGAAGAGAGTGGGATTAAAATGGTAAATTAAGTTTGTGTAACTAATTAGGGGTATTTACTAAAAAGTAAAGTCGGACTGCATATAGTAAAGGCCTATATTTTCTTCTTCTACCATGCTAATAATAATATATTAATTAAATAATTCGCGAAACACCGATCACTCAACTAGTTCCGTGGAAGAAAATAACTCAGCTATCCATCATAAAGAAATGGGAAACAAAAAAAATTGTTTATTAATTTTATCAGTTTATGTAATGTCTCTCAACATAAGTTCACCCAGACGTTTGTATGTAGTACTTCCATATGTTATATCTTTGTCTTTGTGTGCATAATTTGATTAGATAGCATAAGCAAAGCCTCCATCCCATGCCATATGTTGATGGGATTTCCATTAATGTTCTCACAATTGACCACTAATTGGTAGTGCTAATTTCTTAATCAAATATCTAATTGCTCTTTTTTTTCTTGTTTAAGTTGTTGAAAGGCCTAAGTCAACTAATTTCTTGCTAGTTCATATCCCTTCCTATGCCAAACTAGCCATACATATATTACTATTTAATTAATTAGTTTAGCAGTTATAAATTACATGCAGGCATTAGGTGCAAATATATCATCAACAAGGTAAGCCAATAAGTGTGAGTGTTTTGTCTCGTACTCCTTCCGTCCAAACCAAAACTTTTTACTCTCCTTTTTTGGTCTGTCCCAACTAAAACTTCTTACTTTCATTCTTTCCTTTTTTAGCAAGAAAACAACTAAAAAAAACAAATATACCCTTAATGAATTCTTACAAACAACCATAACAATAATTGATATTCCATTTATACCCCTTAAAACTCCACTTATAAAATATAAAATATATTTTTCTGAAAATTCGAGTCGAAGTCAACTAAGAAATTTTGGTTAGAACGGAGGGAGTATTTGAGAGTGAACAAACCAAACCAAAACACAAAAACAAAAAACAAAAAAAGAATTGACAAATTAACTATGGAGCGCACTGAAACCGACTCAATTCTATACATACTTTTTATTGGCGTCCTACGAAATTTTCATGATTGAGGTAAAAGTTTTATTGTGAAAATACACATCTTTAATTAAAAACCTAATTTTCGACTAATAATCCTCTAAATTAATCCTGCAACAGGGCCGGTCCTAGAATTTCCGAGGTCCGAAGCAAACTTAAAAAGAGGCCCTCAAATAAATATGTATATAAAAAATGATTAAACGAAACAGAGATCGAGAGAGAGTTGAAGAAGATGCATATTAACTATACAGAGAAGATTAGCATGACCCCTGTACAAGAATGACACGCACAAATCGAGAAAAAAAAAGGAGAAGATGCTCATCACCCACGCTGATCTTTGATAGTACAGATTGGTGACTCACCTGATTACTCACCTGAGATGAGTCACCGACTTGATTCTTGATCGAACCATCAATAATATGCTAATATCAAACAGTTGTAAAATCATCATCTTATCATTACACCGGGGCTGTTACCTTTGAGTGAGATTTTGTTTTGCAAACAGTGTTCCTGAGGCCGCTGAAGCTGGATGCCTGAACCTCCACGTGAACCGAAGTAGCAGTGCATTTATCATATTGCAATGCAAAGGTGTTATTGGTAAATAAATATATAATGTTTACAATACACGTTATAACATAATAGAACGGGACTTCTAGGCTATATATATATATATATTAAACACAAATTCTTACCTAAAGCAGCCTAAATATTAGGCGTAATTGACAATTTAAACACATGCACATATATCATTAATAGTGAAATTCTACACAAGATCAATATAAATAAAAAACAACATTAGTTGATAACCATTGAAAATAAGGTGAAATATTAACAAATAAATGCACAACATTAATTACGGTTATAAACAACATCATCAAGTGCATATAACCATTGAGTATGAACGCACCGGTCATCCCACGGCATGGCTCATCACCCACGACACAAAAACGTTGGCATGCAAAGCAGGGACACGTAATGAGAATATTGATTAGTGGACAAAGATTAGACATCTGGTCGTCTCCAACTACTAAACAAGCATGGAGACGAGATTTGAGCTGTCACTAATCTTTTTTTTATGACCATAAACTTTTTTAATTAGGACAATTAGATGATAATACTAATTAGAAAACAAAAAACCAACCCATGCATGATTAAGTTCCCTCAACCAATGACCTTTGGAGTACATTGCATATTTTCACTTTAATCAAATCAAATTAAAGTTTTTTTTTTGTGTTTTAAACAATGATTAATCACTCTACTGTGGCTGCTAGCTAATTGTGTAGGAAACATATATGTATCAAATCATTGGCCCTCCCCGTGCATGAAAAATTATTCCAAAAGCTTAGTGATATCTTTAAAAATGACAACCCATTGAAAAATATCAGTTGAAACTTAGATCCATGTAAGTAATCATGAATAATTTAAAATGAGAGGACTTCTTTTGCAATCGTGGTATATAATTCGGTGCCCAATATATATGGATGCTCTATCAAATCCATGGCTATTCCTTTCAATATCTTTTCGAGAAATGCGATAACATCTTTTGAAGAAATAGTGATATTTTTTATACTCCCTACCCAAATAGATTTATCCAATTTCCCTTTTGGTTCGTCCCAAAGGAATTTACTTATTTCCTATTTTGGCAAAAAATTATAATATAAACTATTAACCTTCTTTCACATACTTCACCAACCCAACCACCCACATCATCGCCACATCTGATTTCTTAAAAATCGCGCCAAAAGGAATTGGACATAAAATAAGGGATCAGTTGAAAAAAAAAACTGGATCATTTGATAAGAAAATGGAGAAGAACCAAAACAGAATAGCATCCGCAACGAATGGCAGAAATGAGTAGAACGGTGTATTCCAACTTCTGGCTTTGTACGACTATTGAGGTAACATTTCTAATGGTGATATTACCACTACCGCCTATTTGGTAACTCGATAACAAGAGATGACATCAAATCGTGATCATAATGACCTGAGGGAGGTAGTGATCAATACCAAGTGGAAAATATAACACTATTATTGATACATTTATACAAATTGACACCATAAAAGAAAGAAAAAAACAAGGAAGTACTATATTATGAAGAAGATTTTGTAGGGAGGAAATAAATAAATAAAATAGACGTCCTAATTGAAACGCACGCTTGGGGTAGAGTTGAAAGGGAGTAGAAGAACATGGTAGGCCCAAACTGAAATAAAACGACACAAAATAATGAAAATATAATTTGCTTTATTTAGTTAGGGACCCCTTAACTAATCTCATAATTATAATTAGACTGGTATTGTATTTTCGGATAAGCAACCATCCACATGCATGCCCAGCTTCAGGAGTCAGGACCACTCGCTCGTCTCCACGTGTAGTCCTATGTAAGCAAGAGCTTCCGGGCATCTTGAAAGCTAACTCCTTCCGTCCTCAAATAAATTTAATAGTCGATTTTTTTCAAATCATATTTGACTTTCATTATACTTAAATGTTAGATTAAATAATTTTTATTTTTAAAAAGTATATCATACGAGGATTCTAACAATATCTCATGTGAAAATATATTATTTATATATTATAGGTGTTAGTCAACCCAATTAAAATAACATTCTCTACTTTAATCACCCACGTAACACCTCCATTTTTCCATAGTGTCATATTTTATTGTATACATTGTTGTATATAATTTTTTTATAATCTATTTCAATTTATAAACGATCGAATAAATATTATATTGGTAAATCAAAACGATGTAGTATAGGAAGCCGAAGCAATGGGAACATTATATGATATCAACATAAGACATCCAGGCTTTGCGTTGGATTAACATTAATGGCATTCATCCTCGGCAAGCTTTCGTGCAACTGCCGATAGAGAGATAATGTTGCAATAATACAACAAAATGGACTTTTCAAGTCAAGATCTGTGCTAATATATACCTCCCTCTAATAACGATGTCGGTATATATATACCCTTGAACTTACGTCTAAGTAACTATTTGACTCTTTTAACCTACCTATATAGAATGGTATCAGAGCCTGGGGTAGGTATGGTTTAAACATTAATTTCAAAATGAATTTAATGAAAAAAAGAAGAGATACTGTTAAGAACAGTACTCTAGATGAAACAGAATTACCTGATAATATGGAAGCACTTAATAAATGGACTATCCCTAGGATAGGAACTGGATTAATATATCAATTAGGAACTTTTGAAAAGTTAGGATTAAAACAAGTGGTAAAAACTACTAAAGAATCAATAACTTTGGAAAATGATGAATCTATCATAAAATTATTAAGTGCACAAGATATTATGAGATATAAGGAACTCTATAAATTTCTTCATATAGGTTTGGTACAAATTTCATTTAAACCATTGACTTTAAAAGGCCTACCAGAAAGCTTCATAGCAGCTTTAAGAGATGGTAGAAATTTAAATTGGAATAACTCAATTATGGGAATAATTCAGTCTAGCCTAGTTCATGGGCCAATATATTTTAATGTTTATCCTGATTTAAATTTATCGTTATCAGATTCAAATATACTTGATAGTTTGACTTTGCATGTTAAAACCAGTGGTTATACATATGCAGAAGGATCTGAACTAATATGTTTATGTTATAGAATCTATTTCAAACCTTTATTTACATTAAATCCCAATTGTAAAATAAAGGATAAAGATATAAATGAGACAATTATAATTGAAACTAATTTTGGTAAATCTCATATAACAACCAGAAGGACACTCAAATGGGAAGAAATTCCAATTCCAGAAAATTGGAAAATAGAACAATCAGGAATAAAGCAACCCCAAATAAGTTCGGAAGTACAAAATATATTTCAAACATCTGAAGGATCTGTTCATATACAAATGAAAAATAACAGATTATTAGAAGGAAGAAAGTCCTACCATTCCAAGTCTAATAGATCATTTATGGCACCTCACATAGAATTAATAGGTAGCTCATCACGCATTAATAAGAGTGAAAAAAGTGATGATAATGAAGAAGAAGATTTGTATCACATTGATAACTTAATAAGAAATAAAAGCCACATTGTAAAGGGGATTTATAATTCTAAGGAACCAGAAATAACTGAGTCAGAAATGAACTTTTCCATATGAATAATACAATTATAGATTTTAGTAAAGGATCTGCTGTAAGGCAGACAATTAAAAATGAATTCTTTATAGACAAATGGGAACCATTTAGAATATGGTTTTTTAACAACTTTTCTGGTGAAGAAAGAATTATAATTCAAGAAACATTTTATAAGTATTATTTCAAAACATAATACTATTATAGATTTTATACCATGGTTTATAACTTATCATATTGAACCCTATATTTCTATTTTAGAAAGGAGTTTTAAATTATCAAATGGTACTATGTTAAAAAGTGAATTTTGATATATTACCCTTTTTTTTTCAGAAATTGCAAATTAGGTCCTTCCTTGTTTTTGATATATTACCCTATTTATAATTTAGTCGATGATCTACATATGTAGGCGGTCGCTCTAGTTACTACCCCTAGCTAATCTTATATAGTATATATAAAGCCAAATCGCTCCATTTTTCGTGTGTAAAATGGACAGATTTGTAAATTTACGTTTAGTTGTTTGTTGAATATAATTAAATTTTCCAAACAAATACAATATACATATACTTATAAAAGGATATTTTAGAAAATATACATTCATCTAATTTGGTAAGATTGATTTCATTCACCATATAAAGATATTTAACTTTAGAAATTTTACATGAAAATAATGGTAGACTAATTTTAATTGACTTATAAGTAGGTTTTTCTTTTTAAAGTTTCCACATAGTTTAAAGTTTTAATTAAAATGGGAAAGAAGGTATTTGTTTTTCATTTAAAAGTTGCCATATATGATATATATGATATTCATTTATAGTAGTAATATGACTATACAAAATATTTGATACTAAAATTTAATTATGGAACTAATGTGTACAATCATATAAAGAAAATTTAGCATATAAAATATTAAGATTTTAATAAAATGTATTTTTATATAACGGGCAACGCTCGGTGTACTATTACTAGTATTGATAAATTAAATTCTAAAAATGATAAAATTTATAAATCATTTTTTATCTACTATCAATATATGTAGATAGAATATATTAAGAGTACAACACATATGTAAAAGATCATGATAAATTAATAATCGGAAGGGGAGTATTAGTTTAAGAGAGACCGAATATATTTAATAGAAAAGGTGGAAACCAAGTGTAGCGCGCGAGCGAGGCTAATGGATGGACAATACTACGATTCGTTTCACATGAATTTGTTCAAAAATGGAAACGAGATTGCTTGCTATTTAAACATTCCCCTGCAAAAAGAACTTTTATACACCCTCGCCTGAGTTATAGCATCTCTGTTTCCACCTTCTTAAACCCAACAATGCAATCTCACAAGTCACAACAGACATCGCCACCGCCGCCGCCGCCGCCATGGGAATAGCTGATCTTCCAATCCACCACAACATCACCTCCTCAACGGCTCCTCCTCCGCCGCCTCCGCCGCCGTACGTCCACCACCAGTCATTCATGCATTTCTATTGGGGGGCCCACGCCGAGGTGCTCTTCTCCGGCTGGCCCGGAGACAGCAAGGGAATGTACGCTCTCGCCGTCGTCTTCGTCTTCTTCCTGGCCGTCCTGGTTGAGCTCTTCGTCAACATCAACCTTGTCAAACCCGGGTCGGACCGGGTATGGCCGGTTCTCTCGCAGATGGGGATCCGCGGTATCCGGGCCGGGCTGACGTTCATGGTGATGCTGTCGGTGTTTTCTTACAACGGTGGGATTTTCATTGCTGCGGTGGTGGGCCATGCGATTGGGTACGTGATCTTTGGGAGCCCAGTTTTCAAAAAGGGCGGGAGATCCATTTAGTTGGTTTTGGGCCTTTTGGCCCGATTTATACTTATTTTATAAATTAAATAAATAAATTAGGATCCAAAAACAATTGTGCCCAGTTATTTATTAGAACTTTTCTTTGTGATTGGTGACTGTTTATGCCATAGAAGATTGGTCTGGCTGCATGAATTTGCCATTTTCTTTTGTTTTCTTTCTATAGTGGCATGATTTTGTCCCTTTTTTCTATTTAATTAAATTTCACGAAAAGAAATATTCAACTGTTTTTATATTTTACAAACGGATGCAAAATTATGCAAACGTAATTTGGAAGATGAAACGTAAACATCAAACTGACTTTTGTAGTTCAAATGATTTATCATATTAACCTCAACGCCCCAAACCAAAAGTCACTCCAATCCTCCTAAGTCGAACAAAATTACAAAAATCCGTGAGCAATTTGTTTTTCTTGTTATTGCCTCCTTATTTTGTCCGTCATCGGCGACATTTGATCTTATTTTGTCTATTTTTAACCAAACCCAAAAAAGCCTCATCTTCTTCTCCACTCTGTCGGAACCAGAAATGGACCACGGCAACGGCGGCGACATGTCGATGACTCCGATGACGCCTGATTCAGGCAACGATGACGCCGTGGCTAGCTTAACTCATGCTGCAGTTTATGCTGTCCGAATGGCGCTGGCTTACATGGTGATGCTCTCTGTCATGTCCTTCAACCTTGGGATCTTCATCGTAGCTGTCGCTGGTCACGCCGCTGGGTATTCTCTGGTCAAGTTCCGGAAGCTTTCTGCCACTGCCGGAACTTCTACCGGCTCCGGCAACGGCAATGGTAATAATTCCTCTGGCGTAGATCCCAAAGTTTGAAACCTCAAAACTGCAACCTCTGTTCACTAAATTCCAGTGTTCACATTTGCATTTCAATTATCAGAGTTTGGCTGTTTACGCGTTTCCATAGATAAACCATAAAAGCATGTCCAAAAAGTCAGAAGGCAAGCAGAAAAGTTTCTCGTTTTATTTACATCTGATATCTCAACTCACAATATGGTACATCTGTTGAGGCCGAGAGATGCAAAGAATCTTCTAGCTTTAGATGCGAAATGCATTCGAGTTGGGGCAGCAACCTCTTCTCTCGTATGGTCATTACCGAGCAAATCATCAGCCTCATCGTTTTCATGGTTTTCAATAGCATCTTCTTCCTTTTTATCAACTCCTACTTCCGAAATCTCTCCAGGGTTCTTGTCAAAAAGTCCCTTGAATTGTTTTCGGGCCCGTCTATCAAATTCCTGTGACCATCATTACATGAGAATTCTATCAAAACAGCTAAGGTAACTAACTCGCAGTTTGTAGATCAACCAACCTGCTCCTCCTTTTTAAGCTTAGCAAGAGCTGTTTTTGCTGTGGATTCAGAAGACTTGTCGACGCTCATTATCTATTAATAGACAAACACGTGAAAATAAAGGTGTAAGAAATTCCTTCTCCAGACTCCTCAAACAAATTTCAAAGAGATCATAAGGTTTACCTTGTTAAAATCATTCCTAGCCTCCTCAAAGTCTCCAGCCGTCATGTGGGCCATCCCACGCCGATACAGAGCTTTTACATGAACAGGGTTTGCTTCCAACACCTGCATTAGCGATTCAGTGCATTCTGAGTGACATTTTCCACGTTTTTTAAGGACTGGAAAAAAGAGAATGCTCACAAGGTAATTTACCTTATTACACTCCTCAATGGACTTCCTACAGTCCCCCATTTTCAACAAGCACGCAGCCACATTTAGATGTAAAAGATTCTTCAGCCATTCAATGGTAATATACAGTTAGAGAGTTGAATACTTCATGCTTTGATTATGAGAACTACGGCTGCCAAAAACCTAAATCACTATGAACTAGTTAATATAACACATACTCTAGCATCTGCAAATTCCTTTCCCTCTTCATCATCCTGAGGATTAACGTGTTTAAATTCTCTAAGGACCTGCAAAGCAGAAACACCTCAGATAATGTACAATAATGTCATCAATTGAACTAAATGAAGTCACAAAGAAAGGAGAACTCAGCTATTATATACAAGCAGATGTAAAATGAAAACATGTGCTTTATTATGATCACATAACATCATTAGCGACAGCAACCAATAATCAGTTCTAAACAGAAACATTGATGCACTTTAGTAAGGTATGGCCGTATCACATAACTCAGAATATAAACAAATCCTCAATAGTAACACTATCCAATCCGCACACCAACTTTTGTGAAACAGAAACCAAAATCAAACAAAATTTGCACGTGCCTTATCATACTTGGCCTTAGCAAGCTGATACTTTCCCTCTTTGAAAAGCCTGTTACCCTGAAAAAATGGTACAAAAATAATTATTTCTGAGAAATGCATGTCTGAACAGATTAAGTATTAAGATTCAGCATAATACAGAACTTTATTCCTCCAAAGTGTGAAGCTAATAAGATAATTTCTTGAAAATTGCTAAGCAGAAAACTTGCAGGTCCATAACTAGAACTCCATGTTTGTTGGAAACAATCCCATATCTAGGCTTATCAACTATCTCACCCAGTACCCCCTAAGACATGACATAAACTTGGTTGGAAAAAAAGGAGCTGAGATGGTAAAACATTTTTACCGTTCCTTTGATCTTCTCCACATCTTCCATTATTTGTCTGAAGTTAAAGCCTGTCCAATCCTGTAGCAAAATTATTGTTGGACAATATTAATCATTGGTGAAAGGTATTCCATAAGAAGTTGTTTAAAATCTCACAAGATCTGACCAATGCATTTGAAGGTTTGAAACTTTGAATTAACCTCAAGAATACATTTATTCTTGTTAGGTTATAACATAATAATTTTATCCATCAACCAATCACATTCAAATTAGAGTAAAATTCAGAATTGATCATCAAACTTTCATAAATTCCCACTTTTGATCACTTAACTATTTTTAACCCAAAATTGATCATTGAACTTTACAAAATGATTCAAATTTGATCACCCACAGTAAATTAGGAGTTAAAGAGCTAACATGCCAATTAATGACGAGGGTAAAATTGTCTTTTCAGTGAAAAGGGTGATAAATAAAATATTAATCAATATTTTTTATTTTTAAAATTTAAAAGTTCAGATTTTGGAAAATTGATAATTTTCCAATATTTTATCTATTAATTGTTTCTCTTTTCCCATGCTTTAATTTGTACTGTCAAATGATTAGAAAATATGCATGGACATAAATCAAATTTTGGAAATGTTTGGTATCCGAAAGAATTAAAATTTTGTAGCATAAAATATTTAGTTTGGGAACGATTTTTTTTTTATTTCGTGAAAAATTAATTTCGTGGTTTGTTTAAAAAAATTAAGGAATTCTAATTTATTAGTTTATTAGCACTATTTTATGAAAAAGACTGTTTTGCCCATGAAAATAATTAGTCTGTTAGCTTTTAACTCCTAAATTAAGGTGGGTGATCAATTTTGGATCATTTTATAAAGTTTGGTGACCAATTTTGGGTAAAAGAAAGTTGAGTGATGAAAGTGGGATTTTAAGAAAGTTTGATGACCAATTTTGGACTTTACTCTTCAAATTATGTTTGATTTTACCATGTTCATAACAATTACAGCAAGCTGCTAGTTAAATAAAAGGGCACCATTTACCTTAGGTGTCTCAAAATCAAGAAGTTCAATCTCCCATTGAATGTGAGCGCCTTCAGGAACATTAGCAGGCCTGATTCATATTGAAAACAGAAAAGGTTATGCCAATGATCTCCCAAATTATTCAAAATGAAAAAGACAAATACTAAACCAAGAGCTTCAGAAGCATAATTCTAGCCTATAAAAACAGGCAAAGGTATCTGAAATGTGAATATCATTGAATTCTTGTTCTTCAGCCCAAATGCTAAAGACTGATACATGTATTTACTATGAGCTCTAAGGTAACAAGGAAATCACCTTTAAGGTGGACTATCTTTTACTTCAGGAAAAGCACCTTTACAACAGGATAGTGTACTAACCTTTGGAATTTGTCGTATGCATATTCAGGGGGGCATGTGACTAAAGCCATCTCTCCGGGCAACATCAAGCGAACACACATTTCAAATCCTTCAGGTACCTGAAACACGGTAAAAATCCAAATACTTTGGGGTCAAGCTTAGATAACAAAATTATACATGTCATCAAGTCTATAGAAGGCTAAGAAAATGGCAGCCAGTAAAATGTTGGTGGCTGAGAGAAAAACATTAAAAGGGGAAAAAATATCTCAGCAGTTAATGAGACTTACAAGACCTTCACCAGAGCTGAACTCCAAAGGCTTCCCATCATTATCAACTCTTGTATCATAGAATATTGTCTTTTCACTATTAAGAAGCATGCCTTTGTAGTGAACATGCAGCAGGCTATCCTGAAGCGGGCAGTCCATAGGAAATTCACCTAGTCACGATTTTTTATAAATACAGCATTAATAGTTTGGTAATAACTAGAAGTTACTGTTCTGCTAGTATCATTATAAAAAAATGAAGACAAATAAAATACATGATACATAATCACAGTAATAACTTATATATTCACTGCCAGGTTGATCACAATTATGAGTTCAAGCGCCATCCTTCTACTCAAATAAATGAGGCATAAAGAAACACTGAAGTACAAAAACACCCAACTACATATATGAAATTAGCAATAACCTCTCCCATCACGAATTCGTCTCTTTATCAAACGGCCATCTCCAAGCACATCCCGGACCTGAGAGAGAGACAAACAGCAGCCCCTCAACTTAGATATGGTAATAAACTGTATCAAAATTACAAAAACAGAAAATAATAGGGGTCGCATAACTACAACAAAATTACAGTATCGACACCAGTGCAGGAAGTTCCCTTTCGCAAAACATCGTAGCCAGGGGAGAATATAATGCCAAAAATAAACATGTCAAATAGAGCTATTTGGTAATTAATTTGTATAAACTGGTTTTAGTACATATCGGCTTCTAAGGTGTTGGATTACAGCAAGGGGGAAATAAGTAAACACCCACTGTGATGAGTAACATGTAGCTTGATATTTCCAGATAATTTTCCATCATCAAACTGAAATACTACCTGGATAAAATTCACAAGCTCCACCTCAAAATGAACTTCTGACATGGCTTCTACAATGGGCATAAGAGGAGATTCCGTTATATATGGACCAGTAATGTAAATTACAGCCTTCTCTCCACGTGACATTGTTCCCATTCCCATTTCAAGACCCTTAGGAATCTATTTTAATAAACAATGAACACCAAATCAATTTTCCAAAAATCTATCACAACATCAAATCATTGAGAAAAGTGAAGATAAAAGGCAGTGAGCTTGAATACAACCTCAGATTTTCCAAAAGTAAAAGGAATTGGTTCTACCCCGCGGGACAAAAGCACTTTTCCATCCCCCAACTTTGCTGAAATCCTAGGACAAACATATATGTTCTGGGTCAACAACAAAATTCATCTAATCACAGCCATGTTTCAACTAATAGAAACAAAAGACAGATAAAAACAACTAATAGAAACAAAATTCACCTACCAAGCGTTTGCTTCATATGGCTCCCTAGGTGTTTCCCAGCCCTGTCCCTCTGCTATCACCTGATCACAAAAACAATATGGCAATTACTAGGTCAAATGAGCCAACAAGCCAAATGAACAAATTCTTGGATGGTTCGTTCCATACTTCACACTCATGTTGTTTGATCTAGATTTAGCCATTTGGGCTGAATGAACATATTATCAGCCTTTATTACCAGTGAATTCAGTTTTCAATTCTCCATAGAAAGAGAGAGTATTAACATGAAATTTTGTCTCATCTTACCTCTTTTACTACTCCAAGGTCTTCACTGATGACCTGAAAAGTTCAGAAAATGAGATAACGCGGTCTTTGGAACAACTTGACTATCTAAATGAAATTCACATACTCAATACACAGAGGAACCAAACACGATATGCAAGATACCGTGTTTTGAAACTTTGGAAATTGCAACTTGATTTGTCACATAACATTAATTTGTCACAAAAAGAATGGTCTAAATGTAATTCAAAATTTTCACAGAACATTCAACGTGGACTGTATGTGCCTTCTAATCTGAGAAAAAAAAAACTACAGATGGCAAATTCTTACCTTGGCTTTCGTGAATGCTACTATCTCTATCTCAAAATGAAGTTCAACATCCTTTGGAAAACTCTCATCAACTTGAACAGGGCAGTCCTTCTCTCCATAATGCATTTCAGGTTTCATCTTGAACTGGTAAGCAATATATCAGTTAAATCAGCAAATAGATTTAGTAGAAAAGTTTATACAAGTCAGCGCCAATTAGTACAATCGAGTTCAATGAGCAAGGTTTAAATAATGACCATTGCAACTTCGCCCTTCAACATCGTGGGAATTCCTTCAAGTAGTCCTAAAATCATCTTGCTTTTCCCCAAAACTTGCCTTGCTGGAGTACCATTTCCTGTCCCAATATCAGCTTTACAGTCAATTAAATTGAAAGGATGATTGTCTCCAGCAATGAGAAACCAATAGCAATCTTCACAAAAACCTAACACAACAGTTGAATAATTCAAAGGCAAATGTAATTGTAACCCTCACCTCCAAACTCTATTCTAGAGGACTTAACAGCAAAACCATCCAATGTCCGAATCGTGTAGTGGTAAATAACCTAATACACATAAATGCAGGAATTGCTAGTCACCACTTCAAGAATTCAGCTCACGAATAACGAGCATAATAATCGAAATCCGGAAAATAGACAAGCCACAAACCTGATCACCTTCAGAAGGCGTTTTTTCGCCACTGCCTGACCTTATCACGGCCTTCATTAAGCTTCCGGGCACAATCTTCTTCCTCCTACGGATCAGATATGTAAACAAACTAATCAGACTACGTCTAAGAAATAATTAGGAAAACAGTAAAGTGAAGTGAAAGATACTGACCTTTCTTCAATTTCGGGATTTGATTTCTTCTTTTGAGGCTTGAATTCTTCCTCATCCGCCATGGTTTCTGCAACTGATGCAGCGGAGAACTCGATGCTGGTATAATATTGGGCAGGTTTACTGAATACTTTAGTATAGAATTTTCAAAGTTTTGCTGTATATAATTACAGTGTTAAATTCATTTCTAATTGTTCCGGGAAACTACTGACGGGTGACGGCCGGCTAATAGCAAGCAAGCTCATGTTTTAACGGGCAACGTTAAATGGAGGAAATTGGAAGGCCCAATAAAACGGTCATGGGCCTCGTCCCACTAATTTTAAACCGGAACCCACTACTTTCATGGAATTTATTTATTTTTATTTTATTTAAAATGGTACATTTTCCAATTTATACAGTCACAACAATTTTTGTTTATTCCATTCTTTTCAAGATAGATAAAAGTTAACCTTAATTTAGTTATTATATTACCATTTTCAATATATTAATTTTTACTCTAATTCAATTATACTTGAATAAGTTGAAAACCATAGAAGAATATTTTCAAAACAAATACTTAAATATATATATATAAATATTTCTTTTTTCTTTATCACATTCAAAACTTAAAATTTCTAAAGTTAAATTAAGTCAACACTTATCACAAATATTTTCTTTTATATATAGGCCCTGTTTGGTAGTGGCTGGTAGCTGTTGGCTGTTGGCTGATTTTATTAGCTGGTTTGACTAGTTGTTTTTGTTGGCTGATTATACTAGCTGTTTGACCACTAGCTGTTTACAAAAGTGTTTGGCAAAGTTAGCTTTTAGTTGTTAGATGTTTTATGCAAAATGACATTTATGGTCATGATTACTATTCATATTATTATAGAATAATTTTAGATATCTTGTTTTTATTTTGTCTATATTATTGATAATTTTTTTAATTGTTTGAAATATTCACTAATAAAAATTATAAAATAAAAACAAATTATTTCAAATAAATTTAAAATTATTGTTTGTAATTAATATCAGTATAGTACAATAAATAAGAATTTTAAATTCTATTTTATAGTATAAAATTTCTATAAAATTTAAATAAATTTATGAAGCTGAACTATAATTTTTCAATATCAAAATTATATCATATACATAATATGAATTAGTTAAGTAGGAATTTATTTGTTTTGATTTGAGTATTAACCGACTTGATTATATTTTAATTGAAATAAAATTTTATAATAATTATGTAGGTGTAAAAATGTATAAATACCTAATTTCAAATATACACTCAATTTAAAATAGGTATATAATTTAGAATTGATTACCATTTAATAATTTAGTATACAAAATTATAGTCATATAATTATGATGTACGTAAAAATGTTTGGATAAACACACAATACTACGTAACAAATATTTAGATAAACACACAATAAATGATACACATATAGCATGTAGAGGATAAAAAAGTAACTATAAAAGTAAAAAGCCATTAGCCAAAAAAAACGCTGGTTTTAGTAGCGTGTTAGATGTTGGCGGAAAGCTGGGTAAAAAAGCCAATGAACCAAACACTTTTTTTCTCCTTCTTTGGCTGTTTGACCACGTAAAAAGCCAACATCAGAAAGCCAGTTAAAAAGCCAATAAAAAAGCCAACACCAAACGGGGCCATAATATCATGGTATATTTCAAATTTAATATTTAATGAAGTCAAACAGTGAATTTTGTCATGAGAATAATTGAGTATGAATTAAAAATAGAATGACGCCTTAGATTTTACTGAGTTTTTTTTGCCTAAATAACCTGGTTCTCAAAACTAATTCCCTAAACAACATGCTTCCCAAACTAACAATTTTATTGCCACATATGCGACACGTGGACTTCTTCCTGGCAGTACCGGTTTTCTCCCCGAATTATCTAACCAACCAAGCCGCGGCTTCCCCTGATCACATTACGGAGACGTCTCGTTCAATATCTTATCAACTACAGATAATCCGATAATCTAGATGTGCAGTGGCGGAACAGGATTCAAATTGAAGTGGGGCACAATGATAATCGACGGTGAATTTTCTGGGTGAGAGGCGAAGAATTTTTTTTGAACTAATATACTGTCTATGTCTAAGATATGGGTCTAAATGAACTGAACCGTTCGTGAACAACTCACAAACAACTCGGTCAAAGTTCGTTTTCGAACTCGGTTTGACCAGTTCGAACTCGAAATCGAACTCGTTCATTTATATACGAGCTCGAACTCGAGCTCATAAGAACCAGCTCGATAGGCTTGTCGAGCAGATCAAATATAATTTTTATATTTAATATTATATAAATTAATTAAATTTTATTTATTAATGATTTAACAAACTCGAACTAGCTCGAATTCGAGTTCGAACTCGATTTTTTATTGAGTTCACGAGTCGAGTTCGAATTTTCTAAAAGTCAGACGGATCGAGCTCGAGGTAAAATATCTCAACTCGTACGAGATCGAACTCGATCACGAACGTGTAATTCGAACTTGAACACAGGTCTGTTCGAGTTTCGACTCGATTATAACCTTAATCTAAAATTTCCTTATTATTTTGGGTTTGTTTTAAAAAAAAATTATATATAGGGCCTAGGCCGCCTAGGCGTAGTTCCGCCACTGGTATGTGTGAATAATTTGATGTCATAAATTGATTTCATCATAAACAAATCCAAGCACAGAAATATTATGTAAATATTATCTGGACTGACGGACTCCAGAGATATTCTTGAGGTCTCTTTCACCTAGCTACGTCAAAAGCATAGCCCTCTGTTATCTCTCCGCTTCAGCCCTGCATTGCAACCGCTTTTACCGTGCCCTCTGTTATCTTTTTCGGTGATCACTATTACTTACCGGCGATTTTCTTCGGCATAGCACATGCAGATCAATATAAACGGTACCGGCTGCTAGCGGTTTTATTGGTGGCGCCGTTTTCAGCCATAACTGTTTTGAACGATCGATTTCCACGAATATTTCATCTTCCGGCTACCTCCTTCACTGATTCCCCGTCCGACCGGTGACATTTCGCCGGTGATTTGAAATACTCAGCAAATTTCAAGTGGCTCGGTTTCTACTGATTTTCAAGAAGCTTACTTTCTTAAGTGTGTATTAAAGTAGCTTGGGATTTCATGAGTTTATGGTGTCAGAACTTGTTGCAGCTGCCGTTATACTGGCCGCCAGGAAGCCCGATGTGGAATTACTTAGCGGTAACGGCATTCTCCCTTTGATGTGTTCAGAGGAAGGTTAGTTAGGGAATTAATTTGGAAAAAGTATTATTTAGGGAATAGTTTTGAAAATAAGGTTAGTATAAATAAATAAATATATACTTACTAACGGAAAAGTCTTGGGAGTGACCGTCACTATATAGTGACCGGACTAAATTATAAATAGTGCAATCAAGAAAATCAAGGAGGGACCATTTTGCAATTTTTAAAAATAAAAAAAAAATCACGCGCTACAGTGTTTTTTGCGCGTGAACAGTGTTTTTCTACAGTGTTTGCTACAGTGTACTTCAATGTTTCAAGTTAAAATGTCCATGTTTTATGTTTCAAGTTAAAGTGTTCATGTTTCACGTTAAAGCGTCCATGTTTATGTTAAAACGTCCATGTTTTATGTTAAAACGTCCATGTTTTATGTTTTAAGTTAAAATGTTTATATTTTATATTTCAATTTAAAATTTTCATGTTTCAAGTTAAAATGTTCATGTTTCACGTTAAAACGTCAATGTTTTATATTTTAAGTTAAAATGTTTATGTTTTAATTTAAAATGTTCATGTTTTATATTTCAAGTTAAAGTGTCGTTAAAACTTTCATGTTTTATGTTTTAAGTTAAAATATTTATGTTTTATGTTTCAAGTTAAAATGTTTATGTTTTATGTTTCAAGTTAAAGTGTACATGTTTCACGTTAAAACGTCCATGTTTTATGTTTTAATTTAAAATATTTATGTTTTATGTTTCAAATTAAAGTGTTCATGTTTTAAGTTAAAATGTCCATGTTTTAAGTTAAAGTGTCCATATTTTAAGTTAAAGTGTTCATGTTTTAATTTAAAGTGTCCATGTTTTAAGTTAAAGTGTCCATGTTTTAAGTTAAAATATCCATGTTTTAACTTAAAGTGTTCATGTTACTGTAGCAACTCGACACTGTAGCAAATCGGCACTGTAGCAAATCGGCACTGTAGCGCGTGGCTTGGCACTGTAGCGCGTGATTTTTAAAAGTTTTTTGAAATTGCAAATTGGTCCCTCCGTGTTTTTTTAACTTATATCCTATTTGCAATTTAATCTGGTCACTATATAGTGACGGTCACCCAAGAGACCAACTCCTTACTAACACCCAATATTATTTTTTTCTCGTTAAACTTCGTAAAATCAAAGAGCAAATCATTTCTTCATAACCATTGTTTTAAAGAGCACATGTATTAAAATAAGTAAGAAGATTACTAAATCATAATATATTTCTGAACTTCTTCCGTGCGGAATTCCTGCCGCCTAGAACAATCCACCACCTCGCTCCCTATACTATTGTCTCTCAATAGTGCCTTTCTGTGTCCTGACTCCGGTGTTGATTGCGACAGCAATGATGATTCTCCTCTGGGTATTAAATTCCGATCACCGGAATTTAATCTGTGGCAATATCCGCCGAACGCCGTTGAATTTCCACTCAATGCTAAATTAATATAGAATGTTCAGCAGTAGCGACGGAGGAATCGGAAGCCATGTTCGCCGGCACGGGTAGGTAGATAGACAAGGGAATGGCAAATTCATGAATAAGGTTATCAAGACTGTGGATTCGGAGAAAAGAGCATAAGCATGGACCTAGTTGGAGCATGTTTGATTTAGTAGATTTTGCGTTTATATATAGGATAAAATTTTTGTTAGATTCCAGATTTAATATATAGTTCACTTCAACAATTCGTATTTTTGGTTCAGAATATGCGTTGAGATGAAATGGTGATATGAGAATATTGCAGTGGTTACGGATTCATGAAATAATCACTTTTGCTTAATGTCTGCAACAACATGAATTCATAACATGAATGATTTTCGTGCTTAGATGGTTTCATTTTGGAGACAAGATTTTCATTCACTTCATGCTTAGATGTCTGCAATTTTTCATTCACTTCATTTAGACCAGATTTTCTTCTTTCTGTTTTGATAAAAAATGACTTTTTTTATTGATTTGAAAAAGGAGAGTCATAATCGGCACCGGAGTCAAGATACAGAAAGGATTGAAACAAAATCTTTGGATTTTAAAGAAATAGTATAATTAGATTTAGGAATTTTAAGGGTAAAAAAGGGAAAAAATGTTTGAGAGAATTTTATAGAAGCCCCCTAATGTTTTCTAAAGTACCAGTTTGGCCCCTATCGAATTTTAATGTCAAAATGACCCCCCAACCTTCAGGTTTTGCTTCACTTTGGCCCCCTATGGTTAACTTGGCCGTTAACTCTTAAAAAACCGTTAAATATTAGGGGTATAATAGTAATTTTTGGTTTATTTAAGTTGAAAAAAAATGTTTTCACCATGGTCTCTCACAAGAATAGATAAAACTCCTACCACTATGCCACAAGCCATTCATGTTTATTTCCTAAAAAAATATATTTTAATTCTAAACCCCTGCACATCATCAGACTCCAATTCTCTAGTTTATCTAGCCTCTTCGTAACATCAATTAGAGATAAATTTTTATTTACTTTTACAGTTACATCATTTATTGGGATTTATTTGGAAACATAATTTACGCATGTAAATTAAGGACATTTGGGGTATTTATGTTGAAAACAAAATCTGAAAAGAATTTTTTGGTCCTTTATGAAAAAGATTAACTAAAATAGAGATACAAGGTGTTTTTATTTGTTAAATATGAAATTAGTAAATAATCTATGAGTCCGTCTCCTGAGTGACCGTCACTATATAGTGACCAGGACTAAACTGTAATAATATAAACTTTAAAAAACGGAGGAACTATTTTGCAATTTATGCAAAATATATAATTTCACGCGCATGCCACGCGCTGATTCTCTTCCTTTCCCCCAAACTTCTCTCCTCCCCCATCTGCCTAACATGAAAATCTCATGACTTTGAAAAAAACCTGCATATAATTAATGAAAATGAATTAGTTATAGTAGAATAATTAGCACAATATCTTGATCTTATGCAATTGTCAAACCCAAAAAGAATTGAAAACAAAAGAAAAACATATACAAACAACGAAAAAAGAAAAACATATACAAACAGACAACCTTTCACTCTTAAATATCAACCTTTCACTATTAAACACCAACATTTCAAGAAAGACTAAAAATGAATATACTCAAAAACGACAAAAAAATACATATACAAATAACGGACAACCTTTCACTATAAAATGAAGACATTTAACTATTAAACACCAACCTTTCAAAAACCACAAAATATGCATATACAACAACCTTTCACTTTAAAATGCAACCTTTCACTGTTAAACAACGACATTTTTAAAAAGACAAAAAATGCATATACGAATAACGGACAACCTTTCACTCTTAAATGTCAACATTTCACTATTAAACAACAACCTATTAATAAAAACAAAAAATGCATATATAAATAATCGACAATCTTTCACTCTTAAATGTCAACCTTTCAATATTTAATATCAACCTTTCAAGAAAGCCAAAAAAATGCATATATAAATAGCGGACAAACTTTCACTCTTAAATGTCTACCTTTCAAGTAATACAAAAAAATGCATATACAAATAGCATACTACCTTTCACTTTGAAATGTCAACCTTCCACTGTTAAATACCAAGCTTTTAAAACGACAAAAAATGCATGTGCAAAAAACGGACAACCTTTCACTTTAAAATGTGAACCTTTCACTATTACACAATGACCTTTAAAATATATATATATATATATATATATATATATATATATACAAATAACGGACAACCTTTCACTCTAAAATATCAACCTATAAAGATAAAACTACAACCTTTCAAAAAAGAAAAAAAATTGCATATAGAAATAGCAGAACACTTTTCACTCTTATATGTCAACCTTCCACTATTAAATACCAACCTTTCAAAAAATGCATGTGAAAATAACGGATAACCTTTCACTTTAAAATGTGAACCTTGACCTTTTTAAAAAAAATGCATATACAAATAACGGACAACCTTTCACTCTAAAATATCAACCTTTCAAGATAAAACTACAACCTTTCAAAAAAGGAAAAAAAGTGCATATAGAAATAGTAGAACATCTTTCACTCTTATATGTCAACCTTCCACTATTAAATACCAACCTTTCAAAAACGACAAAAAATGCAGTGCAAATAACCGACAACCCTTCACTTTAAAATGTGAACCTTTCATTGTTAAACAATGACCTTTAAAAAAATGCATATACAAATAACGGACAACCTTTCACTCTAAAATATTAACCTTTCAAAATAAAACTACAATCTTTCAAAAAAGGAAAAAAGTGCATATAGAAATAGCAGAACACCTTTCACTCTTATATGTCAACCTTCCACTACTAAATACCAACCTTTCAAAAATGACAAAAAATGCAGTGCAAATCACGGACAACCTTTCACTTTAAAATGTGAATCTTTCACTATTAAACAATGACCTTTCAAAAATGCATATACAAATAACGGATAACCTTTCACTCTAAAATATCAACCTTTAAAGATAAAACTACAACCTTTCAAAAAAGAAAAAAAAAGTGCATATAGAAATAGCAGAACACCTTTCACTCTTATATGTCAACCTTCAACTATTAAATACCAACCTTTCAAAAACGACAAAAAATGCATGTGAAAATAACAGACAACCTTTCAATATTAAATAATGACCTTTTAAAAAATGCATATACAAATAACGGACAACCTTTCACTCTAAAATATCAACCTTTCAAGATAAAACTACAACCTTTCAAAAAAAGAAAAAAAAGTGCATATAGAAATAGCAGAACAACTTTCACTCTTATATGTCAACGTTCCACTATTAAACAAAAACCTTTTAAAAAAGTCAAAAATGCATAGAGAAACTCTTAAATATCAACCTTTCTTCATTAAATAGCAACCTTTTAAAAAAGATAAATAATTAAACATGCATGTAAAATTAGCATACAACCTTTCAATCATAAATATCAACTTTCCACTATTAAACAGTAATCTTTTAAAAAAAAAATGTACAATAAAAGTAGTGAGCAGACCAAAAAAAAATGTACAAAACACATAACCAAAAAAGCAAATACAAGATTGTATCAGACTCTGAGAAAGGGACATAATAAAGTGATGTCTCTTAAGGCATTTTGTTGCAGTACACATATTTATCACGCCACAACCAAGTTTTGGACACGAAGCTTAGCTAAAGCAGTGAGCATATAATTATAATTATATGATGCATTATGTATAGCAATGACATGTTTCCATTGAAATTTTGCATTTGCATTCTAAATATATGCCACGGTATATTAATATACTTATCTATCACATTCAACCAACATAGCCAAGAACAGGTTTCCATCAAATATCAGGTCATCACATAAAATACAGAACTAAATCAGTTAGTTTCATCTGCTAAATAGTTAAGTTCAACAAAAGACCTAAACACACAAGGATAGATAGTTCAGTGTGCTAACCGAATCATTCATGACTTGCAGCTACTCAGCGCAAGAGGTACAACAACACTTCCACTAAGCCAAGTCCGCAATACACCAGCAACAAACTCGGCACTCGGCTTAGCTACAATACCTATCCTCATGCCACCAAGATGCATATCCCCTTTAGAACCATCAGCCTAACACAAACATCAATTAAACACTTACTTAAAACACCTGATCAATTTAATAAACTACAGAAAAAATAGCGCGAAAAACTCACATCAAGCAATCACAATCAATTTGCTGTGAAGTCAATAGTAAAAAACTGAGGAGGTGAATACCTTGAAGATGCGCTTCCGGTCAACAATATCTAGGAAAGCGAGCTTGCAAGCCAGAGGAAGAAGACTCCATCGGAGATTATCGGCGCCAGGGATGGAGGTGTTCATTGAGACGCAGTGCTCCGATCCAATCGCCGACCGAGGCTCTTCCTCCGACGAAATCTGAAGATGAAGCCGTCGCCCTCTCGCAGTCGTTGTCGCGTCCCCGTCTTCCAGTCGCCGTACCTTTCTCCGAAGAATAAATCTGAAGCGGTGGATGCCGACGATCTGCTCTGTAATCTCCACCACAATCGGCTATGTAATTCCTGCCGCCCTGTAATATCCGCCGCGATTCACCGGGGATTGGTGGAGGACAAAATCAACGACGGTTGCAGGAGTTTCTGAAAATAGGGGTCGATTTTGGGGAGAAATGGGTTTTCTGTGGATGGGGTTGCTTATATATGGCGCGTGGTACACGCACCGGGTCGGAAGGCCGGTCGGGTCGCCCGCGAGTTTTGACTCTATTTTCTCTATATTTGCAGTCCAGTCCCTGGTCACTATATAATGACGGTCACTTCCAAGACTTATTCATCTATTATTACCCATATAAAATAAACGTAAAATTTCAGTTTAAAACAATGATAATTACTAGTTTTGATATTATATTCTAAGAAAATAATAATGAAACATGTTTTAATATTTTTCTTGTAAGTTCACTTCTTAGATTTATATTTCCATTTGATGAATGAATTAAATTTAGTGAGAATTAAATTTAAGGAAACAAAAAATTGATCTTATTATATCTAATATATGTGATATAAAAGGTATTTGTATGAGCAGGGGCTTAGAATTAAAATAAATTTAGTTAGAAAATAAACATGAATGGTTTGTGGCATACTGGTAGGAGTTTTATCTATTGTTTTGAGAGGTGAAAGCATTTTTTTTCAACTTAAATGAACCTAAAATTACTATTATACCCCTATTATTTAACGGTTTTTTAAGAGTTAACGGCCAAGTTAGTCATAGGGGGCCAAAGTGAAGCAAAAACTGAAGGTTGGGGGCCATTTTGACATCAAAATTCGATAGGGGCCAAACCGGTAGTTTGAAAAACGTTAGGGGGCCTCTATAAAATTCTCTCAAAATGTTTTAATTCAACTAGAAATTAGTTAATCATGGTTAGTAAAGTTAGTGGGATGAGTTAGGGGAGTTAAGTTATTTTAGACACATGGCATCATGTGGTTGGTGGTACAGAGGATGGTATACAAGAGTGGTATAGATGATTCGGAGCCAATTTAAGATGATTTGATGTAGTCCATGAAAATACGAAAGGGCAAATGTTAAAAAGATTTTTTTCAAAATGCTATTAAAGTTTAAATTTAATTAATTATGATGAGTATTATCCTTTCCATATTTATGTTTACGTACTTCTACGCAAACGAAATTATGATATGTAAGTAAAAAATGCCACAAATTTTAAATTATTTCAGTTCAGTTCAATTCAGTTAAATTTGTTTCAGTAAAAGTTTACTGTCTTTATGATATGTAAGTAAAAAATGTCACAAATTTTAAATTATTTCATGCTGAAATGACAAGTTTTAATTTTAAATTATTTAATGCTGAACTGAAATGACAGTTATTTCTTGTTGAGCTGAACTGAAATAAGTATATATATATATATGAACTGAAATAAATTTAAATTTACTAAATTGAACTGAAATAATTTTAAATATATATTTAACTAAACCGTTAGAATTTCCTATTCTTTTTCGAGTTCTTCCACCGTTAGTTTCATTTATTTAATGGTATAAATCACGTAAATAAATTAAAAACAAAAAAAGTGTGACATAATTACAACAAGACTTACAACAATGTCAACGAAATATTTTCAAATTTATTTATGAGAAAGTTTTGGGTGAGACTTGTGTTTGTGGAGACCAAGGACCAGGAGAATGAGCATTTGCTATTTTTGTTTGATCTTTTAGTCAGTTTGCTTGATATTTCAGTCAACTCCATTGAGTATTCCTGTTTTACGACCGTTATCAGTTGAAATTGCCGTTGGTGAGCTTCAAACCCGCTGACACGGTTATGTATTGGTTGTTGGTGTCACTAGAGCTCAGCCGGCTCACATGGACTAACTCTGCTGATTTTTGGTGTGAACTTGTACAAAATAACAATAATGTACCAAGGATTAGGAATCATCAAGAAAATTGACTGAAAAATCAAGCAAATTGAATGAAAGATCAAATTCATTCTGTAGAGACAAGTCTCAAATGAGAATTTGTATTTATCGGAACACAAATCAATACGCGACTTAGTCTTTGAGGAGACCGTCTCTATATAGAGACCGGATTAAATTGTAAATAGTGCAATAAATCAAAATCAAGGAGTTTGCAATTTTTGAAAAATTAAAAAAATCACGCTTTACATGGTTCCGCGCGTGAACATTGTTTGTGTGAGTGTGTGGCTTTATTTGAAGTTCAGCCCGGGAGGCTCGGCTCGAGCGAATGGGGCTGAACTTGGAAGAATGAAGGGAAAATGCACGTTCCGGACTTTCAGCCTAGGATGCTCGGCTAGAGCATTTTGAGCTGAAAATTTGGGTTGACTAAGTCAAGACTTTTCTAGTATAAATAGAGAGGGAGAGACTTAGGAAAGAGGGGGGAGCAAAAATGTAAGAAACGGATAAGGCTCCTGAGCCTTGGGGGGATACCAACAAGAGCTAGAACAAACATGAGAAAGGTGAGATCTTGAGAGAGAGTTGTAAACCTTGTAATCTTGTTTGTGATTCTAGTGAAACCATTCTTGCAGGACGTAGGTGGAAACACCGAACCTGGGTAAATCTCGTGTTCTTGAATCTTCTTTGAATTTCCTTTGAATCTTGTCAATTACTAGTTAGATCCATCGTGTTTATGCGTTCCGCTGCGCGTGTATTCGTCGCTTATCCGCAACAGTTTGCTACAGTGCGGTACAGTGTTTTGCTACAGTGCGGTACAGTGTTTCAAGGTAAAATGTTCACGTTCCTGTTTTATGTTTCAAATTAAAGTGTTCATGTTTTATAATTCAAGTTAAAATGTTCATGTTCATTTTTTATGTTTCAAGTTAAAATGTTCATGTTCATGTTTCAAGTTAAAATGTTCATATTTTATATTGCAAGTTAAAATGCTCATGTTTTAACTTAAATGGAACAATGTAGCAACCCGGCACTGTTGCGCGTGACTTGACACTGTAGCACTTGAATTTTTTAAAAATTTAGAAATTACAAATTGGTCCCTCCGTGTTTTTGACTTTTAACACTATTTATCCCGTCTCTATATAGAGATAGAGACTGTCTCTTCCAAGACTTTGTCATATGCATTTTTGCTTGTAAACCCATAACAATTATAAAACAGTACATAAATCGAAGGCCAAATAGCGTAATCTACATCTAGAAAGCTACGACTGGTGAAAAGTCTCTTTCAGTATTTTGCTGGCATGTAAGCAGGTAAAAACTTCGTTCAATGGCAATCTACAAGCTTTAGAATTTCTCTATCAATACAAATACTAGTAAATGTTTCGCTCCTTTCTATTCACATGGCCATTTGCTACAGACAAATAGCATTCCATTCAATACAATGATTTCCAGAAGGTCATCACCATGCAACTCAAAATCTCATCATCAAAGAAACTCTATATATGGTGAACTTCCCAGCAGATAAGTTCACTAAGAATCACCATACTATCTATTACTGTGTTCATCTACAGAGGACTCGGAAGCGGTGTCATCTGTTGCTGAGCTTGAGGTAGTGTCCACGAGGCTTTCGCAGTCCGATTCCAAAGGTTGTTTCATGTACCAGTACATGATACTGGCTGTCAGTGTCAAGATCATCTTTTGGTTCACCTAAAAACACATGTCATTGAGCCGTTATTCATACTTTTGCACAAAAAGCACAACTTAGTAAACCAGTATCATTGATGGCTTAGTAAACCAGTATCAACTAACTTGTCATTGATGGCTTTTCCTTGAAACTAGTAAACCAGGATTTATAATATACTATACCTACATCAGAAAACTGTAAGACTGGTATATCCAAATATCTGCTGAGAATAGAACTAGAAAATGAACCTAGATTTTGGGATAGGTATTTACTAACATCTATCTTACTGGAATGACTTGGATGACATAAGCTACTATACATAACAGAAAGAAAAAAATGTTAAATTACCTCTATCAAGTCTTCAGGGAGCAAGAATATTGAGCATCCAAGTTTCCTTGCAACGCTGATAATATAGGTTGCATTCATCCTTTTCTCGTCCTCTGTAGCAATTAAGTTAAAAAAAGGAGAGTTAGAAAACTAAAGGCTACATACATGTATTATCTCCTAAAGGCAGGCTTTATCATCGGTGTAGTTAAGAACTAGTATTTCAAGAATATCACCAACGGGCACATCATATTGGAAAAGCTTGGCAACGAAATTTAAGTAGACTACACTAGTTAAACTTCCAGACTTTGTAGGATTACCTACTGCACTAAATTATATCCACACATACACTGAATTAAACTTGAAAAACCGGGTACGTGCACAAGTTTATACTTTCCCCTAACACAGTTTTACAATCCTCTCCCAAGCCTTGTGAATATTCAAGCTAGTGTAAATAGCTTGTTGGGTTAATTGGAGACTCGGTTAAGTGAAAAATCATGAAAAAAAAAAGGTAGAAGAAAGATATGAAAGGAGATCTGATTTAATACTTACCAGTTACTCCTTTTGTAACAAGACTCCAATTAACAGCTCGAGGGTGAATAGTACTAAGCAACTCGAGGAAAAAGACACTATCAGACAAGCTCCTATCCTGCAAGAGAGACATTGTGACAACCTTTGTATCAGATACTTTTCCATTCACACTGTCCCAAAAGGTAAACAATCTAAGCATGTGACATTTTAGCTGAATGTTGAAACTCAACCAAAGATGGGGTCAATTAACATAAATCACTGGTCAAGGGATGATTCATTTCCTAATTTGGAAGAGCATGTGTGCAGTTCTAACTGCCCAATTTCTCCTCCTAGAATATGAGAAAGAAATCTGTCCCTGAATCGCACTCCTGATTTGAAGAATACACCAAGCAATTATACCTTGAAACTTTTCATCCTACAGGTGCTTCCTGAATTTTTCACTTGGGTATTAGCCCACTCTAAAATGTCAACGTCTGCGATTTCCTTTCCATGAGAATGAAATCTTAAGTTCTTCAGCAGCTGAAGCATATTACATCTCATCAACTGCCACAGGAAAGCTGACAATGAAAAATATCAAAACTTCTGGAGCAAGATGAAGCAAAAAACTTACAGTATGATGCTTATCAGTTCTAGAACATTTTGAAGGGGTGGGAAGTCCTTCCTAGGAAAAGAAACAGAAAATAGTGAAAAGCCACTTACCAAGTATCAATTTCTTATTTCCTTGAACAATATCATTTCCAGCAATATTAACTAGCGAAAACTTCAACTGCTTCCCAATCTTGACAACTTGGTTGCAATTCTCAACTTTTCTGAATGGCATCTTGATTGGAGGTTTGGAAGCAATTTTCCAATTAACTATACCAGGAGACACCTTGTCGAGCGTCTCCAATAGTATCCATCTGCAATCAGATGGAAAAAGTCAATCTCTTCTTAAGCAACCTGTGGCCTGCAGCCTTAGGTTCCACAATATGTATCATCATGACATCATTAACTTTGACATACTCACCCATTTCTCAAATCTTCAAAAAGGTTATCTGTGTAGACTGAATTTCCCAGACTATTTAACCAAAATCTGAAGGCTTTTTCTTCTCTGGATATTAGGGTGTCGTCTGGAGATGATTCAAGATAAGACATCTGTTTTGCTTGGGTAGATAGACCATTCCTGCAATAAAATGTTTAATTAGCTTTACATTTTCACATAGTTGGGGTAGCTTTGAACCAAAACACTGGCAATACATCAACATGTACTCATAATGAAGGAAACTAATCACCTGTGCTGAAAGATATGAGCCACAAACGCAAGGTTAAGATTTGGAGAGCCTTCCACAATATCTTTTGGTGTTATGTATCTCTTTAAACCCATCCTATCTGCATGCTCCAATACAAGCTTTGCTCTTTCCAAGGGATCTTTTGCAGCTAAGGTAGACGGACTACTGAACTCAGGAGCAAGGACATTCAAGAGGTATGTGTAAGCCTCGGCGTCCTGCAGCAAAAGCAGAACACAATTTCTTGTTTCAGGTTTGAATGTTCTAAGGATGCCATGGGCAACAATCACAACATTACTAAGTGAATTATATCCAGTAGCATATGTCAAAAGAAACATGAGTGAACTTTCTGCATATTTTTGCCAATGAGGGGGTGAAGATTTCATGATGTAAAAGCCACAGGTATATTGCTGTGGGGAATGCAAAGTGAGAAGGTTAATGTCTTCGAAAATGCTTATGCTTGCTAAGGGCTGAAGAGAACTAGATCATTCAACGGTAATCTACTAAGTATATCAAAATGCATGATACAATGCCTCTTGCAGCAAACTTTAAAAAGTAGGATCACTATTGCCCTGCTTACCTTTACGTCAGAGGAGAAGTTTGTCACTGTCTTTTGGTATCCTGCTTTTTTCAACTGGAAATTCATCCAACGAAGCAGAAGCTTTTCTGGAGCCAGGCTCAGCAACTCTTCTAAATCCTATAGTTGCAAAGAACAAAGATAAGAATCGTACTAGAGAATTTGTTCCATGATAGTAGAAAAGAATGTCTAGCGAAAGAATGATCTTCACCTTACTATCACCAACCAACTCCACCAGTTGAGGTGTCTTCCGTAAATTAAGGTCAGCCAATAGTTGTATCTGAACACACGTAATATATTTTAGTGAGTACAAGGCCATCAGAAAGTTATATACCATTAGCTTAAATATCTCCATTAAGAAGTAAGTAACAAACACCCTTCCATTCAAAATAGAACCTCAATTGAAAAGTAATCTCAACTTGGAGAAATGGAATGCTAATTAGCTTGAAATCATTACCTTTATGATTTGTGATATTACTCCAAGGACAAGATGCCGCTGTCAAAGGCAGCAAATATATGGTGTTAATAAGATACTCCAAAATGGAATGCTATTAGCAACATTTTGCATAATATTGTTATTCAGAGAAGTGCATACCCTTCCTTCAATAAAATCCTCATTTCCTATGTTGACTACAGTGCAACCAATTGCCTTAGCAGAGTTGAGGCAGAGGGTATGGTTCTCATTCCTTTCCCATGGATTGAGTACTCTCTTAGTATTTATGGCACGCTCGTCAATTGTCCCCGGCACTGCAACATTAATAAGCTTACTGCAGGGGAAATCGAATGAAAATAATACATCAGTACTAAGAAATCAATCAATTTTAATAGATTCTAGGCAAACAAACAGGAGTGTTCATCACCAGATAAGAACTCCATCTTTGGCGATCTCGAAAAGGTCATTAGTTGTAGGATCTATGGGAAGATCCTTGCTGAGAAACTGATCCTCCGCAAGATAGTTGTTGATGTGTATCACATAGGCAGCCTTCTCAGATTCGCTGATAGTGTGAAGTAAGGTAGAAGTGGGGGACTTGAGAAAAGCCGACGAGGTCTTCACACCTTTCCCCATTTTCGCTGAAGCATGGCCTTGCAGATTAAGATAAACCTAAGATGAAAATCACAGCATCTCCATAGATGAGTCTAGATTGTAAAACGACCTCAAAACATTATTTACACAGGAAAACATCAGATCAAACATTTTATTACTCTTCAGCTTTTTTAACTAATACACTAATACTTAGTTTAAGAATGTTTGAGTAAATTCATGAAATCCAAAAGGAGTAGAGCCTGAAAATTCACACGCAGCAAAACTTCAGATCAAATAGTTTACAAATGATAGTAAATTCATCAAGTCGTCAAGGAGCGTGTAAAATCCGGTGATTCCATTACTGACACATGAAGACAAAACACTCACCAAAACTACAGAATCCATTGATGCACAACAAAAACAAGCTAGAGTTCAGTTTATGCAAAAACAAACGGTATCATCTTAGTAATCATCACTTACTCGAAGAAAAAGCTCGAAATCAACGTCCTCGTCCAAATTCTGGTACGAATCTCGGAGAAACGCAGCTCGCTCATCCTCGGTGAGATTCTCGCCAACGTGCTTGAGCCTGCACATTTTCTCCGGCAAGTCAGCGAGCTTCAGACCTCCTTCGCTCTCTCTCCTGATCGCAGAAAACTGCAAATCAATCGAGCACACAAAACCGTCAGCCCCTAGCACAGCCTAAATCGCGCGCAATTCAGTTTTAAAAAAAAAAATTAGCAGCACAGACTTACGTGAGACTTCAAGGTGCGGAGCTCGACCTGAGTGAACTGGTTCTGCAGCCACGGATCTGAGACCAGCACGCCTACGTATCCCGCCATCGGTGGTGGTGGCGGTGGCGGTGGGCGGTGGTGGAGGCAGGACCTCTCAGAGAGGCGGGGATTTAAAGGAGATGGAGTTGGTGAAATTAGAAGAGGAGAGAATGCGTGAAGAAGATCAGGATGAAGAGTGAGGAGTGGGGAAGCAGAGAGGGAGCGACAGTGGGGGACGGAGGAGAGCTGTCATGGAGGAGAGGGGGCGGTGAAAACTTGAAAGAGGTGGTGGTGGGGTATTTGGGGGAATTCAAAAAAATAGTGTGACCATTTCGTCCTTGTACTACTTAACCGTTGATTACAGTGATTAGGAGAGAGCTTTTGGAGCTCTAATTATGGTTTAATTTAATTTTAAAGTGAGAGAACGTGACATCATCATCATTTCATCTCGTTTGGATTTCCTTTTTTTTTTTTTTTTGTTGAAAAAGATCTGTTTGGCTTTCCTTTTTACTGTACTAGTACTACCTTATTTATTGCTAGTTGGTGGCATTATTCTACATTCTCAATCTTGTTTTAGATTTTTTATGATCCCTCCATTGTTATGGTCAAAAATATAATAATCCCTCCATTGTTTTAGACTTTATACTTTGACTTTTTAAGTTATAATTAATAATATGATTATTAATATATTTAATTGATAACTTATAAAAATTATTAACTTATTTGAAATTAATTCATGATACTGGAAAAAATGTTCATCAGTATTCTGTCCAACTGTATCTTCACAATATATTTTTTAGTCAAACATACTAAATTTGACTGAATATTGATGAATAGGGTAGTCAAGACTTATTAATATCATGTATTGTAGTTAATATATGTAATTAAAAACTTTAACAGTCAAACGTGTATTTATAAGATCGTGAAAATGATATTGTGCAAATGTAATCGGGACAGAATAGATTATTACAAATCATACATATAACGTTTATAAACTTTAATGAAAATGTAATAACGCTTTCAAAGATATTAAGTCACTATGAAAATCATATTTGATATAAGTAGAGTTTAATCCATCAATAACAAAGTCAAATAGAAATTTTACATTTTCTACCCCTTGTACAATAATTCTTCTTTCTAAAATAATAATGTTAAATGAAAATGTGTCATTCTTAAAAACTAGAGTATCTTAATTTTTTGAAATTAACTTATTTGAAATTAATTCATGATACTGGAAAAAATGTTCATCAGTATTCTGTCCAACTGTATCTCCACAATATATTTTTTAGTCAAAGATACTAAATTTGACTGAATATTGATGAATAGGGTAGTCAAGACTTATTAATATCATGTATTGTAGTTAATATATATAATTAAAAACTTTAACAGTCAAACGTATATTTAGAAGACCGTGAAAATGATATTGTGCAAATGTAATCGGGACAGAATAGATTATTACAAATCATACATATAACGTCAATAAACTTTAATGAAAATGTAATAACGCTTTCAAAGATATTAAGTCACTATGAAAACCATAATTATTTGATATAAGTAGAGTTTAATCCATCAATAACAAAGTCAAATAGAAATTTTACATTTTCTACCCCTTGTACAATAATTCTTCTTTCTAAAATAATAATGTTAAATGAAAAAGTGTCATTCTTAAAAACTAGAGTATCTTAATTACTAGTAGTACTAGTGCATGATCAAATGCTTGAACAGCCAGCTTGGTCTTGAAAATTTTGAATTTGGAAGAGTAGCGAGGGATAACGTGGTCATTTTGGGTGAGGTCCACATGGGAAAAAGACGAAATGCTTTGGTTTCCCTTGCTTTATTAAAAGTTTGAATTTATGAGAACGATTTGAACGGCTCTTTTTTTAGGAGGGGCTTGATGCAAACTGGCGTCCTACTTGGAATTGAACTAAACAGATCACTGAAAGAGACTACAGAGACCACTTCATTTTCAAGACTATTAATTTGTACAATGAAATCGAAAAACATTTATTTATGCGCCCTTTAAATGGTTAGACATAAGAAATCCTAGCACTAATCTTTATGGTTAAGTAAACCTTTACTTGTCCTTAAAAAAAAAAACCTTTACTTGTCATGTTTTAATATTTTTTGAGTTCTAACATTTTAAAAGTATTAGTTTAGATCCCGATAATAAGTAGTTAAATTTTCCTCATACCATCACAAGTTGTGATAGGACTCATATGGCTGTAAAAATGTTCAAAATGTCTATGTGGCAGCCAGTTGATACTCATTTGATTTTATGTTGATGTTAGTTAATAATACGTTGATGTTGATTATGTATTGTAATTGTTGTTGTGCATTTGTTTATTGAATTTCACCTTATTTTTAATGTTTATTAATTAATGTTGTTATTAAAAGGAATACTTCAAATTAATAATAAAATTGAAACTAAATATTACGAGGGCAACTTTATTTTAATACTTGTAAGGATAAAATTACTTGAATTTGCATTAGGTAGAAAAATCATTCGCCGGTAGTTGCACGGCCGTCCGTATTAGGCAAAGTAAAGACGGCTCAATTTGGACTGCCTGAAATGGCTCATGCATTCACGACAAAATCACAGCACCGTACGAGATTCTAGGATACAAACACGCAACACATTTTTCATCTTGGAATTTATGTCCCATTCACTTGTAAACGATATGCGTGATCATTATTATATTTTGAAATGATAAGGTGAATCAAAAAGAAAACTAATCCATGACAGAAAACATTTCTGATAAGAATGTTATGGCGGCAAATCGATCAAACATAAGTTTTCGGGCTAATCTGCAGAAGTATTAATGGAATTAATCCATGATTTATAGTGTAATGCATAGCTGTGAGGCAATTATACAAAGAATCAGCACCCTCACGTGGCTGCTTTATTTTTCCTGAGGAATAACCCAACTGACCCGACTGGGACATATACGGGCCAAGTACGAGATACGGATCCGCAACCTTTTCTTTTGTGTTTTTGTGTACTAGACCTCGCCATACCTGAGAATCAGATCGCTTTACAGAATGCCTCATCTTAGAATAACCAGTTCTTGGAGCACATGCAAATTTTCAAAACATATGCACAAGATTTCTTTATGACTATGTAAACTTTTATCAATGATGTCGAATCATACAGCTAATATGAAATGTGAACATGTTAATTTTAATCACGACAATCAATCGTAACAAAAGAGTATACATTTCCGATCATCAACTCATTCCCTATTCCATCGATCATCTATTCATTCACAACCGTTATTCTATACCTAATGTGCGGAAAATAGAGCCAGGGGAGACCAAAAAATAAAACCAGACGCTCTATAATATCTACATTCTTTTCACTTTAGAGTCTCATTTTCATTTAGGGTGAAGCAAAAAAAAGTGAAATAAAATTATTTTGCTGATATTTTAATTTCCAAGGGTCGCACTCAGCAACAATTTGGTAAGGAGGGGATTACCACATTTAAGTGTAGGACTAAGGACAGGTAGGTCCGATAAACACATGGGTTTCCATTCTTATTGTGATCTGATCTCTATTGAGTGCTATTCATCATTGTTAGTGATTGAGGTCCTCTCCCTAAAAGTTATGGTATGGTACACTTTTTATTCGGATATCATGAATTCATTCCCTATCACAAGCCTCAACCAATATCCTAGCTTCACTCAAACATTTGTGTTTCATGGAAGATTCTTACTAGTTGATTGCAACTTCGATTCAGATCAAAGTGAATTTTAGTTGGGACAACGTATCAGGTAGTCCAGGGTATAAAAAATGTGTGCTCGGTTGTTAAGTTAGATACTGGTGCAAAAATAATAGAGCTTCATGGTATGTACAAACAACAACGATAAATATTATATTCTAGCAGGAAAAATCCAATTACTCATTTTTCACAAGACTAGACAACAATATAGCTACTGCGGCATTATATGCAATAAAACATAATGATATTATATTATGTAAGATTATGCTGTGTTCAATTGATCAAGCAGGTCGGGTTGTTTTAGTAAATTAGATTCTCAAGTTAGAAACTCAAGTAGGCCATCGAAAATATAGGAAAATCAAATAAGGAACAAAGTAAGATGGGCCTAATCTTATGGTGCAAATGCAACTTTATTCCAAATTCATAACCACATGTGCAATTGTCTGCATGAATAGTATTACTAAGCTTTGTACTTTGCAATACACTCACTTGGTCAGATATTAATTCCGATAAAACCATACTGATTATAGTAGAATCACCAGTTCCAGAAAACGACAATAATAAGATGAAATAACTACCTATAATTGCCTTTAATTAAACCAGATCATTAGGCAGTCTAATCTCTCCACCAAATTTAGGCCAACCAAAGCAACAGGCAGTCAAACCACAAAACACGTTATTTAAACAAGAAAGGGAGATAATTAAAGGCCTGGATGATGATTGTAGAAGCCTTTTGGCCTTTTCTTCATTGCAAAAGTTTCCTTTTCTAATTCAACACATACATGATACAACTACAGGTGGTTAAACATGAAAACATAGTACAGTGTAAGATATGATTCATATACTCGATGAGATTGCTCAGTCTCATATTTACAGTAGTGTAGAGATAAAGAGCTTACACTGTTTGAGATGTTACAGAACAAGAAGACTTCATAGCAATGGCCATAAATATGCCGGTCTTCAAAACCCGGCGTTTGAGATCTTGCTTGGTAGTATTCATGAAAGAACTCCCGAAGAGCGACTAGAATGCGATTTCTTGAAGAATTTCTACAGTATTCTGGTGAATCTGAAAAAGTTTTACATGTCACTTAAGTCAACTCTTTCAAACCAGTCATTGTCATGATAATTAAGGCAGTTTTCAAGATGAAGTGATAATAACCACCAACTTGATCCAGTAATTATTATACTACGTAGTATGAGGTTTAAAATGAAGACTGTGGCTCGATTTAGTAGCACAAAAATTAACACACTTCAACTAGTCATAATGCAAATGAGAAAAATATGTTGGAAGAAAACTTCAAGAGTGTTATGTTTCGGAATGAAGGGAAACTTGATCCTAGAAACATGTACAAATATTGATTTCAGCAATAAAGAAATCCACCTACCCACTCAAGTTGTTGAGCTGTGATGCCGGAGACATTCCCAGCATATATCCCACCTAATACCTACAAGTTCCATGTAAACCAAACATGCAATTACTGTGTTTGTGTTATAAATCTTTCAGCACCTTAAATTAACTTCTGTCATCTAATGCCAGAGTTTTCATCATTGCAAAACAAATTGACCATGTATTTCATACCTTTGTAACAGTCTCGAGAAACATGCCAGGACGAACTGGTAATGGTTTGACACCAGAAACACTACCCTGAACGCCAACATTCGAAGTTAAAGAAAATAACCACTATGATTCCTGCTTATAAAAAAAAGGTCGCACATAAAATATTTAACTACTGACAAATTCTCACCTTTCCTGCAATTCCACTTGACATCCTACTCTTACTCTTCTTATTAGATGTTGACTCATCAGCACCCTCATCTTTTCCCTGCATAACGTTTTTTATCATCTCGCGAACTGTCTTTCCAGGTCTTAGGGCAACAACCTTGGTTAAAAAGTTGACCTGTATGATTATAAACTGTGAAACTTAAACACTTTACATACCCAGAGAAGCAGTTGAAGACATAAATGTTCCAATTCACTGAAACAAGTTAAACAAAAATCACATGGAAACAAAGAGGAACAACCAGACAAATGATCAAGTGCTAAAGCGTAAAATATGAATTCAGAGTAAACAGACCTCTGATTCAGGAAGTGTACTGAAACCGCGACCATTTCTTTCATCCATGATACCACCACCCATCATACTCCTAGCTTCTTCTCTTATCAAAACAAGTCTTGCAAGTAACTTGCGATCAGGAATATCAGGTCGGGTTTCCATTGACTGCATGGTGCAGAATATAAAATCAATTAGCTGGTGTTCTTTGTCAATGTCACAAGACTCATAGCTTTGTCACCTAGTACTACATTTTGTCAGGCTACACATTATGTGAAAAAGAATACAGAGAGTATCTCATGGTGAAACATTCACAGCTTCAAATTATTATAACCCACCTCCAAAAGATCATCAGCCTGGTTAGCTATCTCACTCAAATTAGCTGCTGGAAGGTGAACTTTTGTGGCACCATTATCACTTTGAAAAACACCACCACCTGCTGCAACTCGCCTGAGCAATTCTTGTCTGCTTTCTTTTCCAGAAGTTTGGCAGAGCAAGCCTACTACTTGGACCTGCATATGGGGTTAGCATGAAGCTTCAGTGTCTTCGAATACTAGCAAGTGAGACAATCAAACTGAAGGTAACTGAGCTTCTCACGTGTGGGGGGCATTTCTTTGTAAGATGTGATAATACAGTTTCCTTGATCACTTCCAGAAGCGACTTACGCTGCAAAGCACATCAACAAAATTTTAAATGATACATTATGCCAAACAAATAAATTGCACAACATTACTATAAGAAATTTTTAAGACACAAGTATGAGCCTCGAGCAAATATCTACAAATTCCCATCCTAATTAAGAATGGCTACAAATACAAATTAGGGCTATTCATAATGTCATTCACTTTTAGGATGGACGATGCTAATATACGGAGTATACCCCCAGCAAAACGTAAGTATCTCACAATTAAAGGTATAGCAACATAAAATAGTTCAAAAAACAAAGCAATCAGAACTACATATCTAAGAACAGATGGAACCATTACTTTGTAATCCTCATCCTTCACAGCCATCTGGATCATGTAGTCAAGTGCCATCATAAACCCCGTCTCCATTTCGTCCACTCTTTTCCCAATAACTCCTTGTGCAGCCAACTGCACAGCCACTTCCTCAGACGCGTCATCCATCTTCATATCATCCAACTGGTCCAAAAATGCAACACATGAATAAGACATATATTCTCATAAAATAACTGCAATAATGCAAGTATATATACAACAAATAACTATCTTGTGAAAATCCACCATGTATGGTCGACCACAAAGAATGCATCAATAAGAAAATCTGAATAATAGAGTTTCTAAAACAATGGAATGTGTGGCTGTAGGGGTTTTAAGGCTTCTCAGGGTTTAAGGGGTTTTAGTATCTTTGTTCAAACAACATAAGAGCTCAAAAGGCTTATCAATTAGCACAAACGCATTCAATTAAAAGGAGAGAGAGGAAAAGCTTACGAGCTTGGCCATTTCTTCAAGAACAGAGGTGACCTGTTCGCCGCCTTTAAGCAGAACTTCATACTCAGCCTGGCTCCATTGTCTGTCTTCTTGCTTGTTCTGACTGCCGTTAATAGCTTCCGGAGCGCCAATTTCATCGAGTGGGAAACCTCCACCGACTTCGTATGCCGATATTGAACTCAATGACTCTCTCCGCCTTGCAATCTGCTGTAGCCTTAACCGCGGTTGATGGGGAGTGGCTGGAGGAGGAAAACTGAGGCCTATTTGGCAGGCTAGATATGGTGGTGAGGGGGAAATGATGTACAGTGTGGTGGCGCCGGCGCCTGAGGAGGAGATTATCGCCATGGACGCCAATTTTCTCCGACGGAGGAAAAATAAAATAAAAATCAGTGGATATTTCAGTTAATTGCAGGAAGCTACGCCGTCTGTGGGAATCGAACCCACGACCACATGGTTAAAAGCCATGCGCTCTACCGGCTGAGCTAAGACGGCACGGTAATCCATTTAATTTGCGAGGGTAAATTTCGTTTAGAATTTGATTAAGCGTGTAATTAAATAGCAGGCTACTGAGTATCAGGCCAAAACGTTTGAAGCCCAAGCCCACATTCACTGAATCACTGTACTGGTCTATTCCGCATTTCCACTACTCAAAAAAATAAAAATAAAAACTCTCCCATTAAAAACTTCATACTCCTACATTTTAGTCAACTTTTCAAATATATATTTGATCATAAATCATCAGCTATATGTGATAATATTATTAATTATATATTTTAAAATTTGCAATACACTTTATTTTTGAACTAACAAAATTTTAGACGTAAGTAATTTGGTATGATCCAAAGTTTCCAGCTTAGACAATAAATTTAAAGTAATAATGGTATAAGAGAGTTTTCACGAGGCACCCAAATTTAAGTTGGGTTCTTACAGTTGCATCGTTGTAGCTAATATGTTAAATATCCCGCTTGGGGAGTGCGTTTGCACAAATGAAACTTAAAGGAATTATTAATTCTCATTTGAGACCTGTCTCTATAGAGACCAGGGACTATAAACTCAGATTATGGTGTAAGGGGTTTTTACTAATATTACCGAAAAGGTTAGGGACTAGAATGTAAATAATGTTATTATTATATAATCTCGCCCCATTCCCCCAATTTTTCACAGATCAGAAACTTCCAGATCTTCAGCCGAGCGATTCTTCCAAATCCGAGCTTCGGAGCCGGCGCGATTCTTCTGGTAAATGTTATCAGGTATTTTCCGGCGTTGTTTATTCATTTTTTTACTTTTGATCGTGCTCTGTGACATCTTTCCGCGTTTTTTCTCCATGTGTGCTCTTGTGTTTTCGCCGGCGATATGCGGTTTTTGTGTTTGAATTCAGGTAGCTCCTCGTTGTTTTGATGCAGTTCTTTTGCGGTTTTTGTTTTTGTTTGCGGTTTTGCGGTTGTTTATTGAATGATTTATAGTGTTGCAGAATGTCACATCTCCTAGATATTAATCCTTATGAGCGAAGGAAAGGTCCAGCTTCGAAGAAGGCAGACTCACCGAAGATTGAGAATCAGAAACAAACTCAAGGTAATTTACAGCTTTTTGTTTTCAAATTAAATGTATGTTTGGAGTTTTTTATGAATTATATTGATCTTCTTTGTATATTACTTGATGATATTTGATTATGAATTGCTTTTGATGCTCTTTGGTTTTGGCTTGAGCATTCATGCTTTTTACTTGATCGTGTTTGTATTTCACTTGATCATTTTTGTCCATGATATATGTCTTGGATTTTTTTCCAGTTTCCTTGTTACTTGAGCTTTTATAGTATTTACTTGAGCATATATCTGTATTACTTGATCTTTTATAGTAATTGTTGGATCTTTATTCACATAAAATGTATGATTGATTTTCTTATATTCCGGTGTTGATGTGTGTGTATTTATTTCCAGCTGTTAATGTGTGTGCAATTGATCTTGAAGTGTATGTGATTGATCTTTTAATGTTGATGTGTGCAGTTTACGTGTTTTGTTTTGTAGACGTGTTTTGCAAGGTCTTGATGATTTTGTGTTTCCTTGTTTTATTTCATGTTTCAAGTTTGAGTTTGTATGTGACTGGAGAGCTTGTGTTCTGCACTTAATGATGTTTGTTATGTTCTGTCTTATGTCTGCCCTGTTTTTAAAGAGGATCTTGTTTATGACATGCCTGATTTTTTATGTTGCCTGATTTTTTTAAGTGTTTTGCCTGAGTTCTTATGTTCTTTGCATGATCTTTTATGCTGCCTGATGTTTTAGTGTGTTTTGCCTGAGTTTTTATGTTCTTTGCATGATCTTTTATGTTGCCTGAGTTTTTGTGTGTTTTGCATGATCTTTTATATTGCCTAATATTTTCATGTGTTTTGCCTGAGTTTTCATGTGTTTAAGAGTAATGTAGTGGTGATGATGGTGTGAATTGCACAACAGAAGAACTTGTTGAAACTACCCCATTTTCGGTGAAGAATAAGCAAAGAATGGCGAATCAGGATCCCCTATAAGTACTGCCGTTGGATTAGAAAGTGCGCGATTCATGTGTGCCAAGATTGAGAAGGAGCTTTGTGTTGATTTCTGATGTTTCTGTTTTTTTATAGCTGTGAGACCGTTCACTTAATGTGGAATTGGCAATTTTTAGGCTTTCGAATATTTTAAATCATATTTGTAAGTAGGAATGCATCCGACTTTATATCGATATTTTGATCTTTTGCATTTATTAGTTGATCTCGTTCTGTTTGATCTTTTCTTTTATCTTCCCCCGTTGTCACTTGAGGCTGGTCTTTTGCAAGAATAGATTGATAATCTATGTTTATTACTTGATATGTGTGCATGCTCATATATGTGGTGAAAATTCACATACAGTTTATATACAAATTCAATCATGTTACTTAAAAATATCAAGATATTAGAACGTAGATGGTCAAGCAAATTGACTGAAATATCAAGAAAAAGCAGTAAATGCTCAAGCAAATTGAGTAAAAGATCAAGATATAAGATTATGTATATGGTCAGGCATACTGACTAAAAGATCAGGACAATGTAAATGCTCAAGCACATTGAGTAAAACATCAAGACATAACAAAGAATGCTCAAGGAAATTGACTGAAAACTTAAGTTGTTGTCTGATCTTTTGATGTTGCATGATTTGTTTATGCTGCTTGATTCTTATATGTGTTTTCTTGAGTTTTTATGTTCTTTGCATGATCTGTTATTTTGCCTGAGTTCTTATGATCGTTGCATGATACTTTATGTTTGCCTGATTGTTTTTGTTTTTTGCCTGAGTTGTTATGATCTTTGGATAATGTTTTATGTTGCCTAATTTTTTGTTTTTGTTTTTGCCTGAGTTTTTATGATCTTTGCATGATGTTTTAGGTTGCCTGATCTTTTTTATAATGTTACATGATTTTTTATGCTCCTTGATCTTTATATGTGTTTGCTTGAATTGTTATGTTCTTTGCATGATCTTTTATTTTGCCTGATCTTTTGTGTGTTTTACCTGGGTTTTTATGATCTTTGCATGATTTTTATGTTGCCTGATTTTGTTTGTGTTTTGCCTGAGTTTTTATATTCTTTGCATGATCTTTTATGTTGCCTGATTTTTTTATGTTTTTGAATGATATTTTATGCTGCTTGATCTTGAATTTGCAGAGCAGGTCCCTGAGCTCTGTTTAATTATGAAATGACACCGAGTTTTTTGTAATTACATCTTGACCCCCTTTTTATGTTGCTAGTTTTGTAGGATGCCTTTGGCCCTTGGTCTCTACAAAGACAGGTCTCACCAGAGATTTTCTCTAAAGGAATTGACAACAACAATGAACCATGTAATTTAATTTAATGCAAAGAGAAAACTCTTAAGATGAGTACTAGGGTCGACATGTTGTGAACCCTCTTGAAATTATTGGTGGATTCAGGAACGCGAACATAAGTGCAAGTGATTATTTGGAAAAATATATTATTAAAAATTTGTGGTCATAATATAATGACATTTTTGCAAGATTATTTACATTTCTCTCATTCCCCCAACTTTTTTACTACAATTTATTTCTACCTTGTTGTCACGTCGTCGTTACAACACAACGTCATCATTAGTGACTAATGTTATATCTTCCACAAAAATATGCCGGTCACATGGCCCTTTCGATCTATTCCTTTGGCATTTTTGTGGACCCAACATCATTTGGGTTGTCACCATTTCTACTCAAATGTTGGTAAACCTCCCTCCCCCGAATTCAAAAACATGCAGACAACACAAAAATATCTAAATTCATCTTAACTGTTACAGACTGATTCTTACAATTATTTCAAGTTCAAAACAAAAACCAAAATGATCAAATATTTCAAAAATTGTTCCAATTGGGGTATGAAGATGCCAAATGACCACCGTAAACTCCCTACTATGCTTTTGCAACAACCAGTCCTTTGTAAGATCCACGACATCATGGACAAGGTTATATCCCTGACTTTATCCAGCTAGTTCCATCCTAGTAGGGATATAACCTGCCACCAGGTCTTTCTTTTACTCCTTATAAGAGCAACTATCATCATCATTAGAAAATGACAATGAACTAGTACAATTTTGCAGCTTCCTTTGTTGTGCTTCTAGGGTGATGATTCGGGCATCAATCATACAAGCCTGGCGCTTGTAGAACTTATGCTTCTCTTCCAAAAGAGCTGCCTTGGTCCTCTTCTTAACACTCGCCTTAATCTTCTTCTCAACGGCGATGTCTTCAATCTTCTTCATTGTAGACGACGGGCCAACAACATCACCAACAAAGTCTTTCCCTGGACCAAAATGCTCAGGACCGAACACTCTTTGTGCCTTTGTCGTCGGGGAGGGACTTGGTGCATCCAACATTTGTCGCCTGTAGGAGTTCACTACACCTTCCTCACATGAAAACTCATCACCTTGAATCTCAGCAACTGCATTCCCAGCTTCAACCTTTAGCTCATATTTTCCCTTATCCTCATGTTTAGGAAACAACTTAATGTTTTGAAAAGCCCTTGCCTAATTCCCGAAGCAATCAGAATCACTGTCAGAGGATTCTGCAGGAAGCCATCCTCTGCAATCCTCCACTGGAGTACTCCAGACTTGCCTTGGTTTACTCGGAACCGAAATTACTCTTGAAGACTCAACTCCAGACTCTCTAGGGTTTACCTCAGCATCGTCAACATGTGGAGATACATTCCTATCTACAACGACAGGTTCAACAAACCCAACCCCAACTATTCCCTCAATATCTGAATCACTATCGGACAAATTCACCACAACCGGCCTAGATTTAGATTTATCTCTCCACATTGTCATGTTGTTAGCACGAGATTACAATCTAAACCATAGATTCAAACCTAATGGTGCGGAATCTCAATAAATTAAATGACAAAACAAGAAATTCATAAGGTCTTTAACAAATAAACCTGAGTTGTGTCAGCCGATTGAGTTGATGTTGAATCTTGAATCGTTGGGGGGACACCTTGTTGTTTGAGCACTATCAAACCCCTAAGAAGCACCACCACACACACACAAAAACGCGTTGAAAGTCTCCAAAAAAAATCGGAGCATACTAAGCGTCGAGAGCGGCGGAAATTCCAAAATGATGTTTTATTTGACAATAGATTGTAAAAAGGAAGTTTGTGAGACCATTATAGTTGCTTCAAATAAAAATCTGATTTCCAAATTTTGAAATCCAAAATCTTAACCACAGTGATGGATTTAGAAAATGTTGAATAATGCACTAATTCCTAGTGATAAATAGGATAAAACTACGTGGAATGTTTTTTCCCATATATTTTCAACGCACTAATTCCTAGTCATAGCCAGAATTTCCGAAATAAAAAAGTCATAGTACTTTGTAACGTAAAATAAAAATATTTTAATCATCTATGTGTATTGTCAATTGTCATTCACCAAAATAACCAGCCTTGAATTTACTTACAACGTTCTAAAACAACAGACAGGGAAAGAAAAAGAACAACTTTGTATTTTTTATTCCATTTATCAGGTAAATATAAAATGGTAAGGCGACGTGTCCTGGTTCCATTGGTAACAGTACAGTACTATGCATGCCTATTTTTTATTTTCTTCTTTTCAGAACTTTTAAAATTTTGCCGTTAAAGAAGAAACGGAAACCTGACACGCAAAAAAAGCAATAGTAATGACAAAATGACAATAAAATCACCCCAGATACGGTGGCACGCCTCGTAATAAACCACCACCTCAAAGCCCCATTTCTTAATTCCACTGCTAATTTACTTCCCTATCCACACCCACCGCTTAAACTTCCTCTACAAGGGCAGTGTAATGCCTAATTTGCCCCAAAACGCAGAAAACGTTTCCGGTTCCTCGCTTCCCTATAAATACACTACCCCACTGACCAGTGACCATCATTATCCACAGAAGCAATCGTCCTTCTTCTTCGTCCTCATCGCCCCTTTCACAGATTTCTCTCTCCTAGGGTTTCAGTCGCCGTTAACGTTTCACCAGCAACCATGACTGCAGAGGAGGCTCAGAAGAACGGAGGTGCTGCAGCCGACGCCGGGGTTGTGGTGGATCAGCCCAAGGAGGTGGCGCTCGCTGGTTTCAAGCTGAGACTGTACGTCGAGGGCAACAAGGCGACGGAGGCGGTGGCCTTCTTCAAGGCGGCGTTCGGCGCCGAGGAGGTTGAGCGTGACGTGAACCTGAAGCGCAAGGTTGACCAGGAGGCTCCGGCGCTTCTCTCCTCCGAGCTGAAGATCGGCGGGGTTACTCTGATCGTCTCCGACTTTGTCTCCGACGGCGATGCTTCCCTGTAAGTGTTCTCTGATTTCGCCTCGCTTTTCCGGTGATTTGTGTTCAATTAAGTGTGATTCAGTGTTGATTTGAATGGTTTCTGCCTAGATCTGATATAATCGTTAAATTTTCTACTGATTTTAGTTTGTTATATTTCTGGTGCGTTGCTGTTGCTCTTGGGTGGACTGGTCCTCGTAGTGTTTGATATTTGACTGAACTGATGTGTATTCGTCGCTTTCCTTCGGGGTATATTCGTCTTTTACTCATGCATACTGTTTTCATTTCTGTACTATGTTTTTGGTGGTTTGTATTTTAATCGTGCTTGGGGATGCGTTTAGCGGTGTAGATTTATTGGAGGTATAGATCTGTAGTTGGGTGTGGGGGCCATGGAAGCATTTGTTGCTGCTGGTATGAACTTGTGGTGTGGAATTGTTGTTTGCTATGGTGTGGGTCATGAACCCCTTTATGGCTAGGGAGTGTTGATGATTCATGAATAGTTGCTTTCCAAATCACCTTTCTGCTGTATGATTGATGCATGTCTCAGTCATATTTGACCTTGGGTCTTTGCAGCTTTACTGTTTTGAGTATGTGAATTGTGATTCAATCTTTGTAGTTGGAAGAAGTTTGTATTGATCTATGGTTATTTTGTTACTTTGCAGAGTGAAATCTGCAAGCAATGTTGTGATCAGCCTGGACGCAGACGATGTGGACGCCGCCGTGGAGAAGGCGGTGAAGGCCGGAGCTACTTCTGATGGATTCACCGATGACGACGAGGGCCGCGTGGGGAAGCTGAAGGATCCTTACGGCAACACCTGGCTGCTCATCTCTCCTGCCAAGGCGCCGGTGCCGGTGCCGGACACCACTCCAGTGGTGGCGTCGGTGTCGGTCTAGACCTAGGATAGCCACCAGTTAACAGCTCACGCGCCGCCCTACCCCGCCCACCATCTCGGCGCATGAGTTCCCCCATTTCCCCGTTTCCTTTAGCTGGTTATCTTTAGTAGTACTATTAAGTAGTAGTGAACATCAGTAGCTTTTGTGAACATCTGAACATGATCTCTGCTGGTTCTTGATCTGTTATGCCTGGTGTTGATGTTCATCATCTGATCAGTGACATTAATTTGGTAAAATATTAAGGGCGATGATTAAGTAGTAATTATTGTTTGTTCTTCTGCTTTTTCATGTTTAATGCTTTTGGCTATGTTTTTGTTCAATGTTTAGAGAAATGCCACTAAAGTGAGTGGGGTGTCATGCATGTTTTACCTTCCCTCTGTGTCTTGTGCAGGACCTATTAATGGTGCATTGGGAGTTGGGCTGTAGGGGTTAATTATGTTTCTGTAGTGTTTTAGGTGATGGTCGTCGTTCTAGTTGCTTCTTTCTGGTTTGTTTGTCTTTTCGTATGGATAAAGAATTCGAAACGAACTAGGGGCGTGAAATGGGTAGGTTATTTATTTAATTGTGCATGGGGTTGAGTATCTTGATGAGATAAATGCGCTTTAAAAATTTATTCGTTATAAATGCGCTTCATTGTAAAAATTTGGATGAGGTTAGTAAATAATATAAACAAGTCATTATGTCTCTGGGTGGGCTATGGTCTTTTTGGATTCATTGGTGCGAAGAACACGTAAGGAGGTTAAGTGTCTTTTTAATTGCCAATTTGACAGCTGGTGGATAACACTAGAATTGAAGAATCAGCTTGTAGTAAAATGTGCTTTTTAAATTACTATTAACGGTCTCATTAACCTAAAAGCATTGGGAAATGGAGTTATTATTTAAACCAACATAGTTTAATGTTTCTCAACCCTACCCCGTCACGGAGTAAACCAACATATAGGCCCCGTTTGGTACTAAACAGGGCCATAATTTTATTCAGAAATTTATAATACTCAGAAGATGTACATTTCACGTGGTTGTGGACTGATTTCCATTTTCTTTGGGCTAATGTTTGAGGATAGATGGACTGAAAAGTCTGAAATAAAGGTTTTTTTTTAATGTGTTCGAGATAAAGCTCTTGGTTGCCTGCCCATTCAATTACTACTAGTTTCTTTGTGTCACCGAAATAAGTCATAACTTGTTTTTATTTCAGTTTCAGTACAATAACGTGTTTTGGAATCACGTACACTCATATACAGCAGTAAACAACACATGATTTTTTTACAATATGTAATGGGTAAAATGAAGGGGGTAATTTCTTCTCCAGATGATTGGAGACTGCGTGTCATTTGTTTACACGTAAATGATCAAATTCATACAATATATAAATAATTAATACTTGCATGTAGCTGGAAAACTGAGTTACATTACATCACTTTTATATTACAGTATATATAAAGTGACAAATGAAAATGCAACTTAATATACTATATATATTTTACAATAATATTACCAGAAAAACACACGCGCGCACATTAGCAGCCGGCGGGAAGCGGGATGTTGCATTTAGGCGGGAGAGACAAGGCGAGATCAGGGTCAATGCCGAGAGACGGCAGCATGAGGGAGCCTTTGTAGGAGCACAGGCACTCCAAGTCCGCCCCACGGAGGGCGTCGCAGCAGGCAGCGGAAGGGTCCACCGGCTCCGGCGGCGGCGGAGTCACCGACGGCTTGCACGCCATCAAACCTTCCTGGTTCATGTTGCACATGCTCACCCCGTGCGCCCCTCCTCCGAGGAGCACCACCATCGCCACCGCAACCGCCACCAGGAGAGCCGCCGTGCTGTGCATTCTGATCGCGGATCGGAGGAGAAGGAAATTATAAGTGTGGTGGATGAATGATGGGGGAAGATTATGCTATATGTAAAGAAAGTTCGTGAGTGTGTGTGTGTGTGTTTTGAGTTACGGGTTTGTGGTTGTTGCTATGGGGCCGATGAGAATTGGTGTTTGTGGTTTCTGGCTAAGTACGTTCTTGGAGTTTATAGCTTTGTGGATATGGATTCTTGTTTGAGCACATGATTTTCTTCTTCCCCCAAACAGAAGTGATGGATTATTGGAGGGGTTAGAGTTTGGTGGGTTTTGGACACTATCGGTCGACATCGATCTTCTTCTTCCTAGCTTGATCTCTTTCTTTTGCGTTGGAATGTTTTTTTAACGAGTGTGTAAAAAAAGTCGGTGATATTCCTTGTGTACAAATTCTTAATTAATACTCCCACAGTCCCATATTTAACTTCACACTTCACTATTTACTTTTAAACTTTAACCATATATTTGAATAAATATATTAATATTAATACTATCATGTGTAATATTACTAGATTCATCGTAACATGTAGTATTCAATTATCAATTTTTTTAATTGCCGATAATACATGTAGCTAAAGATATTTACAGTCAAACATTTACATTGGCATGTGTGCAAAAAATTCTGTGAAGATTAATGCGGGAGAGAGGGAGTACTAGTAAAATATCAGATTTGTAAGTGAGAAAATTAAAGGGTCAGACATGAAAGTGAGAAGATCAATAGAATAAAATGAATAATAATGTTTAATATGTAAAAGATTAGGCTTTGAAAGTGAAAATATCAATACAGAACATGTATTATACATGAGTGAGAAGATCAATAGTAATCACTGAATGATAATGCTTAATATGTAAAAGACCATACTTTGAGAGTGGGAAGATCAACAGAGGACATATAATGATCGGGCGTGGAAGTGAGAAGATCAATTGTAATACGCTAAATGATCATACTTAATAGGTTATAGATTAGACTTTGAAAGTGACTTATCAACCAGGGGCGGACCCAGAAATTAAGGTTGAGGGGACCATAACATAATATAACTGAAAATATAGTACTAAATTTTAATATTCATAAAATATTACAAGGGCATAATATGCAATTTTAAATTTTTTTGGGGTGGATGTTATCAACACATAATTGGTGAGAAGATCAATCGTAATACACTGAATGATCATACTTAATAGGTTATAGATCAGACATTGAAAGTGAGATGATCACATAACTAGTAATGATCAGATATGAAAGTGAGAAGATGAATAGTAATGCATAGAATGTTCATATTTAATATGTAATAGATCAGATTTTGAAAGTGAGAAGATCAACATAAACATGTAATGATCATGCATGAAAGTAAGAAAATCAACAGTAGCACTGAATGGTCATGCTTAATATATAAAAGACCAGACTTTGAAGGTAAGAATATCAATAAGAACACAATGATTAGGAATGAAAATGAGAAGATCAACATTTGTCTCACTTCTCAATTAAAACCATCATATAGGAGAAGTTTAACAACTAAAATGCATAATCAAATAAGCTAGATACACAGACTACCTCTATGATGTACTATACTTTCTGACCACTTATGTCAGTACATAATTTTCTTACACTAAATTTTAACAGAACATTTAAATGCATAAGTGAGCAAAAATGCTATCAAATCTAATATTGTACTCCCTCCGTGCCGGTTCAAGCTGCACATGTCTATATTCATTTAGTCAAAATTGAGTATATTCAACGTTGAAATTGAAGTAGCGCATCATAAATCAAATATGATCATATGATATATTGTTGGATTTGTTTTAACGTGTATTTTCATAATATCAAAACTTTAAATACATAACTGCACACAAATAAAGATATTTACGATCGAAAACATTTTTGGTCAATCTAAAAAAGTTAAAAATTGCAAATTGAGCAGGCACGGAGGAGTACCATATTAATAGTGGCTTACAAACAGGTTAAACTATAAATTGGGTTGGAAATCTATACTCCAGTATTAATATTAGTCCAACCCAGGCCAAGCCATTGCTTGGATTCAAAAACCCATTTATGAAACTCACGAGCACATGAATGGGCTTTTATAAATATTAGTTGGGCCCAATTCTTGATGATCGTAGTTGCCCAGCCGAAATACGATAATTTTGCTAAAGAATGTTTTGGAAAAAACAAATGAATTATCCAAATCTCCATGGTTGATGACTTGAAGGTAATCGTGTAGCGTTGAAAGTAAATTGGGTTAAATGAGTCAGGTTGATGTAGCATTGCGTTGTGTATCTAGTTTATTTGTTTTGCATATTACTGATATTAGTTGATGTATGAATCATTTTTCGTGGGTCGTATTTATTTCGAATTGCCTTATATCAAATTATTGATTATTTTTGCTTTTTTAGATTGGGTCGTACTGAATTACTAATTGATCAAGTTGGTTAGTTGATTTTGTTTGATTTTAGTTTGGTTGAATGGATTCAGATCAGATCACTTTTCATATTCGTTTAAAGTTAAATTTGTTATTACGTAAGTGGTAAAAATTAAATTTATTACATAATCTCAGTAATCACACTCTAAGGCATTGTTTGCAAAACTTATTTGTTGATCAGTTAGGTTCAGTGAAAATGTGATTTGATAAAATTCAAGTTAATTCAGTCATACTGATTTTTTTCTTCAATACATTAATTCAAGTTTAATGCAGCAGTGACCCAAAAAAAAAATCCATATCTCATTTCAATTTATTTCAAATCACTTAATTCTGAAACCATTAATGTGTACACCAATATCTTTTGTTGAATATTTCATAATTTAAAATTGAATAATTATTATGAATATTCAATCGGGCATGATCCGGTTTTATCTAAATAAGTATTAAGCATAATATGATATGAAAAAAAAAGGTATAATATGATATGAATATTCTAAAAATATGTCATGATAATTTCACAATAATGATGTAATAATAATACTACTCAACAATAAATAGTATCAATACTTAATGATTCACTGACACTATTGACGAATTTATAGTACACAATTACACATTAATAGTCAAACTAACAAATAATGTACCATGTTAGAGAAATCAATGTCACATGTTCCCTCTCTACCCGGCACAAGACAGATTTGTGAAAATTCTGAAAAGATAATAGGAAAGGAATCAAAGGATACACAGAAGAAAAACGTTAGGTCAGAAACTAGATAATTTTCAATAACATGGAAATTATTAATTATTTTTAGTAGTTTTTTTTTTAAAGAATTTTTATTCTCAAAAAGTGTTGAGCCATCTGTACTCATTGTAGTTGTATAAAATCATTTTAAAAAAATCACAATCTCCTACTTAAATGTGTGTTTGACTGCTAATAAGGCCCTGTTTACCAGAACTTATCCGTAGATCAGTTCAGTTCAGTTCAGTTCAGATCAGTTCAATTCAGTTCAGTGAAAATGCAATTTGATGAAATTCAGGTTAATTCAGTCATGCTGATTCCATTTTTCAATACATCAATTTTCACTTCAGTTCAGTTCAGTTCAATTCAATTCAGTTCAATTCAGTACATCAAGAAATAAGCTCTAGTAAACAGGGCCTAAATATATTGTTAATAAATAAAAATTTGATATTAATAAATTACATGTTATAATAAATTAAAAAAATGTAATATTGTGCAATATTTTTGTTTATATATGTATTTAAAAAGTTAATCAAAATGTAACATTTTTAACTAAACAAAAGAATTTTGTGCAAAACAAATGTACAAAAGAAGTATTGTATAGTTATATTGATTATATTTGTAGTTAAAATATATTATTCAAAATTCTCCCTTACTAAGATATTGAATGAATAAGTTGATTGAGTTAATTGGAGCTGATTAAAACCGATTAGAGCTAATTGGAAGTGATTTGTTTGATTGAATCATTTGAACTAGATATGACCAAAATGTAGGAAATGGACTCTCTTCTCATCTCATATGAATAAGTATTATGGAGTAAAATTATGATGAAATTCACCGCTCTCTATTTATTCCTCTAAACCTTCTATTGTGTACTATATAGTTTCTTTTAATGGTTAAAATTCTCTCTTGCAATTCTTTTGGAAGCTGAATGCACAGTATCTGAATTGAGATTTTGTGAGGTCGTCATCAGCCTCATTAATGTGTGCTTGTTCTGAAAGGGCGGGCAGAGAGTTTTTAATGAGAAAGTCAATAGGAACTTTACCCGTTTCCACATTATTCAAATATTCCATTGCCAAATTCAAACTCGAAGCATTCAAAACCTGAAATTGACCAGATAAAGCCTCTCTGTAAATTTTCAATACATTAATTCATCAGAAATTCAGAATTCTGAGACAACCTTTTTCGCAACATTTTTCTGCCAAACATTTGATAGCTTGCGAATCAAATTATCACCGCCCAATCCTATAATAATTGATTAAAAAATAAGGTTTCATGGATCTAGTAGAAGAACAGAGTATGAAAGTAACCATCAAAGTAATAAAACACCGGCGGCCTCGACTCTGTTTTCCATATGGCTCCCCGATATCCCATACAAATAAAAGTCAAACACATTTCTCAATGGAATGAGCTTTCTTGAAATTTAATGCGTCTGTGAGTACATTCGTGGGATTTGACTTCTTACGTAATGATGAACAAATCATGGCTTAATTTTCAATAATTGTTCAATATGACGAATTTGTTATTGATTAATCTTCTCATTCTTGTGAGATTTTTTTCACGTTAAGTGAGGACTTTATTTTAGCGTATTATGGTTGAAATGTCACTTTCATGTTTAATCTTCTCACTTTAAAAATGATAATCTTTTACGTATTAAGTATAATTATTCAGTTAGACCAATTGAGATAAGTTTCATTTGAGAAGTTGCCTTAATCCTTAAATAATTGTATAAAATGATGAATCTTTTAATCATCTCATCTTAAAAAATGGATTCTGATTCAGCTAGTGATAGTTTGTGGGATTTCAGTTGAACACCATACCACTTGAGAGAAGAATATGTATCACTATGTCAAGTAACATTATGCAGCTCAACGACTTAGATCGATAGTTACTATCAATGAATCGTAGTGGCTCGTCATGCTATTAACTTCGTGCCACTACGATTCATGTTGCTCGTCATTAACTTCGAGTAACATGAATAGTTACTCTACCTAACATGAATCGTAGTGGCTCGTCATTAAATATGACATGTTTCGACTCACGGGAAGACCTAGGGTGTAAAAAATCATATCATGAGTCAATCGGTAGATTTGGATTCATATATCCGCTCATGGGGTACTTCATTATACGATATCAAATTTATCTGTATAAATATCATTATCTACATCAAGAAAGTCATATACTTTATAAGAAACTTGTACAGTTCAAGGAGAAGTTAAGTCTATAATAGTGGATAAATGAATTTGAGTAACGCTTAATAAAATATATCACAAGGATCGAATTGAATCAACTTAACCTACACAAATTAATGTTTCTTGATCTAGTACACACCACGATGAAGCGGTGTAGCATTCATTCTCATTGATGTCATCGGTACTGAAATTCAAAAACCACGAACAGCTTTATCACACGACTATACGACAATGTGAGCGTGTTATGCTAGCATTACGAGTGCGTGACTGTGTGTAAATTACCATTAACTACAAGGACAGGAGAGGATCAGGATCCGGATCCGGATTCAGGGCTCTGTGCATGTTTAGCATTGAAATGGGTCGGGTTGAATTCAAAGCTTCGAAAGGTAAATGCGGTGATTCTCAAACAGTGTTGTTGAACGGGTTGACCCACCACCAACGACGACGACGACGACGACGCATGTGTGGGGCTTAAAACGACTTTTTACATTTTCTGGGGGTTGCTTTGAGAAGGGAGAATCTGCAGCGGCCCAGATTAATTTTTTATTTTATTTTTGCAATTTAATATTGTTTTCCTGCTTCTGCAATCTGCTGAGTACGTTGGAATATACACTATGAGGCGACAAAGTAGCCAAAAAAAACGACCCCTCATTGTGCAAAAAGTATTTGAGATAACTACAGTGGTTATGATACTTGCGTGAATTTACATATGAGTCCCTAGAGTTTTGGGTAAATATGGATCGAGCTTCTGGGTTGTTTTGGTGATAAGCGGTGGAGTAGGTTCCTTCAATCAAGGGCGACGTGTTGCTGATGGGATTGAAGCTCTCACCAAACCTGAATCATGGGTAATCATTTTTGACGTATCTGCGATCGGAAATGATATTTCAAATCAACATAAACGTTCACATAGTACTCCTACTACATTTAGATGAAGGAAGGTGTTTGGTGAAAATTTCAAGTTTTACAAAATTTAGATGTTGTTGGAAAATATTGAAAATTTGTGATATGAATTCAATCAAAATTGTTTATTTTTTTTCAAAAATTTCATTCATAATACTGGAAAACGCCCAAAAACAATTAAAATGAAGGTAGATAAGTCTTTTGATAGTCAACATCAACTTACTCCACTACTAGAATACATGCTAATCATTTTATAGTTAAAAAATTAAGCTTGTTATTCCACCTCACTCCTAGTAACGCAATGTGTCACGCTGATTATGGTGCCATGATTACTTAAACAAGTCAGACAAGAAGTAAATATTGTCAATCACTAAATTCGTCAACAATCATAAAGGTCGGAACTCGCTAATAGGAAAAGAGAGAAAGACAAAGCAATGAAGACCTTATTATAGGGCAGGTAGCTCATAACTCAAACTAGCTCAAGTAAGAGGGGGAAGGTACAATCTTAAATCGTAAGGAAACTCTAGAGTACAAAATTGAGACCGAAGAAAGGAGATTCCGTAAATTAACTCTCAGACAAGAGGTTGGAACGCTTTTGCCGTTGTTTCGAGGGCAGAAGAAATAGGATAAAAACATCTTCTAATGAGTTTAAAAAGCATTAGGTTTATATGAACATAGAGTTAAATGGATTATAAAAATATCAACGAATTTGAGTCAACACGACACAAATTAATGATGGATCGAGTGGTTAATGATACAAAGAAATCACGTCATGTTTGAATCAATTCATGAATCGGTCCACCAACCCATTTTACATCAGGTAATGTGTAGGAACTTTTTATATAAGAATGAGCACATGACGGTTCACCACTTCACTAAACATCTTGATGAATCTATAAGGTATACAAATTATCTATATTTTAGATTGAATTCCAGTAAACGTGTATATAATAAATAGGATTCGAACCAAAACTAATGTATATTCAACATAATAATTGTGAGATCGAGATTTAACTTGCCAACTCGTTAATTCGAATCCACCAATACTACCTTAATTTCCTATACTAGTACTAGTTGTAGTTGCCACCTCTACTAGTACTAACAAACATAGGGACCTAAATGAAATAACAAGAAAATGGAGGCTTCACTCACAATCCTCAAAAGGTAAATGGAATTAACCTTTACACCCACCATAGTAAAAAAAAAAGATGCATGGAAAGGGAGTGGACATGAACCCTGGCAGGTCCCCCCACCCCACTCTTTTACTGCAATCAAAATAAAGTAAAGCAAAACCCCTCTCCTTGTTCCTGCCTTAACTCCCTCTGTCTCTTTCTCTTTCCGTTTCTGTTCCTCTGTTTCCCATCTTCACCGGTTTCTGTGCATCATTTCATTTCTCTCTCTCAAGATTGCATTCGAAGTTACACCCTTTTGGATCCCTCTATATATCGCCATTATCCCTCGTCCTTTTCCCCCATTCTCCTCTGCTCCAGAATACTCGAAAGCGACCAAGCATTTACTCTTTTCCTCTTTTCCCCCCTTTTTAATCCCTTCCCCATTTGCATATTCCATACTGCCTTTTGAGTTTTGAGTTTCATCTTCTGAGAAGTCAATTCCAAGCTTTTCCGGCAAGAATCCATGGAGGTATGGGCTCAGAACCTTCAGACTGAGTTCTGCAGACTGTGTTTTTGAGTTTTGAATTCTAAAATTCTGTTTTTCGTTGGAACAGGAGTATTACTTCAACGTTAAGAGGGGCGGCGTTCCGGCGTTCGGGAGCTGGGACTGCAACAACGATGACCTGCCGTTCACGCAGTGCTTCGAGACTGCCCGCCAGGCGGGGCTGCTGCGCTACAGCTACTCCGAGGACCGTGACTTGTACGTCGCCGGAGATTTGTACCAGAACGACGTCGTCACTCCGGCGATGATCGTCGTCCCTCGCCGCAGGGTAATGGATTTAATAATCATTAATGCTCTGTTTTTTTTGTCCATATTGATTGAATGATTGTCAGATGTTATATACTATCACGGGATATTAACGCTGTCCACAGAATGTACCAGTAAATAAGGTTTATCCTCGGTTACATCAGCAACAGTTGAATGAATCTGATTTTTTTGACTGCAGGTGAAATCCTCTTACCAGAAAGGGAAGCAGGGGAAGGGCCACGGCGAGGCATGGGTGGTCTGCGACTGCGAGTGCGGCGGCAATGTGAAGGAGCCGCCGAGCCCGCTGCCGCTGTCGCCGCCGCCGCGGCGAGCCCCCAAGGCGGTGGATGAGGATCTCTACAAGATCTCGCCGGACCTTCTCCGGTCAAAAAGATCCGGCAAGGTCAGTTTACAATTTTGGACACATCAACTTTCTTGACCTACATTCATGTGTCTTACTTTAGCCTTTCCAATCAAAAGTCCCACTCTATGCATGATGACTGATGAGATGACACGCTTTGGCAAAGGCCCCATTTTTTCAACTATCATTTAACTTTAGTTCAAAAAGCTGCCTTATAGCCTAATCATTTTTCACAAAATGCCACTCTTTTCTTGCCCTTTTTTTCATATTTAGTGCTAAAGATAAAGCCTAATGATCCAATTAAACGTATAAAGTTGGTCAAATGCCTATTATATTGATAAATTGTCGGGTCGGAAATTGACGGAATTATAATCTGATGTTGCAGAAGAGGGGTGGATGGGGCTTGTTCTCGAGCTGCTTGAGACCAGTTTGTGCTCATTGAGGATGTGATCAAGAAAGATGATGTTTTGGAAGTTTGAAGTACAGAAGAAGTGAAGTGTGGTTAATTTAATGCACGGTTAAGGTTTAGGGTGATGATGGGGATCTGTTTTTTACCGACCATAAAATGAGAGGTGTACTCATAAGATAATGATGAATATTTCCACGCCAACCCAACCGCCCTAGCCCTACTAGTAGTGTAGTAGTAGTAATTTAGTTTGGTGTGTCTGGTAAAAAGTGAAAGACAATCTCATGGGTTGCTGTTGTGTTCTTGTTCTTCTACTAATATTAATAATATTATTATTGTTATAATGGTGGTTTTATTATTTCCCGCCTCTGAATTCTGAAATCTCAACTGAACATTGTCTTTGGATTGATTATTAATTGTGAGTAGAGTACATTATTGGCCATCCGATTATTTTTTTTGTGCATCGAAACTCGAAATTGTAAGCAACTCCTAATGATGTAAAATTTTAAAATGTAAGTGCATGTGGTTGAATGATAAACTAGTTTTTCATAACAGATGCCGTGACTGCCGGCTGGCGGCAAGTGATGTGGGAGCAGAATTTAGTGGTGCTCTTTTGGATTGAAATGAAGGTTTATGTTATTTGAGTTTTAAGTGAATTTTGGATTATTGTGGCCATTTGATCTAAGTTATATATGATTAATTTGGCTAGATTGAGGATTTCTAGTGAAGATGATAGTTTAATGATATGATTATCAATTTGGTAAAGTTTTAGTTGAATTTTGAGCTAGAAGATGTATTTGAACTATTTCATTCTTTGGTTGACAAAGAATCCATATGAACACCATTTTGAACAAGAATCTCATTGGTCTATCACTATACTCATAGATTAATTGCATCATCCATTATTGAATTGGGAACGAACTTATACAGTTGTGAGATCTGAAAACATAGTAATCGAAGCAACGTCGACAACTATAATTGAAAGAATATGAGGAAGAGTCCATTTGAGGACTTGCTACAAGAAATTGGGGTTTTCTATAACGAAAATGAGATTCAAATAAGATTGAAACACAAAAGTGTGTAGAATGAGTTGTGTAGATCTTGAGATATAAGAAGGAAGATCATGGATTTTGGGGGTTCGGGCAGAGCAAGGCCAAGAGTCCCCTATAATAAGGGTTCTTGCCATATTTAAAGGTTTTGATTGTCCAACAGATTCCCTAACTCATTCTCTAGTTTAGAGATTTTTAGAAAGAGAAAGCCCAACCCCTAAATCTATAGAGAGTTAAGGGAACCCCTAAATCTATAAAATATTCGTAAAACCTGTACGTTTTTCAGAGCATCTTTCTCAAACCTTTTTTTTCTCACTGGAATCCGCTCATCCCCGCCAAGGTTTTTCCCATTAACTTTCCGGTCTTCTTTTTCGCCACCAAATCTTCAAATCCACGTTCTTCATCAAGAACAGGAAGCTGTCGGAATATTTACTTGAGTTTGGGTCTCCGATTCCGAGGCAAATCGGATCAAATTCATCCGTTGAATTCGAAATCGCTGACGGTAATAGATCAAATTCTTTTTCACCACCAAGTCTTCAAATCCATGTTCTTCATCAAGAACTAGTAGCCGGCGATCTGGGTCTCCGATTCCGGCGGCAAAATCAGATCAAATTTATCCGTTGAATTCGAAATCGCTGACGGTAATAGATCAAATTATTTTTCGCCACCAAGTCTTCAAATCCATGTTCTTCATCAAGAACCAGTAGCCGGCGATCCGGGTCTCCGATTCCGGCGGCAAAATCAGATCAAATTCATCCGTTGAATTCGAAATCGCTGACGGTAATAGATCAAATTCTTTTTCGCCACCAAGTCTTCAAATCCATGTTCTTCATCAAGAACCAGTAGCCGGCGATCTGGGTCTCCGATTCCAGCGGCAAAATCAGATCAAATTCATCCGTTGAATTTGAGATCGATTAGCTGATAGCAACGGTAATCAGTCGGTAATTTAATGGGTTGATTGGTTAATCTATGTGTAGCATGGCGACCAAATCATATCGGTAAAATAAGGAGGTTACTGTTTCCGACTTGTTTCCGAACAGGAACTAAATTTCGGTAGGTTGGAGTAGTTTTTAGAGAAGTTGTTGGAGTCCTATTTGATGATATCTATACTTTAGAGATTTTTGGTTTAGATCCCCTACAACAGGGGAGGTGATAGAGGAGCTGTTGGACTTGGGGTAATTGGTGTTAATTTGGGGTTTTTCAAATTTATGTTTATTATTAGACCCATTTAAGTGAGTTCTTTGTCAAAATTAGGTGATTTGGTTTCTTCAATTTTTGTAAAGGGTATCTTAGTAGTAACAAATTCAAATTTCTTGTCAAACAATGAAAGTTTACTAAGTGTGCAATTTTCGCTGGGACGAATTAAAATGGAAAATATGCATCTTAAATGAGATTGAGAGACTAGTTCTAATTAGTCATAAGTCGATCAAAAGATAATACTTGAACCATATTAGAGCACTCGACTTTGTTTGATTCAGAGGAATTCGACCAAGTAAATTTCTTGAAGGAATATTCTAATATAATGTGATCACATGAGTGTATTTGCGATTTAAAGTTTTTCATTCATCAGAAATAATGTCTCAAAGAGTACGTCAACATTTGAGTAAAATTCATGAGTAAATGAGTTTTTTTTTTTCATTTTACAATGTACAAATATTGAATTAATTATGTTTTTCAGAAGATCCTGAAAAATCCAAATGCTGGTGGAATAGGGTGAGAGCATCTTAAATTCTTAACCAAGGAAAAATTCTTTGGTGGAACGAATGTACTTACTACACTTGTATGGGAATCAACTGAGACCAGTCATTGCCCTTTTTACTGAGAAGTGGATATTTTTTGTGCTATATTAGCGATGCAAGACATTTCCAAAACTCGCACTATTATTCTGAGAAAAGAGGTAACAAAAAAATGTGTTTGAATTGAATTGGGTGAAAATGAAATGTTTGCAGAAGAATGAGTGGTACATTTTTCAGTTTGTCCCACGTCAATTTTGGAAAGCATTCGTGTTTTTGTTTTTTTGTTTCACAAAGTTGAAAAAAGATTGCTTCTTTCTTTTCACTCTTTTCCTTTCCTTAAAGATAAAGCAATGTTGTTAAAAAAGCTTTGCAAATTATTAATTGCATGGTTTTCTGATATCATTAATGCAAACGCTCTTTCCTCTCAGGATTGCTGAATTCCTCATGTGACTTTTTGAAATCTGAAATGGGCTTGTAATTACTTTTTCAGATAGTAATAGAAATAAAAGTTTATTTCTAACTAACTTTTATTTCATATTAGGTAGTTGACACGTTCAATATAATTCAATTTTAAAAATACAACTTTGCAAAACTATGCATATATTCATTGGCGGAGTTAGGACCGAATTTTCAGATAGACTGAACCTGAGAGTTTATAGCCGAATCCTTTCTTGTTTGACATGCGAATTATCTCCAGGTGGCGGAACTACTCTTCACAAGGTTGACCAGCTTAATTCCGGGAAGACAGGAGCTACCCGCGCATATCGATGGCTCCGCCCTGTGTATATTAGTTTTCATCTCTTAAAATTCGAAAAAAAAAGCTTTAGCATGAATTGGTTATATCAAAGTTGGACTCTAACTCAAGTTTTTAAGTTCTTTCTTACCATAATTAATAAATACAAAGCATCATCTATAAAATTCACCTTCTGATTGTTCATTTCCACCACCTCTAAAAGAATGAGAGGTTCAGTAAGAGATGTATACAATATTTCATTATAATGATTTAATTCAATGATATTTTCGTCAATAAAGTTAATAAAAATGTATAAAGGTTCATCGATCATTTAAAAGGAGGCCGAAAACATTCAATCTAGTGAAATTCAAGATTAAAAGAGTTAGGCCCTGTTTGACAGAGCTTATTTGTAGATCAGTTCAGTTCAGTGAAAATGTAATTTTATGAAATTCAGATTAATTCAGTCATGCTGATTCCATTTTTCAATATATTAATTTTCACTTCAGTTCAATTCCGTTCAATTCAACAAGAAATAAAATCTAGCAAACCTGGCCTTATCACTTTATATTGCATCTATTCTCAATATGGGCATATTTTGACTTGTTTTTGTATCATCAAAATTGTGACAAGAGTTGGATCAGTCTAGTCTATATTTTGATTTTTCACTTAGTCTGACATTACTTACCAATTACCCATGCCTAAAAAAAAAGGTAATCATCATGCCTAAAGAGAGAAGTGTCAAACTCATAAAAATATAGGTAGACAAAATTCTATACTTACCCCCTTTTACTTTGACTTGCTGGAGTAAATAAACTCAGCCTATAGACCGAAGGATAAAAGCCCGCTTATTATCACTTTCTGTTCTCTAGTCAGCTTTCAGTTTGAAGCTTAACAATTCCTTCAGTCACTTCAGTTTCACCATGATGGACTATGTAAAAAAGAACTCAAACATTATTCACATAAATTTCGGCTCTCAATCAGTCATATTCATATAACTGTACTATCCCATCAATAGAGTACAGCTTCCAAAGGCTGTACTTCCAAACTTTCATCAATATTTCCCCCCAAAAAAATACATAAAATCCTATACAAACTTGAGTCATTTCAATAACAAATGGGCATAAAACAACAAACACCAAAGTGGTCTTATTCTAGATGATATGAGTGCATGCTATGATCCTTGGAGAGACCTGACTCTTGCAGTTAGCTCCCTGACTTGGCTCCTCAGACGATCAGGGTTGCAGAAGAACTCTACAAACACTCTTCTCTGCAGTGCTATTTCTTGTGAGTGATGCTTTACCATCTATAAGACCGAAATTTTTTAAGTTAGACTTCTCCGATTGTGTAATATAGTGCATCGATGCAATATGGTGATAAAAACCCGAAAAGGGTACACCGCTTACGTATTAGACCGAACCGGACATAGATAACCAGACTAAATGAAATTACATAAAATGTGAACATCTAGTAAGGGACTACATGCATGGTGATAAGTGCTAAGACATAAAGCTATGATAACACAATGTGAACTCAAATAAAGAGGCTGAGAGGTACCTCTTTCTTCTTGTTATGCTCTAAGGTTACTTCCTCAACTGATGCTGCTAGTTTTGCATTGGCCTTTTCCATTTCATCTAGCTCTTTCATCAATGTCTGTGAAGAAACATTTTCAGAAGGCCTTAGCAATTTCATAGGTGGTAAGAAGTCTGATGATTGGAAATTCACTGAATCTAAAAAGTAAATCTAAGACCACTGATCAAGCGTCTTTGAAGTATATAGGAGTAAGCACTGTACTACGACCAAAATCAAAGTTACACGCACCCGGGGTGTCAAAATTGGCTGAGCAGTTGTAGAGGATGCAAACAATAATTGCTGCAAGCTTTGAACAAGAATACACCTGATACAATTGTGAGACAGAGAAGAAATAAAAATTAAGAATATAACAGAGGCATTTGGTTGGGGAATTAGGGGGTAAACTAACAGTAAAGCTTCTACCTTAAATTCTAAAATATCAAATAATGTACTACGATAATTTATTTACAAAAGAGGTACTATACATTTTCCGATTTAATGTACTCTGGATTAATTTTATCGGGAAAATGTTTCAAGCAAGAATACAGAAACAAGTAAAACAATCATTTCAAGAATTCCGCTAAAGAAAGGGAAGAGAACACACAGCTCATTGATGCATCTATTTCTGTCCACGGGAAGGGCATGCTCCAGCTCAGATTGCAGGGTCATCAAATCAGACTGAAGCCCTGATATTTGCTGTACAATTCCAGGTGCTGATACATATGTTGATAAACCAGTCTGGGCATCTAAAGTAATCGTTGCATCTTGGTGATTAGAAAAAGAAAAGAGGAAAAGGGCACGTGTGATATTATAGAAGCATGGACTTACTTGAGTATATACTTAAAAGGTCTCTAACACCGTGAAGAAAAGTATCACGATCATCAACAGCTCCTTGTTCTTGCACATCAGTTGAAGCTTGAATTAATGCCATACAACGACCCTACAGCGACACATGATGTATGCAAAGTAATTATTATGATAGCCAAAGGAGTGTTACTTATTAGAGCCATGCATTTGCATTTTAGGATTCAAAAAATCATAAAACAAAGCTAATTGACGAAGCCTTTCATACCACTCGACCTTTGGCTGCTGAGAGGAACCCTTGTAGCTCCGACTCAATAACTTTCAACAAGGCAAAAGCACCTAGCATGGTCGTCTTTTCCAGCTGGCATGCTAATTTTAGAAATTGATGTCTTGCTAGCTGATTGACTAAGTGACTTATGAACTACAAAAGAGGGGATATAAAAAGACACTGATAAGAGTTCAGGACTAAATAACATTAATAATAGCTTCAATATTTTGAGCTTTGAGAAATACCAAACATTCATATGTAGGAAAGGAGCCAAACATTTTTAGTCAGCAATTAAATGTTTTTCTTTCCGGGAGACAATTTAACATGTTCTGCAGAAGATAATTATTAAACATTCATACATGTTCTGTAGAAGATAATTATTAAACATTCATATGTAATAAATCACGTGGTTTTGTGCATCACTAGAGTGATGGTTGGATGTCCAACTGGTCTAAATATTTAACAAAGCTAAGTCACTTAGTGAGAAAATGGCAGGTCATCCAATTCACAAAGCTTACCATTTTCTGTCGATTTATGTAAAATTCTTGGCGCATGACTTTCAGATCATAGTCACCTATATACAAGTAGAAAAGTTAGCAATGAATTAGAGCTAAAGAAGTCACTCATGTAGACATGTACATCATAGGAAATCAAATTTGTGTCAATAATACCTTGCAGGATGTATGTGTCTTGCAGCTGAGCCAGCTCCCAACAGAGATCAGGAACTGTCTGAACGATAAATGACAATAGAACTCACTTATGAGAGAGACAAAAAGCATCCACAATAACAAAAGGGGGCAATATGATACATTAACAAATTAACCAAATTCGTGTTACACAAGTGATATATTTCATCCTCCAATATCAACAGAAGTCTACAAAGCTATATTTTCATCTCTATCAATCATTACTACCATACCCGTCTGAGATTGGTGCATTTCATGTCATATCACACGGATTTTTATGAAACTATCTTCATAAACACAGATATAACACATTTTCTCTTCCAAGTTCTACCTATTAGTCTATTACATTCTTTCAAAATCCAAACTCAAGTACGAAAGGTAAGTATCCATTAACATGAGTTTGTTAATGATTTACTAAAGACAGAACAAGCACAGCCATCCGAACTCAAAATCCATAGAGTAAGCAATTAGCAGCAGAATGCCACTTTGCATGTCTCATTAACCAGGAACAAAAGCTACAAATGGTTTCTCAACCAAACTAATCACATATGCGAGCAAACTAATGTGCATGCAGAAAAGATGTTAAACTATTAGCTTTGGGAACGAACCTCAGATAGTAATTTTCCCTCTTTCCGGTACAAACTTGAAAGTTCACTTTCCAATTCAGCACGCTTCCTCCTGTTTGGAGGGCGTGAGAATAAGAAGTGATGTATTACATAAATGAGATATATTTTTTCAAGCATCACTCTCCTACCTGAGGGAATGAAGATCAAGATGGATATGAGCTTCGTCAGAGGTAACTTGCCCTTTCAGTGACAAAAGAATGGCTTGTTGCTTAGCATTTTCAACTTGAGCTTCTACCCATTGTTTTTCACTCGTCCCAAATCTGATAAAATTGAGAAATCACAAGCTTATTACAATATGCACTGAAACAAGGCTGCAGAAAAATTGCCAAGCTGTACCGACTTAATGACACGAAAACCATAGCCAAGCCCATATGATAGTAAAATTACTTACATTGATCGCAACCTTTGCAATTCTGATACACGCTGATGGTGTGATTTCTCCAAATCTATATGTTGCAAGATCAGTTAGCAGAAAACAATCAGAAATTTTCCTTGTTATCCAAATGCTAGCATATTCAACAAGCCACCCTCCAAACGAGTAATAAGCAAGATTTGAAATCTTTTTAATAATCTTGATCAAAATTAAAAGCTTTTTCCAAATATATTCTAAGAGGGCACATCAAATGGGATTGGCTGGGAGAGGGGGAGACGGATGCAATACCTCGTACAAAGACATTTGAGACTTCATCCAAACTCACCCACGAACATTTAGATTTGCCTTCTTCAGCCACCAACCTGTATGGGCCCTAAAGGAAGTAGCAAACCAGAAACCATTCATCCCATCAGATTACCTAGCCAGAAAATGAGTCACTAGCTCTAAAGTAATAATGTCAAGGGAAAATAGGACAATCAAGTTCCGTGATGCAGGATCAATTGGGATGAACATGAATACATCATTCTATATGCATTTTGACGTTGATGAAACCACACTCTTGAAGATTAAGCCATCATGTAAAGCAAAAAGAGTTTTTTGGTGGGAACTTTAATAAATTGGACAATTAATTTAGAGGGTTTTTTCACAATGTCATTCTTTAATAGCTTCCTGATGGTGATCAGCAAACTCCCCACCCCCCATATCAAAAAAATGCAAAACAACATGGAAAAATCATGTAATTCAAGAAAAGGAGGCTACAAGGCTTATCACATGTAACTAAGTATGTTGCAAGCTAATGAATACAACAAAGGAAACAAGATAAATGAAATCATGGTATGAGTGAGTAAACATAACATTTCCAAGCGCGCATGATGTAAACCTAATTCCCAGCAAGGGCTTTTCAAAATTCTGTAGCAATATGAGCAACTAGCATAGACTGGAAAAGGTACCGTATCCAACTGTTTTGCAAACCATTGGTTTAGCTCCTTCACACAGGATGCATCAGCAAGTAAATACTGATGAAAGTCAGAATAAGCCAAGTATATGCCATCCTCTGCATGGGATCAAAGTAGGAGTTTAGAAGTATACTAGAGTCAATTAATATATGATGTAACCTCTCAAGTTCTTCTTAGCTTCATAAGTCCATGAGTCGGCTAAAAGCAATAAGAACAAAGTCATTTGAACCACTCTAACACGATTCAATATCAAGTCTATCAGTGAGACAGTGACCATAATCAGAGAATTCACACTATAAAGTGAAAGATCGCAACTAAAGCCATTGAAAGTACAATGAAGTTATCATCCAGAGAATGACGACGAGAACTGAATGAAAAAAATCAGTACCATCTCCCGAATGATAATGAGCCAATTCTTGAGCAGTAGCAGCCATCTTTCCAAGGACTGCATTCATCTAACACAAACAAGTGACGGACATAGTTCAGAATCCATGAAAGTCACATCCAGAGAGGTTAATCATTTACCAAATATGAACACATAACTACACAAGAGAGTAAAAGAAAAATAGGCCAACCCTCAAATTTCTAGCAGAAAGGCCATCCTCTATAGATGTCAGCTGTCCGTTAACTGCAGATGTGGCTGCAACTCGCGCTCTTCTCCCTTGGCTTAATGATGAAGCCTGCCCAGTCAGCATATCAAACTGAGTCTGCAACCGTCTGAGCTGCTTCTGCAACTCTACAGCTTCAGTCTTCAATCCTACTGTAGCATCCCTGATGATTAAATGAGCTATATTAGACATTTGTTTTCAACACAATCCCTGATATCTGAACAAGTATAGTACTAGTATAAAGCTGAGGCTAAACAAAATACCTAATTTCTTTCAAACCTTCCTCCGTTCCAAAAACAGCCTCCTGGTTGTCTCTTCTAGTCGAAAAAGCAGATATGCTATCATAAGCAAAATCTAGGTCCTCGCCCTAATGACATCAAACAATTCAAACCATACGGTATCTGTCAGTAATATAACCTCCACAAAACAAGGGGAAAACAGCAATTCAAACTACCTCCAAAAGCTTCCCTTCTTGCAGGAATTGCTCATACCTAAATCATAAAAATACAAACTTTCTTTAAGTTACAAAGTCTGGCATCAAAATTCAAAACATCATATCACGTCATTCTTGCATTTTCATTATCTTTAACAATTCCAGTTTCGTGTTAACTAAAAATGATAAAAATTCATATTTTTAAACTAACACGATCCCATCAAAGTGTGCCATAATCTACATAAAATGCAATCCTAAAAACACCCAAATATTATTGTAAAGCAGAAACTTAACTGCGAGAGCTCAGATGGGGAGAGGACATTGGAGGGGCGAAGGCTGGAGCAGAGCCAATCGAGAATGGGTCGAGCGTCGTCGTATTGGAAGGGCCATTCGAAGCTGTCGGGGTCCAGTGACTCCTGTCCTTCGTAGCCCAGCTCCGACAAAAGTGCGCATAATCTCCCGCCGCTACCCATCGGCCGCACTTCTGATCGGATCTAAGGATTTCACAGTCTCCGGCAGCGCCGGTTCATTTTGAAATGCGTGGGTTTAGAGAGATACGGGTACTTTTGGCGCCGGCTCTGTGCTTTATTTTGGGAAATTTCGAGATGATACGTAAAATAAGTTTGAATTAAAAAATGATGGTTGTTAAAGAGTTAAAATACTTGGGGTGGTCTCTGGAGCGACCGTCTACATATGTATACCAAGGACTAAGTTAAAAATAGGGTAATATATCAAAAACAAGGAAGGACCAATTTGCAATTTTTCAAAATTTTTAAAAAAATCACGCGCTACAGTAATTTCGCGCGTGTACAGTGTTTGCTACAGTACCGCTACATTACTTTTGCTACAGTGCATGAGAGATTTAACTCAAAACCTGAAGTTTGCTACATGAGAGATTTAACTCACAACCTGAAGTTTGCTACAGTAACATGAGGATTTAACCCAAAACCTGCAGTTTGCTACATGAGGGGTTTAATCCAAAACCTGAAATTTGCTACAGTAACATGAGGGATTTAACCCACAACCTGAAGTTTGCTACAATAACATGAGGATTTAACCCAAAACCTGAAGTTGTTACAGTAACATGAGGGATTTAATCCAAAACCTGAAGTTTGCTACATGAGGGGTTTAACTCAAAACCTGGAGTTTAATACAGTAACATGAGGGATTTAACCCAAAACCTGAAGTTTGCTACATGAGGGATTTAACTCAAAAGATGAAGTTTACTACAGTAACATGAGGAATTTAACCCAAAACCTCAAGTTTATTATAGTCACATGAGGGATTAACCTAAAACTTGAACTTGTAATTTAGAAGATGATCATTATAACATAAAAATATGGGGAATTTAAACCAAAACCTAGAAGATTTTTATTATTACCCAAAAGGTGATCATTATAACATAAAACATGTGGAATTTAAATCAAAATGTGTCACTTAAAACATTGAGGTTATAACTTAAAACATGAGGAGTTTAAAGCAAAACCTGAGAGATAGTTAATCATATAAAAATTGGTAGAGTATCAATCATCTAAAAACCTAAAAGATGTAATTTATAAAATAAAACATGATCAATTTAAAACAAAATCTGATTTTTTTTGCAAAAAAAAAAAAAAAAAAAAAAAAGCACTGTAGCAGTACTATTCACATACTGTTCACATGTCACTGTTCACGCGCGAAATTACTGTAGCACGTGAAATTTCTAAATTTTTAAAAATTGCAAATTAGTCCCTCATTGTTTTTGAAATATTAGACTATTTACAATTTAACCCGGTCTACATATGTAGACGGTCGCTTCCAAGACTTTGCCAAAATACTTTATGAACTTACTTTTAAGTAAAAATATATATTTCGTTTTCACTTCAAAAAACGGTTTAAAATAACATTTTAAAATTTATTCTCAATTTTATTCCTACATTCTGAAATTGATTAAGTTAGTTAACTTTGTATTTGTATTTTTCGTACCATTGTTACTCTTGTGCGTCACACCAAGGATACTATAAGCATTCTATCTCTAGGTACCACTGATTTCCTTCACATGCCAAGGCAGAAGCGTATCGGAGGGTTATCAAAGGCAAAGCAGCAACCAGAGGAGAGACTCGAGGGTTGTGTTTGCTATGGATTCGATGGAACTAATAACGGCACTCAAAGATATGGAGTCAACGCCATGAGATATCAAGAACATTGCAGAGAGTATCGTTACTCTACTGAAGAACTCTTTCTCCTTCTTTGATATGATAAAGTTAGTAAAAATGTACTAGATACTGAACATAAGTTGGCCATTAACCTTGGTTGAGTCATTTGTAATTGATATTGTGTTTAATTTAATATAAAGTTGGTTTTTTTTTAAATGATTTGACCATTATCTTAGTTAATTGTTTTTCATTATTTAAGGAACAAATAATGTGTAAGATTTTGTTAATGATAATATAGCACACTTAGTTAATATATGTATCATAAGTTGGGAACATTGATATATTTTGTCGGTGCAATAGTAAAACATAAAAAAGTTACTTTGATAAATCCAAGTATAAAGAACGACGTGCTTTCGACCATGTCACGATTGCACAAAAAGTTTCTCAATTGTAGCTAGCCACCACAACGCCTCCAATCTAGTAGCGTTAGTGGTAGAGGTGGAGATAATGAAAATACGATGGAGGTTTTGCCCATTTTTGTTGATAATTTGGGTTACCGGCATTAAAGTTTGGATCACTGATGTTTGGTTTTGGGTCATCGACATTAAAATTTGGATCGTCGATGTTAAGTGTTGGTATACAGTGGTGAGATTTGAGGTGGTGATTGGGTGCTAGCAAGGTAGAAGAATATATGCAAATGATCGTGGAAATGAACACAAAATAGAGTACTTATATTTTGACCACAAATTTTTATAAAAATGTATTTTACCTTTACTCACTTATAGTTATTGCCTTTACTCACTTGATGAAGTATAATTTGATGAAATGCAAATTAATCCGGTCATGCTAATTTTCAGTTCAGTTCAACAAAAATAAGCTAAGAAGAATTTTCCTTAAGGAAAAAAAAACCACCAATGCACTCTTGAAACTTTTGTTAAGTACTAATGTAACCCTAAGTTTTGAAAAATGCTCTTGTATAGTTGTACCTCTAGACTGACACTACCTTTGTAAATTGTACCTTTAAAACCCTAACCAACCATCAAAATGTGTATTTCCGATTATTATGTGATTTAGAAATAATTTCTAAACATTCAGATGCCGATTATATCTTTCGGGAGTACAATTTTCAAATTCGATACAAATTCAAGAGTATGAGAGATTCAAAGTCTTTTTCAAACACTTAAATGATAACTTAACGAAGAAGTCGGATACAACGCCCTTAGAGCATCTCCAATGCATAGATCCTCACCCATATTTATAGGAGCCATTTGGCGAATTTTTATTGGGCGTCTCTATGACATGGATAAAGAGACATTGAAAATGTAATTTTGTACTCCAATACAAGTATCATGAATCAGTCTTCATCATGATATATTTGAACAAAATGAATTGATTTTAATGTATTAAATGGGCTATACATGGTAAATTAATTATTGAAAGCCTCAATATGAGCCTCTATTTTGAGAGGGTCTTTTTGAGGGTGTCAATAATTAATGTTGACACATAGGATTAAAGGTTTCAAAAAATGGTTGCATTGGAGATTGTTTTTCAAGTTGAGAGCCTCTAAAATGACATGGCTAGTGAAGTTTACCTATTTGATGCCTGTATTGGAGATGCTCTTATAAGAAGAAGTGAAACATCAATATGACTTCATTTCGACAAATCCAAAGGTCCACTTAGCACTTAAATACATGGGTTAATATACACCTATACAGCTGGGCTATGGGCTTTTGCTAGGGCAATCTTTCCCGCGCAGAGTCGCAAACAGTACGGGAACGTCGTGTCCTATAAGTTGAACCTTTCCCCTTCACCCTTCTCAGCAGACAGCAGTCACCAATTAGGGCTCAATTATTTACACAGTAAACCCTGCCAAGGTATTCGCTTCTTCATCAACGCAGCAGGTACGATGTTCTTTGTTTTGAAATGGGTTGATTATCCATTTCCCTGTTAATAGGAGTGTTTGTTCTCCAATAATGGGTTTATCAAAAAGTTTTAATTTTTGCTAAAAGGTTAAACCTTTGCTGCCCTTTGCTACCGTGTGGTGTAAATTGATTCAAGTTGTAGTGGTATTGTAGCGTTTATGGTTTTTCCATTTTGGTATATACGAGGTTAACAGGTCAAACTTTTGTTTCTGTGTCTGTTTTTCCCTATTGATGCATTATCATGTTAAAAAATTCAACCTTTTTTGGATTTTGTTTCTATCTGGTGGAAATGGATGATTCGTATGCTGAGATAGACCCTTAAAATAGGCCCTGTTATTGGCAACTTGGTTATGTTCGTCTAGGCCTAATTCTTTTGGACTTAAATCGAGTTTAAGTGTAATTTAGTTTTATTTAGTTCAGTATGTCTTTGAAAATTGGTTTCCATGGGCTGCTTGAATTCAGTGGATTAACAGTGTCTGAATACTTGAATTTGCAGATGGGTTCCCGTTCCCAGTTGAATTTAGAAAAAGCAAGAGAAGCTTTGAATGGCATGATTTGCACGGAAGATTTCCCACCGCATTCTGCTGTTGACGGTGCATTCAAGGAATTTACGCAGGCTCTGAATCCTTTTTTTGATGCTGGGGGTTTTGACACCGTCAAAGCTGGCTGCTTGAAGTTCTACGAAAGAGATGCAATTCGCATAAAGAATGCTCTGGCCATTGTGGATGCCAAGATGAATCTCTCTGTTGAGACATTCCAGTCCGAGACTTGGGATAGCTATGTGTGCCTCACAGCTCACTTCCTTGATGAAGATTGGAAACTCAGAAAATGGGTCCTTATGTTTGAAGTTCTCCATTATAAGACACTTGCTGAAGACATATGGAAGTGTCTCGAGCATTGGGGAATTAGTGGCAGAGCTGCTTCACTTGCCCTGAAGAGCTATCGTCTTGATGAAGAGACAGTGAACGAAATTAAAGACTTGATGCAGGAAAGGAGCCTGGTGCTAGTTGGTGGTAACGTGGAGTGCTGTGCTCAGCTGCTGACTAAAATGGCACAGATTGCGGTGGATGGGGTACCATCAGATATCATTGATAACCTTCAGAATCTTTATTCCTGGGGAAGATTTGAGCCAATGTGGCACATAACTAATAGCAAGTTAAACGAGGGCTTACAGCTACTGGAAATGGGAGAATTCGATAGATATCCTGATTACAAAGAGTACTTGCCTTCTGCAGAAGAGTGGGAGAAAGTTAAAGGAATTACCAAGCTTGTCGACATGGTGGAAGCTGAACCGAAACGCTGTTTCATGCCAAGCATCCAAGCGCTTCCTTGTACCTCACAAATCTACATGTTCTTCAGAAAAGTTTGATGGAGCAAGAGTGTAGCAGCTTTGCTAATCCCATCCGGGAGAAAATGCTGGAGTACTTCAAGACATACTGGGAAAATATGTTCCCTAATATGGCTGTTGCTGCTGTGATGGATCCTCGGTGTAAGATGGCCTACATAGAGTACTTATCACCAAAACTTCCCGAAAGTAGCATGAAGCCATCTTCCGTGTTAGAGATTGTTCGTAGCCTTTACGACAGTTATCTGGCCAGCACTCCTTCACACGAGGCTTCTGAAAGTGATTCCAACCCTTCTGATTGCGAAAGTGACGGTTTCGGCTTAGAAGAAGATGATGAAATGAAGACTGATAATGCTGAAAGTGTTGCAGAAAAAGAAGGCAGCAACAACTGTGTGAATGTCGGTGTAAAAAGTCTCTTGAAAGACTACCAGCAACATGTCGAGGCCAGTAAGCAGCCTGCTCGATCTGAGCTGGACATGTACTTAGAAGAACCGGTGGTTGCCTGGGATGAAGAGTTCAAGCTGCTGAAATGGTGGAAGAGGCAGAGCCCGAAGTATCCTGTTCTGTCAAGGATGGCTCGTGATCTCTTGCCGATCCCATTTATGGTTACATCTGCTTATGATGGGTATTACAGTAATGATAGATATGTCGACACTCGCTTGTTATCATCCGAGCCTGATATGATCAATGCGTTGAGCTGCACTCGCAGCTGGAATCGGAAGGCTTGAAGGTAAATCCATGGATTTGGTCCCTTTTGAAGAGGAAGTTCAGACAGCAGTTTCTTTTGGTATTTTGTTTGGTTAATCTTCATTTCTTTTACTATGTTACTTTCTCCAATCTAGGAGTGAACCTCTTTCTTTTGTTGTGACTTGCAAGCTGCATGGATTTTGGCTGTTTTTCTGTAAGAATAAGTTCTTCATCGTTTACACACGTGCCCATTCCTTGTTTAAAACTACTTAACTTGGTTAGATCATCTATAGAAACTGTAACGTTGTTGCTTGTTTTAAGAAAATTAGGACACCGCTAATTTTCGTAAAAAATGATGAAAATTTATGTTCAAATAACAGTTTCTCTTGATGCTAATCTTAAATTTAACTGAACTAATATTTGCATCATCATTTTCATCTACAAAGAAATCATCTCCGGAATTACTATGCTTACCGTATTCCACTAATCGATATCAACATTAAAAATCAAGCTAATATTTTGGAGAAAATTCCATTAAGGCATAATAAAAATATATATATTTCTAATTAGGGTGTGAAAATTTTAATCTTCCTATTAGGCAAAGTTTCATAAGAGACCAAAATATAGACGTGACCAACTACAGAAACTATGAAACACGAAGGGTCCTTGCAATTTCTGCAAAAGTAAAAATTTCAAGGCGCATGTCTATGATATTCACTGCATGTTGGGCCGTTCATGTAACGTTACAATTTGGCCTCCATCATTCAGATGGAATTAGGCCGTATGTTTCACGTGTGATTTGACCAAATAATCATGATGTATTTTCTTTAAAATACTATTTATAAATGATTGATTATAAAATTTTAAAGGATTGTTTATATTAGTTTTGTTGCTTCGGGTAGACTCTTTTACACATATCATCCCAAATATAAATTATTTTATGTAGTTTATATGTAAATATTTTTGTTAGTATCTTTCAAGATGCATAAATGTTCTTGAATTGCACAATATGAAATGACCATTAACAATTTTAATGTCCAATTATGAAGTATTTGATCAGTCAAACTCAATCCATTCAATATAATACATTCGTCATTTCTATGGGACATTAGACAACTGGAGAGACGAGGGCCAAATGCACGCACACAAGCCCATCTTTTTTCTTGCTTTACATGCCGAATCATTGATAGATTGTGTCACATGGTATATTCGATGTCTTAAAATTTTGTATGTTTTGTTTTAGTTTTTTCCTATTTCAATTCTGCATTTGGACAAAAAATTTATTAGTAAATACAATCAATTATATCTAGCTACTTGAAACATTTTTTTAGTTTATAAAATCAATAATTTATTAATTAAGAAACTCAATTAATAAGCACGCACGCACACGTGTTATAATTCATAGATTTCATGCACGTTTTTTTATAGAGTAGTCGAATTCTCTAATACATAAGAGTGATGGTGTGTTTTAATTATGTTAACGAAACCTTTAATATATAAAAATATTTTATGTTAATTACAAATGAAAACACATTTCTGTAACCTAATAATTATTCATTAAATGGATTGAGCATGCACGCACTTTATAATTCATGTTTTCTGCACGTTTTTTTAAAGAAAATAATAGTAGAAAATCATCATAACAATATGAATCTAGCTTTCAAAATTCAATATTTGACCCTTTCACAAAATTTGAACTTGGCTTACAAAATCCAAATTTTAATATACTATTATTAATATTAGCTATATATTAATAATATTAATATTCGTGATTTTTGGTCCAATTTGCACGGTCACGATAGTTGATACATCTACGAATACGAAGGAATTAGAAACAGTAATTGATACAAACATGCAGTAAGCTGGGAAGCGATGACTGAAGCAAAAAAACTTACCAATGTTTAGATACATTCCGCCTTGTGTGGCTCGGAAGCTGGAATGAAATCCTCTATAACCCATCCCACCTCCATGTAAGGGAATGAAGTTAGTGGGCTGGTTGTGAAAGAAAGGCAACCCCGGGTTGATATGCAATGCAACATTGATATGGTACAATGACAATCGACATCAATTAATCTCTTACATTTTGCTTCATTGGTAAATAATCAAATATTAGTATCATAAGAAGAATGATAGATTAATATTAGCTATATATACAAAAAAAAAATGATTATTTCATTTCTATCCATAGATTGAAAAATCTAAGCCAAGTATCAGTGTATTCCCTATACGCATTCAATAGAATATAATGTATTTTGAAAGACAATTGAGTCATCCACAGGCGCCCTCGCGCGTGAACGCACACGCGTGTGAACTCCTAGCGCTTGGACGCACGCGCGTGTGAACTCCTAGTGCTTGGACGCACGCGCGCGTGAACACATACTCATGCACAAATTTTTCATGACTTATCTTGGAACCCACACACATATGTATAGTTAATGATATACAATGTCATCACGCGTTTTTTAAAATTTATATTAATTATAATGTTATATAAATTTAAAATTACTAAAATGCCCTTGACAGAAAACAAATGTTATAACGGAATTGACCCCAAGGTCACAAAGACACAATAAAAAATTATACGGGGCACGAAAACTCATTTTGAAATTACGGGTCTATGAACCTTGCATTTTTTTTAGGGGTAAAAAAATAAGTTTTTAGAGTTTTACGTTTTAGGGCCCCTTTTTTATTGGGTAATTAATAGTTCTCTTTCTATTGTCATAGTCTCATAGACTACAAATTGCTGAATAAGGTTATCTATGTGTATTTACAACGAAGAGATTTACGTGATAAATACGCATCAAGGTTTTGGCAAGAAGAAAATTTAACCAAAAACAATTTTTACATTCTCTAGACAACCATATTTGGCAAAAGATCGAGTACTATTTCGACTTCTAATAAAGCATTTCCGAACCCTAAATTATTCAATCTTCGGATTTTTTTCATCGTTATCATATGTTTATATATATATATATATATATATAGATGAGAAAAGGTAATAACCATTGGATGAGTTGATTGAATGGTCAAGATCTTGAGTGAAAACTTGAGTGAGAATATGTGAGTGAATAGAACCTCTCCCTATATATATTATTAATTTATTTTTTGCTTCAATTTTTTTCATACAACTGGTTTTGTATTGTACTGAACCGAACTAAATTGACAAACTTGGAGTCACATATTCGGAGTTGTTTTTTTGTTTATTGATACATACTATACATAAAAAGGTTTCTCGCCTATTGTTTTTGTGTGGTGAAAATTGAATCAAATTAAAGGGGTATCCAGTGTTTAGGAGTTTTTCCCCTTGATAGTTGATAGTTGATACATACGAGGTTAACAGATTGAATCTTTTTATTAAACATGCTGTTTGTGTGGTGAAAAATTGAAAATGTATTCTTATTCAAGTGGTTTCAGAGTTTAAGTTTTTTCTTCCTTCCTTGATACCTACGAGATTAAAAAATTAACTTTTTTTCTTCTTCCTTCTTTTTGTTTTTGTGGGTTGAAAAAGCATAGTTGCTTAAATAAACCATATATATATATATATATATATATATATATATATATATATATATATATATGCAATGTTATGACAAACCTGTTTATATTCATCTTAGTTCCAATTCATGAGGACTTACTCTATTTTAGTGTAGTTTAGTTTAATTAGTAATTGTTCAGTTAGTCTATATGAGAATGCCTTGGATTTTGTGGGGTTTTCCATGAGCATTCAGGTACTTGAATTCAGTGAATTCATTTTGACAGTGTTCTGAACATAATAATTTGATAGATGGGTGCTGATCTCTCACGAGCTGAGCCTGAGGATTCTGATGCTCGATTAGAACGCGCAAAAAAATCTCTGGCACGTTTGATATGTAGATCAGATTTTCCACGGCATTTGTTTGCCGGTCCTGATAGTGATTTCAAGGAGTTGTTGGATGAATGGAGGGATTTTGATTCCATCAAAGCTGGCTCTGTCCATTGTGGATGCCGAGACATTCGTGGATGAGACTTGGGATAGCTTTGTGCGCCTCACAGCTCACTTTCTTGATCAAGATTTCATATTCAGAAAATGGGTCCTTATGCTTAGAAGTATTGAAGACATATGGAAATGTCTCAAGCACTTTGGAATCAGTGGCAAAATTGCTTCACTTGCTCTGAAGAGCTACCGTCTTGATGAGGAGATAAAGAAGCAAGTTAAGGATCTCCAGCAGGAACGGAGCCAAGTGCTAGTTGGTGATAAGCTATTTCATGTGCTCAGATGCTGACTCAATGGCACAGAGAGCAGTGAATGGGGTACCAACTACCATCCCATATCCCGTGTTAGAGATTGTTCGTAGTCTCTAAAACAGTTATCTGTCCAGTACTCCTCCCCAGCTAAAGGTTTCCAAAAGTGATGACCCTGAAGGTGGAGAATTCAGCTCAGAAGATGAAGAAATGGATATTGATGAAGATGAAGAAAAAGTTGCAGAAAAAGATGGCAGTGAAGATGAAGGTGTTATCATCCGACTCTGATTTGATCAATGTGTTGAGCTGCACCCGTAGTTGGAATCTGTAAGTGCTTGGCCACGTGTAATTACTAATTCGCATTTGCCAAATGCGAATTATAGAGAAGATAAAACCCAATCCGCAGATACATATTACAGAAGTTGCCCGTGGATTTGGATCCAAAATCTTCCCAAATCAGAACGAAATCTTCTCCAAATATTACCAAATCAAATCCCAAATCTTTTTGAAAATCTTACCCATATCAAATCAAATCAATGGGTTGAGGATTTTGTGATTTGTGGCTAATTAATCTCCGGTGGCGGCGGTGGCGGTTCTTCCAGCGGAGCGGCGGTGGCGGTTCTTCCAGCGGAGCGGCAGTGGCGGTTCTTCCCAGCGACCCGGCAGTTGTCCTTCCCGGGGGCGGCGGTTCTTCACAGGTAATTCAGTAATTGTGTTTGATGCCTAAAACAATTGTTAACTTAGTATTATTAATATGCTTATGAAAGAATACAAATGATTAGAAAATAGTAGTAAGTAAAGTTCTAAAACTTGAATAAATCTAAGTGATTCTGGTTGTGATTAAAAATTTGCTTATACTGTGGTATTTGATTTTTTGAATTAGTATGAGGCCGTTGATGATCAATTTGTACTGGGGTGGTCGAATTGTTTTTTATCCTGGTCTTGGTGTCTGCTATGATCCACCTACTCCAAGGAACACAACTACAATTTGTCGAAGGCTAAACTTTTCCGAATTGGTTGACCTGATTTATGCTGAGACCGAACTTCGTAGGGATGTGGTCAAGCTTACGGTGTTTTACCGGTACCCTGAAATTGTTGGGTCGAGCAAAACGTATTGTCCACTGAAGCTACAAAATGATACTGCCGTGGAGACATTTTTTGAGGTTGTTGACCAATTATCATCATTTGTAGCTGAACTTTTCATAGAGACCGAGGCAGTATCTAGACATGAAACCCAATACTCCTTTACTTCATTGTTAAATGGCTTTCATCCTCCCAATCTCCCTAGTTCATCGAACTATCCACTTCATCCCTACCCTCAGCATCATGCTCCTTCTATCCCTTCTATGATAACTGACTAGTGTAGTCAATCCACCAGAATTGAAGAAGAGTTGTACGCCTCCCAATTATCAAATGCATATGATGATTTTGGGGGTGATGAATTTGATGTCAGGGTCACTGGTGGCGGTGGCGATGAAGATGGAGCTAATGGTGGTGATGATGATGAAGATGATGACGACTACCATTGTGAAGTAGATGAAGAAACTTCTGATTCATCTGCTCCACCATCTTCCGATGAAGAGAGTGAGGAGGTTGAACCCGATTCATCTGATTCAGATTGTAATTCTATAGATTCAGATGAAGATGCAGATAATGATGCTGACATTGGCAATTCGAACATTGGAGGTATGAGATTCGGGACATCTAGTAACTCTAGGGTGTTGCATTTTTTGAATGATATTGGAGATGACGATAATCCTGACCCAACTGCTGATGGGTCACGCTCGTGCTCTATTTGCGGGGAACTGGTCATGACAAGAGAACATGTCACCTTCGATAGAGTTTTCTTAGCATTTTCCTTTGAAGCGGAACTTTATTGTACTATGATACTTTATTGTATTATGATACTTTATGGTACTTGTGTGTTAAAACGGTGCAAAGTTGATCACACTAGTATGTTAACATTTATTTCATTTACTTAAATGTGTTATTGATTTTCTGTTTGTAAAATGAAACATTTATTGAGATGTTACTCATATGTTGTTGCAGAAAGGAACTCCTTGCAGAATTAAAAAAAAAAAACCGGATAGTTCGCATTTGCCAAATGCGAAATACCTAGACCTACAAACATCAAAATTTTGAACCTAGATTTTGAATTTGTTTTGATTTTAACCCCTTTCGGGAAAAAACTCTGTGTAAACCTCTATTTTGTTGGTGAGAGGATTTTGACTGTTTTCATTTAAGGAATTTCTCTTTTTTGGTGCACAGATGCGCGGTTAGATCTTTTTTTTTTTTGATTAAACCATCTTATAGATGGAGGGACATTTTATTTGGCTTCCCCAAGCCTGCAATATGTAAAAATAAAATGAGGATTAAACCTCCACTGCATAGTCTCATAATATTAAATTAGAGCAATACTAATCCTCTAAGGGAAGAGCTGCTATAGCAAAATACTACATATGCTATCAAAAGAATGGAACATGCCTATAACTATAGTACCATAATCCAACCCCTCGAACATGTTAGCTTGTCGTTTTCAGGCGACTCACAAGACTGTCTAAGGGGAGAGATTATGGCATCAAAGGATTACAAGCCTGCAGGACAGCAAAGATGAAATCAGTGTTAGGCCATGTTCCAGTACATAGTGGAGATCATGATAATTGTTGGAGATAGCCTCTGTAGTCATCATCTGTGCAGAAAGATGGTCAACTTCTTATCATTGATGAAGGATAAAAACACCAGGACCAGCAGTGAGTGATTTGAGTGATTTGAGGTTTCCCGAGAACCTGCAAATATAAACAAACATTCAGCAGTATCTATTCTTTGGAGATTCTAAGGCTTGGAGTGGACATTTGGTCCATCCTGATGCAGCCTTGGACAGTAGAAGGCAATGAACTAAAAGAAACATTTGAAATGTTCAAATTGTTAGTTAAAATCCACTTAGCAAAGGTATCAGCTGCCTGATTACCTTCTCTATAGATGTGACATAAACAGGAATTGAGAACCCTACTATGCATGTCATCTGCCAGTTGGAATAATTTCCAGTGGGCAGTGATGGGATTAATCACAGAGGATATAGCCTTAAGGCAATCAGACTCTATAATACAAGGCTCAGAGTAAAAGCATGCATGGTCAATAGCACAATTAATGGCAATCATTTCTGCTTCCAAAGGAGATGTAGCAGATGTACACATACCAAGAGCATTAATAAAACCACCTCTATTGTCTCTAACTATAACTCCAATACCAGCTAGCTGTTTGGATGAACTCCAAGAGGCATCAACATTTAGTTTAAAACCTGTTGAAGGGATAGTCCAAGAGACTCTAATGATTCTAGGCTTAGGTGGTTTTCTACTGAGTGGGAGAAAACTAACATCAGCTATCTCTGCATCTAATTGATTAGAGACAAAGAAAGGTTTTGCAGAGAATAGGAGAAAAAGCTGATCTTTTATGGCATGCAAAGTGTGGGATAGGACAAATTCTTATTATCATACAACCAGCTATTTCTAGCCTTCCATATATTCCAGCATGTAATGGATGGTGTAAGTCTAATAATAAGAGTATGAAAATTACTCAGGCCTTTATAGGTTAGGTAAAAAGATAGCCTTTCCCATATTGACCTAAATTTTCTATCCTCAATTGCCAAAAATTGATGTATCACTTTCCAGATTTGAAGAGAAAAAGCACAAGAGTTGAAAAAGTGATCTATAGAATCCATATTGTTGCAAGCAGGGCATTTGGAAGGAAGATTAATTTTGAAAGTTTTGAGAACATTATCAAAAGGCAGTAGTGAATTAATTAACCTCCACATAAACACTGAGATTTTTTTCTCTAGTCTAGGATTCCAAAGATGCAAGATGGAGGCAATATTACCTCTGTTTCCTCTGATAATGGAGTAAGCAGATTTGAAAGTAAACTTTCCCAAAATATTAGGTTTCCAGATAAGTCTATCCTCCCTGTGTTCATGTAGCTCCAATTCCTGCAAAACAGAAACAATATCAAGACTGAGAAGGGGTGTAAGTTGAGGCATCCAATGTCTTTTATTCTGGAAGAAAGAAGAAACCGTACAATCCTCAGGGATAAGTGTAATTGAAGGGTCAATGCTATCACATAAAGGTCCTAAATCTAGCCAATTAGAGCTCCAGAAGTTACAGAGGCCATTCCCATGAATTACTCTAGTCTGGCTCTCACACCACATATTGACAGAGCAAATTCTTTTCCAGGTTGGGGATGTTTTGAAAGACTCAGGTAAAGATGCAATGAAATGGGACCACAGAGGTGTAGCTGTTTGAAATTTCCACCAGAGTTTAACAGAACAAGTATGAATTATGCATGAAATGGATCTGAAACCAAGTCCATTCTGGTCCAAGGGATAGCATAAATCATCCCATTTTTTCCAAGATTTTTTAGGTTTCAAATCATTGACACCCCAAAAGAAAATACTCATAAGTCTTTCTATTTTCCTGATAATTTGTTTAGGGGGGGAAATTACAGCCCAAACATGTTGAGGAATCGAAAATAAACAAGACTTAATTAGAGTTATTTTACCACCAGTAGAAAGCCAGATATTTTTCCAGTTGTTTAGCCTTTTTTCAATCTGTTCAATAAGTGGCTGGAAATAAATATTTTTTGCTATCCCTTTATAAATGGGAACTCCAAGGTATTTAAATGGGAAATTTCCTACTTTCATACCTAGAGTTCTCTTAATATGAAAAATCTGGGATGATGAAGCATGTTTACTGATGAAGATGTCACTCTTATCAAAATTGATTTTTTGACCAGATGACTCTTCAAATTTGACCAGAAAAGACTTAAATCTAATTAGAGAAAGGTGGTCAGCTTTGAGGAAAACTACAGTATCATCAGCATATGAGAGGTGAGAGATTTTCAATGCATTTATTGGAAGATCATAGAACTGAATTTTCCCATTATCAAAAGCAAAGGCTAGACTTCTGGTAAAGGCCTCACTGAAAATATTAAAGAGAAAAGGAGAAAGAGGGTCTCCCTGTTTGATGCCTCTTGATGACTGAAAGAAGCCCACAGCCTTACCGTTGACCAGCACCGAAAACCATGCTTCAGATAGATTCTTCATCACAGTTGAGATAAATTTATCATGGAAGCCAAATTTAGCAAGTATGCATTGTAAAAAGGACCACTTAACTCTATCGAAAGCCTTCATAAGATCTAATTTCACTATACAGTTGGGCACCTTGGGATTTTTATTTAGAAATCTAACCATCTCTTGCAAATAGATAACATTGTCAGAGATATCCCTTTCTTTCATAAAAGCAGACTGGTGAGGAGATATTATCCTAGACATCAAAGGCTTTAGTCTTTCCATTATTAGTTTGGAGCAGATTTTATTAATCACATTAGAGAGACTAATAGGCCTGAAGTCATCGAAAGAAGTAGGGATATCTTTTTTGGGGATTATTGTTATCCAAGTGCTGGCAATACCTTTGGGAATATTATGACCTAACATGAAATCTCTAACAGCAGACAAGAGGTCTTGTGCAATTATATCCCAAGATTTCATAAAAAAATGAGCAGTGAATCCATCAGGTCCTGGACTACTAGACTTATTAAGGCTGAAGACAATGCTTTTAATTTCTTTTAAAGTGACAGGTTCTAAAAGCTTAGCATTATCTTCATCATTAATAAGTTTAGGTATTTGGCTCAAAAAGTGTGACTGAAAATGATCATCAGATTGTTCATCAGTCAGCAAGTTCTCATAATAAGAGACAGCTTCTGTCTCTATGTCAGCTATATCATCTAACCATAATCCTCTACTACTTTTTATCTTTGTAATGTGAAGTCTACTTTTTTTCTCTCTAACTGAATTATGGAAAAACTTTGTATTATCATCTCCTTCTTTTAGCCATTTGATTTTGGACTTTTGTTTCCAAAAATGTCTCTGTTCTTTTATGGCTTTGAGAAAGGTGGCTTTAGCTTTTTTGAGTTTAATCAACTCATCAGAAGAGTTATTCAGGTCATACTGGATTTCCTGAATACAGAGCTCATTCTCAGCTTTAGTCACATTATCATGGACATTTCCAAAATGTAGTTTATTCCAAATTTTAAGGCATTTTTTAAGTCTGTTTAGTTTGAGGTAAAAACCTAGCAGACCTTTTTCAGAGAGAGATTGAGACCAGTTTGTTCTAACTACTTCACTAAACTCAGCTCTTTTGTACCATGTATTCAGAAACCTAAAAGGTCTAGGAGAAGACACAATAGAGCTACAGATGGTAAGCAGTAAAGGATTATGGTCAGATGATTTCCTATTCAGGACCTGTATAGAAGAAGATGGAAAAGAGGAACACCACTCAGAATTACACAACCCTCTATCAAGTCTCTGGATAGTAGGGATTGTCCTTTTATTACTCCAAGTAAAAGTGTTTCCTACTGTATTTATTTCATTCAAAGCCATAAAGTCAATAAATTCATTAAAGTCCTTAATACTACCAAGTTTGGGAGCAGAAGGACCTTTGTATTCATTTATTGAAGTTATGGCATTGAAATCCCCAATATATAGAGTAGGAGTATTTGATTTGACAGACAATTCAGACCATAAGCCTTTTCTTTCTTTTCTGGTCCTCAAACCATAAATAAAAACTGCTTCCATCGCAGTGTTCATAGCTTGGCTGAGAATTTTGAAAGTTAGAAATTGTTCATGTTCTGTAATGAGAGTAAGATTAATTGCATGCTTCCAGAAAATCCAAGTTTGACCAGTACTAGCAAACATACAGTTATCAAAATGTAATAAGTTCCTATAATAATCACATTTAGAACTATCATGCATAGGCTCAATTAAACACAATAAGTCAAGTTTGTGTGAAGCTATTAGAGTAGATAGTCTCTCCATTGAAGATTCCATCCCTCTAATATTCCACACCATAAACTTTAAATTGACAGTTGTACTAATCATAGGAAATGTTAGATTGGCTTTTTGACCTTGTCATGATTTTATTTAACTGGGTTAAATAACTATCAGTCTGAGGTTTCTTTTGTTTCCTTGATTTTTTGGCATTTTTTGAAAGAGACGAGGGCTGACTTACCTGAGTTACCTGTGTCAGCTGGTCATAAGGATTACTTTCAGCAATGGGATCATCAGTGTCATTTGAATCATCCTTGTTGTGATAATCAGAGTCAACAGTATCCACTCCAAACTCTACATCATTGAGCAATGGTAGAAACCTGTTTTGTAGGATCTTCTGCTGAGAGTAAAAAAATGTTTTAGCTGCAGAGAGTGAATTGAAAGGGGAGAGAAAGTTACCGGATTTGATTGGGATATCATCTCTAGCATTTTTTAGGCCCTTTTTGATAGGAGTGAAGCCATCAGCTGAAACCAATGTGGGGGTAGGATAGTGTCTGATTCCTGGAGGAGCAGATTTAGAGCCAGGAGCTAGAACATCATTCTGAGGGGACACCGTTATCATAGAACTCATACTGGAGGTGCTTATAATATGAGGATTGGGTTCTGAAAACTGGGCAGTCATATCTTCAGGAGCCTGATCAGGGACTTGATAGGATAATCTAGAAACCATAGGAACCTGATTTTGGGTAGTAACATCAGTAGGCTTTGAAGTTGAAACTTCAGGAGTTGGAACATCTGTAGAAACTGGAGTAGGAGTAGCAGGCTTATACACTTCTGGGTTGTTGAGAGTATTTGTATGAGCCACAATTTTCATCTGAGGAGTAGTGGGAGCAACATGGATCTTTTCGATAAAATCATTTGTATCCGAGTTTGGATTTTCCACTGGATCCAAAGTAGTATCATTAGGGAAAGTATTTCCAGTTGGCATCCATTTAGGTGAGGAGACTTGAGGTTTATTGGGAGGGACATAGTGAGGTTTTTTTTTGAGAGCCTTGGCTTCAGGACAGAAGGATTCCTCATGACCTATTCTAGAGCATCTGATGCAGTACGGTGGGACATTTTCATACTCAACCTTGCATTTTACATGATTCTTCACAGTACCAAGTCTAATGAAAGGCTTTCTAGGCTTCAGTAAGTCAAATTCTACACATACTTTGATTACAGAAGGGCGAGTCAAGCCCTCTGTAGCTACATCCATCTTAATATAAGCACCAATTGTGTTTCCTACATCCTCTATTGTACCATTATTATAGAAAAAAATAGGGATGTCATGGATGGTTACCCAGAGAGGCACAATGGATGATTCCGTATGGGGAGAAAAATCAGGAGTCCAGCGCAGAACCTTCATCGGCCAGCCATTGAAAATCCACATACCCTTGATCCAACAACGCTGGAAATCTTCCATCAGTTCGAATCTGATCAGTACATGCTTGTAATCGATGGAGCCCAACTGGTATTTTCCTTGAAAGCCGACAGTTTTGAAAGAGTATTCCAGTTGCTCCATTGTCGGTCTTCCCCTTGTGAATTTGCCGATGAGAGCATTCGAATAATGAGCAGAGAGGATTTGGACTTGTTCTTCAGTGTATATGCAGGCCATATCACCGAGAAATTCTCTTTTGGGATTCAAATTGGGATTGTTTGGGAGAGAGCATAGTGGTGGAGATCTGTATGAGACTGTTGAGGTGAAAGATCTAGGCTGGGCTGGGTTTTGCGGGGAGATTGGGATGGAGGAGGATGGTGGCGGCGCGGCGGTATGCGGTGGCTCCGCCATCGGCGGAGCACAAAAACAACTGTTTGGAGACGTTATCAGATACTGTTTACTGGAATCTGCCCGTTTTCTTCACCTTTTGGGCATAATAGGGGCGCGTGAAAAATACCAGAGAGAAAGGGATCAAATTATTAGAGAGAGAAGAAAGGAGCACATGCGAGAGAAATGTTGTTTCATTTATAAAATCTGGAACGTTGTTGCTTATTTTCAGAAATTAGGACACCGTTAATTTTTGTAAAAAAATGATGAAAAACTGTGTTCAAACAACCGTTTCTCTTTATGCTAATCTTAAATTTAAAAAAATCTCTATTTTGATCTGTTGGATTTGCTCTGTTATTAGTTATAGGAAAATTACATTAAGTGTATAATAAAAATAAAAATTGCTATTAAGGGCATGAATTTTTTTAATATTCCATTTAAGCAAAGTTTTAGATTAGACCTACTAAAAATTTCATGCGTGGCGCGTTTGTATGGTCTGCGTAAAATGTTTAAGTTGCTTTAATAAACGTGTGTTGGGCCTCGATGTAAATGTACGATTTTACCTCCGTCACTCAGCTTGCATATCATGTTTCACGTGTGATTTGACCACAATACTTCAAATTTGGAAATAAATAAAAAATCTCTAAACTTCATCCCTATGAACTTTCATCTTTATTTAGTTTTTTCCTAGTTCAAATGGTCTTTTGGACGAAATTTTTATTAGTAAATACAATCAATTTTGGCCCTGTTTACCAGAGTTTATCTATAGATCAGTTCAGTTCAGTTCAGTTCAGTGAAATGTAATTTGATGAAATTCAGGGTAATTCAGTCATGCTGATTCCATTTTTCAATACATCAATTTTACTTCAGTTCAGTTCAGTTCAGTTCAGTTCAATTCAATTCAATTCAGTTCAGTTCATATTAATAATATTAATTCATATTAATCTATGAAACATTTTTTTAGTTTATAATATTAATAATTCATTAATTAAGAAAACCAATTAATAAGCATGCATGCACGCACGCACGTGTTATAATTCATAGATTTCATGCACGTTCACTTATAAAGTAGTCGAATACACTATATGCATCAAAATGATGGTCTGTTTTTAGTTATATTAACGAAATCAATAACACAAAAAAATATTTTATGTAAATTATAAATAAAAAAATATTTCTTTAACCTGACAATTATTAGCATGCACGCATTTGTCATAAATTAAGAAAATCAATTAATATATTAAACATGTACGCACGCACGTGTTATAATGATGTACGTGCGAAAAAAAGACTGGCAAACCAAAAAAGCAGCCCTTGGTTGATATGCAACGTTGATATGGTACATTAATAGCAATATCCATCAATTAATCTCTTACTTTTTGCTTCATTCGAATATTCGTATTATGATACGTATATCCGATTAATATTAGTTGTATATACTAAAAACATAGAATTCATTTCATTTATATCTATAAATTGATAAAATCTCTGATAAGTATCCCTTGCTCACTCAAGTTGATATTCAAATCTGTGTGATATGTCTCAAGATGATACATAGATGGGTCTGGACGCAGTAACGTACCATAAACACTGTTTGCAGTGGTTGCGCAGCTGAGAGCAATCTATCGTAACAATCTCTCATATCTCTCATGTCCTAACAAACAAAGCAGATACAAACCATTAGAGATAAAATGGAAAATCATGATGGAGACAACCTTGTAATCATTACGAATATCCGATTAATGTTAGCTAAATACACAAAAAATAAAAATTTCATTTCATTTCTATCCATAGATTGATAAAATTTCGCTGAATATATGCTCATTCCCTCTACCACTCAATAGGATATAATATAACTTGAAAAACAAGTAACCCATCCACATACACGCGCGTGTGAGTGCACGCGCGTGTAAACGCCCTTGGCGTGAACGCTCTCGCGCGTGCACAAATCTTTCGTGACTTATTTTGTAACCACACATGAATAAATATTTTTTAATATATTTTAGTGAACCGAAAAAATTTAAATATGTTTAACTGAATTGAAAAAAATTTGTATATATTTAACTGAACTGAAAATATTTTAAAATTTATTATATATCATTGTAATTTATAGTAAAAAGTAACATTTAGACCCTGATTGCTAGAGTTTATTTCTTGTTATACTGAACTGAAATTAATTTAATTGAACTGAAATTAATTTGATTATATTTGATTGAACTGAAATAAATTAAATAATAACTGAACTAAAATAAATTTAAATATATTTAATTGAACTGAATAAACCTCCAACTAATTCCTCTAATTTTCACGATTTTTCCTCTTATTACATAAACCTTTGGCACTGTAAAGCATGAATTTAGCTTATGCAGTCTTGTTTAAGCGAATCAAGCAAACCGCCTGTTAGCATATATATTAGATTAGATATTATTTAAGGGTATTATTGTCATTTCCTAGTCTTCTATATATTGTAAGAACTCAAGAACTTGATCCTATTGATTCCTAATGGAGACATGAGTTTCTCCCAAAATTTCCTCCTTTCTAATCTTCTAATCTTATGAATATGTTAGATCTTCACATGGTATCAGAGCTTGGATTGGTGGGTTGTTGAAAAGATCAAAATCTCAAACTCTTGAAGTTGGATTTGCGAAGAACAGATATTTTCGGATTTGCTGCAACAGCTTTGGTATAATTCGATTATCTCCAAATCCGACCGTTAGATTTTGCTCAATTTTTGATATGATGTTCCCAAGTCACTGTTCTACAATCTGAACGGTGGAGATCAAGTTTGGAGGTCGGGAAGTACTCCAGATCTGAGACGGACAGAGCTGTGCAGTTTTGGTTTCGTTTTTTTTTCAACTCTTGTGAGGTAGTCTCAATTCTTATCTTGATTTGTGGATGTTATTTTTGTATGGGTACTTGTTTTTTCCTTAATGATTTGGAGTTTCTTGGATGAATTTGGTGGATACGCCCATTTGGAGAATTAGTATTGATTTGGGGTTCAATTAGACATTGTTGTTTGAATAATTTGTGCTTGTGAGTTGTTGATTTTGAGTCTTGGGGTTATTGTTGGAGCTATTGTTGGAGTTGTTGTGGTTCAGATTTGTTGGTTTTAAGGCTTGAAACTATCATGACATCTCAGATTGTAGTGGTTGTAAGCTAGCAAAGTTTTCAGCATTGCCCTTTCAGAGAAGCATTTCATCATCTCTTGCTCCTTTTGATCTTGTGCATTCTGATGTGTGGGGTCCTTCTCCTGTGCCTACTAAAGGTGGTTCTCGGTATTATGTTTCATTCATTGATGATTTTACTCGTTATACATGGGTTTTTCTTATGAAACATAGATATGATTTTCTTGAGATTTACCGTGAATTTAGAGCTCTCATAAGAACACATCACTCGGCAGTCATTAAATGCTTTCGATGTGATTTGGGGGGTGAGTTCACTTCTAATGCTTTTTGCCAGTTGCTAGCTTCTGATGGAACTATCCGTCAAACCTCTTGTACGGATACTCCTCAACAGAATGGTGTTGCTGAAAGGAAACACCGTCACCTTGTTGAGACTGCTCGTTCCTTCTTGTTGTCAGCTGAGGTTCCTAAAGTTTTTTGGGGAGAAGCCATTCTTACAGCTGTGCATGCCATCAATAGGATTCCAACCTCACATAATTCAGGTTTGTCACCCTTTGAGAAACTGTATGGGCATGCACCTGATTACTCTTCTTTGCGTGTTTTTGCCTGCACTTGCTTTGTTCTCCTACCTCATGTGGAACGTTCTAAGCTATCTCCTAAATCAGCTTTGTGTGTCTTTTTGGGTTATGGTAGTGGTCAGAAGGGATATCGGTGTTTTGATCCGGTCAAGCAGAAATTGTATGTTTCTCGTCATGTTGTGTTTCTGGAGCATATCCCATTTTTCTCGGTTCCGTCTAGCTCACATCATTTGACTCAGTCAGATCTTATTCGTATTGATCCTTTTGATGTTGGCACCGATGATATTCCTCCAGCAGATTATGATCATTTGGTTCCAGACCCAAATGCTCCTCCGATATCTCCTTCTGTGCCTCCTCTACCATCTCCTGTGCCTCCTTTACCATCTCCTGACATTGTGATCGATCCTCCACCTCTTCGTAGGTCCACTCGTATTTGCAAGTCTATACAGAAGCCTGATTTTGCTTATTCCTCTTACTCCTCCTCGTTTACCTCTTTCCTCGTGTCTATTCATTCTTTGTCTGAGCCTGCATCCTATAAAGAGGCTGTTGTTAACCCTCTTTGGCAGCGTGCTATGGCTGAGGAACTTGCTGCTCTGCATCAGACTCACACTTGGGATTTGGTACCCTTACCTTTGGGAAAGCACACTATTGGTTCTCGTTGGGTCTATAAGATTAAGACCAAGTCTGATGGATCTGTTGAGAGATACAAGGCTCGCCTTGTTGCCAAGGGTTATTCACAGGAGTATGGGATGGATTATGATGAGACTTTTGCTCCTGTTGCCAAGATGACCACCATTCGTACTATGATTGCAGTTGCCTCTGTTTCTCAGTGGAACATTTCACAAATGGATGTTAAGAATGCGTTCTTGTATGGTGATCTTCACGAGGAGGTTTATATGACTCCTCCACCCGGTGTAGCACATGAGCCAGGGCATGTTTGTAGGCTTCGCCGGTCTCTTTATGGACTCAAACAGGCTCCTAGAGCTTGGTTTGAGAAGTTCTCCACTGTGATATCCTCTCTTGGCTTTCGTTCCAGCTCTTATGACTCTGCCTTGTTCATTAAAAATACAAGTAAGGGTCGTATTCTCCTCTCTTTGTATGTTGATGATATGATTATTACTGGAGATGATTGTGAGGGGATTGAGTTGTTGAAGCGTGATTTGGCTTATTATTTTGCTATGAAAGATTTGGGTGTGCTCCGTTATTTTCTGGGTATTGAGGTTGCTTCTTCTCCTAAAGGCTATTTGTTGTCTCAATCGAAGTACATAACTGATCTTTTTGAGCGTGCCCGTCTTACTGACAACAAGACGGTTGACACTCCTCTTGAGACTCATGCTCACTACTCTTCGGATGATGGGATTCCTTTGCCGGATCCCACCCTTTATCGTACTGTGGTTGGTAGCTTGGTTTATCTTACAGTGACTCGCCCCGATATCGCTCATGCTGTACATGTGGTTAGTCAGTTTGTCACTGCTCCTACATCGGTTCATTGGGCTGCTGTTCTTCGCATTCTCAGATATCTTCGGGGCACCCAGTTTCGTTGTCTCCTCTTTCCTTCATCATCATCATCTTTGGAGTTGCGTGCTTATTCTTATGCTGATTGGGCTGGTGATCTTGAGGATCGCAAGTCCACTACCGGATTCTGTATTTTTCTTGGCGACTCCCGTATTTCTTGGAAGAGTAAGAAACAGGATGTCATCTCTCGCTCTTCTACGGAGGCTGAGTATCGTGCCATGGCATCGACTACTGCTGAAATTGTTTGGTTGCGTTGGTTACTCTCTGATTTTGGAATCAAACTTACTCGTCCCACGCCGCTACATTGTGATAATCAGAGTTCAATTCACATTGCACGCAATTCGGTGTTTCATGAGCGAACCAAGCACATTGAGATTGATTGTCACTTCACACGCCATCATTTGCAGCTTGGTACTATCTCTCTGCCATTTGTTCCTTCTTCTCTCCAGATTGCAGATTTGTTCACGAAGGCCCACTCCGCTGCACGCTTCCGTTTCTTATCTGACAAACTCTCGATGCCTATTGCTGTGGCATCGTGAGTTTGAGGGGGGATGTTAGCATATATATTAGATTAGATATTATTTAAGGGTATTATTGTCATTTCCTAGTCTTCTATATATTGTAAGAACTCAAGAACTTGATCCTATTGATTCCTAATGGAGACATGAGTTTCTCCCAAAATTTCCTCCTTTCTAATCTTCTAATCTTATGAATATGTTAGATCTTCACACCGCCAAGTTGCGATCTCCTCTACAACTCCCTAATCTCCTCTACAACTCCCGACCATTAATCTCCCTTGCCGGTCAAATTCCTTACGCCCTGGATTGTCATGGAAGGGGACGAATTAATAGTCAAGATAGGTAAATCATGAATTTGTATCTCATTACAATCAACATGGATTGTGTATGAACAACTTGTACCTCAAACAATGGTCGAGTATGGTTTTTTTTTTTGATGAATTACTAGTTGGGCTCACCCGCACGTTGTGCGGTATATTTGATCACTTTTTAATAACTATTTAAATATTTTAATTTATATAATAAATTTAAATGATTGTAGTATTTGTACTAAGATAGTGATATGAAATATTAGGTGAAATCAAACCAAATTTTGAAAATATGATAATATATATGTATATTATATGTTTTACATTATTGAACGAAATGAAAATTAAAAATTAATTAAAAATCTAATAATGAACCATCTCCCAAGCATAATAGACAAAATATTCCTATTCTATTTCAAACGAACTGAACCAAACAAAATATATTTAAGGTGTACTTGACCACTAAGTTTCGATTTTCTAAGAAGTTTTATCGTTGTATATTAATTCAAATTATTACAATTATCCTACCGTTTATTATTTTTATACAATTGAAAAACATAACTAATTTTCTTAAGAACTCTTCATTCATGAATGACTCTTCCTTGCTTAATCTTCAATATTTAACCGTCAACAAAATCTTCACGGTAGTATATATTTAGGAAAAACTCCATCGCAAAATATATTATACATAAGCTAGCATGAACATTGACGGATTTGAGCTGGTATATTTATAGTAAAGTCAATAAGAAAATTAGTTATTATGAAATCCAATATTGAGTTTCCTTTTTAATTTTCAGAGCACATCCACAAAGCTGTAGATTGTGTGATTGTGTTAGCTTCCTCAAAACAATTAGATAAATATATATCAATCTTAGATTCTTAGCAATGACTTTTAAAAAAATTAATCTTTGCAGTTAGTTTGGTAAAATGAAAATATTCCATACTCGAAATAGTGTATATATCTAAATATATAATATGTAAAATTCAATAAATAAATAAAATGTATTTACATACATTAAATTTAGGTTAAACAAAATATTTCATAATATGCACAATATCGATAACATTTACATTTCTAGCACAATCATCATCAAAACGAAAATAGAGTTATATAAACATAACATAGTACCATTCAAACATTTGAGGAATCTAAATGAAATTGCTAATTATTAAGAAAGGTTTCAAATCAAACACTATATCAAGAAAAATTCAAAAAAAAAATTTAGTAGAAAGAATTCATACCAACATCAAACACAAGCACAAGAATATATAAAAATATAATGCCGACAAAGAATCGATTTTCGCAAAACAATAATAATAATATACTCAAACATAACAAAACATGAAAATATTTAATTTCACCAAATTTAGAATACAAAATATGTTTAATTGCTAATAATAAAGAAAGGATCCACAAAACAATTATGAACACCTTCATATTGCACAGAACAGAAAAGTGAACTTAATTACGGATGAAATTCTAAACAATTATGCTTCACAACATTGAATCCAACTCAACCCAAAACTTGTTACAAATGAAATTCTAAACAATGAACTCTAAGCATCACCTGAAGTAAAGGAGATCACTTTTATTTCCTATTTGTGCAGATTGAACATCTTAGAAGCTTACAAATTGAACATCTTTTAGCATAAATTATGGAGTAGAATGTCAATACCTTTCTGATAAGCTCCTAGCACCAAAAAATTGTTTTGATCGACATAGACAAAGTGCTTAATAGACAATAAAAAAATTATAAAACAAAAGATTAAACACAAGCCATCCCTAAGCTCTTGAACCATAAAAACTAATAAGGAAAATAAATAATTGAAATTAGAAATCACGTGTATTGACATTAAAATTTTGCTCCTACATATGACGGTAGTATTTAATAAGAACAATATAGATATAAATATCATACCATCAACTCACCCGGAGAAGAAGAATGCATCAAGAATAAGGCGCACCAAGAGTATCAAAATTATTTGTCCCGGGGATCATAGGATTTTTTACTTCATCTTCATCGCAAGGGGTATGTTTCATGTTCATTAATATAATCATCCACAATGTGGGTGATTACAATCAATATTGCATATTAATTAAATATGGCACGCTAATTATTTACATGGCAGCTATACAAAATTATAAATTTTTTGCTCAATATTGCATATTAATTAAATATGGCATGCTAATTATTTACATGGAAGCTATACAAAATTATAAAAATTTTGCTCGATCCTATACCAAATTACTAATTTTGAATTAACTTTTAATCATTTTAAAATATTTAGAAAATATTTACGTGATTTTTTATAATTACTACCATATTTAAGTTGACTGCAATACGAAACGACGTCGTTTATTCCACACACTTTTTGAAATGAATAACTTTTCAAGTTTCCTTTAGGGATGAGTCTCAAACTTTAAACGGTAGGCTATCAGAAGTAATATTCTTCTAATTTAGTTTTGCATGTAGAAAATTAAGAATTTACTAGATATCTATCTTTCATTGTCTCTCTGCATTATTATGATTAGATTAATTGCTTGTTGTTCTTGCCGTTGAGTTTTCCGGCCAAAATTCTGGCGGCTTATAAGGTTGTGATTCATAGTATTTTTTCGGAAATGGCCTGTGATTAATTGTTGACTAATTATCACATCCATATTTGTGTGTTTTTAGAAGTTTCGCCGAAGAGATTTACGTGATAAATACGCATTGAGGTTTTGGCGAGAAGAAATTTAACAAAAAGAAAACTTTAGCATTCTCTCCACAACCATATTTTGCATAGATGGAGTACTATTTCGAAACCGAAATTATTCAAACCTCGGTATTTTTAAAGTATCACTTAAATTTTGATGGGTATAAAATCTTGAATTTGATACGAAGTGATACTTTTAGTAAATTGACTCGATTCCAGTTTTCACGTTAATCTTAAATTTGATTGGAAAAATGAATTAAATACATGAGTCATCATTTTCATCTGAAAAGCACCACTATATATTTTCTCATCACTATTTTCACTTATTGAGAAGGATAAATTAGGCCCTGTTTACCAGAGCTTATCTGTAAATCAGTTCAGTTCGGGTTTTTTCTTCCTTGATACAATGGTACATAGGTTAAAAGGTTCAACTAATTTTGCTCTGTTTCTGTGTGCTGAAAATGTATGATTCGAATTTTAGTGGTTTTCTGTGTTTAGGGCTTTTCATTCTTGATGCATGTGAGGTTAAAAGGTTTAAACTTTTTGGATTTTTGTTTATGTAGTGTAAATGTATGATTCATATGTTAGCGGCTTTTTGTATTCAGGGTTTTCCCTTTATGATACATATCATGTTCAAAGATTCAACCTCTTTGACTTTGTTTCTATGTGGTGAAAATGGATGATTCATAAGCTAAGACAAACCCTATAAACATGCCTTGTTATCGTCAACTTGTTTATTTTCATTTAGGCCCGTATCATTTGGAGTTTAGTTTTTAATTAGTTCAGTCAGTCTAAATGAGCATGTCTTTTAATTTTGTTATTCCATGAGCATTGTACACGTGTTTGAATTTAGTGGATTCATGCTGACAGTGTTCTGAACATTAAAATTTGATAGATGGATTCTCCAGCACGACCTTCCAATGGAACTGAGGATTCTGCAGCTCGATTAGAACGCGCAAAACAAGATCTGGCAAGCTTGGTTTGTAGGTGTGATTTTCCACCTGATTGCTTTGCTGGCCCTGATGCCAAGTGGTTGTTTCGATATATGCCTACATCGGATGTATTGGGGGACTTCGACCATATCAAAGCTGGATGCCTGAAGTTTTATGAAAGAGATGCAATTCGCATTAAGAATGCTCTGGCCAATGCAAATGCCAAGATGAATCTCTCTGTGGAGACGTATGTGAATGGGATGTGGGATCACTATGTGTGCCTCAAAACTCACTTTGTTGATGAAAATTTTATACACAGAAATTGGGTCCTTATGTTTAAAAGGTTGTATTGAGAGACACTTGCTGAAGACATATGGAAATGTCTCGAGGACTTTGGAATCAGTGGCAAGGCTGCTTCACTTGCTCTGAAGAGCTTTGGTCTTGATGATGAGACAGTGAAGCAAGTTAAGGATCTCATTCAGGAAAGGAGCCAGGTGCTAGTTGGTGGTAAGCTATTTTATGCGCAATGTTGTGCTCAGTTGCTGTCTTCAATGGCACAGAAAGCAGTGAACGAGGTAACATTTGATATCATTCATAAGCTTCAGATGCTCTCTTCGTGGGGAAGATCTGAGCCTTTATGACGCATAACTCATCACAAGTTAAAGCAGGGCTTAAGAATGCTAGCAGCTGGAGAATACGACGACATAGATCCTTATTATCAAAAGTACTTGCTTTTTGCAGAAGAGTGTGAGGAAGCTGAAGGAGTTACCAAGCTAGTTGACATGGTAGATGCTCATGTTTGACAGAACATGAGTGTAGCTGCTGTCGTGTTAGAGATTGTTCGCAGCCTCTACGACAGTTATCTGGCCAGCACTCCTCCCCAGCCAAAGGCTTCAAAAAGTGATGACCTTGAAAGTGGAGATTCCAGCTCAGAAGATGAAGAGACTGAGATTGATGAAGATGAAGAGAAAGTTGCAGAAAAAGAAGGCAGTGAAAATTGTGTGAATTCCAGTGTAATAGTTCTCTTACAAGAATACCAGGAGTTTGTACAAGTCCAGGCTAGTAACAAGCAGCCTGCTGGATCTGAACTGGACAAGTACTTGGAAGAACCAGTGGTTGCTTGGGGCAATGGCTTCGATCTGATGAAATGGTGGAAGAGAAAGAGTCAGAAACATCATGTTCTTTCGAGGATGGCTCGTGATCTTCTGGCTATCCCATTTATGCTTACAACTTCATATGATGGGTATTACAGTGAAGATCAGGATGTTGATACTCGCATGCTATCGTCTGAGCCTGATTTGATCAATTTGTTGAGCTGTACCCGAAGTTGGAACCGGTGAAGATGTTTTGGCAAGAGGAAGTTTGGACAGCAGTTTCTTTTGGTATTTTGTTTGGTTAATCTTCCACTCTATTAGTATTATGTTACACAGTCTCTAGTATTATTAGTATCTATATTGTTAAAGGATTTTGGCTGTTTTGTTGCAAACTATCTGGTGTAAGGATTTTGGCTGTTTTCTTTTATGGATTTGCTCTTTTTTATTACACAACTGGCCATTTCTCATCAGTTGCTCTCTTGTAAAACAGCAAGATGAGTGGTTAGATCATTTGTAAAAACTGGAACCTTGTTGCTCTTTTTGGTGCACATTTGCCCAATTCTCATCAGTTGCCCTATTGTAATACAGCAAGATGAGTGGTTAGATCATTTCTAAAAGATTTACCTTATCTTAATGGAACTTTGTTACTTGTTAGTGAAATGTGAAAAATTATAGAACACCGCTAATTTCCGGAAAAGAAGTGTATATCGGGATAGATCACCTTTCAACCTAATGTAACATTGAAAAGTCATACTCCTATACTCAAACCTATCATCTTAAACAAAGCTACAAGATGGCCTGATGGTGTAACGATTCTTTAAGGACATACACAGTCCTGATGTTGCTGCAGCCATGTACATTGGAGCATCATTCACTAGTCCTGATGTTCCCTCCTGACACAGGGAGCATTCTCGGAGAGCTGCTCTCTACACAATAGATTCTCTGCAAATATCACCATTCCACACTTTGCATGATGAAGAGCTTTGTGGAACGCTTATCAGTCACTCTCGCTCTCAGATATGTATCTCTGAGGACTGAAAGGTTGATTCCGGGCTGAGAACTCATCCTGGACGGGTTCATCTCTTCCAGACATTGGAGCAAATGCTACAAATTGAACATTGAACATCATTATTTTGCTACTTAAACAGCGGTCAAAAGAGAAATATATAAGCTAAATAATTACTCGCATCAACAGATTAAACACACATTTTTACGTTACAGGACAAGTTCAGTACAAGCAAGATATACTTTAGGCTATTCCCCCTCAAGGGTCAAGTTTACAGCTAAATCTGGCACGAAAAAATTAAATTATGGAAGTGACACTTATTAACTTTCTTTATACAATCATTAACTTGTAGTTGGAGTTCTTAGTCTTTTTGCTAAAGCAGTTGAAATATTAAGCATGTAAAACATATTGAAAGGTCCTGGGTTCGAAGAACTAACCCTTATCTCTCATTCTTTGCTCGCGGTCATATTCAAACTTATCACGAACTTGACTGCCATTCTGCCAAGGGTCCCTACGAAGAGGGGGAGACTTTTGCCATGTTTCTCCTTCCCTGTTTCTTCCCATTCCCTGGTCCTGCATATGAAGAAACGTGAAAACTATATTTGGATTGGGGGGGAAAATGCATAGGGCAGTGATGTGAAGGTTCAGTTAAATTTGTTCAAAAAGAGTCTGATACATGAAGTAGGAGTTACAAAAATAGCAGAACAGGAAATGTGTGAAGCTACAAGGTAAATTGGTGCTGAGTGCTGACATATTGAAGTGAGAAAAAAACTGAATCACCTGATGCTAAATCACACAGCCTATGAGTAAATAAGACAGAAATACGATAATTCCAAATATGAAACCAGCTCATCCACCATCCTAATCCAACGAACAGAAAATCTAGGGCCAAAAACGACAATGAAAAGTGGCATAGGAACACCATTTACGACTGAACTCTGAAACAAGGAACATTTCTACTGGACAACTGTCCTAACATCAGATGTATTAAAGCGAGTGAAGCGAGATGAAATAACGTGCAAGCTAAAAAGTACAATAAGACACATACCGTAAATTGTATAGAACGGTTCATATATTGTTCTGGCCGGTTCGTAAATGGTTCTGGACGGTTCGGCCTTCTCCTGCAGCAAGATGAAACATGAATAAATGATCCGTCGACAACAGATAAGTAAAATGCACAAATGCACTGGAAGATTGAAGCAAACCTGTTTGGATTAAAATCTTCATCGTCATCTTCGGCCGACTCATAGTTAGCATGATCCTGAGCCAGCTTCCTGGAGAACCCCTCGTCCCAGTAAAGCCTCTCCCAATTTTCCCTGAGCTCATTATACAATTCCATATACCTTTTACACCATGGTTCATGTTCCTGCAAAACCAAATGATAAATCCTTCACTGAGGACATTTATCAAACAGGTGGGATGCAACAAAAGAAAACTAACCGTCTCTTTGAGAACGAGGCGCGTCCGCCGCATGAACTGTTCCCGGAGCTGCTTCCGGCGCTTGTTGGGGATATTATCTCGAGGGATGACGAAGCGCTCTCGAGGCGGCACGTTTTCGCCGACCTCGTGCATCTCGCCGTCGACTGCCCACCACTCGGATTTGTCTCTGTCGGCTTTGTTGAGTAGATTTGACGGGGAGAACTTGGACCTCCTCCGGTTATGCGGCGGCGGGTGGGCCCGAGCGCCGTCGGTTCTGACGTACCGGAGTTGCAGAAGGTGAGGGTTTGTGAGTTTGGGGAGAGTGTCGAAAATCGTTTTCTGAATGCGCTTTGATAACGAAAGCATCGCCATTTCTGTATCAAGCTTCTGAGTTATGAGTTCTGATTTATGACTGGAACATAATTTTTACCTTTTGATGTTAACGAAATTTTGCTCGTTTCTACTTTCTACAGTAGGGTTTCCAGTAGGGTTTTAACAAACCTTGACGCATGAAATAACAGTTATTGGTTGAATTACATGACACCTCATTTTGAGTGAAATACATTATGGCCGGTTTACTAGAGCTTATTTCTTGATGTACTGAACTGAACTGAATTGAACTGAATTGAAGTGAAAATTGATGTATTGAAAAATGGAATCAGCATGACTGAATTAACCTGAATTTCATCAAATTGCATTTTCACTGAACTGAACTGAACTGATCTACGGATAAGCTCTGATAAACAGGGCCAATATATCCTTCTTATTAAAATATTTTATACATAATGCTCAATAAATTAATACGGACAAACCAATAGATTCTTTGATTAGAAATCTGTCCATTTCAGTATATTTATGTTTAATGTCTTTCAATTGCTTTTCACTTTGATGCTTGTTTTTGTAGAGAGTCAATTGATGTACCAATATGGCAATAATAATATATGTTGTTACTCTTCATTGTAAAAGGTAGGAATTATGGACACCGACCACATTACTAACACGCTAATGTTTAATGTGCAATTTGTGACTTTTAGAAGATAAATCAAAGATTAAAATCGTGTTTCCTCAAAGAATATAATATTACTACATTCAAATAACTTGAACAAGAATATAAGTACAATCTTGTACTCCTATAATAAATCGAGAATAAAACATTGAATCAATCAATCACTTAAATCGGAAAAACACATAATGTTGAAAGAAATGAATATAATGGAGGAAGTCATTTACAACTACACTTATTAGTGAATAGCATTTATAAAGTTGAATTATGGTAATAGTGATAATCGCTCAACTAGATGATGTGTGAGTCGTGATTATTAACCTTTACTTTTATGTTATTAAAAAAGAAATACTTCATCTGTCCCAACTCAAGCTGCACAAGTTCATTTAGTCAAAATTGAATATTTTCAACATTTAAATTGAACTAGTATTAGTAATCAAATATGATCGTATGAGATTTTGTTAGATTCGTTGTAACATGTACTTTCATAATATCGAAATTTCATCATACATAATTATACATATATAAAGATATTGATGGTCAAAAAAATTTGGTCAATCAAAAAATGTCAATTTGTGCAGTTATAGGTGTGACGGATGAAGTATCATTTCATTTCATCAAAAGTAATGATTTTGCAATAAAATAGACAAACCACTTCGTGAAAAGAGCAAGACTGTAGCGGTTCCAAATTCCTCACGCACCACTTGACCAGTTGACCACCACTACCTTCTTTCTTCCCGCCTTCCTCAACACACTAATTAGAAACCCCAGGCCCAGGCAAACCAACTCTTGCAGTTGCAGAGAACCAGTAGGAAGAAGCCATGTGCGGAAGAGCTCGATGTTCCATGAGGCCCGACGATTTCCCCAGAGCTTGTCACCTCGCCGGCCGCCCCGTTCGCCATGTCGACATGAACAGGTTTTCAAATCTTGTTATTTGCTCATTTCACCTTCAACGCCTGAATACTATTCACTTGACGATTTATGCTTCTGGTTTTCAGGTTCCGGCCGTCTTACAATGTTTCTCCCGGGTTTAATTTGCCGGTGATTAGGAGGGACGACGGTTCCGGCGCCGGCGGCCACGGGGACGGTGGAGGCCAGCAGGAAGGAGGAGGGGCTGTACTGCAGTGTATGAAGTGGGGGCTTATTCCTAGCTTCACTAAGAAGACTGAAAAACCTGATCATTACAGGATGGTAAATTTTTGCAGTCCCCTTTTGTTTTAGAAGATTTATTGATCATTTTGTGCTGGATTTTGAGCTTCCTGTAGGTTTAATTTGACAAAGTTCAGTTTTAGCCGCTGTGTTTGATTTTTTTTTGGCTCTGTAAGATTTTAAAATACCAATTTTATCTCGTTGTGTTTATTCATTCCATTAAAGTCACTGCATTCAGCAAATGCTTTCTTAGTCAAATTCCTGTAGAAATGACTGCATTAGTTTGCTGTTTGATTGTTGAAGTAAATCGAGTGTCATTTGTTTTAGTATTTTGGTGTATAGAGTAATATTTCCTTACCTGAATATGCTGTGCATAGATCATTTTATCCACTCTCGAGTTTGTTGAGTAATACTTTGTTTTGCTTTATGCGTGTTATTATGTTGAGAAATACACATTTATGATTTTGTAGTGTTAAGTGTAAAACTTAAGGCTTTCTATTTCAGTTCAATGCACGGAGTGAATCACTAAGAGAGAAGGCTTCTTTTCGCCGCCTTATTCCCAATAACAGATGTTTGGTTTCTTTTGAAGGGTATGTCAGTTTGTGCAATAACACAGTGATGTTTTGAGGTTTATAATTTTGAGGGTTTTGTTAAAATCTCAGTACTGTTTGAGTTATTGAATGGCATCACTACCTATGAGTATGTGTTCAGGTTTTATGAGTGGAAAAAGCATGGTTCGAAAAAGCAACCATACTACATATGTTTCAGGGATGGACGTCCTCTGGTATTTGCTGCTCTATTCGACTCTTGGAAAAATGCAGAAGGTAGGCTTCGATTAATTTCTCTTGTATAATTTGATGCTGTTTCCCTGAGTGACAATAAAAGAGATTTCATCACTCTTTCAATTGAGCTTTTGTTTATGTTTAAGTGAAATTTTGGCCTGATCTTCCTTTTTTGCATGCTACTGACTTGCACCTTTTGTGAGTGTGTGTGCGTGTTTTCTGTGTTCCCCCTCTTACTGAATGAATCTTGTTTGCTTATAGGAGAAATCATTTACACCTTCACTATCGTTACTACTTCATCATCATCAACTTTGGAGTGGCTTCATGGTGAGGTTTTATGTTGGGTTTTCTTCATCCAAAACTACACGGGATTATTTTCACATGTTTCAGTAATCAACTTGCATTATTTCGAGATATTGTCAATCACATTATATAAATTTTTATCACATAAATTCTTACCGAAAGAATTGAATTTTCTCGCATAATTGGTTGTTATGGGTTGGTAGACAGGATGCCTGTGATTTTAAGTGACAAGGAATCAACTGAGATGTGGTTAAGTGGATCCTCATCATCTAATCTCGATTCAATCCTTAAACCATACGGAGAGTCAGACCTGGTAGAAATTCTATGCAAGATCATGGTTGTGGTTTTTGTTCTAGTATTCTATGCATTGCTGCATTAGTCTCACAGGCAAGTATTACAGGCATGGCACCCAGTAACGACTGCAATGGGTAAACCTTCTTTTGATGGGCCTGAGTGCATTATTGAGGTACATACCCTTTGTTAAGCTCGAAATTTCTATTGTGAATAGTAGAAAATTGATCTCGATTGTTTACTAGTACTTGAAATACAACTGCAATGCAGATACATTTAAAGAAAGATGAAACTAAGACTATCTCACAGTTTTTCTCCAAGAAAGAAGTAAAGAGCGATCAAGAGTTGGAAGTTGAAACCAGTACTATGAAGGAGGAGCCAATGAGCTTGAAGGAAGAATCTGAAACTGAAAATGATGTTACACCTGATATATCTGAACTTCAAACTAGAGTACCGGAGGTTCCTGCAAAGCGTGAATCCGGTGTGTTAACGCATTCAGAGGATGGTGGTGGTATAGATGAGCGTGATGGCAGTCCAATGAAAAAGAAATGCAGGGGATTCGGCACTGATACGATAGCAAATCTCAAAGAAAGCAGCTCAAAACCATCTTCAGGACAACCTCGTAAACCTGGTACAAGTCCAGGGAAGAAGAAAGCTCCATTTCCTGGTGACAAACAACCGACACTCTTCTCCTACTTTGGAAAGGGTTGAGTCTGATGAAATCCTCAGCTTTTGGTCATTTTGAATGCTCCTGTGAACTACTGAAACAATGTATATCGTCCTCACTGTGCGGCCACTTTTTGCAGTCTTCTCCGAATCAGATTTTCGATGTTAGGCCCAGGAGGAACACTTGTATTATGTTGTACTGGTAGAATGTAGTATCATGATGAAGCTGTTTGCTGATTTTTATTCTTCAGACATAATAGTTGCTGCTCCTGTTAAGCTGATCGTGAAAATGGAGGAAGCTAGATTAGATAGTGTAAAGGATGTTGATTATCTTTCCTCCATAGAGATTCTGATAACTTATCATACTACAACAGAATTGGAACCATGGTAGTAGAGTTATTCGGCAACTAAACCGCCTGCCTTCTTAGCAGCATGGGACTGATATAATGCACATTAGACCGTGGTATTTAGCAGATGGACAAGCACAATTCTACAGCCAGACAATAATTCTAAGCTCTCATCCGAATCCGGCCATTGAGTATTTTCGTGAAAAAAAGGTTTAAGAGAATCAATTCAAGAGGGGATCATGATCTTCATCAGTTCTTATTTTGAGTTGGTTTGCATTAGGAATTACTTAGCATCCTTCTGCATTCTTGGAGATTACACAAAGGCTGGTGATATTACTCGAGCAAGAAACAGGTTTTTCCATCAGCAGAGGAAAATCATGCTATGCACTGAGAGATTCAGTTTCTACTACAGATACAAGATAAGGAATTTCTCCCTGAGATTGTTAATATGCTGGAAGGTTCTGAAAACTGTGCTCTTCTCTCGTTTTGATCAGACAAGGTGCAATTCATTAGCATTCACAGAAGAAATTTGTCTGTATCTCAAAATTTCAACAGAGAAACAAAGCATCATTTAACTTCAACAATCAGATATCAAGCTTAAGCAATCATTCAATAACAAAATGAGTAAGAATACATTTGCTTAATACAATTGAAGAAAGATGAAACTAAGACAGATACAATAGATTGTTAAACCGGAACTATGAAGGAAAAGCACCCAATGCACCTGAACTCCATACTAGAGAATTGTATGCTTGTAGCCTTGTACAATCAACAATGTATCATGGGTATTTGCTTATTTAGATGATAACTTTCTAATTTTTCTAACTGTTATAGTTTCAAATATACACAAGACATAAAAAACCAGAAACACATTGCCCTATTAGGAGTAACAAACAAGTCGATTTCTGACAGGAAAGTGTCTATACTTACACAACAGAAACACACTCGCACAGAAACACATTGCCCCATTATCCTAATAAACAAGTCGATTTCTGACAGATAAGTGTCTATACTTACACAGAAACACACTCGAAGAACATTATGAATCATCAATTCTAGCTAGAAATCAATCAAATTAGACAGCAAAATTTTGACTATCAGCTTCGAAATTCTTTTGCCATCCCAATCCTACCCAAAAACTCCATCTTGAACATGGACAAGGCTTCTTAACTCACAGTGTAAACAATGTTTCCAGCAAAATAAAATAAACCAATGCATCAAAATGTAGCAGTGTGATCATCATACGAATGTAGCAATGATTTTTTCTAATATATTATAACAAGAAAGTAGCTTACTAATACAGATATGATCTTCTTCTCTAAAGAATCACCGAATTACAAAGCTCGGATATCGGAATTCCTGCATCAAAATCAAAATCCTGCTCCGCTGCTCTTCAGAATGGAGCCCAACGTTCCCAGCACAGCAAAGGCCAACAGCGGACTAACGTCAAGTGTATCGAAAATCGGCGGGATGATGTTCCTGAACAGATTCAGGTAAGGATCGCAGAGGTCCCTAACCGCCGAGAACGGCTGCCGTTCCCACGGGATGTTGGGGAACCAGCTGAGCAAAACCCTAACCATCAGAACCCCGCTGTAGATGTCCAGCCACTTGGCCATTCCGGCAGCCACCACGGTGAACGGCGTGTTCAGTGAGGTGGAATCGTCCGCAACCGCGGCGAAGAACGCCGGTCCCACGGAGTTGACTATGGGCTTCTTCAGCGGCAGCGCGAGGGTGAGGATTCTGCCGGCCAGTGCCTTCGCGGCGGCTATCGCGATTGCCAGGAGCGTGGTCACGGTCCGAGTTGACCCGGTGAGTAGAGAGGGAGTAGGGTTTAAGGCATCGGGGGAAGTTGGAGGTGAAGCGGAAGCGGAAGCTCGAACTGCTAGGACGGCGCTGCGGCGGGAGAGGGATGGCGCGTGGGTTAATCGGATGGATACGGATTTGGGTGCGAAGGCGGAGGTGGTTGGGGTGGGGGCTCGGCGGAGAGAGGCGGCAGCGGCGGCCCTGGGGCGGCAGGCGAAGAGGGCGGCGGGGTTTTGGAGGATTAAGGTTTGAGTGGCCATTGTTGTGGGAAAATCCGAAATCGGCCAACGAAACCGTCTGACGGAATTGAACTTAACTTTGGCCAAAATCGCTATGTTGGAGATTGGATGATTCTAGATTTCTTGTTTTAATATCAACCTCCAAATTTGACTTTAATTACATGTTGTGCCCAGGTTGTTCTCTTCAATTGGGAAAATTTCTATTAAAATTAAAATGAGACAAATGTATATTATTATAAAGAGCGTGAAATAATCTATTTATTGTTAAGATGGTTATGATATTTCTATTCTTTACTTAATTAAGAAAAGTCATTTATACTCATTTCCTACCTTATAAAAATTCAGATTTTTAATTAGAGAAGATCTTAGGTTAGGACGAATGATAGTTCATATGTTTGTTAGGTTTGCTAGTGTGTTTGTAAGCTTTGTTTGACCTAACTTGTGTTCATTTGTTTAATATATTTGTTTGTGTGTTTCTAATATTTGTTTGCCATACATTATGTTCATTTGTTTAATACATTTGTTTGTGGTAGGACGGTCTCACTCATGACTTAGTATTCTAATTAATAGGCTTTGTTATCTTGATCTAATTTGTAGTTAGTTCAGTTCAATTCAGTTCAATATGAATATAATTTAATGAAATTTAGATTAATTCAATCATGCTTATTCTTTTTTCAGTACATTTTTTCACTTCAGTTCATTTTAGTTCAGTTCAGTTGAATTCCTTTTATCTTGTTTTCGTTAATAAAAAAAATAACTTTTTAGAGATTTTAGGGGATGGAAAAATCTTTTAGGCCATGTTTGCTATATTTTATTTTGATGAACTGAATGAAATAAATTTTAAATACATTTAATTAAACTGAACTAAATTGAAATAATTTTGAAACTTATCATATATCATTGTAATCTATAGTAAAAAGTAACATTTAATAAAAAGTATTATTGAACTGAACTGAAATTTTTTTAATATTTTAAATTGAACTGAAAAATATAAATACTAAACCGAACTGGAAAAATTTAAATATGTTTAATTGAATTGAAATGATTTGTAGAATAGATATGGACTACATAACCATATATAGTATTATAACCTTACCAAGATTTGTGCATGAGTGTACGTTCAAGCGCGTGCGTTCACGCATACTTACACACGCGCCTACATTTACACGCGCGTCTACATTTACACGCGCACATGAGTCACTCGTCTTTCAAGTTACGTTTTAGCCTATTGAATGCGTAGAGGCGCAGATACTTGGCTACGATTTTAAATTCTAAATTTGTTGGGTATATATAGCTAATATTAATCGAATATTCGTATATGATACCAATATTTGATTATTTACCAAGCAACGGATTAATTGATGAGTAATGTTATTGTATCATGTCAATTTTTGCATATCAAATAGGGGATATCTTCTAGTACAACCAAGCACACCACCTCGCGTGGCTCGGAAGCTAGAGTGAAACCCTCGACAACCAAGCACACCACCTCATGCCATCAATATTCAGTAAACAATCTCATGGGGCACCAAGAGTCTCTGGGTTCATTCTTGTTGAATGATTATAATCCTTCATCGATCATCGGAATGATCATAATACATTAATAGTAATATATTTAAAAAATTAGATTTTTGTAAATCACATTCAAATTCTATGAAAGGATCAAATACTGAATTTTGAAATCTAGATTCATATTGATATTATCATTTTCTGCTATTATTTATTTTTAAAAACGTGCATGAAACATGAATTATAACAAGTGCGTTCATGCTCAGTCCATTTAATAAATAAATATCATGTTAAAGAAATGTGTTTTTATTTGTAATTTACATAAAATATTTTTATACATTAATGTGGAACGTGTGTGCGTGCATGTGTCCATGTGCAAGAAGTCTATGAATTATAACATGTGCGTGCGTGCGTGCATGCTTATTAATTGATTTCTTAATTAATGAATTATTAATTTAATAGACTAAAAAAATATTTCAAGCAGCTAGATATAATTGATTGTATTTACTGATAAAGTTTTTGTCCAAATGCCCATTTAAACCAGGAAAAAAAAAACTAAAACAAGATGTTCATTGTTTCTACATGCACAACTTAATTAGATGAATATTGCTTCTGATAGCATGCGGTTTAAAGTTTGAGACTCATAATTCATCATAAAATTCATACTGATTGTTTGAGATACAAATTAATGATCTAGGCTGTTAATTCGTCCCCGTCTGTGACGATCCAGGGCGTCGGGAATTTGACTGGGAGTTGTATGAGAGATTAATGGTCGGTAGTTGAAAATGAGATTCTAAGATCAAGTGGACATTTGGAAATACTTTAAAGTGAAATGACATTGACTGGGATAAACAAGAGTTTGAATCGCATGCACAAAATCCAAATCTAATTTAAACTTGCAAATCTGAATTTTGTGGGTCTCCATTTCCACAAAATCCAAATCTAAATCTTATACTCCTGCAAAATCTTGGTGTGCCTTACGCTAAACAGAACAAATTTTAGAGGTTGGATTTGTGCTAAATACAATTCTCCATGTACATGACAATAACGCAAAGAAATCAAGTAAAACCAGGCCTATAAACAAGGATTGCTACTGGGCAGAGAGTTTAAATGCAAGCCCCTGAACAAAGTCTCCAATATGACAAACAATAAACTGATTTTAATTCCATTACAATGTTTTTCAGTTCGAAAACAAAGAGAATGTAATCCTAGTTCGAAAACACAGAGAATGTAATTCTAGAACATAAAAATATCACCACTTTACCTTGTGAATCGGCGACGACCTTGGGAATGGACCTGCAACAATACTATCCTTATGGTTGTCTTCCTCCTCAATCGACTGTTCAACCTGCGAATCAGCAACCCACGACTCCGCATCATACCACCCCAACTCCGATTCGGATTTGCAATCAACGTGCAATTCAGATTTGATTTCATCTGGTTGGATCTCACTTTGACTGAAATCCAACCTGGGGGGATTTCATCGTAATAAGGCTGGGTTTCGTCCGAATCATATTCGGATTTGGAAGTTTTTGAATTGGTTGGGGTGTCCATAAATTCAGAGCTTCTGAACGATAAGATTTAATGTCTATGAACGGTGTTCGTATTCACTCGGGAAAGTGAAAATAACGAGGAGTAATTAGGTGATTAAATATCCTTAATCAACGCTAAATAATCCCATATTAGTTGGGATTTGACTATCATCTCAGAGGATTAAGGCTTGGGCTTATGGTAAATAAAATTATGGAAGAAGGACATTAATGTCAAATTCACAGTTTGTCCCCCTCTAAATTTGGCAAAAATCAAACTCGGCCAAAATAAAGAGTTCATCCATTTATGGAAACTCGGCCATCAATTAAAATCCAGAGGGAGCATAATCCTTCAAATCCGTCCCTACTTCACCGCGGGTCATCAAAATCAGAGAACAATGTCGGGATGTGCCGGTTTCTAGGGAAGATGACGATAATTTCATGCTGACGAAAGGACACAATTTTTATTTTCTTTTTTACTATTTAAAATTATGAATTAGTGGAAATCACTAAAATGCCTCGCCACTAGCACTTAGCAGAAGTTATAACGGAATGGATTCAGGGCCATAAAAATTCACTTTAAAATTACGGGATCATGATTTCAACACTTTTTTTTTGTGCTAAAAAACCACTTTCTAAAGATTTTAGGGGCCGGAAAAAGCATTTTAGTCTTATACATATAATATTACCAATAATCTAAGAATATAATAACCAAATGTTTTTGACATAGTCTCTAATCTTGCAAATCTGTCCCTACTGCACCATATATCATCAGATCAAGATATCTGAGAATGATGTCGGGATGCGCCGTTCGTAATAATTTTAAGTGTAAGTTACCCTAAATGCATGATGTACCATCTTATTTTTCCATTTGTACTTACAAACAAAGTATAAGAAAGCTGATTTACTCTTTCCGTCTCACTATGATGATCTCAATTGCTTTTGGCATGCTTTTTAATAAAGCTGAAGTGACACTTATGTGGGTGGTAGGGTTAGTGAATATGTGAGAGAATGTTAATAGTTTATATTATAATTTTTTTCTAAAATAGAAAATGTGTAAATATCTTTGGGACAGACCAAAATGGAAATTGGACAAATCTCTTTATGTAAAGATGCTATTACATGAGAAAAAAAGAAGAAGAAGAAAATACAAATATGGCTTCAACACAAAGGAAAAGTATGGGGACCAAGCAAAGGTACTCCCTCCGTTCATTTTATGTTGGCACTCTCAAATTTGCACAAGAATTAAGGTGAGTATAAGTTTGTGGTTGAAATTCAATGAGAGAAAGAAAAAGTAGAATGAATGGTCACAATTAATCTAAACATTACTCTTTTTGGTAAGATGCCAAAATAAAATGAACATCATTTTAGGTAAGTGTACCAACAATAGCTGAACGGAGGTAGTATAACCTAATACTAACCCTCAACAAACTGGATTTTGTTAGCCATCTCTGTGATGAGCTTATACAGTGCCCTGAGTGGGGTTAACACTTAACACCACCCTCCAATGCACCACCACCGACCTCGAACCCAAGCAGGACCCTCTCCAACGCATGTTCCCCAACCGCACGCTGCTGTTGGAAAAGAATTAGACAAAGTCTTGGTTAGGACGATTCTAATTAGAACAGGAGGGTATACTAGACTTTCAGCTGGTTTCAAAAATTATAAGTACATATTATAAAAGGCACGTAAATCCAGGGACTAAACATCAAAATTACTTTTTTTCCAAATCTTCTTCTTCCTCTCCTTCCTTGTGTTTTCTCTCATTGTTCCTCTCCTTCCTGTTCTGTTCTTCTTTCTTCTCTTCTTCCTTTCTATTAAAGAATATTTTATGTATATCCTTTTCCCTTTTAGATTGTATAGATAGAATCATTTTCTTGGTGAATACTCTTTGTAAGGCCCTGTTTCTTAGAGCTTATTTCTTGATGTACTGAACTAAATTGAATTGAATTGAATTGAACTGAACTGAAGTAAAAATTGATGTATTGAAAAATGGAATCAGCATGACTGAATTAACCTGAATTTCATCAAATTGCATTTTCACTGAACTGAACTGAATTGAACTTAACTGAACCGAACTGAACTGAACTGATCTACAGATAAGTTCTGGTAAACAGGGCCTAACTGTATATATATCATACCCCTCGTGGTGAATAACACTCTCGCTTTCTTGTGCACGAAATCTAAAATTCACTACTGGCTATTTTTTCTCGATGATTTTATCAGGTTTTTTGATTATTTAAGAATATTTGTTGACAACTTAATAATAAGGCAATGATATTTATTAATACATGTTGATGATATTTTGATGATTGATAAATATTTTAATAGGGTTCCATCAGGGGCATTATGGTAAAATGTGGACATGGAAAAGAAAAAATTGTAAATGCATATAGAAAATGCCTAAACATAAGTAGACGATTTAATAAAGTGAGTGGATGATTTAAGAATTCATGATTTTTTTAAAAATAAAAGTTGATAATTTGGAGATTTGATGATTCATCAATATAAGTTGATGATTTAAAAAAAAAATAAGTTGATGAGTAAAATGTTGATTATTTAACAATATAAGTTGATGACTTAAAGATTTGATCATTTTTAAGTATAAGTTGTTGATTCTAAAATTTAATCTGATGATTTTAAGGTTGATTATTCAATAATATAAGTCGATAATTTTAATTTAATAATTCATAACTATAATTTGATGATTCTAACATATAATTAGATGATCTAAATATTGATTATTTGAAAGTACAAGTCGATGATTTAAAGTTTTGATAAGTCATACCTATAATTTGATGATTCTAACATATCAGTAAAAGATTTTAGTACCGATGATATAAAAATATAACTTGATGTTGATTATTTGATAATTAATATAAAAATTAAAAATTTTAATAATATAATTTGATGATTTAAATGTTAAATATTTATAAGAGAAAAGTGTTGGGGTACCCCTGAGTTCTTCTATAAGTTCTTCTATAAGTTCTCATGTACCCCTGAGTTTTTAGAAAGTGTCTTGGTACCTATGAGTTTACAAAGTTTGGTGCTCTTGTACCCTTGACGGAATTGATCGTCATTGACTCAAACTTTCCGGCAACCTAATCTACTAAAAAGACATAAATATCCTTACTTTTTAACATAGAATTTCTTTGGTTTTCTCCTAAATATTGATTACAAGAACTTCCTGTTGAATATGAAACATTAGTACTAACAGATGAAATCCATCCCACTAATGACTCCATCAAATCCTGAAGCACGACTGAGTCATTTATGAAATGCAGTATTCTGGCTTTTGCAGTTCGGACCAAGACATTTCCCGAAACAAATCGATCTTCACTGTGGCACTTGTGCTTTGACAAGATCAAATCTTGGTAGCAGAACTGAGAGATATGATAGATGATCACATTGGTAAGGTGAAGGGAACAAATCACGACACCGGCATAACGTATCAGAACTCCAATCTGATCTTCAATATATATCGCCATCCCCGTTGTTGCTTCAAACTGAACCCCTGGAGGCTCTTAAGCCTTCATCCAAGGCTTTGAGGGAGTCCAAATGATTATGGTGATGACAAAGAAGCGAGATGAGAGAGCCAAGGAGATTCTGCAACACATTAACATCATCATCTGGTTTGATCCATACAGATTAAGGTCTAGGTGTAAGCCTGAAACACTCATGGGGATCCAATCTTAATATCTAATACAGTTAGATTGTACTGCTTCAACCTAACTTTTACGGGCTTCAGACATTAAAGCATTTCGGACCAGGATAGCCGCCGTCGAATCGGCAACATCGAGCCAAGAACGACAGCCACCAGCTCACGCCGGTTTTTTGACCTCACCCATTCACGCCGGGGAGGGCTTTGATTTAAAATTTGGACGGGTTCTTAAGGAGGAAGTATTATTACAAGAAGGTCAGAAAATATTGTTGAGGAGGAAGAATAGGAAGATGAGGATGATTTTTGAATTTGGGGTTAAGGTTGGAATTTGGATGATGAAATTGAAGACGACGGTTTTGGATGAAGATGACGATGAGGAAGAAGAGGTGATTTCAGGCATTTTGATAATTTTCTATATTGGGCGGTGTTGACTTTTATACAGGGGTTTTTAGAAACTCATGGTACATGCTCACGTATAGAAGAACTCACGGGTACCCCAGCACTTGATTATTTAAAAGATTGTGATTTATAAATATAATTTTAAAATATGACTTGGTGTTTTAAAATTTGATGATTTATAAGAATTATTTGATGATTAAATATATAATTTGATTTATTTTTGTAATTTGATGTTTATAAATATGACTTGATGATTTATAAATATAACTTGATTACTAAAAATTGGACGAAATCAATACCCATGGCTAATCATATTGGTACCTTAAAGGAATTCGATTGAATTAACTAAAATAATGAAGAAATAGATATCTGGTTTGCAACGGATTTAAATCTGAAACTCCAAATCTGAAGCTTGAAAATCCAATTATTTTATGATTTTTCCGTCGAAGCACAGAGAACTCCGGGGAATTCAAATTTGAAAATTAGGCATATTCTAGAGCAACAACGACGCGCCAGAGAGGCTGAGCAGCGCAACCTGCATTAAAAAGCCCTATATCCAGTCGGTGAGGTTTTTCTTCCCGGAGTCGGTCAGGAACTCGGTGGCGCATCATAGTGAAGCCAATCAAGAGATATGAACAGATCGGTGGCAAAACTTAGTTTGCATCTAATTTTGCAGAATTATTTAGTTTTGGTCCCTGACGTTTAGCCTGATATGGCTATTGCGCCGAATCCTAAATAATTACTGATTGATACCACTATTTTGAAAGTTTTCGTTTTGTGTATATGATGTGGACTCCTTTTGCCCCTTCGTCCTAATTAGGACCGTCTCGTCGGAGACGCTCTCGAAGAATTAGATATATTTAACTGAATTGAACTGATTTATAGAAATATCTGTCAAACATGGTTGTACTCTTATAACCCTAATTGAATTCCTAAACCTAACAATAATAATCTAAGAGTATAATAACCAAATCATACTAATATAAGGAAAATAAATATATTCTTAAAAAGATAAAAATCTTTTAGGCCATGTTTGCTATATTTTATTTTGATGAACTGAATGAAATAAATTTTAAATACATTTAATTAAACTGAACTAAATTGAAATAATTTTGAAACTTATCATATATCATTGTAATCTATAGTAAAAAGTAACATTTAATAAAAAGTATTATTGAACTGAACTGAAATTTTTTTAATATTTTAAATTGAACTGAAAAATATAAATACTAAACCGAACTGGAAAAATTTAAATATGTTTAATTGAATTGAAATGATTTGTAGAATAGATATGGACTACATAACCATATATAGTATTATAACCTTACCAAGATTTGTGCATGAGTGTACGTTCAAGCGCGTGCGTTCACGCATACTTACACACGCGCCTACATTTACACGCGCGTCTACATTTACACGCGCACATGAGTCACTCGTCTTTCAAGTTACGTTTTAGCCTATTGAATGCGTAGAGGCGCAGATACTTGGCTACGATTTTAAATTCTAAATTTGTTGGGTATATATAGCTAATATTAATCGAATATTCGTATATGATACCAATATTTGATTATTTACCAAGCAACGGATTAATTGATGAGTAATGTTATTGTATCATGTCAATTTTTGCATATCAAATAGGGGATATCTTCTAGTACAACCAAGCACACCACCTCGCGTGGCTCGGAAGCTAGAGTGAAACCCTCGACAACCAAGCACACCACCTCATGCCATCAATATTCAGTAAACAATCTCATGGGGCACCAAGAGTCTCTGGGTTCATTCTCGTTGAATGATTATAATCCTTCATCGATCATCGGAATGATCATAATACATTAATAGTAATATATTTAAAAAATTAGATTTTTGTAAATCACATTCAAATTCTATGAAAGGATCAAATACTGAATTTTGAAATCTAGATTCATATTGATATTATCATTTTCTGCTATTATTTATTTTTAAAAACGTGCATGAAACATGAATTATAACAAGTGCGTTCATGCTCAGTCCATTTAATAAATAAATATCATGTTAAAGAAATGTGTTTTTATTTGTAATTTACATAAAATATTTTTATACATTAATGTGGAACGTGTGTGCGTGCATGTGTCCATGTGCAAGAAGTCTATGAATTATAACATGTGCGTGCGTGCGTGCATGCTTATTAATTGATTTCTTAATTAATGAATTATTAATTTAATAGACTAAAAAAATATTTCAAGCAGCTAGATATAATTGATTGTATTTACTGATAAAGTTTTTGTCCAAATGCCCATTTAAACCAGGAAAAAAAAAACTAAAACAAGATGTTCATTGTTTCTACATGCACAACTTAATTAGATGAATATTGCTTCTGATAGCATGCGGTTTAAAGTTTGAGACTCATAATTCATCATAAAATTCATACTGATTGTTTGAGATACAAATTAATGATCTAGGCTGTTAATTCGTCCCCGTCTGTGACGATCCAGGGCGTCGGGAATTTGACTGGGAGTTGTATGAGAGATTAATGGTCGGTAGTTGAAAATGAGATTCTAAGATCAAGTGGACATTTGGAAATACTTTAAAGTGAAATGACATTGACTGGGATAAACAAGAGTTTGAATCGCATGCACAAAATCCAAATCTAATTTAAACTTGCAAATCTGAATTTTGTGGGTCTCCATTTCCACAAAATCCAAATCTAAATCTTATACTCCTGCAAAATCTTGGTGTGCCTTACGCTAAACAGAACAAATTTTAGAGGTTGGATTTGTGCTAAATACAATTCTCCATGTACATGACAATAACGCAAAGAAATCAAGTAAAACCAGGCCTATAAACAAGGATTGCTACTGGGCAGAGAGTTTAAATGCAAGCCCCTGAACAAAGTCTCCAATATGACAAACAATAAACTGATTTTAATTCCATTACAATGTTTTTCAGTTCGAAAACAAAGAGAATGTAATCCTAGTTCGAAAACACAGAGAATGTAATTCTAGAACATAAAAATATCACCACTTTACCTTGTGAATCGGCGGCGACCTTGGGAATGGACCTGCAACAATACTATCCTTATGGTTGTCTTCCTCCTCAATCGACTGTTCAACCTGCGAATCAGCAACCCACGACTCCGCATCATACCACCCCAACTCCGATTCGGATTTGCAATCAACGTGCAATTCAGATTTGATTTCATCTGGTTGGATCTCACTTTGACTGAAATCCAACCTGGGGGGATTTCATCGTAATAAGGCTGGGTTTCGTCCGAATCATATTCGGATTTGGAAGTTTTTGAATTGGTTGGGGTGTCCATAAATTCAGAGCTTCTGAACGATAAGATTTAATGTCTATGAACGGTGTTCGTATTCACTCGGGAAAGTGAAAATAACGAGGAGTAATTAGGTGATTAAATATCCTTAATCAACGCTAAATAATCCCATATTAGTTGGGATTTGACTATCATCTCAGAGGATTAAGGCTTGGGCTTATGGTAAATAAAATTATGGAAGAAGGACATTAATGTCAAATTCACAGTTTGTCCCCCTCTAAATTTGGCAAAAATCAAACTCGGCCAAAATAAAGAGTTCATCCATTTATGGAAACTCGGCCATCAATTAAAATCCAGAGGGAGCATAATCCTTCAAATCCGTCCCTACTTCACCGCGGGTCATCAAAATCAGAGAACAATGTCGGGATGTGCCGGTTTCTAGGGAAGATGACGATAATTTCATGCTGACGAAAGGACACAATTTTTATTTTCTTTTTTACTATTTAAAATTATGAATTAGTGGAAATCACTAAAATGCCTCGCCACTAGCACTTAGCAGAAGTTATAACGGAATGGATTCAGGGCCATAAAAATTCACTTTAAAATTACGGGATCATGATTTCAACACTTTTTTTTTTGTGCTAAAAAACCACTTTCTAAAGATTTTAGGGGCCGGAAAAAGCATTTTAGTCTTATACATATAATATTACCAATAATCTAAGAATATAATAACCAAATGTTTTTGACATAGTCTCTAATCTTGCAAATCTGTCCCTACTGCACCATATATCATCAGATCAAGATATCTGAGAATGATGTCGGGATGCGCCGTTCGTAATAATTTTAAGTGTAAGTTACCCTAAATGCATGATGTACCATCTTATTTTTCCATTTGTACTTACAAACAAAGTATAAGAAAGCTGATTTACTCTTTCCGTCTCACTATGATGATCTCAATTGCTTTTGGCATGCTTTTTAATAAAGCTGAAGTGACACTTATGTGGGTGGTAGGGTTAGTGAATATGTGAGAGAATGTTAATAGTTTATATTATAATTTTTTTCTAAAATAGAAAATGTGTAAATATCTTTGGGACAGACCAAAATGGAAATTGGACAAATCTCTTTATGTAAAGATGCTATTACATGAGAAAAAAAGAAGAAGAAGAAAATACAAATATGGCTTCAACACAAAGGAAAAGTATGGGGACCAAGCAAAGGTACTCCCTCCGTTCATTTTATGTTGGCACTCTCAAATTTGCACAAGAATTAAGGTGAGTATAAGTTTGTGGTTGAAATTCAATGAGAGAAAGAAAAAGTAGAATGAATGGTCACAATTAATCTAAACATTACTCTTTTTGGTAAGATGCCAAAATAAAATGAACATCATTTTAGGTAAGTGTACCAACAATAGCTGAACGGAGGTAGTATAACCTAATACTAACCCTCAACAAACTGGATTTTGTTAGCCATCTCTGTGATGAGCTTATACAGTGCCCTGAGTGGGGTTAACACTTAACACCACCCTCCAATGCACCACCACCGACCTCGAACCCAAGCAGGACCCTCTCCAACGCATGTTCCCCAACCGCACGCTGCTGTTGGAAAAGAATTAGACAAAGTCTTGGTTAGGACGATTCTAATTAGAACAGGAGGGTATACTAGACTTTCAGCTGGTTTCAAAAATTATAAGTACATATTATAAAAGGCACGTAAATCCAGGGACTAAACATCAAAATTACTTTTTTTCCAAATCTTCTTCTTCCTCTCCTTCCTTGTGTTTTCTCTCATTGTTCCTCTCCTTCCTGTTCTGTTCTTCTTTCTTCTCTTCTTCCTTTCTATTAAAGAATATTTTATGTATATCCTTTTCCCTTTTAGATTGTATAGATAGAATCATTTTCTTGGTGAATACTCTTTGTAAGGCCCTGTTTCTTAGAGCTTATTTCTTGATGTACTGAACTAAATTGAATTGAATTGAATTGAACTGAACTGAAGTAAAAATTGATGTATTGAAAAATGGAATCAGCATGACTGAATTAACCTGAATTTCATCAAATTGCATTTTCACTGAACTGAACTGAATTGAACTTAACTGAACCGAACTGAACTGAACTGATCTACAGATAAGTTCTGGTAAACAGGGCCTAACTGTATATATATCATACCCCTCGTGGTGAATAACACTCTCGCTTTCTTGTGCACGAAATCTAAAATTCACTACTGGCTATTTTTTCTCGATGATTTTATCAGGTTTTTTGATTATTTAAGAATATTTGTTGACAACTTAATAATAAGGCAATGATATTTATTAATACATGTTGATGATATTTTGATGATTGATAAATATTTTAATAGGGTTCCATCAGGGGCATTATGGTAAAATGTGGACATGGAAAAGAAAAAATTGTAAATGCATATAGAAAATGCCTAAACATAAGTAGACGATTTAATAAAGTGAGTGGATGATTTAAGAATTCATGATTTTTTTAAAAATAAAAGTTGATAATTTGGAGATTTGATGATTCATCAATATAAGTTGATGATTTAAAAAAAAAATAAGTTGATGAGTAAAATGTTGATTATTTAACAATATAAGTTGATGACTTAAAGATTTGATCATTTTTAAGTATAAGTTGTTGATTCTAAAATTTAATCTGATGATTTTAAGGTTGATTATTCAATAATATAAGTCGATAATTTTAATTTAATAATTCATAACTATAATTTGATGATTCTAACATATAATTAGATGATCTAAATATTGATTATTTGAAAGTACAAGTCGATGATTTAAAGTTTTGATAAGTCATACCTATAATTTGATGATTCTAACATATCAGTAAAAGATTTTAGTACCGATGATATAAAAATATAACTTGATGTTGATTATTTGATAATTAATATAAAAATTAAAAATTTTAATAATATAATTTGATGATTTAAATGTTAAATATTTATAAGAGAAAAGTGTTGGGGTACCCCTGAGTTCTTCTATAAGTTCTTCTATAAGTTCTCATGTACCCCTGAGTTTTTAGAAAGTGTCTTGGTACCTATGAGTTTACAAAGTTTGGTGCTCTTGTACCCTTGACGGAATTGATCGTCATTGACTCAAACTTTCCGGCAACCTAATCTACTAAAAAGACATAAATATCCTTACTTTTTAACATAGAATTTCTTTGGTTTTCTCCTAAATATTGATTACAAGAACTTCCTGTTGAATATGAAACATTAGTACTAACAGATGAAATCCATCCCACTAATGACTCCATCAAATCCTGAAGCACGACTGAGTCATTTATGAAATGCAGTATTCTGGCTTTTGCAGTTCGGACCAAGACATTTCCCGAAACAAATCGATCTTCACTGTGGCACTTGTGCTTTGACAAGATCAAATCTTGGTAGCAGAACTGAGAGATATGATAGATGATCACATTGGTAAGGTGAAGGGAACAAATCACGACACCGGCATAACGTATCAGAACTCCAATCTGATCTTCAATATATATCGCCATCCCCGTTGTTGCTTCAAACTGAACCCCTGGAGGCTCTTAAGCCTTCATCCAAGGCTTTGAGGGAGTCCAAATGATTATGGTGATGACAAAGAAGCGAGATGAGAGAGCCAAGGAGATTCTGCAACACATTAACATCATCATCTGGTTTGATCCATACAGATTAAGGTCTAGGTGTAAGCCTGAAACACTCATGGGGATCCAATCTTAATATCTAATACAGTTAGATTGTACTGCTTCAACCTAACTTTTACGGGCTTCAGACATTAAAGCATTTCGGACCAGGATAGCCGCCGTCGAATCGGCAACATCGAGCCAAGAACGACAGCCACCAGCTCACGCCGGTTTTTTGACCTCACCCATTCACGCCGGGGAGGGCTTTGATTTAAAATTTGGACGGGTTCTTAAGGAGGAAGTATTATTACAAGAAGGTCAGAAAATATTGTTGAGGAGGAAGAATAGGAAGATGAGGATGATTTTTGAATTTGGGGTTAAGGTTGGAATTTGGATGATGAAATTGAAGACGACGGTTTTGGATGAAGATGACGATGAGGAAGAAGAGGTGATTTCAGGCATTTTGATAATTTTCTATATTGGGCGGTGTTGACTTTTATACAGGGGTTTTTAGAAACTCATGGTACATGCTCACGTATAGAAGAACTCACGGGTACCCCAGCACTTGATTATTTAAAAGATTGTGATTTATAAATATAATTTTAAAATATGACTTGGTGTTTTAAAATTTGATGATTTATAAGAATTATTTGATGATTAAATATATAATTTGATTTATTTTTGTAATTTGATGTTTATAAATATGACTTGATGATTTATAAATATAACTTGATTACTAAAAATTGGACGAAATCAATACCCATGGCTAATCATATTGGTACCTTAAAGGAATTCGATTGAATTAACTAAAATAATGAAGAAATAGATATCTGGTTTGCAACGGATTTAAATCTGAAACTCCAAATCTGAAGCTTGAAAATCCAATTATTTTATGATTTTTCCGTCGAAGCACAGAGAACTCCGGGGAATTCAAATTTGAAAATTAGGCATATTCTAGAGCAACAACGACGCGCCAGAGAGGCTGAGCAGCGCAACCTGCATTAAAAAGCCCTATATCCAGTCGGTGAGGTTTTTCTTCCCGGAGTCGGTCAGGAACTCGGTGGCGCATCATAGTGAAGCCAATCAAGAGATATGAACAGATCGGTGGCAAAACTTAGTTTGCATCTAATTTTGCAGAATTATTTAGTTTTGGTCCCTGACGTTTAGCCTGATATGGCTATTGCGCCGAATCCTAAATAATTACTGATTGATACCACTATTTTGAAAGTTTTCGTTTTGTGTATATGATGTGGACTCCTTTTGCCCCTTCGTCCTAATTAGGACCGTCTCGTCGGAGACGCTCTCGAAGAATTAGATATATTTAACTGAATTGAACTGATTTATAGAAATATCTGTCAAACATGGTTGTACTCTTATAACCCTAATTGAATTCCTAAACCTAACAATAATAATCTAAGAGTATAATAACCAAATCATACTAATATAAGGAAAATAAATATAATCTTAAAAAGATAAAAATCTTTTAGGCCATGTTTGCTATATTTTATTTTGATGAACTGAATGAAATAAATTTTAAATACATTTAATTAAACTGAACTAAATTGAAATAATTTTGAAACTTATCATATATCATTGTAATCTATAGTAAAAAGTAACATTTAATAAAAAGTATTATTGAACTGAACTGAAATTTTTTTAATATTTTAAATTGAACTGAAAAATATAAATACTAAACCGAACTGGAAAAATTTAAATATGTTTAATTGAATTGAAATGATTTGTAGAATAGATATGGACTACATAACCATATATAGTATTATAACCTTACCAAGATTTGTGCATGAGTGTACGTTCAAGCGCGTGCGTTCACGCATACTTACACGCGCCTACATTTACACGCGCGTCTACATTTACACGCGCACATGAGTCACTCGTCTTTCAAGTTACGTTTTAGCCTATTGAATGCGTAGAGGCGCAGATACTTGGCTACGATTTTAAATTCTAAATTTGTTGGGTATATATAGCTAATATTAATCGAATATTCGTATATGATACCAATATTTGATTATTTACCAAGCAACGGATTAATTGATGAGTAATGTTATTGTATCATGTCAATTTTTGCATATCAAATAGGGGATATCTTCTAGTACAACCAAGCACACCACCTCGCGTGGCTCGGAAGCTAGAGTGAAACCCTCGACAACCAAGCACACCACCTCATGCCATCAATATTCAGTAAACAATCTCATGGGGCACCAAGAGTCTCTGGGTTCATTCTCGTTGAATGATTATAATCCTTCATCGATCATCGGAATGATCATAATACATTAATAGTAATATATTTAAAAAATTAGATTTTTGTAAATCACATTCAAATTCTATGAAAGGATCAAATACTGAATTTTGAAATCTAGATTCATATTGATATTATCATTTTCTGCTATTATTTATTTTTAAAAACGTGCATGAAACATGAATTATAACAAGTGCGTTCATGCTCAGTCCATTTAATAAATAAATATCATGTTAAAGAAATGTGTTTTTATTTGTAATTTACATAAAATATTTTTATACATTAATGTGGAACGTGTGTGCGTGCATGTGTCCATGTGCAAGAAGTCTATGAATTATAACATGTGCGTGCGTGCGTGCATGCTTATTAATTGATTTCTTAATTAATGAATTATTAATTTAATAGACTAAAAAAATATTTCAAGCAGCTAGATATAATTGATTGTATTTACTGATAAAGTTTTTGTCCAAATGCCCATTTAAACCAGGAAAAAAAAAACTAAAACAAGATGTTCATTGTTTCTACATGCACAACTTAATTAGATGAATATTGCTTCTGATAGCATGCGGTTTAAAGTTTGAGACTCATAATTCATCATAAAATTCATACTGATTGTTTGAGATACAAATTAATGATCTAGGCTGTTAATTCGTCCCCGTCTGTGACGATCCAGGGCGTCGGGAATTTGACTGGGAGTTGTATGAGAGATTAATGGTCGGTAGTTGAAAATGAGATTCTAAGATCAAGTGGACATTTGGAAATACTTTAAAGTGAAATGACATTGACTGGGATAAACAAGAGTTTGAATCGCATGCACAAAATCCAAATCTAATTTAAACTTGCAAATCTGAATTTTGTGGGTCTCCATTTCCACAAAATCCAAATCTAAATCTTATACTCTAAACAGAACAAATTTTAGAGGTTGGATTTGTGCTAAATACAATTCTCCATGTACATGACAATAACGCAAAGAAATCAAGTAAAACCAGGCCTATAAACAAGGATTGTTACTGGGCAGAGAGTTTAAATGCAAGCCCCTGAACAAAGTCTCCAATATGACAAACAGTAAACTGATTTTAATTCCATTACAATGTTTTTCAGTTCGAAAACAAAGAGAATGTAATTCTAGTTCGAAAACACAGAGAATGTAATTCTAGCACATAAAAATATCACCACTTTACCTTGTGAATCGGCGGAGACCTTGGGAATGGACCTGCAACAATACTATCCTTATGGTTGTCTTCCTCCTCAATCGACTGTTGAACCTGCGAATCAGCAACCCACGACTCCGCATCATACCACCCCAACTCCGATTCGGATTTGCAATCAACGTGCAATTCAGATTTGATTTCATCTGGCTGGATCTCACTTTGACTGAAATTTTCAGTTTCAAACTCGTCTGGGGGGATTTCATCGTAATAAGCCTGGGTTTCATCGTAATACTAATAAGGCTGGGTTTCGTCCGAATCATATTCGGATTTGGTAGTTTTTGAATTGGTTGGGGTGTCCATAAATTCAGAGCTTCTGAACGATAAGATTTAATGTCTATGAACGGTGTTCGTATTCACTCGGGAAAGTGGAAATAACGAGGAGTAATTAGGTGATTAAATATCCTTAATCAACGCTAAATAATCTCATATTAGTTGGGATTTGACTATCATCTCAGAGGATTAAGGCTTGGGCTTATGGTAAATAAAATTATGGAAGAAGGACATTAATGTCAAATTCACAGTTTGTCCCCCTCTAAATTTGGCAAAAATCAAACTCAGCCAAAATAAAGAGCTCATCCATTTATGGAAACTCGGCCATTAATTAAAATCCAGAGGGAGCATAATCCTTCAAATCCGTCCCTACTTCACAGCGAGTCATCAAAATCAGAGAACAATGTCGGGATGTGCCGGTTTCTAGGGAAGATGACGATAATTTCATGCTGACGAAAGGACACAATTTTCATTTTCTTTTTTACTATTTAAAATTATGAATTAGTGGAAATCACTAAAATGCCTCGCCACTAGCACTTAGCAGAAGTTATAACGGAATGGATTCAGGGCCATAAAAATTCACTTTAAAATTACGGGATCATGATTTCAACACTTTTTTTTTTGTGCTAAAAAACCACTTTCTAAAGATTTTAGGGGCCGGAAAAAGCATTTTAGTCTTATACATATAATATTACCAATAATCTAAGAATATAATAATCAAATGTTTTTGACATAGTCTCTAATCTTGCAAATCTGTCCCTATGCACCATATATCATCAGATCAAGATATCTGAGAATGATGTCGGGATGCGCCGTTCGTAATAATTTTAAGTGTAAGTTACCCTAAATGCATGATGTACCATCTTATTTTTCCATTTGTACTTACAAACAAAGTATAAGAAAGCTGATTTACTCTCTCCGTCTCACTATGATGATCCTAATTGCTTTTGGCATTCTTTTTAATAAAGCTGAAGTGACACTTATGTGGGTGGTAGGGTTGGTTAATATGTGAGAGAATGTTAATAGTTTATATTATAAATTTTTTCTAAAATAGAAAATGTGTAAATATCTTTGGGACAGACCAAAATGGAAATTGGACAAATCTCTTTATGTAAAGATGCTATTACATGTACTTCAAAAAAAAAAAAGATGCTATTACATGAGAAAAAAGAAGAAGAAGAAAATACAAATATGGCTTCAACACAAAGGATAAGTATGGGGACCAAACAAAGGTACTCCCTCCGTTCATTTTATGTTGGCACTCTCAAATGACCACCACCCTCCAATGCACCACCACCGACCTCGAATCCAAGCAGGACCCTCTCCAACGCATGTTCCCCAACCGCACGCTGCTGTTGGAAAAGAATTAGACAAAGTCTTGGTTAGGGCGATTCTAATTAGAACAGGAAGGTATACTAGACTTTCAGCTGGTTTCAAAAATTATAAGTACATATTATAAAAGGCACGTAAATCCAGGGACTAAACATCAAAATTACTTTTTTTCCCAAATCTTCTTCTTCCTCTCCTTCCTTGTGCTTTCTCTCACTGTTCCTCTCCTTCCTGTTCTATTCTTCTTTCTTCTCTTCTTCCTTTCTATTAAAGAATATTTTGTGTATATCCTTTTCCCATTTAGATTGTATAGATAGAATCATTTTCTTGGTGAATACTCTTTGTAAGACCCTGTTTATTAGAGCTTATTTCTTGATGTACTGAACTAAATTGAATTGAATTGAATTGAACTGAACTGAAGTAAAAATTGATGTATTGAAAAATGAAATCAGCATGACTGAATTAACCTGAATTTCATCAAATTGCATTTTCACTGAACTGAACTGAATTGAACTTAACTAAACCGAACTGAACTGAACTGAACTGATCTACAGATAAGCTCTGGTAAACAGGGCCTAACTGTATATATATCATACCCCTCGTGGTGAATAACACTCTCGCTTTCTTGTGCACGAAATCTAAAATTCACTACTTGCTATTTTTTCTTGATGATTTTATCAGGTTTTTTGATTATTTATAAATATAACTTGATTACTAAAAATTGGACGAAATCAATACCCATGGCTAATCATATTGGTACCTTAAAGGAATTCGATTGAATTAACTAAAATAATGAAGAAATAGATATCTGGTTTGCAACGGATTTAAATCTGAAACTCCAAATCTGAAGCTTGAAATCCAATTATTTTAAGATTTTTCCGTCGAAGCACAGAGAACTCCGGGGAATTCAAATTTGAAAATTAGGCATATTCTAGAGCAACAATGACGCGCCAGAGAGGCTGACCAGCGCAACCTGCATTAAAAAGCCCTATATCCAGTCGGTGAGGTTTTTCTTCCCGGAGTCTGTCAGGAACTCGGTGGCGCATCATAGTGAAGCCAATCAAGAGATATGAACAGATCGGTGGCAAAACTTAGTTTGCATCTAATTTTGCAGAATTATTTAGTTTTGGTCCCTGACGTTTAGCCTGATATGCCTATTGCGCCGAATCCTAAATAATTACTGATTGACACCACTATTTTGAAAGTTTTCATTTGGTGTATATGATGTGGACTCCTTTTGCCCATTCGTCCTAATTAGGACCGTCTCGTCGGAGACGCTCTCGAAGAATTAGATATGTTTAACTGAATTGAACTGATTTATAGAAATATCTGTCAAACATGGTTGTACTCTTATAACCCTAATTGAATTCCTAAACCTAAGAATAATAATCTAAGAGTATAATAACCAAATCATACTAATATAAGGAAAATAAATATAATCTTACAAAGATAAAAATCTTTTAGGCCATGTTTGCTATATTTTATTTTGATGAACTGAATGAAATAAATTTAATTAAACTGAACTAAATTGAAATAATTTTGAAACTTATCATATATCATTGTAATCTATAGTAACAAGTAACATTTAATAAAAAATATTATTGAACTGAACTGAAATTTTTTTAATATTTTTAATTGAACTGAAAAATATAAATATTAAACTGAACTGGAAAAATTTAAATATGTTTAACTGAATTGAAATGGTTTGTAGAATAGATCTGGACTACGTAACCATATATAGTATTATAACCTTACCAAGATTTGTGCATGAGTGTACGTTCAAGCGCGTGCGTTCACGCATACTTACACACGCGCCTACATTTACACGCGCACATGAGTCACTCGTCTTTCAAGTTACGTTTTATCCTATTGAATGCGTAGAGGCGCAGATACTTGGCTACGATTTTAAATTCTAAATTTGTTGGGTATATATAGCTAATATTAATCGAATATTCGTATATGATACCAATATTTGATTATTTACCAAGCAACGGATTAATTGATGAGTAATGTTATTGTATCATCTCAATTTTTGCATATCAAATAGGGGATATCTTCTAGTACAAACTTACCAATGTTCATAGATAGACCATCTTGCGTGGCTCGGAAGCTAGAGTGAAATCCTCGACAACCAAGCACACCACCTCATGCCATCAATATTCAGTAAACAATCTTATGGGGCACCAAGAGTGTCTGGGTTCATTGTGGTTGAATGATTATAATCCTTCATCGATCATCGGAATGATCATAATATATTAATAGTAATATATTAAAAAAATTAGATTTTGTAAATCACATTCAAATTCTATGAAAGGATCAAATACTGAATTTTGAAATCTAGATTCATATTGATATTATCATTTTCTGCTATTATTTATTTTTTAAAAACGTGCATGAAACATGAATTATAACAAGTGCGTTCATGCTCAGTCCATTTAATAAATAAATATCATGTTAAAGAAATGTGTTTTTATTTGTAATTTACATAAAATATATTTATACATTAATGTGGAACGTGAGTGCGTGCGTGCGTGCATGCTTATTAATTGATTTCTTAATTAATGAATTATTAATTTAATAGAATAAATTTTTTTTTCAAGCAGCTAGATATAATTGATTGTATTTACTGATAAAGTTTTTGTCCAAATGCCCATTTAAACCAGGAAAAAAAAAACTAAAACAAGGTGTTCATTGTTTCTACATGCACAACTTAATTAGATGAATATTGCTTCTGATAGCATGCGGTTTAAAGTTTGAGACTCATAATTCATCATAAAATTCATACTGATTGTTTGAGATACAAATTAATGATCTAGGCTGTTAATCCATCCCCGTCTGTGACGATCCAGGGCGTCGGGAATTTGACTGGGAGTTGTATGAGAGATTAATGGTCGGTAGTTGAAAATGAGATTCTAAGATCAAGTGGACATTTGGAAATACTTTAAAGTGAAATGACATTGCCTGGGATAAACAAGAGTTTGAATCGCATGCACAAAATCCAAATCTAATTTAAACTTGCAAATCTGAATTTTGTGGGTCTCCATTTCCACAAAATCCAAATCTAAATCTTATACTCCTGCAAAAGCTTGGTGTGCCTTACGCTAAACAAAACAAATTTTAGAGGTTGGATTTGTGCTAAATACAATTCTCCATGTACATGACAATAACGCAAAGAAATCAAGTAAAATCATGCCTATAAACAAGGATTGCTACTGGGCAGAGAGTTTAAATGCAAGCCCCTGAACAAAGTCTCCAATATGACAAACAGTAAACTGATTTTAATTCCATTACAATGTTTTTCAGTTCGAAAACAAAGTGAATGTAATCCTAGTTCGAAAACACAGAGAATGTAATTCTAGAACATAAAAATATCACCACTTTACCTTATGAATCGGCGGCGACCTTGGGAATGGACCTGCAACAATACTATCCATATGGTTGTCTTCCTCCTCAATCGACTGTTCAACCTGCGAATCAGCAACCCACGACTCCGCATCATACCACCCCAACTCCGATTCGGATTTGCAATCAACGTGCAATTCAGATTTGATTTCATCTGGTTGGATCTCACTTTGACTGAAATTTTCAGTTTCAAACTCGTCTGGGGGATTTCATCGTAACAAGCCTGGGTTTCATCGTAATAAGGCTGGGTTTCGTCCGAATCATATTCGGATTTGGAAGTTTTTGAATTGGTTGGGGTGTCCATAAATTCAGAGCTTCTGAACGATAAGATTTAATGCCTATGAACGGTGTTCGTATTCACTCGGGAAAGTGGAAATAACGAGAAGTAATTAGGTGATTAAATATCCTTAATCAACGCTAAATAATCCCATATTAGTTGGGATTTGACTATCATCTCAGAGGATTATGGCTTGGGCTTATGGTAAATAAAATTATGGAAGAAGGACATTAATGTCAAATTCACAGTTTGTCCCCCTCTAAATTTGGCAAAAATCAAACTCGGCCAAAATAAAGAGCTCATCCATTTATGGAAACTCGGCCATTAATTAAAATCCAGAGGGAGCATAATCCTTCAAATCCGTCCCTACTTCACAGCGGGTCATCAAAATCAGAGAACAATGTCGGGATGTGCCGGTTTCTAGGGAAGATGACGATAATTTCATGCTGACGAAAAGACACAATTTATATTTTCTTTTTTACTATTTAAAATTATGAATTAGTGGAAATCACTAAAATGCCTCGCCACTAGCACTTAGCAGAAGTTATAATGGAATGAATTCAGGGCCATAAAAATTCAATTTAAAATTACGGGATCATGATTTCAACACTTTGTTTTGTGCTAAAAAACCACTTTCTAAAGATTTTAGGGGCCGGAAAAAGCATTTTAGTCTTATACATATAATATTACCAATAATCTAAGAATATAATAACCAAATGTTTTTGACATAGTCTCTAATCTTGCAAATCTGTCCCTACTGCACCATATATCATCAGATCAAGATATCTGAGAATGATGTCGGGATGCGCCGTTCGTAATAATTTTAAGTGTAAGTTACCCTAAATGCATGATGTACCTTCTTATTTTTCCATTTGTACTTACAAACAAAGTATAAGAAAGCTGATTTACTCTCTCCGTCTCACTATGATGATCCCAATTGCTTTTGGCATGCTTTTTAATAAAGCTGAAGTGACACTTATGTGGGTGGTAGGGTTGGTTAATATGTGAGAGAATGTTAATAGTTTATATTATAAATTTTTTCTAAAATAGAAAATGTGTAAATATCTTTGGGACAGACCAAAATGGAAATTGGACAAATCTCTTTATGTAAAGATGCTATTACATGAGAAAAAAGAAGAAGAAGAAAATACAAATATGGCTTCAACACAAAGGATAAGTATGGGGACCAAACAAAGGTACTCCCTCTGTTCATTTTATGTTGGCACTCTCAAATGACCACCACCCTCCAATGCACCACCCTCCAATGCACCACCACCGGCCTCGAACCCAAGCAGGACCCTCTCCAACGCATGTTCCCCAACCGCACGCTGCTGTTGGAAAAGAATTAGACAAAGTCTTGGTTAGGACGATTCTAATTAGAACAGGAAGGTATACTTTCAGCTGGTTTCAAAAATTATAAGTACATATTATAAAAGGCACGTAAATCCAGGGACTAAACATCAAAATTACTTTTTTTCCCAAATCTTCTTCTTCCTCTCCTTCCTTGTGCTTTCTCTCACTGTTCCTCTCCTTCCTGTTCTGTTCTTCTTTCTTCTCTTCTTCCTTTCTATTAAAGAATATTTTGTGTATATCCTTTTCCCTTTTAGATTGTATAGATAGAATCATTTTCTTGGTGAATACTCTTTGCAAGACCCTGTTTATTAGAGCTTATTTCTTGATGTACTGAACTAAATTGAATTGAATTGAATTGAACTGAACTGAAGTAAAAATTGATGTATTGAAAAATGAAATCAGCATGACTGAATTAACCTGAATTTCATCAAATTGCATTTTCACTGAACTGAACTAAATTGAACTTAACTGAACCGAATTGAACTGAACTGAACTGATCTACAGATAAGCTATGGTAAACAGGGCCTAACTGTATATATATCATACCCCTCGTGGTGAATAACACTCTCGCTTTCTTGTGCACGAAATCTAAAATTCACTACTGGCTATTTTTTCTTGATGATTTTATCAGGTTTTTTGATTATTTAAGTATATTTGTTGACAACTTAATAATAAGGCAATGATATTTATTAATACATGTTGATGATATTTTGATGAGTGATAAATATTTTAATAGGGTTCCATCAGGGGTATTATGGTAAAATGTGGACATTGAAAAGAAAAAATGTAAATGCATATAGAAAATGCCTAAACATAAGTAGACGATTTAATAAAGTGAGTGGATGATTTAAGAATTCATGATTTAAAAAAAAATAAATGTTGATAATTTGGAGATTTGATGATTCATCAATATAAGTTGATGATTTAAAAAAAAAAATAAGTTGATGAGTAAAATGTTGATTATTTAACAATATAAGTTGATGACTTAAAGATTTGATCATTTTTAAGTATAAGTTCTTGATTCTAAAATTTAATCTGATGATTTTAAGGTTGATTATTCAATAATATAAGTCGATAATTTTAATTTAATAATTTATAACTATAATTTGATGATTATATAATTAGATGATCTAAATATTGATTATTTGAAAGTACAAGTCGATGATTTAAAGTTTTGATAAGTCATACCTATAATTTGATGATTCTAACATATCAGTGAAAGATTTTAGTACCGATGATATTAAAATATAAGTTGATGTTGATTATTTGATAATTAATATAAAAATTGAAAATTTTAATAATATAATTTGATGATTTAAATGTTAAATATTTATAAGAGAAAAGTGATGGGGTACCCCTGAGTTCTTCTATAAGTTCTCATGTACCCCTGAGTTTTTAGAAAGTGTCTTGGTACCTATGAGTTTACAAAGTTTAGTGCTCTTGTACCCTTGACGGAATTGAGCGTCATAGACTCAAACTTTAAATATCCTTACTTTTTAACATAGAATTTCTTTGGTTTTCTCCTAAATATTGATTACAAGAACTTCCTGTTGAATATGAAACATTAGTAATAATAGATGAAATCCATCCCACTAATGACTCCATCAAATCCTGAAGCACGACTGAGTCATTTATGAAATGCAGTATTCTGGCTTTTGCAGTTCGGACCAAGACATTTCCCGAAACAAATCGATCTTCACTGTGGCACTTGTGCTTTGACAAGATCAAATCTTGGTAGCAGAACTGAGAGATATGATAGATGATCACATTGGTAAGGTGAAGGGAACAAATCACGACACCGGCATAACGTATCAGAACTCCAATCCGATCTTCAATATCGCCATCCCCGTTGTTGCTTCAAACTGAACCCCCGGAGGCTCTTAAGCCTTCATCCAAGGCTTTGAGGGAGTCCAAATGATTATGGTGATGACAAAGAAGCGAGATGAGAGAGCCAAGGAGATTCTGCAACACATTAACATCATCATCTGGTTTGATCCATACAGATTAAGGTGTAGGTGTAAGCCTGAAACACTCATGGGGATCCAATCTAAATATCTAATACAGTTAGATTGTACTGCTTCAACCTAACTTTTACGGGCTTCAGCATTTCGGACCAGGATAGCCGCCGTCGAATCGGCAACATCGAGCCAAGAACGACAGCCACCAGCTCACGCCGGTTTTTTGACCTCACCCGTTCACGCCGGGGAGGGCTTTGATTTAAAATTTGGACGGGTTTTTAAGGAGGAAGGATTATTACAAGAAGGTCAGAAAATATTGTTGAGGAGGAAGAATAGGAAGATGAGGATGATTTTTGAATTTGGGGTTAAGGTTGGAATTTGGATGATGAAATTGAAGACGACGGTTTTGGATGAAGATGACGATGAAGAAGAAGAGGTGATTTCAGGCATTTTGATAATTTTCTATATTGGCCGGTGTTGACTTTTATACAGGGGTTTTTAGAAACTCATGGTACATGCTCACGTATAGAAGAACTCACAGGTACCCCAGCACTTGATTATTTAAAAGATTGTGATTTATAAATATAATTTTAAAATATGACTTGGTGTTTTAAAATTTGATGATTTATAAGTATTATTTGATGATTAAATATATGATTTGATTTATTTTTGTAATTTGATGTTTATAAATATGACTTGATGATTTATAATTATAATTTGATGATTTATAAATATAATGATATTACCGGCCCAAAGGCCTACTGAGCTGAGAAGAGGGTCCACGGCCCAGCATCAGAAGGGCGATGCTTTTCCCGCTAAGGGGCACGTCCGGACAAGAAAGAAGGACAGACGGGGACAAAGGGAAGTGGTCCTGAACCTTATCTCAAGCAGGCAAGTTCGGCTATAAATACTAGTCTCAATCGAATTCCTTTAAGGTACCAATATGATTAGCCATAGGTATTGATTTCGTCCAATTTTTAGTAATCAAGTTATATGATGCTACCATCGGGAGGACGATAGGATGCGGGGCTATCAGGTGGCGCAGCAGGACCCCAACTCTTTGGAGGCTCGACTAGACAAACTGGTGGGAAGAAACGGGGCTAAACCTACCTCCCCTTGGGTCCCTCGAGTGCTTGCGTACCCATGGCCGCCGGGCCTCCGGACCCCGGAGGGAATCCCAACATACAATGGAGAGACAAACCCGGAAGAGTTTGTCAGGACGTACCAGAACCTCATGGTGTCAAGGGACTTCCCGGAGGAATTGAGATGCAAGTTGGTGGGCTGTTACCTGAGAGGAAACTGTCTTTCGTGGTTCGATTCCTTGCCCCGAGAAAGCCTCAGAGATTATTACGATTTCTCTAAGGCTTTACTGTTCAGATACGCCGGGTTAAAGAAGGAAGGAAAGCAGCTGACTGAGCTTCTGGCCACCCGGCAGAAGGCTGCGGAAGGATCAATGGAATATTATCGAAGGTACATGGACGACAGCATGAAGGTCGTCGACAGGCAGCAGCAGGAGAAGGCGGTGATTAGTGGGTTTATAAATGGCCTGAGGGATATGGCGTTGTTCCAGAAGTTGATGGAAAACATCCCGGAAACCTTTCACAACCTGCAGATGGCGGTGCAACTGTACTGTGCGGTTAATGATGCCACGCGGAAGAGAAAAGAAGAATCCGGGGGATTCCACCCGGATAAGATGGAAAGAAGGAAGGGATCCTGCTCCCGCGGCGGTAAACCGGGCAAGAGCGGATAGTTTCACCCCACTCAGCAAAACCCGAACGGAGATCCATGCTATCCACAAGGATTTGTTCCCGGATCCGTTGCCTATCCAGGGGACCCCGTCTAGGGAAAATGCGGACAAATGGTGCGCCTATCACAAATCTTATGGGCATTCGACAGAGGGGTGTAGGATGCTGAGGAACGAGATAGAAAATTTAATAGAGCGGGGACAGCTGAGAGATTGTGTGGCGATGGAAGCAAAGAAGGAGAATCCCCGGGACCAGCCCCAGGAGCAGCCCCGGAGGAGGTGGAGGCCTAACCCGGGGAGAGGAAACGGGAGAAATCAAGGCAACCAAGGCAATAGGGACCCAGGGAGGCCTGCCATAGCTGCCGCACCAGTCCAAGCAGTGGAGCCTGCCCCAGTACCTAACAGGATGATCAACGTGATAAGCGGAGAAATCGGAGAAGCATGCCAGTCAGTTTCCGCCATCCGGGCTCGGACGCGATATGTTCCCCCGGGAGAGATTCAGGGAAAAAGATTTTGCCCCGAGGAGGCTCTCACTTTCTCTGAAGCGGATGCAGTCCCGCCTCAGATACCCCATTCTGACCCAATGGTGGTGACAGCGGAGATTGAAGGTTTCTTGATCAAGAGGGTGTTCGTAGATGACGGGAGCAGTGTGGAGATCATGTTCGCTTCCTGCTTCGACCAATTGGGAATTGGGAGACAGAACTTGAAACCCCCTTCATCTCCCTTGTCAGGATTCACTGGCAAACCCGAAGTCCCTCTAGGAGTTATTCCCCTCGCAATATGTATGGTGGATGAGGAGGATCGGAGCAAGAGGGTCTCAGTGATGTGCAACTTTGCGGTTATTGATGCACCCTCACCATATAACGTAATCATAGGAAGACCGTGGCTAACCCAAGCCCGGGCAGCGAGTTGTCCGTATCTGCAGACGATGAAATTCCCCACTGCGCAAGGTGTGGCGGTAGTGCGGGGAAGTCAAGCAGTAGCAAGAAGTTGCATGATGACGGCGGTCCGGGACGCAAAGAAAGCAGTAGGGGCGGTACATGGAGAAGTACCCCGGCAAGAACTGGAGGAAATGCAGGTGGCGGACAAAGGGACGGTCACAGTGGGAAAAGACCTCCCGGACGAAGTAAAAGGCGCACTGAAGGAACTTTTGGCCAGGTATCAGGGAGTATTCTCGTGGAGCCCGGAGGACATGGTGGGGGTATTTCCAGAGTTGGGGGCACACAAGCTGAACATAAGCCCGGCAACAAAATCCATCAGGCAGAAGAAAAGACCTGTAGCCCCGGAAAGAGCGGAATTTATAAAGAATGAAGTAAAGAAATTGGAAAAAGCCGGGGTGGTCGAGGAAATCATCTACCCGGAATGGATAGCTAACCCGGTCTTAGTAAAGAAGCACGATGGGAGCTGGCGCATGTGTATCGACTTCACAGATTTGAACAAATGTTGCCCCAAAGACTGTTATCCTCTCCCAAATTTGGACCGGTTGGCAGAGGCTATAGCGGGGTACTCGGTGCTGGCCTTCTTCGATGCGCATAAAGGGTATCACCAAGTGCAGATGGATGAGGCGGATAAAGCGAAAAGCTCCTTCATCACCGATTTCAGAACCTTCTGCTACAAGAAAATGCCCTTTGGACTGAAGAACGCGGGGGCTACGTATCAGAGAATGGTGGACAAACTCTTCAAGGACCAAGTGGGAAGAAACATGGAGGTGTATGTCGACGATATGGTGGTCAAAAGCAGGGCTTACGGAGCTTTCCTGAATGACATGGAGGAGATGTTTGAAAAGCTAAAACGGAGTAATCTAAAGCTGAACCCCTCCAAAAGTACCATTGGAGTGGGGGCGGGGAAGTTTTTGGGTTTCATGGTGTCAAGTCGGGGCATCGATGTTAACCCGGAGAAGGTAGAGGCCATAGCTAAGATGACCTCCCCCAGGTCGGTGAAAGAAGTACAGCGGTTGACAGGGTCTCTCGCGGCTCTCAGTCGATTCCTATCAAAGGGGGCAGATAGACAGTTGCCTTTCTTCAACATTCTCAAGAAGGCCAAGGCGTTTGAGTGGTCCGGAGAATGTGAGAAGGCGTTTCAAAATCTGAAAGAGCACCTTCAACAATTGCCAACTTTAAAGAAGCCACTCCCGGGGGAGGAGATTTTTCTGTAAATAGCAGCATCCCGGGAAGCGGTAAGTGCCGTGCTAATTAAAGAAGAGGAGGGGAAGCAGCACCCCATCTATTTTGTTAGCCGGGCACTTCGGGGGGCAGAAACACTGACTTGGAACAGTTGGTCCTGGCACTGGTGCATGCTTCAAGGAGGCTTAAACCCTACTTCCAGGGCCATCCCATAGTGGTCCTTACCAATTACCCGCTAAGACAAGTCATGTTCAAGCCGGAGGCATCAGGGAGAATGATGAAATGGGCTATAGAGCTGGGAGAGTATGAAATCCGGTATGAGCCAAGAAGGGCTATCAAGGGCCAGGCCCTAGCGGACTTCTTGTTGGAATCAGAAGCAAGGATAAATGAGGAACAGGAGACGCCTAACACTCCGGAGAATATGACTAAGGCTGAGACAGACCCGGCCTGGAAATTATATGTGGACGGATCGACACACTCTGGGGGCAGCGGAGCGGGAGTACTATTAGTCAGCCCGGAAGGGAAGGAGTATCCCTACGCGGTCCAGTTCACTTTCAAAACAACCAACAATGAATCTGAGTACGAAGCTTTAATCGCGGGATTAAGGTTGGCAAAGGAGATGGAAATCAAAACTCTCACAGCACACAGTGATTCCCAGATTGTAGTGCAGCAGGTAAAGGGAGAATATGAAGCCCGGGAAATGAGCCTGCAGAAGTACTTGGAAGCGGTGAAGCCTTTGATAGCCGGGTTTAAAACCTTCGACTTGGTTCAAGTCCCCCGGGAAAAGAACAGTAAAGCAGATGTTTTGAGCAAGTTGGCTTCCTCAGAATTGAAACCTGAGCCCGACCAAAAGTTGTACTTGGAGGTACTAGGAAGAAGGAGCTACCAGGAGGATGATCAAGTAATGCTGGTGACTGAGGAAGAATCCTGGATCACGCCCATGCGGGCGTACCTAGAAGAAGGAACCACCCCGGAGGATAAGGCTCAGGCCCGGAAGCTAAGAGTTAAGGTGCCTAAGTATGCGATCCAGGGAGGGGAGCTGTACAAAAGAGGGTATCTCCAGCCTTTGCTAAAGTGTGTAGAAAGGTCGGAAGGCCGACACCTCATCCGGGAGGTGCACGAGGGATCTAATGGGAGCCACCAAGGGGCTCGCACCTTGGCCAAAAAGATCTTAAGACTGGGGTATTACTGACCGACGTTGTTCAAAGATGCGGAAGAACATGTACAGAAGTGCTTGGCATGCCAGACATTTGCCCCGCTAATCCATGTTCCCCGGGAGGAGTTAATCGGAGTCATAGGAGCTTGGCAGTTCAGTAGGTGGGGAATCGACTTGGTGGGACCATTCCCGACTGCCCCTGGAGGAGCCAAGTACTTGATTGTGGCAATCGATTACTTCAGCAAATGGGTGGAGGCAGAACCGCTCACCAACATACGAGGACTAACCTGTGTTAAGTTTTGCTGGAAGAACATCATTTGTCGATTTGGTATCCCGAAGATCATAGTCACAGACAATGGGGCGCAGTTTGAGAATGATCCTTTCAAATCGTGGTGTGTCAAGTATGGTATTGAGCAGAGGTTGACGTCTGTATACCACCCTCAGGCGAATGGGCAAGTGGAAGTTACCAACCGTACCATCATCAAAGGATTAAAAACTCGCTTAGAAGGCGCGCGGGGAAATTGGATTTGGGAGCTACCCAGTGTTCTTTGGGCCCACCGGACTACAGAAAGCTCAGCTACCAGAGAATCTCCATATGGTTTGGTGTACGGGTCGGAGGCAGTGATACCCGCGGAGATCGGGATCCCGAGCCCCCGGACTCAATACCAGCGCCCGGAAGAAGAAGATGATGGACGGCGCCTTGACTTGGACCTCCTGGAAGAAAAGCGAGAGAATGCGGCACTTCAGGAAGCCAAGGTGAAGGAGCGAGTAAAGAGGTATTATGACAGAAGGGTGCGGAAACAAGCTTTCGTCCCAGGAGACTAGGTAATGAGGAGAAACGATAAGAGCCGCCAAGCCCCGGAGGGAAAACTTGCACCCAACTGGGAAGGCCCATACAAGGTAAAGGAAGCATACCCGGGAGGGAGCTATGTGCTGGAGGACCAGCAAGGGAAGGAGATCCCCAGAAGATGGAATGTAGCTAATCTAAGAAGGTTTTACGGGAAGTAGAGTACCCCGCATCGTACCTTAGCTACTAAGGCATGGATAGGCCAGGCATGGATAGGCCAGGCATGGATATGCCAGGCATGAATATGCCCCGCCCGGAAGCATGAACATGCCCGGAGAAATACCCCGACGTTTTGCCTCGTCCCGGGTTTAGAAAGGAAGATTTGTAAAAAGGGACCCATGGGTAGCTCCCATTTGGGTGTCCCGCTAGAATGGACCCGGAGCTTGAATGAAGCCCGGGGATCAAAGAATGTAATGTTTGCAGGGAAGAGTTAATGAAAAGGGTCTTTTCGAAGTACAATTTTATTCAATCCTTTTTAAATTACAAATCGCATAAACATGCGGTCATAGTCGTTGTAGGACGATTACATAAGCATTTTACATACTATCTATTTGCTACTATACCCACTTGGGACCTGACCCGGAAGCACCCTCAGGGTTACCCGGGCGGAAACCCCCTCCAAAGAATTGTGAGGACAGAAGATCTTCGACAAAGCGGGCATCCGGGGCTTGATTCCACGCAAGCTCCTCTTCCAATTGCGTGGCGTCTTCTTCGTTCAATTCGGGGATAGGCACAACCACGGATCCCTCTGGAAGAGGCTCCGCCAGGCGCATTCTTCTCACCCCGGCAGAAGTAACAAACTTGTACTTAGGAAACATGACTGCTGCACTTTTACCCTTCTCTTCCCGGCTAATACGAGTACCCTCGGCGGTCTTAACCCCCTTCGTGGTGACCCCAGAGTCGGCAATCTCCCGAATGCGTCTTATCCGGCGTGCCACCTCTTCCGGGTCAATGGATACAGTCATGTCCTCGTACCTTTCATATGCCACATCCACCTCCACCCGGGCTGGAACGCGACGAAGGCTCTAGGGGTATGGCTCAGCGTCTCCCGCGGCTATTTTATTGTGCCACTCCATGACGTCCAGATAGGCCTTATGACTGGGAGCTCCCTCACCAAACTTCTTCGGGTTAGCCTGCATACGTTCAATCGTTCTGCGAACCCCGGCTGGAATATCAGTAAGAGGAGACACCCCAACCAAGCCATTTTTGAGACCCAAAAGGTGATAGGATAGCCACGTAACCAGCAATGCATCTTGGAGTACCCTATTCCTATGAGTAAGGGACCGATTCTCCTTCTCAAAGTCGCAGAGAAGCCTGTTCTGAGCGGAGCGGGTCTCCAATGTCCTAAGTTTCTCCTGCGCCCGCTCTAGTTCACCCCACACCATGCCTAGCTCCTTGGTAGTGCGATGCTGGGAGTCATCGTGAAGGGCTTGCAGCTCAGCGATGGTCTGGTGAGAATTCAGGGCTTCCCGCATGTGATCAGAAGCAAGGTCGAAGCACTGGTTCAGCCACCCAAACTTGGCCTCAACTGCCTTAAGAAACGCCACCAGCACCCGGATCGACCCAAACTCCTGAAGAAAGCATTCCAACCCCGCCTCAGCTAATGCCCGGTTGGCCTGGTCGCCTCTAAATCGCTAATGGGCTAGTTTCCTCTGAAGGAAAGAGCACTGGAGGCACCCGGCGCGGGGGAGAGAGAAGTAGGTGCCGGAAGAACTACTAGGATGAGGAAAAACATAAGGGATGGGCCCACGCGGGAGAATCTCCTCTAGGGGGCGCTCAGGCTACAAAAGATGGCAATATCATTAAAAAGTAGAACCTTTTATTAATCAAAATAGGCACCAAGGCCAAGTTCTACATGAGCCTCTCGGGGAGGAAGATTACAAAATTAAAAACTACAAAAGAAAGCATAGACCAGAGTCTAGGGCAGTACGTTGTCATCAGCAGAGTCCTTTTTCCCCGGGTTAGCATGAGCCTTCTCCCATCTCCTCTCTAGCTCAGCTACATCTTCAGCAGACCAGTTGGGGCCGCCATAAGCGGGAGCATCCACTTTAGGCTCATCTTCAGGACGCTCGGGGAATCCGGCTTTCCGGGTGGACTTCCGGGATTGATACAACAAGTCATCTTGTCCCGCGGCAAGCCCCACAATGTACCTCTCCTCCCTTTCCTCATAGACAGCTTGGTACCCAAAATTGTCAGGAACCGCGCAGTACTCGTGATAGTTGTCAGACCAGTGGGGGGTCTCCGGGACGACTGAATAAGCATTAAAGTCCTCCGGGCCAGGATCGGGAAAAGAAGCTTCGCCAACTGGGAGGTCGTCGCCGTACCTCTCAAATATATAATTTATAGATCGCTTACTACCTTTCCACACTATTAAGTGTACAATGGCAAGTAAGGTTCGTTCCACAGGGAAAAGGTTATTTCTATGTATATCTTGTAGGATATATATACATATACATATATATAAAAGCAATGTAAACAAGAGGGGGTTTGAGTTGAGTTTTGTTTAAGACACTACTAAGTAAAACTACTAGGACTTTAGAATTACAACTAGTTTAGCATCTAAAGATTCAACTAAAGGATTAACTAATGAGAATAAGAGACTTGGGTACATGAGATTTGTATCTTCTTGTTATGGATTTTTCCTCAAACCTACTTATGATACTTTGAGAATGGTGATTGTTTTTAATGAGAAACCATCTCTATTCTAGTTGTGAATCATGAAAGCATATTCACAACTCTTATTGGCAACTTATCTATATGATAGCAAATAGATAAATTGACCAATGTTAATTCAAATGAGATGTTTCCCCACCTTACCCATGCAATGTGATAACACAATTGACATAAATATAATGCTAATGAATGATCTCAAGAACAAATACAATTGATAACAACATATATTTGATCCCTAATTCACTACTTTTACATAGAAGAAATGATAGCATTTCAACCATGGAAAGGCAATGTCTAACACATATCCAACACATATCTATGGTTAAGAAATCATTCCTAACCATTTCAACAATCAAATACACATATAATTTATGATCATTCAATGACAAATCAACCATTCCTAAGCTTCATAAACCATGTTCTCAAACCATAACAAGAGGTTTAATCTCACATACCCAAGATGGGTTTTAGCCTACAATCATAACTAAATAATCATAACCATAATCCATACAATAATACATGGTGAATTCAAAGTGAAAATCCAAAGAGAAAAATGAAGAAAAGAGCTTAAGGCTCTGTAAAATTCGATCCCCAAAACAATGAGGATAAGTTTCTTTTATACTTCCCAAAATAACAAAAATAAAACAAAACAAAATGCCACTTGCAGGTCCTTCGCGGACCGCGAGCCTGGTTCTCGCGGCTCGCGGCCGAGGATTCGCGGACCGCGCGCTGTGGCCTCCGCGGTTCGCAACCGATGTTTCGCGCACCGCGCGTCTCCGGTTTCCGCGGTCCGCGACCGAGGTTTCGCGGACCGCGCGTCTGGTCCTCGCGCTGGTCCTCGTGTTGGTCCTCGCGGCTCGCGACCGGAGTTTCGCGGACCGCGCGTCTGGTCCTCGCGGCTCGCGACCGGAGTTCCGCGGACCGCGCGAAACTCGGCATCATCAAAACAGCAACACACGCCCTCGCGGTTCGCGACCTAGGGTTCGCGGCCCGCGAGAGTGTGCCTTCACGCCACTTCTACGACCGGTTCTTCAATGCATCAATCGCGGTCAGGACGGTCATAGAAGGTCTTCAAATCACTCAAATCCATCGCAAGTGCAATTCAAGATCGAAATGCACGTCTTCAATTTCAAACCACTATGAATGATTTGGTCCAAAAGTCTAATATAAATATACAAAATACTATCTAAAACAGCTCTCAAATGCTACAAAATAAGAGTATATCTAGGGCCTATCACCAACCTCCGGGAGCTTCACCTTCTTGATCTCCGAAGCATAAGGAACCCGGGAAGACATCTCTAGCGATTGCCACAGCTGAGGGACAAGGCTCTTCAGGTCAGACTCCTGGAGGGATCGCCATCGATGGTTCAGCAAATCAGCCGCCTTAGGACGATAATAAGACGCTTGGGCGTCAAGACGAGCAGGCCCGGGAAGCCAGCCTAGCAGACTGCGGTACATCTCATGGCAAGCCTCAGCACTCGCCGCAGCAGCTATCCCCTCGAGCCTCTGATCAAACTCCACTGAGCGGAGAAGCTTCCGGGTTATAGCATCAAAGGCCTCCAACTGGGAGTTTTTCTTGTCCTTCTTCAGGGCGGAGTACTTCTTTTCCACCTCCGCCAACTTTTTCTCTTTGTCAGCGAGCCGCTTCTCTTTATCAGCCAGCTTTCTTTTTGCTTCTTCTAGCTGAGCCGCGAGGCCATCTTGCCCGGCCAGCTTCTCCCTGGTCTCGCGGAGTTCCTTCTCCATCTTGGCAAACAGCCCCGCGCTGTATTTGGAGTAGGTTCTGTTCAGTGCCTCGGCAAACTGAGAGTCCGCCAGGACGGCGTCGGCAAAGGCAATGCTCTGCACAACAAAGAAGAGGCAAGAAAGTAAGGAAACCGGAGGAATTATTTTAGATAAAAGACAGATCTAGAATAGTGGTTACCTCTTCTTTCTCCTCCGGGATAGTTTCGGAAGCAGTAGCCCGCGGAGGAGGAGGAGGAGGAGGAGGAGGAGGAGGAGGAGGAGGGGGAGGAGGAGGGAAGTCCTGGGTCCTCTGACAAGAGGAAGGGGGCGACCCGGATAGCTCGACAGGAGGCGGCCGTTTGAACCTCGAGCTTGCCCCACCACTGTAAGTAGGGTGTTGGATAAAGGATCGACGCCCGGGGGTAGGTGACGAGCCGGGAGTAGCACGGGCCTCAGAAGAAGGCCCGGAGGATGTCTGCTGGCGAGACTTGGGCGGCGCACGGGGCTTCTGAGGGACAAGAGCAGGATTCTCGGGGGGAGGTGGCCCAGGTTGGGGAGCTACTTGTGGTGTAGAAGGAGTCTGCTGATCCGGGTGAGCGTCCCTTGCTGGAGCATCACCCCCGGAAGACTTGTCGGTAAGGGCCATGACGTCTGCGTACAAAGAAGGTTGTACTGAAACCAAACAAGCAATGAAGTTAGACCAAGAGATAAAAAAAAAAAAAATCTTGACAAAACATAAAGCCATAATAGGCACCTCCATCTGGCCACACCGCGGAGATGCGCGGGAGCGTGAAGAGGTCGCGGGGATAGATCCCGCGAGGCCAGAAATAGCCTGCGTTCCCGTTCTTATAGAAGGAATCCATATCAAGGGGGGTGAGGCGGAGGAAGTTATGGTCACTGGCAATGGTCGCCGGGAGATTAGAAAGAGGCTTCTTCTCTTCTGGAACGAGGAAGTCGTTCCAAGTAGGCATAGGATAAGCCCGGGCATCGCACAGGAAGAAACCCTTTGAAGGGTATCCTTTGGCGGATTTGGGTTTGGACAGGATGAAGTCCTTTATCCCGGATCGAACAGTGAAAGAGAAGACGCCCGGGAAGGATGCGTGTGCCTTCCGTAAAGCGTAGAAGGAGCGGAAGAGTAAAAGGGAAGGAGAAACGGCGCACCGGGCACAGTTAAGTAAGAAAGCCAGAATAAGGACGACCCCGTTAGGGTGTAGTTGGGCCGGGGCCACGTTATAAAATTGGAGGATATCAAGAAAGAGAGGGGGGAAGGGCAGGCTAAGCCCGTACTGAAAATGGATCTGCGGGATGCACGTAACCCCTCGCTCTGAGACTCCCGGGGGAAGTTTAGAAAGACAGGCGTTTAAAGGAAGAGGGATAAAAGAGCGCTTCGCCAAATCTAAAACATCCCTATCTAACGAAGGGGAATCCCCGGGAACATCGAAAAACTTGAGACCCAAGGGGCGCACTCCGTGAGTAGGCCCTCGGGGAATACCATCACCAATTTCCCCGCCAAACACGTCCGCATCCTGATCATCTAGAGGGAAGTCGGGATCCCCGGACGGGCGCAAACCCGCCTCATCCAAGTTCGACGCACCCGGGGTGAGTAGTTCCCGGGGTGAGCTAAAAGCCTCGGAATAGGTGTCTGGAGAGGAGACGGGGGAGAGGATAAGGTTATCGGCAACCCGGGACTGGACCTCGAACTGATTTCGAGCTCCCTCGGTGTCTGAGGAAGAGTTGGAAAGAATTGGAGAGTTCATGATGGGAGGAGAAGGAGAGCGAGAGCGAGAGCTTACTTGATCAAAAGAGCAGAGCTTCAGGGAAGTTTTGAGGAGAGAAGTTTAGAGAAAAGGAGCTTGGGACCTTATATAGGCAGGTGAATAGGAACCGCCACCTCAAAAGAATGTTGAAGAATGTTGGGAGCTTATAAAACATTCTCCGGACCACTCAAACGCCTTGGCCTTCTTGAGAATGTTGAAGAAAGGCAACTGCCTATCTGCCCCCTTTGATAGGAATCGACTGAGAGCCGCGAGAGACCCTGTCAACCGCTGTACTTCTTTCACCGACCTGGGGAAGGTCATCTTAGCTATGGCCTCTACCTTCTCCGGGTTAACATCGATGCCCCGACTTGACACCATGAAACCCAAAAACTTCCCCGCCCCCACTCCAATGGTACTTTTGGAGGGGTTCAGCTTTAGATTACTCCGTTCTAGCTTTTCAAACATCTCTTCCAGGTCATTCAGGAAAGCTCCGTAAGCCCTGCTTTTGACCACCATATCGTCGACATACACCTCCATGTTTCTTCCCACTTGGTCCTTGAAGAGTTTGTCCACCATTCTCTGATACGTAGCCCCCGCGTTCTTCAGTCCAAAGGGCATTTTCTTGTAGCAGAAGGTTCCGAAATCGGTGATGAAGGAGGTTTTCGCTTTATCCGCCTCATCCATCTGCACTTGGTGATACCCTTTATGCGCATCGAAGAAGGCCAGCACCGAGTACCCCGCTATAGCCTCTGCCAACCGGTCCAAATTTGGGAGAGGATAACAGTCTTTGGGGCAACATTTGTTCAAATCTGTGAAGTCGATACACATGCGCCAGCTCCCATCGTGCTTCTTTACTAAGACCGGGTTAGCTATCCATTCCGGGTAGATGATTTCCTCGACCACCCCGGCTTTTTCCAATTTCTTTACTTCATTCTTTATAAATTCCGCTCTTTCCGGGGCTACAGGTCTTTTTTTCTGTCTGATGGATTTTGTTGCCGGGCTTATGTTCAGCTTGTGTGCCCCCAACCTGGAAATACCCCCACCATGTCCTCCGGGCTCCACGAGAATACTCCCTGATACCTGGCCAAAAGTTCCTTCAGTGCGCCTTTTACTTCGTCCGGGAGGTCTTTTCCCACTGTGACCGTCCCTTTGTCCGCCACCTGCATTTCCTCCAGTTCTTGCCGGGGTACTTCTCCATGTACCGCCCCTACTGCTTTCTTTGCGTCCCGGACCGCCGTCATCATGCAACTTCTTGCTACTGCTTGACTTCCCCGCACTACCGCCACACCTTGCGCAGTGGGGAATTTCATCGTCAGCAGATACGGACAACTCGCTGCCCGGGCTTGGTTTAGCCACGGTATTCCTATGATTACGTTATATGGTGAGGATGCATCAATAACCGCAAAGTTGCACATCACTGAGACCCTCTTGCTCCGATCCTCCTCATCCACCATACATACTGCGAGGGGAATAACTCCTAGAGGGACTTCGGGTTTGCCAGTGAATCCTGACAAGGGAGATGAAGGGGGTTTCAAGTTCTGTCTCCCAATTCCCAATTGGTCGAAGCAGGAAGCGAACATGATCTCCACACTGCTCCCGTCATCTACGAACACCCTCTTGATCAAGAAACCTTCAATCGCTGTCACCACCATTGGGTCAGAATGGGGTATCTGAAGCGGGACTGCATCCGCTTCAGAGAAAGTGAGAGCCTCCTCGGGGCGAAATCTTTTTCCCTGAATCTCTCCCGGGGGAACATATCGCATCCGAGCCCGGATGGTGGAAACTGACTGGCATGCTTCTCCGATTTCTCCGCTTATCACGTTGATCATCCTGTTAGGTACTGGGGCAGGCTCCACTGCTTGGACTGGTGCGGCAGCTATGGCAGGCCTCCCTGGGGCCCTGTTGCCTTGGTTGCCTTGATTTCTCCCGTTTCCTCTCCCCGGGTTAGGTCTCCACCTCCTCCTGGGGCTGGTCTCGGGGATTCTCCTTCTTTGCTTCCATCGCCACACAATCTCTCAGCTGTCCCCGCTCTATTAATTTTTCTATCTCGTTCCTCAGCATCCTACACCCCTCTGTCGAATGCCCATAAGATTTGTGATAGGCGCACCATTTGTCCGCATTTTCCCTAGACGGGGTCCCCTGGATAGGCAACGGATCCGGGAACAAATCCTTGTGGATAGCATGGATCTCCGTTCGGGTTTTGCTGAGTGGAGTGAAACTATCCGCTCTTGCCCGGTTTACCGCCGCGGGAGCAGGATCCCTTCCTTCTTTCCATCTTATCCGGGTGGAATCCCCCGGATTCTTCTTTTCTCTTCCGCGTGGCATCATTAACCGCACAGTACAGTTGCACCGCCATCTGCAGGTTGTGAAAGGTTTCCGGGATGTTTTCCATCAACTTCTGGAACGCCATATCCCTCAGGCCATTTATAAACCCACTAATCACCGCCTTCTCCTGCTGCTGCCTGTCGACGACCTTCATGCTGTCGTCCATGTACCTTCGATAATATTCCATTGATCCTTCCGCAGCCTTCTGCCGGGTGGCCAGAAGCTCAGTCAGCTGCTTTCCTTCCTTCTTTAACCCGGCGTATCTGAACAGTAAAGCCTTAGAGAAATCGTAATAATCTCCGAGGCTTTCTCGGGGCAAGGAATCGAACCACGAAAGACAGTTTCCTCTCAGGTAACAGCCCACCAACTTGCATCTCAATTCCTCCGGGAAGTCCCTTGACACCATGAGGTTCTGGTACGTCCTGACAAACTCTTCCGGGTTTGTCTCTCCATTGTATGTTGGGATTCCCTCCGGGGTCCGGAGGCCCGGCGGCCATGGGTACGCAAGCACTCGAGGGACCCAAGGGGAGGTAGGTTTAGCCCCGTTTCTTCCCACCAGTTTGTCTAGTCGAGCCTCCAAAGAGTTGGGGTCCTGCTGCGCCACCTGATAGCCCCGCATCCTATCGTCCTCCCGATGGTAGCATCATATAACTTGATTACTAAAAATTGGACGAAATCAATACCCATGGCTAATCATATTGGTACCTTAAAGGAATTCGATTGAATTAACTAAAATAATGAAGAAATAGATATCTGGTTTGCAACGGATTTAAATCTGAAACTCCAAATCTGAAGCTTGAAATCCAATTATTTTAAGATTTTTCCGTCGAAGCACAGAGAACTCCGGGGAATTCAAATTTGAAAATTAGGCATATTCTAGAGCAACAATGACGCGCCAGAGAGGCTGAGCAGCGCAACCTGCATTAAAAAGCCCTATATCCAGTCGGTGAGGTTTTTCTTCCCGGAGTCTGTCAGGAACTCGGTGGCGCATCATAGTGAAGCCAATCAAGAGATATGAACAGATCGGTGGCAAAACTTAGTTTGCATCTAATTTTGCAGAATTATTTAGTTTTGGTCCCTGACGTTTAGCCTGATATGGCTATTGCGCCGAATCCTAAATAATTACTGATTGACACCACTATTTTGAAAGTTTTCATTTTGTGTATATGATGTGGACTCCTTTTGCCCATTCGTCCTAATTAGGACCGTCTCGTCGGAGACGCTCTCGAAGAATTAGATATGTTTAACTGAATTGAACTGATTTATAGAAATATCTGTCAAACATGGTTGTACTCTTATAACCCTAATTGAATTCCTAAACCTAACAATAATAATCTAAGAGTATAATAACCAAATCATACTAATATAAGGAAAATAAATATAATCTTACAAAGATAAAAATCTTTTAGGCCATGTTTGCTATATTTTATTTTGATGAACTGAATGAAATAAATTTAATTAAACTGAACTAAATTGAAATAATTTTGAAACTTATCATATATCATTGTAATCTATAGTAACAAGTAACATTTAATAAAAAATATTATTGAACTGAACTGAATTTTTTTTAATATTTTAAATTGAACTGAAAAATATAAATACTAAACTGAACTGGAAAAATTTAAATATGTTTAACTGAATTGAAATGGTTTGTAGAATAGATCTGGACTACGTAACCATATATAGTATTATAACCTTACCAAGATTTGTGCATGAGTGTACGTTCAAGCGCGTGCGTTCACGCATACTTACACACGCGCCTACATTTACACGCGCACATGAGTCACTCGTCTTTCAAGTTACGTTTTATCCTATTGAATGCGTAGAGGCGCAGATACTTGGCTACGATTTTAAATTCTAAATTTGTTGGGTATATATAGCTAATATTAATCGAATATTCGTATATGATACCAATATTTGATTATTTACCAAGCAACGGATTAATTGATGAGTAATGTTATTGTATCATGTCAATTTTTGCATATCAAATAGGGGATATCTTCTAGTACAAACTTACCAATGTTCATAGATAGACCATCTTGCGTGGCTCGGAAGCTAGAGTGAAATCCTCGACAACCAAGCACACCACCTCATGCCATCAATATTCAGTAAACAATCTTATGGGGCACCAAGAGTGTCTGGGTTCATTGTGGTTGAATGATTATAATCCTTCATCGATCATCGGAATGATCATAATATATTAATAGTAATATATTAAAAAAATTAGATTTTGTAAATCACATTCAAATTCTATGAAAGGATCAAATACTGAATTTTGAAATCTAGATTCATATTGATATTATCATTTTCTGCTATTATTTATTTTTTAAAAACGTGCATGAAACATGAATTATAACAAGTGCGTTCATGCTCAGTCCATTTAATAAATAAATATCATGTTAAAGAAATGTGTTTTTATTTGTAATTTACATAAAATATATTTATACATTAATGTGGAACGTGTGTGCGTGCATGTGTCCATGTGCAAGAAGTCTATGAATTATAACATGTGCGTGAGTGCGTGCGTGCGTGCATGCTTATTAATTGATTTCTTAATTAATGAATTATTAATTTAATAGACTAAAAAAATATTTCAAGCAGCTAGATATAATTGATTGTATTTACTGATAAAGTTTTTGTCCAAATGCCCATTTAAACCAGGAAAAAAAAAACTAAAACAAGGTGTTCATTGTTTCTACATGCACAACTTAATTAGATGAATATTGCTTCTGATAGCATGCGGTTTAAAGTTTGAGACTCATAATTCATCATAAAATTCATACTGATTGTTTGAGATACAAATTAATGATCTAGGCTGTTAATCCATCCCCGTCTGTGACGATCCAGGGCGTCGGGAATTTGACTGGGAGTTGTATGAGAGATTAATGGTCGGTAGTTGAAAATGAGATTCTAAGATCAAGTGGACATTTGGAAATACTTTAAAGTGAAATGACATTGCCTGGGATAAACAAGAGTTTGAATCGCATGCACAAAATCCAAATCTAATTTAAACTTGCAAATCTGAATTTTGTGGGTCTCCATTTCCACAAAATCCAAATCTAAATCTTATACTCCTGCAAAAGCTTGGTGTGCCTTACGCTAAACAATACAAATTTTAGAGGTTGGATTTGTGCTAAATACAATTCTCCATGTACATGACAATAACGCAAAGAAATCAAGTAAAATCATGCCTATAAACAAGGATTGCTACTGGGCAGAGAGTAGGGGTGAGCACGATCACGAGCGTTCGTTAATCGGATCGCGATCGGATCGGTTAAAAATCGGATCGAGATCGTTCATTTAATAAATGAGCCGATCATGATCAAAATTTTTTGATCGTTTAATAAATGAACGATCAACGATCATAGACATTAAAACTCGATCATGATCGCGAACAGATCGATAAGGTGATCGATATCGATCGATAAGATAATCGATTAATATAATATAAATATATACATCTAAATGAATTATTTTCTAGTAATTTGTTAATTTTTAACTTTTTTAAAAAACTTTTAAACTGATCATGATTGATCATTGATCATTTGATCGAGCCGATCGTTATTGATCATTGATCATCTGATCGATTATCTAAACGAGTCGATCGCGATCAGATCGCGATCATTATAATTTTTAAACGATCCGATCATGATCATGAATTATTTTGATCGCTTTGATCGCGATCGGATCGTGATCACCTCAAAATTTAAACGAGTCGATCATGAACATAGTGATGATCGTGATCGGATCGACTCGTTATCACCCCTAGCAGAGAGTTTAAATGCAAGCCCCTGAACAAAGTCTCCAATATGACAAACAGTAAACTGATTTTAATTCCATTACAATGTTTTTCAGTTCGAAAACAAAGTGAATGTAATCCTAGTTCGAAAACACAGAGAATGTAATTCTAGAACATAAAAATATCACCACTTTACCTTGTGAATCGGCGGCGACCTTGGGAAACCTGCAACAATACTATCCTTATGGTTGTCTTCCTCCTTAATCGACTGTTCAACCTGCGAATCAGCAACCCACGACTCCGCATCATACCACCCCAACTCCGATTCGGATTTGCAATTAACGTGCAATTCAGATTTGATTTCATCTGGTTGGATCTCACTTTGACTGAAATTTTCAGTTTCAAACTCGTCTGGGGGGATTTCATCGTAATAAGGCTGGGTTTCGTCCGAATCATATTCGGATTTGGAAGTTTTTGAATTGGTTGGGGTGTCCATAAATTCAGAGCTTCTGAACGATAAGATTTAATGTCTATGAACGGTGTTCGTATTCACTCGGGAAAGTGGAAATAACGAGGAGTAATTAGGTGATTAAATATCCTTAATCAAAGCTAAATAATCACATATTAGTTGGGATTTGACTATCATCTCAGAGGATTAAGGCTTGGGCTTATGGTAAATAAAATTATGGAAGAAGGACATTAATGTCAAATTCACAGTTTGTCCCCCTCTAAATTTGGCAAAAATCAAACTCAGCCAAAATAAAGAGCTCATCCATTTATGGAAACTCGGCCATTAATTAAAATCCAGAGGGAGCATAATCCTTCAAATCCGTCCCTACTTCACCGCGGGTCATCAAAATCAGAGAACAATGTCGGGATGTGCCGGTTTCTAGGGAAGATGACGATAATTTCATGCTGACGAAAGGACACAATTTTTATTTTCTTTTTTACTATTTAAAATTATGAATTAGTGGAAATCACTAAAATGCCTCGCCACTAGCACTTAGCAGAAGTTATAACGGAATGGATTCAGGGCCATAAAAATTCAATTTAAAATTACGGGATCATGATTTCAACACTTTTTTTTGTGCTAAAAAACCACTTTCTAAAGATTTTAGGGGCCGGAAAAAGCATTTTAGTCTTATACATATAATATTACCAATAATCTAAGAATATAACAACCAAATGTTTTTGACATAGTCTCTAATCTTGCAAATCTGTCCCTACTGCACCATATATCATCAGATCAAGATATCTGAGAATGATGTCGGGATGCGCCGTTCGTAATAATTTTAAGTGTAAGTTACCCTAAATGCATGATGTACCATCTTATTTTTCCATTTGTACTTACAAACAAAGTATAAGAAAGCTGATTTACTCTCTCCGTTTCACTATGATGATCCCAATTGCTTTTGGCATGCTTTTTAATAAAGCTGAAGTGACACTTATGTGGGTGGTAGGGTTGGTGAATATGTGAGAGAATGTTAATAGTGTATATTATAATTTTTTTCTAAAATAGAAAATGTGTAAATATCTTTGGGACAGACCAAAATGGAAATTGGACAAATCTCTTTATGTAAAAATGCTATTACATGAGAAAAAAAGAAGAAGAAGAAAATACAAATATGGCTTCAACACAAAGGAAAAGTATGGGGACCAAGCAAAGGTACTCCCTCCGTTCATTTTATGTTGGCACTCTCAAATTTGCACAAGAATTAAGGTGAGTATAAGTTTGTGGTTGAAATTCAATGAGAGAAAGAAAAAGTAGAATGAATGGTCACAATTAATCTAAACATTACTCTTTTTGGTAAGATGCCAAAATAAAATGAACATCATTTTAGGTAAGTGTACCAACAATAGCTGAACGGAGGTAGTATAACCTAATACTAACCCTCAACAAACTGGATTTTGTTAGCCATCTCTGTGATGAGCTTATACAGTGCCCTGAGTGGGGTTAACACTTAACACCACCCTCCAATGCACCACCACCGACCTCGAACCCAAGCAGGACCCTCTCCAACGCATGTTCCCCAACCGCACGCTGCTGTTGGAAAAGAATTAGACAAAGTCTTGGTTAGGACGATTCTAATTAGAACAGGAGGGTATACTAGACTTTCAGCTGGTTTCAAAAATTATAAGTACATATTATAAAAGGCACGTAAATCCAGGGACTAAACATCAAAATTACTTTTTTTTCCAAATCTTCTTCTTCCTCTCCTTCCTTGTGCTTTCTCTCATTGTTCCTCTCCTTCCTGTTATGTTCTTCTTTCTTCTCTTCTTCCTTTCTATTAAAGAATATTTTGTGTATATCCTTTTCCCTTTTAAATTGTATAGATAGAATCATTTTCTTGGTGAATTCTCTTTGTAAGGCCCTGTTTATTAGAGCTTATTTCTTGATGTACTGAACTAAATTGAATTGAATTGAATTGAACTGAACTGAAGTAAAAATTGATGTATTGAAAAATGGAATCAGCATGACTGAATTAACCTGAATTTCATCAAATTGCATTTTCACTGAACTGAACTGAATTGAACTTAACTGAACCGAATTGAACTGAACTGAACTGATCTACAGATAAGCTCTGAATTGAACTTAACTGAACCGAATTAACCTGAATAACACTCTCGCTTTCTTGTGCACGAAATCTAAAATTCACTACTGGCTATTTTTTCTTGATGATTTTATCAGGTTTTTTGATTATTTAAGAATATTTGTTGACAACTTAATAATAAGGCAATGATATTTATTAATACATGTTGATGATATTTTGATGATTGATAAATATTTTAATAGGGTTCCATCAGAGGAATTACGGTAAAATGTGGACATGGAAAAGAAAAAATGTAAATGCATATAGAAAATGCCTAAACATAAGTAGACGATTTAATAAAGTGAGTGGATGATTTAAGAATTCATGATTTTTTAAAAAATAAAAGTTGATAATTTGGAGATTTGATGATTCATCAATATAAGTTGATGATTTAAAAAAAAAAATTGATGAGTAAAATGTTGATTATTTAACAATATAAGTTGATGACTTAAAGATTTGATCATTTTTAAGTATAAGTTGTTGATTCTAAAATTTAATCTGATGATTTTAAGGTTGATTATTCAATAATATAAGTCGATAATTTTAATTTAATAATTCATAACTATAATTTGATGATTCTAACATATAATTAGATGATCTAAATATTGATTATTTAAAAGTACAAATCGATGATTTAAAGTTTTGATAAGTCATACCTATAATTTGATGATTCTAACATATCAGTAAAAGATTTTAGTACCGATGATATTAAAATATAAGTTGATGTTGATTATTTGATTATTAATATAAAAATTGAAAATTTTAATAATATAATTTGATGATTTAAATGCTAAATATTTATAAGAGAAAAGTGTTGGGGTACCCCTGAGTTCTTCTATAAGTGCTCATGTACCCCTGAGTTTTTAGAAAGTGTCTTGGTACCCATGAGTTTACAAAGTTTGGTGCTCTTGTACCCTTGACGGAATTGATCGTCATTGACTCAAACTTTCCGGCAACCTAATCCACTAAAAAGACATAAATATCCTTACTTTTTAACATAGAATTTCTTTGGTTTTCTCCTAAATATTGATTACAAGAACTTCCTGTTGAATATGAAACATTAGTACTAACAGATGAAATCCATCCCACTAATGACTCCATCAAATCCTGAAGCACGACTGAGTCATTTATGAAATGCAGTAATATTCTGGCTTTTGCAGTTCGGACCAAGACATTTCCCGAAACAAATCGATCTTCACTGTGGCACTTGTGCTTTGACAAGATCAAATCTTGGTAGCAGAACTGAGAGATATGATAGATGATCACATTGGTAAGGTGAAGGGAACAAATCACGACACCGGCATAACGTATCAGAACTCCAATCTGATCTTCAATATCGCCATCCCCGTTGTTGCTTCAAACTGAACCCCTGGAGGCTTTGAGGGAGTCCAAATGATTATGGTGATGACAAAGAAGCGAGATGAGAGAGCCAAGGAGATTCTGCAACACATTAACATCATCATCTGGTTTGATCCATACAGATTAAGGTCTAGGTGTAAGCCTGAAACACTCATGGGGATCCAATCTAAATATCTAATACAGTTAGATTGTACTGCTTCAACCTAACTTTTACGGGCTTCAGACATTAAAGCATTTCGGACCAGGATAGCCGCCGTCGAATCGGCAACATCAAGCCAAGAACGACAGCCACCAGCTCACGCCGGTTTTTTGACCTCACCCGTTCACGCCGGTTTTTTGACCTCACCCGTTCACGCCGGGGAGGGCTTTGATTTAAAATTTGGACGGGTTTTTAAGGAGGAAGGATTATTACAAGAAGGTCAGAAAATATTGTTGAGGAGGAAGAATAGGAAGATGAGGATGATTTTTGAATTTGGGGTTAAGGTTGGAATTTGGATGATGAAATTGAAGACGACGGTTTTGGATGAAGATGACGATGAGGAAGAAGAGGTGATTTCAGGCATTTTGATAATTTTCTATATTGGCCGGTGTTGACTTTTATACAGGGGTACATGAGCACTTTTTAGAAACTCAGGGTACATGCACACTTGATTATTTAAAAGATTGTGATTTATAAATATAATTTTAAAATTTGACTTGGTGTTTTAAAATTTGATGATTTATAAGTATTATTTGATGATTAAATATATGATTTGATTTATTTTTGTAATTTGATGTTTATAAATATGACTTGATGATTTATAATTATAATTTGATGATTTATAAATATAACTTGATTACTAAAAATTGGACGAAATCAATACCCATGGCTAATCATATTGGTACCTTAGAGGAATTCGATTGAATTAACTAAAATGATGAAGAAATAGATATCTGGTTTGCAACGGATTTAAATCTGAAGCTTGAAAATCCAATTATTTTAAGATTTTTCCGTCGAAGCACAGAGAACTCCGGGGAATTCAAATTTGAAAATTAGGCATATTCTAGAGCAACAACGACGCGCCAGAGAGGCTGAGCAGCGCAACCTGCATTAAAAAGCCCTATATCCAGTCGGTGAGGTTTTTCTTCCCGGAGTCGGTCAGGAACTCGGTGGCGCATCATAGTGAAGCCAATCAACAGATCGGTGGCAAAATTTAGTTTGCATCTAATTTTGCAGAATTATTTAGTTTTGGTCCCTGTCGTTTAGCCTGATATGGATATTGCGCCGAATCCTAAATAATTACTGATTGACACCACTATTTTGAAAGTTTTCGTTTTGTGTATATGATGTGGACTCCTTTTGCCCCTTCGTCCTAATTAGGACCGTCTCGTCGGAGACGCTCTCAAAGAATTAGATATATTTAACTGAATTGAACTGATTTATAGAAATATATCTGTCAAACATGGTTGTACTCTTATAACTCTAATTGAATTCCTAAACCTAACAATAATAATCTAAGAGTATAACAACCAAATCATACAAATATAAGGAAAATAAATATAATCTTACAAAGATAAAAATTCTAGTGTAGGAAAAAACACTAAATATAAGTCATGAAAAATTTGTGCATAGGTGTATGCTCATGCGCGCGTGCGTTCACGCGCGTATATTTAAACGCGCGTAACGCACCCGTTTTACTTAGCTGCGATTTTAAATTCTATTTTTTTGGTATGTATAGCTAAAATTAATCGAATAATCGTATATGATACCAATATTCAATTATTTACCAAACAAGAGATTAATTGATGGTTATTGTTATTGTTTCATATCAATTTTGCATATGCAAGGTTGTAGAGGTTTTCACTCTAGTTTCCGTAACATGTAAGACGGTCTATCTATGAACATTGGTAAGCTTGTATGTTTCATCCATCGTTCCCATCCTTCATACTCGTATATGTATCAACAACAATGATCGTTCAACCTGGACCGGTCATCGATTTCCTCATGAAAAATAAGAGAGTTAGGGTTTGTGTTCTCCTCGAATGGTGGCACTGCATATACAATTATTTAACAAGTAACAAATTAACTAGAATTAATGTTTTTTAAACATCACATCTCAGAGCTAGACATTTCTCTCAATCTATACCAAAAGAACCATTTTCATGAGACGTTTAATTTAGTGTGTTTATATTACAGTAACTGTACTTATAATCGGTTGGCCATCAAGATGTTTGATTTTTAATTTTTAATTTTTAATTTTCAAATCGATACGTTATGAAAGATCTTTGTTTATGTGTGTTCATGTGCGTGCGTGGATTTGTGCGTGAGTTTGTGCATTGTCCCTTGTCTTTTAAGTTACTTCATTATATCCTATTGAAAGGTTGATAAACAAATTTCTTTATTTGATTTGTATTTTATTTTGTGATGAATGGATTGAGTATTTAGAGTGGTCGAATATTTGTTTTGTCTTTAAAACGTGTTTGAAATCTATGAATTATAACACGTGTGTGCATGGTTAATCTATTAGTTGATATTAATATTAATAATAATAAATTAAAAAATTGATAATAATGTGCAGGAAATCTATGAATTATAACATGTGCGTGCATGCTTATTAATTGACTTTCATAGTCAATAATGAATTATTAATTTTATAAACTAAAAAATGTTTCAAGCAACTAGATATATATAATTGATTGTTTTTTAGATAAATCTTTTGTTCAAATGCCTATTTGAACGAGGAATTTTGACCAAGAGTTGCATTGCACAAAATCCAAATCCAATTTATATGCCAGAGCTTTTCTGTAGATCAGTTCAGTTCAGTGAAAATGCCATTTGATGAAATTCAGGTTAATTCAGTCATGCTGATTCTGTTTTTCAATACATTAATTTTAACTTCAGTTCAGTTCAGTTCAATTTAATTTAGTTTAATTCAGCTCAGTACAACAAGAAATAATCTCTAGCAAACATGGACTTAATCTGATAATTCCATCTGTGCTTATAAACAAAGTATAATATTATACATTAGGTAAAGAGGTTATTACACGAGGAAAAAAAAAGGAAGAAGAAAACACAAATATTGCTTCAACACAAAGGAAAAGTATGTGGACCAAGCAAAGGCATAGCCCAGTAGTAGCCCTCAACAAACCGGCTTTTGTTAGCCATCTCCATGATGAGCTTATGCAGCGACCTGAACGGGGTTAGCACCACTCTCCAATGCACCACCACCGACCTCGAACCCAGGCAGAACCCTCTCCGCCGCCTGTTCCCCAGCCGCACGCTGCTGCTCTTCCGCCGACTCCGGGGCCCGCGCCTCCGGCACCACCCCAGCACCACCGTCGAGTTGGGGAACAAGGACACTGTTACGCCGCCTCTCTTTAACATCCTGGAGGAAAATCACTTTGAGGAAAGAAACTCTTCTCTGCTATTTTTTGTTACCATCTTTTGTTCTGGACTTATTTATACAAAAGCCAGTGTGCGTAGCACTTTTGGCGGGGATTACTTTAAACTAATTTAATAGTACAAAGTCTTGGGTGATACCGTCCCCTATTTAGCTTTGATCGCAACCCTTCAATATCCGAATGGTGCTTCACGGTCTCACCCAAGACCTTCTCTTTAATAGTCGCCTATTCAAAGAACCCTTGGTAATTTGCATTATAATATTATATACATCAATTTTTTTGACATTCAAAACACTCAAAATGGTAATAAAGTCCTTGTGATATAATGTTAATAGCTTTGTATGTAGTCTTGGGAGAGACGTGTTCAAACCCACTTGTGTTGCACGTTTTTCTCATTAAATTAAACCTGAAATTACTATTATACCTTCAATATTTAACTATTTTTAACGAATAAATGGCCTAGTTAGCCAGAGGGGGTCCAAACGAAGCAAATACAAAAGGTTAGAGGGTCTTTTTGACATTAAAATTCGATAAGGGGTCAAATTGACAGTTTTGTAAAGGTTTGGAGGTCTCTATAAAATTCTCTCAAAATTTAATAGTTCAAAAATGAGGTGTATTGTGCATTTAACAATATCTCGTATGATGATTTTATTACATATATATAGCACACAATTCAAATTAATAGTGATCAAAATCAGATAAAAACTAAAATATACAGATATAACTGGAACGAAAAGAAAATAGTTAAGATTTATCATAGCAATGCAATGCATGCATGGTTGTCTAGCGAATGCGCCACTACATTAACATAACTAGGGGTAGAATCCGAAAAGGCAGAGCCGCCCGTGAAGCACCATTCGGATATTGAAGGGTTGCGATCAAAGCTAAATAGGGGACAAACAAACAAATATGGTTTGTAAAGTGAAGATTAAACGGGTTATGATGAATGTCATGATGGATTTGTAATTATAGCCATCATAGTCTTTCCGCAGCGACGAAGTTAATGGGGATTACTAAAATGGGAAATGGTTCGAAAGGGGTGAATAATCTGGTCACTTTCATCTGCTTTAGAGTTGTGGGTGCAATCATTAGATGTCAATGTAGAGTTGCCTTTTGTTTTGAAAATAGTTCTTGAGAATCATAATAGTAGTAGCACGAGTGATCAATTGCATCTTAATTCATGATTATATGATTACAAAGTTGGTGATATTCTCCTGGCTTTTTCTATGCAAGGTTTAATCTTCATTTTTTATGTAAAAGAATAATTTCGAAACTAAAGCTTTCCCCTCTTATAAGGAGGGCTTTGGAAATGCTTTGGACAATGAGTTGGGTTGTTTGATTTGGTTTATAGTTTTTTTTTTTGGAATCCTTCTACTTTTAATATGTACTCAACAAATCATTCAACTTCAAGATTTTGAAAATCATCTAAAAACGGATGCCAAAAAATTTGGGGCGAAATCCAAGAATCATAAAAGATGGGATTCAATTTGGCATAGTTAGCTAGAAAATGTGCTACTATATGAAATATTCTGGTTAAGAGAGACATAGAAATGATGTACCTAATCAACTGTTATTCTCTATCGAACCTTTAGGTCTTTGAAACGTTTCTATGCAAAATAAAAGAATAGAAATCATGATGTCCTTAACAATAAATATAAAAGTGTCACAACATTTATAATAATTTACATGTGTTTCACACCCTTATTAAAAAAATTTCTCATTCCTTAATCCATTGGTTTAAGATCCTAAATACTTTTACATTATTAAGGCCCTGTTTACTGGAGCTTATTTCTGCATTGAACTGAACTAGATTGATCTGAAATGAACTGAAATAAAAATTAATGTATTGAAAAAAAGAATACAAATTCTCATTTGAGACCTGTCTCTACAGAGACCAAGTAGTATAAGGGACCGTTATCGGTTGAAGTTACCGTTGGTGGATTCAACCCCGCCGTCGTCGTTAGATTTTAGCTTGCTGGTGTCGAGAGCTCAGCCGTTTCACATGGACCGACTCGAGCTGACATTCTGTGTGAATTTGTACGAAATAACAGTAATTTACCAAAGATTAGGAATGATCAAGGAAATTGACTGAAAGATCAAACAAAATGAATGAAAGATCAAGGTAAAAAATGAATGATCAAGGGAATTGACCGAAAGATCAATCAAACTAACTAAAAGATCAAGTAAAAACATTAATATTCCAGTCAATTATTGCAGCGCAATTAAAATATTTCAGTCAATTGATTGATCAATCACATTTGCTCAAGGGAATTGCTGAAAGATTGAACGGATTGCATCCAAACAACTAGATTTATTCCACAATTTGTCCAAAGATTAAATAAAATAAAATTCCATCAATTCAATCACATGTTAATCAAAACAATCTAAAAAATCTATTTCTCAGAGCCTTCATCATCCTGATCATCAACATGGTTGTTCTTCACGGTTGAGAGATCAACAGGGTATTTAACTGCATTAAGCTCCAGTTTTCTAAGCGCAGCTTTTCCCAGATCAACCCCGCATATATCCGACAGCCTGACGAGGTACAACAGCACATCCGACAGCTCTTCGCCGAGGTGCACCTTCTCCTCCTCTTTCCACTCCGGCAGCCCTTTCGCCACCTCCCCTTTCCACTGGAATATTTCCGACAACTCTCCGACTTCTCCGATCTAACAAATCACAGTAAAAAAAAAGATAAGAAATCGATTTATCGACCAAATTAAAAGAAAAAGGAGAAAACAGAGCAGAAGGAAATTACCATGGCTAGAAGGAGATTTCTGGGGGTGTGAAAACGCCCCCAGTTTCTTTCGAGGGCGAATTCGTCCATCTTTTTCATGAGGAGGTTGAGAGTGACGTGATCTTCTTCTTCCCCGGTTTTTGCCCCCGTCATTTTTACCCTGTTCAGAAATTGCAGGTATATATTTTACACGCACGCACACACACACAGTGATACTTTTGATTATGCTTTTGGGGTTGGGTTCGTTTGGTATATATAAGCAGCAGCCAGGCGTTCAAATATGGCCATGTTTAACTACAAATGATTCTTATTTGTAACTTATCAGGTTATACCATATTTGTCAAAATGAATAGTGATTAACAATGATTCATATTTATTTCCGCATCTTTAAAATCCAATTTTGATCTTCATCATTTTTGACATAATATTGTATCTCTATATTTTTCAACTTCAAAATTAGATGATAGTAGTATAATTAATTACAAAATATAACATTTGGTAGTATTATCACATGATAGTACTATTTACTACTCTTCGTCCCAGCCATAACTGTACAAATTGACTTTTTCCGATTGACCAAATTTTTTTTACCATATGTTTATGTATGTGTAATTATAAATGATGAAATTTTGATATTATGAAAATATATATTACAACGAAATCTCATATGATCATATTTGATTATTATACTACAATTTGAACGTTGAAAACAATCAATTTTGACAAAATGAATAATGACTTGTGCAATTTTTGCTAGACATAGGGAGAATCAAATTTCTCCAATCTGGTAAGGTCAAAATTGAGATCCAAAAACATTTGTTACGATCATATCATATCAAAATTATTATCCAAAGATCACGATCATAACCCTGCAAATGTGATTGAGATCAAGAATGAGATGGACATGGGGAAGAAAAAAGGGACGAGAAAGAAGATTGAGAAAGATGATTAGAGATTGGGGAAGTTGATCCGGGAAAGGAAATATTGGGAGAGATGATGATAGATTGGAGAAGTTGATGAGCAATGAAAGATTGGGAAAGATTGCAGCCAAGAAGTAGAGGATTTATTATGGCAATATGGTATTCGTGAATGTCTTTCATATACAAGCAACTTCTCTTAAAGCTTGTTAGATGCATTGTGGAGACCAAAGATCAAGAGAATGATCATTTATTGGTTTTTTTTTTATCTTTTAGTTAGTTTGACTGATCTTTCAGTTAGTTCCCTTGAGCATTCCATTTTTACATTGATGTTTCATTCATTTTGCTTGATCTTTCAGTCAATTTCCTTTATCATTCCTAATCATTGGTACATTATTGTTATTTCGTACAAATTCACAGCGAAACTCAGTCTCGAGTCGATCCATGTGAGATGGCTGAACTCTGGCGACACCAGTAACCTAAAATCTAACAACGACAACGGGGTTAAATATCACCAACGGCAACTTCAATCGATAACGGTCCTTTATAATATCTGCTCTCTGTAGAGACATGTTTCAAATGAGAATTTGTATAGATGCATTATTTACACGCTTGTGCCTTGAAGACTTGTGTCTTTTCATCCAATGATTTACAATGTTGAGTAAGATTTTTTTATTATTATCATAATGTGGATAAAGAGATAATAATAAATTATGTGTAGCCTTAATTTTACAGAGATAATCAAGATTTCATGAAAGAAGATTATTAAATTTAAAGAGCTGACTGAAATACCCAAGCAAAAAAACAATGGAAAACTGAAGTTAATGACCCTTAAATGGAAGTGATATGGTTTGAAACAAAATTGAAAATATTATGGCCTCGTTTGCCTATCAGCTGTTAGCTGTTAGCTGTAAGTGGATTCTATCAGCTGTTAGCTGTAAGTGGATTCTATCAGCTGTTAGCTGTTAGCGGATTCTATTAGCTGTTTTGTTTTGTTTTGGTGTCATTTTAATTTTAATATGTGTAATACTTTATAAATAAATTGAATTTTTTTTTTTTTTAAATCTCAAATGCACGTACGTACGCAAAAATGCGTACTTTTTTTAAAAGAAATCAAATATACGTACTTTAATTTTACAAATTATGTACGTATATAAATTAATTTTTAAAGGAATTCGATTAATTAAGAAAGGAAATTTGTGAGGGATAAGGATAAAAAATATATTTCTTTGATTAACTTTTACAAACGCTGCTTTTTCTAGCGTTTCAGAAATCAGAGGTTTCACCAAAAAAGCTAATTTGAAAACTCTCCTCACCAAACACGTGAAAGAGCTGATTTACCAGTCAACTATCCATATTTAACCAAAAAAATTAAACGCTCTCCAAAACTCTTGTCACCAAACTGGGCCTATAACGTCAATGAGTAAGAAGAATATACGTAAATCCTAGAGTTTCATATACTTCTGGTTGTTGCCATAGTCTTAATTTGACATTGTGTGATATGTAAACAGTTGTGGTAAAAATAGGGTGATACTAGTATAATATATGTTGCAAACTTTACTATAACTAGGATATGAAATAATTTGAAAGAAGTTTAATAAACTTTACCCACAAGTTTAATAGACTTTACACATGCCAGAATATGATTGGTCCCTCAAATCCGAATTCTCACTTTCAAAACATACAAATTTTCTGATACATATCGATGTGGGCTAGGTAATTAAAATTTTCCATTTTATTGCCACGACCTTTCTATTTTTTAATTAAAAAATCCTATTATTATGTGATTAGATTTAGAGGTGGTTACGAGCGGGGCTAATGCATATGTAGGTTTTTTTAATTAAGAAACTCAAATTAACATTAATAAAATTAAATCCAGAAACTAATACATTAGAATATCCAATGACAACTAGGGGTGTTCAAAACCGGGTACCCGGACTTACGGGTACCCGCACATCAGGGTACCCGTATATGCGGGTAGTTCAAAATGCGGCCCGTGGCCCGACCCGGAAGAACAGGGTACTCGGAAGTGTGGGTACCCGAAATACCGGGCCGGGTTTCAGGGTACCCGCTGACCCGCTTGATACAATATGTTAATTATTTTTGAAGGATTTCATCATAACAAATCGTCATATCATAATTAATCCACGTATTAAGTTTTCAAACAAAGAAAAGTTGAGAAATTTATTTCAAACATAAAAAATGAGTATAAGAAAGAATGTATAAAAGAATAATTTGTATTTACTTCAAAATTTTCATTAAAAGATCTATTTGTGCGGAAAAAATCACACAATTTACAATTTACAGTTTGAGTTAAAGGCTTATTTGAAAAGAGTAAATATTATATATTATATATGAAGTAGATTTGATACTCTCGATATTACCTACAAATTTTGTATAATCTTAAGTCTCTCTTATAATTGAGGAAATAAACAAGACATTTGTATTAAGTTGAGAAGTTTAATTGGGTAAATTCATTTCTCATGCCCAAAATTACAAGTATAAATGATATTTAACATTGATTTTAAATAAATAAACATATATAATACCGGGTTCCCGGGTACCCGGAAAATGCATTTGTGTGACCCGGACCCGGACCCGGAAAATTGTATAATAATCGGGCCGGGTACCCGACCCGGAAAAATAATAAATTACCCGGTTATTTTATCCCGGGTCGGCGGGTCAACGGGCCGGGTATTTTTGAACACCCCTAATGACAACTTAGTAGATCCTGCTGGATGTGGAAGCGTTGTTAAAACGCTAGGTAATATTTTTGAGGGTAGTTTTATCGTGTTTTTGGATCTCTACTTTGCAATAGGACAATTAGTCTGATTAGCATCTAATTTGATCATCTTTGATAGGATATATATAGATTAGATGTTGATTCCACCTATTGTATTCGTTGTTGGGCATTTCCCAACATTATTAATGATTGTTTTAAACAAATTAGGGGTCATCCCTTCCAAATAGTAGTTAATGCTCCTATATAATTAGCCTATATAAGCGGTGCTAAACTCGCTAATTAATCCCGGCGGTTAGATTTTCGCATCACGCTGGCCCAAATCTACCTTGAGCACCAGAATTTGCTGATTGAGCTGATCAATTTCATTATTGAGGCCCTTTACGTTCCCATTTAGCTCGTGAATATATTGATTGAGGGTATTGATAGTTGTCTCATATTCTTCAATCAGCCTGTTGAGGAAGACGATAGTGGTCTCAGATTGGTTTAAATTATGACGACGACGACGGATGTGTGAGGAGGTGAAGGTGTTTTAGGGTGCTAGGTTTAGGGTCGGGGTTTTACCCACATATGTAGCTGCCTTTGTGGATAAGATGATTTGTTGATGGCTTTCGAAGTCCGGTTTGATGATCATGTGACCCAAAAGCTAGAGGCTTTCACTAGCCAAGTTAAGATAGTTCATGTAGATATTGGAAAGAACAAGTTTCCCTTAAGTTTGAGTGGAGGAGTAAGTTGAAGCTGGACTTTTCCGCTTGGAGGGAAGAGCTCAAAGAAGTAAAGACCAAGTTTCCCTTAAGTTTCAAGACTTTCAGTGATGCTATTCCACATCAGTATGCGATTCAGGTTCTCAATGAACTGACTGATGGCAAGATTATTATCAGTGGGTGTTGGGAAACATCAGATGTGGCATGCATAGTTTTACAAATACTATTGACCTCGCTAATGGCTGATATCCGGTGGATTAGGAGTAATGGGGTTTATTTGTTGTAATCTGTGCCGCTTGCAATACCAGATTGCTTAGTGGTGGATATAAATAGAGATGGAGGGTTTATGATGAAGTCAAGAGCTCACTACCATTTGCGTGAAGAATATTCATGTGGAGATCATGCCGTTTGTTTTATCTATCAGAAATGAAATTATTAAAAACTTACAAAGAAATACATTTTGAATACTTGACAGTACTCACAATATTAATGATCAAGAGAAAATGGTATTAACATTGAGATGTACGTGTGTTTTTTAGTCTTTGATGCAGGTAAATGTGAGCCGATAAAGTGCGAATCTCTCAATTGTGCCGACGTATCTACAAGACAAGACCCGGAGGTTGCCCGTGGTAAATACTCCGACGCTTAAGTTAATTTGACGAAGAGTTATGTATCTTGAATACTAGTATAAAATAGATAATAGGATGAGGTGTACCAAACTCCTTTACTTATAGGAAGAATCCCTTCATTGTGTTACTTCATAGTCGGAGATTCTATGCAATAATGCGGGACATCTAATTCGAATCAGATATGATCTGATTTAATCTTGATTGATCCTCACAGATATCTCTTTGAATCGGGTTGATCTATGCTTATGGGCTTCAGGACAAGGAGCCTTTTCGCCCCCATCTCCCGAAGCACAACCCACCCCCCAAAAAAAACCCCCCTTCTGCATCGACGGGGAGGCACCGGCCGGCGTCCTCGCCGGTCCGGTGGTGACCTCCCCACCCCCTAGATGTAGCTTAGTTTTCTTTATTAATCCCACCTTTTCCCCCTTGACAACCTACAAATCCAGTTCCCGTCGTCGCCGAGTTGGCACCGATTTGGCTGGGGTACCACGGCGGATCGGGTCACCCAGAAGATCCGGCGGACGGCGACCCAGGCAGCGCGGTACACCGACGGCCACCCCAGCACCGACGGCCACGCACCCCGAAGGCCACGCACCCTAGCACCCCAGCTCAGCCCCGGCGCGGGCTCGAGCAGATATCAGCTCGATGGCCAGTGGGCTCGCCACAGCGGCCTCGAGCAGACCAGTGGGTTCGACGGCGACCAGACGGATCTCAACGGCGAAACAACCACAGATGCGGGCTCGGCGAGCGGATCTCAGCCCCGACGTACGCAGCGGGCTCGGTGGATCCAGGCGGATCTCAACGGGCTCAGCGGGCAACGGCCCAACTGGGTCGGTCGGGTCAGGTCAACCGGGTCGGGTCGGTTCATCCGGTTTGGTCAAAACATGGTATCTGGATCTGGTTCAACTAGAGGGTGAGGTGGTTTTTCTCACTTTTATTTTAGTTAGTATAGTTTTTTATTAATAAGGTCTTGGAATTTTTGAACCAATTATTATATGGCAACCTTAGTTTACTGTCGGGTCTTTCGTTTAAACTTTGGTTGGGTTCAAATCCTGATTCTGTATGGTTGGTGAGGAGAAATCCTAGTCAAAGTAGTAATTCATACTTACTTTTGGCGATACCTTTATCCAATACAGTCTGGACTTGTAGATCGTGGAAGTTAGTTTCGGCAGCTTTTCACGTGTCAGATAATGATTTTATGCACTTGTTACTGCTATAGCAAACCCTATAAATCCACTATCTGAAAATCCCTTTTACCGTGGGATGACCGCAATGTGATTGATGGGTATGCAACGGTGGTTTCTGAGTTGATAATATAGTCACAATCGGGAAATCCCCTTTTACCTAGGGACGACCACAACGTGACGAAATATCTTAGCATCGTTCAAATTTCCTATACTTTGTGGAACTTGCTGGCTAGTTAGACTCGAACTGGCTGGAATTAGACCTTATTTAGGGGATATGATTTGGATTTGGTCTTTTTGCGAAGTTACACTGACAGACTTGGGGAGTATTCTTGCCCATTTGTTTGTTATATCTCTCTTTAAACTGGCTACGGTGAGAGAGAAAACCCCATGGGCTTCTGGTCTATCTAGACTGGTAGACTTCGATTATTTAGTTGTAGAATTCAAGTTAAGATACTACGCTTGTTAGATAACTTTAGTACTCTTAGAGTATTAGACTATAGTATTTTATTATGTATCCCCTATTTTTTTATTTTTTTTGCGCTTTTACCCTGCGCTTTTGATGTAAGCCTGCGGGCAATCGCCTACAGGCAAGTTTATAGGTTCGGGGTGCCTAATAAATTCCCCACAAATAAAAAAAAATGCTTATGGGCTTCAGATTGCTTATATCTCAAGGTCGAGGGCTCATAGATCTCGAGGACCCATGTATCATCGTCTTTTGATGAGTCATTTTTAGGATTTTTAAATGTAAATGATCCACCCGGCTGGTCAAATTGTTTTGATGTGTTACAAAGTGAATTGAAAATTGTTCTTGAAAATTGACAATGCGAGGGGACAAAGTTACGACGATGGATCTAATATGAAAGGAAAATATTAATCTCATAGCTTTTGCTTTATTTAAAATTACATAATACATTAATACCTCAAGTGATCGTCCTCAATAAAATTCCATCTCACCCATTGACCTTGGTGAGAATTGAACCCATAATCTCATGATAGTAGCACTAATTTCAATTAGTATTTCAATTCCCTAAAATCTCAGAGCTTTTGATACTTCTCATGGCTATCATAGTCTTAATTTAACATCGTGTGATGTAATAACTAGTGCTTTTTGGATTCATACAACATATCTGAGTTTTTTTGGAGCTATTTTTGAGAAAGTTTTGGGTGAGACCTGTACTTGTGGAGACCAAGAGCAGGGGAATGAACATTTACTGTTTCTGCTTGATCTTTTAGTCAGTTTATTTGATCTTTCAATCAATGTCCTTGAGTATTTTTGTTTTGCCTTGATTTTTCAGTTAATTTGATCTTTCGTTCAATTTGCTTGATCTTTCGGTCAATTTTCTTGATCATTTCCTTGGTCAATTTCACTAACGACAAATTCAATCAAGGAAATCGGCGGGTATAAAGCTCACCAACGACAAATTTAATCAATAGCAGTCTCATATAATTTTTGGTCTCATTTGAGACAGGTGTCAAATGAGAATTTCCCGCTATTTTTTAACATCAAACGTATCCACCATAAAATCACATTACACACTCGGGCACATGGTGTAAATGAAACAAGTTCTCGTGAGAAACTCGTGAACTCTTGGTTCGCCGAGCTCGAGCCGGCTTGATTAGTAATCGAGCTCGAGCTCCAATACTATTGTTTGATAAGCTCGTCGAGCCTTAACGAGCCTGCACATGTATATATAAATTAATTATTATGTATTAAGTATTTAAATATATAAGCTTTTAAAGGTTTAATTGACATAAACAAGCCGAACTTGTTCGAACGAGCTCGATCTCGCTATTGTTTATCAAATCTAAGCTCTCGACTCGGCTCGTTTACCCATACTCGAGCATTCACCATTCATGATTTTCTATTATTTCCCATAGATTTTGATAATAAACACAATGGCGGAACTATGCCCAGGCCTCCTAGGGCCCAGGCCTGGGCCCTATATAAATTCTGTTTTTTTTTTTGAAAACAAACACAAAATAATAAGGAAATCTTAGACATAAACAGTATCTTAGCTCAAAAAAATCCTCCCGCCTCTCACCTCTGGCCTCTTATCCAGAAAATTCACCGTCGATTACCGTTGTGCCCCACTTCAATTTTAATGCTGGTTCCGCCACTGAATAAACAAACAAATCTCTAAGCCTAAATGGATTGAGAATTTGAGACGTAGCAATCGGATGTTAAAATAGGCATAACATACAAGCCTTTTATCTCTCCTGGAGTGCCTAATTTTCATGACCGGAGTGCCAACTTTTCATAAATATACACTAAAATAGAAGGTAACCCTATAGAATAGGTGCTCTTAACAATTGTGATAAATAGCCCTATAGCTGGGTAACTACTATATTTGATGTTAGCATTTAGCATTAAAAATGAAAAAAAGCAAAATATCAAAATATCAAAAACAATAATAGCATAAATTTGTGTAATCTTGTTCAACGTAAATTTTTGTTATTGGATCTGGTCAGTGTATAATTATTCTAAAAAACAAGGTAACATAAATTTATACTACCAAATAATATTGCACAAATTTATGTTTACCTCTAGTACCTAATTTTCCTTATCCATTTACATCTCTATCCATAAATTTTGATGATAAAAATGATGGAAAATTAATATTCTTGTCCAGTCCAAGGTGTAAACACACAAAAAATACCGAATACAAATTTAACTTAATTCACCAAACTTGTTCCTACCGTTCCTCACTATAAAATTTAAAGAATGAATTGACATAAATATCATAAAACGTAGTTTATCCACAAATAAATAATTAAATAATTTATAAATTTAATAGTGTAAATATATTTGAAGATTGGAAGCCTTTATAAATAACACGTTCTATTACCTTTCTTACTTTTGCGTTAACTAATTTGATTCAGTTTGGTGTTAAGTCCTTTATGGAAAAGGTTTTTTTAATCTTCTACATATAAAGTTTCTCTGTAATAGTATCGATATTGAGTGTTTTTATACAATTGTGTTTTATTACTATTTTGTAATCACCATCTCTAATTCTCTAGAGCCCTTCAAAGACGGGCCCGAGCACTCTGCCTACCACAACATCAACTCCATCTCAGAAAAGCCAAATCTGTAGCGCCGCCGCCTCCTGCTCCCAAAATGCCCTGCGCCGCCGCCATATACAATCCCTCCCCGGCCACCTTGTTTGCCAGACCCAGCAATGGCATCACCACCCTGTTTTTCAAACCACACCTGCCGCTTTCGAAACCACACCTGCAACTGACCCAAATCCCGGGCAAATCTCGGTCCATTCACCTCAGCCGCCGCCATTGCCACCGCGGCCCTGTCGTTTCCCGCCTGAAATCATCACCGGCCGGAGCTAAAACCCTAGAGCCGACGCCGACGCCGACGCCAGCGCCAGCCACAGCCCCGTTCATCTCCAGATTTGCCCCCGACGAGCCCCGGAAGGGATGCGATGTGCTCGTGGAAGCTCTCGAGAGGGAAGGCGTCACGGATGTCTTCGCTTACCCCGGTGGCGCGTCGATGGAGATTCACCAGGCTCTGACCCGTTCAAAAATCATACGCAACTACCTCCCCCGCCACGAACAGGGAGGGGTTTTCGCCGCCGAGGGATACGCACGCGCCTCCGGCAATCCCGGCGTCTGCATAGCCACCTCCGGCCCCGGAGCCACCAACCTCGTCAGCGGTTTAGCCGACGCCCTGCTCGACAGCGTCCCGCTGGTGGCCATCACCGGTCAAGTTCCCCGGAGAATGATCGGCACGGATGCATTCCAAGAAACGCCAATTGTTGAGGTAACTCGCTCCATCACCAAGCACAATTACCTAGTGATGAATGTTGAGGACATTCCTCGTATAGTTCGTGAGGCTTTCTTCCTCGCGAAATCCGGCAGACCTGGGCCGGTTCTGATTGACGTGCCTAAGGATATCCAGCAGCAGATGGTGGTTCCTGATTGGGACGAACCAATGAGGCTTTCTGGTTACATTTCTAGGCTGCCTAAGAGCCCTAATGAGATGTACCTAGACCAGATACTGAGGTTAATCTCTGAGTCGAAAAGGCCTGTGTTGTATGCTGGCGGTGGCTGTCTGAATTCCGCCGAAGAGCTTACCAGATTTGTCGAGCTTACAGGGATTCCGGTTGCTAGCACTCTGATGGGATTAGGTGCACACCCCATGAATGATGAAGAGCATTCTCTGCAAATGCTAGGAATGCACGGGACAGTGTATGCTAACTATTCCGTAGACAAGAGTGATTTGCTGTTGGCATTTGGAGTTCGGTTTGATGACCGAGTGACCGGAAAGCTGGAGGCTTTTGCTAGCCGAGCTAAGATTGTGCATATAGATATTGATTCTGCAGAGATAGGAAAGAATAAGCTGCCACACGTTTCTATATGCTCGGACATCGGTTTAGCCCTAAAGGGAATGAACTCAAAGCTGGAGGCAAGGGGTGGTAAAATGAAGCTAGACTTTTCAGCTTGGAGGGAAGAGCTGAAAGAAGTGAAGGCCAAGTATCCCTTGAGCTTTAAGACTTTTGGGGATGCTATTCCACCACAATATGCTATTCAGGTTCTCGATGAACTAACAGGTGGAAATGCAATTATCAGCACGGGTGTTGGGCAGCACCAGATGTGGGCTGCACAGTTTTATAAGTACAACCGGCCTCGACAATGGTTGACTTCTGGTGGATTAGGAGCAATGGGGTTTGGTTTACCCGCCGCAATGGGAGCTGCAGTTGCAAGGCCAGATTGTGTAGTTGTGGACATAGATGGTGATGGAAGTTTCATGATGAATGTCCAAGAGCTCGCCACCATCCGCGTGGAGAATCTTCCTGTGAAGATCATGCTCTTGAATAATCAGCATCTTGGCATGGTGGTTCAGTGGGAGGATAGGTTCTACAAGGCCAACAGAGCTCACACATATCTTGGCAATCCTGAAAAGGAGTCGGAGATCTACCCCAACATGTTGAAGTTTGCCGAGGCATGTGATATCCCAGCTGCCCGGGTGTCTCACAAGGATGATCTGAATGCCGCGATTCAGAAGATGCTTGACACTCCTGGTCCTTACCTGCTGGATGTGATTGTACCTCATCAGGAGCATGTGTTGCCAATGATTCCAAGCGGTGGAGCTTTCAAAGATGTGATCACCGAGGGTGATGGGAGAAGGTCATACTGATCCTGCCTGCCTTTATATAATGTAGGTTTGTTTCTGCAGCCCTAGTAGTTTAAATCAGAAGGTGGTTTGTTGTGTGCGTATATGTATTATGCTAATCACAATGTTGTTCTGTTCGAGGTTTGATACCTTTTGCTGTTCAAGCATGTACTTAGCAGTTGTGTTTGTGTGAGTTATGAGGATTGGTAAAATTTTCTATGTAGTATATGTATGAGGATTGCTTCCTTGGAATAATATAAGAGCTAGTATGGAATTTTCTGCAACATCAATCTGTTATCACAGTGCTCGTACTTTAGTCACAAAAACAAGAGTCTGGCTCATTTTGAAAGCAGCTGAGACAGATTCTGCTAATTTCATAAGCATTGGCTGAAACCTGGGAATTTTCGATGATAGAGCATAATAATGGTCAATGTACATGTTTCTTTCTGTTCACCTTAGAAGTCACATATCATAGCTAGTTACAAAAACAGGATTCTGGCTCATTTTGTAAGCAGCTGAGACAAATTTTGCTCATTTCAAGAGCATTGGCTAGAACCTGGGAATTTTCAAAGGTCTGAACACTATGTTGCAGGTCCTTAAGGTCACTGGTAAATTCTCCGGCGGTTAAAAACCTGTTGGAACTAGAAATAAAGTCCGACAGTACGTAGTTGTATCTAAACCACACCACATGTTAAGCTTTTGATTTCGGGACCTTATCAACTTGATTGACCACATTTCCGGTCCAAAATTTCCCAGTCACAGACCGTTTTTGTGAGAGCTGTTGGATTTTGGGACCAGAATATTGATGCGGCAGCGTTTGGCTGGACTCTAATGTCCAGCAACTAGTGGCCTTTTTTCTCATCTAGTTGCACATTCTCATTCTTCTTCTTCACATTTCCATTCAGAACAAAGAAATAATCTCAGCTAAACTAAATTAAATGTAAACTATAACGGAAATAGGAGAATGTCTCCATAAGTCTCAATTGAGACAATGTCCGACCATTCACTTTCAAATCCGTCCTTTTACATATTAAACATGATCATTCAGTGTATTATGCTGATCTTTTACCTATTAAACATCATCATTCAGTGAGATCAATTGACACACATCATATTTGAAAATTTGTCCAGAAATACAATAAAAGCATATCAGACTAAAACATTATTCTCATTGAAGTTCATTGGAGCAAATTTTAGACACGTCAAAGATTTGCATGTGCGATAGCCCCAATTTGGTACTAACAATCAAGAACAATGTTGGATTTATTTGAGGTTCCCACGTTTGGACACGACAAAATTACAATGGTACGTTACTCTTAAAACAAGAGTACTTTATGTTTACTGAATTGTTTTCATAAAATTCATGCCAACGAATCCTTATCTTCTCTTATCAACTAATACAATTACAACAACGTAGAAGATAAACAGAATAAAATACAAAAACCCTAGCCAAAATCCAAGCAATCTAGCTAAGAAGCAATCAAACTACCCAAACTACGGACTAGTATATTCTCTTATAACTGATTACTCATAACACCGTACAAATTACAATTCGAAGCAAAAATTGGTCTGATTCCACAAAACTGAATTACCTATGGCAAACACATTTGTAGTGATATGCACTGTGGATAGGGTCATTCCCTTCCACAGGAACTTGCTCTGCTCTACACCTATACTTGCACCCTCTGCATTCGTTGTAGGTGCACGTTGGCGCCACCGACCCAATCATCACCCGTTTCGAACTCTTCTTGCTCTCTTCAACCTGTTCTTGCATTCAAAACATCTGCTCAGTCACCCGACGATACAGTCTTGCTACTTCTGTTCCTTGTGAAGAGTCGTTTTTCACATGAATAGACTCTTCACGTGGAACAGGGGGACAGTATAAGAGGGACTGGACATAGTATATACCTGAGAAAGGTGGTGGAGGGAGTTTGCCCCTTTTGGACTTCTTGACCCTGAAAGATGGTAAAAACATGCAAGAATTCAATATCCAAACTAAATAGAACCAAAAAATGGGATTTTTTTGTTTTGTTTTGTTAGTGATGAGTTGGTGTTACCTTGTATGAGGATTGGTGCAATGACTAGGATGAAGAGGAGGAAATGAAACTTAATCTTAGCCATTTTTCTCTCAAGATAGTGATTATGGATTGGTGGTTTGAAAGAGAGGATATGGTGAGAATTGAGAGAGGAAGAAGAAGAGACAGGGGGGGTTATGAAGGCTTGAGGGGTTGTGGTTGAATATTGACCATAACATAAGAGATAGGCTGTTTGAATATATTCACTAGAGAACACCAAAGATATATATAAAAGAGGAGGAGCATGCTACAAGGCCAAGGTCCCCGTACTGACAAAGTTCATATTCTTGGCTCATGCTCAAAACAAAACTACCCAACTTTATTCTGTGAAACATGTTTTTGAGATATTTTTTACCTCTTAAGAGTCTAATTATAGGTTAAAATTTGAATTATTATGGTTGGAGTGGAGGTTGTTAGCAAATTTAGCATGCCAAGTTAGGCCATGTTTGCCAGAGATTTTCTGTATATTAGTTCAGTTCAGTTCATTTGATGAAATTCAGGTTAATTCAGTTATGCAGATTCATTTTTTATTTCATTTCATTTCAGTTCAGCAATAAAAAACTTAAGCGAACAAGACTGTGCAAATGTAACACTAGTATAATAGAATTTTTAAAATTATCTTAATTTTCTCTTATATAAGTCCAGTTTTGCGTTTCATTATGCTCTGAGATATCGAACATCAGGTCAATGTGATTTCAATTATGACAATTCTCAAAAAAGACGCGTCTCCCATGAGACCAAGGGCAATTTTGCCTTTTTCTTAACTCTTGTCTATTTACAAGAGCAACCCTCATAGTTTGTAATAATTACATATTAACCTACAAACTTTGTAATGAATAATAAAACCAACCCAAATTCAATTTATATAAAAGGAAAACTAAAATTTTCCGGATATAAACAAATTGAACTACATTGTTATGTAGACACAGGTGCAAGCATGTGTGTTGCTAGCAAAAATGTAATACCTAAAGAACACTGGGTAAATGTAGAAAGACCAATAAGAGTAAAAATTGGGAATGGATCTCACATTATACTCTCTAAGGTCTGTAAAAATCTTAACATAATGATAGCAGGTGAAATATTTCATATTCCAACTGTATATCAACAAGAATCTGGAATAGATTTTATTATTGGAAATAATTTCTGTCTGTTGTATCATCCATTTGTCCAATACACAGATAGGATAATTTTCACTTTAAATAATAATCCTGTACATATAGGAAAAATAAGAAAAACTCTTAAAGTAGGAGTTCCAGGTTATTTAGAACACATGAAAAAGAAATCTAAATTACCAAAACCAGAGACGCTAAATATTAGCTCCAATAAAATTACTTCTTTTTTAAGGAGGGGGGGTATATATACCAAAGAACAACAACTTTTTGTGCTTCAAAATACAAAACTTTGTAAAATAGAAACACTTTTAGATTCTGTGTGTTCAGAAAATCCAATAGACCCTAACAAGTCAAAATATTGGATGACAGCTACCATAAAACTAATCAATCCAAAGACAATTGTAAAGGTTAAACCAATGCAATATAGTCCTAAAGATAGAGAAGAATTTGGAAAACAAATTAAAGAATTGCTAGAGTTAAAAGTAATTAAACCAAGCAAATCTCCTCATATGTCTCCAGCTTTCTTGGTAGAAAATGAAGCTGAGAAACGAAGAGGAAAAAAGAGAATGGTTGTCAACTATAAAGCTATAAACTCAGCAACAATAGGAGACAGTCATAACCTTCCTAATAAAGATGAGTTGCTAACCTTAATAAGAGGAAAGAAAATATTCAGTAGTTTTGATTGTAAATCAGGATTCTGGCAAGTATTGCTAGATGAAGAATCACAATTATTAACTGCTTTCACATGTCCACAAGGTCATTACCAGTGGAATGTTGTACCCTTTGGGTTAAAACAGGCTCCAGCCATATTTCAAAGACATATGCAGAATGCATTTAGGACCTTTGAAAAATTCTGTTGTGTTTATATTGATGACATTTTAGTCTTCAGTAATAATGAGACAGAACATCTGTGGCAAGTAGCAGCAGTACTTAAAAAATGTGCTTCTTTGGGAATAATACTCTCAAAGAAGAAGACACAGCTTTTTAAAACTAAAATCAATTTTCTAGGACTAGAAATTGAAGAAGGGTCTCATCGACCTCAAGATCATATCTTGGAACATATTCAAAAATTCCCAGATATCCTTGAAAACAAAAAACAGTTGCAGAGATTCTTAGGAATCCTCACTTATGCTTCTGATTATATTCCTAAGCTTGCCCAGGTCAGAGCACCATTACAAGCAAAGCTTAAAGAAGATATTCCATGGGAATGGAAAGATTCAGATACCATCTATATGGTAAAAGTAAAGAAAAGTTTAAAAAACTTTCCCAAACTTTATCACCCACAACCTGAGGATAAACTAATCATAGAAACTGATGCATCAGATTTATTCTGGGGAGGAATTCTTAAAGCAGAAAATAATGGTAAAGAATACATTTGCCGATACACTTCAGGAAGCTTTAAAGCTGCTGAAAAGAATTATCATAGTAACGAGAAAGAATACCTTTCTGTTATTAGAGTAATTAAAAAATTCTCTGTTTATCTAACCCCTTGCAGATTTCTAGTAAGAACAGATAATAAGAATTTTACTTATTTTCTAAAGATAAATTTAAAAGGAGATAATAAACAAGGTCGTCTAGTTAGATGGCAAATGTGGTTATCTAGATATGATTTTGATGTTATTCATATTGCAGGTACCAAGAATTATTTTGCAGATTTTCTTACCAGAGAATTTCAGCAAGGTTATAAAGAATAATACAAATGTTTCTAACGATTGTTTCTTTGTGAAGCATCCAGCATGGATGAAATGGAGCAGCTAAAGCTGCAAGAAGGACTTTTAGTCCAAGAACTGGAGCTGGTTCGAGCCAAGCTCAAGTATCTTAACCTGATCAAATTGGGTAAAGAAAAAGAACAAGCTTCTGAAAATGAAGTAAAAAAGGTTATCTTATCACCTTCTCCCTTAAAAGAGAAAGATAAGGCTATTCCAACGCAAACGGCAGTTGGTAAAGAATCAACAAATCCGTTGAAGGCTGTGGATTTGCCAAAAATCCAGAAGGAAGTACAAACTTCCACCAAACTGGTTAGTCCAGTAGATTTTTGCTTAAGGCCAAATCAGGGAATTCCAATCCCACAGACTAAAGTTACACCTTTAGCATCGGAGAAATCCGAAGAGGGAATTCAAATCCCAAAAAGATCTAAAACATATTATGTGGTTTATAATGGCCCTAATGCTGGGATCTATGAAGATTGGAGCTTCGCCAAAAAAGCAACTGAAGGAGTCTCCAACATTGCACACAAGAAGTTCAAATCCTTCCAGGAAGCAAGAACTTCAGCAGACCTATACACTGGGTCATCTTTACTAGCACCTCTGGAGCTAGTTACCAATGGAGAGATGATGAAGCCTAACACCTTCAGTGCAGCTCTATTGTCCAAAAAGAAGTCATTAACCTCACTAGGAAGACTTCCCAGCAAACCAAGGGATAACATGGAAAAATCTACAAAAATAGATTACTCCGATGAAATAACGGAAGCAGGGTTCGAATACTGCTATCGATATGCAAGATCTGCCAATGAAGAAAAATTTTTGGAGGAAAAGTTCTTCACTACAGACTCCAAAAACTTAAGTTACTACAACTTCACCAAGAATGCTAATCCCGAACAGGTCTATGAGGCATTCCAATATGGTTTGGTAAAAACCATATATCCAAGTCCTAATTTATTAGAAATTAGCCATTTTCCTAAGGCTATTATTGATACAATTAAGACTTTCAGAAAAAAATGCACCAAACCAGGGCAAGAAGTTTTTCTGAAAATTAATAGTTCCGGTCCATACTGGAATCAATTAGGATTATTGGTATATCATCCTCAGCATTTAGTTCAGATTGGCATTTGCAAAGGAGATCATTATCATCCATCTCAGCCCATGGAGTGCAAACTTGAGGCTAGCGATTTGCTACCCTTAGCAATAAAAAGATTGGAAGGTTTTGTTCAAAAACTTTTCAGTTTCAGTTCAGATGATGGACTGTTTGTCAACTATCAAGATGCCACCATCTTGATATACAGCAAGTCACCCAAGAAGATCAGTGAAGCTGATGAAGATAAGTTTGTAAAATTCCAAAATACTTTGGTTAATCCATTTATTTTGGGAGAACACATGCCAGATCTTTGCAAGAAGATGAAGAATTACCGCAGTAATTATGTATGTGGTAAATGCTCAGAAAGTGGATCTTCCACCAATCAAGACAGTGACCTCTCCACCATCAGGGCTGCCGACAGTCCTATGGACCCCTCCACTTCTAGTGACAGCAGGTAGTGGGATAATAATGCATCTGCATTGAGTGGATGCAATAATGCAGTAGTGCGTCTGCTTTATGTAGATGCAATAATGTAAGTGCGTTTGTACGTAAGGGATGACGCACCCCTCTTTAATAATACAGACCCTTCCTTCTCTATAAAAGGAAGTTCATTTCTTGTAATATGGGAGCGCCCCTCACTTCTGCGCCTCATTGTCTTTTATTTTCAACCTCTGTAATCGCCTGGAGACGAACTTCGTCCAGGATTCTGTCTGATCTTCGGATCTACTATGTGTGAATAAAAAGCCCTTTAGGGCCCTCTTGTAATTACATGTAAGTTTCTATAACCTATATCTTCTTTCCTACTATTGATTGTTGTATACATGTTTATCTGTTATAATGAAACCTGGAGTCCATAGAATAGGGAGTACCGCTTAGGCAGGAGGCCGTTTAGGGAAACAAGATTCGCAGGATTGGTTAAGTTATAAACAGATAACATGATAACCATACACTCTTAATAATATAGAAAGAAAGATATAAGAAGATTGCATGTATTACTTAGGGTTCTAAAGTATTAAGTTCATAAATTACATCAAATAGAATATCGAAGCTTGAATGAGCAAAAATATTTGTAAATCTATTCTCAACAGAGAAATATCAAAAGCAGATAAAAATTTATCTGAATTCCATAGAAATAATGACAATAGTCAATCCAGATACAATTTTTGTACTAAGTTTTGTAAAAAACATCAAACCCAAATTTATTTACAATTTATGAATACCTTTAAAGTATGCATAAAATGTATAAAAGAATCTCAAGACTCTGTAAAAAGAATGAACTCTTAAAAATCATTCAAATGAATAAAAACGTTTGTAAGTTAATTTTTGACAGAGAATTAACTAAAGAAGATAAGAAATTATCTAAATTCCGTAGAGTTGGCCCTTATAGTCAATCTAGGTATAGTTTTGGAACAAGATTTTGTGAAAAACATCAAACTCTTGTGCATTATATGAACATCTATAAAGGATGTTTAAAATGTATAAAAGAAAATTAAAAATTCCGCGTAGATCAGCAAAAACCTGGTATCAGAGCCATGTTTAAAATAACAACTGTTATCTAAAAAATTCGTCAAAATGAATCATTTAGATAATATAGAAGAAACAATTGATGAAAATCAAGATGTTTCTAGCGTTCAAACCTTTGAATCTAATCAAGGATTCAACGGAAGTTTCTTGATAAAACAAGAATTACTTTCAAAAATTAGGTCCTCGAGACTTAACTTAAGAAAAGAAAATATTTTTAATATATCTCTTTTAGAGAAATTAAAAAGGAAAAATAGCGTCTACTATTTTGTAGGAACTAAAGAAATGCATGTAGATATCAAAGATACTACAGGAGCAGTATATTTACCTTTAATCACTCGAAAAGAGATTGAAGAAAACTTATTAAAAATAGATAGTAAGATTCGATCCACTATCACAATGGTACACTTTGGTGCCATTAAAATCTTATTGAAATCAGAATTTCAGGAAGGAATAAATTCTCCAATTAAAATGGTTTTAATGGATAATAGGATAAATGATAGACAAGACTGCATTTTAGGTGCGGCTAGAGGAAATTTAGCCTACCAAAAATTCATGTTTACAGTATATCCTAAATTTGGAATTAGTCTAGATACAGCAAATTTAGACAAAACATTATCCTTTGTTCATAAATTTGAAAGAGAAAATTTAATGAATAAAGGAGATAAAGTATTTAGCTTAACCTATCTGGTCGCTTATGCTTTAACAAATAGTCATCACAGTATTGACTATAAAAAGAAAGAATATATTGAATTAGAAGATGTATTTTCACAAGTAGGAACTATAGAAGAAAAACAGTTTTCAGAAATAACTCCTTTAGATAACTCTTGGGCTATTGACATAGCTAAAGATAAAAAGATAATGGGAGAAAAATATAAATCAAAAGTAGAAAGAAATAAACTTATAATTGGAGAACCCTCCAGAAGAAGTATTTCTAAAGAACCCAGCGAGAGAGATCTCTTGATGGGAATGTCAAAACGAATAGAGGACATGACAATTCAGCTTGAAGAAATGTCCTAATGAGTTTTACAGAAATAAAAGAAGAGATAAATCTTTTAAAAACAAAATTAGAAGAAATTCTAGATATTCTAACTAAAGAAGATAATAAGTTAGAAGCTGCAGCAGCAAAAATTATCATTGAATTAACAACAGTAATTCAAGAAAACCATAAGGTAATATTAGATCAAAAAGATTTGAAGATAACTCCTATAGGAGACGAGGAAAGACCAAAACCTATAAGTTTAGGAAAATATTCTTATCCCAATTATGGAGTAGGAAATGCAGAGTTAGGATCCTCTGGGAATCCTAAAGCATTAACTTGGCCATTTGGTAAAAATGACAAACAACCAATATGACCAACTATATACCAAAAATTGAAAAAATCTTTTGGGATCATCTAGAAGGTGATGAATTACAAGTAAACGAAGAAAACTTCGATTTACTTGACCATGCTCTTAGGTTGCTAGAATTAGAAAATGATGAACTAGCAAACCAAGAAATAGAAAACAGTCCCAAACTAAAACAATTGTTTGGAATTGAAGAATTAAAAGTTTTAAATAATGAAGAATCAGCTAGTGAATCTGAAATAAGCGAACAAGTAATTAGCGATTACGATTCGGAATGTACACCAAAAAACTTTAACATAAATGTTAAAAGAGAAAAAGGAGAAAGCTCATATATGGGCTCTAAAAGAAGAAGAGCTAATCAACCATGGTATTTTCCAGAAAGTGCAAAATCTAAGGTTAATAGTTCAAAAGGATCAGATGATAATTTCCTAAATATTGACTGTCAAAATAATAGGAAAGAAATCATTGATAAATGGGCAGCAGAATTAAGTTTAGTAATTCAAACTAATCCTGATGCCTATACAGAATCAAGAACTATATTGTTATTAATAGAACATAAGAGTCTAGGAATAGCAAAAGAATTCATAAAAAACACCATTTGGACAGATGATAATAACAACATTCCATATAATATTCTAGATATAGTTCTAGATGGATTATATACTATGTTCCTAGGAATTGATTTTACTGGTGATAAAATACATGAAAAACAACTAGTACAAGAAAAAGCTAGGAAACGTTTAGCAGAACTACAACTCTGTGATATATGTTACCTAGAAGAATTCAATTGTGATTATGAAGTAAATCTTTACAAACTAGAACAAATTGAATTTCCAGAAATGATACTTCAATATCTTAGAAAAATACCTTTGGTAGGAGAAAAAGCATTAGAAAGGTTTAAAATTGAAACTTTCAATAGAAGAACTTCTAGTTATAGTCTAGGATATGCTATAAGAATAGTAAAAGATGAACTGTCAAAATTCTGTGAACTAATAAGAACTCAGAAAAAACTTAAAAAGTTTAATAAAAACTGTTGTGCAATATCAGGAGAAAATCCTGTAGAATATGGTTGTAAAACAGAATATAAAAAGAAGAAAAAATTCTTTTCTAAGAAAAATTCTTCTAAATATAGATTTATTAAAAAGAGGAAGAAATTCCGACCAGGAAAATTCTTTAAGAAAAAATCTGATACAAGATCAGAAAAACAAAAATTCTGTCCAAAAGGAAAGAAAAATTGTAGATGTTGGGTTTGCAACATAGAAGGACATTACGCTAATGAATGTCCTAATAGGCAAGATAATAACAAAATAAAATTGTTAGAAATTGCATCTGAAATGGGATATGAACCCATAGAAGAAAAATATGATGATATAGGAATTGTATACATCATAGAAATAGACTATAGTAGTAGCGAAGAAGAATCAGAATCTGATGAGTCTACTTCGTAATATGTGAAACATAAAATAATTATGTTAAGACCCCTAACACATAAAAGGACAATTTTGTCCCTAAGTCTCAATTGAGACAAGTCTCACAAGAGACCTTCTCTTTCAATTATCACTCCCTCTACTATGAAGCAATGGTGAGAAAAGGCCTTCCATTTTCAGGCAAACAGATAAGCTTTCACCTGTCGTCTATGAAAGGAAAACTCACAGTAGAAGAAGCGTGTGGAAACTCTAGTCTTGGCCAAGTACAAAACGATCCTTTTTCACTGTTAAAACTTAACTTACATGCAATAATTTCTCTGCCTTTTATGTATCATCATTCATCAAAAGAGAAACATTAAAATAAGAAAAAACAATTGCGCATTATTATGTATTTAATTTACACGACCAGAAAACGAATAAAGAAAGAAAGAGATCCGAGTCTGATTGTCTCGGCTCTATGCATAATGCAGGGTACCAAGATCAAAGCTTGATTTCTCTGGAAGAATCTGTAATGCTCATCTAGCGGATACTTCCCGTCCCACCAGTGGCGGTCCTGACTTTTCGGGGGCCTGAAGCGAACTGAAAAAAGAGGCCCCTAATCGCCGCACCGGAGGCTGAAATTTGGCCGGATTTTGAGAAATACAAAAACTTTGGTTAGAAAAATAATCTGAATTTTCAAAAAAAAAAAATTTAAGGTAATAATTAGTACTAAATTTAGAAAAATGGGGCTCCAAAATGGTAATTATTTGGGGGCCTGAGGCAAGCACATTACTTGCCTCAAGGAAGGGCCGCCCCTGCGTCCCACACCAAATTGCAATTTCATTGCTGTCTTTTATTATAATTGTTTAAATTGAAAAAAAGAGATTTTTTAAATTTCTATTAATATGTTCTTTTTAGAAAGTGCTGATATACATATGATAGAATTTTGGTCGATTAAACGTGCTGACTTGTGAAGAAGAAGACTCACAACCAAAACACTCTAGAGTTGATACTGAAATCTAGTATATTACCTCAAAATTGACCATTAGTACCTCACTCGCTCGTGTCAAGGCGCATGATTTTGAATACGAATCACAACATATATCTGACCACTATCATGTCTACATGAACTGTCTTCCAAAATTCTATCACAGAAGATTGATTGACCATTGGAATGATTGATTGATTGATTAGTTTAGAATGTATGTAATCTTTCTAAACGGTAATATTTATAATATCATATATATATATAATATGAAGCAACACATATTTTATAATTTTAAATTTTGAATTATTTTATTCAACATTTGAAACTCAAATTGGTGCATTATTTATTTGGCATCTTTAGGTTTGGCGTGTATTGACGGTGGTCCTTATTGTTGAATGTTTTGAAATGGATCTGTGAATAGGTCTCTGAGTATTCACAGACAGGCCATTTTACTTACATCATTAGATTGGTGAGCATGGGAGTAGTGGGATGGCATTGGCGAGCCCTTTTAGGAAAATAATTCTGTCAAAACTGTACTATTTTTAGCTCATGTTTTTTCACTCAGAATCCCAGAGACATGCACTTACTGCTTACTGCGGACTGTACTCTTTCGATTCCAGAAAAATCTCTACTGATGATTTTCGCTGGAAAAGTCTTTATTGATGCCTCTCAGTACATATTGACACGTTGTGTGTATTAATTACCATTTTTTTTTGGTATGCACATAAAATTTATTTGAAATGCACATAAGATTTGGTTGAAATGCACATATAGTAGCTTTGAGATTCACATGAAGTTTATTTTTAAATGCACATACAATTGCACAAAATTTTCATTCAAAATGCACATTTGAAAATAATTATTAATTTATTTGCATTGTGCATATTGAATCATTGGGCTTGAACTGCATCTAAAGCATTTTTATTATAAATAAAATATATTAAATTTATCTAAAGCGTTTTAAAAATTGAACTTTTAAAATATGCACGCGCTAATTAAAATTCGATTTTGTGTAATAGTTAAGCTATAATTGCCTTGTAACTTTTCGGGTATTCATGGAGAAAATGACGATTTAGATATAGTTAGATTTGGTTAAGTTACATTAATGGTTGCAAGATATTTCATGTGCGTGCATGCTTAATCTATTATAACATGTGCGTGCATGCTTAATCTATTAATTGATATTAATGATTATGTATTAAAAAATTTGGATTTTGTAAGCCAAATTCAAATTGAAATTTGAAAGCTAGATTCATATTGTTATGATCATTTTCTAAAAGAATGAAAAACTTTTCACAGCCCTTGGCACCACACTATGGGAATCAGTCGGGAATTCTCCCTTCACCACAGAACCGATCGGAGCTCCGGTCAGATAAGCTTTACAGGCTTCCAGAATGTCGTCCGTGAAAGCCGAAAATGAGCAAAAACTATATCCTCAAAATGCTTCGGAGGCCTGTTGATTGTGTACACCATTGTTTTTGAGCGATAAAAATGACAACCAACCAGAAGTTATCTCCTAGTTGACATGCAAATCAATTAATCTCTTGCTTGGTAAATAATCGAATATTTGTATCATATACGAATATCCAAATAATATTAGTTATATATATATATATATATATATATATATATATACCCAAAAAATTTAGAATTCAAAATCACAGCCAAGTATTTGCGCATTTTCTCTGTGCATTCAATATAATATAACGTAAATTGAAAAACAAGTGACTCATACACAGATGCGCAAGCGTGTAAACGCACGCGCGCGTAAAAGGCGCGTGTGAACGCACGCGCCCGAACATACACCCATGCACAAAATTTCATTACTTATATTAAGCGTATTTTTTACACTGATTTTTGTAAAAATCTTGGTATAAGGTTATATTTATTTTTCTTATAGTTGTATGATTTGGTTATTATATTCTTAGATTATTATTAGTAGATTAGGAATTCAATTAGGTTATAAGAATATTTTCTAGATCTTTTCTATAAGTCCTAAACCCTTAACGTGTTAGAGTGGTGCCATTTCATATCTAGAATGAATGAATGATAATGTAAGTTAGGTAATGTGGTTGACGATTTTACGTGGTTGGTGTTAGCGCGAGTGATGGCATTTCATATCTATAATGATAATGTAAGTTATGTAATATGGTTGACGATTTTACCTAATTTGTTAGTGAGGTTTGTATTTTTTTCCTTGTAAATATGTTTGTTGAGGTTTGCTTTATTAATTTAATGATATTTAGTATATTTTCAGTGATGATGTGGCGGCAGACAGTAATAACGTGATGTGGATGAGTTACTGGCCTTGAGATTCAGATCACTACCCAAGGTTTTCAAGTGTGGAGGTTAGAGTCCGGTCATTGATGACGAGGTAGGCCAGTTTAACCGGTTTTGAGTGGCTTGATTGAGTGGTTTGGTCGGGTTGAATCGTGCCATTAAATTCTTTTAATATGCATGAAATTTATAGAAAAAAGAAGAAGTCGGGTAGCTGAAGACGTCGGGTTGCCGGGTCAGATTTGATGGGTTAGCTCTGAGAAGAACCGTTGCAAAGGGGAAAACTCCCGCGAAATCCAATCTCCAAAGAATACCAAAACCTTGCCTCCCACCAACCCCAGTTCACACAACCCAGAAACAATCCCTTTCCTTCATCCACAAACTTCATCTTCCTCACCTCAATCATCCCAATGGCTTCATCGCCACCTTATATAAACCCTAAATTCCTCTCCAATTTCATCACAGTCAAACCCAAAATCCCAAATCCCAGACAATCTACTACGTCGAAATGGAATCAGCACATCACACCCAACAAGAACAAGCCCAGAAAGCGGCGACGGTGGCCCTTTCCAGGTACTCGAAGAGGGTTCTCCTGAGAGACATAGTTGGCCGGAACGACGGCGGCGCGGCGCTCGCCGGGCAGCGAGTGGTGGTCGGAGGTTGGGTGAAGTCTTCCCGGGAGCTTAAGAAGGATCTCCCGCCTCCTTCTCCGACCAACGTTGTTGTGCTTCCGGCGAAATCGGACCCTGATGTTGTGGGCCACCGAGATGTGAGCTGCACCGAGGTTCTTCAATCGAGGATCCCTTTCTTCAAGTCGATTCTCCGGGCTCTGGGCGGCGGCGGTGGAGATCATCGGGTTCGCGACAAGCTGGATGCTGTTATTCAGAAGCTACCGCAGCCCACTACTTCGTTCCTGCAACTTAATGATGGATCTTCTGTCCCTAGTCTTCAGGTAAATCCAGCTTATTAATATTTTTTGGTTGTTGTTGTTGAGTGGTTGTAGAAACTGCATTTTAAGGCCTATTTGGATGTTTAAATTTGGAACATTTTGTGTTATTATGGATTTACATGGGCTTATTTTTCTGGCAAAACTAATTTCTGATCATGTGGTTTTAATCCTCTGAAGTGACTTTTAAGAAGAGAGATATTGATGGTTTTGGTTGACATTCACTGTAAAAAAAAGAGTTTGCATGTTGTTTTGCATCCCAAGGTTTTGGTGAATTTAGGCCTATTTTCATTGTATCCGAAACACAAGAAAAGTTTGAACTTTATGTAGAAAGTTGGAAACTCAATTATGTATGATTGAAACATTGCAAATGTTAATACTTGGTTTCTTTCGCTTAGATTCTGGTGGATTCAGTTTTAGCTTCTCCAAGCCTAGTTATGCCTACTGGAACTTGCATACTAGCAGAAGGTGTATTGCAGGAGCCATCCGAGGCTCTGAAGAGGAAACATGTCATTGAGCTTAAGGTAGAAAGAGTCCTACATGTTGGGGCTGTGGATCAGGACAGGTATCCTCTATCCAAGAAACGCTTGCCTCTCGAACAACTAAGAGATCAATCCCATTTCCGCCCTCGCACAACCACGGTAGAACCTTCACCATGGAAAATACGACTTTAGGACCAAAAAAATGTTCTTAAAATTGTGCTATGATGTGTTTCAGGTTGCATCTGTGACGAAAATTCATAGCGCTCTTACTCAAGCAACTCATGTGTTCTGTCAAAATGAAGGCTTCTTTCATGTGCAAGTTCCTGTGATTACATCCATGGATACAGAAGGATCTGGCAAGCTGTTTCAAGTAACAACTCTTCTGAACACTCATAAAGGGCGAGATCACAATGCCTCGAATCGTGTAGATGGAGTGAGGCTTGAAACCATCAAGTCTTCGTTGAAGGAAAAGAGCAACCAGGTGGAAGAGCTCAAGAGGAGCGGAAGCAATCCCGAGGCTGCTGCCGCAGCTGTTCAGGATCTCAAAAAGACGGCTGAGCTTGTGGCGCAGTTGGAAGCTAAAGAGAAGGCAAAATCTGGACGATCTTTTAAGGCTGAGAAGGTCAATTTTTCTGAAGATTTCTTTGCTAGCCCGGCATACCTTACAGTGTCTGGCCGCCTTCATCTGGAAAGCTATGCATGTGCCATGGGTAATGTCTACACCTTGGGACCTCGGTTTCGTGCAGAACAATCAGAATCGAAGACATCTTTGTCTGAGATGTGGATGCTTGAGACTGAAATGGCTTTCTCTCAACTTGAGGTATATACTATTTCTACCTCTCTTAGTAGCTTGGAAATGATTAATGTTTAATTTTCGCATCACTTTCCTCTCTTGATATCTTGTCTAGGATGCGATGGATTGTGCTGGCGACTTCTTGAAATTCGTATGCAAATGGATTCTGGAAAACTGCAACGAAGACCTCAAATTTGTGTCGAAGCGAATTGATAAAACTGTTGAAGAACGCCTTAGTTTGATCATTTCAACTTCTTTTGAGAAGATATCCTACTCAAGTGCAGTGGAGGTATTGAAACAGGTAATTTTTTTCACTTAACTGATTAGTATAACTATAACAAATCTATTTGTTTCTATCTTATGAAAGTGCATTCATATTTCTCTGATCAGGTGACTCAGAAAAAATTCCACGCCCAAGTAGAATATGGTGCTCCCTTAACTGATGAACATCAAAGGTAAGAGCTCAAACATCAGACTACTCAGCTCACTCTAATGCTTATCGCTCACTCTTTGTGCTTCTTGTAGCTACCTTGTGGATGTGGTCTACAAAAGGCCAGTCATCATATACAACCACCCAAAACAACTCGAGCCATTTTACACTCGCCAAAATGACGATGGGAGAACAGTTTCTTCATTCGTTGTCATTTTACCCAAGGTGAGATCACATGAGTCATATAATCTATATAATTTTTTACGACATCGAGTCAGATTCTGAGTAAACCACTCTCTGTCTAGGTTGGAGCTGTAATAAGAGGAAGCCAAAATGAAGAACGCCTCAATGTGCTAAGCGCAAGGTGAAAAATGCATCTTATTCTTATCACACAGACAGTTATAAAAAGCTGGTTTTTCTTTTTCACTGACTCAATTTGGTGCTATCTATTTTAGGATGAAGGATTCTGGATTGATGAAGGAGGAATGCGAATGGTACTTGGACCTCCGGAGAAATGGAACTGCCAAGAATTCGGGCTTCAGCGCTGCACTTGAACTGCTAGTTCTTTATGCAACTGGTCTCAATGATGTCAAAGACGTCGTTTCGTTCCCAAGAAGCTATGGCAGAGCATTACACTAAAGTTCCCTGGCTTGAAGGCAGAAGAAAAATTGAAATGTGAAATATATATATATATATATATATATATATATATATATATATATATATATATATATATATATATATCTAGTGTAGCTGTGAATATGTAAACGCACAGTGAAAATGTAAAACGTTTGAGTTAAGTGAATAATACAATACAGAAAAGCTACATTGGTATTCACATGGTATTCACCAGGAGTATTTTTGCACATTACTAATGGACCTTCCAAATATTTTATCACCAATATGTACATGTAAAAGTGAAATTTCATAAATTAAGTTTGATTCTACTTGTACATATACATAAATTAAGCTTGATCCTATGTATATATATTTCAGTAAAATTCTATTTTTTTCGTAGTATAAACATTTTTATCATATTAGAAGCACGGATATAATTACTAATTAATTTGAATCAAATATCATAATGTTTATTTATTTTAATTAAATTACGTATTATACTTTTACAAATAATTTTTATAGAACAAAAAAGTAACAAATATAGTATCAAATAAGTTTTATAGAACCAAAAAATAGAGAAAACAGTGTACAAGTTTATATTTTAAATGAGTTGAATGGGCCAAGATATGATTTGGGCTAGGGCCTAGGAAATGCTGGGAAGCCCAATGTTTTAGCCACAGAGTATCCGTGTTTTTCGCCTTGTTGACTGCTGTACTGGTGGGGTCCGCATTTCTGTAATTGCAGGAATCCCACATCGGAGGATGATAATCCTTTTGATCACCGTATTATCCCAGGAGTTTGGTGCCATGTATGCCGAGGAAGCTTGTATGTATAGCAAGCCGAGGCTATTGAACCGGACCTGTGGACCTGCGTTGCTGTGCTGCCGCGGACCTGTTTTTTGGGCTAGGTAATTGCTGGTGGGGCCCGCATTTTTATAGTTGCAGGAATCCCACATCGGAGGATTATAGAATTCTTGATCAATATATTAACTCGGGACTTCGATATCTAGTTCGCCGAGGAAGCTTGCTAGTATATTGCAAGTGGAGGTTAAAATGTACCGGACCTGTGAACCTGCGTTGCTGCGAACCTGTTTTTTTTTTTTTTTTTGCGGTTTTCAGGTAAGTCATGCAAGAACCGGGCGAAAGGTCCTCGGTGCACTGAACGGTCTGAACCGAGCCATAAAGGTGAGACCGCAACGTTTGCTTTCTCGAATCCTCTGTTAGAAGGTACAACATGAGCTTGAGAAACGAGGTTATATATTCATCAGAATTTCCGAGCTTGTTTACGTCGAATTCTCATTGCAGTATTCAACCAACGATGACTTGTGCAAGAACTTTCTTAGAAGAGCTGAACATGGAGAAGAACATGTTGGTCAATTTATGCGACTACGCATGTTGATAGGTGGTGGAGATCGGATATATATATTTGGTTCAATAATATATGCATGTAAAACTTTTGTCACATAAAATAAATTTATAAATTTGTTTTGGTCAAATTATAATTTTTTTTTTAAATTCTTAGTCCATTCCTCAAATTCCTATATCTTCTTCCTCAATCCACCGTCACTTGCTCCATCAGCCGGTTCGCCGGAGATGTTACCGGACATTTTAATGGTTGCCTGCGTGTATAGTAAGCGTCTTAATTAGCATCTCTTTGGTTGCCTGGCTGGAAAGTGGTGTTTACATGTATATTGATTCGTCGCCTCAGGGCTCTCTCCGGTGCGCTACCTGGATGATTCCGGGGACGATCAAGATTTGGGATCTAGAGGACGATGATCAGAAACCTTGGAGCTTAATATACACCTTAGATCCCGATTCGACGTGGATGGAGAATTCGGCAGTTTTGGAACATGTTTTTGAGGTAAAACCTAGCTTGTCATTTGTTTTCATGTCATTAGTTTGTTCCGAGAAGATCAGACTCTATTTACGTAGCATTGAAGGACGAGATTTTTCTCTATCACATTGACACAAACAAGTTGGAGAATATGTTATAGTAAAGAGATTAACCATGTCTATACTCGTGATCGTTATCTTGATATCTCGCGTGTGTCCGGTGACAATGTCGGGAGTTTGGCCTTCTTCCCCTTCCTCCTTACAGATTGGTTCTGATTCGGTTAGTTAATTTTCCAGTTAGCTGCCGGTAATGTTGTGTTGTTATCCAATAATAAGTCACGGTGTGTATTTATTCTGTCTATATTCACCATTATGGCCGGAAAATCAATAATTTGTATGTTGCCATTTTTGAGGATGTTGTAGGAAAAGGGTTCAGTTATTTTCTTTCTGCTGATTCCGTTTGATTGAACAAAAGAAAAGAAAATGCAGACTAAATACTTCCACCGGGAAATATTTTCAGGTGAAAAAGTAAGCTTCATTATACCTATAAATCCACCGGGAATCAAAACTTTCGGATATATATCATCAGAAGGAATATATTTCAAAACGAAGAACGCAACTGCTGTATTGCACGCGGCATCCCACGGTTCTCCCGTTGTTGCAGAGCTTCGGGAAGTTAGCTATGGCGGTTTTCAGGCAAGTCATGCAAGAATCAGGCGAAACATCCTCGGTGCACTGAACCAAGCCATAAAGTGTAACCGAGGACGAGACCACAACGTTTCCTTTCCCGAACCCCCTGTTAGAAGGCACAACAGCTTGTGAAACGAGGTTGTTCGTCAGATTCTCCAGCTGTTTCTTGAACAAAGTAGGGTTTTTTGGCTTGTCGCTGTTGAACAAGTTGATGACAACAGATGAATCAAGCTGTCCGAAGAACTTCTGATCATAGTACCTCAAGAAGCAATCATCGTACCAGTTCCTCTCGTCGGTGCTGTTGGTTCCGCAGCCGGAGCGGATCCCGCTGGCGGCGCTGTGGATGCAGTCGGAGCAGACGGTGGCGTTCACGTCTCTTCTGCACTGCCCTAGTCCGTACACTGTATCGCTTCCGCCGCCGTAAGTGGCGGTGCTGAAGCCATTCTGAGCGGTTTTCGCTGCCAGCTGAGCTAGCAGGACATCGATGTTTGCCGACATCTGAGGGCTCGTGATCGTCGTGTTCTCGTTGCAGTATTCGGTGGTGACTTGTCCGAGAACTGCAGAAGTGCTGAAGATGGAGAGGAAAACGAAGAAAACTAGGCGAGATAGAGCCATGTTTAAATGAGTGCAATTACTTATTTGTGTTGTAGTATATATTTTTCATGGCGCTGATTAGTTTTTTATTTATAGATTTGTTGTTGCATGAATTTCTTACTTGTTGGTTGGTCAATATATGCGATTCCAGGCCTCTTCCGAAGAAAGATTTGCCTGGTGAAAGTTTTAATTAGTTAACCAAGTCAACAAACAATGCTTCTATTTACACATTATTAAACAACAACGAGTAAACAAAAGCATGCAGAAAAGGTGAGATTGAGTAGAACATAGAATTGAAAATTCATTTACAATTTATTCTTGAGACATGAAATGATATCTTGAATGTGAGAAAATCATATATATATATATATATATAATATAGATGTGAGAAGATTAATAATAATGCACTGAATGATCATTCTTACTCATTCTTATTATGTAAAATATCGGGTTTGAAAGTAAGAAGATCAACCTTTGTTCTTAGTCCTGTCTCATAAGCCACTTGTTTTAACCGTCATTCATGAATAACTTATATTTGTGTTATCAGTCACAATACGCGTAAAATCACCTTATATAAAATTCGAACAAACGCATTTTGTTCCGAGATTTAAAACGATATTATTTTTGTTATAATAAATTAATAATAGAGAGATGAAACCGAATAGATATTAATGTCATTGTGAATACAATCATCTAATTAATGAGTTATAAAACAATTGAGTGAAAGCGAAACTAGTGTAACGGTGATTGGTGACAGTGAGGAATTAGAGGCTGGCCAACTGGCCAAGTGATAAAGTCAACATCAAATCCATGGTCGTATATTGTGTGAAAAATACAAGATGAATGGTCATATTTTGCTTCTTTGAACGTTGACTTCTTCTTTATACATCATCAATAATTCAAATATTTCATTTTATTAATATTGCATGAATTAATTTGCCTCGTCTAAATTTTGTTTTCTCGGATACAATTTGACATGTACCTTTTGAACCTTGTGAGTGAGGTATTCTATCTAAATTATGAAGTTAGATTATGTGGGTGTAATTACTGTTGTTAAAATATAATTTTTTTAATGAGAATCACTTGATTTATTTTTTAACTTTTTTTTGAAGTAATTTATTTTTTAACTTTTAACCCTATGTATTGAATGGTGTCTAAAATATTCAAAACATCTCTCAACTCAAAATTAACACCTCTTAAGATATTGTGAAAGTACATTGAAACACAAAATTGAATAAAAACATGCTCTAAATTTCTTCAATGTTTTGGCATTACATGGAAACTCAGCGAAAAACCCCTAAAATCATCAGTAAAACAGTAACTCTCAACAATCATTACTGAGAAGAGAACTGCTCCAACGTTTGCCTTTCTGAGAGCCCTTGATCTTTTCTAACTTCTTGTTCCCAACGTTATCAAGATTCGGAACACCCTCTTCGTTGGCCGCCGATGCACTCCAATAATCGCTGCTGCGGTCGATTGCTTTCATCGAGTGCCGGTTCGTGTTCGTGGTGATCACCGTCCCCGTGTACTCACGCGCCGTCGCCGTCCGTGCGTTCCTCTCGGTGAAAGCCTGCTTCGCCTTCTGTTGTTCGGCTATAGTCAGAGCTCCGGTTTTTTGTGCAGCGTTCTCCGCCCGTCTCTCGGTCTTCTCCTTGGCGGCGCGTGCCTTCTCCTCGGCGGCGCGAGACTTGTTGTCCTTGGCTGAGTTCTTTGCCAGGATCGCGGCATTTTTCACTTTCTCTGCTTGTTTCTTCTGGTATTCCCTGTCGTTTGTATTTTTGGGCAACATTGTTGATTGCTCTTCGATCACCTAATGAATGTCTTGTTGTTGTTGTTGTGTGAAATTTCTATTGAAGGCATTCATGAATTTATATGGAAAAATTATCCCTTGTTGCTCGGAAAAATTATTTCTATTTAGAATCGGTTTTGTACGAAATCCTTTTGTTGCTCGGAATATATATGGAAATTCTGATAACATATATCTGGAAATATAGTATTTCAAAGAGATAAATATAGTATCCTAATTTCGTTAGTAATAATGAATTTATGTGCATTTAGTTTTTTTTTAAAAGTAACATTAATTCATTTCAAGGTCACGGAAAACGTCCGGAATCGTTTGATATAAATGATGTCCAGGTTAATGTACCCGAGACACTCGTTTTAGCGAATCTAGCCAAGGAATGAGCAACATAATTTTCATCCCTTGGAACCCAAAAAACACCAGAATATAAAGTCTCCACTAAGGAACTTTTAATGTTTTGAATGGTAGCCTGGCACTGAAGGATTGTTTCCGATTCACCCCTCACCATATTAACCACAAGCAGCAAGTCACCAACGAACACCGCACCCCGAATATCAAGAACCTCTGCCAACCGCACCGCCTCATCAGGAGTGCTAGTGGTAGTGGCCAGAGTAGTAGTAGGCGGGGAATGTTGGTGAATGGTGACAGTTGAAATGCTATATATATATATATAATTGTTAGTGGTGGGTGGTCAGTGGCGATCGAAGTAATGGTGATGATTGGTGGTGCAAGAATGTCATGGTGGTAGGTAATCAGAGTGATGACCAGTGGTCGGTGATGTTGGTAGTTAGGGTTGGAATCGTACCAAACGAAATAAGTGAAAAAGATTTCGACAAATCGGCGACCAACAAATTGTATATATGGTGGTTGGGGCGATCGATGATGATAGGGGAAGTGAATTATTTAATAAGTGCAGGATAGACGATCATGACTGAGAAGGTGGTGGTTTGGTTCGTGTTAGTTTTTATTGATAGTTTTGGAAGTGGTGGTAGTGATTAATTGGTTATTGAATGATAGTTATGGATTGGTGGTGTTTTTTTTGTTGATGGTGGTGATTTGAGTGTTATTGGTGAGTTTAAATTGTCGGAAATGATCATTAATTTTTAACGGCAATATCAATGTCAAAACTGATTTTGCAACAATTTTAAAACGATATATAAAACTAAATAAGACACCTCTTAATTTCTACATTTCTTCAATCTATTCTTACTAGTTACTATAACATGGAAACCTAGGGAGAAAAAAAACCAAAAGTCATTCACTAAAATTAAACAGTAACTCTCTCAACAATCAATGAGACTAGAACTGCTCCAACGTTTGGTTTTCTCAACGGCTTTGAATTTTTCAAACCTCTTGTTCCCAGTAATTTTCTCAACATTACTTACGCTAGACGCCGATTTACTGCAGAGATTCCACGGGAGCTGGTTTGCGTGATGCACGCTCACCGTCCTCGCGTACGCTAGCGACGACGTCGTTCGTCTGTTCTTCTCCATGAAAGCTTGCTTCACCTTTTCTTGTTCTTCCAGAGTCACAGCTCCGGCTTTACGCGCGGCGATCACCGCCAGCCTCTCGGCCTCTTCCTTGGCGGCGCGTGCATTTTCCTCCAAAGCGCGTAGCTTGTCCATCTCATCCCAGGCGCAGCTCTTTTGCGTCTGGGCGAGCCTCTTCTTCTCGGCTTTCCTCTCCTGGTACGCCTTGCTGTTTGAATTTTTGGGCAACATTTTCAAACTGCTTTGTTGTTTGCTGTTTGTTAATGTTGTGTGTGAAATAATTGTTTCAAGGTAATCGTGTATTTATAGGACCAAAACCGTCCATTTTCCCATTCCGAATCGGAAAAGGTTTTGTATGTGAAATCATGTTCTTGTTTGGAATTGGTTTTGTAGTCCCTCGTATCCATGACATGCAATTGTTTGGAATTCTTGTTTGGAATTGGTTTTGGTTTGAGAAAAGTACTAATATAACTCTCAGTTAAGTGATAAGTGCAAATATAACCCTGAGTTTGTGATAAGTGCAATTATAACCCTACATTGTATTTTTGATGAGTTTCTAAACAACATATTTGGATGATTTATGAAATTCACTTCAAATTCAAAGAGAAATACTGTTTACTCGCATATGTGTATACCTGAATTGGTCATATCAGCATGTTTAGGGTTATATTTTACATAAATTTGATCGGAAGAGGGTCATAATCACACTTAACCAAAAATTGAGGGTTATAATCGCACTCAACCAAGAACTGAGGGTCACAATCGCACTTAACCCATAACTGGGGATCATCTAAGCATTTTGCCCTTTTGGTTTTAAAGTTCCCTATTTTTGACTTTCAGAGTCAATAACCGATGGTATACTATGATTAAATGAAATTTCTCACATAATTTTAACGCATTCACGGTGGTAGTGAATTAAGACGGACTATATTTTTAATACTTAAAGAATTCTTTCAACGTATATTAAATTTATAAATTTTAAAAAAGACAAACTTACAAAAGAAAATACTAAGTGAAAGATTTTATATCTAATTTTTTTCTTGAAAGATGTATTGGCATAGCAAATTGTACTTAGCATAGCAAATTGTTGTTGACAAAAAACATTTGTATTTAGCCGCTATATAGTGGGACATATATATTAGGTCCGGTTACAAAATAGTGGACGAGGACTTTTATAAAAATAATTAAAGAAGTTTGAAATTTTTGAGCAAATATCATATATTTACCCCCAAATCTTCCATTTCTTCTCCGGTCCAAATCTTTTAAATATATATTCCCCCAACGCGATTGTCTGTTACCGATGGATCTACACTGGATTAGTAACAACGACGAACGTCGATCTGCCAAACGTTACTTGGGCTCTCATATGCTCTCATATGATGTAGGACGGTTTTACTTATGAATTGAAGAATAAAACGAACGTCGTCATGTTTTTTCATGACAACAAGAAATTTCTAATCTCGTTTCAGAATTACATTGTCCACGTTTTATGTTCCATTTTAGAATTGATGTTTTAATAGTTTTCCTATTTCGTTTTATTATTTACCATTTTAGTTGCAGTTTTAAGATTTTATAATACAATTTATAGAATTCTTGTATAGATAATATCATTTTACATCTTTTGCCAAATAAAAACAATTTCAAAAACTATGTTCTTTTCTTTTGGTGGACATCAAAATCTCTGGTTGATTCCAAACTTCGGGACAAGGAAAAGTAGCGCTTGCGTTTCCTGAGGATCGTGCCAGCGGATCTTTTCAAAATTTTCGATTGCGTCACAATTCCATCTCAAAACCAATTGATATTGAGTGGTGTGATCCAATAGTTTATAAATTAATTAAACATTTCATTTAAATCCATCGTTGTGGAATATGTATACTAACACGTCCCTCACGTGCCAACACGTGAAACAATCACTACTGCAGGATGGGGCAACGACGGTGCCAATTTACGGCGGTTATTGTGAAACCGCCGTAACTTGATCGAGTTCCGACGCTAGAACTCATATAAAATTTTACACGGCGGTTCATACTAATCATTACGGCGGTTCAAAAAATTTCCACACGGCGGTTTTGAATTCATGGCGTTTGATTTACGGCGGTTTCGGAGGAGCCGCTGTAAGAGATCTCAGTTCCGTTATCGGAACATGTGAAATTGAAATAAAAAGAAAACAAAATTCAACTAAGAAAATTATGCGTGATAGGAGTAAGCGCCACTGAACGATAGACCGAACATGAAACTTATTAAATTACATGTTCAAAATGAGTTCCGACGGACGAATTACATTCTCCATATCTCCCAACCGTGGGTTCGATCTCCTCTCGGGCCTATTGGAATTTCTTGGTAATTATTATTGATTTTAGTTTTAATTTGCATTTGTTTTTTCGATTGGTGTTGATTTGTTCTTGGGATTTTTGTAGATGATGAATGGGTGTTGATTTGTTATTGAGATTGTGTAGTTGATGAATGGGTGTTGATTTGTTATTGAGATTGTGTAGTTGATGAATGGGTGTTGATTTGTTATTGAGATTGTGTAGTTGAAGAATGGGTGTTGATTTGTTATTGAGATTGTGTAGTTGATGAATGAGTGTTGATTTGTTCTTGAGATTGTTTTGTTGATTAGTTGATTTGTTCTTGAGATTGTGTAGTTAATGAATGAATGTTGATATGTTCTTGAAATTGTTGTGTTGATGAGTTGATTTGTTCTTGAGATTGAATGGGTTTTGATTTGTAGGCATTAATATTGGTGGTGAAGATTGATGAACGCGATGAAGATTGAAGAACACGATGAACACGCCGGAAGTGGATCTCGGTTTTCCGAATAGAATCGGAAAATCCAGATTTTTTTGAAGCAGTTTTTAGTAGTTCCTGTACAGGAACTTCATTCACGGCGGTTTAAAGCGATTTTTTAAACCGCCGTAATTTGGCGAGGCATTTACGGCCCCCTGCTGACGGTGCCCGAAAGCCGCCGCAAGAGGCCAAAATACCTGCCTCAAAAGGGGTATGTTTGCAGTAGTGAATTTCAAAGTTGATATTGTACACACTACTATATCCTTTTATACATAATTTCAAAGTTGTTATTATGGAAATTGATCTTGATTAATATTCAGATTTTCGAAATTAGAATGTAAACTGTAAATTTTAATTATTTTTGTTAGGAAAAACTGCTTTTAACACAATAACATTATAACACACGCCCTTATTAAAGTTCAAACATCACCCAAAATCTTAACAATATGAAAGATTAGAATAAGCTCATAAGATATCTAATTCCTAACCGTCACCATTCTCAATCTCTCTTCACTTGAAACATTTGGCATCATAAAGAGCTTCACCCTCAAATGGCTCAGCATCTTCAAACATCTTGTTCACACGCTCCTTCTGTTCAGGATCGTTGACGTCAGCTTTCTTCCATTCGTAGAGCTCCATGTCGTAAACTTCATCCATAATGAATTTCGGGATTTCCTTGCCACGGAACAGCCACACACCCTTCATTTTAAAGGGTGCCTCAGAACCAACTATCAGCATCTTGCCAAATGAATACTTGCGAGCAAGATCCATCCTCTGGAAAAAGCCACCAACCTTGTTCGAGGTCAAAAAATTTACCGTGTTCTCGTCATTATACTTGTAATCGCAGAACCACAGTGAGTATCCTTCGGGATCATACATATCCCAAAATCCCTTAATGGCAACCTCGCGAAAGTTAGTCTTGGTGTTGGAGTATAGCCTTTTCCAGTCATCTAATACCATGCTACTTGGAGGCAAAAGGTCAAGAGGATTCTTCGGCTTTGGCTTGGGTGATGATACATCCATGGCTTTTATGGTTTCGCTATGAGTACGGTGGAATATTTCCTGAGCAAAATCAAATCAAATGTGTTGAATACAATCATGGGGGAATATATTTATATTTAAATTCTAAGGCAAAATAATTCCGAATCATAATTTGGAATGGTTAAAATAACTCCTAAATCCAATTAGAATGAAGAAAACTTTGTAAGCCTTCAATTGTCCCAAACCCAATTCTTTTAGCTAGGTTTCTTCTAGAGAAATTGGAATAAACCAAAAAATCCAAGAATGGTAGTGTACTTAATTTGGATCCTTTAGGCCCTGTATCTTCTATGTTCATTTTTTTCTGAATTGAAAAAGAAAATAGTATAACTATTGAATTAATTTGAATTTCATCGAATTATAATTTCACTAAACTGAACTAAAATAAATTGAATCAAATTGATGTGAAATGAACTGATCCAAAAATAACCTCAAAAAAGTAGAATCAAATTAAAATTGTGTATAAAATTAAGAGTAGGACATTCAAATTCATGAAATAAATACGATATGGATTTAACCTATCATTACCTAGCTAGAGGTTAAAAAAAATATTGGTTCTCATCCTCTTTGTTCCAGATTATAACAATTCCCCGGAGCAGATTCAGCAACTGAATCCATCATTCTCATAACTGAGCTAATATCACCAACTGCAGCTCTCAAACTTGCACGCGGCATCGACTCAACTGCTTTAATCAACCGCTCAAACGGCGTCAACTTGCTACAAGAATCAACATTAACATCAGCAACTTCAAGATTCATTAATGGCTCATCAACAACATCGGCGATTCGAGGCTGCGGTGAAGAAACAACAGATTTTGGAGTTTGAGGAGGTTGATGCTGTGGTGAATAAACAACAGATTGTGGAGTTTGAGGAGGTTGAGGTTGTGGTGAAGAAACTGCACGTGCTTCAGTTTCAAGATTCATAGGTTGATGATTATTACCATCATCATGAGCGGTTCGAATTTGAGGAAGCTGAGGTTGTGGTGAGGAAACTACTGAACTTGCACCGATAACTCGAGCTTGAAGATGCTGAGGCTGCGGTGAAGAAACTGCAGAAGCTGATGCAGCTTCATCGGCTTCATCATCTTCATCAAGATTGACGATCACATGAGCTGGTTTTTGCGGCGGTTGAGGTTGTTGCACCTGCGAAGCAGACCTAACCGCAGACCTCTTCTTGTCGAGGATTTGTATGATGTTCCTTTCAACAACTTCGAGGCTAGCTAGGTGGCCACTCTTTACATCACTCCTTTTGATCTGCAAGAATCCCACGAGGCGTTGCAGCTGTTTCTGGTAAACCCGACGTTGTTCGAGGAGCTGTTGATTGTCCGTTCTCTGCATACTGTTGGAAAACCACACCAGATAGTCATTCAGCTCCGGGAAATACTTGTCTCTCATACGTAGTATGTCCTGATAAATCTTGTCCAGCACATCTACAGCTACAGAATCTGACCTTTGTTGTTCGATACGAGGTCGCTTATGTTGTTGAGTGCCAGATAGAGGAGAAGGTCTGATAAGATTTCCTTGCTGGAAATTCTGATGACTCGAGTTTGCAGAATTCGGTGGTGCAGATGACGTCATGTTTCCCTGAGAATTTTGTTGGAAATTCCGGGGACTCGAGTTTGCTGAAATCGGTGATCTGGATGACGTCACATTGCCCTGGTTATTTTGTGGCATCCGGCTTGAATTTGCGAGGTTCCGTTGTCCAGATGACGTCATGTTTCCCGGAGTATTTTGTTGGAAATTCCGGGGGCTCGAATTTGCTGAATTCGGTGATGACGTCATGTTTCCGGCCTGAACCCTAACTCCATCCTGGAAATTCCGCCGACTCGATTCAACTAAATTTGACGGTGACGTCATGTTTCCCTGAATGTTTACCCTGCCTCCTTGCTGGAAATTCTGCGGTGATCCTGATGACGTCACGTTTCTCTGGCGAATTTGCGGCACCAAAACCCTGCCTCCTTGTCTTGGATTTACAAAATTCGTTTGCCCGGAAGACGTCATGTTTCCCTGAGTTACCCTTCCTCCTCCATCCTGCCGGCCGGAATTTACTGATTTCGGCGGTCCGGATGACGTCACGTTTCCCTGAGTATTTTGCGACATCATAACCCTGCCTCCTTGTTGAAAATCCCGCTGACTCGAATTTGAAGAATTGAAACTCATGAAAGAAGAAGAAGATGATGATTAATTGGGTTTTCAAGGGACATCTACATGGGTTTAGTAATCATCTTTAAGAACTTGAATCCCCACGTTTGGATCGACCTGTAGGATTCAAAAGTCAAAACCTAATTAAGGACATGCGTTTCTTAAAAAATTGTTGTTGGGAATATGCCTATTTATGAAAAAAAAGGAACAGTGAATCCTGTGGAAAAAAAGGAATATGCACTCATCGAATGATTAATTAGATTTCAATGAATAAAAGGAAGTGGAAATAAAAATCTGAAAAATTGTATCTTTTAGGTAGACCGAATCCCAGTTTTCCTTTTACAACTTTTTACAAGTTAATATTTATAATGAAAAAATTCATTCATATTTAATAGACAAATTCTCAATGACAAATTCAATGAATGATAATGTTTAATACGTAAAAAAAAATCGGTTTTTAAAGTGAGAAATTCATACAAGAAAGTGAAAATATCAGTAATAATACACTGAATGATCATGATTAATATATATGTATAAGGTTCGATGAATGATCAATGGTCTTAATTGAGACATGACCTCACTGAATTAATCATGTTTAATATGTATGTATAAGTTTCGATGAATGACCATTGGTCTTAATTGAAACCTGTCTCAATTGGCCTCACTGAATTAATCATACTTAATATGTAAAAAAAACCAGTCTTGAAAGGTGAGAAGATCGGACATTAAAGTAAGAAGATCAGCAATAATACACTTAATGATCATGTTTATTATGTAAGCGGTGAGACCAACATTGGTCGGAATTGCCTGTAGTATTGACCTTTTCTGTATCCCGCTTTTTGTTTTATTTTTAGTCTAGTTTCTAGATATACTAATTCTCCATTGAGACCTGTCTCCATTGAGACCAAAGATTATATGAGACTGCTATTGATTGAATTAAGCTCACCCGCCGATTTCCTTGATTGAATTTGTCGTTGGTGAAATTGACCAAGAAAATGATCAAGGAAATTTGACCGAAAGATCAAGAAAATTGAACGAAAGATCAAATTAACTGAAAAATCAAGGCAAAACAAAAATACTCAAGCACATTGATTGAAAGATCAAACAAACTGACTGAAAGATCAAGCAGAAACAGTAAATGCTCATTCCCCTGCTCTTGGTCTCCACAAGGACAGGTCTCACCCAAGACTTTCTCTTCTAGATATGCTATTACTGGCATCAGATATAGAGAAGATTTAGATTTGTTAGACTTTTAGAAATTTTTCTGTAATCTTACAAATCGCCTCCACTTGTGGAGTTATTGTACTGTCACTGATTCTCGACCATTTGGTCATTATAAGGGTTTAGGGTGGCCAATAAATCCCCTCCACCATAGTGTGGTTTCAATAAAAAAAATGTTTATTATGTAAGCGGTTATACTTGAAAACTAGAAGATCAACATTTGTCTCTAATCTCAATTGGAACGGATCTCACATGAGATCATTTCAATTTTACAACACTAGCTCTCATATAAAGAAGTTTAAAGGGTTAACTAATAGACTATTTAAATACAAATATGATCAAAAGTTGGGTTCTTTCCCAAAATGGGGTTAAATTAAAAACAAATTCAATATGTAGGTTGAAAATTTTTGGATTTCTAGTTTTAGGTGTTTCGCATTTGCCAAATGCGAAACAAGCATAGTTCGCATTTGGCAAATGCGAACTATCAATTTTTTTTTTTTTTTTTTTTTTAAGAATTAATCCTAATGTGCAGCCACGTTGGATTATATTTCGCATTTGCCAAATGCGAAACAGGCATAGTTCGCATTTGGCAAATGCGAACTAGCTAATTTTTTTTTTTTTTTTTTTTTGTGCGAACGTGGATTGTTGGAAAAAAAAAAAAAAAAAAAAAAAAAAAGGGATAGTTCGCATTTGCCAAATGCGAACTATGCCTGTTTCGCATTTGGCAAATGCGAAATATAACCAGATAAATTGCGGCCAGCGTTTCTGGTTCACACATACAGCGGATATAATTTCAAAGCTTATCCTCATCCCCTTATCAAAAACCAGATCTACAATCCGATTTGATTTTTCGCCCAAAAGCTACAATCCAAAGCAAACCCCGAATCAAATAATATTGATCGGTTTAAGATTCGGTGATTATTGGGTGGATCGGTTTTGGCTTTTTTGGACAATCAACGGGCAGTGCCGGACAGGCAGCGGCCGCGGCGGCTGGCAGCGGCGGTTCTTCAAAGGTAATTCAGTAATTGTGTTTGATGCCTAAAATAATTGTATGAATTAGTAGAATATGGGTGAAGTTTTTTATAATTTTGGTTATAATGAATGATTCTAAGTTTATGTAGGTTTTGCTCCCCATTGGTTTAGTTCGTAGAGTGCTATTCTGAATTTTGGAGCTCACAGACAGATTTCTTAGCAAGTTTTGAAGCTTATAAACTCAAAGGTTACTTCTTAAATTGGCAATTTACTTTTGTGATTTTTTATATACATTTGTTAACTTAGTATTATTAATATGCTTATGAATTTATACAAATGATTAGAAAATATTAGTAAATAAAGTTCTAAAATTTGAATAAATATAAGTGATTATGGTTGTGAATAAAAATTTGCTTATACTGTGGTATTTGATTTTTTGAATTAGTATGAGGCCGTTGATGATCAATTTGTACTGGGGTGGTCGAATTGTTTTTTATCCTGGTCATGGTGTCTGCTATGATCCACCAACTCCAAGGAACACAATTACAATTTGTCGAAGGCTAAACTATTCCGAATTGGTTGACCTGATTTATGCTGGGACCGAACTTCGTAGGGATGCGGTCAAGCTAACGGTGTTTTACCGGTACCCTGAAATTGTTGGGTCGAGCAAAATGTATTCTCCACTGAAGCTGCAAGATGATACTGGCGTGGAGAAATTTTTTGAGGTTGTTGACCAATTATCATCAATTTTTGCTGATCTTTTCATAGAGACCGAGGCAGTATCTAGACATGAAACCCAATACTCCTTTACTTCATTGTTAAATGCCTTTCATCCTCCTAATCGCCCTAGTTCATCGAACTATCCACTTCATCCTCCCAATCGCCCTAGTTCATCGAACTATCCACTTCATCCATACCCTCAACATCATACCCCTTCTACCCCTTCTATGATAACTGGCCAGTTTAGTCAATCCACCAGAATTGAAGAAGAGTTGTATACCTCCCAATTTTCAAATGCATATGATGATTTTGGTGGTGATGAATTTGATGTGAGGGTCACTGGTGGCGGTGGCGGTAATGGTGGTAATGAAGATGGAGGTAATGGTGATGCTGAAGATGGAGGTAATGGTGGTGATGAAGATGGAGGTAATGGTGGTGATGAAGATGGAGCTAATGGTGGTGATGATGATGAAGATGATGACGACGACTACCATTGGGAAGAACATGAAGAAACTTCTGCTCCACCATCTTCCGATGAAGAGAGTGAGGAGGTTGAACCCGATTCATCTGATTCAGATTGTAATTCTGTAGATTCAGATGAAGATGCAGAACATGATACTGATCTTGGCAATACGAACTTTGGAGGTATGAGATTCGGGACATCTAGTAGTAACTCTAGGGTGTTGTATTTTTTGAGTGATATTGGAGATGACAATAATCCTGACCCAACTGATGATGGAGATATCGCAGGAGCCCCAATCTATAGTCGAGAAAATCTGTTCATTAAGTGTGGCATGCTTTTTGATAGCAAGGAAGAGTTGAAAAAGGCTGTCAGTTTTTGGGCATTCCATCCTGCAGTGGAGGCTTCTTACAGCTGCAGGCCTGTGATCAGTGTTGATGGAACCTTTTTAAAAGGTTCTTATAGAGGGAAGCTGCTTGTGGCTGTGTCACATGATGCAAACGGCTATATATTGCCCATTGCTTTTGCCATTGTTGATGAGGAAACAACGGCAAGTTGGACTTGGTTTATGACCCAACTTCGGTTGTTTGTCGTGACAGATCGTCAACCTGTTTGTGTGATTTCTGATAAGCACGCTGGGCTTAAAAATGCCATGACCAATTTGGCTGAGTGGCAAGAACCAGTTGGATACCATCGCCTTTGTTTGAGACATCTCAAGAGTAACTATGGTAAAAGATTTGGTTCGAACGTTTATCAGAAAAATCTAGTATGGGTTATCGGTTCTGCAAAACAACAGCGTAAGGCAAAGGTGCATTACTGAAGGGACTAAACCTTGAGGGATATAAGTATTTACATAAATATCCCAAAGAAATGTGGTGTGTTTCTTATGATGATGACAATGCTAGGTGGGGTATTTTAACAACAAATATTTCTGAGAGCTACAACAATGTCTTGAGGGGAGTGAGACATTTACCAATCACGGCTTTAGTCAATGCCACACTGTTAAGAACTGTTCATCTATTCGCAAAGAGATCAAAAGAAGCGAATAAGTGCAGGTAATTCAGTTTAATACTAGGTCAATTATTAATTTAAATTTGACGGTGATGTTGTTTTGATACATGTTTATTTTTATTTAATGAAGTGAGGCGCTACCGAAGAAGGTTATGAAGACATTCAAGCGTAGCGAGAAAGCTGCAATGGGGCACCGTGTTGAGTTGTTTGATTTTACAAATTCGGTGTACAAGGTGACAACCAAGTTGAGGCCACAGTTTGGGACAGGTGGTCATACGCATACTGTGAAATACAACGAGAATTGGTGCTCATGTGGGAAATGGCAAATGTTCCGAATGCCATGTTCTCATGCATTGGCTGCTTGTAGGCACAGGCGCGACAATCCCCACGACCTTTTCAATGAAGTCTACTCCGTCCAAACTTTCAAAGCTCAATATGCACTTGGATTCTCACCTCTAAGAGATGAATGTCTTTGGAGCTCATCAAGTAGGATTATTTTGCCTAACAAAGACATGTTCAAAAAGAGAAAGCATGGTAAGCTTGGAGAGAGAAGAATACGAAATGAAATGGATCAAAGGTCACGCTCGTGCTCTATTTGTAGGGGAACTGATCATGACAAGAGAACATGTAATTTTCGTTAGAGCTGATTTTTCATTTTCCTTTGAAGCAGAACTTTATTGTACTATGATACGTAATTTTATGGTGCTTTTTTTCTACTTGTGTGTTAAAATGGTTCAAACCTGAAATCACACTAGTACGTACGAAATTGTTTCACATTAGTCTTAGTTTTTATTAATGAAAGTACTTTCATAGAATCATAGAATCATACAGTCATACAATCAAACAGGACCTATTGATGAGGTCCTCCAAGATGATGACCAGTCCCACATTGAGTCGGGCGCCTAACACGTCTAGTGCGTCTAGGTAAAACAGGACGAGAAGTAGGGATAGTCATATCATGGTGACCTGCATCACCCTCATCACCCTCATCGTCAAGCTCGTCAAAATCAATATGACGGCCAGCCTGATCACCCTGCCCAAACATAGGAGAAGCCGTAGTCGGTGGAATGCTAGAGGATGCAAAACTCTGGCTAACAAATGGAGTGTGGAATCCCAATGACTGCTGCTGCAAATTACTGAATGCTGCAAATCCCAATGGCTGATGTGAGGGACCTGACTGTGAAGAACCACCTTGGTTCGAAGTTGCATCACTAAATTGTGGAATAAGCTGATCTCGAGTGCGTCTGCCACCTTGGCGTCGTACTCTAACCCTGGGTTGTATGTCAACCTGAACATGGTCAACTGGTGGGGGGGCTTCAGCTTGTTGGTGTTGCTGAGGAAGACGCAACTCGATGGGATCCCGAGCATATGTGTAGAAAGGTGCGGCATATCGATCCATCTGTGCAAATGTGCCTTCATCCATAGAGCATCCAGGGTGTTGCATGGCTGACTGAGACATTTGATGCATATTTGCCACTCCTTCTTCCTAAAAAAAAGAATGTGAATAAGCTTGTAGTTGAAATAATATTAAAAATTATTTCTAAAATAAGATGAAGATAAATGAAGTACTTACAAATAAAGTAGCTCTGCTCGTGCTTCCTTGAAAGCCTTCATAATGCATAGGCAGTCGTGCAGGATTCTCTATATATCTCACAGTCCTCGTCATATACCAAGCCATGTATTCAGATAGATCACCTTGTTCACTGCCTTGTACAACGCGCTCTCGTCGCTCAGACCAAGTAGTCACATACTCACGAAGTCTATGTTCCCAATTAGTATTAGGTCTGCCGCGACGATTATGACTATGGATGTTCTTGAACTCGGCCTGTGAATGTAGTCTATTGACTGGTATATGTTGATGGAAGCCGAATTGCCGGAGGACACGGTCAGGGCAATGTGGCTCAGCAACATGCCAACAAATGAGGTACACTGCAGACATCCATATATCACGACCAGCTGAACAGTAAGCAGGAATGGAATCCAAAACTTCCTGTGTATACGGTTGCCATATAAACTGAACACGTAAAATAATCACTTTAGTTTAGATAATATAATATATATTATCAAAAGATAAAGATTAAAGATATAAATAAAAAAATGTTGACCTGATTATGTTGCATGCTTCCCAATTGATCGCGATACGCAGCAAGAACGAACCTTGAAGTCTTGGATAAATCTAAGGGACCTTTCCACCTGTATGAATAAGAAAAGAAATCAATATCACATACAGTGAATTAATATCAAAAATGATTAAAAAAACAAGACTCACTTATCTCCGTATCCATACTCATACACTGTAACCGGCTTCTCAACACGTGGACACAATGTTGGGATTCTCTCCCAAGCCCAAAGCTAATCACAAAAATAAATTAAGGTTTTGTAACATAAAATTTTAGTAATCAAATATAAAATAAGAAACAATATTTAAAATTATACCTGTAATAATACTTGAGCACCAGCAATGTCCTTTTTCTTGCACAAAGCACCATCACAAAGATTTCTATACAGTTGGGAAAGAACAGCTCCGCCCCAACTATACTGTGATATAGCAGCAAAATCAAGCAACATAGGCAGATACAACAGTGGCACCGCACTACCACTGGTATCACACAGCAACAAACCACCAAGAAGTAACATAATAAAACACCTAGCTCGTTGCTGACTTGTTACTGGTGAAGTGTCTGGAGCTGGTGTATACAGATGTGCAGCTAGGGTAGACAACAGAATTCGACCCTTTTGAATGGATTGTTCCGGCGGTGTGAACCCCAAAAAGTCATGAATCATGACTTGCCACTCCTCTAATGTACGGGTCGTGTCTGTACCTGTCACAGGAAGGCCATCTAAAGGCAAACCCCAAAGCACTCCCACATCTTGCATTGTGACAGTTGCCTCACCAATAGGAAAGTGAAATGTATGTGTCTCTGGACGCCAACGCTCCACAAGGGCTGTGATAAATGAGTGATCAACTTTAATATGACCAGAGCCTAACACACCATAAAAGCCAGCCACCCTAATGTAATGTAACACCTCAGATGACAAGCGATGAACTATTCTCCACAACTCTCCATCACACCTCCTAACTTGGAGGGTTTCATCAAGAACGCCATCATATACCTTCCTAGCACGATGCTCAGTATGCATGAACAATACTTCCGTGGATAGTGGTCCAGGATGAACCATGGTAATATAGGTACTCAGACACCTATTTAAAAATATTTGTCAAACCTGAGAAGTAGAAAAAATCTATAAATGAACTGCAGCAAATGGACACAAAACTACGTTTAAAGACTACTCTAAATGCAGAAATTCAAGTACTCCATATCATTTCTAACAAGACTGAAAGTTCACAAACAACAACATGGAAAATGCATAAAATTTAAGCAGTTCATTAGGCAAAAATGTACACATACAACTATGATCAACTTTGCACCATTTTAACACACAACTAAGCATAATTCGCATTTGGCAAATGCGAACTAGCATAATTTGAATTTGGCATTTTTCAAATATTAATATTACCCGGAAATTACCCGTCGCCGCCGCAAACTCGCCGTCGCCGCCGCAAACTCGCCCTCGCCGCCGCAAACTCGCCCTCGCCGCCGCTCGTCCGCCCTCGCCGCCGCTCGTCTACCCTCGCCGCCGCTCGTCTGCCCTCGCCGCCGCTCGTCCGCCCTCGCCGCCGCTCTTCCCCGCTCGTCCCCGCTCGCCGCTGCTCGTCGTCCCCGATCGCCGCCGCACGAACTCGCCGCCTTACGAAACCAGTCGCCGCCGCCGCACGAACTCGCCGCACGAAGTCGCCACACCAGTCGGCGCACGAAGTCGCCGCACGAAGTCGAACTCGCCGCCGCACAAAAATCCGAGCCGCCCGAAAATTGCCAAGCTCCAAATGCGAAAATCAGATCCGTTTTGGATCTGATATTTAGGGAATTAAATTTAAAAAAAAAAAAAATCATAGTTCGCATTTGCCAAATGCGAACTATCACCTATTTCGCATTTGGCAAATGCGAATTACCTGTACACGTCGCCAAATCCACGTGTTTTTATAAATTAAAAAAAAAAAAATGATAGTTCGCATTTGGCAAATGCGAACTATGAGCTAGTTCGCATTTGCCAAATGCGAAACACCTATAATCAGAAATAATAAAAAAAAACGCCCCATAAATTAATTTTTTTTTTTTTTCCATCACAAAACAGTAAATTTTTCAAAATAATCATTTACAAAAGGTCAACAAGAACAAAGACAATATCAATTAATAATCATTAAAAATACTAAAGAAATAAATTAACATCAATTACCTTACACAACCGACGTCAATATATTATTAAAAAACATCAATATTATATATTATCATATGATAAAAACATCAACTACCTATGCTGCCTTAATTACAAGAGAATTTCAAAATAAGAATCTATATTCCCAATGTAGTATAAAAAAAATTCAGATTCATAAGGGTAAGTACTACAGAATCAATCTGCAAATTATTACAAAAGAACACTAAGTAAAATATATATGACAAATTCAAATCTAATTAGGTATTGTGGAGGAAGAAGGGATAAATCTCGTAACGGATTACACAACCACTGTACAGCACCCTGCATCCCCTTTTATCCTTGCAGAAACCGTCAAAGGCTCCGGTTGCCGTCGCCAGGCACTCAGCGCAAGAAACCGGCGACAAATCTCTGGTGCACTGAGCTAACTCATACAGTTTCTCCGATCCCGACAAACCACTCTTTCCTCGGCCGAGTCCCCTGTTCCTAGGTTTCACAGCTTTGGAGATGATCTTATCAGTCAAAGATCTGAGCTTCTTGTTGAAGGTTCCCGGATCCGACACGTTGTTAACGTTGCTGAATAAGACCCCGCGTGAAGTGTCCAGTTTTCCGGCGAATTCCTCCGTGCTGTACCGGAGAAAGCAGCTGTCGTACCATACTCTGGCGTCGGATTGGGTGGGGCAGAGGCTGCGGATTTGTTTCGCGGCGGTTTGAATGCAGGCGGAGCAGTCGTCGCGGCTGACGTCACTTCGGCATTGTGCGAGGCCGTTGACACGGTCGATGGATTCGCCGGCCGAGACGGTAGTGTAGCCGCGAAGGATTGCTCCGGTGACGAGCCGGTGCAACAAAATATCGATGCTTGATGATACATTTGTACTGTTTGTGATGGTGTTGTCGTTGCAGTACTGGTTCCACAGCTCTGCGGATTCAGCTTTTTTGAGACTGATTGTTACTAGAAAGAGCAGAAAAAATTGGGAGAAATATGCCATTTTGTCCGATGATTTTTTGTGGTTTGATATTCTAAATGGTTTTCACCTTGTTTTATAGGTTTGAGGAAATTAACAAGGGTGAAGAGATTGCATGGCGGACTTTGTTGACTTGGTTTACAATCTACGTAGTGGTTAAAACCATGTTGGCCGGGTACCTACGCGGTCTATATTTTACTTTTAATCTTCCCAAACGGCCTGGTATACGTTGATCTGGTATTTCCGCCATTTTCTAATAGGCAAAGGTTCTTACCATTTCTCTTCCCACCTTTGTCCGTCACATCTCGCGGTGGCGTGTGGGCTACTTTCCCCTAGCTAGCGTGGTGGTATAATGAATATGCATACAATAATAAATATGCATACCCTCTCGTCTCCATCTCAGAGTAAATTGCACAATAAACTTTTCACGTGTTTAATGATATTTTTTACGGTTAGTATCTTAACTAAGTAAGATAGAAACATAGACAATATTACTTTTTAAAATATATATATATATATATATCATATTATAATTTTATCATTTATACACAAACTTATAATTAATTACAGTTAAAGTTTTCCGAGTTTACTCTAAAAAGTCAAATGTGCAATTTGAATAGAGATAGAGAGAGTATAGTATGTACTAGTTTCTGACCCAACTCGAAAATCAATGTAAATGGTACGATCGAAATAATCCAATTACTCAATAACTACTAGACATTGCGGTCTAAACTAGGGTATTTCAGCGGTCAAAAACAAATTCGGACATTGCTAAGGGGTGGAACGAGAAAAAAAAAATCGGACCGTTGAAACAAGTTTCGAGGTCCACCAGAAATTCTCATATGATGACTGGACAGTTGAATGAGTCTTGCTTGGCTAGAGTTTGGACTTTTTGTTTGACTTTAGAATGGAAGTTTCTAGCTGAAATACGTTACTTAACAGTTGGAAAAAAAATTAAAAAACTTTGAGCAAAAAAAGTTGTCATTTACTATTTACACAATTATACCAAATTCATAATTAGATTTACATTGATATCAAAATCATCATCCACTGGCATAGTACAAATATATCAACTACCAAACTAAATCTTAGGTATCTACATTAAACTACAAAAGAAAAAAAATTCTAATTCTTGCCTTTTGTTTTTCGACTTGGGGTTGTGAAACCTGTGTCCGTAAAGCCCACACACTTCGACACCTGTGTACGAATTTGTTCGAGCTCAAATTCGAAACACCCAAGGTTAAACTTACCACAGATAGTCAACTTTGAGGTTGAATTCATGATTTTTCTATGATCGAACAAGATTGACCTCGACATGAACACTAGTTTTCGATGAGGTTGAATTCGATTAGATCAAAATTAAACTTGAGTCGGCTCGATTAATTTACATCTCTAATTCCATTAACTATCTTACGTACCGAAGGCATTCCGAATGAGTAACCTACAACTGTTAATTCTTAATATAATCTAACTTTACATCCAGCTGATATATATCTGATTTCTAAAATTCTCGAATTCAACCAGAAACTCCATGCATGCATGATTCTCTTTAACAGTACATCATAACTATATAATATGATTTAGCTGCATCAGGTCATTAAAAGAAATAAACCAGCGCGTACATATAATTAACAAAATCTTTAATTCAATAATGTGCAGTAGCACTTCAGTCCTAGAGAGAATCAATTAAGACTCAATAGTATATATTACATTAATGAAAACTATTTAAATACAAATAGAAATAATAAAAAATAATACACGCAAATGATTTCAATGCTTATATATACATAATAAGTATAATGTAATTAGGTGGTGAGCGGGAAGAAGAAAGGATGAATCTCGTAACGGACTACACAGCTACTGTACAGAACCAGGCATCCGTCTTTATCCTTGCAGAAACCGTCAAAGTTTCCGGTTGCCGTCGCCAGGCACTCAGCGCAAGAATCCGGCGACAAATCTCTGGTGCATTGAACCAACTCATACAGTATCTCCGATCCCGACAAACCACTCTTTCCTCGTCCGAGTCCCCTGTTCCTAGGATTCACTGCTGTCGAAATGATCTGATCAGTCAAAGATCGGAGTTTCATGTTGAAAGACCCCGGATCCGACACGTTATTAGCGTTGGTGGTTAAGGATGACGGTGAAGTGTCGAGTTTCCCGGCGAACTCCACCGTGCTGTACCGGAGAAAGCAGTGGTCGTATCAGACTCTGGCGTCGGATTGGGTGGGGTAGAGGCGGCGGATTTGTTTCGCGGCGGTTTGAATGCAGGCGGAGCAGTTGTCGCGGCTGATGTCACCCCGGCATTGTGCCTAGTATCTTTAAACATCATATTCAATCACATAATAGAATCATGAAGGTTTGCAGAATTATTTACCTTTACTCACTGTAGCGGAGAGCTTGATGTCCTGCTGCGAGCCTTGTGTAGGAGTTCAGGTTTCTCTCCCCTTGCCTATGAACTTTATGTGTTGTTGAATCAGCAGCCATCGGGATCATCAGATTCATCAAGATGATGCTATTATGATGCTCATAAGGATTCCATAAGTTTGTCATTAACATGTCTTTTCAATGGAACAAAGACATGAATTTATAGGTGGAGAGAGGACCTAAATCCTCATTAAGTTTCCGTAGGATTAATCTCAGCCGTCCATCAAAGTAGAGATTATTAGGAAATATTCTTTTATACTTAATTTAATAAGTCACCAAATATATCATGGAATAGCAATATTCCAATAAGAAAACTGATTAATATAAGACCACATAATAGGAAAGAAATAATTTTCTTACAGTCTCCCACTTGGTCGTTATTAGTATTATTTAATGTTTTCTATCAGGAATCATAAGGCCGACATAAAATGCTAAACCTCTTTCATTTGGTCATCATAAGTGTTTTGACTAATGTAGTAATCAATGGGAGTCATGGCGGTCACAAATCATTCTGTAACATGATCCCTTCCATGTACTACTACATTGAATACCTTCATAGCTAAACCATAAACGTAAGTAGGAATTTCATAATGGTCCCTTAATGTCTTAAATAAAGACTAATTTTGTTATCATAAATCCCAACACAATAATGTGTGTGCACAAGGGAAACATAATATTTGAAAGATGTAAAAATTCATAAAAGATCTCAAATAAATGTCAAACAAAGGCTAATTAAGAATAAAACAGACAACATAATGCTCTCCTCAAGACCTAAACCGTTAGCATGCTTCATAATGGTCTTAGGAGGTAATGTTTTCGTAAATATGTTTGAGATCATAACATCAGTGCCTGTGTTTAATGACAATCTTTCATCTTTTCTAAGTAAAAAATAAATAAAAAAATCTAACCATCTGTGGATGTGTTGATTTTCTATACGTCATCATGTAGTTTCTTAATCTACAAGATCATTATTGGAGATATTTCATCATGGAGTAGATGACCGATCATTCACTGGGTTTTCCTCATTGTTAAATGCTTCAATAACAAAGGTTTCCCAACATTCAGAATTTATCATAATTTCCTGAATGACCACATCTTGAATTTTATCACTCCCACTAATCTCGCCATTCTTTCATAACATAAACAACACAAAACATAAATTAAATAATATGACAAACAATTATAGTGTTCCTGTGGGAATCACTATAATTTCATTAAGGTCACATATTCATGAACCATAAATAAGTGTTGTAGCCAATAATTTAGACTAAGTTATCTGTGGATATCCATAGTCTACACACATACAAACACTTCATAAATTATCAATCATCTTATGTTCATAGTCTACCTGTGGGTAACTACTTATACATAAGAAAGATTAAAATTTTCCTTAGACATAGTTTCACATGCAAATCATTCAAGGATTTAGTCACTGCGGTGATATCTAAACCCAATTTATGCACATTATATGAAACCAATGTATTGTACGAATTATGCCCATTATATCGTTTGTCCATAATTAATCCAAATATGTTTTATACGGATTATGCATAAAACAACTTTCGGAATGTTAATGCAAAACCATTTTTGTACTAATAATGCACAAAAACGTTTTCACGAGTTACATGTCCAACGATTATGTACAAAATCAATTATCATCATTAATATCGCACGCATCATGCACGATTGTACTAACATAAATTATTCTATTAAAATCATTCATTCATAGAATCACGAAATATCACAAGTTAAAATAACTTTGCTATATGTACACTCGATAATTACATATAGGCATGCATGCAAATTCACTCAACTTTGCATGCAACTATTTAAAAACATCATTTTTGCATAATGATTAATGACATTGCAATTTGCATGCACTTACGTCACATTCTAATGGAAATCAGATGCATATTTTGTATCATAATCAACTTTCATTCATCACATAAAATTATGTGCATAATAATATACATTAAATCAAATTTGCATGCATCTCAGATTAAGTGAATAACATAAGCAAATAGGCACTTTCAATAACCTGGATCAAAATCATTCTATATACCCATACACACGTATCAAAATAATATACAAAATCATGGTATATATATATATTCCACAAATAGACATTCCAGTTATTTCATGCTAGCATACGATAATCATATTCAAATATACTTATTTCATACATCCATACATGCATATTTATGAATATTTGAATAGTTAAATAATCATGGTTAAACTTATATGAACAACATAATCACATAAATATCTCGTAATAGGATCTGCAATAACACTTTAATTTGCAGAAACCCGATATTTGACAGAAATAATTCGGTGAAAATCTTTAGTTCACTGATAAACAAAATTAATATACAGACATACGAATAATGCATGCTGTCAAAAATTAATCATGGATTTATATATGCAAAACCCTAAATCACATATATTAATTCTTCAATCATTCAGTTCATGAATCTATTACTCTTAATGGATTAAACAGATGTTCGTAACCTTGCTCTGATACCACATGTAAGCATAATTTTACATGACATAATTGTCCCTAGGATCTTTAAACATCATATTCAATCACATAATAGAATCATGAAGGTTTGCAGAATTATTTACCTTTACTCACTGTAGCGGAGAGCTTGATGTCCTGCTGCGAGCCTTGTGTAGGAGTTCAGGTTTCTCTCCCCTTGCCTATGAACTTTATGTGTTGTTGAATCAGCAGCCATCGGGATCATCAGATTCATCAAGATGATGCTATTATGATGCTCATAAGGATTCCATAAGTCTGTCACTAACATGTCTTTTCAATGGAACAAAGACATGAATTTATAGGTGGAGAGAGGACCTAAATCCTCATTAAGTTTCCGTAGGATTAATCTCAACCGTCCATCAAAGTAGAGATTATTAGGAAATATTCTTTTATACTTAATTTAATAAGTCACCAAATATATCATGGAATAGCAATATTCCAATAAGAAAACTGATTAATATAAGACCACATAATAGGAAAGAAATAATTTTCTTACATGCCAGGCCGTTGAACTTGTCGGTCGATTCGCCGGCGGAGGCGGTGGTGTAGCCGCGGAGGATTGTTCCGGTGATGAGATGGGTTAACAGAGTATCGATGTTTGATGATGAATTTGTACTGTTTGTGATATTGTTGCCGTGGCAGTACTCTGCGGATTCAGCTTTGAAGCTGATCATACTGATTGTCACTAGCAAGAGAAGAAAGAATTTGGAGAAATATGCCATTTTCGATGTTTTTGAGGTTTGATGTTCTAAATGCTTGTCCGGGGACTTGTTTTATAATTTATAGTAGGGGTTAGTGAACGTGAGGTTGAAGAAAGAATGCATGGCTGACTTTGTTGACCTGGTTAACAAGAAGTGGTAAAAACAACGTTGGCACCCACGTACACGGTTTATTTTTATTTACTTTTTTTAATCTTGGCAAACGGCCTGGTATATGTTGATTTGGTATATATTTCCACATTTTTCTAATTGAAATGTTCTTACCATGCATTTCTCTTCCCATTTTTGTTGGTTTCAAAATGAATAATATGGGAGTCCGTTTTTAATTAAGTTGGTTTGAGGTTTGATATTACGTGATTGATTAATCAGCAAATTCTTAGTAGCTTGTTTTGGCTCGGTTAAGATTTATATTAGCTTCCGGTAGTTCACATGGCGGTGAGAGAAAGCTAAGTCATGGTATGTAGTTTCTTATAATGTACTATTGGTTATATTGTCCATGGTTTCGAAATCAATTTGCACTAGTGGAAAAAGGGTCTACCGCGGCTCTTTTTCGCGGCGGTTCCTGCCAAACTTACAAGAACCGCCGTGCAATTCGGTTGCGAGTTCGCAACCTTGATCAGGTTTCCCAAAAACCGGTGCTTGAACTGTTTTGAGTTCGTAACTTGGTCCGGATCATCTTATGTACAGTAAACCGCCGACTAACCATATGTTCCGTGGCGGTTCTGAAAAACCGCCGCCTTTCGTTCCGGTTACGACATCGTAACTGCGGCTACGGTTATTTTAAATTGAACCTGAAGTAGTGGCGAAATCGCAACCTACCTAAATCTGAATTAACTAAATATCAACTACAAGTAAAATAAAATTAATTTAAATATAAAATGAAATTAATTCTGATTGGAGTCATAAAGTTCAAATAAATTAAGAAAATAATTAAATTTATCCGAATCCATATAGAGAATGATATTTATTCCAAAATTCAATAAATATATAAAATTATAATGTATTTATTTAAGTTTGATCTCAACCGTCAATATTTTTCATCAATTATATCAGCCATTAAAACTTCATCTCATACACTAGAATTTAGTTTTTTTTAATAACAAATTAGTTTTTTAATTGTCAAAAGAATTTAAAGAAATTTCATTATTATTATCACAAGACAAATTCTTGTGTGAGACTCATCACAATTTTATTAGTAATTAAATTCTTTTAAAAATAAAAAAAATATTATTTTAATGGTATATAAACCAAATCTTTCCCTTATCCCTTCATTAGATCTCAATCGTTCCCATCTCCCCCCAAAACCCTGCCCCGTCGCCCTCTGCCCTCGCCCTCGCCCGCCCACCGCCCACCGCCCGCCGCTCCGCCCACCGCCCCGCCCGCCGCCTGCCGCCCTCCGTCCCGCGCTCCGCCGAACTCTCTAGAACAAGTAATCCGCATAACAATTGTCAACACAACAGAGCTCCGAAGCAGTCATATTTTTCTTCTCCAGTTGAGCTGTCGATTAACTATAATGTTGCCATCCAGGTATGTATCTGACAAGCGATTTCCCCACGTCGTAAATGGGAATCCCACTCAATCAAAACACATTTATATTCACCTACGACTTCTAACTACTATAGAGTAGATAGTGGGAAGTAGGGATCGAACCACAAGGAGAAGGAGTCTTGTTTAGTGTTTTAGCGAAGATTATAAACACATACATATATATTATATAGAAAGCGAGGTAAACAAGGGGGGTTTTTGTAGTTGGTTTTGTTACACTACGAAAGAAAGCAACTAAGATAAACTACACTACAATGCAAATACAAGGCCTTGGGAGGCAATTGACTTCAAGTTCAACTATCGATTAATCATTGAGTGAACGCTTCATATATAGGGTTTATGATCATAAGTCGTGGATGAAAAACATCCTATTCTCTCGATAATAGCTAGTGAGCATGAACACATCACTCAAGAGCCTTCATTATCAATCCACCTAGATGATAGCATCTAGATACATCGACAATGGAATTAACAATGGAGAATTGACAAACTCACCCATACTCATCGATAACGTGAGCGTTGGACAAGACATTTGAAAACTATAAAGAACTAAGATGATGATAACATACAAATCTCAATTCATATTTGCTACTTTATGATATTGGGGTAAATGCTAACATCTACCCACGAATCTAGCAATTCGATGCATATAATCACACATTGGAAATGAAGATCTCAACTCTACAATTGCATATAACGAAGGATCAATGATCACATTAGGTTCCTACGAAGACATGCAACAATTCAAACTCCTAAACAATTCATTCCCATGACTATAATTTACCATGTTTCATAACAACAATCACACAACCTCTCTAATGACCAATTACTCTACCAACTAGGCTAAACTACTCCATGACTAACAAGCAAAAGAGTTTGTCACCACCCAATCACTTCTAATTAACATAATCTCTAAATTAAACTAGAACTAGGGTTTAAACTACAATTATCCAAACTATGAGGCATGCAATTGATTTAAAACACAAAGCCCATGGCAATTTTAGCAAGATTAACAACATTCATATACAATTCAAGACAAGTTCATCAAATGATAATCAAACCATAAATAGAAGCATATGAAAGTTCATGAAAATCTCAAGAATAAAAGTTTAATCAATTGCTCCCAAGGAAGATTAAGCTACAACAATCATTCTAATCAATACATATTCAAACATAGAATCAAAGGGAAGAAAAGAGAAGAAATGGAAGAAAAACTAGGGAAATTGGCTTTGGATTGAGAGGGAGCTCGTCCAAAATGAGGGAAAAAATGGAATATTTATAGCCCCAAAAATTCAGCTCAAGAGTGCAAGTGGGCAAGAGTTTAGCGACGCTTTATTTGGTCGCTGTTCATCATAGTGACACTTCTGGGCAGCTAGTGACACTTCTGGGCAGCAGTGACACTTTCTTCATCTGGAGTGACACTTCCTTCAAACAAAAGCGACACTTTTCTGGGCACAAGTGACACTTTTCTGGGCAGCTTCTACCACCTTTTGTAAAGTGGCCTTCTCGCCACTTCTATGACCAATTATTCAAGTTCCAAGCATCAAATCATCAACTCTATAACATAATCATAGAAGGTCTTCAAGACTATCAATCAACAAGCTCCCAAAATACACATAAACATAGGATTTTACAAGTTCTAAACATAAAGAACCAATGATATAATTCACTCTAAAATCCTATACTTTGTTACAAAATTATCTTCAAAACAAGTCTAAAATGCACTAAAAACTAGAGTACAAATAGGGTATATCAAACTCCCCAACACTTAAACCTTTCTCGTCCTCGAGAAAGAACGATACAAGTCTAAATTTTCATACTCCTAAAAATCAATTCAATGCACATTTAAGACTTCAAAACAAGAGCTTTCAATTACTTTCATCAACAAGCAAAGTATGCCAATATAAGTTTCATCAATGCAATTTCTTTGGCACACAAAGCTAACAAAATATTACAAAATTTCTCTCCTTTTGCCTAGGTTTTTACCTAGCCCCTCTTTCTTTCCACACAATCTCCTTTTGCCTAGGATTTTACCTAGCCCCTCATTTTTCCACACACTCTCCTTTTGCCTAGAAGTTTATCTAGCCACTCATTTTTTTTTATTTTTTTATTTTTATTTTTTTTAAGCCTCTCACTTTTACCTAGGCCTTTTTAATGTTTTGACCTATCCGGGCTTTTCACTCATTTTTCTTAATAAATTCTTCAAGAGAAGTGCATATTTACAACACCAAAACAAAAGCAAAACAAAAATCCTAAACTTCTCCCCCACACTTAAACCAAACATTGTCCTCAATGTTCAAAACTATTAAAATCATGAGGAAAGGGAATGACTCACACACTAGAACTTGGCATTCATTCATGTAGTCTATGGAGTTAAGCACGACAAGATGTAAGACTGCAAAAAATATATGCTCACAACAATCACAAATCATAGAGCAATCCCAACAAAACAATCACAATTCATAACTTCGCAAAACACAAGGCGGCAAGCCCCTACCAAAAAGCTCAGTATACAACTAAAGGCGGCAAGCCTTTCAAAATGCAATTAAACCTATTGGCGGCAAGCCCTAAATCATCCACAATTTTAAACAAATTCAGTAGGGTACCGTCAATTGAAGCCTTTGGAAGCAATGTAGCATGAGGAGATCATCAATTGAACCAAAATATCACCAAATCAAAAATTCCCAAAAATTAGGGTTCTTGAGATTTGGGGATATTTAAATTCGTTTAGGAATTTGAAATTTGAGATGGTGAAAAGGATAAGGATGGTGGAGGGAAGGTTTTGATGTATTGGGGTTGGGGAGAAAGTCGCCGGAGGTCGGCGAATCGTGGTGGAGATGGTGGGGTTGGAAGAAGAAGAAGGGAGAGGAGGGCGGTGGTGGGTGGAGGAAGAAGAAGGGAGAGGAGGGCGGCGGTGGGTGGAGGAAGATGATGGGAGAGGAGGGCGGCGGAGTGGAGGTGGGGAGGGATGGAGGAAGGGGCGGGAGGAAGGTGGATTGGGAAGAAGGTAGGGGATGGGAGCGGCTGATTTGGGGGTCTGGGGGATTTAATCCCCAAATCCGTTTTTTTTTTTTTTTTTTTTTTTTTTTTTTTTTTTGCGCGGGCCGCGAGGCCCGATTCGCGGCCCGCGGGATTAATTCGCGGACCGCGAAAAAGGGTCATTTTGTGGCAGCGATTTTTGGCCCGAAAATGGGCAATTTTTCGCGGGCCGCGAATTTTTTTTTTTTTTTTTTTTTTTAACACAACCAAAGAAAAACAAGAATTAAAACGAAACAAAAACAAGAGTGAAAACGTAATCTACTAATTAAAACAATGAAAGATACAAAGAAACTATTTTTTTTTTTTTTATTTATAAACACAATAAAAGCTAAGTAAAAAAAATAAAACGATCAAAATCGATTTATTTAACGTCGTCGACACGACCCAAATGTTATTCATAGAACAAAAGCTTGAAATCCTTCACTTTCGAAAGAAAAATGAAGGGTAGTAGAGAAGGTGTTGGAGGAGGGATAAAAGATGGTGGTTTTAAAGGAGTGGGAATGGTAGGAAGCATGAATGAGTCATATGACTTCCTACTCTCCTCTAAAACTTCCGGAAGTGGTGAAATTTGTTGCATAGGTGGAGATGAAGGTGACAATGGAGATGGTAAAAGTTCAATAACACTCACATCTCTCTCTATTTCATATTGTTCAACAAAAATTTCCTCATCACTTTCAAACTCTTCCTCATGCATTGTGGTGATATCACTCACCATAGCAATAGGATTATGTTCTACTTCGGATGGTACTTCCTTGGAGTATTGAGCTTCTAATCTCATCACCACATTCAACATTTCGCTCAATTGCCTCTCAAGATTCTCTAAACGTAAATTTTCATCATAAGTCATTGAATCTTGTTCTTGAGGCAATTCACAAGGATGTGGGGGTAGATTTTGTTGCTCGAAATATTGGTTTTCCGGTTGATATCCATAATTCGAATTCGAATAACCACTCCATTGTGGATTATAAGAATCATCATATGGATTAAAACAATTTTGACCTTGAAAACTAATGTTTGTCTCCTCCTCATAGCACTCATCATCATAGCACCCTTGGTATGAAGAACCAAGGGGCCTTTCAAGTTCATAGTGCTCACTTCTCGACTCAAAATAACAAGGCTCGGAAAAATCATTTCGAAGATAAGAATCACACGAGCTTGTTGCATTCTTCCTCACCCTTTCATGGTTAAAGGAGAGGAATTCAAGAAAATCTTTTCTTTTTAAACTAAACATAACTAAAAAAGGTTTGAAATGGTAGTGCAAGGGTTCTAGGGTAATACACACTACAAGGTGCCATTTATTCCAAGAAACCAAGCAATACACACTTCAAAGAAAAGAAAGAAAACAAAGGATTGAAACTATAGTGCAAGGATTCTAAGGCAATACACACTACAAGGTGCCGTTTACACAAAGAACTCGAGCAATACACTTTCAAAGAAAAGAAAGAAAACAAAGGAGATAAACAATAAAATCTAAGATAAAACACAAAACAAGAAATGCCTTCTCCCCGGCAGCGGCGCCATTTTTGACAAGCGATTTCCCCACGTCGTAAATGGGAATCCCACTCAATCAAAACACATTTATATTCACCTACGACTTCTAACTACTATAGAGTAGATAGTGGGAAGTAGGGATCGAACCACAAGGAGAAGGAGTCTTGTTTAGTGTTTTAGCGAAGATTATAAACACATACATATATATTATATAGAAAGCGAGGTAAACAAGGGGGGTTTTTGTAGTTGGTTTTGTTACACTACGAAAGAAAGCAACTAAGATAAACTACACTACAATGCAAATACAAGGCCTTGGGAGGCAATTGACTTCAAGTTCAACTATCGATTAATCATTGAGTGAACGCTTCATATATAGGGTTTATGATCATAAGTCGTGGATGAAAAACATCCTATTCTCTCGATAATAGCTAGTGAGCATGAACACATCACTCAAGAGCCTTCATTATCAATCCACCTAGATGATAGCATCTAGATACATCGACAATGGAATTAACAATGGAGAATTGACAAACTCACCCATACTCATCGATAACGTGAGCGTTGGACAAGACATTTGAAAACTATAAAGAACTAAGATGATGATAACATACAAATCTCAATTCATATTTGCTACTTTATGATATTGGGGTAAATGCTAACATCTACCCACGAATCTAGCAATTCGATGCATATAATCACACATTGGAAATGAAGATCTCAACTCTACAATTGCATATAACGAAGGATCAATGATCACATTAGGTTCCTACGAAGACATGCAACAATTCAAACTCCTAAACAATTCATTCCCATGACTATAATTTACCATGTTTCATAACAACAATCACACAACCTCTCTAATGACCAATTACTCTACCAACTAGGCTAAACTACTCCATGACTAACAAGCAAAAGAGTTTGTCACCACCCAATCACTTCTAATTAACATAATCTCTAAATTAAACTAGAACTAGGGTTTAAACTACAATTATCCAAACTATGAGGCATGCAATTGATTTAAAACACAAAGCCCATGGCAATTTTAGCAAGATTAACAACATTCATATACAATTCAAGACAAGTTCATCAAATGATAATCAAACCATAAATAGAAGCATATGAAAGTTCATGAAAATCTCAAGAATAAAAGTTTAATCAATTGCTCCCAAGGAAGATTAAGCTACAACAATCATTCTAATCAATACATATTCAAACATAGAATCAAAGGGAAGAAAAGAGAAGAAATGGAAGAAAAACTAGGGAAATTGGCTTTGGATTGAGAGGGAGCTCGTCCAAAATGAGGGAAAAAATGGAATATTTATAGCCCCAAAAATTCAGCTCAAGAGTGCAAGTGGGCAAGAGTTTAGCGACGCTTTATTTGGTCGCTGTTCATCATAGTGACACTTCTGGGCAGCTAGTGACACTTCTGGGCAGCAGTGACACTTTCTTCATCTGGAGTGACACTTCCTTCAAACAAAAGCGACACTTTTCTGGGCACAAGTGACACTTTTCTGGGCAGCTTCTACCACCTTTTGTAAAGTGGCCTTCTCGCCACTTCTATGACCAATTATTCAAGTTCCAAGCATCAAATCATCAACTCTATAACATAATCATAGAAGGTCTTCAAGACTATCAATCAACAAGCTCCCAAAATACACATAAACATAGGATTTTACAAGTTCTAAACATAAAGAACCAATGATATAATTCACTCTAAAATCCTATACTTTGTTACAAAATTATCTTCAAAACAAGTCTAAAATGCACTAAAAACTAGAGTACAAATAGGGTATATCAGTATCTGTCGATTTGATTGGGTTGAAATTATTAATTTGTTTGTAAAGATTCTGTCTTTAATTGTAAAAGTTCAATCGACCAGTTGGATAATTTAAGTTTTGAGGTTTAGTTGTCCATTTTCACTTACTGTATAAGTAGTTATGCTCTTTGTTACTGACATAGGATTGATTCATTAGACCTGCTCAAAAGGATACTGTTTTATGGACTTTTGTTCAATATATTGCTATGCTCGCTTTGTAAAGAACAATGTGATAGTTTAGTAAAGTTTCTTATTGACTGGATTAATCTTTAGCTATATCCTAATTGTATTAGTTAACTGATTACATTGCAGAAGTTTGTTACTCTGAATTGCATGATTGTAGTGTTTGTTCTAATTTGTTGTATTCTTGGAACTGGTTTCATCGTAAACTCTTTATTAGGGTTCAAGTGGCTTATACATAGATATTTTGCATCATCACTCACATGAATTTTTTTGGTACTGTTAATTACTAGTTGATTAAATCCTCGCATATGCGTGAATAACCATTTGGGCAAGTAACTGTGGTATCTAGTTAGTTGGTTTCTATGATGCTTTCGTTGGGATGATCGTGATATATTTTCTGTTATGAAAGTATTTGAGCAGTGTAGAGTTTGATGTCTGAGGCATATTCACTTTGATAATCTCTCAGGTGGATTTGGGGACCGAAGCTAGACATTGCTTTTGCAAGGCCGGTGACTTGTCGAATTTTTTGGACAGGAGAAAGAGAGACTTCTGAGATCTCAAGAACAAGCATGGTTCGTGTTTCTAAGGTATCGAAAAAATTCAAGCATGGTACTTTATTTGCATGTTCATTTTTTATTTTATTTTCAACTGTCTAAGGGTAATACCTGTTTTACTGAGCTAGCATCATGCTGAATTTTCTGGCTCAAGAACTTTACAAGCTGCATTTTGTTTTTAGGTTTTTAGAGGTCATTCTTTGTTTTACTCTCGGCATTCTATTACTTGCTTGTTAGAATTTTCTGGAGAACCAGATCAAGTGGAGTTGATAGTAGGGAAGAACCATAATTAAGTTGTATAACCATGTGTTTTCTGTTAATAATAATGGTTTAGCAGTGGTTCTATCAATCAGACATATAATAGCATGGAAATAACATAAATGGTTAGCATTTTCCACTACGGTTTCCACCCAACAGAAATCTGGTAAATATTGAAATCTTGAATGCTTTTGTCAGCCCAGAATGTTTACAAGTATGATTCTCTCATGGAACTGACTTGCATATTTGGGTCAATTAAGTTTTCCTTTTATCATTTAGTCATAAACTAGCGATTTGTAGTCATGTTCATTTAATCTCATTCTTTGGATATTCCAGATTGATTGTGTTGGTCTCTTTTATAACATATTTAGTTATAATGCATGGATTCCTTTTGCAGGAAAAGTTTGTAGAAGAAGGCATGTTAGAAAAAGCTAAACATGACCCTAACAATATACAAGTGTCCCGGCTGCATAACCCAGACCAGAGGACGGCAAGGTAGTTCGTCTAGTCGGAAAATACTTAGATTATTATAGAAGGATGATTTTTATGTTCTTTAGTTAGAAATTACTGGAGCTGGTATATGTTTATATGTATATACATATATTAATAATTAGTGCTTTGATTATGTTATATTTCTATTTCTGGTTTAACAGCTTGCAGAAAGCTCGTTCCGGCCAAAATTGGCCGGTATTTTTTTTAGCATATTCTAATTAGGTTGCGAATTCGTAACCAGATTCAGGAACAAACATATACCCTAACCTGATATGATGGTTGCGAGATTGCAACCGTCGAACCGGAGGAGCATCCGTTGTCGCAACACTCGAAAACAACCTGCACGTTCTAGCTCGTTACGAACTCGCAACCGGATGAACCTGACAAGGTTGCGAACTCGCAACCTTGCGCGGCGGTTCACAACCGCCGAGCAATTTTTCTTCCGTTGCGCGGCGCAGCCGCCGCCGGCGGTTCATAACCGCCGAGGAAGGGGGACGGAAACGCCGCTGTTGCCCTCCTCCTGCACTAGTGTTGTAGACCGTTCAATCTGATATTTTATTATCTTGTTTCGTATTAGATAAACGTTCATGTGCATATGATTCGGTGGAAACAAATTGAAAATATCTTAATGATTCTGATGGGAGAATCCAAATTAGGTTTAATGAGATTGACCTGGAATTGACCATTATCGTCGAATATTACCTCGTTCTACTCGATTAGTTCGACCTGAATCAGTCAAAAGTGCAATTGGTATTTGATCATCATAATTATACTATTTTATATGATTTAGCTAGATAACGGTTTTAAGATGAGTTAATCTGACTTTGTAGTATTTAATCCTTAAGATACAAAGAAGGTTTAATAATGTTTTTTTTTTTTTTTTGAAAATAAGGTTTAATAATGTTATATCCGTAGAAACTTCTCCAATCTCACAAAACACCTTTACTTTTGGAACTGATCAATTGTATTTTTAATTTTATGTCTTTTTAAAGTCTTGGGATGCCTGGTAAAATATATCCCTCCACCTGCCATGCTTAATTATAAAACAACATAAACATCAATTGATATTATTATAGTTATTAATCAAATAAAAATTATAATTCCATTCAGTGATAAAAAATATTTTGAAATGCTATAAGAAATTAGGAAAAAATTTAAAATTATAAATAATAAAATATTCTATCATTTCTGTACTTAATATTTTACTTGCTGGTGTTTGTGGTAGCAGATTCGCATGATGCCAATTGGATGCATTAATGGATTAAGGAATAACTTTCCAACAGAAAATGATAGTGTCACATGGACGACGTCTTTCTGTAATATCTAGATGAATAGAACCCGTCGATTATACTGACTTTTGCTACTTATCTAGAAACTAAATTGCGCTATTTGGATACGCAATACCTAATAATTAACACTTGTTTGTCATACGCCTAGAACAAAATCTCATTTTCTACAACTATTAACACCTTTGATTACGTAAGTTAAACTTAATGTAAATCAGTTCAGAATCTTCAGATAAATAATATTATATTGTTTTCAGTTTAAATAAATAATATATTTTTAGTTCAATTTAATAAAAAAATTAATTAAAATTTACATTTTTAGTACAAATTACAATGATACATGATAAAGTTTAAAATTATTTCAATTCAATTCAGTTCAGTTCATTTCAATTTTTAGTACTCTTTTCTTTTGTTTCTTAATTATATTCTCATAATAGTACTGTTTTGGATTAGATCTTTGGTCATGTTATGTGTTTTTTTTTCTCGATCAAGTTGTACCAATCGTGTTTTAATTTATAATTAATTATGCTATTCAATATATTTGTAGCTTAAAAAACATAAATAGTAGTTTGAATCAAGAGGTGCTACTGATGATTCATGAAACGTTTAATATAGTGAAACGTTCCTCTTTTTTATAAGTTTTGCTATATGAATAGAGTATTACATATTAATTGGATCTCTTTAATAGTTGAAACACTATTTGATATGTAACTTCGTTTTCATGTGATCATGCCAATTGTACTACTTCGGACATCACAGTCGAAACCAACTATTCCCTCTGCACCTCCTGTTTCTGTACATGAGAATTTTTTAAGTCAACTATACTAAATTTTGACTGAATTTTTGAATGAATAAATAAATAAAAATATTATCGTATCTAATATTGTTGAAATTTTCATAACATGTAGTTTATTAATATCAAATTTTCATATTTTGATGATATACTTAGTTAAAGATATTAGCAGTCAAACACGTGTATTGAAAATCGTGAAAAGTCAGTTGTGCATATCCATCTAGTACGAAGGGAGTATTATCATTAGGGTTAACAAAAGTCGTCGTTGACCAAGCAAATCCAAATTTGAGCCCCACCCAACTCAATAAAACTTTTCAACGAATAAATAAAGTCAACAAAGTCTGCCTTGTTTCCATGCACCATTTCTCATCCCACTGCCCTACTGCAGCCTCCACCCACCTCCATTTCACACTTATAAAAACAAGCCCACTAAACCAACAAAACTCCAAACTAAATAATCATCACAAAAATGGCACATAATTTCTCTAATTACTATTTTCTCCTCATGCTAGCAACGATCTGCGTCATCATCTTCCCCGCCGAATCCACAGAGCTGTGGAACCAGTACTGCAACGACAACGCCGCCATAAACAGCACCGAGGTATCATCCAACATCGACGCTCTTTTACCGCAGCTCGTTTCTGGGACGCTCCGAAACGGCTTCACCACCGCCTCAGCCGGCGGCTCGAAGGCTCAGGTCTACGGCTTGGCCCAATGCAGGGGCGACGTGAGCCGCGACGACTGCGCCGACTGCATTCAGACCGCCGCGAAGGACATCCGAAACCTCTGCCCGAAACAATCCGACGCCAGAGTGTGGTACGACTACTGCTTTCTCCGGTACAGCACGGAAAAGTTCGCCGGAAAATCTGATATTTCGCTCGGAATCATTTTCTGGAACGTGGAGAATGTTTCGGACGCTGATTCTTTCAACAAGAAGCTCAAATCCTTGACGGACGAGGTTACTTCCCAGGCTGTGAAACCTGGGAGCAAGGGACTCGGCAAAGGAAAGAGTGATCTGTCCAATTTCGAGAAAATCTATGAGCTGGTTCAGTGTACGAGGGATTTGTCGCCGGTTAACTGCGCTCAGTGCTTGGCGGCGGCGATCGGAAACTACGACGGTTACTGCAAGGACAAGAAGGGATGCAGGGTTCTGTACAGTAGCTGTATAATACGTTATGAGCTTTATCCCTTTTACTTTCCTCTTGATGCCACCGAAACCCTAGGACACGTGCCGCTTAAGAACTACGGTTCTGGCCACATTTGATATTCCACAGCATTTGCAGAACTCATGAGCTGCATGTGATTCAATAAGATTTTCTGATTTTTCTCTTTATATAATGCCTTTTGTTTGTTTTTTGTAGTAATAAAACTTCTTATTTCACCTTTATTAATGATTTTTCAAATTATAAAAACAACTTATGACAGAAGTTATAGTATATAGTACTAAATTATAAAATATAAACGGGCTCTCAACTTCTCAAGATACCTCTTTGGTTATAAGTTTTTAAATATTTTTAGAAGCAATCCTATCAGAATAAACATCAGAACAAAACTACCTAACCCTATTCTAAACAGAATTGGATTTACCTTATTTATAAATCAAAATATAATAGGACTAAGATTCAATTTCAAATCTGATTCGGACTTGCCCAACAAACTCTTCCCTATTTAAAGCGATGTGCGAGGCTCCTAGCTCACAATAAAACACAACTTCTCAATAATAAGTTCAGAGTTTCTTTCTTAAAAAAATCCAGTTTAGAGATTCCCAATTACGATGAGTGACGGGAAATTGATCGTTGATGTAGAGCAGGGATGGGAGCCCGTACGGGCATTCATCACGAAGATGGAGAAAAGTGTGGAAGGCAATGGTGTTTTGAACGGTGAAGATTATATGCAAGCTCACTCAGCCATCTACAGCATGTGTATCCAAATTTCACCGTATGACTTATCTCTGCCGGTGTACAACCGATACCGGGAGACTGTAGAAAACTACTTGTCTTCCACGGTGGTGCCTCTTCTGCGCGAAAAGCATGGTGAATACATGTTGGAAGAGCTTGTTCGAAGATGGTCCAACCATAAAACCATGGTTCGATCGCTATCGATCTGTTTCAGGTACCTTGACCGTTTTTACATTCCGAGGATGAGCCTTCCCACACTGACTGAAGTTGGACTCACTTGTTTCAGAGACATGGTGTTGAATGAGCTGAATGGAGAGGTGGTCGATGCTGTTATAGACCTCGTTGATCGGGAACGCGAAGGCGGCGAGAAAATCGACAGAGGTTTGTTTAAGAGTGTTGATGATGTTGTATCACTCGTCAATGAGGAAAGTGGAGGTGAGAAAACTCACGGGGCTTTACTTAATGAGGTTGCGGGTGCTTTTGTTGAGGTTGGAGCCCTCATTGATGAGGAACGTGAAGCCCGCAAGGTAAAGGAAAAGATGTTGAGATCGGAGAATGACTATTATTCCAACTCTACAATACGCCTACAAGTTTTGCATGGGACGTTTAAAATATGATTCATATTTTACAATGGATTGAATATTGCCAGATGAATTATGAACTGGTTATTGGAAGAATTAGGAATGGGTTAAAAAAAGACTTTTGTAAGGCTATTGATTCCTAGTATATAATAAAAACTTTTTAGCTAACTCACTAACAGATTTTACAAAGTCGAGCCCCATAGTGTACAACAGTTCATTAGAACTCCTCCCTCTCAGAGTTTCCTCTCTTTCGTTTATCAATGATTTCTAGGACGTTGATTGAATGAAAGAAATTTATTATCAAAAAAAAAAAAAAAAAAAAGCTATTCATCGATTTACAAGTGCCAGATTTTGGATTAAAGCTTAGGGAGGGAGCGTTTAAAGCTGATCAACGATGATTACAATATCGGGTAACCGGTAGGGCTGTAAACGATTCGAACTCGAACATACATGTGTTCAAGTTCGTATTGCATGTTCGTGATCGAGTTTAATCTCGTACGAGTTGAGATATTTTAGTTCGAGCTCGATTCGTCTGACTTTTATAAAGTTCGAGCTCGACTCATGAGCTCGATAAAAAATCGAGTTCGAACTCGAACTCGAGCAGTCGAGCTAGTTCGACCTTGTTAAAGCATTAATGAATAAAATTTAATTAATTTATATAAAAATTCTATATAAAAATTCTATTCGAGCTACTCGATGAGCCTATAGAGCTGGCTCTTATGAGCTCGAGTTCGAGCTCGTATATAAATGAACGAGCTCGAGTTCGAGTTCGAACTGGTCAAACCGAGTTTGAAAACGAACTTTGACCGAGTTGTTCGTGAGTTGTTCACGAACGGTTCAGTTCATTTACACCTATTTAATAGGGGATCACTAATAAAACCACAATAATCAACAATAAAAAAAAAGAAGTTAAAGTCAAGCCTCTATTTTCCCAAAGACGAGCACGTCTAAGAAACAGCTTTGTTAATCATTTTATGTCCGATGATGCTCCTCACGTATTACCACTAATAACATTGGTACCAATATTATATAATTATTAAAATGCTAGAAAAAATCATTTTAGGAAGCTTCTATTCTCTCTTCACTTCGATTTTCTTATGTCAAAGTAGATAAAGCGATCACATACATATAAGTATTGACAAAATTTTGTTTGATGCACACACACAAAATTTTGTTTTGTTTGAGCCATAAAGGTGAGACCATACGTACGTTTGCTTTCAATAATATACATGTATAACTTCTTTTGTCACATAAAATAAATTCATAAATTTGTTTTGGTCAAATTATAATTTTTTTTAAAAATTCTTAGTCCATTCCTCAAATTCCTATATCTTCTTCCACCTTATTTTTATGGTCAAAACATATATAATCCTTTTCCAAACAGGATAAATTTTGACCTCGAAGTTTTATAAAAACTGATACAGAAACGGAGCCAACAAAACTGATATCCACCGGCTCATGCATAACACAAAAATTAGGGTTTTATTTGTTGGTTACAATGAAGAATTCTTGCTCATCTGGTTTCATGTGCATGAACAGGGACTTGTTGCATGAGATTCTGCTGAGGGTAGATCCATCTACTGATTTCCAAGGACTAGGTTCAGGTGATCACCGGATCTATTTTCCGGCGAGACTACCTGACTAGATGGGATGGCTTCTTCGTGAGTGTGTTTTGGCTTAAAGATTCAGATAATTACGGTTGGAAACCTCAGTTTTTACCAACGAGTAAGCTCGGCAACATTATTAGTGAGAAGAAACCCTTGCAAAGTTCGGATGATAGTTTAAATTTCATGCTCAAATCGTCCTACAACTCTCTCCTTCTCATCGTGGATCTTCGTCAACGCACCTTTGTAGAAATATTGAATGGGAATTAGTCCCACATTGGAAAATTAGAAAGAAAATGTCTAGTTTATAAGCTCTTGACTCATACCACACATAGCCAATTGGTTTTGTGATGGGTATGTGAGTTCAAGTGGCATATGATAATCCGTGCACGGCTAGTATTACAGAGAGCGAGGAGGGGTTTTAAGGTTATACTGATCGGACCAAATCAAAAAAGTAATATGCGTATTCAAACCTATTGTTCTTGGACTAGGAAGTGGGACCAATCCACCGTCACTTGCTACATCAGCCGGTTCGCCGGAGATGTTACCGGACATTTTAATGGTTGCCTGCGTGTAGGACCCGGATTCGTTACAAAAGCTGGTGTATGTGCATAATAAAAATGCCATTGCTGCTTATGATAGTAAGCGTCTTAGCATCTCTTTGGTTGCCTGGCCGGAAAGTGGTGTTTACATGTATATTTGGGATCTAGACTTCTAGAGGACGATGATCAGAAACCTCGGAGCTTAATATACACCTTAGATCCCGATTCGATGTGGATGGAGAATTCGGCAGTTTTGGAACATGTTTTTGAGGTAAAACCTAGCTTGTCATTTGGTTTCATGTCATTTGTTTCGAGAAGATCAGACTCTATTTATGTAGCATTGAAGGACGAGATTTTTCTCTATCACATTGACACAAACAAGTTGGAGAGAATATGTTATAGTAAAGAGATTAACCATTTCTCTACTGGTGATCGTTATCTTGATATCGAGTGCCCGGTGACAATGTCGGAAGTTTGGGCTTCTTCCCCTTCCTCCTTATACAGATTGGTTCTGATTCGATTAATTAATTTTCCGGTTAGCTGCCGGTAATGTTGTGTTGTTATCCAATAATAAGTCACGGTGTGTATTTATTCTGTCTATATTCACCATTATATATGGCCGGAAAATCAATAATTTGTATGTTGCCATTTTTGAGGATGCAGTAGGAAAAGGTCATTGTCAAGAATACCTATAAATTCACCGGGAATCAAAACTTTATCACTTGCGGTTCAAATATCATTACGGTCGTAGCCAAATATGTCATGTGATCGGAAAATGAAACCTCATTAAATTAGAGATAATTGACAACATAATTTAAAATATGACGTGAACAATTCTGATCAACAATGGCCATTTTTCATATATGTACTGTACTATATATAGAATAATTATTTTTATCAATGATTATTAATTTATAATTAATGGTCTTATTTTTTGTAGATAACATAACACCACGGCCTCCAAATAACAGAAGCCGGCCCTGTGAATCTTTATTTGTAGTTCATGAACTATATATATAGAAAGTCTTGGGTGAGACCTGTCCTTGTGGAGACCAAGGGGAATGAGTATTTACTGTTTCTGCTTGATCTTTTAGTCAGTTTGTTTGATCTTTCAATCAATGTGCTTGAGTATTTTTGTTTTGTCTTGATTTTTCAGTTAATTTGATCTTTCGTTCAATTTGCTTGATCTTTCGGTCAATTTCCTTGATCATTTCCTTGGTCACACTACCAGAAAAACACCTTTTAACACCGGTCTAAAATGGGGTGTTTCAGCGGTCCAAAAATCATCCGGACCGCTGTTGTTGGGGGGGGGGGGGGGTGGAACGCAAAAAAAAAATTGGACCGCTGAAACACCTTCTTGGGCTCCACAAGAAGTCTCCCATGCTGACTAGACAGTTGACTATACGTTTCAGCGCCTCATTGTGTTTCAGCGCCTCATCACAGCTGAGAAAAAAAAAACAAAAACAAATTCTGGGCAAAAAAAATTGAAATTAAAATTAAAATTAAAATTAAAATGAATTCAAAATTAAATGAAATTCAAAATTATCAACTATTATTGTAATACAATTATATGAACTAATGATCTAAATCTTATAAATCTAAATTACACTACATCCGGGCATGTCTCACTCATTGCATTCAGTTCCTGGCTCGGCCTTCGAGCCAAAATGACACACAGTGACAACTGCCAAATATTAGATCCAGTTCCGGCACGTGAGAAGCCTCGAGCATCTATAGCAGCACTCTGTAACGGTGGAAGAACTGCAAAGCACATGTTCAAAAGCAAATCAAGCTTTGGCAACTCATAATGAATTAGGCGATTGACAGAGTAAAAAAGGCACAAAAATATGCAAACAATTGAAAACAGAAATTCACCATGGTATTTGTTTTTCTCCATCATATCCAGATCTAATGTTTTTGTTAATAAACCTGTAGGATACAACCATAGAAAGGCTTGTCATTTTAAAAATACTCATTGAGACTGAATTCAACCAAAAAATAAGAGAGGAAAATAATACCGTGGTATAAGACTGGTTTGAAACCAGGATCTTTCAAGAAAACAACTGCAGATTCAACACCAAGCCTGTTAAGAACACGAGAACCAGTTCATATTTTATGAAGTACTAAATTATGCCAATTTACTTGGGATACATACTGTAGATAACTTAGATAACTTTAACAGGCACTGAGGAAGTGTTTTGTTTACTGAAGGAGCTGAATGTATTGACTATAGCTGCACAGAGTATCAAGTTATCAACTACAATCTTTAATGATAACATCCTATTTTAGTTTACAAGATTAATGTTCCAGGCGGATTGCTAAGGTTCTTATGACCAACTTCCTAAGGAGCAAGAACATTAGGAGTTTTCCATGTTCAATTTCAACCTATTTTAGTTGTTGGCATCAATGAGAATAAAAAACATAGGAGCAAGGATAACAAAAACTCATATTGAACTTCTCCAAATAATCATAATATTGAGCTATCAAGAAAGTGATTTTAGAATACAACCTTGAAACAAGGAATCAAGGAAAAGCAGGAAGAATGTGAAGCCCACATCGTGGTACAATCACAACTTTAAAACAACAAAAGTCTAAGGTTACTATCAAAATTTTCGTGCATATTTCTCAGAAAACATGTTATCAGTTTCCCAGTCAAGTGATTACATGTTAAGCAATCTATGAAATACAAGGCAAGAACTCTGAAGGCCATCCCACATTATCCCCCTTTCAAAAAAATTGCAGAGTACACATTAAATCATCATTCTCTGAGTTCATTCTCAGAAGCTGTCTCCAACACAAACAGAATAAAATGTCACCAAGTGTACAACTTTCTAGTAAAAGACTGTCGCTAAAAAAACAGAAGACCAGCTACTTCAAATAATAAACTAATGCAACCACAACAAAACAGTAGTCATTGTATAACTTCAGCCAAGATGGTGACTTTACATTTTTTTAATCTAATTTGAAAATACAAGTTGTACACTCATGCAATATTCACAATGTTATTAGTTTGGGACACTTGCCAATAAATAATTACTGGGGCAAAGGAACACAAGAAATCACTATGACTGTCAAGGAAGTAATTGAGCTAAAGCCTTATATATTCAATATCTCAGGCATTCGAAAGGTCTAATAATCAGGCTTGGAGAAAACTTACAATAACACAGGAAAAGTTGGAGAGAATCAGCATCCATTTATTGCCAAGGCCAACATTCACAAAGCAGTAAAACAGCAGAGGCAATGCTTTGGGAAGGCCACGGGCTATGTTCATGATTCCAGCAGCATGAGTGAATTCCAGCTGCCAAACATCTGTCAAGTATGTCTGCAGCCAGCAAATCCACCCATATCAGAACTGCAACACAAAAACATTCCTATCAAAAACAAAAAAGATTGAAATTGAAAAACACAGGACAAATTGTAAGAGTTCGTCGATTTATCGGAAACGAAAACTAACCATTACTCGGAGCAAATTGGGGAAACGTGCAATCACCAACTAAATTCAAGCAAAAACCAGAAAATTTGCAATCAAAACAACAAAATCCGATGCACGATATAAAGGCGCTCATCAGATGAATCGGAAAGGGCGACGGGACGGGCGGGCGACGGGACGGGCCGGCGACGGGACGGGCGGGCGACGGGACGGGCCGGCGACTGGACGGGCGGGCGACAGGACGGGCGGGCGACAGGACGGGCGGGCGACAGGACGGGCGACTCAGCGGCGACAGGACGGGCGACGGTGCGGCGACTGGAAATTTACGAGGGCGAAGGGTTTGGGGGAGATGGGATAGCCGATTGAAATCTGAAGGGATAAGGGGAATGATTTAGTTTATATACCATTAAAATAAGATGAAGTTTTAATGGCTGAGATTGACTTGATTAAAGATATTGACGGCTGAGATCAAACTTAAACAAATACAATAAAATTTGATATAACTATTGAATTTTAGAATAAATATCATTCTCTATTTGGATTCGGATAAATTTCACTATTTTCCTTAAATTTATTTGAATTTTATGACTCCAATTAGAATCAGTTTCATTGTATATTTAAATTTAATATTCCATAAATCTAATTTACTTAAATCTATTTTAATTTGATTACTCCAATTAGAATTAGTTTATTGTATATTTTTAATTTAATTTAATTTATTCGTAGCTGATATTCAAAAAAGTCCAATTCCATTAATATCTATCATAATCATTTGAACTTGATTGAAATTAAACTAATTTAAATTATTAATATCCAACTAAATTAGAGTAAAACATGTAAAAATATGGATGGTGGTTTGTTTAAAATCAATATTTATATTAATCAAAACATTGGTTAGATAATAAATTTTAATATTTGCACTTATGCCCCTTAACTTTTCTGAAATATTAAAAAGGAACTAAAAATTTTAATAAATTTTAATTTCAGTCAAATTATTTGCTCTCTAATCTTTACTTGTATTATGTTATTTGATTTGTATGATTCATGCAAATGGAAGTGAAAAACATTGAATTTAAAGCCATCAATTGAACTTTTGATAAATACTAAATTGACCCCGATAATTTTTTAAAAACTTTTAAACGTGATTATATGTAAATATAATAAGCAAGGGAGCATTTATAAACATTATATGATTGTAAAGAACACAAATAAGTATATATAACTTCACAATTTAACCTTTTCAATTACATTTTGTGTTAATTTTCATTATGATCTACTATTGATGATTTGATCATTACTTATATAATGTTTAGATGTTTTGAAAATTGTCACAATGTAGAATATAACTTAAATCATATGTAGTGTATATAAATTAATCACAATTGAGAAGAAATCATGACAACATAGTATATATGTTTAAGTAATGAGTTAATGTATAAGTATTGAGTGTTCATTGAGACATCATCATTCTTACTATAAGTCCCCTCATATATGTGTTTTTTGTTATAAAAACTATATGAAAAGTTCCTCATATACAATAAAATGGATATTAAGATCCAAAATTTTGATTATCTTGCTTAAATATTGAAATTATTGCTAATTTTGTTAATTTCATACGTTTCAGCGGTAATGAACAACCGCTGAAACAATTTGACGGCTCACCAATGGGACAATGCCACATCATATTTCAATCATTTGAAGTAACTGGGAACATGACACGTGTTAAACATCAAATTCTGTAGAAGCTAAGTATGTTTCAGCACTTAATTTGAACCGCTGAAACATGCTTAGTAGCAGCTGTATTATGTTGCTACTTAATAAATGTTTCAGCGGTTTGAAAGTGACCCGCTGAAATCGTCATTGGGCTTTAATCCCAAACGAATCGGGTTTTAAAAAAGCCCACACAAATTAATTTTTTAATTATATATAATGTATTTTTCAACGTTTGACTGAACTGAATGATCCAGTCAGCAAAATGTTTCAGCGGTATTTGAAGGAACCGCTGAAATATCGTGGGCCAACACTATTAAAATAATATTTCTCAGTCAAACTAAGAAAATTCCAACTTTGAATTTTTAAGTTGCACCGCAGTCCACATTTTCCAACCGCTGAAACATTGTTTCACCGCGTCAACATTTTCACTGTACACTCTATAGCACCGGTTAACACGAATAACCGCTGAAACAGGAGCAGTGCGGACCGCTGAAAGACCTTTTTTTTCTGGTAGTGTCAATTTCACCAACGACAAATTCAATCAAGGAAATCGGCGGGTTTAAAGCTCATCAATAGCAGTCTCATATAATCTTTAGTCTCAATGGAGACAGGTCTCAATTGAGAATTAGTAATATATATATATATATATCATCAGAAGGAATATATTTCAAAACGAAGAACGCAACTGCTGTATTGCACGCGGCATCCCACGGTTCTCCCGTTGTTGCAGAGCTTCGGGAAGTTAGCTATGGCGGTTTTCAGGCAAGTCATGCAAGAATCAGGCGAAACATCCTCGGTGCACTGAACCAAGCCATAAAGTGTAACCGAGGACGAGACCACAACGTTTCCTTTCCCGAACCCCCTGTTAGAAGGCACAACAGCTTGTGAAACGAGGTTGTTCGTCAGATTCTCCAGCTGTTTCTTGAACAAAGTAGGGTTTTTTGGCTTGTCGCTGTTGAACAAGTTGATGACAACAGATGAATCAAGCTGTCCGAAGAACTTCTGATCATAGTACCTCAAGAAGCAATCATCGTACCAGTTCCTCTCGTCGGTGCTGTTGGTTCCGCAGCCGGAGCGGATCCCGCTGGCGGCGCTGTGGATGCAGTCGGAGCAGACGGTGGCGTTCACGTCTCTTCTGCACTGCCCTAGTCCGTACACTGTATCGCTTCCGCCGCCGTAAGTGGCGGTGCTGAAGCCATTCTGAGCGGTTTTCGCTGCCAGCTGAGCTAGCAGGACATCGATGTTTGCCGACATCTGAGGGCTCGTGATCGTCGTGTTCTCGTTGCAGTATTCGGTGGTGACTTGTCCGAGAACTGCAGAAGTGCTGAAGATGGAGAGGAAAACGAAGAAAACTAGGCGAGATAGAGCCATATGTTTAAATGAGTGCAATTACTTATTTGTGTTGTAGTATATATTTTTCATGGCGCTGATTAGTTTTTTATTTATAGATTTGTTGTTGCATGAATTTCTTACTTGTTGGTTGGTCAATATATGCGATTCCAGGCCTCTTCCGAAGAAAGATTTGCCTGGTGAAAGTTTTAATTAGTTAACCAAGTCAACAAACAATGCTTCTATTTACACATTATTAAACAACAACGAGTAAACAAAAGCATGCAGAAAAAGTTGAGTTGAGTAGAACACAGAACTGAATATTCTTTTACAATTTATTCTCAACTGAGACGGGTCTGTTTTATTAAATAATCAATCTTAAAAATGAATATAAAATTGAATAAGTAAAAAATGAATCTTAAAAATGAGAAGATTATACATAGAAGTGAGAAGATCAGTAAGGCACTGTTTGTTAAACCTCATTTGTTGTTGAACTGAACTGAACTGAACTGAAGTGAAGTGAAAATTAATGTGTTAATATAATGAATCAGTATTACTGAATTAAGATGAATTTCATCAAAGTGCATTTTTACTAAACTAAACTGAATTGATCTACTGATAAATTCTAGCTAGCAAACAGGGCATATTAATGCACTGAATGATTATACTTATTATGTAAAAAGTCGGGTTTGAAAGGGAGAAAATCAACATTTATTCTTTGTCTCATAGGACCCATTCTTCTTTTATAACAATTATTTATCAATAACTTATATTTGTGTTACAAGTCACAATAAGCTTAAAATCACCTTATTCAAAATTCAAACAGATCCATTTTGTTCCGAGATTAAATTTATATTATTTTTGTTATAATAATAGACAGATGAAACCGAATAGATTAATGTCATTTATGAATACAATCATCTAATTAATGAGTTAAAACAATTGAGTGAAACTGGTGACAGACTGACAGTGAGCAATCAGGCCAACTGGCCAAGTAATAAAGTCAACATCAAATCCATTCGTATTAGTCGTATTACTCGTATATATTGTGTGGGAGTACAAGATGCCTAAAACCATGATCATATATTTTCCTCCTTTGAACGTTGACTAGACTTCTTCTTTATACATCATCAATATATCATTCTATTAATATTGCAGGAATTAATTTGCCTCATCTAAATTATTTTTTTCTCGAATACAATTTAATTATGTGGGTGCTTTGGCCCTGTTTACTGGAGTTTATTTTTTGATGTACTGAACTGAACTGAACTGAAATAAATTTAAATTTACTGAACTGAACTGAAATAAATTTAAATTTACTTCACTGAACTGAACTTAATTGAAATAATTTTAAATTTACTGAACTGAACTGAACTGAATTGAAATAATTTTAAATTTACTGAACTGAACTGAACTGAACTGAAATAATTTTAAATATATTGAACTGAACTGAAATAAATATAAATATATTTTTATATTATTTAAATATAAAAACACGTTGAGGTGATATAATTTGAACTGAATTGAGTTAAATATCATCAAATTATAGTGTAGATGATATGAACTTATCTAAACTGAACTGAATTGTTCTGAACTGAATTAAACTAATCTAAACTGAACTAATTCCAAATTGTCATGTAATGAAGACATATTACATTTGGTTGAATCGATTTAAATGAATCACGATTCAAATAATTATATTGGATGTATAAAAAGTAAATGTTATGGTATATTAAAGAAATATATTGAGTTGAATATCATAGCCATGTATTTTTCAGGGGATATGAGTCATTGAGTTGTATATCATAATATTATTATATTAAAGAGGATATGAGTCATTGAGTTGTATATCATAAAATTATATTTAAGAGAATATGAACTGAACTGAACTGAACTGAACTGAACTGAATTGTTCTGAACTGAACTAAACTGAATTGTTCTGAACTGAACTGAACTGAAATGTACTGAATTGAACTAATTCCAAATTGTCATATAATGAAGACATATTATATATAGTTGAGTCGATTTAAATGAATCACGATTCAAATAATTATATTGGATGTATAAAAAGTAAATGTTATGGTATATTAAAGAAATATATTGAGTTGAATATCATAGCCATGTATTTTTCAGGGGATCTGAACTAAATTGGACTGAACTTATATGAATTGAACTAAAATAAAAATAATACATTTTCATTTGTTATTAATGAAGGCTCATCATCATATAAAAGGAAATTTGATGAACTGAACTGAACTGAACTGAACTTAATTAAATTTAAATTTATTTAACTGAACTGAACTGAAATAATTTTAAATATACTGAATTGAACTGAACTGAACTGAAATAAATTTAAATTTACTGAACTGAACTGAAAAAAATTTAAATTTACATCTAAGAAAACAATATGATGGTTTATTATTACTTTTGTTAAAATTTAATTTTTTCATGAGAACCACTTTATTTATTTTTAACTTTTAACCTTATGTATTGAATCATGTCTAAAAACATCTCACAATCAACTAATTGAAAGACAAAATATTCAAATCATCTCTCAACTCAAAATTAACACCTCTTAAGATATATATTGTGAAAGTATTCATTGAAGCACAAAATTGAATAAAAACATCCTCTAAATTTCCTCAATGTTTTGGCATTACATGGAAACTCAGCGAAAAAACCCCTAACATCATCACTAAAACAGTAACTCTCAACAATCATTACTGAGAAGAGAACTGCTCCAACGTTTGCCTTTCTGAGAGCCCTTGATCTTTTCTAACTTTTTGTTCCCAACGTTATCAAGATTCGGAACACCCTCTTCGTTGGACGCCGATGCACTCCAATAATCACTGCTGCGGTCGATTGCTTTCATCGAGTGCCGGTTCGTGTTCGTGGTAATCACCGTCCCCGTGTACTCACGCGCCGTCGCCGTCCGTGCGTTCCTCTCGGTGAAAGCCTGCTTCGCCTTCTGTTGTTCGGCTATAGTCAGAGCTCCGGTTTTTTTTGCGGCATTCTCCGCCCGTCTCTCGACCTTCTCCTTGGCGGCGCGTGCCTTCTCCTCGGCGGCGCGAGACTTGTTGTCCTTGGCTGAGTTCTTTGCCAGGATCGCGGCATTTTTCGCTTTCTCTGTTTGTTTCTTCTGGTACTCCCTGTCGTTTGTATTTTTGGGCAACATTGTTGATTGCTCTTCGATCACCTAATGAATGTTTTGTTGTTGTTGTGTGAAATTTCTATTGAAGGCATTCATGAATTTATAGGGAAAATTATCCCTTGTCCATTTTAGAATCGGTTTTGTACGAAATCCTTTTGTTGCTCGTAATATATATGGAAATTCTGATAACATATATCTGGAAATATAGTATTTCAAAGAAGTATCCTAATTTCATTAGTAATAATGAATTTATGTGCATTTAGTTTTTTTTTAAAAGTAACATTAATTCATTTCAAGGTCACGGAAAACGTCTGGAATCGTTTGATATAAATGATGGTGGAGATGTCCAGGTTAATGTATCCGAGACACTCGTTTTAGCGAATCTAGCCAAGGAATGAGCAACATAATTTTCATCCCTTGGAACCCAAAAAACACCAGAATATGAAGTCTCCACTAAGGAACTTTTAATGTTTTGAATGGTAGCCTGGCACTGAAGAATTGTTTCCGAATCACCCGTCACCATATTAACCACAAGCAGCGAGTCACCAACGAACACCGCACCCCGAATATCAAGAACCTCTGCCAACCGCACCGCCTCATCAGGAGTGCTAGTGGTAGTGGCCAGAGTAGTAGTAGGCGGGGAATGTTGGTGAATGGTGACAGTTGAAATGCTATATATATATATATATATATATATATATATATATATAACTGTTAGTGGTGGGTGGTCAGTGGCGATCAAAGTAATGGTGATGATTGGTGGTGCAAGAATGTCATGGTGGTAGGTAATCAGAGTGATGACCAATGGTCGGTGATGGTGGTAGTTAGGGTTGGAATCGTACCAAACGAAATAAGTGAAAAAGATTTCGACAAATCGGCGACCAACAAATTGTATATATGGTGGTTGGGGCGATCGATGATGATAGGGGAAGTGAATTATTTAATAAGTGCAGGATAGACGATCATGCCTGAGAAGGTGGTGGTTTGGATCGTGTTAGTTTTTATTGATAGTTTTGGAAGTGGTGGTAGTGATTGATTGGTTATTGAATGATAGTTATGGATTGGTGGTGTTTTTTTTGTTGATGGTGGTGATTTGAGTGTTATTGGTGAGTTTAAATTGTCGGAAATGATCATTAATTTTTAACGGCAATATCAATGTCAAAACTGATTTTGCAACAATTTTAAAACGATATATAAAACTAAATAAGACACCTCTTAATTTCTACATTTCTTCAATCTATTCTTACTAGTTACTATTACATGGAAACCTAGGGAGAAAAAAAACCAAAAGTCATTCACTAAAATTAAACAGTAACTCTCTCAACAATCAATGAGACTAGAACTGCTCCAACGTTTGGTTTTCTCAACGGCTTTGAATTTTTCAAACCTCTTGTTCCCAGTAATTTTCTCAACATTACTTACGCTAGACGCCGATTTACTGCAGAGATTCCACGGGAGCTCGTTTGCGTGATGCACGCTCACCGTCCTCGCGTACGCTAGCGACGACGTCGTTCGTCTGTTCTTCTCCATGAAAGCTTGCTTCACCTTTTCTTGTTCTTCCAGAGTCACAGCTCCGGCTTTACGCGCGGCGATCACCGCCAGCCTCTCGGCCTCTTCCTTGGCGGCGCGTGCATTTTCCTCCAAAGCGCGTAGCTTGTCCATCTCATCCCAGGCGCAGCTCTTTTGCGTGCGGGCGAGCCTCTTCTTCTCGGCTTTCCTCTCCTGGTACGCCTTGCTGTTTGAATTTTTGGGCAACATTTTCAAACTGCTTTGTTGTTTGCTGTTTGTTAATGTTGTGTGTGAAATAATTGTTTCAAGGTAATCGTGTATTTATAGGACCAAAACCGTCCATTTTCTCATTCCGAATCGGAAAAGGTATTGTATGCGAAATCCTGTTCTTGTTTGGAATTGGTTTTGTTGTCCATCGTATCCATGACATCCAATTGTGTGGAATTCTTGTTTGGAATTGGTTTTGGTTTTAAAGCTCCCTATTTTTTACTTTCAGAGTCAATAACCGATGGTATACTATGATTAAATGAAATTTCTCACATAATTTTAACGCACTCTAGCATTCACGGTGGTAGTCAATTAAGACGGATTATATTTTTAATACTTAAAGAATTCTTTCAACGTATATTAAATTTATAAATTTTAAAAAAGACAAACTTACAAAAGAAAATACTAAGTGAAAGATTTTATATCTTACTTTGATAACATATATTTGGAAATATAGTATTTCAAAGAGATAAATATATAGTATCCTAATTTCATTAGTAATAATGAATTTATGTGCATTTATTTTTTTATTTTTTAAAGTAACATTAATTCATTTCAAGGTCCCGGAAAACGTCTGGAATTGTTTGACATAAATGATGGTGGAGATGTCCAGGTTAATGTACCCGAGACACTCGTTTTAGCGAATCTAGCCAAGGAATGAGCAACATAATTTTCATCCCTTTGGAACCCAAAAAACACCAGAATATGAAGTCTCCACTAAGGAACTTTTAATGTTTTGAATGGTAGCCTAGCACCGAAGGATTGTTTCCGAATCACCCTCACCATATTAACCACAAACAGCGAGTCACCAACGAACACCGCACCCCGAATATCAAGAACCTCCGCCAACCGCACCGCCTCATCCAAAGTCATCGACTCAGCCAAGGTGGCATCATAAACGTGTGCGACCTGCTTCGTCAAAGCCCTCAAGAATCCTCCGCCACTATGTGCATTTAGTTACCAATCTGATTTAAACAAGCCAAAATCAATACCTTAAAAAAAAATAACAACGATAAAAGTATAATGTTAAATATTGTAATTTAAAAACATAAAACAGTTTGTGACAGAGTTTTTAAAATTTCTCACATGCAGTTTGTGATTGAACATCCAATGTTTTCTAAAATCAAAATGCATCATATGATTATTATGTTCAATAGCTTAATTAATTGGCAAAGTTTTGGGAAAGGTTACGTATTTGAAGACATGGAACCATCATAAGGCAAAATATTCTTGGGTAAAATTTTAAAATTTTAATTAGCTAAAATATTCTAATAAGGCAAGCCAATTAATATAAAACACATAAAATTTTATTTTTGGGCTAAAGGGCGGTTTGGTTCCCGTAGAAAAATAGAAAGTAAAGGAAAAATGGGTGATTATCCTTTTCGTTTTGTTCAGGCCACATATTGAACATAATCAAGTTTCCTCCATTCCATTTTGTAATTGTTTGGTTCAATATAGGGACTGAATGACAATAATAGTCGGAGCGATGGTGGTGGTGGTGGCAGGAGTGCTAGTGGTAGTGGCCGGAGCGGTAGTAGGCAGAGGAATGTTGGTGAATGGTGACAGTTGTGATGCTATATATATATATATATATATATATATATATATATTTGTTAGTGGTGGTGGTCAGTGGCGATCGGAGTAATGGTGATGATTGGTGGCGCAAAAATGTTATGGTGGTAGGTAATCAGAGTGATGACAGTGGTTGGTGATGGTGGTAGTTAGGGTTGGAATCGTACCAAACGAAATAAGTGAAAAAAAATTCGACAAATCGACGACCAACAAATTGTATATATGGTGGTTGGGGATTGTCGATCGATGATGATAGGGGAAGGGAATTATTTAATAAGTGCATGATAGGCGATCATGACTGAGAAGGTGGTGGTTTGGATCGTGTTAGTTTTTATTGATAGTTTTGGAATTGGTTATTTAAATGATAGTTATGGATTGGTGGTGTTTTTGTTGTTGATTGATTGGTAGTGATTTGAGTGTTATTGGTGAGTTTAAATTGTCGGAAATGATCATTTTTAACGGATAATATCAAAGCAATATCAATGTCAAAACTGATTTTGCAACAATTTTTAAAAAATATATAAAACTAAATAAGACACCTCTTAATTTCTACATTTCTTCAATCTATTCTTACTTGTTACTATTACATGGAAACCTAGGGGAAAAAAAACCAAAAGTCATTCAGTAAAATTAAACAGTAACTCTCTCAACAATCAATGAGACTAGAACTGCTCCAACGTTTAATTTTCTCAACGGCTTTGAATTTTTCAAACCTCTTGTTCCCAGTAATTTTCTCAACATTACTTATGCTAGATGCCGATTTACTGCAGAGATTCCACGGGAGCTGGTTTGCGTGATGCACGCTCACCGTCCTCGCGTACGCTAGCGACGACGTCGTTCGTCTGTTCTTCTCCATGAAAGCTTGCTTCACCTTTTCTTGTTCTTCCAGAGTCACAGCTCCGGCTTTACGCGCGGCGATCACCGCCAGCCTCTCGGCCTCTTCCTTGGCGGCGCGTGCATTTTCCTCCAAAGCGCGTAGCTTGTCCATTTCATCCCAGGCGCAGCTCTTTTGCGTGTGGGCGAGCCTCTTCTTCTCGGCTTTCCTCTCCTGGTACGCCTTGCTGTTTGAATTTTTGGGCAACATTTTCAAACTGCTTTGTTGTTTGTTGTTTGCTGTTTGTTAATGTTGTGTGTGAAATAATTGTTTCAAGGTAATCGTGTATTAATAGGACCAAAACCGTCCATTTTCCCATTCCAAACTGAATCCTGTTCTTGTTTGGAATTAGTTTTGTAGTCCCTCGTATCCAAGACATGCAATTGTTTGGAATTCTTGTTTGGAATTGGTTTTGGTTTTAAAGTTCCCTATTTTTGACTTTCAGAGTCAATAACCGATGGTATACTATGATTAAATGAAATTTCTCACATAATTTTAACGCACTCTAGCATTTAAAAGTGGTAGTGAATTAAGACAGACTATATTTTTAATACTTTTAAACATGACAAAGAATTCTTTCAACGTATATTAAATTTATAAATTTTAAAAAAGGCAAACTTACAAAAGAAAATACTAAGTGAAAGATTTTATATCTAATTTTTTTCTTGAAAGATGTATTGGCATAGCAAATTGTACTTAGCATAGCAAATTGTTGTTAACAAAAAATAATTGTATTTAGCCGCTATATAGTGGGACATATATATTAGGTCCGGTTACAAAATAGTGGACGGGGACTTTTATAAAAATAATTATAGAAGTTTAGAATTTTTGAGCAAATATCATATATTTACCCCCAAATCTTCCATTTCTTCTCCGGTCCAAATCTTTTATATATATATATATATATATATATATATATATATATATATATATATATATTCCCCAACGCGGTTGTCTGTTACCGACGGATCTACACTGGATTAGTAACAACGACTAACGTAGATCTGCCAAACGTTACTTGGGCTCTCATATGATGCAGGACGGTTTTACGTATGAATTGAAGAAGAAAACGAATGTCGCCAATGTTTATCATGACGACAAGAAATTTTCTAATTTCGTTTCAGAATTACATCGTCCACGTTTTATGTTCCATTTTAGAATTGATGTTTTAATAGTTTTCTTATTTCGTTTTATTATTTACCATTTTAGTTGCAGTTTTAAGATTTATAATACAATTTATAGGATTCTTGTATAGATAATGTTATTTTACATCTTTTGTCAAATAAAAATAATTTCAAAAACTATGTTCTTTTCTTTTGGTGGACATCAAAATCTCTGGTTGATTCCAAACATCGGGACAAGGAAAAGTAGCGCTTGCGTTTCCTTACGATCCTCATATTCGTGCCGGCGGATCTTTTCGATTTTTTCGACTGCGTCACAATTCCATCTCAAAACCAATTGGTATTGAGTGGTGTGATCCAATAGCTTATAAATTAAGGGGTTGCTCCATGCAGGTCCATTTTTCTTTTGCATGTCCGTATTTTTACCATAATACCCCTAATTAATATTGTTAAGGCAAAAAATGGGTTCGAAATCATAGGGTTCCATCAGGGGACATTATGGTAAAATGTGGACGTGCAAGAGAAAAATGGACATGCATAGAGAAATTACTTAAATTAAACATTTCATTTAAATCCATCGTTGTGGAATATGTATATTAACACGTCCCTCACGTGCCAACGTGAAACAATTTCGAAGTTGTTATTGTACAAACTACTATATCTTTTTATACATAATTTCAAAGTTGTTATTATGGAAATTGATCTTGATTAATATTCATATTTTCGAAATTAGAATGTAAACTGAAAATTTTAATTATTTTTGTCAGGAAAAACTGCTTATAACACAATAACATTATAACACACGCCCTTATTAAAGTTCAAACATGCATCACCCAAAATCTTAACAATATGAAAGATTACAATAAGCTCATAAGATATCTAATTCCTAACCGTCACCATTCTCAATCTCTCTTCACTTGAAACATTTGGCATCGTAAAGAGCTTCACCCTCAAATGGCTCAGCGTCTTCAATCATCTGACTCACACGCTCCTTCTGTTCAGGATCGTTGATGTCAGCCTTCTTCCATTCGTAGAGCTCCATGTCGTAAACTTCATCCATAATGAATTTCGGGATTTCCTTGCCACGGAACAGCCACACTCCCTTCATTTTAAAGGGTGCCTCAGAACCAACTATTAGCATCTTGCCAAATGAATACTTGCGAGCAAGATCCATCCTCTGGAAAAAGCCACCAACCTTGTTCGAGGTCAAAAAATTTACCGTGTTCTCGTCATTATACTTGTAATCGCAGAACCACAGTGAGTATCCTTCGGGATCATACATATCCCAAAATCCCTTAATGGCAACCTCGCGAAAGTTAGTCTTGGTGTTGGAGTATAACCTTTTCCAGTCATCTAATACCATGCTACTTGGAGGCAAAAGGTCAAGAGGATTCTTCGGCTTTGCCTTGGGTGATGATACATCCATGGCGTTTATGGTTTCGCTATGAGTACGATGGAATATTTTATGAGCAAAATCAAATCAAATGTGTTGAATACAATCATGGGGGAATATATTTATATTTATATTTAAATTCTAAGGCAAAATAATTCCGAATCATAATTGGAAATGGTTAAAATAACTCCTAGATCCAATTAGAAGTAAGAAAACTTTGTAAGCCTTCAATTGTCCCAAACCCAATTCTTTTAGCTAGGTTTCTTCTAGAGAAATTGGAATAGACCAAAAAATCCAAGAATGGTAGTACTTAATTTTGGAGCCTTTAGGCCCTGTATCGTCTATGTTCTTTTTTTTTTCCGGATTGAAAAAGAAATTAGTATAACTACTGAATTAATTTTAATTTAAATAACCGATGGTATACTATGATTAAATGTGAATTTCTCACATAATTCTAAGGAATCTAATTTAAAATATAGCCTGTCTTAATTCAGAGTCAATAACCGATGGTATACTATGATTAAATGAAATTTCTCGCATAATTTTAACGCACTCTAGCATGCACGGTGGTAGTGAATTAAGACGGACTATATTTTTAAAACTTTTAAACATGACAAAGAATTCTTTCAACGGATATTAAATTTATAAATTTTAAAAAACACAAACTTACAAAAGAAAATACTAATTGAAAGATTTTATATCTAATTTTTTTCTTGAAAGATGTATTGGCATAGCAAATTGTACTTAGCATAGCAAATTGTTGTTGACAAAAAACATTTGTATTTAGCCGCTATATAGTGGGACATATATATTAGGTCCGGTTACAAAATAGTGGACGGGGGCTTTTATAAAAATAATTAAAGAAGTTTGGAATTTTTGAGCAAATATCATATATTTACCCCCAAATCTTCCATTTCTTCTCCGGTCCAAATCTTTTATATATATATATATATATATATATATATATATATATATATATATATATATATATATATATATATATTCCCCAACGCGGTTGTCTGTTACCGACGGATCTACACTGGATTAGTAACAACGACTAACGTAGATCTGCCAAACATTACGTGGGCTCTCATATGATGCAGGACGGTTTTACGTATGAATTGAAGAAGAAAACGAATGTCGCCAATGTTTATCATGACGACAAGAAATTTTCTAATTTCGTTTCAGAATTACATCGTCCACGTTTTATGTTCCATTTTAGAATTGATGTTTTAGGCCCTGTTTACCAGAGCTTATCTGTAGATCAGTTCAGTTCAGTTCAGTTCAATTCAATTCAGTTCAGTTCAATTCATTTCAGTTCAGTTCAGTGAAAATGCAATTTGATGAAATTCAGGTTAATTCAGTCATGCTGATTCCATTTTTCAATACATCAATTTTCACTTCAGTTCAGTTCAGTTCAGTTCAATTCAATTCAATTCAGTTCAGTTCAGTTCAGTACATCAAGAAATAAGCTATGCTAAACATGGCCTTAATAGTTTTCTTATTTCGTTTTATTATTTACCATTTTAGTTGCAGTTTTAAGATTTTATAATACAATTTATAGGATTCTTGTATAGATAATGTTATTTTACATCTTTTGTCAAATAAAAATAATTTCAAAAACTATGTTCTTTTCTTTTGGTGGACATCAAAATCTCTGGTTGATTCCAAACATCGGGACAAGGAAAAGTAGCGCTTGCGTTTCCTTACGATCCTCATATTCGTGCCGGCGGATCTTTTCGATTTTTTCGATTGCGTCACAATTCCATCTCAAAACCAATTGGTATTGAGTGGTGTGATCCAATAGCTTACAAATTAAGGGGTTGCTCCATGCAGGTCCATTTTTCTTTTGCATGTCCGTATTTTTACCATAATACCCCTAATTAATATTGTTAAGGCAAAAAATGGGTTCGAAATCATAGGGTTCCATCAGGGGACATTATGGTAAAATGTGGACGTGCAAGAGAAAAATGGACATGCATAGAGAAATTACTTAAATTAAACATTTCATTTAAATCCATCGTTGTGGAATATGTATATTAACACGTCCCTCACGTGCCAACGTGAAACAATTTCGAAGTTGTTATTGTACAAACTACTATATCTTTTTATACATAATTTCAAAGTTGTTATTATGGAAATTGATCTTGATTAATATTCATATTTTCGAAATTAGAATGTAAACTGAAAATTTTAATTATTTTTGTCAGGAAAAACTGCTTATAACACAATAACATTATAACACACGCCCTTATTAAAGTTCAAACATGCATCACCCAAAATCTTAACAATATGAAAGATTACAATAAGCTCATAAGATATCTAATTCCTAACCGTCACCATTCTCAATCTCTCTTCACTTGAAACATTTGGCATCGTAAAGAGCTTCACCCTCAAATGGCTCAGCGTCTTCAATCATCTGACTCACACGCTCCTTCTGTTCAGGATCGTTGATGTCAGCCTTCTTCCATTCGTAGAGCTCCATGTCGTAAACTTCATCCATAATGAATTTCGGGATTTCCTTGCCACGGAACAGCCACACACCCTTCATTTTAAAGGGTGCCTCAGAACCAACTATCAGCATCTTGCCAAATGAATACTTGCGAGCAAGATCCATCCTCTGGAAAAAGCCACCAACCTTGTTCGAGGTCAAAAAATTTACCGTGTTCTCGTCATTATACTTGTAATCGCAGAACCACAGTGAGTATCCTTCGGGATCATACATATCCCAAAATCCCTTAATGGCAACCTCGCGAAAGTTAGTCTTGGTGTTGGAGTATAACCTTTTCCAGTCATCTAATACCATGCTACTTGGAGGCAAAAGGTCAAGAGGATTCTTCGGCTTTGCCTTGGGTGATGATACATCCATGGCGTTTATGGTTTCGCTATGAGTACGATGGAATATTTTATGAGCAAAATCAAATCAAATGTGTTGAATACAATCATGGGGAAATATATTTATATTTATATTTAAATTCTAAGGCAAAATAATTCCGAATCATAATTGGAAATGGTTAAAATAACTCCTAGATCCAATTAGAAGTAAGAAAAATTTGTAAGCCTTCAATTGTCCCAAACCCAATTCTTTTAGCTAGGTTTCTTCTAGAGAAATTGGAATAGACCAAAAAATCCAAGAATGGTAGTACTTAATTTTGGAGCCTTTAGGCCCTATATCGTCTATGTTCTTTTTTTTTCCGGATTGAAAAAGAAAATAGTATAACTACTGAATTAATTTTAATTTAAATAACCGATGGTATACTATGATTAAATGTGAATTTCTCACATAATTCTAAGGAATCTAACTTAAAATATAGCCTGTCTTAATTCAGAGTCAATAACCGATGGTATACTATGATTAAATGAAATTTCTCGCATAATTTTAACGCACTCTAGCATGCACGGTGGTAGTGAATTAAGACGGACTATATTTTTAAAACTTTTAAACATGACAAGGAATTCTTTCAACGTATATTAAATTTATAAATTTTAAAAAACACAAACTTACAAAAGAAAATACTAATTGAAAGATTTTATATCTAATTTTTTTCTTGAAAGATGTATTGGCATAGCAAATTGTACTTAGCATAGCAAATTGTTGTTGACAAAAAACATTTGTATTTAGCCGCTATATAGTGGGACATATATATTAGGTCCGGTTATAAAATAGTGGACGGGGACTTTTATAAAAATAATTAAAGAAGTTTGGAATTTTTGAGCAAATATCATATATTTACCCCCAAATCTTCCACTTCTTCTCCGGTCCAAATCTTTTATATATATATATATATATTTATATATATATATATATTCCCCAACGCGGTTGTCTGTTACCGACAGATCTACATTGGATTAGTAACAACGACTAACGTAGATCTGCCAAACGTTACTTGGGCTCTCATATGATGCAGGACGGTTTTACGTATGAATTGAAGAAGAAAACGAATGTCGCCAATGTTTATCTTGACGACAAGAAATTTTCTAATTTCGTTTCAGAATTACATCGTCCACGTTTTATGTTCCATTTTAGAATTGATGTTTTAATAGTTTTCTTATTTCGTTTTATTATTTACCATTTTAGTTGCAGTTTTAAGATTTTATAATACAATTTATAGGATTCTTGTATAGATAATGTTATTTTACATCTTTTGTCAAATAAAAATAATTTCAAAAACTATGTTCTTTTCTTTTGGTGGACATCAAAATCTCTGGTTGATTCCAAACATCGGGACAAGGAAAAGTAGCGCTTGCGTTTCCTTACGATCCTCATATTCGTGCCGGCGGATCTTTTTGATTTTTTCGACTGCGTCACAATTCCATCTCAAAACCAACTGGTATTGAGTGGTGTGATCCAATAGCTTATAAATTAAGGGGTTGCTCCATGCAGGTCCATTTTTCTTTTGCATGTCCGTATTTTTACCATAATACCCCTAATTGTTAAGGCAAAAAATGAGTTTGAAATCATAGGGTTCCATCAGGGGACATTTTGGTAAAACAGGTTTAAGAAGGAAAACATTGTTTTTTTTTAAAAAAAATACATTTTAATTTAGGAATTAGGAAAAACTCTGGAAAAACAGGTTTAAGAAGGAAAACATTTTTTTTGTCAAAAATTACATTTTAATTTAGGAATAGCATAACTTTCATTTTAGGAAAAACGGGTTTAAGAAGGAAAACATTGTTTTTTTTTGACAAAAATTACATTTTAATTTAGGAATAGCATAACTTTTCATTTTAGGAAAAACTCTGGAAAAACGGGTTTAAGAAGGAAAAAATTGTTTTTTTGACAAAAATTACATTTTAATTTAGGAATAGCATAACTTTTCATTTTAGGAAAAACTCTGGAAAAACGGGTTTAAGAAGGAAAACATTGTTTTTTTTTGACAAAAATTACATTTTAATTTAGGAATAGCATTACTTTTCATTTTAGGAAAAACTCTGGAAAAACGGGTTTAAGAAGGAAAACATTGTTTTTTTGACAAAAATTACATTTTAATTTAGGAATAGCATTACTTTTCATTTTAGGAAAAACGGATTTAAGAAGGAAAACATTGTTTTTTTTGACAAAAATTACATTTTAATTTAGGAATAGCATAACTTTTCAATTAGGAAAAACTGTGGAAAAACGGGTTTAAGAAGGAAAACATTGTTTTTTTGACAAAAATTACATTTTAATTTAGGAATAGCATTACTTTTCATTTTAGGAAAAACTCTGGAAAAACGGATTTAAGAAGGAAAACATTGTTTTTTTTGACAAAAATTACATTTTAATTTAGGAATAGCATAACTTTTCAATTAGGAAAAACTCTGGAAAAACGGGTTTAAGAAGGAAAACATTGTTTTTTTTGACAAAAATTACATTTTAATTTAGGAATAGCATTACTTTTCATTTTAGGAAAAACTCTGGAAAAACGGATTTAAGAAGGAAAACATTGTTTTTTTTGACAAAAATTATATTTTAATTTAGGAATAGCATAACTTTTCAATTAGGAAAAACTCTGGAAAAACGGGTTTAAGAAGGAAAACATTGTTTTTTTGACAAAAATTACATTTTAATTTAGGAATAGCATTACTTTTCATTTTAGGAAAAACTCTGGAAAAACGGGTTTAAGAAGGAAAACATTGTTTTTTTTGACAAAAATTACATTTTAATTTAGGAATAGCATTACTTTTCATTTTAGGAAAAACTCTGGAAAAACTGATTTAAGAAGGAAAACATTGTTTTTTTGACAAAAATTACATTTTAATTTAGGAATAGCATAACTTTTCAATTAGGAAAAACTCTGGAAAAACGGGTTTAAGAAGGAAAACATTGTTTTTTTACACTTGTTTCTAAAAAAATCTCGAATCTTCTAAACCTGTATAAAAGCACACAGAACCCTCCTCAATTTCCCATCCGCCACCGCAGCTTCCATCGATCATCATCAATTCATCATCAATTCATCATCATCATGGGGAAGGAGAAGGTTCACATCAACATCGTCGTCATCGGCCATGTCGACTCCGGCAAGTCGACCACCACCGGTCACCTGATCTACAAGCTCGGCGGCATCGACAAGCGTGTGATCGAGCGGTTCGAGAAGGAAGCCGCGGAGATGAACAAGCGGTCGTTCAAGTACGCCTGGGTTCTGGACAAGCTCAAGGCTGAGCGCGAGCGTGGTATCACCATCGACATCGCTCTGTGGAAGTTTGAGACCACCAAGTACTACTGCACCGTCATCGACGCCCCTGGCCATCGTGATTTCATTAAGAACATGATTACCGGAACCTCTCAGGCCGATTGCGCCGTGCTCATCATCGATTCCACCACCGGCGGTTTCGAGGCTGGTATCTCCAAGGACGGCCAGACCCGTGAGCATGCCCTCCTCGCTTTCACCCTTGGTGTCAAGCAGATGATCTGCTGCTGTAACAAGGTGAGTATTTCATTTTTTTTTGACATTTTTATGGGTTTCAATTGAATATTACATATAAGTACTTATGATTTTGTGTGTTGTTAATATAGATGGATGCCACCACCCCGAAGTATTCCAAGTCTCGGTTCGATGAAATCGTCAAGGAGGTCTCATCCTACCTCAAGAAGGTCGGGTACAACCCCGAGAAGATCAACTTCGTCCCCATCTCTGGGTTCGAGGGTGATAACATGATTGAGAGGTCTACCAACCTGGACTGGTACAAGGGACCCACTCTTCTCGAGGCTCTTGACATGATCAACGAGCCCAAGAGGCCTTCTGACAAGCCGCTCAGGCTTCCCCTTCAGGACGTGTACAAGATCGGAGGCATTGGAACCGTGCCCGTCGGCCGTGTTGAGACCGGTGTCATCAAGCCTGGTATGGTTGTGACCTTTGCCCCAACTGGTCTGACCACCGAGGTCAAGTCCGTGGAGATGCACCACGAGGCACTCACCGAGGCACTTCCCGGTGACAATGTAGGCTTCAATGTCAAGAATGTTGCAGTGAAGGATCTCAAGCGTGGCTATGTTGCTTCCAACTCGAAAGATGACCCTGCCAAGGGAGCTGCTAGCTTCACCTCCCAGGTGATCATCATGAACCACCCCGGCCAGATCGGAAACGGCTATGCACCTGTGCTTGATTGCCACACCTCTCACATTGCTGTCAAGTTCAACGAGATACTGACCAAGATTGACAGGCGATCCGGAAAGGAGCTTGAGAAGGAGCCCAAGTTCTTGAAGAATGGTGATGCTGGAATGGTTAAGATGATTCCCACCAAGCCCATGGTTGTGGAGACCTTCTCCGAGTACCCTCCTCTTGGCCGGTTTGCTGTTCGTGATATGCGACAGACTGTGGCCGTTGGTGTCATCAAGTCTGTGGACAAGAAGGACCCCACTGGTGCAAAGGTTACCAAGGCTGCCGTCAAGAAGGGTGCCAAATGAATGACTTCTTTTTCTTCTTCGTTTCGCCGTTTCCTGTGCACCCTTTCTCAGAACTGGGTGCTCGACAGGCGGTGGCGAATCTTCTATGATTGCTTCTTCATATAGTTTTCTGGTTTGCTTTACTATTTATTTCAGATGTCAACTTTAATATTAGTGATAATTTAAACGCTCAATTGCGCAAGGGTTGCCGTGAGCTAATTATATCGGTTCCATAAAGCCATAATTTTGGAATTTGGGATAATTATGGTCATGAGTCCGTCTGAATCGACAATACAGAATTTTGTTTGGGCTGAATCTTGATGCTATGGAAAATAAAATTACGAAACAAGAACAAATTAATCTCACATGTGAATACAAATTTAGGATCAATTTTGACTAAATGAATAGTATTGTTTTTGGATTAGATCTTTGGTCATGTTATGTGTTTTTTTTTCTCGATCAAGTTGTACAAATCGTGTTTTAATTTATAATTAATTATGCTGTTCAATTTATTTGTAATTTAAAATAAACCGGTCCGTCCCAGCGATAACTGTACAAATTGACTTTTTTTTATTGAACACAAATTTTTAGATGAACTTCCCAGGCTTTGAAACCTGGGAGCAAGGGACTCGGCAAAGAAAAGAGTGATCTGTCCAATTTCGAGAAAATCTATGAGCTGGTTCAGCGTACGAGGGATTTGTCGCCGCTTAATTGCGCTCAGTGCTTGGCGGCGGCGATGACGGAAACTACGACGGTTACTGTAAGGATAAGAACTTTATGAGCTTTATCCCTTTTACTTCCCTCTTGATGCAACCGAAACCCTAGGACACGTGCCGCTTAAGAACTACGGTTCTGGCCACATTTGATATTAATTCCACAGCATTTGCAGAACTCATGAGCTGCATGTGATTCAATAAGATTTTCTGATTATCTTGGTACTATGGCCCTATTTACCAGAGCTTATCTGTAGTTCAGTTCAATTCAGTTCAGTTCAGTTCAATTCAGTTCAGCTCAGTTCAGTTCAGTTCAGTGGAGATGTAATTTGATGAAATTCAGGTTAATTCAGTCATGCTGATTCCATTTTTCAATACATCATTTTTTACTTCAGTTCAGTTCAATTCAATTCAGTTCAATTCAATTCAGTTCAGTTCAGTACATCAAGAAATAAGCTCTAGTAAAAATAGGGCCTATGACTTTTCTTCTCTTTATATAATGCCTTTTGTTTGTAGTAATAAAACTTCTTATTTCACCCTTTATTAATGATTTTTCAAATTTTAAATACAACTTATGACAGAAGTTATATACTAGCACTCAATTAATTAATTTTTTATAGTACATGTTACTTACTTTTTAATTTGACTCACAAACTGCATAATAAAGCTAAGTATATGCGAATATACTATAAGTATATGCGAATATATGCGAATATACCCTAAGCTAAGTATATGTGTAATGGGCCTGGTTCAGTGGTAATCCACCCTCTCTATAACTGAGAGGTCCAAGGTTCAAAACACACCCCAGACAAAATTGCGAATACCCAGCGTAGAGGGGCCGATGGTGGTTTCCCAGGGGCCGTGTTGGTGGCCCCCGCTGTGGTCTCCCATGCTGCAGGTGGTGACTCATGATGGTGCGATCGGTGGTTCCGGCTTCGGTGGTTCGGTGGCTCGTTGGTGCAAGCAGCTGGGTCCTTCAGGAGGACGTCTCAGAGCTACGTGGATGGAGCGTGTATAGCTTCACTGTGCTTACATGGATCTAATGTGGTGTCTCCTAGTTAGTCCTAGATTAGGACGTGTATATGTAATAGGTAGGTTGTAATCTATCTTGAATTCAAAAAACAAAAGCTAAGTATATGCAACTTCTTGGGAATTCGTTGTTTGTATCACAGGTTTAGCTAGATTTTAAGGATCTTAGCTAAGTTTTAAAGCCAAGTATTACAGGTTTAGTATTTATTATATAATGTATTGAGTTTATTAGCACTCCCTCTGTCCCAACCAAAACTGCTTAGTTGACTTTTTAAAGTCAAACTAAGTCGACTTTGACTATGAATATCTTCATTTTTACGTTTTAAATTTTTATAGAAAAATGATAATTTAAAAATATATAATATTATGAAAACTATATCAACTCTAAATATTTATTAATAGATATTAATGGTCAAAGTCGGCTCAGTTTGACTTTAAAAAGTCAACTAAACAATTTTGGATGGGACGGAGAAAGTATTTTATTACTCGGTCTATATTCTATTAAAATATAAACGGGCTCTCAAGTCTCAAGATACCTCTTTGATTTTTATTCCAATAAAAAGGAAGCATTTTTAATATATTTATAAGCAAACCTAGCTATCAGAATAAACCGAACCAGATCATGACTACCTAACCCTATTCCAACCAGAATTATATTTACCTAACTATTTATAAATCCAAATCAGACTAGAATCAAGATTCAATTCAATCACAATACCCAATTTCAAATCTTATTCGGACTTGCCCAACAAACTCTTCCCTATTTAAAGCGATGTGCGTGGCATATTTCATACTAGGAAAACTAGAGTTTTTTGCCTGAATAATCTTATTCCTGAAACTAATTCTCAATATAACACTCTTCTGAAACTAATTCCATAACTAATGCCCTATTTAATTAGTATTAAAATCTACAAATTTTTGTATATTTTTATTATGTCCATAAATTGATTGTCGTACCCAAATGCAGTCCCTATTACATTGATACCGAGTTTCATGTGGCGGTGGAGTAACATGCCGAGAACGGATGCTAGTGAATGGATTACAAAGAATAAATCCATTTCATTGTTTACAAGCACACAATTTCATAACAAGATCCTGCCAAGCGAAGTGGGAGCATATGCATAACTCAAAGGTTTTCTCCATCCCTAATACAGAAAACAGAGCATGACTCTCTCGTTTAATACAGTCTAGAATGAACTTAAAACAAAAACAAAAGTTGAAAAACCAACCAGTCTGTATATGAATATATCGAAATTCCATGGAGAAACCTTTGGCACTGAATTTCATGGCGGTCTAAGAAGCCATGAAAAATCACTCGGCTTATCCTTTTATTTTCCGAGGTCTGATGTCTGGAACAGAAAGTTCAGTACTCCTGGTTTCTGGTTTCTGATAATGGGGAACCGATTTTTGGTTTTCGATGACGAGGAACCGATTTATGATTATGGGGAACTTTGGAGTTTCTGGTTTAGTGATAATCAGATTCTAAGTCATGATTTGCAGGGTTTTCAGGTATCAAAGCACATTCCTTTTGGGGTCGGAACTTTCACAATCCTCTGAAAAAGCAGAAGGTCCTCACTCATGTGAGCTGATTGAAACATACAAAAATATGTGGACCAAAATGAAACAAACAAAAATTTGTAAATTTTAATATTAATTAAATTTTAGTCCAAGAGCATTAGTTATGGAATTAGTTTTAGAAGAGTGGAAATTAATTTCAGGAATAAGGTTATTTAGGCAAAAAAGTCAGGAAAACTAGGTCTAAAAGGGTTACCTTACTTTAAGTATTAAAAATGTAGAACAGGACAAGCCGAAAATCAGAACTCTACTTTTCAACGAATTCTCAAATTCTCAATTCCCTTCGCGACAAGTTATTAAAATTTGATATCACGAATCCAACAATTTCAATGGATGAGAGAATATTCCTAACCCCAAAATCGTTATCTATATCTAAAACTAAAACCTTCGTTCCTCTGGGTATACCCATCTCCCGGATGCTCCAAAATAGAGTACCGGTTCAATTAAAATGAGAATTATCAACCTGAACCTAGGTGGAAACCCATTGAATTTGGTGCGTGGCCACCGAAAGATAACGGTATCTTTGGTTGGTTGGACAATAGAGTATCTATAAATAATACCACATACCGAACTACTAGACATAACCACATATTTCTCTTTCGAAAATGATAAGAGGCTGCTTCAAACGGTAGAGAAAGTCACAAAAGCAAATAAAAAAATTTAAAAACAAAATTAAGCTGATAAAAAACTATAGAATAAAATTAAAAGATTAGAGAGTCCTTAACTCGCTATCTAGTGGAAAAGGGACCAGTCGACTAGAATCTGGCAATGGTGACACAGGTGCCGAGTGTAATCACATGTCGGTGCTCTAGTTGCGCATTCACGACAACGGCGACGCATGGCTGCGTCGGCACGTGGCTGATTTGGTGGCGCATGACCGGCACATCTTACACCAAATCAACCATTTTTCAGCTAGATCCAACGATCTCCGAGCAATATGGATGGCCAACAGTGGTGATTTGGTGAGCACCATTGAATTTGGATCGACAAGTATTGTCAACGATCTGGTCAGCTATGGTTTATTCGGAAAAGGCACTTGACTATTTATTGGTGGAATGTCTGACACTGGAAAAGTTTATCCCGAATCTACAAATGACGCCTACAAGTTTTGCATGGGACGTTTAGTGATTCATATTTTACAATGGATTGAATATTGTCCGATGAGTTACAAACTGGTTATTGGAAGAATTAGGAATTGGCTAGAAAATGACTTTTGTAATGATATTGATTCCTAGAAATCAAAAATTTTTAGCTAATTCACTAGCAGATTTTACAAAGTCGAGCCCCATAGTTAGAGGGGGCAATTAATCCCATTACCCAATGGAACCAAATATCCATTAGTTATTGGTTGGGAAATTCTCATTACTATTATAATTTGGGATTAAATGGGATGGGTTTGTGTAATGGGCCTGGTTCAGTGGTAATCCACCCTCTCTATAACTGAGAGGTCCAAGGTTCAAAACACACCCCAGACAAAATTGCGAATATTTGAGCAATTATTGTCAGGGTCTACCCAGCGTAGAGGGGCCGATGGTGGTTTCCCAGGGGCCGTGTTGGTGGCCCCCGCTGTGGTCTCCCATGCTGCAGGTGGTGACTCATGATGGTGCGATCGGTGGTTCCGGCTTCGGTGGTTCGGTGGCTCGTTGGTGCAAGCAGCTGGGTCCTTCAGGAGGACGTCTCAGAGCTACGTGGATGGAGCGTGTATAGCTTCACTGTGCTTACATGGATCTAATGTGGTGTCTCCTAGTTAGTCCTAGATTAGGACGTGTATATGTAATAGGTAGGTTGTAATCTATCTTGAATTCAAAAAAAAAAATGGGATGGGTTTAAATGGGACTGGATAACATTGGGAATGAGAAATGGGATCCCAACGAATCCCAATTTCCCGTGGAAAGCATCACTATTGTACCTGTAAGGGAAAATATGTTTGTTGCAAGCTGGTTTGTGATGTGCATATATATTTGATTCCGCTTGACTATGGTTTTTTTATTTTACTTCTTTAAAGAGTTGTAGAAAGGGAAAAAAAACATATCAAATGACTTTCATTTTTGTCATTTTCTACTTTTATGTGGATATCATAATATGAAATTATTTTCACAAAATATCGATCGAACTATTTAATTTGATTTGACTGAGTTCTTGTTGTACTGAACTAAACTGAAATAAATTTAAATATATTTATCTGTACTGAAATGAATTTAAATACACTAAACTGAACTGAAAAAAATTAAATATACTGAACTAAACTGAAATAAATTTAAATATATTTAATTGAATTGTTCTATAGAAAATCTTTAGCAAACCGGTTTGAGTGACTTAGGCCCTGTTTGCTAGAGCTTATTTCTTGATGTACTGAACTGAACTGAAGTAAAAATTGATGTATTGAAAAATGGAATCAGCATGATTGAATTAACCTGAATTTCATCAAATTACATTTTTACTGAACTGAATTGAACTAAACTGAGTTGAATTAATGATCTACAGATAAATTCTAGCAAACAGGGCCTAAGAGTGGTTTTGATGTAGTCATATATGTATAGGTAAAATATATATAAATTATATATACAAATATATATGGGTAAATATATAGTCACTGCACGGGAAGTAGTCTGGTTTGTACATCACCATAGCCATCGTGACTTTGTTTGTCCAATTAAAACAAATACAAATTATAGCAAGAACATTAAAATTCAAAATTTGGACGAAGAAATAAAATTCAAAAATCTGTATGGAAAGTGAAGCCAAGGTACAATAAGTGCATATATTCCAGAGGGCCTTCATCCAGCAACGCTGGAAATCTTCCTTTGAAATGAAGCGAAGTAGTATATGCCTGTGATCTAGTGCTCCGATTTGGTACTTTTCGACGAAACCAACTGTTTTCAACGATGCTTCAATTCGGTCCATCGAAGGTCTCCCCCTTTCAAATTTTCCAATTAAGCATTTTGATAGGGGATAGACATCTCCCTGACGTCCTCCGGCGAGAAGAGGCAGGCAAGTTTGCCCTTGAATTCATTGATAGAGGGCAACCAGCTTCTTCTTTGGAAAGCTTTCATCAAAGCTACAACATGCAGTTTTCTTTTTTGGGATAGCTATTCTGCCTCTTTTATAAGTGTCTATCCCAACCTCATGATTTAAGGCTCTAAGCAGTTTTGTGATTCGATTTGTTTTGTTTTCACATATATGCTTGGAGTTTCTATAATCAGGATAGGGATATTAGCACTTTCAACTTTCACTGCCTCTACCTCTCCTATAGAGGTTGTAACTTTCACTGCCTGCTACCTGGAGTACATGGACTCCTCTCTCTAGATTTCAACGCTCTCGCCTCTCTCTAGAAAACGATTGTGGAAACTCACGCGCCCCCCTTTTTCAGCCGAAACGGTGCCATAACGGCTTGTTTTCTGACAAAAGCTTCATCCTAACGGATCCCTTACAGTAACTAAAAGCTCCGCCCATGGCGGAGCCACTACTTCCACCATCGCAGGAACCCCCAACCACTTCCTTTCTAGCCGCAGTTCTGAACAGACCACAACCCCTATACTCAAACCTGCCAAATACACTGACAATAACGCCGATCAATGAATTCAAGGGCAAACTTGCCTGCCTCTTCTCGCCAGAGGACGTCAGGGAGATGTCTATCCCCTATCAAAATGCCTTAATTGGCAAATTTGAAAGGGGGAGACCTTCGATGGACCAAATTGAAGCATCGTTGAAAACAGTTGGTTTCGTCGGAAAGTACCAAATCGGAGCACTAGATCACAGGCATATACTACTTCACTTCATTTCAAAGGAAGATTTCCAGCGTTGCTGGATGAAGGCCCTCTGGAATATCAGTGGTTTTCCGATGAGGGTGTTGAGGTGGACACCGGACCTCTCTCCCAGAAGAGAATCGTCCATCGTCCCGGTATGGGTCACCATCAGAAACCCGCCGGTCTACTATTACAACCAGACAGGGATTAGATACGTCGACAATAATATTGGCACCTTTATCAAGATGGACGCTGCTACCCAGTCACTCACCAGACCTTCTGCTCTCAAGATATGTGTTGAGGTAGATCTTCAATCTAATCTATCTCCAACAATTGTTTTAGGTCAACCTGGTGACAATGATGTCTTTGATATTGAATATGAGGACCTCCCATCATATTGCTGTTCCTGTAAAAGGCTAGGACATACACATCAGGAATGTAAGGTTCATCAGCCAGATTCTATTGTTAAAATGCCTGTTGCTGATAGTGAAAATCCTATCTGTGCCACTGATAGTGATACCAAGAAATGAATGATTTATAATAGACCTTCCAAAGCTGTCAACAAAGATATCCCATCTAAGGCCAAAAAACAGAAACATCAAGCTCCAAACCACAAAAATCATTTGGTACAAACGGCCTGGAAGCCAGTGGAGAAAAGGACTAACCTCAGGAAATCATCCCAAGCTATTATTACCTCATATTTCCAAAAGAGTTACACAAACCCTGCCACCCACCCATCCCTATATTCAACCTCACCTTCCAGCACCAAGGCCCCTGTTAACTCACCAGATTTTCATCAAGACACCCCTTCTGGCTCAGCAACCAAACAGTGCACTATTATACCAGTCATTAATGACACATCTGTGCCATTGAGACAGGCAGAATCTCATGTGGTTGATGCTACCTGTTTCCGTCCGTCTCCCGGGATTGGACGCTTCCCTGGTCCCCTTCTTGGCCGGCCCGGTTTAGTCCTACAAAACAATCCCCGGGGGGTGTCCCGGGGAAGAAGCTCCGGCGTGATGATGAGATGGGGATAGTGGGGAAGGAAAACGTACGGAAGGCACTCTCAATATAAGGTAGAGAGATATAAGTCACATACCTTGTTCACTGTTTGAGACTAGTATTTATAGCCGAGCTAGCCTGCTTGAGATAAGATGCAGGACCACTTTCCTTTGTCCCCGTCCGTCCTTCTTTCTTGTCCGGACGTGCCCCTTAGCGGGAAAGGTATCGCCCTAGACGTGCTGGGCCGTGGACCCTATTATCGGCCCAGTAGGCCTCTGGGCCAGCAATATCACTAGCCCCCCAGACCAGTCACCCGGGTTTCCGTGATGCGGGGAACTGGTCTCATAACCTTCCCCTGACGTTACCTTTGGGTAGGGCCCATCCGTGTTAAAATCGGTTTCTGTCGACACCGCCTTTTCCCATTCTGCATTAATCAGTACCTCTTTTGCCGTGTCATGATTACTTTCCCTTCTTTTGAGGTGGCGGTTCCTATTCACCTGCCTATATAAGGTCCCAAGCTCCCTTTCTCTAAACTTCTCTCCTCAAAACTTCCCTGAAGCTCTGCTCTCTTGATCAAGTAAGCTCTCGCTCTCCCTCTCCTTCTTCCCCCATCATGAACTCTCCAATTCTTTCCCACTCTTCTTCTGACACCGAGGAAGCTCGATATCAGCTCGAGGTCCAGTCCCGGGTTGCTGATAACCTTATCCCTTCCCCCGCCTCCTCTCCAGGCACCTACTCCGAGGCTTTTAGTTCACCCCGGGAACTACTCACCCCGGGTGAGTCAAATTTGGATGAGGCGGGTTCGCGCCCATCCGGGGATCCTGACTTCCCTCTAGATGATCAGGATGCGGACATGTTCGGCGGGGAAATCGGCGAGGATATTCCCCGGGGGCCTACTCACGGAGTGCGCCCCTTGGGTCTCAAATTTTTCGACGTCCCCGGGGATTCCCCTTCGTTAGATAGGGATGTTTTAGACTTAGCGAAGCGCTCTTTTATCCCTCTTCCTTTAAACGCCTGTCTTTCCAAACTTCCCCCGGGAGTCTCAGAGCGAGGGGCCACGTGCATCCCGCGGATTCATTTTCAGTACGGGCTTAGCCTGCCCTTCCCTCATCTCTTTCTTGATATCCTCCAATTTTATAACGTGGCCCCGGCCCAACTACACCCTAACGGGGTCGTTCTTATTCTGGCCTTCTTACTTAACTGTGCCCGGTGCGCCGTTTTTCCTTCCCTCTTACTCTTCCGATCCTTCTACGCCTTACGGAAGGCACACGCATCCTTTCCGGGCGTTTTCTCTTTTACCATTCGATCCGGGATAAAGGACTTCATCCTGTCCAAACCCAAATCCGCCAAAGGATACCCTTCAAAGGGTTTCTTCCTGTGCGATTCCCAGGCTTATCCTATGCCTACTTGGAACGACTTCCTCGTTCCAGAAGAGAAGAAGCCTCTTTCCAATCTCCCGGCGACCATTGCTAGTGACCATAACTTCCTCCGCCTCACCCCCCTTGATATGGATTCCTTCTATAAGAACGGGAACGCGGGCTATTTCTGGCCTCGCGGGATCTATCCCCGCGACCTCTTCACGCTCCCGCGCATCTCCGCGGTGTGGCCAGATGGAGGTGCCTATTATGGTTTTATGTTATCAAGATTTTTTTTTTAGTCTAACTTCATTGTTTGTTTGGTTTCAGTACAACCTTCTTTGTACGCGGACGTTATGGCCCTCACCGACAAGTCTTCCGGGGGTGATGCTCTAGCGGGGGACGCTCACCCAAATCAACAGACTCCTTCAACACCGCCAGTAGCTTCCCAAACTGGGCCACCTCCCCCCGAGAACCCTGCTCTTGTCCCTCAGAGGCCTCGTGCACCGCCCAAGTCTCGCCAGCAGACATCCTCCGGGCCTTCTTCTGAGGCCCGTGCTACTCCCGGCTCGGCGCCTACCCCCGGGCGTCGATCCTTCATCCAACACCCTACTTACAGCGGTGGGGCAAGCTCGCGGTTCAAACGGCCGCCTCCTAGCGAGCTATCCGGGTCGCCCCCTTCCTCTCGTCAGAGGACCCAGGACTTCCCTCCTCCTCCTCCTCCTCCGCGGGCTACTGCTTCCGAAGCTATCCCGGAGGAAAAAGAAGAGGTAACCGTTATTCTAGATCTGTCTTTTATCTAATATAATTCCTCCGTTTTCCTTACTTTCTTGCTTCTTTGTTGTGCAGAGCATTGCCTTTGCCGACGCCGTCCTGGCGGACTCTCAGTTTGCCGAGGCATTGAACCGGACCTACTCCAAATACAACGCGGGGCTTTTTTCCAAGATGGAGAAGGAACTCCGCGAGACCAGGGAGAAGCTAGCCGGGCAAGATGGCCTCACGGCCCAGCTAGAAGAGGCCAAAAGGAAGCTGGCTGATAAGGAGAAGCGGCTTGCTGACAAAGAGAAAAAGTTGGCGGAGGTGGAAAAGAAGTACTCCGCCCTGAAGAAGGACAAGAAGAGTTCTCAGCTCGAGGCCTTCAATGCCGTCACACAGAAGCTCCTTCGCTCTGAGGCGTTCGAGAAGAAGCTAGAGGGGATTGCCGCTGCGGCCAGCGCGGACGCCTGTCATGAGATGTATCGGAGTTTGCGGGGTTGGTTGCCCGGGCCCGCGCGTCTTGATGCCCAGGCGTCCTACTATCGGCCCAAGGCCAATGACCTGTTAAACCATCGCTTCCGGGATCTTCAGGAAGCGAGTCTGGAAAGTTTGGTGCCCCAGCTGTGGCGATCACTGGAGATGTCCTCCCGGGCTTCTTCTGCTTCTGATATCAGGAAAATGAAGCTCCCTGCGATCGGTGAGGCCTCCTGCCCCGACCCTGGCTCCGAGGACTTCAATGTTTATGGGGTCGTCCCAGAGACACCCCATTGGGCAGAGAATTATCTCGAATACTGCGCGGTGCCTGACAATTTTGGGTACCAAGCAGTTCAAGTCCAAGGGGGGGACTACCGGGTTGGCCTTGCTGCGGGTCAAGACGACCTTCTTTACCAAACCCGGAAGGCTACGCGGAAGGTGGGGTACCCTGAACGGTCCGCTGATGAGCCCGCCGTGGACGCCCCTGCTTATGCCGGCCCTGAGTGGACCACCGAGGATCTGGTGGAGCTGGAGAGGAGGTTCGAAAGAGCTCACGCTGTTCCGGGAGAGGGACACTCTACTGAGGACCATGTATAACTCTAGACTTTAGCATGCCTTTTCCCTTGTAATCTTCCTTTTTTAAGCATTTTGTAGCTTTCCTTCCCCCGGGGAAGTGTATGTAGAACTTTGGCCTTGGTGCCTATTTTGATTAATGACAAGTTCTGCCTTTTAATGATATTACCGTTTTTTTGTAGTCTGAGCGTCCCTTAGAGGAGATTCTCCCGCGCGGGCCCATGCCTTATGTTTTCCCTCATCCTAGTAGTTCTTCCGGCACCTACTTCTCTCTCCCCCGCGCTGGGTGACTCCAATGCTCTTTCCTTCAAAGGAAGCTAGCCCATTGGCGGTTTGGGGGCGACCAGGCTAACCGGGCATTAGCTGAGGCGGGGTTGGAATGCTTCCTTCAAGAGTTTGGGTCGATCCGAGTACTGGTGGCGTTTCTTAAGGCAGTTGATGCCAAGTTCGGGTCGTTGAACCAATGCTTCGACCTTGCTTCTGATCATATGCGGGAGGCCCTGAACTCTCACCAGACCATAGCTGAGCTGCAAGCCCTTCACGATGACTCCTAGCATCGTACTACCAAGGAGTTAGGCATGGTGTGGGGCGAACTAGAGCGGGCGCAGGAGAAACTGAGGACATTGGAGACCCGCTCCGCTCAGAACAAGCTTCTCTGCGACTTTGAGAAGGAGAATCGGTCCCTTACTCATAGGAATAGGGTCCTCCAGGATGCTCTATTAATCACCCGGTTATCCTACCACCTGTTGGGTCTCAAGAATGGCTTAGTTGGGGTATCTCCTCTTACCGATATTCCAGCCGGGGTTCGCAGGACGATAGAACGTATGGAGGCTAACCCGAAGAGGTTTGGTGAGGGAGCTCCTCATCATAAGGCCTATCTGGATGTCGTTGAATGGCATAATAAGATAGCCGCGGGAGAAGTGGAGCCCTATCCCTCCAGCCTTCGCCGAGTTCCTGCCCGGGTGGAGGTGGACGTGGCATACGAAAGGTATGAGGACATGACTGTATCCATTGACCCGGAAGAGGTGGCCCGCCGGATAAGACGCATCCGGGAGATTGCCGACTCTGGGGTCACCACGAAGGGGATTAAGACCGCCGAAGGTACTCGTATTAGCCGGGAAGAGAAGGGTAAAAGTGCAGCAGTCATGTTTCCTAAGTATAGGTTTGTTACTTCCGCCGGGGTGAGAAGAATGCGCCTGGCGGAGCCTCTTCCAGAGGGATCCGTGGTTGTGCCCATCCCCGAATTAAACGAAGAAGACGCCGCGCAATTGGAGGAGGAGCTTGCGTGGAATCAAGCCCCGGATGCCCGCTTTGCCGAAGATCTCCTGTCCTCACAATTCTTCGGAGGGGGTTTCCGCTCGGGTAACCCTGAGGGTGCTTCCGGGTCAGGTCCCATGTGGGTATAGTAGCAAGTAGATAGGGATACTTGTATGTAAATTGCTTATGTAATCGTCCTACAATAAATATGACCGCATATTCATGCGATTTGTAATTCAGCGGATTGAATAAAATTGTTTTTTTTCCTTTCTTTTTCAAAAAGACCCTTCTCATTAACTTTTCCCTGTAAACATTACATTCTTTGATCCCCGGGCTTCATTCAAGCTCCGGGTCCATTCTAGCGGGGCACCCAAATGGGAGCTACCCAAGGGTCCCTTTTAAACAAATATTCCTCTCTAAACCCGGAACGAGGCCAAACGTCGGGTTCTCTCTCTCCGGGCATATTCATGCTTCCGGGAGGGGTATATCCATACCTGGCATATTCATGCCTAGCATATTCATGCTTAGCGTATTCACGCTTCCGGGAGGGGCATATCTATGCCTAGCATATCCATGCCTGGCATATTCATGCTTTAATAGCTGTGGTATGATGCGGGGTGCTCTACTTCCCGTAAAACCTTCTTAGGTTAGCTACGTTCCACCTCCTGGGGATCTCCTTTCCCTGCTTGTCCTCCAGCACATAGCTCCCTCCCGGGTGTGCTTCCTTGATCTTGTATGGCCCTTCCCAGTTGGGTGCAAGTTTGCCCTCCGGGGCTTGGCGGCTCTTATCGTTCCTCCTCATTACCCAGTCTTCTGGGATGAAGACTTCTTTCCGCACCCTTCTGTCATGATACCTCTTTACTCGCTCCTTCACCTTGGCTTCCTGAAGTGCCGCATTCTCTCGCTTCTCTTCCAGGAGATCCAAGTCAAGGCGTCGTCCATCGTTTTCTTCTTCCGGGCGCTGGTATTGAGTTCGAGGGCTTGGGATCCCAATCTCTGTGGGTATTACTGCCTCTGACCCGTACACCAAGCCATACGGAGATTCCCCGGTAGCTGAGCTTTCTGTAGTCCTATGGGCCCAAAGAACACTGGGTAGCTCCCAGATCCAATTTCCCCGCGCGCCTTCCAAGCGGGTTTTTAGTCCTTTGATGATGGTGCGGTTGGTGACTTCTACTTGCCCGTTCGCCTGGGGGTGGTACACCGACGTCAACTTCTGTTCTATACCATACTTGACACACCATGATTTGAAAGGATCATTCTCGAACTGCGCCCCGTTATCCGTGACTATGACCTTCGGGATGCCGAATCGACAGATGATGTTCTTCCAGCAAAACTTGACACAAGTTAGTCCCCGTATGTTGGTGAGCGGTTCTGCCTCCACCCATTTGCTGAAGTAATCGATCGCTACGATCAGGTACTTGGCTCCTCCCGGGGCAGTCGGGAATGGTCCGACCAAGTCAATTCCCCATCTGCTGAACGTCCAAGCTCCTGTGACTCCGACTAATTCTTCCCGGGGAACATGGATTAGCGGGGCAAATGCCTGGCATTCCAAGCACTTCTGTACATGTTCTTCCGCATCTTTGAACAACGTCGGCCAATAATACCCCAGCCTTAAGATCCTTTTGGCCAAGGTGCGTGCTCCCTGGTGGCTCCCATTAGATCCCTCGTGCATCTCCCGGATGAGGTATCGGCCTTCCAACCTCTCTACACACTTTAGCAGAGGCTGGAGGTACCCTCTTTTGTACAGCTCCCCTCCCTGGATCACATACCTAGGCGCCTTAACTCTTAGCTTCCGGGCCTGAGCCCTATCCTCCGGGATGGTTCCTTCTTCTAGGTATGCCCGCATGGGCCTGATCCAGGATTCTTCCTCGTTCACCAGCATTACTTGATTGCTCTCCTGGTAGCTCCTTCTCCCTAGTACTTCCAAGTATAACTTTTGGTCGGGCTCAGGTTTCAACTCTGAGGAGGCCAATTTGCTCAAAACGTCTGCTTTGCTGTTCTTCTCCCGGGGAACTTGAATCAAGTCGAAGGTTTTAAACCCGGCTATCAAAGGCTTTACCACTTCCAAATATTTTTGCAGGCTCCTCTCCCGGGCTTCATACTCTCCCTTTACCTGTTGCACCACAATTTGGGAATCACTGTGTGCCGTGAGAGTTTTGATGTCCATCTCCTTTGCCAACCTTAACCCTGCGATCAAAGCTTCGTACTCGGCTTCATTGTTGGTTGTTCTGAAAGTGAATTGGACTGCATAGGGATACTCCTTCCCTTCCGGGCTGATTAACAATATTCCTGCTCCACTGCCCCCGGAGTGCGCCGATCCATCCACATATAGCTTCCAAGCCGGGTCTGTCTCAGCCTTAGCCGTATCCTCCGGAGTGTTAGGCGTCTTCTGTTCCTCATTTATCCTTGCTTCTGATTCCAACAGGAAGTCCGCTAGGGCCTGGCCCTTGATAGCCCTCCTTGGCTCATACCGGATTTCATACTCTCCCAGCTCTATGGCCCATTTCATCATTCTCCCTGATGCCTCCGGCTTGAACATGACTTGTCTTAGCGGGTAATTGGTAAGAACCACTATGGGATGGCCCTGGAAGTAGGGCTTAAGCCTCCTTGAAGCATGCACCAGCGCCAGAACCAACTGCTCCAACTCAGTATACCGGGTTTCTGCCCCCCGAAGTGCCCGGCTAACAAAATAGATTGGGTGCTGCTTTCCCTCCTCTTCTTTGATTAGTACGGCACTTACCGCCTCCCGGGACGCCGCTATGTACAGAAAAAGCTCCTCCCCCGGGAGGGGCTTCTTTAAAGTTGGCAACTGTTGAAGGTGCTCTTTCAGATTTTGGAATGCCTTCTCACATTCCCCAGACCACTCAAACGCCTTGGCCCTCCTGAGAATGTTGAAGAAAGGCAACTGCCTGTCTGCCCCTTTTGACAGGAACCGACTGAGGGCCGCGAGGGACCCTGTTAACCGCTGTACTTCTTTCACCGACTTAGGGGAGGTCATCTTAGCTAAGGCTTCCACCTTCTCCGGGTTGACGTCGATGCCCCGGCTTGACACCATAAACCCAAGAACTTCCCCGCACCCACTCCAATGGTACTTTTGGAGGGGTTCAGCTTTAGATTGCTCCGTTCCAGCTTTTCGAACATCTCCTCCAGGTCATTCAAGAAAGCCCCGTAAGCCCTACTTTTAACCACCATGTCGTCAACATACACCTCCATGTTTCTTCCCACTTGGTCCTTGAAGAGTTTGTCCACCATTCTCTGGTACGTAGCCCCCGCGTTCTTCAGCCCGAAGGGCATCTTCTTGTAGCAAAAGGTTCCAAAATCGGTGATGAATGAGGTTTTCGCCTTGTCCGCCTCATCCATCTGCACCTGGTGATACCCTTTATGTGCGTCGAAGAAGGCCAGCACCGAATACCCCGCAATAGCCTCTGCCAGCCGGTCCAGATTTGAGAGAGGATAGCTGTCTTTGGGGCAGCACTTATTCAAATCCGTAAAGTCAATACACATGCGCCAGCTTCCATCGTGCTTCTTTACTAAGACCGGGTTAGCTATCCATTCCGGGTAGATGATTTCCTCGACCACCCCGGCTCTCTCCAGCTTCTTTACTTCATTCTTTATAAATTCTGCTCTTTCCGGGGCTACAGGACTTTTCTTCTACCTGATTGGTTTAGTTGCGGGGCTTATGTTCAGCTTGTGTACCCCCAACTCTGGTAACACCCCCACCATGTCCTCCGGGCTCCACGAGAATACTCCCTGATACTTGGCCAAAAGTTCCTTCAGTGCGCCTTTTACTTCCTCCGGGAGGTCTTTTCCCACCGTGACCGTCCCTTTGTCCGCCACCTGCATCTCCTCCAACTCCTGGCGGGGAACTTCTCCGTGTACCACCCCTACTGCTTTCTTTGCGTCCAGCACCGCCGTCATCATGCAACTTCTTGCGACTGCTTGACTACCCCGCACGACCGCCACACCTTGCGCAGTGGGGAACTTCATCGTCAGCAGATACGGACAACTCGCTGCCCGGGCTTGAGTTAGCCATGGTCTTCCTATGATTACGTTGTACGGCGAGGGTGCGTCAATAACCGCAAAGTTGCATGTCACCGAGATCCTCTTGCTCCGGTCCTTCTCATCCACCATACACACTGCGAGGGGAATAACACCTAGTAGAACTTCGGGTTTGCCCGTGAACCCTGACAAGGGAGATAAGGGAGGTTTCAGGTTCTGTCTCCCAATTCCCAACTGATCGAAACAAGAAGCGAACATGATCTCCACGCTGCTCCCATCGTCCACAAACACCCTTTTGACCAAGAAGCCTTCAATCTCCGCCGTTACCACCATTGGGTCAGAATGGGGTATCTGCGGCGGGGCTGCATCCGCTTCAGAGAAAGTGAGAGCTTCATCGGGGCGAAACATTTTCCCTTGAACCTCCCCCGGGGGAACATACCGGGTCCGGGCCCGGATAGCGGAGACTGACTGACATGCTTCTCCGACTTCTCTACTGATCGCGTTGATCATCCTGTTGGGTATTGGGGCCGGCTCCACTGCTTGGACAGGCGCGGCGGCTATGGCGGGCCTCCCCGGGGCCCTGTTACCTTGGTTGCCTTGGATTCTTCCGTTTCCTCTCCCCGGGTTAGGTCTCCACCTCCTGCGGGGCTGCTCCTGAGGCTGGTCCCGGGGATTCTCCTTCTTTACCTCCGCTGCCACGCAATCTCTCAGCTGTCCCCGTTCTATCAGTCTTTCTATCTCGTTCCTCAGCATCCTACACCCCTCTGTCGCATGCCCATAAGACTTGTGGTAGGCGCACCATTTGTCCGCGTTTTCCCTAGACGGGGTCCCGTGGATAGGCAATGGATCCGAGAACAGGTCCTTGTGGATAGCGTGAATCTCCGCTCGGGATTTGCTGAGCGGGGTGAAACTGTCCGCCCTTGCCCGGTTTACCATCGCGGAAGCGGGGTCCCTTCTACTTGGGTCTGCCATTCTCCTTCTTTCTATCTTATCCGGGAGGAATCCCCCAGATTCTTCCTTTCTCTTCCGTGTGGCATCATTAATCGCGCAGTATAGTTGTACCGCCATCTGCAAATTGTGAAAGGTTTCCGGTATATTTTCCATCAACTTCTGGAACAGCGCCATATCCCTCAAGCCATTTATAAACCCGCTAATCACTGCCTTCTCCTGCTGCTGCCTGTCGACAACCTTCATGCTATCGTCCATGTACCTTCGATAGTATTCCATTGACCCTTCTGCAGCCTTCTTCCGGGTAGCTAAAAGCTCAGTCAACTGCTTTCCTTCCTTCTTTAATCCGGCGTATCTAAACAGCAAGGCCTTAGAGAAATCGTAATAATCTCTGAGACTTTCTCGAGGCAAAGAATCGAACCATGAGAGACAGTTTCCTCTCAGGTAACAGCCCACCAGCTTGCATCTTAATTCCTCCGGGAAGTCCCTTGACACCATTAGGTTCTGGTACGTCCTAACAAACTCCTCCGGGTCTGTCTCTCCATTATATGTTGGGATTCCCTCCGGGGTCCGGAGGCCCGGCGGCCATGGGTACGCGAGCACTCGAGGTACCCAAGGGGAGGTAGGTTTAGCTCCGTTTCTTCCCACCAGTTTGTCTAGTCGAGCCTCCAAGAAGTTGGGGTCCTGCTGTGCCACCTGATAGCCCCGCATCCTATCGTCCTCCCGATAGTATCTCTCCGGGTAACCGAAGTTCATCCCCATTGATCCATACATGGGTCCGGAATACTGGATCGGGTTTCCCTGGGTTCCAGGGGCCTGATACCCAAACGGCTCCGCCGGCATGACTGGCAGGTCATACCAATTTGTCCCGCCCCCCAACTGGAACGCGGGTAATAGGGTGGAGCATGTGGAACCAGATTCGATTGTTGTCCCGTAGCCGCTCCCCCTCCAACCCCGAAATTCTGAGGGAAAGAGGGTGGGACGGTGGAGGAATTTACACGCCCCTGTAGCTTTGGCGGCTGAACGGCTCCGTCCAAATCAATAACATCTCTTTGGTACCCCCCTAGAGGACCTGCCTGGTTCCTCCCGGGTTCCCTTCGCCTCAGGCTTTCCCGGGTGGAGAGTACCCACTCGCGGTACAACTCCTTGTTGGCTCTCATGAATTCCAAGGCCGCCACTTCCTCCGTACTAACTAAGGACTGCCCCTCCTCCCGGGCTTCAGGTCCCTGGCCCCGGGTGGTGCCATCCCCGGCAAGCCCAAGCCCTTCCTGCTCATCCCGGTACTCTCCTTCCGAGTAGGCTTCGTCGGAGGCAGTTTCCACGTGGCCGTCTTGTGGTACCCCTAGCTCTCGCTGGTGTCTAGCCTCCTCCTGCAACTGCCTTAAGGTCACATCGTCTCCCGGGGGTGGAAGAGAATCACCCCCTGAGGGTGCCGCGTTCTTCTTAGGGCGCCCGCGGCCTCTCCTTGGCGACTCCATCCTGCAAAGGTGGAAAGATCCCACTGGGCGTGCCAATTGATGCTACCTGTTTCCGTCCGTCTCCCGGGATTGGACGCTTCCCTGGTCCCCTTCTTGGCCGGCCCGCTTTAGTCCTAGGAAGAAGCTCCGGCATGATGATGAGATGGGGATAGTGGGGAAGGAAAACGTACGGAATGCACTCTCAATATAAGGTAGAGAGATATAAGTCACATACCTTGTTCACTGTTTGAGACTAATATTTATAGCCGAGCTAGCCTGCTTGAGATAAGATGCAGGACCACTTTCCTTTGTCCCCGTCCGTCCTTCTTTCTTGTCCGGACGTGCCCCTTAGCGGGAAAGGTATCGCCCTAGACGTGCTGGGCCGTGGACCCTATTATCGGCCCAGTAGGCCTCTGGGCCAGCAATATTTAGTGGTGTTGAGTGACAATGCTAAACCATCCATAATACATCTGAGGGAGGATGATAATCAAACCATGCTGCCAAAGGATTACTTCATCACAAAGAGATCTAGAAAGAGAAAAGAATTCTCAAAGATTGCAAAGGATGATTTGGCAATTCTCTCAGGTAAGGATATCCAAAACTTTGAAAATATAATTAAAACTGATCATTTGCTCCTTGCACCTACATTTAGCAGAAACAGGTTTGAGCCTATCTCTGAAGAGGATGAATCAGAGAATGATGAGGAGGACAACAACTCAGAAATACCTAACACTACATCACACTCAGACACATATGTCTCTGCAAGTGATGATGATGAAGATCAATCTCTACCTGCTCAGGTAAGCACAACACAGGTAAGTGACCCTCAAAAAGCTATAGAAAAGGTGACCACATTTTTTACACAACTAAACCAAAAAATGACTGGTTCACTTTCAAAAAGCAAAACAATTAGTGAAGTATGAATAGTACAACCTCTCAAGTAAAAATTTTAGTCTGGAATATTAGGGGAATGGATACCTCTATGTTAAGACTAGAAAGAATGATACTTGAACATAGGTTTGAACTAATATGCCTCATTGAACCACAGCATAGAAATATTGAATGCCAATCTTACATGAAACTGCTTCATTTTTCAAAGTTCCTGCATGCTGCAAATGGTCAGATCTGGATTTTCTGGAAAGATCACTTGACAGTTGATTTACTTCTTAACCATAAGCAATTCCTCTATGTACACATACAGACCCTTAAGCTAAATTGTCCAATGAATGCATATTTTATCTATGGACTTAGAAGTAGAAATGGTAGAAAACAAATGTGGAAAGACCTTAAAAATCTCCCAACTATAAATTCATTGTACATTGGGGATTTTAATGCTATCAAATCTGTAAATGAATATAAAGGCTCCTTTTCTCCAAACATAGGTAGCATTAAAGATTTCAGTAAGTTTATTGATAATATGGCTTTAGAACACATCAATACATCTGGTAATGCTTTTACTTGGACAAATGGAAGAATTATAAATCCAACTATTCAAAGACTAGACAGGGGGCTATGCTCTAGTAGTTGGAAGTATAATTTTCCATCTTCATCCATCCAGATGTTCAATAAAGACTCTTCTGACCATTGCCCCATGTTTTTATTAATAGTTAGTAACATTCTCTCAAAACCAAGGCCCTTCAGATTCTTAAACACATGGTTGAAAATGAGTGAGCTCCTTCCTCTCATAGAAGATAACTGGAAGCCTCCTATCCAGGTAAATGGTGAAGAACAAGGACAAGGTATGCTACATTTTTTCCTTAAGCTACAAAGGTTAAAAAAATTTCTGAAATTATGGAATAGGAATGTTTTTGGAAACATTCATGATAATGTTAAAGTAGCTGAGGAAAATCTTAGAGTCCAGGAAATACAATATGAGAATAGTCGTGCTGAATCTGATCTAATCGAATTCAAAAAATGTAAAGCACAACTACTCAGAGCCCTAAAAGAACAGAAGCACTTCTGGAAGTCTAAGGCTAAAGTAAAATGGTTAAAAGAGGGAGATGACAACACTCAGTTTTTCCATAACACAGTCAAGGAAAAAACTAGTAGATTGGCTATTACTAAAATTCAATCTTTCTCAGGTGTCTGGTTAGATGAACCACTGGATATAGAGGTAGAAGCCACATCTTTTTTCCAAAACCTTCTGTCCTCTTCTCATCAACTTGAACATGCTCTTTTTTACTCACATTTTCTGAGTCAAATCCCAACTGCTATAAATGCTGAACAAAATTTGCAGCTTCTTAAACCGATTCAAAAACAGGAGCTAAAAAGTGTTGTTTTAATCTAAATAAAAACAGTACTCCGGGTCCTGATGGCTTTACTGCAAAATTTTTCATTAAAACTTGGGATATTATTGCACATGATCTATTAAATGCATGCAATGATTTTATGAATGGTTCTGATATGCCTAGAGGTATAGGTAGCACATGGATTACACTGATTCCCAAAAAAGATACACCTGTATCTTTTAGTGATTTTAGACCTATAAGCCTCTCTAATGTGATCAATACGATTTTCTCAAAGTTATTGATGGAAAGAATTAAGCCACTTATGCCTGAACTTATTTCTCCCAATCAAACTGCATTCACGCAAGACAGGGACATTTCTGATAATGTTTTAAACCTTAAAGAAATGGTCAGGCATTTAAATAGAAAAGATAGAACTCCCAACTGTTTTCTCAAACTTGATTTGATGAAAGCATTTGATAGAGTCAGTTGGCCTTTCCTTAATAGCATTCTACTCAAATTTGGCTTTCATGGGAGATTTGTTAGATGTATAATGAGGAACCTTTCACAAGCTTGGTTCTCAGTTCTAATAAATGGCAGCCCTGTTGGTTTTTTCAAGTCTACTAGAGGCATTAAACAAGGAGATCCACTCTCCCCATTTCTGTTTAATTTGTTCTCTGAGTCTTTCACAAGAATTCTTGCTTTTGTATTTAGAACAGGCAAGCTGCAATACTATGATGTCCCAGGAAATCTACCACCAGTGTCTCACCTATCATATGCTGATGATACAGTGGTATTTTTCAAAGCCAGCAAGCCTAATTTAGTCATTCTTAAAGCTTTTTTGATTAAATTTGAAGAAGTCACTGGTCAAAAAATTAATTTTGATAAAAGTGATTTCTTTGTGAGCAAACATGCATCTATTAATAAAGTTAATCAAATCAAAGCTATTTTAGAAATGAAGAAAGGGTCTTTTCCATTCAAGTATCTAGGATGCCCAATTTTTAATGGCAAAACCCTTAACATTCATTTTCAGCCTTTGTTAGAAATGATAGATAAGAGGCTACAAAACTGGAAAAATGTGTGGCTGTCTAATGGTGGCAAACTCACACTGATCCAGTCTGTTCTGTACTCTCTCCCACAACACATCTGGACAGTCATGATTCCCACCTCATCCACTATTAAACTTATTGAGAAGAAATTTTTTAAGTTCTTTTGGGGAATGACTGAACTCAAAGCCAAAAAAACCTAGTGAAAGTGGAGAAAATTATGCTATCCAACCCAACAAAATGGTCTTGGTTGCAGAAATATCTCTGCCATTATCAATGCTTGCTCAGTCAAGCTCTGGTGGAAATACCAATCTGGTAAAGCTCTATGGACTCATTTCATAGCAGCACTTCCATCATCTGCCAGAAATTCTCCTACATGGAAGAGAATATGCCAGGTCAACCTGTTTGCTGAAGGAAATTCAAGGGTTATACATGGAAGAGGGAGTTGTAATTTCTGGTCATCTAACTGGACCAATTTTGGTTCAATTAGTGATATCTGTGATCCAGAAATGACTGCTATCCCCTTAAACTCAACAGTGGCAAGCTTCATCCAGGAAAAAACAATTTTCTTGCCATCAATCTCACCTTTTCTCAACTCTAATTTGATAGCTTTTTTGCAGGACTCTGAAATACATCATCTAAGAGATGATAGGCTCATATGGAAACTTGAATTGTCAGGAAAATTCACTTTCAAATCTGCATATAAAGCTCTGATCCAGGAATCAGGTAACTCTGTGTCTCTAGCCAATATCTGGGGGAAAAATATCCAAAAGAAAACATCCATTTTCATGTGGAGGCTAATGAATTCTCTTCTTCCTTTTGATGACATCCTCAAACACATGGGTTTTAACCTTGTTTCAAAATGTTGTTTCTGTGATAATTTAGATTCCATTGAACACTTCATAAATGCATGCTCCTTTACTTTGAGTATATGGAAGGAAGCCCTTCTATATGTTGAGGTCATTGACAGTACTTTTTCCACCTGTTGGAATAGACTGTCATACTATCTTAGCTATGTAGGTCACTCTTCCATTCACTCCCAACTAATCCAAATGATGGTCTGTTTAATTTGCTGGAATATTTGGAAATCTAGAAATAGTAAGCTTTATGATAACAGGCCACATTCCAAAGCATTAATCATAAAAGAAATTAAAGAGATGGTATATAATGTCTTCTATGCCAATCCTATCTCAGTAATTTCTGTTTTTGATAAAGGACTAGTTGAGAGGGGAATTTTCCCTGCATCAACTAAAACTCCTAAACCAAAGATAGTTGCTGTAAAATGGTGTAAGCCCCCTGATGGATTTAAAATTAATGTTGATGCCTCCTGGTCTAGTTCATCCACTAGGGCAGGAATTGGTATCATATGTAGGAATTTTCAGGGTCATTTCATTAATGCAGAATATGTTTTCATTGAGGCTTCCTCACCACTTGAGGCAGAGATAAAAGCCATCAACTTTGGCATATTACATGGCCATAACTTGGGACTTACCAAATGTATTATAGAATCAGATTGCCTCATTGGTATTTCCATGATTCTAAACCCTATAACTGCCCACTGGAAACTCTACAATTTAGTGGATAGCATAAAGGCACAATTACAGCATTACACATTGCATCATATCTTTAGACAAGGAAACTCAGTTGCAGATTTCCTTGCAAAATTTGCTTCTAAGAACAAAATCTCTTCTATGGTCAACTTTGATTCATTTCCAGTTGAAGCCAAGGCTCTACTGCAGATGGACAAAGACCAGATTCCTAATCTAAGAACTATCTCTTGAATGGATGCTACTCATGAGTTTCCTTTTTAGCTACATGCAGATTCTTACAATGAAGGAGTTTCCAAACCAAATCAACATGCCAGAAGGAAGGAAGGATAGAGGGCAACCAGCTTCTTCTTTGGAAAGCTTTCATCAAAGCTACAACATGCAGTTTTCTTTTTTGGGATAGCTATTCTGCCTCTTTTATAAGTGTCTATCCCAACCTCATGATTTAAGGCTCTAAGCAATTTTGTGATTCGATTTGTTTTGTTTTCACATATATGCTTGGAGTTTCTATAATCTAAGGATAGGGATATTAGCACTTTCAACTTTCACTGCCTCTACCTCTCCTATAGAGGATGTAACTATTTTGGATGAGCCTAAAAACTCACCTCCGGGTTTGCAATTAGGTTTCTTTTTCACTTGTTGTAACAAACTAAGATCCGTGCTTCTTTTCTATTTTATCCTAAAGGATTGGGGAACCTAATGAAAATCCCTTCACCTTTCATAGGTGATTTAATTTAATTTTATTTTTTTTAAGTGCATATATAGGCCCTGTTTACCAGAGCTTATCTGTAGATCAGTTCAGTTCAGTTCAATTCAGTTCAATTCAGTTCAGTTCAGTTCAGTGAAGTGAAGTGAAAATGTAATTTGATGAAATTCAGGTTAATTCAGTCATGCTGATTCCATTTTTCAATACTTCATTTTTTACTTCAGTTCAATTCAGTTCAGTTCAGTTCAGTACATAAAGTAATAAGCTCTAGTAAACAGGGCCTTAGCCATTTCAAATAATTAAAAACGGGATGGGCTTATGTTTGTATTTAAATAAAATATATTTTTCTTATAAGTTAATTGGAAAATTATTGGGTATTTATTGGGTCCCATTGGGATAATGGGATTTCCCATTTTCCCATTTATTCCCAAAAGTAAACGGGATGGTCGTACCAGACTCTGGCGTCGGATTGGGTGGGGCAGAGGCGGCGGATTTAATTTGTTTCGCGGCGGTTTGAATGCAGGCGGAGCAGTCGTCGCGGCTGACGTCACTTCGGCATTGTGCGAGGCCGTTGACACGGCCGATGGATTCTCCGGCGGAGGCAGTGGTGTAGCCGCGGAGGATTGCTCCTGTGACGAGCCGGGGCAACAAAAATATCGATGTTTGAGGAAAAATTTGTACTGTTTGTGTTGGCATAACTTTTCATTTTAGGAAAAACTCTGGAAAAACGGGTTTAAAGAAGGAAAACATTCTTTTTTTGACAAAAAATACATTTTAATTTAGGAATAGCATAACTTTTCATTTTAGGAAAAACTCTGGAAAAACGGGTTTAAGAAGGAAAACATTGTTTTTTTTTGACAAAAATTACATTTTAATTTAGGAATAGCATAACTTTTCATTTTAGGAAAAACTCTGGAAAAACGGGTTTAAGAAGGAAAACATTGTTTTTTTGACAAAAATTACATTTTAATTTAGGAATAGCATTACTTTTCATTTTAGGAAAAACTCTGGAAAAACGGATTTAAGAAGGAAAACATTGTTTTTTTTGACAAAAATTACATTTTAATTTAGGAATAGCATAACTTTTCAATTAGGAAAAACTGTGGAAAAACGGGTTTAAGAAGGAAAACATTGTTTTTTTGACAAAAATTACATTTTAATTTAGGAATAGCATTACTTTTCATTTTAGGAAAAACTCTGGAAAAACGGGTTTAAGAAGGAAAACATTGTTTTTTTTTTGACAAAAATTACATTTTAATTTAGGAATAGCATAACTTTTCAATTAGGAAAAACTCTGGAAAAACGGGTTTAAGAAGGAAAACATTGTTTTTTTGACAAAAATTACATTTTAATTTAGGAATAGCATAACTTTTCAATTAGGAAAAACTCTGGAAAAACGGGTTTAAGAAGGAAAACATTGTTTTTTTACACTTGTTTCTAAAAAAATCTCGAATCTTCTAAACCTGTATAAAAGCACACAGAACCCTCCTCAATTTCCCATCCGCCACCGCAGCTTCCATCGATCATCATCAATTCATCATCAATTCATCATCATCATGGGGAAGGAGAAGGTTCACATCAACATCGTCGTCATCGGCCATGTCGACTCCGGCAAGTCGACCACCACCGGTCACCTGATCTACAAGCTCGGCGGCATCGACAAGCGTGTGATCGAGCGGTTCGAGAAGGAAGCCGCGGAGATGAACAAGCGGTCGTTCAAGTACGCCTGGGTTCTGGACAAGCTCAAGGCTGAGCGCGAGCGTGGTATCACCATCGACATCGCTCTGTGGAAGTTTGAGACCACCAAGTACTACTGCACCGTCATCGACGCCCCTGGCCATCGTGATTTCATTAAGAACATGATTACCGGAACCTCTCAGGCCGATTGCGCCGTGCTCATCATCGATTCCACCACCGGCGGTTTCGAGGCTGGTATCTCCAAGGACGGCCAGACCCGTGAGCATGCCCTCCTCGCTTTCACCCTTGGTGTCAAGCAGATGATCTGCTGCTGTAACAAGGTGAGTATTTCATTTTTTTTTGACATTTTTATGGGTTTCAATTGAATATTACATATAAGTACTTATGATTTTGTGTGTTGTTAATATAGATGGATGCCACCACCCCGAAGTATTCCAAGTCTCGGTTCGATGAAATCGTCAAGGAGGTCTCATCCTACCTCAAGAAGGTCGGGTACAACCCCGAGAAGATCAACTTCGTCCCCATCTCTGGGTTCGAGGGTGATAACATGATTGAGAGGTCTACCAACCTGGACTGGTACAAGGGACCCACTCTTCTCGAGGCTCTTGACATGATCAACGAGCCCAAGAGGCCTTCTGACAAGCCGCTCAGGCTTCCCCTTCAGGACGTGTACAAGATCGGAGGCATTGGAACCGTGCCCGTCGGCCGTGTTGAGACCGGTGTCATCAAGCCTGGTATGGTTGTGACCTTTGCCCCAACTGGTCTGACCACCGAGGTCAAGTCCGTGGAGATGCACCACGAGGCACTCACCGAGGCACTTCCCGGTGACAATGTAGGCTTCAATGTCAAGAATGTTGCAGTGAAGGATCTCAAGCGTGGCTATGTTGCTTCCAACTCGAAAGATGACCCTGCCAAGGGAGCTGCTAGCTTCACCTCCCAGGTGATCATCATGAACCACCCCGGCCAGATCGGAAACGGCTATGCACCTGTGCTTGATTGCCACACCTCTCACATTGCTGTCAAGTTCAACGAGATACTGACCAAGATTGACAGGCGATCCGGAAAGGAGCTTGAGAAGGAGCCCAAGTTCTTGAAGAATGGTGATGCTGGAATGGTTAAGATGATTCCCACCAAGCCCATGGTTGTGGAGACCTTCTCCGAGTACCCTCCTCTTGGCCGGTTTGCTGTTCGTGATATGCGACAGACTGTGGCCGTTGGTGTCATCAAGTCTGTGGACAAGAAGGACCCCACTGGTGCAAAGGTTACCAAGGCTGCCGTCAAGAAGGGTGCCAAATGAATGACTTCTTTTTCTTCTTCGTTTCGCCGTTTCCTGTGCACCCTTTCTCAGAACTGGGTGCTCGACAGGCGGTGGCGAATCTTCTATGATTGCTTCTTCATATAGTTTTCTGGTGTGCTTTACTATTTATTTCAGATGTCAACTTTAATATTAGTGATAATTTAAACGCTCAATTGCGCAAGGGTTGCCGTGAGCTAATTATATCGGTTCCATAAAGCCATAATTTTGGAATTTGGGATAATTATGGTCAGTCCGTCTGAATCGACAATACAGAATTTTGTTTGGGCTGAATGTTGATGCTATGGAAAATAAAATTACGAAACAAGAACAAATTAATCTCACATGATCATCACATGTGAATACAAATTTAGGATCAATTTTGACTAAATGAATAGTATTGTTTTTGGATTAGATCTTTGGTCATGTTATGTGTTTTTTTTTCTCGATCAAGTTGTACAAATCGTGTTTTAATTTATAATTAATTATGCTGTTCAATTTATTTGTAGTTTAAAATAAACCGGTCCGTCCCACCGATAACTGTACAAATTGACTTTTTTTTTATTGAACACAAATTTTTAGATGAACTTCCCAAGCTTTGAAACCTGGGAGCAAGGGACTCGGCAAAGAAAAGAGTGATCTGTCCAATTTCGAGAAAATCTATGAGCTGGTTCAGCGTACGAGGGATTTGTCGCCGCTTAATTGCGCTCAGTGCTTGGCGGCGGCGATGACGGAAACTACGACGGTTACTGTAAGGATAAGAACTTTATGAGCTTTATCCCTTTTACTTCCCTCTTGATGCAACCGAAACCCTAGGACACGTGCCGCTTAAGAACTACGGTTCTGGCCACATTTGATATTAATTCCACAGCATTTGCAGAACTCATGAGCTGCATGTGATTCAATAAGATTTTCTGATTATCTTGGTACTATGGCCCTATTTACCAGAGCTTATCTGTAGATCAGCTCAGTTCAATTCAGTTCAGTTCAGTTCAATTCAGTTCATCTCAGTTCAGTTCAGTTCAGTGGAGATGTAATTTGATGAAATTCAGGTTAATTCAGTCATGCTGATTCCATTTTTCAATACATCATTTTTTACTTCAGTTCAGTTCAATTCAGTTCAGTTCAATTCAATTCAGTTCAGTTCAGTATATCAAGAAATAAGCTCTAGTAAAAATAGGGCCTATGACTTTTCTTCTCTTTACACTACCAGGAAAAAAAATGTTTCAGCGCTTGTGTTTCAGCGGTTATAGCCATAAACCGCTGAAACACAAAAAAATACACCGCTGAAAATACACCGCGGTTAAGTACTGTTCAAACCTTAAATATTCAAAGCATTCAACTCGGCCACGTCGGACTCCGTCAAAATTTCAACGAGGACAATTAAAATAACATATATTCAAAATTGTGTATCAGCGGTTTACTATAAACCGCTGAAATGCCTGCTGACATGGCACTTAGTCCACACAGGGCGCTCAATATGTTGACTGGGCCGAACTTGGAAATCGGGTTTTACGTGTAGGCCGAAATCATACAAGTTACTGTACAATCCTATACCGTGGCCCATAAATCTGTTTCAGCGGTTTTAAAATTTTTGGCGTAAGAGCAACAACTTCTGGTTGCGGAGTTGTATTTCGCTGGGTTTTGTCAACTTTTTTTTGTTGACTCGGTAGGGCCGTAATTAATGCTATCAACCACCTCCAGCGAAGCAATTTTTGTTTCAGCGGTTATATCTTTAAAACCGCTGAAACGTAAGTTTTATATTGCTCCCTCACACTCTGTTTCAGTTGCGGATTTTCTCCCTCCCAAAATACTCTCCCTCCACCATTAATGAAGCTTGGGTTTGAAAACTTGCCATAAATGAAGGTATTTTATCATGTCACACTACTCTATTGTTTATATCTTATGTATTTAGTGTGTATATGGTACAAATAATTCACTCATTTTATGTATTTCATGCATATGGTTGATGTTGGATTTTTAAATTGCATAGGTTTAATATTTAGATTAGAAGTTTGTTGGGAATGTGGATGATGATTACTAGCAAGGTCTCATGGAGTGAGAGTGTCCATTTTATGGAAGAATAGAAAAACAAGTGGTGGATTCAAGGGTTTGGACAAAAAATGGAGAAGAAAGGTATGTATTCTAAAAACTAGACTATATTTTTTATTTTTTCAAACCATATATAATTAGTGTACGTATGTGGTAAAGAAATTATAGAAATTGTTTGTTGTTTTTGTTTGGCACTTTGAAATTCATGATATATATAGTAGGGTTTATGTTGATAATGCATTTGTTCTCCAAAAATATTTTGTTAGGTAAATATGGTGATCCTATGGACTTGGAGTACCGTCGTAAGATTATCCGAACTAAGAATACATTGAGTGATGAGCATGTGGCCTTTGTTGATAGTTTTCTTGATTATGCCTTTGGTAGAGAGGTTTGTGTGTTATGTCCATGCAAACGTTGTTTGCTTCGCGAGAGGATTGGTAAGATGGATACTATGAGATTACATTTGATTAGAGATGGGTTTGATCCGTCATATGATGTGTGGAGCTTCCATGGTGAGTGTCGTTTTTATAATGCAAATGGTGGAAGGGAAGAGGAGAAGGTGAAACCCAAAAAGGATGTTTTTTTTGACAATGTTGTGAGAGATTTTAGAGATGAACCCGAGGTTCTTGCATCGTTGTTGGGGGAAAAAAATAATCCTTTGTATGACGGTTGTAAGAAAGATGACACGGTTTTTTCTTGTTTGATTGAAGTTTTTAACATGAAGGCGGCTAGTGGTTGGAGTGATGGTAGTGTGAATCGATTGTTGAATTTCTTGCACGAGAAGTTGCCGGAAGGGAATGGTGTACCAAACACTCTATATGATGCAAAAAAATTGTTGTGTCCTTATGAGTTGGAGTATGAAAAAATTCATGTTTGTCCTAATGATTGCTTCATGTATAGGGGGGATGATTTGAAGAAGGTAGTAGAATGCCCTATTTGTAAAACTCCACGATATAAAAAGGTTCAAAAAAGAAAAGGAGGAGGAGAAGATGTATTTATTGGTGAGACGATGGATAACGTTCCGGAAAAATGTATTTGGTATCTCCCAATAATCCCTCGTTTTGAGAGATTATTTGGTAATGCCGAAGATGCGAAGAATTTGACTTGGCACCGTGATCGTGATGTCCCTATGGATAACGTTATTCGTCATGTTGCCGATGGAGATCAATGGAAAAAGGTTGATAGTATGTACCCGGAATTTGGGGATGAGCCGAGAAATTTGAGGTTGGGTTTGAGTACGGACGGCATGAATCCATTTGGGAATATGTCTTCAAAACATAGTTCTTGGCCGGTAATGTTGGTGATATATAATTTGCCCCCTTATTTGTGTATGAAACGCAAGTATGTGATGATGCCATTAATGATTTCAGGGCCGAAGCAGCCTGGAAACGACATAGATGTTTTCTTGCAACCCTTGGTTGATGATTTAAAAATATTGTGGTTTGAAGGAGTGGTTGTGAAGGATGCATCTCGGAATGACAAGCCATTTAATTTGAAGGCTATGTTGTTTTGGACAGTCACTGATTTTCCGGCTAGGGGTAATTTGTCTGGTTATGTTTCAAAGGGACACAAGGCATGCCCGATATGTGAAGAGGCTACCGTTCACAAGCAACTTAAGTTTGGGAGAAAATTGGTTTATATGGGACATCGGAGGTTTTTGAAAAGGAATCATAGATATCGATTGGATAAAGATGCGTTGTTTGGGGAAAAAGATCTTAGGCCTACACCAAAGATATTGTCAGGGAGACAAATACATTTGAAGGTGAAGAAGTTGAGTGTGGTACTTGGCAAGAAAGTTGGAAAAAAAGTGATCAAAAATCCTAAAGGTAGTGAGATTTCTCCATGGAAGAAAAGGTCAATTTTTTTTGATCTTCCGTATTGGGAGACACATGAAATTCGTCACTGCCTTGATGTTATGCATATCGAGAAGAATGTGTGCGACAGTTTGGTCGGCACATTACTAAATATCACAGGAAAGACCAAAGACACCTACAATGCTAGAAGAGACTTGGTAGATTTAGGTATTAGACCCGAGTTGGCCCCTACATTGAAAGGAACGAGAACCTATTTGCCCCCGGGTGCGTGTAATCTTTCAAGGAATGAGAAAATGTCGGTGTGTGCTAGTTTGAAGTCCATGAGGGTTCCGATTGGATACTCTTCGAACATTAGTAAATGTGTGACCGACGATTTGAAATTACAAGGTTTGAAGTCCCACGCTTGTCATGTTTTGATGCAGCAATTGTTACCGGTCGCTTTGCGTGGGGTTCTTGATGTGCAGGTTAGATATTGTATTACAAGGTTGTGTTTTTTTTTCCACACAATATGTCGGAAGTCAATTGATCGAGATTTGTTAGATTCCTTGGAAGTTGAGGTTGCCGAAATTTTGTGTGAATTGGAATTATATTTCCCACCTGCATTTTTTGACATTATGGTCCACTTGGTTGTGCATTTGGTTAGGGAAATAAGAATTTGTGGTCCGGTTGGATCGCATTGGATGTATTCCTTTGAAAGACATATGGGAACTTTTAAGGGGTTTGCTAAGTGTAGTAGTCGGCCAGATGCAAGTATTGTGGAGCGGTTTATTGACAATGAAGTCATTGACTTTTGCACGTCATTGTTGGAAAAACCGGTGGAGTTTGGTGTACCGCGTAACAAGCACTATGGAAGGAAATTGGGAGCTCCACGGGCAAAGGGAAAGTTGCATAAGCCATTGTTTATTGAGCTTAAACGAGCACACCACTATATTTTGAGAAACTCTAGTGAGACGGTCGGTTATGTGGAAGAGCACTTAAGTTATTTGAGGAAACTTTACCCTAACATGATTCCAAATGCAATTGAAGTTGAACATGCCGATAGCTTTGTTGAATGGTTCTTTGATCGATGTGCCGAAAAAGGTGTAAATGAGAACATTAGGGCGTTTGCAAGGAAGCCAGCTTGTACTGTTAGATCATACACTGGGTACGATGTCAACGGTTTCTCGTTTTCAACATTTCAGAAAGACAGTAAGAGTACTACTCAAAGTAGTGGAGTGTTTACCGAATCGGATCAAATGGTTGATGGTGTGGTACAACTTCTTCCATTTTATGGTGTGATCGAGCATATTTGGGAACTTGACTATGTGGAATTCAAGTGTGTTGTTTTCAAATGCAAGTGGGTTTGCCCCCGTGTGGGAGTTGATGTGACGGATCCAATGGGTTTTACACGTGTTGACTTGAAGAGTGTTGGTTGCAAAGATGATCAAATCATTCTACCATCACAAGCTCAACAAATATTCTTTGTGGATGATCCGGTCGATGCTAAATGGTCAATTGTTTTACAAGGTAAGAAGTACTTCTTTGAAGATGAAATTGATTGTCAAGATAAAGAGTCAAGGCTTGAATTTCCATCGGCATTTCCTACCCTATCGGAAAGCGCAAGAAATGTTGGTGTTAGAGGGCATGACGATGGTTTGTGGGTTGATGAGAAAGGTTATTTAGTGGATGATCAACATGGGAACAAAAGACAAAAAACCTAAGCTTGATGTTGTGGACTCATGTGTGTATTGAGTAGTGTTTTTGTATTTATTAATGATTTTTGTGTCGAAAATGAATTGGTGTGTATAATGTCTTTTTTTGGAAGTAGACAAGTATAACTGCGCACCAAAGGTGTACTGTATGTTTTGGTTGCGAAGAAGAGAAATTTCCGTTGCAATGAACGGAGCAACCATATGTAGCTGCATTGAACTGTTCACGTTTCCTCTCGGTTTTTTCATACGCAGTCAAAACTGGCTGTGGAAAGTTTCAGCGGTGTTCATAAACATAGCAACCTAATTGAACTGCGTTCATAAGTTTTTACCATATCCAGAACTTGTCATTTTTCCAGATTGCCAGAATTGTTAATCCATCCAGAAAAACATTAAAAACTGAGATATTGGAACTTATTAATCAATCCAGAAATGGTCACATGAATTAAACGACACTCCAAACATCCTAATTTCAGAAAATCCATATTACATTCAAAATAAATGAAGGAAAAAAATTCGGTACAACCAACTAACAACTTCAGTCGACCTTGTCATCGTCTTCAGTCAGCTCAGGGTCATTCACATCAGCCTGATTCACCACAGCGTCATTCACCGCATCATCACTCATATCATCATCATTCACCTCAGCATCATTCACAGGATTACAATTGGAGGTTGCTACCTCATGAACTGGAGGGCACGGATACTTTCCAGTTTTTTCCAAAGCTTCGGGAAACTGATGTGCAAACAAAACTGCGGTGTGTTGACACCAGCTTTTGATATAGTTCATATCAGCTTCCAACCTTCCTAGCCTCGTAGATATCCCTTCATCAACCTTCTTTGGCACTCTTCTGTTAAATGCCTCGTAAGTGAGGATTCCCATTGGCTTCTTCATAAGATCATCAATCTTTTCTTGGCAACCGGCTCGGCGGCAGAGAGCCGTGATGAGGGAGTGAAATCCCATTCCATTGGTTGTAAGAAGAGTATTGGTCATGCTTGCGAATATCATCTTACCAACATCGATTGCTACAAGCTTCTTCAGTGCATATAGGATTCTTAGACGTTCCCACTGAACTTCTGAGTTGATAGAGACAGGCAACAACCGACTAGCAACAAAGCTGTACCACACATTCATGTCCATGGACAGGTACTTCTTGTCTATATGACCCCAATTCTGTTTCGGTATAATTTGGTCTAGCGAAAACTCGGTAGAAGTCACTTCCCTAGTAACTTCATCCCACTTTCCAACCAATGTGCCAGCCTTATTTATTCCAATTTCTGTCTTCATATTGTACCAATCCGTGTAACATTCAGGGTCTGAGGACAGGCCATAGTACTCATTAATGATGTCGGCAGAAAGATGGACTTTTTTCCCACGACAGAGCACAACCCCATCCTTATCAATGAACTGCATGTTGGCATAAAACTCTGCTGCCATTGTAATATTGGCATCACAAGGAGGTTTACATAATCTACGCCAGCCATTCTTCTGGATGTATACAGAAAAAGGAGGTACATTTGCAATACCTCGCTCAATGATGACCTTTCTCTTGAGTATACCCCTATATGAACCCCTGGCCTCATTGTTAAAAAAAACCTGTCCTCCATCTTCTTCCTTGCTTTCCACAGCAACTTTGGGAGCCGTTTTGATGCTTTTTTGGCAGGAGCCATTCTGCAAACACAAATAATTCTTGAGTTCATTATGACATTTTATCAAACACCTTCCATGCCCATCAGACACACATCAACTAAATCAAATCAAAAGAATCCTCCGGTACCTCCAAGCACAATCAAAAACATGTAAACTACAATATCTACAAAACCCATTTCAAAGTACATGTAAATTATATCAGTTCATAGGGAAATGCTTGCGGAACTACAGTAAAATCAAAATATTGAACTGCTTACAGTTTTAAAAACACATAATTTGAAACAACAATGGAATGCAAGAACTTGACAAAACCTTTTAATTTAACAAAACTTACATTTCAGAGGGTGCAAAGATTCCAGAAAATACAGAAAGCTGCTGAAGAAGAAGGGTTTACGTGGGTTTGTTTGGGCAACGCTGTTGTGAAAATTAGGTAAGGGTTTTTATATTTATAGGTTATGGTGTTTCAGCGGTTTTGTTGTTTCAGCGGTAATAGTAACACGTGGCACTACCCTAAGGTACAAACGTGTCCGAATTTATGCGACATTAACTCCCGTTCCTCCACTTGGCTGAAGCTAAGAAGGACGCGTGTTGTTTTTCAGCGGTAATAAACAAACCGCTGAAACAACTAATTTTCATTAAATATGGAATTAACCTACAAATTGTTTGTTGTTTTTTCTTTATGCTTTTCATATTTATGATTTATAACAATAATAATTATTGTGAGTCATTTGTTTGACCTAAAATAATCGTAATTTGGATACTTGTGGTATAAACGTGAATGGATTTAGAAAGCATAGCTCTTACTACTATGACTAGTATGTTATGAATATGAACATTGTTAGTTGTAACTTTTGTTCAATTTGCAAAATATTAACCAATTCAAACATATTTTGAGCTATGCAACCATCCTATATCTATGAATAACAATACATCTAATGCATAAGCGTTACAAAATAGATTGATCATATGTAATTAGTAGTAATTACTTGTAAACTTAAGTATAAATGCTACTAATCATGAAAAATCTTTACCTAATCTGTCTCCACATACAATGAGTTGGAAAATTCTGTATAAATACATGGCAATCGATATTCAGTTTATTAGTAATTATCCTGAATACTTAACGAGGTCAATTCATTTGGGCATTTGTAGAATTTTTAGAAAATATGGTAAGGACAGATTTGTATCACAGATGTTCATTGAAGATGAAAACATGGTTTCATTGTCATACAAAAATCCTTTATCAACTTGTAATTTTATTTTTTAGGATGAAATCGAAAATAAAAATATTTACATTTGGTCCTTTAGAAGGATTACATACAAATTAAGGGACTGAATTGCAATAAAATTATTTCAACTCAACCCCCAAATTATTAGCGGGAACTCCTTCAATTTTCCGCGGCTGACTGTTCAGTTTCGACATTTTCGACTTTCAGCGGTTTTGGCATCTGGGCAACAAAATCGGATTGCGGAGGTTTGTCAAACGATGTCGTTCAAAGATTTTGTTAAGAAAACAAAAAAATAAATAAACTTTTCAGATTCCAAAAAACTTGAACGCAACATCTGAAGTTGCTATATTAATTTTTGACCGCTGAAACAGCTACCAGTATAAATATCAAGACTTAGTCGGAAAATTAAAAAAAACTAAGTCTCTGAAGATCTCTCTCTCTCTAACACAGGGTTCTCCCTCATCTCTCTCTAGAAATCGCCAGAAACCGTATCGCACCATCGCTCCAGCACCTTCTCCTCGCTCAACATCCGCGCGTCAAGGAAACGAGGGTAACCATTGAGCGGCCGCGGCTTCGCTTGATCAGTGATCGTAAACCCATGCGGTTCGGAAACCCTCGCGCCTAAAGGTAGCATCTTTCAGCTCCCTTGTTGTTTTTTATGTTTTCATGACATGGAAGTAAAGTATTGTGATAGATATTAGTTTGTGCTCTGGTTTTTTGAATGGGTTTTAAAAAGGGGTTCGTTTTCATGTATTTCGAACAATAAACGCTAATATGTGGCTATCGATGGATTTGTTTTTTTTTTGTTGGGTTTTAGATGATGATGGTGTTCATGTACTTTAAACCCTAGTTTATGGTTGCAATGAGTCTCGTTAATTACAGGAACGACAATAGTTTGTGCTCTCTGTTTAATTTGTGGTCTCTGAGTGTGTGGTTTCTGAGTCTGTGCTCTATCTATGTGCTCTCTGTTTACTATCACAAGCATATTCACAGTGGGTGTTTATTCTCAGGTGTTCCTGCTATCTATGGCTGGTAAGAAGCGAAACAGGGACAGTCCTAAGAAATTTGTAGAGCCTAAGGTGAAACGCTCACGACTAGCTGAGGAAACCTATGAAAATACAGAACACATTGAACGTTTTATTGGTGTTGCAAACGCTAAAACACCACATCCTAATGACATCGATCAGCCTCCTGACGATCTGTTCAACCTCAAAGATATGGACCCGGAAAGAGAGGGAGAGCTGTTTGATAGCTTTGAGATTCCAAAGAGTGATAAGAAGACGAGGGGGGAGGCTGCATATAACACAGTATTAGTCATGAAACACAGAAAAACCCTCCCTATGTGGTTTGACGAGTACCTCTGCCCTAGAGTCATGCCGGGGAAGTGGTGTGGCTATGTGGGATACGCGTTTAGGCGTCGTATACGAATAGGAAGTTGGCCAACATGGAGAAATGTCCCGCAACATGTGAAGGATGATGCTTGGGCTGACATTCTGGTATTTTTGTTTACACTTCAAAATAGTTTTAGTTATGTCAAAATAATATTGTTTTGCCTAATCATTTTATGACTTCTTGTTTGACTCAGGCTAGCTGGGATTTCAGGACTATCCTCAATGCAGAAGAGCATAAAAGGTTGAAAAAACAGTGGACTACCTATGCAGCTAACAAGATGAGAAATTGGAGAACAACTGTGTGGAATAGGTATACCCAACCTTGCAATTCTTTTTATTTTTTTTAACAACTTTCTTAATCGTATGTATGTTCGAACAATTTTTTTTCCTACAGGTATGTAGTCCTACGCCACAAACAGCCCAAGGACCCTGGCAATCCTTGGGATATGTACAGATGGCTTGATGAGAAAGAGTGGGACATGTTTGTTGAGTTCAGATCAACAGAAAAATTTAAGGTACATTTTAAATTTATTTTTAGACAGATGTTTACCCTTGTGATGCTTTTTCCTTACATAACATTGATTGGTGTTTTTGTTCTGAAAATTTTCCAAAAGGAACTGAGTGAAAAGAACAGGAAGAATGCCAACAAAAAGCTATACAGACACCGCACAGGAAGTGGAGGATACCGAAAGATCTACATTAGGAAAGCAAAGGAAATGCGCGAGAAGGAGATCCTGAAGAGAATAGATGAGGGAATGACTCGCGAAGAAGCGGAGGACTCGGTCAGGGACATGGTTTTTAGAGTTGACAGATCAATCATTTTTCTGGAGGCCAACATGTGTAAGGACAGATCGTACTCTGAAGACTTTGTTCGAGATTTTGCTGATAAGATTGTAAGTCATGTGTGTTTTTCTAACAACTTATGATGTCTATTTTTAATATTTTTTAACTTCTTTTTTTATGATGGTCAGTTGGATATGAACAGACAAAAAGAGGAGGGGGAGCTTATTATCGAGGGCCGTAGGGACATTCTATGTATTGTCACAAAAGTAGATGATAAACCTGGCAAATGGAGAGGCTGCCCAGGTACGGCGAAAATTGATTTCGCCCTCCCAGATTATGTCAAGTTTAGAAATCGCCAAAGGGAGCAGGCACGTAAGAATAAGGCAAAGGCTGAACCTTCAGAAGAAGATGAGGAGGTCATAGAAGCTAGGGTAGAAGACTGTTTTGATTGGATCGCACACAAGCTTGGAATGGAGCTTAGTGATGATATTAGTGCTAAACAGTACCTTGAGGAGCAGAGGTTGAAGAAGTCCCAAAGTATGCCAACAACCACTACATCACCGACAAAGATTCCACAGCCACATGGAGACCCAGCAGCTGATTTGGTATATCTCTTTTACCATTAAATCATTGATTACATTTTTTAAAAATATGGATAAAGTTTGATTTTAGTTGAGTGAGTGGCAGGGCTTCAAGCAATGCTATTTGGGTGTATTGAGTGCATCAAATAGCATTATAACGGTGGCTGCTGGACTTCTGTATGAAGGATCACAATCCGAACCAGGGGTGAAGTTAGTGCAAATCCGGCCGCCTATATTTATGCCACTAGCCAAGTTGCCAATCCCAGTAGACAATCATGATACCATAACAAGTGCAGTGGGAGTTAAATTGATGTGGCCGACCAACCTTATACATTACAACATCAAGGGTCAACAAGGACAGGCAAGTTTAAACTTCAGCTTTTCCCCATTTTAAGTTATTTTTTCATAACTCTAATCGGGATATACTACTCTTGCAGGACTCTCCTGATAGGACTGAATCGGATAGAAGCTTGGATAAAAACCCAAATGTTGTTGCTGGACCTGAATCTGAGGAGGAGTTTTCTGACTTCGACAAGGATATCGATCCACCACCGCAAGCTCCTGAAATTATAGTGCCTACTGCATCTGCTGAAGTGATTGATCCTACAGATTACAAATTAAATTGGGTACATGCTGAAACTTTTTTATTCACATGATGGGTTAGTTTTATTTTTTCCTTATTGAATATGATTAATTATATCCACTTTGATGTTTTTTTATCCTTTACATTTCAGACTTTTGCACACCACACCAGGGTTCCCGACATTAGGAGACAAGTGGTACATTGGCTCCAGGAGATGGAGGCGAGTCTGAAAAACATAGACAGCTACTCCATTCGAATGCCAGAAGAATACTTTGGAGATGGAATGAGAGATTTGTTGTTTCCTGTGGACGAGGCTGTCAAGTGGATGAAAGATATAGATTATAGAATCAAAGTCTGGATTACGGGATGGCAAATGGATATGTGGGGAAGGTAATCTTATCTATGAATCCATGTAATATATTAGCTCTACAGCTTTATATTTAGTCTGTAATCATGTTTTCTTGTTTCAATTGAGTGTTTAACAGTTTGGTGGCTGGGAAACAAGAGCCAGAGGATCGCAAGCGAGTTCATATCATCAGCACAACCACATCCTTCTGCGCTCATACATTGGAAAATGATTCCTTCAAAATTGTTCCACAAAACGTTGTCAAGGTCATTAGGGAGAAACCATCAAGGTTATATATCATGCCTCTCTGTAGAAAGTAAGCACATTAAAGCTCACTCTTTCAATATTTTTTATTCTTCAGTCACTATTTTCTCACATTCATTCGGTGTTGCATTTTCTTAGGCTCCATTGGATCATGATCATCATTGTACCCGAGGAAAGAGTTTTTTACTGCATTGATCCAGCCGGAAATGGAATAACCGAGTCCTGTAATTCTTTTCACCATAAATTGCTCCTATGGTAATTTTTCATAACATTACATCACCACAAAAATTCCTTATTACACCAAATTTCACTACTTGTATATTTTTAAATCGATTTATTTTTCATTACAGCATTTCGGCAAAGTATGACTTTGAATTTCGGAGTGCTGGAACCTCTTCTCACAAAAACTGGACAATCACAAACATTACAGTGAGTACACAAAAATTCTCATTCCTGGCAATTTTTCAATCTTTCTATTTTTTGACAATCCACTCATGTATGTTTATATATTTATTCCATGACCAGCACAAAAAGCAGCCTGGAAGTTGGGAGTGTGGGTATTACAATATGCTTTACATGGAGAAAATTGTTCTATTGTATAAAGGTGTTGATATACATGAGGTCAGTACAGCACTATTTTTTCCCCCTTCATTTTCGTTACTGAGTTCTAGGCTTCATAGTATGTCCTTCAAATTTCCATTTTTGTTATGTCAACTCACCTTTACTGGATGTCTAAATTTTATGCATTTTGTGTGCTCAAGGTCTTACCGGAGGATTCGTCTGCCTACAACATGCCATTAATCGAAGGAATGATCGACACCTTCTGCCTTTTCCTCTTGGATGCAATCGCCCCAGTTTGTAGAGCTCAACTCCTACAAACAAGGAAGAGAACTTTGTTTCCTCCACCACCAGGGGCAGTAATACATGACATATGAGCAACACTAGGTAACTAGCTCATATTTTTGACAACTGGATCATATTTTTGACAACTAGCTCATATAGCCCCTTATATTTTTGTTTTGGAACCTGTTTTGGGTATAGCTGGTCATTTTTTGTGCCAAACCGACACTTGCCTAGCTTGTAAAATGTATTGTAAACATTTCTTCTAGCTTGAACTGTTCACTTTTGCGTAATGTGAATGATGGTTTATATGATGATTTGCGTAATGCGCTTGAAATTTTGGTTATATTGGTAGCTTGAATTTGGTAGTAATATCGTGTACAAATTGTGGTGACTGTGAACAGTAAATCGCACATATTGCGGTGGCGGCAGAAAATTCCGGCTACTGTTTTGCCCAGATATAATCATTTCAGCGGTTTTTGATTTTAAAAATGTTTCAGCGCTTCGAATTCATTTTTCCATAATCAAACGTTTCAGCGGTTCAAAACATTTATTTCACCGATTCAAAATTTTAGCGGGAACTAAAATTTCGAACCAAAATCAAAGCGGGAATTAAAATTTGCATCAAAATTCAAATATTTCAAATTCCCTCCAAATCCTGTTTCAGCGGTGCGCCGTTCGCTGAAACGACTGATGGACCGGTCCAGTTATTTAGTGGGCTTTGTTTTGGGCTTCAATTTTCAAACTAACAGTCCTAAGCCCGTCGAATTTCTATTCCACCGGTGTGTACAAAATTCCGGAACCGCTGAAACATAATTTTGCTCAGTTAAAAAAAAAAGGACCCGAATGGATTGTCCAGTCATCTTGTGGACTGGTCGTCGGGGCCCTACAAAATTGAAACCGCTGAAACGCCTACTTTATGTTACACCGGTACCTATTTACACCGGTGTGGGAAAAGGGAGAAACCGCTGAAACGACCTCCCAAAAACCGTTGCTATAGCGTTTTTTCCTGGTAGTGTTATATAATGCCTTTTGTTTGTAGTAATAAAACTTCTTATTTCACCCTTTATTAATGATTTTTCAAATTTTAAATACAACTTATGACAGAAGTTATATACTAGCACTCAATTAATTAATTTTTTATAGTACATGTTACTTACTTTTTAATTTGACTCACAAACTGTACAAATTGACTTTTTTTAATTGAACACAAATTTTTTTGACGATCAATATCTTTATATATGTATAATTATGTATGATGAAATTTCAATATTATGAAAGTACATGTTACAACGAATCTAACAAAACCTCATACGACCATATTTGATTACTAATACTAGTTCAATTTAAATGTTGAAAATATTCAATTTTGCTGGGACGGAGGGAGTAGTTTGAACCAAGAGGTGCTACTGATGATTCATGAACCGTTTAATATAGTGAATATATCAAGAGGTGTTACAGAGGTGCATCCTATTTAATATAGTGATTGATACATGAAACGTTTGCTATATGAATAGAGTATTACATATTAATTGGATTTTTTAATAGTTGAAACACTGTTTGATATGTAACTTCGTTTTCATGTGATCATGCCAATATTGTACTACTTCGGACATCACAATCGAAACCAACTATTAGCATTAGGGTTAACAAAAGTCGTCGTTGACCAGGCAAATCCAAATTTGAGCCCCCACCCAACTCAATAAAACTTTTCAACGTATATATAAAGTCAACAAAGTCTGCCTTGTTTCCATGCACCATTTCCATCCAAGATTCCAAGTGCCCTACTGCAGCCTCCACCACTCCCTTCCCACCTCCATTTTACGCTTATAAAAACAAGCCCACTAAACAAACAATAATCATCACAAAAATGGCACATTTCTGTAATTACTATTTTCTCCTCTTGCTAGCAACAATCTGCATTTCCTGCAGAATCCACGGAGCTGTGGAACCAGTACCGAGGTGTCATCCAACATCGACGCGCTTTTACCGCAGCTCGTTACAGGGACGCTCCGAAACGGCTTCACCACCGCCTCAGCCGGCGGCTCGACGGCTCAGGTCTACGGCTTGGCCCAATGCAGGGGCGACGTGAGCCGTGACGACTGCGCCAACTGCATTCAGACCGCCGCGAAAGACATCCGAAACCTCTGCCCGAAACAATCCGACGCCAGAGTGTGGTACGACTACTGCTTTCTCCGGTACAGCATGGAAAATTTCGCCGGAAAAACTGATATTTCGCTCGGAATCATTTTCTGGAACGTCGAGAATGTTTCGGACGCTGATTCTTTCAACAAGAAGTTCAAATCCTTGACGGACGAGGTTACTTCCCAGGCTGTGAAACCTGGGAGCAAGGGACTCGGCAAAGGAAAGAGTGATCTGTCCAATTTCGAGAAAATCTATGAGCTGGTTCAGTGTACGAGGGATTTGTCGCCGCTTAACTGCGGTCAGTGCTTGGCGGCGGCGATCGGAAACTACGACGGTTACTGCAAGGACAAGAAGGGATGCAGGGTTCTGTACAGTAGCTGTATAATACGTTATGAGCTTTATCCCTTTTACTTTCCTCTTGATGCCACCGAAACCCTAGGACACGTGCCGCTTAAGAACTACGGTTCTGGCCACATTTGATATTCCACAGCATTTGCAGAACTCATGAGCTGCATGTGATTCAATAAGATTTTCTGATTTTTCTCTTTAAATAATATTGCCTTTTGTTTTTAGTAATAAAACTTCTTATTTCACCTTTATTAATGATTTTTCAAATTTTAAAAACAACTTATGACAGAAGTTATGTATAGTACTAAATTATAAAATATAAACGGGCTCTCAACATCTCAAGAAACCTCTTTGGTTATAAGTTTTAAATATTTTTAGAAGCAATCCTATCAGAATAAACATAATCAGAACAACTATTCTAAACAGAATTGGATTTACCGTATTTATAAATCAAAATACAATAGGACTAAGATTCAATTTCAAATCTGATTCGGACTTGCCCAAAAAACTCTTACCTATTTAAAGCGATGTGCGAGGCTCCTAGCTCACAATAAAACACAACTTCTCAATAATAAGATTAGAGTTTCTTTCTCAAAAAATCCATTTTAGAGATTCCCAATTACGATGAGTGACGGGAAATTGATTGTTGATGTAGAGCAGGGATGGGAGCCCGTACGGGCATTCATCACGAAAATGGAGAAAAGTGTTTTGAACGTTGAAGATTATATGCAAGCTCACTCAGCCATCTACAGCATGTGTATCCAAATTTCACCTTATGACTTATCTCAGCCGCTGTACGACCGATACCGGGAGACTGTAGAAAACTACCTGTCTTCCACGGTGGTGCCTCTTCTGCACGAAAAGCACGGTGAATACATGTTGGAAGAGCTTGTTCAAAGATGGTCCAACCATAAAACCATGGTTCGATCGCTATCGATCTGTTTCAGGTACCTTGACCGTTTTTTCATTCCGAGGAGGAGCCTTCCCACACTGACTGAAGTTGGACTCACTTGTTTCAGAGACATGGTGTTGAATGAGCTGAATGGGGAGTTGGTCGATGCTGTTATAGACCTCGTTGATCGGGAACGCGAAGGCGGCCAGAAAATCAACAGAGGTTTGTTTAAGAGTGTTGATGATGTTGTATCACTCGTCAATGAGGAAAGTGGAGGTGAGAAAACTCACGGGACTTTACTTAATGAGGTTGCGGGTGCTTTTGTTGAGGTTGGAGCCCTCATTGATGAGGAACGTGAAGCCCGCAAGGTAAAGGAAAAGATGTTGAGATCGGAGAATGACTATTATTCCAACTCTACAAATTACGCCTACAAGTTTTGCATGGGACGTTTAAAATATGATTCATATTTTACAATGGATTGAATATTGCCAGATGAATTACGAACTGGTTATTGAAAGAATTAGGAATGGGTTAAAAAAAGACTTTTGTAAGGCTATTGATTCCTAGTATATAATAAAAACTTTTTAGCTAACTCACTAACAGATTTTACAAAGTCGAGCCCCATAGTGTACAACAGTCGAGCCCCATAGTGTACAACAGTTCATTAGAACTCCTCCCTCTCAGAGTTTCCTCTCTTTCCTTTATCAATGATTTCTAGGACGTTGATTGAATGAAAGAAATTTATTTTCAAAAAAAAAAAAAAAGAGCTAGCTATTCATCGATTTACAAGTGCTAGATTTTGGATTAAAGCTTAGGGAGGGAGCGTTTAATAGTAGGGCTGTAAACGAGTCGAGCTCGAACAGACTGTGTTCAAGTTCGTATTGCATGTTCGTGATCGAGTTCGAGCTCGTACGAGTTGAGATATTTTAGTTCAAGCTCGATTCGTCTGACTTTTATAAAGTTCAAGCTCGACTCGTTTTATCGAGTTCGAACTCGAACTCGAACTCGAGCAGTCGAGCTAGTTCGAGCTTGTTAAAGCATTAATGAATAAAATTTAATTAATTTATATAAAAATTCTATATAAAAATTCTATTCGACCTACTCGATGAACCTATAGAGCTGGCTCTTATGAGTTCGAGTTCGAGCTCGTATATAAACGAACGAGCTCGAGTTCGAACTGGTCAAACCAAGTTTGAAAATGAACTTTCACCAAGTTGTTCGCGAGTTGTTCACGAACGATTTAGTTCATTTACACTCTATTTAATAGGGGATTACTAGTAAAATCACAATAATCAATAAAATAAAAACAACTTAAAGTCAAGCCTCTATTCTGCCAAAGACGAGCACGTCTAAGAAAGCTTGGTTAATCATTTGATGTCCGATGATATATGCTCCTCACGTATTACCGCTAATAACATTGGTACCAGTATTATATAATTATTATAATGCTAGAAAAAATCATTTTAGGGAGCTTCTATTCTCTCCTTCACTTCGATTTTCTTATGTCAAAGTAGATAAAACGATCACATACGTAGAAGTATTGACAAAATTTAGTTTGATGCATACCTCATTGTCACAGACTAAGGCTTGTTTGCTATAGCTTATTTCTTACAGAACTAAAATGAACTGAACTGAACTGAACTGAATTGAACTAAACTGAGCTGAAGTGAAAATTAATGTATTGAAAAATGAAATCAGCATGACTGAATTAACCTGAATTTCATCAAATTACATTTTCAATGAATTGAACTGGACTGATCTACAGATAAGCTCGGGCAAACAGGGCCTACCTAGCCCTATTTTAAACAGAATTGGATTTACCTTATTTATAAATCCTAACCAATTAGGATTAAGATTCAATTCAATCACAATACCCAATTTCAAATCTGATTCGGACGCACAACAAACTCTTCCCTATTTAAAGCGATGTGCGAGGCTCCTAGCTCACAATAAAACACAACTTCTCAATAATAAGTTTAGAGTTTCTTCAAAAAAAAAATCCAGTTACGATGAGTGCCGGGAAATTGATTGTTGATGTAGAGCATGGATGGGAGACCGTACAGGCATTCGTCACGAAGATAGAGGCGACAAGTTCTTAAAATTTGATATCACCAATCCAACAATTTCAATGGATGAGAGAATATTCCTAACCCCTACACAAAAAGTCATGAATAATGACTTTTGTGGTGAGTGTAGTCGATATGTGAGATTACTGAGATTTTTTTAAACCAACAATCTTTCTGTATATTTACTAAAGCCAAAATCGTTGTCTATATCTAAAATTAAAACCTTCATTTTTCTGAGTATAGCCATCTCCCAGATGCTCCAAAATAGAGTATTGGTTCAATTAAAATGAGAATTATCAACCTGAAGCTAGGTAGAAACCCATTGAATTTGGTATGTGGCCACCGAAAGATAACGGTATTTTTGGTTGGTTGGACGGTAAAGTATCTATAAATAATACCACATACCGAACTACTAGACATAACCACATATTTCTCTTTCGAAAATGATAAGAGGATGTTGCTTCAAAGGGTAGAGAAAGTCACAAAAGCAAACTAAAAAAAATTAAAAAACAAAATTAAGCTGATAAAAAACTATAGAATAATATTAAAATATTAAAGAGTCCTTAACTCGCGATCTGGCGGAAAAGGGACCAGTCAACTAGAATATGGTGACGGTGACACATGTGCCAAGTGTAATCATACACCGGTGCTCTAGTGGCGCATTCACCACAACGACGACGCATGGTTGGGTGCGTATGGCTGCGTCGGCACGTGGCTGATTTGGTGGCGCGTGACCGGCACATCTTACATCAAATCAACCATTTTTCAGGTAGATCCAAAGATCTCCTTGCAATATGGATGGCCAACGGTGGTAATTTGGTGAGCACCATTGAATCTGGATCGCCAAGTATTGTCAATGATCTGGTCACCTACGGAAAAGGGCACTTGACCATTTATTGGTGGAATGTCTAACAATGGAAAAAAGTTTTGCCGTTTATACAGAATCTACAAATGACGCCTACAAGTTTTGCATGGGACGTTTAGAATGTAATTCATATTTTACAATGGATTGAGTATTGTCCGATGAATTACGAACTGGTTATTGGAAGAATTAGGAATTGGCTAGAAAAGGATTTTTGTAAGGCTATTGATTTCTAGAAACCAAAACTTTTTATCTAACTCACTAGCATATTTTATAAAGTCGAGCCCCATAATGTACAACAGTTGATTAGAACTCCTCCCTCTCTGAGTTTCTTCTTTTTCATTTATCAATGATTTCCAGGACGTTGTTATTGATTGAATGAAAAAAAATTATTTTCGAAAAAAAAAGAGCTAGCCTTCCATCGAATTACAAGTGCCGGATTTGGGATTAAAGCTTAGGGAGGGAGCGTTTGATAGGGGATTACTTATAAAACCACAATAATCAATAAAATAAAATAAAACTTAAAGTCAAGCCTCTATTTTCCCAAAGACGAGCACGTCTTAGAAACAGCTTTGTTAATCATTTTATGTCCGATGATGCTCCTCACGTATTACCACTAACTAGGTAATTTACACCGTGCTGGTATTTACACCTTCAAATTTAAACACGGAAGTTTGAAAAAATATAATTAAATTTAAATATCAAATTTAAGTTTTCATATTGAATATAAAATATGACTTTTAGAAGATCGCACTCTTTATTGAAAAGTTTAATTTTATTTTCTAAATATATTTTTTTGGTTTATTTTTGTTGGTTTTTATCTGATAGTCTTTTTGAAGTTCTGGAACTATCAATATAATTTAAGCTCAAATGTGAAATGTAAAAATAAATTATATAAAAATGTATACTTATAAATTAAAATATAAGTAGCTAAATCCAAATGTACACTATTTAAATTAAAACGTACTTATTTTTAAATATTATATTAGTTGGTATTCTAGGAGATCAATACTACTAACTCTAATTACCTGCCATTTTCAATTTTATTGTAACTTTTAGGCAATTACTTATCAATTTTATTATCATTTTCAATCATAACTAAATTTACATAAATTGAGTACAACGAAAAAATGTAGGCAATGTAATGAATAATTTGTGAAAAAATATAGAATAATTACCACCTTATAGCAACGTCTAGCCATTTTTTATATATGCTTTATGTTAATATATGATTAATTATATGCTTTATGTCAAAGACAATGTTTGATTTTGCCATTGGTCAAAATGCAGGACTTCACTAAAGAAAGTGGAACCGCGTTGAATGTCCAAAAATCTTGACAGAAGAAGCATTGATCTTGATCTCCCATCTAAAAATTGTATTCACACACAATATTATGCAACAATTCATCAGTAGTTACTTCTTAATCTTAATGCAGCAATTAATATAATAAATGTACTTGACATACGTATTATACAACCTTCAGTGGGCAAGTAAAAAGATTACTTGTTGAACATAACAAGTTGTCAATGAGCTCCTAGCAACCACTTAACTGCATCAGTAGAATAAAGACTGCAAACTGAGTTCAAGCCAAGAACTGTATCAGTAGAATAAAAATATTATCTGTGTTGAAATATATGAAAGCCTCAGATTGTAGTACTTTTCATAGTTTTAGCATATTTATACACCAAAAACCAAACAAAGATATGCATCATTCTCCAATATGCATCATTCATCACTTGCATATGGAACAGACTCAAAATATTAAATTTAAAAAAAAATCATTAGATTACACACAAATTATCTAATTCTCAGTGAAAGGGAACATAAATTTTCTATAACATGGAATATCAGAAGAACACGTGATTGGAGAGTGTGGCATAAAACTTTCGCGTTATTCCTCCCTCACAAACTTCAAAATGAAAATAATCAAGTACTACATCATGTATAATTAAAAGTCATTAGCAACTATAGAAGATGTGTTGTAACTGAATAAATGACAGCAAGGTGAAAAGATTTTGGACAAGCATTTGGCTCGTCACAGGGTATTCTCTGAGAACCTCCAGCTGAGAAATTAGAGCTTTCATCAACATACGACACTTGATCTTGAAATGTTGAGCGAGGCTGTTTCAAAGGCAGTTCTGTTTCTTCCTGCAGGCTTGAAATTTAGAAATAAAACAATCAGAAACCAAAACTTGCAGATAAAGTGAGACATGCCCGAGACATATCATTTCATCTTCTTATTTCTTGAAGCTTAAAAAATCAATTAAGCAAGAAAATGATGCTATGGGATCTCAATGAGATCTTCATTATTGATCAAAAATGTAAAGATTCAAGCTAGCTAATAGTGAACAAATGGTTTCAGTTTTCCATAATAGGGTTTCACAATTCAAATCCTGCATGGGATCTTGTCTTGCCACTTTTATAGCCATATGATATGTTTGTACCAGAAATTGATCTAGCTAAATTATGATTTAACTATAAAGATGCACTCAAGCATATTGGTTTTTCTAAAAAATTGCTTACTTTTAATCTGAACAATTTAGTTATTTGGTAAACTGCTGAGAAATTATTATTTTTGATAACATATAGTGCTTTTTATTTTTGGCAGAAAAGCATTCTCCTTCCCCATCATTTCAAAATAAGGAAGATGTACACATGCTTATAATTAAGCATAACTCTGCCAAATACAGCCTATATGATTAAGTTTTGTAAATAGAGAAAACTACAGCAATATAAACATGATGATGGATCTAAGCTTAGTTCAAGTCTGATGAATAATAAGAAGACTGAGAATGGGAATTAATGAAGAAAATACCTGGGATGTTGTGTGTTCTTAACCACTTTTTGTCCATGTGTAGCCATCACCCAACACATCCACATCGCTCAAAGTCTTGAAGCAAAATCTTGACTCTCTAACTTTCCTTCTGAACTTCACCTTCTTCATCTTTATGGATGCAACTCCCACATAGTTCTGATCCCCTCTCTTGGAGCTATTCATCACGCAATCATTCAAACATTCATTTAACTAATGTAAATCTTACAGTTGAAAAATAATCTGCCTTTAAAGTCTCTGATTTTAGTTTTACAACACAAAGTATATTTATACACCAAAAACAAAACAAAAATATGCATTGGAGGTTCACCAACAAAGGCTCCACTGCATACAAAAAGGATATTTTTTGCATCTATCTGCCTTTTAGCATCAATTAAAATAATGAATCAACCATGCAAAAGCTAATCACACCAGTACATCACCATAACCTTTGACAGCAAAATAATAGAACTCGGTGAAAGAAATTCAGTGAGACCAGTTCAAATATTTACATGATTATGGAGTTAAACATTATTCAGGCAACAATATTTCAGACTTCATCTTTTTAGTGTCTCATTACCAAAATTGGGAGAAAAGGATCAAGATTCCACAACTGTAGTTTATATAAGTCTACTATAATCAAAACAGTCTACTAAAGATCAAAAAGAGAAGCATAGGAATTTCAGCAATAGCCGAGAATGTTAGTTCTCATACCTAAAGATTTAGCCAAATATCATGAGCACAAATGTTAAGGTAACATCAGCAGCTATAGTTTGCTTCTAAATCAACACTGCATATATCAATCTATTCTGCCACTTTCAAATGATAGTTAAACTTATCTGATTCATAAACAAGTAAATAACTAACGACATTTGGTTTGTGCACATAAACAATTTGAACCCAAAGTAAACAATTTAAAGAATTAGGCATACCCTCAGTCCCATCGAAGTTGCACCAGGAATAACTTCACTTTGAGCAGATCCAACATTACATAAATCAAGATTTTGACCCATTGAAACCACAAGAAAATTAGTAAGCCATGAATTCGAGAAGGTAATCACCATTCCAACAAGTACATATGCTAAGATACTTCGTAACAAAATATGGCTTGTAATTGAAAATAACAGCGGGGCCAGAACTTACCAGAGCTGCAATCATCGGAGCTCTCTGGATAATATCACTGTCAAAATGTTGATTCTCCACTGATCAGCAAAACAACGGTTCCGATCTGGCCACTCCACCGACCAGCGAACCAACGGCCTACAATCAAGACCAATCACCAAGAAAATCTCCGATTTGGCCTTGAAGACGACGAAATTCGGATTTCTCACGACTTGTAAGCTTGGGCAGTAAATCTCCTGTTCAGGGTAGGGGCACGGGCAGGGAAGAAAGAAATAGGTCGGTGGAGACACAAGCTTCTGAACGACGTCGTTTCAGGGTTTAAGGTGCTGGAAAAACCGAAATTGCCCTTGGTGACCAAGGAAGTTTTGTTGGGCTATTCTACTTCTTTTTGATAACATTGGTACCAATATTATATAATTATTAAAATGCTAGAAAAAATCATTTTAGGAAGCTTCTATTCTCTCTTCACTTCGATTTTCTTATGTCAAAGTAGCTAGATAAAGCGATCACATACATATAAGTATTGACAAAATTTTGTTTGATGCATACACACAAACTAAGTTAGTGATAAGATAAACTTTCATTCTATAATTTAATAATATTTTCAAACAGCTAGTTTAGATACATTTATTGTCGTCTTTTTTCCAAATAGTGTGAAACTGATATTTTCAAATTTAGCACATCTATTTTCGACCTATGACTCTATGAGAACAACTGGGGAATTGATTTAGTAAAAAATATAGTATTTATATTTTGACCCATGTTTATACTATGTGCTAGAATATTTTCTGAAACATTTATAATCATATACTTTAACAAAAAATATAAAATTTAACAATATGAGTAATTTAGAAAGGAAATAGTTGTGATTGAAAATAACTTTTTTTTTTTTGAAAAATATCATTAAGAGTGAGAGTATATATGCCTATTTTATTAAAATTTCCAAAAATTCATCGGCATTTAAGACAACACGCTTCGCCCGTGATTAATGCCTTTCCCCTCTCCTGACTTCACTCCTAAAGAAAGCTCTCAACTTTTCCATTAAAAATCCAATCTCGATTGCCTTCTTCCTCCACCACATTTATCTGTTCAGTCAAACCCTCGTCAATCCCAGCTCAGCCAGCTCCGCCGCCGACCGCCGCCGTTAAAAATGGGTGAGGAAGGAGAAGGAGGCGGCCAGGATTACCTGTTCAAGATTGTGGTCATAGGAGACTCTGCAGTCGGCAAATCCAACTTGCTGTCTCGGTTCGCCAGAGACGAGTTCGACCACCACTCCAAAGCAACGGTTGGGGTCGAGTTTCAGACGCAGGTTATCGAGATCGACGGCAACGAGGTTAAAGCCCAGGTTTGGGACACTGCCGGGCAAGAGAGGTTCAGAGCTGTCTGCTCTGCTTATTACAGGGGCGCTGTCGGAGCCCTCGTTGTGTATGATATTAGCAGAAAGACTACCTTTGAGAGCATCAAAAGATGGCTCGATGAGCTCAGTAGTGAGTGTTTTCCCTTATCTCTAAAGTTTTCTTCTTTTTGCTCCTTATTTAACACATTTTTACTGTTTTTTAGTACATTTTGTGTGAAGTTGTTACCTGTTAGTTTGATTGTGTCTTGAATCAGTATTTTCCAGTGCTTGTGTTGACATTTGTATGCTGTACTTATTATATGAACAGTTGTGCTGTAAGATTAGCACAGGTTAGGTTTAAGATGATACGAAAATGGAGTTTCTAACTTGAAATATTGCATAATCTTCACCACTCCTTTTGAAGATCTTAAATTGAACGATTATGTTTAGCTCGAATGTTTATTATGTTTACCTTATTATTGTTTTTTTAATGTTTATATATAGGTTAAAAATCATGTGTATCTGTAACTTAATCCTCTCCATTGTTTGCAAACCCTCTGCAAAGACAAATTTAGTTCTTCGTATGTTGTAAACTTCCGATTCTGAGTATCCATTAGCATAATAATGGTTTCTTAGCACAGAATTTTGTCCATTCATTGTGCAATGCTTCACTTTGATGTAGCTCTCAGAGTCCTTCCTAACTGCTTTTATATCCGAAAATGTGCTTGTATTGGATACTAAAGGCTACATCACTCTGCAGTTCATACTGATACCGTGGTTGCAACAATGCTGGTGGGGAACAAGTGCGATTTGGAAGAAATTAGAGATGTAAGCACTGAGGAAGGAAAGGCTTTTGCCGAGGAAGAAGGGCTGTTCTTCATCGAGACATCTGCACTGAACTCCACCAATGTGAATGCGGCTTTTGAGGTTGTGATCCGAGAGATATACAACAATGTTAGCCGGAAAATGCTGAATTCAGACTCCTACAAGGCTGAATTGTCCATCAATCGTGTCAGCCTCGCAGATGGCACCGACTTGTTGAAGAAAAGCTCTTGCTGTTCCATTTGATCATAATTTCAAAAGCTGCATATGAACTGCTGATCTCCCTCTCTTTTACTGTCACTGGGAGTGATCTGTTTGGCCTTTGTTTTGGGGATAATAGGCTTTTAGTTTGCTCTGGACTGCATAAAATTATGCATTTTGGCTTGAGTTTAGTAATTAGAATGAGCCTTTTTTAAAATTATTATTCTTGTAATTGCCACAACATTACTTATTACTCTTTGATATGTTGCATAAACTTGCATTATGTTCTCTAAAAATAATGTCAGTGTCATAGGCTAATTCTTTTAGACAAAAATCACAAAATTAAATTATTGTCAAACTGAACTTAAATGAGTTGAAGGAACTTAAGAGTTGGAAAAAATATGACCTAAATCTAATTTTTTATTTTTAGTTCACCAGCTACTTCATGATTTTGTTTTTTGTAAAGAGGTTAGTCGGTGAAAAACTAATATGACTTTTATGTTTACACTTCAATTTTTGATATTCATTTTTTAAAATCATTTATGAACGGGGATAAATGCTGAACTTCAATCTTGTTGAACTTGGAAATTATGGTACCAAATATTTTAAATTAATATTAACTAGAAAACTTATGGCACCGCAAGCTGCAAACATCAAATATAAAACGCAGCATGTGACTTCAAATTAAAATAAATGCACAGACATAGCCGGTAGTTGACGTAGGACGGTAGGAGAGGACTTATAATTACTATGTTCGTACACACTCGTAGAAATTTAAGTTGATAAGAAAACATCCAAACTGCTTTCAAAAAATTATCAAAGTTAACACATAATTCTTTTCAGAATACTAAAAAGTTAACAATCAATGTGAAATTTCAGAATACTCATATTACACACAAACTAAATTCAGTGAATTGCTTTTATGTATACAACAATGATAAAGATAATTAGAAAATATAATAAAGTTTTGCTTATTGTATGTTCTCTTAAAATGATTCGAATATCATTTCAAATCAGTACAACTCAATGTAATAGTAAAAATTATTGGCGCCTAACTATTGAACATACTCGTAAAAATGACACTTTTTTAATGTCATATTATGAGTATGATCAATTTAATTCCAAAATTTCCAACTCAAAAATACAATGCATATCTAACGATACCTTCACCAAGCTAGAGATCCAAAATTCCATATGCAATCACATTCACACCAATCAAATACAATCACATTCACACCTTTGACTTTCTGGCATTGGCAGAGAATTGATCGTAGTTATCCCAATCCAACAGCTATACATTTGATCTTGAGATCCATAATAACCACTTCTAATTTGACCATCGCATTGGTGAAATTTGTTTGTGTTGAGAGAGAAATACACAATGGAGTCTTGAGAAAACTTTTAAAGAAAAGGGTTAACACTAATACATGTGTGACAACATTGAGAACATACTAGAACTTTTGTATACTAAATCTTGAGAGGATACTAAAACACTACTATAACACAAGAGAATTGTAACTTATAAGTAGCAAAGGCTAAGGGCAAAATATATTTCACGAAATAAAAGGAGCAAAATTCATCCTAAGCAGCTAGTTAAAAACTAGCTTTTAACTAGCGGATATAATATACTATGAACACAAAATTCAGCACTACACATCCACCAATCTCTTCACAAACCAGTCATGGCTTCCTCAAAGCTGATGCTGCACCCATGACAACTGCAAATACAATGCCCAGACCAGCTCCAAGTGAAGCACCAACAGCTGCTGAAGTAAAAGAGTTTCCCTTCTGAGCTTCTTGATTCATTTGCGCAATAATTGCACGAGTACGAGCCAATTCTACAAAAAGCCTATCTCGTGCGAGCTCCTGGCAGAGTATTTAAGAATGAAGCTTTGTCATCTGAGCTAATATTTTACACAGCAAAACAAGAAGAAGGTAGATATTGTCTATACCTGAAAAGCTTCTTCCTCGTGCTTTCTGAGGACGTCATGAATGAGTTGGCAGAAAGCAGTCACGCCCTCAACTGGGAGGATAGACGGTTTCTTCTGAAAAGGGTTCCAAGGAAGATTAATAGGAGGAAATCGTAGCATTCTGAATCCTTCCTTCTTATTAGAGTCCTTTTCATCATCATCCCAAGATACAGGAGCACCAGTAGGCATGATGTATGGACATGAATTGATGACTGCAGTAGTGCTCTGAGATGCCTGATACGCCTTTAGAATACCATCTATAGCTGCTCTTTGCTGGTTGGCACTCACTGAAAACTTATTTGTTATACCTAGGACCCAAGGTATTCCGAGAGATTTAGCCTCGTCTAGAAGAAGCGAAAGAGCAGGCTGTTCTCTAGATGAATCTGGATGCTTATAACGAGGTACTCTGTGAGACAGGTTGTGCACAAGAACAATCAAATCAGTCTTCCTACTAAGATCTCGAATTCCCTTCCAGAGGTCATCCCTGAAACGAAATGCCTCCCCAACTAAATTCTGCACCATAAAATAAACATGACAACCTTAGAATCGGTCATCTAGGTGAACAGCTTTGTAATGTAATCGATGGTGTTGTTCAGTTCCACAACTAACCTGCAAATTTACTGCTGATGTATCTGAATAGCACAAGCCACCAGTAATACCTTCCTGAACATCAACTTCTAAATCATCAGCATTGCTTCTCCTCGTTCTTCCTTGTTCTAGAATTGCATTTAGCAGCGAGGTTTTACCAGCCCCCTGCACCAAAACGGCAAAAGAAAATCAATTTCCAAAACAGAGGAACCGAAAAATCAGAATAGTACAGGTTAATAATCCTTGAAGTCCACAGCATCAAATATACCTCAAGGCCAACTAGTCTAACCCTGCGAGTTCTGACGTGAACTGGTTTGGAGATGGTTGAAAAATCGGTAGTGCAAAGTATAGTAAAATCACTTAAATCATCAGGCCGAATAGAACTCCCTTCACCAAGAGCTGAAACAGTTTGATTCAACTTTAAATCAGCAGAAATGGAATTAAGAGAAGAGAACACTGGCACTGAAGTCTCCTCCACCAGCGGATGCTTTGGAGGATTTTTCAATGGAGGCCCAACAATTATCCTCATCTTCTGTATCTCTGGTTGCAATCCATGATTCTGAGTGTAACTTGGAGGGGAGGGAAACGAGTCCACCACAGTTGAGCACCTAAATAGAAATTTTGATACAACTCACTGTTACTAGTATAGATATCATAGAGAAAGTGTACTGCCAGGGGAGAATAATATGGAACTGAGCTCGTTCAGTTCAGAACAGAATCAGTCAGCAAACAATAGCCAGCAATAGGTATGCTGTAGCAGAAAGTAGACAACAACCCCCTTTTTTCTTCTATTGGAAGATAGCGACTTTTTGAAAAATACTCATAAATCAAATCAAATAACAATTAGCCCCCAAAATCATTACAATTTTGAATTTGTGTTAGTGAGGATAAGAAGAATATGGTTGACCCAGCAACAGTATCAGTGGAAGATCTAGGCATACATGTTATGAATAAAAACAAGGAAAATGAATTCTGCATTCCTACACGAAATTCTCCTAAAAATCACAAAAACAGTTGACAAGAGAATCAAATATGAGATGAGGAGAAATCAGATTCATTAAATGAACACAAAATAAGATGGTAAATTCAATCATCTACAAAAAGAACAAAAGAGATTACCACTTTCCAGCAACTCGGGCTCTGATCGTTGTGCAAGAATGTAACCCATAGCCAGAAATATCTACTTTTAATGAGTCAGCATTCTTTTCACATGGAACTCCATTCCATCCAAGCGGAACAATTGATGTAGCTGCATGAACAATTGGAGTCTCGACTATATGCCCAAGCTGAATAGTGCCAGCTGTGGAAACACCCAACCACCTTTGCAAATGGGGAAACTGCTGCATTTGGTCCACCACGGAAAAGGATGAGTCACTGTCACTCATGCAGAGTTCATATATTCTGCAATACAATGAAAGATTAGTATCATAAGTACATAGCACAGACCATATACAACAAAATAAAATTAATTGAAATTGCACAAAATAAATTTGAGAGAAAACGACAGATCTTTTATTTCAATAATGAAGCTTCTATCGATCATATCCCACCATTGTTTCTGGTTAAGATTTATAATATTCGTTATTGTCTCTTTCCAAGTTCTTTTAGAGTTTTAGGTCATCCTCTTCTCCCTTTTAATTAGTATTTGTGGTTCCTTTTGTCTGAATATCTCATCAGGGTTTCTAATAGTCTCCTACTTAACTTCAAAAATATCTTAAACTCTCATTTTCTCATGTACTGCCAGTACTGGTGCACTCCTACATAGTTTCTAATAATTTCATAATGTATTCTTTTTTCCTCTTTTTTTTTTTTTAAGTTTCATTATTTATTCTATAGAAACAACTTAAACTTTCATTTCGATTTGAAACTTCCTACTCATGTGGTAACTATAAGAGTTAAAGTGCCTTGGTGGGCAAAACAAAAAGAATAGAAATGACAAGAGGTGCCATTTGGTTGCCCTGTAGATCAAACAGATGAGCTAATACACAAAGCACAAGATACCTTAGGAATCTGGATCTGTATGATCGCATTGAGTGTGACTGAAATCTTTCCTTCACTTCAGCAAGGACTGATCGGACCTGAAAATATCTTGGCCATAAGAAAGCAACCAAAATAAGAACTTTCAAATGCAGTAAGGCAAATTTATTTCAGATCAAGAGGTGATAGAGAGAAGTAAAGGAAACTGTAGGAATTAGGGAATGAGAAACCAAATTAAAGGAACAGAAGGACATACTGATGTCAATTTTGAGTATTCTGAACTAGACAGTGATTCCACGGATGAGTTCCCCAACAGGTAGAGCTCACCAAAAGGCACATACGATGGCAAGGCAGGTAATTTTGTCCATGTCTTTTTGTTCCCATTGTTTGTATTAGTTTTACTTGATAGTTTTCCAGTTTTCACTTCACCATCCACATCATCATCAGTAACAGGCAGTGGCCGGAGAGAGATGCCATCCGAATCCTCTTGGATTTCAAGAGATTGGGGGGAGCTAACTAGAGCTTGAGGGGTACTAACTTCATTAATTGAAGATACAGCTCCAGAATCAACAATCGGAGACTTATCAGCAGGATCTACTTTATTCCCTCCATACCAAGAAACCTGTTTCTTAACACTCTCAAGAGGAACAAGTCTCGCAAGCCTCCATAAGGAGGTCTGGACTGGCCCCAAACCAAGGACCAATTTCTCCCCTTCATTATTTTTTGCCTTTTCCAATTTTTGATTTTCCAAACCCTCACCAAGTTTTGATGGCAATGGCGAAGTTCCAGCATCTAGGATTTGGACAGACTGTGCGTTATTGTAATGATGAAAATATGCAGGAGACAAGATGCGAGGCACCAGATCCTCTGGGATGCAGTATGTTTTGAAATAATTCTTCCAACCTTTTGTATTTACATAGCTGAAAGCAACATGTTGCAGCAGTTAATGCCATTGTGTTGCTACAGAATGAGAAATGATAATAAGAGATTTTTCAAACAAAAATGAGATATATGATTGATATAAAACCTACTCTCTCAAGGCGGCATTTCCAACAGGAGGCTGAGAAAATGTAATACACTTCACTTGAACCTTTTCATGTTCTTTCGATGAAGCGGCAATAACCCTCAATATAGCAAGTGTGGCTAAGGCCGCCACCTATGTAGAAAGGAGCTCCTAATCAGCAGGTTTCATGGAAATGGGACATAAATTGCAGATTTCAATACAGGTTCAACATGACTTACAGCTCCACCAAGTGAGTGTCCACACAGAACAAGTTTTCTTTTCTTTTTCTGAGCAAGTCTATACAATTCTAAAGCGGGTATTCCTTTAGCACGAGCCATAAAACCCTATGAATCATGGAATAAATAGTCATTCATCTTGAAGATATATGTATTCAATTTTAAAAACAAAAGAAATAGAACAAAGAGACTTCACACCCTATGAACAGCAGGTTTAGGGCCCACATTCGTTTGCTTTATCATCGGCTCAGCCATTATTGTGGGATTCTCCCCAGTACTTCGTTGACTACTAGGTTCAGCAAATTCTGTCCCTGGAGTGTTTTCCAGATCATTGTCATGGAATATGGCACCTTGAAATATATTTGCATCAGCCATGACATCCCTTTGTAACAGAAAGGAGGGAGAGAAATATAACATAATAAAGATATTATTTTTGGAAAAACAAAAAATAAATGCTGAAAACAATTAATATAACAAGATATGGACTTCACTCTTACTTATACTCCTTGGTACCAACAAAGGAAGCAAACAATGTATCTCCAGCTTCTGCTAGCAAATACCTGCAATGAGATTGTAAACTGGACCTCATTACAAATTCACTTTAGTAACATACAATTAAAAAAGCCAGCCCTGCTAACCGATCCACGAAAAAAGGGAGGAAAAACATTCCGAAGAATGCTACATACAACTATACAAGCCAAACCTGTTAAGGCATCCAAACAGCAAAAGAGATTCCGAAAAATAGTAGTAACAAAAAACCTTAGATATAAAATTACTGCCACTATGCTCTGTATGTGATTTTTTTTTTTTAAGTCTGTCCTGATGAAAATTGCCTTAAAAATAAACTCAGTACATATGTAGACACCCTCACATGTAATGTATCTCTATTTTATCCTACTTTATTTCTAATCATTTCAAGTTCCTGTTACACAGTATGATAATTTCCCAACCACGAATAAAAATTAAAAACGTATTCAACAAGTACCTGTGGGGAACATGATCTGCTGAAGGCTGAACACGTTCCAAGGAAATAACTTGATCTCCAAAATCTGCCTTAAATATGTTTGCTGACCTGACCACTTCAGAGGCAGGTCTCTGCTCACAGAAAAAGAACGAGAAGATTATTCAGGTTACAGAACAATAAGACCAGCTTAAAACTAGTTAAATTTACACAGAACAGCCTAAAAGTACAGTCCTTGCAGAATAGTAACATTGCAAAAACAACAGGTGAAAGACATCATTAAGAATTTTCACTATAGTAAACGTTGATAATGTTTAAGCACTCCGGAAAATCTTTCTATTGCCAGTTGTTCATGTACAACGCACTCAAGAGGCAACATGTCCTCAATGCTCATTCTGCTGCAAACGGAGCAGCAACAACACAAAAGAAAATCATATAATTCCATACCAATTTTCTTCCTACAACATAGGATGATATTACTACATTCACTAAAATAAAATCTTTCCGAGTTTTTTTTTAAAAAAAAATCTTTATGCAGAAAGAATACCCATTTCTTCCACAAGATGATATTGTTTGAGGATTTTATATCAACTTCAATTAGAAAGGTGATAACTATTACAATAATGGTGAGACAAAAGAAGTGAAATTACTCAAATATTTTATCAAAAAAAGAAAAGGTGGAGAAAACAATGACCTTGTAAACACACTCGGAGAGCACCATGCAGCACAAAATGTCCTGCAAATCGGCGACGGATTCCGCCTTGAGGGCGTAGCAGAGATCCTGAAGCTGCTTCTTCCGGCGGGCAACTTCCTCCTCTATGCGCCTGCGCTGTTCCCGGCCGTGGGCCCAGGGCCACCGGACGGCCATTGTTGGCCAGTGCCAGGTGACCTTGAAGATCCTGGTGCGCTGGTCTCTGATCCATGACTCCACCCTATGGTGCAGGGACTCCATCATCCATCTATCGAGCCCTAATTTTGGGCGGAGATCGGTGGATAGATTCTTGCTGATGCTCAAAATTTCGCGGTAATTGGGAACGGTTTTTTTTTTTTTTTAATGAAACCAGCAATTTGGCTCCCTTAACCATAAATAACTCAAAGTCTTGAAACTTTACAAATTGTTCAAGAATAACCCCAATAAGTTGGGATGAAAAAATTTGAGGTTCAAGAAAAACCCCAACTTTTTGGGATGAAAAAAACTTGGGAGTTTACAAGTACTTTAAGTCTAAAGTTAGTATTTTTTAATCGATATCTAATCAACCGATCCAAGTTAGTGTTCGACCAATTTCCCAGTCTAAACAACAAGTTTGTCACGGTGAGGATAACATTGCAAGGACCTGGTTTGGGAACGGTTTAATGCGTTAGTTAATGGGAGAGTGGTGGATTTTGTTTTTTTGTTTATCGTTGGAAAATATTATAAATGAGCATATGCATTTTATATGCTTCTGATATTCTGCCGATTCCCATCCATTTTAAGGATATATACCGAAATAGTGTAAATTGAAAATGACAAATTCTTGGGTGAGGCAGCCTCACCCATGAGGCAGGACCAAGTAACCTCTTTTTAGTGAGATTTGATGAACTGACACTGAAGTTTTGATGACGTGACATGTTTGATGAACTGGTACCGACATTTGATGAGGTGGAGTCAAGATATGATGAAGTGGTAGTGAGGTATGATGAGGTGACAGTAATTAAAATTTTCTTATTTGGCCTATGGGTGAGGCTGCCTCATAAAAGAATTACTCATTGAAAATTTGTTATATTCTTTCAAATCTAAAATAAGTGGTATTATTTTTTAAAAAAATATATATATAATAAGTGGCATTATAATGACAAATCAATCATATAATAATAAAAAGTGAATATTTATATCTTTGAAAATAAAAATACTACTTCCTCCGTACCAGCTAGATGCGCACATGAGACTTTTCACGATTGCAGATCTAGCTGGTCCAGATGGAGTAGAACATTTCACTTAATATGATATCAAGATTAAGTTGAGAGATGATTGGGTTCCCGACCCAAGTTGAGTTATTGAGTATTGTGGTGCTGATATGCTCTCTTTCCACCAAATATCTCTAGTCTGGTACTTGTCATCCCTTTGCTAAAACCAAATGTTGCTAATAAGGAAGACTCTCATATGTGTAATTATTCAACCACGTGATGCTACAATGTGAATAGCGGTTTAATGTTTGCCTATCATTCATAGGGACTTCTTCAGCTCCCTACACGGATAATGATGTGTTCATTTTTTAGCTTACCTTCTCCCTACACGTAATCAATTCCTGATCTATTGGTGTAAAGTGGTGTTTGCCTCATCGGGGTTTCGGGCTGAAGCGGTAGCTGCTCTAGCAGGTCTAGAAGTGGCAGTCAAAACTGGTTTTGTTCGATTTCGCTAGTGTGTATCCTTATGGCGAAATTCAGGAGAGCCTGGAATTTGAGTTCTCAAAATCCGCAGAGTAATACATACTTTCCATTTTGTTTTTGTTCAAAAAGTAGCTGGAGAATTAGTCTCATGATTTAGCCTTTGCTCCAAGGCTAAGTTTAATGTGAGGTTATCATGCAGGCTTCTATTCAAGGTATGAGATGAATTTGTTTTTTTTCTTTTTAAATCAAGTTTGTGTTTAGTAGGGAAAGTTTGTCTTAGCATGTGTATAATTGTTATTCAAGAATTCAAAGTATGATAGGAGAAAGTCTCTTGATGCGAGTTTTCATAGGGTCTATAACTATAAGAAAATATACAACAATACATTATTATAAACATTTGTAAATATCCTATTTTTGGTGCATATTTTCCAAATTTCTTCCATTTTTTTCTACTTGGTGTCACCCCATCATCTGTGTCATCTCAACCCCAAATCTCAAAGTGGACAATCCCTAACCTCATCCTCGGTGACCTAAACCTCAACTGCGACCCCAACCTTATTTCCATTGACCCCACCTCATCTCCCCGACGATCAAACCTCCACTGAACCCCAACCTTATCTCCGACGATTATCAAGCTCAACATCGGAGACTCAATCATATGTTTACGCCCAACTTCATTCCGGTAACACAAAACCTCGTCTCTGATGACACAAATCTCAACACTGAGGACCAAAACCTCAACACTGAGGACCAAAACCTCAACTTAAAAAGTAAATAGAAAAATGAATGAAAATAACATTATGGTAACATTAGAGATATTGATGCAATTTTCACGTGTTAAATCATGATGATTAGTCCCTCATGTCCACAATCCTAAATTTTCAGATGGATGAAACCAATGTTTGACCCAAAAGAATATATACGAGCCACGGGGACATATATTACAAATCCATAACATAACTCATTTTTTAGGGCCCGAACTTAAAGACAGGTACAACCTAGCTGAGTGTTACTGTGTGGTGGTTTGCCGATTGAGATGAAGAAGCCAAGTGATGCGGCGGCGGAGGAGAAGATGCCCATCAAAACTTGGACTCTGCAGCCGGAAAAAATCATCCCCTCCCCTGAAAGAGTACAAAAACTAGACGGTGTTGGCTTCTATTCCGATGTTAAAATCAACATCGGAGACACAATCCTTTGGCTACCCCAACTTCATTTCCGAAAACACCCACAAACATTTAAGACAACATTAGTGATATTAAAGCAGTTTACAGGTGTTAAATCGTGATTAGTCCCTCACACCCCACAAACAAAAATGTTCTAATGGATGTAACCATCTTTTTATCCAAAAGAATGTATACGGGGTCATATATTACAAGTCCATATCATAACTCATTTCCACTCGTTTTGGTTTGTAATGGGTTATGTTACGGGTGTTATTAGGGCCCAATCCTAAAGACATGTTCAACCCAATACATGTAGGAAAGTATATATATACAGTGATAAGGGCTCTCTGCTCCTAGCCGAGTTACTGTGCGGTGGTTTTCCCTAAATGGAGATGAAGAAGGCAAGTGATGCGGCGGTAGAGGAGAAGAGGCCCATCAGGACTTGGCAGTTGTAGCCGCAAAAAACCACCCCTCCCCTAAAAGAGTACAAAATATGGATGATATTGGCTTCTATTTCAAATGGGTAAACAAGAGTGTGCCAAGGATTATATAAAGGCTAACTTTGAAGAGTGTGCTAATGAGCCATTTTTGATAGCAATGTCATGGCTCGATATGTTACAAAGTTGAAGACGGATAATCCTCTTTTTGGATCAACCCTCCTTGAATATGGACAAATTGAGCAGTGGATTGATTTTGCTACTACACCGAAATTGATACGAAAATCGGGTTTTGGTTGTTTCCAAGGCTTGGTTATGGGCCTTATCTTCATCCGACCGAGGAAGCCGCTATTGCTCGTCTCAAGCGAGCACTTGGAGCGCATCATCACATGCAACCTGCTGTTGGGAATCACAACATGTTGAGAGGTATTTTTGGACTCTAGTTAATCAGCCGAAGTTTCAAAAAGTGATCGGAGCAGTTGAAGCTATTTTACCCATTTCAAAAAGGTATTTCAAAAAGTTTCGAAAATTCTGGACTCTACTATTTTACCCGTTGCTGCTCTGGTAAGACCTACCCAGCAAGAAGAAACTAGGCCCCATGTTGTTGCATCAAAAGAGGATGTATCACCCAAGCCAAAGCCGAAGAATCCTCTTAACCTCCTGCCTCCAAGTAGCATGGTATAAGATGACTGGAAAAGGCTATACTCCAACACCAAGACTAACTTTCGCGAGGTTGCCATTAAGGGATTTTGGGATATGTATGATCCCGAAGGATGCTCACCGTGGTTCTGTGATTACAAGTATGATGATGAGAACACACTAAATTTTCTGACCTTGAACAAGGTTGGTGTCTTTCTCTAGAGGATGGATCTTGCTCGCAAGTATTCATTTGGTAAGATGTTGATAGTTGGTTCTAAAGCACCCTAGTTATATGTTGAAGGGTCTGTGGCTATTCCGTGACAAGAAAATCCTGAAATTCATTATGGATGAAATTTACGACATCGAGCTCTACGAATGGAAAAAAGCTGACATCAACGATCCTGAACAGAAGGAGCGTGTGAACCAGATGATTGAAGATGCTGAGCCATTTGAGGGTGAATCTCTTTACGATGCCAAATGTTTCAAGTAGAGAGACCCTGATTGTTATGATGCCATTTGAGCGAATTGTAGTCTTTCATATTGTTAATATTTTGGCTGATATTTAAACTTTAACAAGGGTGTGTCTTATAATATTGTTGTGTTAAGTGGTCTATCCTGACAAAAAAATTAAAATTAGTTATCAATTTGCATTCTAATTTCGGGAATTTGAATACTAATCAAGATCGATTTCAATTACAACTTTGAAATTATTTATGAACTGGTCTCATCTGAAATGTTGAACTAAACTAAACATATCCTAATAAAATAAAATAAATCATACAAGATTGGAGTTACCAAATAATTATTTGAATTATTTTTGTTTGAGCCTGATATTGTTATACTTAAATTTGATCTTTTTTTGGTTTCATCTTTTATGTTTTAAGCCTGATGTTTTATTTGCTTTGATCTTTCATACTTTGGTCAATATTTTTTCACTTTATTCCCTGATCTTTGGTCATATACTTTGGTGACATGGCCCAAATAATTATAATAATTGTGTACAGTTAACTCTAATATTGTAAAATGTGATATACCTTTAGTGTAATAAGGGACCATACAGGACAACTTTCTATCTGAACTGATTTACAGTAAGTTTAACTTACGTAAACAAAGATGTTAATGTCACAGTTGGAGAAAATGAGATTTTGTTCTAGGCGTATGACAAACAAGGGTTAATTAATTAGTAGCTATTGCGTGTCAAAATAGTGAAATTTAGTTTCTAGATAAATAGCAAAAGTCAGTATAATCATAATAAACGGATTCTATTCATCTAGATATTACAGAAAGACGTCGTCCATGTGACACTATCATTTTCTGTTGGAAAGTTATTCCATCGACGGATTCTATTCATCTAGATATTACTGTTGCTCCCGATGCTCTTTCAATAAAATTTATAACCATTATCTATATGTAACCTCGCTGTCTCTCTCTATGTGTTGTTTTTGCTGATCCTCTGTGATTGACGGACCGGTTTATTTTAAACTACAAATAAATTAAACAGCATAATTAATTATAAATTAAAACACGATTTGTACAACTTGATCGAGAAAAAAAAACACATAACATGACCAAAGATCTAATCCAAAAACAATACTATTCATTTAGTCAAAATTGATCCTAAATTTGTATTCACATGTGAGATTAATTTGTTCTTGTTTCGTAATTTTATTTTCCATAGCATCAAGATTCAGCCCAAACAAAATTCTGTATTGTCGATTCAGACGGACTGACCATAATTATCCCAAATTCCAAAATTATGGCTTTATGGAACCGATATAATTAGCTCACGGCAACCCTTGCGCAATTGAGCGTTTAAATTATCACTAATATTAAAGTTGACATCTGAAATAAATAGTAAAGCAAACCAGAAAACTATATGAAGAAGCAATCATAGAAGATTCGCCACCGCCTGTCGAGCACCCAGTTCTGAGAAAGGGTGCACAGGAAACGGCGAAACGAAGAAGAAAAAGAAGTCATTCATTTGGCACCCTTCTTGACGGCAGCCTTGGTAACCTTTGCACCAGTGGGGTCCTTCTTGTCCACAGACTTGATGACACCAACGGCCACAGTCTGTCGCATATCACGAACAGCAAACCGGCCAAGAGGAGGGTACTCGGAGAAGGTCTCCACAACCATGGGCTTGGTGGGAATCATCTTAACCATTCCAGCATCACCATTCTTCAAGAACTTGGGCTCCTTCTCAAGCTCCTTTCCGGATCGCCTGTCAATCTTGGTCAGTATCTCGTTGAACTTGACAGCAATGTGAGAGGTGTGGCAATCAAGCACAGGTGCATAGCCGTTTCCGATCTGGCCGGGGTGGTTCATGATGATCACCTGGGAGGTGAAGCTAGCAGCTCCCTTGGCAGGGTCATCTTTCGAGTTGGAAGCAACATAGCCACGCTTGAGATCCTTCACTGCAACATTCTTGACATTGAAGCCTACATTGTCACCGGGAAGTGCCTCGGTGAGTGCCTCGTGGTGCATCTCCACGGACTTGACCTCGGTGGTCAGACCAGTTGGGGCAAAGGTCACAACCATACCAGGCTTGATGACACCGGTCTCAACACGGCCGACGGGCACGGTTCCAATGCCTCCGATCTTGTACACGTCCTGAAGGGGAAGCCTGAGCGGCTTGTCAGAAGGCCTCTTGGGCTCGTTGATCATGTCAAGAGCCTCGAGAAGAGTGGGTCCCTTGTACCAGTCCAGGTTGGTAGACCTCTCAATCATGTTATCACCCTCGAACCCAGAGATGGGGACGAAGTTGATCTTCTCGGGGTTGTACCCGACCTTCTTGAGGTAGGATGAGACCTCCTTGACGATTTCATCGAACCGAGACTTGGAATACTTCGGGGTGGTGGCATCCATCTATATTAACAACACACAAAATCATATGTAATATTCAATTGAAACCCATAAAAATGTCAAAAAAAAATGAAATACTCACCTTGTTACAGCAGCAGATCATCTGCTTGACACCAAGGGTGAAAGCGAGGAGGGCATGCTCACGGGTCTGGCCGTCCTTGGAGATACCAGCCTCGAAACCGCCGGTGGTGGAATCGATGATGAGCACGGCGCAATCGGCCTGAGAGGTTCCGGTAATCATGTTCTTAATGAAATCACGATGGCCAGGGGCGTCGATGACGGTGCAGTAGTACTTGGTGGTCTCAAACTTCCACAGAGCGATGTCGATGGTGATACCACGCTCGCGCTCAGCCTTGAGCTTGTCCAGAACCCAGGCGTACTTGAACGACCGCTTGTTCATCTCCGCGGCTTCCTTCTCGAACCGCTCGATCACACGCTTGTCGATGCCGCCGAGCTTGTAGATCAGGTGACCGGTGGTGGTCGACTTGCCGGAGTCCACATGGCCGATGACGACGATGTTGATGTGAACCTTCTCCTTGCCCATGATGATGATGATGATGAATTGATGGAAGCTGCGGTGGCGGATGGGAAATTGAGGAGGGTTCTGTGTGCTTTTATACAGGTTTAGAAGATTCGAGATTTTTTTAGAAACAAGTGTAAAAAAAAAATGTTTTCCTTCTTAAACCCGTTTTTCCAGAGTTTTTCCTAATTGAAAAGTTATGCTATTCCTAAATTAAAATGTAATTTTTGTCAAAAAAAAAACAATGTTTTCCTTCTTAAACCCGTTTTTCCAGAGTTTTTCCTAAAATGAAAAGTAATGCTATTCCTAAATTAAAATGTAATTTTTGTCAAAAAAACAATGTTTTCCTTCTTAAACCCGTTTTTCCACAGTTTTTCCTAATTGAAAAGTTATGCTATTCCTAAATTAAAATGTAATTTTTGTCAAAAAGAACAATGTTTTCCTTCTTAAACCCGTTTTTCCAGAATTTTTCCTAAAATGAAAAGTAATGCTATTCCTAAATTAAAATGTAATTTTTGTCAAAAAAAACAATGTTTTCCTTCTTAAACCCGTTTTTCCAGAGTTTTTCCTAAAATGAAAAGTTATGCTATTCCAAAATTAAAATGTAATTTTTTTCAAAAAAACAATGTTTTCCTTCTTAAACCCGTTTTTCCTAAAATGAAAAGTTATGCTATTCCTAAATTAAAATGTAATTTTTGTCAAAAAAAAGAATGTTTTCCTTCTTAAACCCGTTTTTCCAGAGATTATTAATTTTATCGAGATTATTAATTTATCGAGAATTAATTTATAAAGGTTTCACTGTATAATGTAAATCATTATGAATTTGATATAATTATTTAAATAGCAAATGCCAAAAAAAATTTGTCCGAAGTGTTTTTTTTTCCCAAGCTGTTAATGGTGTTTCAGCTAGCACTTCCATTATAAAGTCAAGCAAAAAGTCCAAATTCTAACTAAGCAAGACTCAGTCTGAGACTTTCTAGTGTATTTCGTAAGTTGTTTCAGCGGTCCGGAATATTTTTGCGTTCCACCCTTCAATAGTGTTCGAGTGTTTTTTCGATCTCAGAAATACCCGTTTAGACAGCTGTCTAGTAGTTATTGAGTAATCAGATTATTTTGATAGTACCATTTTCATTGATTTTCAAGTTGGGTCAAAAACTGGTAAACTATACTACTTTCTATCTCAATTCAAACGACAAATTTGACTTTTAGAAGTTAAAACTTGGAAAATTTTGAATGTAATTATAAGTGTATAAATGATAAAACTATGATATGAATACTTTTATATTCATTGTAACATATATTTTTTTTTAAAATAATTTTGTTTATGTTTCTATTATACATAGTTAAGATATAATTAACAGTCAAACATGATAAAAAACACGTGAAAAAGTTAACTTTGCAATTTAGTACGCACATTCATTATTGTATGCGCATATTCACTATACCACCACGGCTAGCTAGGAAGGAAAGTAGCCCACACGCCACCAAGACATGACGGACAAAGGTCGGAAGAGAAATGGTAAAAGCCTTTGCCATATATAAGAAAGTGGTGGAAATACCAAATCAACGTTTTTATACCAGGCCGTTTGCAAAGACTAAAAGTAAAAATAATAATAACCGCGTAGGTACCCGGCCAACATGGTTCTAACCACTACCTGTAAACCAAGTCAATAAAGTCAGCCATGCAATCTCTTCATCCTTGTTTCCTCAAACCTATAAAACAAGGTTCATGACAACCATTTAGAATATGAAAACCACAAAAAATCATCGAACAAAATGGCATATTTCTCCCAATTTTTTCTGCTCTTTCTAGTAACAATCAGTCTCAAAAAAACTGAATCCGAAGAGCTTTGGAACCAGTACTGCAACGACAACGCCAACACAAACAGTACAAATTTTTCCTCAAACATCGATATTTTTGTTGCCCCGGCTCGACACAGGAGCAATCCTCCGCGGCTACACCACTGCCTCCGCCGGAGAATCCATCGGCCGTGTCAACGGCCTCGCACAATGCCGAAGTGACGTCAGCCGCGACGACTGCTCCGCCTGCATTCAAACCACCGCGAAACAAATTAAATCCGCCGCCTTTGCCCCACCCAATCCGACGCCAGAGTCTGGTACGACCACTGCTTTCTCCTGTACAGCACGGAGGAATTCGCCGGAAAACTGGACACTTCACGAGGGGTCTTATTCAGCAACGTTAATAACGTGTCGGAAGTCAGATCCGAAACCTTCAACAAGAAGCTCAGATCTTTGACTGATAAGATAATCTCGAAAGCAGTGATACCTAGGAACAGGGGACTCGGCCGAGGAAAGAATGGTTTGTCGGGATTGGAGAAACTGTATGAGTTAGCTCAGTGCACCAGAGATTTATCGCCGGTTTCTTGCACTGAGTGCCTGACGACGGCTACCGGAACCTTTGACGGTTTCTGCAAGGACAAAAGGGGATGCAGGGTGCTGTACAGTGGCTGTGTAATCCGCTACGAGATTTATCCCTTCTTCCTCCACAATACCTTTAGATTTGAATTTGTCATACATATTTTATTTCTTTCATTGTACTTAGTGTTCTTTTGTAATAATTTGCATTGGTAGGGTACTGAATTTTTTTATACTACATAATACAGGGCCGGTCCTGGGATTTTGGGGGAAAGTAAAATTTAATATTTTTAGGGTTATAGCAAAAATATGATAAATTATACATAAAAATGCCTATAAATATCAAAAACAATTATCTATATTTAGTTCTCATAATGTATAAAACTCTATTTTGAAAGAATCAATATATTTTATTTATAAAAATATATTCAAATTAATAAAAATACTATATATTTTTTCTAAAAATGGGGCCCTTTTTTCCAAAAATATTTGGGGGTCTCAAGCGGTTGCGTAAGTTGCTTCCAAAGAGGGCCGGCCCTTACTACATTGGGAATACAGATTCTTGTTTTGAAATTCTCTACTAAGCCAAGTCAGGCAATTGATGTTTCATGATAATATAATATTGATTTTTTTTAATAGGATGTTGATGTCGATCGGTTTTCTTTATTAATATATTTTACATTTGTTTTAAAATTTATTTTTAGAATAAAAATACTTAAAATTTTTAGTTTAGTACATATTTAGAATATGTGTAATACTTTAAAAATAAATTCAAATAATGTAAAAAATCTTATTAGTTCGTACTCAAATATGGGTACATTCGCTAAATCTAATACTACGTATAAATAATTAGTTTGAAGGAATTCAACAATTAAGAAAAGTAAATTTATGAGGGATAATTAAGGATAAAAAAGATATTTTGTAATATTTCTTTGATTAAGTTTTTACAAACGCTGCTCTTTCTAGCGTTTCAGAAATTAGAGGTTTCACCAAACACTAGAAAGAGATGATTGATCAGTCAACTATCCATATTTAGCTAAAAAAACTATTGGGATTGGGAATCCCATTTACTTTTGGGAATAAATGGGAATGTGATTATATATTAATGGGAAATCCCATTATCCCAATGGGACCCAATAAATACCCAATAATTTTCCAATTAACTTATAAGAAAAATAAATTTTATTTAAATACAAACATAAGCCCATCCCGTTTTTAATTATTTGAAATGGCTAAATATGCACTTAATTGTACCTCGGCTTCACTTTCCATACAGATTTTTGAATTTTATTTCTACGTCCAAATTTTGAATTTTAATGTTCTTGCTATAATTTGTATTTGTTTTAATTGGACAAACAAAGTCACGATGGCTATGGTGATGTACAAACCAGACTACTTCCCGTGCATTTACTATATATTTACCCATATATATTTGTATATATAATTTATATATATTTTACCTATACATATATGACTACATCAAAACCACTCTTAGGCCATGTTTGCTAGAATTTATCTGTAGATCATTAATTCAACTCAGTTCAGTTCAGTTCAGTTCAATTCAGTTCAGTAAAAATGTAATTTGATGAAATTCAGGTTAATTCAATCATGCTGATTCCATTTTTCAATACATCAATTTTTACTTCAGTTCAGTACATCAAGAAATAATCTCTAGCAAACAGGGCCTAAGTCACTCAAACCGGTTTGCTAAAGATTTTCTATAGAACAATTCAATTAAATATATTTAAATTTATTTCAGTTTAGTTCAGTATATTTAATTTTTTTCAGTTCAGTTTAGTGTATTTAAATTCATTTCAGTTCAGATAAATATATTTAAATTTATTTCAGTTTAGTTCAGTACAACAAGAACTCAGTCAAATCAAATTAAATAGTTCGATCGATTTTTTGTGAAAATAATCTCATATTATAATATCCACATAAAAGTAGAAAATGACAAAAATGAAAGTCATTTGATATGTTTTTTTTTCCCTTTCTACAACTCTTTAAAGAAGTAAAATAAAAAAACCATAGTCAAGCGGAATCAAATATATATGCACATCACAAACCAGCTTGCAACAGACATATTTTCCCTTACAGGTACAATAGTGATGCTTTCCACGGGAAATTGGGATTCGTTGGGATCCCATTTCTCATTCCCAATGTTACCCAATCCCATTTAATCCCAAATTATAATAGTAATGAGAATTTCCCAACCAATAACTAATGGATATTTGGTTTCATTGGGTAATGGGATTAATTGCCCCCTCTAACTATGGGGCTCGACTTTGTAAAATCTGCTAGTGAATTAGCTAAAAAATTTTGATTTCTAGGAATCAATATCCTTACAAAAGTCATTTTCTAGCCAATTCCTAATTCTTCCAAAACCAGTTTGTAACTCATCGGACAATATTCAATCCATTGTAAAATATGAATCACTAAACGTCCCATGCAAAACTTGTAGGCGTCATTTGTAGATTTGGGATAAACGGCAAAACTTTTCCAGTGTCAGACATTCCACCAATAAATGGTCAAGTGCCTTTTCCGAATAAACCATAGCTGACCAGATCGTTGACAATACTTGTCGATCCAAATTCAATGGTGCTCACCAAATCACCACTGTTGGCCATCCATATTGCTCGGAGATCGTTGGATCTAGCTGAAAAATGGTTGATTTGGTGTAAGATGTGCCGGTCATGCGCCACCAAATCAGCCACGTGCCGACGCAGCCATGCGTCGCCGTTGTCGTGAATGCGCAACTAGAACACCGACATATGATTACACTCGGCACCTGTGTCACCATCGCCAGATTCTAGTCGACTGGTCCCTTTTCCACTAGATAGCGAGTTAAGGACTCTCTAATCTTTTAATTTTATTCTATAGTTTTTTATCAGCTTAATTTTGTTTTTAAATTTTTTTATTTGCTTTTGTGACTTTCTCTACCGTTTGAAGCTGCCTCTTATCATTTTCGAAAGAGAAATATGTGGTTATGTCAAGTAGTTCGGTATGTGGTATTATTTATAGATACTCTATTGTCCAACCAACCAAAGATACCGTTATCTTTCGGTGGCCACGCACCAAATTCAATGGGTTTCCACCTAGGTTCAGGTTGATAATTCTCATTTTAATTGAACCGGTACTCTATTTTGGAGCATCCGGGAGATGGGTATACCCAGAGGAACGAAGGATTTAGTTTTAGATATAGATAACGATTTTGGGGTTAGGAATATTCTCTCATCCATTGAAATTGTTGGATTCGTGATATCAAATTTTAATAACTTGTCGCGAAGGGAATTGAGAATTTGAGAATTTGTTGAAAAGTAGAGTTCTGATTTTCGGCTTGTCCTGTTCTACATTTTTAATACTTAAAGTAAGGTAAACCTTTTAGACCTAGTTTTCCTGAGTTTTTTGCCTAAATAACCTTATTCCTGAAATTAATTTCCAATATAACACTCTTCTAAAACTAATTCCATAACTAATGCTCTTGGACTAAAATTTAATTAGTATTAAAATTTACAAATTTTTGTTTGTTTCATTTTGGTCCACATATTTTTGTATGTTTCAATCAGCTCACATGAGTGAGGACCTTCTGCTTTTTCAGAGGATTGTGAAAGTTCCGACCCCAAAAGGAATGTGCTTTGATACCTGAAAACCCTGCAAATCATGACTTAGAATCTGTTTTGGGGGGTAACGCAAAAAGATCAGGTTATCACTAAACCAGAAACTCCAAAGTTCCCCATAATCATAAATCGGTTCCTCGTCATCAGAAACCAAAAATCGGTTCCCCATTATCAGAAACCAGAAACCAGGAGTACTGAACTTTCTGTTCCAGACATCAGACCTCGGAAAATAAAAGGATAAGCCGAGTGGTTTTCCCTGGCTTCTTAGACCGCCATGAAATTCAGTGCCAAAGGTTTCTCCATGGAATTTCGATTCATTAACCCAGTCAGTTTCGATACATACATTCATTAAGTACTACCATTCTTGGATTTTTTGGTCTATTCCAATTTCTCTAGAAGAAACCTAGCTAAAAGATTTGGGTTTGGGACAATTGAAGGCTTACAAAGTTTTCTTACTTCTAATTGGATTTAGGAGTTATTTTAACCATTTCCAATTATGATTCGGAATTATTTTTCCTTAGAATTTAAATATAAATATATTCCCCCATGATTGTATTCAACACATTTGATTTGATTTTGCTCAGAAAATATTCCATCGTACTCATAGCGAAACCATAAACGCCATGGATGTATCATCACCCAAGGCAAAGCCGAAGAATCCTCTTGACCTTTTGCCTCCAAGTAGCATGGTATTAGATGACTGGAAAAGGCTATACTCCAACACCAAGACTAACTTTCGCGAGGTTGCCATTAAGGGATTTTGGGATATGTATGATCCTGAAGAATACTCACTGTGGTTCTGCGATTACAAGTATAATGACGAGAACATGGTAAATTTTTTGACCTTGAACAAGGTTGGTGGCTTTTTCCAGAGGATGGATCTTGCTCGCAAGTATTCATTTGGCAAGATGATGATAGTTGGTTCTGAGGCACCCTTTAAAATGAAGGGTGTGTGGTTGTTCCGTGGCAAGGAAATCCCGAAATTCATTATGGATGAAGTTTACGACATGGAGCTCTACGAATGGAAGAAGGCTGACATCAACGATCCTGAACAGAAGGAGCGTGTGAGTCAGATGATTGAAGACGCTGAGCCATTTGAAGGTGAAGCTCTTTACGATGCCAAATGTTTCAAGTGAAGAGAGATTGAGAATGGTGATGGTTAGGAATTAGATATCTTATGTGCTTATTGTAATCTTTCATATTGTTAAGATTTTGGGTGATGCATGTTTGAACTTTAATAAGGGCGTGTGTTATAATGTTATTGTGTTATAAGCAGTTTTTCCTGACAAAAATAATTAAAAATTTTAGTTTACATTCTAATTTCGAAAATATGAATATTAATCAAGATCAATTTCCATAATAACAACTTTGAAATTATGTATAAAAAGATATAGTAGTGTGTACAATAAAAACTTCGAAATTGTTTCACGTTGGCACGTGTTAATATACATATTCCACAACGATGGATTTAAATGAAATGTTTAATTTAAGTAATTTCTCTGTGCATGTCCATTTTTCTCTTGCAGGTCCACATTTTACCATAATGTCCCCTGATGGAACCCTATGATTTCAAACCCATTTTTTGCCTTAACAATATTAGGGGTATTATGGTAAAAATACGGACATGCAAAAGAAAAATGGACCTGCATGAAGTAACCCCTTAATTTATAAGCTATTGGATCACACCACTCAATACCAATTGGTTTTGAGATGGAATTGTGACACAATCGAAAAAATCGAAAAGATCCGCCGGCACGAATATGAGGATCGTAAGGAAACGCAAGCGCTACTTTTCCTTGTCCCGATGTTTGGAATCAACCAGAGATTTTGATGTCCACCAAAAGAAAAGAACATAGTTTTTGAAATTATTTTTATTTGACAAAAGATGTAAAATAACATTATCTATACAAGAATCCTATAAATTGTATTATAAAATCTTAAAACTGCAACTAAAATGGTAAATAATAAAACGAAATAAGAAAACTATTAAAACATCAATTCTAAAATGGAACATAAAACGTGGACGATGTAATTCTGAGACGAAATTAGAAAATTTCTTGTCGTCATGATAAACATTGGCGACATTCGATTTCTTCTTCAATTCATACGTAAAACCGTCCTGCATCATATGAGAGCCCAAGTAACGTTTAGCAGATCTACGTTAGTCGTTGTTACTAATCCAGTGTAGATCCGTCGGTAACAGACAACCGCGTTGAGAATATATATATATATATATATATATATATATATATATATATATATATAAAAGATTTGGACCGGAGAAGAAATGGAAGATTTGGGGGTAAATATATGATATTTGCTCAAAAATTCCAAACTTCTTTAATTATTTTTATAAAAGTCCCCGTCCACTATTTTGTAACCGGACCTAATATATATGTCCCACTATATAGCGGCTAAATACAAATGTTTTTTGTCAACAACAATTTGCTATGCTAAGTACAATTTGCTATGCCAATACATCTTTCAAGAAAAAAATTAAATATAAAATCTTTCAATTAGTATTTTCTTTTGTAAGTTTGTCTTTTTTAAAATTTATAAATTTAATATACGTTGAAAGAATTCTTTGTCATGTTTAAAAGTTTTAAAAATATAGTCCGTCTTAATTCACTACCACCATGCATGCTAGAGTGCGTTAAAATTATGCGAGAAATTTCATTTAATCATAGTATACCATCGGTTATTGACTCTGAATTAAGACAGGCTATATTTTAAATTAGATTCCTTAGAATTATGTGAGAAATTCACATTTAATCATAGTATACCATCGGTTATTTAAATTAAAATTAATTCAGTAGTTATACTATTTTCTTTTTCAATCCGGAAAAAAAATGAACATAGACGATACAGGGCCTAAAGGCTCCAAAATTAAGTACTACCATTCTTGGATTTTTTGGTCTATTCCAATTTCTCTAGAAGAAACCTAGCTAAAAGAATTGGGTTTGGGACAATTGAAGGCTTACAAAGTTTTCTTACTTCTAATTGGATCTAGGAGTTATTTTAACCATTTCCAATTAGGATTCGGAATTATTTTGCCTTAGAATTTAAATATAAATATATTCCCCCATGATTGTATTCAACACATTTGATTTGATTTTGCTCATAAAATATTCCATCGTACTCATAGCGAAACCATAAACGCCATGGATGTATCATCACCCAAGGCAAAGCCGAAGAATCCTCTTGACCTTTTGCCTCCAAGTAGCATGGTATTAGATGACTGGAAAAGGTTATACTCCAACACCAAGACTAACTTTCGCGAGGTTGCCATTAAGGGATTTTGGGATATGTATGATCCCGAAGGATACTCACTGTGGTTCTGCGATTACAAGTATAATGACGAGAACACGGTAAATTTTTTGACCTCGAACAAGGTTGGTGGCTTTTTCCAGAGGATGGATCTTGCTCGCAAGTATTCATTTGGCAAGATGCTGATAGTTGGTTCTGAGGCACCCTTTAAAATGAAGGGTGTGTGGCTGTTCCGTGGCAAGGAAATCCCGAAATTCATTATGGATGAAGTTTACGACATGGAGCTCTACGAATGGAAGAAGGCTGACATCAACGATCCTGAACAGAAGGAGCGTGTGAGTCAGATGATTGAAGACGCTGAGCCATTTGAGGGTGAAGCTCTTTACGATGCCAAATGTTTCAAGTGAAGAGAGATTGAGAATGGTGACGGTTAGGAATTAGATATCTTATGAGCTTATTGTAATCTTTCATATTGTTAAGATTTTGGGTGATGCATGTTTGAACTTTAATAAGGGCGTGTGTTATAATGTTATTGTGTTATAAGCAGTTTTTCCTGACAAAAATAATTAAAATTTTTAGTTTACATTCTAATTTCGAAAATATGAATATTAATCAAGATCAATTTCCATAATAACAACTTTGAAATTATGTATAAAAAGATATAGTAGTGTGTACAATAACAACTTCGAAATTGTTTCACGTTGGCACGTGAGGGACGTGTTTGATGCTACCAAAATCCGTCCGTCTCCAGGGGTCGACGCTTACCCGGGTCACCTTCTTGATCGGCCCGCTATGGTCCTGCAAAACAATCCCCGGGAGGCGTCCCGGGGAAGAAGCTCCGGCGTGATGATGAGATGGGGATAGCAGGGAAGGTAAACGTACGGAAGGAGCACTCAATATAGAATAGGGAGATCAGTCACTTACCTTGTTTACTGTTTGAGACTAGTATTTATAGCCGAGCTCTACCTGCTTCGAGGATAAGGTGCAGGACCACTTCCTTTGTCATCATATGTCCTCTTCCTTATCCGGATGTACCTTCCAGCGGGAAAGATACTGCTTTGATAGTTATGGGCCGCGGACCTTCCTGGCCCAGCCGGATTCTGGGCCAGTATTATCACTAGCCCCCCAGACCAGTCATCCGGGTTTTCATGACGCGGGGAACTGGTCTTAAACGCTCCCTCTTTGGTTGCTGCTCTCCTGGTAGGACCCATCCGTGCTACAATGGGTTTCTGACGACGCCGCCTTTTCCTCTTCTGCACTGATCAGTGTCTCGTTCATCGTGTCATTATTGCTTTTCCACCTTTTGAGGTGGCGGTTCCTATTCCTCCGTCTATATAAGGGGCCTAACCTCCTTCTCACTAGTTTACTTTCTGCAAAATTTCTCCAGACGATCTGCTCATTCGCTCCCTCGCCCTTTCAGCCAAGTAAGCCCTATCTCCTTATTCTCTTCTTTTCTATGGGTTCCCCGCTTCACTCCAACTCCTCTCTAGATACCGAAGAGTTCCAGAGCCCGTACGAGATCCATTTTAGGACTGCCGATAGCCATGTCTCCTCTCCGAATTCTTCCCTGGACGCTCGTTCCGAGGATTCCGATATTCCCCGGGAACGAGACGCCCCTGGCCCATTCGCCCTGGAAGAAATGAGTTTCCGCCAGGGTGGTTCTCCTGGTCATGCCCGGGAGGATTTAGGGGAGGAGGCTTTTGACGAAGGGCTCGGCGATGATGTTCCCCGGGGGCCTACTCACGGGGTGCGCCCATTAGGGCTTAAGTATTTCGGTGTTTCCGGGGACTCTCCTCCTGTAGATAGGGACGTCTTGGATCTAGCCAAGCGCTCCTTCATTCCTCTTCCCCTTAATGCCTCCTTATCCAAGCTTCCCCCGGGGGCCTCCGAGCGAGAGGCCGTGTGCATCCCGCGTATACACTTTCAATACGGGCTTAGCCTTCCCTTCCCTCCTCTCTTCCTCGAGATACTCACTTTCTATAAGATAGCCCCGGCCCAGATGCATCCTAACGGGGTGGCTCTGATCTTGGCTTTCTTTCTCAACTGCGCTAGATGCGCCATTTCTCCTACTCTTCTCCTCTTTTGCTCTTTTTACGCTCTACGGAAGGCGCACGCTTCTTTCCCGGGCGTCTTCTCCTTCAACATCCGTTCGGGGATAAAGGACTTCCTCCTGAGCAAACCCCGATCAGCCAAGGGGTATCTTTCCAAAGGCTTCTTCCTGTGCGACTCCCGGGCTTATCCCATGCCCGCCTGGAATGATTCCATTCTTCCAGAGGACAAGAAGCCTCTGTCCAACCTCCCTGCGGTCGTTGCTAGTGACCACAGCTTCCTCCGTCTTTCCCCCTTAGATATGGAGGTTTTTTACAAGAGTGGGAACGCGGGTTATTTCTGGCCTCGCGGGATTTACCCCAGCGACCTCTTCACGCTCCCGCGCATCTCTGCGGTGTGGCCGGATGGAGGTGCCCGTTAAGACTTTATTTCTTATCTTGTTTTTACGAACTCTTTTTTTTTTTTTTTTTTACTTGCTAACTTCCTTGTTTTCTTTGTTCCAGTTCAACCTTCCTTGTACGCAGACGTCATGGCCTTTACTGGTAAGTCCTCCGAGGACAACGCTCGTGTCCGGGACACCCATCCGGATCCCCAGGCCCCTCCCCAACGAACGGCCTCCGGACTTCCTCCGTCCGAGAATCCTGACATTATTCCCCAGAAGCCCCGTGCGCCGCCGCGGCCTCGCCCACAGAGCTCCTCCGGGCCATCTTCTGAGGCCCGTACTACTTCCAGCCCGTTGCCTGCACCCGGGCGCCGGACCTTCATCCAGCATCCGGTCTACAGCGGCGGGGCAAGCTCGCGTCTCAAACGGCCACCCCCCGGAGAGCTGTCCAGGTCGCCTCCTCCTCTTCGTCAAAGGACGCAAGACTTTCCTCCTCCTCCTCCTCCTCCTGCTCGCGGTACTCCTCCGCGGGCTACTACTTCCGAGCCTATCCCGGAGGAGAATGAAGAGGTAATTACTTCAGCCCCGCTCTTCTCCTTAACGATTGATTCAAATTTTCCTAAGTTTATGTTCTGTTTTGCAGAGTGTCGCCTTCGCCGACTCCCTCCTTTCAGATCCCCAGTTCACCGAGGCACTTAACCGGGGCTACTCAAAATATAGCGCGGGGTTGTTCGCCACAATGGAGAAGAATCTTCGTGACACCCGGGAGAAGTTGGCCGGGCGGGATGATCTGGAGGCCCGGCTGGAGGCCTCTCAAAAGAAACTGGCTGACAGAGAGAGAAAATTGGCGGAGAAGAAGAAGAAGCTCGCCGAAGTGGAGAAGAAATACTCCTCCCTGAAGAAGGACAAAAAAGATGCCCAGCTCGAGGCTCTGGATGCTGTGACCCAGAAAGTCCTCCGCTCCATCAACTTTGACCAAAAGCTGGAGGGTATCACAGCCGCGGCGAGCGCGGTTGCTTGCCATGAGATGTACCGCAGCCTGCGGGGTTGGCTTCCGGGGCCCGCTCGCCTCGAAGCCCAAGCTTCCTATTACCGCCCCAAGGCCAACGATTTGCTGAACCATCGTTGGAGATCCCTCCAGGAGGCGGATCTGAAAGGTCTGGTGCCCCAACTGTGGGAGTCTCTGAAGATGTCCTCCCGGGCTCCTTCCGCTTCGGACATCAAGAAGGCCAAGCTGCCTGCGATTGATGATGTCTCTTGCCCCGACCCCGGCCCAGAAAACTTCAACACCTATGGGGTAGTCCCGGAGACGCCTCATTGGTCGGGCGATTACTATGAGTACTGCGCCGTGCCCGACAATTTTGGGTATCGCGCAGTCCACGATCAAGAGGGCAACTGCCGGGTAGGCCTTGGCGCGGGCCAGGACGATCTGCTGTATCAGTCCCGGAGGGCCACGCGGAAGGTGGGATTTCCTGCGCGGGTCGCTGATGAACCGGCGGTGGATGCTCCTGCCTATGCTGGCCCGGAATGGAGCACCGAGGACCTCGTAGAATTGGAGAGGCGGTACGAGAGGGCTCATACTGTTCCGGGGGAAGACAACTCTGCTGAAGACAATGTATAACTCTATCCTAGTTGTGCATTATTTTTCCTTTTGTAATCCTTTTTATTTCATTTTGTAATCTTCCTCCCCCGGGGAGCGTATGTAGAACTTTCGGCCTTAATGCCAATTTTGATTAATGACAAAGTTATACTTTTGACGAATTTACTATCTTTTGTAGTCTGAGTATTACTTAAAGGAAGCTCTCCCGCAAGAGCCCACCCCTTATATTTTCCCTCATCCGAACAGTTCCTCTGGTACCTACTTCTCTCTCCCCCGCGCTGGATGTCTCCAATGCTCTTTTCTGCAAAGGAAATTAGCCCATTGGCGGTTTGGAGGCGACCAGGCTAACCGGGCATTAGCTGAGGCGGGGTTGGAATGCTTCCTTCAAGAGTTTGGGTCGATCCGGGTGCTGGTGGCGTTTCTTAAGGCAGTTGATGCCAAGTTCGGGTCGTTGAACCAGTGCTTCGACCTTGCTTCTGATCATATGCGGGAGGCCCTGAACTCTCATAAGACCATAGCTGAGCTGCAAGCCCTTCACGATGACTCCCAGCATCGTACTACCAAGGAGTTAGGCATGGTGTGGGGTGAACTAGAGCGGGCGCAGGAGAAACTGAGGACATTGGAGACCCGCTCCGCTCAGAACAAGCTTCTCTGCGACTTTGAGAAGGAGAATCGGTCCCTTACTCATAGGAATAGGGTCCTCCAGGATGCTCTATTAATCACCCGATTATCCTACCACCTGTTGGGTCTCAAGAATGGCTTAGTTGGGGTATCTCCTCTTACCGATATTCCAGCCGGGGTTCGCAGGACGATAGAACGCATGGAGGCTAACCCGAAGAGGTTTGGTGAGGGAGCTCCTCATCATAAGGCTTATCTGGATGTCGTTGAATGGCATAATAAGATAGCCGCGGGAGAAGTTGTGCCCTATCCCTCCAGCCTTCGCCGAGTTCCTGCCCGGGTGGAGGTGGACGTGGCATACGAAAGGTATGAGGACATGACTGTATCCATTGACCCGGAAGAGGTGGCCCGCCGGATAAGACGCATCCGGGAGATTGCCGACTCAGGAGTCACCACGAAGGGGATAAAGACCGCCGAGGGTACTCGTATTAGCCGGGAAGAGAAGGGTAAAAGTGCAGCAGTCATGTTTCCTAAGTACAGGTTTGTTACTTCTGCCGGGGTGAGAAGAATGCGCCTGGCGGAGCCTCTTCCAGAGGGATCCGTGGTTGTGCCCATCCCCGGATTAAACGAAGAGGACGCTGCTCAATTGGAAGAGGAGCTTGCGTGGAATCAAGCCCCGGATGCCCGTTTTGCCGAAGATCTCCTATCCTCTCAATTCTTCGGAGGGGGTTTCCGCCCGGGTAACCCTGAGGGTGCTTCCGGGTCAGGTCCCAAGTGGGTCTAGTAGCAAATAGATAGGAATACTTGTATGTAAAATGCTTATGTAATTGTCCTACCATGACTGTGACCACATATTCCTGCGATTTGTAATTTTAAGAGGATTGAATAAAAATTGTTTCTCTAAAAGACCCTTTTCATTAACTCTTTTCTGAGATCATTACATTCTTTGATCCCCGGGCTTTATCCAAGCTCCGGATCCATTCTAGCGGGGCACCCAAATGGGAGCTACCCATGAGTCCCTTTTTAAGCAAATATTCCTCTAAACCCAGAACGAGGCCAAGCGTCGGGTTCTCTCTCTCCGGGCATATTCATGCTTCCGGGAGGGGTATATCCATACCCGGCATATTCATGCCTAGCATATTCATGCTTAGCGTATTCACGCTTCCGGGAGGGGTATATCCATACCTGGCATATTCATGCCTAGCATATTCATGCTTTAGTAGCTGTGGTATGATGCGGGGTGCTCTACTTCCCGTAAAACCTTCTCAGGTTAGCTACGTTCCACCTCCTGGGGATCTCCTTTCCCTGCTTGTCCTCCAGCACATAGCTCCCTCCCGGGTGTGCTTCCTTGATCTTGTATGGCCCTTCCCAGTTGGGTGCAAGTTTGCCCTCCGGGGCTTGGTGGCTCTTATCATTCCTCCTCATTACCCAGTCTTCTGGGATGAAGACTTCTTTCCGCACCCTTCTGTCATGATACCTCTTTACTCGCTTCTTCACCTTGGCTTCCTGAAGTGCCGCATTCTCTCGCTTCTCTTCCAGGAGATCCAAGTCAAGGCGTCGTCCATCGTCTTCTTCTTCCGGGCGCTGGTATTGAGTTCGAGGGCTTGGGATCCCAATCTCTGCGGGTATTACTGCCTCTGACCCGTACACCAAGCCATACGGAGATTCCCCAGTAGCTGAGCTTTCTGTAGTCCTATGGGCCCAAAGAACACTGGGTAGCTCCCAGATCCAATTTCCCCGCGCGCCTTCCAAGCGGGTTTTTAGTCCTTTGATGATGGTGCGGTTGGTGACCTCTACTTGCCCGTTCGCCTGGGGGTGGTACACCGACGTCAACTTCTGTTCTATACCATACTTGACACACCATGATTTGAAAGGATCGTTCTCGAACTGCGCCCCGTTATCCGTGACTATGACCTTCGGGATGCCGAATCGACAGATGATGTTCTTCCAGCAAAACTTGACACAAGTTAGTCCCCGTATGTTGGTGAGCGGCTCTGCCTCCACCCATTTGCTGAAGTAATCGATCGCCACGATTAGGTACTTGGCTCCTCCCGGGGCAGTCGGGAATGGTCCGACCAAATCAATTCCCCATCTGCTGAACGGCCAAGCTCCTGTGACTCCGACTAATTCTTCCCGGGGAACATGAATTAGCGGGGCAAATGTCTGGCATTTCAAGCACTTCTGTACATGTTCTTCCGCATCTTTGAACAACGTCGGCCAATAGTATCCCAACCTTAAGATCCTTTTGGCCAAGGTGCGTGCTCCCTGGTGGCTCCCATTAGATCCCTCGTGCGTCTCCCGGATGAGGTACCGGCCTTCCAACCTCTCTACACACTTTAGCAGAGGCTGGAGGTACCCTCTTTTGTACAGCTCCCCTCCCTGGATCACATACTTAGGCGCCTTAACTCTTAGCTTCCGGGCCTGGGCCCTATCCTCCGGGATGGTTCCTTCTTCTAGGTATGCCCGCATGGGCCTGATCCAGGATTCTTCCTCGTTCACCAGCATTACTTGATTGCTCTCCTGGTAGCTCCTTCTTCCTAGTACTTCCAAGTATAACTTTTGGTCGGGCTCAGGTTTCAATTCTGAGGAGGCCAATTTGCTCAAAACGTCTGCTTTGCTGTTCTTCTCCCGAGGAACTTGAACCAAGTCGAAGGTTTTAAACCCGGCTATCAAAGGCTTTACCACTTCCAGATATTTTTGCAGGCTCCTCTCCCGGGCTTCATACTCTCCCTTTACCTGTTGCACCACAATCTGGGAATCACTGTGTGCCGTGAGAGTTTTGATGTCCATCTCCTTTGCCAACCTTAACCCTGCGATCAAAGCTTCGTACTCGGCTTCATTGTTGGTTGTTCTGAAAGTGAATTGGACTGCATAGGGATACTCCTTCCCTTCCGGGCTGACTAACAATATTCCCGCACCACTGCCCCCGGAGTGCGCCGATCCATCCACATATAGCTTCCAAGCCGGGTCTGTCTCAGCCTTAGCCGTATCCTCCGGAGTGTTAGGCGTCTCCTGTTCCTCATTTATCCTTGCTTCTGATTCCAACAGAAAGTCCGCTAGGGCCTGGCCCTTGATAGCCCTCCTTGGCTCATACCGGATTTCATACTCTCTCAGCTCTATAGCCCATTTCATCATCCTCCCTGATGCCTCCGGCTTGAACATGACTTGTCTTAGCGGGTAATTGGTAAGGACCACTATGGGATGGCCCTGGAAGTAGGGCTTAAGCCTCCTGGAAGCATGCACCAACGCCAGAACCAACTGCTCCAACTCAGTATACCGGGTTTCTGCCCCCCGAAGTGCCCGGCTAACAAAGTAGATTGGGTGCTGCTTTCCCTTCTCTTCTTTGATTAGTACGGCACTTACCGCCTCCCGGGACGCCGCTATGTACAGAAAAAGCTCCTCCCCCGGGAGTGGCTTCTTTAAAGTTGGCAACTGTTGAAGGTGCTCTTTTAGATTTTGGAACGCCTTCTCACATTCTCCGGACCACTCAAACGCCTTGGCCCTCCTGAGAATATTGAAGAAAGGCAACTGCCTATCTGCCCCCTTTGATAGGAATCGACTGAGAGCCGCGAGGGACCCTGTTAACCGCTGTACTTCTTTCACCGACCTAGGGGAGGTCATTTTAGCTATGGCCTCCACCTTCTCCGGGTTGACGTCGATGCCCCGGCTTGACACCATAAAACCCAAGAACTTCCCCGCACCCACTCCAATGGTACTTTTGGAGGGGTTCAACTTTAGATTGCTCCGTTCCAGCTTTTCGAACATCTCCTCTAGGTCATTCAAGAAAGCCCCGTAAGCCCTACTTTTAACCACCATGTCATCAACATACACCTCCATGTTTCTTCCCACTTGGTCCTTGAAGAGTTTGTCTACCATTCTCTGGTACGTAGCCCCCGCGTTCTTCAGCCCGAAGGGCATCTTCTTGTAGCAAAAGGTTCCAAAATCGGTGATGAATGAGGTTTTTGCCTTGTCCGCCTCATCCATCTGCACCTGGTGATACCCTTTATGTGCGTCGAAGAAGGCCAACACCGAATACCCCGCAATAGCCTCTGCCAGCCGGTCCAGATTTGGGAGAGGATAGCTGTCTTTGGGGCAGCACTTATTCAAATCCGTAAAGTCAATACACATGCGCCAGCTTCCATCGTGCTTCTTTACTAAGACCGGGTTAGCTATCCATTCCAGGTAGATGATTTCCTCGACCACCCCGGCTCTCTCCAGCTTCTTCACTTCATTCTTTATAAATTCTGCTCTTTCCGGGGCAACAGGCCTTTTCTTCTGCCTGACTGGTTTAGTTGCAGGGCTTATGTTCAGCTTGTGTACCCCCAACTCTGGCAACACCCCCACCATGTCCTCTGGGCTCCATGAGAATACTCCTTGGTATCTGGCCAAGAGTTCTTTCAAAGCGCTCTTTACTTCATCCGGGAGATCTTTACCCACCGTGACCGTCCCTTTGTCCGCCACCTGCATCTCCTCCAACTCTTGCCGGGGTACTTCTCCGTGTACCGCCCCTACTGCTTTCTTTGCGTCCAAGATTGCTGTCATCATGCAACTTCTTGCTACTGCCTGACTTCCCCGCACGACCGCCACGCCTTGCGCCGTGGGGAACTTCATTGTCAGCAAATACGGACAACTTGCCGCCCGGGCTTGGGTTAGCCATGGTCTTCCTATGATTACGTTGTATGGTGAGGGTGCATCAATAACCGCAAAGTTGCACGTCACTGAGACCCTCTTGCTCCGATCCTTTTCATCCACCATACATACCACAAGGGGAATCACCCCCAAAGGAACTTCTGGCTTGCCCGTGAACCCTGACAAGGGAGACGAGGGAGGTTTCAGGTTCTGCCTCCCAATCCCCAATTGATCGAAACAGGAAGCGAACATAATCTCCACGCTGCTCCCGTCGTCCACAAACACCCTCTTAACCAAGAAACCTTCAATTTCTGCCGTTACAACCATTGGGTCTGAGTGAGGCATCTGCGGCGGGGCTACATCCAACTCAGAGAAAGTGAGTGTTTCATCGGGACGAAACCTTTTCCCCTGAACCTCCCCCGGGGGAACATATCGCGTCCGAGCCCGGATGGCAGAGACTGACTGGCATGCCTCTCCAATTTCTCCACTTATCACGTTGATCATCCTGTTGGGTGCCGGGGCAGGCTCCACTGCTTGGACTGGTGCAGCAGCTATAGCAGGCCTTCCTGGGGCCCTATTGCCCTGATTGCCTTGGTTTCTCCCATTTCCTCTCCCCGGGTTAGGCCGCCACCTCCTCCGGGGCTGCTCTTGAGGCTGCTCCCGGGGATTCTCCTTCCTTGCCTCCATCGCCACACAATCTCTCAGCTGCCCCCGTTCTATCAACTTTTCTATCTCGTTCCTCAGCATCCTACACCCCTCCGTCGAGTGTCCATAAGACTTGTGATAAGCACACCATTTGTCCGCATTTTCCCTAGACGGGGTTCCTTGGATAGGCAGCGGATCCGGGAACAAATCCTTGTGGATAGCATGGATCTCCGTTCGGGATTTGCTGAGCGGGGTGAAACTGTCCGCTCTTGCCCGGTTTATCGGTGCGGGAGCCAGGTCCCTTTTACTTTGGTCAGCCGTCCTCCTTCTTTCCATTTTATCCGGGAGGAATCCCCCGGACTCTTCTTTTCTCTTCCGCGTGGCATCATTGACAGCGCAGTACAGTTGCACCGCCATCTGCAAGTTGTGAAAGGTTTCCAGGATGTTTTCCATCAACTTCTGGAACAACGCCATATCCCTCAGGCCATTTATAAACCCACTGATCACCGCCTTCTCCTGTTGCTGCCTGTCTATGACCTTCATACTATCATCCATATACCTTCGGTAATATTCCATTGACCCCTCCGCAGCCTTCTGCCGGGTGGCCAGAAGCTCCGTCAGCTGCTTCCCTTCCTTCTTTAACCCGGCGTATCTAAACAGCAAGGCCTTAGAGAAATCGTAGTAATCTCTAAGGCTTTCTCGGGGCAAGGAATCGAACCATGCGAGACAGTTTCCTCTCAGGTAACAGCCCACCAACTTGCATCTCAATTCCTCCGGGAAATCCCTTGACACCATTAGGTTTTGGTATGTTCTGACAAACTCTTCCGGGTCTGTCTCCCCATTATACGTTGGGATTCCTTCCGGGGTCCGAAGGCCCGGCGGCCATGGGTACGCAAGCACTCGAGGCACCCAAGGAGAGGTAGGTTTAGCCCCGTTTCTTCCTACCAGTTTATCCAGTCGAGCCTCCAAAGAGTTGGGGTCCTGCTGCGCCACCTGGTACCCCCGCGTCCTATCGTCCTCCCGATAGTATCTCTCCGGGTAACTGTAATTCATCCCCATTGATCCGTACATGGGCATGGAATACTGTATCGGGTTCCCCTGGGCTCCGGGGCCTTGGTAACCCAACGACCCTGTCGGCATAACTGGCAAGTCATCCCCAATTTGCCCCGCCCCCCAGCTGGAACGCGGGTAATAAGGTGGAGCGTGGGGAACCAAATTCGATTGTTGTCCCACTACCGCTCTCCCTCCAACCCCGAAACTCGGAGGGAAAGAGGGTGGGATGGTGGAAGAATTCACGCGCCCCTGGATCCTTGGAGGCCGAATGACTCCATCCAGGTCAATAACCTCTCTTTGGTGCCCCTGCAGAGGGGCTGCTTGGTTCTCCCCGGGTTCCTTCCGTCTCCGACTATCCCGGATAGAGAGTACCCACTGGCGGTACAACTCCTTATTGGCCCTCATGAACTCCAACGCCGCCAATTCCTCCGTATCAGCCAGGGACTGCTCCTCCTCCCTGGCTTCAGGCCCCTGGGCCCGGGGGCTGCTTCCCCCGGCGGGCATTGGTCCTGGCTCCTCCTGATACTCTCTTTCTGAGTCGGCTTCATCAGAGGCAGTTTCCACGTGACCATCCTGAGGTACCCCTAGCTCCCGCTGGTGTCTAGCCTCCTCTTGCAACTGCCTCAAGGTCACCTCATCTCCTGGGGGTGGAAGAGAACTACCCCCTGAAGGTACCGCGTTCTTTTTTGGGCGCCCGCGCCCTCTCTTTGGCGACTCCATCATGCAAAGGTGGAAGGGTCCCACTGGGCGTGCCAATTGATGCTACCAAAATCCGTCCGTCTCCAGGGGTCGACGCTTACCCGGGTCACCTTCTTGATCGGCCCGCTATGGTCCTGCAAAACAATCCCCGGGAGGCGTCCCGGGGAAGAAGCTCCGGCGTGATGATGAGATGGGGATATCAGGGAAGGTAAACGTACGGAAGGAGCACTCAATATAGAATAGGGAGATCAGTCACTTACCTTGTTTACTGTTTGAGACTAGTATTTATAGCCGAGCTCTACCTGCTTCGAGGATAAGGTGCAGGACCACTTCCTTTGTCATCATATGTCCTCTTCCTTATCCGGATGTACCTTCCAGCGGGAAAGATACTGCTTTGATAGTTATGGGCCGCGGACCTTCCTGGCCCAGCCGGATTCTGGGCCAGTATTATCAGTGTTAATATACATATTCCACAACGATGGATTTAAATGAAATGTTTAATTTAAGTAATTTCTCTGTGCATGTCCATTTTTCTCTTGCAGGTCCACATTTTACCATAATGTCCCCTGATGGAACCCTATGATTTCAAACCCATTTTTTGCCTTAACAATATTAGGGGTATTATGGTAAAAATACGGACATGCAAAAGAAAAATGGACCTGCATGAAGTAACCCCTTAATTTATAAGCTATTGGATCACACCACTCAATACCAATTGGTTTTGAGATGGAATTGTGACACAATCGAAAAAATCGAAAAGATCCGCCGGCACGAATATGAGGATCGTAAGGAAACGCAAGCGCTACTTTTCCTTGTCCCGATGTTTGGAATCAACCAGAGATTTTGATGTCCACCAAAAGAAAAGAACATAGTTTTTGAAATTATTTTTATTTGACAAAAGATGTAAAATAACATTATCTATACAAGAATCCTATAAATTGTATTATAAAATCTTAAAACTGCAACTAAAATGGTAAATAATAAAACGAAATAAGAAAACTATTAAAACATCAATTCTAAAATGGAACATAAAACGTGGACGATGTAATTCTGAGACGAAATTAGAAAATTTCTTGTCGTCATGATAAACATTGGCGACATTCGATTTCTTCTTCAATTCATACGTAAAACCGTCCTGCATCATATGAGAGCCCAAGTAACGTTTAGCAGATCTACGTTAGTCGTTGTTACTAATCCAGTGTAGATCCGTCGGTAACAGACAACCGCGTTGAGAATATATATATATATATATATATATATATATATAAAAGATTTGGACCGGAGAAGAAATGGAAGATTTGGGGGTAAATATATGATATTTGCTCAAAAATTCCAAACTTCTTTAATTATTTTTATAAAAGTCCCCGTCCACTATTTTGTAACCGGACCTAATATATATGTCCCACTATATAGCGGCTAAATACAAATGTTTTTTGTCAACAACAATTTGCTATGCTAAGTACAATTTGCTATGCCAATACATCTTTCAAGAAAAAAATTAAATATAAAATCTTTCAATTAGTATTTTCTTTTGTAAGTTTGTCTTTTTTAAAATTTATAAATTTAATATACGTTGAAAGAATTCTTTGTCATGTTTAAAAGTTTTAAAAATATAGTCCGTCTTAATTCACTACCACCGTGCATGCTAGAGTGCGTTAAAATTATGCGAGAAATTTCATTTAATCATAGTATACCATCGGTTATTGACTCTGAATTAAGACAGGCTATATTTTAAATTAGATTCCTTAGAATTATGTGAGAAATTCACATTTAATCATAGTATACCATCGGTTATTTAAATTAAAATTAATTCAGTAGTTATACTATTTTCTTTTCCAATCCGGAAAAAAAATGAACATAGACGATACAGGGCCTAAAGGCTCCAAAATTAAGTACTACCATTCTTGGATTTTTTGGTCTATTCCAATTTCTCTAGAAGAAACCTAGCTAAAAGAATTGGGTTTGGGACAATTGAAGGCTTACAAAGTTTTCTTACTTCTAATTGGATCTAGGAGTTATTTTAACCATTTCCAATTAGGATTCGGAATTATTTTGCCTTAGAATTTAAATATAAATATATTCCCCCATGATTGTATTCAACACATTTGATTTGATTTTGCTCATAAAATATTCCATCGTACTCATAGCGAAACCATAAACGCCATGGATGTATCATCACCCAAGGCAAAGCCGAAGAATCCTCTTGACCTTTTGCCTCCAAGTAGCATGGTATTAGATGACTGGAAAAGGTTATACTCCAACACCAAGACTAACTTTCGCGAGGTTGCCATTAAGGGATTTTGGGATATGTATGATCCCGAAGGATACTCACTGTGGTTCTGCGATTACAAGTATAATGACGAGAACACGGTAAATTTTTTGACCTCGAACAAGGTTGGTGGCTTTTTCCAGAGGATGGATCTTGCTCGCAAGTATTCATTTGGCAAGATGCTGATAGTTGGTTCTGAGGCACCCTTTAAAATGAAGGGTGTGTGGCTGTTCCGTGGCAAGGAAATCCCGAAATTCATTATGGATGAAGTTTACGACATGGAGCTCTACGAATGGAAGAAGGCTGACATCAACGATCCTGAACAGAAGGAGCGTGTGAGTCAGATGATTGAAGACGCTGAGCCATTTGAGGGTGAAGCTCTTTACGATGCCAAATGTTTCAAGTGAAGAGAGATTGAGAATGGTGACGGTTAGGAATTAGATATCTTATGAGCTTATTGTAATCTTTCATATTGTTAAGATTTTGGGTGATGCATGTTTGAACTTTAATAAGGGCGTGTGTTATAATGTTATTGTGTTATAAGCAGTTTTTCCTGACAAAAATAATTAAAATTTTTAGTTTACATTCTAATTTCGAAAATATGAATATTAATCAAGATCAATTTCCATAATAACAACTTTGAAATTATGTATAAAAAGATATAGTAGTGTGTACAATAACAACTTCGAAATTGTTTCACGTTGGCACGTGAGGGACATGTTTGATGCTACCAAAATTCGTCCGTCTCCAGGGGTCGACGCTTACCCGGGTCACCTTCTTGATCGGCCCGCTATGGTCCTGCAAAACAATCCCCGGGAGGCGTCCCGGGGAAGAAGCTCCGGCGTGATGATGAGATGGGGATAGCAGGGAAGGTAAACGTACGGAAGGAGCACTCAATATAGAATAGGGAGATCAGTCACTTACCTTGTTTACTGTTTGAGACTAGTATTTATAGCCGAGCTCTACCTGCTTCGAGGATAAGGTGCAGGACCACTTCCTTTGTCATCATATGTCCTCTTCCTTATCCGGATGTACCTTCCAGCGGGAAAGATACTGCTTTGATAGTTATGGGCCGCGGACCTTCCTGGCCCAGCCGGATTCTGGGCCAGTATTATCACTAGCCCCCCAGACCAGTCATCCGGGTTTTCATGACGCGGGGAACTGGTCTTAAACGCTCCCTCTTTGGTTGCTGCTCTCCTGGTAGGACCCATCCGTGCTACAATGGGTTTCTGACGACGCCGCCTTTTCCTCTTCTGCACTGATCAGTGTCTCGTTCATCGTCTATATAAGGGGCCTAACCTCCTTCTCACTAGTTTACTTTCTGCAAAATTTCTCCAGACGCTCTGCTCATTCGCTCCCTCGCCCTTTCAGCCAAGTAAGCCCTATCTCCTTATTCTTTTCTTTTCTATGGGTTCCCCGCTTCACTCCAACTCCTCTCTAGATACCGAAGAGTTCCAGAGCCCGTACGAGATCCATTTTAGGACTGCCGATAGCCATGTCTCCTCTCCGAATTCTTCCCTGGACGCTCGTTCCGAGGATTCCGATATTCCCCGGGAACGAGACGCCCCTGGCCCATTCGCCCTGGAAGAAATGAGTTTCCGCCAGGGTGGTTCTCCTGGTCATGCCCGGGAGGATTTAGGGGAGGAGGCTTTTGACGAAGGGCTCGGCGATGATGTTCCCCGGGGGCCTACTCACGGGGTGCGCCCATTAGGGCTTAAGTATTTCGGTGTTTCCGGGGACTCTCCTCCTGTAGATAGGGACGTCTTGGATCTAGCCAAGCGCTCCTTCATTCCTCTTCCCCTTAATGCCTCCTTATCCAAGCTTCCCCCGGGGGCCTCCGAGCGAGAGGCCGCGTGCATCCCGCGTATACACTTTCAATACGGGCTTAGCCTTCCATTCCCTCCTCTCTTCCTCGAGATACTCACTTTCTATAAGATAGCCCCGGCCCAGATGCATCCTAACGGGGTGGCTCTGATCTTGGCTTTCCTTCTCAACTGCGCTAGATGCGCCATTTCTCCTACTCTTCTCCTCTTTTGCTCTTTTTACGCTCTACGGAAGGCGCACGCTTCTTTCCCGGGCGTCTTCTCCTTCAACATCCGTTCGGGGATAAAGGACTTCCTCCTGAGCAAACCCCGATCAGCCAAGGGGTATCTTTCCAAAGGCTTCTTCCTGTGCGACTCCCGGGCTTATCCCATGCCCGCCTGGAATGATTCCATTCTTCCAGAGGACAAGAAGCCTCTGTCCAACCTCCCTGCGGTCGTTGCTAGTGACCACAGCTTCCTCCGTCTTTCCCCCTTAGATATGGAGGTTTTTTACAAGAGTGGGAACGCGGGTTATTTCTGGCCTCGCGGGATTTACCCCAGCGACCTCTTCACGCTCCCGCGCATCTCTGCGGTGTGGCCGGATGGAGGTGCCCGTTAAGACTTTATTTCTTATCTTGTTTTTACGAACTCTTTTTTTTTTTTTTTTTACTTGCTAACTTCCTTGTTTTCTTTGTTCCAGTTCAACCTTCCTTGTACGCAGACGTCATGGCCTTTACTGGTAAGTCCTCCGAGGACAACGCTGGTGTCCGGGACACCCATCCGGATCCCCAGGCCCCTCCCCAACGAACGGCCTCCGGACTTCCTCCGTCCGAGAATCCTGACATTATTCCCCAGAAGCCCCGTGCGCCGCCGCGGCCTCGCCCACAGAGCTCCTCCGGGCCATCTTCTGAGGCCCGTACTACTTCCAGCCCGTTGCCTGCACCCGGGCGCCGGACCTTCATCCAGCATCCGGTCTACAGCGGCGGGGCAAGCTCGCGTCTCAAACGGCCACCCCCCGGAGAGCTGTCCAGGTCGCCTCCTCCTCTTCGTCAAAGGACGCAAGACTTTCCTCCTCCTCCTCCTCCTCCTGCTCGCGGTACTCCTCCGCGGGCTACTACTTCCGAGCCTATCCCGGAGGAGAATGAAGAGGTAATTACTTCAGCCCCGCTCTTCTCCTTAACGATTGATTCAAATTTTCCTAAGTTTATGTTCTGTTTTGCAGAGTGTCGCCTTCGCCGACTCCCTCCTTTCAGATCCCCAGTTCACCGAGGCACTTAACCGGGGCTACTCAAAATATAGCGCGGGGTTGTTCGCCACAATGGAGAAGAATCTTCGTGACACCCGGGAGAAGTTGGCCGGGCGGGATGATCTGGAGGCCCGGCTGGAGGCCTCTCAAAAGAAACTGGCTGACAGAGAGAGAAAATTGGCGGAGAAGAAGAAGAAGCTCGCCGAAGTGGAGAAGAAATACTCCTCCCTGAAGAAGGACAAAAAAGATGCCCAGCTCGAGGCTCTGGATGCTGTGACCCAGAAGGTCCTCCGCTCCATCAACTTTGACCAAAAGCTGGAGGGTATCACAGCCGCGGATTGTTTTTTTACATTTTCCTTCTTAAACCCGTTTTTCCAGAGTTTTTCCTAATTGAAAAGTTATGCTATTCCTAAATTAAAATGTAATTTTTGTCAAAAAAAAAAACAATGTTTTCCTTCTTAAACCCGTTTTTCCAGAGTTTTTCCTAAAATGAAAAGTAATGCTATTCCTAAATTAAAATGTAATTTTTGTCAAAAAAACAATGTTTTCCTTCTTAAACCCGTTTTTCCACAGTTTTTCCTAATTGAAAAGTTATGCTATTCCTAAATTAAAATGTAATTTTTGTAAAAAAAAACAATGTTTTCCTTCTTAAATCCGTTTTTCCTAAAATGAAAAGTAATGCTATTCCAAAATTAAAATGTAATTTTTTTCAAAAAAACAATGTTTTCCTTCTTAAACCCGTTTTTCCTAAAATGAAAAGTTATGCTATTCCTAAATTAAAATGTAATTTTTGTCAAAAAAAAGAATGTTTTCCTTCTTAAACCCGTTTTTCCAGAGATTATTAATTTTATCGAGATTATTAATTTATCGAGAATTAATTTATAGAAGTTTCAGTGTATAATGTAAATCATTATGAATTTGATATAATTATTTAAATAGCAAATGCCAAAAATTTTTTGTCCGAAGTGTTTTTTTCCCCAAGCAGTTAATGGTGTTTCAGCTAGCACTTCCATTCTAAAGTCAAGCAAAAAGTCCAAATTCTAACTAACCAAGACTCATTCAACTGTTAAGTCTGAGACTTTCTAGTGTATTTCGGAAGTTGTTTCAGCGGTCCGGAATATTTTTGCGTTCCACCCTTCAATAGTGTTCGAATGTTTTTTCGACCTCAGAAATACCCGTTTAGACAGCTGTCTAGTAGTTATTGAGTAATCGGATTATTTTGATAGTACCATTTTCATTGATTTTCAAGTTGGGTCAAAAACTGGTAAACTATACTACTTTCTATCTCAATTCAAACGACAAATTTGACTTTTAGAAGTTAAAACTTGGAAAATTTTGAATGTAATTATAAGTGTATAAATGATAAAACTATGATATGAATACTTTTATATTCATTGTAACATATATTTTTTTTAAAAATAATTTTGTTTATGTTTCTATCATACATAGTTAAGATATAATTAACAGTCAAACATGATAAAAAACACGTGAAAAAGTTAACTTTGCAATTTAGTACGCACATTCATTATTGTATGCATATTCACTATACCACCACGGCTAGCTAACTTTGCAATTTAGTACGCACATTCATTATTGTATGCATATTCACTATACCACCACGGCTAGCTAGGAAGGAAAGTAGCCCACACGCCACCAAGACATGACGGACAAAGCTAGAGAAATGGTAAAAGCCTTTGCCATATATAAGAAATTGGTGGAAATACCAAATCAACGTTTTTATACCAGGCCGTTTGCAAAGACTAAGGGGTCGTTTGGTATGCGTATGAAACGAGGTAATAATAAAATACGCGATTTGATCATTCGACTGATAAGAAGCAACGTTATTCAGCAAGACGTTAATAACTGGAAGGGACTAGGGGGTAATTACGGAAAACTGGACACTTCACGAGGGGTCTTATTCAGCAACGTTAATAACGTGTCGGAAGTCGGATCCGAAACCTTCAACAAGAAGCTCAGATCTTTGACTGATAAGATAATCTCGAAAGCAGTGATACCTAGGAACAGGGGACTCGGCCGAGGAAAGAGTGGTTTGTCGGGATTGGAGAAACTGTATGAGTTAGCTCAGTGCACCAGAGATTTATCGCCGGTTTCTTGCGCTGAGTGCCTGGCGACGGCTACCGGAACCTTTGACGGTTTCTGCAAGGACAAAAGGGGATGCAGGGTGCTGTACAGTGGCTGTGTAATCCGCTACGAGATTTATCCCTTCTTCCTCCACAATACCTTTAGATTTGAATTTGTCATACATATTTTATTTCTTTCATTGTACTTAGTGTTCTTTTGTAATAATTTGCATTGGTAGGGTACTGAATTTTTTTTATACTACATAATTCAGGGCCGGTCCTGGGATTTTGGGGGCCTCAAGCAAAAATAATATTTCTTAGGGCTTTAAAAGTAAAATTTAATATTTTTAGGGTTATAGCAAAAATATGATAAATTATACATAAAAATGCCTATAAATATCAAAAACAATTATCTATATTTAGTTCTCATAATGTATAAAACTCTATTTCGAAAGAATCAATATATTTTATTTATAAAAATATATTCAAATTAATAAAAATACTATATCTTTTTTCTAAAAATGGGGCCTTTTTTTCCAAAAATATTTGGGGGCTCAAGCGGTTGCGTAAGTTGCTTCCAAAGAGGGCCGGCCCTTACTACATTGGGAATACAGATTCTTGTTTTGAAATTCTCTTCTAAGCCAAGTCAGGCAGTTGATGTTTCATGATAATATAATATTGATTTTTTTAATAGGATGTTGATGTCGATCGTTTTTCTTTATTAATATATTTTACATTTGTTTTAAAATTTATTTTTAGAATAAGAATACTTAAAATTTTTAGTTTAGTACATATTTAGAATATGTGTAATACTTTAAAAATAAATTCAAATAATGTAAAAAATCTTATTAGTTCGTACTCAAATATGGGTACATTCGCTAAATCTAATACTACGTATAAATAATTAGTTTGAAGGAATTCAATTAATTAAGAAAAGCAAATTTATGAGGGATAATTAAGGATAAAAAAGATACTTTGTAATATTTCTTTGATTAAGTTTTTACAAACGCTGCTCTTTCTAGCGTTTCAGAAATCAGAGGTTTCACCAAACACTAGAAAGAGATGATTGACCAGTCAACTATCCATATTTAGCTAAAAAAACTATTGGGATTGGGAATTTACTTCCCATTTACTTTTGGGAATAAATGGGAATGTGATTATATATTAATGGGAAATCCCATTATCCCAATGGGACCCAATAAATACCCAATAATTTTCCAATTAACTTATAAGAAAAATAAATTTTATTTAAATACAAACATAAGCCCATCCCGTTTTTAATTATTTGAAATGGCTAAATATGCACTTAATTGTACCTCGGCTTCACTTTCCATACAGATTTTTGAATTTTATTTCTTCGTCCAAATTTTGAATTTTAATGTTCTTGCTATAATTTGTATTTGTTTTAATTGGACAAACAAAGTCACGATGGCTATGGTGATGTACAAACCAGACTACTTCCCAGTTCCCGTGCAGTGACTATATATTTACCCATATATATTTGTATATATAATTTATATACATTTTACCTATACATATATGACTACATCAAAACCACTCTTAGGCCCTGTTTGCTAGAATTTATCTGTAGATCATTAATTCAACTCAGTTCAGTTCAGTCCAGTTCAATTCAGTTCAGTAAAAATGTAATTTGATGAAATTCAGGTTAATTCAATCATGCTGATTCCATTTTTCAATACATCAATTTTTACTTCAGTTCAGTTCAGTACATCAAGAAATAATCTCTAGCAAACAGGGCCTAAGTCACTCAAACCGGTTTGCTAAAGATTTTCTATAGAACAATTCAATTAAATATATTTAAATTTATTTCAGTTTAGTTCAGTATATTTAATTTTTTTAAGTTCAGTTTAGTGTATTTAAATTCATTTCAGTTCTGATAAATATATTTAAATTTATTTCAGTTTAGTTCAGTACAACAAGAACTCAGTCAAATCAAATTAAATAGTTCGATCGATTTTTTGTGAAAATAATCTCATATTATAATATCCACATAAAAGTAGAAAATGACAAAAATGAAAGTCATTTGATATGTTTTTTTTCCCTTTCTACAACTGTTTAAAGAAGTAAAATAAAAAAACCATAGTCAAGCGGAATCAAATATGTATGCACATCACAAACCAGCTTGCAACAAACATATTTTCCCTTACAGGTACAATAGTGATGCTTTCCACGGGAAATTGGGATTCGTTGGGATCCCATTTCTCATTCCCAATGTTACCCAATCCCATTTAAACCCATCCCATTTAATCCCAAATTATAATAGTAATGAGAATTTCCCAACCAATAACTAATGGATATTTGGTTCCATTGGTTAATGGGATTAATTGCCCCCTCTAACTATGGGGCTCGACTTTGTAAAATCTGCTAGTGAATTAGCTAAAAATTTTTGATTTCTAGGAATCAATGTCCTTACAAAAGTCATTTTCTAGCCAATTCCTAATTCTTCCAATAACCAGTTTGTAACTCATCGGAAAATATTCAATCCATTGTAAAATATGAATCACTAAACGTCCCATGCAAAACTTGTAGGCGTCATTTGTAGATTTGGGATAAACGGCAAAACTTTTCCAGTGTTAGACATTCCACCAATAAATGGTCAAGTGCCTTTTCCGAATAAACCATAGCTTACCAGATCGTTGACAATACTTGTCGATCCAAATTCAATGGTGCTCACCAAATCACCACTGTTGGCCATCCATATTGCTCGGAGATCGTTGGATCTAGCTGAAAAATGGTTGATTTGGTGTAAGATGTGCCGGTCATGCGCCACCAAATCAGCCACGTGCCGACGCAGCCATGCGTCGCCGTTGTCGTGAATGCGCAACTAGAGCACCGACATATGATTACACTCGGCACCTGTGTCACCATCGCCAGATTCTAGTCGACTGGTCCCTTTTCCACTAGATAGCGAGTTAAGGACTCTCTAATCTTTTAATTTTATTCTATAGTTTTTTATCAGCTTAATTTTGTTTTTAATTTTTTTAATTTGCTTTTGTGACTTTCTCTACCGTTTGAAGCAGCCTCTTATCATTTTCGAAAGAGAAATATGTGGTTATGTCTAGTAGTTCGGTATGTGGTATTATTTATAGGTACTCTATTGTCCAACCAACCAAAGATGCCGTTATCTTTCGGTGGCCACGCACCAAATTCAATGGGTTTCCACCTAGGTTCAGGTTGATAATTCTCATTTTAATTGAACCGGTACTCTATTTTGGAGCATCCGGGAGATGGGTATACCCAGAGGAACGAAGGTTTTAGTTTTAGATATACATAACGATTTTGGGGTTAGGAATATTCTCTCAACCATTGAAATTGTTGGATTCGTGATATCAAATTTTAATAACTTGTCGCGAAGGGAATTGAGAATTTGAGAATTCGTTGAAAAGTAGAGTTCTGATTTTCGGCTTGTCCTGTTCTACATTTTTAATACTTAAAGTAAGGTAACCCTTTTAGACCTAGTTTTCCTGAGTTTTTTGCCTAAATAACCTTATTCCTGAAATTAATTTCCAATATAACACTCTTCTAAAACTAATTCCATAACTAATGCTCTTGGACTAAAATTTAATTAGTATTAAAATTTACAAATTTTCGTTTGTTTCATTTTGGTCCACATATTTTTGTATGTTTCAATCAGCTCACATGAGTGAGGACCTTCTGCTTTTTCAGAGGATTGTGAAAGTTCCGACCCCAAAAGGAATGTGCTTTGATACCTGAAAACCCTGCAAATCATGACTTAGAATCTGTTTTGGGGGGTAACGCAAAAAGATCAGGTTATCACTAAACCAGAAACTCCAAAGTTCCCCATAATCATAAATCGGTTCCTCGTCATCAGAAACCAAAAATCGGTTCCCCATTATCAGAAACCAGAAACCAGGAGTACTGAACTTTCTGTTCCAGACATCAGACCTCCGAAAATAAAAGGATAAGCCGAGTGGTTTTCCATGGCTTCTTAGACCGCCATGAAATTCAGTGCCAAAGGTTTCTCCATGGAATTTCGATTCATTAACCCAGTCAGTTTCGATACATTCATATACAGTCTGGTTGGTTTTTCAACTTTTGTTTTTGTTTTAAGTTCATTCTAGACTGTATTAAACGAGAGAGTCATGCTCTGTTTTCTGTATTAGGGATGGAGAAAACCTTTGAGTTATGCATATGCTCCCACTTCGCTTGGCAGGATCTTGTTATGAAATTGTGTGCTTGTAAACAATGAAATGGATTTATTCTTTGTAATCCATTCACTAGCATCCGTTCTCGGCATGTTTTTTTTTTTTAATTGAAACCACAGTTGGTGGAGGGATTATATTGGCTTCCCCATGCCGTAAATAACAAAACAGAAATAAAATACAGGTGCCCGAAGGCGATATTTCCTAGGCTTTCGCCTGGAAGCAAGGTGTAGCCCGGAGGCTGCTGTAACTCCACGTGTGGAGGCGAGTAGGACTCCAGAGAAGTTTTCTAACAATGTAGCAATTTTAGTACTTCTCTGTGTCTAATGCTTGTAACAGCATATCTAAAACTACACTAGACTACAACTAGAAACTAAGAAAACAGGGATACAAAGAATCAATACTACCAACAATCCGACAAGTGCTGGTCTCACATGTTGGATGCCCAAGTAGTATTCAGAAAATCAGACTACGCAAAGATATTATCGTCACCTTCCGGTAAGTCTCACGGTAAAAGAAACCCCGGTCAGTTCAGACTCTATCAGCTCAAAACTCTCACTTTCCGGTCATCTCACGGTAAAAGAGAATTTCCGAAAAGCTATATGATAGTATTGAGCACGCATGAAAGCTATCTAACACGCAATAAGCAGACAAGTCAGCCCACACGGTCTACTAATCTAGTGAAAACGGAGTCGCCAACAAGTGAGTAAAGACTACTTTTGACTCGGATTTCTCCTCCCGTTAAATAGCTAGATTAGAAGTCATAATAAAGTTTACCGAACTAAAAAGGACCCGTCGGAAACTCAATTTGACAGATAGCATTCGTCTAATTATCTAGCAAAAACACAACAATAAATCACTTATCCCAGTTGAAATAAAAAGCCTAAAACTGAAAATTAAATTGAAAAACCACCTCCCTCCTTGCTGGTCCAGACCTGAGAGTGCTGTTTAGCCGAACCGGTTGAACCGGCCTTCCGGTCGAACCGGTATAAGGACTGAACCGGACCGAACCGGACCGGTCAAAAAACAGATCACGTCTCTGGTCCGGTCGGCTCCTCCGGCGATATCCTAGCCTTCGTCGTGCGCGGCTTTCGTCCGGGATCGGGTGCGCGGCTCCGGATCTGGATCTGGTTGTCGCAGATCTGAATCGCCTCTTGTCGCGGATGGATCTGGTTGTCACAGATCTGAATCGCCTCGTCGCGGATGGATCTGGATCGCCTCTCGATGTTCCTCCGGCGTTGTTGGTGTGGCTCCGGCGATGTGCGCGATCCGGCTTCGTGGTGTGCGGCTCCGGTGACTAAACTAAAACCTCGAGGCCAGTAATTGGCGGAGAAAAGTGGTTTGGAAAATGTGCCGGTCACGCGCCACCAAATCAGCCACGTGCCGACGCAGCCATACGCACCCAGCCATGCGTCGTCGTTGTCGTGAATGCGCAACTAGAGCACCGACGTATGATTACACTCGGCACCTGTGTCACCATCGCCAGATTCTAGTCGACTGGTCCCTTTTCCACTAGATAGCGAGTTAAGGACTCTCTAATCTTTTAATTTTATTCTATAGTTTTTTATCAGCTTAATTTTGTTTTTAATTTTTTTAGTTTGCTTTTGTGACTTTCTCTACCGTTTGAAGCAACCTCTTATCATTTTCGAAAGAGAAATATGTGGTTATGTCTAGTAGTTCGGTATGTGGTATTATATATAAATACTCTACTGTCCAACCAACCAAACATACCGTTATCTTTCGGTGGCCACACACCAAATTCAATGAACCGGTTCAGTAAAAATCATACATACACAGTGAAAAATCTCCGAAAAGCAATAATTTTGGTTTCCACCTAGGTTCGGGTTGATAATTCTCATTTTAATTGAACTGGTACTCTATTTTGGAGCATCCGGGAGATGGGTATACTTAGAGGAATGAAGGTTTTAGTTTTAGATATAGATAACGATTTTGGGTTTAGTAAATATACAGAAAGATTATAGGTTTAAAAAATCTCAGTAATCTCACATACCGACTCCACTCACCACAAAAGTCATTATTCATGATTTTATGTGTATTTTGTGTTGTGTTTTTATTTAGGGGTTAGGAATATTCTCTCATCCATTGAAATTGTTGAAAGCCCCGTGAATTTTCTCACCTCCACTTTCCTCATTGACGAGTGATACAACATCATCAACACTCTTAAACAAACCTCTGTTGATTTTCTCGCCTTCGCGTTCCCGGTCAACGAGGTCTATAACAGCATCGACCACCTCCCCATTCAGCTCATTAAACAATGTCTCTGAAACAAGCGAGTCCAACTTCAGTGAGTGAAGGAAGGAGCATCCTCAGAGCGAAATAACGGTCAATGTACTTGAAAAGGCCCGATAGCGATCGAACCATGGTTTTATGGTTGGACCATCTTTGAACAAGCTCTTCCAACAAGCATTCACCGCGCTTTTCACTCAGAATAGGCACCACCGTGGAAGACTGGAAGTTTTCCACAGTCTCCCGTATGGCTGAGAAAAGTCATACGGTGGTCTTTGGGTACACATGTTGAAGATTGCTGTGTGAGCCTGCATATATTCTTCACGGTGGTCTTACAGTAACCGTCGTAGTTTCCGATCGCCGTCGCCAAGCACTGAGCGCAATTAAGCGGCGACAAATCCCTCGTACACTGAACCAGCTCATAGATTTTCTCGAAATTGGACAGATCACTCTTTTCTTTGCCGAGTCCCTTGCTCCCAGGTTTCAAAGCCTGGGAAGTTCATCTAAAAATTTGTGTTCAATAAAAAAAAGTCAATTTGTACAGTTATCGCTGGGACGGACCGGTTTATTTTAAATTACAAATAAATTGAACAGCATAATTAATTATAAATTAAAACACGATTTGTACAACTTGATCGAGAAAAAAAAACACATAACATGACCAAAGATCTAATCCAAAAACAATACTATTCATTTAGTCAAAATTGATTTGAACTCCCGACTCCTAAATTTGTATTCACATGTGATGATCATGTGAGATTAATTTGTTCTTGTTTCGTAATTTTATTTTCCATAGAATCAACATTCAGCCCAAACAAAATTCTCTATTGTCGATTCAGACGGACTGACCATAATTATCCCAAATTCCAAAATTATGGCTTTATGGAACCGATATAATTAGCTCACGGCAACCCTTGCGCAATTGAGCGTTTAAATTATCACTAATATTAAAGTTGAGATCTTGCCGGAAGTGGGGTAAAATCAAAACACATTCAAATTCTAGGTTGAATATGGGGATGTTTGTAGTTGTAGGTGTTTCGCATTTGCCAAATGCGAAACAGGCATAGTTCGCATTTGGCAAATGCGAACTATGTTTTAATTTTTTTTTTGTTTTTAAACCTTAATGCTGAATGGCAGCCACGTTGGATTATAATTCGCATTTGGCAAATGCGAATTATAGGTAGTTCGCATTTGCCAAATGCGAACTATCTTTTTTTATTTTTATTTTTATAAATTCGGTGCGACGTGGATTGTTTAATTTAAAAATAAAAATAAAAATTGGGTAGTTCGCATTTGGCAAATGCGAACTACATAAAAAAAAAAAAAAAAGGATAGTTCGCATTTGGCAAATGCGAACTACCTCTAATTCGCATTTGCCAAATGCGAATTATAATCCAGATAAAGCACGGCCAAACTTTCTTCTGGTTCAGAGACCAGATCTAATTTCAAAGCTTTTGCTCATCTCCTTATCAAAAACCAAATCTACAATCCGATTTGATTTTTCTCCCAAAATCTAAAATCTACAATCCGATTTGTTGCTGAGGAAGACGCAACTCGATGGGATCCCGAGCATATGTGTAGAAAGGTGCGGCATATCGATCCATCTGTGCAAATGTGCCTTCATCCATAGAGCATCCAGGGTGTTGCATGGCTGACTGAGACATTTGATGCATATTTGCCACTCCTTCTTCCTAAATAAAAGAATGTGAATAAGCTTGTAGTTGAAATAATATTAAAAATTATAATTAATATGAGATGAAGATAAATGAAGTACTTACAAATAAAGTAGCTCTGCTCGTGCTTCCTTGAAAGCCTTCATAATGCATAGGCAGTCGTGCAGGATTCTCTATATATCTCACAGTCCTCGTCATATACCAAGCCATGTATTCAGATAGATCACCTTGTTCACTGCCTTGTACAACGTGCTCTCGTCGCTCAGACCAAGTAGTCACATACTCACGAAGTCTATGTTCCCAATTAGTATTAGGTCTGCCGCGACGATTATGACTATGGATGTTCTTGAACTCGGCTTGTGAATGTAGTCTATTGACTGGTATATGTTGATGGAATCCGAATTGCCGAAGGACACGGTCAGGGCAATGTGGCTCAGCAACATGCCAACAAATGAGGTACACTGCAGACATCCATATATCACGACCAGCTGAACAGTAAGCAGGAATGGAATCCAAAACTTCCTGTGTATACGGTTGCCATATAAACTGAACACGTAAAATAATAACTTTAGTATAAATAATAAAATATATATAATCAAAAGATAAAGATTAAAGATATAAATAAAAAAATGTTGACCTGATTATGTTGCATGCTTCCCAATTGATCGCGATACGCAGCAAGAACGAACCTTGAAGTCTTGGATAAATCTAAGGGACCTTTCCACCTGTATGAATAAGAAAAGAAATCAATATCACATAGAGTGAATTAATATCAAAAATGATTAAAAAAACAAGACTCACTTATCTCCGTATCCATACTCATACACTGTAACCGGCTTCTCAACACGTGGACACAATGTTGGGATTCTCTCCCAAGCCCAAAGTTAATCACAAAAATAAATTAATGTTTTGTAACATAAAATTTTAGTAACCAAATATAAAATAATAAACAATATTTAAAATTATACCTGTAATAATACTTGAGCACCAGCAATGTCCTTTTTCTTGCACAAAGCACCATCACAAAGATTTCTATATAGTTGGGCAAGAACAGCTCCGCCCCAACTATACTGTGATATAGCATCAAAATCAAGCAACATGGGCAGATACAACAGTGGCACCGCACTACCACTGGTATCACACAGCAACAAACCACCAAGAAGTAACATAATAAAACACCTAGCTCGTTGCTGACTTGTTACTGGTGAAGTGTCTGGAGCTGGTGTATAAAGATGTGCAGCTAGGGTAGACAACAGAATTCGACCCTTTTGAATGGATTGTTCCGGCGGTGTGAACCCCAAAAAGTCATGAATCATCACTTGCCAGTCCTCTAATGTACGGGTCGTGTCTGTACCTGTCACAGGAAGGCCATCTAAAGGCAAACCCCAAAGCACTCCCACATCTTGCATCGTGACAGTTGCCTCACCAATAGGAAAGTGAAATGTATGTGTCTCTGGACGCCAACGCTCCACAAGGGCTGTGATAAGGGAGTGATCAACTTTAATATGACCAGAGCCTAACACACCATAAAAACCAGCCACCCTAATGTAATGTAACACCTCAGATGACAAGCGATGAACTATTCTCCACAACTCTCCGTCACACCTCCTAACTTGGAGGGTTTCATCAAGAACGCCATCATATACCTTCTTAGCACGATGCTCAGTATGCAAGAACAATACTTCCGTGGATAGTGGTCCAGGATTAACCATTGTAATATAGGTACTCAGACACCTATTTAAAAATATTTGTCAAACCTGAGAAGTAGATAAAATCTATAAATAAACTGCAGCAAATGGACACAAAACTACTCTTAAAGGCTACTCTAAATGCAGAAATTGAAGTACTCCATATCATTTCTAACAAGACTTAAAGTTCACAAACAACAACATGGAAAATGCATAAAATTTAAGCAGTTCATTACGCAAAAATGTACACATACAACTATGATCAACTTTGCACCATTTTAACACACAACTAAGCATAATTTGCATTTGGCAAATGCGAACTATGAAAAAATCAAGTATTGTTAGACTACCGGAAATCGCCGCCGCTGCTACTGTCCGGAAAACGCTGATGCTACCGGAAAACACCACCACCGCCGACCGCCGACCACACCACCACCGCCGACCGCTGGAAAAACGCCGCCCGCCGCTCGCCGGAAATCCCCGCCGCCGCCGCTGGAAAACCCTCACCCCTCCCCGCCGCCGCCGCCCGCTCGGCCCTCTCACCCGCTCGGCCCTCTCACCCGCTCGCCCGCTCGCCCTCTCGCCCGCTCGCCCGCTCTCCCTCTCGCCCGCTCGCCCGCTCGCCCTCTTGCCGCACGCCCGCTCGCCGCTCGCCCGCTGGGAATTGCCAAATGCGAATCAGATCCAAAACGGATCTGATTTTTAGGTACATAAAAAAAAAAAAAAAAAAAAACTAGTTCGCATTTGCCAAATGCGAACTATCAGCTAATTCGCATTTGGCAAATGCGAATTAGCTATACACGTGGCCATATCCACGTGTTTTTGGATATTAAAAAAAAAAAAATGCTAGTTCGCATTTGGCAAATGCGAACTATCAACTAATTCGCATTTGCCAAATGCGAAACACCTACAATTATAAACCAAAAAAAAAAAGCCCCATAAATTTCCTTTTTTTTTTTTTTTTTCCATCACAGAACAGTAAATTTTTCTATTAAAGTTGACATCTGAAATAAATAGTAAAGCAAACCAGAAAACTATATGAAGAAGCAATCATAGAAGATTCGCCACCGCCTGTCGAGCACCCAGTTCTGAGAAAGGGTGCACAGGAAACGGCGAAACGAAGAAGAAAAAGAAGTCATTCATTTGGCACCCTTCTTGACGGCAGCCTTGGTAACCTTTGCACCAGTGGGGTCCTTCTTGTCCACAGACTTGATGACACCAACGGCCACAGTCTGTCGCATATCACGAACAGCAAACCGGCCAAGAGGAGGGTACTCGGAGAAGGTCTCCACAACCATGGGCTTGGTGGGAATCATCTTAACCATTCCAGCATCACCATTCTTCAAGAACTTGGGCTCCTTCTCAAGCTCCTTTCCGGATCGCCTGTCAATCTTGGTCAGTATCTCGTTGAACTTGACAGCAATGTGAGAGGTGTGGCAATCAAGCACAGGTGCATAGCCGTTTCCGATCTGGCCGGGGTGGTTCATGATGATCACCTGGGAGGTGAAGCTAGCAGCTCCCTTGGCAGGGTCATCTTTCGAGTTGGAAGCAACATAGCCACGCTTGAGATCCTTCACTGCAACATTCTTGACATTGAAGCCTACATTGTCACCGGGAAGTGCCTCGGTGAGTGCCTCGTGGTGCATCTCCACGGACTTGACCTCGGTGGTCAGACCAGTTGGGGCAAAGGTCACAACCATACCAGGCTTGATGACACCGGTCTCAACACGGCCGACGGGCACGGTTCCAATGCCTCCGATCTTGTACACGTCCTGAAGGGGAAGCCTGAGCGGCTTGTCAGAAGGCCTCTTGGGCTCGTTGATCATGTCAAGAGCCTCGAGAAGAGTGGGTCCCTTGTACCAGTCCAGGTTGGTAGACCTCTCAATCATGTTATCACCCTCGAACCCAGAGATGGGGACGAAGTTGATCTTCTCGGGGTTGTACCCGACCTTCTTGAGGTAGGATGAGACCTCCTTGACGATTTCATCGAACCGAGACTTGGAATACTTCGGGGTGGTGGCATCCATCTATATTAACAACACACAAAATCATAAGTACTTATATGTAATATTCAATTGAAACCCATAAAAATGTCAAAAAAAAATGAAATACTCACCTTGTTACAGCAGCAGATCATCTGCTTGACACCAAGGGTGAAAGCGAGGAGGGCATGCTCACGGGTCTGGCCGTCCTTGGAGATACCAGCCTCGAAACCGCCGGTGGTGGAATCGATGATGAGCACGGCGCAATCGGCCTGAGAGGTTCCGGTAATCATGTTCTTAATGAAATCACGATGGCCAGGGGCGTCGATGACGGTGCAGTAGTACTTGGTGGTCTCAAACTTCCACAGAGCGATGTCGATGGTGATACCACGCTCGCGCTCAGCCTTGAGCTTGTCCAGAACCCAGGCGTACTTGAACGACCGCTTGTTCATCTCCGCGGCTTCCTTCTCGAACCGCTCGATCACACGCTTGTCGATGCCGCCGAGCTTGTAGATCAGGTGACCGGTGGTGGTCGACTTGCCGGAGTCCACATGGCCGATGACGACGATGTTGATGTGAACCTTCTCCTTGCCCATGATGATGATGATGATGAATTGATGGAAGCTGCGGTGGCGGATGGGAAATTGAGGAGGGTTCTGTGTGCTTTTATACAGGTTTAGAAGATTCGAGATTTTTTTAGAAACAAGTGTAAAAAAATAATGTTTTCCTTCTTAAACCCGTTTTTCCACAGTTTTTCCTAATTGAAAAGTTATGCTATTCCTAAATTAAAATGTAATTTTTGTCAAAAAAACAATGTTTTCCTTCTTAAATCCGTTTTTCCAGAGTTTTTCCTAAAATGAAAAGTAATGCTATTCCTAAATTAAAATGTAATTTTTGTCAAAAAAACAATGTTTTCCTTCTTAAACCCGTTTTTCCAGAGTTTTTCCTAAAATGAAAAGTTATGCTATTCCTAAATTAAAATGTAATTTTTGTCAAAAAAAAACAATGTTTTCCTTCTTAAACCCGTTTTTCCAGAATTTTTCCTAAAATGAAAAGTAATGCTATTCCTAAATTAAAATGTAATTTTTGTCAAAAAAAACAATGTTTTCCTTCTTAAACCCGTTTTTCCAGAGTTTTTCCTAAAATGAAAAGTTATGCTATTCCAAAATTAAAATGTAATTTTTTTCAAAAAAACAATGTTTTCCTTCTTAAACCCGTTTTTCCTAAAATGAAAAGTTATGCTATTCCTAAATTAAAATGTAATTTTTGTCAAAAAAAAGAATGTTTTCCTTCTTAAACCCGTTTTTCCAGAGATTATTAATTTTATCGAGATTATTAATTTATCGAGAATTAATTTATAGAGGTTTCACTGTATAATGTAAATCATTATGAATTTGATATAATTATTTAAATAGCAAATGCCAAAAAAAATTTGTCCGAAGTGTTTTTTTTTCCCAAGCTGTTAATGGTGTTTCAGCTAGCACTTCCATTATAAAGTCAAGCAAAAAGTCCAAATTCTAACTAAGCAAGACTCAGTCTGAGACTTTCTAGTGTATTTCGTAAGTTGTTTCAGCGGTCCGGAATATTTTTGCGTTCCACCCTTCAATAGTGTTCGAGTGTTTTTTCGATCTCAGAAATACCCGTTTAGACAGCTGTCTAGTAGTTATTGAGTAATCAGATTATTTTGATAGTACCATTTTCATTGATTTTCAAGTTGGGTCAAAAACTGGTAAACTATACTACTTTCTATCTCAATTCAAACGACAAATTTGACTTTTAGAAGTTAAAACTTGGAAAATTTTGAATGTAATTATAAGTGTATAAATGATAAAACTATGATATGAATACTTTTATATTCATTGTAACATATATTTTTTTTTAAAATAATTTTGTTTATGTTTCTATTATACATAGTTAAGATATAATTAACAGTCAAACATGATAAAAAACACGTGAAAAAGTTAACTTTGCAATTTAGTACGCACATTCATTATTGTATGCGCATATTCACTATACCACCACGGCTAGCTAGGAAGGAAAGTAGCCCACACGCCACCAAGACATGACGGACAAAGGTCGGAAGAGAAATGGTAAAAGCCTTTGCCATATATAAGAAAGTGGTGGAAATACCAAATCAACGTTTTTATACCAGGCCGTTTGCAAAGACTAAAAGTAAAAATAATAATAACCGCGTAGGTACCCGGCCAACATGGTTCTAACCACTACCTGTAAACCAAGTCAATAAAGTCAGCCATGCAATCTCTTCATCCTTGTTTCCTCAAACCTATAAAACAAGGTTCATGACAACCATTTAGAATATGAAAACCACAAAAAATCATCGAACAAAATGGCATATTTCTCCCAATTTTTTCTGCTCTTTCTAGTAACAATCAGTCTCAAAAAAACTGAATCCGAAGAGCTTTGGAACCAGTACTGCAACGACAACGCCAACACAAACAGTACAAATTTTTCCTCAAACATCGATATTTTTGTTGCCCCGGCTCGACACAGGAGCAATCCTCCGCGGCTACACCACTGCCTCCGCCGGAGAATCCATCGGCCGTGTCAACGGCCTCGCACAATGCCGAAGTGACGTCAGCCGCGACGACTGCTCCGCCTGCATTCAAACCACCGCGAAACAAATTAAATCCGCCGCCTTTGCCCCACCCAATCCGACGCCAGAGTCTGGTACGACCACTGCTTTCTCCTGTACAGCACGGAGGAATTCGCCGGAAAACTGGACACTTCACGAGGGGTCTTATTCAGCAACGTTAATAACGTGTCGGAAGTCAGATCCGAAACCTTCAACAAGAAGCTCAGATCTTTGACTGATAAGATAATCTCGAAAGCAGTGATACCTAGGAACAGGGGACTCGGCCGAGGAAAGAATGGTTTGTCGGGATTGGAGAAACTGTATGAGTTAGCTCAGTGCACCAGAGATTTATCGCCGGTTTCTTGCACTGAGTGCCTGACGACGGCTACCGGAACCTTTGACGGTTTCTGCAAGGACAAAAGGGGATGCAGGGTGCTGTACAGTGGCTGTGTAATCCGCTACGAGATTTATCCCTTCTTCCTCCACAATACCTTTAGATTTGAATTTGTCATACATATTTTATTTCTTTCATTGTACTTAGTGTTCTTTTGTAATAATTTGCATTGGTAGGGTACTGAATTTTTTTATACTACATAATACAGGGCCGGTCCTGGGATTTTGGGGGAAAGTAAAATTTAATATTTTTAGGGTTATAGCAAAAATATGATAAATTATACATAAAAATGCCTATAAATATCAAAAACAATTATCTATATTTAGTTCTCATAATGTATAAAACTCTATTTTGAAAGAATCAATATATTTTATTTATAAAAATATATTCAAATTAATAAAAATACTATATATTTTTTCTAAAAATGGGGCCCTTTTTTCCAAAAATATTTGGGGGTCTCAAGCGGTTGCGTAAGTTGCTTCCAAAGAGGGCCGGCCCTTACTACATTGGGAATACAGATTCTTGTTTTGAAATTCTCTTCTAAGCCAAGTCAGGCAGTTAATGTTTCATGATAATATAATATTGATTTTTTTTAATAGGATGTTGATGTCGATCGGTTTTCTTTATTATAATATATTTTACATTTGTTTTAAAATTTATTTTTAGAATAAAAATACTTAAAATTTTTAGTTTAGTACATATTTAGAATATGTGTAATACTTTAAAAATAAATTCAAATAATGTAAAAAATCTTATTAGTTCGTACTCAAATATGGGTACATTCGCTAAATCTAATACTACGTATAAATAATTAGTTTGAAGGAATTCAATTAATTAAGAAAAGTAAATTTATGAGGGATAATTAAGGATAAAAAAGATATTTTGTAATATTTCTTTGATTAAGTTTTTACAAACGCTACTCTTTCTAGCGTTTCAGAAATCAGAGGTTTCACCAAACACTAGAAAGAGATGATTGACCAGTCAACTATTCATATTTAGCTAAAAAAACTATTGGGAATTTACTTCCCATTTACTTTTGGGAATAAATGGGAATGTGATTATATATTAATGGGAAATCCCATTATCCCAATGGGACCCAATAAATACCCAATAATTTTCCAATTAACTTATAAGAAAATTAAATTTTATTTAAATACAAACATAAGCCCATCCCGTTTTTATAATTATTTGAAATGGCTAAATATGCACTTAATTGTACCTCGGCTTCACTTTCCATACAGATTTTTGAATTTTATTTCTTCGTCCAAATTTTGAATTGTAGGCCCTGTTTACCAGAGCTTATCAGATCAGTTCAGTTCAGTTCAGTTCAGTGAATTTAAATTTTTTTTCAGTTCAGTTCAGTAAATTTAAATTTATTTCAGTTCAGTTCAGTAAATTTAAATTTATTTCAGTTCAGTTCAGTTCAATTCAGTAAATTTAAATTTATTTCAGTTCAGTTCAGTTCAATTCAGTATATTTAAAATTATTTCAGTTCAGTTCAGTTAAATAAATTTAAATTTAATTAAGTTCAGTTCAATTCATCAAATTTCCTTTTATATGATGATGAGCACTCATTAATAACAAATGAAAATACATTATTTTTATTTTAGTTCAATTCATATCAGTTCAGTCCAATTTAGTTCAGATCCCCTGAAAAGTACATGACTATGATATTCAACTCAATATATTTTTTTAATATACCATAACATTTACTTTTTATACATCCAATATATTTATTTGAATCGTGATTCATTTAAATCGACTCAACCATATATAATATGTCTTCATTATATGACAATTTGGAATTAGTTCAGTTCAGTACGTTTCAGTTCAGTTCAGTTCAGTTCATATCCTCTTAAATATAATTTTATGATATACAACTCAATGACTCATATCCTCTTTAATATAATAATATTATGATATACAACTCAATGACTCAGATCCCCTGAAAAATACATGGCTATGATATTCAACTCAGTAGATTTCTTTAATATACCAAGTAGCATGGTATTAGATGACTTGAAAAGGCTATACTCCAACACCAAGACTAACTTTCGCGAGGTTGCTATTAAGGGATTTTGGGATATGTATGATCCCGAAGGATACTCACTGTGGTTCTGTGATTACAAGTATAATGACGAGAACACACTAAATTTTCTGACCTCGAACAAGGTTGGTGGCTTTCTCCAGAGGATGGATCTTGCTCGCAAGTATTCATTTGGGAAGATGCTGATAGTTGGTTCAGAAGCACTCTATAAGCTGAAGGGTCTTTGGCTGTTCCGTGGCAAGGAAATTACGAAATTCATTATGGATAAAGTTTACGACATGGAGCTCTACGAATGGAAGAAAGCTGATGTCAACGATCCTGAACAGAAGGAGCGTGTGAACCAGATGATTGAAGACGCTGAGCCATTTGAGGGAGAATCTCTTTACGATGCCAAATGTTTAAAGTAGAGAGACTGGGAATGTTTTCAGTTTATTCATAAATTAGATATCTAATGAGCGAATTGTAGTCTTTCATACTATTAATATTTTGGCTGATATTTAAACTTTAACAAGGGTGTGTCTTATAATATTATTGTGTTAAGTGGTCTATCCTGACAAAAAAAATTAAAATTTGTTATCAATTTGCGTTCTAATATCGGGAATTTGAATACTTATCAAGATCGATTTCAATTACAATTTTGAAATTATTTACGAACTGGTCTCATAAAAACATATACAACAAATTTCAAAAAAGAATTATTTATGAATACGCTGAACTAAAATGAATTGAATTGAGTTTAAATAAATTTAAATATATTTAACTCAATCGGACTAAACTGAACTGGAAAAATTAAATATAATGAACTGGATTGGAAAAAAAATTAAATATGTATGAGTGAATTAAACCAATCTACCTAGAAGGTCTAGCAACAGTGCCTTAATCGTGTTCTAAACAACTTTTTTCTTTTATCTCTAAGCCAGTGAAGTAAAAAAAAAAGGATTCCATGTTTTCTTCTTGTAAAGTAATTTCAACTTCTATTTTTTAATTATGATAAACATTATAATAAATATGTAATAGGATTTAGTACTTTACTTTCTTTGTCATCTATCGCTCGGTATTTTAAAATAGTTTCAATGTATGAATTTTAAAAGAAACATTATTTATAATATTTATTTATTTATAGTAGTGTCTTGAGAGAAAAAGAAAATTAACTACTATGTGTTTTGGTTTACATGCCTATAAGTTATATTTTTATATCATTTTAAATAAAAATATCACTAGTAGTCAGAATGATATAAAAAGTATCACTTATAATTATGTTAACAAAAACAATTAATTTTTTTATTGAATATCAAGCATTTGTTGTCTTACTTTGATCATCTTTATCCGGCGATGACGTTTGACAAATTCTTTCGACCCCAGAAGGAATGGTACAGACCAAGTAAGACCACGTTTGTAAGGACATGTTTGCTAGAACTCTTTTGTACATCAATCCATTCTGGTTCAATATATTAATGTTTTGTCGGTTCAGTACTTTAGTATATTTAAACTTTTTATTTATTTATTTTTCAGTTCAATTCAGTTCAGTACAGTAATTTTTTTAGTTAAATGTTACATTTTTTTTTAGTATAGATTACAATGATATGATAAATTTCAAAATTTATTCAGTTCAGTTCAGTTAAATATATTTAAATTTATTTTAGTAAAGATTGATTCAGTGTATATAGTTCAGCTCAGGAAGAAATAAACTCTATCAAACGGGGTAACTCAACCATGCTTGGATTCTTTGGTTTATTCCAATTTTTTCTAGAAGAAACCTAAAAGAATTGGGTTTGGGACGTTTGAAAGCTTACAAGGTTTTCTTCGTTCTAATTGGATTTAGGAGTTAATTTATCCTTTTCAAAATAGGATTTGGAATTATTTTGCCTTATCCATTTCAAAATAGGATTTGGAATTTTTTTGCCTTAGAGTGGGAATATAAATACACCACCATTGATTTCATTTAGCTCATATCATTTTCCACCACTCCTAGCGAAAGCTCCACGTTGAACAGAACCTTCTTCCCCACGCAAGCATTGAAACCGTAAACGCCGGGTGTGCCATGGCTCTGACCATTCATGGGATTACGAACAAAAATGCCTTCAAGGCACTGATTGCTGCGGAATACAGTAATGTCGAAGTTAAAATGGTGAAGGATTTCCATATGGGAGTGTCCAACAAGACTCCCGAGTTCCTGAAGATGAATCCGCTTGGAAAGATTCCAGTTCTCGAAACCCCAGATGGAGCCATTTTTGAGAGCAATGCCATTGCTCGGTATGTTACAAAGTTGAAGACGGATAATCCTCTTTTTGGATCAACCCTCCTTGAATATGGACAAATTGAGCAGTGGATTGATTTCGCTACCACCGAAATTGATACGAATATCGGATTTTGGTTGTTTCCAAGGCTGGGTTATGCGCCTTATCTTCCTCCGACCGAGGAAGCCGCTATTGCCCGTCTCAAGCGAGCACTTGGAGCGTTGAACATCCACTTAGCCTCCAGCACATTTTTAGTCGGTGAATTTGTTAGCTTGGCTGACATCATCATCACATGCAACCTGCTGCTGGGAATTACGACTGTCTGTACCAAGACCTTTACATCAGAGTTCCCTCATGTTGAGAGGTATTTCTGGACTCTAGTTAATCAGCCGAAGTTTCAAAAAGTGATCGGAGCAGTTGAGCAGGCTGCTAGTATTTTACCCGTTGTTTCTCTGGTAAGACCTGCCCAGCAAAAAGAAGCTAGGCCCCATGTTGTTGCAACAAAAGAGGATTTATCACCCAAGCCAAAGCCGAAGAATCCTCTTGACCTTCTGCCTCCAAGTAGCATGGTATTAGATGACTGGAAAAGGCTATACTCCAACACCAAGACTAACTTTCGCGAGGTTGCTATTAAGGGATTTTGGGATATGTATGATCCCGAAGGATACTCACTGTGGTTCTGTGATTACAAGTATAATGACGAGAACACACTAAATTTTCTGACCTCGAACAAGGTTGGTGGCTTTCTCCAGAGGATGGATCTTGCTCGCAAGTATTCATTTGGGAAGATGCTGATAGTTGGTTCAGAAGCACCCTATAAGCTGAAGGGTCTTTGGCTGTTCCGTGGCAAGGAAATTCCGAAATTCATTATGGATGAAGTTTACGACATGGAGCTCTACGAATGGAAGAAAGCTGATGTCAACGATCCTGAACAGAAGGAGCGTGTGAACCAGATGATTGAAGACGCTGAGCCATTTGAGGGAGAATCTCTTTACGATGCCAAATGTTTCAAGTAGAATCTTATGAGCGCATTGTAGTCTTCCATATTGTTGATTTTTTTTTTTTGTTGAAATTTAAATTTTTATGATGCTTGTCAAACAAGAATGCTCAAGAACACCCTTGTCAAGCAAGAACATATGTCACCCAATACGAAAATATCAAGCAAAAAACGCTTTTACGAAAATATCAAGCAAAAAACGCTTTTACGAAAATATCAAGCAAAAACGGTAAATGTTCAATCCCTTGTGCCTTGGTCTCCACAAGGACATGTGTCACCCAATACTCTCTTTTATTTTTATTTCAATATATTAGTTTTAAATTTTTAATCACAATTAATTCAAATTTTAGTTACTTTTCTTTTAAAATCTTAAATTTTAACACACTTTGTCATTTTTTTATTCTCTCCCCAACTTCTCAAGTTCTCATATTCCAATTTATTAATGTCCAAAACCCAGAAAATTTGACCACACCAGAATCACCAGTATCGCCAAAATTACACTCGGCGAGGCTTTTGGAATAGAGGGTCCTCCGATGCAGCCTACTGAGTACTATTACTATTTCGCTTGGCGAACTTTATATATCTCAGGTTCAAGTCATCTGCATGAATTGGAACTCTTACAATATTTTGTTAAACCATAAATAGTTAAACTAGCACGAATTTGAAGAATTGTTTCAAACTGGAAGACTAGTCTACAAGAAAAGAAACATACACTCGTATTCAATATTTATTTGTTATGAAATAGTAAATAAATAAATAAAGTTTAATATTGCCCCCGGGACTCATAGTCAAATATATATAATGTTTTATTTAAATCCTTTGGTTGATGAAACTTATTGCGAATGGTTTACAGTGTGCTGCACAGGTAAATTAACTCAGACAAGAAAGATTGAAACACATTAATAATGTACATTGATATCTAGTATTCATATACTAGAGGAGGATTTGCACGGGAGAACAAGAACACCGCTTTCACGCACGGACGGACGGTGATGAAAACCCACTATAACGAACCCGCTCTATGGTCGACGGATTCTCTTCCCTGCACAGTCGAACGACGAAGTCACGGTTCTAGAACATGGCAGCGGCATTACGGTGATGAAAGCCCACTATAACGCTGACTATCTCTATGGCACCGCCGCTGCCATGTTTTAGGAGGACTGTGACTTCATCGCCCGACTAAACCAGGCGGCTATAAAGTATCATTAAACAGTCAGCAATGTTTTTGAGATTCTTTAATGATACTTTATACACTTTCTTAGAAGTAAATTTACTAATAAATATTAATTATCACATATTTAATATGCTTAATGCCGTAAAAAATTAAGAAGGAAAGACTAAGATTAGTTTTGAACTTATTTATAATCGTAGCCCTAATTTTTTAAAAGTTGGTCTCTTGGGTGACCGTCACTATATAGTGACCAGATTAAATTGCAAATAGGATATAAGTTAAAAAAACACGGAGGGACCAATTTGCAATTTCAGAAAATTTTAAAAAATCACGCGCTACAGTGTCAAGCCATGCGCTACAGTGCCGATTTGCTACAATGTCGAGTTGCTACAGTAAAACATGGACACTTTAACTTAAAACATGGACACTTTAAATTAAAACATGGACACTTTAACTTAAAACATGGACACTTTAACTTAAAACATGAACACTTTAACTTGAAATATAAAACATAGATATTTTAACTTAAAACATAAAACATGGACGTTTTAACGTGAAACATGTACACTTTAACTTGAAACATAAAACATAAATATTTTAACTTAAAATATAAAACATGGACGTTTTAACGACACTTTAACTTGAAATATAAAACATGAACATTTTAAATTAAAACATAAACATTTTAAGTTAAAACATAAAACATAGACGTTTTAACGTGAAACATGAACACTTTAACTTGAAACATGAACATTTTAACTTGAAATATAAAACATAAACATTTTAACTTAAAACATAAAACATGGACGTTAAAACATAAAACATGGACGTTTTAACGTGAAACATGAACACTTTAACTTGAAACATTGAAATACACTGTAGCAAACACTGTAGCGCACAGTACAAAAAACATTGTACACGCGCGGAAACACTGTAGCGTGTGATTTTTTTAATTTTTAAAAATTGCAAATTGGTCCCTCCTTGATTTTCTTTATTGCACTATTTATAATTTAGTCCGGTCACTATATAGTGACGGTCACTCCCAAGACTTTTCCATTTTTTAATTGTTTTAATATAACGACAATTATTGTAGCAAAAAATAGCCCGTAAAAAACTAAGAAGAAAATTATACTTAATTATAGCCCGTAAAAAATAGTATATCAATTTGGACTTTATTTTTATTTTTTTAATTATAAAACAAAAATTAAAATTTTTTTAAATGGTATCCAAAATTTTGGAGATGAATCAGTAGCCTGGTTTGTTGATTTGGCAGTAGCGGTGAAAGTCACCGTTAAACCAAAGGCGTCGAAGCTAATGCTACTGCCGCTGCTTGGCTCTTCGCTGACCGGTGGTGTTACTGAAGGTCATGACTCATTTCTCTCGGTCCCAGTAGTGAATGGGGCGGATTTGGGGTGAGTACTATCTAGTAGCTATCCCTTCTCATCCTCATCTAATATTTTAAAACTCATCCCTGCCTCATGACCTATGATGGGTACAAAATTAAAAATCTTCCCCGTTCCATTGGGTTTTAATATAAAATCATCCCCGCTCCATGACCCGCCCCACCCCATGCCCCATGACCCATCCCCGCCCACCTTTTATATCAGGTTAAAATACATTTGTTTATATGACTTCTACTAAAACACAATAATAATTATATTGAGAAACATCAAATCTTTTAAAAAACAAAATTTTCAAACCCATTGATTTATGTAGAAAAGCAAAAATCTCATCGAAATAAAAAAAATGCAATTGAAATCTCACTCAAATTTGAAGCAAATAAGAAATTCGTAATTATAAAAATAATTGCCAAGGAATAGTCTAAATACATTATTATTATCCTTAAATTTTTTCTAATTTTAACTGCAAGGGTTTGATTATTATATTATAATAAGAAATTAATAATATTATATTTTATTAATTAATATATATATATAATATTATTATTAATTTAGTTATATTGGGGCGAACCAGGTATGGGGCAGGTATAACGGGGTTGGGGCGGGGATGAGACGGAGGATGAATAAAATCCATCCCCGCCCCATGACCTATGACGGGTTATGATTTTATCCCATCCCTGTCCCATTACCCATCAACGTCCTTTCCCCACCCCATCCCAAATCGGTGCAAATGGGGCGGGTCACCACCAAAACCGGCTCCAGTGTCATCCCTAATTGTCATCCTAGTAGTGATCCGCTAAAACATCTGAATAATTATTTAAAACGTTTTTAATAATACTAAAATTCATGAGTTGACTTGAGATTGACTCTTAATTAATTTGTGCATGCATGCATGCCCCGACTGCCATGCACGTTGGCACCTTTCCCATGACCATTTGTTTTGCCTAGTGATGTCAATTCGGGTTGACGTGTCGCGTTTCGTGTTCGTGTCAGATAGGTTCGGGTGGATACGTGTCAGGTTATTTCGGGTCAGCTTTTTTTTATCGGGTCGTGTCGGGTTAGATTCGTGTCAGCCCAGTTTGTCAGGTCGGGTCGGGTTCAGAAAGAATTATCATGGATTGGATCAGGTTGTAAGGTTGAGTCGAATTAAGTAAAAATATAATACACAAAACTCACATTGGAAGAAACAAACTTTTGATGTTGGGTTAGTCGAGATCGAAGTGAGTTCAACTCAAATATATAACACAATTGATAATTTTAGTTTTAACTAAATTGTTTATATATACTTGAATCACACTGTTTTTAAAATTTTAGTTATCATCACTTTTATGATATTGTGGTCATTTAAATATTTTTCAAACGTTTTATACTCAAATTGAACCAAAAAAATCTCTAATTTAATACACTCACACGTTTCATTACATCACATTTAAATTATTTAATAAATATACACCTCGAATTGAACGTCAAACATCTCGTAACTTCAAATTTTCCAAGTATCTTACTTGTTTTGGAAATAAATTTAACAACGTAACTGACGTCTACGGTGTTATAACTCAATATTATCTCCTAATATCATATATGAAATACATATAAAAATTTTCATTTTTTTTTAAGTTGTTGAACTAGTTGACGTAGAACAAATTGATGGACTTTACTAGTGAGTATACAAAGGTTAAACATGTTAGCATTGATACCTCATCTATAGAATGTAGATACAAATTCTAATGATGTTAAAAGTTTAATATTGGTTTCGAAGATGTTGGTTATGAATCCTTTCAAGCGGATTTCAATTTTGGTGTTTCTACAAAGTTTTTACTTTTTTCACCTAGGTCCCTCCAAGAAAATGGGAAGTGTCGAACTATAAAATTGAGTAGCCCAGAACAAAATTAAAGTCATGTGAAATGTAAAAATATAGTTTTACGATATTTTGAGGCAGCGGAAGAGGTAGAAATAATATTTAGATATGTTGCCAGATAGTTCCATATATGTTACTATGGCCCTTTTTAAAAGTAAGATTTTGTGGAATATTAAAATATATATTTATTTCTTTATCCTTAAGTTGACAAGTAGCAAAGTGGTGTAGTGGTATTTTGATCCATCACCTAAGCATTTTTGGATTAATTTTTTTAAAAGTTTGAAAAATTATTTATTATGACACAATAGATACTACTTATACAAAAAAAAAAAATCCAAATTAAAAATGCTTTTGAGCATATTAATAAAATAACCTTTTAAACTAAATAAAAATTTGACATTATTAATTATAATAAATTAGATATATTGGTTTGATGACAATTAAAAATATGATATTAGAAATAAATTAAAATTACATTAACTATTTATGAACGATTAAGTTGGTTCAGTTCTTTAGGTTTAGGTCATCTTCAGCTTCGTATTTTGTCGGGTTCGGGTCATCTTCGGGTTCGTGTTAGGTCGGGTTCGTGTCAAAATTTATCGAGTTAAAATTAATATTCGGTTTGAGGTCGGGTCGGGTCGGGTCGGGTCGGGTTCAACCTAATAATTTTCGAGTTACAATCGGGTTACGTGTCAGATCGGGTTGGGTCGGTCGTACGTATCGTGTTTCTCGTATTCGTGTCAGGATTGACAGCACTAGTTTTGCCGATTAAGTAGGTGTCCATTTAAATTGATTGTTTTCATATTGTTCATGGTTGCACTATATAGGTCGTTGTAAAATGATAAAAAAAATATTGTTCATGGAAAAATGAACGAATCGAATAGACCAGATTAAGTAAGTATTTTGATCAAAAGAATTGTCATGAAAGAAATAAAAATATATGTTTACATATGAAAGATCTGAAGAATTTGTGTGGAGATTCAACACTTATTAAGAAACAAAATTCAGTAAAAAATGATTAAATATTGTTCCCCAAGTTGGAGAGATTAGGAAGAAGAAATTGGGATGGCTAGGGTTTTAGCCTTTTAGAAGTCACTATTTACCTTCATTAAGCAATTAAGTAACTAGTGTAAAATAATTGAGCTTTACCATAATCTCAACTAAAAAATATTCAAATAATCTCTAGAGAACAGACCTAACTAACTTTCGATCACAGCATTTCCTCCTTCCAACTACCAACGCGATTCTTGCAGAAAAACAGACGCACCATCGAATTCCATCATTTACAAGTTACGATCTTTAACATTGCTTGAAGATCTCGATGCTCTTGCAGGAACCATCTCTGTTAAGGTTGTTTTCCCTGATCTATGAGCATAAATTTGCATTCTCTTATGCTATGTGTGACTTTATGGCTGTGTTTGTTAGTTAAATTCCAGTTTTATGTGTTCTGTTCTTGGATATTGTGTTCATGTTGATGATTCTTCATTTAGTCTGATAAAAGAGCTATCTTGGAAGCGAAAAGGTTCTTGTGCTTTTATCTGATGACAGAAGTGTTGAACCTTGTTCTTGTGTTGGCTTACTTACACTAGGAAATGAGAATTTCCATGTTGATGATGAATCCTGACTGCACTTTCTTATGCTGTTGTGGTTGCTGTAAGTCCAGATTTTGTTGGCTGCTTTGTGGAATGTCATGTTGCAACATGACTTCAGTTGGCAGAAAAAGATAGAATATTTTTCAGGCTCCAGCGCAGGTTTTGAAGATGGAAGGAAAATATTGTGTGATGGAGTTTATGGAAACTACAGTCCTAATGGGTGTCTACAACGTGATTTGCAGCTGAAGTAGAATGGATATATTCGTGGAGATTGGTTTTCCATTTACAAGACGTTGAGATACACATAAATTCCTTTTCTTCAAGGTTTTAATTTGGAATACAATTCTATTGAAGAAAGGAATCAAGAGCCGTGTGAAAGGAAGTTTTTACATGGCAATGAGCTATAAAAGATGGACATCAGTCGCGTGCTAATTTGATTGGTTTTACACAGAAATTCTGGAATTCAGAGTTTTATCTTTTGAGCACAAGGCGACGCAGTCCTGGTTTTTCAACCTTACACAAAACACTTGGGACGTGTGTTGTGTAAAGTCCAGATTTTGTTGGCTGCTTTGTGGAATGTCATGTTGCAACATGACTGTTTTGGGCAGAAAAAGATAGAAAAATTCCAGAATCTCAGCACAGGTTTTTAAAGAGGAAAGAGAATATAGTGCGAGGTTAATATGGAATGGATATATTTGTTTCGAAATATTACAGTCCAAATCCATCTCCAATTCAGATTTATTCATGGGATATTGCAGAGATTTAATTGGAAAAGGATTTTCTGCATTATTTTAGGAATTGGAGATTTTCTGAATTCCTTATTCCAAAGAGTTTCTGTTTTTAAACGTGGTTTAATTGGAATGGAATTCTACAGCTGTGGAGATGACTTAATTCACACGGCATTGTGCTATAAAAGGAGGACATCAGTTGCGTGCTCGATTGGCGATTTTAATAGCAAAATTCTGTAATTCAGAGTTTTTATCTTTCGAGCAAGGAGGCAACGCAGTCCACGGTTTGCAACCATAACAAAACACTAGGGACGTGTGTTAAAGCTCGGGTGGGAAAGACCTTGCCGCACCTTCGTGGAAAAGAAGGTAATCATAGAAGCAACTATCAAAGCTAGAGTAGCCAATTGGTAGTGTGATAGGCTTGCTAGAGTAGCCATTAGTTTGTAATAGACCGGACATATTTATTGCAACTAGTGAAGGGTTTTACCACGGGCTACGGCCCCCCAGACGTAGGTGCATTGCACTGAACTGGGTGATCATATCGTGTTCTCTTTTATTCCGCACTTACAGTTTTAATTAGTTGATTGTTTAGTTAAAACTTGAACACGGTAGAGTATAGATCAAGTAAGCACGGACTTTCAATTGGTATCAGAGCTTAATCACTCTTTTAATCCTCTTGCGAGGTGAGTGACCGATCTGCTTACTATGGCCAAAGAAGGAGGATCCATCACACGAGCTCCTCTACTGGTTGATGGAGGCTACCCGGACTGGAAGACGCGTATGCGTATATTTATTGACCAACTTGATGATGATTCTTGGAATATGATTGAGATTGGTTACAGTCCACCTACCACAACAAATCCGGCTGGTGAAACTATATCTAAACCTGCTCCATGGACTGATGCAGAGAAGGCAATGAAGAGGCTTAACAGTAAGGTTTTGGGTGCTTTGTATAATGGTGTAAAAGATGATCAATTCAGAATCATCTCGGGGTGTACTACTGCCAAAGCTGCTTGGGAAGCTCTTGAGAAGGAGCATGAAGGTTCCAGGTCAGTCAGAAAAATCAAACTTGGAATGATCAAATCTGAATTTGAAAGCCTGGAGATGTTGGAACACGAGTCAGTTGATGAATTCAGCACTAGATTGAAAGATTTAATTCATAGAGCACACCAGTTTGGAGAAAGATATACTGAGGCTCAAGTTTTGGACAAGGTGAAGAGGTCACTACCTGAGAAATTCTCGGTTTTAGTCATGAACTTGGAGATTAATTCTCAGCTGGATGTGGTTACTCTAGATGAGCTGATGGGGTTTATGAAGACATCAGAGATGTGCACTGAGAAAAGTAAGAACAAAAAGGCCCTGTCATTTCATGTTGCAACATCAAAAGGGAAAGGAAAGTTGGAGGAGATGGAAAATGCTGGTTCAGATGAAATGGCTTTGCTGGCTAGAAACTTTGGGAGATTCATGAGGGGAAATCAAGGCAGAGGTTTCTCTGGAAATCAAGGAAGAGGAAATCAAGGTACTCAGGGTCAAGTCAGAGGGTTTCCAGGTCCACAAGGTGTACAAGCTCAGTCCTTTCAGAACCAGGGAACTCAGTCCTATCAGGGTCAAGGAACTCAGGCTTTTCAAAATCAGGGAGCTCAGCCTTATCAGGGTCAAGGAGCTCAGCTTATAGATCCACAGAACAGTGCTAAAAATTTTCAAGGAGGGGATTCCACTCAGAATAGACTCAGAACTGTTGATGACCTACCTAGAGGCCCGGAAGGTACAAAGCATGCTGGAAAACCTCAGTGTAAGGAATGCAGTGGCTATGGACATCTTGCTTATCAGTGTGGAAATTTTTTAAATAAACCTAAGGCATTTGTAGCAGCTGGTGAAACCTGGAGTGATGATGAAGATGAGATTCAGCCAGAAAAGCATGTGTCTTTTGGGGTTAAGGTTGTGGACTCAGGACCAGTTCCAGATGAGGTAGAAGGAGACACTGATATCCAGAATGCATATGATGATCTGTATAGGGAATGGGAAAAATCAATTGAGATCATCAAAAGCTTGAAGGATACACAAAGAGGAGGAGCTGAAGCCTTAACACTTGCTGAAGAAGTTGAGTCTCTGAAAGTAAAGGTCAACACCTTAGTGAATGATTCACTGGTTGAGGTGCAGGAAATTGAAGAGCTGACTTTGAGTCTTAAATCCATGACTAAAAGAGCTGAGAAAGCTGAAGAGTTGCTTGCTGATCTGTTGAAGAAAAATGAGGTTTCGGAAGGAAAGAAATCCATGGATGATGTGGATAAAGCCATGAAACTAGAGACAATGACCAAGAGAGCTAAAGATGCTGAGGTAACCTCTGAAATTCTAAGCAAGAAGCTAGAGATCATGACCACCAGAGCTGTGAATGCTGAAGAAAAAGTCAGGGCCAGAACCATTGACTGTGACAATCTGGGGAAGAAGTTGAGAACTGCAATTGCTAGAGCTGAGGAAGCTGAAGCAACCATTCATAAACTGAATACAGGAACTGCAAAATTAAATGATCTCTTGGTGATGGGAAAGACAGATGGTAACAAGCATGGTCTGGGATTTAACAGCAAGGTGTCAAATTCTCAGTTGAAGAAAACAGTGTTTGTCTCTGCTGGGATTCAAGCTTCTACTAGTAAGAGAATCTCCAGAGTCAACCAGAGCACCTATGTTCCTAACTCGGAAGTGAAGATATCACAGGGTACTTTGCCAAGAAGAACCCCTCCTAAGTGTTGTAAATATTGTATGATGCAGGGTCATGATGATTATCAATGTATGAGATTACTGAGAGACATTATGAGAGGCAAGCAGTTCTCGTCATGTTGCAACATGGAACCCGAGCAGCAGAAGAGACTCACCAAGAAGGTATGGGTACCAAAATCCTCTTTAAATTGCTTTGTAGTACATACCTGTTATAGTGTGTATGCCAGGGACACTTGGTATTTTGACAGTGGATGCTCCAGACACATGACGGGATCATCTGACTTGCTGAGAAATGTACTCCCATGGAGTGGTACGGTTCTATTTGGAGATGGAAAAATTAGCAAAGTCATTGGAAAGGGGGAACTTCAAATTCAGGATTTTCCTGTGTTCTATGATGTGCTTTTGGTGGAGGATCTCAAGGCTAACCTGATCAGCATCAGCCATCTGTGTGATCATCAGATGACGGTTCACTTTAATGAATCCCTATGTACAGTCAAGCAAGGCTCTAGTGGTGTACTCACTGGGAGAAGATCTTCTGATAACTGTTATATTTTGGAGCCATCAGTTACCTGTTTGAGTGCTAAGGTTGTTGTTAAGGATGTGCCAGACAGAGTTTCTGAGGAATTTGATGATGTAGAAATAGTTCAGCAAATCTCAATTCAGAAAAATGAGAGTTCGAAAAATCTCTCCCCCCAGGAATCAAGTTCCAGTTCTCATGTTGCAACATCACCACTGGTCATAGGAGATAGCCAAATTTCTAAGTCTTCTGAAGTTGAGCCGAGTAGTCCAACTAATTCTACTGATGAAGAAACTTCCTCAACTGATACAAATGTTCAATCCCCACAGAAGGATGTGGGAAAATCATCAGAGGAAAATGCCAAGGTGGAACAAGGTGATGCTAAAGCTGTTCGAACTCCAAGGTCCACTACTGACAAATTTACCAGAGATGAGAAAGGTGCAGTTGTGGATACAAAACTCTATAGAAGCATGATTGGAAGCCTCCTGTATCTAACATCAAGTAGACCAGATTTGTCCTTGAGTGTTGGTATTTGTGCAAGATTCCAGGATGCTCCTAAGGAATCCCATATTTCTACTGTGAAGAGTATCATTCGGTATGTACATGACACTGCTGATTATGGCATATGGTTTTCTAAGGGTACAAGTTGTCAGGTATATGGGTACAGTGATTCTGACTGGGCTGGTAATGCCAATGATCGTAAAAGTACTACTGGAGGTTGTTTCTTTATTGGGCAGAATTTGGTGTCTTGGTATAGTAAAAAGCAAAATTCAATCTCTTTATCTACTGTTGAGGCTGAATATTTGGCGGATGGTAGTTGCTGCACTCAACTGATTTGGATGAAACAAATTCTCAGAGATTTTGGGGTGAAGCTATACAGTCTTAATAAGTCAGCCATTGACATATCTAAGAACCATGTACAACATAACCGCACCAAACATATCGATATCAGACACCACTTTATCCGAGACTTGGTCGAAAGAAAGGAAGTGGAAATCAAGCATGTACCTACTGAGAGTCAATATGCTGATATCTTTACTAAGCCATTGGATGCGTCTACATTTGAAACCCTAAGACAGCCTCTTGGGGTATGCACTATCTGAGGTACTGAAGACTACCTAACTTGTACAGTTGTTATTTCTATTTCTGTAATTCACTTGATAAAAAATCAGAAAATACCAAAAATATGGTTAAGGTTGCATTTCGTGTTGCAACATGAAGATATATGGTGCGCGTATGAAGTGAAAGGCGCGTGTATTTTGGGAGATAGCTGGGGGCCTATAGTATTTATGTTGTATTTTTCCGTTGGGCCGTCTTCAATTTTGCACAAAAAGGCGGAAAAGGTACTTAGTTTCTTCATTCTTCGCGCCCAGAAAGAAAACTATCCCCATTCCTATTGCAACATCATGTTTTTCTATTCTGCTGCCTTTCTGTGATTTGTAATCAACTACAACTTCAACGGATATAGCACCGAACCTCTGAATCAGTCGGAATCCACAGCTTCTCCATTAAGGTATCGATCTGGGTTCTCGATCTGTTAGTTTTCTTTGGATTCTTGACTTGCATGCTAGGGTTTCTGTACTTCTTAAAGACTATCTGGGATTCGATCTGTGAGTAATTCTGAAGTATGTATTCCGAGATAGCTATCGATTTTGCATGGGGTTTGATGATCAAGAGTTGACAGATTTAGGGGGAGGTTTTGATATTCGATGGGCTAGGGGTATATGGGATCCTTGTGTTGAATTGATTGAGCCCGAGGCTAATCTTACTGGAACTATTCAGACCCTGCCTAGTTCACCCCCTACTCCTACTGTGGATGTATTGACCGAGAACTTTATTGCTGCTTCCAGCACCAAGGACGCAGCTAAAATGAAAGCCTATTATGACAAGTTGGAAACTTGGGAATATGCTAAGGGGTTGGATGATTTTTACCATAGTACTTTTGGGAGTAAAAACAACCCTGGCAGATGTTCTTTTAATGGCACGATGAGGCCAAAACCCCCAAAGACAGATGTTATGATAGCCTCTGAAGTTCATAAACCTAGCTTTGTGAGGCCTGAATCAATGACTAAGCCTTATCTGGTTAACTGTGCCTGAACCATCAAGATGACTGTGCCTGATTCTCATCCTATTGATTTGGATTTCACTGATATGGATAATGAAGACCATGCCATTCCATCTCCTACCAATCATTATGAAATACATGTTGAGGAGGACTATGCTAATCTTGAGGACGAGGATGTTGTGTTAAAGGATGAGGAGACAGTGGAGAAAGGGGCTGTGATGGATGATGATATGCCAGCTGCAGAGGATGCACCTGAGAAGGATTTTGAAATAACCAGTGCCATACTGTTATCTTTGGTTTATTCTGACAGGTTTTATTATGATATGTTGGCCACAAGAGGTTTCTTTGCTGAGAAAGTGCTAGAGATGAAGAAGTGTGCAGAGAGTGGGTTTGACACTCTTCTAGGCCAGATTGGGTATGTTCAAGCAGCTACTGTACTTAAGGAGTATGATCCAGAGATGGTTCTTGAATTCTATAACAATCTGATGAAGGGGACTCTAGTTTATGGTGAGTATTGATCAGGGAAGCTGTATTTCAGGGGGAGAATCATTGCATTAACTTCTGAGAAACTGAATTCTATATTAGGGATTCATTAAATATTGGGATATGATCCAGAACTCAGAGACGTTGACGACAGGGGGAGTTGATTCTGTATTAATGGGATTTTTGAATGACCTTGGGGGAAGTTCTTTTGCAGGCCTTTGGCGAATTCATGGACCCAGGGGGAGATATATATGGATGACTGTATTACTTTTTCTGCCTATATGGATGACTGTATTACTTTTTCTGCCACCACGGAATTATTTTGATTGGATGTTGTGGTATGGTTAGTTTCAACTCGAGAGGAAGTTTTGCTCGTTGAATCTTTTAGAAGTTCTGAGTTTGGGTTGAGCCATCCATTGTGTCCACAAATTGCCAAAGGGGGAGATTGTAAAGTCCAGATTTTGTTGGCTGCTTTGTGGAATGTCATGTTGCAACATGACTGTTTTGGGCAGAAAAAGATAGAAAAATTCCAGAATCTCAGCACAGGTTTTTAAAGAGGAAAGAGAATATAGTGCGAGGTTAATATGGAATGGATATATTTGTTTCGAAATATTACAGTCCAAATCCATCTCCAATTCAGATTTATTCATGGGATATTGCAGAGATTTAATTGGAAAAGGATTTTCTGCATTATTTTAGGAATTGGAGATTTTCTGAATTCCTTATTCCAAAGAGTTTCTGTTTTTAAACGTGGTTTAATTGGAATGGAATTCTACAGCTGTGGAGATGACTTAATTCACACGGCATTGTGCTATAAAAGGAGGACATCAGTTGCGTGCTCGATTGGCGATTTTAATAGCAAAATTCTGTAATTCAGAGTTTTTATCTTTCGAGCAAGGAGGCAACGCAGTCCACGGTTTGCAACCATAACAAAACACTAGGGACGTGTGTTAAAGCTCGGGTGGGAAAGACCTTGCCGCACCTTCGTGGAAAAGAAGGTAATCATAGAAGCAACTATCAAAGCTAGAGTAGCCAATTGGTAGTGTGATAGGCTTGCTAGAGTAGCCATTAGTTTGTAATAGACCGGACATATTTATTGCAACTAGTGAAGGGTTTTACCACGGGCTACGGCCCCCCAGACGTAGGTGCATTGCACTGAACTGGGTGATCATATCGTGTTCTCTTTTATTCCGCACTTACAGTTTTAATTAGTTGATTGTTTAGTTAAAACTTGAACACGGTAGAGTATAGATCAAGTAAGCACGGACTTTCATGTTGAAGCTCGGGTGGTTTAGAACCTTGCCGCACCTTCGTGGAAAAGAAGGTAATCACTGTAACAGCTATCTATGCTAGAGTAGCCAATTGATAGTGTGATAGGCTTGCTGATATAGCCAGTAGCTTGTAATAGACAGGGAAAACTTTATTACAGCTAGTGAAGGGTTTTACCACGGGCTACGGCCCCCCAGACGTAGGTGCATTGCACTGAACTGGGTGATCATATCGTGTTCATTTTAAATTCCGCACTTTCAGTTTTAATTAGTTGTTTTTAATTAAAACTAGAACACGATAGGAATTAGATCACGTAAGCAGGGAATTTCATTTGGTATCAGAGCTTAATCACTTGTTTAATCCTCTTGCGAGGTGAGTGAACGATCTGCTTACGATGGCCAAGGAAGGAGGATCCATCACAAGGGCACCGTTACTAGTTGATGGGAGTTATCCAGACTGGAAAACTAGGATGCGCATCTTCATTGATCAACTTGATGATGATGCCTGGAACATGATCGAGATCGGATACAGTCCACCTACCATACCAAATCCAGCTGGTGGAACTATGCCTAAACCTGTTCCATGGACTGACACAGAAAAGGCTATGAAGAGGCTGAACAGCAAAGTGCTAGGCGCTCTCTATAATGGAGTAAAAGATGATCAATTCAGAATCATCTCGGGGTGTACTACTGCCAAAGCTGCCTGGGAAGCACTCGAGAAGGAACATGAAGGATCCAGGTCTGTTAGAAAGATCAAGCTTGGAATGATCAAATCTGAATTTGAAAGCCTGGAGATGTTGGAACATGAGACAGTTGATGAGTTCAGCACTAGATTGAAAGATTTAATTCATAGAGCACATCAGTTTGGTGAAAGATATACTGAGGCTCAAGTTCTGGACAAGGTGAAGAGGTCATTACCTGAGAGATTTTCAGTCTTAGTGATGAACTTGGAGATCAATGCTCAACTGGACGTTGTTACTCTAGATGAGCTGTTGGGATTTATGAAGACTTCTGAGATGTGCACTGAGAAAAGTAAGGATAAAAAGGCTCTGTCATTTCATGTTGCAACATCAAAAAGTAAAGGAAAGGTGGAGGAAGATAATATTGGCTCTGATGAAATGGCATTGCTTGCTAGAAACTTTGGGAGATTCATGAGGGGAAACCAAGGAAGAGGATATTCTGGCAATCAAGGAAGAGGAAATCAAGGTGCTCAGAATCAAAGCAATCAAGGTCAATTCAGAGGGGTTCCAGGTCAACAGGGTGCACAAGCCCAAATGAATCAAGGCCAGGGAACTCAGAGTTTTCAATTCCAAGGAACTAAGCCCTATCAAAATCAGGGAGATCAAACTTATCAGAACCAGGGAAATCAGCCCTATCAAGGTCAAGGAGGTCAATCTGTAGAATCTCAGAATGCTGTCAAAAATTTTCTAGGAGGAGATTCTACTCAAACTAGACTCAGGACTGTTGATGATCTTCCAAGAGCTCCTGAAGGAACTAAGCATGCTGGTAAACCTCAGTGCAAGGAGTGCAATGGCTTTGGACATCTAGCATATCAGTGTGGGAATTTTTTGAATCAACCTAAGGCATTTGTGACATCAGGAGAAACCTGGAGTGATGATGAAGATGAGATTCTGCCTGAAAAACATGTGTCTTTTGGAGTTAGAGTTGTGGAATCAGGACCAGTTCCGGATGAATCAGAAAGCACTGATCTCCAAAGTGCATATGATGATCTGTATAAGGAATGGGAAAACTCAGTTGAACTAATCAAAAGTCTAAAAATTAGTCAAACTGAAGCTACTGAAATGACAAGCCTTGCAGAAGAAATTGAGTCTCTGAAAGTAAAGGTCAATACCCTAGTGAATGATGCAATGGTTGAGGAGCAGGAAATTGAAGAATTAACCGTGAGTCTAAAATCCATGACTAAAAGAGCTGAGAAAGCTGAAGGGGAGCTTGCTGATCTGAAAAAGAAACTTGAAATCTCAGAAGGAAAGAAACCCATGGATGATGTGGAGAAATCACAGAAGCTAGAGATAATGACAAAAAGGGCTAAAGATGCTGAAGTAGCTTCTGATGTCCTGGTTAAGAAGCTGGAGATTATGACTTCAAGAACAGTAAGTGCTGAAGAAAAAGCTAAAGCCAGAACCATTGACTGTGATAATCTGGGGAAGAAGTTGAGAACTGCAATTGCTAGAGCTGAGGAAGCTGAAGCAACCATTCATAAACTGAACACAGGAACTGCAAAATTAAATGATCTCTTGGTGATGGGAAAGACAGATGGTAACAAGCAAGGTCTGGGATTTAACAGCAAGGTGTCAAACTCTCAGATGACCAAAACAGTGTTTGTGTCTGCAAGAAATCAAGCATCTAACAGTCAGAGAAAATTCAGAAGAAATCAGCCTAACTGTGCACCTGTCTCAGAAAAGAGAGGATCTCAGGGAATTGTAGAAAGGAAGACCCCTCCTGGATGTTGCGACTACTGCATGTCACAAGGACATGATGAAGTTCGATGCATGAAACTGCTGAGAGATATTATGAGAGGAAAGCAATTTACCTCATGTTGCAACATGGAACCTGATCAACAGAAGAAACTCACTAGAAAGGTATGGGTACCGAAATCTTCACTGAATTGTCTTGTAGTTCACACCTGCTATAATGTATATGCCAGGAACACGTGGTACTTTGACAGTGGGTGCTCAAGGCACATGACTGGATCCCCAGATCTGTTAAGCAACATGGTGTCATGGAGTGGTACAGTACAATTTGGAGATGGTAAGATCAGTAAGGTTATTGGAAAGGGAGAACTTAAAATTCAAGATTTTCCTGTGCTGTATGATGTATTGCTAGTAGAAGATCTCAAGGCAAATCTAATCAGTATCAGCCATCTGTGTGATCATCAGATGACAGTTCACTTTAATGAATCTCTATGTACAGTCAAGCAAGGGTCTAGTGCTGTACTTACTGGGAGAAGATCATCTGACAACTGTTACATCTTGGAACCTTTTATTACATGCCTCAGTGCTAAGAGTGATAACTCAATCTTGTGGCATCGTAGATTGGGACATGCAAACACGAAAGCACTGAGTAAAGCATCTAGAATTGAGGCTATCCGTGGACTCCCTCAAATCACGTATCAGAAGGATATGATCTGTGGTCCATGCAAAGAGGGAAAGCAGACAAAAGCACCTCATCCGGCTATTACTGAAATTACCACATCCCAAAATCTGGAACTTCTGCATATGGACCTCATGGGACCAGTAAATGTGTTGAGTGTGTCGGGGAAGAGATTTATATTTGTATGTGTGGATGATTTTTCAAGGTTTTCCTGGGTTGAGCTGTTGACGGACAAATCTGAGGCAGTGAGTGTTATTCGAGATCTGGTCTTACGCCTGAATAATGAAAAAGCCAGTGTAAATCAGAGGGTAGTTAAGATTCAAACCGATAATGGTGGGGAATTCAAAAATGATGCAATGGCTCAGTTCTGCTCAGCTAATGGAATTACCCATATCTATGCTCCTCCTTACACAGCTCCCATGAATGGAATTGTAGAACGCAAGAACAGAACAATCCAAGAGATGGCGAGGACTATGATGGCCGAATACGGTGTCCCTAAAAGGTGGTGGAATGAAGCAGTCAAAACAGCTTGCTATGTGATTAATCGCGTCTATTTGAGGCCGTGGACCGAGAAAACAGCTTATGAAATATGGAAAGGAAGGAAGCCAAGTGTTGCTCACTTTCATGTATTTGGTGCAGAGTGTTATATTCTCAGAGATAGAGAGAAACTGGGAAAATTTGAATCTAAATCCGACAAGGGGGTGTTCCTTGGGTATGCGATGAACAGTAGAGCGTACAGGGTTTTTAACAGACGTACTGGGACTGTTATGGAATCTATTAATGTGATAATTAAGGATGTGCCAGATAGGGTTCCAGAAGATATTGATGATATGGAGTTACAGCAGAGACCCTCAACTCAGAATATTGAAGGTCCAAAGAATCTATCTTCTGAACAACCTAGTACCAGTTCTCATGTTGCAACATCACTTCTGACTCCAGGAGATGGTCAAGTTTCTAAACCTACTGAAGTTGAGCATACAAACCCAGAAAATCCCAGTGTAACACCAACACCTCCTTTGGATGAATCCAGTCAACCAAACACTGAAAATAAGTCTGACAATTCAGATGAATCTGATGGAGAAGCAACACGAGCAGACACTAGAATTACTCCACGACAGAAAAATCCCCGAGGAAAGCCCCCTGTGAATTATGCTCAAATGCACCATGGAAGCCGCCATGTTATACAATGTTTTCTGTCTTTGATCGAGCCAAAGAACCATAAGGAAGCCTTACTGGACGAATACTGGATCTCAGCTATGCAGGAAGAACTGAGTCAGTTTGAAAGAAATGATGTATGGGAGTTAGTTGCTCGTCCGCAAGGAATTAATGTCATTGGTACGAAATGGATCTTCAAGAATAAATCCGATGGAGACGGAACAGTAACTAGAAACAAAGCCAGGCGTGTTGCTCAGGGATATACTCAGGTTGAAGGTGTGGATTTCGATGAAACTTTCGCCCCAGTTGCTAGACTTGAATCTGTGCGAATTCTCTTAGCCATGTCATGTGTGTTGAACTTTAAGCTGCACCAGATGGATGTTAAGAGTGCCTTTCTGAATGGCATTGTTAATGAGGAGGTGTATGTTGAACAGCCTAAGGGGTTTGAAGATCCTCACTTTCCTAATCATGTGTTCAAGCTCAAAAAGGCATTATATGGTTTAAAACAAGCTCCTCGTGCTTGGTATGACAGGCTCACTCAGTTTTTACTTAACAAAGGCTATATTCGAGGGGGAGTTGATAGAACACTGTTTATGTACTCTCAAGGGACAGATATTCTAATAGCTCAGATTTATGTGGATGATATTGTTTTTGGCTCAACCTCTACAGATCTGGTAAATGAGTTTGTGTCATTGATGACATCTGAGTTTGAGATGAGTATGGTTGGTGAACTATCTTATTTTCTGGGATTACAAGTCAAACAGGGTGATGATGGCCTGTTTATCAACCAAACAAAATATGCCTTGAATCTTGTTAAGAAGTTTGGTCTTGGAGATGCAAAGGCAGTTAGAACTCCAATGTCTACCACTGAGAAGTTAACTAAAGATGAGAAAGGTGTGCCTGTTGATACTAAACTTTATCGAAGCATGATTGGAAGTCTCTTATATCTGACAGCTAGCAGGCCTGATATTTCTCTGAGTGTTGGAATATGTGCTCGGTTTCAAGCTGCACCTAAGGAATCTCATGTATCTGCAGTAAAGAGAATCATTAGATATATTTCTGGCACTGCTAACTATGGTATCTGGTTTTCGAAGGGTGTGGGCTGTCAAGTGTATGGTTATAGTGATTCTGATTGGGCTGGTAATGCAAATGACAGAAAGAGTACCACGGGAGGTTGTTTTTTTATTGGTCAGAATCTTGTGTCTTGGTATAGCAAGAAACAGAACTCAATATCCTTATCTACTGCTGAGGCCGAGTATTTAGCTGCTGGGAGTTGCTGCACTCAACTGATATGGATGAAACAAATGCTCAGAGACTATGGTATTAAACTTGGAAGTCTCACTATTTTGTGTGATAATAAATCAGCAATCGATATCTCCAAAAACCCAGTTCAGCATAACAGAACCAAACACATAGATATCAGACACCACTTTATCAGAGACTTAGTTGAGAGAAAGGAAGTGGAACTCAAACATGTGCCCACTGAGAGCCAATTTGCAGATATCTTCACTAAACCTTTGGATGCCTCAACATTTGAAGCCCTAAGACAGCATCTTGGGGTGTGTACTATCTAAGGTACTGAAGTATACCTGTTTGTATAGTTGCTATTTCAGATTTTGTTTTTCTTTTGAAGTCAGAAAATACCAAAAATAGAGTGAAGGGTGAAGGTTGCATGTCGTGTTGCAACATGAAAGGTTATGGCGCATGAGATAGGCGCATATTCTAGTAGGAGACAGCTGGGGCCCACACAATTTATGTGTTATTTTTCCGTTGGGCCTTCTTAAAAGTTTCGCGTAAAAAGGCGGAAAAACTTGTTTTCCCCTCTTCATTCGCGCCCAGCCAGAAACCCGTCCTCATTCCTATTGCAACACGAAATCTGTGGTCTCTCTCCTCAGGAAATTTCTCCAGTGCTCACCGGACTCGTCTTCGGATTCTTCATTGCAGTCGAAACCCGCGGCTGTCTACCTAAGGTATTCTACAAGAGGTACATCTATGGCAGGGAGTCAGCACAGGGATGGCAGCTCTGAGCCTCCGAAGAGGACTCCAAACACAAAGATTCCCTGTGTGAGGAGTAGGCCCTATCACACCAGATCAAACACCAAGCTGAGGTCTGTGTTCACCAACACCAGTGATAACCCCATAGTCCTGGATGATTCTGGTTCTCAGAAGGGAGGGCATGAAAGCATTGACTCTATCATCTCCAGGTGTGCTGATTTTGTTGATCCTTTGGATCACGTGATCTTGGGCCAGCGACTCAAGCTCAGGCAACAGGCTCCTGCAACAGCACAGGCACAGTCACAGGAGAATATTACTCCAACAGTTCATGACACCATTCATGGTCCAGCTGTTATTCCGACCTCTGCCACCTCTCCTGGAGTCTCCTCTGGTCCTGTTTCTAATGGTTCATCTCCTACACAAATGGTCTCCAGGAGAACTAAAATGACTGCTGGAAGGATATGGAATGATGGCAGAAGGAGGCAGCGATTCACACACTTCCCTCAAGCCACACCTCGATGTGAGGATGATCCTTCTCCCCAATTATTAAGAGCCTTCAGACATCCTGCCTCTGCTGATGAACTAGATGGGATTAGAGTCACTGCATCTGGGATTCCTGATGATGTTCCAGGAGATTCTTACTCAGAACCAACTGCACGTACAGATTTTCTCCGGTATGGTGGGACTGGTGCAGTGCTTTCTATGCCTGATGGTCTAAATCTTGAGGATTGTTTTGAACCTCTTTCGGATGCTGAAGAAGTTCAGAAGGATGAACTTGTCATTGCTGATATCCTGGAGAGTTTGAGGAAACCAGTACCTGCCCCAGCTTCAACTGATGCTCCTGTGCCAGCAGTTTCTCATGTTGCAACACCAGATTCTCCCAGTCCCTCACAGAAAACTGAGATTGTAGAATCTGATGATCAAACCAAGACAGCCATTCTTGAAGACCAGGAAACTGGTAATGCTGATGATGAGGTCCAGGGCCCTCTTTCTAATCCTGCAGAGATGCCAACTGCAGCAGCTGCTCAAGCTCATGAGGAGCATAATTCTAAGTCTGAGGTACCTCTTAGCACTAGCCATTCTAGCCAATCTGTATCTATTACTGAGGTGCCTCTCCCTGTCTCCAAACTCAGAAGCTTGAACAAGCTTACCCCTAGAATAGCCAAGAAGTATCCCTTGAATGCTTCATCTGATGGGGGTGTGTTGCTGTCACTAAGGCAAAGGGTGGATGTCAGACACCACAGGAAGAAGTTCTCAAAATGGGCTGCTCCAGCTACCATCAAGCACTACTCTAGGAGATCACGGAGACTAGCTGGGAAAAGTTCTACAACTGATGCCAATGTCCCTGGACAGAACCAGCTGCACCCTAGCTCTGCGACTCCTGTATCTCCACACTCTCCAGCCCATGATGACACTGTTTCTGCCTCCTCTCAACTCAGTCCTATTCAGCTCAATGTACCAGACTCTCCAATTCATTTGGATAATATCAATGTTGAACAGGACTTGCTTACCCCCACCTCTCCATATTCAGCTCCAAATGAGGAAGACTATGCTAGTCTGGAGGATCCTACTGTAGATGATATCCCTGCTGATGAACATCCTGCTGATCTGGAAGATTCAGATGTTGACCTTGAGACTGAAACTGGGAAGGAGGATGCCCCTGAGGATGTTGAGATGCTCAATGCTAGGCTGTTGTCCTTGGCACACTCTGAGAAGTTCTATTCTGTCACAGCCAGCCTACACTATGATCTGTTGAGTTCCAGGGGTTTCTTTGTTGAAAAGGTGCTGGATATCAAGAAGTGTGCTGAGAGTGGCTTTGATACCTTCCTAGGCCAAATTGGCTATGTGCAAGCGGCCACTGTCTTCAAGAGGTATGATCCAGACATGGTGCTGGAATTTTACAGTAATCTTCAGAGGAGCACACTGCAAGCTGGAAATGATTGGTCTGGCAAGCTATACTTCAGGGGGAGAATCGTTTCACTTATCCCAGAAAAATTGAACTCAGTCCTAGGTATTCAGTTGCTGGAGGACTCTGATATGGCTTATCCCAGAGACTATATTGTGGACAATCATGTGCTGGCTAGAGCACTGACATTTGGGAAGCTCAGCTCCTGGCCCTCTGGACATGTACCCACCAGCTCTCTTACCCTCAGGTTTTGGCTGCTCTTCAAAGTTCTTATCAACTGTTGGATGCAAACTTCCAACACCACTTCCTTGACCCCAGATCAGGCAGAGCTTCTATTTGGGATTGGTTCAGGGTGTGAGGTGAACCTTGGGGAATATGTGTTAAAGAGAATTGTGGGTGCTCTTGATGCATCTAGATGCACTGAAGCTCTTCCTCATCCGTGCCTGATTACTGCATTTCTTGTGGCTGAAGGGTTCGAGGCAAATGAGGATGGGATGAACCCAGCTGGCAAGTTTGGTTTTACTGCCAAGTCCTTGGACAGGACTGTGCTGGATCTGCCCTGGGATCAAAAGATGATGTCAGGAGATGTTGTTATGTCTAACCAATTTGAGTTAAGGGCTGCCGAGAAGGAGATCCAGTTGCACATGGATCAAATTCTGTTTCACAGTGAGCTGTTAAAGAAGGCTCAGGATGCTAAGGCTCGAATTCTGGCTGCTATAGCCAAAGAAGATGAGAGGGGTGAACCAACTGTTCCGCTTGCTTCTAGTCCATCTATGCCTGCTCCCTCCAGGTCTTCTAAGAGAGCTAGTTCCTCTGGCCATATGAAGCAGCCCCGAGCCAAGAAGACCAAGATTTCTGTCACTCCTGCCTGGAAACGAGGCAAAGTTCTTTCTGATTCTGAGGATGATGCTCAGTGATCTTTGTATTTTTCTCTCTCCCTTTCTCTGTCTTGATTTCATACTGTGGATGTTTTGATTCGGGCCCTTTGGCATTTTATGGCCCCAGGGGGAGATATATTGTGACTGAGTTTCTTTTTGTGACTGTATTAGAATGATAATTCTACTTTTTCTGCCAAGTTCTTATGATTGGATCCATGAAGTAGAAGCTGTTGGGTTTCTGAGATGTTAAATTCAGTAGAAGCTTTTGACATAATGGGTCCACAAATTGCCAAAGGGGGAGATTGTAAGTCCAGATTTTGTTGGCTGCTTTGTGGAATGTCATGTTGCAACATGACTTCAGTTGGCAGAAAAAGATAGAATATTTTCCAGGCTCCAGCGCAGGTTTTGAAGATGGAAGGAAAATATTGTGTGATGGAGTTTATGGAAACTACAGTCCTAATGGGTGTCTACAACGTGATTTGCAGCTGAAGTAGAATGGATATATTCGTGGAGATTGGTTTTCCATTTACAAGACGTTGAGATACACATAAATTCCTTTTCTTCAAGGTTTTAATTTGGAATACAATTCTATTGAAGAAAGGAATCAAGAGCCGTGTGAAAGGAAGTTTTTACATGGCAATGAGCTATAAAAGATGGACATCAGTCGCGTGCTAATTTGATTGGTTTTACACAGAAATTCTGGAATTCAGAGTTTTATCTTTTGAGCACAAGGCGACGCAGTCCTGGTTTTTCAACCTTACACAAAACACTTGGGACGTGTGTTGAAGCTCGGGTGGTTTAGAACCTTGCCGCACCTTCGTGGAAAAGAAGGTAATCACTGTAACAGCTATCTATGCTAGAGTAGCCAATTGATAGTGTGATAGGCTTGCTGATATAGCCAGTAGCTTGTAATAGACAGGGAAAACTTTATTACAGCTAGTGAAGGGTTTTACCACGAGCTATGGCCCCCCAGACGTAGGTGCATTGCACTGAACTGGGTGATCATATCGTGTTCATTTTAAATTCCGCACTTTCAGTTTTAATTAGTTGTTTTTAATTAAAACTAGAACACGATAGGAATTAAATCACGTAAGCAGGGAATTTCAGTTGCTGCCTTCAAGTGATAAGTATGGATTGAGTGGCCTTGAGGTACGGTTGTTCTTGCCGGAAAATTGCATAGACCAGTCAGTTTTTAAGCATTGGAACCAGCCAGAGAAAGGAAGGGCGGGCACCTCCCCGTCGGCGGCAGTCGCTGATCTTTGCTGTCCCAGACCTCTGAGACCCTGCACTTGCAGCGATAAAGTTTCTTTCTTTTATTTTATTTTATTTTTAGTACTCATACGATCCATGCTCCACTACTTCCTACGCAATCTAATTAAAACTAGATTACTTTCAAAAAAAAATTTAAAACTAGATTATATTTTTTTGTATATAAATTTAAGGGCGGAAATTATGCTTGCTACCTTTTTTAATCATATTTTTTGTTTGGTTTAGAGTTCTGTGTTTTTTTTTTTTTTTTAACATACTGTTGAGTTCTGTTTTATTGTGGCTGAATATAAATTTCTTTTTAGTAGAGTTACATTTGAGTGTTGAATTTTGTTTTGAATTTAGTTTACTATATGTTTCCTTGAATGTACGTATATGTTCCTCCACAGCCAGCCATTTAGGAATATGGAGGATACCTAACCACCTTATTCCCTAGAAACAAGTTTGCAAACTTTAGTAGCGCTCGAGTCAATGGAGCAATGTCACTCCGTGAAGAGAGACAATTTTTATATATCCGTGAATATCCCACTAGAGCACCTTTTAATTTTAATAGGTCTGGAACAAGATCCGAATCATTCTCAAGATAAATCATTCTCAACAAGTCTATAAGAAGGTGCTCAAAGATAGGTACGGGTAGAGATCAAAGATCTGTAGCGACGAATCTGGCTGAAGAAATCGAAAGATCAAGACGATTGGTTAATCTCTTCGTACTTGTACCAATTTTGAAGTAGCATTTGTACAAATAAGATTTCTCCCGTTGCATGATTTTTACGTCATAGACATAAATGATTTATGGGGCAAACTCATTAGACGAAGATTTATCTAGTGTGGACTTAGGCTAACATGAACCGGGTTAACCCAAAAAATGACTCGGTATGGCCTAAAATTTTTTAAGCTGACCCAGATATTTAGACTTCTTCACATTTTTTGTAAATTCCGGGTTCCGGGCCAAATTAGAGGACCTTTTTTTTTTTTGAAAAAAATTAGAGGACCTAATATTACACATATGTTAAGTATGATTAGTTTTATATATAGTTAATTATAATTAGTTTAATTTCTAATGGTCTAATTTAGTTAAATAATATACTCTATTATTGAAAGTTTATATAAGCATCATTGAAATTTTATCACAATTTTACTTTGACGATGAAATGATTTGGTATCAATTTTTATTTTTAGTTTGCTTTAATTATACAATATTTTTTAATATTAGACAAAATCCTAAAATATATAAAAGCACGACTCAGCCACCGGCTTAGTGCGTTTTGTCGTCTACCTTATTTTAATTTGCTGCGTTAATTATTTTTCGTTGTCGATCTGCATATCTTCCCAAGGAGAAGCGTTGGATCATCCAGATATATTTTGGGAAAGTGCAATTACGTCGGTACGTTGGTGATCCACAGCGACGTGTTCGCCGGCGGAGGACCATCCAGATATCTTTTCCTATACTCATACTCAGACCTAAATTAACTTGTTTCTCTTCTATTTTTGGCTAGATGCTGGACTTATATATATATATATATATATGTGTGTGTGTGTTTGTGAGTGTATTTCCAGCAACACAGGAATATTATGCAGACATTAAAGTTATCATTTTCAGAATCAGACATGAGGTTTTTCTTTAGATAGAAAGAGAGGTAATGCCATGTTACTGGTGCCTACATGGAAGTTTTACTGTTGTGCTTAACCCTTCTTATTGAAGTATATAATCACTTTATAATATATACTGTTCTTCCCAGCTGTCTTCTTGGCATATGTTTATCCCTATATTCCTTTCAATTGTCATTGAAATTAGAATTATTTCATGCTTAAACAAGTTTAGCTATTGTCATAAAATAACTTTTACCTTGAGTAGGAAGCTGTGTGAGCTTTGTGCTTGGGGCAAATTATTAGGGGTACGCAGAGGACCGTATCCCCAGGGTTTAATTTTGTAATTAATAAAATTTGTTACCATACAACTTGTGCGTTGTACGAGCATCTCCAATGCAACTTTCAATGTTGAAAATATTGATTGACACATAGGATTGAGTGTCATAAGAGATTAAAATCTATCTCCAATGCAAGCATCAATTAAAATGTCAGTTTGACGTGGATGCATTCGTGGAGTGAAGATGTCAACTAAACCTTCAATATATTTGTTTGAAGGTGTCAATTTATTTGTTTACCAAATTTATGTTTACTTTCCTTTTAACATTAATATTTTAATTAATTTGTTTACTAAATTTATACTTACTTTCTTTTTGACATTAATAATATGAAAACTGACGCTCATACATTGGAGAGCAAAGTCTTAAAAAGATTTTCAATTACATTTTCAAATCTACATCATATTGACGCTCAATCAAAAGTTACAAATGGAGGCGAATTTTCCTCATGACGTTCTTAGCATTGGAGATGCTCTACGTATTCCTGTCTTTTAGAGTCGATTTAAAATTTAAAATTCTAAAACCAAATCTTAACCCACGTTTTTTGAAATATAAACAGTCGTTAATCCATATATTTGAATAAGTAGTTCTACAGTATTAGACAATCCAGCCTTATAGTTATCTGATATCAATTATGCATCTTTATTTATTACTATATTGTCATCATTTTTTTCCTAATATAAAATATTATTTTAAATTATTTTTTTTAATGCTGAACTTTTTGCTTTTTAATATTACTGATTCATCCTTAATGCTTTTTATGCAATGTGCATACTAATTCTTTAAAAATTGTGCACTTTATTTATGTTTGAAGTGCATTTTAAATATCATTTTCCTTTTTAACTTGTCTAATTAAAGATACATTTCTAATCTTGATGTTTTCTATATTTAATTGTGTCATTTAATAATGTTATAATTTTTCATATAAATTCTATGGTCTAAAACAACTAGAAGTTCATTTAAAAAAATTATCTTAGTCTCATAAACAATTCGCATACCTAATTTCAAAATTGTGCATTCTATAAATCCTAAAAGTGCAGTATAATATCTGCTCTCATAGTGTTGATTACTATTATTTTTATGCATATGCATTGAAAATATTTAAATTGTGCACTCCATTGATGCTAAAAGTGCATATAAAATGTGACCTTTTTTATTTCTTTCAAATGCAAGTAACTCCTCAATTTGTGCACTCTGTGAATACTAAAAGTGCATTATAATATTCTTGATTACTGTTTTATTTTATGAATTGTGCATTTCAAATATTTAAATTGTGCAGTCCATTGATGCTAAAAGTGCATTTAAAATGTTCTTTCAAATGCAAGTCAACTCCTTTGTGCATTTGTACAATGAATTGTTTTGTTCCTACTTAATTGACATGACTATTTTCAGATAAAATGAGCATATTAATTTTGCAAATTGTGTATTAGAGATAGCTAGTGGGCTAGAAGCCCATCTTGTACACCTAGGGTTTAACTAAGGTTACCTAGGGTTTATTTCCATGTATTCTCTATAAATTACCTAATACAAAACACACCTCAACATTGAGGCTTATCTTCTAACATGGTATCAGCCTAAAACAATATACGCCGCCGCCTCCAATTTCGACAGCCGCGTCTGTCTTCTTCTTTCCCCCCTCCACAACCTTATTCATCCTCCCCTCGTTCCCGTTCTTCATTCACGATGGCCGACGACAAACTCTCCTACAGCAACATGATCCATCTTCTCACCATCAAGTTGGATGCCACAAATTACATGATGTGGCGAAAGCAGGTTCAACATCTCCTCCGCTCTCAGAAGCTTTTGGGCCACATTGACGGCTCCACTCCGTGCCCTAGGGTTCCGCCGCCGCCATCCTTTGCTCAGGCCGCCGGCGGATCTTCTACCCCCGCTGGCACGTCGAAGGCAGTTTATGAGGAGCGCAAGGCGGCCTTTGATCAATGGGTCGCAGATGACGAGAAGCTATGCTGTCTCCTTCTCTCCTCGGTATCAGTTGAGGTAATGTCAGAAATCTCCTCCTGTGACACTGCTGCTCAGATCTGGAGCACTCTTACTAGCGTTTTTCATAATCGTAGTAAGTCATCAGTATTGAGTCTTCGTGTGCAAATTATGAACCTGCGTAAAAATGGGTCAGTGCATGAATTACATCTCCAGTTTAAGGCCTTATTTGATAGACTTGCTGCCATGGATTCTCCTGCTAGCAATGATGATATGGTACTTTGGTTTTTACATGCTCTTGGTGCTGAGTTTCGTGATTTTAGTGCTCCATTATTGTCTCGCGATCCGACTCCGGCATATATCGATGTTGTTGCCGAGGCGGAAAATCAGGAGGCTTTTCTGAGGAATTTGCAGGGTTTTGGTGGACCTGCCCCTGCTCCCTGCACGTTTCTGGCAGAAACAAGGTCTGGGCGCACAGGTGGTGGCGCGTGGGGCTCACGCGCCGGCAGATTTGGCCGCGGCGGCGGCCGTGGTCGGTCAGGCGGCCGATCTGGTGGTTTTGCTGTTCAAGGTGGTGCTGGTCCGTCCAGATCTGCTGTGGAGTGCCGGTTTTGCCTTAAACCCGGTCACACCGCTCAAACATGTTTCAAGCTCTTTCCGCCGCGCCGTGGTGATGCCCCTGCTCGTGATGAATCTGCTCTCTTGGCCCAGCAGTTCCAGACCTCACTTTCCATGGAGCCATCACAGGTTGCATCTGACTGGTACATTGATTCCGGGGCAACCAACCATCTCAGCTCCTCCGCCTCCGCTTTGGAGAGTGTGACTCCATACTCTGGTAAATCCCGAATCTCTATTGGTAATGGTGACTCTATTGGCATTGAATCTATTGGTGATTATCAGATTACACCCTCTTTGAAGCTTTATGATGTGCTTTATGTTCCGGATATTTCTAAAAATCTGTTATCGATAAGTCGTCTTACTAAGGATTTGGATGCTTATGTGATATTTGATGACCAAACCTTTATTATTCAGCACAAAGTCACCAAGGCGATCATGGGCAGAGGCCGCAGTGAGCACGGACTCTATGTGCTGGACAGAGGAGAGGCAGCTTTGTTATCTTTCATTTCTCAGAATAAGACTCGAGCATCGTTTGACCAGTGGCATGCTCGTCTTGGCCATGTGGCCCCTAGTATTATTTCCACGTTAATTAAGACTGGTGTTTTGTGTGCTTCTTCTTTATTACCTAAGCCGGGTCTGTGTACCCCCTGTGTGATGGCTAAAGGTCAAAAACAATCTTTTTCAGTTAACCCTAAACGGGCTTTGAAGGTTTTGGATTTGATACACTGTGACTTATGGGGGCCTTCCCCAGTTTTATCAGTTCATGGGTTTTCGTATTATGCTATCTTTGTGGACGATTATTCTCGATTTACTTGGCTGTATCCACTTCGTCGAAAGTCGGATTTTGTGGACGTTTACATGCAGTTTGAAGCCCTCGTTCAGAATCAATTCTCTACCACAATCAAAACCTTTCAGAGTGATGGTGGTACAGAATTCCTCAACAATCGTCTACGAACCCATTTTGCATCTAAAGGCATTCACCATCAGGTTTCCTGTCCCTACACTCCTGAGCAAAACGGTCGTGCTGAACGTAAGCATCGTCATGTAGCTGAGATGGGATTGACTATGTTGTTTCATTCTCATTTGCCTCTATCTCACTGGGAAAACGCTTTTGCTGCTGCTGTCTATACTATTAACCGGCTTCCTACTCCTGTTCTTGAGGGTGCATCTCCATATAGTCTTCTTTTTGGCCGAACTCCAGAGTATTCGAACTTCAGGCCATTTGGTTGCCGTGTTTATCCCTTTGTTCGACCATATGCTGATCATAAGCTTTCCCCTCGCAGTATTCCGTGTATCTTCATTGGATATAGCAATCAGTATAAGGGATTTCGTTGTTTAGATGGTGCTACTGGCCGCATTTATATCACTCGACATGCCCGTTTTGACGAGTCTTGCTTTCCTATGGCAACAGGAAGCACTGAGCAGTCTTTCTCATCCTTGGATGTTATGACTTTTTTGGATCCTGAGCAGTCCATCGCTCAGCCAAACCCGCCATCACCAGTAGTATCCACTGCCCCATGCACTGTTTGTGATGACCCCTCACCTCGGGCTCCGGTTTCTTCACCGATCACTCCGCCAACTACGTCATCGGCTTCACCATCTTCGGTCTCACTGGTTGACTCACCAGCACCCTCCACATCTGATTCGGATTCGTCTGGAGCTACTTCGGATCCTGAATCTCCTCCACAAAGGCTTCATCATATGGTGACTCGGAATCGGGATGGTACTCGTCGCTTAGTTTTCAATCCTGATTTTGTTCCGACTGGTCTTCTTGCAGCTGTTTTGGATCACTCTGAGCCTCGTGATTATCGCACTGCCCTTAAAGACCCTAACTGGGTTAGTGCCATGGATGAAGAGATGAATGCACTTCGACGACAGAACACATGGGAGCTGGTTCCTCGTCCTTCAGATGCCAATATTGTTGGTTCGAAATGGGTTTTCCGTCTGAAGTATAAACCAGACGGCACTATTGATCGTTACAAAGCTCGCTTGGTAGCTCAGGGTTACTCTCAGATTCCTGGATTTGACTTTGATCATACCTTCAGCCCAGTGGTCAAAGCTGCTACAGTTCGGACTGTCCTTGCTATTGCTACACTTCGGCGATGGCCTCTACACCAGCTTGATGTTAAGAACGCCTTTCTTAATGGAGTTCTGGACTCTCCGGTTTATATGGCACAACCGGTTGGTTATAAGGATTCAGCACGTCCCGATTATGTCTGTCGTCTTCAGAAGGCAATTTATGGGCTGAAACAGGCCCCTCGAGCTTGGTTTGACAGATTCAGCTCCTACGTGAAGCAGCTTGGTTTTAAAAACAGTTACTCGGACACGTCTCTATTTGTTTTCTCTCGAGATACCACCTTGCTGTATCTTCTGGTGTATGTTGATGACATCATCCTTACTGGCAATGATGATGGTGCTATTCGCCAGTTTATCTCCAGGACTGATAAGGAGTTTTCAATCAAGGATCTAGGGTCTCTAAACTATTTTCTTGGTCTTGAGGTGTCCACTACTCCTTCGGGTCTGTTTCTTGGGCAAGCCAAGTATGCTAGGGATATTCTTGCTCGTGCTGGCATGACAGATACATCCCCTGTCACCACTCCATTTGTTCCATTATCTCAGCTTCACAGCAGCTCTAGTGCTCCTTTTGGGAATCCGACGCTTTATCGTTCGCTTGTTGGTGCACTCCAGTACCTGACCATCACTCGTCCGGACCTAGCTTTTGCTGTCAACTCTGTTAGTCAGTTCCTTCAGGATCCTCGCGACGACCACTTTGCCGCTGTCACAAGGATTCTTCGTTATGTTGCCGGTACGCCTCATCTTGGTCTCACTTTTCGCTCAGGTGGATCTTCTGATGTTTGTGCTTATTCGGATGCTGACTGGGCTCGCTGCTTGGAGACACGTCGCTCAACCTATGGCTATGCAGTTTTCTTAGGTGGAAACTTGGTGTCCTGGAGTGCCAAGAAGCAGCCTACTGTTTCGCGTTCGAGCTCGGAGTCCGAATATCGTGCTCTCGCGAATACGGCTGCTGAAGTTGTCTGGCTTTCTCATCTGCTGAAAGAGTTGCATTTCCCGCTGGATGGTTCGCCTCTTTTGTTGTGTGACAACAACAGTGCAATCTTCTTAGCTCAGAATCCGGTTGCTCATAAGCGGGCGAAGCACATCGACATCGACTATCACTTTGTTCGGGAGTTAGTTTCCTCAGGCAAACTCCGCGTCAGTCATGTGCCTACTTCCTTGCAGCTTGCCGACATTTTCACGAAGGGTCTTCCGAAGCCTCTTTTTGAGTTTTTTCGTTCCAAGCTCTGCGTTTCGGTTAATCCGACGCTTCGCTTGAGGGGGGTATTAGAGATAGCTAGTGGGCTAGAAGCCCATCTTGTACACCTAGGGTTTAACTAAGGTTACCTAGGGTTTATTTCCATGTATTCTCTATAAATTACCTAATACAAAACACACCTCAACATTGAGGCTTATCTTCTAACATTGTGTAATATATTAATACTGAATGTGCATAATAAAAAATAAAAAATTATTCTAAGCAGGTGTGCTCGTAGTTGGTTACGAATTATGAGGGATTTAAAATTCTCTTATTTACAAAAAGGAGTCTACCCCCAATGTACTATATACTAATTGCTTGCTTGGTAGTCGGACTTTTCTATAAGTCGTGCCTATCTGAATTGCTTGGTAATCGGACTTTTCCACGAATAATCAATCGGGGAAAAAAAAGTAAATAAGAAGTTTCTCGAAATGGAAGAGTTGATTTGATCTAGCCGTTTATTTTTTCTAACTTTTAATTTTGATTCTTCTTGATTCCCCGTTCATAGCCAGATAAAAATCAGCATAGTCATAAAATGTGTTGGGTTAACATGTCACTATAATAATTTGAAAAAGGGAATTCGTCCTTTTTTTCCCGCTTTCCCTTCACTCAAATTTGATTCCATTTCATTGATTTTGCACTTATCCTCTTTTTGAAAAAGGACCTTTACAGTTAATTCCTTCACCTTCATTTTGGAATTCGTTCCTATTTCTACCTCATTTTCTTCTTCACTTTCCACTTCTTGTGATGTTTCTTTCAGTTTCTTAATAAGACCAGCATTTTTCCTAAATGGTAGATACATGTAATAAATAAGAATGGTATACTAAACTTCTATTCCATACAAATTTTCAATTCCCACACAATATCATTTTATTGTCGAGTTTGGTCAAGACTAATTTGGTGACATCATCATTATTATGTATGGCCGCGAGGCCTCTGAACGAGATCACAAATTGACTGAATATATAAGTTTAATATTTACACAAACAGTAATATATAATTATCAAAAATCATTTCCACTAATTAAAGCCCTAAGTTAACATTTGATATTTTTGGACATAGGGTGAATAAGATTTTATGTACTACTTAATTTGAAATCTAATATTGACTTTAATTTGAAATCTAATATTGACTTTAATTAAACTTCCCTCCCTATTTAAACGTAGCTAAAAAAAACCACTCGATTTTTAAACCACTGAGGGGTCGTTTGGTTCATGTGGGAATTAAGTTCCCACAGAATTTGTATTTACTCGGAAATTAATTCCTCCATACAAATACTCAGAATTTGTCTAAACTGTTTGGTTGCAAATTCGTATTTTATAATTCCTAGTATTTTATTTACCACACGTTGTTTGGTTGACCTCTAGTATTTATTTTGGAATCTAAAAATTGACCCTACCGATAAGACGGAGGGAAATAAAACGCGTGAATTGGGGAGAAAATGGTAATATCCTATTATGATCGACGCGTATTTCATTTCGACCTAGGTAGGTAACAAATTTCCCACATTATGTGGGAAATAGAATTTCCGCGGAAATGGTTATTACAACGTTTTTATCATTATACGTCAACCAAAGAACAATCCAAAATGTTAAATGCTCAGAATTGGTAATTACAGCGTTTTGTACGCGAACCAAACGACCTCTGATTGTGTGAATGTTGCTCCTTCATAACCTTCATGGATTGCAAAACTCAATTGCTTAATCATTTTTGGCGTAGTTAATGGAGCATGGTAGGTACAAAATTAAATTTAAATACGTAACTTCCTCAAACAAATGGGCAAACTGAGGTTGTAATCTTTCCTTTGGCAACTTGTTAAAGAATTTGGTTGGAGAAACTAATTTAGAGATTGTAGAGAAGATAAATTTAAATGTGAATCGTCTTAAGTTACCTAGCAATATTTGTACCGCATATGTGTTAATGTCAAGCATTTGTTGTCTTACTTTGATGATTCTTCCGCGTTCGAAATTGGAGGACCAAAACTTTCATTCCGATGGGAATGATGTAGATATAGTTGCTCTAACATTCTTGCATTCTTTGGATTATTTCAAAAATAATCGTTGAAAGAATATGTCGCTAGAAGAAACCTAAAAAAAATTGGTCTTGAAGGCTTACAAAATTTTCTTCGGATTATTCCAAAAATAATCGTCGGAGGAGTTTTGCTAGAAGAAACCTAAAAATTAGGCTTGAATGCATGATGGCTTACAAAACTTTCTTCATACTAATTGGTTCATAATTATTTAACCATTTCAAATTACGATTTGAACTTATTTTGCTTTAGAATTTGACTTTAAATATAACCCTCCATGATTGTTTAATTTCATTTACCTCCGAGCATGCGCTTCCACGCATGAAGTATACATGAACATAAACGTTCATGTGAGTGCGAACCTAAACGCCTTCAAGGCACTGATTGCTGCGAAGTACAGCGATGTTGAAGTTAAAATGGTGAAGGAATTCCAGATGGGAGTGTCCAACAAGAATCCCGGGTTCCTTAAGATGAATCCGCTTGAAAAGATTCCGGTTCTCAAAACCCAGATAGAGCCTTTTTTGAGAGCAATGACATTGATCGGCATGTTACAAAGTTGAAGGCAGATAATCCTCTTTTTGGATCAACCGCCCTTGAATATGGCCAAAATGAGCAGTGGATTGATTTCGCTACCACTGAAATTGATACGAATATCAAGTTTTGGTTGTTTCCAAGGCTGGGTTATGCGCCTTATCTTCCTCGACCGAGGAAACCGCTATTGCCCGTCTCAAGCGAGCACTTGGAGAGTTGAACACCCACTTAGCCTTCGGCACATTTTTTAGTCGGTGATTTTTTCACTTTCGAGATTGATCAGTTACATATAATGCATGATTATTCAGTGAGATCATGAGTTATCAATGTGAGAATTTGTCATGTCTTATAAAGAGCTAGTGCTTTATTCCACACTGGTTTTGCAGTTGCTCTTAGTTAGGAAGTTAAAATTAGTTAGTACTGATTTTTAAGTATACAACGTTAACTAGACCGAGAAAGTATACATTGACTTGAAACTATATACATTACTCCATATGAACATGCTTGAAAATATATTAAAATTAGAAGAAAAGATTGTAAATTATAGTTGTCACAAATGACACAAAAGAGTCCGTCATAATTAATTTCATGTTTTCAAAAAAAAAACGGTAGTATGTTTCATGTCAAGCATCTACTAACATAAACTATTATTCATTAGGAAAATTAATTTGGGAAATGTGATTTGTCGTCGAAATTAATTATTGTGCTTAGTAGCATATTAACATGTGTCGTCACGTCGTGGATGCAAGTATGGTATTTCATAAAACTAGAGAGATTGTTGCGTGGTGTACTTAGGGCTTGTTTTAATAAAATCAGCATATTTAAATTATTGTTATGGACCGTATATAATCCTAGACCAATTTTGTGGTTTATAATAAGGATTTTTTGATTCATGATCAACTAATTTTGGTATACTATATGGAGTTTTAAATATTTTTGGACAATAACTAATTTCCCAGGACAATCATAAATCTTGTACAGAAATATTTACCTACTCATTTAAAAATAGGTAATCTTTGTGCACATGAGAAATAGAATTAGTTAGGTGGAAATTAAAGAATTATCATTTTCCAAACCATGGTCTTGAATTGGGAGCCAGTGAAATTATCGTCTTTGGGATCCAGTTAGATGGTTGGTAATGAGTGATTGTTTAGCCAAACCACTGATGAGATCTTTTGCTTTCTGCAGCATACTGATGAAGAAAAATTAAGCACTTGAACAATTTTAAAGCAATTCGATTATAGGTATTTTTATACAGTAATTCTTAAGGAGATTGGAAGGTAGCATATATAAGATATCTTCATTTTCACTCCGAAATTTTAAGAATCTGATCGACAACTTCACGGGCTTAACTGTCCTGCCATCAAACAAATTCTCCTCATTGTAATTCTCTTCAAAACACTCGACATCATCCAAGTTCCTTTGATATTGGATCAAACCGAGACACCCTGCGACCACCTTTCTGATATTTCAAGGATCTTTTCAAAAGCTATGGCAAAGGTAGCGTAACACTCCTTATGAATACCTAATCAGACTTATGGCCTTAAACTGATATCATCCTCAATAATTCGACAATATCCCTCCAACGTATGAATTTGAGGCTGTAAACTTTAACATGGAACTTGGAACTTTGATGATTCTTGGTACCATACAAGTCGTACCACCTTGAAAAACATTGATGAAATCCCACTTGGGGTTCGCCATTAGTATTCATCATATATATAGGACAATGATGTACAATAAGGAAATGAAATATATGCATAGCTAGCCAATATATTACAGTATATTCTAACACCTTTAACCTTATCGTACCCAAACCCAAAAGATGATGGATTTAGGGTGCTATCAACCATCATTAATGGATTGAGGAATGCGTTGGTACACCAATGTATTTTTTATCTAGGTTTAATTGATATATTTAGGTAAATAATCACAAGAATATATATGGTTGTCCATTTACCCTTACAATAATAACATTAATAACCCAAAGAATTTATTGTTGTGTTGGTACGTACATCAATATATCATATTCGGTAAATAAACAAAAATAAAACATTACATTAATACCATATTTTAGTTGATACAACATACAATACAAAACTACATCGTTTATTTCACACACTTTTTGAAGCGAATAACTATTCTAGTTCCCTTTAGAGATTAGACGCACAAAACTTTGGACAAGACACACATCAAATTTTATAATTTGATCTTGATACGTAATACGATAAACTAGTGAACTAACTTACACTATAAATTGTTAGTAATCTTTATAATTTGTTAGTAATCTTTCGAACATACTTGTATTTTACTTGTATGCACAAATAAATTTAGATTTTAGATCCATTTATAAGTTTGTTCTAAATATTACCCATTTTTTTATCGGTTTAATTCATTTGGAAGTGTACAATATTGTTTGACAATGGAAACAATGAGGGGCAGTCCTAGTTCATTTTAGTACTTTTCAAATTCACCGTTGCATATCTAGTTAGAGAGTGTATTGAAATATTTTTATCCCTCGACACCCAACATGGTTTTATAAAACTACCTTGTTTCAACATGAGAATAATGTTATGTATAAGGTCCACAAAATCGAAAGTTGAAGGTTCTAAGTTTCTCAACATACGTATCAGTGTGAGACAATCACCAACAAACATTAGATCTCAAAGTTCTGGTCGCTCGGAATGACCTTAATCGATGTTCTTAAGAAACCTCCAGCAGACTCCAAAGAAATCAATTATGATTCTTTCCCGTCCCTCTTTGATACCAGAGTCGAATGAAATCTCACGCGCCCAAAGCAATGGTCGAAGAAGCTTATATAATATTAAAAAGACACAAAAGTACGAATTTCGCTCTTATTGAATGAGCAATGAATAAACAATCGGTTGTTCCATAAGATTAGTTTTGTTTGTTACAATCCTTCTTCATCATCAACTAGAATTTCATACAAGCTATAGATCCCACTATTGCATATTCAAGAACAAAAATATATATGAATCATCATGCATCCTCCTCCTCCTCCTCTTCCCCAACTCATAATAAAATAGACAACATTTTTGCTCCTATAAAACCTACCTACCTACGCTCCTCACCTTAACCAAACCTCTCTCCCTAGCTACCACATCGGTAATGGATATGCCCCAGTGCTCGATTGCCACACTTCCCACATTGCTGTCAAGTTCAGTGAGATCCTCACCAGGATCGACAGGCATTCTGGAAAGGAGATCGAGAAAGAGCCTAAGTTCCTCAATAATGGTGATGCTGGTATGGTTAAGATGATTCCAACCAAGCCTATGGTTGTTGAGACCTTCTCTGCAGAGGCGGAGCCAGGAATTCAAAACCTGGGGTGCACATTTAAATTTTTTCTTAAAGCAATATTTTAATACAATCGAAATCATAATACTCAATGTCTAAATAGTTCAATACAAAATACTAAAAAGTCACTCGTCGAGATTTCATACTTTGAAACCGACTTACAATCGTATCAGAACTAACATCCGAGACTAAATTATTGAATTTGTTCGCCCATACTATTACACAATATAAAAAGAATAGAGAAGGGGCACCAAAAGAATTAGCTTGAGACTTAATTAATGCATACTACGGTACTGGAGAGAAGATTTTTGAGCAGTAAAACGAAATCCAAGCCGTCTGCTCTTTAATATTCTTGTTCGACTACAATTCGGAAATCAGAAAAAAGGGAGAAAAGATTAAAAACACACACTTTTAGGGTGCACAATTTACTAAAATTAATTTATAACCTCTCAAAAAAACATTTAAAAAAATTCCGGGGTGCACGTGCACCCCGGGTTCCTTAATACCTCCGCCACTGCTTCTCTGAGTACCCACCCCTGGGTCGTTTTGTTGTTCGTGACACGCGTCAGACTGTGGCTGTTGGTGTCATCAAGGTTGTTGACAAGAAGGATCCCACTGGTGCCAAGGTTACTAAGGCTGCAGTGAAGAAGGGTGCCAAGTGAGCTGCTTGAGTCTGCTATTAGATCATCTTATGACTATGTTCTGAGTACCTATTTTCGGTCAGTAGTTCCTATGTTTCATTTCTTGCATCTCTGAATTTTGGGTTATGAGTTGCTCATCTGAGTAGCTTCATAATTTTGTTGTATGGGGATATTTGTACTTTTGTTGAATTTCATCTCTACAATTGATTGATTATGCTACGGTTGAGATTGATACGAGTTCAGGTTGTGATGTTTCCAAAGTTAGGCTATGTGTCTTATATTCCTCCGACCAAGAAAGTTGCTAATGATTGTCTCAAGCGAGCACTTGGAGCTTGAACGTCCACTTAGCCTCCCTCTCATTTCTGACACGTCGGGTTGAAAGCAACAAAAGAAGTTTTCACTAATTTAGTGAGGTTTAAATTAATTTAGTGAGGTTTTGTGCTTAATATATAAGAATGATTTTTAAAACAAGAGGGAAAAACAAACCTCGTCTAATGATCTCACGAACTAGATCAAATGTTGATTTTTGTTACTTTTAAACATGATCTTTTACATATAAAACATGATCATTGAGTTTATATTATTGCTAATTTTCTCACTTACATGTCTGATCTATTCACTTTTAAAACTGATTTTTTATATATTAAGCATGATTATTCGGTGAGACTAATTGAGATAGGTCTCAATTGAAAATTTGTCGTATCCAATTGAGAGTAGTATTTAGATGCACCAACTAATTAAAAAAATCAATTTACTAGAATCTAATTTTTTTCATCTAAGGACGCCTTAAAACTATCTAGTTATACCACTTCTTTATTGAAGATTATACACGCGTATAAGACATTAACATCGGAAGAAGTCTCCTCTGATCTATGGACAAATGTTGATCTTCTCACTTTCAAATCCGGTCTTTTACATACTAAGTATGACCATTCATTGATTTATTGTTTTTTTTGAACGGCATTGATTTATTGTTGATCTTCTCACTTTATGTCCGATTTTCTCACTTTCAAGGCTGATATCTTATACATCATTTATCTTCATAGAGATGAATGAGTCCGAAAACAGCACAAAATACTTACACGGTCCGCTCATTCAAAATTGATGGTAACAAGACCGTCCAAATGCAAGTGAGTGCAATGTTTTTGTGACTTTGAATGGAATTCATCTCCCACTTCCATTTTCGTGCTTGTTCGGTTTTCTCACTACAGCCTTACTTAATGATTATCATTTTCCCACCTAAACCTAGTCCAAGTGCAATAATGCAAAAGAACAATACTTTTTCCATGCACATTGGTAAACACCAAAATGGAAGTCATTTACTTTTGTTGTTTAGTAGATTTAAATTTTGTCCCACCATTTTTCTTAGTTATCAAATATGATGTTTTAAAAGGTTTATCTTTATTTATTTTTTAAAAAACTCAACATTCATGTTGTATTGTAAACTCAACATCTTAATTCATAATGAAATTCAAAAAAAAATTATTCCCTCTACACCAACTATATTTGCACAAAATCCTGAATTGAAATGTCCTAAATGAAATGCAATAAAGTTTTTGCAAAGCCGAAGGGTTTGAAGAAGAAAGTGAGACGCTCTGGGCTCGAATTCTGACCCAAAGCGTCTCAAACCAGAGTATGATTCCAGAGGGTCAAACTCTTCTTTAAATCCTCCAATTTTGCTGGTTTATTATTTTTTTAAAAAAAATATCTGTTCTCATATATTTTTATTGATTTTATATTTATTGAAAACACCATATTTATTGAAATGATTTGAAACGGGACACGTGTAGTTAATTTTGTTAATCCACTAATATTGGCATCTAGTAATCTCCTCTTAAAGTGTGAAACACGTTGATGAGTTCATAATCCTTTTTTGGCCATATAACATTATTAAGATTTTCTATTTGAATCAAAAGTTTTGTGTGTGCATTTCTATTTGAAATGGACGACTAGTCGTCATGGCAGAAATTTTGCATCGTCGCATCTGTTCGCCGTGACTTTTAGCGCATGTTAAACGAAAGCCTCCAAACGACGTTGTTTTGTTGAATTGTGCAAAATAAATTAAAATTTTGAACTAAAAAGGATAAATATATTTTTAATCGGTTTTACCCTTTTATAAATGAGTTATGGTCTAATATCTTATATCTCAATGTTAGAAACAAGATAATCTCATTTATAGTTAAAACTAAACTTTTTTTTCTAAATTATAATATTAGAATAAATATTTCAATAATAACTTTTAAATATACATCCTAAATATGTCTATAGTTTAATATATAAACAAAATGCCGTGAACGCCGCAAGTAGAGCGCCGTAACGACTAGTCGTCCTGACACTTGACTAGCGACGCGCCTTAAAATTGCGCCGTGACTTCCTTGGTGCAGCGGGACACTTGTTCGTTGTTAGGAAGTTTCATAATAAAATCTAGTTGCACATCAAAATCCTATTCCAGATATGTGAATTTCTCGATTCATAAAATAATAAGGATTAAGATATATAACACTCTTAAATTTGTGAATTTTAGAGTTATAATGTGAATTAAATTAAATTATTTATTTAGGCTTGATGAGCTGAATAAATAATATTTTCTCTTCCCGTAAAAAAAATCTCATTGAACGTTATAGTGGAGGATAAATTAAATTGGTTTGTATAGAGGAACACTAATCACTACTATATATATATATAGTAGAACATGCATATGATGAAGTGAAGACAAAATCTTGACGAATATAAAATGGAGTGACGGATTAAAAATTTAAAAGGACAAACCCCGACATGCACAAACCAGGTATAAGAACAACAACTATGCTAAAAGAAAAAAGATGAAAAGATCGTAAGCTGAAAAGATATACATGAACATTTACTTCAGAAGAGAGAACATGCATGTAGCGTTGTCTTTGATGATAAACTATAATAGTGATGTGGACGGCTCACAATCGGATTCAATTTCTCATAATAATAATTATACATACTAGTACATTGTGTGTTTAATCTTTGGAAGTAAGTTTGTATATTTACTACTATGGGTCTATGTGGTTTTTTTAAATTTTGATTTATAATTCTTTCCAAAGTTATAAAGCCAAAGAATCCTCTTGACTTTTTGCCCCAAGTAGTATGGTATTAGATGGTTGGAAATTAAAGGTTATACTCCAATATCAAGACCAACTTTCGTGAGGTTTTCATTATGGGATTCGGGGATACATATGATCTGAAATATACTTACCGTGGTTCTATAATTACAAATATAATAATAAAAATATGATAATTTTTTTGACCTCGAACAAGGTTTGGTGGCTTTCTCCGGAGGATGGATCTTGCTCGCAAGTATTCAATTGGTAAGATCGATGTTGATAGTTGGTTTTGAGGCATCCTTTAAGTTGAAGGGTATGTGGCTGTTCAGGGGCAAGGAAATCCCGAAATTCATTATGGATGAAGTTTACAATATGGAGCTCTACGAATGGAAGAAATTTGATATCAACGATCCTGAACCAAAAGTGTGTGTGAATCAGATGATTGAAGACGTTAAGCCATTTAAGGGGAAGATGTTTACGGTGCCAAATGTTTCAAGTAAAGAGACTAGGAATGGTGTCGGTTTATTTATAAATTAGATTTTTTTATGAGCTAGTTGTAATCTTTTACTGATAGTTCAACTTTAACTTTGTTTGGTTATTTTCTCCTTTTTTTAAAAAATAAAATAATAATACGGTTTTCAATTTACATTATAATGTTTAGGCACTCAAAGACTAGATGGAAATTTAAATAATAATAATCAAGACTAATTTCAACTTCAAATGCCTTCCTTCGCGCTTTTGCCCCTGCCCACCTTTTTTCTCCAGCCTTTGACTACCGCTGTTACACAAACCGCGAGGTGGCCAAATCCGGCATGGACAAGACCAAGGCCACCGTCTAAGAGAAGGTAGTTGATTAAATCTCTCGTTATGCCACGATTTATGTTTGTGATCCTCTGCTTTTACCGTTTGATTTGATTTAACCTTCATTCCGACAGGTGGACAGGATGACTCCGAATCACCCGACGGAAAAGGCTATGGCGACTGAGAGAAAAAATGAGAAGATCAACCAAGCTGAGTGGAACAAGCAGGAGGCGCGTGAGCATAACGATGCGGCTAAGCAAGTCAACAAAGCCACCGGTCAGGGATACACCTATTCCGCCACCGGCGTTCCTGGATATACCGCCGGAGTCCATCAGATGTCGGCGCTTCCCGGCCATGGCACCAGCCTGCCTGCCGGAAATACTGTGGAAGGCACGTTGGGGGCCCACCCGATTGGAACGGCCACCGGGACTACTTCAGTTCCATATCTATGCTTCTGTTTTTAGGTATAATTCCTCATTTTAGTTTCTGCACACAACGTGTTCGATCGAATTCCTTTATGAACGCTTTTAGTTGTTCAATATTATCTGTTTTTTTTTTTTTCATTTTTTTCATTTTTTTTTGGTTGATTAATTAGAGGGTAAATTTTGAGATTTGCGAGGGCTTTTGCCCTTGTGGCCTGTGGGTTCTTGTTTGTTGTACTGAGCTGTTTAATGTGGGCCAGTTTTTACAGTGGCCGGAATAAAGTTGATGGAGAATAAAGTTTTTCATTTACAAACGAGTTCAATCAACAGGTCCTAATAGCTGAAATGCATATGTTACAATCTTGAAATGCAGACCATGATGATGACGACGGCCTGGACAAAACTCTCACAATCATAGTTTTAACAACCTTATTGTGCCATTTGGGATGCCCGTTGCTGTGAAGAATACTTTTTGCTCCTAAATAGGTTACCAGCCACTGCATTCATCATTTACTATAGTCTTTGCTTTCTTTCTGCTTAACAATAGTAGCTTCTTATCTGTACAGTTTCCACATTTTAAATTTTACATTTATCAACAGATTATATTTTCAAGTTTCACTTCAAAATACTGCTCAACATGTTGTCAACACAACTTTTGAATATTATGTTACAAAATCATATAAAATATGTTCTGCAACTTTGACATTGATAAAAATTCTGACAGACAAATATAGTTAACACAGGTATATACACTGATTAATATTGTATTAGGTTGTGTATTGTTGTTCTAGCCAGATAATCACTAGCTTCATACTTTTGTCATAGTTATACTGCAGGCTTAGGTTGGACTTCTTTTCATTTTAAAAGAATAGAAGAATAGAATAATGTAGTAATGTATACAGTGTGCTACGGACAAATCTTCAATATAAGTTGTACAAATTTGGAAACAGCCTGTCAATGTATATTGGTGATTTCCTTCACTTTGTTTTTGGCCTAATGATTCAGATCATAAAATTTTATGTCATTGTCACCTCTTAGAATTTTATGTCTTTTGTTATAGTTTTTATTGGATCATGCCTCTACTGTGTTCAGGATTTTATCAGACTTATGTATGACAGAACCTCTTTTTTTCTTTTCTTTTTTTGAATAAAATAGTTGTCATTTAGAAAGTTGGTTTGTGCTTCAGAAAGTTGGTTTTGCATTGGAAAAAATGCATATGAATGGATCAGTAAAGTGAATTGTTAGAGCTTCATAAATGATTTGGAAAAAAAAAAGGATAAACGTTTGGTTGGCTGTGTTTTCATTTCTGCAACCTACATGTTCGATAAAGTGCTTCAATTAATTTCCTTTTTACTCACTGCCCTATTTTCCCTGTATCAATTAATGATGCTCAAAACCTTTCTTTCTTCTTGTCTTTATTTATATTGTTTTGTGCCGATTTTCGGTAACCTCCAAGATTTTTAATTCGTCACAGGTAGAGGGTCCTCGTGGTCGGCAATTCCATTCCTCGCATTTAAGTGTTAGCATCTTCCTACACCAGGTACATTTTTTTAATGATTTCAAATACAGCTGATACAATAAATTGTAGTTTATTGTCTTGTCTTTGCGTTCAGTCTGCATATATTGATGAGAGTAAAAAGACTGATTCCGTCTGGTTTCCTTAGTTTAGGATGATAGCTTGCGCCCAAGATCTGTTTAGCTATGTGTAGTTCAGCTTATCTGGGGTCTTGTGATACAAACAGAACTCCTTAACATGAGCCAGTTGTATAATTATTCTGGACTGTTAATGTAGTTTAGTAAATCATCCTTGATGTTGATACTTTACGTGTTTCAAGGAGGTTTTAGTTGCTATCTCATTCATATAAAATGGCTTCTGATCAGTTTTAAGCTATCAGGTTCTTTTCACTACAAAAACACATGTTCATAGAAAATGGTAGCCTTTCTGTCTAATTGTTTGTGATGGAGGGTCTTTTGTTTGACCGGTTGTTATCTTCTCTTAAGGTTTTAAGATATAACAGCATTTACCTCTTAAATGTGGTTTCTGCCACATTTAAGATGGTGAATATTTCAGGTAAACGGAATTGGTCACAGGTAGCAGGTCCTCGTGGTCGGCAATTCCTCGCATTTAACTGTTAGCATCTTCCTAAGCCAGGTTCATTTTTTATGATTTCAAATACAATAAATTATAGTTTATTGTCTTGTCTTTATGCTCAGTCTGCATATTTTGATGAGAGTAAAAAGACTTATTGCATCTGGGTTCCTTAGTTTAGGATATAGCTCGCACCCAGGATCTTTTTAGCTATCTGTAGTTCAGCTTATCTGGGATCTTGTGTTCACTGGCATGCCTATTTTTAGTTTCAGTTCTTACTTTAGCTCCTTATATGTACAATTTATTATAACTAATGAGCAGTTTCAGCTTACTCGTGCTTCAGCCTCAATGAAATCATTTGTTCAATCATCCACTTTGATTTAAATAAATAAGCCAGAATTCAGTCTTGTAAGATATTAAGAAGATAGATTAAAAAGAGATCCTGAATTATATGATTTTTTCAAATGGATATTTGGATGTGTTGAATTAACTTTCCATCTGAACTAAGTTCCTTTTATTTTTTCTTAAAAAGTTCCCAAGTTGATTGTCTTCGGATTACGTCAGTTTTCACACCCCTGCTTGTTGTTTTGTTTACACCTGAATTTTCCCTCTCAAATCAGTCGCAAAAACTTTAAGTTGCTGTCTTGCTGTTGAATTTCATTTGTTGTGGACTGATTTTTGCTTTGCATGTGCAAGGTTTTGCCATTTTACCTGGAGTTGGTTTTGCTATTTTTGCTTTAGAAATTGTTGTGTGCATATATCGATTGAAGTTGTGCCCCTTTGTTTTTTATTCTGTTTTTTTGGTGTGTGTGTGCTGTTAATCACTGGTTAATGGTGGTTCCGAGTTTATTGGATTGAGGGTGTTTGAGGTTACTTGGTTGTTTGGAATGTAGTGATTTTTGTAATGGAGACTATATGTGCAGTGAAGAAGTGGCTGGTTACGTATGTTTCAGGTCCAAGCAAAGAAACATTAAAAATTCTCCATTTTAAATGGTCTTCCATTTATGCTTCACTAATGTTTTTGGCATTTGATTTCTTTAGGTGATCAAGATGATATTCAGTACATGTGCAGGAAGCACCGAAAGCAGTTGGAGAGCTTGAACACTACGGGTTGCCATTTTGTTGGACAAACGAAGGGAAAAAACACAGGGGCGGACCCAGAAATTAAAGTTGAGGGTGGCCTTAATAGAATAAAAGTAAAATATAGGATGTAAAATACAATTTTCAATTTTTAAAGTTGAGGGTGACCTAAAATTATAGCACTAAATTTTAATAATTTAAAAATTACAAGGGTATAAAATGAAAATTTTAATTTTTTGTCCACCTCTGAAAATACACCAACGTACGTTTGGTGGTCAAAGTCTAGATTTCAGAAAAGGTAGCATGCAACTGGTCTTTCAGTAGGAATTGTTAGAAGAAGTGTGGTATTTCTCTCAAAACAGTTTGTAACTTATTTGTATCTTGTTTGGTTTGGTGGAAAGCATACTGCTATGTGTGTGTTGCAGATCGAACTAGGCATGCCATGTTGCATACACTCTATTGACAAGCAATGAAACACGAAACACAATTTTTTGTTGAGTACTTTGATTTGGAGGTAGTGATGGTAAACTAACTGCTCTGGCTTTCCTGTTTAGTGAAAGTTTCAGTTGCTCTGCAATTTACTATTGTGCTGCCTCTGCAATTTTATGAGCTGTTGTATTTCTGAAAACACTACATTATTTGGTAATTGTTTTGTAGGTGTTGTTAAGGTCTATTTTGGTGCCAGGGAGAAATTGCATTGAATGTCGAGGATTGGACATGGCACCGTTTTAGTGCTGGTGCAACTATATTAGCTACTGGGATAAATAGGTTTGAATCCTTTGGTGTACTTTTAGTGAAGGTGGTAGTTTGTTTCTTCTTAAAACTTTTGTTGTGTTGATGAAACACTGAAAGAATGGTGAAAAAGTTATGATTTGCTTAGGATTGAACTTATTACATGCAAAATTTTGTCAATAATGTATATTATTATTTAGCAAATTTATTTCTCTGATATGGGCTAAAGCCGCGGTGCAACCACCTAGTAATATGATAATATGGGTATATGGTCGTTCAAACTCGCCGGATTGTGTTAGTCTAACTGGATTGTTATATCTCGCCCTGTATTTTACTCTTTACGCCCTGTATTTTATACGAAAATGTATATGTTGTGTATTTTAAATTATTTTTTTGGCAGAAAAATGGAAGGCAATATTTATGGAATTAAACCCATCCTAACTTTCAATTAGCCATTAGTTTTATCATTAATCCAAATCACATCGTGTATCAATCCAAATCACGAAAACTATTCATCATCATCATCTCCGCCCATTCCAGGCAAACAATATGCTCTGATCACCAATATTCTCTGATTGGAGTTGCTTGAAGGGAATCGCAGCTGTAGTGCGACGACGAGCAAAGGGGCGGTGGCGATGAACGAATCGATGTCTGAACGATCTGGTCGTGCGGAGTATACCATTCGAAAAATTGTTCACTGATTTGGTGGTGCGCAGGCTCGGCCGCGAGATCTTGCCGGTGTAGTGGTGCGCCGACGAAGTTCCGCCAGGTTGTGGCAATTTTTACATAATTAATTGATTTCGGAAGAAGCACGGCGGCGGCCGGCATCCTGCGTCTAGCTGGGGTGTACGGTGGTAGTGATGAGGGTAGTGATAGGCTTGCTAGCATCTTCATGGTGGTTTTATTGCTAGCATAGCTATGGTGGTTCATATGCTAGTAGTGAAGTAGAGACTTTGTTGCTAGCAGAGTAGTGGAGGTTGGCTTGCCAGCAAGGCAGGGGAGGTTGGCTTGCTAGCATTGCTGTGGTGGCTTATCTGCTAGCAACCGATAAGTAACTGGTTTGCTAGCAAGTGTATGGTGGATGGTTTGCTAGCACATGAGTGGTGGTGTTACTAATCGCAGTATAGTTGTTGATACTTGGCTAGCAAACATTTACAAACATGGTTTGCTAGCAGCCCGTCCGCCCCTTAAACCCCCACCTCAAGCCCTCATTCCCGTCGCCACCGCACCGTACCGCCCGCCACCAAACTACAAAATACGGTCTAAAACTTACAAAAAATAACCCACCCACCAGCGTCCTGCCACCAACCCCAAAACCGGATCCTGCTGATAGGCCAAATAGGCAAAACCGGCGAAGTCAGGATACGTACGGATTATTATGATTATTTGAAATCTTAATCTTTTAACCTGTACATATTTAGTTTATTTTGATTTATTTTAAATTCACTAAATAGTAGTGTACGCGTACTGTACGTTTTAGGGCGAGATATAGCAATACCCTAGTCTAATTCGAGAACCAAGCTTTGGTCACTCACCAAACCATGTATTCTTTTGGGTTTGGAATGGGTTGTTATATTAGGGGTGTTAGGGCCCAATCCTGAGGACAGGTCCAATACACATAGGAGTATATATATACATGTCGGCTCGAAGCTTGGTTATTGTGTGGTGGTAGTTTGCTTTAGATGGAGATGCAGAAGGCAACGGCGGCGGAGGGGAAGAGGCCCATCAGGGCTTGGATGCTGCAGCGGCATAAAACCATCCCCTCCCCTGAACCTGAAGTACAAAAACTGGATGGTATTGGCTTCCACTGCGAATGGGTAAAGGCTATTGAGACGATGCATCCGAATGCGGAGGAAGCAAAATCCATCCCTGAAACCGTCCCCGCCGGATTCATTCGTCGGGAACATGTTACTATGGCGCTTGATCTGGGGACCAAGTGCGACACCTGCAGAGCTGGTCAACAACGAAGGGAAAAGTTTAATGCCGTCAAGGTTATCCCCTCCCTATCCATCACTTTTCTTTTCATTTGTCTAACTCTACTATTCTATCAAGAATATTGTTTGTTTTATTTTAGATACGGTGTATATGAATGTGAATATTGTTGTCATTCAAGATCTTTATTTTTTGAAATATTTTTTTGTTATAGACATTATTTGAAGTATTGAAAACTCAACATCATTCTAAAACAGGAATATTTTTTATTGTTGTGATTCCACTTGTTTTGATTAGAAATATATTTTGATTTATTTTCATAAGTACACTTTACATTTTGTTTTAATTGAAACCAACTTCATAAAACATTTCAATCTCAAGCAATTCTTATTGGATTAATTTGTTTAAATTAAAACTTTAGTATAGATTTTTAATGATACATACTGATATCTCCTTACCTTGCAGGATTCATTGGAGGGTAATGAGTATCGCTACTATTATCCCTGCGTCTACTGCAGTAATACAATAACGCTAGTGCACCGTCGGGGTGAGGGTCGAATTCGGACTACTATTGTTGGTAAATCTCTCCATAAGGATGCCCTGCAATGGTACCAACAAGGAGGTGAAAAACCTTTTTATCCCACTTGTAGTTCTCATACCGAAGTGGAGATGGCAGCAGGTGGCGGAGACATAAATAGATGTGCTAAGCATGAACTCGAGTTCTTTGAAGATAAGACTCGTGAATTCTGGGATTCACACAGGAGAGGAAAAGTCCTCTACTACTTCAAATGCATCCGGTGTCTTGGTAATGTAGTTCTTGCTCAAGATGCCGAAAACAGCGTGCCTGTACCTGATGCACCTCCCTCTGTCCTCTCTGTCCCGGTAAGCACATTTTGCAGCTGGAAATTCGCCTTACGTTTTTCATTGGGAGTGACATTGATCATTTGCAGATTATTTATATTTGCAGAATCTGATAGATATGTTGATCATGACTATCAATGTATAAAATAAGTACACCTTTACTCTTCCAAATGATGCTTAATAAACAAGTTTGTACCAAGGATTATATAAAAGGCTGATGCTGATGGCCTTCAGTTGTATGTTCAGAAGCATATGCTGATGACCTTTACTTTTATTTGCAGAAGCATGTGTTGATGAATGGAGGAAATGCAATTGCCACCTGGCTTGCGGAACAGATTAATAATGGATGCCTGAGAAACAATACAAAGCCATATCGCTGTATGAACTGTGCACAATGGGATCCTGCTAGTTTCTTAGGTCAAGTTAAGCCTGAAGGTATGCATCTCAATTTCCTGTATTATTAAAAAACTGGTTATTTGAACTAGTGTATTTGTTTAATGTTGATAAGATGTAGTGGTGATTTGTGCTGAAGCGTGTTTTCTTCTCTTGCTAGACTTGCCGGATAACTAGTGTCTCTGTTTAATGTTGATATGATGTAGTGGTGATTTGTGCTGAAGCGTGTTTTCTTCTCTTGCTAGACTTGCCGGATAGCAGCGAGAAAGTTTGCTGTTGCCCCCGAGACACACTGTCCCCATATTGATCATCCCATCACTTGAATCTGTACAAGGGCACTACCAACTTTGGGTGATTCTAAGTTACTCAAAATTGTGTGTTTATGTCGTTGCAAGGATGGCTAGACATGCACCACTAGGTAGTAGTGCGGAGTAGTAGCAGGCTAGCAGCAGCAGTGCCTTTAGTAGTGCTGCTAACTATAAACCTCTGAAGTACATTATTATTTGTTATCTGTGTTGTAACTTATGGAATGCTATAACTTATGGAATCTCTTGTTAATGTTATTAGTACCTATAACTTATGAAGCTCAGTTCCATTAAGTTCAATGCAGTTGTGTTCAGTTAAAATTTTATTCAGTCCTAAGCCCTGTTTGATTAAGGCCCTGTTTGCCAAAGTTTATTTCTTGCTGAACTGAACTGAAATAAATTTAAATACATTGATGATATATGTAGGCCTTGTTTACCAGAGCTTATCTAAGATCAGTTCAATTCAGTTCAGTGAAAATGTAATTTGATGAAATTCAGTCATGCTGATTCCATTTTTCAATACATCATTTTTTACTTTAGTTCAATTCAATTTAGTTCAGATCAGTACATCAAGAAATAAGCTAGAAATAAGCTTTATTAAACAGGGCCGTAATCTATAGTAAAAATGTAACTTATAATAAAAAATTATTGAATTGAAATGAACGAAAATAAATTTAAAAATATTTATCCGACTAGTACTTCAATAAGCTAGGCTTTGCATTCGATATTTTTCTGTTTGGGCTGCTCTTTACTGTGGTTCTGATTGAGACCATGGTCAAGAAACAGATGTAAGCTGATTTTTTTTTTTTTTGAAACTAATGTAAGCTTATTAGTTTCGTACCGACGCAGTGCAGTCCTAGCCAATGGAGACTGGGGAAATAATCACCCCACAAAGTGCAATCTCTAGTCACAGAAGTTCCAAAGGCTGTATTTATCATGAAGGTAACCTCTAACTACTGAATTTTTCACTATGACCAAGATGATATATATCTAGGGCATTTGCACCGGTTTGGGGCGGGAATGGGAGAAGTTTATGGGTAATGGGGCGGGGATAGGGATAAAATCACAACCCGTCATGGGTCATGGGGCGGGGATGTATTTTCACCCGCCCCAACCCGCCTCATCCCCGTTATACCCGCCCCATACCCGGACCGCGCCAAGATAATTATATTAATAATATTATTATATATATTAATTAATAAAAAACAATATTAATTATTTTCTTATGATACTTTAATGGCAAATTCTTATTTGAGACCTGTCTCAAATGAGACCAAAGATTATATGAGACTGCTATTAATTGAATTTGTCGTTGGTGAGCTTTAAACCCGCCGATTTCCTTGATTGAATTTGTCGTTAGTGAAATTGACCAAGGAAATGATCAAGAAAATTGACCGAAAGATCAAGCAAATTGAACGAAAGATCAAATTAACTGAAAAATTAAGGCAAAACAAAAATACTCAAGGACATTGATTGAAAGATCAAACAAACTGACTAAAAGATCAAGCAGAAACAGTAAATGCTCATTCCCCTGCTCTTGGTCTCCACAAGGACAGGTCTCACCCAAAACTTTCTCTAATTTAATAATCAACCCCTAATTTCTTGCATCAAGTTGTTTTTTGGCAAAATTTCGTTTGGTTAAATACAATTCTGAATCATTGTTCTTTTGTCCCAAAGGCTGCGCAGATGGATCATGTTTTTTTTCCCAATCATATTTGTGTATTTTTCTGTACTTGACCTTCTGCTTTCATCCATACTTCAGTTCTAGACTTGTTTTAATAAATCTAATTGGAATAATTTTGATGACAATGGCGTTTTCATCAATACTTTCTGTTGCTCCATAGCTCAAGAAAACGCCAGTGTGTGTGTGATGTCCCAGTGCTACATCTTTGGGTGGTTAATAGCTCATCTTGTACCCCTAACTTCTCTGTTTAATCCTATCTTAATCATTTGCCATCTGCGTGTTTAAATTTGTAAATGCATTTCTCACTTTGGCTAACAAAATGTTGCAGAAACAATTTAAGCCACTGAAATATCCAGCAAGAGCCAGTAAAGAATAGAGAGCCATATGTACGAAAAATCACCAGCATGCTGAAAGCCTAACTACGGCCACGATGGATTACAAGGAGATCTTGCGCAGAACCATGTCGAACAATTAACTTCAAACTGGAGAAAAAACAAAGCGTGTATCAGTTCACCATCGGAGAAGAGTTCCAGTACAATACGATGAAAAATTAAATGGATGTGTTTTTAGTAGAGCTGTCGATTCGGGTTTAAAGGTCGACCTCGGGTTCGGGTCTAAAAAGGTTCGGGTCAAACGGGTCAAGAATGTCTTTTCGGGTCTTGTCGGGTTGGGTCGGGTTCGTGTCGGGTTGATGTCGGGTTGAGACTATTCATCGGCCATCGGGTCGGATTGGGTTCGTGTCGGGTTTTATAGGGTCGAGTTTGAATCGGGTCATTTTTATTTTCGTGTTGGGTTCTGGTCGAAATATTAAATTTTAATAAACACTACCGACTATATTAAATTTATCAAATACAAGTTTAACAATTATTCTAACTTGTATTAACACTTCGGTTCGAAAGAAACTCTAGTTTTAAATATAAATATAAAAATATCAATAATCACGATATTAGTAATAAATAAAATTACCTAATACGATCAACAACTATTATTAAATATTTAAATCAAATTTAAATATTACTTGAGTTTAACTGTTTAAGTAAATGAATTAAGTTGAATCACTATTTAAATAGTGTGAGCCATCACAAAGACTCATAAATAGTGATTCTCTATGAATTAGTCGATATATGTAATTTTTCATAATCAAGTAACTAATCTTTTTTCTTCAAAAGAAGTAACTAATATTTATACAAGTGACAGCCTTAATTTAATTTCTTTACTATGAATAAATGAAAGGACAAATATTACTTGAGTTTTATAAAGTATTTTTTTTTTTTTGGTAGAAACCACCATTGGTGGAGGGATGTATATAGGCTTCCCCATGCCATTGAAAAGACTGATACAAGAAATAAAAGGAATACAAAAAACTGCATCAAAAAGATAGCAGTTAAAAAAGGAAATCCTAGAGATTTCCATATGTGTAGAGTTTATGAAAAACTCTACACGAAGCTAAGCAAGCTTCCAAAAAGAATGATATAGTCTTAAAGATAATCTCATTCTATACAAACTATAGGCTACCAGATGAGAGACTTTTTGAGAAGTGGTCTGTCATTCCACTTGCTTGTAAGAGAATCCGAAGCGCGAGGCAACTTAGACTCAATTCAGCCGATGGAAAAGACCAAGTCTCAGCAAGCACTCTCAGTATGAAAGCAAGAAAGAAACCCCAGCCATCCAGCAGAAAAGAAACACCCTGGATTGTTGGTGCAGCAAAGGGTCCATTCAGAAGAAGGGTGCAGAAGAAGCAAAGCAGCATTGCAGACTCAGACTCCTTGATTCAGGTAGTTTAGAGGCCTCATTGATGGTTGACATCAATGAGCCTGAGGATCTGGAAACAAAGAGATTTCAATCAGTAGCATCCATTCTAGCAATTCTAAGTGCTGGTGTGCCCATTTGGTCTAATCTAATCATGCCTTGTATAGTATTAGGGAGAGAGTTAAAATTAAAAGATGAGGCATGTTGAGATTTTAAACATAATTTTGCTATGGCATCAGCAGGCATATTAGCCTCTCTATAAACATGTAACAGAGAAAGTGAAGAAGTGCTCTGGTGAATAGAATCAGCAAGCTCAAAGAGCTTCCAATGGGCTGTAATGGGGTTAAGAATAGAGGAGATTGCATTTAGGCAATCAGATTCAATTGAGATAGAATCTGACAAACCTGTTGCATAGGAAATTGCAAACTGTATGGCCTTAAGTTCTGCCTCTAAAGGTGAACCTGCATGAACAAAGGAGCTATGTCCAGAAATGAAAGCTCCCATGTTGTCTCTAATAATGAGTCCAATACCAGCATGAAGAGAAGTACTCCAAGTAGCATCAACATTAAATTTCAAACCAGTTAGAGGTTTAGTCCAAGCAATTTTAAAAATTCTTGGTCTGGGAGGTCTTTTTCCAAGAGGAAGGAAACTGTGGTTTGCAATTTCTGTGTCAAAATTAGAGGATATGTTGAAAGGTTTTGCACAGAAGGATAGAAAAAGATGGTCTTTGATCTGTTTAATAACATGCACTGAAGAAGCAGGAATATTATCATACAACCATTTGTTTCTAGTTTTCCATAAAATCCAACAAGTAATGGAAGGGCTGAGTCTAATGATTAAATTATGAAGTGAGCTCAAACCATTATAAGTAAGATAAAATGATAACCTTTCCCAAATAGATGTAAATTTCCTATCAGTTATTCCCATAAAGGAGTGCATAACTTTCCAGATGCACAGGGAGAACTCACAAGAATTATAGTAATGATCAAGTGAATCCTCATTTTTGCATTTAAAACATTTTGAAGGCAGAGAGATATGCATGGATTTTAAAATATTGTCAAATGGAAGAAAAGAATTGATCATTTTCCACATAAAAACAGAAACTTTCTTTTCTATTCTAGGATTCCATAAGTGATGAATTGAAGAGATAGTACCCCTAGATTGCCTCAGTTTGTTGTAGGTTGAACTAAAAGTAAACTGGCCCTTTTTATCCAATTTCCATATAAGCCTGTCCTCCCTATGTGCATGTAGCTGAGTGTCCTGTAGAAGGAGAAGAGTATCAGTGGATAGTAATGGAGCTAGTTGCTGCATGAAAAATATTTTATTATTAACAAATGCAGCAACAGAGCTGTCTAAAGATATAGAAGTTAAATTGGGATCACAGTGATCCATGAGTGGACCAATATCAAGCCAATTAGAAGACCAGAAATTACATTCTCCCTTCCCAATAATTACAGTGGAATGTGATTCAGCCCAAGTATTGATTTTACAAATTCTTTTCCAGTTGGGAGAATTCTGATATGAAATAGGGAGAGATGCAATAAGGTGAGTCCACAAAGTATGTGCTTGTTGATATTTCCACCATAATTTAACTGAACATGTGTCAATAATGGTGGAAATGGACCTAAAACCTAAACCATTTTCAGAAATGGGGATGCAAAGATCATCCCATTTTTTCCAAGCTTTTTTGGGCTTCAGGTCAGTGGCTCCCCAAAAGAAAATGCTAAGTTTTCTCTGAAATTTTTTGACAATATGTTTAGGAGGAGCTGAAACTGACCAAATATGTTGAGGTAAGGCATATATACAAGAGTTTATGAGAGTGATCTTACCTCCTGTTGATAACCATTTGTTTTTCCAGTTAGACAGTTTATGATCAATGGTCTCAAGTAATGGATAAAAATGTTTATTTAGAGCTCTACCTCTAAAAATAGGGACTCCAAGATATTTGAAAGGAAAACAACCCATTTTCATGTCCAAAGTCCTTTTGATGGAATTAATTTGAATGGCAGAAGCATGCTTACTGATGAAAATATCACTTTTATTATAGTTAATTTTCTGACCAGTGACTTCCTCAAATTTAGACAGAAAAGCTTTGAACCTTATCAAAGTCATTTTGTTTGCATTTAAGAAAATAACTGTGTCATCAGCATAACTTAAATGTGAAACCTTCAGAGCATTGGCAGGCAGATCATAATATTGTAACATGCCATTTTGAAAAATATAAGCTAGGCTTCTAGTGAAAGATTCTGAAAAGATGTTAAATAGGAAAGGAGAAAGGGGATCTCCCTGTTTTATACCTCTTGTTGGTTGGAAAAAACCAACTGGCTTACCATTGATGAGCACAGAAAACCATGCTTGAGAGAGATTCTGCATGATGCTATAAATAAATTGTCCATGGAAACGAAATTTCATAAGAACAGCCTGAAGAAACTGCCACTTAACCCTGTCAAATGCTTTTCTGAGATCTAGTTTAACAATGCAATTAGGATCAGTGCTCTTCCTATTGAGAAATCTAACCATTTCTTGAAGGAAGATAACATTGTCTGAAATGTCTCTTCCTTTCATGAAGGCAGATTGGTGGGGTGATATAATTTTTGACATAAGAGGTTTTAGCCTCTCCATTAATAGTTTAGAACAGATTTTGTTCACAACATTGGAGAGGCTAATAGGCCTGTAGTCATCAAAGGAGACAGGGGTGTCCTTCTTGGGAATTATGGTGATCCAAGTGCTAGTTATCCCTTTAGGAATCACTTTGCCTTGCTGAAACTCAATCACTGCATGTAAAAGATCAGATGCAATAGTATCCCAGGATTTTATGAAAAACTTTGAAGTGAAACCATCAGGTCCTGGACTACTATTTTTGTTCAAAGAAAAGACAATCTGTTTAAGTTCAGCTATAGTAACTGGGCTTAGCAGATTTTGATTTTCCTCAGCAGTGATGAGTTTTGGTATTTGAGTAAGGAAGTGGGATTGGAAGAGATCATCTTCCTCAGTGCTATCATCAGAAAGAAGGTTGTGATAATAAGAGATAGCTTCATTTTCAATATCAGCACAATTATCCAACCAAATACCAGTAGAACTCTTAACCTTGGTAATGTTAAGTCTACTTCTTCTTTCTCTAACAGAGTTATGAAAGAATTTAGTATTGTTGTCACCTTCTTTAAGCCATTTAATCCTAGATTTTTGTTTCCAAAAATGTTTCTGTTCATACAAAGCTCTGACAAGTTTTGCTTTGGCAAGTTTAAATTTTACAAGCTCATCAGGAGAGTTATTAAGGTCATAAAAAGTTTCCTGATCCTCTAACTCTCTTTCAGCTTGTTCTACATTTTCATGAACATTACCAAAGTGCTCCTTATTCCAAATTTTGAGGACTTTTTTCAACCTTATCAATTTAAGGTAAAAGCCCAACAAACCTGATTCAGCCATAGGAAGATTCCAGTTATCATTAATGACATTACTGAATTCAGGTCTTTTGTACCAAGTGTTTAGAAAACGAAAAGGTCTAGGAGATGAAGAAATAGAGCTACCTATAGTGAGCAGAAGGGGGTTATGATCAGAAGTGGCCCTATTAAGAATCTGGATTGAGGAATCAGGGAACTTAGTACTCCATAGGGAAGTACATAGGCCTCTATCTAATCTTTGTCTAGTGGGGTTTCTTCTCTTATTGCTCCAAGTAAACAAATTGCCAACAGTGTTAATTTCATCTAATGCCAAAGAATTAATAAATTCTGTAAAGTCTCTGATACTACCCAATTTGGGAGTAGCAGGTCCTTTATATTCTTGTATAGATCTTAAGGCATTAAAATCACCAATAAGTAGTGAGGCAGAATGAGTATGTGAAAGAAGTGAGGACCAAAGATCTTTCCTACCAGTTCTATTCCTCAAACCATAGATAAAGAAAGCATCCATGTCATTATTAAGAGCAGGGCAAGTAATATTAACATGAAGAAATTGAAGGTGGTCATGAGTGAGAGAAACAGCAATATTGGAAGACCAAAATAACCAAATTTGACCTGAAACTCCAAACATGCATTTGTCAAAGTTGAGCATTTGTCTATAAATATCACAGGTAGTGTTATCATGCATAGGTTCAATAATGCAAACAAGATCAAATCTATGTCTAATATTTAAATTGATCAATCTGTCAAGGGAAGTTTCCATCCCCCTAAGATTCCAGACTAGAAATTTTGTATTGATGTAATTCATAGGGAAACTTCACTAGTGCTTTTTGACCTAGTCATAATCCTATTTAACTGAGTTACATAGGATTCTTTCTTAGGTTTTTTTGACTTTTTTGAGTTCTTTGAAGGTTCAGTGAAATTTACCAATGTGGAACTTACCTCTCTATCCTGAGATGAGGATTGTGCATCAGTGGAGTACATTGACTGTTCAGGTTCCTGATCCTCAGTGTCCTCAGTTGAAAGCACATGAAACCTGTTCTGATATTTCTTCTGCTGAGAGAGAAAATATTTTTTAGCAGCTGAAAGGGTGTTGAAAGGGGAGAAGGACTTACTCTGTTTAGTCAGTGAGATAGTATCATCCTTGACAATATCTTTGTGTTTCCTTTGGATATGGAAAGGTACAGATTTTGGTGTAGAGAATCCCTTTACCACTCTTGTAGGAGAGGATTGCTGTGAATCAGGATTTTGCTGAGGAGAACCATATATTGAGTGATCCGGAGAGGAAATTGAAATCCCAGCTTCTGTTGTGACTGGAGCATTGAATGGATCAGGATTTGCCTGGGGTTCAATTTCAGAGAGCTCCACAATCTCAGTAATTTTTGGAAGTATAATGTTCTGAGCAATATCAGAGTTCACTAGAGTCTGCTCATTTTGGACTAGAGTGAGCTGGATGGCTGGGGTTTTTGGAATGTAGGTTTTTTTAGGCTTTTGGTATCTTGGGAAGTGGGTAAAACCTTTCAAATGAGACATGTGAGGATTGGCAGTTTTCTGTTTCTCCAAAGAGGTACCTGAAGTGCCAGCATTATCAGAAAGGTTTACTAGCAGCTGAGTAATCTTATGACCATTAACATCATTATGAGGAGGACCATTCTGATGACCTTTCTGTGCATCCTGAGTATCAATCAGAGTATCCTTGAGGGGTAAATTATGAGGGCCATTCTGAGGATCTTTCTGGGGACCATAGTGAGGACCATGCTGAGGACCATTATGAGGACCTGTAAGAGAACCATTCTGAGGACCATTAGGGCCATTCCATTGCTGCCTTGGCTTTTTGAGTTCAGGGTGGAGATGAATGCACTGGTCCATATGATGCCCAATACATTTGCAATGATAACAGTAATAGGGAAGATCCTCAAATTCAATTGGGAGTTTTTCAACTCCATATTCAATCCCTTCTTCCTCTATTCCTACCCTAATATGCGAAGGCAATTTCTGTTTGACATCTACTTCTACACAGATTTTGATAACAGAAGGTCTAGACAAAGTAGAGGTAGCCATATCCATCTTAATGAATGTACCAATCTGATTTCCCATGGATTTAATCATTGTGTGATTATAGAAGTAGATAGGTACCTTAGGAATGATCACCCACACTGGAACTATAGAGGATTCAACTTCTGGTGAGAAATCAATTGTCCACTTCAGAACTTTCATGGCAGCACCATTGAAGCTCCAATTACCCTTGAGCCAGAATCTTTGGAAGTCTTCCTTGAGCTGGAAACGGATCAATATATGGCGATAATCAATAGAGCCTAACTGGTATTTGCCTTTAAAATCCACCGATTTAAAGGCCTCCTGTAGAGATTCCATAGTCGGCTTTCCTCTGGCAAACTTACCAACCAGAGCGTTTTGGTAGTGTGCTGCGAGTGTTTCAGCTTCTTTGCGATTAACTATACAAGCTATCTCACCTTTGTATAAGGTTTTTGGACTGATTTCTGGATTGTCAGGGAGGATTGTCTGTAATGGAGGGGGGCGATTAGCAAGAGCATCTAGGAAAGGTTTGCCAGAACCAAAGCCACCGCGGTTAGGCGGTGGCGCCGCCATGGGAACGATTAGGATGTGACCGTTTCTGACCGTTGAGGAGTCAGAACGGTAGGAATTGGGGGAAAAGTGGAGGTTTTGATTGAATACAGTAACCGAATTTTGAGAAAGCAGGAGAGAGAGGAGAGCATTTACTCCTGTAGCAATTTCAGGAGAGAGAGATTAACACCTGAAAAGTTGAAATGCTTAAGAGTTTTATAAAGTAGTGTACAATATTAAACTTAATTTGTCAAAGATCAAATGTTACTTGATCAATCTTGTTTTTGAAATTTAATACGTGAAAGACATCCACGACATTATATGTAACTCAGAATTACCTTCTAATATGATATATGTAATTCATATAAAATAATTTAAATGCATCTAAGTTGTGATTAGAATCCATTATTAGGTCTATGAATTTTTATTTTATTTTATATTTTATATTTTTATGTTCATTAACTTAATTTTTGAGTTTGGGTCATTTCGGGTTTGGGTTCGGGTCATTTCGGGTTTGGATTCGGGTCATTTTCGGATTTGGGTCATTCTCATGTTCGGGTCGGGTTCATGTCGGGTTAAAATTCGTTTGGGTTAATTTCGTGTTCGTGTCGGGTCGGGTTTGACCTAATATGCTCGAGTCATAATCGGGTCAAAAAATTATTCGTGTCGAGTCAGTCGGGTCGGATTTTTCGGGTTCGGGTCTAAAATGACAGCTCTAGTTTTTAGATATGGTCTTTATGTAATGAAATATTTTAATATATCAAACCAAAGTTACAATCAAGTCCTCCACCCGAGACCCCGCTAGTTTTTTAAATAAGGATTGAAATTAGTCAGGAGGAACTAAAATTCTAGACATTCAAAAAAATAATTGGCATTAGTTGTAGAGCTTGTAGATACATAGGGAATGAATAAGGTCTTGTTTGCCAGAGTATTACTTTATGCACTTGAACTGAACTGAATCAGATTGAATTGAACTGAACTGTAGTAAAAAAATTAATGTACTGAAAAAAAGAATCGGCATAACTAAAGTAACCTAATTTCATAAAATTACATTTTGTACTGAATGGAACTGAACTGAATTGGACGGAACTGAACTAGACTAAACTGAAAATTATTGTATTGAAAAAAAAATCAGCATAACTGAATTAACCTAAATTTCATAAAATTACATTTTTTACTTATCTGCTAATAAACTCTGGCAAACAATACCTAAAACAATTCCTCTTTTTGTTTTAAAGTAGTCATAACAAATATTCTTTTGTTTTAGTTAAATATGTTTTTAAAAAAGGAATATTCTTTTGTTTTAGTTAAATATGTTTTTAAAGTAGTCATAACAAATATTCTTTTGTTTTACTCAACTACAAATATTCCTTTTTAGTTTTTTTAAACAAACTAAGATATCAACAATATAGTTGAGTATTTGTAGTCGATTTTAATTCAATGTAGTCGATTTAAAGCTGTGTTATAGTCGACTTCGATTCAATATAGTCGATTCAAATGTGTCATAGTTGACAGATCTTTAGTTCTACTCGATTCAGTTAATATTTACAAGTGTCAATTTTGAATCAATATAATTGTTATTAGAAAATCAAATAAATTAAATTTGACTTTTGACTAGTAAAATAGTAATTTAGTTAGTGTCTAAAGAAAGTTGGAGAAAACTTAATTTTTGATGACTTACATTTAGTTTAGTTTCTGGTGAATATAAAAAACCATCAAGGGTTGACCTTTGTTTAGTTAAATTCAATATAGGTAGTGTTTATATAAAGTCAAGTAAGAGTTAATCTTTGATCACCTGAACTCAATTAAAAGTCATAAGATTTAGATGCAGTCCATGTACGTTGTGGAAATTTACATATGATTTACTTATTTAGGAAACCATATAATTTTTAGTGTATTAGATTATTTTTTATATTTTTAAAATCATATGATTTTTTTATCATTTATAATATATAAATGATGAGAAAAAGAAATTTTATAATTTAGTCTTATTTTATTTTATAAATTTTAAAAATTTATTTAAGTTTTACAATTTTTAATTGATATACAACATTTCAACCTTATTTATTTTTACAAAATAATGTATTTACTAAGTAAGAACCACGCATAAGTATTATTATATTGATTGTTATTTATTGACGTGAATAGACATCCAATTTCCATTTGTTTTAAAATATTGTACTAAAAATCGGTGAGCTCAATAGCTGTTTTAGCAGGTTGTACGAAAATCATTGCCAAAAATGTTAGACGTGTCATGCACATAGATACAGTTTTTTAATAAACCGCCTCGCCAAATATTTTGATGATACATGACAGCGGTTAAATACATAACATGTTCTGATAAAAATCATAAAATAAAATTAGGCAACGATTTATTATATAAGCGCAACTACACAAGAAAACCGCTACCATGTCTTTATTGAATCAGTTGTTTCGTAAAACAGCTACAGAAAAGTGGTGCTCATGGGGAGTGTTTTCAATAATGTTTGTAGTGGAAGATTTCTGAAGTAGATAAAGACTCGTAGATATAACAATCCATGTGTCTTTTTATTTTTATGTACAGATATTACAACATGACACTGCAGATCAGACACAATATTAGGCCTTAAATTTTTTAATTGCTAGATTTGTATAATTTCAAGATGTAACTAGAACAAGACAAATAAAACTTAACATTTCGGTCTATATTTGAAAACAAAATCGATTATTTATAGCGTGGTGTTTTAATAATTTTATTAGATGGAATTCCTTAAAGCTACGAAGACTTCTAGTTGAGGCGCCACTAAAGTTTGAAACTCAATTTCTTAAGTACTCATCATTGTCACACACAATATTGAAAAGCGTTGTTTGAAAGATACATAGAATATTTGAAATGTCAATAATCTACGCTAACTCAAATATGACTGTTTCCATAGCCATCAGTAGACATCTCCTCATCGACTCCTCGTCAGTGTATGGTGGAAGTTTAATACGGCTAAAACATGTTGCGGCAGTCGGCAACCAACCGTCTCTCGTCTCCATGTAAACACCAATCTTGGGTTCCGTTTTCTCAAAACCGAGTGGAGGAGCCCTGGAAGAACCAGTCACAAACCTGGATTTTTAAGAAAGGAAAACAACTTTTAGAAAGTTTACTCATTTACAATATGATATACACACTTTTAACAACCATGTTAATGAAAAGAAATTAAAATATTAATTATATAATTTGTTATCATCTCACCTTAGAAATTTGGAAAGTTCGGACTGTGAAAATTGTCCCAAAACTTTCCAAAATATCTGAATAGTAGAGTGATCCTGTAAAATGAAAGACCTATTTAGAAGATTTTCAAATCTACAAGATACATTAGCACATAGGAAGAGAATAGTAAATACCCTAGAAAAAGGTGATCCATATATCATGCCTTTTTCAAGATCATGGAGATTGATCTCTTCTTGGCCAGATATTAGAAGCTGCACAAAGAAGTCCAAACAAAATAAACAAGGCTGAATTAGGTTATGCAAGAAAAAGAATGTAAATTTGTGTAAAATAATAATAATAAGTTTTAACTGTACCTGAAGTTCGCTTGTATCAAACATTGAAATCCACTCAGGATCTATAATGAGATTAAATCCTTCTTTAAAGCTAAAACACTTTGATTCAATCTGAAAATCATTAGCGAAATAATATTTTAAAATACTATAAAAAAAGGCTTACTAGTGTAAACTAAAATTCTGTGCTCGTTTTAGATGATCAATGACCTGGCAGCGTGAAATAAAGGCTTTCAGTGGCATTCAGCATATGTTATTGGCACATTAATTGGTCGAGTTTCGTAAGATTGTCAAAATACCGATGCATGTAAACTCTATTAGCCAACGATATGTATCATGTATATCTTATAAGATACTCCAGTAAGCCATATTTCAGGTCATCTTGTGAGAAAACGGGTGGTTGCGGAGGAATTTCAAAGAGATGGAAAATGGGAAGGAAAGGGTGAAGTTAAGAGAGGGCACGATTGGGAGTGATTATTATTGTCCTGAAATCCTATCTCCTCAACGTAAAATACCGTAGGTTAATGGTTAAAAAATGACAAGGATTACAAGTCTAAAGTAGAGGAAATCCTGATTTAGAGGCAACATATAACTTAGAAAACCATAACACTGTCTAATCAGTTCAATTTTAGAGAACCTTATATTTTGAAAAGCAAAAAATAGTTGATTAACAACATAGAAAGTGGTCGTACGAAGAATCTTTACTTGATAATGAGAAAGTCTTGGGTGAGACCTGTCCTTGTGGAGACCAAGGGCAGGGGAATGAACATTTACTGTTTCTGCTTGATCTTTTAGTCAGTTTGTTTGATCTTTCAATCAATGTCCTTGAGTATTTTTGTTTTGCCTTGATTTTCAGTTAATTTGATTTTTCGTTCGATTTGCTTGATCTTTCGGTCAATTTTCTTGATCATTTCCTTGGTCAATTTCACCAACGACAAATTCAATCAAGGAAATCGGCGGGTTTAAAGCTCACCAACGACAAATTCAATCAATAGCAGTCTCATATAATCTTTGGTCTCATTTGAGACAGGTCTCAAATGAGAATTTGCCCTTGATGATTTATAGAGTTCGCGGTTCTATTACTTTACACTAAACTCTTGATTATTTTACTAGCACAAGTACGTAAACAATTATAGCTAATACTTCATCCACTACTCTTCAAATAACTAATATTTCAAGTCTTATTATTATAAGAGTTAAGCAATATATAAGTGTTAACAATTTATTACCTGAGTAAGCAGCTTATATCTTGAGCATAAGTCTAAATAAGTATGGAAATTATACTTATCAATGACAACATCCTGGCCACCTGATATCAACTCAATATCCTCTCCCGGAGGGCAAAAACTCAAGCAACAGTTCGAGATATCAATATCATCATCCACAATATCCTACATATAAAAAACATGTTAATTCGAATCTTTATTTTTCTTTCTTCAAATTAATAACATGGCGTTAAATTACTGAAATGACAAGTATAGTAAAAGCTCTATAAATTAATAATATAGGAACCGAGATACTTTATTTATTTAGAGAGACATTATTATATCGATAAATCAATAATTTATTAATTTAAAGAGGTTTTAGACTTAGTAATGTATTCTTCCAGCTTCTTAATAGCAACTAGACAAAAAGCATCATTTAATTCTAATGTAACCAATTTCTCGTCAAGTTTTATATTTGTGACCAAATTCACAAGCGAGGTAAGAGACCAATCCATGAGTGATGAAAGCTTACTCTTATACTATCCACAAATAATGTAATCTGATCACTATAAACGATGATTGTTACACTAGCCCCTATTGCATAATGATAGTAAAAAACGAAAAAAATACATATACTAGGTGCAGTTATATACATATGTAGTCTCTTACATTATGTAGTCCATACAGTCCAAATTTTATAGTAAACGAGCCAAATCTTACATTAAATGGCAATCAGTTAAAGCGGTTTATTATAATATTCATAATTGCCTTTAATCAGAATTTTGTCTCCAACAAAAAACGATCAAATATTGATAGTTGACTTTTTTGGCATCCATGTGACAATAGACATGACCATAATACATGGTACTTCATCTTTTTATTTTATTTTGACCCAATAAATAATTTTAAAACTTTAATACTACTACCTACTAAATTTCTAGATAATAATTTTAGAGAAACTTAAGATGAATTAAATAGATATAAAAGGGATTATGATTGCACTAATTCCATCATTATTTAAAAGAACAAAGTTAAAAGACAACCGTACCTTCAAATTCATCATAGCTAGAAGAATATCAGAATCAAGAGATTCAATATCTGCCATATAATTTTTCCTATCAACAAAATTAATGACAAATAGATTGGATCAGTTTAAGGGCATAATTCATCAAAAATGTATAACCCAATAGGGGAAACAAATGGAAAATACTTACTTTCCCTGTAGGGTGCGGAGAAAGAATTTTGAGAGTGGAACACCGACAGTCATACGCATAGACACAGCCTGGAATTTTGAAAATCAAATATTAGTGAAAATCAATGGATAGGGAAAGCACATTTCTAACAAACAATATAAGTACATTGGATCATATCAGAAGAAAATATATTATTGAGTCAAACTTCTTGCCTTTCACCCTAACATGAAGAATAATATTAAGTTGTAAGCATCTAATAGACATTCGATTATACCTTTCCCACCAATGCTCCAAACAATCTATAGCACTTGTCGTCAAAGATAGAATCTGGATTAGGATAGAGCGATCCATCTCCCGCTACCTTCAAAACAACAAATATTCAATTTTCCAAGTTTTATTTGCACTTAAAAAAGAAATATTTCATAAAAATTAACTTTTACAACATCTCTACAATATTACACATTTACAATGTTTCCAATTTGACAACATAAACTTCGATATATGTTTGTCAAGTTGTATTGATTAGGATTTTTGTCTACCTAGCTTTAAAACCTCATATTTCCTAATCAAAGCAATTCTTATAATGTAAATTATGATATAAAAACCTTGAATCAACAAAATTGGTTAGTATATGAGCGTGCACGATAATTAAGCATTAAGTCTGCCGTGCTACTTAACTTGCTATAGAACAAAAAATTCTAGTAAGATTAATCAAAACAACCTTTAAACTTAACTTTGATCTTTTTAAACTTAACTTTGATTTGAATTTTTTTTTTTTTTAATCTAGCGTGTAGTTCTTACTTTGATAAACTAATATATTTGACGTAATCAAACAGTCATGTATTATACCTTGAAAAGTTCGAACTCTGGATCAAGGCCTCCTGCAATCATCAGAGTTATAAAATCTTTGCCTAATCCAACACCATGGCCAGGCTCTAGTCCCTCATCAGTTGATTCAGTTCTATATCGAACTAACAGCTGAAATAATAACATTTTGCCAGAATCATATATTAATTCAATCCGGAAAAAAAACTGTAAATGAAAATAATAATATATAGATGAATTTAAACTACCGGGCCTGATTGTCGCAAAGCGCTCAAAATAGAATCTTCGCTTCTTTCAATATATCTCTGTGCCCAATCTCTCCACACATGTATTGGTTCAGCAGTGAAATCCACATGATTTCCGACCAAATTCTGGTACAAAATAAAAGGGATTAGCACATTTAATTGAGACTTTTCTCTATCAATCAAATATTTCATCCAAAATGTACGAAGAAAGATGTGTTGTCACTGCAATTAATACAACATTACATACCAAAAGTTCATGAGGATTTGCATGATCACTGAAGCACTCTAGAAGTGAAATATTCATATGAAATTTATTATAGAGAATATTCTACAAAATGAGTAAGAAACTTTATATGTTTTTTTGTAAAACTAGATTTCCATATGAATTACTTCTCTAACGAGTTACCCTTTATCCAAACTCAATTAAATAAGCACGTCCCACCAAATACTCCATTAATAAAACAACAATCAAAAGTAGTTGACACTAAAATTACAAGAAACTGAGCTTCATGTTAGATACAAATAAAAGCAACAAATCTCAATAGAGCTGAAAAACTTTGCACTCAATAAAAGTAGCTCATATCATACTGGATATTTCCCCTTCAAAATACAGATATCATAACAACTTATTCAATACTATAAGATAAAAATAATCAAATCTTCCATTAATAGAAAACGGGCCAAAAGTTCATCTATCAATGCTAGACACTAACCTTTAAGACCCTTATTTTCTCTCCAAATGTATAGAGAAAAGGATTCCTTAGTGCCCAAGTTGAAGTAACTCCCTGGAAGAGGAAACAAATATAAAATATTCTTTAAAAAACATAAACAATTGTTTAATTACAATTTGGATTAAGTTTCAAGGGGAATCTATGCTTATACTCAGTTTAATCTAATATTAATATTGAATTCAAATTATTCAATTTCGGTTGGGTATTCAATTTTTGGATCACTCCTACGTACATACTAGTAAGAGAAAGGAAAAAATGCTCCTAATTCCATCAAACAGTGTATTATGTATATGATATGATCCTTACTAGTAGTAGTAGCCCATACTATATTAAATATTAATTTCTTGCAAACATATTTTTAAATAATAGTCAATATTTAAATCACTATTACTACTTAGCTAGAAAGTTATTTAGTGGGGATGTGCTGGTTGATGGTACATCGAGTTCCCATGTGTATTTACTAATATTTTGTGTACTCCATGTTGTCTAAGTAGTTGTATCTTGTTAACTAATAGCAAGTCCAACGGATATTCTTTAGAAAATCTTTAAAAGTTGATTATGAAACTATATCGTTTTTATACTAGTTTTTTGTAACTTTGTATATATATGCTATTAAAATATTCTTTTGTAAATTTATAACATTTTATTATATAAATTTATCAACCAATCATGTAATATCTAGAAACAAATTTTTTATCCGTACAACATTACGAATTTTGAAAATACCGCCTATCTTTATGCTACTGAAAATGTATATGCTATATACTCAAATTCCATTTGCTAATTTTATTTTTATTTTTTTAAAAGGTTGGAATAGCTCTATATCAAAATTTGGCTAGTGAAGTGATGATTTCAATTTATATAACCGAATGCAATGAAAAAGTATATACCATTGCTCTAGGAAGATCATCCAACCATGTTTCACACCCAAGTCTGTCTTGTAGCTGTACCATTAGAAATGATTTATCAGATTTTAATAATACATATACCACATTTGCACGTACTTAAACAAATAAAATAATAAAAAATTTAATGTTTACCTGCCAACAAAATAGACCAATAGTCTCATAAAACATCAGTGCCACAGAGCTCGGGTGAGGTGAGATTGCATATCTCTCAGCACAGTATCTCAACCCCAAGACAATCTCGTTATAACCTTTTGGATTTGTCCTGTTCCAAAAAGTGAAAGAATAGTAATGTTACGATTCCAAATGAGTAAAGTGGATAAATTGGTTTCAAGAAAAAAAATATAGATATATAACTTCTTATGAGTCTGTTGATTAATTAAATACTAAAAAGGCAGAATCAATAGAAAACACTCACATTACACTGCTTATAAGTTATCTATTTTATTTTTCAAGATTATCCAAAATAGAAAACAATGCTTCTCTCTTACTCAGATTTTTTCTATCTATGTGTACTACCTAATACTGCACATCTATTAAAAAAAATTTGAACTTACTTGGCCATGGAAAAATCAGTAATCTTTGCCACCTGCTCATGATAGACAGAGGCTATCTTCCACAGAATCTGGGCAATCCAAGTCATTGCACCTTATAATGAACACACAAAAAAAAAATTAAATAATTTGCAATTGTTTCCTTTTTTTAATATATGTTTAAGGTTAGTATATAAATAAAAAAAATTAAATCATATCACCTTTGATCCGTTGAGGCAGTACAAGGTAGTGTACTGCATACTCAATCATGCACTGGATCATAGGAAAAAAGTGACCCTCCACCATCTCCCGAGTGGCATCGTGTATGCACGGTAATCCACTGTCCAAAATGCGGGTAAAGCAAGCATAAATGTGCCTCATCGGACCCAAATTCCCCTCAATTCTCGAACCCTGACTAAGAAGTCGTCTCCTAAACATAAATAGATTGTAGTTAGTGTATCTTGCTAACTATTAAATGATTATCATGTCAAGTTCGCAAACAATCAATTCAATTCACAACAATTCAACTCGATTTATTTAAATTTAATTTAATTTAATTTATTATAACTAACTCGATTCGATCAAGTTCCATTCAATTAGGTAAGATATTCTAGTCATTAGCTTTATTTTGTAAGTGTAGAAAACTATACCTGTTACAATACATAGTATCGAAGCAACTGGTGAAAAACTTCCTCAGTATGTCCTCATCTGCAAAGATGTGCTGTATACCTACAATACCATTTGTACCAATTAATAAATGAAAGCAAGCAAATTAAAATATATGAAAGCAAACAATTATTAATTACAAGAATAACTTAGATAGGTTTACTTGGCAAGACTTGGGACCTAAATGAACATGAGAATAACTTGGAATAAATCAATCTCCACAACGAATTGATAGGGCTTGATTGGTTTTTATTTAAACCTCAAATTCATTAGTACCATGAAACTCTTCAAATCAAATTATATTAGTTACATCCTAATATTACCTATACCTATATATAAAAGTATATTTCAAGTAGTAAAGTTAATTTACCATGCTCACTGTAGTAGATGCAAAACCTCACGAGCACGTCCTCGTTCACCAACGGATGAAAGGACGGAATGAAACGGGAGAGGTGACGTGCAACATCCGCATCGCTAACAAAAGAAATCATAATTATTGGATATAAAAAATATTAATAAAAAATAAATAAATTGTAATTCATATGTTTAACATTTGCCGAAATTATTTAGTACCTGCAGGTATCAAAGGATCCAGGAATGCTCCTACTAGCTAACCTAATCCTAGCCCGATGTAAGAGGAACCGTAACCGCTCCTGTACATTTCAAAATGAAAATGTAACCACTAATGATTAAACACCTAACTAAAATGAAAATGAAGTACATTAATCATAAATGAAAGCCTTCCAGCCCCAGAATTCCCTGCTTTGGTGTGTTTGTTATTAACATCATTTCACATTGACACACAATGGAGTGCTCCTAAATTAGAGAGAAGCAAAAACATGCTGATTAAACCAAGTGTGAATTTCACGGGTTAATTATGTTTGGATAACCAAGTGTGTTGACACTGTACTGTTGTTAGCAGATGGAATTCTCCTTTCTACTACTAAAGAGAGACGAGTGACACTGTTGTACTGGTTATTGATCAGTTGCACACTTGCACTGTGATTGTGTTTTCATTTATCGATGCATTCGTGTCGTTCCAATCAAATCAAAATTTCTTTCTACTTTAAAAAATAAAATAAAAAACAAAAAAAAAAGCTAACTAAGTATCTGGTTTCTATTTCATGAACCCAATGCAACCCTGTATACAGAGGGGAATCCAGAAAAAAATTGTTGTCGTAAAATTTTACCAATGCTTGGTAACTTAACTTTTCCGCATTAATAGCTTATGTAAACACCTTTTTGGTGATATGGTAGTGGGCAAAAAAACCAATATAAATACAAATAAATATTTAAACAATATGTTGACTTTATATATTTACTTTTGCATTTCTCTAAGGACCCAATTACTTTACTTTCAAAAAAAAAAAGAAGATAAGATTTGAACATATATAGTGGCATATAAAATACGTTGATTTGTTTTAAAAAAAGATTAAGAATCAATTATGAATTGTATAAGGTATGATTGAATTAAGAAAAGCTCGTAAACATTATTGGAAACAAAAACTAGGAAACAAAATGATACTAGTAGAAACGGAACTAGTTTTAGAAAAATTAGAAAACAAAAAAGAAAATAGAATATTACAGCCCTAAAATATTCCACATTCTTCTTCTTCCTCCTCGCGTACGTGGATGTTCTATGCAACTAATCCAGAAAACCTGCAATTATTCCTCCTCTACTTGTTTCCAAAAACTCCAACTATAAATCCTTGTCCAGTGAATCTATCGAAGGTAAAACGCATGGTATTTTCCCTAATATTACCACTAAGTAAACATAATATCTCAACCAAAAAATATATATATATATATATACTCAGCGAATATTTTGATTCATGGAAATGTAATCATGCATGGTGAGAAAAAAAGGTAGGATGCATACCTTATAAGAAGCTGGCATCAACATTGGCATAGGCTTAGCTAGGAGCCCAGGAGGAAGGGGTTGGGACGGAGATCTGAGGAGCCTTATGAATAATAGGTGGAGCTGTTTTTTTTAATAGGAGGAAAAGGGCGCTATGGAGAGATAGGAGGAAAATGCTGAGCACGGGCCGGTTTCTGGACTGCAAATTTTATGAGCATTCATGTGACCCTGGGAATTTGGAATATGGCCGCTGAACCATCTTCTGGTAGACGTCTATATATAACTTCTGCTCTTTTGTCTGAATTATATTTACTGTTTGAATACACCGAAACAGTACATTGGACTGACATCAATTCCAATACCACCAACCACTATCGAAACATTAGATTTGCAGAGGGATTAATGTTTAGTCCACCTTTTTTTACTCACCATGCATGATTACATTTCCTTGCGCAAAAACGGTAATGCATTTAAATACTGGCAGCAATAGAGACAAGGCATCACCGGTTTAATTCATGGGTATTGAATATATACCGCAATTTTGAAGGTAAAAGATACACAAAACTAAGTTTTTTAACTTTCACATATTAAATATGATCACATATATATATATAGTGTATTATTATTAGTCTTCTCAGTTTCAAGACTCGTCTTTTGTATATTAAGCATTATTAATCAGTGAAACCATTTTGTCAAATTTAAACAAAGATTTACAATAACATAAAGATTCAATTAATGATTTGAAATTACTTGTTCATCTTCAGAAAATCAAATGACTAAAATACCCATATAAAAAAGGTAGAAATTTAATAGAAATGGCTTAGGGTTCAAAAGGTTGACTAAAATACCCATTTGTTTTGTTTTTAACTTTGATTTCCCACCAATCTAGGTTGGTTAAAATTGTTAAAAAAAATTTGGAATTAATTAATGTATTATAGTATTTATTAAATTTATAATATATCTATAATAGTTTAACAATTGATATTCAATTAATATTTTTGAATTTTATTTTATTAGTGATTAAAATATGTATATTATATAATATATAGTATAAATAATGACGTGTCTTGAGTTTGATAATGTGGTAGACTTAATGATTGTAGGTAAAAGTTCAAGAATAAAAATTTCAAAATGGGATTAAAATTGAGCTGAATAGCTGCAAATTATTGCTCTAAGACTAAACATATCCTCACAAAATTAGTGATTGGATTGATACCTCGATACATTAAGGATGATAACCAAATTTGGATGATAAATCCGTTCTTATTAAGGATTGCAATCAAGTTTTTCACGCATATTAAGGATGGTAGAAGCTGTTTTTTTTTTTTTTTTTTGCAAAGCCCGATTTTTGTCCATAATGAGGAATTTAAGAATCTCAAATTGTTCAGACTATTAAAATAATGAAATCGACATTTCATCAAAGTCGTTCAGATGACACTAGCTCCAACATAAATTTACAGTGCATTAACACGATCAAATTTGGATCCAAAGTATAGGCATTTATCATTCCTCGAGAAAAAAAAAAAAAAAAGGCATTTATACGAATCATATTTGGCTTTTTGAAAATTTGGTCAAACTGTACAACTGTACAAGTTCGCATAAACAAACAAATTAAAAAGGGCCTGGGTTTTAGAAAATTTTAACATGAATTCTGTACCACTACATTTGAATTTTGCATTTAAATGGAAAAATATTTTTTATCGACTTCTTTCTTCCATACACATAACTTTCTTCCATTTCCATCACTTTCCCATTAGGCCTTTACTCTCTGTGGCGAATACTGAACACAACCACTTTTTTCCAAAAATCTTTACCTTCCGACTCCCAGATTCTCCTTTCCTATTCTCCGGTGGCATCTTGTCGGAAAATCCACCTGCTTTTCGCTCTGTCAATCTTAGCACTTTGTACCTTGATTTCGCCGGTGCAATCCCAGCTGTGCTCGTCGGAGAATTTCTCGAATAGGACGGTGTATTCCAACTGCAACGAATTGTCCGTTTTGAAGTCTTCCCTTCATTATACCTATGACCAGGCAAAATCCACGCTTACCCTGGCCTTTCGTCGCCGCTCCGGCGAAGCCGGAAGGGTGGATTTCGTGGGCATCAACCCGACGGACACTGGAATGGTGGGAGCCCAAAGCTTAATCGCGTTCAGGGATTCCGGCGGGAAAATGGTTGTCAAAACCTACAACATAACCTCGAAAGCTTCTATCAAGGAGTCGCCGGTTTGGTTCAGGGTGGTGGACTCCGGCGCGGAGTTCTCCCAGTCCGACGGCGTTATGAGGCTGTTCGCGACGGTGGTCCTGCCGGAGAAGGCTGGAACGTCGCTCAATCATGTGTGGTAGGTGGGGGCCTCTGTCACCAACGGCTTGCCGGATATCCATGGTTTTAAGCCGGAGAATTTGAACGCCAAAGGGACCTTGGATTTGCTGAATGGGCAGAGCAAAAACCAGGGATCATCCACAGATTCCAGGACCAAGAAGAAAAATGTAAGCTTTTTCTTTTTCCATGCTATTTATCCAAAATAAATTTGCAAAAAAGCTTGTTTTTAATGTATAAAGATTGATTTTTGTGTTGAGATCTAAGGTTTATGCATCTTGTACACTGGTTGATTATTTAGTTGTAGTATTTGGCTTGGTATCTGTGAGTGAATTAGTCAGTGTTGTTTTTACTTTTGTTGCAGATTCATGGTTTACTGAATGCTGTGAGCTGGGGAATTTTGTTTCCCATCGGTATCATCATCGCTAGGTACCTGAAAGTGGTCGAGTCTGCTGATCCGCTGTGGTTTTACCTTCATGCCTTTTGCCAGTTATCTGGTTACGCAATTGGAGTCGCCGGTTGGGCTACTGGTTTGAAGCTGGGGAGTGAGTCTGTGGGTGTTACATACTCTACTCACAGGAACATTGGAATTGCACTCTTCTCTATAGCCACAGTCCAGGTAAGACTTAGTTTTGCTATCTATGCTAATGCTCTTGAGTTTTTTTTTTGTTAGTGTTGTGCTGTTTATGTTATGTATTTGGGTAGTTTTATACTTGACTTCGTCCCATTTGAAGAATCTTGTTTCAAATTTGCTTTCCTTTGCGAATCATGATAGGAAATACAAGTTTAAAAGCCTGAATTTTTGATGATTTTCTTCACATAAGTTTCATGAATCCCTTGTTAGATTAGAAAAGTAGTTTACTGTACAAGAAAATATGAAGCCATAAGTGAACAAATGGTTGTTCTTTAAGCTTTGTTTGACTTGGAAAAGATAAGGCTGTGCAAATAGGTATTTTGTAAGTTTTTTGAGAGGTAAATTCGCATTTAGGCCTATAAGGGACAATTGAACTCTTTTCAGTCTCCAAATTTGGAAGAAAGTTTATTTTTCGGATCCTATGATTCTAATGGTTCAAAGGTTGTTTTTTATGAGAATGTGAGTACTTCTGATTACTTTCCTATTGGCTCTATGTCGTAGATTTCTGCATTATTCCTGAGGCCGGGGAAGGATCACAAGCTGAGATTCTACTGGAACATCTACCACTATGCAGTTGGCTACGCCATTGTTAGTCTGAGCATTGTCATCGTGTTCAAGGGCCTCGATATCTTGAGTCCCGACAAGAAGTGGAGGAATGCGTATATCATCGTGCTCATCGTGTTAGGGGCAATCGCGCTGCTGCTGGAGGCCATCACTTGGCTCGTGGTGCTGAGGAAGAAGTCAAAAAACAAGTCCACCAAGCCCTATGATGGAAACATGTAAGAACAGAGCAGAAATTGAAGCATGATTTTTGAGAAAAATTCATTAGCTCTTTTAGTGGAACTCCATTAGTTTGTATATTAGTTACAGGAGAAATGGTGATTTATGATTTGGCCATTGTGTTATAATTTGTTGGTGTTGTATTTGATCATACTCATCAGGTGGTATTAGAACTGTCGATTCGGGTCTAAAGGTCGACCTCGGGTTCGGGTCTAAAAAGGTTCGGGTCAAACGGGTCGGGTTCAAACGGGTCTAAAATATATTTTTGGGTCTTGTCGGGTCGGGTCGGGTTCGTGTCGGGTTGATGTCGGGTTGGGACTATTCATCGGGTCGGGTTTTATAGGGTCGGGTTGGTATCGGGTCAGTTTTATTTTCGTGTCAGGTTCGGGTCAAAATATTATATTTTGACAAATACTCATAATTATATTAAATTTAACAATTATTCTAACTTGTATTAACACTTCGGTTAGAAAGAAACTCTAGTTTTAAATATGAATATTAAAATGTCAATAATCACGATGTCAGTAATAAATTAAATTAACAAAAAATACGATATCAACAAGTACTCTATTTTATATTAACACCAAAATAACATGAAATGAAATAATTATTGGGTGGATTTTGATATTAGAATTGGGCATATTTGATGGGCTTACTTTTGTCTTAAAGCCCCAAACCCCAAAACTCAAAACCCACCCACTAAACCCTAAACCCACTAAATTGATGTAATTAATCGAATTGGAAACCTTCTTAACTAACAACGATAACTAAATTGAAATAAATTTACCAAAAATTAATCCTTAATTTAGTTTCAATAAACACTTAAAAATAAATTTAGTTACTTCTAAATATTACATTTAATTTAATTTTTTTTATAAATACTATGAAATAATTTATATTGAATTTTACTAATCAAATGGCAAACCTTACTTGACTTTCCATACGTAACTGAGTTTTAGTGCTAACACACTAACTTAATTGTATTTAACTAACCAAATGTCAACTATTACTCGACTTTATTCAAAAATTAATTAAGTTCAATTTAACTATACAACTGTTAACCATCACTCAATTTATAATAATCAAGTAACTTATATTTATTCAAAAATAGGGATTCTCTATAAATTAGTGATTAATGTTTAATTTGTTACTTTCGACAATTAATGAACTTCATTAACTGACTTTGTTTACTATGAGTTGAATAGAAATAATTAAAGGTCAAATATTACTTGACTTTTATAAACGAATGTAACTAGTATATTGTATTTAAGTAGTGAAAGATCAAATATTCCTTGATTATCTATAAATACTGGATAAATTGAGTTTAACTAGTGTTAGATCAAACTGACTTGATTTTCTAAAAACACTAACAAGTAAATTAAAATTAAATAATAAAATATCAAATCTTAATTGAGTTTCTATAAACACTGGAACTAAATTGAGTTTCACTACATTCCCTTATAGTTCAATCCAATTTTATACTTGATGAGTTAAAAATTGTATCGTCGCCAGAGATTATTCAATTTAGCTCAAGGCATTATGACGACATGATCTTCATAAAACAAAAATGAATTGAAATAAATATTAATATACACAATATACTGAATTGATATTTTTATACTTATATATATATCAACTCTACTAGAGAAAATATGCTCTTGTAATAAATATATTATTTTTTACTGAACAATTGCTATAATCCACCAAATTATTCCTATAATTCATTCAACAAATTGCAGTGATCATAAATATATTTATAAACATTTTTGTGGAAAGCAAATTGCAGTGATCATAAACATTTTTACACCAATTCTATTACTACTGCTAGTTCATTAACTTGATTTTAGAGTTCGGGTCATTTTCGGGTTTGTGTCAAATCGGGTTCGGGTCACTTTCGGGTTCGGGTCATTCTCGGGTTCGGGTCGAGTTCGTGTCGGGTTAAAATTTATTCGGGTTCGTGTCGGGTTCGTGTCGGGTCAAATTTGACCTAATATTCTCGGGTTTTAATCGGGTTAAAAGGTCATTCGTGTCGGGTCAGTCGGGTCGGGTTTTTCGTGTTCGGGTCTGAATTGACAGCTCTAGGTGGTATATATAGTCACGAACTGTTAATGGTGTGTTTTCACTTTTCAGTATTGCGTGTTCTGAATTTTTAGTGTGAAATTTTGTATAATCATCTATAGTTTATGATTACTACCCACTAAGTTTTTTTTGTCTGCTATTGATAATTTGAAACTTGCAAGTTTCTGACACGTCGGGTTGAAAGCAACAAAAGAAGTTTTCACTTTTCACTAATCTAGTGAGGTTTCGACGAGGCTGTCCAACTACTGACTACATATCTACAATTAGAGAGGATCTCCTCTAGGACCGTCCCATATAGGACTTAGGGACAAAATTGTCCTTTTATGTGTTAGAGGTTCTAACATAATTATTTTAAGTTTCACATATTACGAAGTAGACTCTCCAGATTCTGATTTTTCTTCGCTACTACTGTAGTCTATTTCTGATTCTTCTATGATGTATACAATTTCTATATCATCATATTTTTCTTCTATAGGTTCATATCCCATATTATATGCAAATTCTAATAATTTAATTTTGTTAGAATCTTGCCTATTAGGACATTCATTTGCATAGTGTCCTTCTATGTTGCATATCCAACATCTACAATTTTTCTTTCCTTTTGGACAGAATTTTTGTTTTTCTGATCTTGTATCAGATTTTTTCTTAAAGAATTTTCCTGGTCGGAATTTCTTTCTCTTTTTAATAAACCTATATTTAGAATTTTTCTTCTTTTTATATTCTGTTTTGCAACCATGTTCTACCGGATTTTCTCCTGATACTGCACAACAGTTTTTATTAAACTTTTTAAGTTTTTTCTGAGTTCTTATTAGTTCACGGAATTTTGACAGTTCGTCTCTTACTACTCTCTTACTACTCTCATAGCATATCCTAGACTGTAACTAGTAGTTCTACTATTGAAAGTTTCGACCTTTATGAAGGAATCTCTTTAATTTGTAGATCCCGTGAACGTTGGGTTTGACATTGGACGATTAGTCGATAACACAATGTCGTGCTCTGAAGAGTGAATATGGCTATTTAATAGTGAAATGTTGTTATATTCCATATACTTGGTGCGTAATTATGTTTTTTCAACACAAATTTAATCAGCAATTCAATTTTGGACTTGGTACGTAAATATATAACAGTGTTTTTCAACACGAATTCAACAACATTGAATTGAAATGGAGAACATATTCAAAATTTAAGAAAAAAGGGTGATATTCGTGACTAACGTTGTGTTCCTTACCTTTCGTCTAATTTGTGATTGAACTTATGCACTAAATACATCTAAATGAACTAAAAGTAAATTAAATTCAACTAATTAAGTTTTGAAAAAGTAGGAGTTTAGAATCTGACGTTCACATTCTAGACAGTAGATGACATTTTACACAAAGTGAGACCAGTGACTATTTTATGTTTAAATAAACCAAGTTAAGCTTATATTTTCCGGAAATATTGGTCCAATTTACATTTACTTAAAGTCAAATAAATCCATTTACAATATGAAGTACTCCATCAAGTAATATATGGTGGATGAGTAGATTTCTACTAATGTAGCACGAACGAAGTCAACTTTATTTATAGAAATAGTCAAAGTGACACAACCTATTTTACAGGGTTTTGCTTTAGCCAAATTAAGGCAGCATGCAACTGCGACGAAGGAAGAAAGAACTCAGCCGATTTACGTAACGGGTCACTTGAAATGATAGAGTGATAGATATGGCAAGATATCCATTATAATATCTTGTGTATAAACTTGAAGTTAAAAAGGGTAATTTTGATGAGATTAACGATCAAATGGTAGATAATTTTGGAGAGAGATTAATGTACTTTAGTTTGGGTCTTTGAGACAAGGTAGTATGTTTCATGTTTTTCAAAAAAAAAAAAGGTAGTATGTTTCATGTCAAGCATCTACTAACATAAACTATTATTCATTAGGAAAATTAATTTGGGAAATGTGATTTGTCGTCGAAATTAATTATTGTGCTTAGTAGCATATTAACATGTGTCGTCACGTCGTGGATGCAAGTATGGTATTTCATAAAACTAGAGAGATTGTTGCGTGGTGTACTTAGGGCTTGTTTTAATAAAATTAGCATATTTAAATTATTGTTATGGACCGTATATAATCCTAGACCAATTTTGTGGTTTATAATAAGGATTTTTTGATTCATGATCAACTAATTTTGGTATACTATATGGAGTTTTAAATATTTTGGACAGTAACTAATTTCCCAGGACAATCATAAATCTTGTACAGAAATATTTACCTACTCATTTAAAAATAGGTAATCTTTGTGCACATGAGAAATAGAATTAGTTAGGTGGAAATTAAAGAATTATCATTTTCCAAACCATGGTCTTGAATTGGGAGCCAGTGAAATTATCGTCTTTGGGATCCAGTTAGATGGTTGGTAATGAGTGATTGTTTAGCCAAACCACTGATGAGATCTTTTGCTTTCTGCAGCATACTGATGAAGAAAAATTAAGCACTTGAACAATTTTAAAGCAATTCGATTATAGGTATTTTTATACAGTAATTCTTAAGGAGATTGGAAGGTAGCATATATAAGATATCTTCATTTTCACTCCGAAATTTTAAGAATCTGATCGACAACTTCACGGGCTTGACTGTCCTGCCATCAAACAAATTCTCCTCATTGTAATTCTCTTCAAAACACTCGATATCATCCAAGTTCCTTTGATATTGGATCAAACCGAGACACCCTGCGACCACCTTTCTGATATTTCAAGGAACTTTTCAAAAGTTATGGCAAAGGTAGCGTAACACTCCTTATGAATACCTAATCAGACTTATGGCTTTAAACTGATATCATCCTCAATAATTCGACAATATCCCTCCAACGTATGAATTTGAGGCTGTAAACTTTAACATGGAACTTTGATGATTCTTGGTACCATACAAGTCGTACCATCTTGAAAAACATTGATGAAATCCCACTTGGGGTTCGCCATTAGTATTCATCATATATATAGGACAATGATGTACACTAAGGAAATGAAATATATGCACAGCTAGCCAATATATTACAGTATATTCTAACACCTTTAACCTTATCGTACCCAAACCCAAAAGATGATGGATTTAGGGTGCTATCAACCATCATTAATGGATTGAGGAATGCGTTGGTACACCAATGTATTTTTTTATCTAGGTTTAATTGATATATTTAGGTAAATAATCACAAGAATATATATGGTTGTCCATTTACCCTTACAACAATAACATTAATAACCCAAAGAATTTATTGTTGTGTTGGTACGTACATCAATATATCATATTCGGTAAATAAACAAAAATAAAACATTACATTAATACCATATTTTAGTTGATACAACATACAATACAAAACTACGTCGTTTATTTCACACATTTTTTGAAGCGAATAACTATTCTAGTTCCCTTTAGAGATTAGACGCACAAAACTTTGGACAAGACACGCATCAAATTTTATAATTTGATCTTGATACGTAATACGATAAACTAGTGAACTAACTTACACTATAAATTGTTAGTAATCTTTATAATTTGTTAGTAATCTTTCGAACATACTTGTATTTTACTTGTATGCACAGATAAATTTAGATTTTAGATCCATTTATAAGTTTGTTCGAAATATTACCCATTTTTTTATCGGTTTAATTCATTTGGAAGTGTACAATATTGTTTGACAATGGAAACAATGAGGGGCAGTCCTAGTTCATTTTAGTACTTTTCAAATTCACCGTTGCATATCTAGTTAGAGAGTGTATTGAAATATTTTTATCCCTCGACACCCAACGTGGTTTTATAAAACTACCTTGTTTCAACATGAGAATAATGTTATGTATAAGGTCCACAAAATCGAAAGTTGAAGGTTCTAAGTTTCTCAACATACGTATCAATGTGAGACAATCACCAACAAACATTAGATCTCAAAGTTATGGTCGCTAGGAATGACCTTAATCGCTGTTCTTAAGAAATCTCCAGCAGACTCCAAAGAAATCAATTATGATTCTTTCTCGTCCCTCTTTGATACCAGTGTCGAATGAAATCTCACGCGCCCAAAGCAATGGTCGAAGAAGCCTATATAATATTAAAAAGACACAAAAGTACGAATTTCGCTCTTATTGAATGAGCAATGAAGAAACAATCGGTTGTTCCATAAGATTAGTTTTGTTTGTTACAATCCTTCTTCATCATCAACTAGAATTTCATACAAGCTATAGATCCCACTATTACATATTCAAGAACAAAAATATATATGAATCATCATGCATCCTCCTCCTCCTCCTCCTCTTCCCCAACTCATAATAGGTTAAAATAGACAACATTTTTGCTCCTATAAAACCTACCTACCTACGCTCCTCATCTTAACCAAACCTCTCTCCCTAGCTACCACATCGGTAATGGATATGCCCCAGTGCTCGATTGACACACTTCCCACATTGCTGTCAAGTTCAGTGAGATCCTCACCAGGATCGATAGGCGTTCTGGAAAGGAGATCGAGAAAGAGCCTAAGTTCCTCAATAATGGTGATGCTGGTATGGTTAAGATGATTCCAACCAAGCCTATGGTTGTTGAGACCTTCTCTGCATAGGCGGAGCCAGGAATTCAAAACTGGGGTGCACATTTAATTTTTTTCTTAAAGCAATATTTTAATACAATCGAAATCATAATACTCAATGTCTAAATAGTTCAATACAAAATACTAAAAAGTCACTCGTCGAGATTTCATACTTTGAAACCGACTTACAATCGTATCAGAACTAACATCCGAGACTAAATTATTGAATTTGTTCGCCCATACTATTACACAATATAAAAAGAATAGAGAAGGGGCACCAAAAGAATTAGCTTAAGACTTAATTAATGCATACTACGGTACTGGAGAGAAGATTTTTGAGCAGTAAAACGAAATCCAAGCCATCTGCTCTTTGATATTCTTCTTCGACTACAATTCGGAAATCAGAAAAAAGGGAGAAAAGATTAAAAACACACACTTTTAGGGTGCACAATTTACTAAAATTAATTTATAACCTCTCAAAAAAACATTTAAAAAAATTCCGGGTGCACGTGCACCCCGGGTTCCTTAATACCTCCGCCACTCCTTCTCTGAGTACCCACCCCTGGGTCGTTTTGTTGTTCGTGACACGCGTCAGACTGTGGCTGTTGGTGTCATCAAGGTTGTTGACAAGAAGGATCCCACTGGTGCCAAGGTTACTAAGGCTGCAGTGAAGAAGGGTGCCAAGTGAGCTGCTTGAGTCTGCTATTAGATCATCTTATGACTATGTTCTGAGTACCTATTTTCGGTCAGTAGTTCCTATGTTTCATTTCTTGCATCTCTGAGTTTTGGGTTATGAGTTGCTCATCTGAGTAGCTTCATAATTTTGTTGTATGGGGATATTTGTACTTTTGTTGAATTTCATCTCTACAATTGATTGATTATGCTACGGTTGAGATTGATACGAATTCAGGTTGTGATGTTTCCAAGGCTAGGCTATGTGTCTCATATTCCTCCGACCAAGAAAGTTGCTAATGATTGTCTCAAGCGAGCACTTGGAGCTTGAACGTCCACTTAGCCTCCCTCTCATTTCTGACACATCGGGTTGAAAGTAACAAAAGAAGTTTTCACTAATTTAGTGAGGTTTAAATTAATTTAGTGAGGTTTAGTGAGGTTTAATTTAGTGAGGTTTTGTGCTTAATATATAAGAATGATTTTTAAAACAAGAGGGAAAAACAAACCTCGTCTAATGATCTCACGAACTAGATCAAATGTTGATTTTTGTTACTTTTAAACATGATCTTTTACATATAAAACATGATCATTGAGTGTATATTATTGCTAATTTTCTCACTTACATGTCTGATCTATTCACTTTTAAAACTCATTTTTTATATATTAAGCATGATTATTCGGTGAGACTAATTGAGATAGGTCTTAATTGAAAATTTGTCGTATCCAATTGAGAGTAGTATTTAGATGCACCAACTAATTAAAAAAATCGATTTACTAGAATCTAATTTTTTTCATCTAAGGACGCCTTAAAACTATCTAGTTATACCACTTTTTTATTGAAGATTATACACGCGTATAAGACATTAACATCGGAAGAAGTCTCCTCTGATCTATGGACAAATGTTGATCTTCTCACGTTCAAATCCGATCTTTTACATACTAAGTATGACCATTCATTGATTTATTGTTTTTTTTAACGGCATTGATTTATTGTTGATCTTCTCACTTTATGTCCGATTTTCTCACTTTCAAAACTGATATCTTATACATCATTTATCTTCATAGAGATGAATGAGTCCGAAAACAGCACAAAATACTTACACGGTCCGCTCATTCAAAATTGATGGTAATAAGACCGTCCAAATGCAAGTGAGTGCAATGTTTTTGTGAGTTTGAATGGAATTCATCTCCCACTTCCATTTTCGTGCTTGTTCGGTTTTCTCACTACAGCCTTACTTTTTTTTTTTTTTTTTTTTTTTTTTTTTTTTTTTTTTTTTTTTGATTGTTTTTATGTGGGAATAAATGGCATATTAGCCTCCCAAAGATGGAGCCTGGGATTGAACCCAGGACCTCCACCCCAGCCATGCACCTTGCATGTTGCTGGTGGCCATCTCCTCTAGGAGCTTGGTTTACAGCCTTACTTAATGATTATCATTTTCCCACCTAAACCTAGTCCAAGTGCAATAATGCAAAAAAGAACAATACTTTTTCCATGCACATTGGTAAACACCAAAATGGAAGTCATTTGCTTTTGTTGTTTAGTAGATTTAAATTTTGTCCCACCATTTTTCTTAGTTATCAAATATGATGTTTTAAAAGGTTTATCTTTATTTATTTTTTTAAAAACTCAACATTCATGTTGTATTGTAAACTCAACATCTTAATTCATAATGAAATTCAATAAAAAATTATTCCCTCTACACCAACTATATTTGCACAAAATCCTGAATTGAAATGTCCTAAATGAAATGCAATAAAGTTTTTGCAAAGCCGGAGGGTTTGAAGAAGAAACCAGAGTTCGATTCCAGAGGGTCAAACTCTTCTTTAAATCCTCCAACTTTGCTGGTTTATTATTTTTTTAAAAATATTGTCTGTTCTCATATATTTTTATTGATTTTATATTTATTGAAAACACCATATTTATTGAAATGATTTGAAACGGGACACGTGTAGTTAATTTTGTTAATCCACTATTATTGGCATCTAGTAATCTCCTCTTAAAGTGTGAAACACGTTGATGAGTTCATAATCCTTTTTTGGCCATATAACATTATTAAGATTTTCTATTTGAATCAAAAGTTTTGTGTGTGCATTTCTATTTGAAATGGAGGACTAGTCATCATGGCAGAAATTTTGCATCGTCGCATCTGTTCGCCGTGACTTTTAGCACCTGTTAAACGAAAGCCTCCAAACGACGTTGTTTTGTTGAATTGTGCAAAATAAATTAAAATTTTGAACTAAAAAGGATAAATATATTTTAAATCGGTTTTACCCTTTTATAAATGAGTTATGGTCTAATATCTTATATCTCAATGTTAGAAACAAGATAATCTCATTTATAGTTAAAACTAAACTTTTTTTTTCTAAATTATAATATTAGGATAAATATTTCAATAATAACTTTTAAATATACATCCTAAATATGTCTATAGTTTAATATATAAACAAAATGCCGTGAACGCCGCAAGTAGAGCGCCGTAACGACTAGTCATCCTGACACTCGACTAGCGACGCGCCCCGTGACTTCCTTGGTGCAGCGGGACACTTGTTCGTTGTTAGGAAGTTTCATAATAAATCTAGTTGCACATCAAAATCCTATTCCAGATATGTGAATTTCTCGATTCATAAAATAATAAGGATTAAGATATATAACACTCTTAAATTTGTGAATTTTAGAGTTATAATGTGAATTAAATTAAATTCATAGAAGTTCTTCGTACATTTATTTAGGCTTGATGAGCTGAATAAATAATATTTTCTCTTCCCGTAAAAAAAATCTCATTGAACGTTATAGTGGAGGATAAATTAAATTGGTTTGTATAGAGGAACACTAATCACTACTATATATATAGTAGAACATGCATTATGCATATGATGAAGTGAAGACAAAATCTTGACGAATATAAAATGGAGTGACGGATTAAAAATTTAAAAGGACAAACCCCAACAAACCAGGTATCCATCGCCTGCCTTGGGTTTCAGTTTTTTCTGATTCACTAAAAAACATGTGGATATCTATTTCTTGTTTCTCTAAACCTCTCCACTGGTTGTGTTAACTTAGAATGAGTACATATGTAGGCTAACTCATTTTTTTTTATGGCAATTTTAGGCCATGTTGTGGTGTTTCTAGTAAGCACTACACAAATAGAATCCTTACTTTATGCGTTCTATTTTTTTAAAACCGTTTGGATGCCTAGCTCCATTACAGTGGTTCTCTCTTGTAACAACTTTCTTTTTTTGTTATTTAAAATACAAGGGGAAGCCAATATAACTCCTCCACCAATGGTGGTTTTCCTAAAAAAAAAAAAAAAAAAACCAGGTATAAGAACAACAACTATGCTAAAAGATGAAAAGATCGTAAGCGGAAAAGATATACATGAACATTTACTTCAGAAGAGAGAACATGCATGTAGCGTTGTCTTTGATGATAAACTATAATAGTGATGTGGACGGCTCACAATCGGATTCAATTTCTCATAATAATAATTATACATACTAGTACATTGTGTGTTTAATCTTTGGAAGTAAGTTTGTATATTTACTACTATGGGTCTATGTGGTTTTTTTAAATTTTGATTTATAATTCTTTCCAAAGTTATAAAGCCAAAGAATCCTCTTGACTTTTTGCCCCAAGTAGTATGGTATTAGATGGTTTTCAATACGGTTTTCAATTTACATTATAATGTTTAGGTAGTGGTGTCAATTCGGGTTGACGTGTCGGGTTTCGTGTTCGTGTCAGATAGGTTCGGGTTGATACGTGTCGGATTATTTCGGGTCAGAATTTTTTTATCGGGTCGTGTCGTGTCGTGTCGGGTCACATTCGTGTCGGGTTATATTAGTGTCAACCCAGTTTGTCAGGTCGGGTCGGGTTCAGAAAAAATTATCTCGGGTCGGATCGGGTTGAGTTAGACTCGTTTGTAAGGTTGAGTCGAATTAAGTAAAAATATAATACACAAAACTCACATTGGAAGAAACAAACTTTTGATGTTGGGTTAGTCGAGATCGAAGTGAGTTCAACTCAAGTATATAACACAATTGATGATTTTAGTTTTAACTAAATTGTTTATATATACTTGAATCACACTGTTTTTAAAATTTTAGTTATCATCACTTTTGTGATATTGTGGTCATTTAAATATTTTTCAAACGTTTTATACTCATATTGAACCAAAAAAATCTCTAATTGAATACACTCACACATTTCATTACATCACATTTAAGTTATTTAGTAAATATACACCTCGAATTGAACGTAACTTCGAATTTTCCAAGTATCTTACTTGTTTTGAAAATAAATTTAACAACGTAACTGACGTCTACGGTATTATAACTCAATATTATCTCCTAATATCATATATGAAATACATATAAAAAAATTCATATTTTTTAAAGTTGTTGAACTAGTTGACGTAGAACAAATTAATAGACTTTACTAGTGAGTTTACAAAGGTTAATCATGTTAGCATTGATACCTCGTCTATAGAAGGTAGATACAAATTTTAATGATGTTAAAAGTTTAATATTGGTTGCGAAGATGTTGGTTATAAATCCCTTCAAGCGGATTTCAATTTTGACGTTTCTACAAAGTTTTTACTTTTTTCACCTAGGTCCCTCCAAGAAAATGGGAAGTGTCTAACTATAAAATTGAGTGACCCAAAACAAAATTAAAGTCATGTGAAATGTGAAAATATAGTTTTACGATATTTTGAGGCAGCGGAAGAGGTAGAAAAAATATTTAGATATGTTGCCCGATAGTTCCATTTATGTTACTATGGCCCTTTTTAAAAGTCAGATTTTGTGGTATAGTAAACTATATATTTATTTCTTTATCCTCAAGTTGACAAGTAGCAAAGTGGTGTAGTGGTATTTTGATCTATCACCTAAGCATAGGTCTAAAGGTCAAATCTCCTAACTAACATTTTTTGGTTAAGGAATTCCATGAGTTGGCAAAGGAACAATTCAACTCCAATAACTAGCATTTTTGGATTAAATTTTTTAAAAGTTTGAAAAATTATTTATTATGACACAATAGATACTACTTATACAAAAAGTTTAAATAAAAAAACTCCAAATAAAAAATGCTTTTGATCATATTAATAAAACAACCTTTTAAACTAAATTAAAAATCGACATTATTAATTATAATAAATTAGATATATTGGTTTAATACCAATTAAAAATATGATATTAGAAATAAATTAAAATTACATTAACTATTTATGAATGATTAAGTTGGTTCAGTTCTTCAGGTTTAGGTCATCTTCAGGTTCGTATTATGTCGGGTTCGGGTCATCTTCGGGTTCGTGTTAGGTCGGGTTCGTGTCAAAATTTATCGGGTTAAAATTAATATTCGGGTTGAGGTCGGGTCGGGTTGGGTCGGGTTTAAACCTAATAATTTTCGGGTTACAATCGGGTTACGTGTCAGATCGGGTTGGGTCGGTCGTGTCGTGTTTCTCGTGTTCGTGTCAGGATTGACAGCACTATGTTTAGGCACTCAAAGACTAGATGGAAATTTAAATAATAATCAAGACTAATTTCAACTTCAAATGCCTTCCTTCGCGCTTTTGCCCCTGCCCACCTTTTTTCTCCAGCCTTTGACTACCGCTGTTACACAAACCGCGAGGTGGCCAAATCCGGCATGGACAAGACCAAGGCCACCGTCTAAGAGAAGGTAGTTGATTAAATCTCTCGTTATGCCACGATTTATGTTTGTGATCCTCTGCTTTTACCGTTTGATTTGATTTAACCTTCATTCCGACAGGTGGACAGGATGACGCCGAATCACCCGACGGAAAAGGCTATGGCGACTGAGAGAAAATATGAGAAGATCAACCAAGCTGAGTGGAACAAGCAGGAGGCGCATGAGCATAACGATGCGGCTAAGCAAGTCAACAAAGCCACCGGTCAGGGATACACCTATTCCGCCACCGGCGTTCCTGGATATACCGCCGGAGTCCATCAGATGTCGGCGCTTCCCGGCCATGGCACCAGGAACGGCCACCGTTGGATATACCGTTGGGGGCCCACCCGATTGGAACGGCCACCGGGACTACTTCAGTTCCATATCTATGCTTCTGTTTTTAGGTATAATTCCTCATTTTAGTTTCTGCACACAACGTGTTCGATCGAATTCCTTTATGAACGCTTTTAGTTGTTCAATATTATCTGTTTTTTTTTTTTTCATTTTTTTCATTTTTTTTTTGGTTGATTAATTAGAGGGTAAATTTTGAGATTTGCGAGGGCTTTTGCCCTTGTGGCCTGTGGGTTCTTGTTTGTTGTACTGAGCTGTTTAATGTGGGCCAGTTTTTACAGTGGCCGAAAGAGCTAGGTGAAGCATGCGCGTTGATGGAGAATAAAGTTTTTCATTTACAAACGAGTTCAATCAACAGGTCCTAATAGCTGAAATGCATATGTTACAATCTTGAAATGCAGACCATGATGATGACGACGGCCTGGACAAAACTCTCACAATCATAGTTTTAACAACCTTATTGTGCCATTTGGGATGCCCGTTGCTGTGTAAGAATACTTTTTGCTCCTAAATAGGTTAGCAGCCACTGCATTCATCATTTACTATAGTCTTTGCTTTCTTTCTGCTTAACAATAGTAGCTTCTTATCTGTACAGTTTCCACATTTTAAATTTTACATTTATCAACAGATTATATTTTCAAGTTTCACTTCAAAATACTGCTCAACATGTTGTCAACACAACTTTTGAATATTATGTTACAAAATCATATAAAATATGTTCTGCAACTTTGACATTGATAAAAATTCTGACAGACAAATATAGTTAACACAGGTATATACACTGATTAATATTGTATTAGGTTGTGTATTGTTGTTCTAGCCAGATAATCACTAGCTTCATACTTTTGTCATAGTTATACTGCAGGCTTAGGTTGGACTTCTTTTCATTTTAAAAGAATAGAAGAATAGAATAATGTAGTAATGTATACAGTGTGCTACGGACAAATCTTCAATATAAGTTGTACAAATTTGGAAACAGCCTGTCAATGTATATTGGTGATTTCCTTCACTTTGTTTTTGGCCTAATGATTCAGATCATAAAATTTTATGTCATTGTCACCTCTTAGAATTTTATGTCTTTTGTTATAGTTTTTATTGGATCATGCCTCTACTGTGTTCAGGATTTTATCAGACTTATGTATGACAGAACCTCTTTTTTTCTTTTCTTTTTTTGAATAAAATAGTTGTCATTTAGAAAGTTGGTTTGTGCTTCAGAAAGTTGGTTTTGCATTGGAAAAAATGCATATGAATGGATCAGTAAAGTGAATTGTTAGAGCTTCATAAATGATTTGGAAAAAAAAAAAGGATAAACGTTTGGTTGGCTGTGTTTTCATTTCTGCAACCTACATGTTCGATAAAGTGCTTCAATTAATTTCCTTTTTACTCACTGCCCTATTTTCCCTGTATCAATTAATCTTCATACATATGATGCTCAAAACCTTTCTTTCTTCTTGTCTTTATTTATATTGTTTTGTGCCGATTTTCGGTAACCTCCAAGATTTTTAATTCGTCACAGGTAGAGGGTCCTCGTGGTCGGCAATTCCATTCCTCGCATTTAAGTGTTAGCATCTTCCTACACCAGGTACATTTTTTTAATGATTTCAAATACAGCTGATACAATAAATTGTAGTTTATTGTCTTGTCTTTGCGTTCAGTCTGCATATATTGATGAGAGTAAAAAGACTGATTCCGTCTGGTTTCCTTAGTTTAGGATGATAGCTTGCGCCCAAGATCTGTTTAGCTATGTGTAGTTCAGCTTATCTGGGGTCTTGTGATACAAACAGAACTCCTTAACATGAGCCAGTTGTATAATTATTCTGGACTGTTAATGTAGTTTAGTAAATCATCCTTGATGTTGATACTTTACGTGTTTCAAGGAGGTTTTAGTTGCTATCTCATTCATATAAAATGGCTTCTGATCAGTTTTAAGCTATCAGGTTCTTTTCACTACAAAAACACATGTTCATAGAAAATGGTAGCCTTTCTGTCTAATTGTTTGTGATGGAGGGTCTTTTGTTTGACCGGTTGTTATCTTCTCTTAAGGTTTTAAGATATAACAGCATTTACCTCTTAAATGTGGTTTCTGCCACATTTAAGATGGTGAATATTTCAGGTAAACGGAATTGGTCACAGGTAGCAGGTCCTCGTGGTCGGCAATTCCTCGCATTTAACTGTTAGCATCTTCCTAAGCCAGGTTCATTTTTTATGATTTCAAATACAATAAATTATAGTTTATTGTCTTGTCTTTATGCTCAGTCTGCATATTTTGATGAGAGTAAAAAGACTTATTGCATCTGGGTTCCTTAGTTTAGGATATAGCTCGCACCCAGGATCTTTTTAGCTATCTGTAGTTCAGCTTATCTGGGATCTTGTGTTCACTGGCATGCCTATTTTTAGTTTCAGTTCTTACTTTAGCTCCTTATATGTACAATTTATTATAACTAATGAGCAGTTTCAGCTTACTCGTGCTTCAGCCTCAATGAAATCATTTGTTCAATCATCCACTTTGATTTAAATAAATAAGCCAGAATTCAGTCTTGTAAGATATTAAGAAGATAGATTAAAAAGAGATCCTGAATTATATGATTTTTTCAAATGGATATTTGGATGTGTTGAATTAACTTTCCATCTGAACTAAGTTCCTTTTATTTTTTCTTAAAAAGTTCCCAAGTTGATTGTCTTCGGATTACGTCAGTTTTCACACCCCTGCTTGTTGTTTTGTTTACACCTGAATTTTCCCTCTCAAATCAGTCGCAAAAACTTTAAGTTGCTGTCTTGCTGTTGAATTTCATTTGTTGTGGACTGATTTTTGCTTTGCATGTGCAAGGTTTTGCCATTTTACCTGGAGTTGGTTTTGCTATTTTTGCTTTAGAAATTGTTGTGTGCATATATCGATTGAAGTTGTGCCCCTTTGTTTTTTATTCTGTTTTTTTGGTGTGTGTGTGCTGTTAATCACTGGTTAATGGTGGTTCCGAGTTTATTGGATTGAGGGTGTTTGAGGTTACTTGGTTGTTTGGAATGTAGTGATTTTCGTAATGGAGACTATATGTGCAGTGAAGAAGTGACTGGTTACGTATGTTTCAGGTCCAAGCAAAGAAACATTAAAAATTCTCCATTTTAAATGGTCTTCCATTTGTTTCACTAATGTTTTTGGCATTTGATTTCTTTAGGTGATCAAGATGCTATTCAGTACATGTGCAGAGAAGAACCGAAAGCAGTTAGAGAGCTTGAACACTACGGCTTGTCATTTTGTCGGACAAAAGAAGGGAAAATACACCAACATGCGTTTGGTAGTTAAAGTCTAGATTTCGGAAAAGGTAGCATGCAACTGGTCTTTCAGTAGGAATTGTTAGAAGTGTGATATTTCTCTCAAAACAGTTCGTAACTTATTTGTATCTTGTTTGGTTTGGTGGAAAGCATACTGCTATGTGTGTGTGTGTGTTGCTGATCGTACTAGGCATGCCATGTTGCATACACTCTATGGACAAGCAATGAAAATGAAACACAGTTTTTGTTGAGTACTTTGATTTGGAGGTAGTGATGGTAAGCTAACTGCTCTGGCTTTCCTGTTCAGTGAACGTTTCAGTTGCTCTGCAATTTACTATTGTGCTGCCTCTGCAATTTTATGAGCTGTTGTATTTCTGAAAACACTACATTATTTGATAATTGTTTTGTAGGTGTTGTTAAGGTCTATTTTGGTGTGTCGAGGATCCTTTGTAGGTGTTCTGAAAACACTACATTAGGTTTGAATCCTTTGGTGTACTTTTAGTGAAGGTGGTAGTTTGTTTCTTCTTAAAACTTCTGTTGTGTTGATGAAACACTGAAAGAATGGTGAAAAAGTTATGATTTGCTTAGGATTGAACTTATTACATGCAAAATTTTGTCAATAATATATATTATTATTTAGTAAATTTATTTCTCTGATACGGGCTAAAGCCGCGGTGCAACCACCTAGTAATATGATAATCTGGGTATATCTATACTATATATCAAAGCAGAATCTCTAGCGCCATGTGGCGCTCTCACATTCAATTTGCCACGTGGCGCTTCCACAAAAATCTCCAATATTAAACAAACACTAAAATCAATTTATGTTTAATCTTCCTCTGCACTCTTCCCTTCCTCCTTTGATTTTCCAAATTTCTGGACTGTTCTTTCCTCTTTCCGCCCCTTCTCTAGAGTCTTCTTCTCCTCTGCCATCGAAAAATGAAAAGCTTGCTCTAATTAAGACTCCATTCTTCCCCAAGGTTTGAATTAAATTTAGTTTCTTCCAGAAACTCTACCAGAGAAGAAACTATTTCTTCCCCTTAAGTATATTTTCTGTCAAAACATGATGAATTGATGATGCTCTCTTTTATTTCTTTATTCATCCAGTTTGGTTTTTGCTGTGACTTCTCTCTTGGTGGGTTTCATTATGCCATTTAAGAGAATTCATCCAGCAGAATTCACAGCAGAAACCAAACTGGATGAATAAAGAATTCATCCAGACTCTCCTGAACAGAACTCCATTGAAGGTCTATACCCTAACCAAGTACTTATTGTCTATTCACTCGCCTTTTCCATTGTAGACAAATGGTATTTTTAGATTTCAGGTTTTCACAAAGTGTTTAGTCCGTATTAGTTACAAAGTTGCCTGTGAAATCAGCTACGGTCGCTTGTATTTTTCAAAATCTTGTGGCATGCAAAACAGTAGTGACCAATTCGATGAACATAAGGTGTTCGATGAAATGTCACTTAGAGAACATAAACCCTTTTCTCTTAATCATTTAGTGTTTCGTTAATCCAAGTACCTTTTAGATAAATCCGGTCAATTTGTTTGCGTAGATTTTGGATATCATTTTAAACTGTAGTTTGTCAAGATTTTGGATGAATTCGATGAACAAAATTCTTTCGACATGTCAAGATATCTTTAATTTAAGCTTCATTTTTATCATCTTTGATCTTTGTTTATAGCATGTCATGCGGCACTGTCACATATCATTATAAATATTTACTTATGTTCTGTCAGAAATGATAGTGAGGAAGCATTGCCAAAGTTGAATGGTATAACAAAAAGAAAGCAAATTGTCAAACTCTGTGGAGGCAGTAATCTCGCAAACAAGCAAGTTGTTATTTCCTGTTTAGAAATTGTTTGATTTGCTAATCAAAATCCAAAGTTAACCTAAATAGTTGCATGTCCTGTTGAATTGATTGATGCGAATTAAAACTTTTCAGTAAAAGAAAAAGAGGTTGTTATTATATACTTTACTCCATAGCTAAGCTAGCATGTACTTTTTGAGCTTCATATAAATGCTAGAATATCTTTATACTCCAGGGATTTTGCAGCAGTTTTTTCTGGCACAAATTCATTGTTTTACTTAAACACTTTCTGCTCAAATCAAGCTTTTTTATTACTTTTATCTTGACAAATGCCAGTCTTTCTTTAGATGAGCCTTGAGTTTGTTTCCAACATGCTTATTAATAACGTTTTTTAATCATGTATCAACAGTTAATTCGCCCTCTTCCACTATAGCCAAAATGCATTGCTCATGATTGTCATTCAGATGAGTAGCACCCTAAGAAAAGGCAAAGGAGGCATGATGACAATGATGGTTTTTGCATTGACTATAAGAGTAAGCCTGGGAAACTAACTAGGTAAGTAATGTCATTTTTTTTCTGGTGCGACTTTCAGCATCGTCTTTTCACTACTCTATGACTCTGAAGTTGGGTTAGTAAGTTTTTTGTTAAATTGTTACTTAATGTAGGGTGACTCTAACTCCCAGACCCAAAGTGTTGATGCATGATAAATCTCTCTAATTTTGTCCATTTTTCCATCATTTTATACTACTTCCAAGGATAAGTTTGATGTCATTCTGGTGATGCTTTGTTGGTACTTTTTCTTTCTTTGGTGTATCTTTAGTTTTTCATGCAAGTATATTTGGTTCCTGCATCCACTTTAGTTATTACTGATGTGCTACTAACTAGGACTCTTTGTCCAAGCAATTCGAGCTTGCTTTTTGTGTACATTTCCCAGAGTTATTTTTTTTCCTGATACTCTTGCTCCAACTCAAGCTACTGGAATGGATTTTATCCTTCAAGCTTTACTACTCTGCTGTTTGGTTAGCTACACAAGCTAAGAGAAGACTATGTTGTATGAATAGACTTATTAAAGAAGGGCATATCGTTTTTTCATGTGATTTTAACACTGACGATAATTGATCATATTGTTTTTGAATATATTATACATTTGGCTAGAAACAGTGGCTTGCATTTCAACACCAGAAGTTATAATGAATATTTACTATTTGCCTTGATGCAATGTATCACTTAGGAAAATAAATATGAATATTTATTGTTGTTCTTTTACCCATCAATATTTTACCCTCAATAAATATCATGTTGTATAGATAATATTTTTCATTCCTATAAGAGTAAGCTGATATTGTTGGTTCAATGGTCTAATTATTGCTATGAATAGGTTCTACTCTTTGAATTGGTATCATAATAGCTCAATCATGTTGCTGCAATCTGACATGGTAGATTTTTGTGACTGACTGTTTTTGAATGGAAAGAGAAGCAATGAACGTCAAATGTATACACTGCTATTCATACAAATTCCCCATGGACTTGAATCTGTGCAAGGGCACTACTAACTTTGGGTGATTCTAAGTTGCCCAAAATTGTGTGTTTATGTCGTTGCAAGGATGCCTGGACATGCACCAGTAGGTAGTAGTGCGTAGTAGTAGCAGGCTAGCAGCAGCAGTGCCTTTAGTAGTGCTGCTTAACTATAAACCTCTGAAGTACATTATTATTTGCTATGACTTGTGAAGCTCAGTTCTTTTTCTATCTAGTTACCTTTATGCATGCCTTACCCTGTTTGCCTAACCTTTTCTTCAGATTCATTTAGTGTTCAATTCAGTTATGTTCAGTGAACATATTATTTAGTTCAGACCCTGTTTGACTTAGGCATATATGACAGTGCTTAGATATTTTGGCATTTTGATCGTATTTAAACTCCAACATCTATGATATATGGATTTGGATTTGGATTTATGGGTAGAATGATTTTGAAGCTCTAAACTTCAATGATACCTTTTATTCTATTCCTCATTTATCTCAAAAACTTTCTATTATATCATATATTATTGACAATAATGTAACCTTTCATCTATAATGGTCAAACTTGGTTTTGTCCGACCAAGCAAACAAGGAAAACAGGGTAGTACATTTATTTAATACTGATTTTTTAACACCGACTTGTGTAATATACATTTCAAGAAATAATTAAAACATTAAACTAATTTCTATTGCAGTGAATAGTCAAAATTGCATAAATATGTGGGATGGAGTTTATGTGATGATGCGACGGTGTCGGAAGCCCATCATGCAGCGGCCAGAGACCATCTCCTCGCCTTAAGAACAGATGTTAACAGTTGCCCCATTAGCTTGTTTGCAGGAGCATCTAATGATTTACCACATTAATTATTCATATTTGCAGAAGTTCATCCCAAATTTATGTTGATGATGACTCTATATAAAATAAGTACGCTTTTACTCTGCATGAAAAACAAGAGCGTGCCAAGGATTATATAAAGGCTAACTTTGAAGCTTGTGTTTACTTGAATTCGGCATCTTCTGTATTGAGGCTTTAATAGTTGATGTGTTTTTTGCATTGCCCGTCATATAACAATCAATGATAAATAATAACATCTATGGTTCAACAATGGATGATGCCTGAGAAACAATACAAAGCCATATCATTGTAAGAAAGAACTGGAGTTTCCAGCTGAATCTTTACGCCAATACACACTCACGAAGAAGCCTACAAGAAGGTTTGGATGGCCATCCCATTTAGCCAGGTAGTCTCGCCGGAAAACAGATCCAGCGATCACCTGAAGCCAGTCCTTGGAAACCAGGATGCAGTTAAAAATGGCGGATGGATCTACCCTCAGCAGAATCTCATGCAACAAGTCACTATTCATACACATGAAACCAGATGATGAGGACGAATTCTCCATTGAATCCAACGAATAAAACTCTATTCTGTGTTATGAGTCGGGGGATATCAGTTTTTATAAAATTTTGAGGTCAAAATTTATCCTGCATCATTAAGGATTCTTTGATTCATATATTCAACCAAAAATTGGTACTATCCGTTTTCTCTTTCTTCTCGTTTTCTTCCCAACTCTGCTCTTCTTTCGTCTTTTGCTAATTTCTTCCAAATCAGTAAAACCCCGGTTTCAGCGCCATCAATCACAAATTGCTCAATTCGACCACCCCCGTCAGTGAAACCGTTTGCATTTTGAATTTTGCAATTTACGATCGATTTGGTAATTAATTGGTGAATCTACGCCGCTTATCTCATCACCGACCACTAGGTGCATTAATTTGAACTGTAATTATGAGTGATGATTGGGATTGGGATTAAGGATAAATTTATTTTATATTTTATTCCTAATATTAATACGCTTGTGTGCATGGGTGTGATTACTCTTTCAATCCTATGGTAATTTATGTTTTTAAGTGACCATTCTTTTCTTTTTTATTGTTGTGTTTGTGTGCACTCAGTTTTATCTACACTAGTTCTTATGTACTTTTTCGATAGAAGAATAATTTGTGTATAAAAGAATGGAAACAATATTGTAGAATTGTTGACAAGGTTTTGATAATCTTATACTCCCTCAGGAAAATATAGTTTCATTTTTAGAGTGAAATAATCAAAATGTGTATGATACGTTAGATTTCTTGAACAACGGGTTTCAAAAAATGTTCATGATTTCAATTGGTGTTTCAATCAGTAATTATTTTTCAAGTATACAAAATTAGCAGGTATAAATTACTGATATTTGCATACTGCATTTTCTTTTCTTTTGTTCAATCAAACGAAATATCAGCCGAAAGAATATAACTGAAGTTACTGAACCCTTTTCCCTACTACAACCTCAAAAATAGCAACATACCAATTATTGATTTTCCGGCCATACAACATAAACACCTAAGAGAAAGTGTTGGGTGAGACCTGTCCTTGTGGAGACCAAGAGCAAAAAAATGAACATTTACTGTTTCTGCTTGATCTTTTAGTCATTTTGTTTGATCTTTCAATCAATGTCCTTGAGTATTTTTGTTTTGCCTTGATTTTTCAGTTAATTTGATCTTTCGGTCAATTTCTTGATCATTTCATTGGTCAATTTCACCAACGACAAATTCAATCAAGGAAATCGGCGGGTTTAAAGTTCACCAACGACAAATTCAATCAATAGCAGTCTCATATAATGTTTGGTCTCATTTGAGACAGGTCTCAAATGAGAATTTGCCAACACGTAATGGTGAATATACAGAATATTTTACAAAAAAAATAAAAAATATACAGAATAAATACATAATGACTTATTATTGGATAACAATGACAACATTACCGGCAACCTGCGAAAAATATTGGCAGCTAACCGGAAAATTAATTAACCGAATCGAAACCAATCTGTAAGGAGGAAGGGGAAGAAGCCCAAACTCCCGACATTGTCACCGGACATTCGATATCAAGATCAAGATCACGATCATGAATAGAGAAATGGTTATTCTCTTTACTATAATTTATTCTCTCCAACTTGTTTGTGTCTCAACCGCTAGTCGATTTGACCAGATGTTGGACTAATTCCAAAAGTGGACCAATGTTAGAACAAATTCCAACTACAAAATTTTTAACAAGTGACATAACTACTATCATAACCAATTCTGCTTTCAACACTCTACAACGACGGTTATTTTGACCACCGTGTATTGGAGGCAAAATCCACAGCTTAACCATCAAAGGTTCTTTAAAACCATCGCGCAATCGTCAAAACACATCTATACTATATATAATAGAGGAAACGACATGTGGCGCTAGCTCCCACAAAAAATTTCTTCAATTTGTAATTTTCTTTTAAAAAGGATCATTTAATAAGTCTTACTTGATGCATTTACACTCTTTTTCTCATTTTCTTTTCATTTTTATCTCAACTATTCATCTCTAAAGTTTCTATTGAAGAATAACAATTGAAAAAAGTTGAATTTCAATATTAAAGTCAAAAGCTTTTACCATTATAGTCAATAAATATTGTAATACTACCCTTAGGAATATTACCTAGCGGTTAGTGAAAGTCTCAAACATTTTAATAAGGGATTCATATCAAGAAGAATCTACTAATTTATCAGGGATTTTCAACATCAACAATTTCACGAACACGTTAACAACGTGGTCAAGAGTAAACACCTTGATCGAAATTGTAGACGCTAGAACCAAGTATGAGTAAGAGTTTCGATTAGAAACCAATTTAAAGAATAAATGATTCAATAAAAAACTTCATATTTTTCTTGAAAGGACATGAAGTTGGGGTTAAAATAATCAATGTGAATTTTATGCACATTTAAAAACACATGAATTTTACATTTATTTCAAAATTATTTCCCTCGAAAATTTATTTTGTATATTCCGCCTTTTCAATTCAGATTCCATCTTTTTCTTCCATATACATGATACATCACTTTCCCATTTCCATCGTTTTCCCTTTACTCTCTGTGGCGTAGCGAATACTGAACACAGAACCGCTTTTTTTCCCAAAAAATCTTTACATTCCCACTCCCAAATTCTCCTTTCCTATTCTCCGATGGCATCTTGTCGGAAAATCCACCTGCTTTTCGCTCTGTCAATCTTAGCACTTTGTACCTTGATTTCGCCGGCGCAATCCCAGCTGTGCTCGTCTGAGAATTTCACGAATAGGACGGTGTATTCCAACTGCAACGAATTGTCCGTTTTGAAGTCTTCCCTTCATTATACCTACGACCAGGCGAAATCCACGCTTACCCTGGCCTTCGTCGCCGCTCCGGCGAAGCCGGAAGGATGGATTTCGTGGGCCATCAACCCGACGGACACCGGAATGCTGGGAGCCCAAAGCTTAATCGCGTTCAGGGATTCCGTTGGGAAAATGGTTGTCAAAACCTACAACATAACCTCGAAAGCTTCTATCAAGGAGTCGCCGGTTTGGTTCAGGGTGGTGGACTCCGGCGCGGAGTTCTCCCAGTCCGACGGCGTTATGAGGCTGTTCGCGACGGTGGTCCTGCCGGAGAAGGCTGGAAAGTCGCTCAATCATGTGTGGCAGGTGGGGTCCTCTGTCACCAACGGCTTGCCTGATATCCATAGTTTTAAGCCGGAGAATCTGAACGCTAAAGGGACCTTGGATTTGCTGAATGGGCAGAGCAAAAACCAGGGATCATCCACAGATTCCAGGACCAAGAAGAAAAATGTAAGCTTTTTCTTTTTCCATGCTATTCATACACAAGAAATTTGCATAAAGCTTGTTTTTTTATGTATAAAGTTTTGTTTTTGTGTTGAGATCTAAGGTTTATGCATCTTGTACACTGGTTGATTATTTAGTTGTAGTATTTGGCTTGGTATCTGTGAGTGAATTAGTCAGTGTTGGTTTTACTTTTGTTGCAGATTCATGGTATACTGAATGCTGTGAGCTGGGGAATTTTGTTTCCCATCGGTATCATCATCGCTAGGTACCTGAAAGTGGTCGAGTCTGCTGATCCGCTGTGGTTTTATCTTCATGCCTTTTGCCAGTTATCTGGTTACGCAATTGGAGTCGCCGGTTGGGCTACTGGTTTGAAGCTGGGGAGTGAGTCTGTGGGTGTTACATACTCTACTCACAGGAACATTGGAATTGCACTCTTCTCTATAGCCACAGTCCAGGTAAGACATAGTTTTGCTGTCTATGCTAATGCTCTTGAGTTTTTTTTTGTTAGTGTTGCGCTGTTTATGTTATGTATTTGGGTAGTTTTATACTCAACTTCGTCCCATTTGAAGAATCTTGTTTCAAATTTGCTTTCCTTTGCGAATCATGTTAGGAAATACGAGTTTAAAAGCCTGAATTTTTGATGATTTTCTTCACATAAGTTTCATGAATCCCTTGTTAGATTAGAAAAGTAGTTTACTGTACAAGAAAATATGAAGCCATAAGTGAACAAATGGTTGTTCTTTAAGCTTTGTTTGACTTGGAAAAGATAAGGTTGTGCAAATAGGTATTTTGTTTAGTTTGTTGAGAGGTTATTTTGCATTTAGGCCTATAAGGGACAATTGAACTCTTTTCAGTCTCCAATTTAGAAAGGAAGGTTATTTTTCGGATCCTATGATTCTAATGGTTCAAAGGTTGTTTTTTATGAGAATGAGGTACTTCAGAGTTCTGATTACTTTCCTATTGGCTCTATGTTGTAGATTTCTGCATTATTTCTGAGGCCGGGGAAGGATCACAAGCTGAGATTCTGCTGGAACATCTACCACTATGCAGTTGGTTACGCCATTGTTAGTCTGAGCATTGTCAACGTGTTCAAGGGCCTCGATATCTTGAGTCCCGACAAGAAGTGGAGGAATGCGTATATCATCGTGCTCATCGTGTTAGGGGCAATCGCGCTGCTGCTGGAGGCCATCACTTGGCTCGTGGTGCTGAGGAAGAAGTCGAAAAACAAGTCCACCAAGCCCTATGATGGAAACATGTAAGGACAGGGCAGAAATTGAAGCATGATATTTGAGAGAAATTCATTAGCTCTTTTTAGTGGAACTCCATTAGTTTGTATATTAGTTCAGGAGAAATGATGATTTATGATTTGGCTTTGGCCATTGTGTTATAAGTTGTTGGTGTTGTATTTGATCATATTCATCAGGTAGTATATATAGTCACAAGCTGTTACTGGTTGTGTAGTTAATGGTGTGTTTTCACTTTTCAGTATTGCGTGGTCTGAATTTTAGTGTGAAATTTTGTATAATCTATAGTTTATGATATACTACCCACTAAGTTTTTTTTTTTGTCTGCTATTGATAATTTGAGACTTGCAAATTTCTGACACGACGGGTTGAAAGCAACAAAAGAAGTTATCACTAATCTAGTGAGGTTTCGACGAGGCTATCCAACTACATATCTACAAATTAATGGCCTAAAGTTCTAATTGAGTGATTGATGGCCTAAAGTCCAAATTTTGTGCTTTATGTATAAGAATGATTTTTAAAACAAGAGGGAAAAACAAACCTCGTCTAATGATCTCACGAACTAGATCAAAATGTTGATCTTTCTTACCTTTAAACATGAACTTCTACGTATAAAACATGATCAGTGAGTGTATATTATTGCTAATTTTCTCACTTACCTGTCTGATATATTCACTTTTAAAACTGATTTTTTATATATTAATCATGATTATTCAGTGAGACTAATTGAGACAAGTTTCAATTGAAAATTTATCAGATCCAATTGAGAGTAGTATTTAGATGCGCCAACTAATTAAAAAAATCGATTTACTAGAATCTGATTTTTTTCATCTAAGGATGCCTTAAAACTATCTAGTTATACCACTTTTTTATTGAAGATTATACACGCATATAAGACATTAACATCGGAAGAAGTCTCCTCTGATCTATGGATAAATGTTGATTTTCTCACTTTCAAACCCGATCTTTTGCATACTAAGTAGGATCATTCATTGATTTATTGTTGATCTTCTCACTTTATCATTTATCATCATAGAAATGAAAGAGTCCGAAAACAGCACAAAATACTTACACGGTCCGCTCATTCGAAATTGATGCTAATAAGACCGTCCAAATGCAAGTGAGTGCAATGTTTTTGTGAGTTTGAATGGAATTCATCTCCCACTTTCATTTTCGTGCTTGTCCGGTTTTCTCACTAGAGCCTTACTTAATAATTATCATTTTCCCACCTAAACCTGGTCCAAGTGCAATGATGCACAAGAACAATACTTTTTCCATGCACATTGGTAAACACCAAAATGGAAGTCATTTGCTTTTGTTGTTTGGTAGATTTAATTTTTGTCCCACCATTTTTCTTAGTTATCAAATATGGTGTTTTAAAAGGTTTATCTTTATTTATTTTTTAAAAAAACTCAACATTCATGTTGTATTGTAAACTCAACATCTTAATTCATAATGAAATTCAAAAAAAAATTATTCCCTCTACACCAACTATATTTGCACAATATCCTGAATTGAAATGTCCTAAATGAAATGCAATAAAGTTTTTGCAAAGCAGGAGGGTTTGAAGAAGAAAGTGAGACGTCCTGGGCTTGAATTTTGGCCCAAAGCATCTCAAACTAGAGTTCGAATCTAGAGGTCAAACTTTCTTCTTTAAATCTTCCAACTTTGCTGGTTTATTATTTTTAAAAAAAACTTTATATGTTTTCATATATTTTTATTGATTTTATATTTATTGAAATACAAATTCTCATACCAAAGATTATATGAGACTGCTATTGATTGAATTTGTCGCTGGTGAGCTTTAAACCCGCCGATTTCCTTGATTGAATTTGTTGTTGGTGAAATTGACCAAGGAAATGATAAAGAAAATTGACCGAAAGATCAAGCAAATTGAACGAAAGATCAAATTAACTGAAAAATCAAGGCAAAACAAAAATACTCAAGGACATTGATTGAAAAATCAAACAAACTGACTAAAAGATCAAACGGAAACAGTAAATGCTCATTCCCCTGCTCTTAGTCTCCACAAGAACAGGTCTCACCCAATACTTTCTTTTATTAAAACACCATATTTATTGAAATGGTTTGAAACGGGATACGTGTAGTTAATTTTGTTAATCCACTAATATTAGCATCTAGTAATCTCCTCTTAAAGGGTGAAACACGTTGATGAGTTTATAATCCTTTTTGGCCATCACATTATTAAGATTTCGTATTTGAATCAAAAGTTCTGTGTGAGCAGCGGGACACTTGTTCGTTGTTACTTGTTTGGAAGTTTTCCTAATAAAATCTAGTTGCGTTAGGTAAGTGTCTCGAGCCCGACACGCTGCGTTGTACAAATTAAATAGTAACCCCAACGTTATTATTAATTAGTAATTTTTAAACAAGTATATATGATTAGGGTTCTTTACATAAAACTATTCATAAAAAAGGGTTTCTTTCATAAAAAGATGTGTAATTCGTCCTTTCCTTTTTCCTCGTATTCTAAATCACTATTTATTTATTCCAATTTTAAATTATTACTTTCTCATTCTTGCATAAATATTATACTCTTTTTTTTTATAATTAACCAGCAGTGCTGGAGGGATATTTATTTGGCTCCCTAGACCATATCTCACAAAATCTTAAAACTTAATACAAATTGTCCAAGAAAAACCCCAACTAAGTGGGATGGAAAAAAAGAAAGAAAAAAAACTAGTTGGGATGAAAAAACTTGGAAAGTTCTAAGTTCTATGAGAAGATTGTAGTTAGCAATTCTTAATCCATATCGACTCAGCTGATCTAGTTTAGTGATCGACCAGTTTCCCAGTCGAGAGCACAATTTTGCCCCAGCGAGGATATCACTACAAGGAGCAAGTCTGTGAATACAGCGAGGATACTCTTTAAATCACTTTAAGTTGTTTTTTTTTTTAAAGATTGAATACAAATTCTAAAATATAATTGTTTGAGAAAATCTATTATGTGGAGTTTTGTGCCAAGCTGAGACATGATGAGATTTATCCTCATCATATTATCAAAAGACATCAATGTAACTATTATGAAACTAAATCAGACGAGTGTTTGCAAATGCATTTATCAGCGTATAAATAAATTCCTGATAATATTGAACCATATAAATCTTAATGAATAATAAGAGAATGATACAAACGATCACAATGATAAATAAAAGATCATAGATATATTAAGTTTATATTTATACATTATTCATTTTTATATTAAATTAAATTGAATTTACATATAAACTCTGGCAAACCTAGACTAAGTTTCTATAAACCTAGTCTGGCACATCATTATATTGTGTGTTATAAATTCAGATTGAGAAAGTATGAAATTACTAGAGAGAGATAAAGTAGAGAATATTAATTTTGTAAAGGATCGCACGCCCCCTGTCATGATGATGTCGGAGTGACCTGTGTTATATTAAAGACAATTATAGAAACTATAAAATAAAATAATTGTGGACTTAAATAAGTGGATAGTCAATTTCGGAACAGAGACAAACGTTTGTAAAACGTCGCACACATGCGACTTACCTTACCTCAATACACATAATCTATTTAGTATTTTTGATGGTCACACAATCTATTGATGTATACCAACCTAAATACACCATAATTGTTAATAATAATTTCGAGTACTGTTTACGTCATTATCGAGTCAATTTATTTCCAAAATTGGCTGCTTATTCTAATCGCGCCCATGTTTTTCTTGCTAACACCACACGACACCGACTTTGTAATCCCATTTCCCACCCGACTTCTAGTCGTTTTCACCGTACATATATGATATACCCCCACGTATTTTATTCATACATTTTTTTTAATACTGATATTGTAGATATACACCGAATTTTAAGGGAAGCTGTTAGACTTACAGTTAGTGTATGTTACTTGGGCCTCCACGTCGGCGCCACGTCGGAAGCTGAGGAGCTGGCCACAGTGGAGCACACGCACGGGGTAGGGGACCATAAAGGTCAAGCTATTGTTTCTTTGTCCCTCCGCCTCATTCCTCCTCCTTTCTCCTCCCCTCTACCTCCAAATTTAGGTTTCCGGCCACATTGTTCAGTAACTGTTGGAGCAATTGGGTGGGTTTTCTTTAAATTCAGAACCCCATTTGATCCACCAAATGAAAAGGCCGATTTCAATTTTGGATTTAGGGTTCAACCGCGACCACTTTGATTGTTCAATTTCTGGCGGGCATAAGCTTTAGGTTGAATTTCAGGCGGGATAAGTAGGCGGTGTCGACGGCGTTCACCAGTACTTGTAAGTCTCTCCATTTTACACTCCAACTCAACACAAAACCGAGCAAGTTGCTGATGTTGCGGTTTTACGGTTGAGACTTCAATTTCTCAAACATGCTCTGTGTTGCTGTTGTCTTCAGGTCACAGAAGAGCAAATTGCAAATCTTTTTCAGGGATGTGGACAGGTAATCATTTAACTTGTTTAATTATCACTCAATCGTTTTCTATGATGAAGGTTGTTGATTGTCGAGTCCGTGGTGATCCTAATTCTGTACTTCGTTTTGCTTTTGTGGAGTTTACTGATGAGGATATGTTGATTATTAGCACTTTTACTGATGAGGATATGTTGATTATCAGCACTCAACTGGTATAGCTTTTGTGGAGTTTGTGATGGTTTTGACTATTTTCTTACTCGCTTTGCTTGCTGCTTATTTTCCCTACTACAGTGGTTCTCGTTTGTTGGTTGATCTTTGTACATGTAGCTGAAGATGATGCTTATGAGTCTATTGCTTTGCTTTTATATGTCATCCTATTTTGTCAATTTCAAACCATCATCCTTCACTTGCATGTTGTGTTTCCTTTAGGTTGTGTTTCCTCTAGGCTTATTCCATATATAATTTTTTCCTTTAAAGGTGCCTCTTAAGGCAGTAGGTAGTTTGATTGAGTTGGATTAGGTTTTATATTCAGTGAAGTTGCTAATGTGTCTTCATAAAAGTAGGATATTTGGAAGCCTGGAAGTTTAGAGTATATGCTATAGGATCTCAAGCAGATCTCAATTTCCGGCGAGCAACTTGCTGCTGTTGTGGTTTTACGGTGTTGTACAACAGAAGTTGTACTGCTTCAGAGCTTTTGTACTGCTTCACAGCTTTAGTAAAGGAACCCATCGAACTTTGAAAGTAGAGTTGAAGCAGAACTGAAGTAGAGCCAAAATTGTCGTTCGGTTTCAAACTGTTCTCATTCAAAAAGGGCGAAGTGTTCGCTTTTGGTTTTACAATTTTGTTAGCCTTTTGGTGGCATACATTTAGTTCCAAGTCGATGCTACATTTAGTTTCACTTTATTTTTAGTTTTAGTTAGTTAGTTATAGTATGTTTCAGTTAGTTAGTTTCGAAAGTTGTTTACTACTCCAGTTGTAAACATAGTTAGTTTGCACGAAACTTGTGATGTAGAAGTATGCAAGCAACTGATTGATATCTGAGGCATGTAGATCTTTGTTTAGTGGAAAGGTTGTTCGTTAACCGATATTTGTTCATGTGGTAGTATGCTAGGAACTCTGATCATGGCTCAATTAATGAAGAATGGAGATCACATCCTGTATTGGTAATGTTAATGATGTACATGTACTTGTAAAAATGTAAATTTTAGGGGATCAGTTATGGTGGTACCAAATTTGCAAAACGACATTTATGTCCCGCAAAACATGGGCAACTTGTTTCATTACATTCCGGCAAGTGAATTCAAGACAAAATAGTTTAAAAGAATTTGTAAAAAGATAATGTAGTAGTGCAGAAGTAAAAATCGTGTAGCAAGATTACAAAGCTCTGATTCTTGCGAGTAACATGTTCTGAATCCTCATGCCCTTTTCTTCCCCTTCATCTTGGTTGACGAGAATGTCTTTAGGCTTGAAATAACTGCATCTTTTTGGATATTTGTTTTGCTAAGAACAATGCTGCTGCAGATAGTAGCCCGTAGGTTGTCAATCTGGGAAATTCATAGCAAACCTTAGTCACCATATTCATGTTGATTGGTTTTAATAGTTGGAAGTAAATAGCATGAAGATAGTTTATCGGAATGAATTACATGTTCAGAGTTAAAAGCAGAACTGTCCAAATTACGGTCGCCTGAATACGTCTGCATAAGATGCACCACATGAACGCCAGAGTCACGATCAGAAAGCTCGTCTTTTGGAATTACAGTCTTCAACCACATTTTTTCAACCAAGGCTGCCTTTTTATGGCCTGTTTTCCCAAGAAGCTTCGAAAGGCATTTTCGCTGCACGATATGACGTCGTTGTTAAGAAAGTATACATAATATGATGAGGCAGAAGAACAAATAGTTTATACTATGGATAACGCACTGTATTCCGTGCAACATTCTCCCATTTCACCGGCTTACTATGTACTCGGCTGTCAAGGTAATGACACTCACCCAGTCTGAGATTGAGGACCACAAGGAACATGTGCTTATCCATAGTGACAGGGACAAGGATCTGATAGGGTATAAACCAATTAATAGGTGATATGAAATGTTCATGAGATACTTAATGTACTGATTACTGATTCAAAATATACATTCAAGTGCTGAACAGTGATATATACTATTCAAAAGTACTAGTTATGTATTAGACATATAGGGAATCCGACATATAGTACAATAAATTGTAAAATAGTTGCCAAGTACTTGGTTAAAATAAAAAGTACATGAATAACTCACCTCCTCCGCAGTAGATACATCTCGAGGACATTGGACCAACCACGTCTCCCACGTGTCACATACAGCACTTGGGTTGTCGAGTGCATGAGGCTAAAAAGAAAAGCAGAATGATATTTACTGTTAAATTATAGGATGTTCTGCATTACTGAAACACACAAAATTTAGGAGATGAAAAAATACCGAAGGAATGATATCCAAACAAAGGCGACCGTCGTTGCTCTGAGAGTTGAGCACCCTTGCCCAGCAGTTTATGATTAAGTTTGTCAGTCTTATACCCTGGACAAATGGAAAGAAGTCGCTCCTACACATAGACAGAACTCCATCGCTAATGGTGAAAAATCCCTGCAATAATAAACAAATTGGTGGTATTATGAACTTGGAGACTAGTTTGGATTAACCATTAAAATAATTCAAACATTTAGCCTTACTGTGGAGGAGAGCCGTCTTTATCCGAGACGCAGAAGTCAACAATCTCAAGTGCGTAGCCGGGCAAGTCGACTCCATTGATCCAGACAGACCTAGCCAAGGTAGACCAGAAAATCTTTTCGGTATTTTCTGGGATACTGCTCCATAAATCATAGCCATGCAGTCTGGATTGGTCCTGGTCCTGGGAAGATGATATGTTGGCACTTTGAACATACTGAAGATGTGTACATTGCTGGTCCAAATCATTAAGCTCACCAGCAATATCCTACAATACAATCAAAGTTTGGAAAAGTTGAAATTTAATCCCTTAAAAATGCAAATATAAAGTTAAATTTGGAACGGTAACACACATTTACCTTATCCTGAGATGGGACAGAGGTGTTAGGATTCTGGGTGGCAGCCACTTCTGTATGAATTTCAGTATTGTGACCAAGAATTGGTTGCCCCTCGACCTCAGAAGCATGTGGAACCTGTGTAGGGGCCGCAGCTGGTTCTGAAATATTGACACCCCTATTTTGTATCTCAACATCTTCACCGACCACCTCATTGCTTGTGTCATCATCATCTGTCCTTGCTGGCAGCTGTTTGAACAATTCATCTTTAGCCTTTGCCATGTTATTAATCACCTTTTCTAACTGGGAGTGGAGATAGGAAACAGAGGCCTTGGTGTAATATCGGTATCCAAGATTGTCATTGTACTCGTCTTTGTTCAGCACAGCTTCAATTCTTTTAGCTAGTCCCTCTTGAATGATTTCCATATCTCTTGCCAGCGAAGCTAAATTTCTTTGATATCCCTTGAAAAAACAGAAACATGAATACATTAGTCAATGTCATCAACTGATGAAAGTTATCAGATAGAAAATAAAAGAAAGAAATAAAATGAGTGACTCACATTGGGTAAAAGTTTTTTGAGTTTTGCATCACTGTTGACATCTGATGGAATATGAAAGGAGATTGTTCCTGGGCGTGCAGTTCTCATGGAAGTTGATCTAACAGCATAATGTGCTTTACTGATGGGGTATGATTCTGTGTCAAACAGCCATCTTCCGAAACCCCCAGCTTTAAGTTCTGCCCTTACACGTGTATTGATTTCTTCCGTTGTCTAGTACTGACACAGAGGACGCGAGCTTGGAGCTTCAATACCTTGCCACTTAACCCGCTGGAGATAGGATATCATGAGAAGTAATAGGTTTCCCGAGAAAGATCGCCTGACTGTGGCTCTTGACTCCACCTGAAACCTCTCAACTGCAGCGCATGTCTTCTGTAGTACAAATTCACACCAGCCCAACTTATCGATTTGGTTGACTCTGATTAATGACTTCAAGGGACGGAAGTCCACTTGGCGGCGGGCAACTGGTACAAGAAATGTTGAAAGGGCATACAGGACGAACATTCTTTTGAAATCTGGACCTCCATCTGTTAGCTTCATCATGGCTGACTCCAAAACTGAGAATGGCACTTCAAAATTTGCATTGTTCGGTATGCCATGATGAGTCTTCCAGTTTTCCCTAATAGCCCTAAGATCACTGTCTGCGTCGGTCCTGCTATCCTCCTCAACAGAATGATCGCTGTGGGGAAGCATGAAGATATCATGGACGTCTGCCCAAGTTAATACAAATTTGGCTCTCCCATCTATATCGAACGTCCGAGATGTAGGATTAAATGTGCTCAGTAGCCATTCTGACATTCCACCATTTATTTCTTCAATATCTAAACGAATGAGTCCACCAAAGCCAATGGAATTTATGGCCTCTATCTGTCTAGGTTGGAATCTCAGATGACAAAGAGCGGTAGGGCGCGACACACAAACTAACTGGATTTTTGAGGACTCTTCGGCATCTCCAACCTTCTGTTTCTTGGTGTTCCTCCTTGTTGTCTTTGTGGGGTTCTGTTCTGCCGCTCCACGCTTCTTCTTGCCTACAATGAAACAAACATTCAAAACTAAGTTCACCTGTAGACTATGCTTAATCCTCCATAAAATGGAACAGCCAGAAACAAAAATAATAGGGTCATGAATCCTACTTCATAACATGAAACATTTTAAACCAAAACATAGCACATGCATGGAACGTCCCACATGCATACTAGATAAAAACATGACATCTTGTTAATAAACTATCAAGGTATTAAAGTTTTGACACAGCAGTATAAGTCACAACACCAAGTGGAATGTATCACGATAAAAAGAGCAAATCCAATAGTATACTGAAAACATAACCAAAGGATACAATATAAGATCAAATCCAAAAGTGTGAAACCGAAATATAGCAAAGCTGTCGTTACCTTTCCCCTCGTTCTCAACGTATTGAGGTGCAGCAGCATCTCCCTGTTCAGGTGGGTACTCCTCAGTATCCCTCTCAGATACCAACTCGGTCTCGCTCGACTCTGATCCATCCATCTCCGATTCTTTTGGTTCATACTCAGATTCCTCTGTATCATCATCTCTAAACTCCAGTGCATGGAAAGGAACCCCTTCACTGATGAGGGTAATATCCATATTGTCCGCCTCCAAGTCACACTCATCTACCAAGTTGGCGAAGTCAGCTTCCGATCCACTGTTTTCCGATTCCGATATAACATAGTCACTTCCTCCGGAATCGCCGTCGAAGTTTATTACATGGAAGGGCATACCCTCAACAATATGCGTAGCATCATCATCATCAATTGTCTGGGATGTATCCTCTTGACTGGGTTGCTCGATGTCGTTCCCGTCGCCGGCTACAGAACCGACTGAATCAGTCGCCGGCTGTTTGTCAGTTTCGGAAGCCGCCCCCCTTCGACTTTGTCTGAGACCACCACTTTGGGCCGGTTGTATCGGCGATTGGCTAGTGGATCTTGTGATTGCCATTGCCGGAGACGTAATCAGTTCTGGGATGAGTTTAAAGAAAGAGTTGCAGAGAATCTTCAAAGGAAAAGGAATGTGGGGGAGATTTGGGGCTTTTTTTTGGTAAACTAGAGGGTTTGGTCGCGATTGCCTTATTGGGTAGTGGCCGTGTAGTTACCATCATTAATATCTGAATTGGGAAGAGTAACGACTCATTAAGATTTCAAATCTGGCATTTTTTTTTTGGGTTTTGGCTCCTAGTTGACTAAGTTTAATTTTCCATTAACCTACCTTTGTTTGAAATTGGACCTTTGAAATCGGATTTTTTTTTTATGAAATTACCAAATGGATTTTTTAAAAAAATTAAAATGCGAAATGGAATGCTAATTTTTTTAAAAAAATTAGAAATGTATTGTTTTTTTTATTTTTGATGGAATGCGAAATGGAATGTTTTACATTTTCCGAAAATAAGAAATGGAATGTTTTTTTTTTGAAAATAAGAAATGGAATTTTTATTTTTTTTTTGGAAAATAAGAAATGGATTGTTTTTTTTTTTTTTTTTTGAAAATAAGAAATGGAATGTTAAACCTAAGGAAATGTTAAACTAATTTTACAGTCTACATTAACAAAAAGGTATGTATAATCCTAACTATATAAATATCAAATTAGGCGTGTGGAAAAATGTATGTATAATCCTAACTATATAAATATCAAATTAGGCGTGTGGAAAAATGTATGTATAATCCTAACTATATAAATATCAAAGTAGGGGTGTGGAAAAATTTATGTATAATACGAACTGTATAAATATCGGACATATAAAATTAGGGGTGTGGGAAAATGTATGTATAATCCTAACTGTACAAATATCGGACATATCAATTCATGGGAGGAGGAAATCACTAAAAACAGCAAAACACGTACCTATAAATAAGTCGAAATGATAGTGTTCAAAATATTCCGCCATCGTCATACATGAAGACTGCCATACACAACTTTGGCAGCTAATAGTTATGCATGCTGGAATCAAAGGAATCCAAAAATTTAGATTACATAAACCATCTGAATACAAAGTTCGGGGCGACAAATACAAAACGAAAATTCAGACAAAGCTAGTACGCAAAAGAAGTTGCATGTTGGATAGAGAGGATCGCGCAATATTTTCTCACTGCAGTCGCGTGGATACCTTTGTTTGAGCTCGCACATTCATCTTATCCCGTACGAACTGTTTAACCTCAGCGAGCACTGAGTCCCTAAAAACGTTGCGCGGGTTCAACACGAACCGTGCCAAGCAACTTACTCTCTTCTCCAGCCTTACCCGTTCCTGCAAATTAGGATAAAATTTGAAGAAGATGAGGTGATAAATTCAAACTTACATTAAATCAATTTTAAACAATGATTTTACAGGGTCAACAAAAACATATACTTTAAACTCCATATAATATCTTACCTCTTCAAATGAGCCGATTGCAAACAGGTCGGCCGCACCTCCGTTGAATGATTCAATTGCAAGCATAACTGAGACTCCACATTCATACTCATATCTTCTACATGACCAATGTGGCATAACTCGTTCCAATCTCATCTTATTTCCAGTATCCAGTTGTAGGTGTCCTCCTCCCATTATATCAAGCACACAAGATGCCTTAAAATAAACAGCATATGTATATGTTAAGCAGTAATTCAAATTCTAGTATAGTTTACGTGTAAATAGTGAGCAGGCAACGAGGAATTACCACTGCAGTGTAAACCATGTCCCAATCAGCCTGGTCAGAATGCTTGACATCATCAACACATTGTAATGTCCTTGACTTACAGTTGATGACTAGGAGGGAATAGTGTGACCGAAACAGAATTGGCACAAATATCTACATCAAACAGAGGCAAGTAAACCAAAATGTTAAAAATTGACCAGTTTGCCACAATCATTTCAAATAATTACTCATTAATTTCAACTCTTTTATGTGACTAACCAGTTCCGCCGATGCAAATTGGGCCAAGGATTCTATTATCCAATCTCTTAACATGGGAAGATCACATATGTCATCAGGCTGGCATAAAGTAAAGGTGACTCACATTATTAGGTATCTAAAACCGTACTCATAATCAAAAGTAAATTATGCCTAAAACAATCAAACTTACATTGACACAAATCAGAGGAGTCGAGATCTTTGGAACAAGGTTTATGAACCATGACTGGTTCATAAGTCTGGCCCAAGCCGTGATCACCATTGGAGAAACTGACACTCCATAGTCCAATGTCCTAATGTCCCTTCTCAGAAGCCAATCACATCCACCATCATTAAACAGAGGTTCCCTGTATCGGAAATGCATTTAATAATATGAAATCTCATGTTGTATTTTGTATCAGAAATTACTACACAAGAATTACAAAACAAGTTTTATAGAATGATCACCTTGCATTGCTAATTGTGTCATCCCCTAGGCAGTAATCGGCTATTTCAACCTCACTTGGTGGCAAGGACTGCTTCCCCGATGCATTCTCATTGCAAGTTTGCTCAGATAGACTCTACCAGTATTGAATGGCCAATTCACCCAAGGATCAGCACCAGGACTAGACAAGCCGTTATAAGGGTCCGGTAAATACTCCATGCTGCTGAGCTCCACCGTATTCACTTCCTCTTCAGTCGGTCCTATAGCGGCTTTCAGAACTTCCAAGTTATCTATGAGTTCTTGCACACATGCTCTAAGTGAGTGAGGAGTTGTTGAATTCATCATTTTATTTGACAGCCCTGGATTCTTAACTAGATCGGTCAAATAGGTACTGCGCTCAACATGGAAAAATAATCCCTGGTACATGTCTCTGATAAGGGTTGCCAAAGCACGGCTATTAGCCTACATGAAATTATACAATCATATTAGGATAACAAGTAAGGTTGTATTTGGCCAAATTTTATAACTAAAATTATTATATAATCATATTGAAAAGGAATAGCTCATTACCTCTGGAAACAGGACATCCAGCTCAACATTATCATGAAAATCATCATCAACTGCAAAGCTTGTATCCACCACTGGGGACTGAGGTGAGGACTGAAGATTCACAGCATCCATTATAGGCCATCCAACGCTGGTATCATACTTCCCCCTCCCAAAATCACCACCAAGAATCTCCTCTTTTATGCGCTGCCCAATTTTATAATCATGCCAGTGACTAATGAGGGGGCATTCCATTCTTTTCGGAATGGATTGCCATGGACACTTCTGAAAGTAAGTTATCATGATCAGCAGAATACACCCTTCACTTCCTGTATCGGAACCTGAATCCTTGTACCTCTGGATAGAGTGGCATAGATGATCTAAGATATAAGAACCCCAGTTGAGATGTTTGATTTCATCAACATCCAACAACGACTTCATTACAGCTAACTGGATGTGGGAACTTGCTGTTAGGGTCAAGAGAGAATGCAAAGCATATAAGATAAACATACGTTTGAAATCAGGACCCCCATCTTTTAGGCTAAACAGAGCTGCCTCCAACTCAGAACTTGTGATTTGATCAGAGCTCTTAAATGAGTAAGCATGGTTCCACTCCTCAAGTTGTCTCCGGACCAGTATGGATTTTTCATCTTTTTTTACAGATACTCCTTTAGGACTATAGTTAAGATTGAAAATCCCACTAACATCCCACCCGGTGACCTCAAACGCAGGTGTCCCATTCAGAAAGAACTGCCTAGTTAGAGGATTAAACCCATCCACTATCCAAGGAAACATATCGGTTGGGAGATCCTTGATATACATTTCCAATACACCTTCAAAACCAATGGACCTAACATCAGCCCTCTGTGTTTTACTAAGGCTAACTACCATTCTGGTCAGTTTTCCAACCCTGTTTTTCACGACATCATAAAAACTTTGGTTCGGGTTAACCTCCGAATCAGATGAAGAAGCTGATTTCTGTGAACTCCCTGGATTAATGTCAGATGGATTTGGTAGCCTCTTCTTGCATTCTGTGAGAATATGTGAGCATATTTAAAAAATGTCTCCATCATAACAACATTAATCAAATCACTCAACAGTCAATTCAGTGTAAACAAATACACATGTCTATAAATACAGGGTGACTAGGGTTTATACCATGGAGCAAACGTATAACATCATATTGTCAACTTTTATAATTCAAGTTATCATCATGCCCATCCTCTGACCGAACTTAGAAATTCAATGAATAATTACAAAAAAAAATGGTAAATAGAAGTACGGAGATTCAAATTTGAAAACCTTACGCTGTCTATGAGGCCTGGGACGTCCACCTTGTGAACTGATTGCGCTTGGCTCTTCATTAACTCTCAGAGGTTGGGGCGGCCACATCATATCGAGCCGACCTTCTTCAATCCCACTTTTATAGTCATGCCAATGACTAAGGAGAGCGTCAGCGGCATCGTTCACGGTTATCTTCGACGATGACCCCCCACTAAGAACAGAGGGATTTGGGAATGCTTCCATGTTTTGGAAAACCCTAATTGTTCTTGAGAAACTGTTGTTGGTAAAGGGTTCCGGTAAAGGGAAGTGGGTCAGAGTAGATATTGTAAAATGAATATTTTGAACTTTGGCAGCAGAACCACAGTAGCTGTTGTCGATAAAGTAGAAGTGTCAATCAGCTTCCTGTGAAAGCTTTCTGTCATTGAATGCCAATTTCTTTCAGAAAATTGGGCCAAGACCCTAAAAATAAGCAACTTTTCAGGTATTTGTCATTATCTGATTAAAATTCATTTTCTCCTAAGATTTATAACTTAATTCTAGTTGTTCCGTTCAACAAAAGTGAAATTGTTTGCGTATGGAAGATTTATATCCAACAAGACAATTGTAACCGTTATTGTCTTCTAATACAAAGGAATAGGGGTGCTTATTGAGTCGAGCCGATCGTGACCAACTCGTGCTAAAGCTCGGTCAAAACTCGAATCGATTTAGCACCTCTCGACTCGGTAAACAAATAAAAGAATTAAATTTCAAAGTTTATATTTTGACTTTGAAGAAAAAATCCCAAAGATTTGAAGTGGTACAAAAAGTTCCTAAATTTTTCTGATTTTTTAGAACTTTTTTTCCCTTCATAAAAGTAAAAAGACATAAATACTCATTTCCTAATTGATCAGATGCTTGACCGTTAGTTGACTAACTTAGTATTTAACGAAATGACCCAGAAAAATTCATTTTCAACAAGTCGAGTTCGAGCTTTGATTTGAAAAGCTCGCAAGCAAACGAGTCGAGTCGAGCACGAGTAATATCACAAACGAGTCGAGTCGATCAAGCATCTCCTCGCGATCGACTCGCTCGATAAGCACCCCTACAATAATGATCATAGTAATTGTAACATTTATTTCATTTTAAATCAAAAGTGTGCAATTAAGGTGTAATAGAAAAGTTCATTACTGCGTTACCTGGTTTGGCACATTGTACAAAGTTCATTACTGAGTTTAGATTAACTTCATCAGTCGAAGATTATTGTTTGTTGTACAAGTTATACTGTGTCATTAATGAGTTTCTACCGAGTTCATTAGTAGCCCAATACCTGTTTCTCAAATTATACAATCACAGCAGTGAGTTTCTATTAATGTGATTAGTGTGTTTCATGATTTTTCACATTTTACTCTTTCATTAGTTAGATTCTATTAAGATCAGTAGTCTACCAAATTATACAATGTTTGTCACATTATACTATTTCATTACTTGGATTCTATTAAGATCATTAGTTTGAATCGTTGTTTGTCACATTAAACTATTTAATTGCTGAGTTTCTATTGATTTGATTAGTGTACCATTCTTAGATTGGTTCAATTTACACAAATCATTAGTGAATTTCTATTATTGTGATTAGTGTGATTCGTGATTTTTTCCATTTTACTATATGATTAGTGAGTTTCTGTTAAATTCATTAGTCATATAGACTGCTAATGCAATTTCTATTACATTCAATTTAATTAAATTACATTTGTTTGATACATAAGTTTCCATATTATAAAATGTATATAAAAATTCATGGGTTTAGAGTTTGTAAAAATTCATGGGTTCAGGGTTTAACAAATGTGGGTTTAGTTTTGGGTTATTATGGGTTTAGGGATTAATGTAGGACTAGGGCCCAAACCCATAGCCTAAGATTAATTTCAGTTTAATGAATTCTGGGCTGAAATTGCAATTTCAGTCCATACGCAATAATGTTCATTTTTAACATTTAAAAAAATGTTAAACAATTAACACTTAATGAAATATAACAATTACCTATAGGATTAGTATGTTCGTATTAAAGATAATTAGTTCATTAGTGTGATTCCAGGTTAGTCACTTAACAGTATTTCAGTAATGACTTTCTATTAAGATCATTAATGGACCATTCTTGGATTGACACAACTAACACAAATCTTTATTGAGTTTCTATTAAGATCATTAGTGTACCACTCTTGGATTGACACAATTAACACAAATCATTAGTGAGTTTCTATTAACATCTCTCATTAGTGAAGCATTCTTGGATTGAAACAACTACCACAAATCATTATTGAGTTTCTATTAAGATCATTAGTGTACCACTCTTGGATTGACACAACTAACACAAATCATTAGTGAGTTTCTATTAACATCTCTCATTAGTGTACCATTCTTGGATTGACACAATTAACACAAATCATTAGTGAGTTTATATTAAGTTCATTAGTGTGATTCGTGCTTCGTCACATTTTACTATGTCATTACTGAGTTCTGTTCACTTCATTAGTGTGACTCAGCCTTACTCACATTACAGTGTTTCATTGCTGAGTTTCTATTAAGATCATTAATGTACCATTCTTTGATTGACACAACTAACACAATACATAAGTGTGTTTCTATTAAGTTCATTAGTGTACCATTCTTGGATTGATACAATTAACACAGATCATTAGTGAGTTTCTATTAACATCTTTCATTAGTGTGATTCGTGCTTTGTCACATTATACTATTTCATTACTTTGATTCTATTAAGATCATTAGTTTGAATCGTTGTTTGTCACACTAAACTATTTAATTGCTGAGTTTATATTGATTTGATTAGTGTACCATTCTTAGATTGGTTCAATTAACACAAATCATTAGTGACTTTCTATTATTGTGATTAGTGTGATTCATGATTTTTCACATTTTACTCTTTCATTACTTAGCTTCTGTTAAGACCATTAGTACCATTCCTTGTTTTTCATATTGAGATCATTAGTTTTTCACATTAAGATCACATTAAACTATTTATATGACTAAATATAGTTCATTTCATTACGTAAATGAACTAATTTACTATGACGGACTAATCATTGCATTTTGGTTTGTTAATTGCAAAATAATTTTTTTTAATCTCTGGTATAAGTTCATAAAATGAATGCACTGTTACAAGATTATTGAATTATTTTTCTGGAAACACGGAAATTACATTTATACCCATTTTCCCGCATCCTCAGCTTCCACACTTCATTGCTCAAATTTTGCGACTAGAGAATAGAATGAGAGGGGAAACTTTGCTTGGGGCATTGAGGATAAAGGTATAAAGGGTTATACCTTTATACCGACTTTTCACTGACATAGTTTGAATATCCGGCTGTCAGAAGGGAGTTGTCACATCAACACAATATCTGTATCACAGTGTCCTTTCCCAATGTACACAAATCAAGATTACATGAAATTGTGTTTGGGAAAGTTCTAAAAAATCCATAATCCATACAAGTAATTCAATTTACTTATAATCGAAATACTATATCAAAATATATTTGATTTAAGTTAAAGCCAACCAAATTTGTCATTCAATTGCTGGGATGAAATTAGACTATAACATTGATCTTGTTGTAAATAAACAAAGGGTTTATAATTCAAGTTATACAGTGAATTTATATAAGTAACTAAGGTCCAAGTTTTAGTGGTTATGGTTTCCTTATGGTTATGTTTTGGTTTAGTTGGAAGTCCACAAGAGAATCAAATATTGACGTCTCCAAAGATGTTGTCCCTGAAGTTCAGCTGATACAGTACACGTTGCTGTCTTGTAGAGTCTGGGGCTCCGCCGAAAATTGCAGAAATGCATGCACGCCGACCAAACCACTTTCCACCAGTCCTTTGCAGTTTAATAAAATGAAGATTCATTTGTATCCACCAATTCCAGCTTTTCCCAGATCTAGTACTCAATGTCTACTTAGGGTCTATTAGCACGTATCAATGGAGTATTTTCACGTGGATAGATGGAATCATATTTCAGGGGAGCCTAGTACTTGTTTATTCCCATTTATGCTTTATATTCTGCCGACATGTATTATACAATTGCATGAAAGTATGTAATTTACATTAGTAATTTGTTGGAAAACATTTTGTAATTTTTGGTAGGTTAAAAATGACATTTAATAAAATTATAAATTAAAATTAAAATTAACCATGTGTATCGTTAACGAAATTCCATTGCTTACATAAAGCACACGAGATAGTAGCCAAGCATTAAATGTTTGAAAGAGTACATCTGTACATCAGTTATTTTAAGTATAACATAAATTAGTTCAATTCAGTTTAAATAAGTTTAATTACAATAATTGTGAAATGTATTCAGTTTAAATCAGTCATGCATATGACATTCATAAATAAATGTTGTTACAAGCTTTCCAGTTAATTTTAATTACAAGCTTTCCGGTTAATTTTAATTACAAGCTTTCCAGTTAAGTTATGGCGCCAAATGATATAATGACGGAGTTCCTATAATAACCAATAAATAAGCACCAAATGATGTAATGACCAATAAATAAGCACTAGGGTTTTGGCGCCTATTATAGTAATGAGCAATAAGTTAGCACTAAACTTTTGGCGCCAAAGTTTTAGTCTATATAAGGGACTATCACACCACCTTCATTTGTCATCCCAAATTCAATTCTAAATATTTCCATTACAAACCCACAATGTATCACACTAGAAACTGCCACAAGTTACTCTCTCTCGAATCCAACCCCCGACGTTCACCCAAAAAAATAACAAACAAATCCAACCGAACCTCTAAATCAGGTTCCAGCACCATGGGTCTTTCCAAGGGTGGAACGGTGGCACGGAGGACCTATGCCATTCCACCAATTACCACAACCTTCAAGAACAGCAAGGCAAAGCCTACTCGTATGAACTCCAACAAGCCCATAAAAGCAACAAAAGTTTCTGTCATTCCCCGCAGCAGCGACGGTCCAAAGATCATCGTCATTTCTGACGACGAAGAGCCGGAAATTATCATCATCTCTGACGACGATGATGATGTTCCCGGTGAGATTCAGCAAAAGCTTGAGTCAGAGGCTTATTCAGTCCGACTTGGTCGCTTTGTTCTTGTTGATGAACCTGCATATCCATCCTCGGCATGGATCGCACCTCCTCCTGCCCTTCGGCAGCTGATGTCAGCACCCATGCTTGACGTCATTAAGGAGGCCTCTGATTAGGTGATAATATAGTAAAGTACGTAAGTTGTTCGCGTTTTGGGTGTAGCTGCGAACAATCCTTTTTTCATTCCTTGATGAAATCTTGGATGTTCGCCCGAGCAACTTTTTGTTTGTACTTTTCAGTTTGTTTTGTATCACGTGATGCAGTCGGTTGTATCACTATGTCTGTGACAGACACTCTTGGGTGCCTTAATTAATATTAATATGAATTATGTTATTTTCCTAAATTATTGTTGCATTTGAAATGAAGTTGTATTTATGTTATTTATGTTCAGTTTCATGAACTTGTCCCAAGTTAATTACACATCCACATAAAGATTAAGCATTACTAAAACCAATTAACAATTTGTAGAGCCAAATAATATATCACTTAACTGTTTTTTCAATTAACTTTTGTTACAAAATAACATACTGATGCCTGAATAGGACAAAGGTAAATCAAACTTTAAACTCCTGACTTTTAAGTTTGATTTTGGTAATTTTTTTGAAAAAAAGACTATCACACTTTCATTATAGGCCAGTCATGATAATATGGAACTTTAAGAACAGGTCATTAGGCAAGTTTGGGTACCTTATTTCAATTGAAAATATAATTTATCCATTCCAAAGTACACCTTAAAAGGTTACAAAAAATTGATTAAACAGAGCAACAACAACTAATCACTTTCTTGATAAAACTGAACTTGAAGATAAAACTGAACTTCAACACAAAGCACTAGTAATTAATATCGGGGTAAGATTCGGGATAAGTTGATTTAACAGGGGAGGGGGTCTCCAACACCAGGCGCTTCCTGCTCACAACTTTTGGGGGAGCCAACTTGGAATACAGCACCTGCTCATCATACGACTCTAGCAACTTGTACAACGGAGGTGCGGCGACCAAATGTTGTTTCACCCTCAGCCCTTCTCCAGCTTCGATGAATCGCCTGAACAGCTCCCTCACCTCGTTCTTCAGCCTATGATAGTCTCCAGCCATTTCGCCGTACAGCGCCTGCAAGGATGAAGGCGAAATTGTGACAGTCGCAGGACTTTCTGTCTCCGGGGACTTTCGCTTCCGGTCGGTAATCGTAGCCATGCTGTTTCTCGTGAATTAAATGTAGGATACTGAGGTTTGTTTTATATCCCTGCAAAGTCGTCTGGAGGCGGGAGTAATGAAATATTGATGGCGGCAATTTTGGTAAAAAAAATGCCGCCTCTGCTATTATTTTGGCACCTTTGTGTTTGTATCATTTTTTTCCCCAAAAATTGATTAAAAAATTCATAATCCATAATCAGTTATCCTAAATCTGGTTAAATCAACCATCAATAATGTTCAAATAGTTAGCAGAGGATGTTGTAATTTTAGGATTTTTAGTCTTTTTATTCGTTTCATTAAATTAATTTAATAAGCAAAGTTTCCGAGAGCTGATCTGTACATTAGTTCAGCACAGTTTAATACAATTAATTCGGTCATGCATACACTTTTTTTCAAATCAATTTAACATAATAATTCTGTCCTCCGAAGAACAAATTTATGATTTGGTAATAATTAATAATGTAAAATACAAAATATTAATAATGCAACTAAGTGTTAAATAATAAATACTAATGAAATAATAACATATTTTAACATTAATATATTATTAAATGTGCTCTATACACAACTACATGATGATTTATACTTATATTTAGACAATTACATTACTGGTACAAGACATGTCCAAGCCTAAATCATCAATAGTAGAACAATATGCTTCGATGAAGTTGTCATGGGTTTATAAGGTTTAAGGTTCAACAGTGGGTTTAGGTTTCATCATGGGTTTATTGTAATAGTGGGTTCGGATATTAATGATATGGTGTAATATTGGTTCCTAATTCATAATGTTAGGAGGTTGCTAATTGTAGCCTTTTGGATTAGATCATGCATGCAACCAAAAAAATATGTTGAAATGGGGGTGACGGTATTAGGAGACTCCGCCGGCGAGATGTGGGTTCGGAGCAAATACAACCGGAGTTGGTGAGAATGGCATTCATGACAAGGTGTGAGGTGACGTAGCCTTCCGGTGAACTGATAAACAATCCCAAACATAAACTGCTTGTCTTCACTTTACCAAACATAAACTGCCCCAAGTAATATACACTACATGTAAGTGTATCATTTTCCCAAAAACTTTGGTTGGAGGTTACATGTTTCTAGGAATAGACCTCCTAGGCCCTGTGTGGTTCAGGTTTTAGTTTTGGGTTTTGGTTTTGCCCAAAACCTTGTTTGTTTCGCACAAGGTTTTGGTTTTTGGTGCAAAACCAAGTTTTGACAAGGTTTGACTTTTCATTTTAAATTATTTGTTCTTATTTTTTCATTTTTATATAAAATTAGGACAAATATATAGTAAACTAAATAAATTTTTTAAAATAAGTAAAAAAGTAATTTTTTATTAATAAATCATATAATACAATAAGTTTTTTATAAATTATTATATTACATAAGTAATAAATATATGATTGATAGTTGATCATTTTATTCTAAAAATATTATGAACATTATAAATCCGCTACAATTAATATTTTATAATTAAAATTTACATTTTCTAACATGAAAAAATAAATTTGTAAAAATCGTGTTTTGACCCAAAATTGACCATTTACAAGAACATTACAAATAGTTCAGTAACTACACACTTGATTTTGTCTTTTGTATTTAGTCGAGTTAAAATTGTATACCCTGAACGGTTGGGTCAAAATTTATAATCTCATTCTAATTTTAAAATAGTAAAATTTATTCAAGTTAGAATTGTGTTTCTTTTCTTCTTTTTCAAAAATTAACATCTGACCCTTCTTAATCAAAAAATTTAACATCACTCATCTAGAGAATAAGTCTTGAGTTGGGTTTATACTTTTTACTCAAAAATTGACGATTTATTATTTTAATATTATATTAAACTTAAAGCCAAACATTAGTTGAATTATTTGAGTCAAATTAAAATTGTTCACCCCATCCAAAATTAAAATTAAAATTTAGGTTTATGAAGTTCTTTTCTTGCCACACCTTTGCATTATGAAGTTCTTTTATTGCCATCCTAAGCTTTATCCACACCTTTGGATTATGAAGTTCTTTTCTTGCCTTCTAATGTTTTGGGTTTCAAATTGGGCTAGCTTATACATTTCAGTCCAAGTGTTAGCAATGTTGCCCACCAAAGCTTATAAATCAAGATCAACTAAGCACCAGTCTTGCTACTAAATCAACAACACCGAAGAATCAAGAACAACCAGTGCGAGGGAGACTCAAACACGGAATAATATCAGCTAACATGCCGTCATTAAAATACATCGTGAAATAAACACCTCTTTTTACATAATACATCATTGCTCGAATTTTTTAAAATCTAATTTTTAGCTAAAGATCAGCAGCATGTTTTACATTAGTGCTCCCAAAACTGAAACCGGAGCACAAAACGCGAGCATCCACATGCTAAACTTTATAATTAGTACAATGTTGCATGCAAGGAGCAATGTATCATCACTAGTTTAGACAAAATAATGCAACAAAAATAATGCAACCATAACTACATAGTAAATAGCATTTTTGATCTCACTGTTTCATCCTCAACATTTTCTAGGTCCGCTCTTTCGTGCACCCTTCTGTTGCCGTTGATGGCTGGCTGCTACAGCTTGGACTCACAGTGAAAGAAAATGGGAAAGGGATTACCCAGTAAGGGTTAGGCAACGGCATCTGCACACCACCACGGGAATCCAAACCAAACTGGTTGGTTTGGGGGGGTTGATACCCAAAAACACCAGGGATCTACATTACAGAATTCAAAAACACACAGCTTAGAATTAATATGATTCATCATTGGATGCAGGGATTCAAAATGCTTCACTTAAAGATCATCTACCATACTAACATGTGGCATGACAACCGTCTGATTAGGCGTATTATGAGTACCAGGTGTATCACCGGGCTTCTTCTTTGGAGTACTCTTCCTTTTGGAACCCGATATTTTCTTGTCCAAATCTGCCCCCTTTCTCTTCAATGGAGTTCTTCCCCTGCCCCGACGATCTACGGGATCCTTCACATCTTGGTTCTGACCTCCCTGGGATCCATCCCCAGATTCTGTATCAATAGGTCGAGGCCTTCTGCCATAAACCTTACCAACCCCTCCCATAGTTGAGCTAACTATTGTGCAACTTGAACTTTTTTGAGACTCGACAAGTAAATTGAGTTTTCCAAACTCAGTCATCAATTCCTTGAAAACAACCTCATCTTCCATGGCCGACAAACACAACCTACAACACACCTCTGACATCTCAGTATACCGCTTCATTGTCGGGGTCTCATTACCTTGAATGTTTTTGTAAGGAAATTTCTCCTTCAAATACTCCCTTGGTATATCCTTCCTCCACCTTGAAAACAAGAACTTCTCAGGAACAACATCAATGCCTTCCAAAATCATGACATTCAGTGCATGCGTGCATATGATACCCTTGAACTCAAAGTTCTTACACTCGCACCTTACATCGACGCCTTGTCAAGGGAGACTAAAAATTTCCTTCTTCTCGAAACGCCACCAGAATTCTTGCTCATAACAACCTCATACTTCACCTCATCATCATTCCCTAAAATCTGTGTCCCATTGGCATAGCTCAGCATTTCTATTTGTTGTTGGACCTTTCGCTGATGTAAACATCTGTTGAAAGACCAACTCAAAGTCGTGCTTCGTCGACAAGCTCCACTTCTGGTGACCATTAGTGAACTTCAGGTTGTTCTCCTCACTACCTCTTTTCTCTACTGCCAAACCATACTGATCAAGAAAGACTTTAAGTGTAGTGTTGGAACACACATACCCCTTAAAAAAATGATTCATACCCTCGCTTCGTTGGGTGCTCGACATGCCTGCCCAAAAATCATTCTTGAAGTACACCGGAACCCACAGCTTCCTATCCTTGTACAAGCTTTTGAACCAGTCCTTCGACTCCAGATTGTGCTTGACACCCCATGCCTTCCACGCCTCCTGGAATTCTGACACAGTCATCATATGGCTCATCAATCTGCGAAATTCAGAATTTATCTCCAACCAGTTACTCACACTGCCCAAGTTCTTGCTCAAGTTCCTCTTGATATGCCAGATGCACCACCGATGGTTCGTATTGGGAAGTGCTTTCCTGACGGCTTTTGCTGTCAGGAATCAACAACATATCTTCAAGGTTAATAGGGTCTCTAATTATGTAGGTACAAGTTTAAAACAGGGTCCATTAAACAATCATGGAACATCATTTATAGGGTTAATTTCACATTTCAAACAATCTTTTCTATAGGGATCAGTAAAAGCAGAACAACACAAAATGGATAGTCTCTAAACATTTTACTTCACCATGCTCAGCAAGTTTGAATTCAAAATCATCAAACATACATACCAGTTTTACTAAACAAATATATGGAAACATTTATGACAATCAAACTCCGTAATTCCTCAAACTCCTAAAATCAAATAATAAGGAAAATTAAAATATCCAATGCTGGGAACAACAAACTCCTAATACATCTTGATATCATTCATAAGCACAAATCAAAGAAATCAAATGGAATGTTTTTATATATGGACTACATCCTCACGTACCTATTGATTTGCATTGATCAGTAATAATGCCCACTGGTGCCCTTCCCATGCAACGCTGCCATGCTTCGAAAACCCATTAATAACTCTTCGAATCCTCGGAGGTTATTAGGGCACATCCAAGGAGTATTGAATTTCCATGATGGTTCACTGCAATGAACGGCGCAAAAGGCATGCGGTACCTATTTGTGACATATGTGCTGTCAAATGATACTATATCACCAAACTCTTTTGCAGCAGCCCTGCTTCTTCCATCAGCCCAGAACACATTCCTGAGTACCCCATTCTCATCGATATCATACTCATAGTAAAATGATGGGCTCATCTGCTTCATTTCACTGAAATGCTTCTGCATGGCATTGAAGTCACCCCCTTGAACTTGCCTCCTTCCATCAGCCCTCAGAATGTTCCTCATATCCCTTTCGGTGAATGGCACACCAGCACATCCCCCATACTTCACTACAAATACTTGGTAGTTGCTACCAATCTTAACCCCAGCACTGTCATTTTCCAACATTATCTTCCTGTCAACAGGGCTAACTTTGCGGTAATTTGGCAATAACCTGGAAATGTCACCATTCAGATCATGATTGCGTTTGGCAATTACAGTGCCAACTGACCAGGTACCATCCAGGGAGGACTTACTTCCATTAACCCTATACATACACCCAGTCCTACATGAGTGGCTGCGGCGTGTCCCAATTCTGCATGGTTTGTTCTCCCCAGCTTTACTGCACTCAAGCGTCAGTTTGATATACCTGCTGTAGTGCTCTTCGTCAGCGAGACAATGGACACGGGCACGAGCGCTGTAACCAAGATTCTTTTCAAATGCAGCTTGATCTTTAGCTTGTTTGGTGAGCACAGAATCCCGGATTCTGACCTGGAAACCATTAGCGAACCCGTACCTGTGAATGTGAGTTACAAAACCAATGCAAGATTCAAATATCATACCCTTCACCGGCGCCTTATTAACTGAACCCTCATCCTCAACATTCACTGGTGTATCTCCCTCATCTGCTTCGGATTCAGTCACTGGTACAGCTTCCGGTACCTCCTGCCCCTCCTCTCCCTCCTCCTGATTCTGCAACCACTCATCACTTCCATTATCCTCTTCTACTTCTAAGACTTCAGTTTCTACGACAGCTACATTGTTACCTTCAACAACTCCTAAACCATCAACCTCTTGCACAACTGTAACTTCAACATTCTCATCCACAGCTACATTAGGTCCGGCCAAAGCAGTGGGATCATCCTCAACACAGATTACAAGGTTGTTGCTTCCTACGACCTCCTCAAACACTTCAACATTCTGTGACATTTTTCCTCCTGGAGATTCAATTCACACCCAACTACAATTACTGAAAATACAACGAGGAAACTACATTGCGAATCCTAAAACCCTAAAATCATTCATAAATAGCATATCGGTAATGACATTAACAAAAAATTTAAACTGCAATTTACACCCAACAACAATTAATGATAATACAACGAGAAAACTACAATGCAAATCCTAAAACCATAATATCAATCATAAATAGCATATCGGTAATGACATTTAAACAAAATTCAAACTCCAATTCACACACAACTACAATTAATGAAAATACATCGAGGAAACTACAATGCGAATCCTAAAACAATAAAATCATTCATACATAGCATATCCGTAATGACATTTAGAAAAAATTCAAACTCCACACTAGTTCAAGGATTACCTTAGTTATCTGACCGAATGGGGGGATGCGAACCCAATAAACTAGTATGTTCTTGACTGCAGAAATTTATCTGACCGAATGGAATCGAACTCAATAGCCGCCGGAACGAATCCCTAACCACCGTCGGACCAAGTCGCAGGAAAGCTTGCCGCCGCCGGACCCAATCCCTAATTCTCGTCGGCCCAAGTCGAATAGCTCCCTGCCGCCCCCGGACCCAATCCCTAACCCCCGTCGGACCAAGCCGAATACCTCCCTGCCGCAACCAGCCCCACACCCAATCCGCCGCAACGTGCCCAATCACACAGATGCTTACAAATTTCTCATGCCCAGATCAAGAACAACGGGGAAAAATGGGAGCGAGTTTGAAAGGAAAAGTTTTGTGTCTGAACTTTACCAAACACACGCATCACTTTCCCAAACATAAAACGCCCCCACCGATTTCAACCCCTGCCCAAGCCGGAGTCAACACACAAGTGACTGGGACTAAGTGGCCCATTTGGGCCCACAATTGCGTAGCTGGCACCCAAAGTAACATACACTTATTGTAAGTGTATCATTTTCCAATTTTAAGTGGTTGGTAATATATTTTACCTTATTATATATTCTATAGTCTACCGACGATAGTTGATCTTCTCATTTTCACACCGGTCTCTTATATATGAAGCATGATGATCCAGTTTATTATTGCTGATTTTGTTAGTATCATGTTTGAGATTTTTCTTTCAAGATTGATCTTATACCTATAATGCATGATTATTCAGTGAGATTCATTGAGAATTTGCCATATTTTATAAGAAGCTGGTTTTTTATTTCACATTGGTCTTGCAATTGCTTAAAATTAGTTAATACTGATTTTCAAGTAATTAATTGACTTGAAACAATATACTCCATATGAACATGCTTGAATATATATATATATATTTAAATTACAAATAAAACATTTAAAATTATAGTTGTCACAAATGACACAAAAGACTCCGTTTTAACAACAAATTTCGCTGAAAATAATTTCTTTACTTTGTACATCCCGTAAACGTTGGGTTTGACTTTTTTTGGACATAAGTCGTGGTCTGAATAGTGAGCATGGCTGTTAATAGTGAAATGGTACAGAAATTCCATGGACTTGGTAAATAATTATGTATTTTTTCTACACAAATTTAATCAGTATTTAAATATTTGGACTTGGTACGTACATAATAGCGTTTTTTTTTTCAACACAAATTTCAACATTGAAATTAAATGGGGAACATATTCAAGATCCAAGAAAAGGGGTAATCTTCGTGACTAACGTTGTGTTCCTCTCGTCTAATTTGTGGTTGAACTACACTAAATTAATTTTAGTAAATTAAATTCAACTAATTAAGTTTTGAAAAAGTTGGAGTTTAGAATCTCACGTTCACATTCTAGACAGGTCTAGATGCTTTGACTCTTGACATTTTTACACAAAGTGAGACCATGGAGAATCCAGCGTTCAGATTCAACTCTTTAATATTTAAATATAAAACCAAGTTAAGCTTATACTTTCCGGGAATATGTCCAATTTACATTTACTTAAAGTCAAATTAATTCATTTCCCTTGAAATAAATAATTCCAACAATATAAAGTAATGGTGGATGACTTTACTTGATTTCTACTAATGTAGCACGAACGAAGTCAACTTTATTTATAGAAATAGTCAAGAGTGTCTGCTTGATCTTTTAGTCAGTTTGTTTGATCTTTTCAATCAATGTCCTTGAGTATTTTTGTTTTGCCTTGATTTTTCAGTTAATTTGATCTTTCGTTCAATTTGCTTGATTTTTCGGTCAATTTTCTTGATCATTTCCTGGTCAATTTCACCAACGACAAATTCAATCAAGAAAATCGGTGGGTTTAAAGCTCACCAACGACAAATTCAATCAATAGCAGTCTCATATAATCTTTGATATCATTTGAGACACGTCTCAAATGAGAATTTACCTTTGCTTTAGCCAAATTAAGGCAGCATGCAACTGCGACGAAGGAAGAAAGAACTCGGCCAATTTACGTAACGGGTCACTTGAAATAGTTGAATGACCGTGTCCAAAGCATTTGATTCTACATAGAAATATTCTTAGCTTTTGTAATTTTGAAGCAATAGCGGATACGTGTATAGAAACAAATAATGGGAGATGAAAAATGACACCCAATTAAGAATTATGCGTTCACAGATAAGGTATATGAGAGTGACAAAAGGTTGATTTTCTCTTCTTTTTTTAAACCTGACTTTTTACTTATTAATCATGATAATACACTAATCTTAACTGATTTTTTTTTCATTTTTAAGACTAATTTTTACATATTAACCATGATTTTTCATTGAGACCACTCAGTTGAGAATTTGTCTTCTCAAACTGAAGTTATATACAAATTAATATATTAAAAAATAAAATTAGTATATCAAAATTTATAAAATTATTTTTCTTACCAAACTATATTGAAACAAATATCGTCACCAACCGACTTAAAAATAAATACACGTAGCTAGTTTTCTTACGAGTGAGGTGTGACGACTATAGTAGATGGAAGTTACGTATGAGCTGAGCTCATCAACTAGAGTTTCAAACCTCTTTTCCCTTTTTTACTTCGTTTGTTAAGGTTTATGAACTTAATCCCATGCACATGGCAATGTTGATATTTCAGTAATTTGCGTGACTTAATCAAGCAACTCTTAAACCCCGTTAACTTTAAAAAGGATCAAACTTCAAAGGATGGAACATCACTAATTTTTAGTGTCCCATATATAATATCAACAAAAGCTAAAGTAATGAATGATAAATTTAGGTAATAATTAAACGGTTAAATTTTGGATGACGACTCATGGATGAAACTTTTTTACCCTCCATTCGTTTCACAAATTATACATATACTTGATCTTTACTGTCACTCCGTCTCAGCCATAACTGCACACTTTTTGATCAATTTTTTCAGAGCATATTTGACCGTGAATAACTTTATTTTTATACATTATTATGGTCTAAAACTTTTATAGCTAAAAAATAGAGCGCATTGTGAATCTAACCATATCCCATATGATATTATTATACCACATATGCCAATTGCAATTTACGGTAAAACATGTCCAGACAAAGTTGACTAAAAAGTGTGCAGTTTCGGCTGGGACGGAAGGAGCAATTTAATTTAAAATTTACAGGCGAACAATTATGATGATCTGATCCAAATCCAACATGATTCTATTCCTAATCACACATATAGTGAAAGTGCAATGCGGCATGGTTGACATATCAATTATCATGCTTAAATCCATAAACATTTGTAGGCATGGAAAGAGGCAAGGACCATTTCATAGAAAGCATATCGTTTGTTCATCATTCATTTGGGACTTTACAAAAAGAATATCACTAGCTCACTCAGGATCATCAAACCATTTAAAAGATGTCATAATTAAAAAGGTAACTTTTTTGGGGGCAGAATCTGTATGTACATTTGAAATCATTTGGTACATTTTATCTCACCGAAAATTAATACGTTACAACAGTTAATGTGTCTACGTACTCTTTTTACCAATCAACTTTACCATGCATAAATGGTTGGCTTGGTAAACCATGCATGCGAAATTAGAGAGAATTGAAACTAAACTCTTAATTTAACATTTAAAATACGTGCTTTTAATGTTTGCTGTTTTTTTTTTTTTTTTTTTTGGGTTTTTGTTAAGTTAGACTACTATGGATGTTTCGTAACATTGTGTAAATTTTGACTTGAGGATAGAAACTTTTAGTGAGAGATTTTATTTTTGTCATATATTCAAAACTTCAAGTTTGTGTGTATTTTGTCACAAGAATGAGTGACAGTTGCAGTGGATCAGATTAATTTTTGTCTGTTCCTCTACTCTTCAAGTTAAGCAGAAATTTGTTGGAGGGTCATAAAAACAGCTATCAAAAGTACAATTAAAGGGTTTTGATTGCTTACACATTCGAAAAAAATAGTGACGGCACTCAAATATCCGGAGTTTGCGTCATGGAAAATGAAAAACATCTCGGAACGTATATTGGTTTTTCTTAGCAGTTAATTCTCCTTCTTTACCATTAATAAAGTTAGTCATAATGTACTACATTGTGATTTGTGAACATGATGTTGCCTTGGGTTTATGTCGTATCTATGTAATAGTTTTCTTTTCCAGTAATTAATGAAAGTTTTATTTAAAAAATAGTAATCTTCGAACTCATAATGCTCCAAGTCATAATGTTATTTAATAAATAATTGATTAGACCTAATAAATTCAATATATACAAGTATAAAATGGTCTTCTACTTTTTTTACAAAATTATATTAAACAAAATGATTGGGGGTAATTAGCTAGCAAAGTACAAAACAGTTTTTACACAAAATGAATGACGGGTGGTTAGCACATTTGGGTAAACCAATCAATTAGTTAGAATCACGGCTTAAAAGGTAACTTATCACTTTTATTCCAAGCTTAAGGGAAACTATTACTACGTACTCCATGCACGAGGGAGTAAAAAATCTTAAGCGTGAACATTTTTTGTTTTCTCCGTATGAATAACATAATACAAAGTTTTGTGACCTTAAGATAAATATTTCACTTATTTAGTCTTCCTAAAATTATTAGTTTGTTTTCTATAAAATTATAAATCGCATAAATAATTGATGCTAATTAAAAGACATTGTCTTAATCGTGTAGGGTAAGAATATCATACAAGAGACTCGCAAAGGAGTACACTTCTTAATTTTATAAACATGATGAAAAAGGTTCATTTTTAAAAGTATTTGATCAATTTTACTTTACTTTCGGATGGGAAAATATGAGTCGTATGAAAATGATATGTTTCTCATTTGGTACAAGCAATAAATAACAATGACCTTAATTGTTTCTGCCCCAACCAAGAAAGAAAACCAGTGACACCAAATTAAATATATATTAATATAAAAGTGAAATACATAAACTAATAATTCCAAAATGAAGGAAACTTATGAAAAACAATATTACTAATCCTAATTTCCTCAAGAAAAAAAACTAACAATCCTCGTAAATTATTCGTGTTCGGTATCATCATTCATCATTCATCACAATAATGTCCAAAATGTGGAATTAATTAATAATATTCTAAAACCCGAAAATAGAAACCCCACACATCAAGAAAAACCCACCCAACTGAAACAACCACCCACCGGTGCTCCTGGAAGCTCCATTGGCCGGAGGCGGCGGCGACGGACTCATGCCATTCCCGGTGGATCCCGAAGTGGGAACCGGCGCCGGCGCCGGAGTCGGCCCACCTGCGACAACTTGCAGCACCGCCATGGCATTGATATTCGCCGGAGCAAATTCATGCCTCACCGGCACCCCATCCTTCACGGAGGATCCCACCTGCCAAATCTGGTTCATCGACGTCCTCCCCGCCGGAAAAACGAGCTTGGCGAATATCGTCATCACGCCGCCGGCGAACTCGGCTCTCTTCTCCAGCACGTCGAAGGAGAGCTTCGACTCGACGAGGGAGCTGTAATTGGCGATGCTCAAGGTCTTGACCACCATGGATCCGTTGGCGGACCTGTAAGCGAGGAGCGACTGGGCCCCAGCCATCTTGGGGCCGGTGGGGTTGAGGGCCCACGCAACCCAGCCGTCGGCGCTGGGCGGCGCGGCCGAGAACGCGACGGAGAGGGTGGAGTTAGACTTAACGTAGGTCCAGTGGAGCAAGGCGTTGAGTGTCGGCAAATCGGAGCAGTCGGTGTAGTTTCCGGCGATTTTCTGTGCCTTGCATTTCTGTGCGGCTGCTGGAGAGAGTAGGAAAGCGGCGATGAGGAGAAACGGGAGAATGGCGGCGGCGGTGGCGGTGGCCATGGTGACGGAGGTGAAATGTGGGATGGAAATATACAACTCCGTATTGTGTGATTTCTGACAATGGCCGTGCTTTGTTTATATAGGGATTTTGAGCTGTTATTTTCCATGTATTTGTGTACAGTGTAAATAGGGATTGCTAATATTCTTTCCGTATTTTATTTTAGAAATATATGCTTGATATATCTTCAGTTATTTTGTTTATATCAATTACAAATTTCCTTTTTATTATTTCTTCTAGTATATCAATGATAGTGTATGTTTTGCTATGAAAATTGATATTAGTCTTTTTTTTTTTTTTACATTTATAATAGGCTGCTGAATCTAATATATTATAAACAGAAACAGAAAGTTGAGTTAATTAAGGACAAAATGCTGTTAGTTAAGCTCTATTTATTTGATAAATGGACCAATTAGCTTTATTTGATTGGATGAACAGAGACGGTACGTTGAGCTCGTTCCGTCCACACTCCACACTAATTGCGTACAAATACCTCTTTTTTCTATTTTTGTATACAGTTTCATTTTATTTTTTTGAAAAAGTATACAGTTTCATTTAATTGATATAAAAAATATTATTTTCCAACATTTTTCATTAAGGATGAATAAAGATTTGGCAAGATATCTATTATAATATCTTGTGATTAACTGAAAGTTATAAAATTAAGGAACTTTGATGAGATTATCAATCAAATGGTTGATAATTTTGGAGAGAGATTGTACCTTTAGTTTGGGTCTTTGGGACAAGGCAAGGCGGTATATGTTTCATGTCAAGCATCTACTAACATAAACTATTTATTAGGAAAATTAATTTGTGAAATCTGATTTGTCGTCGAAATTAATTATTGTGCTCATAAGTCATAGCATATTAATATGTGTCGTCACGTCATGAATGCAAACATGGCAATTTCATAAAATTAGACGAACAAATTTTATAATTTGATATTGATACGTAACGTGGTGATAAACTAGTGAACTAACTTACTAACACCTTATTTTACTTGTGCATATAGTTTTAGATTTTAGATCAATTTATGAATCTGTTCGAAACATCATCCAATTTTTTTAGAAAAGAAAATCTTCAATTAATTAATTTGGAAATGTATAGAAGTGTTTGACAGTGGAAACAATGAGGGGCACTCCTAGATCATTTTAGTATTCAAATTTACCATTGCATATATTTTTATCTCTCGACATCCAACATGGTTTCATAAAACAAGCTTGTTGCAACAAGATATTATATAAGACTAAGGCCCTGTTTACCAGAGCTTATCCGTAGATCAGTTAAGTTCAGTTCAATTCAGTTCAGATCAGTTCAATTCAGTTCAGTTCAGTTCAGTTCAGTGAAAATGCAATTTGATGAAATTCAGGTTAATTCAGTCATGCTGATTCCATTTTTCAATACATCAATTTTCACTTCAGTTCAGTTCAATTCAGTTCAGTTCAGTTCAATTCAATTCAATTCAGTTCAGTTCATTACATCAAGAAATAAGCTCTAGTAAACAGGGCCTAAATATAATTGAAATAAGTTGAATTGTTGCTAGTTTGAAAAGAAATAAAACTTATCTAAGTTTTCAAATAGAAGATAAAACAACCTTTTTCTTTCCATGCTACAACATGGAAGTCTACAAAATAAGGATCACAAGAAACCAATGCATTGACCCTAGTTTGGATGCACCGGAAACATGGGCTGGTCAAATTTGAAGTTCAATCACGCACAATTGGTGGGGGGGTGCCTGATTAAATAACACAAAGCCATGTGATTTGTCAAGTTAATTATTACTAATTCTTCCATTGCACCTAAAATAATCCTTACTCAATAGTATAGTAAGTAACATATCTCTCACTGTGTTTTAGAAAATTTTATATGTTGATAATTTTTTACATTTGCCACGTGTACCTTTGAAAAATTAAACGGATATAACCTACGGGCGATGCATGACTCTCGTCAACTCGTGTTGTAAGGAGCAGGGTTATATCCAACAACTAGCACAACTCTCATGTGTTTAGTTACTATTGTTTAGTTTGCCATTTCATTGGGGTAGTACACCACATTGATAGGAAAATAACTAGAATAAAAAGTACAAATCAATTAGCATCAACACATTCTAATTTTCTTCACAACTTGGTGAAGACCAATTAAATTAAATTAAGCTATGGCTAAAATTGAATAAAAGTATAATAACTGGTCTTCAAGTCTTGCAGGAAGATGGTGGTGGGTGGTTTGGAATTGAAGGCGGTCCAACATTACCGTTATGATTCAATTCAAAGATTTATCTTCAAAAGTCGAATCCCTCATTCACATAGCATTTCTGGGCATGAGAATTGCGGGATGATTTTTTTAGAATAAAATTAAATGAGAAAGTCTTGGGTGAGACCTGTCCTTGTGGAGACCAAGAGCAGGGGAATGAACATTTACTGTTTATGCTTGATCTTTTAGTTAGTTTGTTTGATCTTTCAATCAATGTGCTTGAGTATTTTTGTTTTGCCTTGATTTTTCAGTTAATTTGATCTTTCGTTCAATTTGCTTGATCTTTCGGTCAAATTTCCTTGATCATTTCATTGGTCAATTTCACCAACGACAAATTCAATCAAGGAAATCGGTGTGTGAGCTTAATTCAATCAATAACAGTCTCATATAATCTTTGGTCTCAATGGAGACAGGTCTCAATTGAGAATTAGTAAAATTAAATATGAAAGATGAAAATTTGATGGTTTATGGTTAGGCAGAGAAGCATTCTATCACAACATTTCTGTCCCAATTCTAATTTGAAATTCGCAGTGAATTTTAATAGTGCAGCGCCAACTTATTTGGAAATATAGCCCTACTGCATTATTATTACTTTGACCAGAAATCACACTTTTGTGCCCCGTTAAAGGCATGTAACACTTAAATATAGCTGTGCTGTGCTACTAAAAAATGGAAATGATGAGACGATAAGGCTAAAACATGAATTTCGAGTGCCGTGCCTATTTTCGGTATACATTTTTTCATAGTAGGTTGTGAAAAAGTATTGTTTACTACTATAGTGGAGTGCATTGCATAAGATCATTCATGTGTTACAAAGACAAGTTTTCAATATACAAATTAAATTTACATACCCATCGATTGTGAAGCTCACAACTAATTAATGTGCTAATTTGATTGGTTTAAAATTGTAAATTATGTTTGTTAGAACGCCAATGAAATGAAGGTAACTCCCTATAATCGACCTTTGCCAAACTTATTATAAATATAAAGGGTCGGGGCCTTTCAAAACCCTTAGGCCCTGTGTGGTTCAGGTTTTGGTTTTGGGTTTTGGTTTTGGTTTTGCCCAAAACCCAAAACCTTGTTTGTTTCGCACAAGGTTTTGGCTTTTGGTGCAAAACCAAGTTTTGACAAGGTTTTGACTTTTCATTTTAAATTATATTTTTCTTATTTTTTCATTTTTTGTATAAAACTAGGACAAATATATAGTAAACTAAATATATTTTATAAAATAAGATAAAAATAATTTTTTATTAATAAATTTAAATTAAAATTTTGACCCCATCCAAAATTAAAATTAAAATTTTTGTGCAAACAATGTAAAATGAGGTTGGGTCAAAAAAATTCCAAAATTTTTATTTGATCATAAATTCATAACCCAATCTGATATAAAATGTTTTATAAAATATTATCTGGCCCGGTCTAATATACCAAATTTTTTATTTAATAAAATATTATGAATGACTAAGTAAAATCAAATGGAATGTCAAATTTTCAATCCAAAACTAAAATAATAATAATAAAAATAATAATAGTTAATTCAAAACCCAAATCCCAAACCTTCCAACCACACAAGGTTTTACCCAAAACTGATTTTGATCAAACCCAATTCTAAAACCAGGTTTTGCTCAAAACCCAAAAACCAAAACCAAAACCCAAAACCAAGCGAACCACACAGGGCCTTAATTTCCTTCAGAAAAAGGCATGCAATTTTAAATTATTTGTATCATTTTGTTCTAAACATATTTGCTAGTGTTAATTACGAATAGGACAAACAATTATGGACTAAATCGATGATCATTTCCTTCTTCAACTTTGTTTACTTTTTGCATAGAAATATGACTACCAAAGTACCTCGTTAATTCGCACAACCAGAAAACATTGGCATACATAATATAATCATCATATGCATAGACCATAGTTTACCGTAGAGGAAAACACGATTATGAGGTTAGCTAGGTATGATTCCACACTAATCAATTGTAAACTCTCATTATCTCGACAAGGACTATAGTACAAAAACATACTCATCTACCTGTGCATGTTTCATCCACCTTAGATGAAATGGCGACACAATACCAATTATATTGTACAAAACAAAGTGACTATACAATTTTGTGCTACTACCTATCAAAATAGAGTTTACTTGCACCAGATTCAACAGTCACACGTGATAACAATTGTGTTTACGTGAGGCGTGGAATTAGAACATAGGTAGCAAAATATTGTATGGTATGGCATATGGTCGTCATTTCAAATAGGTTACTCTCATAGATTGGATGGGTTGTTATAGGAGGCTCACCATAATTGATGTGAGCCAAAAACAGGTTGTTTCCTCTTGTTTTAGGGAGTTGGAACTTTTTCCATCCAGTGAAAGATCTTTCACCATAGACAACCGCGACACAAGTCTAGTACTAGGCAGTTCAAGCATGTAATTGAATATAAAGATAATGACAAATTCTCAATTAAGACGATATCACTGAATGATCATGCTTAACATGTAAAAGACCATTCTTGAAAGTGAGAAGATCAACATTAATACACTAAATGATCATGGTTAATATGTAAAATGTCGGGATCGAAACTGAGAAAGTCAACATTTGTCTTTGGTTTCACATAATATGTTCTCTAAAATAATAATTAGAATAAGGAACACTTTGTTTACGAAGAAAAATTAAAGGAAAAAAAATTAAAGGTAAAAGTGAAAGTATCAATTGATTTGACATATTGCAACTTATTATTTGATTTGTATGCCCAAAGTAATAATTTATTTTATGAGATTATAGCATGCGCTGAACTTTCAGTGAAAAGTTATCCGATTGTTGGATCAAATTTAAAAGGTGAAGATGAGTTAAAAATTTTAAAATTAATTATCCAAAAATATATATACTTTACCATAGAATTACGTGACTTTTAGTTAAAACACAAAATTAATAATAATTATTTTTTGGGTCAATTTAGGGTGATCATATTATTAAAGCCCAACACTTAAGGACAATCGACTAGATTTGTTGCTTAAATTGATAAAATAACAGCCCATTCAACTAGGGGTCCATATGGTCCGGCAGAGAGCCCATTTATATAAAACCTTAAAACCTAAACCCTCATTTGCCATCTTGATACACAGCCTTCTTCCGAAGCACAGACCGCAGCTGCTCCCAAACCGGTAAGAACCCTAATCGACCTCTCTAACCTAACGCTGTTTAACTGCTCCGATCAATAGATCAGCTTCACACTGTTGTATTCCGTAACGCTTTCACAGATTGAATCCATCTTTTGCTTTGTGTTTCATTTTCGATGCGATTTTGATGTTTTAGGGTTTGTTTCTGGCGTCTGATTAGGTGTTTGTTGATGAATTTGCAGGTACCATGGCTATTCCTCTGCTTACGAAGAAGATTGTGAAGAAGCGCACCAAGCACTTCAAGAGGCCCCAGAGTGACAGGAAGATCTGTGTCAAGGTTTTGATTTATTCTCATTTTTTGGTTTTAGGTTTGATTTAATGTTCATAATGCTGTAGATAATGGCTAAGATGTGTAGTTTGTGTTGCTAAATTTTTGCTTTGTATTGTGTGTTTTTTGACGTGGAGCTGGTGACTTGTGTTTGTTAATGTTTAATGTTTGATGTTTGATAATTGTTAACATGCTCTAAGATGTGTAGCCAATATTGTATTTGTCTGTGAAGATTTTGTTTTCTTGGTGTGCTGCTGTGACTTGTGTTTGTTGAGTTCTACCCTCCTTGTTTAGCTTTGGAGACTGATAGTGTGTATCTGCAGTTGGCTCTGTTTATGGATTGAACTATCTATCAACTTTAATCCATGACTCATAGATTTTGATTATCCATATGAGGATTAGCTGGTTATAAATAATGTAGAATATAGTCAAGTGTTATATGATCCTAGTGTTGAAACAAACAAGGGAATGTTGTTGTTAGCTTTTCAAGTTTCCTTATCAGTTAGGATACTGATTTTTGCATATGTTAGATGAGTGGAGCTATTTTACTGGAATTTAGTTACTAACTTGATTGGTTGACCTGTCATGATAACCTTATGTGTGGTCTTCATTCTTGTTTTGGATGCATTCTGTACTGCATTCGTTTGCTTTCTTCCTTATCTTAACTTCTAAATTGTTGAACAGGAGAGCTGGCGTAGACCAAAGGGTATTGATTCCCGTGTGAGGAGAAAGTTCAAGGGATGTGTTCTGATGCCCAACATTGGTTATGGTACTGACAAGAAGACCCGTCACTATCTCCCCAATGGATTCAAGAAGTTCGTTGTGCACAATGTCTCAGACTTGGAACTCCTGATGATGCATAACAGGTTAGCGCTTCTTTTCAACATTTGAAATCTTGCTCTTGATACTGAAATTAGAATTTACGATTCTCATTATGTATTGTATTTAAACTTCTCAGGACCTACTGTGCTGAAATCGCACACAATGTGTCCACCAAGAAGCGCAAGGACATCGTGGAGCGCGCTGCTCAGCTTGATGTCGTGGTCACCAACAAGCTCGCTAGGCTTCGCAGCCAAGAAGACGAGTGAAGCCTTTGCAACATTTATCGTCTGGTGTTGTAATAGCATGTTTATCTACTTTTAGCTATTTCAGAAACTCGAGTGAAGACTTATTAGGACTTGGTCTGGTATCTGTTTCTTTCGACATTAAGTTGTTGCTACTTGGAGTATTTTGAAGTTTTGGCTATCGATATGATGTTTAAGATTGTTATTGCTCTTTTCTGTTAGAGGTTAATCTTTTCTTGCTTTTAGTAATATTTATGAAACATAAATTTGGATGGTGTAATCTTTTCTTTGCCTTTAAGTTGATAGAGATGTCTTAACATTCATAGGAATGAAATTCCATCAAATTATTGTGATAATAAATGTTACATAAAAGCTGGGATGTTATCTTTCATAGTCTCACATGGCCAATGCATTGTCCATTGATTAGAATTGCCGGATTGATGGAACTGTTTTCACAATTCTTAACTTCTCTGAATGCTCAGGCAGTATATTTTGTACCCTCTGAAACAGCACTAAAACAACACCAAAGATGTAGTACTAAAATGTGCTCAGAAAATTAAATAAGTTACTATATACATATGTAAATGACCATGTTAGAATTTGATTGTTAATCAAAATTTGTTGACCAAAAACATAAATTATGACTTATTTTCAAGAGGTCATTTATCATTATTGTAGAATAAGTCATTATTAAATCTGAAATACCGCTTCTAACAATAATCGTGATTACTTTTGTTCCAAAAACTAAGAAAAAATCGTGATTACGACCAAATCAAATTCTAATGCTAAGTTTTAAACGTTAGGCTGCGTGCTAAACAGCCAGGGACATGCATTTCTTCAACTTGGTGACCAGGTTTTCTTGGCGCCAAAATATTAGTAAGACTCATTTCGCTCATCTTTATTTAATTTTCTTCCTCTGTTCTACTCCTACCATAAAAAGAACAAAAACAAGAAAAGTTCTTTTGAGATAATTTTCTACTACACGACAAATTCATGATTATGTTTAATACGTTTTAAAATCAATCTTAAAGTGAGAAAATCATAGGTAAAAGGTCGAGTTTGAGATAATCAACAATTGTCTTGTAAACCCTACCAACTTCCACGAAAATGGTTAAGTGCTTTAGAATGGTAAAGTGTACACAGCCTTTCTAATGGCCTCGAGTTTGAGAGACCACTTCCATGAAAATCTTTAAAGCTCCAATTTGTGCAAGAATAGTATGAAAGATTGTTAACGATTCATGGTAAATCCAGGACATCAAATTATGATAACGTGGTATTTAATTGTACCATAAGTTGGTGGGTGGACTATGGAATATGGGAGAGGGTGATAAGGTTATGTTACGATTTAAACCTCCTTTGAATTGAACCAAATAAAACTAAACTAGGATAAAAAATTTATATTATCAATTTAAAAGTATATCATCAAATCTATGGAGGTTTCGAAGTCCAGACTAGTGTAAAATGACCATTTAACCCTCACATAAAACCATGAATAATCATGCTACATTTTGTTTGATGATTGTGTTGAGAGATCAACAAAATGTATCATGATTATTTACTGTTCAATTGGTTGATGATAATCGTCAACAATTTTAAATAAGTTCCAAACTCAGATGTCGTCGTTGAACTAGGTCTAAATTCAAAACTTTTTACACGATGGTTCAAAATCGCTATAAAGCGTGACTAAGCATCTATAGTCTATACTAACATTAACCGTCGGTAATCGACCGCCTCTAGTTTCCACCAGTGTTTGAAGACTTCATCTGATATCACAATCATGAAATGCTGTGGTGCTATAGAATGCCCAGCTGCCCATATGGCCTTATTTATTAGGCAGTTCACGGTTGCAATTTGCAAACAAACACCTCAAATTCATGTTCACAACATTTGTCTATTTTGCCAACTGTAGATAAGCTCAGAGACTTATTTCTGTTGTTAAAAATAGTAAAGATCACTGATATTTAAGTTGTTTGATTGTTGTCTTCAATTTGCAGAATCGGAACTGAGAATTAAAGTCACGCATATCCTCCAATTCCATCTCATAATAGAATTGATGGGAAAACCGAATAATTTGATGAAATTAATATTTTACCTAATAGGAACACTTTCGTTTTCAACGAGGAAGTTGTTCATGTTTGTTTTCTAGGATGAAATTTTTTTAATGTTGTCATACCAAAATCAGGTTTGGCCCTTGGGAAATCTGAAAGGGACTAGAAGTTGAAATCGGTTCTATCGAATATGATATAGTTGTGTATCAAAATAAAAAGAGTATGACATAATCTAATTTTATGAAGATTTAAAAGCATAAATATGTAAATGTTACATAATGTTAAAGTAGTACTAAGAAATAATATACAAAATTAAATTATACATCGTACAATATCATGTAATATACTCTTTAAAATTACATAGATGGGGGTAATCATAAGGTAGATTCACATAATCATAAATGATGGTTAGGTAACAGTATGCTCCAACGCTATTGTTGAGAAGCCGTTGTTGACTGTATATGAGGGTGTTTTTTGTCCATCATTAATTGTCATTATAATATCGATGTTGCTGATTTAGAATTGAACAAAAATGACGTTTCCAACATTAAAAGATACATAATTAGAGAGGTCATTTATTTCTATGGACAACAAAAGCTTCAAAGTTTACAGCACGAAATGATACTTTGTATCGAAATTTAAACAACGTTCTTATCATATAGTTTTATCGTTCTGAAAGTATTTTTTTTCCTTCTAAAGCATACTTTTCATCTGATATATTATATTGAAGTAATAAAATAAAATAAATTCTTTTTTACTATGATTAATAAATACATGTTATATTATATAAAAAAATACATGTTACGCCGACAACTATAGTATTTATTTTCATAATTTCATATACAATGTCAATAGGAATATCCACTCATCTAATACAATTATGTCAACCATGAAATGAATAAAATAATTAAAACTCAAAATGGAAAAAAGTCCTCGTTTTGGGCATGCTGATTATTCAATCCTTCAACCCAAACTCCATTGTTCTCAATCTTTCTACTTTTAAAATTTTCGTCATCGTCCTGAACGTGAAATACCTCAAAAACAAAGGACTCCAAATCAATTTTTGAATTGCGCCCGGAGTCCTCAACGGTGGGAATAAACGGCGGCCGTGAAATTTCCAGGAGTTTGTCCCAGTCAATATTTTTGAAAAACTCGTGCCTTTTGATGCCTTCTAAGGATATTCGCTTTTTCGGGTCCTTTTCCAGCAATTTTCCGATCAGGTCCCTCAACGCCGTCGTCTCACCCACCAGCTCCGGCGACTTCACCAGAATCCGGTAATACGTCTCCTTCCGATCGGAGCCGCGGAACGGCGTCGTTCCGTAGAGCATTTCGTACAGCATCACTCCGAAACACCACCAGTCGACGGAGAAGTCGTGGCCCTTCCCGGAGATGACCTCCGGCGCCAAATACTCCTCCGTCCCGACGAACGAGTTCGACTTTTCGCCGGCATCCCAGCCGCCGTAACTCGACGAGTCGGAAATGATTTCCACCGGGTGAACCGAATCCGGCTCGTTCACGATCCCGGACTTGCAAATCAACGATAATGGAGAAAACACGCTTTTCTTCTTCTTCGGGTTCTTCCTCATCGTCATACTCTGTGCCGGCAGCAGTTGCGGCGATGATGACTTGCCGGACCACCGGCATTCAGTGGAGAGCTTGGTGGAGAGATCGAAATCAACCAGCATTAAATGCCCGTTCTCCTGAATCATCACATTTTCCGGCTTCAAATCTCTGTACACAATTCCGATTCCGTGCAAATACTCCAGCGCTAGCACAATTTCAGCAGCGTAAAATCTGAAAACCGAAAACTCGAAATTAGCTACACAATTAAAACATTCATCGACACAAAAATGCTGCGCAATCATAAATATAAATAAAAACCTGATTGTATCGTCGGAGAACATCTTCTCCGTCTGTCTCCGCCGGAGAGAATTGAGATCGCCGCCGGGGCAGTAATCAATAGCGTAACCGACGATACGATCGGTTTCCAAAACTCCCCGGAGCTTGGGAAGCAGGGGATGATCCAGCATCGCCAGAACATCTTCCTCGAAGCAAATTCTCCTATATCCTTTATCGCCGCCACCGCCGCCGCTGCTGGTAATGCTATCGGGAACCCCATTTCCACCGTAGCTCCTGTTATTATTCCTCCGGCGACTGCTGGTACTTTCCCAGAGCGATTTCTTCATAACAGTCTTCAGAGCGAGAAAATCACCATTTTCACCCTTATCCTCCGATGATCGGACTAGGAACACCACACCCTTGGCGCCGCGGCCCAGCGCCGTCACCACGTTGAGATTATCGAGGCGCAGAGAAGCTACTCGGTGAAATTCTTCTTCCACCACGTTCGTCATGTTTTTGAATTTTCAGAGAGTTAGAGGTTTGGTGGCGAGAAAGCGGTTAAATTTATAGTTAGGAGAAAAGTGGGGAAGAGGACAGGCTTTTGTTCTATAACTTGCTGCGGAAGGATGTGGACCGACTTCCTGGAGATTTCATATACAGTAATATTTTTTGCTGTAATATATAATAATGCTTTGTTTGATGAGGAAGAAAAGAAAGATTAAATAAAGGGGATAAGCTAAAATTGTTTTTTCTTTTGGTATTTCATCAGAAAAACAAGTCTTATTTTGATGAGCTTTTGCATTCGATCAAAATTCAAAACTCACTCGTGTTTGTTATGTCAGCACTGATGACTTGTGAAAGATATAGTCAAAGCCAGCCAGATTTAGGAGCTCGTGTTCATTTTTCTTTTCTATTTTTTCAAACAAATAATGTTTTGAAAAATTTAGTCGGTGTAATTTTCACACTATTAAACAAAATTTATACTCCCTCCGTCTCACCCAAAACTGCACTTATAACTTTTTACGGTATTCAATGATCGTGTTTGATCATTAATATCTTTAAGTACATATAGAAATAATATATAAAAATTAATTTTTGAAAAATAGGTGTTATAAAGAATCTATTGATATCTCATATAATAGTTTTATCATTTATATATTGATCTATAATTCCAGTAAAAAATTCATAAATTTGACTATGAAAAGTCAACTGTGTAAGTTGAGGTGAGACAGAGGGAGTACAAATTTGTCTAAATTGAAGTAAATTTGAAACTAGACAAATCATTGTTGGAAACATTGATTATATTTACAATTTTTAGATCAACTAGATGGAACGGATCATTCTCATGATTTCTAAATAAATGTAGGAGCATGTTGCGTAATTCCGACCGTTCATGTGTGATTCTGATGATGGTGGAGAAATTGCAGTCTTGCATTTTACGATGATATTTTGGTTACCGACGTTGAAATTTGGGTCTTGTTGAAGTTTGAATCACATACATTGAGGGGTGCTTGGTTGAGGGGTTTGGAGGTGGGTAATGAGTTTGATTATAGAGTATGGATGTTTGGTTGAGTATTATGATTATATGGGCCCACCTTCATTACCCAAAATTGGCCAATCACTCAAACCCCCCAAAATTGACAACTATGGGTTTCATTACCTAGTTGTTTACTATATTTAGCCACTCCGTCATTTTAGTTTACTAATTTTAGCCATTCCCTAATGCAAACCAAACAACAACATTATAATCATTACCCCTATAATCATTATACCCTATTATTATTCTCATTCCGATTCTCATTCCTCTATTTCAACCAAGCACCCCCTGAGTTTTGAGTTGCATTGCATAAAGATTTGGATCACCGCGACTTAAGGTCGTGGCTTCAGTGAAGACATTGCAGTGTGTAGCAGTGAGGTTTGAGTTGTAGATGTTGAGATTTAGGTCCAGATGTGAATCATCATGCGATAATATTTGGGTGCAACAATGAGGTTTGAATCATCAACGTAGAGGTTTATATCACTGACATTGAATTTGTGATGATATGACAGTGGCCACACCGACGAGATTGTTGGTGTTGAGTTTGGATCAATGGCGGATGTAGCATTAGGCAAAGGTGGCAGTTGCCACCCAATTTTTTTTTAATTTTTATATTTTTTAGGTATTAAATTTAAAAATTTATTATTTTGCCCCTTCATTTTTTTGAAAATACATGTAATTAGTGTGTATTTTTAAGTAATTCAAGGATTTCTAATTGAATTGAATGACATTTTCTATAAGATGCATCTTTTTGTTTAATTTATTTGTATATTAAATTATTTTATTTGAAGTTATTTTTTATGCAATGAAATGGAAAAAAAAATGCCCCTCTCCTCTTAAAATCCTGGATCCGCCTCTGGTTTGGATAGTCGGTTGTGGAGTATGGTAAAAGTGTGGTAGTCGGCAATGAGGTGGCAACATAGGTGGTGGGAGAAGAATAGGAGAAATGTGAAAAAAAATATTTACATTTTAAAATAATTAAAAATCACTTCATAAAATATAAAAGTTAGAACTATTACAAAACAATCAAAGGCCATCATAGAGTATAAAACAATTTATAATTCAACTCATAGCGAGATGTTATTTAAAAAATCAGATTTAAAAAAACCTCTCTCTCGAAAGAGCTATTCTCTCTCCAAAACCGGAGAGCATCCGCAACAGTAAGTTGCAACAATTATCTTCACAGAAAACAGCAGAAAGCTTCAAGAATCCCATAACAAAGATCCGGATTCCTGAGCATTATTCAACTGCCTGCCATAGCTAAAACCAAAACCGTAATTTTCCCAACCATCACCATACAAAGCTATACCCACTTTTCAATCCACGAGTCCTTATCCAAATCAAGCCAAACAAAACAAAAAGACAAAACATCCAAATCAGGCAATCTTTATCCACTACCAAAAGTCACACGAATTCAAACCGCAACAAAGCCAGCCATCTCATGACCCACAGAATCACTGAGGAACTCTGGTCGGATGAATCCCGACCAGGTTCGGAGTTCTCGGAAGAGGAGCGTGATGTGCCCCCATACCAAGCTCTCAACAGAGGTATTTTCCGGCCATCACAAAGGGGGCCAATCTTGGCAGGCCATGAACTTGACTATATGTCGGGAATCCAAAGTTACTCAAACTCTTTGATAGGCTATTTTGCTGACCAGCGAAACTTCTGTCGAGCGAGAATGGAGACTCTTGTTCAACAACTATGGGGAGAAGGCGTCCGGGTACGCTCGAAAGCTGGAAAGTTTTTCACTTTTACATTCGAATCTCATGCTCATATGCTAGGGGTTCTTCACAACGGACCATTAGCTGTTGCCGGCGGTTTACTTGCACTCATCCGATGGGTACCAGAACTGCCACTTGGCCACGTAAATGTTACCCACATCCTTATGTGGATCAGAATCTACGGTCTCCCGGAACAGTACCAGACGCCAGATGCTGTACCAGGCTTTGCGGGGGTCGTGGGTACAACTCACGAAGTAGACTTGGAGCTAGGCCAGCCACTAGAAAATGCGGCGTTCGTCCGTGTTAGGGTATGGACTCCAATCAACATCCCTTTAGTCTCGGGGTTTGCTCTGCACCGGCGAGAAGGAAACATTGTGTGGATCCCCATTGGGTATGAGCGTATACACAAATTTTGCCGCCGGTGCGGCGGCATTGGTCACACTTTGGCTCGTTGTCATTTCAGAGATGATCGTGAAATAGAAGCGGTGATCGAGGACCGGTTTGCTCGACTATGCCATGAGTTTGGTATCCATATTTCCAGGGATCCAAATCATGAATTGTACCCGCCATCTATTCGGGTTCACCGGAACATGCAGGGGAGGAGGTCAACAAGAATCCCAGAAGAATACATCAGAACCAGTGATGCCAGGTTTCGATATGCCATAAGAGAGGTGGTGGACACCTTTCACTACCAGCTTCTCGTCTCCCCAATCCCGGAGGAGCTGGGCCGGCTTGATGTGCCATATGTTCCCCAATTCCCTCTGTTTCCCAGGGAGTTTACAAGAGAGTCGGAGATGGCAGCTAATAGACTGCAGAGGAGGCATGTAGGAGAGAGATCTCCAGTCTCAGGAGAACAACCGACGAACAATGAAGAAAGGTTGGCCATCTTCCCGGAGATCCCTGAACCATGGGATGACGTGAACGACATGGAGGTGGAAATTCAGGACCGATCATCGTCGCCGGAGAATTACGGGAATTCCGATATGCTTGGAGACTCACCAATATCTACTCCATCACTATCTTCACCGGAGCAAACCTCTAGTGACGATGGAGCTGCTCCAGACATTACTGCTATGGTTTCAAATCCCTACGCAGCCTTCCGGGATGATGTGACTGTGGAGGAAGAAGACCCGTTGGCAGCTGAATTAGCGGCAATACCACCTCCATGGCTGGACGGGGAAGCTGAGGGGAATGGTGTACTAACAATTGATGAAAATTGGTCGCCTGGGGACGATGAGGCGAAGGCTGAGGAGGAAGCATCGGCAATAATCAAAGAGACAATAAACGAGGATGGTACGCTGATCATGCGGAATAGTGATAGGCCGCAGGTCCAGACTATTCAGGAACGAAACCAAGAGGCGGCGCTGCGAATCCAGGCAAATATCGACAGATTCCGGCGCCAACGTCAAACGACGGGGAACAGTGTCTCAATTTCAACAAGTCAGAGGAACAGTGAGTCAACACGGTTAGAAAGCAGCGTCCCCGAATTCAATCTCCACAACCACTTACAGCTAGCAATGAATGGGGAGGCCAGTAGTAGCAGAAGTGAATTAAAGGGAAAGGGGAAAAGACAGGCGGCGGAGTCACCTCAGGAAAGAAAAAGGAGCAGAAGCCTGTCAAGCAATGATGAAAATGGAGACGAAATTCATACCTTATGCCACGGGGGAGCTACTTTATCAACGGCACAACTTGGAGACACAAGGAACAAGGGTAGGGATATTCTGCACATGGGGCCACAGCAAAACCACCTGACAGCCGAGGCACGCGGCCATCCTGAAAACAGTCAAGCAGGTAACTCCTCATCTATGGGTGATATATATGGCTCTAATCCAAACCTATCCCACCAAGCCAACCCAAATGACCATGATATATCAGCCCAACCACAAGCCCAACACTCAAACCCAATTGCAGTAATACATAATGAGGCCGAAAACACCAAACCACTCCCCACTCTGGCACAATTATTATTACTAGAACCCATATCATATTTATCACATTCAGTCCAAAATGAGGACATAGATGCACCTTTTTCAGCACAAATACAAACCCCTATCCTTCAAAGTCCACAAAACCATATCCCCACATTTACCCCATCTACAGCAAACAAAATCACCTGCCCCCCACCCTCACCAGTATTAGAAAAAAGGAGAAGTAACGCATCGTACCTGGAGATGGAATACTCAAGCGCCAACGTCAACCAGTTGCCTCTGAGGGAGGTGGTCGGGTTGATCACGGTGACACCGGGAAGTGGCGGTATGGAGGAGACGGTCATCGCCGCCGGACATAGCAATCGAGCTACCGGAAACCAATCGGAGGAGCAGCCACAAATAGGGTCACCCAACCCGCAAGCGACCACGACCGTGACGCCGCGATACTCTCCGCTGCCATTGACAGCCATTGACCAAACACCGGATGCAATGGAACCCTTAGGCGGCGACGACACTGAGGCTCAGCTGAATCTAGAAGCCGATGGAGAAATCTCAGGCTCAGGCATCCGCCAAGTGCAGGGAGCCACTGCGACGGAGGTTATCACACCGCCGGGGGGGAACATAGTACTACCGATGGGGTTCTCGACCCCGTTCGTTGGAGTGGTGCCGGAGGGGGCAAGTGATCATGAAATCGACGGCGAAGAGAGTCGAAGAATGGAGCCGCCAGCTGCGGTTCCTGAATTGGCAGAAGTGCGGCTTGGGGTTTTGGCGAAAGAAGAATATATTGGGAGTGGGCTTCTTGGGCCCTTTTCAGATATGGGCCAATCAGACGTGGGCGCCGGTGCCAGTGAACTTTCAATCCAACAAGGAATCAGATCTCTGAATATTGAGTCACCACTGATCCAGGTAAACTCAATTCAATCTGTTCCGGTTACCCTCCTAAGAATTCATGGCTATAGGGGAAACGGGGCAAACAGGGGCTGCATAATCAGAACCACACCTCGGAAGTCCACCATTGCCACAAGAAGGCTGATCGAGGCGAACCGGAGAAGGGGGGCTGTGATGCAGCCACAACAATTTTCAGCCGAAGCAAGCTCGAGCACAATCGTGCCTGTAGAAATGCAGGGCCCACTACCTTTGGCTCCCCAGAGGCTAACGAATTCACAGTCCGAAGCAATCCAATGGGCAGTTCATGAGTCCATGCCAAGTATAACACACTTGCCCAGTAAGAGGAAGAGAGCTTTGGAGGAGGACTTGGGGGTGGTAGCCTTCTACAAGAAATCCAAAACGTCCCTGGAGGAGGAGATAGAGGTGGGGGACATTGTGGCCAGATTCCCGGAGATAGACCAGAGGGAGGGAGTGGAGCAGGGGCAGACAGCAATAGGGTTCGCCAGATTTTTCGATGGCATTGTCGTTCTTGTGACTGAAGCAGCGGAAAGAGAAAGCTATGGTATTTCGGTGGTTGGTCCAGAACAACCACCAAGAGGTACATGAGTCTACTCAGCTGGAACTGCAGGGGACAGACGCATCCTCTGACAGTAAGCACCCTCAACAACCTTCTTTTACAGCATAATCCTAGTATTTTATTTCTGATGGAAACGAAATGTAATCGTATCAAACTCATTAGCTGGCTAGATAAGTCGTATTTTGCTAAGTGGGAAGTAGTAGACTCTGTTGGATCTCGCGGGGGGCTCTGCGTAGCCTGGACCAAAGAGATTCAGCTCGAGGTAGTTAAAAGCTGCCTAAATTTTATTGTGTGTAAAATTACCTCGATTACGGGGCAGTTATGGAACCTTGTTTTGCTGTATGGACATCCTGATAAACCATCTAGGAAACGGGTGTGGGATGATTTAAAGGGAGAACTATATAATTACACCGCCCCAATGGTGATTGTTGGGGATTTTAACCAAGTTCTTGGCGATGGGGACAAGCACGGAGGATGTCTGGTTACACCAGAGGATACTGAGGATCTACGAGACCTAATGCGATGTCTCGGGATTACGGAGCTACAACATCGGGGCCAATGGTTTACATGGTCAAATGGAAGGGCGCCACCGGCAACGATACTAGAGAGGCTCGATAGAGGAATGGCAAATGAGGCATGGAGGAAAATGTTTCCTAGGTTTCGGCTAACGAACCATGCCATCATGAGATCAGACCATGGCCATATAATCTTAGAAACAATCCATATTCAGCCCCGACGCTGTCAGTTGGGGTCACCCAAATTCGAGTCTTTCTGGACGAAATTGCCGGAAGCCAGAAACATTGTTAAATGTTGGGGGAATGCAATCGCTAGGGGGGGTACCCACCAAACATCAAATGATATGGCAAATTTGGAGTCCAGGTTACGTCTCACTATGCAAAGGTTGTGGAGATGGAACAGAGAACACTTTGGCTCGCTTGAAAAACGTATACGGGAGAAGAAGAAGCAGATAGAATGGAAACAGAAGGCAGGGAACTTCCAGGCTGCTCATGAGGGTGTCAAGGAACTGGATGACCTGCTCACGCTACAACACGAGTACTGGAAGCAAAGGGCGAAGCTTCTGTGGTACAAGGATGGCAATCGAAACACGGAGTTCTTCAATTCGTGGGTCCAAAAAAGGAGGAACAGGAATATGATTCTGCAACTAAAGGATCCAACGGGCAGATGGATCACGGAGCCAAGAGCAGTCAAACAACTATTGATCAACCATATTAGCAGTATTTTCACCCGAGAGTCGGTTATGCCAATGGATGCCTTTGGAGAGTCTTCTGTGGAGGATCTACTGTCACTAATAAAACCGGCAGTCTCGGAGAACCAAAAATTAGACTTGGTTGCGTCGGTGACAGATCTGGAAGTAAAAGAGGCGGTGTTTCAAATGGGGAAGTGGAAAGCACCGGGGCCAGATGGCATACCTCCAGGGTTCTATCAAGTCTACTGGGAGGAAGTAGGGGGTGATCTTACCAAGGCTGTGAAGGAGTTCTTCAGGACTGGGAAGATCCTGCCTGAGTGGAACAGGACCAATATCACTCTTATTCCGAAAGTTAAGGTACCCAAAATCCCCTCTGATTTTCGCCCAATCAGCTTATGCAATGTGACATATAAGATTATTGCTAAAGTACTAGCAAATAGACTTAAACGTATTATGGGGTATCTCATTTCGGGGAATCAAGCTGCATTTGTAAGTGGTAGGTCAATAGTGGAAAATTCATTAATAGCACATGAATTAATTGAGGGCATTAGGAAAAGGAAAACTGGGAAGATAGCCCATGCTGCAGTTAAGATTGATATGAGCAAGGCATATGATAGGGTATCATGGGAGTTTCTGCGTAGAGTAATGGAGTGGATGGGTTTCCCGGAGGTATGGGTAAACTGGATAATGGAATGTGTCTCCACGGTTTCTTACTCGATCCGAGTTAACCGAGACTTGTCGGACCCATTCATCCCTATTCAAGGGCTCAGGCAGGGATGCCCACTGTCTCCATTCTTATTTATTATATGTCAGCAGGCTTTTTCGTCTATGTTGGAGTCGGATGCGTTCCAACAGGCATGCAGCGGAATCAGACTTGGCAGGGCAATGCCAAGAATTTCTCACCTTATGTTTGCTGACGACTGCATTTTGTTTATGGAAATGTCACAAGTTGGAGTCAGAAAACTAGCAACGACCATTAACCTATTTGCAGCATATTCAGGCCAGAGAATAAACTTTGAAAAGTCATCCTTCATGGTCAGCCCTAATGCCGACGCACAAACGAAAAACCTTCTTAACCTAACCCTGAATATCGAACCAAACCTTTTGGAGTCCAAATACCTAGGGCATAATATGGACTTCTCTGGATCTAAAGTCAAGTTATTTAGTGGTCTCCAACAGAAGATAATTGCTAAGACGGCCAAGTGGAGAAGGAGCAGTATTCCAGTCATGGGCAGAATCTCTCTATGTAAGCATGTGCTCACATCCCTTGCCCAATACACCCTTGGGACTTTTAAGATTCCGGAAACGGTGGCAAAATCAGTTGACCAGCATATGGCCAGATTCATCTGGGCCGGAGATCCAGGCGGGAGAGGTATCCACTGGAAAGCCTGGCCAAAGTTATGTGAGTCGAAATGGAGAGGGGGGCTAGGTATGCGATCCACATCACAGATGAACCAAGCTATGCTAGCCAAACAAGCATGGACCTTGGTTAAGAATAAAGAGTCCTTCTTCTCAAAGTTCTTTCTGGCAAAGTACTGCCGTAACCAGAATTTTCTAGAAACAAAACCCCGACAAGGAGATTCTTGGGGTTGGAGAGGGATTCTCTGGGGCGCTGAATTGCTAAAACCACATTTGAAGTGGAAAATCGTGACGGGTGAAAATGTTCCCTTGCAGGGAAATTGGATCCCTAACCAACCAAACCCGACAAGATTTGACCAAGGTGTTCTTCCAATGCTTGGCTACAAGGTCAATGACCTCATCACCAGCAAAAAGGAGTGGAGATTACCCCTCCTCGAGACTATCTTCCCAGGGGACACTATTGCGCAGATTCGAAGAATACACATCCCAATACACCCCCTAGGGGAGAGGGACTATCTGGTATGGGAGAAGGAACCTCTAGGCATGTATACCGTCAAGTCCGGTTACCATGTGGCGTGGAACAACAAACGACAAGTAATTCCATCATCATCAACATGTGAGGAGCTACTGGACAGGAATACGGAGAGGGGCGCCAACCTGTGGAAACATTTGTGGCTGAGTGGGATCCCGGAGAACATCAAATTTCTAATATGGAGAATGATACAAGGGGCTTGCCCCATAAACCCAAGTCTGAGGAAAAGGGGAATGAACATATCCTCGCAATGTGGGGTCTGCCACCGGGCTACTGAGTCAATCCCCCACATGCTCTTCGAATGCGACTTCGCTAAACGGGTTTGGAGAGCGTCACGTCTAGGTTTGAACCTAGACAATGGTCAACAAATTAAACTAGCAACATGGCTAGGAGAGTGGTTCCAAAATGCACCAGAAAAGGAAGACAAGAATCTGGCGTGCTACATCATTTGGGCGATCTGGTGCATTCGGTGTGATGCGACAATTGAACAAATACGCCCTTCAATCGAGGGTGCACTCAAAATAGCTAACTCATTGGTGGAGCAGGAACAGAGAGCAACACATCAGTCAGAAGCTGGAAACGGAAACAGACTCAACCAGGGAGCTAGAGGGACATCACAAGCACATACGGATCAAGAACGGATAACAACAGATCAGTCAGACGCTGGACGTGGAGGCAGCCATTCAAGAGAAGCGATCCTTTTAACTCAAGCAAACGGAGGGCAACTTCAAACAGGACGAGATGCCACACCAGACTTCCCATTTCAAGAACAAAGCACGGCGGGGGATATCTCTCTATTATGGCTAAAAAAGGGAGTAGACCCAATCTTTATTCCCTTACAGGGAACTACAATCAATACCGACGCAGCCTACAATGCAGACTCAGGGAAAGGAACGGCAGCATGGTGTACCGCCACTACTGTATCAGATACTGGGTGGAATGGAACGATGATGATTCATGCGCTGGATGCAACCCAAGCAGAATTAACAGCTATTCTACAAGCCATGACGTTAGCCGCAAGAAGGAATATAACGCAGGTAAACATTGTCACCGACTGTGGAAACGCCTGGCTATATATCAGGAGGTACCCAAACTCCCCTCCAGATGTACGTCTGCACATCAGACAAATTCTGACCTTAGCTGTAGGTTTTAGTAGTTGTGTTATTTTAAAAGCCGATAGGGCTTTCGTGCAGAACGCGCATTTGTTAGCGCAATCAAGGCAAATTTGTAATAATCAACTATTAAGGTAATAAGAATGAGAATCATCTTTGTGCAAAAAAAAAAAAAAAAAAAAAAAAAAACTCATAGCGAGATATGAATGTGTTTGACAATGTTTAAACTCACTTGTCTTTTCCTCTCTCAATGACAATTGATTAGTGTACTTAAAGAAACAAGTTTGTAGCTTGGAGGACAAGTATGAACAACACTAAACACAACAATAAGAGTTCTGAATGATGAATTGGTGATGCATGTGAAAGCATAATCCCATCCCTCCCCGGTACGCAGCTAATGCCTATAATGATCTCTTTTTTTTTGAAAAGAATGCCTATAATGATCTAGAAGGCCATTAAACAAAAAACACTTGACTTAATAGCTATGTTATCATTTGCATTTGAGAAGAATATGCTACTCTACTTTGAGCGTCACGGACCACTAACTTGATTATTTTCTCACAATATTTCAGCCGTTGAATTATTTACTAATATTGAATTCGTATCAAAACATGAGAAAAAACGTGAGCTACAAGAGCAAAAACTATTAGCAATTAAAACTAACCATCTTTTATGTGAAAAATGTTTATACATATAATATAAATTTAAACACATTTCGTAGGTCCCATTTTTTGAGTTCATTATTTACCAAATTGAATTGAAATGAAAATTAATAGAGTGAAAAATCATTATAAGTGTAACTGAATTAAATTGATCGTAAATAAATTCAAAAGTTTTGGGTGGGTAGCTGAAGCATCATGTGGCACAAGAGTTTAGTGGGTTGGCCCAATTGGGTGCTTTGCTAGCCAAAATAGAGTGGCCCTGTTTGGCATATTGTCCTCATTTGGATCCCATTTGTTATAGTTATACCATTGACCCCAGCCCGTTTCGGAAAAAATAATAATACGTGGTGTAGTTATTTTTCTAAATGATTATTTTATTTTATTTAAATACGCCCTGAAATAGCTCTGAAATATTTATTTTTGTTCTATTTTTAAAATTAAAATTATTCTATAGTTGCGGAAAATTAAACACGATCTGAATATATTTCCTGATTTTTTAAAATTAAATTATTTTTAAATATAACTAAATAATAGTTAAAATACAAGGCGCGTTTTAGTAAAATGTTGGGCGTGAAATAGCAACTATTAAATGAGTGGTGTTAACCCATTCATGGTTAAACTCATTTAGATGGTGTTATAATTGATATAGCAATATCATCAGCAAACCCATAGTGATACAGAAGGTGATCAAGAATTAGGTCTATCACTAAGAGATCAATATATTATTTTTTGAGAATGTTTTGGGTGAGACCGTTCTGCCATAAGTTTATGGTAGAACAATGATAGTTCATGTATTTAATATATTTGCTCGTTTGTTTCATATTGTTGTTTATACTTTTTTTTTGGTAGATGACAGGAAACTTCCTGGAACGTAAGACAATTCTAATCTTCCCTGTATCTAAATGAGGTTGCCCGAAAGCTGTAATTCCTAGGCTTTCGCCCGGAAGCAGAGTGTTGCCCGAAGACAGTGGTGTCCGAAGACTTACATCAAAAAGGGGATACATCTTAAAATCTAATGTCTGAAACTACCTGACAAGCGTAGCACCTTAACTTTGCATTCTAAACTATCTAATCAAAGTCTACTAGTCTAGGCACAAATGCTACCTAGTCCAGAAGCCCATTATAGCCACTAAGACTCTTATTTGGTCTTATGTGTATTATGTTCTGTTTTTATTTCGGTTGAGGAGCCATGAATAATCCTCCCATCTCTGATGGTTTTAGCTAAAAAAAAAAAAAAAACTTTTTTTTTAGTAGGTTGAAGTATCGTCCAAAAGTCATGTTCCCCAACTCTACCAATTATCACCCTTTTCACCACTTCCGAGCATAGAACCCCCATCATCCCAAATCATCCCAACTATCCGTTCTAGTAATGGTCTTAATGTTAAACAAAATTATTTGGTTGGCCAGTAGGTATCCAAATCACTATGTTCTTAGAGCATTCACAATGTTAGTAAAGTTAAGAAGCACTTCTTAAGTGTCATATCAAAAAATTAAAAAACTCTGTGTAAAAAACAATGCACAACAATGGAAACAAAAAATCAGAACCACTTCTTAAAAGTTATTCATTATTAATATTAATTTTTTATTTAAAATTAGGAGCACCATTTCTCGTTTAAGGGTAATTAAGTGAGCTTTTTTTTAATAAGGAGCACTTCTTATTTAGAAACGACCATTGTTGATATTTAAGGACCACTTTTTATCATCACACCTATCTCGTGAAGGTCCAAGCTTCTATCTTGTGAAGGAAGCTTCAACTATAAATATTAGGTCCAATAGTAAATCAGTAATGTGACATTTATCTCTCTATTCTTTATTGTCATTCATCATCACACCGGATTAGCTAGCCCCGGGGTCGTCTTGCAGGCCATCCAGGATCTGCGCTCAAAGAGACCCGGATCACTTAGAAGACCGGGGGATTTGACCAGCATTAGTATGATATATATACATTTCAGTTCTAAACAGAACCGGTCCAAACTATCTTGAGGCCACCTAAGACATAAAATTTTGACCCCTTATTTTTAATTTTATTTTATTAATGTAAAATATACATAAATATAATATTTTATAATAATTACCTCAATAATCATGAAAATTTTGAAATTCTAGACACTATTGTATTTTTTTTTTATGAAAGGAAAATAAATTACTCACTCCATCCTACTATAATTTAAATAGAAAAAATTTCCCTTGTACCCCTGAGTTCTTTTGTATGTATTAATATGCCCATCAGTTCTTGGAAAGTGCTGATATACCCATGGTTTGTAAATTTGATTGAATTTTGGTTGATCAAACATATTGATTTGTAAAGAGAAAAGCTTACAACTGTCAGCATTGGAGCGGCAACAAGAGAATTGAAAATAAAATACCCAAAATTTTGATATTTAAATCACAGTTAACACACGCGACATACATTAATTGGGACAAAAATGACCACCAAATTCGCCATTGGGTGATTTTGGCTAACAAGAAAACACTCTAGAATTACAGCAAAAAAAATTTTCGTCGGTCCAGGCCTCCAGGGGCAATCAGCACCTTACAAAAACTCAGGGACATATTAATACATACCCCAAGAACTCAGGGGTACATGTTTTGCTCATTTAAATAAGCATTTGAATAGCCATCTCACATTTTCTATTTCCCATATTTCTAAACAAACAATGTAACCAAAAATGAGAATTTCAGAGATTAAATGGCCTTTTAAAATTTAGATACAACTATAGAGATTTTCTAGAAAAAGGATACAATCGAAAAATGCTTAAACATTGAAGGTAAAGAAATAATCGTGCATTTAAATAAAAAATTGTGCAAGTGAGTTTTAAAAGCATACTTTTAAGGAGTAATGATAAAGTAAGGAAAATCATAGGGAAACTAGTAAGGAATTATATGTCATTCTAAGGTCCTGTTTACCAGAGCTTATCTGTAGATCAGTTCAGTTCAGTTCAGTGAAATGTAATTTGATGAAATTCAGGTTAATTCAGTCATGCTGATTCCATTTTTCAATACATCAATTTTACTTCAGTTCAGTTCAATTAAGTTCAGTTCAGTACCATCAAGAAATAAGGTATAGTAAACAGGGCCTAAGTCGCAATTCCAAATGATTATGGACTCATACATGTCAACTTCGTCAACTCCAATTGATTTTTTTGCACGTCCAGTACATTTGGCGCCCTATTACATAAATTAGATTTCTTATATGGAATTGAAAAAATAAAATTTTGGTTATTTTATATAATTTCAAAAAATTACGTTGATAAGATGTATGAGATAGATTAATTTACATTTCTAATTGGGTATAGACTCATATATGTCCACTTCCTCAACTCCAACTGATTTTTTAGCACGTCTAGTGTACGTTTGGCGCCCAATTTTTTTTTGGCGCCCTATTACATAAATTAGATTTTCTTATATGTAGTTGAAAAAAGAAAATTTTGATTATTTTATATAATTTCAAAAAATTACAATGATAAGATATATGAGAAAGATTAACTTACATTTATAATTGTACTTCCCTCAATCTACAAATTCTATTTTACACCTTTTCAACTCTTGGACATTTTGCTGAAGGACTTTGGGGAATCTTGGAATTGATCCATAGGCTGCCTTGTGTCTGAGTTGTCTTGCGCTTCTGATTCACTAATAAGCAAGTGGATCTTACTCCTTTATTCTCTTAGTTCTTGATTTGGAAACATTGTGATGTATAGAATGAGTTTCTCTAGTGTTAATAGGTAGTCTAACTCATTCTTTTTGGGAGCTATGCTTAGCTTCTTGTAGAACCTTTCAAGGTTCTACTTTTTGTACTATTACTTTTATTGTTTTGTTATTTAAAAGGCATGGGGAAGCCAATATAAATCCCTCCACCTTGGTGGTTTAACCAAAAAAAATAAAAAAAATTACATTTATAATTGGGTATGGACTCATACATCTCATCTTCATCAACTCCAACAGATTTTTTAGCGCTCGTGTGTGTGAGAGGAGGGGATTCAATTGCGAGTATTACAACATGTAGATTTTCCTTAAATTATATAGACATGCATTACAAAGGTGAGTTATTCAATTAATTAATGATGAATTGTTAATTCCATTTTAAAAGTTAAAATATTTAGTAATAAATTATAAAATGGATATAGTTTTAAAAAATTAAAGAAACCGTTTAAATATAGACTATATTATAAACACTAGTGCAAATAGGTGCATTCACGCGCACGATTCACGACGATTATAGGTGCATTCACGCGCACGATTCACGACGGTTATAGGTGCATTCATGGCGCACGATTCACGACGGTTATAGGTGCATTCATGGCGCACGATTCACGACGGTTTGGCGGTTTTCAAAAACCACCTGATAATACAATATGCATTAAGGCAAAGGAATCAGGGTGACTCGGTCGCTTGAGGAAATTGCCGAGAAAGTATGTAGGACACATGAGATTATCTAAGAAAAGATATGGGAAGTACTGAACCACGTGAGGAGAGCATGAGATGAAGGAAAAGAATGATGACTCACTAGAGAAAAAGGGGTTGAACCAGACGCTATAAATGGAGGAAGAAATCAGGCATTCCATGTAAGTTCTCTAACTCTTGAATACAAAGTTTTCTCTTTCCTTTCAATACACGAAATCTCATCATCACACCGGAACTGCTACCCACGGGTGGCTCCAGGTGGCTTGTTTTGCAGGGTTCAGACGAACATGTCCAAGTCCAACTTTCCAAGGCCCAGGTGCTCGGACCAGATAGGCATCTTCAGCATACAATTAGTGAGCAAGTCCACAGACAGAGACCCTCGGATATAGCATCTATCTGAGGCATCAATTACTGGAGCGGATTTTCCCGCATCAGTTGGCACGCCCAGTGGGACCTGACTAAAAGGTTTTTTACTCTCATTCATCATGGTGGATACATCTAAGCGCAAACCCGGACGACCTCGCAAGTCTACCACCACTCCGGCCTCAACTGTTGCTAACACAGTCGAAATGACACATGAAAAGGAGGATCCAACGCTGACATAGCTATAAGCCGAGGGGTTGCGACAGAGGAACCCTCCTGAAGGAACACCCGAAGAAGCAGAGGATAACCTTCGGGAAGTGCAAGGAATGGAAACACAACCCAAGGTGATCAGGCAAGAAGAGACAGTCCGAAATAATCCAAGGGAAAGGGGAGAAGACTTGTCGGCATTGGACTTCATGGTAGCACACATGGAATTGTATCAATAGGGGATAATACAGCAAATAAGGGAGCAAGAGGGAGGAGGAACGAGACTTGCTCCATCTGTAAGGACGGTGATCGACTTAGAAGTACCAAACAGGCGGACAGAACAAGAAAGGAGAACTTTGGTTAGTTCGAGTATGGTACCCCCAACCATCCCACCCCTTGGGGCAGGATTTAATCTAGGAAGTTTACAGCCGAACCATTTGCATGAAATCGCCTGACAAGGGGGATGGGTGTATCCGTCAGGACCGATGCAGCCGACGATATCAACCATAACCCCCGGATACTTGATAGCCAGCTCGGCGAGCCTAACGGAAGGACAACTAACAACAAGATATTAAGACGTGGGGCTCTCACGGGGAGATGTTACCATATGACTTCAGTCGGGGCAGCATCTCTGTTAGGAGAGTATCATGGCGGACCATACGAAGGGCAATACCCGAGGGATGAGCAATATCCTCGGAGGAACGAATCAGCTTATCCGCCTTCGGATCCGGACTCTCTTGAGGCACACTTGGATATATTGATAGACATGCATGGGGCGAGACCTTCTTTCCCATGGATTTCAGAGATATTGGCTCAACCTTGTCCTCCAGGATTAAGGGTACCGGACGGGATCCCAACTTATAACGGGGAGACCGATCTTAGCAGAGAAGGGTAAGGACTTGCTCCTTACTTAAAGAGTTGTTACCTCTTTTGTTGAGTCTAGCTAACCAATAAATGAAAATCATTCTCTTACTAATTTGAAATAAAATAATTTAAAATGATGAAGTATCAACTAAGAAGTGTTTCTTATTTTTCTTACCATTGTTGCTAGATGATTTTACTTAGGTTTTGTCAAAATTGATGATGTGTTACATAAGAAATGCTTCTTATTTTCAAACCATTGTGGATGCTCTAAGTGCAATTTCTTTATTGGTTAGGATAACACAAATACAGAGACAACCACTCCTTAATTAAGGAGCAAGTCATTAATAAGAAACGGTCTTTAAAAATCCACAATGGTCCAAAATTTATCACCTTTACACCTTAAAATCAATTTATCGTTCCAAAGTATTAATGATCAAGAAAAATAAGAGCATCTCCAATGGTTGTGTTTTGGAGTTGCTTGCAAATATTCCAAACGTCAAGCAGTACTGCTACACCGTTGTTTCTTGCCATGTCAGCAGCTGCCGTCAAGCAGTACTGCTCTACCAAGCAGCACTGCTGCATTTAATATTTTTATTTTATCGATACGGCATATATTTGTGACTTATTTTTATCTACGAGATTTGTTTACCAAACCATTCATAATTTACGAAATTTTACATTCGCGTACGATGATCAGGATATTTTATGCAGAGGTAAAATAACACGTCTTTGATTGCATGCATCAATTTTTATGGCTGCTGTAAAAAAGTATATATTTGCATTGCATCGATCCATCCATGATTTGATGCATATAAAATTATATTTTTAATTGTTATATAATATTTATTCGTGAAATAATATTATAATAAAAAATTAAATATATTTATATAAATTAAATAAAAAACATATTTTGAAAATTATAATTCCTAAACTGAAATTAATTTTGATAAATATTACTTATTATTTTATTTTTACTTCAATTTTTAAAATATTGTAAGTATAATATATAAAATAATTTAAAAATAAAGAAACATGTGAGACCTATGAATTTATTATGAATGTAGCTTACCATTGTTAAAGTGTGTAGCTTGCCATGTCATTAGTTTGAAAATTGACATGGCAAGACAAGCTACACAATCATGTAGCTTGCCATTGGAGATGCTCTAAGAACACTGTTATAAAATTTTATGAAGGATTTAATATGTAACCATATTATATTAGATATTAATATTGGAAAAATTTGACTCGATATATCATGGATAATATATTTACCCAATTGCTATATACAGGACCATTTTTCTCATGCAGGATCGGTTTTTCTTTACCAAAATACCCCCAAGTGTACCCTTGTATTTTGAACTAATTTTTTGCCTTTACAATAATAGGGGTAATTTGGTAAAAAATCGGTCTTGCATGAGAAATTTTTTCCTGCATATAGCAAACCTCTATATTAACTAGGGGTGGGCATGAGGTCGAGTTATTCGGTTTTTGGGTTGACTCTCAAAAATCTCAAACCCAAACCCAAACCATTTTAGCTATGAACCCGAATTCGGAATTCGGAATTCGAATTCAGGTTATTTGAGTTTCGGTTTGTTTCGGTTTAAACCCGGACAACCCAATTTACAAATTGACGATCTAAAATTTCTAAAAAATTTCAATCAAAATATTCAACTAAAACATAGACATGTTTAAATCATTCATACAAATACCACGACAAATAAAATCAAGTCTTCAACCAAACCAAACCAAACCAAACAAAAGCAAACCAAATCCTCAAACATTTTTACAGGATCATCATTCATAACCATCAATCTACCAATCGTGAATCTACCACAGTCCCGACTCCAAAGTCTAGAAGAGTTAGAGATAAGGTTAATTTCAAGTTTTACTATTATATATATAGTATATCAATGATTTTATTATATTATTAATTTTTGAATTCGGTTTTCGGGTTGAGTTTCAAAACCCATGTTTATAATTCAGTTTCTTTTAGTTCGGATTCGAGTTAATTAGTTTCGCCCATTTAGTTCCAGTTCGGTTTTTCCCACCCCTAATATTAACCTTGATTTTGATTTTGTTTGGGTCAACCTTTGAGTCTCATAAAACAAATTACGGCAAACTGGATGGAGTAGCATGGGAAATACTACTAATAACCAGGTGGCACGTGGAAGAGGCAGGTCTTATCACCTAGGGAAGTGAGTCCCCACAATTACAGAAGCAAGAGGTTCAAATGTCGCAGAAATGGAGTTCCTTTAGACACCGCCGCGCCACACATAATTAAGCCTCATCTTCTACTATCCCTTGTTTTAGTCTGCTTTTCTCGACAAAGCTCAACCACTCCACTCTCTCGCTTCTTCTGCATCAACCACCAGTCTCCGATTATCTCCTTCCTAGGGTTCCGGCTGTATTCACTTCAATTCATGGAGCTCGTTGCTCGGCGCCGGTTCGCCCTGCTTTCCAACCATATTCACCCCGTACCACCCCCGCCACCCGTGCTATCAGCGCAAGGCTGTGCTTCTGGACAAAATCATGAAGAAGAAGCTGAAGCTGATTGTGTTTTTTGCAAGATCATCCGCGGCCAAGCTCCCGCTCTAAAGGTAGTCCTGGTTTGGTTGCTTTTTGTATGTTGTTGCTCAGTGTGTGTCTGTGTTAGCCTGTGATTGAACTGGATGCATTCGACATAGTTGACATTAGAATCAATCGATAATGTTTTAGTAGTGAAATGACGAAGACTTGTTTGGTTGATCAGAAGTTAATAAAATGAAAATTTATTTTCTAATGTTAAGTTGTGATTTTATAAAGTGGAGAAAGTTACTTTTACCTAGGCTTCTAGGCTCTAGCAACCTAAGAATTTGTTTCTCTTTGGAAAAGAGGTGACTCAAATGCTGCTCTTTGCTCAATCGATAATGTTTAAATAGTGAAATGACGAAGACTTGATTGGTTGATCAGAAGTTAGGAATGAAACTTCATTTTCTAATAACAAGTTACTTACCTAAAATGAAGTGAGGAAGTTACTTACCTTGGTTTCTAACTTTAGTACAACCTATCATTCGTTTGTCTTTGGAAAAGAGGTGACTCTTAACTATTCAAGTTAAAGTAATTAAGGTATTACATTTCTACCCGTGGAGCAGCAATCCTATTATTGTGCAAATGCATCAGATCATATTCCATTTTTAAACGTTTTCCAATAACATTTGGATGTTTGTCGTATAATGGTTTTGAGACAATATTAGAGATAGTAGATCAAAATTGTTGTCAATGTCCTGTATTTTTATATCCCTCTTACAGACATCACTGATGAATAGAGTGATTATGAATTGTCTTAAGCTTTGAATCTATATAAATTTAATATCATGCTGGCTTGTCTGCAGATTTATGAAGATGCTGTCTGCCTCTGCATATTGGATGTAAATCCTCTGAGTCAGGGGTAAGGAAGGTATCGTGGGTAAGCTGTTTTGTATTTTTAGGGCATATAAGAGTCATCCTGGGCTAAGTAATTTAGAATCCTTTCTATGGGAAAACAGTGGTATTTATAGTTTTCCTTCTATTCAGTTGGAAGGGTAACTCAGATCAGTTTTTGATGGTGCGATATGAGAGTTCCATGCTCAAGAAATTTTTTTGTGAACTTTTGCATTCCTCTGTATAGTAGTTAGTCTACACTTTCTTCAGTTTCTTGAGTTGGTTGACCAAAACATGTCCTCTATTAATTCTCTATATACTAAACATAGATGTACATAGATACACATATATTTGGGTTTGAATTAGGAATATTGAGAAGCACTATTAGATGATGTATGGCATTAAGTAAGTTGGTGTAAATCAAACATTTTCTTGCAGAACTTAGGTGCAATCCTGTTGTCTTCCAATGTACTTATTCTGTTTATATTCCTTTTTCTGAAGGCACTCTCTCATCATTCCAAAACAGCATTTTTCTTCTTTGGAGGCAACTCCCCCAGCCGTAAGTTATTCTTTTTACCTATACTATGGATATCCTTGTAAGTGTATATTTAACTTCTGAATTTTGATGTAAATTTGCTACCATCTTTCACATTGAGTAACCTCCAATCAACGATCATAAGACTAGCATTCTGATTGAAAGATCATCTCCTCATGCAGATTGTGGCTGCAATGTGTTCCAAAGTACCTTTAATTAGCAAAGCAGTCAAAAGAGCTACAGGCTGTGGTACGTTCATTGTACTTTTGCCAGGAACGTCTTTGTACTTTTGCTTTCCCTATGTGTGAAAATCTCTAAATATTATATCTGAACGTGTGTGGAAGATAGGTGTGAAGCTAAGTTCTAGTTTGTGTTTCATAATTTTCAAAGTTTTTTGGTTTTGTTTTGATTCGTTATTTTCTTCGTTTGCAAGTTTATGAGTTGACAATTACTACCATGCTTCATGCTTGTCTGAATGGTTGTGTTTTCTGTAGACTCATTCAATTTGCTGGTTAACAATGGTGTTGCTGCTGGGCAAGTCATATTCCATGTAAGAGTGTTTGATTTTTTTGAACTAACTGCTTGTGAACTTGTCAGCATAGCTTTTTTGATGAAAGGCTCAATTATGCCTTGAAGGAATGGTGTTCTAAGACCTTGTTAACAATCTTCATTATGTTTGCAAGTGCAGACTCACATTCATATAATTCCCCGCAAAGCAAGTGATTGCTTATGGGCTTCTGAGGTACATCTTTTTTTTAAAAAAAACTTTTCCCCTTTTGTTCTTTTCACCTCCTTTCAAATATGATTGGCTAAATATGATCATCATCCATAGACTTTACGAAGACGGAAGTTGAAGCTGGATCAGGAAGCTGCACAGCTTGCTCATACCATTAGGGAGAGATTGCGGTCGCTGGATGATTCTGAAGATACAAAGATTCAAGTATCAAGTGTCATAAGCACCTAGAAGTGCAGTCATTTTGACAAGGTGAAGGTTTGGGGTAGCTACGTGTGCAGTAATACGGTCAATCATTGTTGTAATATATGAGATTGAGATTTACTGCACCAGCTTGCAAACTCTCCGATTTTGGGTTTTATGGATATCCTCAGGCAGATGGGTCAATCATACAAATGTTGTCATGATTTTGAATGATTATGTGTACATTCCAAAACATTTGTCTAGTATGTAATACATGAAGACGGAAGAGTAATAAGAGTTTTGAAATTCACAGTGAAGGACCCGTGCATATAGTGAAATAAAATGAAATTAGTCTTTCCTTGATCTTACTTTTTCTAATATATCTATTTGCCCTAATTTTGCTGTTAATTTTTTTAAGTGCTTGATGACTTGATATCGTGTATGTGTTGATATATTACTAATCCAATCGTTGGTAAGCTCAACAACAATTAAACGATAACCAAACAGGAATGGATGATAAGTCAAGAACAGGTTGATCAGTTGATGATGATCGGAGTTCAAGATGAGAAATGTGCAGATTCTCAATAGAATCCTATCACAACAAATATTTTTCAGAATATGATATGATGACATTTGGAATACATATAAACTGATCAATAATTTAACATCTGCCAACGTCAACTGTAAATTAACACCAAACTTAAAATTCAACAATAATCATGAACATTCAACTAATCATAATGTCAATAATTAGGAAGAGGGAAAATACAGTTCAATATTCATCAACCAAAATGGATTTGACAAGCATGAGACAATCTGGGAAAGGTCGATATCTGTTGCAGCAATCGGTACTTATTCTTGATGTCGTCGGGATCAGCACCAGACTTCAAAGTAAACGATTCCAACACCTTGCTGTGCTGCAGAACATACTTTATCATCGCCATCTCATCTTCAAGGCCTTGGAAATTCGCAAACGAGACTTTTTGGAGGCTGGATGATATACATCCGGGCACTTCTGTTGGGTCATTCCAGGATAATTTGTGAGTGCTCTTACCACATCCCGTTTTAGCAATGCTAAGGACTCTTAATTCGGGAGACCGGCCAAGGAGAGCACCCACAGAGCTCCAATGGCAGCACTGAGCACTCATAACCAATTCAGTCAATCTCTTAAAACACACCAAGGGGGTTGTGCAATAGGTAAGAGCCTTGGTAATTGTTCCCTCAAGCGACAAGAACTTGACATTGTCCATAGCTTCAACTACTTTCACAATCGAATTGCATCGACTAACATATAATCTATCAACATTATCATCATCATCAAGGAACAAATTAAGGTCAAGTTCCACAGACTCCACTGAAGTTAGCCTTTTCATTTTAAGTGAGGACTCTTTCAACACCTCATCCAAATAAAAGTATTCTAGATTCGGAGCATCTATTTCGAGCTTTCCATCATACAGCATGTCCTTATCATACGTATATATACTAAGATTTCTAAGCGAAGAAGAGGAAACTTTATAATCCAGCCTGACATCTTTCCCATTCCTTTCGATTTCGAGAGAATCTAGCACAGGACAGCCTGAGATAAGCCGAGTAATACACTCACTCGATTCATATCTGATATAACGAAGATTTAAGTCTTCAAGTTTGGGGAGACAAACAACGCTAGGCATCTTAAACACCAAATGCCCGTGTATAAAAAGACATTCAAGGGTGGCACAAGTGAAAAGTGCAGCTGGCAGGTAAATGGGCAAAGGAAATGTACTCTTCTCTAAAGTAAGGGTAAGCACTCGAACGTTCCGAGTGATTGCATAGCTGATCCAAATGGAAACATACTCTGGATCCTGCCAGCAACCTTTCCACCATTGGAGCCGGAATTTCTGCAGAGTTTGGGAATCAACGTGGCTGATAACCTTGTTGACAAACCGCACAAACTTCTTCACCCCTGTTTCGTTGTCGTTTGAAATCTGATCCCGGCCAAAATAAAGTTGAGTGTGGTGACTTTAGTCCACAGTAGTTTCCACCTTTTGGAGAGAATACTGGTTGCAACCACATTCCTCGTTGGAAGGAAGGAGAGAATATCACAGATGACGGAGTCCGGCAGATCGCTGATCCTATCGTCATCATCATGATCAACAGATATCCTAGAGCGCTTTTGGGGATTTTCCATTGGTTTTTTTGTTTAGGGTTTTCGATGAGAGCCGTATTTTACACATCTTTCCAAATTTATAGTGAAAGAAAATTATGGAGTATTATTCCTTTCAAATTATGGAGTCTATTTCTTATTAAACTCAACTGAATTAAATTAAATTGAATAGAAGTGAAAATTAATGCATTAAAAAATAGTGTATTAATGATTATAAATTTCATTATATTTTTACTTAAACTAAACTGAATTGAATTGAATTGAACTGAACTATTAAATTGAACTAATTTATAGATAAATTCTATATAACAAATCCTATTTTTGTTCCCTCACATTTTTTTTATTTCTTTTCAATTCAATTCTGTTATGATCTATTTCTTTGTTTAGTTTTGATGATATCATGTGATGTTAGCTAAAACTATATAGTGGATGATTCGATGAAATTTAGGTTTGTTTTAGGCCCTGTTTGCCAGAGCTTATCTATAGATCAGTTCAGTTTATTGCATAAAAAAATAAGCTCTAGCAAACAGGGCCTTAATCATATATTACTAGTTTTCAATAGATTAATAAATTACTTAATTTAGATCAATAAGAGCATCCACAATGGAGCTCCTTATATTAGCATGACTATTGTGGATTTTTAAGAACCACTCTTTAATAGGGAGTTAGAGTCACTCCCTAAATAAGAAGTGGTTACCTTTTTTATTGTGGAAGAGCCAACCAATAAACAATTTTCATTCTACATTTCTTTTTTGTTTTATTTACATTTTTACAAAAAAAAATTTGCATTAAAGAAATAGTAAAAAGTATAGTACCATTGTTGATGGTTGCTTCTTACCTAGTTATTGCAAAACGAGATGATGTGGCATTTAAGGAGTGTTTCTTATCTCAAAAACATTTTGGATGCTCTAAGTTATTACAAAATTTGTCCATCCTTCCATACACTCGTTTATTCCTTGCTCCGAAGTCCAAAATCAAATGCTTTAATAATGTGTTCCGAGAGGAAGGAATAAATAAGACTAGTTATTAGAAATTATTTTAAAATGAAATTGATAATTACTGTATGCTAGAAAGCAGGTCTTACCTAAAGTCACCCTCGTTTCGTATGCCGTCATCGCAGCAACTTTCTGGAAATTTCGCAGATCAAAATATCGTTTGACTCGGGGTTTTGAGTTCTAGGGCGGGAGTTTGTTTATTCCTGGTCTTCGTCTTCCACCGATTCGCCTTACCTACTGCGCCATCCACTCAGTTTCGTATCGGGGGAATTTCATCAAACACTTGGAGAGCGCTACAGTCAACCGAGAATTGGTTCCCACAACAGCAGAATGGCCCCGGGAGTGGTTGAGACATCGGAGCAGGCGGAGAGGCTCCGGCAGGACGGCAACACCGCCTTTAAGAAGGACCGGTTCAACGCCGCCATTGATGCTTACACGGAGGTTAGCATTTCCCTTACTGGTTATCGTTATTGCTGATTAGTGATTACTTCTGCTTAATGTTTTTTTTTTTGGATGTGTTTGTTTTGTAGGCGATTACTCTGTGCCCTAATGTGCCGGTTTATTGGACGAACCGCGCCTTGTGTCATCTCAAGCGCAAGTATGCCGCATAGCTTTGATAAGTTATCCTACTTGTTGTAGTTGTTTCTGCTAATTATATTTCTTTAATTTGATTGTGACTTCAGCGACTGGACTAGAGTGGAGGAAGATTGCCGGAGAGCTGTTCAGCTTGATCATCGTTCTGTCAAGGTTACTGTGCATTTGAGTTTTGTTGTTACAATTGTTGATGATGTATTGACTTGCACTTTTCCTCGTATTTGCAATTTAATATGAGTGCTTTGTGCTTTGATATTCAAGACGGACCATGATTGTTTTCGTTTTAAGTATGCGTGTGTTCAAGCAGAACAGAACAATAACACTTATTAATCATCAAACAGAAAAAATATTTGATTCTGCCCAGAATATTGTTTGTAATGGGATTATTCTTGTTTTCTCGCTGAAGAAAGGAACATATATAGGAAGTAGTATGAAGAAAGTGTAGATTTTCAATCAGAATGGATGCATTCGTTTACTATATTATATAAAACTTTTTTGGTTGTTACACTACCAAACCTTTTGCTATGCTATGTCTCTTAGTGTAACAACCAAAAAAGTTTTATATAATATAGTTGGTGGTGCATTCGTTCACCATATTGTTGCTCAACCACACCACCAACTTTGTCACTTGGTTTCCCAAAAATTCTGTCTCTAGTAGACACTCTTCCTTACCAGAATGGTGTCTGATGGTTTTTTTATCCTTGGCTGTCTCCTCCATCTTTTATTGGACTTATTCCAATTCAGTTCTGATGCAATATCATACGTAGCTGTTTGTATCTTCTCAGTTTAACTACTTTTTTGGAGGATGTTTTTTGGGTAGATCAGAAATGCAATTGCTGTTAAATCCACCTATTGGTGGTGTCTGTTGGTCAATTTATTTTTTGCTCTATGACAGAGTGACTCTGAACAGATGGTTGCTAAAGTAAATGATTTTAAACGGTAAGGATGTGTTTGTCACTAACTTTGTGGGTGTAGGAGACCCAACATTAACTTAACTTATATTTATATCTTTCTAACTACTACTTCACCTTTATTGTCTGTGTTTGTATAAGCTTTGTAAAAGGGAAAGATTATTGATGTTTAGATGGAAAATAGGATGTAGGATCTACCCAGGATGAAATATCTAACATGCTTATGATCCATATATTTCTACAAGTTATCTGGATCTGGCTATATAGTTTTTCAGGACTGGCCAGATTGGACAAATAGTTGAATCTGACTTCTTCATGGGTTTACGCTCTTGAGATCATGGAGATTTAAAAAAAATTTGCCTGTCTATTTATATGCTACATTAGTAATTATGTGTTTGGTGTATCTTTTAATTTCTGATGTTCAAGGGTGATAGCTCGTTGAGTTAACACTTGATGGGTGGTGTCTTGTTTATGAGGCTAAGTCTAAGAACTAGTAGTTGGCTCAGCATGCTTCTAAATTTAATCCTTGACATGGTAGTGTTTTTATTGAACACATACCAGGTTTTTTATTTCCTATCAGTTTTATTGTAAGGTAACTTGTAAGCCTTTGGCACACGAGTGTGTCTTTTGCTCACAGTGCTTCTAGAATTTACCCTCAGATTAATTAGTAATTATGAATTAGAATGAGGGTGGTCATTGGCTTGCTCAGTTACTACTCTTTTGAAAATATATGAGACATCTTAGGTATTATTGATTCAAGCAGATTCCTTCTACAAATTTATATTGGCTTTGCATTTTTGGCATCATATTTTTTTTTATGCATGGGTTTATTATATAAATATTGGGTTTAACTTTTTTTTTAAGAAACTTTACTCTATACCTTGTACAAATATTAATGTCTACATGGTCATGTATTTTAGGCCCATTATATGCTTGGTCTTGCTTTGCTACAGAAAAAAGCTTTTGCTGATGGAGTTAGGGAATTGGAAAAGGTATGTTGGTTCCTTACTCCACATAGGTTTTTGTATCTTTATACCATTTTTATCTTTAATCGTGTTTTCAGAATCATTAGATCATATTGAATTCTAAAAACTGTTCCACACCTATCATCTTATGATCAATCATTCAAATGCTTACTAGGCTTACTTTGCTTTGTGTTGCCCTGGTTCAAGTAGATGCCTCTTTGGATTGGCCATATGTGTGCAGGGCTTATTGCTTTCCCTCACAGCGGGTTACTGTGATAATAATGTTGACTTTAGAGGGAAACATATTATGTAGTATTTACTTGGAAAGGGCTGTGGTTTATGAAATTATGTGACGTCTACTTAAACAGATCATGTAGACGTTCCATGATGGATGGATTACCTCTGAAAAAATAAATTATCAAATGTATGGATTCTTTTGAAGTTCCATGATGAATTGACTAAAATGCTGGTCAACAAGTTACCTTTCATTTGGTTGTCAATTTAATCTTGCACTATAATTGTGAATGTCGCCCATTTCCTTGCGAAACTACTATAAGAATTTAGCTCTCTTCCTTACTATTGTTTAATATGGTTATAAGTCTGTCCCATTGATGTGAGTTCTAGGCACTTGTTTTAGAAACATTATCTTGTTCATGTGTCTTCGGTGGTCAAGCTTGGTTGTTCAATCCTTCAAGGAAATTCATTTATTAAGCACTTTTTTATTTGGGTTTTTAACTGGTGTTTTAGGCATTGGAACTTGGAAGAGGTGCTAATCCACAAGGCTATATGGTAGAGGAGATCTGGCAGGAACTTGCGAAAGCAAAATATTTGGAATGGGAGGATGAATCTACCAGGCGGTCATGGGAACTTCAAAGCTTGAAGTATGTGATCTCGAGTTGGTTTCCTTTGTATGTGTGATTACTGAATGGATTGAACCCAAGTTTCATATATTTCAATGTCTTTTATGATTCTATGCCAGAGGAGCTTGTGAAGCAGCTCTTAAGCAGAAACATATGCTTGATTGTTATGAAAGTGAAGGTTTTCTAGATGAAACTGCCAAATTTAACGCTGAGCAACTAGAAGCTATAAATAGAGTATTCCAGCGAGCTGCAATTGATGATACGCCAACTGAGGTATGTGAAGATAATCAGTTTGCTGTGATCATTCTTACTTTTATCTTGTTGTATGATTCTGACATTGAAGATCTTTCAGGTGCCAGATTATTTGTGCTGTAATATTACTCTTGACATTTTTCGTGATCCAGTAATCACTCCCAGTGGTGTTACATATGAGAGGGCTGTAATCCTCGAGCATTTGCACAAGGTATGGACCAAATAACTCTGTTGTTTGAACTTGAATATCCAATTTTCATGTGATGTACAATGTAACCCTCATTGTTATGATGGTTAGGTTGGTAATTTTGATCCTGTTACACGGGAAGTTCTGCATCAGTATCAGTTGGTGCCAAACTTGGCCATAAAGGAGGCTGTACGAGCATATTTGGACAAGCATGGATGGGCTTACAAGTTGAGCTAGCACTGTGATAAGTATTTGCTTCGAACATATTGAGAGGGGAGTGGCTAGCTCAGACAGTTGGATTCTTACCATACTGTGAACTTTAAATTTGTGCCCTAGTGCCTCGTACATTGTACAGGTAAGTGCCCGCCAAAATGTACATACAGTTATGTATTGTATCCGAACACGATCATTTAGACGGAAAGAAGAGTCTGCTCTAACATTGCCTAATGTCAGTAGAAGTTATCGTCACAAGAGTGACTCTTTCGGATTTGTACTTGCCTCTGAAATTCCATGCTGGAAATCGGAAAAACCTTATTTGGGTGGTCATTTTACCATTTCCTCATCCATTTTAAGATCTTTTGTGCAACTGACACTTCATCCCCATAATTGAGATTCCTTTTCCCTCACATGAAGGTGTAGTTTGTACTTTACTTGGGAATCCTTTAGAAAGTTGACAAGATTGTGGAACAAATTCTCCAACTTGAATGATTGCATCTCAATGAGGATTAGGTTTTAAAGGGTGCCTGCATAATCATTGAAGCTGAAAGAACATCACTTCTGATGAGCACAATTATTTTCACATTTTTGTGTTCCCAAAGGTATGGCCAACACGGGTTAGGGTCTTAGTTACATTGTCTTTGTCCCTAGGTCACGGCCCCAATCACACATGGTAGACCACAATAGTACCTTCGTTTCAGTCCTTTGGGTGGTTTCATTTCATTGTAGGTTTATCTTTAGAGGGAAGTGCATGATGACGGTTTTAAAGACCATACTTGATTTTGGATGCTCGATTTATCTTGATGTTTGAAATCTGTCCTATGTGAAGTTGTTGTGATAAGATAGAACTAACATCAAATGTGTGAAGATTAGGTTTATACTTTTTGGATTCGGCTATGTGTATTCATACTTCTTAGGGCATGATTGTAATCATAGGCTAGTTACAATAACAATAAGAGGAAGCCCTAAAGAGTGGAGAGGCTGAAGGACCAAATGCATAAAAGAGGAAAATGATTATGACAATTCAGAAGTGCATGCATCTCAGTTTTAATTGGAGCCAATTTGTTAATGGTAACTAGTATTATTGGTATGCCAATACTATTGCCATTGAAGGCATGGACATGTTGACAATGAAGTTCATTAGTGCCCCAATTAGCTCATGTCATGCCTTTAAAAAAAACCCCATTTCAACTTTTTTGAAAAAAACTTTTCCATTTTTTCTCCCATCTTGAGGAATCTAGGCAATTTAATGTGTTTGATTGATTTTGATATCTCCATTCTCTTTTATTTTCTTCACTCTTCATCTTGTTTACTTCTTTTCGAATTCAGGAAAGATTACATATTCTCGTTTACTCATCTTTTTGAATTAAGGAAAGATTACATAATCTCGCTTACATAATAGTTTGATAACAATGTTTTTATACGTGGAATTGAAATAGAAAGGCATTTTGTTGCGTTTAGGACAAGTGTCCATTGTTAATAGAAAGCATGTGATCAATTTTGGCCACATGATGGTACATATAATTCAATGGTGGGACTATGTAAACTTGAAAACGCTACGCGTTGAAGATGAAGAAGATATCAAAAATAAACCACAGAAGTCGATAGCAATAGCATGAATACAAAATAATATTCAGTTTGGACAGTTTCTCGTAGAATTTTAACTTCACTAGCAACTGGAACTGGAGTGGACCTTCAGTTTCCTAGACAATTTGGATTATAGACGTGTCAATTCGGATTCAGTCTTGTAATTTATTATTTTCATACATGATATTTACCGTCTCATGTATCATCAATTATCTTATTGTGTTAGATTAGATTGTAAGGTTAAATTAGCTCGTTAGATTTTACAGAAAAAAAAAGAAATTTTGTATCAAGATCATAGAATATACTATGTTTTAGGCCCTGTTCTTTTGACCTTATTCTTTGTTAAACTGATCTTAATTAAACCATGGTAAAAATTGATGTATTGAAAAATAAAATCTTGACTTGAATTTCCTAAAACTGTTTTAAAATTGAAGTAAGCGATCATCCTGTTTGCCAGAGCTTATCTGTAGATCAGTTCAGTGAAGTGAAGTGAAGTGAAATGTAATTTGATGAAGTTCAGGTTAATTCATTCATGCTGATTCCATTTTTCAATACATCAATTTTACTTCAGTTCAGTTCAATACCATCAAGAAATAAGTTCTAGTAAACAGGGACTAATATGATTTGTAATGCTGTAACATCGAATCGAGATTAAAATAAGTGTGTTTTGGAATGGATTAGGTGACAAAACAAAATAGAAAACACAGTAATGGCAACGGAACGCAGAGTTGATCATTTCGCACTCAAACTCAGTCGTGTGAATGCAATTTTATTATTATATACTTATCCACCATTAGCCGCCGACACTTAGTAAATAAATACAAGCTTTACTGAAAGTCTGAAACTGTTGTGCTAATTAATCCACTTATTCTCAAAAAGGTAAAAAGAAAAGGAAATGCATAAAACCATAATTGCCGCCCTAAAATAAATCCTGTGGTCTATGGCGGTGGCTGTGTTCAATAGTCAATACGCCTACGTATTTGCCATTTCTGGTTCTGTGATATTCTACTGGTGGATTTTACCATACAAAAGCGGTAGATTCGTATTCTTGACGCAAAGAATTAAAGGCTACGAAGAAATTATGAGTTCGCTACTTAAAGGCGGTTGAAATTATTTGGTGAATGCTCTGACTTTTATTTATCATTTTGTAATTATGTTATCTTGCTACTTCTACTTTATTGTCTTACATTTATTTTATGCACACACTTAATATATTGTTCAAAAATCATTTAACAAGATGGAATTTTTATTGTATAAATTGTTTTGAAGAAAATAAATGCAAGGCTAGTAGGATTTCAAGCGTGGCAATAAAATAAGCTGGACAGCATTTGAGAATAGTGTCAGAAACGCGTCCTCTGCTTCAAATTAAGGTGGTTATTAGTGGCGGTAATACTGTAGTTTTAATTATATACAAATAATTAGTTTTGCTGTAGTCTTTTTTGTCCTGTCCGATAAATGACCAATCAACAAAATTTCCCATTTGTTCTCCTTTTGACTATGGTTGTCTTGTTGATAGTCTATTCCATCACCCTAGAAAGAAAAAGATTGATAATCTAGTATTCTTAAACTCAATCTTTGTCAAAAAAAAAAAAAAAAACTCATTCAATTTTTATTTTTATCTTTTTCGAGTGGAGCCTTCCAAATTAAGCTTTACTTTTCTTAAATAATTTTGCAATTGGATGTTCTTTCATTAAAAAAAAAAATGAAAGAAATAACTTGATATTCCCTCCGTTTCATTCAGTTTGGCAGCCTCCTTTATTTGCACCGTAGAGGTTAGTCCAAAAATTATGCAAATTCTATCATTTAACTCTGCACAATCCATTTGTCCATTTGCAATTGGGTGAAGACCAAACTTTAGGACGCAGAACTCTCCATTTTCCTCTATAATTTGGACCAAACTCACGTGACTCTCTGATTCTTGTCCCCTACTTTTTGTGACAATGTAGAAGCTGCCAAACTGAATGAAACGGAGGGAGTAGTATCTTACCGTTATGAACATTTGCAGGCTTAAACTAGTGAGGGGTTGGCTCCAAGTCCTCCAACCATCCCCAAATATGAGTTTGGGGATGTATGAACAGTAAAATGGAGGCTTTCACCACCACCGTCAAAGTTTCCGTCCGCATAGCCACTGCCTAGTGCCTACTAAACCTATCCTAAAATCTTGTTCAAGTTCCGCCACATACAATATTTTTTGTATGTCATTTCCGTATAAGTTCAATAAGAAAAAGATAAATAAAATAAAAATACAATGAAATGAAATGTGATATTATATAATGTGTAATGTTCCTAGCTTCATCCATCCACATCCATGCCATCATGTTACCCAGATAACAAAGGTTAAAACCAGTTGCAGAGATGAGACAAACACATTCATTCCTCCATACATTCATTATCCACACGAGTTGCATGAGGCACAATATTTGTAGTCTTCTACACAGCTATCCATCCAACTATCTTCATCCTCCACTCTTGAATCTATCTACACAAGTACACAACTAACCGCAACGAACTGAACTGAATTGAATCAATCCGAGGCCAGAGCATGGAGAAAAACTTATAATACATTCTCTTATCTCAAGCTTACAAATGAAGCTATAAATTCATCCTCTTCAATCTTCATCTTTCTCACATGATTATTAAGTGCAAAGATATTTTCTCTCATTTGCTGTCACTCATCATTTACTCTTTCCCCTCTGTATCACTGTGTGACTGCGTTATCTTCCTCAAAAACTTTTCCCCATAAAGTAGTTTTAATGAATGTTGCAATAGGGATGGAAACATTTGGACCACCTAACTAAAAACCATATTCATTACATCCACACTCTTCCCGCTTAGCATTTTTCCTCAGTCCAAAACCAGAAATCCCTCCAACCATAAAGACAAATTGACAAAAGGCAAAAACCAACAAAATGCACAACTTGGTTGGAAGATTTTACCACTTCACATCATTCATTCAAACAAGAAATAGTACTATAGCTTGTTTATTGAGCAATATGAAAGACAGAATCTTGAAAACCAGAAGGAAGAGGAAAAAGGAAAAGCTTCCTATTGTAACTATGCACAGAGACTGTATTATACTAATGGACACAGAAAAGGTGAAGATCAAAACCTTGGGATAGAATATACAATATAAACCCTTTATCAAGTTTAAGAAAAAGATTTAGAATTTACAAAATTTCAAGCTGGGATTGGAATGAGCTTCATGATCATCATCAGTTCATCATCGTCGTCATCATCATCGTCATCATCACGCTGTATGCGTAAAATTGACCGTCCTGTTCAGCCTGTCGAGAATGGCACTGGCTTTTCTTTTGGCTCTTGAAGTACCGTTTTCCATCAGATGAGTTATCGTGCCATAAGTCTTCTCTTCTTCTTTCATCTCCTTCCATTTCCTCCTATCACTGTAACAGATTGAATGAAGAATGGCAATGCAGTTCTCCTTGTTCCGGGCACATGAAGTCTCCTTGATGATACTGAACAGGCAGGGAACTGCATCAAACTCTATCATTTCCTCAACAGCCCTTTGATGGCTAGAAAACATTGCTAGAATGGCAACTAGCTCATCTACTAGAACACGATTCTTGATCTTTTGCAGAATCACTTTCACAGCGCCTTCTCTAACTGCCCTAGCCTTATTCTCATGACTGATGCACAGATTGAAAATGGCAGATGCCACATCTTTCATGGCCAACTGATGGCCTTCGTCCAAAAGGTCAATGAGGGGTCTTAAGGCACCGGCTTTCCCTATCAGTGACTTATTCGAGTCCAGAGCCGATAGTGTGAAAAGGGCAGCTGCAGCATTGCTCCTCGTCTCTATCGTCCCTACCACCAAAGCTTCCATGAGAAGAGGGATCACCATTGGAGTCTCTGCAACAAGCTTCTTATTGCTGTCATGAATGGACAGATTCAACAACGTCGTCACTACATCTTCTTGCAATCCACTATCAAACTTCTTCTGACTAAGGGGAGAGAGCAATTGAGGTATGGAATCAGCAGACTCGCCAAACAATGACCTGAACGAAGGGACTTTCTTGGTCAGCATTCGAAGCTCCCTTGCAGATTCCTTCTGATCAGGAAATGAAGACGACATCTTCGAAAGCAGATTCATGAACTGATCCCTATCAGCTTCTGTAACTCCATCATCCTCAGAATACTGGACAGGGTCAGGCACCGGAATCCCGCGGTTCTTACACCACTGTGAAATCATCTCCCTGATCAGTAGATTCGGCGTTAGAAGAGTGTGCGAGAGCACCTGCTGCGTTCTAGGACACGTTCTGTTCCCCTCCTTCAACCATTTTTGAATGAAGGGTCGATCATAAGTCTGCAAGAACAAGAACACCAAATCTAATCAATTCCAATCACAAATGTGAACTGAATTTTAATCCTGAAGATCTACAGTCAACCTAAATCCAATTACAACAAACAAAACCTCTTAATGGTTACATCAACAGAGTCATAATACTAGTCAACGTAAATCCAGCTAAAACAAACAAGAATCATATTGACCATTTCTCATCACCAGCAACAACAAAAACAAGATATATAAACAATGCAATTCGTTATTCGTCCCCGCAGTAAAATGTCAAAAAATATATATTTAAAAATTACCTGGCCGGTGGCGATGACGACCGGATCCCTCATGAGCTTCTTCGAAAGTGGGCACCGGAAGTCCTCCGGCACGTCGGCCGGCGAGTGGTGGAGCTTCAGGGAGAGGGATCGCTTCATCTTGGAATCCCTGAGAGCAGAGAGAACAGAATGGGCCCGGTCGAGGCTGGCGTCATCGCAATCATCCTCCACCGCGATAGCCTTCACCAGCCTCTGCAACTCCCGCTTGAGCTCCACCACCACCTTGGCCGCCACCGGATCATCAGCCACCTCACTCTTCGCCATGGAAGCCCCAAAACTGCACCAAAAAACGAAAAGAATGTGCGAACGAATGTCTCTCTATTCCTCTATATTCCCTCTGCGGAGAATCACGAATTCCTCCCCCGCCTCCTCTCTTTTACTCATAATAAATTTAAAAAATGGTTTTTTTGTACTTGTTCGAGAAATGTGTAGAGAGAGAAAGAGAGCGAGTGTGGAGGAGAGAGAAAGGGCACTTGGCAGTGAGGCGTGGAGTGTGAATGGCAAAAATGTGCCGAACAAGATGATGATGAAGAAGAAGGCGATTCTGGGGGAGGGATCAGGTGCGGTGGGGTGTACTGTAAGGTTGTTGTAGTAGTGTGTGACTGTGTGTTTGAGTGGTGGGTAGGGCCCGGAAGGGGTCCAATGTGTAGGAAGAGAGGGAATCCGTGGCCGAGCAGCTGGCGCCTACGCGGACCGATTCATTCACTCGTATTCCCGCGATTATGTTTATCATGGTTATTAGGGAAGAGTAATTTGTTTGTTGAAAACATGGATCCATTTTTTTCAGTAAAAAGTCACGTAAATTGAATTTTATGTTTTACATAGGGCAAAACTCTATGCATTGAGAATAGTAATTTTGTTGAAAACATCCAAATTTCAGTCAAAAAGTCTGTAAATTGAAAATCATAATATACATCTTTTTATTTATTTTATTTTTAAAAAGGAGAGGGTATATATCTCCTTCGAAATTGCTATAGTGAGATGATAGATAAGTTCATGTTTTATTGTAGTTAGTTAGTGTTTGTATAATTAGTCTTGTCTTAAACTGCTAATTATATTTGTTTAATTTTTTTTTAAAAAAAAACTTATATTGAACTAATTGTTTTAAGAAAAGTTATAATTTTTTTACTATTTTAATATGAACACTTAACTTCTTTAGTACCATTCATTGATGCTAATTGCTAAAGAAATATGTCCATCAGGATCACTTTTTTAATTTGGGATTTTAGAAAATGTGGAATCAACACTTTTTTTCTTGTCTTTGTTTGTTTGAGTACTCTCATCCCATTTTCTCATGCGCTTCACTTATAACTAATTAACGTACTAGTTTTTGAGTCAATGTATCTAAATTATTTAAGTGATATTTTCACAATTTATACACCCAATAAACACCTTTGACTTCATTTGTTTAATCATGTGAATTTATATCACCCACATCCTCACACGACGCATACACTTGAACTCGATCGATCCACGAATAGATATCATGCATGAACTGAAATCAATCTACAAAAAACAATTGAATCAAAGCTCTACATTGCCACGTGCAAGAATCAATAGTAATCCACCATATTAAATGGTTTCAATTTAATCGCCCTAAATAATCCTTTGTATTTTGTTCAAAATTTAGATAAGTCGGTAAGGAGCGTCTCGTGTACTACCGTTCTAATTGAGACACAGAGCGCAAATGATATTTTCACTTTCATGAATGATCATTATTGGTATTGTATTGATGTTCCCACTTTCATACATGATCATTACATGCTCTGTGTTGATCTTCTCACTTTCACACATGATCATTACATGTTCTGTGTTGATATTTTCACCTTCAAAACTAACATTTTACCTATCAAACTTTTGACACCAATTAATGCAAAGTCTTACTTCGGAATGTATAAAGTCAGCGACACATCATATGTTGATCGAGTGTAGAATCTTGCATTCCACTTGAGACTCCACTTCTTTGAGAATATTTTGGGCAAACATTTGAAGGCGATTTGGGGTCACCAAAAGTGGAAAATATGGGAGGAATACAATGCACGTCTTACCACTTTGGTTGGTGACTATTTGCTTCCCTTTTTCATCCCATGAGTGGAAAAATCCCATTGGTTTTTATACTTATTATCGTTGGAGAATACCTAGTAACAATATAGATAGTACTTATTTGTAGTTTAATCAAGTTGGTCCAACTAATTTTAAAAGCTATAGAGTCGATCGATAGAGGGATGGAGCATCAGCTTATCTTTTTCAAATTGGTGGATAAATATCTATGGGTTTATTTGTTTGGCTCGGAAAGAGTTGACATTGAACATAAATAGTAGAGGAAATGCACAATGATGAATGTATAAAGGCTCCAAATATAAATTGAAGGGGTTTAAGTTTGGAATTCATTTAAATAAATAAAATTTTAATAATATCATTGCCCCTAAACTTAACACGTACATATCAATATGGTTTCATCACTCGATTGAGCACGTCTTATGCGAACGGAAATCCTTGAAAAATTGTTGGGTGGTTTGAACCCGCTCTTCGCTTGGGGTTTAAATGGAGACTAAGAGCAAGTCCAACAGATACTACATAATAATCTCCAAAATGTAGTATGAAATGCTAAAATCTCCAAAATATTTTTGGTCATCTCCAAGAGTTACCACATTTTGTAGTTCTTGCATTGATTATCATTAATATTAGCAAAATTTTTAATTTTAGTTTCTACCATTTTTATTTTAAAATGTGACTTTTGATATTTTGCATTAAAGATGAGTAAAGTTTGAGTTTAAAAAAGAAAATAATGTCATAATGAATGTGATTAGCATTAAATTTTCAATCCTCCAAATTTTGTTTCTCTCTATACATATGGAGGATGAGTACCCCAATTCTACATTTTGTATTATCTCTTGGAGCTCAAAAATTGGATAACATCTGCAATTTTCTCCAAAAATTACAAAATGTAGTATCTCTTGGACTTGCTCTGCTCTAATATAAGCCTAATGCCCTAATACTACTAGTTAATATTACTATTATCGCTTAATTGTTAAATGGAAGATGAGAACATTCTACCAAGTGCCTAGTACCTTTTGTTATTAATTGCATGAGGTACTGCGTACGCTACTACCTTGGGTCCCAGAACATAAGAAACAAGGTAAGAAAGATAACAAAAACTGTGATCGTAATTCGTAAGATTGAAGAAAAAGGAGAAAGAAATGTGTCGAATATTTTCTCGAAAATATGAAATTTTATACCGAATTTTCACAAGTTAATGTAAGTTGTAACTACGGAAATGAACGAGTAACATAGAGAAAAGAATTTGATTCTCCATTTCCAATGTGGAAATCATTTTCATTCCGATCTGCTAGCTTCTACTACTTATTACATAGTATAAAATTATAAAAACTTAATTACTGGATAGAGAATCACAATTAATACGGCATCAAGCTGAAAATGTTAACTAATTCAACAGATTAGATTCAATTTTGCTTGCACGCAATGCATAATGAACTAGCTAAGTGTTTGTCTACAAGTTAATTAATGTGCTATTAAGCACACTAATTCATCCCTAAGTATTTATCTTTGTATAATTCTTTAGCATACCAATATATGTTCTCTCAAAGTTGCCTATTCACAAATAACACTTGTTCACAATTATTTTTTCACTATTTAACAATAATAATGAAATAATTTTATCTTTGGATAAATGTTTCGAGCAATACAAATAACATATTTATCTCCATACATAATGGTGTAAAAATAGGGCTCCTTATATATCATGTCTCATTTGAGAGTGCACATAAGGTAAAATATTTTGATGGGGGAATTAAATATAATATTTACTACTCTAAAGTCAATATTAGCATTCGACAATGAAGTTTCCGGGTTCCCTAGATACGTAAGCACACGTCAAACATGCGAATTAAGAACGTATGAAAATTTCGAATAAGAAAATTACACTTCGCATCTTATAACGTCGGATTCATTTTTAAAATCTTTGCAAAATAAAAACAGTATCAAACGCGAATGTGCGTGTTAATTACTATAAAATATAATTTAGGTTCTCATTTTTCGGCCGAAGGAAAAGAAAAAGAGGAACCTTTATCTCTTTTAAATTAACTATAAATCAAAATGACAATATTAATATTTCTTTTTGGTTTTTGTAAAGGAACATTATTTTAATTTATCTTAAGCGGTAATTTGGCCGATTAGCTTTATTAATCCAACGTGAGTTTTGGCGCTATATAAGGAACTTTGCATCATCATATAGTATAATGAACAAAATCATTATTATGCTTCAAAATTCACTTTAAATCGAAGCTACTGTACAACGAAATAAATATTGTGGGGTTAGCTGAATTTCTCAAAGCAATTCTTAATTAACATAATTGTCTTATTTTTATTGATGATTTCTAATGAGTAACATAACAGTGTAGTTAGTAGCCGACAGATTTTTAAAAGGGGCTTTAAAAATTGCAAATGATTTTAATAAATTTTCCAGAAATGGGTTATAAAAAAAAGAAAATGATGTGAGATCTGACCATAAAATCTTGTAGCCATTATGAAGATGATCAATATCTTATAATTTATGTAATAATAATGGGTTTGAAGTGGTGAGGCGTGATCTAGGCCTATAGCCAAAACAAAATACGCGGTGAGGAATTGAATTTTTCCAAATGCATGCCAGCAGATTGCTGCTATGATCATGGCGGGGGAGTTTCTTTTTTCAAGAAAATATAGGAAATTTTGTCAATAAAATCATCGGTTCATTAATTAAAAATTGTCAAGATCGATGTTCGAGAGTGAACATGTTTTGGGATCATTCAAAGTAGATAGACTATTCAAGTTTGGAGCCAAAATAAAATAGTCACTAGATAAACTGAACTGATCTACAGATAAACTTTGGCAAACAGGGCCAACGTCTTAACCGGTACAAGTTTTGGGACTGGATTATAAACATTTCATGTTTAGCATAACAGTGAAAACCAACTAAAATATAAGGTTGTTTTGTAAAAATATTTGTAATATAACATCTTCTTTACCCATTTTCCCCAATTTTACCGGAAATCTACCTAATCGTTTATTTCTCCAATTCCCCAACACCTTCGGCGACGGCACAACATTTTCTTGCTCACCAGATTCCCAACAACAGATTTCAAAACTGATTTGCAAAGAAACAGATTGGAGGTTGTGACGGCGAGCAAAGCTGATAGTATGGGGATGTTCCAGTATGGTGACAATAGAGCTTATAGGTGATCGCAAACAAAGCATATTGAAGATTGCAGGGGGGATGGGATATCATGACGAGGAGCTTGCCCTAATGAAATACGAAATTGCAAAGCAGAGCTGATCAGAGATCGCGAAGTCGCGCAAAGCCAAATTGGAGTGATTTAGTGCAATTCATGGCGTTGCAGACGATATCTAGTGTGAAATACGTGGATAACCAACTATTCTAGTACAATTGACCAAAGACACTGCATTAATTAGGAGAGACACAATGTTCAAACTCTCACTCCCCCATTGCGAATAAGTAAACTTCAAAGTGGATTTGTTGTGCGAAGAGTGCGTTATGACCTGTGGCCGCTTGCCTGGTGGGGGCGGCTCCTCCGTTGTGGGTAAACGGGAAACCCGACTCTACGAACCCGAAGAAAGGCTGTGGGCTGGAAGGGAACCTCTCCTAGTCTCTCAAGTTTCCTTCCCCTCTATCTGTAAGAGGCATGCTCAAATGAGTTACGAGAGCTGCATCAACTAGCGTATGGAGTTGCATTAGCGGGTGTAAGTAGGATCATAGGGAACTCCTTACCACACTCAATGTAAAGTGAAAACGGAGTCCACTCGGCACACTGCAGTAGAGTATGCTAGATTAGGATTAGATTATGATATAATAAAATCCATGCATCGGATTTTGTAAGGGATGCTCAGTTTATATATATATATATATATATATATATATATATATATATATAAACATGGATAAAGTCAGTTCATTAAGGTACAAATTGTTGAGTAACTTAACGATAATTTCTCTAAATTGTAGCCCAAAGCATACCTAAATAATCCCAGTGCTGGACCTAAACTCGTATGACTAAAGTTTAAAATGGCCTCTTTGTTTGATTAAAATGGCCTCTTTGTTTTCTTTCATTCGCATATGGTTTGGACTTTGGACTCTATATACTTTCACAAATTCACACTTTAACTTTTCTCACACCTTTGAATAGATGTCAAAACAAACTTTTTAACCTCATTCTATGCTCAAAAATCATATTTTCCCTTCGTTCTTAAATAGCATCACACTTTTTATTAGTAACAGCTTGATAAAAACTAAATTCAAATGAAGGAAGTGGATTTGGCGGGAACATGGGAGAACCAGAAGAGCCCGCCTATGTCGGCATTCATGAATGCCAATAATTCCGACTGGTGTCGTATGAAGCATCTCACTCTATCCTCCGAGCTATGAGGTGGCAGAGGGGTCCTTCCGCCACGTGGAAAACCCCATCCAGCCCTCCGTACGTCCACTGGGGCCCGATTTCAGTGACGTGTCCTCCTCTCGTTCTCAGGTGCCACCTATACATCCCTGATGTACATTTGTCGTTTTCCCCGTGTACAAGCGAGCCAGGTAGAATGGTAGCTATATATATATATCCATGATTTGTATGAGTATATCATTTATTCAGTATTGAAACCTCATCACCTCTACTCATAATGCAAATTTGGATCAATGATTTTTTTTTCTTTCTAATTTTCTCTCTTCAATTTGCACCTACTCATTTCCTTTTGTCCCTCGCGCTTTAAGTTCTGATAGTGATAAGGAGGTTGTTTTTTCTTTTGTTCCATTATACTTGTCACGAGATTTAGAATTTTCAATCGAACGTAATTAATTCTCATCTATACTTATGTCATTTTCGATCATACTGATTGAATGGTCTAGTGAAATGTTTGAATGATGTGTTGAATGAAGTTGACTAATTTTATGGACTGAATAAATGGGAAGTTGCAATAAGTTTAAACTCAATCAATTTAATTTACAGGAAAATATGCAATAGAAATAAAATAGGATGGAGTGAAAATAAAGCTTACATTGCTGGAGTGAAGTTTTACATGGCTTTTGAGCATTTGAGTTTCGCAAGAAGTGCAAAACAGGCCAAGTAGAAAAGGTAGCCTACTTCAAGAATTCAAGGTGCAGCTCTGATTTGGGCTCAAAATATCTCATATCACAAGCATCTTGAAATTTTAAGTTCAGTTGATAATATTGGGCCTGAAGTGAAAATGGAGGCCTTTATTTGGTTATAGGCCTGGGCTCTTACTAGAGCTGCAGCCTGTAGGGGGCAGGTGAATATTGTTAATGTTATTTTGTTATCAACCATAAAAGTTTAATAAACTCTACAAAAACCTCTAAATATAAAGAAAATAGTTGTGGTGTCCTTCAATTAATGAAATATATATATATATATATGTCATATATGAATTCATAAAAACCAAATATGGATTCATGCATAGGCTTCACCCTTTAATGGAGTAATGTTTGTGGCAATCTCTAGTTATAATTCTAGATGAAACCTCTTCAATATCATGGTCAGCTTACGAGTCTCACGGAATGCTTTATAGACCATATTTTACTGTCCATCCATTCAAAACACTAATATCTTCTAGCGGTCAAAAGGTCGTCAGACTCTATGAGTTTCAAATTTAGGTTCAGGTATATGCTCTACATATTAATCAATCTGGTACCCTTTTTTGGCTATGCAAGTGTGAGAGGTGAACTCTTTTTGGCCATTTTATTTTGGGTCTTCAAATAATCTTCTCATGACTAATACAGGTAGCGTGCATTGATGCAGGGGAAATCTGCACTAGTAAATGAGTGTCTCGGATATCGGTAATGTCCAAGAACTTAGAGATGTGGATCGGTGATGAAGTATGCAGACTGCTCGCTAATATCTCCTGACTATCCGAGCTCCTGGGTCTCGGATAGGACTTGCTTGGAACCTGTTCTCCCGATACCTGCAAGACAAGCCCCTGGCGCTACCCGATGGTAGTAGCTCCAGTGTGATGATGAGATTTCGTGTATTGAAAAGAAAGATAAAACTCTATATTCAAGAGTTGAAGAACTTACATGGAATGGCTGATTGGGACATCTATTTATAGGCGCTTTAGACCTCCCTCTTCCTGATCATCACGCGTCACATTCATGTACCTTGCGGGACCCTTCATCATGCCTTGTCACCACCTCTGGTCACGTGAGCAGACAGCTTCCTGAAAGATGACTTGAATCCGAGTCATCTCCCTATTTATCTATCATCATGTATGTTGAGTTGCGAATGTTGTATATCTCTGGTTAATGGAGTGGATTCTACTTGGTGTACATCCCTTATTAAATGGTTCTAAACTTTCACCGGCTGCTCTTTCTAAGGGTAGTACTACATTTTTATGAATTTCTACTTTATATTTGGACAATTAATTTGATTGTTTTTAATACAATACATATGTTAGATGTTGATTGCAACTATTAAGGAACTATGAAAATTTCTCCACATTCATATGATTATGAGATTGTTCTAGTTTACCACAAAGTAATCCAAAATTGAAACATGCAGTTAAATTTTTAAATGTTCCTCAACTTTTTTATTTTTTAAAAAAGAACTCAATGTCGGTGTTCAAATATGACCCAAAAATATCCAGTTACTGACCCTTTCATAATAGATAGACAAAGAAATAAAAAAAATCATCTGGTCCTTGGAAATAACAAAGATAGCTCCAAAATTTCATTCAACAACAGCATTTAGTTGACTTTATCATCACTTTTCCGAGCTTCCGAAATCCGGTGGGCTATTGCTATTTGATCTAATCCAGATGTGTGACCATCTGGGTTTTGTCTTTTTGTACCACTGGTAAGATTTGATGGCCATGACCATGAGCCCATGACTATTCAAGATTAACGTTCATATTTTGTTTAAGAGCATGATTAAGTTAATATTAATAGGAAAGTCTTATATAAAATTGTCTACTCCTACTTCCCAATTGTTTTTGGACACTTTAATTTTCGTCGGTTAACTTATAATAATTAATATATTATTTATTTTACATGTGAGTATAGGTTATATTATTTATGTAACTTAATAAGTTGATCATGATATTATGAATCAAAGATTTTTATATATGTATTAAAAATATATTTACTAACTCAATTTTTAAGTTAAATTAAAAAATTTTGACCAAATGGATAATCAAACTGATAGCTCACAGAAAAGGAGTATTAAATTTTGGATGAGACATGTAACATGTTACAACAATTTTTATGTACGAGCCATTTTAAAGTTTGCTAGGTCAATGTATCATAATTTTTAATTGATATTATATTATAAAAACATTAACATGAAATCATGAACACTAGAATCTCTAACACTTCAGAATTTTCATAAGCTTTCTCTAGTTTACAGTTAAGGTTATTTGATTATTTTATATATATTTTGTTATCAATAGCTCTATTTATCTTATGATCAATTATAACAATAAAATTTTACAAAATAATTGAAAATATAAGCTATTTAAATTTACTAATCAAACGAAAATTAGAAATAAATTAAAATGACTGCTGAATTGGTCTGACCAAGACAAAATACTTGATAGAATTGAACATGCCTGATTAAAAGGAGCTGACTTTAAAAAATATCCCATTTAGGGAAAATTGAGCTAGCTTAGAACATGTCGACAGAAATGAACAAAAGTTGTAATAAAGACGCGAGTGATTAACATAATTATAAAAAGCACACTAACCATAATTAAACAATGAATTTATGTTGAGAACAATCTTGCTAATCACTCAAGATAAACAAAATCAAGGTTACAATATTGTACTAATCCCTAGTGGCACAGTTGCTGTTTATTTAGAATTAGCGGAATAATCGAAGGAACCCGTACATCCATGTTGATATTGTTAATCATATATACTAGATAGGCTTCACCGCGCGTTGCGCGATGTGTATAAGCACTTTTTAATTTCCGTGTTCGTGAATCTTCATATATTTTTATTTTTCTAGAAATAACAATTTTTTTTTTTGTGATAGATATTTAAATGGTTAGAATATGGAGATAAAAAAATCACTAACAAAATATTAGAGTTTAAGAACCACATATCTATCCCGAAAAGAACCACAACCACCAACTCTAAGGATGCAAGTTCACAATCAAGAACATCGCCAATATAATCCTCTTAATAAGAAGCTAACCTAAAATCGTAAGTTATTCACTACAATTGATAAGCAATTCTTTATGATCTTGTGACAGTAATAAGTGTCTTGAATCGCAAACTTGATTTCTTCCTTGGAAAAGAACTTGGCACTCCAATCAGAATTCATGCTTTCGTAATCAGGTCCTTTCATATCAACTGATTTGATTTTATCTGCCAAATCAAAGAGTTTAGCACATTTGGTGAGTTGTGGATTCCGAAGAACTCCGGCAGCAAAGCTTCGGATTTCGGCTCCCTTTCCATTCAAGCAACTGTCATATTTATTAAATCTCAAAACATAATTGGAATAAGATATTAAACTAACATACTTATATTTTAGAGCAATGGTTATTATAGTATCTATCAATTTTGTTCATATGTGCCCAAATTATAATAAAGTATCTTATCTAATAAATGATATTGTAAAGGTAAGGAAATATTTGATTTCATGCACCTATTTAAAGAATATATAATGAATCAAATATATCGAATACATTAATCATAATAAGGTAGGTAAAGATACAAACAAATATCACAAATCATGTAAGTATATATATTTAAAATATAAGTACTGAATTATGCCATCACAACCGTGCATCAATGCACACTTTCCTTGAATAAAACATCAATTTAGTTTGTTTGTATGGTCAAATATCAATCAAACAATCAAACAGGCTCTTGTAATAAGTTAGGTTATCCAATAACATCCAGGCTTAATATTCAAGAAAAAAAATCACAAAATGTTCTTTGCATAAAACAATAACGACATTTACTAATTAATAAAGAAATGGAGTCTGCAGTCTCGAGAGAAATTGTTCCACTGCGGTGAGAGCTCCAAATCCCAATAGATAAAGCTCATTTTTGGGAGTTTATAGAGTATTTGCATGAAATCAAGTAATAAACACGATTACCTAGTTCATGATATTAGAAATATAAAATATGAATGAAATATACCTCAAACTATGTAACATAAGAAAAGAATTGTGACGAAAATAGTATGATACAATATTAGAGATCAATCTCACACATTATTTACATACTAATTTGAGTCCAAATACAGCTTTAGATCAGGTTCATCATGTATACATAGAAGGTTCAAAGAAGATTTAAAAGCCAAACAAAAAACTGGAAGAATTAAAGAACTTACGGCTTGAGAGTGAAGCTTTGAGAGCAGATTAACACCACCTCTCATGAGTTAGGTTATCCAATAACATCCATGCTTAATATTCAAGAAAAAAAATCACAAAATGTTCTTTGCATAAAACAATAACGACATTTACTAATTAATAAAGACATGGAGTCTGCAGTCTCGAGAGAAATTGTTCCACTGCGGTGAACAATTTCTAATTAAAAAACTGAACCCCATTATTACCGCTCCTGCTTCAACACAATCAATGGAACAAAAAATACGAAAAATCCTCACCAAACAACACACCAAACGATTGACTGCATACCTTAACACAAATCCATGCCGGAAAGAATATTCTTGTTTTATTAATTTAATATAATTATTATGTTGATGCCGATGATGATGATGAAGAGAAAAAGCTGATGAATTTATAATAACATAGTTAATAGTTATGATGAATTTAGGTTGATGAATTTAACATAATAGTTTGATTGCTTTTGTGTATTCTTGAGAAGCTGCAGAACATATATATAAATAATATATTACAAAATATTATCTTAATATTATCTAAGAATGGCTGAGTTGGTAAAATATATCGTAGATGAATGATTATATAATTATTTTGGGATTTAATAAATTATGGTACATTAATACCATAATAATCAAAATAGCATGGTTGGCTGAGTGCCTGAGTTGGTATATTAAAGATCACGCAAATCTTAATTAAACATAATAAAAAGTCCAATTGTATATTTATCCATATTTAAAATGACGGCTATATTACTTAATTAAAAATTACCTAATTAATACACTATACGAAACGAAACGACGTCGTTTATTCCACACACTTTTTGAATCGAATAACTATTCTAGTTCCCTTTAGGGATGAGAGGTTACACATGTAGTTTTGATACTAATTGAATGACTTGTCTTTTCCATTAAAAATTGTTCTCATATTTTGAATGATTTGTTAAGTGTTTATTCATTAATTTTTGAACTTGTACCGATATTGCCTTTGTAAATGGTACTATTATTAAAATCTTTAAATAACATCTAAAAGTTACTCTAAAAATATATACTTTTAAATCACAAAACAATTGAAAATAAATGAGAGGCGAACTAGAGCTTTTAACGATATAATTTACAAAATCAATGATGGTTTAGGCACTGTCCAATTCATCTTATTCAATCAGCAATCAGCACCAATCTACACATTTAAAAAACTCATAGACATATGAATATTTGACAAGGAATTTAGTGATTCATTGATTTTATTTTGTTTTCTCAACAGATTCATTTTTTAAAACAAATCTAGTTGATGAAATAAATACAATATTATTGGGATGAGAAAGTCTTGAGTGAGATCAGTTCTTTTGGAGACCAATGGTCAAGAGAATGAACATTTAATGTTTTTGCTTGATCTTTTAGTTATTTTGATTGATTTTTCAGTCAGTTCTCTTGAGCATTCCTTTGTTACCTTGATTTTTCAATTAATTTGATTTTTCATCCACTTTACTTGATCTTGTAGTTAATTTCCTTGATCATTCCTAATGATGGGTACATTATTGTTATTTCGTACAAATTCACATCGAACCTCAATCTCGAGTCGGTCTATTTAAAACAACCGAGATCTGACGACACCAACAAGCTAAAATCTAATAGCGGCGGCGGAGTTGAAACTCACCAACAGTAATTTCAATCGATAACAGTCTCTTTTAATACTTGTTATTTGTAGAGTATTCGAATTTGTGAGTAATGGTGGATAGAATCGGAATATGCCGGCAGAAGGAACCCTTGCCCTCGAGGTGGTTTAAAGGGCTTTAAAGGCACTTTCAGACGCAGGAATTGGCCCCTCTGAAAGACAACAACCAACCCCTGAAGTTGCAAAGGACAAAAGTGAATTTAGCCCTTTTCTTAATCAAATTCATTTCTTCTTCAATGAGTTATTGCTTGCATTTTTAAATGTAGTCACTGATCTTTTAGTACACTAGTACTATTTATTCATTGATTTGATGTTGTTTAATTTAACTCCAAGTCACTGATCTTACCTTTAATGATTGATGAGTCTAGAATAAGGATTTGTTACAGTGGAACATATCATTTGAGATCTTTTATTTATATGATCAATAAAATAACTTTAAAAATATTATTATGTAAAAAATAAAGAAACTTATGACATATGGGTAGCTAGATCAAAAAATTATTATACATGTATTATTAATATAACCACTTAATTGTAATATAAAAGGTAACTGAAAAATACTCTCATCATGTAATTGTAATTGAAATATACTCTTATTATGTTGGTGCTCCGGTGCTCCCTAGATATCCTAGATTGGCATACATATGAGATTAGGGTATAAATGAACTAACCGTTTGTAAGAAACTCATGAACAATTCAACAAAAATTCAATTGAAGCTCAAGTTAATTAGACGAATATGAATCTAGCTTAATTAGTAATGGAGCTCGAGTTGAACATCCTAATTATTGTTCGAACGATTCATCGACCTCTCATATAATTAGAAAATACTACTAGAATTTAACTAAGCTAAACGAACCGAGTTCATTCAAACGATTTGATTTAGCTTAAAATTCATCACATATATCAAGCTTTTGAATTGATTTTTTTTTTTTTTGAATTTTGAAACAAGGTCGAGCTCACATAATATATTATTTTCGAATTTGACCTCTAGATTAGGCCATATATCTAGGGATATAACGATCCAACATTCCAACTAAACCTAACATCAAATTGGATCGATTCACATATTAATCCATCCTATAATTTCCAAATCAACGATCATCATACACATTGTTTTACAGTTTTCTCGGATCATCTTGTATTGTCGTTATTGCCAACTAATGCCCCCATGACAAGAAGATTTACACCCAGCTATTTCAGTTATATGTCGACACTCTTGATATAATTCTATTTTTATTATCAAATCCAAAATATCTACGTAACAAATACACATAATTCAAACCGATTCCCACGATGAGGAGAAAGGACCAAAGCAGCAAAATTTCCCAGCTTTCCAGAAACCAAGGTTAAAAAACATTATCCAATATCCATTACTCGCGATCTAGGGCCCACATTGGCCCATAGCTGAGTCCACATTAATTAGGTTTAAGTAAGATCATTAAAAAACAATACAGTTGTCCAATTTCATCGCAAGAATTTTCATGGGTCACCATCAAAAGTAGTGCAACCCAGAAACTAGTGCCACGTCAACCTCATCCATAATCACAGTGAGTAGCGTAGGGCAGGGCGCCGGAAATTATCCCCTGCAGCGGCTCCACACCGGATCTCGGTGGACTCCGCCTCTAATTCCGTGACACCGGTGATAAACCAATTAGCCAGATTGATTATTCTATTTGGCAAATCGGACAGCATTTCTGTATTTGGTAAAGATCATATGATTCATTTCGATAGTTAGTGACCATACAAAATTGGTAAGGCATAAACAAATACAAGCACGTATATAAAGTTCACCCTTCAAGATAGATCCAATTCAAATCAATGAAACTCAGTTCAAATGAATATAGTTGTTCTGGAGTACTAAAATTAAATTGAATTTTACTAGAATTAAACATATTTGTATTAAGTTATACTGTTTTTTTTTATTCCGAGCTTGAAAAATCATGAATATTACACTATTTCATATGGTAGTACAAAAAATATATCAAACTAAATTAAGAAAAGGTTTCAATTTATAATGTTATAATGGATATTAGTAACTTTACAAATTCTCAATTGAGACCTATCTCAATCGCTCTCATTGAATAATCATGCTTAATAACTAAAAGATCAGACTTGAATTTGAGAAAGTCAGACATAAAAGTGATCGTAGATCAGAAATGAATGATCATGGTTAATATGTAAAAAATAATGATTGAGAATGAAATATCAAGAGTGGTATTATATGAGACTTTCCCAAGTAACTTAGCTTGAATCCCGATTTTCCCTAACCATTATATTTTTAATTCTGAAACAATCTACAACACTTTCAGTGAATATTTGATGTTATCACTTTCAGGTATATATCATCATGCGAGGAGTCTCTATTAAAATAAAACTTAAAATACTCCATAAATTTAAGTATTAACATAATTCATAATTCAATGGCAGATGATAATCATGCAATCATATTTCATCAAAACTAATCTGAATTTGGTTAAACCAGAAAACATCCAAATAAGCTGGTAAGCTGGAAAAATAGCCCCTTTTTGGAAAGAAATGAATTCGAGCGGACACAATTACACTTGTTTTTGTACTGCTCTTGTCTAAATTGTTAGTTCATGTCAAAACGATTTGCTACGATGAAATACTCGTTCAAAACATATTAGTATTATAATTTATTATTATAACCTGGGAATAATTTTTTAGTACTACTCTCTCCGTACCAGCTGGATGTGCACAGCTGACTTTTCACGGTCTTCAATACACGTGTTTGACCGCTAATATCTTTAACTACGTATATTATAAATATATGAAAATTTGATATTAATAAACTACATATTATGACGATTCCAACTATATTAGATACAATAATATTTTTATTTATAGTTGACTGAAAAAAAGTCTCATGTGCAGAAACAGCTGGTCCAGAGGGAGTACTAGATTATGTTATCTTATGTTCAAGATAAACAAATCATTAATCAGCATGTATCTTCACCAAACCCCATGAGCCATGGGGCAAGTTCTATCTTAATACAAATCTTCTTTTAATTATGTGACTACTTTATTTTTTAATGATCACGAAGAATTAATAAAATAAAAGGTAGTAGAAGTACGAGATTTTCTTGCACATTAGGACAAAATTATCTTTTATTAAAAAGTAGAAATAAAACAATTAGAGCCCTAATTAATCTGCCGTCGCCCGTCAGTGATGGTAACCAAAAAAATAAACTCAATCTTTTGATCATTTCCAAAATTCACATCCACTGCCGGATCATCAGCACGTGAAATCTCGACCATTTCCGCCGACTTTGCCACGACGTCCATTTGCCGCGTACACCAAACGACGTCGCATCATCAGCTAGGAATCAGTGGATCACCTTGTACAAACGGCCGTTACCCGAGCTGACAACGAACCCGACGGCACGGCATTTAACGGCGTGGTTCTGGTTTAAAGCCGTCGAGCTGGGGAAGACCGCCGCCGCCGACGCCGGAAAAATGTTGGTGGTGCGTTTGTAAGAACCGAACCACTTGTTCTGCATGTAGCGGTGCTTCCTCCACGGCGGAAGGTGGAGGTCCCGGCTCTTCAGTGACCGGCGCGCGGCGTCGCTCATCACCCTCAGAATCTGCTTCAGCTCCTCGCTCTTCCCGACGAAAACCCTAGGCACACCCTGCGCCGCGTGCTGGTACATCGCCGTCGGCCGAGCGATCTCAAACTCCCGGCCGAAATCGAGTTCGACGAAGTACCTGGTGACTCTGTTGCCGGACTCCGCCCTGAGCACATCGACGAACTCGTAGTTCCCGGCGGTGAGTCCGCCGGAGCCTTCCCACGTGGTCTTGCAAACGGCAGCATTGTACCCAAGGTTCCTCAGAAACGCCATCACGCTCCGCCGCACCTGCGCCGGCGCCACCGACGGGGTACCGAACACCTCCACCGCCTTGCTCACATTCCCATACAACACATTCCGAAACAAATCACCATCACCGCCAAAGTTAAAATTAAACACCACCGGCTTGACCCAGTCCTCCACGTCGCCGCCGTCAACAGACGGATCGCGCTCGGAATCGGAGTCGTCGCAGTTATTCACAGACGACTCCGCCCCGGCGTCATCGACGAGGAAGCCGTTGACGAGATCGGACAAGCTCGGGGAAGCGGCACAGTCGTCGTCGTGGTGGCGGCTGTGTTCGCTGCCGCTGCTGGCGTCGTCGGGGATGACCCGATCAATGAACCGTCTCATCCTGGCGAAGCCGGACCCTGTTGCAGACATTTTCAGGTTGAAGAAGATGGAGAAGAAGAAGGGGGATTTGGAGGAAAATGTGGTGTGGCGGAGGGGTATATAAAGTGGGGGGGGGTATAAATAATAATAATGATAGAAGGGGAATTTAGAGTGGGAATATGCTGATTATTTGAGGATAAAGATTGGTTTAAAAAGGGATAATCCGGTTTATGGGTGTGTAGCTTCTGGGTATTTTTAAAGGGCGGGGACACGTAAGGGGGGTACTATATGTATATGGAGGATCAGGATATGCTTTTGTTGTTTGGGTGCGGTAAAGGTAAAGGTAAAATGGTAAAAGGGATATGCATCAGGATTGTTCTGATTCCTTTTCTGCACCTTTACCCCCTCACAATCAATGATTTTTAATGCGCTGTTATGTAACACTATTGTTTTGGCAATTCATTTGTGGTTTTATGGATTGACATGTGGAAATTCGTTGAATTTTATGCGTTTATTTTGCTCCTTATTTTCCATAATATGTTTGTAAGCACAAAATTATATTATAGCCCGTTACTTTGATATTCCTAACTTCATCACTGTTCAGGTCAAGTATAATAAAACCGTTGTTCCGTCATAACTTTTATGTACTAGAAATGAATGTTATAATTCGATGTTCTAACATCCATAGAACTAGCTAAAACCATGGATGGTTTCAGTTACCGGTTTGCGTTAGCAAGTTGGTACGGTGATGCCAAATGATCGTCAGTGTAAGGATGATCAGTTGTTGAGATATTTGTCATATTTTGCAAGAGTTATTGAATTGTGGGTCGAATATTCATGAGTTGTGGAGATAATTTTCCTATAACTAGTAAATGTAACGTTGCATTCTGTGAATGATGATGTACTAACAAAGTTGTCAAGTTGTACACTGAAAAATAAGTGCAATTTCGCAGTTTGATGGTTTTAGAGTTTACTCTAGTTACATAGTATCTAACAATTAAGATTTTTAAAATTTGAACAGAATCACCGTTAATGATATTTTGAATCAATGCAATTTCATATAAAAAAACATGTATCAAAATAATTATATAATCATTTTTATACTAAATATACAGGATATAATATAATCCATACATGATTGCAAATAGTAGGCTGGTTGTTTTCCCCCTTAATTATGGGAAAAGAAGAGTTCCCATTTGTGTATAAAGTGTGCGTCTCATATAGGATTGTACTAATTGATATAAAGTGGAAATGTTGATCTTATCATTTTCATGTTCGATCATTATCTGCTTTGTGTTGATCTTCTTCTCACTTTCAAAATATGATCTTTTATTTATTAAGAATGATCATTCAGTGTATTAGTGAGTATTACTGTTGATATTCTCAATTTCATGTATGATCATTACATGTTCTGTGTTGATTTTCTCACTTTTCAGTATGATCTTTTATATATTACCTTTTGTGATCAATTGAAAATTTGTACATCATAAAATATTTGTATGTTAATAAAAATATTAATACGAGTGATTTAATTCATTTTACAGTTAATAACTAAAATCTAAATTTATTGATCAAATGCAAGTTTATAAATGGTGTTCTTAGCGGAACTGTGCGAGTATAAAATTAAAAAAATGTTCAGCCTCGATCTGCATTATTACTTCTTTTGAAAGGATAAGAAAACAGCTTCTGTTAGCTCAAAATTAACTTTTGTTTATAAAAATATGTTGTATTTTAGCATTTTATCAAGATGTACAAATTATTGGGCTATAGACAAAGTAACTTATAATCTTGCTAAACACCTCCCATAGAATTTTCTTTGTTCAGAAAAATATAGAGATATATTCCCGAATTCTTTGTTAAGTGTTCTATGAATTTTTATAAAGTCCTTTGGAATCTCTTGCGCTAACTTTATAATTGTGTTGGCCTCCTCAAACTATCTATTTTATGTTTAAGAGTAACTTGAATAGATAAAAATATCCTAAATATCGAGCTTGATATATGGGATAAAAATTAACTCTACCAAACATATTATTTCGTTAAAATTTTATAGGTTTATACAAAAATCTGCAAAGCAACAAAATTTTGATTCTCACTTATTGATTTTGTGATTCACGGTAGTTTTCAACTTTTCATCGAAAATAAACGTTTCTATATTACCCACACATATTTCCATGTCGAGTTACAGTTACTTGTATTAGTGTTTCCAAATTTTGGTGGTAATAAATTTAAATGTACAAATTAAATAAGTGAATGATTAACTATTTTGTTTAGAGGACGTCTTCTTTAGAACGGCGATAGTTGAGATAGATGGTAAATATGGAACTTGTCACTTTTCTGCATGGACATGTCATTACATTACATATCATGGATTGATCTTCTCACTTATAAAATTTGGTGTTTTACATACTAAGTATGATTATTCACTTTTTACTATTAATCTTCATATTATTACCAGTTTTATATTGATTTTCTCAATTGCAAATTTAATATTTATATATTAAATTTTTGTGTCAATTGAAAATTTGAGGACTATGTTATTTTGTAGATGACACCTAAATAATTAGGGTGAGTGGTGATACTTGAAAGAGCCACGTCATAGGGGGTCTTGTGGAAAAGGAGGTTAAACACAAGCTAGTCACGTGGATGGCAGCATCCTTGGGAAAGGTAGATGGCGTGAATCATGATGATGATGTGGCGCCAAATTTTGAGTCAAATTGTGCGGATTAATTAATGCTAAATCGCACTTAATAATTAATTATTTGTCAAAAAGCAACTTCAAATGTTGAGTTTAAAAAAACTGTTAAAAAATAAATTTTACTCTATTAACCTGCCAATGCCATATGATTTTAACGAGTAAAATCTGCGTTACCTTCATTTTTTAATATGAAAGTTCATTTTTTATAGTAATAACATCAATTTAAGTTGTGCAATTTTTGAGAAATTTTATATTTGGCCGCAATTTAGTCCATGAATCTTAGTATAAAAATACCACACAAGATTATTAGATATGAATATATATAATATTAATTTGTTCGAGTTCAATTGATTGAATTTTTATTATTATTTACAGACTAGTTGTTATTTACCTATTATTGAATATTGTGTTTAATGTTATTTTTTATAAGTTATTCCAGTTATAATCCCCTCTAAGATATTTGAACAACCATCCAACTATTTATTTTTGATTTGTAAGTAACTTAAAAATAAACATTTTAGATACCGATTAGAGGTGCTACATGTAAAATTTATACAGCCAGTGTCATTTCAGGAGTACATGAGAACTTATTTGTGTGTACCATCCATCACACTTTTCTCTATTTGAGAAGTTGCATTCTAGTTACCATCTTAGCTTTACGGTTACACTTACACCTCTTGTTAGTAATTATATTATCCTGCATTATCAAGATTGAAATAAAATAACATCATAAGACTGTAGGTAACACGGCCTCATATGAGACCATGTCGTAAAGTGACTTCATGTAAGACTGCCTCATATAAGATCATGTACTATAGTAAATAGATGTTAATAATTTATTATTAAAAAAAGGTAAATTATTAATATCATAAAGCTCTACTACTTTCATATTTTATTGAGTTAAACAATTAGAGAATTAGGGAGTGTCTTCTGTATGTCGGTTCTAATTGAAACAGGTGACAAATGTTAATCTTCTCACTTTCATACCTAATAATTACTCGTTCTGTGTTGATATTTTGAAAGTATATATTATTGTTGTTGTTATCACTTTTACACCGGTAATTATCTATTATATGTTAATTTTATCACTTTCAAGTATGATTTTTTACCTATGAAGTAAAACTTGTAAAGCCAATGCTTGTAAGTTGTAACCCTATACTGTACCTTAAACTAAAACAGCACCATTAAAATAAAATCAAGCATTCAAAGGATTAATGCGGGAGAAAATGTGGATGGATGAGAATAGAAAGTGCATTTACGTGGCGTGCGTTTGTCGATTGGCTCTTCGAAAATGGAAAAGGCTAAACCAAAGAATTAGGGCAGATTTTCTGGCTGTGTGATTATATTCCACAGAAACAATATTGCGATAAATATGGTGCCTACTTGCTTTCCCATGCCAGACTAGCAAGGTCATTTTACAAAGGCCATGATTATATGGCTTGGGCGACAAGTAATAGCTGTGACCTAATTTCACTTCTTGTTTTCTGCTTAGTATATATATATATATATATATATATATATATATGATAATTGTTTAGTACTTAAATTAATTTAAACTCTATTAACATACTAGTATGTGACAATCTAATACTATTATTTGTAAAACGTGTTGCAAAATAAGTGGGACAAATGTTGATTTTGATCCCGTACGAATGTCGAATGATATGGTCCTTGTTTCCTTGATCACATGATTGGAAATTCAACCACTATTTTCTTTGATCAATTGTCTACTTCAAATGTCACATTTTTATTCTCAAACGTTTCTAATTACCATGTGTATGAATATGTGTAGCATTTGGGATGGGTAAACGACTACACGTCAACGATTTCAAAATGGACACATTAGATGAAGAGGACCACTCTCAAATTTTCTTTCAATTTCTCCAACACAAATTGAATCAATAATAATGATGTTGATTCGAACTGAGCTCCCTCGTGACACTAAGGGCTGTTTACCAGAGCTTATCTGTAGATCAGTTCAGTTCAATTCAATTTAGTTCAGTTCAATTTAGTTCAGTTTAGTTCAGTGAAAATGTAATTTAATTAGATTCAGGTTAATTCAGTCATGCTGATTCCATTTTTCAAAACAACATTTTTTACTTCAGTTTAATTCAGTTCAGTTCAGTATATCAAGAAATAAGCTCTAGCAAACAGGGCCTAACTCTCATAAAATTGTCCGTTCAATAAATTTTTCAAAGAGGAAATTTTGTTTTTTTTGCCTCTCTCAATTCGCTTCCCACTACTACTGTTAGGGTTAAATTCATCCAACTATGACACATCATCCTTCCGCTAAGCCAATCGCCTTTCATTTGGCCTCCAATAAAGCTTGTCTTGTCATCAACCCAGGGGTGAAACATGAGGGTAGCTCAGGGTGGCTCGGCCAGGCGGCCACCTCCAAAAATTAAAAATTGTATTTTATACATTTGTAATTTTTATAAAAAATAAAAATTTCATTTTATACCCTTGTAGTTTTTAATATATTAAAATTTAATCCTATAATTTTACTCTTTTTCTATTATGGTTCCTCTTAATTTTAATTTCTGGGTCAGGCGCCCATGCATCAACCACTACTTTGACTCCAATTTTATTGTGTATTTTCACTTTTTTATAAGTTAGATTCACCATCAATTAAGTATTAATAGGTTTTATATTATGAGGTTGGATATATTTTCAGACTTTATAATCAGCTAGAAACAATCAACCCGCTAACCTAAAAATTACTAATTTATTAACCCGACCTAATCTTTAGTAACTGAAAGATTAGATAAAGTCTATAGTCGAATCAGAGTCTATCAAATATCTAGAACTGAATTGAGTTTGTTCAATATCCCGATAGTAAATGCCTATCTCACCTAGTTCATAGCTTAGAATTGTTACTCCCATTATCTCTGTACAAATTGTATAATGTAACTTTTATGTTGTTGCTAAAACACAATCTTTATAGTATTAAAACACGCCCTGGTACCGTGCAAATTTGTATATGTAGACACTATTTTAGGGTAAGTTTACACTATTCTAAAACGTGTTTAAGTAAAATACGAAGTGTGATTTAACAATTATAGATTTTTATCCAAACAATCCTTGTACGTATAGGTTCTTATCTTTTGTACGTATATATTCTTATCCAAACAAGATAAAATAACTCACAAGTCACATATACGCCCATATATATTCTTGATATACAAACACGCAGGGGCGGAACATGGGGGTGACCCAGGGTGGCCTGGCCACCCCCAAAAAATTTAAAATTGCATTTTATACCTTTGTAAATTGTTTTAAAAAATAAAAATTACATTTTATACCCTTGTAATTTTTAATATATTTAAATATAGTGCTATAATTTTACTTTTATTTTATTATGGCCCTCCTCGACTTTAATTTCTGGGTCCGCCTCTGCATACACGTACACCTTTTACAATAGATGATGGTCAAATTATCCTAACTTATATATGAGGTCTTTATCCTATATTAGAAGGACCACATTTACCTTGAAAGAAAGGGAATGTTAAGGGTATAAAAAACGAGTCCGTCATTTCTTATTTATTATAAATAAGCCTTAAGAACTTTTGCAATTTCTATGAATATATAAGTATAACCACTTGTATCAAAAACTAAATGGAAAAACTAAAATATCTTTGTAACAGGATAACTGGGGTTTTGTTTTCTGCACTAAGATAGTCAATAAAATTGTCAATGTCGCGTGAAAGAAACCGTAGTGGTATTTGTATCTTAACTTGTTAAAATATTATATGGCAGATGAAATATTGTTCCAGTTTCAAGGTTCTCCATTCGTTCTTATCATCAGAGTATTAATTATTATTTAATTATTGATGATAGATAATGCGCGTATCTTTAGAAATTAAAACGGATTATGGGAAGAGATTTGGGTTTTTGACTGATTCGAGATCAGAGCCTGAACATTAAAATCAAAATATGAGAGAGTGTTGGGTGAGACTGACATTGTGAAGACCAAAGGCTAAACAATCCGTTTGATTGTTTTTCAGTCAGTTTCCTTGATCCTTCCTTCTTCTTTTTTCGGTCAGTTTCCTTGATCCTTCATTTTTTAACGACAATTTTAACCGATAACGGTCTCTTATCGGATTTGGTCTCTGTAAAGAGAGGTTTCAAATAAGAATTAGTATTAGGCCCTGTTTAACAGAGCTTATCTGTAGATCAGTTCAGTTCAGTTCAGTTCAGTTCAGTTCAGTTCAGTTCAGTTCAGTTCAGTTCAGTTCAGCTCAGTTCAGTTCAGTTCATTTCAGTTCAGTGAAAATGCAATTTGATGAAATTCAGGTTAATTCAGTCATGCTGATTCTATTTTTCAATACATCAATTTTCACTTCAGTTCAGTTCAATTCAGTTCAGTTCAGTACATCAAGAAATAAGCTCTAGTAAACAGGGCAAGGATATCCAACCTTTTCTATTTGTAAATTAATGTACTGAAAAATATAATCTTTCTGTACAGATCAGGACAGGGAAATATATCTTAATTTATTGAAATTTTGATACAAGTTAAAAGGTGTTCATATTCAACCGAAAGATTGAATAATTTCTCGGAATTTAAAAATAAGCTTCAGTAAAAAAATTGCAAAAATTAAATAATTGCAGAAAAAATAGCATATTATAATTGTTTTTAGCAGTGAAAGAAACTCCAGAAGGATAATAGTACAGTGCTCAATTACGTTAAAATCAAAGATCCGCTGCAACTTGGTGCTAAGAATTAAGTAACCCAAACATTGGAAAAAACCCATCCCCTCAACAACCTCCATTGTATCACTTGCTTACTCGGCCACCTGCTCTGCTTTCTTGCCAAGAGCAGCAGACAGATCTGGGAATTCCTTGAGGTTTTCTGTAACTGGAACTCTAGCTTGTGTCTGAACCTTGCTGCTTCCATTTCGAGAATCACCACCCTCACGGCGGCCCTGCTGCTTGAACTCTCCCCCCTCACGGCGGCCCTGCTGCTTGAACTCTCCCCCCTCACGGCGGCCCTGCTGCTTGAACTCTCCCCCCTCACGGCGGCCTTGCTGCTGGAACTCACCACCCTCACGGCGGCCCCGCGGCTGGAACTCACCACCCTCACGGCGGCCCCGCGGCTGGAACTCACCACCATTGCGTCGGCCCTGCTCATCACGGCGGCCTTGCGGGCGGTGGACAGGTGCAGAATACAAACCAATCATTAGCTCTCCAGCCAGTTCAGCCTTTTTGTCAACCTTCTCGGCCGTTTCAACCTTAACTTCCTTCTTTGGTTTATCTTTCACAGAAGCTGGAAGTTTACTGATACAGAAGTCCATCACCTCCTCATTCTTGTCCTTCTTCCCAACAAGCTTCATTGTCTCGAAAGCCTTCGCTCTTCTTTTCTCAGCCTCCTTGGCTTCCTCAGACATTTCCTCAGCCTTCTTTGGCTTCTTCTCCATCTGGAGCTTCTCATACTCTTCAAGAGTCATTTGCTGCTCAGTAAACAAATTTCAAATCCATCAAAATTTATTACAAGCTAGAAACAAGACCAATATTGTGTGTGCGTAATCTAATAGTAGTTACCTTTGCTTCCTCCTCCTCCTTCTTCTTCTCCTCCTCCACTCTCTTCTCCTCCTCCTCCTCAAACTTCTTCTCCTCCCTTTTCTTCTTCGACTCCTCTCGTTTCTTCTTACGATCCTCGGCTGAGGCAGCAACTTCCTCAAGCTCCTCAGCAGCTGGAGCAGGAACATCCTCAGTTGAGGGAGCTGGAGCAGCAACTTCCTCAATTGGTTTCGGTGCCTCAACACTGTCAAAAGGGATAGGGAATTGTTACAACCAGTTCCTTAAAATCACAGCTACTAATTAGAACCATGATCAGCAGAAGAAACAAGTTGAAACCATGCTTACCTATCCACATTAGCAGACACTTCACCATTAGTCACAGACACTTCAGGCCTGCTCTCGCGGCTCTCTGGCCTTGAAGACGATACAGATTGGCCAGCATCAGAACCCTTCTTCTTGTGCGTAATACGAGTACACCACCCATCCTCATCAACAATCATCTTCTCAGCCTTCTCTTTTTCTTGAGCACCATCACTGCCCCTAGGGGGCTGCTGATAAGCACGACCGTCATACCTCCTATTCTGGTTATCCACCAGATTGGCGTTCTGGTTATCCCCTCTAGGCTTCTGCTGATAAACACGGCCGTTGTTGGCCTGCTGATGACCATTGTCCCGGAACTGCTTCTGCTGATAAACACGGCCATTGTTAGCCTGCTGATTACCATTGTTCTGGAACTTCCTCTGCTGCTGAGCACCAGAGCCATTGTTATCCCCTGATCCCTTGACCACATCAGAGGGAGTGCTATCAGCCTCCTTCTTTTGCCAGATTTTTGAAGCTACCATACTTCCTGTTTTATACAACCAAAAAAACCACGTTCAGAATCACAATCTCGATTGTGACGATAGATAAATTAATCCACATTATTATCAACAATAATCACACAATCAACAAGATTAGAAACAAAAAAAAAAAACATGATTATACCCTTAATTAGCACCGAATTCACCAACAACTAGATACTGTAGAATTAATGACAACCAAACCAAGAAACTCATAACAACGAACAACGGTTACAATTAATCGCTCAACCGCATCAAGTTTACAGTAAACCCTAGCGCCGCCGCCTAAAACCCTAGGTACTAAAACAGAAAAATCGAAAGAATTACGGCTAAATATTCAACAACTCGGTTCAATTACCATATTCGCGCGGCTGTTTCTTGGCCGGCTTCTGAACCTTCGCCGGAGCTTCTCCCTTTGACTGCGCCGTCTCCTGAGACACCAGCTTCTCTTTCTTGGCCGCCGTCTTGGACCGCGGCGGCGAGGAGGGGATGGAAAGCTCCGAGTCCGAGACCTCTTCGCCGTATTGCTCCAGGGCAGCAAACGAATTGCTGAATCCCTCCATTGTTAGCGAATCAACAAGCTTAGATTCGCATAAAATTCGAACAATTTGATGAACAAATCTCAACTCTACGCTGTATGAGTCTCTCTCTGTAAAACCCCGGCCTGTGTCTCGTTATATATACCAGGGCAAACGGGATTCCATACCAATTCTATTTAAAATAAACTTTCCGAAATCTAAATAAACCAAAAAAAGGAAATTAATTTGGTATATTAAGATTGAATTTAAAAGGAATTTTATTTACTCAAAAACAAAGGAAAAGTTAAACTAAAAAAAAAAATTGAGTTGAATAATTCGAGCAAAATTAATAATGGAAATTGAAAATATAAATGGAAGCGGGAAGAAATTAAAAAAGGAAAATGCATAGGGTTTGTTTGACGGGCCGTTATGGGCCTTTGGAAAAAGATTGCTGTCTTGAGCTCCAAGAAAAAGAAGACGGGTTAGAAAAGGAATTTTTTAAAGTCGGATGGATTTTAAATTTTTTTGTTGGTAAGAAATAAATTACAAATTTTATTTTAAAAACTCCTTAGAGCATCTCTAATGCTAAGAAGGTCATGAGTGAAATCCGCTTCCATTTGTCAACTTTTGATTGAGCGTCAATATGATGTAGATTTGAAAGATGTGCTTTCAAAATTTTGCTCTCCAATGTACAAGGGTCCGTTTTTACAATATTAATGTGAAACGGAAAGTAAAAATAAAATTTAGTAAGCAAATTAATTGCAATATTATATGTAAAAAGGAAAGTGAACACAAATTTGGTAAACAAACTAATCGACGCCTTCAACATAAGTGTCAATATATTGAAGGTCTATTTGACATCTTCACTACACATGTGCATCCACGTCAAACTGACATCTTAATTGATGCTTGCATTGGAGATAAATTTTAATATCTTGTAACCATCAATCATATGTGTCAATCAACATTTTCAATATTGAAAGTTGCATTGGAGATGCTCTTATGTATGTGGCCCTGTTTACCAGAACTTATCTGTAGATCAGTTCAGTTCAATTCAGTTCAATTCAGTTCAGTTCAGTTCAATTCAGTTCAGTTCAGTTCAGTGAAAATACAATTTGATGAAATTCAGGTTAATTCAGTCATGCTGATTCCATTTTTCAATACATCAATTTTCACTTCAGTTCAGTTCAGTTCAATTCAATTCAGTTCAGTTCAGTACATCAAGAAATAACCTCTAGTAAACCGGGCCTGTATATTGGTTTCTAGAATCTTCTATCTCCTTCGAGAATTCTCTAGTTTACTCTTTTCCATTCTAATATCCTCATCTGTCATAGATTTTATTTTTGAAGGAACTGTCATATATTACTACAACGGGCTTGTTCAAATTTTGTAAGAGTCCAAAGTGGGCCAAAGTATGCGAAATATGGCCCATCAAGTCCATTGTGATTGCTTCACTTTATTTATCAAATTTTGATATATTTGAAGAAAATTTATATAGGGGGGTTACAATTTATCCCTAAAGGGAACTTGAAAAGTTATTCACTTCAAAAAGTGTGTGGAATAAACGACGTCGTTTCGTATTGCAGTCAACTTAAATATGGTAGTAATTATAAAAAATCACGTTGGATTAAATATGGATTATATACTTACATAATTAGGGCAACAAATTGGGATATAATACACACAAATTTATATTTAAAAATCACGGCATAAATTGGACTAAATATGTATTAATTATGTATGTACAAAATTTAGTATATTTTATACAAGTTTAGTATATTTTATATTGTTATGGTATTTATGATACAAAATATTTTCTAAACATTTTAAAATGATTAAAAGTTTATTCAAAATTAGTAAGTTGGTATAGGAGCGAGCAAAATTTTAGTAATTTTGTATAGCTGCCATGTAAATAATTAGCATGCCATATTTAATTAATATGTAATATTGAGCACATATTTTATAATTTTGTATAGCTGCCATGTAAATAATTAGCATGCCATATTTAATTAATATGCATATTGATTGTAATCACCCACAATGTGGATGATTATATTAATGAACATGAAACATACCCCTTGCGATGAAGATGAAGTAAAAAATCCTATGATCCCGGGACAAATAATTTCGATACTCTTGGTGCTCCTTATTCTTGATGCCTTCTTTTTCTCCGGGTGAGTTGATGGTATGACATTTAGATCTATATTGTTCTTATTAAATACTACTGTCATATGTAGGAGCAAAATTCTAATGTCAATACACGTGATTTCTAATTTCTATTATTTATTTTCCTTATTAGTCTTTATGGTTCAAGAGCTTAGGGATGGCTTGTGTTTAATTTTTTGTTTTATAATTTTTTTTATTGTCTAATAAGCACTTTGTCTATGTCTATCAAAACAATTTCTTGGTGCTAGGAGCTTATCAGAAGGGTATTGACATTGTACTCCATAATTTATGCTAAAAGGTGTTCAATTTGTAAGCTTCTAAGATGTTCAATCTGCACAATAAGGAAGTAAAAGTGACCTCCTTTACTTCAGGTGATGCTTAGAGTTCATTGTTTAGAATTTCATTTGTAACAAGTTTTGGGTTGGGTTGGATTCAATGTTGTGAAGCATAATTGTTTAGAATTTCATCCGTAATTAAAGTTCATTTTTCTGTTCTGTGCAATATGAAGGTGTTCATAATTGTTTTGTGATTCCTTTCTTTATTATTAGCAATTAAGCAGATTTTGTATTCTAAATTTGGTGAAATTAAATATTTTCATGTTTTGTTATGTTTGAGTATATTATTATTATTGTTTTGCGAAAACCGATTCTTTGTTGGCATTATATATTTTTATATTTTTGTGCTTGTGTTTGATGTTGGTATGGATTCTTTCTACTAAATTTTGTTTTTGAATTTTTCTTGATATAGGCCCCGTTTGGTGACGAGAGTTTTGAAGAGCGTTTAGCTTTTTGGGTTAAATATGGATAGTTGACTTGTCAAACAGCTCTTTCTAGTGTTTGGTGAGGAGAGTTTTCTAATTAGCTTTTTTGGTGAAACCTCTGATTTCTGAAACGCTAGAAAGAGCAGCGTTTGTAAAAAGTTAATCAAAGAAATATTACAAAATATCTTTTATATCCTTATCCCTCACAAATTTCCTTTTCAAATTCATTAAAGCTAATTAGAAAATCTTTTATATACGTAAATAATAACCTTTTAGTAAATTTAAGGTACACATCATATTTGCGTACGTACATTTTAAGGTTTTTTACATTATTTTTAATTTATTTTTGAAGTATATTACACATATTTTAAATATATAAAAAATAAATTTCAAGTATTTTAATTCAAAAAATGTTTTTTTAAAATAGATGTAGATATATTAATAAAGAATAATAATTCAAATAATAAACATCATAAAAATAAATGAACATATAGTGATAACAATTTTCGATAAACAAATAACACACTACAAAAAAAAATTGTACTAATGTCTATTTCAGTCATTTAACGTAGTGAAACAGCTATCAGCTAATTGTTATTTGCCAAACACTCATATACAAACCGCTAGTCAAACCCCTAATCAAAACAGCTAATAAAATCCGCTAACAGCTAACAACTAATAAAATTCGCTAACAGCTAACAGCTAAACGCTGATAGCCAAACGAGGCCATAGTGTTTGATTTGAAAGCTTTCTTAATAATTAGCAATTTCATTTAGATTCCTCAAATGTTTGAATGGGTACTATGTTATGTTTATATAACTCTATTTTTCGTTTTGATGATGATTGTGCTAGAAATGTAAATATTACTGATATTGTGCATATTATGAAATATTTTGTTTAACCTAAATTTGACGTATGTAAATACATTTGTTTTATTTATTCAATTTTATATACTATATATTTAGATATATACACTATTTCGAGTATGGAATATTTTCATTTTACCAAACTAACTGCAAATATTGATTTATTTTTTTTAAAGTCATTGCTAAGAATCTAAGATTGATATATATTTACCTAATTGTTTTGAGGAATCTAACACAATCACACAATCTACAACTTTGTGGATGTGCTCTGAAAGTTAAAAGGGAAACTCAATATTGGATTTCATAATAACTAATTTTCTTATTGACTCTACTATAAATATACCAGCTCAAATCCGTCAATGTTCATGCTAGCTTATGTATAATATATTGGCCTCGTTTGGCTATCAGCGTTTAGCTGTCAGCTGTTAGCTGATTTTATTAGCTGTTAGCTGTTAGCGGATTCTATTAGCTGTTTTGACTAGCGGTTTGACTAGCGGTTTGTATATGAGTGTTTGGCAAATAACAATTAACTGATAGCTGTTTCATTACGTTAAATGACTGAAATAGACACTAGTACAATTTATTATTATTTATTTTTTGTAGTGTGTTACTTGTTTATCGAAAATTGTTATGAATATATGATGTTTATTATTTGAATTATTATTCTTTATTAATATATCTATATCTATTTAAAAAAACTTTTTTGAATTAAAATACTTGAAATTTTTATTTTTCATATATTTAAAATATGTGTAATATACTTCAAAAATAATGAAAATAATGCAAAAAACCTTAAATGTACGTACGCAAATATGATGCGTACATAAAAGGTTATTTATTTTTTAAGTTTACTAAAAGGTTATTATTTACGTATATAAAAGGTTTTCTAATTAGCTTTAATGAATTTGAAAAGGAAATTTGTGAGGATAAGGATATAAAAGATATTTTGTAATATTTCTTTGAGTAACTTTTTACAAACGCTGCTCTTTCTAGCGTTTCAGAAATCAGAGGTTTCACCAAAAAAGCTAATTAGAAAACTCTCCTCACCAAACACTAGAGAGAGCTGTTTGACCAGTCAACTATCCATATTTAACCAAAAAAGCTAAACGCTCTTCAAAACTCTCGTCACCAAACGGGGCCATTGTGCGATGGAGTTTTTCCTAAATATATACTACTGTGAAGATTTTGTTGACGGTTAAATATTGAAGATTAAGCAAGGAAGAGTCATTCATGAATGAGGAGTTCTTAAGAAAAATAGTTATGTTTTTCAATTGTATAAAAATAACAAACGGTAGGATAATTGTAATAATTTGAATTAATATACAACGATAAAACTTCTTAGAAAATCAAAACTTATTTAAAAAGTGCTCAATTACACCTTAAATATATTTTGTTTGGTTCAGTTCGTTTGAAATAGAATAGGAATATTTTAGTTGGTAATTAGCCAGTGCTACAACGGAAAAAGGATTCAACTCTTTTGAGCATATATTTTGAGCATATTATGGTCCGGGGAGCCAAATAAATCACCTCTACCTTGGGTGGTTTTAAAATTTTTAAAAAAAAGAATAGGAATATTTTGTCTATTAGGCTTGGGAGATGGTTCATTATTACATTTATTAGAGTTTTAGTTAATTTTTAAAATTTCATTTCGTTCAATAATGTAAAACATATAAATACATAATATACATATATATTATCATATTTTCAAAATTTGGTTTGAATTCACCTAATATTTCATATGAGAAAGTCTTGGGTGAGACCTGTCCTTGTGGAGACCAAGAGCAGGGGAATGAGCATTTACTGTTGCTGCTTGATCTTTTAGTCGGTTTGTTTGAACTTTCAATCAATGTGCTTGAGTATTTTTGTTTTGCCTTGATTTTTCAGTTAATTTGATCTTTCGTTCAATTTGCTTGATTTTTCGGTCAAATTTCCTTGATCATTTCCTTGGTCAATTTCACCAACGACAAATTCAATCAAGGAAATCGGTGGGTGAGCTTAATTCAATCAATAGCAGTCTCATATAATCTTTGGTCTCAATGGAGACAGGTCTCAATTGAGAATTAGTAATTTCATATTACTATCTTAGTACAAATACTACAATCATTTAAATTTATTATATAAATTAAAATATTTAGATAGTTATTAAAAAGTGATCAAATATACCGCACAACGTGCGGGTGAGCCCAACTAGTTAAAAGGAGTATAATTTTGTAATGAGAGGGTCTCATGAGACTGGAGACAAATGTTGATCTAACTCAATTTTAATCCCGACCTTATTGATAATCATATCACAATCATGTTTGATCTTCTCACTTTTCCGGTTGACGATTACTTAGTGAAATCAATTGAGACCAAATTTATCTTTTGTAATATCAAGTTGATTATAGGTTACACATGGATTGCAGTTTAGGAGGCAACTCAAAAACCAAATCAAATCGATTGGATTCGATGATGCAGCTCTATACACTAGTTGATTCAGTTACCGTCCTTTACTTGAGCGAGAACAGACAACAATGCATTGCAAACCAATTCTGCAAAATGAAATCATTTGTTGCCTAACATTTGCAATTCACCTATATGTAGCTCTTAATAGCCATGAGAAAGAAGTGTATTTTTTTAAAAATAAACACTAAATATGCCCACACGTACAAACAATAGAGCATCATTGCATGCTACCAGGAAACATCTGGGAAGTAAAATCCACAAATCATAACCCTATCGAACCATTAAAATTAAGGCTTCTAATCATTTTCTTAATCCAGTGTCCAAAGTATAATTAACAATAAAAGCACTGTCTTTTTCTTAAATTATTATAATCCTTCTTTTCTCTGTAGGCTAGTTAAGGTTCTCTGTTTTTCTTATCTCTGAATCCTGGAAGCTCAGGCTTTAATTAATCACGCATATACACTAATCCAACGCTGATTAATTACCTGCTAACATAATTTATGTCATGACACGTGGTTAATCACAGACAATGCAGCTTCCAATCTGTAATTTACAGATCTAAGAACATAATTAAATTTCCCAGATTAAATGGATGTGAGTTATATTGTCGACATTATATGTACCTGCGGGTTAGATCTATTCATCTGTGTTTGTCATCATAAGACAGTAAAACATCTTATCCCTTGGAACAAATCCACATGATAAAGCGTGATCTAGGCTTGTAGAGCTCTTTTTTCTTTTTCCATTTATGTTGTCTTTAATTGTTATCGACATTTTTTCTTTAGTGGGAGGCCATGATTGATGCACTTTCCTCACTAATTCTTTGGAAAGCTGGTGCATTAGGAATATGAACAAGTAAAAATAATGACGAAGTCATCTGAGTTGTCATTGTGTGGTTGATAATCGTATTTTATAGGGCTTTAGTTTGTGTTTTATGATGGTAGAGCCCTATGTTATCTGAACCATTACGGTCAAATCAGTTCAGTTTAGTTCAAATATTCAATTCAATTAAGTAACGATGAAATGTGATTCAATGAAATTAGCTTAATTTAATTAATCGGATACTATATTTTAATACATTAAGTTTTATTTTAGTTCAATCTTGTTCGGTTTAGATAAATTTAAATAAAATGAAGAGAACATGTTTTTAGTGGAAGTAATATATTTGAATTTTTATTTTGAAGTTCGATGATTAAAAATAGTTGAGCAGTCGAATTGAAATTTTAACAAAGATCAGTTCAGTTCAGTTAGTACAATTCAATTCAATTCGACGGAACATATTAGTTCAGTCATGTTGAACTTTCAGAGTATTGAAAGAGAGGTTGAAACCCTAATATCAAAGTGAACGTACCTTATGTTGGCCATATTTATATTAATCACCTTGCTTCAGGGTTTAGTGCCTATGAGGCTATAACTCACCTCCATGAGTCATCAAAAGTGGCGGGAGGTAGGAGGTAGATTTATTCAAAGAAAACTAATTATTATAGAGTGTTAGAGGATTATTTTCACTCCAGTTCAGTTCAGTAAAAGGTAATCTCAAAAGAACATGATATTGTTATCAGTACTAAAAATTTTAAATAAAGTAAAATCATGGGAATTAATTGTACGGGTGATTGAATGTATCAATGTTTTGGTTCAAATGCAGGGGATAAGGGATTGGAGAGTGACAGGTGATGATCTAGAGAGATCAGTATTGAGTTTCCAGTCAGCAATGGAAGTGTGTGTTTAAGTAAGAGGTAGTTGGATCTTGACGAAAAATCATTTCCGGCTGGGCAAAAGATGCACTTAAATATTTTGCTAACTACTACACCAAGAACACCAATCAATCAATCAACCAACGCGAGTAGAAAAGGTTAAAAACATAGCCCTTTGGGACAATTGTTTTGAGATGGTGTAAGATTTTTAAAAAATCCAGTGGTCAATATACATTATGATGGATCTCTAATAATTTTGTAGTACTCTGGACTAGCTGTTTCTACATAGGAGACTTTTTTCAGTCAACTATGCTAAATTTTGACTGAATTTTTGAATGCATGAATAATTAAAAATATTATCATATCTAATATTGTTGGAATTGTCATAACATGTAGTTTATTAATATCAAATTTTTATATGCTGATAATATACGTAGTTAAAGATATTAGCAGTCAAACACGTGTATTGAATACCGTGAAAAGTCAACAGTGCACATCCAGCTGGTACAGAGGGAGTACTATTTTTCAAAATGCTCATGAGATAACTATTAAATTGGATGAAAATCAATTAGGTGGGTATTGCAAAAAAAAAATAAAAATCAATTAGGTGGGATTCTATGGTATATGAACATATGAAATACAGTATACATCATTTAATGAGATAGTTTTTGCACAAAAGAGATTGTGATATCGAATTTTGGGTAGCATGTATCTTACGAGTTTGACCATATTTGATGAGTCCACATACTCGTGGGAAAATGATCCATCGGAGGGTTGGCAAAAATAGTTGATGCACCTTAAATACTAGGTAAAGAGTTCGCCGAAAACGATTTGATCTAGCTTGATTGGAAGATTGCCGGGTCATCCATGAATTGTTTGATCTCACATTGTTTGATGTTTTGAATTGAATACAGTTGACTGTCTCTATACGTATCTTCATCCATTTACGAGGCAGTGTGCAGTTGAGTTGAAAACGAGCTGATTGGACCTAAAAGTCGATGGACAGGGCCATAATCGTTTTTAGTCAAACTTAGTAAATTTTCACTTCAATCCAGTTAGATTCGCCGAAATGTTTGTTTTTTTCATAACCTCAACGGCTTTTCATATGTTAGCGCACTACGTTGTTATAGCCATAAACTGAGAGTCGGACATGTATTTGAATGTGGTAAATAATAATTGTGTGGAGAAGAATGTGTTGTGTGTGCAATGCAACCTAAAGGCCAATTCTGGTCCAACAAAGGAGCTTGAACTCATTTGAGCAACATAAATGCATCTAATTCTGGGATGGGATGTAGTTTGATTGTTCAACTTGAAACATGGGAGTGTAGACAAAATGGAAATGAGACATGATCATTGCCTGCAATTAAGATACTACTCGTATATGAACACAACCATTTCCTGAATTTTCAATTCTCCACAGAAGCATCTTTTGTGTCTGACACACAGGCCTAATTAATTCCTAAAACAACTCTAGTTTTGTTTTTCTGTACGTACCATTTTTCTTCCAATGTGCTGTGCTGGTAGTATAAGAATTTCCATCATAGAACAATTGCATTTTGGTCTCTGAGTTTTGTGTTAGGATTTACTAGTATGCTAGTACATGGAACAATCATGCAATGGAACATCTGGCTTCATAAGATTGGTTAATTTACTTATTTATAATTGCCATGAATAGTATAATAATAATATCTTTGGTTTTTTTCATTGAATCTCTGAATTCGATACTACGAAAAAAATGTGATTACTTCATAAATATTACTTTTCTCAGATAGATGACATATTTCCCTGTAAAATCAGATATCGGGGAGTAGGGTGGGGAGCTAAAATACTCAAGGACCGACAAAATTACTCATTTATAATGGATGAAAATTTGAGTATATCGGAGGATAATTAATTCTTAATTGGGCTCAATGAATAATCATGTTTACTATGTAAAAGACGAATATCGGACATTAAAGTAAGTAGATCAGCAATAATACACTAAATGATCATGGTTAAAAGGTAAAATATCAGATTTAAAAGTAAAAAGATCAATATTTATCTCAATTGATACAGGTTCTCACAACTCTTAAAGAGAAGCGTAGTTCAAGAGAAATATAAATAAGAGAATTGTATCTTAGAGTTGATATAAGTAAAATTGTGTTATAAAACCATCTTTTCTAAGAAAATCTTAAGAGCCCCTAATTAGTATCATACCTAACTGTCTAAAGTAGTCAATATGCTCCATACTCTTAAGTTTATTTTGGGAACACTTGAGTCACTTGACAATAAACATATGCTACGTATTTGGCCATTTTGGTGCAATTTGAGAAAATCTGTGGGCATGTTGGAGGGCGATATTCTGAATTCAGAGGACGCTGCCTCTCGAATTAAGGGCACTCTGTATTTAACTATTACCAATGGGCGGTGGCGTTTGTCCTCTACTATCTACACAGTGCCCTTTGGTGGTCAAACTTAAAAGGCAAACTAATTAATTTTATTAAATTGTTTTTAAACCTCGATCATTTATTTCATTTCTGTTTCCCTAGTTTAAGGGCTTTCTAGGCTTACCACCTAGGGTTTGATTTTCTTTATCTGTTCAAACAAAGAGATTAAGTGCTTGGGAGAGGCCTATACTAACATCGTAATTAAGACAAAGTTTTAGGTGTTTAAACATAATGAAACAAAATAACTTTGACCAAAATATATGTAACATTGAAGGTAGGTGTGTTGGGCTATTAGATAGGCCAAACGCTCAAAGCATAAATATTCATTAATTTGAGTTTAAGGAGTAGGTACAATGTGAATGTTGACTCAATGTTGAACTTATTACCATTTGACTCACAAATAACAATTATAATATGATGAAGACCATTTTCATCTTTTAACTTGGTATTTTAGTTTTTTATGTTTATACATCTATATGAGTTTTTTTGGTATTTTATGTTTAACTTGATAAAAAGTGTTGATATGACCCCTTAGTAATGTAGAGTGTTTTCTAATTTGTTAAAATTAATTTGAAAACACATCATTAGCCTAGATAATTTTTGTTCTCACGTTGCATGTTTGAACCGTGGATTACCTTTCAAAAATTTTGGTACTTCCAATTTCAATTCTCTTGGTGCTGCATCATCGCTGCAGTTGCGAGATGCCAAATTCAATATGTTTGATCGAACGAAATTCAACTGAAGTTACCACCTAGACATGTATCCTCACTTTCCAATAATTGAGAGACATGTTAATACATACACAAAAATCACACCTCCGATGATCCAAACATCACCGACAGTGACATCACCATCGCAACCTTGTCGCTAGCACCCCAACCTCACCCCGACAATTATGTCGAACCCCTATCGTAATCATACTAAAAATGGCTGGATTTCCCTAATCATACCAGATTGCACCAGATCACAACAAATCGAAAAGCAAATATACAGTGGTTGCCATTGAAAAACAAAGGTATGAACAAATTCAGCAACAACATATCCAATCAACAAATAAGGTATTTTGAACGACTCGATCAAAACTTCCACCGTTTCAACAGCCACCTTAACTGTTCAACGACAATATCAATCCGCTCCATACACCACCATCACCTACGGTCATCACCGAAAATACACAACCAGATTTGCCCAACCCATACCTTCAATCAAGATTAAAAATTCCACACAATCTCCTTAGTCCATAATTCCCCCATAGCAAAACCACCTCCCAAACCCTTTTAAACGGCTATCTCAAGAAGCCGAGATTTCACTATATAGTGTACATGTCCTTCAACTAACCTTCAGAAAGTTAGTCCGATCGCAATAACTACGAGATACTGCACCATGCATCTCAGAGCAATAGTATCAACCGTGACTGTTGATGCACAGAGTATTAATTAGCTTGAATAATTTTGTTTAGGATGATAATTAACAGTATACAATAATTGGTTTAATTCACAGTAGTATATAAGATTGATTATTCACTACTACCTAGATTTGGTAGATGGACAGAGCGATCGTTCATTTGTCAAACTTGCCCTGCAACCAGCCTAGCACAGAGTCTTGTACTTACTGGAAAACGTCAATTTCGTCCCTTTATTATTACTCGAACCTTCAGAGTAATTTAATTTCTTACCAAGACTTTTTGCCCATTTAACAAAAAATACCAAAAAACTATTAATTTAACCAAACAGAATTTATAGTAAATTATTAACCGCCATAGCAGTTGCTTTCCTCGGTTGGAAGGCACTGATGATTTTTTTTTTTTTGTGTGTGGAATTTAAGGGCAATTTTCTCTACCTCAGGAACAGAGCTGCAGTAAATGCTGGGAAGTTTTAATTTTCTGCGACGTATGAACCCGACCTACCCCGGTTTAACCGCTCAACTATGGAACTGATGCAATCATTGACCTGCTTAATTCACGTTAACCATTTTTTGAAAATCATCAAATTGATTACTGCAATTAACGTTCAAATTTTTTACTTGGAAAGGCAGAGTGAACTGAATGCGTGTGGAGTAGTATAAAGGGAAGCTTTGGTTAAAACTATTAGATCCCAATTATTATTCATGTATAACTCTCAATTATTAGTTATGTGCATGTGTAACGTCGGGTTATGAAAAAGTGCAAATGTAACTTTGAAATGTGCAAAATCTTGAAATGCTTTGACTATAGTTGATCTATGTGATTTCGGCAATAGACTAATGAATCTATTCTATTTAGACCTTGCAAACTATTTTGCCCCTTTCGACAACTTTAACTCAGAAGAAACACGATGGAACTGGGGAACACACTAAAATTTGGCCAATAAAGAACAATAATAAACTGGATTGTCACTAGAAACTTAAACTTTTTAACTTCTCACACTAAAAATAACTGTTTTAACAAAAACAATGGATGTAATTCAATCAATGGTGATATATGGAAGTTAATTTTTCATTTTCTTGACAAAGTGAAAGTTATGATCACATACGTGTGACTTCAAGCATATATGCAGGTTGCCCTAGATTTTTTTTACCGTACACCAAAATTAATAATTAGGCCACTGTAAAATCAGAGTTAAAATCACTCAGAAATCAAAAATCAAACAGTATATTTGTCTACCTCCAACACGCTAACGATTTTTTTTTTCTTTCATCTCTTTGTATTGAATTTAAGATTCGATAAAATAAGCATCTGTACACGTTAGTTGCAGTCTTTACAGCATATCATGTGATAGAAATAAATTTTCATAATTAAGGTGATTAATATTTAATTACCTTTGACTTTAATTCGAACAGACAACTTCTGTTGACGCTAATCATTGAGAAATAAAATAAAATCAGCCGTTATTAAACTTTGTTTCACTGCACAGTTTGTGTTTAAAAATGTCATGAAACACCAAATTGTATGGTTCAAAACCCAAGAACGTCAATTCCTCATTCTTCTACCCACCCAATCAGTAAAAAGTGTTGAAAGGACCCTCGATATCAAAATAAATGCGAATCTAAATGTCTGATTAAAATTAAATTTGAATTGTGAAAATTTATAATTGAAAATAAAAGATAAAAATCTGAATATTTCAGTCCATCTCAACGTTCTGGCTACACTACATTGATTAGCCCACCATTCAAATGAGACAACTCCATGGAGGATCGATTACCAATACAGTACCGACCAATAGTCCAATACTATCATCTAGAATTAGAAATAAGTTAGTAGTGTTTATTTAGTTTAATTAAGTTAGCTAGTACTTAGCTCTTTCATATGTTCCATTTAACTATTTAGTTGAAGTCATCAAATTTTGGCTTTCAAATTAAGCTGATAAAAAGGTTTAAAATTATTATAGAGAAAGTCTTGGGTGAGACCTGTCCTTGTGGAGACCAAGAGTAGGGGAATGAGCATTTTTTGTTTCTGCTTGATCTTTTAGTCAGTTTGTTTGATCTTTCAATCAATGTGCTTGAGTATTTTTGTTTTGCCTTGATTTTTCAGTTAATTTGATCTTTCGTTCAATTTGCTTGATCTTTCGGTCAAATTTCCTTGATCATTTCCTTGGTCAATTTCACCAACGACAAATTCAATCAAGGAAATCGGCGGGTGAGCTTAATTCAATCAATAACAGTCTCATATAATCTTTGGTCTCAATGGAGACAGGTCTCAATTGAGAATTAGTAATTATTATATATATGACATTGGCAGATTCGTAACAAAATAATTATGATCAAATAGAAATACGTAATTTAGTTTAGTTTCATTACGTTTACTTGAATTTAAAACTAGTCCGTTTTAGTTTAATTTTCTCGCGTTCAACTAATCCAATTTCATTAACGCTGTTCATGCCGTCTAATTCATCTCTGTGTCTATTTCTAATTTTGGGCCCTGTCTAATTGGGCTGAAATTGAATTGAATTGAATTAAATTGAACTGAATTGAATTGATTGCTGTTGAATTGAATTGAATTGATTGCTGTTGAATTGAACTCTGAATAAGTTGAATTGGACAGGGATCTAGTTTACTTTTGTTTATTTGATTTAGTTCATATGTTCCATTAAGTTCATTCAAAATTGATTGAATTCAATTTAATTTAGTCCAATTTAACCTCATCCCATATTTAGTTTATTTCAAATTTGTTTAATTTATCAATTCAGTTCATTAAATTTCACTAAATTCTTTGAGCTTTGTTCATGTAATATATACCCACAACTCAAATTATATATAATTTCAATACGTTTGGAGTATAAATTTAATAATGAAATGTTAGTTGCACTTCTCAAAATTTAACAAATAATTATAATTTATAATACTATAGTCTATAGATGTTCATTTTCATTTCAAATCATCTCATACTAAGAATTTAAATATTTAACCGTGCATTTTTTACTCGAGTGTTATATTTGATTGTATTGGTTTTTTCATGCTATCCTGTTCCATTTAAAGGTGAAACGGTCCGGTAGAAAAATTAGGGTGGAGAGGGTTAGTTGAGGTAGAAAATAATTAAAAAAACACCAGTCGGACAAAAAGCTAAAAAACAAGTTCACCATCCTAGTGCGTGTGAGTGCGTGTAACATTGATAGACGTTCGAGGCCCGTCACATAACGCCAACAGTCGTTTTAGTACTACATCGACTATACACAACGTCTTCAATTGAGTTGTCTGTCTTCTTCCGTTTTTTACGCTTGCAAACCTCAGACATAAGAGTAAAAAACATTACCACCCTTCTGTTCATCCCATCAAGGTACGATTTAGTAAAAAAACATTACTTACCCTCTATTCATCCATTCAAAAGTACAATTCAGTGAAAAAACATTACTTACTCTCCTTGATTCAGTAATGTGTATCAAATCAGGTACGATTTCTCACCCACTCCACGTGTATGGAGTAAAACGGAAAAAAGCAAAAATTTGAATAATATATAAAATTAATGAAAAATTAAAAATTAATGAAGTTACCCCGTTCCGGATCCTCTACGCAAAAGATTCTGCGCAAAACGTACGCAATTTACCTTTTTCTAGTAAATAGTTACTAATATCCTTTACTTTTTCCTTTTAATTATTTTTTGAGCTGACTTTCCTCCTTCCCTCTAATTCTGACGTTTGATTTATCATCTCTTTATTCAATCATTAACCTTCCATCCTTTTATACCAACGCATAAATTGCTTTTCTTAGAATCAAGAAGTACGTATGATTTGTTTTTTTGGTAAATTATTTTGTTGATTTGATGTTTATGGATTTAGTAGTTCAAGCAATATGACCCAGTGAGCCAAATAGTTATTATCGTTGATGAAATGTTTTTGTTGATTTGATGTTATTTATCAAATTTCTAGTTCAAGCAATATGAAGAGTGAGCCAAATAATTCTCATAAATCACAAATAATTTGATGGTGGAATCAAACCATGAATCACAAATCTCATCTCCAGAATTTGGAACTCGGGTAATTTTATATAAACATAGCCACTGGATTTTTTTTTAATGATAATAGATGTTTAACTCTTATCCCAGTCATGAACATTCATCCCAAACATTATCTCAAAATCAGGTATTTTAACCTCTGAATGAATAATGTATATTTCTATATAATCAAACACATTAGTATAATCATTGCTTTTGCTTTAAACTACCGTGAATAAATGTGTTTACGTAAAAAACAGGTGAAAGTTGGTAAAATATCCCCAACACAGTGAGTGAATAAATGTGTTTAAGTCAAAAACATATTCGACACCGTTTTGGCGTAAAGATTGCGTAGAATATTTGCGCAGAGGATCCGACTTGAAGTTACCCAACCCCCCGTAAATCAATGTCACTTAATCTTAGGTTGACATTTTCACTTTATACTAAATTGCACATAATCTTTTCACATCTATCAATACTCATATTCGACTACAAACATTTTTAAATATATGAATTAAATACAAAAAATAATTTAATTGAATTATTTATTTTAGAATAAATCTAACGATATCATGATGAAATTTTATAATAATATTAAATATTAATGCGTGCCATTTAATTTGGATGCCGGCCTTATACTAATTCAAGTTAAACGATTGCTTGAGATTCCAAATAATAATTTAGAGATACGATATACAAAATGAACGTTAGTTCTGGGCTAACAGAACTTTTTCAAAAACTCAAGGGTATACGAACACGTAACTAAGAACTAAGAGGTACATGGACATTTTTCTCTAAAATAATACTATTAAAACAATAAGAAATATTATTTTCTTAGTCCCAATTCTAGAAGTGACCAAATTATAACACAAGCTCTAACTTTATAAATTATTTACGTATCTAGAAAAATGACAAAAACACAATGAAAAATTGGGATTACAGGGTAAATAAGAGAACTATTGACACTGAAAAATGACGTAAAAGAAGTAGTACATTAATTAGGGTTGAAGGTATAATTTGGTCACTTTTCAAAATTGGGACAATTTATTTTTTATTTCACCTGGCCTAATAATGAATTTAGTTACTACTATAAGGCCCTGTCCAATAAGCTGCTGAAAAGTGGTGAAATGTGCTGAAAGGTGCTGAACCTTGTTGAAAGATGCTGAACCTTGCTGAAAGGTGCTGAACGTCTGAAAATAAGCTGAAGGGTGCTGAAAATAAGCTGAAGGGTGCTGAAACGTGCTGAATGTGCTGAAATTAAATTAAAGTTGTATGATATATATAATTATGTGTTGTGATTAATAAAATAATGTCAATGTTACATTTTGAAATGATTGGGGATAAAAATAATTTAGTAGTTGTTCATAAGTTTAATTTGGCTTAAGTGAATCATAAAATAGTATCAAAGAATTCTGTTTTCTTCATCCACCGGAAGGTAATTTTTCTAATTTACACCAACTTACCTAACAAATAATAATGTATAATGTATTTACGTATTGGTCAATCTGTGTAGGAAAATATTATTTGGTAGATTCGGGATATCCAAACACTCTTGGATACTTGGCTCCATACAGTGATGGAATAAGCCGAAAGCATCTACCGCAATTTAGAACCGCACCATCTCGAAGTATGAAAGAACATTTTAACAAACGACATTCTTCTTTAAGAATGAAAGTAGAAGGAGCTTTCGGTCAGTTGAAGAGTACTTGGAAAATCTTAAGAAGAATATCCCAAACTGACATTGATTCCCAAAAAGCAATAATTGTTTCATGTTTCACACTTCACAACTTCATTCGAATGCAAAAATGAGACATTCATGTGTTAGATCATCCTGAGGGTGAAGGAAGTAGTGATTCAGGTTTGTACGCTGATGATCGAAAAACTGCTATGAACGAAGTGCGTGAGAGTATTGCATTACAAATTTGGCATATCGGAGGTGGTGATTTAGAAGTTAGTGATGTTGGCGAAGATGAATCATTAGATGATAGCGATTAGTAGTATATGTAATTTTAAATATTATTGTAAGTACTAATATGTTTGCAATAGTTGTAAAATATTTATTTATAAATTTTGTTTACCAATACGAAATTGTTATTTATATATATTTGAAAAATGATTAATAATTAGAAAATTCTATATTTGAAGAATGATTAATTCATATTTCCAAAAGTAAAATTATTCCTATTTTTTTAAAAAAACTTTTTTATAACAATTCATGTATGTGAATAGTGACAAGTACTGAAACGTGCTGAAAAATAGTTGAAGGGTGCTGAAAGGTGTTGAAGGGTGGTGAAGATGTGCTGAAAGGACCTTGGTGAAGGGTGTTGAACCTTGCTGAAATGTGGTGAAAGTGCTGAAAATAAGCTGGATTGGACAGGGCCTAATGAGTTTGACTGTTTGACCACGACGAAGTGTACAGGCTGAGGCTGATGAGGGAAGGGATGGAGTAATGGAATTTTACCGCAAACCGAAAAACGAAAAAGACTAAACTAGTACAATCAAAAGGTCAAACAAACAGTTCCCTTTTCGCCTATAAAACTTCATCACCACCTTCCCTTTTCCCTTCCCCCCTCTTTTGCTTTCTTTCTCCTTTCCGTTTTTTCCTCTGCTCACTTTTTGCTTCTTTTGCCCGTCGTATTAAGCTATCAAGGTAACCATCCCCGTCGTTTTGATGGAGAAGGAGTACTTTCTCAGCGCCGGAATTCCGCCCCCGAGAATGCATGGCTGGAGCTCGGAGCTGCCGGATTGCTCGTCGGAGCAGGCGCCGGTTCACTACATGAACCCCAATTGGGACAAACAGAACGATCACTTCGGGCACATGGACTCCGGGTTCGGGTCAATGGCCTCGTCGTCGCATTCCCCTGACTCCGGCGTGCCGCCGGACGCGTTCGTGCTCCAGGAACTGATTAGAAAAATGGGCCCTTTACACCACCAGTCCTCCGGCCAGGGACAGCATTTTCCGGCGGCACATGCTAGTACTTCCGGTAACTTTACTTCTTACGCTCCGCCGTTGAGCTCGAGCTCTCCTCCCACCCAGCTCCACGCGCCGATGCTGAGGAACCCGGTTCCCGTGAACCCGGGTCTGCCATCCCTCACAGCTGATCCCGGGTTTGCGGAGCGGGCAGCTAAGTTCTCGTGCTTTGGGAGCCGGAGCTTCAACGGCAGGACGACCCAGTTCGTCGCCGATATGCCGTACAGATCTGGTGGTGCTCCGGCTGCGGAGACTGGGAGGCTGCCGAGGGTTCTGAGCAGCCCTGTTCTCAAGCAAGGAGGAATTCCGGCTGAAAATGGGAATTCAGGTCAACCCCACATGGAATTGAGACCCACCGCCGGCAATGGCTGCGTATTTCCGGCGGGCGCCAGCTCGAATGAAGAGTCATCCTTATCGGAACAAGTTCCGAACGGCGGCGAAGCAGGGCTGAAGTCTCCCCAAGAACCCAATTCCAGAAAAAGAAAAGCAGTCTCCCGAGGAAAAGCTAAAGAAGATGCCAATAAGGTAAATGCAAATAAAGTACCACAGTTATTCATTTAACTAATTACCATAGTATTCAAATTCAAATCATGAATGCTACATTTCTCTCAATTTTCTGTGCTATAGTGAAACTGAAAGGGATACTTTAAAGTTCAAACACGTCATATTGATTTTTAGGATAAATTTGTGTTACAGGGTACTGAAAATGATGTTGACAAAAATGTGAAGCGCCCTAAGGAATCTGAAGCTGTTGCAATGGAAATTGCGGCCGCGAAAACTAAAGCCGAGGAAGAAGCAAAGACTAATGAGGATGCAGCGAATCAGAAGCCTCTCCCCGAGCCGCCGAAGGACTACATTCATGTTAGAGCCAGGAGAGGGCAAGCAACAGACAGCCATAGCTTAGCAGAAAGAGTATGTTATATGTACTCAGCATTTCTTAATGAATTTGCAATTCTTGAGGAAAAATGTCTTTTTCTGTCTGTCAATTTAGGCTAATTGGTGTTTATGTGTTCGATTTTATCAGGTAAGACGGGAGAAAATCAGCGAGCGGATGAAACTCTTGCAAGATCTCGTACCAGGCTGTAATAAGGTACTTAACTGCTCATCATGATAATGTCATTTACCAGTAGGCAAAGAGAAGTTTTCACATTCTGATGTTAAGGTTAAAAAATGGGGAATTGAATGTTGTTCTTGTTTATGTAGGTAACTGGAAAAGCTCTGATGCTTGATGAGATTATAAATTATGTCCAATCATTGCAGCGCCAAGTCGAGGTAAATGATCTAGGAAATGATTCAAATGTTTGTGAATGTCAGATGTACTGTACTTATTATGTTTGTTTCACTTTACTAAAATATATTTCCTTGTACTACTGTCTGCTGCAGTTCTTGTCTATGAAACTAGCTTCTGTGAATCCCAGATTGGATGGCATGGACAATCTTTTGCCCAAAGATGTAAGTCAACATTCTTAAAAGTTGTAATTTGCTGTTTTTTTACCCCTTAAAGTTGTTTCTTGAATGCTTAGATTTTTTGGTCATTTCTTGAAATTCAGGGTTATCAGCCAAATGCAGCCCTGTTTCCCATGGAAACTTCTGATCCTGCATTGTACAAGAACCAGAACCACCAAAACCAGCAATTACAGAATCATATCTCCATGGAGCAAGGAAATAATCCCGGATTGTCGAGAAACATGGGAATGCAACTGGCTTCACTGGATGGTTTCATTGAGAATTTACCTCAGGTAAATAATCTGGTTCCATCATGTTTGTGAACATTATGTGTGCCAAAAGTTATCGATTTCATTTTCTGACTTGCATTCTCTACTCTGTTGTGTATAGTTTGCCTCATTTAGCGAGGATGATCTTCACAGCATCGTTCAGATGGGATATGGTCAGGATGGATCATTTCAAGGCCAAACCTTCCCCGGTAAGCAAACACGACTTCTGCATTTCGCGTCTCCTACACACTCTATAACATTTTCCAGGTTTTTGACATAAAAGTACACAATTTGCAGGTTCAAATCAAACATCTCACATGAAAATCGAGATATGATCGATGATCGCATCCATGGCCCTAACCAAGAAAAGAGGATGTTGTACATAAATGACATGATAAGAAGAAGAAGAAGAAGAAGAAGAATTGTAGAAGCTGGATTTGTTCACCCATGGAGTTGGCTGTTGTTAATCATCAATCCATGCAGGTCTGACCTAATGGGGGAAAGTGAAAATTCAAGGATCACCATTTACCATTCCCCTTTTGTTCTACTGAGCTAGCAGTAATTTATTGCCAGGAAGATTTTTGGTTCCTAGGTTAAGTAATTAGTTGCCAAAGCAAGCATGTATTAATATATATTTCTTGTATAATCATATTAGTAGTAGCTATAATGTTTGTTTGTAATCCCTTGTAACATATCTAATGAATGATATCAGACAATTCAGTCTCTTTATCTCTTCGACTTTAATTCTGTTCAGTTCAATAAAATATCAGTTAAATTAACAAATTACTGTTGAGCAAAATATGAATTTAAGGATCTTCTCACTCTCTTGAGCTCAAAGTCACTGTGATTGAAAGATCAAAATCAAGATCAAAATAAAGATGAAGAGTTGATTGATGGTGAGAGAAAAGTCAAAATCAAGATCAAAATAAAAAAACCGGGTCGACCAGAAGGACCAAGAAAGAGATATGGATTAGATAGTATCTTTTCGGGTTGGTGCCCGTGTCAAATCCGGGTCTGTGGTGGTTGGTGGGTTTTTCACTAGTGTTGTTGTAACCAGCTGGAAGGGGGTGGCCAGCTTGGCCATCTTTTAAGTTCATTTTTTTAATAAATATTAATAACAAAAGTCTTAATACACAATGATTAAGACTTGAGGTTAAGTTTAGAGAGAGCTTTTTTTAGTCAGCCCATCCATAATCAATGCCACATTTTTGGGCTCCCTTCTATAATCATCTTCACACTATTTTTCTATTTCTTTCTAGAAAAGAAAAATCATGTAGGGCCTTCACAAAATGGAGAAAATTTTGTGTATATTTATAAAAATCAATATAAATATAGATTGAAATTGTCATTTTAAACCCCATACATTTTTTATTACTTTAAATTTTGTAACATTTAGTTCTACTTTGAAACTGAAATAATGTCATTTTATCATTTAGTTTAAATATTAGTTCAGTTCAGTTCAGACCGTTTAATTTTCCACTAATTTGATTGTATTATAACTTAATTTTCCATTAAATTTTATGCTCTTTTTAATACTCCCTCCGTCTCTCTATGATTTACCCAATTGCATTTTGCACGCTTTTTAAGAAAGCTGATGTGGCGCTGATGTGGGTGGTAAGGTTGGTGGAAAATGTGAGAGGAAGTTAGTAAACATATTATAATTTTTGCTAAAAAAAAGCAATGGGTAAATCTCTTTGGGACGGACCAAAAGGGAAATTAGATACATCTCTTTGGTACGGAGGGAGTAGGAATTAATCATTAATATTTATTTATTGAACTTTGACGGAGCTATAGTACCTAGTTCAACACAACTATTATTTAACTTTTAAAAGAAAAACATTTTAATCATTGAAACTTAATAATACCACTCTATTTTATTTTATTTTTAATTTATATTTAATGGTGACATTTACAACATTCTTTTAAGGTTACGTGCTCTATTTTTTTACGGTGCGGCGGAGGAAATAATTGTTCAATCAACACTATTAATTATAGGAAAAAAATGACATCGAAAGAATCCCAGGTTGGCAAATGGTGACAATCTGACTAGACCCATTGAATCTCCCTAATTTTAATCTCCTTTTGTATTAACAACATTTTTTACAGTGAATAGCAAAAGGGTTAGTGCAGTTTAGTGGAGTTCTGGTATGGAAAGACACCGTTAAAAAAATATTAAACAAAAAAAATTAGAAAGTACTAATCATTTTTTACGGTATTAGCAAAAAGAAAATGATTAATTATTCTGTTGCAGCCTTTAATTATTTTATTCGGAAAAATGTATTATTGGTGATGCAATTATCAGGAAGATTCTGTGGAAGGGTAATCTTTTGGACGTAAGAGTTAAAAATAGCGACGTTTTTTTTAATAAGGACTGAATTTTGGTTTAGTGACAGTTTTGTCCATTAGCAGAAATTAATTAACCAATCCCATCCCTTAATCAGATGTTTTGAGCGTGTGAGAGGGGCTAATTTGTAATATTGTTGTTTTCTAGTATTATCTGTCAATTATATGGTCTGTATAAGTAATAATATCGTTTTCTGTCTCATCAGCGCCTTCAATTTGTCACCGCCTCTTATGAACAAAAAATCGTTTTTATTTAGGAATATAGACAATAAGCAAGCTGTGTTTTAGTTATATTTGATGCACGGAACTACATTATCCACGTTATTCACCGACAAAATGGGAAAATTTGGTAATCATATCCCTGAAATGATAAGAAGCTGCAGAGCTCCATGATTTTTTTCTTTTAAAGTTGATTTAAAATATATATTTAGATCCTGTTTACCAGAGCTTATCTGTAGATCATTTCAGTTCAGTTCAATTTAGTTCAGTTCAATTCAGTTCGCTGAAAATGTAATTTGATGAAATTCAGGTTAATTCAGTCATGCTGATTCCATTTTTCGATACATCATTTTTTACTTCAGTTTAGTTCAATTAAGTTCAGTACATCAAGAAATAAGATCTAGTAAACAGGGCCTTAGTTCATTTGTTTCATTGCTATAGAAATAAAATAATCAACAAAAGAGGAAAAAAAGATGAGATAATTTCACTTTCCGTTTGTTTCAATTTATGTAGTAATAAAAATGAATATTCATTCATACTCTATATTGTTTGTATGGTTTAGTTCATATGGAGTGATTATGATAAATGATGGTGGTCGGTGGCGGCTAAAGTTTGTGGTAGTTGTCGGGCGGAGCGGTGGTTGGTGGCATCAAAGTGGTGGTGGTGATCGGTGGCAAGTGAAAACGGAGATGATCAGTAACAGATGAAGTGGTCGTGGTAGTGATTGGTGGTGGTGGTGATCACTTCGGTGATGGTTGGTTGTGGTGGTAATTACTGTTTGACCATAGTATCAGTTAGTAGCGTTAGAGTTGTGTTAGTGGTGAACGTGGTAAATTTTGTTAAGTGACAATATAATGCTGAGTTTTTGGAAGTGTTTTAGTACCCTTGTACCAGCATTTACTTTGTACCATTGTATGTTGCGGCCTTGAAAGTTTTTTCGGCTTTAATATGCTTATTCTAACTTACTAATGATTTGGAAGGATGAAAACAAGTTTGAATCATGAAAATCCCCTCCACATCATAGATTCCCGTCATCTATATAATACCTTATCAAATTTTTGTCCTAACTCTCAATTATTTTTGACTGGTGAATGTTTGTATAAATGACGGGAATCCACGTTACAATGAGTTTGTCGTCTCATTTAAACTATCAATAACTTTGTACTTTATTTTACTTAGACGCAAAATGAGGTACAAAGTGAGAGGCACAACAAGGTTGCATGCAAGATTGATCGGATTCCATGATTGGGGACTGGCCTGCCTGATCGATCGGGTCAGAGAGAAATCCAACCGCTTCGGTCCGACAGAGTCAGGGCGGTGGCACTGCTAAACACTGTTACCGCCCAATATCATATGCTTAATGCTAATGGAGTTGGTTTTAAAATAAAAAACTCTTTAAATTGTCTGCCTTTGGGAAATGCTTGTTGGATATTTAATTAGGTTAAGGTACCAATTTGATTGGCTGGCGGAACCAAAGATCATGCAGCCCCTTTGTCTAATCCTGTACTAATCAACATGGCCTGCAACAACTGCAACTACACACCATACTACTAATAATATTCCCTTCTCTTTTCTTCTACTATTACTCACTGATTATTTTTTTATCCAGAACCAGGAAAGTAATTAGTTAATGATTAATTAAGCTGTCTTTATGTTCGGAATGTGGTGCTGGATTGGGTTGTACTGTAGTTTTTGTTTTTGTTCCTTTTTTCTTATCTTATAATGGTTTGTTGTAATTTAATTACTACTTCGTTTGATTCTTGGTCTCTAATCACCTCATAATAGAATTATGGATCAGATGATCACTAGCTAGTTCAATACCCATAATCGACCCATTAACCATGATGATGAGTACTGGGGTCATTAATTCCCATTTTTGCTGTTTGGTTGAGTTTTTTTAGAATTACAATTTCCTATTTTGTCACGTTTCATGTCTTTTCACAATTTTATACTTTACTTTGGCGTGAGATTACCCATTTCCCTTTTTTGGAAATGCCACTATCAATGCCATTATCAATGCCATTTTTTGGCGTGAGATCATCCACTATCAATGCCATTGACATCACCTCCACTGCCGCCACCACAACCACCGCTTCGGTTACCACTGACCATCACCCCACCACAATACTCTGACCACTACCGTTACCATCGATCATGACCACCACCACTTCAATCACCAGTCACCACTACCACTTTGGCTGCAATCAACCACCCCACCACCACAACTCTAACCGCCCGACCATGGTCGATCACCACCACTTGGCCACCAACCGCAACCACTTTGACCGTGACCATACTGAACATCACCACCACTACTCCAACTACTCCGACCTTCAATCACCGCCACCACTCCGGGCGATCACCATCACCACTTTGGCTACCGACCACCACACCACTCTACTTGCCCACCAACTACCATTAAACATCGATTACCACTACCACTACAACCGCCATCAAACACCAGCAACACTTTCACAACCTACAGCTATAACCATCACCACTCCGACTATCATTGTTATTTGTTCCCTTAATTGAACCAAATAATAACAAAGAGAATGAAATGGAACTTGATTATGCTATCGGCCATTTTACATTTACATTTATATTCTCTTTGTTGATTCTATTCCGTTTGTCAATGTGAACCCAACGGCTCTTGATTTTAACCCACCGGATATGTCACCTTTTCTAGACCCTTTGTAGCCACACGTTCCCGCCTAATGAGCCATGTGATTCTTTAGCATTGAGATTGCCCTAAATCCTTCTGATTTGTTCACTTGATTCATAAACCGCCAAGCAAAATTGCAACATCCCAAAAACAAACAAAAAACTTGACCGAGTCATAAACAGAGCGCGGCTCGTGATGGAGTTGAATGCGATCTGAGAGTACAGTCTCGCAATGAGAGGGCTGTTCATTGAATCTATCTCGCAAACTAAAAATGTTGGCGATTAGCGCAAGTGAAAGCAAACTGTTACTGCTCATCTGTCGCCATCCAACAGAGATCACTTTGTCTCACTCCAACGAAGACGAAACCGATGGCTTAAACTCGTTGTCATCATGTGGGCGCTAACGGCTAGGGAAGCCTGACAAACAGTGTGGATTTTTAAGTCGGCGGTCCTTTTCGACTGTGCGTGCTCGTCTGAGAGCCGCTCTTTGGCCACCGTACGGCGCTGTGGTCCGTTTCTCCGAGGCCGGGACCTTGTTCTGGCTAGTACATTTCCATTACTTGCGGAGGAAATGTACACGGGCAATGGCGGTATCGTGGTCGGAATTTGGACGGAGCCACCGTCCAAAATATGTAACTGTGTGTAAGACTGTTAAAACGGAGCAGTTGTTTCCATATGAGGTTCTCGTGTATCATTTGCAAAATGCTAACTATAGGCTATAGCTAGACTGTGAATAAGTACTACAAGTCGGTATGAAATGGAATAAGAACCTGCAGAGGGAAAACTCATCGTTTCTCAGATTACCAGAAACTTGGAAGATGAAATTCAACACATGTGACTTTTATTAATATCAAAAGCACTTTATTACCATGGATGAATTGCCTATGTACAGGAAATTAATTTAATATTTCTAAAATTCTAAGTTAGGAACAGTTGTTCACATTCTATGTATAATCAAACCAGGTACTGGAATAAAAATCCTACAAAAAATGGAATTGAAAAAGGATATGAAAAAACAGAAAACGTAATTTTGGACGCTTGAGTTAAATTTTCCAAAAATTACCTTTATTCTCTACATATTTTCTCTACTATTCCAATTTCAATCCTAACATAAATAAGTATGTCTTTTATGATTCGGACGTGTAATATATTTGCATTTGTCTTAAACTATTAGAACTTCTTAATACTTAATATCTTTCGAGAAAAGTATATAGTAACAAGAAAGAGCAATGAATTCCTTATAGACACAATCACCAATGTTTTACCTCACGAACACATCCTTTGTGAATGCATGTTGGAGCCTTCACGATCCATGGACCATATAGCCGAGAATTGTGAAGGTTTCAACATGGATGTCAAGAAAACGACAGTAAAATTCCCAAAATTCAACGAGTTAACAAATTGAGTCGAGCTAACATAAAGGTCTCCGATCATAAGGTTGTATGTATCATACTACACTTGTACGGGTCAAGTTTATTTTCATATATAATGGGTATCTAATATTTAGTATTAACATAAAGGTCTCCGTTAATATTTAGTATTAACGGGTCAAGTTTAAAAAATACTTAAAATTATTTGGTAAATCCGCCTAATCTATAGTATTAATATGCTGTTGGATTGATGAATAGACGAATATGTTAGAAAGTTGTAGGTGATGAAATTAAATTTTCATTATGTTATACTGATACATGGTGGTTTTTACATCCCATCCCTAATGCATTGGATGATTTGGATCTTAATATCTTGTGTATCTACAAGACTATATAATCCACACTATTTGTAAGACCCAAAACAAGTTGAGGGCATTTGAACTTGTTGTGGACTTGTGGTGGACTTGATGGGCTCACCAGAACAAATGTTGGATCTGGTTGTATATACCTGGAACTTTTTGGCCATCAGGCCCATCTCTATGCACTTTTCAAGGCCTATTGCAGAGTTTTTTATTTATAGAAATTAGTGTTTCTTAGCTAATTAGTGTTTATTGAGGTATTATTTAATATTAATATACGAGACGATTTAGTTTTAGAGTAATAATAATGGATATGTTTTTTTAAAAAATAATAATAATGGAGATGAATTGATAATTTATTTGTCAGAGTGATTTCACTGATTTGTTTGCATAGAGGAATTTCCTCATAAAAGGTAAAAAAATAATTGAAGAAAAAGGTTAAATAGGAAATATTGTAGTATTCTCCTGATTAAATTTTAGTCAAACTTTTACAAATTAGACACCAAAAAAACACATAGTAAAAGTTGGGATTAATCGCTCTCTTTGTCCCACAAATAAATGTATACTTTCAGAACTTATGTTTGAGCATAATAATTTTTAATGAGTATATGTGAAATATTATTGAATTCTATGACACGTCTATTTTTGGAAAAAATAAAATTTAATGATAATACAAGAAAATATCACCAATTTAATGATAATAAAAGAAAATAGCTGATTGACAAGTCAAATATTCTATTTTTAACCAAAAAGTTAAATGTATGCTTATCTCCAAACTAGTCCAATATACCATAAAATATCACCAATTCATGAACAACACATTTTTTTTTATGATTCATAAATTCACATTTCTACTTTGAATTACATAAAGAGATCTCTTACATAAAAGGAAAAAGCCTAAACTTAGTAGAGTTTAACTAAAGAAAGTTAAATCTAAATAAAGAATAATATGAAATGCAATCAATTGTTCCTTAAAATAAATTTTAAATGTTGAATAACATTAGTTAATGGTTTGACTCAATAATTTTAGGAAATTGATGATGCATATCCTACCCAAAATTAAAGGTTTGAGAAAATCAATTATAGATTCTGAAAGCTCAGAAGTTACCTTATCAATATTAATGTATATTTTTATATTTACATACAAGCATTTTGTTCAAAATAATAATAATTATTATGCACCATTCTTTTAATGCGAAAAAATGAACATTTTATACCTCTGATAATTTAATTGCTATTTTAAGCATGAAATTAGATGAATAAAATTAGCTAAATTTTTAGTTGTATATTTTTTATTGCATATAATTTAAAAACAGTCTACATTCAACTAACGTCCTTTAGACTTTATTATTGAAAATTAAGACAACACTTATCAATTATATGTATTTATAGAAGAAGAAAAAAAGAAAAGAGAAAGTAAAGTAATTTTCCCACCAGCTCCAATCGGCCATCCCGCCTCAATCTCCGGATCCAATCACCGCGGCCGTGCGAACACCCACACACACTCACACCAGAAACCGCCACCTCCTCCATGCTCCGCCGTACGAAGATCTGACACCGCCGCCTTCGCCGCCGGGACCACCACCTGTACCATCACCACTACCTTTCAGCTGCTATCAATCTTAAATATGTCGTCTCGGCCACCGAATCCTGAGTTTCAAGAATGGTGGAACAAGCAACGCGCCAAGGAGGATGACAGAGAAAGTAAAGAGCCTTTCAAAAGTTCGCCGCCGAGCTTTTCCGCCGTCGAGATTACCAGCCCTACCTCCGATCGTCCCGTCGACAAGGAGCGCCACCGGAACGCTCGCCAGCTGTCCTGGATTTGTCTCCTCAAGTTCCAGCAGCTCGCCAGTTCCATCGCGTGTGTCGCCAGCGGATGTTTCACGCTTCTCCGGACCGCGAACCGGCGCGTGGCGGCGGAGTCCTTGACTGCGCCTTCGCATCGGTCGGAATCCAAACTGTACCGGATAATTAAAGCGTTTCTGGTCGTCGTTGTGGTTCTGTTAGTGTTGGAGATAGCTGCCTACTTTAAAGGATGGCATTTCAGTCCACCGACTTTGGACGCGGCGGAGGTGGAAGTGCTGGATTTCGTGGAGTATCTGTACGCTAAGTGGTTGGAAATTCGGGTCAATTACTTGGCGCCTCCGTTGCAGGGATTGATGAACGTATGCATTGTTCTGTTTTTAATTCAGTCGGTGGATAGGATTGTTCTGGTGCTTGGTTGCGGGTGGATTAAGTTCAGAGGATTGAAGCCGGTGGCACAAATGGACTACCCCTTGGACGTGGAGAATGCTGAGGCTGACTACCCCATGGTGCTTGTGCAGATACCAATGTGCAATGAGAGGGAGGTAAGAAGATGTAGGTTTTCAATCCCCAATCACAAGCATTATAATTTATCTAGACAATCAAAATTGAGTGGGAACCGAACTCTATAATTTATTACTGTTATCAGCTCAATTGAATTGAACTACTAGACAAGGCCTTTACATTTATCTATTTTGTATATCTTGTTCTGTATGTGTAGAATATCATTGAATTGCTAAGTTAATTTCAGAGGGTTAAACTCTCTCGGCGTAGTAAATTCATGCTTTTATAGGGTTAGGTGGTTTGAGTTTGATGAAAATGCCTTTGGTTTGACTTAATTTTGCAACTAGTTTGTCACCCGTGGTTATCGGCCGGGTAGAAAATATTAGGAAAATGGAAGCTTTAGATGAGTTTCCAAAAGGGAAATGTGGCTCTATTTGTGGTTTAATGCTCGCGTTGTTGATCCAGGTCTATCGTCAATCCATTGGAGCAGTGTGTGTCCTGGATTGGCCGAGGGATAGAATGCTTGTGCAAGTTTTAGATGATTCTGATGATACGGATGCTCAAGCCCTCATTAAGGCAGAAGTACAAAAGTGGCAACAAAGGGGTGTACGCATTATATATAGACATCGTTTGGTGCGCACAGGGTATAAGGCTGGGAACCTCAGATCTGCAATGGGCTGTGACTATGTTAAAGACTACGAGTTCGTGGCTATCTTTGATGCAGACTTCCAACCAACACCAGATTTTCTGAAGAAAACAGTTCCTTATTTTAAGGTATGTTCTTTGAATGGAAATCATGAAATCTTCAGAGCCTTTTTTTATTGTAAAAAAACTAAAAGGATCAAATACATAGTCGTGCTTAGTCTAAATGGACTCTTTTAAATGTAATGCAACCATTGATTATTTTTATCACTCTGTATTCTGAAGGGTAACAGCGACCTTGCACTGGTCCAAACAAGGTGGTCATTTGTGAACAAGGATGAGAATTTGCTTACAAAATTGCAAAATATAAATTTGGCCTTCCACTTTGAAGTTGAGCAACAAGTTAACGGCTGGTTTATCAATTTCTTTGGTTTTAATGGAACTGCGGGTGTTTGGAGAATCAAGGCACTTGAGGATTGTGGGGGATGGTTGGATCGAACGACAGTTGAAGACATGGATATTGCTGTACGAGCTCACCTCTGTGGATGGAAGTTCATTTATTTGAATGATGTTAAGGTATTTGTGATGCTTACCTTATGAAGTGTTTCTGTCAAAAACAATTGAATTAAAAGTTTAAGTTTGCTCATTGTGTTGCAGTGCTTATGCGAGCTCCCTGAGTCATATGAAGCATACAAGAAGCAGCAACACCGTTGGCATTCTGGTCCAATGCAATTATTTCGCCTGTGCTTCATGGACATACTTCGTGCGAAGGTAAAATTTTTAGAACCTTGAATAGGAGATTAGGATATCGCGTGGGGTGGTCACAGAGTAAAGAATACAGAATACAAATTTCTGTTCGTCCTCTCATGAAGTTTGATATGTCGTTTTTCTCATATATGGCCCACATATGTTTTCGGTTTATAGAGGGTTTTATTCCAGTTTAGTGGATTGTATCAGTGATTTATGTCCATGCAATGTTCTCTGATGATTGAAACTATCTATTAGTCTTTATATGCTGAGGAGAAAATTGTTTCCAGATTTTAAATCATTATTTGTTACACTTCTTAAAATTTGTTGTTGGAAATTGCTGAATATTCAGAGCTGGCTCTTATAAGCATACAATTCAATATATCTAATATGGAAATTCAGGCCTAATTCTGCTTTCTCCTTTTGCCAGGTGAGCGTGATGAAGAAAGTCAATATGATATTTCTCTTCTTTCTCCTCCGGAAGCTGATACTCCCCTTTTATTCATTCACCCTTTTCTGCATCATTCTTCCCCTTACAATGTTCCTTCCAGAAGCCCAGCTCCCAGCATGGGTAGTTTGTTATATCCCTGGACTTATGTCTATCCTTAACATCCTTCCTGCTCCACAATCATTCCCCTTTATAGTTCCATACCTCTTGTTTGAGAACACCATGTCTGTGACAAAATTCAATGCTATGATATCTGGACTGTTTCAGCTTGGGAGTTCATATGAATGGATAGTCACCAAGAAATCGGGTAGATCATCTGAAGCTGATTTAGTTGGGATGCTTGAGCAAGAAACCGAATCTCTAGTTGGCAATGGTGGCCACCACAGGTCATCCTCAGAATCAGGACTGGCCGAGCTTAACAAATTGGAGATGAACAAGAAAAGTATTAAACCCAAGAGGAATCGGCTGTACAGAAAAGAATTAGGCCTTGCATTCATTCTGTTAACGGCCTCTGTTAGAAGCTTGTTATCTGCTCAGGGAGTTCATTTCTACTTCCTATTATTTCAAGGAGTAACCTTCCTGGCTGTTGGCCTGGATTTGATCGGTGAGCAGGTTAGTTGATTGCTCACTACAGTTTCGTGTTGTTGTTCTTGCTAGAATTTGTTGTAGAGGCACTGAAATCCGAATCTGAAAGTGCGATAGATAGGCTTAGCAATCACGTTTTTGTTTGTTCCCGATCATGGTATGAATTGTTAGCCTGTGGAAATGTTCAGGCTTTCTGTTAAATACAAAGGCCAATCATTCTTTATTTGTGCCATTGATAGATTGTGTCAAATTTACCAATTATATGGACATTTACGGAAAGCAGACCAGTTGTTACTCATGAATCATGAAGAGGTTTCAAAGCATTTCTTTTACTGCCCTTGATTTAGAACATAGTATTAAGTGTTAGGCTGAAACACATCAGCAAGAGTAGATGGACTCCTATACAATTATGAAGAACTTGAACTCTTCCATAAAAGTGTATTACAGTGTTAGGCTCTATGTTCCTTTAATTCATTTTAAAACAAAGAAGCTTTTATCAGTTGCACTTTGAAATTTTGAATCGATGACTCCACCAATTCGCCGTGAAGTCGAAAACAATCCTACAACTTAACTGATTTACCATTGAGAAATTTTGTGCTCTCCTTACAATTACCAACCTATTGTCATGCAACTCCAGCTCAACTGATAGAAAAGAACATCGTATAGCATGAGTTTTGTGCGCTCCTTAAAATACCAATGGTTTAACCGTAATAAATTTTGTGCATCATATATCATAGTGTTTGTATGCAATATCCGCATCTTATAGGTGTATAATACAATCCCTGCTACAAGAATTTACCGTATACTTCCAAGGAATCAATACTATATGCAACTTAACTAATTGACAGGTTATTTATTTAACAATAACTAAATAACATTGAAGCAATCTCCATATCATTAAGAACCAAATAATACTAGACACTTTATCACTCATTATACCGTTCTATTTAAGAAACCAGATTTTCAAAAATCAATTGAACTAACTACATCAGGACATTTAACATTGAGAGTATTGATATTGCCAGCAAAAATACACATTTCTAATCTACAACCAAACAATATGGAAACATAAAACCTCTGAATTTCATGAATGAAACACAGCATTTGCTTAAGTTATGAATGAAACACAGCATTTGCTTAAGTTATACGAGAACAATAAATTGTTTAGTTGCCAAGATGAGAAAACTGGCTGCTGTCAAGGTCTAGAGCAGAATATTCGATGCAACAGATGGCAACTTAGATATCAAAACACTACAATATCAAAGGAACCAAGCACCAGAACCCTAAGAGTAAATCTCATCAAAAGACTTCAGAGACTTCATTTAAGCAGCAGCAGCCTTGCCCTTCTTCTTCTTCATTTGCTTCACATAGAATGCAAGCTCATCACCCTCCAGAATGTAACTACAAACATCAAAATTACTAGTTAGGAGACGCGGTATTATTATACAGTTGATGCTGAACTATACATCACACAAGATCAGCTTACCCGTCACAACGGCCACATTGACCAGGTCGGGATGAAATGCAAGCATACAAACGACCACCTCCAAACTGCTCCTCTATGTGAGGGTCAAGAGTTCTGCCTTCCTGACGCTTCTCAATCTTCCTTGCAACATGGTTGCTCTTCTTTTCTTCATCCTCAGCAACAGCTTCTACCTCCTGCCAAAACCATCATGGCAATATGTAAGAGCAGTATTCCATGATTAATAAAATTAACATATACTTCATTGATCAGAATCACATCAAATAAAATTGGGCATTTCATAACTATCAAATGGACGTGTACATCAGTAAGAAATGGCAATTGTCAAAAGTAACAGATAAAATAGGTATCAATGATAACAAACTACATCTACAATATTACACAGGCATGAAACTGGTAATAAGCATAAAAAAAGTCCAATTACCTCGTCCTTCTTGGTGTTCTTCTTCTTCTTACCAAGTTCAACTCCATAATGCTGCAGATACCATGATCTGAAGGGAGCAGCATCAATGTGGACAATCGCACCCTTCACAAGAGTCTGAGTACGAACAAGCTCATTGTTGGAGGCATTGTAAACCACATCAAGGAGACGGGTCTTCCTGGTGACAGCCTCGCTACCCCAAGAGAAGTTTCCACTATCCAACCTCAAAGCCCTCCACTTCACATTGCCACCACGCACACGAATCCTCCTCACAGTCTTGTTGCTGGACAGCTTAGTGTTTGCTGGCTGGCGACCAAGCTCATACCTTTAAAATGACAGCACAGAAATGTAAGAACTACAAAGAATATCACAAAACAGGGGAGAATCACAAACAGAACACAGCAGCCAATTAATAAAAGTCCAAAATAAAGGTCAAACTGGAACATAAAAGAGCATTTCGAATGACCTTTATATCTAGTGAATTAGAACAGCATCTGCAACATCTCACAATGTTAAAGCTTTCATAGACTGAATCAAATCTCAATCGCAAATCATAGTTCATCTAAGTTGAAACTAATAGACTTCATCGCAATCCAATCATTCACATCAACAACCAATAAAACTGGCAGCTTTTATTACCCTAAGTATCTAAATCTCTAAAATCCATGGTAAAAAAGGGGCGATCTAATCAGCAGTTATCAACAGAGCTTAAACAACTACAACTGTATATAAGCATAAAAACATAGACGATGAAGTGGAGAAAGGGAAGAACATACTTTCGCTTCTTCCTCCATGCCTTCTTCTTGCCGCCGGTGGCGCGCCTCTTGTGCATGGAGTCCCGAGAGATACCTAACCAGAAATTCAAACGGAAAAGTCATATCACCATAGCTACAGAAGCTCAGATTCATTGCAGACGAATAAGAAAAGAAGGAGATTGTAATCGTACCCATCTTGAGTCTGGTGAGTAGATGCGCCTCGCTGCCGTCTGCTCCCGCTAGGGTTTTCTAGTGCTGATCTTTTTGTGAGGCGACTTATCTATATATTCATGGTGCCTAAAACCCTAGTTGTGTGGTTTGGGCCTGGGTTTGGATTCATTCTGTATTTTTGGGCTGTTTTTTGCAAGCCGGCCTAATAATGTATAAATCTTTTGTTTTCTTTTATTTTCATTTTTTCATATACTTTAGGTCACTTGCAAATACTGTTTTTCAAAATATACTAATAATATAAATGAATCACTGATAAAATTCCAATCACCCTTCCATAATCAGTGCAAATTTGACCACGGCTAAATACATGATGTTCAAAAGACATGAAGCAATGGAGAATCTACTGAAGTCATCCATTCCAAAGAAAATTCCATGTTTTACTAAAGACTAAATGCAGAGTGTCAGCCAAGAGCATGTAAACGAAATTACCTTAATCAAAGTTGATAGATCATTCAAAGGTCCTACAATCTAAGAACTGCATGTGGACTATGGCTGCGTTTGGTATGGCTTATTTGCCACTTTACTTAAAAGCAAAGTTGGATTTTGTGTTTGGTAAGTTAAAAATAAGCCGCTTAAAAAGAAAGCAGGAGCTCTTTTAATGGGAAAAGCGGAAGCTCGGTAGACCAGCTTTAAAGAAAAGCTGAACCAATCCTTTCTTTTATTCCATTTTCTATTTCCACAACAGCCCTCTTTCAACTCCACGTCTCTGCTCCGAGTTCTCCAGCGACGACCATGTTTCACCTGCAAAAAACCATCTTTCAACTCGGGGTTTTGACGCCGCCGATTCGTGGTTCTTGATGAAGAGTCGTCATCTTCAGTCAGATCATCTGCACAGTATTCTTCTCATGTCGTAATCTATTCATCTTTTTATATTTAACGTCAATTAGGTTAACAGAAGCTATATATGTAGAATTCCAATCTGTAATTTCCCCTTTGTTGAATTCGTTTTGATGAATTTCCCTTTTATGATGTAGCGAGATATTGATTTTGGTCTAGTGTTAAAGTGTTGAGGATTTGGAAGAAAAGGGTGTTTTGCTTCTATGATCTCTAACATGTTGGCATACAAATATAAATTATAGGTTATAAATTTTGGGATTTGGATTCCAAGCTGATCATTTGTGTGGGTAATCTAGTTACTGTGCTAATGCTTGTGGATTTTTTGTGCATAATTTTCTTTCTGAAATTAAAAAAAAAACATTGTTTCTATTGAATTATAGTTCTAGTTCTTTGTTGGTTATGTCCTAATGGATCACGGTTTTCTTAGTTTCCAATATTGTAGCCAAGATTTCATGGAGAAATTTGCCTAGCTATATAAATTTGTATATGTTTCAACCCATAGGCGGATCTAGCTGTAGGCGTAGGGTGGCTACAGCCTCCCCTAAAATATCCCGGCGAAGGCCCAGGAATAGTATTGACGGGAAGCGCGCCTATTCCGCCGTTGCCAGAAAAAGCTCCGCCTCTGCGCGCGGCGGAGAAGAAAGGCGCAGAAAGTTTTTTTTTTTGCCCAAGTCGGATTTAAAACGACGTCGTTTTGTTTTAGGAAAAAAAAAAACACAAAAAGCCAAAATCTGAATTTGAACAGCAAACTCACGCCCAGAGGAAAATCTCAGATCCCCAATCATCCAAATTTGATACCCAGCGCGGCCCAGCCCTTGGAACCCCAACCGGCAACCGCTCCGCCTCCGCCTCCGCCGTCAGCCTCCGCAGTTGGCCGCCCCGTCTCCGCCGTCGGCTGCTCCGCCTCCGCCGCTCGGCTCTTTCCCAAATCTTAAATCAGAGGTATTTTTTAATTCATTTTTACTTTTTATTTTAGTTAATTGTATATAATTTGGTTGTATTTAGATAAGTTGGTAAATGGTAATGAATTGGTTTTTGATTAGATAATTACTTATATAAGTAATGTTGTTTTTTAGACTTTTATTTTGTGTTTTATGCTAATTTTATTCTAATTTGTTTGTATTTTGTGACTTAATAGATTTTATAAGGATGTGTTTGATTTATGTATTTATTATATTTGTTGTTTTATAGGCTATGGCGGATTTTATATTTGTGTTTGATGTGTTTGACTATTATGCAACGATATCAAACCAAGAGTTCTCATAGGTATAAATTGCCCCCACTGCCACCTGTTTCTAGTTCTACTTCTAGAAATTAGAGCATTAGAAATAGTTTTTTCAGTTCTTTATTTAACTTGTAAAAACACTATTTTATCATACTTGATTTATTGTATTAAGTTTGTGTTTAATTATTTATGAGTTGAATGGCCAAAAAAAAATAATTTCCTACATAATACTGTTCAGCCTCCCCAAAATAGTAGTGCTAGATCCGCCACTGTAATTCAACCCTTTATAGTTGTAGTGTAAAGTGTATTGGAGATTTTGAATAAAAGAGGGAGCTTTGCTGCTCCAAGTTTCTCTAGAACTAAGATCATATTTGGTTTATGTTTATGAATTTTGATTATTGAGTTGATTATTGTGTGGGTTTGTGATCTAGCTATGGATGTGAATGTGTTGCAGATGCTCTTGCTCTAAGGTCGGATGGTTTCAGAAAGATTCCAGTGGTAGGATTTGGAGGTATTAGCAATGGTGAGGGTGCATACAAGAAAGTTAGGGCAAGAGCTTCTCTTTTATAGCTTTCTAAAACTTTTGTATATGGTGGATGTGCACTAATACACTTAAATGAAGGTTTCTTATTAATAATTAAGCATACAAAAAAGTTCGAGTTATGCCGAGTTGATTTACAATGAGAGTAAGAGTAGAATTTTTCCATCAAAAACTCTTTAGTCTGTATATATTACGGTGAAAATTTGCTATCAACAATAATAAGCAGTTTGTTCCTGTTTCAACTGTGTAATATGATTAATCATATTGCATCAATTGTCACCATTATGTTAATGTTTCAAAAAATAAATAGTGCAGACTAATGAAACGAACAACTATTTCATCTCTAATTCACTCGGAAATTGCAACTAGTTTATTTATGTATGTCTAAAATGGTCATTTTGTAACATAAAAGCACTTTTATTGTAAAGTTTACCAAACACTTTCAAGTGCTTTTGTTATTGATAAAGCACTTATAAGCTAATTTACCAAACAGCAAAGGTGCTTTACTTTTCAGCTACTTATTCTCATAGAGAAGCAGAAGCCAGCTTTGCTTATAAGCACAGCCGTGCCAAACACAGCCTATAACTATAGGTTCACTCAACTCCACGGGCGCACACTTTTTTTGTCTTATTATCCCCTCTACAAGTTGAAACCAAATATTGTTGGAGAACTATAAACGCAACAATCAGAGGACAATCTAACGGATTGTGTTTGCTTACGGACTCAACGGATCTAGTGGCAACACTCAGCAGTCAACAATGTGGAGGCAACGCTATGAAATCAAGAGTGTCACGAAAAGCATTATTGCAGTTATGAGAAGTTATTTTTTCCTTTTTTAGTACAAAATAAAGTTTGTAGGAAAGTTTTAAGTATTGGAAACGACTTGGTCATTGCCTTGAGTCGAACGCGTTATAGTCGTTTTATTTCTTAACAAAATTTTAAAGTTATCATAAAAAAAAGTGAACTTTAACAAATAAATGCACAACATCGATTACAATAATCAACATCAATATCAACCTATTAATGAATTAGTTGGCAATTGGCATAGGAATAGGAATACCTTTGGACAATTGGCATAGGAATACCTTTGGACAAATGGAGGCAAGAATTAAACTACTCACCAGTAAACTAGAGGCCCTTCAGAGAAGCAGCAATATGAGCAGGTACTCTGATGTGCTAAAACAAACTGAAGTTGAGCTTGAGGATCTCCTTCAGAAGCAATCAGATTACTGGCAACAGAGAGCTAAAGTGAACTGGATGATTCAAGGAGAAAAGAACACCACCTTTTATCATAAATGGGCAACCAGGAGGGAAAACACAAATATGTTCCAAGGCATACTAAATGAGGATGGTGATTGGACAGTCAAGGAAGATGAAGTTATTAACACCATCACAGATCACCTTAAAGCTGTTTTCACTACCCCTGAGTGGTTCCCTCACGGTCCGGCTGGGGACATTCAGGAATCTGAGTTCCTAAACATGAATGTCAGGAAATTATCTGAGCAGCAGAGATCTTTGCTAAGTAAACAGTTCAGCAGAGAGGAAGTTAAAAAAGCTATCTTTAAGATGAAATCATGGACCTCCCCAGGAGAAGATGGAATCCCAGCTGGATTCTATAAGAGATATTGGAGGATTGTTGGGAATGATCTCACTGACAACATTTTAAACATCCTGAATGGAAATGGAATGCCACTTCATTGGAATAGAACCCAGCTGGTAATGATTCCTAAGAAGAAATTGCCTCAGATGGCCGCTGATTTCAGACCTATTGCATTATGCACGGTCAAGTATAAAATCATTGCCAAAATCTTATCTACCAGATTGAAAGGGAGTATTGGTAGCTTAATATCAGAATCTCAGAATGGCTTTGTTCCAAAAAGAAGCATTACTGAAAATGTGCTCCTGGCTCATGAAGTGGTTCACAGTTTGAGAAACAAGAAGAAGGGTGGCAAAGGAATAACTGCAATTAAACTGGACATGTCTAAGGCTTATGACAGGCTATCTAGGAATTTCTTAGAGAAAGCATTAACCCAGATGGATTTCCCTCACAATTGGATCAATCTCATTATGGAATGTGTCCAGTCTGTGAGCTATCAAGTAGTGGTCAATGGAAGCACTTCCCCCTCTTTCTCTCCAAACAAAGGATTGAGACAAGGATGTCCTTTATCCCTTTACCTCTTCATCATAGCGCAGCAGTTTATGTCTGCGTGGCTAGAGGCCAAGGTAGAGTCAAACAAAAATCTGGGAGTACAGTTATCAAGAGGTGGTCCCAGGATCAGTCATCTAATGTATGCAGATGATTGCATACTATTCACAGAGGTAAACTATCAAGCCACTACTGATATTGCCAAGACTTTGGATCTGTATGCAAGATTTTCTGGGCAGAGACTCAATTTTGAGAAATGTTCTATCCTTTTTAGCCCTAATACCCCAGATGAGCTCAAGACACACATGCACTACTCACTGAATATTCATAACTCTAGTCTGGGAGGAAAATACCTAGGTGTTCTGGTCAACTTTCAGGAACAGAAAAGAGAGATTTTTCAGGGATTAATCAACAAACTCAAGGAAAAGTATGGATCCTGGAAAGCTAAGCTGTTGAATCTTCCAGGAAGAATTACCTTGGCTAAACATGTGCTTGGTTCTCTCTCCATATACCCACTGAGTATCTTCAGAATTCCTAAGTTCATCCTAAAGAAAATGGACCAAATGACTGCAACCTTCATCTGGAAAGGGGAGCTGGAAGGCAGAACTATTCACTGGAAATCTTGGAAGACAATCACAAAATCCAAGCAGGAAGGTGGACTACGAATCAGATCAGCTCAGGGAATGAATAAAGCACTGCTAGCTAAGCACGTGTGGAATATTATGAGGGATAATAACTCATTGCTGGTCAGAGTCTACAAGGCCAAATACTTAAAAAACCTTGGAATCACTAGGGTTACAGTGAAATCTGGGGACTCTTGGGGCTGGAGATCAATTATGAGTTCTAGAGACTTGATTTTGAATAACCTGGGATGGAAGATAAACAATGGAAGGAGAACCAGGTTGGAGGACCAATGGATTCCCTCTATGCACAATCCCTTAGGTGAAGACAATCATGTAGCTCAAAACACTGATTTAAGAGTGGAACATCTCATCCAGAATGACAGAACTTGGAGAACCCCTTTAGTCAGAGCTATATTCCCTCCTCAGATAGTTCATCACATTTTAGCTCAGAGGATTCCCAGAAATTCAGAAATCCCTGATGAACCAATCTGGAAAGAGAATAGGAATGGAATTTACTCAGTCAAGAAGGGTTATCATCTAGCTATGGCTACTATAGAATGCCCTGACTTAGAAGAAAGAGCTTATGGGACAGGATCTGGAACCTCAAAGTGCCATACAAGCTATGTGTGTTTTTGTGGAGATTATGCAGCAAAGCTCTGCTTACAGCAGTAAACCTACATAGAAGAAAAATCATTGACTCTTCACTATGTGCCAGATGTGGCAACACTGGGGAGGATGAAATGCACCTCTTTATCCATTGTAATGAGTCAGTGGAGTTTTGGGAATCTTCACCAGTTAAACTCACAGATGATGGTTCACAAAGATGGAAGTTTGTAGACTGGTTCCAAGTTTGGGTTGAGAGAAATCCATCAAAGGAAAACCTCAGAATGGTGGCATTTCTTCGATGGGAGATCTGGATTCAGAGAAATAAGAAGGCAATGGAAGATATTCACCTAGAACCTAGAACCTGCACGCAGGTAGCTCTGGCAAAATACACGATGTTCAAAAAACAGGCTGTGGTCAGTGAACCTAAAGGAGAAGAACCGGCAGATCCTCCTGAACTAGTTGAAATTATCGACAGGCCAACAGATCATCCTTTCGACTCTCCTCTCACTATTGAACCATGTTTTGAAGCCCTAGTGATGGTGGACGGCTTATTCCAGAAGAGAAGAAACATTGGCACTGTAGGTTGGTCTATTAGATCAGGAAACAGGATCATCACTGGCTCTGATTTCTTCATCAACACATCCCCACTCCATGCAGAGGCTGAAGCATGCTGGAGGGCGATTAAAGCAGCGGAGAGAACTAAAGTTCTCAGCATTCGACTGCTCACGGATTCATCCGAACTATTGGCGGCACTCAGAGATGTGGAGTTAGCGCCTTGGGAGATTAGAAATATTGTGGAAGACATTAGATGGCTCCTTCGATATTCTTTTCTTTCTTCTAGATTTATGAAAGTTAGTAGAAGTGTGCTAGTTAAGGAACATGATGCAGCCATAAGGCTAAACCGTACCATGTGTAATATGGCCAATTTTTAATGTTTTATATAAAGCTTATTTTCCAAAAAAAGAATCAGTTGCCTAATTTTTTAGGCTGAAATTCTTGATACTTAGGTTAGTAACATATAAACTTTATAATATAATGATGTATTGAACATTAAAATAATTTTTTATAATAACATTAAAAACTCAACCCTCCCGAGTCCCGAGTTATATTTAAAAGGCAAATTCTCATTTGAGACCTGTCTCAAATGAGACCAAAGATTATATGAGACTGATATTGATTGAATTTGTCGTTGGTGAGCTTTAAACCCGCCGATTTCCTTGATTGAATTTGTCGTTGGTGAAATTGACCAAGGAAATGAATAAGAAAATTGACCTAAAGATCAAGCAAATTGAACGAAAGATCAAATTAACTGAAAAATCAAGGCAAAACAAAAATACTCAAGGACATTGATTGAAAGATCGAACAAACCGACTTAAAGATCAAGCAGAAACAGTAAATGCTCATTCCCCTGCTCTTGGTCTCCACAAGGACAGGTCTCACCCAAGACTTTGTGGGAGAAACCCATGTCTCTATTATGAATCAATAGGTAGAAGTTTTTGTGTTCTTACAATATATAGAAGATTAGAAAATGACAATAATGTCCTTAAGTAATATCTAATCTACTAATATATATGCTAACAAGACACCGCGGGGACGTCGGTGTTCTGCATAAGGGGCACCACAACTCTTGGGATGTCGTGCCGCTGCGATGCCGACTGGCCGCGACCATCGGGCATGTGCGCCGTAGGGGACAAATGGGAGGTTAGCCTCGGGTCAGGGGAGAAACGGAGGTGACGGTTTGATAGCGACCACCTTGCCGGCGCCGGGGCTAAGGGGTGGGGTTTTTAGAGAATATATTGCATCGGAAAGAGCTTTGTGCACCGATCTAGTTCCTACCATAATTATTCATCAGTTTTTTTTTTGCCCGAAGGCGAATCTTGAGGATTATTGACGGCTCCTCAATCCAAGCAACATAAAATAAAATACAAAGGTGGTCCGAAAGCTATTTCCTGAACTTTCGCCCGTAAGCAATGTGTTGCCCGAAGGCAATTTCCTAGGCTTTCGCCCGGAAGCAAGGTGTTGCCCGAAGGCTGTAATTCCTAGGCTTTCGCCCGGAAGCAGAGTGTTGCCCGAAGGCTTACATAAAAAAGGGGATACATCTTACAAATCTACTGTCTGAAACTACCTGACAAGCGTAGCACCTTAACTTTGCATTCTAAACTATCTAATCAAAGTCTAATAGTCTAGGCACAAATGTTACCTAGTCCAGAAACCCATGGGGTTTACCCTCTCGCCATTTAAGGGTTAAGAGAGATATAACAAACAAATGGGCAAGGATACTCCCCAAGTCTGTCAGGACAGTTTCGCAAAAGAGACCTGTTCCAAATCATATCCCCTTCTATCAGGTCAATACTATATACATGTTCCAACTAATTCGGGTCTAACTAGCTAGCAAATAACACATAGTATAGAAAGTTGAAAAAAGGTATTATCTAACACGAGAAAAGCTGCAAAAGCTAACTTCCACGGTCTACAAATCTAGTTTATATTTGTGGAAATCGCCAAAAGTACGTATAATTACTACTCTGACTCGGATTTCTCCTTACCCACAATATAAACCAGAGTTGAAGTCAACTAAAGTTTCCGAAACAGAAACGTACCCGTCCGGTAAACTAAAGTTGACAAATAATACCCAGAATCAAATTTTCCCGACCTTAACATAAAATCTACTACAATAAAAAAAGGAAAAAACCACCTCACCCTCTAGTTGGACCAGAACCAGATTCCATGATCGGACCGACCCGACCCGACACGGTTGATGACCCGACCCGACCCGGAGCTTGGACCTTCTCCCGCTGAGCCCGCTGAGATCCGTCAGGACTGGATCCGTCATCGAGCCCGCTGAGATCCATCGTCGGGACTGGATCTGAGCGCTGCAAGTCACCGTCGTGGGGCGCTGGGCCGCTGGACAGCTCTGCCAGGGCTGCGACAGATCGCTCGCCGTCGAGCCCGCTAAGACTGAGTGATGCGTCGGGCCGCTGGGCCGCTAGGCGACGCTGCCGGGGCGGGGCGTTGGGCGACGCTTCCGGAGCGTTGCTAGGGACGCCGTCCACCGGATCTATTGGGTGACCCGACCCGGCGTGGTACCCTCAGCCAAATCGGTGCCGAAACGGCGACGGGACGGGAACTAGATCTATAGTTTTTCAAGGGGAAAAAAGGTGGGGTAATTAAGAAAACTTAGCTACAACTAGTAGGAGGTGGAGAGGTCACCACCGGACTGGCGAGGGCGCCGGGCGGTGCCTCCCCAGCGATGCAAATTGGGGGTTTTGAGGGGCTGGGTCACAGGAGAGGGGAGGATTCAATAGAAACTCGTCGACGCGAAAGAGGATTTAAGTGTATTAGGTGTATTAGAGGTGAATCAAAATTCTGTTTTCTCATCTGATTTACTATTAGGCATGTTTGTTGGAATGTGTAGATCATGTCAGTTCAATTCAATGAAAATGCAATTTGATAAAATTCATATTAATTTAGTTATAATAATTATTTTTTTCATTTGCATTAATTTTCACTTCAATTCAGTTCAGCGAGAAATAAACTCTTGCAATCAGGGCCTTACTATATTATTATTTATTTTTTATAAATACTCTCTTCTATTTAATTATATGAAATAATTCCAAAATAATAGGAAATGGGGAATATATGTGTTATATAAGAAAATGACATATTTTGATACAATTGGCAGAAATAAAAAACCACTTGATAAATTAAAATAATACTCCTATATATTTATACTTGGCATATTCTGTTATCCATTGAAAAAGTGGTCTATAAATACGCTCCTACAACCTTAAACCCTAACAAGCCAAAAGATTTTTTATCAAAGATGGGAAGCGGCGGCAGCGGCAACTATAGGTGGGCTAAATTACTAGGGGAGGATTTCCGATTCTATATGCGAGGTCATTCTATTATCTTAGGTCGCGGCACAGATGATTCTGCCGTTGATGTGGATTTGACCCTCTTTGGTGGCGGCAAGAACATTTCTCGTCGTCACGCACGCATTTTCTATGATTTTGAGTGTTCCCATTTTGCTCTCGAGGTGCTCAGCAAAAATGGGTGCCTTGTTAAAGGAGTGTATTGCCCTAAAGGAACTCTTGTGAAGCTCTATCCAAAGTATTGTATCCAGATCGGAGATTTGGAGTTTTTCTTCTTGCCCCGTAAGGGGAATCCTCATTTGGGCCGGTTGAATGAGGTTAAGGTGGAATGAATTCACATAAAGTTCAAAGTTATATCTACATTTTGTTATTGGGGTTGTAATATCATTTCCTTTTATTCAATTTTCAATCTTTGTTCGAATTGAAATTATATAGACATGGATATGAAGTTAAATTGATTGCATTTTATATAATGGATTTGTTGTTATGAGATTTATTTCATAGTTGGCTGCAATTTTGTTGATTGGTGCAAGGATTCTACATGCTTCAGTGATAAACTGATAATAGTAATATCCATACGATTTCATAAATTGCCTCTGTAATTGCACGGCCTTTAAGTTTCGTAGATGCATAAGAGATGTAATTATAAATCAAGAACAAGTGCACATTAGAAATGAAGTAAAGACCGTTCTCATACATTATAGCCGACACAAACTCAAAGCACCACAACTGAGTTTAAGATCCCATGAAATTAAAATACAGTAGCAGTGACACCTCATTCTTCTTCTATAGGGAAAAAAAATAGAAAACAAATGCTTCAGCACTTCAGACTTTGAGCTCTTCAAGCCTGGCTGTCAATGGTCATAGGTTCTGCATCCTTAGGCGCCGTTTTCTGCACCATGAATATCGACTCATTAGCTTCAAATCATTCATAAATGTAAAAAATTGAACATAAAATCTTGTCTTGAAGGTGATCAGATCATACATTGGTGTCTGAAGTGTCCAGCTTGCCCAACTTGGCAAACATGTTGCCATAGAACTTGGCATCCTTCTTGTTGATCTCCTTCACCTTCTCTTTCAGGGTTTTGTACTCTAGTTTCACTTCCCTGTCAATGTCAATCGTGTTGCGAAATCAAATTCAGAACTCCTGTTACAAAGCTACCCTATCTCGAAGAGAAATATCTGATACCATTATATTACCTGTTGTTGGGATCAATTTCAAGCGCTTTCTTGATGTCCTTCTCAGCTAGATCCAGGTCGGTTAATTTCATGTAAGCTTGTGCTCTCCTATAGAGTGCTTTGACGTTGGTAGTTTCAAGCTCCAGAACCTGAAAACATGCAAACATTGATAAATGAAGAGCTCCTAACAGGTAACCATAAGTGAGAAGTAGGACAAATGAAGTAAGGTTTTCGGACCTTGGTGCATAGCTTCACTGCTTCCTTGAAATCATTCAACTTCAGCTTGCAAGCAGCATTATTCAAATTGCAACTAATCTTCAAGGCCTTTGCTTGCTTTTTCTCTTCCTCGCCGAAATTAGTGTCATATTCAATATACTTGGCAGCCTTCTCATATCTCTTTGAAGCCCTGGGATATTTACCGGCCTTAAACAGTGAATTGCCTTCTTCCTTCTTTTTCCCAGCTGCTTCAATTTTCTCTTCAGTGTTCATATCCCATGATTCTTTGTCCTGCAGATACCACCCAGATACACATTAAAACAAACATAAACGTGCAAATTGAAGCAGTGACTTTCAATCGGGGACTTTCTACACTCACCTTGAGAAAGGACACCAATTCGACTTCATAGTGCACTGTCGAATTGGCAGGAACTGTTGCCAACTCCTGCTTCGACTCTGTTGAGCCAAAGGCATACTCTGGTGCAACAGTTAGCAGTGCTATTTCACCCTTTTTCATCGTCATCACAGCTTTATCCAATCCCAGTATGACTTGCTCCTCATCCGTTTTGAACTCGAAAAGATCATCTTCACCGTCACCCTTCTTGAAGAAGACAGTGCCATCTTGCAGTTTCCCAGTAATTCTCACTGCAAACACACATTCCAGATCACAAGTTATTGCCAATTAATTAAGGAAATTAAACTCCTAAAGGTAAGAAAAACAAGAAGTAGAACACTGACATTTGACAACAGCTCCTTCATTAGGCTTCTCATATCCCTCTCCCTCTTTGATTATCTTCTTCACAACCTTCTGGTCATCTGTTATACTGGTTACGGTCTTCCATGACACTAGCTCAAGATTGATGTTCAAAGTTGCATTAGGAGGGATGGCTCCTTCATTGCCAGAAGCTGGCTTGCCCTTCTCACCAAATCCATCTGCAGCAATTTCGTTTGATCACACACATTAGATAAAATAACTCCTACAGACCTCAAATTCCAATCACCATTCCAGAAACTAGATAACTCACATTGTGGTTTCACTGTGAGGAGGACTTTCTCTCCCTTCTTCATTGTCTTCACGGCTCTTGCAATAGCAGGGCAGAAAAGACCTGTTTGTGATAGAGCAGGAAACAGACCAAGGGTAAGAAAAACTACAAAGCTAAGCATTTAGATGCCAAAATCCGGGCTAAAAATGACTCTTTACTAACCATCTTGGACAGTGAATTGTACTTCATCGGATTTTGCAACTAATGACCCATCTTCCAGGTGAGCCTCGTACTTAACTGAACCACAAAAGCAAGATGACATGGAAATTCAGATGCGTAACAAAACCATATTTCTAACATCAGGTTGCAAACAACAACCTAAGAACATACCTATCACTTCATCAAGATCCTTAGGGTTCTCCCATTTTTCACCCGCAACAAGGACCTTCTTGAACACACCACCATCCTTACATATGTCCTTCACGCTTGCCCAGGAAAGCAACTCAACATCAAACTTAAGGGTGGCATTTGGAGGAATCGTCGGAGGAGAACCAGACATACCATAAGCCAGGCCTGCTGGTATAGAGAAAATGGCATTCTCCCCCTTCTTCATTGTCTTAATACCAAGGTCCCATCCCCTAATCACCTGACCTGTATAAAGCATTAAAAAAGAAGAACTAAGGTTTCTTCTCTATTAATTAGATAGTTATTCAGCTGATTTCAAAAACTTAAGCATCTCTATTAATTAATTGTACAAAGCTATTAGAACAACATGCCATTCTCACTTCTCAGAGCCATAAATACAGTCATCAAAACATGAAATAGGAAATTTGCATTGATTGATCAAACATGGAGCAAAATCAATATGCAAAGATGTAGGTCCGGAACACAAAGCAGGCATCAAGAACAGGCCTTGGCAAGCATCTGCAATCTAAAATTCTCAATCCCTAATTATAGTTCAGTAAGTTCACATTTGGTCCTCACTCCATCCTCAAACTGATATTAACACGGTTCATCAAATATAAGAACACAGCAAATTACATTCATTGACCAAATATAGCTGAGAGTCAATAACGGACCTTGGCCAAGAGTGAACTTAAACGGAGTGCCCCTATCGCGACTAGAATCAAACTGAGTGCCATCAAGCAAAGTCCCAGTATAATGAACTGCAAAACCAACAGAAACAAAACCATCAGGAAATCCCACCAATCCCCAATCACCTTTAAGCATTTCCAAACACAATTTACACTGAACATTTACCTTCAACCTCGTCGCCGCTTTCCGGGGTCTCCCAGCCTTCGCCTTCCTTCACGAGCTTCTTCTTCAATCCCTCGTTCCCGATCTCCTTCTCCTCTCCGACCTTCAGCGTGGGGCCCATGTCCGGCAGATCCAGGTCATCGTCCATGCCGGCTCCCAATCCCATCTCCTCGTTCATGGCAGGCATCTCGAAATCGTCATCCATTTCTTCTCAAAACACGTACAAACACAGTAGCAAGAACACGGTAAAAAGGGGCAATATGAGAGTTTTTGATTGCAGATGAATACTGGGGAAGCGTGCAGGGAAGAAGGGGTATATATGAGGAAGGTTTAAAACGGGATTACGGGTTCTAGAGTCTTCCAATGAGGGTTTAGCAGATTGGCGAAGGCTCAGGATCCTTCTCGATTAAGTATTGTATTTGTTTGACTGATTTATATGATTACTTTCCTCAAAATTTTAGTTGAGTTTTAAGTAACAGTTGAGGCCCGAGTACAAACAAAATAAACTACGGGAAAACCTTGGAAAAAATAAAATAAAAATCACCTTATTGGTATTAATTATTTATTTAATACTCTATTTTTAATTTTTTACATATGTTTATATATTTTTCACTCAAATTCAACAATTACTATTTTAATTATGCATAGTAAACTAAATAAAATTTAATGATATTATTTTATTTTAGAGAACACGATATTAAATATTATTTTTATCAAATATGTTGACCTATATTTTACAAAATCGGCTTTTTCTGCTTTATTGTGATAGTGTCCTGCATACCCACCTTAGTTAATCACTATGTAGGCATTTAACCACTATAACTGAATGATTTACTTTCAACCTTGTCACTACATTTTAGAGTTTTTCAATCATTGCTTTTATTGGTGTTATTCTTCAATTTCTCAATCGTTGAGCTTGTGCAACTGAAAATACCACAAATGAGTTGGTATATCATCACATTATATCCATGCACTTAGGGTCAAATATGGCCCCGTTTGGTGACGAGAGTTTTGAAGAGCGTTTAGCTTTTTGGGTTAAATATGGATAGTTGACTTGTCAAACAGCTCTTTCTAGTGTTTGGTGAGGAGAGTTTTCTAATTAGCTTTTTTGGTGAAACCTCTAATTTCTGAAACGCTAGAAAGAGCAGCGTTTGTAAAAAGTTAATCAAAGAAATATTACAAAATATCTTTTATATCCTTATCCCTCACAAATTTCCTTTTCAAATTCATTGAAGCTAATTAGAAAACCTTTTATATAAGTAAATAATAACCTTTTAGTAAATTTAAGGTACGCATCATATTTGCGTACGTACATTTTAAGGTTTTTTACATTATTTTTAATTTATTTTTGAAGTATATTACACATATTTTAAATATATAAAAAATAAATTTCAAGTATTTTAATTCAAAAAAAGTTTTTTTAAATAGATGTAGATATATTAATAAAGAATAATAATTCAAATAATAAACATCATAAAAATAAATGAACATACAGTGATAACAATTTTCGATAAACAAGTAACACACTACAAAAAATAAATAATAATAAATTGTACTAATGTCTATTTCAGTCATTTAACGTAATGAAACAGCTATCAGCTAATTGTTATGTGCCAAACACTCATATACAAACCGCTAGTCAAAACAGCTAATAGAATCCGCTAACAGCTAACAGCTAATAAAATCCGCTAACAACTAACAGCTAAACGCTGATAGCCAAACGAGGCCTATGTGTGTGCGGGGTGCGATGATTGAAGTGGGATAAGCATTTGTGATGTCATTGCACGTGGTTCCAAAATGATATATTGATATACATAGGTCCTTACTATATTCTGAATAATTACGAGATTGAATGCACGAATAAATGTTGGGTCATTTAGTTTCCTTAGTTATTGAAAACACATTAAGGCGCGTATCTTAATCCTTATGGAAACCACGTGCAGCGGCAGCACAAATGCATATCCCACTTACAATAATTGCGACCTGCATGCACATGTTCCACCCCGGGTACATAGATATGCTATGCAAAATAATACACCAACTCATTTGTCAAAATGATATCTATATATACGCTTCTAAAACCCTATCAATCCAAAAGATTTTATTTTATCAAACATGGGAAGCGTCAGCGGCGACGTTAAGTACAGTGAGGCTAAACTACTAGGGGGAAACATTCCATTCTACATGCTAAGTCATTCAATTATTTTAGGTCGTGACACGGAGAATTATGTCGTCGATGTGGACTTGACAATCTATGGTGGTGGCATGAACATTTCTCGGCGTCAAGCATGCATCTTCTACGACTTTGAATGTTGCCATTTTACTCTCGAGGTGCTCTGTAAATATGAGTGTCTTATTGCAGGGGTGTATTGTGCCTAATGGACTCTTGTGAAGTTCTATTCAAGATACTGTATCCAAATCGGAGACTTGGAGTTTTTCTTCGAAATTGCGGTTGAATGTCCGAATGAATGCCGGGTCATTCAATTTCCTTTGTTATTGAGATCACAACAATGGCGTATTTGAATCATTTTGGAAACCACGTGCAGCGGCAATACAAATGCCTATCCCATTTACAATCATACATGCACGCACGCATATTTGACCTTGAGAGCATAGATATACTATGCAAGATAATACGCCAACTCATTTGTGGAATTTTTATATGCGCAAACTCCATACGATGATGAATTGAGGAATTGAAGAAAATTGCCAATGAAAGCAAATGTTGGAAAATCCTAAAAGTAGTGACGAGGTTGAATGCGTGAATGAATGTCGGGTCATTTAATTTCCTTAGTTATTGAGAAAACAACAAGGGTGTATTTTAATCATTTCGGAAACCAAGTGCAATAACAGTACAAATGCTTATCCCACTTACAATTATTGTGACACACACACACATAATTTACCCTAGGGTATATATATGCTATACTAAATAATAATTCGCCAATTTATTTGTGAGATTTTCAGTTGCGCAAGCTCTAAACGATGATGGATTGAAGAATTGAATCGAAAGTTGAAAAACCCTAAAAATAGTGACGGTGTTGAAGGTAATTCATTTAGTTGTATTGAAAAAATTAAAAATTGTGAATATACCCCTATATTTGTCTAGAGATTAAATTCTAGAATTATACACCGAGAATAAGATCAATGCACTCCCCCTATATACTCCCTTTCTCTATATTTTTCTAGAGATTAATAATGGCGTAATTCATTATTAATGAAGCAAGAAGGATCAAACCCATATTGTAAACATTTCTTTTTGATCATAAAAATAATTTTTCACTCTCTGCCTCGCGAGTCCGGTTGTTAGATCTCGCGACTCTATTATACATACACACGAAAAGTTGTTTAAAAGATAAATATATTTGCAACATGTGAAAAAAAATATCACTCTGATTTCATTAAACATAAATAAACGATGAACATCACTTATAAATCAAGTGATTTCCAAACCAAACACAAACTATGACAAGCTGGGGGAAAAAATGAATTTACAAGGCAATATAAATTTATATAGGCAAGAAAAAGATTAAAAAAAACTAGAAAATCACAAACCATAGATCAATAAATCATTCATTTTCCTGCGTTACAGACATTACAATGGGAATCAGCACCCCCATAACATTGCTGTACTTGTTCATGGCCGGCACACTCAAACCCTGCTCATTAATGGCGGCGGCGCACGACTTGTGAACCGACTGGGCCAGCAACGAGTCGACGTTGGCGAAGATGGGCATCGCGGCGAGGCTCGCCTGGAGCTTGCTCATGGTGTCGCTGTAGCTCTGCACGCACACCTTCAACACATTCAACCTCGCCGGCGGCGGCAGCTGCGCCACCGCCTTCGTGACGGCCGGCATTATCTTCTCGAACTTCTTCGCAATCCTTATGGTGGTTTTGATGGCGTTTCTGACGGCGTCTTGCTGGGGCTCGGTTTCTGTCCCGCCGACCATCCATGTGCAGAGGTCTATGTCGCTCGCGCCGATGCAGTATATGTTGTTGGGATACTGAGGATCACCTTTGCTGTCGTCGAGGATGGAGGCGGCGAAATCCGAGTAGGGATCGGCGTCTCCGCCGTATTTCGCCGGGAAGGGATCGGTGCCGTCGCCGTAAAACTGAGAAATGGTCGGGCTTACGAACAAGGTGACCAGAACGGCGGCGAGGAGAAGTGAAGGAGACTTGCAGGAGGCCATTTTTGAGAGATTGGTTTAAATCCTGTTTGTTTGAGAAAGGTTGATTTTGATGTTATATATAGGCGAAGATTTCATGTAGTAATTATCTTCTGATTGTTTAGGGTGATAGAAGTTTACCATATGCAAGTGATATTAATCAAGGTGTAATTATGGAATAAAATATTCTGTCCAATATTATTATTCTATCCATCAAGCTAATTAAATTACATATATTGAAAAGAAAAGAAAAACTATCCATTTCATGGAGTCTGGAATCTGGAACTTTCACTTCTTAAAATAGCAAATGAAAAATAAGTTTTTTGTTTTTTTTGTTAAGAATAAATGAAACCTGTTCGAATTAATGACAAATAATGAAGAAAAACGATAAATAAGTGGGTAGATTTTTGGAAAATAAGAAATGTGATTAAGCAAGGTCGTACAAAATTTATCTTCTTAGTGAAAATGTAATATTCATCCTAATTTATCATGATCTCGTACTAATTGACAGAGAAGTCATTCCATAGTTATTTTTTAAGGTGAAGCCATCAAGATTCAAGATAAGATAGTTATTAATTATTATTTTTTGAAAAAAAGATAAGATTGTTATTGTTTGTAGATTTCCAAACAATGACGCCGCGCAATTAAATTGGTGGTATACGATATCAATGAAATATCCGATTGAGTAAAATATTAAGGTCCAAATATATTGTAGATCATGATCTCAGGCAAGGCAAGTCAATTTTATTCCAAAGAATACAACGTGAAATGAATTTGATTTGTTTGTTGATCATATGCAGCCAAATTCTCTGAGTTTAATTTGAATATATTAAAATGGATTACATTTGATATACTAAAATATTATTAAATTGAATCTAAACAAATTAAGTGATCTAAAAACATAGTTCAAATTTAGCAGTATAATGTTAATCAATAGTATTTTATAGCACTTGAGCAAAAAGTATTGGTTGTATTTTTTATGTTAACATTTGACCCAAAACACTAAGAGACATGCTCTTCCATCATTTTAGTATGTATGGTTGAAGATTATTTGAAAGTTTTTATTTTAAAAAAGATTACTTGATAGTTTAAAATGAGATTGAAGTAGGAAAGTGATGTGCGAACTTCAAACTATGGTGTATAAAGCATCAATTTAATTTAAATTCAGATTCAAATAGAGAAATAATTTACAACTCTCTAATCATATTGAATCCAGATATGTAGATTTTAAAACTATAATCTGCCTTTTGTATAATTATTAAGCAAAAATGGTTATTGAAATTTGACCAAATATTGTGTTTCGATTTCTCGGATCATCATCATCCTGAATTTGATGGTACAAAAGTGACAAAAGTGACTGAAGTTTAATATCACTCAACAGTAATAATGATTTAACTTGTCGTTCAGAGACGCACTTATTTCATCACAATATTACAAACTCACTTATCAAACACTCTTAACTAATTAAGTACTTGTTCTTAAATGAAGACATAGTAGTGTTATTAAACCATCCTAACTCATTAAGAGTAAGGGCTGAAAGCCTAATAGGTTTGTTACTGATGAGGGGTCTTAGGTAATCCTAGCAGCAGGATAATTGGATCTAAAACTCGCTATCATCAATCAATGAACTCTTTTCGTTTATTGAAACCAGCTCCGTTTCAAAGATCAATGTGGCTCCGCCTACAAAGAAGAAAACACAGATAAACCAATTATTCACCTGTGGTACGTAAGTTATCATACAAGAAACACAGAAGAAAGCACGCGAGAAAAATCAGATGTTTCCGATAGCTAAAGTTATGTTTATATGGTGAATTGCAAAATTCAATCAAAAGGCTCTCAGGGTAAAAATGTTTCGTATGAGTTACCTGGGATTTTCGGAGGGGAACCATTCTCTCCATATCCGAGTTTAGCAGGTATTTTCAACTTTCTCTTCTCACCTACACACATTCCTGCCACTCCCTGGTCCCATCCTGCTCGTGAGAGAAAATGCTGTTAATCGAAAAGTTGAGCATGCTAAAAGAAATGCATTAAGGAAATTCACCTACATAAAACACCCGACTCTGATAAAGATGAGGCTAATTGAATGAAGCTATAGTAGCTACCATTATGTCATGGCTTTGATAGCATGAGATGAATGCATCTTTACTTTGGGCATAGATTGGACAGGGTAAATAAGATTTCGCAATACAAAATTGGCTAATTTCACATGTTTTTTTTGTAAAACAAGTTTTCAAAGTCATGTACACAAGCTATATGGAATAGATTTTAACACCTAACACACTAAAATTAACATCACATTGAAAGCAGTACTTACAGACCCTTACTTACAGTACTAAATCTTCATTTCATGACTACAAGAAACTGAATTCCGACCAAAGAATTAAAAAAAAAAAACATAAAAGAAGAAAGTATTGCCTAATAAATATCAAGGCTGGACCGTTGGAGAGGGTAAACAGTAAATACTAAGAACATACACACCTTTAATCACATGACCAATTCCTAGTTCAAAAGCAATTGGTTCACCCCTTTCGAAGCTTGAATCAAATACAGTTCCATCAGTAAGTGTTCCCTGCACAGAAGTTATTAAATGTCAGCGAGCAGATAAACAGTTGAAGCAGGCCGGTCTTGTTAGTACCAGATGAAGTCCAGTTAGGTGAAACCTATGCACTCAATGTGTTGAGCCTAGTAAGTAGTAACTTGATGCAAAAACTTATACTCCTATTTAACCTTTCTAATCAACAATATAGATTGGAATTTTCTATAGGAAACTCCTATCTAATTAGAGATCCTAAGACACAGTGGAGAATATAACAGCATCTAGAAGTTCAAAAAGCATATGGCCCAATTATTCCCACCTCCTTATATATAAGCTGAACTAGCATAGACTACTAGCTTGTTCATGTTGTCTTACTACTACATATGAAACTGCGACTAGTAGAAAAATAAAATAAAGAAAAGAAGGATACATTACCCTGTAGTGAACTTTAACTACATCACCTTTGCGGGCCTTGACATCACAAGTTGCAGGCCTGTGCTGTGGTAGAGAAGAAGATACAAAAATCAGAAGAAATAAAATAAGAAAACCAAGATGTACATTATTATGCCAACTGCTACTTCATAAAAACCCTGAGAGCTCAGCAAAGTTATCAATTACTCCTCCCACAAAAGACTCTTTGTATTACTTTTTTTCTTTACTCATTTTGTCCTGTCCAATAGATAGACATTTACTTCAAAGATCATGTAACCTATATTCAAACAAAACTAATCATGTGATTTTGAAGGAGTAACAAAAAGAGTATGAAAATATAATGCTATTTGAACACGGCAATCTATCCACAAGCTGATCTATGTAAATGATAATCCTTTAGTCAAACAAAATCCAACTGTAAGAATATGTCCACGGAATGTTCACAAACTTAAAAACAAAGATAGCTTCTAAGTAATGAGTCAAAATTTTCACTGTATTAGAGTGTTCTTCACTATACTAGAGTCAAAATTAGTACAATTTAACTCAAATGATGTAGCAAGTGATAAAATCATGGAATCTTGTTACCGAATAACCCCCTTTAAGCTTTCTATTCATACAGCATAACCAAACTTAGAATACAGTCAAATATGAGTTTTTAGACAGTGATAAGTTTACGGAGAGCACGCTAATTTATACAAAATCCATAAAAATATTACCGTCACGCCGATTTGCAGCTCAGTGACATCTGCAGACTTCTTAGCCAATGCTGAATTAAAGAACGGAAATCGAATTAAATTCGCACATGTAACAAAAACATCAACAGCATAATATATCGCCAGATCTAACCACAAATTCGCACAATCTAAATCACGACATTGTTAAGCATGAGTTACCTAAGGAAGCGAAGACGAGAAGCAGCAGAATCGAAACATATGCGTTTCTGGAATTCATTTTCGGAGGCAGTTGCCGGTGCCGACTGAGATCGGGTCTTTCTGTTCTTCTATAAATACTGGGGAGAGCACTGATTTGCGTTTAGCACTACACGTGGAGCCCGACGCTGTGAAACCGTTATTGGCCAGTGACAGTTTTCCACGTAAGCATTGCTATGACCTGCTACAGTTGCCACGCTGGCCCTATTCTCGGAAAAATTATGGGTCGACTTAATCATTCTCATGATTTTAGAACCCATAAAAATATTTTAAAATTTTATCTTAATGACATAAAATTCTAATTTAGGATAATTATTTGATAAAATATATTAAAATTACCAGATAATTGATTTTATAAATACTAATTCAGTACTCTTTCACTCACTGAAAAAGTCAATAAAAATGTAAATGAAATAACTATTAATGTAATTGTACTCCCTTATGCCATGTTTGCTCGATTTTTTTTAACTGAATTAAAGTGAAAATTCATGATTGAATTAGCATGTTCATCAAATTATATTTTCACTGAACTGAATTGATATACGAAAAAATTCAGGCAGTTACTAACTTTTTTAAATAACAATCTTATGTTATATTTTATATGAATATGTTATATTTAAATAACAAATTATGCTTTAAAACTGTGAGAGAAAAATGCGTTTGGTGGTCTAAATTTCTAAAAAAATAAAATTTTATAGGCAGTCATCATGTCATGTGTCTTCCTTGGAACTGGTTTGGTGTTTGGTCCGAATCATGCTACATTTACGTCCATCGATCGTGTCTTGTATCGTATGTGATGTGCTATTAAAATTGAATTCGCCCCATAAATTCATAAAAACCAATGTCCATCTTGTTTTATAAATTATCATCATAAGTTGAATTTGAATGACTTGAATTGTATTGCTTGTTAGGTAATCAAAGTGCCAAATTCATTCACTTTTTGTGCCAATTTTTTTAAAAAAACAATCAATATTACTTTAGGGTTATATTGGAAAACGCCGAGTAACAATTATAATGAGTGAAACTGTCACCCAATTCAACTAATGTATTACAAGAATAATCGAATTACATGTCAACCAAACTAATAATATATGTACTATTACAACTTGAGAGATCAAATAAAAAAATGTAATATCGCCCCCAGACTTGCAACTGCAAAATCATATCCGCTTGGTAAGGAAGATCGTCTACCGCATCATCATCATCAAAAATTCAATTTAATTCCGTTTAGCAAAAAGGAAACTCAAGAAACCTAACCATAACCATCACTTTCGATCTGAAGAAATAAAGAAGTTATTATTATTTTTTATTTTTTTAAACAAGCGGAATTACTATTGCTTTCTGAATTGTTACCTTTTTTAGCGGTAATTATTTTATCACAATTGTGTAACTTACAAAATTTACATTAGTTACACTACAAATTTTGTACCTTACACAATAATTTGTGTTTAAGTACTAATACATTAATTAAAAACCATTTCGGTTTGAGCTGAATGAAACTGAGACTCCTTTCTTAACTACAACTGAGTTTGAAAGCCAAAAATCTTCCTTTCTTCAACTTTTTGAATAAGATACATGTCATAAGAAATACATGGGATAAGTTTAGTGCTTTTATAGATCATTGACAATCACTTTCTATGCAACATTTGGATAGTAATAAAATTGATAAAAACCAAAAAATATAAAGTACTCACGCTTCAATGCTTCACTTGCTTCGTAAGTCCATGTTTGCTAGAGTTTATTTCTTGATGAATTGAACTGAACTGAACTGAAGTAAAAATTAATGTATTGTAAAATGGAATCAGCATGACTAAATTAATCTGAATTTCATCAAATTACATTTTTACTAAACTGAACTGAATTGAATTAAACTAACCTGATCTACATATAAGTTCTAACAAATAGGGCCTAAGCCATTGCAAATGTCATGACAATTGTGTGGGATTTGCTTTTGATGAAATATAACATTTGACCACTTCCTTACCTCATACCGGAATCATCCCAAGTCCCAACCCAACTCATATTAGGATATATGCACTAGGAAATTTAGTATAATGGAGGATGGCTCAATTATGCACCAATGTATATTATGCTAGCATAACATTTTTTGAACAAAACTTGTATTTTTTTAAAAAAAAAACTCAAGACAATATTGGGGGTTTGAAATGATGTCTTAGAGATATTGTTCTTATTTGGTAGCTCAATTTTATCTAATTTAGCATAAACCTAGAACAATGTAGCTCATCCAATTGTATGAATATATGATTTAGCGCCCCTAAGTCCGCAATGAAGAGACATATGTCACCACCACTTTGATTCGATCGAACATGACTACTTCTCGGACATTCCGACCTTTGCAAAATCCTTGATGCGTGGTTGAAGTTGATAGGAAGGGACACAATTTCGGTGGTCAAAATTAAGAGTTTCAAATGGGAGGGTTTAGGTGGGTTTGGGTAGGGCTTGAGTAAGTAGGGCTTAAATGGGTATTAGCCCATTTAAATCCATGTGTTTGATGAGCCTAAATGGGTAGGGATTAAATGGGTAAGGTACCCATGTGTATTTTTAAATACGTTATTTTCCTTGTTTTCATAACACATTTATAAAATCCAATAATATTTAAGAATACAACTAAAACAATAAGGTTAGGGTCTCTAGTACCAATCAAACAACTTAGTATCAATCGAATATCACATATATGTTTCATATGTTATACTGGTACAATTATTAATATGATGATAAATATTATTTTCATTTTCGACATAACATGGTACCAAACAAACAACCTAGTATCAAACAAATAAATCTAGTACCAATTAAAAATATTTTATACTCCATAAAAATGACATTAATAGTAACATTTTCTGAATTTTGTTATATTTCATTTTCATTTTCGACGTAAAATGGTACCTAACAAACAACCTAGTACCATTCAAACTAACATCGTACCAATGAAACCGATCAATTATTAATATTAGATAAAAATCTACAATACAACAAAAAAATGAGATTTGACAGATAAAATTCTACAATACAATAGTTTGAGTATTTTGTAGGTAATCATTATTAGGGCTAATGGGTACCCACTAAGCCCTATAAATCTAAATTAGCCCAAGTCCTCCCATGACCCATTTAGTTAATGGACGAGTATATTAGAGTAATAGACCTGTGGGTTTGGGTGGGCAAAAGTTCTATGAACTTATTGTCACCCCTAGTCAAAATGAAGAAGAGGGTGAGTGAGTGTGACATCATGCTAACATCACACAACATTTTTGTTTAATTGGGCCTAATAAATTGTCACTTTTTTTAGCAGGAATGTATTTAAATATGCTTGGCCAAAGAAAATTATATAGTACACTTTAGACTTTAGGTAATCCCTCCTCTGTTTCTCTCAATTTGACACTGTGAACAGGCCATCAAAAAGTAAAATGAGAAAAAAACAATATTTTAGACATAATTATTATATGAATTTAATTAATTAAAATTATATTTAACATCTAGTTGATTAGTATAATAATGTAGTTTATATATTTTTATTTATTAAAGATAATATAGACAATTTTTTAAGCTCACGACAAATAAAATGAATAGTTGAATATTGGCACATATGTGCCAAAGTGAGAGAAACGAAAGGAGTATGTAGACCCAATAAATTTTTTTGTGCATTTAGAAATATGATAATATGCATTTTATACATTGTAAAATTTTTTGCTTAAAATTTGTGGGATGTTATATGCACAGTTACTTTTGGACAAAAATCAAAATGCACATCCATAATGTATAAAGTAAAATCCATAATTGATCATCGATTTTTTTTTTTGAAATTTCACTTTTGATCACTCAAATATTTTTTATCCACTTTTGATTATCGAACTTTATAAGATAATCCAAAATTGATCACTCAACTATTTTTTTGATCACTCAAGTAAAAGTGATAAGTTTTGGATCAATCTAAGAAGGGTGGGTATATAAGAATTTTGATGATCAAAAGTGGGTGAAAATATAAATGATTGACTAAAAGTGAAATTTGCCAAAGTTCAATGACCTAAAGTGAGTAAAAATATGTAAGTGACTAATTGTGGATTTCCGCAAACTTCAATGGTCAATTATGAACTATGTTCTAATATGTAATTATGTGTAGTAAGACATAAAATACCTACACTAAGAGTATGATATGGGTTTCAGTACCACACATATCAATTTAGTTTTATTTTGTTGGTATGAGGAAATTGGAAAATACATGACACAAATGTAGGAAGTGCAACATCTAAACTAGATATTTTATTTCAAGTTTTTTTTTGTGAGGAAAATAATTGAGTGATTCTAGAAATCAATCTGAAAAGAAAGAGAGGAAACTTGGGAGGAGTCCCAAGTATTGTATAGTAGACACACGTCTTAGAGTAATTCGCTAGTAAGTGAGGTACAAACTTTTAATTATCGAGAATGTAGTAGGGTCCTTACAAAAGTTAGGAAATTTCTTATCCTTGCAATATTCACGAGGCAGTGAATCATGTTCGAAACACCCCTAATAAGCTGAAAGATGTCAATTGTAAATCAGAGATTAATAACACAACTTCTTTTAGCAAAAGACATTCAGTTTTTTTTATCCTAAAACTTATTTCTAGAAAAAAGGTTTGCTTGGTTGTCAAATTTTTTTTCATGATATTATCTTTTCTACTTACTAGTTAGTAGTTACTATGGTTGTGTGTATAAATACATATACAAACATAATTTATTATGTACTACGTTAATTAAGTGTGTATAAAACTCATTAAAAAGTCATTGCTAGAAGTCCAACACTCCAATCCGGTCATACAAAGCTGAAAGATATGGTTAGTTTAGTTATATTAATTATATTTTTGATATATTAATTTTTAATTCTTAAAAAAAATGAAGTTTTAGTAAAAAAAAAAAGTTCGTGAGAAAATATTCTAAGTAGTTTATTAATTCCATTCTTTTATCATTATCACAAGAAATGGAGGATGGATTTCGGTGGCTGAAACTTGAAAGTAAAGATAAAGAACAAATTCTATAAAATAAGTTTAAATGAATAGTTTCATGGAATTCATGTCTTTATTTATTTTTTAATTGTCATTTTAGTAACTGTTACTGTCAAAATTTGTTTAGTTTGTCATTTTTTTATACATTTGTATTTCACGTGCTTTAATATACATCTTTTACGTTTCAATTTAAATAGCTAAACATACTCTTTATAAATATTATATATAGAAATATAATTTATCTAGTATACGTTAATTAAGTGAATATAAAACTCATTAAAAGTCATTGCTAGAAGTCCAACACTCCAATCCAGTCATACAAATCTGAAAGATATGGTTAGTTTACGATTGAGAACATCGAAGGAAACTACAGATACATCCATTAATTCCAACCGATACTCATCCCAAACCTGACTGCAGAAAGAATCTTAGGCGTGATATTTTTTCCCATTGATTAATGTCATCTTAATGTAAATAGTTTAATTAGCCATTTTTAAGTTTGGAAAATCGGAATAGATTGAATATAAAATATGAAACGAGACCGGTACAAAATTGGAAATTGAGTTATATAAGGAAACCTATTATGCATTGAATAATAATGATATGGTAAGAATATATTATTGCTGTGTATATGGTAATATTTGATTGGTAATAATTCTTTGTTCACACAAGAAGTAATGGCCATAATTGCGTCTTCTCAGTTGAAGCAACCAAAAACTGTCCCTTCGAGAATGAGAAGCGCCGCCTGAGCAGCCACCGCCACCGCCGCCACAGGTCCGACCAGAATGCAGATCGTCTGGAACAGCAACCGGCTCATTCTCTTCTCAACTCTCCTCCTCATCCTCTTCCACCCCGCACTCTGCGAAACTGCATCGAATATCACTTGTGGTTTGGCAGGCGTCACGTGTGATTCCAATAACAATGTCCTGAGCATCGATCTCCGCAACCAAATGCTTACAGGATCGTTGCCGAACATATCAAACCTTGCCAGCCTGACAGCAGTCTATTTTGATTCCAACCAATTCACTGAAGTTCCGAAAGGATGTCTCTCCGGTTTGACGAACTTACAGGTCTTCAGCATCGACAATAACCCTATCGGCACCTGGGACGCCTTCTCCGACCTCATGAATGGCTCGAAGCAACTCACTATCTTCAGCGCACACAACACCAGTCTTACCGGCCCGATTCCGGACATCATCGGATCCTTTCCGAGCTTGAAGGAACTCCATCTTTCGTACAACAAATTTCAAGGGCAAGTGCCGGCATCTCTTGCCAGTTCATCGTTACAGTCATTATGGCTGAATAATCAGGCAAAGCCGGGGATGCAGGGTACCATCGACTTTATCGCATCAATGTCGTCACTGACAGAGGTTTGGCTGCATGTTAACAACTTTTCCGGCCAGATTCCCGATCTTTCGAATTGCACACAGCTGGTTGATCTTAAGCTCAGGGATAACCTGTTTACTGGGGCAATTCCGCAGACTCTCGCGAATCTTACATTATTGCAAAACCTGACACTGAAGGGTAACCAGTTAACCGGTACCATACCACCAAGTCTTGCCAATTTGACTGCTCTGAAAGAATTTGATGTTTCAAGCAATCCGAAGCTGTCGGGACCACTTCCGGCTTTCAACAGAAGTGTGACTGTTACTGTGAGTATTACTGGAACTGGTGTAACAACAACCACCTCTACTGTGATCGGTTCACCTCCTTCTGGTGAAACCCCTTCATCTGGCGCCATCAATCCTCCTCCTGGAACCGGAAGTGGTGCTAAATCCTCAGGTCTGTCCCCGTGGGCTATAGCTCTCATCGTCGTTGTTGTTATAATTGCAGCGGCGATCGGATTTTGGGTCTACAAGAGATGTAAGAACAAGGATTCGCCCTACAAAAGACCTCACCTGTCAGATTCGTCAGCATACACCAGTGGAATACTCGGAGGATCTCAGAAGATTAGCTCGCAGGTCAGTATAAACATCAGCGACGGTGGCATACAAATGGACCTCCTCATCGAGGTGACCGATAATTTCAGCGATGCAAATGTCATCGGACGAGGCGGTTTCGGGACGGTTTACAGAGCGACGCTTCCTGACGGGACCGAGGTGGCCGTGAAGAGAATGGTGGCGCCTGTTTTGATGAGCTCGAAAGGCCTGAATGAGTACAAGGCCGAAATCGAGGTCCTGTCCAAGGTGAGGCATCGGAATCTGGTCGGCCTCATCGGGTTCTGTGCCAATGGGAACGAGAGGCTTCTGGTGTATGAGTTCATGCCTCAGGGGACGCTCGGAGACCACCTGTTTGACTGGCGGAAGAGAGGCGGCCGGCCGCTGACGTGGAGCCAGAGAGCCGCCATTGCCCTGGATGTTGCAAGGGGAGTTGACTATCTCCACACCATGACTGAGCAGAGTTTCATACACAGGGATCTCAAACCAAACAACATCCTTCTGGGAAATGATATGAGGGCTAAAGTTGCAGATTTCGGTTTGGTCAAAAATGCTACCAACGTTGGCGAATCCATTCAGACCAAGGTTGCGGGCACTTTCGGATACTTTGCACCAGAATATTGGGGTAATCACTATACACTTTCTTTCTTTTCAACCTTATAATGTTTCATGCCATTACTGAAATCTTTTGTAATGTGTTTACAGAAACCGGTAGAGTGACTACAAGGGCTGATGTGTATGCATTTGGGGTGATCTTGATGGAGATAATTAGCGGAAGAAAGGTGGTTGATGATTCGCCAGACGCTATAGATGGAGGTAACCTGATGCTCCGGTTCAGGAGGATCTTAGCCGGGAAAGAAGACGTGAGAGACCACATAGATCCTGCTCTGCAGGCAGATGATGATGAGGAAACCTACAAGAGCATTTGCAAGGTGGTGGAACTAGCAGGACACTGCACTATGAGTGAGCTACATAGGAGGTGCGATATGAGGCATGCCGTGTTTATCCTGACTTCCTTGGTGGAGCAGTGGACGCCGTCCAACTCTGATGTCTCAACATCTTTTGGTGTCCCCAATATGCCTCTGCCTTCACTCGTAGAGGAGTGGAAAGCCGGCAATGGAATGCCCTCAGCCAGTTATACAAGCAGTTATACTTATACATAGTCTGTTTCTTCCTCATTTTGGTTTTTTGAGGGCACATTCTTTGCCCACAGCTAGTCTGTAAATGCTAGTTTTCGATACATTACATTGACATTAAGAGATGCTAAGATTCATTGTCAGTTTATTCAATCAACATAACATTAATCGAACTCATCAGCATCTCAATCAACAGTTCCTTCCATCTAGTTTATGTATATCATGTGTATTCAGGCAAGAAAGAAAACTGGTTCAATATGATTCACAACAAAGATAGCAACAAGTAGCCTGAATAGGCAAAGAAATAGGCAAAGAAAGCAAACTCTGCTACTCATCATTCAGATAATGCAACACATTCATCAAAGCACTGTAAGTTTTGGCATCCATCTCGCGATCCTTCTTCCTGAACTGCTCGAGTAGTTGAGAAGCATCATCTCCCCTTCCATCTCTACACATCTCTTCCAGCACACATTTATAGGTCAAGAAATCAGGTGACATTGAATTCACCAGCATGTCGAAAACAATGTCAGTAGCATCATCAAACCTCTTTTCCATGGCAAGACTGCAGATCAGTATGACATAAGTACCAGATTTTGGTACCAAACTCTTGCTCCTCATTTCCTTATACATTTCCAGGCCCTGATGCACCCTCCCCTTTTCGCACATCCCCTTGGCAAGATAACTGTAAGTATACGCATTCGGCTCACACCCATAAAGCCCCATTTCGCGATAGACTCGAATCGCCTCATCCAGTTCCAGACACTTGGAGTAAGCTTTAACAATCAAATTCATCACCAGAGTATCAGGAATCACCCCGGATGCCTTCATCTGCTTTGCGAGCGATCTAACAGAGTGCAAATACACATGACAAACTGGAACATTGTTGAACTTCCTGAGGAGCGAAATGAGCAGCATTGTGTAGGTTTCGAGTGAGGGCTTAGCGGCGGGGTCATCAGATTGGAGCATCTTTTTGTAAACGTCGAATGCGCGGTTGAATAGGAACTTCCGGCCGCAGCAGAACTTGATCATGGAGTTGTAGAGGGTGGCGCTCGGAGGGCACGCGCCGGCCATGACTTCCTCGACGAGGGTTTCGGCGACGCGGTAGCGCTTCCGGGAGACGGCGATTTCGATCATGCAGAGATAGGTGAGTTGGTCGTGCTTGTAGCCGCGCTGCTGCGCGGTCCACCGGAATATGTCGAGGGCGAGGTCCGGGTCGGATTGGGCATTTAGGGCTTCGCAGACGTCGGGTGGGGTGAACCCGGGTTTGAGGTTTTGGATCCATGTTTCGAACTGTCTTTCTAATGGGGTTTTGGCCCGGGTTCGCGGGTACGGGTCAGATTTGGCATACGGGTGGTGTAGTGGCGGTGGAATTAGGGGTTCCGATGGTTTCGCCGCGGCGGCAATGGCAGTGGCGGTGCTGGCAGCGGTGGAGACTGAGCGGAGGAAGGATTTGGTTCTAAGAAGGGAGAGGGTGATCCTCATGTCAAATGGCGCGGTCAAACTCACAAACTCTGCTTTGTTTACATCGTATTTTTATTTTTTTAAAAGACAAAATTTGTTGAATCAGTGTAATTAGTATCCTATTTAATTTCATTCACAAAATATCCCCATCTTTAATTTTCAGTCATACTTCTTATAATTTTTGGGCCAATTCATATATATTTTTGATACTTGTGCCACAATATATTTCCAACTCTACCATTGCCGCCGGCCACCGAATCACCGTCGGCCAACATCGGGCTAAAATTTTGTAGCAACTCTCGGTAAACTATTATAAATTTTTTAATATTTATCAACATGACTTGACTTGATGTTTTTATTAATATAATTTGATGATTTTAAAATATAAATTGATGGTTTTACAAATATTATTTGACGATTTAGATATTGACGATTTAAAAAATATGATATGATAATTTTAAAATATGAATTGATGTTTTAAAACTTAATCATTTATAAATATTACTTGATTATATTAATATTGATGATATGTAATCTAATTTTATATATGAGCTTTAACGACGATCGTGGGTTGTTGATCGTGATTTTTGGATTATCGGTCGTGCCTGATATTTCATCTTGTGTGATCGTGGAGACGATCACTTTGTATATGGTCAATTTGGTTGCGAATTGGGCCGATTGGAGCTCTTAATATGTCACAAACAGAATAGACTTTGTTTGGGCCTGATATATACCAAGTTTTAAAGTTGATAATTATAAAATGTGATTGATATTTATATTTTAACAAACTTGATGTCTGATTGAAAATGTAACACTAATTTCTTTCTGAAAGTCGTTTCATTTTGCCTATACACTGATTTCATGGGATTCGTGCACTCTACATCATCAATGTACTGATGATAAACTGGTTCCATATTGTAGCCCTTGATGATCAAATCCACTGTTTGAAGCAATCTTTTAGCCCATTGATGATCAAAGCCATTATTTGAAGCCATATTTTACGATTATAGTGAGCAGTTTCTTAATATAACTAGTGTTGATAAGAAAATCAATCATTTAAACCTTTGTTAAAATGTAATTATGGCCTCTGACAAGTAAATTTTGGGATAACATTTGCCAATATATTTTCTATTTTATTGAAACGACATGTATGTTCATTGTGTATGTGTTATTCTGTCCATTAGTTTTTGGAAAGTGTTAATGTACCACTGGTTTGTAATTTCAATTGAATTTGGGTAGATCAAATATGTTGTCTCGTGATGAAGAAAGATAACTACAACAATGGGGTGACGGTAAAAGAGTTGAACTGAAATATCCAAAGTTTAAGAGTTAACCGTGATAGAGCAGGCAACGGGAGTCATTTGTAATAAAAATAGGGTGTTGCTATTTGTAGCCCAAAGTTTTGCTCTTGTAGCCCAAAATACAGGTAAAATGACAAAAATGCCCTTATTTTTTAGTTCATGAAAAACTAGTTGCCTAATTACAGGGGGCATCATAGTCATTTGATGAGTATTTTGGGCTATAAAGAGTAAAATTATGGGCTACATTTAGCAATTCAGTAAAAATATCATCAAATTTGACCTAAGTTTTCTTCTGTTCAAATCAATTTTGGCTATAAAGTAAACAAGGGGCATTCCAGCCCTTTACAAACCTCAAGATCATATCAGTACTTTAAAATACTCATAGCCATATGAAGGATTTACTCTTTAAAAAAATGTAGATTTTGGTTATGGACATAAATGCGCAAATCTTTAAACGAACATTTAAGGTGCAAACAACAACTACAACAACCTGATTCGGCGCATGACCGTTGTTTGATACTCCATGATGCCCCGCCCACTGAAAAAGTTATAAAATCAATACTTTCTCAATATAGCCGTTGAATGGCTTTGCAAACTGAAAAATGAAAATAGATGCTGGCAATACTGAAGACTGCAAAGTGCTCCAGCTCTACCATTGGTACACATCCCGGGCCCAATTATGTCCCAATTATTTGAAACATATTTCTGGTAACGTTTAGGATATTTTGTGTAGCAATATTTTGATGGAGTAGTTTGATTTTATGGAAGAAGTGGGTTGAGATAAATATGAATAACAGAACCTATTTATTTTTAAATTTTGACCATATATTTATATAAATTAATTTACATTAATATTATGTGATATTCATATGTTAAATCTGATTATATCAAAAATATATAATTAAAAATATTTATAGTCTAAAAATATATAGTACAAAATAGTAAAATGTGTAATTTAATTTGAGATTGATCTATTAGTCAAATTGGTAGTACAAATTTTGTACTACGTACTAGCCTAATGGATGAACCAGCATGAAAAATTTGCTGCAAAATTTCTGAACCCAAGTTCCATTAATTGAAAACCACATGCAAGCAAGATATCAATATTCAATACCAGCAGGCATCATCTACCAATGAACAAGTCAAACAGTCCAATTATTGTCAAAAAAAACAAAAATAACAAAAACAGTCTACTTGATGAAAGAAAGGAAAGATCCAAGTTATCCAACCCATAATTTCCTACTACCGTTACCTAAGCTTACCAATCACTAAATCAATAATCATAAATCAACGTTTAAAAATAAAAATAAAAGTATAGAGCCGTTAAATGGGGCTATGGCTGATCACTAAAAATAGATGATTGAGATGATATTATTAGTAAAATATTTTTTGTAGGATTGTTAAATCTTTCCTTAACAAATTTTGAGAGCAAAAATCATATTTATTGCCAATAATTTGCATGAATCAGATATTATGGTTTGATATATCAATAAGACAATAACCATTAAAAAAAATGCTCCTCATTAAGTAGTCATAATAATATTGTAGAATAGAATTGAGAGTGAGTCAAAATGTGAAGCAATCCAATAAATGGTAACTCCAATTAGCACTCTACCGACTTCTATCTAAAAACGAAATCCATAAATAATCAACTATAAAATGATGCCATCAACATTTCTTTCCATTTCCATCATTATTCAAAGAGGCACGCTTGGAAACTTGCAAGCTCCATAACCTGCAAAACGATAAAACCATAAAACAGAAAAATAATCAACCATTGAGCTACTAGTCAAAAAGTCAAACTGATGAATAAAACATTCAAACCATAATTTCCCTATTTTCCAAACTAATCAATCAACAAAATCATCATTATTAAATGTTTTTAAAAAATAAATTGAAAATAATTTAATCGGTACTACTTACTTGGATCTTTGGCGGTAGGAGCGGCGGCGCCGTCGAAATAGCAAGTCCCGCCGGCCTTCTTAAACTGAGCCCAGTAAGCGCTGAAGGCGTAGTTTGCATGAGCCGCCAGTGTGTTCGGCTCGTAGCATTTTCCGCCCGGCTGGATCGCGTCGCAAGTCCCAACTCCCTGCCCGCAGGCGTAGTTCAGCGCCGCCTCCACGTCAGCATCCTTAGCTCCTTCAGCGACGGAGCACCACATCGGCCCACTGGATGGCGCAGGTGGCGCATTGTGGCTCGGCGCAGGTGGCGGGAGTGGCTTGTACTCCGACTCAGGCGTCTCTCCGGATAAATCAATCTCGTACACGCTGGTCCCGTTCGGGTAGTACAACCCGAAATGCCTCTCCGAACCCGGACCCGGCTTTTGGTTCTCATTGAACAGGGAGAATACAAATGCGGGTATAACCTTACCCGGATTCGCCGGCGTCCCTAGCGCCGGCACGGTGGAGAACTTCCTCGCCACGTTCCGGTTGTACTCGGCAGCGTAGTTAACGTTGCATCCTTTTTGCTCCGCATCGCCGCCGTTGGGCCAACCCGTTTCGGCCACGAACAAACGGACATTGGGGTACCCGAGTCTCTGCATAGCGAAATAAAGCGCGTCGAGCATCTGGTCCAGCAAATTGTGGTAAACCAGACGCGAACCCGGATCCGAATAGCTGAAGTTTGAGGAACCCAGAAGAGCGTAGTTGAGATCAATGTCGGAAGGCTGCGCCGACCACGCGAAATAAGGGTACGCGTCGACGAAGAAGAAGGACTTGGTACGGTCTAAGAAGGCCAGCAACGGCTTCAGCACCGACTCGGTGACGTCGTCCCGGAACGCGCCGCTGGACGGCGGGAATGAAGAGCTCAGAACGTCCATGGCCAGTGGGGTCCCCACTTTCACCTTCTTCAACCCAAACTTTTTGCAGGAGTACCTGATTCTCCGCATCGCCGGGACCAGGTTTGACGAGGTCGTCGAGTTCTGGGCGCTCAGAATCTCGTTTCCTACCAGAAGGTACCGGATTTTGGTCTCCGGGTAGAACGCCACCGCGTTGGTCTTCACCCACTGGTCCGCCGCCTCCTGGCTGGAAGCAATGTCGGTGATGATTTCATTTGGCACCATTATAGACACCTGAATGTCGGTCCCCTTGAGCGCGTTGAGGATCTTCGGATTCGCATCGTAGATTTTGACCCTCTTCGCCTTCAGGCCCCGGATTAGCTCCACTGATTTTGACGGCTCCGGCAGGTCGTTCCCAAGCTGACCGTAGCACACACCAACCTTCGCAGCAAAGCCTTCACCTATAAAAGAAAAACACCATTAAAATCAACAGCGACGAACAAATCTCGTCGTTTGTGTTAAGCAAATGGGGAAGAAGAAGACTTACTGGAAATGGGGAAGGAGGCAGAAACTAGGAGGGCGGAGAGCGCAAAGAGAGTGAAGAGAGCCATGGATGAGTGGCCGGAGGGGAAAAGCTTGATTCTCCGGTCTGCGGAACAGAAATCAAGGCAAGTGAGGAAGAAGCTATTTAGCTAGAAAAAGGGGATACATAGAGCTTTTATAATAGCCTTTTTCCGTTTTTCGTGTTTTGTTTTCTTTTAAATGATTCGTTCCAAGAAAATACCTGTAGTACTTACTATTCACCAAATTCATCGGTTTTTGATCTTCGTTGACTCATCAATGCCGTTTTCTTGTTCTTCATTGACGCGTCCGGTTTACCATTTCTAGATACACTATCAATTTGATGTAACAAAAGTTTGTAAGGCATTTTGTGTAAAATAAAATTTAACAATTAATCCTACCTATCCTTTTTTTGTGGTAACATTCTATCACAATTTAAATCAAATGTTGTTTGAATCAAATATTGATTTAGGAGGTTGATATTGTCACTCACTTGTTAGTTTTTTATACTAGATAAGTTTAAATATTTTCTTGACTTAATTTTTTTCTTAAATCGTTTAAATTTGTATATTGTACCATACTTTCATAAAATGTTCTTTCCGATCTTGTGGACGGAACTGCTTGGTCAACCATCGGCCAACGTTATATGGCATGGGCAATTTTATGATTTCACATTTTTCAAAAAATAAACTTCAACCGTGAAGTGTTCTTCATCCATTTTCGGTCTTTTCAAAAAGTGTGCTCATGTCTGTTTACACTACATTGTTTGTTTTTAAAGGACTCTACACATAACGTGTTTATCATAAAACCTATTAAATGCATAGTTCTTTCTTTCTCTTCGTTATCTTTTGTCGATCGTCTTTTGCTCCTTCAATCAAACTTCAGGAATGTTTTATAAATCGACAAGTCGAAATATAAGTTTGCATATGAGTAATAGTCATTGCAGGGAGCATCTTAGCGATTCGTACAACGAAGCGCAATTCTGCCACATGAATATATCTGGATCAAAACTCTTACATTATTGTACTATATGATAAATTGCACTAATACAAGCCAGCATCAAGTTCTACTTGTGATATGCTCCTCAACGATCAAGGTATGCTAATTGAACTCGTCATAGCTGATACAAAGAACATCTCTACCATTCCGAGTTTTAAAAGGCCATCTCCACAGTTTCGAGTTTTAATTCAAAGGCCATCAAATGGCCAACAAATTTAACCTAAGGTAATTTTATATTTTAAAATTATTTTTGACACATCTGTACAAGTACCCCATAAACATAACCAAAAAATGAAGAGTACATTCGGATTTTGCGCTTCTAATTATCGTTAAATTTCAAAAAACAATTCCTCAACTTTGTTGTAGTTTTACAATACAACTACAAGCAGTCCATTTTCGTATTTTGTTTTACCGCAACGATAAAATGTGTAAATTAGTCCTTCTTCGGCTCTTCACGCTGAAAATTTGTTCCCGTGGTTGACGGATTTTCGGGTTTTTTTATGTGTTCCCACAGTGCTAGTGACTCCAGCCATGCTACTACTTCTCTCACAATTTGACTATAGATCTTTCATTATTAACATGTATAATTTTAATATTTTTAAAGTATTTTGGAAAAATTAACGATTGTCGAATTTTTTTTGATATATTTGAATACTCACTGACTTGCAAAAGTTCTACAAAACTATTTCATCCACGGTCAAGAAAGGATTCAAGCCACAAGACTACAAAATTTTACTGAAAGCAAAAGCTATCGGAATGGATGCAATCACGTCCGGAATCTGGCCGGAGATACTGACGTTGTTTGCTCTCAAGTAGCTGAGTTTCGACGTCGACTCCTTTAGCTTGCAAAAGCGGTCAACTCTAAGATGATTCTTTTTTGTAGTATAAAAATAAAACGTGTCCTATTTTACGGGTGTGTTTGAGAGACTTCCGATACCTCAAGTTTCAACGCGCATTGTGAACATTCATGTTTCCACAAATCAATAACAATTGTGCATCATAAAGTTGAAGTAATAAAATTAAGATGCACAAAATTTGTTTAGGGTATGTACAATTAATATAGTTGCCAGCTTTCTTTGTAGAAAATAAAAGGGCTCACAAGAATATTTTTTATTTTTATGACTCCAGATTACAAAGCTTACAGAGTTGCAACGAGTTCTATGTTGATTAGACAACTAATTAATACTCCTGATTCCATGCAACTAGACCCACATTGTACTGCATTAATCCAAGGAACTCGGTCAAACCGAAACCAACTAGGACAAAATTAACTTAACTAAAACACATGCATCTATTTGCATGTGATCTTACGAAATAAGTAGAATTACCGGAATAAGTAGCAAGACAGTACTGCTAATACTACTAGAAAGACCGGTATGAGAATGGGCCACAACCAGCTTGTTCCCGGTCACGGAGCACTTGAAGGAGGAATGGCCGTACGGGTACGTACTGTTGCATTTCCGGTCTAGATTCACACCACACAAATCGGGATTCCCCACAAGTACAGCCGTCTTGCACACTCCGACGTCAGGCACCTCACCGGAGAGTTGGTTGCATTGTACGCAAGGTTCAGGGAGGTGAGATTCTTCTTGGCGCAAAAGTAGTCAGTAAGACTGCCAGCAAAATGGTTACCTTGCAGATCCAAGGTGGTTTAATATGATATCTCTTGTATATATTTGTATACAAGTGCTGCTTTTTTTTCCATATCAGCTATCTGCAGATTCTGCACATAGGAAGGTGGCGGCACAAACTGAGAAGCCACAAATGGATCCTGATTCCCCACCGGCATCACAGTTCCATCTGGTGCTGGGAGTTGGAGCCGGAATGTAGTTTTCTGGTGCAGGAAGGGCTATAATTTGGTTCATATTTGGTTCCTCCTCTTATACAGCTGGGATTTCTTCTTTAATTTTCTCCACCACTTTTGATTGATTCGCCCTGTCCCTCAAGAACCCCTCGAGTGCCTCTAGAAGTTTATCGGTGATCATCTGTACTTCTGGGAACTCGGATGACCTGAATACCCCGATATCCTTGGACCAGTTATAAACAGCCACAAGCTCATCTATCATCTTTGCTGCACTAACATATCCATCAAATGCTTTCAGACAATTCCATCTCAGGGAAACGATCCAATGCAACTGCCAAAATCTCACATATATCAGCATAAAGCCTGAAACTCTCCTGTTGGAAAATGATTTATTTAAGGTAAATTGAAAGTTACAGTATGGTAACTTTTGGGGCTTATCATTCGGAGATGAATGAGATATAGAAAGTTTTGGTTAAAGAAATTTACCCAAAATAGGATTTCTATTGTTTATGAAGTTCATATGTTGAACATTCTAGAAAAGCCCGGAATGTGTTTTAATTGAAGAATTACTTGTAGTACATTCTTTTGGTTATGGGAATTACTTTGTGTTATTCCATAAAGATAAGACTTTCATTATTTGGGAAAGTTCTTATGCTATAATTAAAACACAGTTTACCTTATTTTGTGAGAGAATCCATATGCGTATTGGATTGAGAATCTTTCCAGCTGAAAATTATGTTTCCTAATTCATAGGATTTAGGAGTATATATATAGAGCCATCAGTCAATATGAAAAGAACTTTTACACACGTTTGGTAATAGATACATTAAATTGAGAGTATTGGTGTTTTCATTGGTGCTGAGTGAGTTGAGAGTCAAGTCATTGTGATTGAAGATCGGCTCTACGAAATCCAGGTAACTTTGTATGTTACCTTATGGTTTTATCCTATGGGACTTTGGTGTCATTTGTTGGCCTCATAAGTTTCAAGGGCGGAGACTAGCTCGACTCCATAATGATCTATGCTTTTGTGTTTAGGATATTTAATATGTTGTATGCATAATTATTTGTAATTCTTGGCATGTTTTGCATGATTAATATAAATAATATAACTTGTATTTTATTATTCATGCGTTTTCTGTAATTTATATTCTGTAATTTTATTTATTACAAATTACTGTCAATATAGTTCCTACAGTCTTGAAACTTATGAAACTTTTAAAGGGCGGATATTGATGTGTAATTTTTCGGAAAATTATAGAATATTTTACGGAAATATTATTGTGGTTTTTTGAAAATTTAATGTGATTAGAATTTCGAAAACTACATGCTACGTGAGTTATAAATTATGCATGCTAAGGTTATTATATTGAATAAACCAAAAGTAGGGATGCATGATTAATTATGTGCTTATATTATATATTTATATGAGCATGATATTTATGTGTAATATTTGATTTAGGGTTTTTCGGAAATTGTTCTTTGTGAACATAAATCCGAAAAACTCATGTGAAGTTTTTCTAATGGTTTGCCGAGTTTTTCTTGGCATGTACAAATATCAATTTCGAGGATAAACGAGCATCGTGGAGGAGATGATGTTGATCAGTCAGAAATATATTTGGTCTCGACATTTAACCGAAAGGTTAGAGTATCAAACCCAATAAATTGAATTAGCTGTGGTATTCAATTTAGTTTGGATGTGTTTATTTTGATAAACATGATTATTTCTCTTGCCTCGGTTTAATTATATGCATGTTAAGATTATTTGAAATTGATAAGAATGTATAATTTCAACGTGATTGAATCTTAAATATTTGGCATATAATCACACGAAAGGAACCATGCATGAATGGATTAATTTTACAATAATATGTATTATTAATTAGTGGTTTTATATGGATGCATGCTCGGTCAAATTGTAAGAATGTGTATTTGACTAATTGTACAAACATTTACGTATATGTAATGGGGGCAATTGCATGAGTTACATGGCAATAATATGTTTGTGAGCATGATCTGCAATATTATTTGCAGCTGGAAAGATTGATTGAATAATTATGCATGTTGTGTTTGGCTTAATTTTGATAGCTTGTACGGGTGAATTTGGCTGGATGATTAATTAACTAATTAATCAACATGTTTAATGCATGGTTCACATGATTTAAATGAAGTTTTAATCAAATTCATCATCATAATGCATGCATACGTGATATTTTGTCCTGAAAATATAGAGATGCATGTTGGGTGCCTAATTTCAGTGCATGGTGTGTTTGTGTGTTGCCATACCTTATATGTGTGGAAAGTTGTCGGAATCGGTTCCGCGTGAATCTGATTTGTCCGAAACTTTGATATCTGGAAGGATTGTACTGAAAACATTTGTCAATATATTTGTACGGAATTTTCACAAACTAATATAGTTGAAAACATCTGTCATATTCGGACGGAATTTTCATTATATATGTTTGGCGAAAACATCTGTTAATGCATATATTTGGACGGAATTTTCAGCGTACATATCCGTTGAAAACATCTGTGAATATTTTATATATTCGGACGGAATTTTCAGAACGTATTACTAATACGTGGTTATTTGGTTTTGTGGTTGATTTGCTGTGTGCAATCACCAAGAACTAGTGGCAGAAGTTATGCTATGTGATAGACTTGGCAATGTGCTGTGTGCAATTGTCATGAATTCACAGCAAGCTTCGTAAGACCTGAGCAATTGTATATTGCATGAGATGAGCATACGGCTCTGTGTTCGATATTTTGATTATTGTGTATAATCTATAAAATACGAACGAGATGACATGAGTAATTTTACTATGTCAAGGGTATTGGTTTTAAGAACCATAACGAGAAACCCTGAAAGCATGAGTTTTCGTAACTATGCTGGAATTCTAATTATTTGTAATCGAAGAATTAAATAATCGTCAGAATTATGGTTGAGAGACCTACGAATTCTGAGGTTAAAATTCTAATTACTCATAATTGAAGAATTTGATAAATCGTCAGATTGGTTGAGAAACCTGAATAATCTGAGATTTGAAAATCCCAAGACAATATGGTCAAATCTAGAATTTTGTATTCTGAGATAGGGATCCCGAGACTTTGGTAAGTCTAGAATTTCGGTCAGAAAGAACTGAAAATTCTAAGATTATCTAATCCGTAGACATATGGTCTAGGAACTCCAAGACACAAAGTTCCGAGGAACTATACGTGTGGAGATGATAATGATATCGGTCCAATGTGGGCCGAAAACCTTAAAATTCAGCAATAGATGAATTTTGACAAGGTAGAGAGATATCACTAAGCACTTGAAAATGTACGTGAAAAACTCTAAGTTGAGCCGGTAAGACAGAATCCCAGACTAAGACTCGAATTTGATTGAGTCTAGCTTAAAGGGAAATGTATTCGAGCAAGAATGAGACTCGAATGGGACCATGTTTGGGTCAAAAGTGTAAAACGTGAACTCATCGCGAGACGGCGTAACTCATACTTGAGCTGAGAGATCAATTCATATGTGAATTGAGAAAGTCACTCGAGTGTATAAGTCAAGTACTATTGTACTGAAATGACTTGGAAATGACCAGTATTTTGTGTAGAGTTTGCTAACTCACATTTTACCCTACGAGATGGGAAATCTGCGCCATAAGGGATAGTAAATCAAAATCCCTGAAGTGATTGATTAACCAAATCCTTGATGGCATGGATATTACTTCAATTTGTTGTAGTAATAGCCAGGATAAATGGTTACTTGATATTGGGAAATATGGTCATCTCTTATTCTAAATATGTTGTATAGATAAGAGAGATTCCCGCAATCAGTTGAAACACGAAAGTGTTGCAGTGAAAGAATCTATCCTTAAAATAAGTTTATGGGATAAGAATCTTATGTTTGATTCATTTGTTGAACAAACGAGACTTTTGATAAGTCATGTGCTAGACAAAGCAATTTTTTCTTAAAGTGATAATTAACGAGAATCACTTAAATGATACTTACATAAATGGTTCTAAGTCCATTTTCGTATCATTTGTGGTATGACATGATTGTGAGAGCGAATACGTAAAATCTTTTTGTGATTGTGTTCACACTACAAGATTATTCGCAAATGTCATTATTCCGTATATACTAGCTATATATGGTAGTGAAATGGGAAGTCGCTAGAAATGATAAAGCGATGTGGGAAACCTATGTGTAGGTCGGTGATCTTTTAAATAAGATATCCCAAAAGAGTAAATGAAAACTCTTAACGGTGTAGAGTCATCCTACGAATTCCTTCGAATGTGGGGGTTGACCTAACGGTGTAGACTCATTCGAGAAGTTCATTCGAATGTGGGGGTTGACGTCTAACCAAGTATAGTAAGATATTACCTGAAATGGTATATTTACTAAAAATGCTCATTATGGTAGTGCTTGTTGACTTCTTATGAGAGAATATTAAATATTGTGATATTCATAAGAAATATTTGATGGAATTGATAAATACATCTTTTGATGAAAGAGTATTTTATGGAAATTCCTATAGATCTTGATTTATCCTTAATGGCATTATGGGCCAATGGATGAAATCGTAGAGAATCTGTGATGATAAACCTAAATGAAGCAAATGTGATAGGACAAAGTCTTGTGCCTTGTTTTGTTTTAGAGGTATATCCGAGAGCTTTAAAAGGCTATAATTCCATGAAATGATGTTTATGGAAAAACGGTAATCAATAGTGAGATTGATCTACCATTGAGGCAAATCACTAGACTGCTAGTAGATTTCAACAATTAGTAAGTATTCGTATACTTAATGGTATTCTCCATAAATGAGAATGATACCTGAAATGATGGTACTTCCGATTGAAGCTTTGTGTAAGCTCAAAAGTACATCAAATGGACCTAGTGGTTAAATGGAGATTTAGATATTAAGATCTGAATAGAGCAATATGAATGGCTCAATGCTCCAAAACAGTCCATGAGTTGATGACACTAATTGTTGATGAGCCAATGATTTGAATCAATGAGCTTAGTTAAGGCATGAGTGCTAAGAGACACGAAATGATTATGTCATTTATGTTCTCAAATCGAATGGTTCGCTCATTGATAGTGTATTGATACGATGACTGAATCTATGAGAGATATATCGTATTCAATGGAATGACTCTAACTTTGTTGGAATACCTTTGTAAAGGTGAGACTTCTCTTGAAAAGAGAATGTAGAGTCATGGAAGGTCTGTAGTACATAATGAGTTGTACATGGTCAGACATTTCTTACTATGAAAGTAAGATGAGACACGAGTAGTCAAGAGAAAAAACTACTGGATCCAAGTTTGTGTGATACTCGTGTTCTCGTGGATATGGCTTGAAATGTGTAGAGAAATGATTCTCTTAGATTCATATGAGGAATCTAAATCCATTATGTTGGATTATGGGAAAGGAAATGAGTATCCGTACCTTTTGAGAAAAAGGAAATCCCAAGGTAACCAAAGCAAATTTGTGCTGATTGGTTTACTGTAAAGCCATATCGATAATGGTATGTCTAAACGTAGATAAAATATCATTAGAAAACTACTCTCAAACCGGGATTTATCTAAATTGACTTATCGTCATTAAGATAAGGTTGTGTTCCTTTGACGAAAGGATTAGATCGATTTCTTGACGAAGAAATTGAATCGAGAGGTAGTTAAATCATCGAGAGGAATGAGACTGAAGTCCATTAAATGGTGAGGTTACGTCTGTGGACACCCAACCTATGCGATTGGAGATCCCATGGTCTAGGTTCAAAGGGACAACTAAACGTCAAAGACCCACCGACGTCACTGTGGGGGTTTCTTTAAACCTCTTGTCTTATTCCTATGATGATGAAACAGTGAAATGGAAATGAGGGTAAGCATGAAATGCTTTTAATGACTAACGGCCTCTAATTATGGGAATTAGAGTGGAAATGGGTTATTTAACAAATAACAAATTCCTCAGCAACCAGTCACCTATGTGCGGGAGGTGTGGCCGCCTCTAGAGGGAATTGAATGAGGACACAATTCTTTACAAACGCGACTGAAATAGGCAGGTGCTCCATGGCCGCGAGAATTGGGCACAACCGCGGAAATCGCAGAGTATAGTAAGATGTCTGTGGGACGTACATGAAAGTTCATATCAGCGGTTCAGGGAAGTTCAAAGCGGGACCGCATACTTCCTAACCAGTGAAACAGTGTACTATCCCAAGGGAAAAGTTCAAGGACTAAATGATCTACTTATTCCTATGCAGGCATCTAAGCTTCCGATACGGCAATCACAATGACTACATTAGTGTAATGCGTAATTGAAATCCCGAATCTATATCTGATTCATGTGGGGGATTGTTGGAAAATGATTTATTTAAGGTAAATTGAAAGTTACAGTATGGTAACTTTTGGGGCTTATCATTCGGAGATGAATGAGATATAGAAAGTTTTGGTTAAAGAAATTTACCCAAAATAGGATTTCTATTGTTTATGAAGTTCATATGTTGAACATTCTAGAAAAGCCCGGAATGTGTTTTAATTGAAGAATTACTTGTAGTACATTCTTTTGGTTATGGGAATTACTTTGTGTTATTCCATAAAGATAAGACTTTCATTATTTGGGAAAGTTCTTATGCTATAATTAAAACACAGTTTACCTTATTTTGTGAGAGAATCCATATGCGTATTGGATTGAGAATCTTTCCAGCTGAAAATTATGTTTCCTAATTCATAGGATTTAGGAGTATATATATAGAGCCATCAGTCAATATGAAAAGAACTTTTACACACGTTTGGTAATAGATACATTAAATTGAGAGTATTGGTGTTTTCATTGGTGCTGAGTGAGTTGAGAGTCAAGTCATTGTGATTGAAGATCGGCTCTACGAAATCCAGGTAACTTTGTATGTTACCTTATGGTTTTATCCTATGGGACTTTGGTGTCATTTGTTGGCCTCATAAGTTTCAAGGGCGGAGACTAGCTCGACTCCATAATGATCTATGCTTTTGTGTTTAGGATATTTAATATGTTGTATGCATAATTATTTGTAATTCTTGGCATGTTTTGCATGATTAATATAAATAATATAACTTGTATTTTATTATTCATGCGTTTTCTGTAATTTATATTCTGTAATTTTATTTATTACAAATTACTGTCAATATAGTTCCTACATCTCCTTCACCATAAGGTACATTATATCCACCCAATCTTTTATAATCACCAAAAATCACCAACCATTTTCCTCTTGTGATATTCATTTAGTCCAGATCACCGTTGTCTTCTTGCCATCAGTTTTCGATTGATGAGATCCGATCAACAGCCAACAGGTTTGATGCAAAAGGCTTTATTGGTAATGGTGGCTTTAGGAAAGTGTACAAAGGAGGCATCGATGAAGGAGCTACTGTAGTGGCAGTCAAGCTGTTGAAATCAGAGCCTATGCAGCGGGAGAAGGAGTTCCAGAGTGAGATCAAATGCTATCCAAGCTCCGCCATGCGCATCTTGTTCCTATAATTGGCTACTGTAACGACAATGAAGAAAGAGTAACCTAAACATGTAACCTAAAGGATGACAGGAAATCCCAACAACATGTAACCTAAAAATGAGATGAAACCTAACCTGTAAAGAGTCCATGAGAATGTATCTATATGTACATTGATACTTTTGACATATCTGCAACGCGTGCAAAATATACCTACATAAATCAGCGCACGATGAGGATCAGGCTAGCAGAGGATACCTGCTCAGATTGAGCAGAGGAAGACATGTTTGGGAATTTTTCACTTCTTGGAGTGCCAAAAGCCGAGAAGAAGAAAAAACGAAGAAAGAAACTTCAAAAATTCAACACAATATTCATCTCTTTCCACACAATTATATCCAAAAACAGAACCAACAATATCAGCACAATAACAAAATCTGAAAATCCAATGCATACCTGATGAATGTTGCAATGTGGCTTCTTCGACTTCTGTACAAAGAAAGTTCCTCAATGGAGACATCAAACTGTGCAGGTTCAGTCACCTCAATGCGCCCCCATTTATCATCAGCAAGTCTCATGGCACTCTTGAACATGTCAATTTTTGCATTATGGAGAATAAATAACAGTGTTTCCTGGCTCTATCAAAATATAACATTGTTACATTAACCAAGCTATAAACTGCAAAGACAGCGTGCATTTTCATTCTTAAAAATTACTCCAAAGCATCATAAGCAGACCCAAGACAAAGCTTTTACATCACTCATTCTGCCATTCATGCAGAGCCACAGAAAAAGTAGTCACGCTTTTTGAATTTTGGAAGACCGGGTATTTTTCTTTTGTTTTTAACTCCAGCAATAAAAGGCACCGCTCTTCCTCGCTCACTGTTCATCTTCCTCACTCCAGTTTCCTTGCAGAGCAACAATGGCGGCGAACATGGCAATATCCTTGCAGAGTCATCCTAGAGTCGCAAGCCTTGCCAACTTTACTCAGTACTATAGGCTGATTCTCAGCAACTTACTTGGCCCTGCTCTATCGCCCTACACATTGCTGCTCCTAAACAATTAACAAACCAGAAATAGACCCGGCAAACGGTCACGACTCACGCGGGTCTTAAACGAACGGGTATAATGGACCCGTTTAAACCCATTTAAAAATGAGTCATAAATAGGTTGGGTAGAATCCGTAAAATTGACCGGTTGAAAATGATATAAACGGTTGGGTTACAAATTTTAAACCGAGTTAGTTCAAATTTGATTTATCTACAAATTTAATTTATACTAAGTTGTTTGAAGTTCAAATGTTTGAAGAAAATTTAACAAAAATATCACCGCTATGGATTATTAGTAGATTTCATTTATACTACCCATTTAATCCGTTGGTAACTGGTTAATTCTGTCGGGCCTAGCTGGAAAACAGCTACTTAGTGGGCAATGGCGCTGCTTCAACACCATGTGCGCTATTCGAAACACTAAGCACACAAAATTCATGCTAAGCTAATGAGGATTATCAGACCAAGCTTCCCACTATACATATGCTCTATCAATATAATTAGAGTTATATTTCAGCAAATCAGTTCACAGTTCACACACCTGAAAAAATCAATTGGCACTCTCGCCATAACTAAAAATAGCTAGTTCAATAAGTTGCCTGGCACAATTGGCACAAAAAGAAAAAAAGAAAAAAACCTACGTCCAGAAAATAAAATCATCGTTACTTGTCAGTCGACGGTTGAATTTCACCGGAGATTATACATTCGATTGGTAGCTTCATTGTCCGTCTTCTTGTAATCCCCGCCTTTCTTCACCCGAATTGCTAAATGTAGACCATGATTTTACTCTTTGTAGCCCAAAATCCCCCTCAAATTACTATAATGTCTCCTGTATTTAGCCCAGGGGCGAACCCAGAAATTAAGGTTGAGGGGGGCCATAACATAATATAACTAAAAATATAGTACTAAATTTTAATAATCATAAAATATTACAAGGGCATAATATGCAATTTTAAATTTTTTGGGGTGGCCGGGCCACCCTAGGCCAACCCTAGGTCCGCCCCTGATTTAGCCTACTAGTTTTTCATGAACTAAAATATGAGGTTATTTTTATCATTTCACTTATATTAGATTACATATAACAACACCCATCTTCACGGGCGGAATGGAATTGTGGCGGATCTTCAACATTTAAAAAACATACTACCTTGTCATTTGATTGTTAATTTCATCAAAATTACTTCTTTTTAACTTTAAGTTGATACATAAGATATTAGAAATCCATCTCACAATATCCCATTTTAAAATGTCATCTTTATTGAAAAATTACAATACCTATGTCATTTTGGTAAGTCTAACTCCACCCTCTCCGTCGCGTTCTCCGTCCAGCCGGCCGACAGATCCCGCGGCTGGGTGTCCTCAAAATGGCAGGGGCCCAGGTGTTCCTCGCTTACTGGTCCCACCGCAACGCATCCATGGTGGTCAAGACCAGCGGTTACAGCACCCTCGTCGAGTCGAAGCTCTCTTTCGATGTGCTGGAGAAGAGAACCAAGTTCCACGCCGGCAGGATGACGATCTTCGGTGCAAGGGTATGAAATTTCACAATCATGTTTGAGTTGAACGAGCCTTCTTTCTTAATTACTAAGAAAAAAACTTAGTTTGAAAACCAAGAATCTTTTTACTTTTTGAACAAGATAAACTCATAAGAAATGCATGGCATAAGTTTACAGTGCTTTGACTTATAATTGACCAACACTTTCTGGCAACATTTGGATATAAATAAAAAAGATAGAAGAAGAAAAAAAAAAAAAAAAAAAAAGTAGTCATGCTTCATTTGCTTTGTAAGCCAGTACAAATTGTTGTTTGATTTGATTCCATTCAGACTATACTCCATCTTTTCCCTAGAAAAAAATCTCTTCTAGCTTGCAGGAGTTACACAGTAAGAGTTACAAACTTACAGAGATCTTTTTGTAAAATAATAAAATAATAATTATACCACTTAATCTATTCTTCTTCCTTTTACAATTACTGTCGTAGCCAATCACCACTAGTAAAAATACATCATTCCTTCATAAAACTTTCTTATGTTGGGGTTTACAGTAAAATCAATTTTTTCTGTATCAACCGTCGCCATCTAGCCATTTACACTACAAAACTCAACAATGCCTAATTTACACTAGTATGAAAATCACATTTTCAGTACAAGTATGGACGAAACAAAGCATTATTTGTTAATCACCGACTTTCAAAATTAAAAATGATCTTTTCTGTAAAGAAAAGCTTTTACTTTTTGAAAAAGAAAAATGCCATAAGAAAGAAACGGGATATGTTTTACCGTAGTTTTACTAATCATTGACCATCACTTACACTCTTCTTCACTCAATTTAATAAGCTTTTCAATGAATAAAATTTACAGCTAACAAACATGACTGTTAGTGGTAAAAACATGCACCGTTAATTACATTTTACACTATAAGGTTCAATTATACAATATAATCAACGTTAAATAAAAAAAATCACGTTTGAATCACAGAAAAAAAGAAGTTTTACTATCATTTCAAATTTCATCAAACAATTCCTGGACAAAGCAAATGACATAAGGATAGTTACTTTTTCTAATTTTCAGGAATCTTTTGAACAAGATATTACCATTCCAAATGCATGAGAAAGTTGCAGTTAGCTTTTATTTTAACAACTTGACCATCACTTTCAATCTTAAAAAGGAAAGTGGTTACAAATTTTGATTTTAAACCAATGAAATAAATATTGCATTTTGAATTATTACATTATTTAAGAAGTAAAATTTTTCATCACAGTTGTGTGATTTTGTGTTGGATGAGTTAAAGCTTTGAGCCTTTGACCATAACTTTCTTATCTCTTGACAAACACATATCCTAAGAGCACCCACTATGGAAACACACCTCAAACACACCTCTACCTATTTTTCTCACTTTAAATAATATCAAACCAATTTTTAACTCTTCAACCACAATATTCAAACACAACCTCATTTTTTCTCCCACTATCATAAACACAATTCAGGTACTATTCACAGACTATTTATGGACCCACATGTTTTCTTCAACATATTCATTAATTTTTCTATATATTGATCATAATTTGTGATTTTATTAGATTAGAAGTTGTAATTGCACAACAATATACTAAAACTGTTATTGTTAAAAAAAATATTTTAAACAAAATATGAAAATAAAAACAATTCGGAAGAAATTCAGAGAAACATGCAGACACCTGAAAAAATAGCCGTTAACACAAACTAAAAAGAAAAACATGCCGACAAAAAACGGTAGAAAACGGAAGAAAAAAACGGTAACCAAAAATGGAAACACAAAAAAACCAAAAAAAAGGTGGCAGCCCCACCAGGAATAAAAACAAAAACAAAATAAAAACAGAATGGGGGAGATTATTCCCCTGGCCCGCCTGACAAGCGGGCTCACCCAAATTGCCAAACCATGCGTTTAAACCAAACACAGAGAGGGGGTGTGTTTCGGTCAGACACACCCCCAAACACAACCATTGTGGTATGTGTGTGTTTGAGCTGTGTTTGGGGCAGCCACATCCCTTCAAACACAACTCCAAACACCCATAGTGGGTGCTCTAAGCCTAGCTAGTGACTCCATTCATCTCTAGTTCTTAGATATTATTAAAAAAACCAGAATAAGGAACCCATTTTCTGTAGCTTCCACACTCTGTTTTTTCATCGTCCCGTACGGAGAACACAGAGCTTAAGATTGCGGCTATGGCTTCTAATCTGGTTGCCTTGCAGATTCTTTTGCTATGTTTTTCCGTATGTGCCAACCCCAGTGATTCCGATTTGGGCCACCCTGATTTCCATCCGAGATGCTTTTGCTCCAAACGATGGACTGAAATCATGGTCGGGCAGGCATATTGCCAGTGGTCCGGTCAGATTGTTGTGGGAGATTCAAGAAGATATAGAAGAACATATTAGATAGACTTACAAAAGTCGAGCAAGGATGATTCATAGATTATCGAGATTAATCTTCAAAGGTCTACAAACTTATGTAAATCATAGATGCATTAAATTGTTACGTGTAGAATCAAGTGACTCGTGGTTTGCCTTGAGAGAGTTGTTAGAAATTGCGCAAAAATGTCCATCTGTTTTGGCAAACACTTGAGTATGGAGACGATGGTAAGTGTGGGGGAATACATATGGTGGTAAAGATGAACTAGATTGGTTGGTGCAAATATATGTCCTCGGAATTAGGTTGACTAAGATCACGGGAATGTAATGTATCCCAAAGATCGAATGTTAAAACTAAAGGTTGTCCTTAAAAATATCTCAAAGGAGTGAAAAATTTTGGTGGGAGGTTATTAGAGACGAATTCAATGTTCATTCAACTATAAGCTCTGATGATAGAGGAGTGAGAACATGGGAGGAGAGAGGAGAGAGAAGTGAATTGTTTATCAGATGAGGGACCCGTCGAAACCTCACACTTTTGGCATTTAGTGTATGGGGCAAAAAACCAATGGAGTAGAATATCATTGTTCCTAGCTAGTGACTCCATTCATCTCTAGTTCTTAGATATTATTAAAAAAACCAGAATAAGGAACCCATTTTCTGTAGCTTCCACACTCTGTTTTTTCATCGTCCCGTACGGAGAACACAAATCTTAAGAGGGCGGCTATGGATTCTAATCTGGTTGCCTTGCAGATTCTTTTGCTATGTTTTTCCCTATGTGCCAACCCCAGTGATTCCGATTTGGGTCACCCTGATTTCCATCCGAGATGCTTTTGCTCCAAACGATGGACTGAAATCATGGTCGGGCCGGCATATTGCCAGTGGTCGAGCGTTCTCTGCACATTTGACTATTCTGTCCTATCGCTAAACCTTTCTGGCCTGAATCTCAATGGGTTGTTCCCAAAGGAGATTACCCTTCTCCCACGTTTAGCCACCCTCGATTTGTCGTTCAATGAGAATCTCGAAGGGGAAATCCCACCGGAGATTTCCAAATTGAAATCCCTCAATATTTTGAGGCGGTATCGCACCGGTCAGATTGTTGTGCGAGAGATCAAGCATGGTCAAGGACACCAAACTCGTAAATAACTCCGACGGAATCTCGCCGGTGAATTGGTTGTGACTCAAGTTCAACTCCCTGAAGTCGGTGAGGTAAGCAAGATTCTTTGGGATATCTTCTATGTACCCGAGATTACTGAGCTCCAGGTAACGTAGGCTCGTCTATTCGCCAAATTCCGGCGGCATAGGCCATCCTTCTTTGTACGATCCATTCGAGAGCTTCAAACTCTGTAGAGCAATAAAAAAAAAGCAGCTCATCTGGCATATCTCCCCCATCATTTCCAGAAATATTAGTACTCTCCAAGTTTAGAGTTTTGAGGGATTTCAATTTGGAAATCTCCGGTGGGATTTCCCCTTCAAGATTCTCATTGAACGACAAATCGAGGGTGGCTAAACGTGAGAGAAGGGTAATCTCCTTTGGGAACAACCCATTGAGATTCAGGCCAGAAAGGTTTAGCGATAGGACAGAATAGTCAAATGTGCAGAGAACGCCCGACCACTGGCAATATGCCGGCCCGACCATGATTTCAGTCCATCGTTTGGAGCAAAAGCATCTCGGATGGAAATCAGGGTGGCCCAAATCGGAATCACTAGAGTTGGCACATACGGAAAAACATAGCAAAAGAATCTGCAAGGCAACCAGATTAGAAGCCATAGCCGCCCTCTTAAGCTATGTGTTCTCCGTACGGGACGATGAAAAAACAGAGCGTGGAAGCTACAGAAAATGGGTTCCTTATTCTGGCTTTTTTAATAATATCTAAGAATTAGAGATGAATGGAGTCACTAGCTAGGAACAATGATATTCTACCCCATTGGTTTTTTGCCCATACACTAAATGCCAAAAGTGTGGGGTTTCGATGAGTCCCTCATCTGATAAACAATTCACTTCTCTCTCCTCCCATGTTCTCACTCTTCTATCATCAGAGCTTATAGTTGAATGAACATTGAATTCGTCTCTAATAACCTCCCACCAAAAATTTTCACTCCTTTGAGATATTTTTAAGGACAACCTTTAGTTTTAACATTCGATCTTTGGGATACATTACATTCCCGTGATCTTAGTCAACCTTATTCCGAGAACATATATTTGCACCAACCAATCTAGTTCATCTTTACCACCCCCCACACTCACCATCGTCTCCATACTCAAGTGTTTGCCAAAACAGATGGACATTTTTTGCGCAATTTCTAACAACTCTCTCAAGGCAAACCACGAGTCACTTGATTCTACACGTAACAATTTAATGCATCTATGATTTACATAAGTTTGTAGACCTTTGAAGATTAATCTCGATAATCTATGAATCATCCTTGCTCGACTTTTGTAAGTCTATTCAATATGCTCCTCTATATCTTCTTGAATCTTCCCAAAGAGGTTATCTATGCCATTTCTAGAAGACCCACTTTCAACCCTATGCAATGCGGTGTTGCCGAAAAAATGCCAATGTCTATTTGTCCAGGCATAAACGGTTTTCTCCTTGTGAACAAATCATGTATAATCAATGTATGCTACTACTGCCTACTTGACTACTTGTGTTCATAAGCTTCTTGAAATACGAGGTAATTATCACAAAAGTCTTCAAGAGTTTGAGGCTCAACCATTGTGTGAATTGAACAATCATAAAGTCTTTGGAATAACTAATGTACTTTTTAATTTGCAGCACTTTTGCTTCCACCATTTTCTTAATATGAAATATGCATGAAAGATGTTGTGAACATGGAAATACAAAACTTATGTGTTTTATAAGACTCAACTCTTGATATGTCACAATAATTATAGGATCTATATTTTGATCACCTATTTGTACAAGTTAACTAGCTCTTAGATTTGACAAATTAAACCATAAAGTTAAAAACAATTAACATTGATCACCATTTATTACAGATTAAATTTTGAGGACACGTGACCCATTTAAAATTTGACACATGTCACCCATTATTAAATAAAAATGAGGGGCTGATAGTTAGCCCGCAGAGTCAGCCCGATCCCTAGATCGCATCCCAGCCCCATGTCACATCTCATTCCTAGACAGAAGGGCTGAAAGGTCTTTTCGCATGGTGGAGTCAAAGACGATTGACCGTTGCTCGCTGGTGGCATGTGGGTGGTTTAGATATATGGAGATTTGGTCACCGGCGACAGAGGTTATGTGTTTGTTACTTGTGAATTTTTCTAAGCATGGAACTATTATGCCGAGACAAACCATGCCGAGTCCAAGGTAATCACGCAAAGTACTGAGAGACATGGGCCGGGACCGAGGAAAACCCAAGTACTTGAGAATTTTCTAAGTATGGAACTTTGGAACCACGCAGTCGGCCGTGTCCCAGACACCAGTCGCCAGTGTCCCATAGACTGGACGCTCGTGTCAAGGACACATACGCCCGTGTCCCAGCACCAAACGTTCGTGTCCCAGACACCAGACGCCCGTGCCAACGAGAGAATCACGATCCAAGTACGGAGGGATCGAGAAAAACCATGCCGAGTCCGATAAAAATAGGGTCGGGACCAAGAAAAACCTAGCCGAGTCCCGCAGAAATAGGGTCTGTGGCCGAGTCCTTGAAAATAGGGGCTGGGGTTGTGTCCTTGAAAAATAGGGCCGAGGCCAGAGTCATTGAAAAGATGGAAACTATGGTGTCCCAGACACCATACGCCCGTGTCCCAGACACCATACGTTCTTGTCCCAGACACCTTACGGCCGTGTCCCAGACACCATACGTTCGTCTCCCATACACCAGTCGCTTGTTTCCCAAGAATGGCATGCACCACCATCCGTAGAATCATGAAGATTTTTTTTTAAATTCTAAGTATGGAACTATGGAACCATGTCGAGTACTGAGAAAAGTGGGATCGGGACCGTGGAACTAGGGGTGTGCATGAACCGGTCCGGGCCAGAAAAATGGACCGGACCGGACCGAAAAGTAAAGGACCAGAACCGGATATAAGGGATTCCGGTCTGGTCCGGGCCGGTCCAAAATCGGGTATTTCCGGTCCGGACCGGATTTTTTAAATATTATTAATTAATTTATGTGTTATTTTATTTTTGGTCATTAATATTAATATTATGCTATCAATTCAAATTTTATTTATTGAAATTTATAGATTTATAAAGGTGATTTTTAGTTGTTATAAATTTTTTACTCTCATTTTTTTAAACAATATTAATCTTTTTGAGACCATTGCATCTTCTTTTAATATTTAAAAATCATGCAATCATGTTTCACACATTCTATTTTAATGTAACTCATTTATATTATAATTTTCATATTACTAAATTTTTTGTAGTAAAAAAAGTTTAATTTTTAACATAAAAATAAAATTTTAAAAAATAAAATATTAAAATTCCGGTCTAATCGGTCCGGTCCGGTCCAAACCTGAAATAATTCCGGACCGGTTGCACAGCCCTATGTGAAACCATGCCGAGTACCGAGAAAAGTGGAATCGATACCGTGAAACACGAGAAAAGTTGGGTCCGGGACCAATTTTCCGGCCCAGTTCCAGATCGCATGCATATCTTAATAGATGCAAATAAAGATAATAAAATGCAAATTGAGAATTATCCGAATGACTAGTATGCAAAGATAATAGTATGCATATCCGAATGAGTCAATGACTAACTAGTTGGTGCGTATCCAGTGTAGATAATAATCAAGCAAAAGAGATTACATGTCAAAAAACAAAAAGAGATTTGTAAACTACTAATATTAGGTGGGAGCATCACGGACCCCACCATTGACTGCAAAATTGATCGAATTTGATTATAAATTTATAAAATTATTATCTTGATCAAAACTCTAAATTGCAACTATCACCCCATAAATATACATAAATTACATACTATAAGTTCTCATCTTTGTAAATTATACATATGAGAGCATCTATGCTCCCGTTTCAATATGAGTTGACTAAATACAGTGAAACCTCTATAAATTAATAATGTTGGGACCACGATATTTTATTAATTTAGCGAAATATTATTATTTCGATAAATTAATAATTTATTAATTTAAAGAGGTTTGACGGGTGACTTTTAAATTAGGAAATAACTTTCTAACTAGGATAAGGGAAACAAATAAAGTCCTAATACAATAAGATTAACGTAACCAATACGGAACATGATTGTGGAATAGGGATCCATCAACTATAAATGTACATTGAATTTGTTTTAAAATCACATTAACAATGCTCCTCCTAACTTAAAAGGTGTTCAAAAATCAACCATGACCAATCAACAACTATAATGAATGTTACGAGGTTCAAAGCATTGAAGAAATTGTGGCGGATACCATTCAAAATCAAGTTGATGATGAAGTTGAAGATGATACAATAGCGTTGGAACCAATCACTCGGAAAGAAGCATTGCAAGCATCAACAACTCTTCATAACTTTTTGTTGCAATACGAGAAGACAGTGCCCGAAATCTTAAATGCAATGAGAAAATTTAAAGATGAACTCAATATAGATTTGAAGTTCAACAAAAAACAAGTTACTATAGCTTCATTTTTCACTAGACAATGTTAGAACTTTGAAGCATATATGGAATTTATTTATAGTAATTATTAATTTATAGTTTTGTTGGGACCAATATATATACATTGGGGTTTAAAAAAATTATTATCTTATTATTTAATTGAGTGAGGTCTAATTTAATACTGGTCCCGAGTTGGGACCGGACAAATTATTAATTTTACCGAGGTTATTAATTTATCGAGTATTAATTTATAGAGTTTTCACTGTAGTTCAGTCACATATGATCATAGTCATATCATAATATTCTATCAAAATTGAAATAAATTTAAATAATTATAATAATATGCTTTAAAACCCATGTTTACAAGTTATTTCATTTGTTAGGTAAATATTGAGTAGTGATAGTTGAAATCTAGTAGTTATAAAAGATATTTCCTCTATCTCGAACTAAATTGCAAAATTTCTATTTTAATATTCTTTGACTTTAAACTTAACATAGTTTTTTTTACTAGATTTAAGCATAAACATTATAATGTGTAATATCATTTTACTTATTGTAATATATACTCCCGCATCCCATCCAAAACGTCTAGTTTGACTTTTCAAAGTCAACTGAATTTGTTTGTATTATACTAGGCGCATAGGTAAAATAACTACAAGAATAATATAATTTGAAAAAATTCAACAATATGTCATATATAGCATATTTTAATTGTTGATGATTATAATTGATTTCAAACGCTTTGATGAGATAGATAATAATATTTATATTTCAACTATCATATGTGACTTTAAAATATTTATAATATCAATAGTCAAACTTTTATGTTCAATTCCTTGCAATTTGGGAGGGAGTAAATGAAACTAAGGAGTTTTCAATAATAAAGAACACTTAGGAGGAGTACTAATTTCGCAAAATATCATAAAGCTAAAAGGAAAGTATGACTGTAATTTACTCCAAATAATTAAAAGCATTCATTATTGTACTTCCCATACGGACCATACCACCAGTCTCTGCTCTTATCTTCTCCATCACAACATATCACGCACCTGACCTGCATAATCCCAGGCCTACTTCTCCACTCAACACTCTCATAATCCCTGGAATTAGTGCTTAAAAATCCTTAATCCAAAAGAGTTTTACTGTGTGAAGAGAAAGTGTTGAATGGACCATTGCCTTTCTTCCGGAGCTCCCTTTTCCCACCTCCAAGCTTGGTCCTTTTCCCCAAGATCGTCGTCCCTTTTCGTGTTTCCCGCAAAATCTTCTGCTGTTTGGAGCCGCGGGATCAGCTCGATCAGTAATAGGAGGGCGCCGCCTTCGTTCGTGGTCGTGGCGGCTGGCGCGCGTGGGGAATTCAGCGGCTTGCACGCGCCAGTGCAGCCGAAGTCAGCTGCCGGAAGGCTTTTGAGCGGCGTGTTGCTCAACGATCCCGGGTGTTTTAATCAGGCTGCTGAAAAACAGTTGGAGCTGTTGGCGGTTGAACGTTATGCAGCGTTGGCCAGGATGGATATGAGCTGTGACTCTGATGAAGCTTGCCTTCATAGGTACATGATTGTTCTTATTTGCAGCTTTTTTATTTTAAGAGTTTGTGTGATACAGTACTAAATTTTCTTGTTTTATGTCTTTGCGAAGTATAATGATTGTGATTTGTGGGGTGTCTTCATTGATTGCTAGCTACAGTGAAGTTATACTTGTATTCATAAGTTTTCTGCAATTTTATTCATTTAAGGTATCAGATGAAGTCAAATAGGGTAAAAGCTGTTATTGTCTGGTGGAATTTGGTCAACTTAATCTATACTTAGGGAACCTGAGGACAGAAGAACTATAATTGATGCTAGAGTTTAGGCTAAAGTTATTACTATCTGCTGTATTGAATACTTAAGTTTAGGCTAAAGTAAACCCTGCTTTTGAATACTAAAATTTCTGCTAAAGTTGGATCATGTAGAATGAAAACTAATAGAAATGAATGGTATGCCCTGTCCTTGGCTTATGGTGAAGATGAGATGATCTTATGCACAGTTAAATTTAATGAATAATATGAACAGAAGGACATGGGTTTTAGAATCTTAACATTTATATTAACTCCACACACTAATGTTTTAGAGGCTACAGAGCTTTCACTGTATATATCCATTTAGTTTTTGTTTTAAATGACTGTTTCCGAATACCTAATGTGTGGATGTAGTTCTTGTAATGTGGTTTGTCATTCTTTCTTGTCACGTTGTTTAATTTAAGCCTCTGTTCGGTAGATAAAATTTCTCTGTGAAGATGGAGAGATAATTTTGGTTATAAATATTTATATTTCTCTGTTTAAGTTGGTGAAGTAAATGCTTGCTTCTTTTCATCTCTGTTTAAGTAGGTAACTTAGATACACTCGATTGCATAGAATGTTTATTGGATACCACAAACTCCTTGGGAACGGCATTGACGGGATAGGTTTACTAGTGCGTGCTCCTGATCAGCTACGTGGCCTAGCAAACCATGCAGCTCTACTGCCACGGGTCTTCTTTGGAAATTCTGATCCTTAGAAGGCAATGCAGGGATTTGGAGTAAGCATTGGTGTTCCTTATCGTCCTTGCACTGTTTGAGTGTCATCCAACTCTGAGCCCTAAAAAGTTGCCAGGTTTATGCTTCATTGTGTAGGTCTGTTTGAATATAAGTGACCTTTATTCAAACATTTTGTTAGAACACTTCTTTTTGGCATTTGCTGACACTTTTTTTGTGGAGAACTCATGTTATGTTTGTCTATCTATCCACTGATGTTGCCATTGTTGAATAACAGGAGGATTGCCGAAATGAGAGAATGTGAATGCCTAGAAGTGGCTGAGGAAGTGATGTACATGATGATTTGCTCGAAATTTTATGAAATCGGAGTTCACTTGGTTCCTCAGCTTTCCAAATGCATCTGCAATGATAGACTTGAGATAATGCCTTCGAAGGACTGGGAACTCGAATCTATTCACAGCATTGAGTTCTTGGACTTGATAAAGGAGCATCTTAGTACTTTTGTGGGATGTAAAACAAGCTCTAATGTCGCCGACAATTGGAAACTGACTGAAATCCCACGGCTTCAGCTCTGCCGAATCTACACAGCTTCAGTCCTCTATGGATACTTCTTAAAGTCATCCTCATTAAGGCATACACTGGAAAAGAAGCTGTTTCAACTGAACCATGACCTTGGCCTGAACATCGGGAGCTGCTTCCCAACCTTAGACACACCGTCTCTTGGAGCACATTTTGGTGAATGTGGCCGTTTGATGAGGACACGGTCTACCTCGGTGGGAGAAGTTCCATGCAGTTTGGCAAAGAAACGCGAAACTCTGAGGGGCTACATTACCGGATTTGACCCCGAAAATTTCCAGATATGCGCGAAACCAAGATCTAAGGAGGCAGCCAATGTGATCAAGACACAGATATCTGAGCTGTTTAAGGACGATAAAACGGGCTGGCTAGAAAACGAAGAGGTGATACACACATCATTTGGTAGTTTGAAGAGATTTGCTTTGGAGGGCGTTGCTTTCGGGTCTTTCCTGTGGGACTCAGAGGAGTTTATGAGCAATGTGTATGAGCTGATGGAAAACTGATTAACCCTTTTTTTTATCCTACTCTCTTTTGTAGTTTAAATTCTGTCTTGGTTAGATGAATTGTGCATAAGTCTGAAGGAAATCTTGTATATACGTTGGGATTGTTATTTTGTTAGGGTGACTTGTCAATATGGAAAGTAGGTTGCATACTTTAGGTTGTGATTTTGATGAAGCATTCGTCTGTTTTGTCCCCATTCAAACATCACATGTTACAAACTTATCATGGATCATCATGTTTTTTTAAATTGAAATGGCACCATTTTGTTGATGGTGGTAAGAGCATGTTAAATTCAATGATTTTTTTTAAATTTGGAAAAAAATGGTTACAATTAGTATTTCCTCGTACTGTGCATATCTTAAACGTTGATGCTTTGGTTGATGAAATTCGGGGTTTTCTGAAATTCTGGGTTTTTTGACAATTCGTCGACTCTTTTGTTAGCTCAATATGCTAAGTTGAGTATTAGGTCCTGTTCTCTAGAGATTAATTGAATATTTTTTAGTTCAGATAAACTTTTTTTAGTTCAAATGAGTTCAGATAATCTTTTTTCAGTTCAGATGAGTTCGGTTCAGTAAACTTTTTTAGTTTTCAGATAAGTTAAGTTCAGTAAACTTATTTGTAATTTAGTTCAGTTCAGTTTAAACCAGTTCAATCTTTTGAGCTTAATTGTTCATATCAGTTTTGTTCAATTCCATTCAGTTCAGTTCAGTTTCAATGTGATTTGATGAAATTTAGATTAATTTAGTCATACCGATTCTTTTTTTCCCAATACATTAAGTTCAGTTCAGTTTAGCTCAACAACAATATAATTTGGTGCAATTAATTAAGGTTAATTTATTCATACCGTTTATTTTCATCACACTTATTTATTTTCAATTCAGTTTAGTTCAGTTATCTATATGCTTCAGCTCAACTCAAATCAATATGTTTAGCTAGCAAACATGATCATAATTTCTAACATTAAGGCAATGTGTGCCAGAACTTTTATATATCAGTTCAGTTCAATTCAATTCAGTTCAGTTCAGTAAATTGAAGTGAAATGTAATTTGATGAAATTCATGTTAATTCAGTCATGTTGATTCTTTTTTTCAGTACATTAATTTTCACTTCAGTTCAATTCAATCCAGTTCAGTTAAGTTGAACAAGAAATAAACTCTATCAAACTCTAAGTTATACTCAAATTATTAAATTTCAAATGTTTTGAAAATGTCATATTTATTTCATTTCAGTTCAGTTGATCTATATATTCCAGTTCAACTTTGTTCTACATATTTTCATATTAAATGTATTATGCTAAGATTAATAAATTTCAAATATATTGAAATTGATCATATTATTTTTATTTCAATTCAGTTCAGTTTATCTACATCAGTGCAACTCAGTTCAGTTTATTTTAATATTAAATGTATTATGTTATATTTAGATTAATGAATTTCAAATATATTGAAAATGATCATATATTTTTTAGTTAGTTTCAATTTAGTTCAATTCAAGTTATCTATATACTTCAATTCAGCTCAGTTTTTAAGTTCAAATAAATTCAGATAAAGTTTCTTAAGTTCAGATTAGTTTTTTAAGTTTTTTAAGTTCAGATAGACTTTTTTAGTTCAGACAAAGTTTTTTAAGTTCAGATGAGTTCAGATAAGTTCAAATACCGTGAAGAGAACAGGACCTTAGGCCCTGTTTACCAGAGCTTATCCGTAGTTCAGTTCAGTTCAGTTCAGTTCAGTTCAATTCAGTGAAAATACAATTTGATGAAATTCAGGTTAATTCAGTCATGCTGATTCCATTTTTCAATACATCAATTTTCACTTCAGTTCAATTCAATTCAATTCAGTTCAGTTCAGTTCAGTTCAGTTCAGTTCAGTTCAGTACATCAAGAAATAAGCTCTAGTAAACAGGGCCTTAGTCTTTATACTATGTGGAAATGCTCACCAATGTTTTGTTGTATCCAAACGATTCTGAATATTTTCTTGAACTAATAACACGTTTTCCTAAAAAAAATGATATAATTTGGCACACGAGCGCAAGAAGGCCAATGACATAAATTGTAATAATCTAAGTTGTATTTAATAATATAACTTTCTGTTTTTAAAAAATCCATATAGTTTGCATTTTTGTGTAAGCTTGAAATTGGATACTCCACCTATCATTGGCCCCGTTTGGTGACGAGAGTTTTGAGTAGCGTTTAGTTTTTTTGGGTTAAATATGGACAGTTGACTGGTCAATCAGCTCTTCTTAGTGTTTGGTGAATAACTTTTTCTGATTAGCTGTTTTGATGAAACCTCTCGTTTCTGAAACGCTAGAAAGAGCAGCGTTTACAAAGAATTAATTAAAACAATATTACAAAATATCTTTTTAATCCTTATCCTTACAAAATTTCTTTTTTAAAAAAATCAAATTACTAAACCAAATTTTAATCATGTTAGCGTGCGTACAAATTCATATAATATTAATCAAATTTTAATAGTACAATTCATATATTCATAAGCGTGCGTACACATTTTTGTGTACGTATATATTTATTCTAAAATATTATTTTTAATTTATATTTTAAGTATTTCATATCTTAATATTAAAATGTCCAGCTAAACATATATTACTATGAAATGTTAATCATTTTAAATTTTTTAAAGAAAATGGGTATATTAATAAAGAATAAAATAACAAATAGCATAAAAATAAATAAATATAGGTAATAAAAATATCTTTCGATACTTCAAAGCAAATAATACACTCCATAAAAGAAATAAATAATAAATTATACTAATGTCTATTTTGGTCTTTTAACATAACAAAACAGCTATCAGCTAATTGTCATTTGCCAAACACTCAAATACAAACAGCTAATCAAACCGCTAGTCAAAACAGATAATAGAATCAGCTAACAGCTAACAGCTAATAAAATCCGCTAACAGGTAACAGCTAAACGCTGATAGCCAAACGAGGCCAATTTATATTTTCTTATTTTGATAAAATTTAAATTAATTTCATTGTTTTAATTTACACTAAAATTATTTGAGATCTTAAGAGAAATAAATGAAGTATATTTTTATTAAAATCAATCAATATCAAATTCTCAATATATCAACATGTCAAATGAAAAAAAAAAACTAAATTAGAGAACAATAGAAACTTTGAAATTTTATTTACAAATTGTTGCAATTGGCTCTGGAGAGTTTTTTTTTTTTTTTAACCACTCTAGAGAGTTTTTTTATGAGACCGTACGTCTCCAAATGAGAGGATGGGCAAGAAAACACAATGTTACAATGTACATTTATTTATACATGATTTGAATGATAAATTGTTTGACGTGGTAATTGATTTATTTATATAAATCAAATATCATGGACAAGAATTTTCATTAGGAATATTTGAATTCTCGATGAATGCTACCCTCCTCGGTCCGATTTGGCAACTACGTAAGATAGGGACACATTCCCATAATTTTTGTACTACTATACGAAATTGTGGATAAACAAAATAACCAAAGAGACTTTCTGGTATGACTGTTCCAATTAAAATAGAAATAAATGTTAATTTTTTATTTTCAAGCCTGATTTTACATATTAATTAATCATGATCATTCGGGTGTATTACTGTTAATCTTCACACTTTCTTAGTTAATCAATATTATTTGTTCATGATAAAAAAATTTTTATCTGTTCCATCAATATTATATGTTCCATTATTTGTTACATATTAACTATAATTATTTAGTGAGATAAAAAAGTCTCATTTAAGAATTTTTCAAATCACCGTAAACGCATGAGACTTTGTCAAACCACCATAAACGCATCTTCATATGAAAAGTTTCAATATCATATGAAACAATTTTTTTCTTTTTGTTATATATTTTTAAAATTGACGTAAGCAACACCTACTACATGGAAATTGAAACAGTCATAAACACTTTGAAAGCTAAAGCCGAGCATTCAAGTATTTAAAAATCTTTCGAAAAAAGAACATTTTTCAATTTTGCAGATACAGAAAATCATATGATCATAATACAATTTCTTGTACAAGACTAATGAATTCGGGTTAAAAAATGTGCTATAAGATATATTAAAAAATTAAAATTCATATAAAAGTTCTGTGTTCATCTTACTTGGACAATAAGTAAGACTAATCTCTTAAATCTCTATACCCAATAGCTCCCAAAAGAGTTGTAAAATTCATTTGTTAAAATCTGCAGGCAACAACTTCTCTATATAGTTTATAATTACTACACGTAAGAAACTTACAATTTCAACGCATATAAAAAAATCCATACGCGCTGTGATTACGTCAACAAATCTTCAAAAAACCTAATTTTAATGACTTGCTTCTCAAGTTTGATCCCGTTAAATGGATCAAATATTTTGATAACTCGAAAAGTCAGAAAACATGATAATTTTCCTCTTAAACCTTGTTTTTAGTGCTGTAATCACTGTGTTAAACATCATAACATGGTTGATATTCTCCTCAGCCGCCCAAGTTCTGGTTCTTGCGATCAACGGGTTCAAGATTCCGGGCCAGGGAATCCAGAGCGCATTGGAAATGGTCGGGAATTGGATTCGAGCCGGGCTTGAGTTAGTGTTGGGTATGGTTCTTGAGGCTCTTGCTGCATTGATTTCTTCTCTGTTTGATGCCGTGAAACAGGGTATTTTGGACTCGGTTTCGAATACGGGCTCGATTCTTGGAGGATTGATGGAGGAGCTAAGAGGCTCATTGGATAGTTTGGTCAAGGATTTGGCTCCTCAGATTTTTGAAGGTTTTATGGAGTTGGTTAATGGATTTGTGGCTGATTTGTGGACTAACTATAAGGATGCTGTTTCTTATGTTTTTGAAAATGTGTGATGCCATATCTATTCTTAATGGAATTTTATTGGGTTATTTATGAAGATTTTCTAGTTGATGATATTACTAAATGATGTCATTAGAATATTGTTGTAGAAACTAGTAAACAGAATAAAAAAGATACATATATAATAAATTAAAAACATCTAAAAACACCTGAGAAAGATAGAAATATAATAAATTTGAAATACATAAAAACTGCCGTCTCAATTGGACTACGTAATAAATTTAAAAAATCCTAAAATCTCAGTCTAACTACGGCTGATTCTTGTACGGATCCAATCCATAAAGATCCAAAGTTTTCAACGACATGGCTGGCATATCTCCAAGTCGCACCACTCCTATCCTGGATGATTTCCAATATCCTTCCATTTTGATCAAGTCTCGCCGCCATTCCCAGCCCTCCGTATCGACCTCCGTATCTTGCATTCATCGCTACCCAAAATTCACCGTTGGAATTTATCCTGATGTTATCTGGATTACCGGGAAGAACGGCAAATACTTCACTCCTTCCGGAAGAAAGCCAATACCTCATAACTCTGGCATTTGTTGTTTCGGTCACTAGAAGAAAATCACCATTCCGGCTCAACGCCACCCCATTCGGAAACATCAGTCCACCGCGAAGGACCGTTACATTGTGACTTGTTGGGTCATATCTCATTAGCCTTCCGGTGTTATCGCCACTAGACATAGCTATATGATAATCTCTCCTTTGGTATCTTATACTGGTGTCGGTAAAGTAGACAACTCCAGTGGATGGATGTACCACCACATCGTTGGTGAATCGAAAAGGAATTCCTCGAGCTTGGGTGGCAACGGGTGTGGCAACCCCTCCGTTTGGACCAACAACGAGAAGACCCTTATAAGCATCAGCTATGTATAGCTGGCCTGTTCTTCGGTTGAAACTTAAACCAAGGGGTCTTCCACATCTTACCTCTGTTTGAACGTGATCATGGGGCCCTTCACACCCCGCTCTATTTGGAGTTGTCACTGCAAAATTAACCCAGCGACTACGAGGGGCATCCCACCTAATGATTCGACCGTCGGAAACTCCAGTATATGGACCGCCACCGTATCCATCAAAGGCTAAACACTCTGGACCGGTAGCTCCAGGAATTTGAAGTCGTTGTAACAGTCTTGGTACTCTTTGAGACGTAGCTACGGATACAAACGCCACAATGAGCACCGCTATCAAAAGCTTGAACTTTCCCTTCGCCATGAAACTTTGATCGATGTCAGATGCATAAAAGATAGTGTAGCTGATTAGGTTATGAGTTGATTGTTGGATGATGTATTGATTTGAAGAACAAAGGGCATGCATATATAGAGTTGTTCGTACAAATCCCAATTGCATTTGAAAGTAACTTTTTCCAAATAGATTTAGAACTTGGGCTCAACGGCTTACGAATCTGACTAGTATTTGTACATATTTATCCTCTTAAACAATGAATCAATTCCAAATTTTAGAAGGATTGTGCGTACTTTTATCAAGTCCAACTAATTAAGATTATATGTTTGTGATGAATATCAAATTATTATCGGTATTATACGTATCGGACGTATATGATTCAAAGTGTAAACCACGTTCTTTGGAAAGAACGTCCACGTACAAATGTACAAGTGACTCTCCTAATTACAATTGGAATTGATACTATTTTATTTGATGAACATTATCATAAATAGGAATTAGCTATTGAGTTTATTTGATTCAGATACCTTCTTAATTTTTATTAAATAAAAATCATGCGACCTAATAAATAGTACTTTTTTTTAATAAACATAAATTTTTTACATTTAAAACTAGCCATATATACATATTTGAAATGAAACAAATTTTCTATAACTAAAGTCATAAAATTTTAACTTAAATATGAAATGTATATACTGATTTATTTATCTAAATAAATATGTATTTTATAGGAATTTGTCATAATAATTTGACTGTTATACTCGAAGTCCTAAATTGCATGATTATTAATGTACTAAACGAAATTGACTGCCACATAATATATACTCTTTTAATTGAGTTGTAACTAAGACATTCGTGTTTTTTATAATATACATTTTTATAAGGTTACTTTCAAGAAATAAATGTTTGTATATTATAATATCAAAATTTAGAACACCGGGGTAATATTTCTTCAGCCTATGTTCTCTGACTGGTCTTTGACTTTAAATCAGATGAACCAAATTCTTCTTCTTTTAAATATTTTAAAAAACGCCGTTTCAGGAAATAAATGTTGCTGCCTTGGAATTTAGTCATCTAGAGTAACATTTTCTTCATGCTTACGTCAGTCCTGACGTTTGGTTTAGACTGCCAAGTGCCATGCATCGTTTAAGAATATCAGGTAAACTGGATTTTTCCACTCCATAAATAAATCATTTTATTTAATTAATGATTTGAATTCAAGCATTCAAAATAAATTTATCCTTATTAATTCAAGTATTCATGATGTGTATTCACTCACATCCTAATTTTGTAATTAAAAAAAAACCAAAGGAAAATTCAAAGGCGTTCTAAATGTCATTTTCAAGAGTAAGAAATTCGTGATCAATTTTCAAAAAGAAAAAAATAACCCAAATTCTATAAATTGGCAGTGCAGCCCCAATCAAACAAGCTAACTAGTCGTCTCTTCCAATTTTCTTACTCAATTTCTGCAACTAAAGTGCTTACTCCAAACATGGAAGCACTTTCTTATACCTCTTACGGTGGAGGTGTTTCCGGCTTAAAGGTAATCCATTAATTTTACAAATAGATTACAATAATTAATCCATTTATTTTTTTATGCTTACAAATTTGATTTTAATTTAATTTGGAACATGAAGCGTGTTGAAGTTCCAATTCCAGAGCCAAAGAAGGATGAACTGCAAGTGAAGATAGAAGCCATAACTTTAAATCCATTTGATTACAAAGTGCAGGCCGGCGAGTTACGCCCATTCATGCCCAGAAAATTTCCCTTTACGCCATGTAAGTTCCTTTAATTTAGGTGATGTTAAACGTAGTAAGTGTAAAATATTATAATCTGGTTAGCCACTACCAAACAACGCCTATATATGCATATATGAAAACGTTCTCCATTATTGTGTTTTGAATTTTTTTTACTAACTTACCGTAAATAATAATATCATTTCAATAATATTTTGAGCTGTAGTGTGTAAAGTACTGAAATACATTTAGTCCTTCAGGCTAATTACTATAATTTTCGCCACCAAAAAAAGAAAAATAAAATAAATTGTATATGGTTGTTGATTTATATGCAGGCATGGATGTCGCCGGAATCGTGTCTAAAGTTGGTTCCGATGTGAAGGATTTCAAGGCCGGTGACAAAATTGTATCCATGCTACTTATTCCCGTAAGTTGCGTTTTAAACTTTTAATTAATCATCACTATATTAGCATGTGCGTACAAAGGATATTGTTACATTTATCCGTCCGTAGTCTATACATATTTTCAAATATTAACGGTTGCAAATCATGGTTGAAAACCATGACAGAGTGGCGGCGGCTTGGCAGAGTACGCCGTGGCGAAAGCCAACTTGACAGTCCCCAGACCACCGGAAGTAACCGCCGCCGACGGCGCGTCGCTCACATCCTCCGGCCTCACAGCCTACCAAGCCCTCACAAGAGTCGGAGGCCTCCCGCCGGACGGCTCCATCAGCCACATAAAAAACATCCTGATCACCGCCGCGTCCGGCGGCGTAGGCCACTTCGCCGTCCAGCTCGCCAAAGTCCTGGCCCCCAAATCCCACATCACCGCCACCTGCGGCTCCCGGAACATCGACTTCGTAAAATCCTTGGGCGCCGACGAAGTCCTCGACTACCGGACTCCGGAGGGCGCGTCCCTGAAAAGCCCGTCCGGGAAGAAATACGACCTGATCGTCGACTGCACCGCCACCGGAACGCCGTGGGCGACGTACTCATCGAACCTGAGCGAAAACGGAAAGGTTGTTTACATGACCCCTTCTGTGAGCATTGTATGGACCCTGATCGTGAAGAAGATCACGTTCTCTAAGCAGCAGCTGGGGCTTCTGTTCCTGGCTCAGAAGAAAGATGATCTGCAGATGCTGGTGAATTTGGTGAAAGATGGGAAATTGAGCGTCAAGATTGACTCTAAATATCCGTTCAGCAAGGCTAAAGATGCGTGGGCCCAGTGCATCTCCGGCCATGCCACCGGAAAGATCATCATTGAGCATTGATGAATTGAATCTTCAATTTGACAATTTATTTTGTTGAGAATTTTCTTACTTTTATTGCTCTTTTGTTTGTGAGAAGGTTTTGCTTTGAATAAAAGACGAAAAGTCTATCGATCGTTTTAGTGGAGAATTGTGTTCAAATGAATTATTAACTTTCGATTGAGTGTTCCCCTCTACCTTTAAAAAAAAAAAATTTGATTGTCTGAGAATGTTCCTAGTAAGGTTTAATAAGGTGGACTAAATATATGAGAAATGTACACTGTTGAAATCATATTCTCATCTCAATATTCATGACTTATGTGAAAGTTTTTTATTTTAGTTGAAGTAAGATAGAATATGATTGGATAACCTTCAGCTTAATTTAAATATATAATTTTGATATATTTAATATTTTTTAATTTAAATCAGTTCCATTCAAATTAAATAAGACTTGGACAATAACCTTTCAAAAGGGTTTGGATCTCTCAAGTAAAACATGGGATGATATTAGCTCTTTAACATTTTAGAATATGAATCTTTCGAACTAAATTTTCATAATCGTGAATAAGATTGATATTGATTCAAGATCGATTAACATAAAGTTTAAGATTGTGACATGATCATCGAGTTCGACTCGAAATTAAAAATGTTTAAATGCACAATAATTGACTCGAAATTTAATCTCTCTGTGTTACATCTAACATTCATAATGGCAAAGACACAATCTTTCAGGAACTCCAAGAATATCTTCACAGCTTCCATTGGCAATTTGTAGTGCAACAATTGTCACCGCAAGGTCCGCATATACCGTTGTTAAACCGGCACTGTCGTTTTTGCGGGATTGCAGCTGCATCTTCCTGCTCCGGTCTCGATTCCGCACCGATGACAGCTGATACCAAGATAACCAGGATGAAGAAGCTTGTTGTGAATGAAGAAGCCATCTTATTGTTTGAGAAAGAAAATTAGTTTGATATGATGTATATGCTAAATGATTGGATTGAGTTGAAACTATGTTTGAAATATTCCTCATCATAAGCAGCATCGAAATACAGCATTTACATTCTCGTTCTCATTCAAATTAACAAACTAAAAATTCAAGAAATTTATACACACATATATGCATAATGCATTCATATTTTTCTGTAAACTTAAACTCAAACGGAAAAAGAAATACTAAAACAAATAGCCAAAAGCAAAGATCGTTCAAGCCTCGACGATGATCTTTCCGGTGGCATGGCCGTCCATGCACTTAGCCCACGCATCTTCAGCCTTTCCGAATGGATACTTGGAATCAATCTTAACGCTCAATTTCCCATCCTTCACCAAATTCACAATAATCTCCAATTCATCCTTTTTCTGAGCAGTGAATAATATCCCAATCTTCTTCTTCGACAGAGTGATCTTCCTCACAATCAGAGTCCACAGATTCTTCGGATTTGGTTCCAAGAACACTATCTTACTCTTCTCACTCATAACCTTCGAAAACGTCGACCACGGTGTTTTTGCGGCTGCGCAGTCGACGATCAGGTCGTATTTCTTCCCGGACGGGCTTTTCAGAGTTGTCCCCTCCGGCGTCCTGTAATCGATCACCTCGTCGGCTCCCAAGCTCCGGACAAAATCGATGTTCCGGGCACCGCACGTGGCGGTCACGTGGGAATCGGGAACCAGAATCTTCGCCAGCTGAACGGCAAAGTGGCCTACGCCGCCGGAGGCGGCGGTGATCAGGATGTTTTTGACATGAGTCGCGGAGCCATCCTTGGGAAGGCCACCGTTTCCGGTGAGAGCCTGGTAGGCCGTGAGGGGAGCTGCTGCGAGCGCCGCGCCGTCGGCGGCGGAGACTTGATGAGGTCGGCGAACTGCCAGGGCGGCCTTCGCGACGGCGTACTCCGCCATAGCGCCACCGTTCTGTCAATTGAAATCGTACATTATTCACGTCAGACTGATGCATCAATCTGCAGGTTAAGATAAGGCAATAACTAATATGTTTATGCATGAAGACTTACCGGTGGAGGCAGCATAGCAACGATTTTATCTCCGACCTTGAAATCCTTGACGTCGGAACCAACTTTGGTAACTTCTCCGGCCACATCAGTACCTGAAAATCGAAACAAACTATTACAATCACCCAACTGAATTGAACTGAATCGAACTAAACTGAAGTCAACATTACACATTTGAGCAGCTTACATGGGGTGAAAGGAAACTTCGAAGGCAAGAAAGGTCGAACTGTTCCTGCCTGAATCTTCCAATCAAACGGATTCAAGCTTATAGCTTCAACTTTCACCTGCAATTCATCCTTTTTGGGCTCCGGTATCGGAATTTTCACCCGCTGGATTAAGCAAATTGAATCTGTAAACCATATTCTGGGCGTGATGAAGATTTAGCAAAAAAGACGAAGTCACCAAAAGGTTACCTTTAAGCCGGCAACTCCTCCTTTGTAAGAACTGTATTGAATGGCTTCCATTTTTCTGGGAGAAATGTGGATAAGTTTGTTGGTGATGGGAAAATTTTGAAAGTGAATGTTGCTGTTTTGTTTCTGAATATAAAAATGATAAATTTGAATGGTTGCTATTTAAAGGAGAAATTGGAATAGAAATGTCTCGTCTATATGTTTTTAAACTGTATGAAAACTATTAATGAGGATTTGCCAAATCAGAGATTTTTCGATTAATCAAACGGTAGTTTATCGAGGAAGAAAGGAGAGACAGGGGAAGGGTTGACTAATTCGAAGCTCTGTTTTTTTGTTTCTTGAGAAAGAAGACCAAATTTGGTAGATTGTCTGGAAAAAAAAATTGTTTGAATGTATTAGAAATTTAGAATTGTTTGAATGTATAACTTCCAATCATTTTTTGAATTAGGATATAGCTTCCAATCATAAAAAAAACTTGATTTTCAACCAAACTATACCTATTTGAACAATGTTAAGAATTATTTCGTACATTTACAATACAAAATCTTTCATAAGAAATTATTATATTTCCAAGATTATTAGTTTTTATCCAATTCAATTTTAATTTAGATATGTTTAATAATATATAATTATTGAGTATTGTTAATAATGTTAAAAGATATTTAATTTACTTCAGTTTAGCAAATAATAATTTCGCGATAACTTATTAATATATAGGTATATATTGAAAAAATTATATACTTGTTAAACTATTATCCTATTACCACTATTATTTTTACCCTATTTGCTCTATTTTAGTTACTTCAATGTAGTTACTAGTTAAGTTGTTACCTACTTCAGATAGAGAAGGTTTAGGCCCTGTTTACTAGAGCTTATTTCTTGATGATACTGAACTGAACTGAACTGAAGTAAAATTGATGTATTGAAAAATGGAATCAGCATGACTGAATTAACCTGATTTTCATCAAATTACATTTTCACTGAATTGAATTGAATTGAACTGAACTGAATTGAACTGAATTGAATTGAACTGAACTGAACTGATATACAGATAAGCTCTGGTAAAGAGGGCCTTAAACTTGTTTAGATTTTTAGAAACATCTATATGATCTCACAATATCACCTAATAAAAATGAAAAGGTAAAATAATATGATATTAATGTATAGATTCTTGATTTACTCTTTAAAAGCCTAACTTACTACACAAGAAACTCCATATGTACACTTTTAATGAGCTGATAACCGTTTTAACCTCTATTAGTTCAAGCATCTAGTTTTCCTTCTAAATTTTCCAATAATCCTCCTAAACCACCACGTCAGCAATCTAGAAGCTTTGGGTGGACACGCACTACAGAAGTTCTCACTGGTCAGACACGGTTTGTTTGAAGCTTGGAAGTCATATTGAAAAGAAAAAAATACTTGCCTTTTGAATTGGGAACACAATAACGGCAAAATTTGAGGAAGCATCCTTGTATCAAAATAAAAATAAAAGTTAAAAATAAATCGGAGGTATCCCAGGTTGATTGTAATTGGTCAACGAATCTCCGTGAGAATCAATGGGAGTTTTCTGTAATGAAACAAATTTGACGGCTGTATATGGAGTTTCCGATCCGTTACGACTTTACACTGTCCCTGGATCTTTGACCTTGTTAAAATTATACTAATCTTTGATGTAAATTTTTATTTTTTTACTTAGTTCAAATTAATCCAGATCCATATGTACAGTTTAAAAAAATGTGAAAAGATGCATGTTAATTAACCTCATATTATCAAATATTTGTATAAAAAACTTCAAGAATAATGTCATGGGGCGCAAATGTGCATTTACTAAGAATCGTGACAGACTGATGCTGTAAATATTCAAGCATGTCCATCAAAATTCGATTTTTAATCTACCAAATCCAACAATTATAGTAATATATATATTTTTAGTGATTCTAAAAATTCAATCATAACACACATTCTAGAAACAAATTTCATATTATTTCTAAGTAAAACTTAAAATGAAAATATCACATTTCTAGAAAATAAATATTACTTATGCCCTGTTTGCCAGAGATTTAATATCGTGTTAATTAACCTCATATTATCAAAAATGAGTGCAAATGTGGATTTACTGAGAATTGTGACAGACTAGTGCTGTAAATATTCGAGCATGTCCATCAAATCCCGAACATTAATCTACCAAATGTCCAGATCCAACAAGTTATGATGACAAATATTTTTAGTGATTTTAAAAATTTTAATCATAACTCACCTTCTAGAAATAAATTTCATATATTTCTAAATAAAACTTATAATGAAAATATCATATTTCTAGAAAATAAATATTACTTACAATAAAGAAACTATTAATAATCATTAATGGAAAAAAAGAAAAAAGTTGGAGTATTAATCTGTGGCAAGTTTAAAAAGGAAATTGACCAGAATTTCCTCGGTCAAAGGTCAGGAATGACGTCTCTTTTTGAGGCTGGCTGCCAACTGCCATTTCAAATCCACGCTAATATTAGTACCTTCTAATCCTAATCCCATAATTAAAATATACTTTTCCAAAAAATCCGTAATTAAAATATTAACAACTTGGCGCCTCCTCATTCCCACTCCCCCCCTATAAATCAAAACCTTTCAGAAAAAATTCAACAAATCAAACAAACTTTCATACTTATCCATATCTTCTCCATCTTCTCTGCAATCAAATTTCTCTACAGTCTCAGAAATGGAAGCTATTCAATACAGTTCATACAAGGGCGGCGCCGCAGGTTTGAAGCGCGTCCAACTTCCGATCCCGGAGCCCAAGAAGGGTGAAATTGTTGTCAAGGTTGAGGCCATCAGTTTGAATCCGTTCGACTGGAAAATTCAGGCCGCCAACGTCCGCCCCTTTCTGCCGGCGAAGTTCCCTTTCACTCCTTGTAAGTTGTCTTTGGCATAATCACAGTCATATTCCGGTTATGGTTCTATTTCGTGATGCTAAATATGGTTTGATTTGAATTTTCAGGCACTGATATCGCCGGAGAAGTCACCAAGGTCGCTTCCGATGTCACGAAATTCAAGGTCGGCGACAAAGTTGTGGCCATGCTACCACCACCTGTAAGTTTTTTCCCTTCCTGGTTCTTGCTCTGTTTTGTTTCTCTACCGTGACGTCATTTCCCGGCATTTTTCATCATTCTGACGTTGAAATACCCATTGACAGAACGGTGGCGGTTTGGCGGAGTACGCCGCAGTGAAGGCCACCCAAGCAGTCATCAGGCCGCATCAGGTCTCCGCAGCAGACGGCGCGTCACTCGCAACCGCTCCTCTCACTGCCTACCAGGCCCTCACCGGAAGCGGCGGGCTTCCCAAGGACGGGTCCATGACTCACGTCAAGAACATTCTGATCACCGCCGCCTCCGGCGGCGTCGGCCATCTCGCCGTCCAGCTCGCGAAAATACTCGCCCCCAAATCCCACGTGACCGCCACCGCAGGTTCCCGGAACATCGATTTCGTCCTGAGCCTGGGAGCCGACGAGGTGATCGACTACAAGACCCCGGAAGGGAAGACTCTGCAAAGCCCGTCCGGGAAGAAATACGACCTCGTTGTCGACTGCGCCGCCGCCGGAACGCCGTGGTCGACGTTCTCGAAGGTGATGAGCGAGAAGAGCAAGATAGTGTTCTTGGATCCATCACCGAAGAATCTGTGGACTCTTATCGTGGGGAAGATCACTCTGTCGAAGAAGAAGGTCGGAATTCTGTTCACCGCCCAGAAAAGCGATGAATTGGAAACTCTGGCGAATCTGATCAAGGAAGAAAAACTGAGCGTGAAGATCGATACTGTGTACCCATTCAACAAGGCTGAGGATGCCTGGGCTAAGTGTATGGACGGCCATGCCACCGGAAAGATCATCGTCGAGACTTGAAGGCCCTGAATTCATTTTGTGTTTATGTTTTAAGGATTTCTTTTTTTTTTCTTTCTTTTTTACCCTATACAGTGTTTTGTTTTGTAATTAAGTACAGTGCTATTGAAATCTGTGTAATGGGGAACATTTTCTTCCTACCCTAAATGTTAAGTTTTGATGGGCGTTCTTTTGATTTAACCTTTTGGAATATTATATGATGAGAATTAATTTTATGAAATTTTAATCAAGATGGCTAAAAGATCAAAAAGTTAAAAAATATTTGTTCCTATCATGTACACCATTTGTAAACAAAGTAGTCGTTAGAGACTAACGGAACATCATTTAAAATTATAACTTAGTCTCTAAATTTTGACTTCGCCATTTGTATATATGTCAAAGGCATCCTCCAACTCTTGGCGCATAATGTTTTCCGATCTACCACATCATACTATTACTCTAGAGAAGGTCTTGGGTGAGACCGTCCTACCATAAGCTTATGGTAGGTCGAATGATAGTTCATGTGTTTAATGGATTTGTTCATGTGTTTCACAGCTTTGTTAATTCATTTACATATTGTTACAGATTATAACAAATAAAATTGTGAAACACAAGAACAAATCTATCAAACACATGAACCCAGCTTATAACAAACAAAACTGTGAAACACATGAACAAAACTGTGAAACACATGAACAAATCTATTAAACACATGAACTATCATTCGTCCTACCATAAGCTTATGGTAGGACGGTCTCACCCAAGAGTTTGTAATTACTCTATATGATATGAATGAGACGTTCATTTCAGTTTTTTTGCGTCTTAAATTTTCTTGAAATTTGGGCAATTTCAATATGGATTATAAAAATGTTGAAAGCGTAATGGTATTAGTAGCAAAGTGATTGGTGTTTAATTTGGATGTTCACTAAACTAATAATTAGTGTATTATTAATTATATTTAGAAGTAACAATCAACTTTACATTTTTTATATATTATGTGTTCATGTTTTATTTGGATACTTCTTATGTTAGACTCATTTTGGACCCATGAATTCTTAGACCCATCCAATTTGGGTACGGATCTGAAATTTTTAGATCCTACGAGTCTGGACTAGATACAGGTCTAGTTATAATTATGCGGGTTGTGTACATATTTTACTAGATCCGAGCCCGAACCCAACCCATGTTCATCTAAACTCAATGTTGTGGAACGAGTTGTTGGTTCGGTAGGATTAATGGTGTCAATTCTGGTAATCGTGTCAGATTCGAATTGAATTGTGTCATGTTGAGTGTGTATGAGTTATTTCGGTTTGATTTTAATTTTTAGGGTCAAGTCACATCAAATTACTATCAAGTAGATTTATTCTCGATTTAGATCGGTCAAATTAATGTTGGGCCAATTATGGTTCAGATTCGGACAGACCGACTTGGTACAAGTTCAAATTATCGATCTGAAAAATAGTCGGTTAACGATTAAATTTTATTAAACAATAATAACTCAATTTTATACATGCTTGAACTTTACTCAATTTTCTACTAATATTAATAACTAACTTTATGTAATTAGACCCTATTTGCTAGAGCTTATTTCTTGATGTACTGAACTGAACTGAATTGAATTGAATTGAATTGAACTGAAGTAAAAATTGATGTATTGTAAAATGGAATCAGCATGACTGAATTAACCTGAATTTTATAAAATTACATTTTCACTGAACTGAACTGAACTGAATTGAACTAAACTGAACTGAACTGATCTAAAGAGAAGCTCCGGTAAACAGGCCTTATTCATCCATATATAGTTAAATTTTAAAAGCAGACTGTGGGTTGGGTTTGGATCTAGATTATGAAAATTTTGTTTGAGCTAAGTCAAAAGTAACTCTAGCCAGTTTAACCGGATAATATACTCATTTTTCTCTGCTAATTACTATCAAATAAAATTATTCAATATTGAAATTTTCGGTAATTAATCAGCACACCGTGATTAAAGTATACCCTTTTGAGAATGCATTGACAGATTCCTTCATCTCCAATGGCCAATGGGGACGCAGCATTCTAGACTTGGGAGACGGTCTACGTATCTCAAAACTTTTAAGCTGGCGATTAATACTGGCCAATTATTTGACTGATCCATATTCCATAATACTAAATAGTCTCTCATTTACGACTACTGCTTTTTCATAGAAATTCTTTGACTTTTGACTTGTATGGAGAATTAATTTTGCAGTTTCTGGAGTGTTGTCAGGATATTAAATTACACTAAATTCTAGTTGAAAAATTGAGGTGAAATTGTATAATTGATTTTAGACCTTTTTATAACTATTATAAAAAAGAATTTGAGATTTTTAAAAATGACTTGAACAATTATAAATGAATATATAAATAAAATAATTTAAAGCCACTCCAAAATATGAAAAAGACATAAAAGTTATTCCCCAAAAATCATTTGTAAAGGAATAAGAATTGTCCTCTCTTTATATGTCAACATGGAACATTAATATTTCGATTTAGCATTTCTATTACTCACATTATCTTCATTTTTTTAAAAAAATACTCATATCATCCCATCCATCAATATATTTATGGTTCAGGATAGAAATTTTAATTAGCTCATATTTTTCTCTATTTTGTAATGATTTTTTTTTTTTTTGAAGTATGTAATGAAAATACTTTGACCTGGAATTTCTTGTGCCTAAGGTCAAGAATGACGTCTGATTAAAGGCTGCCAAGGTGCTTAAAGCCCAAAACACGGTTAACAGTTTTATCCTATTCCCTCTCCTCCTATAAATAGCAACCTTCTAAATCTCCATTTCATCATCACACAAACTCAGAAAACTCCGCATTCAAACACAGAAAACACTCGCATTCAGAAATCAGAATCTGATCAGATAAATCCATACATATCACTCATAAAATGGAAGCGATTCAGTACAGTTCTTACAAGGGAGGCGTCGCAGGTTTAAAGGTAAACTGAAAGTTCATAAATTGCTTTCACTTTGTGATATGATCACCGACATCAAACGGGCATCTTGCTGATTCGATTGCTTTTCTTTTTCTTGCAATAAACAGCGCGTGAAAATTCCGATCCCGGAGCCCAAGAAGGATGAATTGCAGGTGAAGATTGAGGCCATTAGCTTGAATCCGTTTGACTGGAAAATCCAGTCCGGCGCCGTTCGCCCTTTCCTTCCTTCCAAGTTTCCGTTCACCCCATGTAAGCTCCTTAAATCTCACAGTCCGGTACGAGAATGGCTTGTTTTGTCCGAATCGGTGTTGATAATGGGTTTATTTTTCAGGCACTGATATCGCCGGAGAGGTCACCAAAGTCGGTTCCGATGTCAAGAATTTCAGGGTCGGGGACAAGGTTGTCGCCATGCTTCCTCCACCCGTAAGTTTTCTTACATAATATCATTAATTTTAGAGTTTCGGATTGATGAAATTTTAGCGGATTTTAATGAGAATGATGATAATTTACAGAGTGGTGGCGGCTTGGCGGAGTACGCCGTGATGAAGGCCACCCAGGCGGTGGCTAGACCGCCGCAAGTATCTGCCGCGGAAGGCTCGTCGCTTGCAACCGCACCGCTCACTGCCTACCAGGCGCTGACCAGCAGCGGCGGCCTTCCGACGGACGGCTCCATGACGCACATAAAAAACATTCTGATCACCGCCGCCTCCGGCGGCGTCGGCCACCTCGCCGTCCAGCTCGCGAAAATTCTCGCTCCAAAATCCCACGTCACCGCCACCTGCGGTGCCAGGAACATCGACTTCGTGAAGAGCCTCGGAGCCGACGAGATCATCGATTACAGGACACCGGAAGGGACCACCCTGAAAAGCCCGTCCGGGAAGAAATACGACCTGATCGTCGACTGCGCCGCCGCCGGAACACCGTGGTCCACTTTCTCCGCGGTTCTGAGCGAGCGGAGCAAGGTGGTTTTCCTGGATCCGTCTCCGAGGAATGTGCTGACCCTGATTATCAGGATCATCACTTTCTCGAAGAAGAAGGTCGGAATTTTGTTCACCGCCCAGAAAAGCGATGAACTGGAAGTTCTTACAAACCTGATTAAGGATGGAAGATTGAGCGTGAAGATTGACTCGAAGTACCCGTTCGGAAAGGCCGAGGAGGCCTGGGCTAAGTGCATGGACGGACATGCCACCGGAAAGATCATCGTCGAGACCTGAACGGAAGAATCTTGAATTTGCTTTTTGTTAATTTTATGTTTTGATTTTCGAGGATTCTTTTTTTATTGCTTTCGAGTTTACTTATTTGGTTTTCTGAATAAAGGACCATAATCTTGTTTACTTTGTCCGTGTAATTTCCAGCATTATGAAATGAGTGTATGACTGTGTGTACAGAATTATTTTTGTATGGATGACAATATGGAAATGTGAATGCTACCTTTGTTTGTTGCATGACATATACACAGGACTTTATTATCTTTAACGTTTTTTTCATATAATCAAGTGACAAATTATAACCTATCTGAAATGCGCAATTCCTAGTATATTATACCGTTCAAAAACATAGGAATTTAATTCTCATAGGAATCAAGTTCCTAGTATATTATATTATATTTAATTCCTAGTATATTATATTATACCGTTCAAAAACATAGGAATCAAGTGGACGTAGACCGGTTTTTGGTCGAACCACGTTAAATTTGTGTTTTGTATTTACGCGTGTTTAATTGTTATCTTGCATTGCACAAGAAGGGATTAATTTCCTAACAAGTGGCCATTTAATTTGTAATTTTACCAAATTTCTTTGATGAATTTCAGTTATTCAATATATAAATTAAATCATTACGAAATCTATAAGCATGTCAAACCTAATCAAAATTCCTTTTATTTGATGAGATGGTATTACCATTATACTTTATTCCAAACTTAAATTTGCTTGTGTAAACTGAATGGGTTAAAATGAAAATTTACAAGTTCAAAATTAGGATGAATTTGCTGAAGAGATTGATCACTATTTTTGAATAATCATATTCATGTTACAGTATGTCCATGAGCTCACAAAACGTACGTGCATGGTTTTCCCTATGGTTAATTATGCCGTTCTTTAGTGGCAATTGAATTTTTTACTGCAATATTTTTTTAAAAAAAATTCACGGTGTTATGCTAAGCACCTTTTTTATGGAAAGCATAATAAATTAATTAAAAGAAACAGTCAGGGATGTGGCCCTATTATGCTCATTACAAACAACACTTCTATCTACTTTATGAATAAAACGTAAATGAAACTTTTCTAATAAACTTCTCAGCTCCACGACCAGTGGTTGAATCTGCCTCCTGATTTGTAAGCATATCCCTTAACACCTAACCGTCTGTCCTGATCCACACCACATTCGAATGTTCCATTGGTACCTGCAACAAAGATTTTCAACATGCTACCATTTCTGCATGAAGAGCTGAATATACTCTAAACTTCTCTTCTCTCTGCAACACTATATAGTCGTTTCCTAATGCCAACAAGACTGTCCAAGCACTAAACACGTTGTGCCTTTGCTTGTTGCCGTTTTTTTTTTCTTTTTCCCTTGACCTTCTTTTATTTTAGAATTGTATTGCTAACGAAAATGCAAAACTCGTCTTTTTTTTTTCTTTAAAAAAAAATTAAAATCATCATGTCTGCCAAAGTGCCAATCCTTTAAATTGCTGAAATATTTACTAAAAGTATTTAAGGTGATGTTTATACAATTGTATACTGTTATATGCTACTCCCTCCGTCCCCTTTTAAATGTCCTACTGAAATAGTAAATTTTTTTCACACCATGTTTGACCATTAATAACTTATAATATATAAATGATATATTTTCACATGAGATATCGTTAGAATCCTCGTATGATGTACTTTTTAAAAATCAAAATTATTTACTCTAATATTAAATATAATGAAAGTTATTAATGGTCAAACATGGTATAAAAATGTTTGACTGAACAACTAGGACAACCTTTGGGGGACGGAGGGAGTACACTTTAATCATCAGATTTTGAAACTGTACATGCAACCACACTGGTGCATAATGTAAGAGAAAAACTGAAGGTAACTTTTGTTTCTTAATACGAAAGTTAATGTGTATTTTAGCATTGCAAGTTAGAATTTGTTTATTATATTCATGCAAAGTTTTAAATTAGTGTGATTCTTAACTTTTCACCATTGTAGATTCTAGAATGTTCACGAAATCCTTGGATGATTGCTCAGTCACCAATGTGGGAGTAGTCGTCGGGGACACAGTTGCGCCAAGAATGGAGGAAGCAATCTCATCTCATGTTAGAATTAGTCAACAAGTCTCCTTAAGCTTTGGTTGGCTATTTTGTTTATTTATTAGTATATCGATCAAAACTAATTTGACTATACACATAAAATCTGGTCTCTTATTTACGACTACAGGTTTTTTGTGACAGTAGTGTTCATAGGATTTCTCATTTCTATGACTTTTGACTTCTACGCGCAATTTATAATTCTGGTCCTGGGTACGTAATATCACGCAAAAAATATATGTTTAAAAAATAAAAATAAAAAATGCACTAGTTTTATGGCGATGCATTAAAAATGTCCAACAAACAAAAGATGTAGTTTTACATTCAATTTCCTTTTACAACGTCTAATATTGAACCTTCTAAAATGTATTTCACGTGATATCGATTTAATGAAGAAGAAACTTTAATTTTTGGCGATAAAAAACAATCGTTTATTTGATTTTTGTTTTTTTTACTAAATAAGTGTGAATTCACACATTAATAGTGTTTTTCGATACGATCAATTAGATCTTGTGTTTATGATGCTCGATCTGGTTGTTCATGTTGAAGTTTTGTTCGCGATCTAGTTTACAGATTGTGTTTCATGTTTTTTTTTTTGTTTCTTGTTCTTGATCTGCTGTTGCGGATCGTGTTTCTGTTTGTGATTTGTGTTTTTCAAGGGCTGAAAGTTTAGAGAATATAAATCATGTTTTTTATTAGGTGGTGTTGCAATTATAGCAGATCTCTGATTGGATTTGTGGCCAGATATAGTTTTCGCGGCATCAAGTTAATTTTCCCGAGGGCAATATTACAATTTTATTGGATCTCTTTAATGTAATAGTACAGACGGATAGTTTGGTTGACATATAGTTTGGTTACCGTTTTCATAGGTTGGTTTGATTGTATTTCATATGTTGGTTCGATGTTGAGCAACATAAGAATGATATTTGATTTAAAAAAAAAAAAAAAAAACTTCAATATCATATAACGTTGGAGAAAGATAACGTTGACCTGGAATTTTCTTCCCGACGTTTACTTTATGGCGGGCGAGTGCCAAGCCGCCTTAATTAACATCCACGGCATGTAAGTCATAACCTCACTTGCATGGTCTATATATATCATGTCATTTTTCCTACTCCAACACACAAATAACACGATCTTCCAATTCTTCACTACTTTCATTTCATACTCAAAATCATCTCTTCTTTTTTGTATTTCACGATTTCTTTGATTAATACATAACTTAAACCAATGGAAGCTATTCAATACACTGCTTACAATGGAGGAGTAGCCGGATTAAAGGTACGTTTGTTACTGCTTTAGTTCATCTTCATCAAATACCAGGCTTTTGCTGATTACCCTAATGTTTTTCAATTTACAGCGTGTTCAACTTCCGATCCCAGACCCGAAAAAGGGAGAATTACAGGTGAAAGTAGAAGCTACTAGCTTGAATCCATTTGATTGGAAAATCCAGGCAGCTGCTGTTCGCCCCTTCTTGCCATCAACATTCCCATTCACTCCTTGTAAGTTGATTAGTTTATTTTCACTTTGACACTCATCTTAAAATCTACTTCGGACAACATCCACATAATTTTAACGTCACAATGAATTAGTGTAATTTGGTGATATATAGCTAATTGGACAAGTATAATTTATTAATTTTCAGTTTAGTCCAGTTTAAATCATACTATAATCAGAATCTTAATATTGACCAATTTGTTTTTGTTTAACTGCAGGCACTGATATTGCCGGAGAGATCACCAAGGTTGGTCCCGGCGTCAAGAACTTCCGGGCTGGTGATAAAATTGTTGCTATGCTTCCTCCACCGGTAAATTATATTTCCTCCAAATTTTCACTACCTCTCTGAATAATATCAATATGTAATATTATGATTCATAAATTTGATGGAAAATTTACTCCAATGTACAGAATGGCGGCGGTTTGGCACAGTACGCCGTGGTAAAGGCCACTCAGGCGGTTTCCAGACCTCATCACGTATCCGCTGCCGACGGCGCGTCACTCGCAACCGCTCCCCTCACCGCCTACCAGGCCCTCACCGGAAGCGGAGGTCTCCCGACCGACGGCTCCCCGACTAATGTCAAGAACATTCTGATCACCGCCGCCTCCGGTGGCGTCGGCCACCTCGCCGTCCAGCTCGCGAAGATACTCGCCCCCGACTCCCACGTGACCGCCACGTGCGGGTCCCGGAACATAGACTTCGTCCGGAGCATGGGAGCCGACGAGGTGATCGACTACAAGACATCTGAAGGGATCCACCTGAAAAGCCCGTCCGGGAAGAAATACGACCTGATCGTCGATTGCGCCGCCGCCGGAACGCCGTGGTCGACGTTCTCGAAGGTGATGAGCGAGAAGAGCAAGATCGTGTTCTTGGATCCATCTCCGAGGAATCTGTGGACTCTGATTGTGAGGAAGATCACTCTGTCGAAGAAGAAGATCGGAATATTGTTCACTGCTCAGAAAGGCGATGAATTGGAGATTCTTGTGAATTTGGTAAAGGATGGGAAATTGAACATTAAGATTGACTCCAAGTATCCGTTTGGAAAGGCTGAAGATGCGTGGGCTAAGTGCATGGGCGGCCATGCCACCGGAAAGATCATCGTTGAGGCTTGAAGAAATATATGTTGTGCTATTTTTTTGAGGGTTTAATTTATTTTCCCGCCTCAAAGTGTCTACTATTATTTTCCATTAATTTATTGTTGTTTATGAATTATATTTCTGAGTTCGGACTATACATACACAAATATATTAGTTGTAAAACATATGTTTTCACAATTTAAGATTCTACATTATCCTTAAAAAAATGAGATGGATGTGAAAAACTGTCAATTTCTTTGACGTACCGATGAATTTTGACCTCCAAATGGGAACCTAATTAGAAATAAGCAATTTCTTTATGAAGGTCCATTTTTCTCTTGCAGGTCCGTATTTTTACCATAATGCCCCTGATGGAACCTTATGATTTCAAGCCCATTTTTTGCCTTAAGAATATTAGGGGTATTATGGTAAAAATATGGACTTGCAAGAGAAAAATGGACTAGAAATATGACCTAAAAAAGGTTTTAAGACGTTGAAGATTTGAATTGCATTGGATGCTTCTTCTAGATTTTATTACTCTATTATTGTTGTGCAATTTGTACTCATGTAGTCCAAAGTAAAAGTTAATCTGAAATATTTATAATTTATACACCATGGTCCATCATCTTACTCAGACCTCTCAATATTTACCATCCAATTATCTTGTTGGAGGTTTTTACTCTTACGTTAAGTTTACTCCAAAAATGGTTTCACATAGTATATATGAATATGATGTTCTTGATAGAGAGAAACTTTTATACACCAAAAGTTGACCATTTGATTTCTACTATTGTTCAGGATATTTGATATGCTATCAGTTTAGCCCGCAATTTGGCCATGCTTATAAACATGAAAAAAAGTAGGATACCCGTGTAGTCGTGTTTGTTTTACTACTCTATTATTTTATAGATTTGATTGAATCATTTCACTTTGCATTCTGAAATCAAGTTGGAAGCTTATTAACTCAGAAAATAGAAAACACTTCAACCTATAAACTTGGTCAATGGTCGTTTACATCAACCAATTAGCGTTCAAACATGCATCGCTTGTGGATTAAGAAGTATTCATATTTCAATTTAAATAAACCAAACTAAATTGAAGTAAATATTAGCTAGTTTTTAGTTGAAAAGACGTAGGTATATAATCAATCATATGGTTACTTGTAAAATTACACACTCTAAACTAAAATTGAGCAGCAAATCATCATCTCTTACGTCAATTGTAGCAGTAGTTGGCAACTTGGTATGTACAATTATGATCTCAGACCATCTTAATCACTGGTAGTCATTAATTATTTTTGCCCTCTAACCAAAATACTAAATTACTAATGCATTATTAATTTTAAATATTTTTAAGGGTTTGTCTAACGAGTGCCCATGGGCACTTGTTAAGAGTTTAAAGATTCCATGATAATTTGTGCAAATATTAATGCTGTGTTCCAATAATTAATGTTGCATAATTATACTAATTATGTCATGATATTCTCAAGATATCAATGGAATACTAAAAGGTTATTTTAACTACAGTTAACATATGCGATCAACATGCCATTTACATACTCATTACCATATGGTAACACTCGGATTCTAAGCCCCAACATAATTTCAAGATATATTCATGAATTTTTATGATTTATATATGGTAAAAATTGCATATTCCATATTTTTTATTTTTGTAATTGCAAAGAGTTTTGTATCGATTTGACTTACATTTTGCATATACATAGAGTTTATTTAAAAATTGGTTGGTCATGTTCAGTTACATATAATTTACTTTACCTAGTAACTTTATCTATTTTTAGAAAATTTGAATTTAAATTAGATCATATCCTCATCCAAAAAAATAAAGATAATCATAAAATGCTATAAATATTAATATTTCTTTTCCTTTCGTATTCAAATTTTATTTTTTCCGATACGTGAGGAATTGATGTTTTAACTCGAAATTTAATATACTACAAAATATGGAACATAAAAAAAATTCTTAATTTGTTGTAAACAAAATTTGAGATAATAGATAAATATTGTAAACATAACATAAATATCTTTAATAATTGCGGTCATTAATTAGTACGTAATTAATCTATGAGAGATTCCTTCGATTGCACTAATTACTATAGAATTTCCACTAATTATTATAGAATCTGACTATGTTAACAAGTGCCCATGGGCACTCGTTAGAAAATCCCTATTTTTAAATATACATGAAACGATGTACGTAACACCAGCTAATGTTAATGTTACTTGATTATTTGTGTATTTATCTACTATCATTTCAAAGTGACCACCTCAATTGTAAATAGTAGCAGATAACTGGTAGTAATTGATTTTTGTCCATGAAGCTATTTTCTCCGTTTCCGTTTATTTTTCATAATATGCAATTAACTCTTTCAACCAATGTTTGAACATAAATTTCAATAAGTGTTTCTTTAATAATATTACTTGTGAGATGTTTTTGGAATTATAATGCACTATTTTTCAGTTATTAAATTTTTCAGTTATTAATTGAAAGGGAATAAATAAATAATAAAGCAGATTTTTAACAGATGGAAAGTCAAGATGGCCGAGTTGGTCTAAGGCGCCAGTTTCAGGTACTGGTCCGAAAGGGCGTGGGTTCAAATCCCACTCTTGACATATAACCTTTTTAATTATATTAAGAGTATCACATTTTTTGGACTAAACCTTTTTAGCAATCAAATGTGTTTATATAAAAGAGAATTTGATTTTTCCTCGTTCATTCAACATCTTCATAAATATCAGAATATATTTGTTTTAGTATAAATTCTTTTTCACATTAGCGGTTACATTGTATTAATTAGAACACAGATTTTAAAGAAAATTTAAAAATTTTAATTTATATATTTTGAAATAAAGGGGGCCTTGAATATTACACTATTTGTACCCCTATTTTATAAAATTAATATTACAATTAATGGGGAGCTCCCCAAGTCGTCAATAACCGGACAAAATGTTGAATTTTGTGAAAAATACACATATGACATAACCTATTAAATTTTGTAAATACCATGTGTTGGCCATTTGACATGTTTTGATGATATATAATTATTTTGATATCATCTTATTATATTTTGTCAGGTCGCATAACTTGAAATGAAACGATAAAAATATTTTAGAATTTACAAGAATCCAAAAAATACTCTTGAATGTAAATGAAAAAGTAGTCACGATCACTCGATCAGATATATTTGGAGGTAAATTACTTTTTCTTAAAAGCTAAAAAGTAAATCGAATCTGTAATTTGATAAGGACTTCAAAGAATATATAAATATATCTTTGAATATCTACAAAAGAACAAGGAAAAGTCAAGATTGGCGGTCAAGATCGGGCCAAGCCCAGTCCTTTTCCGTAGACCTTAACTTTTACAACCCAGCAAATACGAGTCAACACGTCAGGAAATACAACGGGAAAAAATCCTCCTCGGCTGCGACCTTCTGGAAATTGACCGTAGATGGATTAGGCGCCAAGTCACAAGAAGGCCCGAAAATTACGCCCATACCCCTCCCGATTTTATATTTTTATAGGGGCTGCTGCCGGGATTTTCTATTATAAATTATTCCTTCCTTTCTTTCTCCCCAAGAACCTCAGCTCAGAAAGCAAATTAAAGCGATCAAATACTTTGCTAAACATCTCAAAAATATCTGTCAAGCTGGAGAATTCAGGAGCAAGCATTTCTTCCATGGCCGGGAGATTGATGAAGGCGGTTCAGTACAGCAAGCACGGCGGCGGCGCCGCCGCTCTGAAGGTAATTTGAAATTATATTCTCAAGCTTGCTTTTCTGTTGATTTTGTGGTTTTATTGGTGTTTATGAGATTTTTGTTTGATGTGTTGTGCAGCACGCGGATGTTCCTGTGCCCACCCCCGAGAAGCTGGAGGTGCTGCTCAAATTGGAGGCGACCAGCATTAACCCGGTCGATTGGAAGATCCAGGACGGCGGGATCCCATTCTATCCCCGCAAATATCCTCATATTCCCTGTGAGTAGAAATATCGATTTCGCTATACTTCTATGCAGATCTGTATCGTTGATTTTCTGATCGTTGTTTTTGTTGCGTTATTGAGTCTCCTTAATTTGTGAGTTCTCTGCTCTTTAGGTAGAAATTATTTGAGCTGAGTTAAGTTGATTTGAGTTGTTGTGTAGATGTCTAACTGAGCTCTGTTTGATTTCTGTGTGGTGGAACAGGCTCTGATGTTGCTGGTGAGGTTGTGGCAGTTGGACCTGGAGTCCAGAACTTGAAGCCTGGTGACAAAGTTGTCGCCTATCGCCCTGGATTTGTAAGTCTTGTACTACTTGATGTTCTTTGGCATGTAATAATTTCATTTCATGCAATTTCTTGTTAAGCGATTGTCGTATCTTGTCCTGGTTTTCAAAGTCTTATACTGCTTGATGTTCTTTGTCCTGCATCACTATCGTTCCCTACAATGTCCTGTCATTTTAATTGAGGCTTCATTTGAGAACTGTGTGTGGAAAGACATGTATTGATTGTTTAGCTGTTTTCTCAGTGCTCTGGATAATTTTCGCTTACTTCCCAGCTCAATTTATTTGAGGGGTTGTGATTGTGAACTATTGGTTCATTAACATATCACAAACATTTGCTTGCTTATCTAGTTTCTTTTGCATTTCACATTTTCGGGTTTGCATGTTAGCCATGTTTGTTCAAATGTTAGTGGTTTCTGTCTTCGAACACGTAAATCTATGCCTCCCTTCGTCCCACCTTAAAAAGAAATGTAGAAAAAAAGTTTATGTTTACTGGAGAGTCGCCTCAAATAGGTTAGATATAGACTTATAGCCTTATTGGACTCCAATCGAGTTTCCTTGAATCAGGGAAACTCATAGGACTCCAATCGAGCCTTATAGGGCTCAACTAATACTATTATATGCCTATGTCCTTCCATACCATTGAAGAGTCTCATATGTTACCAATTTTGGTTCAAGTTCAACAAATGCACTTGTCAACGTCTTAGCTTTATCAATTGCATCAACTGTATAAACTTTCTTGAATTGTTCCTGACTAGTGGTGTTTGATTCCTAATGGCAGGGTGGTGGTGGATTGGCTGAGTATGCTGTAACAAAGGAAGAGCTGACCATTATTAGGCCACCAGAAGTATCAGCAGTTGATGGAGCATGTCTCCCAGTTGCCAGTCTCACAGCCCATCAGGCCCTCACAGCAGCCGGAGTCAGCGTAGATGAAACCGGCCCTCAAAAGAACGTCCTTGTCACTGCAGCCTCTGGCGGTGTTGGCCACTATGCTGTCCAGCTAGCCAAGCTTGGAAACAACCACGTCACTGCCACCTGTGGTGCCCGTAATGTTGAGCTCGTGAAGAGCTTGGGAGCCGATGAGGTCCTCGACTACAAGACCCCAGAAGGCGCTGCCCTCACAAGCCCTTCTGGGAAGAAGTATGATGCCGTGGTCAACTGTGCTGCTGCTGGTCTCTCCTGGTCAAACTTCCAGCCCAATCTGAGTGCTCATGGAAAGGTCATCGAGTTGTCCCCAACTCCTGGTGCTTTCTTGACCTTTTTGATGAAGAAGATGACCTTTTCTAAGCAGAAGCTGGTGCCCATGTTTGCGGCTCCCAATAGGGAAGGACTTGAGTTTGTAGTGAATTTGGTTAAGGAGGGGAAACTCAAGACTGTGATTGATTCCAAGTATCCCCTAAGCAAGGCTGAGGATGCCTGGGCTAGGAGCATTAGCGGTCGTGCTACCGGCAAGATTGTTGTGGAGCAACAGTAAATCCTATATTTGTTTGGGGGTTTGTTTATGATTTTGTTGGATGGTGTTATTTTTGCAAGAATCTATGTCTTGAAGTTATGTAAAATTGCTTGATTGCAAAGAATCTATTTGTTGGATGGTGTTAATTTTTCAAAAAGATGTGTCTTCAGGTTAAGCATGTAAAATTGCAGAGTGTATGATGATTAGCTGAGTCCAACTCTTGTGGAAGTTTGGTCTGCTGCTGGTTTCTCCTGCTGTTGGTCTCTCCTTCTATGGAGTGTTTGATGATTAGCTGACTCCGACTCTTGTGTTGAGTAGTACTGGAGAGTGGAGACTTGACCCAGGGCGGGAAAGTCAGTTGGTTGAATGAAAATGGAATATGATTCTGGCTAAAAGTTATTAAACTTTGTAAGAATGTACGTGAAAGATTTTTTATTTTTTATAAAAAATAATGTAAGTGAAAAAATTTATGTAAAGGATAGTAAAACTTTGGAAGCAAGAATATTTTTATTTTTTTTAAGGTGAAGCAAGAATTTTAATATAAAGGAAAATTTTGTAAAAGATTTTTAAGCATAAAAAAACTAAACGTAAAAGAAAGTGAGGTTACATAAATTTTTTTTAAAATAAATATTTATTGCATTCGTAAAATACTGGAAATCGTTCAGTCGCGGTTGAACATGGCTAGGAAGAGCCCCTCTACCAGGGTGATCGACCTTATGAGTAACGCTAGAGAATGAGATAAATAGACAACTGAAGTACAATGCGACCAACATGACCCCATAAAAGTACTAATCTCTAACTCAGATGTGAACTTCTTTATTGGCATTGTCTCGACTTCCGGACAAACTTTCCTTACAGCGAAGGGCTTCCAAAGGGGTCCTCCATCCTCTTCCTCCCATGATATGCCTCCGGAAGACCCTCGGGTATCAGATTCTTCCTCGACGAGATGTAGGTTCTCGTTGGTTATTGGTGCGAAAATAAAATACTGGAACGAAAAGATAACAAAAATTAAAAGAAAACAACCACGCGAAATTTCTCATGCGCCTCAAACCGTTTCGCCAGGGTATCCAGCATGGGAGCATCCACCAGACGGCACCACCAATGTGGTTTCCACACCTTTTCGAACGCACCGGGGATCCGTTCCAGGGGTAGCGGTTTCAGAGTCTAATCTTCCCCGCCAGAATGAAACGGTCGTCGTTGCCCTCTGTCACCGGACAAATCACTTTCCGTTCGTCTGCTATCGGGGTTAAACCCCATATTCTTGATGCAATAACCTCCATAGTGGTGATACTTCTGCACAAAAGGTTGTTGCTCTCTGATTCTCGGCTTTTCTCTTCGATTGGATTGAATATATCGGAGGCGGCGATCAAGATCTGGTTCTTGCGGACGCAAGTCTTTTTCCCCCTAAACCTTAGGGTTTAGAGAGTCGGCGGTAATAGATCTCTTAAAAATCTCGGTACCCTGTTCTAGCAGAAAGCGGGGCGGATCGGTGTTGGTGAAGTTTCCAGCAATCGGCGTCTGCGAAGCAGTCTCAGATAGGAAGTTTTGCCCGTGGTGGAGTTAGTTTGACGATTGTGGGGGTTATTGTCGCGGCGGAGGTCGCCGGCGGCCACCCCAAATTGGATCTGCAGAGGAAGGGTTTTTCCGTTGGTGGGGGCGAGCAGATCGTCGGCCAGATCATGAAGATGCGGGGAAGAAGAGTGATTCGGCGACCGGCTTGGGAGCAGGGTTTAAGGGTTGCGGCTAGTGAGGTTACATCAATTTTGGTAACGTACAAACTCGTACAATCAAATTGATTGCAAGAAAGGGTATAGTAGGAAGTAGATTAACAAGAACAATCAATTGTTTCAATAACGCTTTTTTTTAACGTCATGAAAATTAGCTTTTTAGACCCAAACAACTAATTCAAACAACTCTTCACCAAACATTTTTTTAGCCTTTTGACTTGGTCAAACAATTAATTGACTTCAAACAACTAATTTTGCCCCAAAAAATTCTTCACCAAACACCCCCTATGTCTTAAGGGGTGCTTAATTGCTTATTGAGTGAGTACAATATATTACTGTGCTCGATTTGAACTCGTTACTCGCAAATAAAAATGTTGCAATCAATTAAATAATGTTGGTTTGCATATTTATTTATTGTAGTGTAATGATATAAAATATTTTGGAGAGTTTTTGAAAAATATTTATCTTGAAAATGGTTTAGGTGGTAAATTACCATTTTGCCCCTCTAAAATCTTATGTGAATGCACTGGTGAAATCTGACAGAAGGATTTGACGGAATGGGCAAAAGTTAGCTAATATGAAAGTTAAGTGGACATAAGTGGTAAAAAAAATATTAGTGGTCAAAAGTGGACGATTTGAAAAGTTCCATGGCCTCCAAAATCGTTTGCCGTAAATTACACCATTAGTTTCTAGGCCTAAAAATTATATTTTTTTAAACTCTTAAAACCTGAAAATTAGTATGAAAAAAGTTCCCTTGTACCCCTGAGTTCTTGCGTATGTATTAATATGCCATTCACTTCTTGGAAAGTGCTGATATGTTTGTAAATTTGACTGATTTTGGTTAATCAAACATATTGGTTTGTAAAGATAAAAGCTTATAATGCAGCATTGGAGCGGCGACAAGAGAATTGAAAACGAAACACCCAAAATTTTGAAATTTAAAGCACAGTTAACACACGCAACACACGTCAATTGAGACAAAAATGACCACTAAATTCGTCATTAGGTGATTTTGTGTGATCAAATTGATTTTGGCCGGTAAGAAAACACTCTAGAATTACAGCAAAAAAAAGTTTTCGTCGGTCCAGGGGCATATCTGTACTTTACAAGAACTCAGGAGCATATTAATACATACCCAAGAATTCAGGGTACATGAGGGTTTTGCTGAATTAGTATTTATACCATGCTGGAGCAATTTTTCTTAAAAGTTAAAAACTAAATCGAATCTAAAATTTGATACCGACTTCAAAGAAATTGACCGTAGATGGATTAGGCGCCAAGTCACAACAAGGCCCGACAATTACGCCCATGCCCTCCAGATTCTATATATATTTATAGGGGCTGCTGCCGGGACTTTCTATTATAAATTACTCCTTCCTTTCTTCTCCCCAAGAACCTAAGCTCAGAAAGCAAATTAAAGCGATCAAATACTTTGCTAAATATCTCAAAAATATCTTTCAAGCTGGAGAATTCAGGAGCAAACATTTCTTCCATGGCCGGGAGATTGATGAAGGCGGTTCAGTACAGCAAGCACGGCGGCGGTCCCGCCGCTCTGAAGGTAATTCACTCGGAGATTGAAAAAATGCTTCAGAATCTGTTGATTTCGTGGTTTTATTAGTGTTTATGAGGTTTTTGTTTGATGTGTTTTGCAGCACGCGGATGTTGCTGTGCCCACCCCCGAGAAGCTGGAGGTGCTGCTCAAATTGGAGGCGACCAGCATTAACCCGGTCGATTGGAAGATCCAGGACGGAGGGATCCCTTTCTATCCCCGCAAGTATCCTCATATTCCTTGTGAGTAGAAAATATCGATTTCACTGTACTCTTATGCAGATCTGTATCGTTAATTTTTCTGATTGTTGCTTTTGTTACGTTTTTAAGTCTCCTTCATTTGTGAGTTCTCTGCTCTTTAGGTAGAAGTTATTTGAGCTGAGTTGAGTTGGTTTGAGTTGTGTAGATGTTTAACTGAGCTCTGTTTGATTTCTGTGTGGTGGAACAGGCTCTGATGTTGCCGGTGAGGTTGTGGCAGTTGGACCTGGAGTCCAGAACTTGAAGCCCGGTGACAAAGTTGTTGCCTATCGCCCTGGCTTTGTAAGTCTTATACTACTTGATGTTCTTCGTCGTGTATTAATTTTATTTCATGCAATTTCTTGTTAAGCTATTGTTGCTAATATTCTAGGTTTTGTTCTGCTTGAATCAGTGGCTAATGTTTTCTGTCACTAAATATACAGTAATACTATTCTATGCCCTATGTCCTTCCATCCCATTAAACTTTCTTGAATTCCTGAATAGTGGTCTTTGATTCCTAAGGGCAGGGTGGTGGTGGATTAGCCGAGTATGCAGTAACAAAGGAAGAGTTGACCGTTATTAGGCCACCAGAAGTATCAGCAGTTGATGGAGCATGTCTCCCACTTGCCAGTCTCTCAGCCCATCAGGCCCTCACAGCAGCCGGAGTCAGCGTAGATGGAACCGGCCCTCAGAAGAACGTCCTTGTCACTGCAGCCTCTGGCGGTGTTGGCCACTATGTTGTCCAGCTAGCCAAGCTTGGAAACAACCACGTCACCGCCACCTGTGGTGCCCGTAACGTCGAACTCGTGAAGAGCTTAGGAGCCGACGAGGTCCTCGACTACAAGACCCCAGAAGGCGCCGCCCTCACAAGCCCGTCTGGGAAGAAGTATGATGCCGTGGTCAACTGTGCTGCTGCTGGTCTCTCCTGGTCAAACTTCCAGCCCAATTTGAGTGCCAATGGAATGGTCATCGAATTGTCCCCAACTCTTGGTGCTTTCTTGACCTTTTTGATGAAGAAGATGACCTTTTCTAAGCAGAAGCTAGTGCCCATGTTTGTGGCTCCCGATAGGAAAGTACTTGAGTTTGTAGTGAATTTGGTTAAGGGGGGGAAACTCAAGATTGTGATTGATTCCAAGTATCCCCTGAGCAAGGCTGAGGATGCCTGGGCTAGGAGCATTAGCGGTCGTGCTACCGGCAAGATTGTTGTGGAGCAACAATAAATCCTATTCTAGTTGTTTGGGAGTTTGTTTCTGATTTTTTAAATCTTTGAATTTCTGTTTCTTATTTGCAGTGCAGGGTTAACTGGTTAAGTATGTAAAATTGCAAAGAATCTATTTGTTGGATGGTGTTATTTTTGTGAAAATCTATGTCTTGAAGTTAAGTACTCCCTCCGTCCCAGTCGAAACTGCACACTTTTTAGTCAATTTTGTCTGTGCATGTTTGACCGTAAATTGCAATTGATATATGTGATATAACAATGCGCTCTATTTTTTAGCTATAAATATTTTAGACCATAATAATATACAAAAATAAAGTTACTTACGGTCAAACATGTTCTGAAAAAATTAACCAAAAAGTGTGCAGTTATGTAAAATTGCAGAGGGTAAAGAACCTATTTGTTGGATGGTGTTAATTTTGCAAAAAGCTACGTCTTGAGTTAAGTATGTAAAATTGCAGAGTGTAAAGAATATAATTGTTGGATAGTGCAAAAAGCTATGCCTTGACGGGTGCTTATTGAGTGAGTACCATATATTATTCCTGCTCGATTTGAACTCATTACTCGAGAGTATTGATGCGGCTCAAACTCGACTCATTAATGATCTATCTCGAAAATCATTATTATTAAGTAAAAATTTCATATTATTATTAAGAAAAAATTCCAAATTTACTGTAAATGATTAAATTTTACATAAACTTATTTTTTAATATAAAGATTTAATTTTATACATATATTTGATGAAATAAAAAAAAAAAAAAAATTTAATTTGATTTCTCTAAAAATGATGCATCTTTCGTGGTGGTGACGGAAATGGCAGCCTTTATCAGGAAGAAGATAGTTATAGAGCCGTATTAGTTGTACTACGGCAAGTTGAGGCAACGCTAAATCCTCCAACCGTCAAGATAGTTTGCGATGGAGGCAACACAAAATCTACGTGCCCAACCATTTGCGGCACCGGTTTGGAAAACCCGCTAAATCTCTTGAAACCTCAGTTTGTGTAACTGTGTTGCATACTTGCATTCAATCTACGCCCAAATTATCTCAGAATTAACAGAGGATTAATCATGGCGAACGCTCTGAGACTTATGCCGGCGGTTCAATACTCTTCTCACGTAGGCGGAGCCGATGGTTTGAAGGTCCTCTTCTCTTATATTGTGATTTTGTTCTGTATTAAGGGCGTATTTGGGTAATAATCGGTATTGTTGCATTTGAATTTCAATTTGACTGTAGATTCCTGCATTTCTCATAGTTTGATTCAGATACAGCAGATACTGTGTGTTTTAAATCATGTTCTTCCGATTACATAAAGCATATTAACAGATCCGAATCCCCTAATGCCTGTTTGTTTTTCTCAATTTGAGCACATCAACCCTAGCATAATTTATAATAAAAATTACAACTACTAATTTATTGGCATAATATTGTTGCCTATCAATGATGTTTTTATGGTCAAACTCACCGTTTTGTTCTGAGGCAGTGAGTGTGTGGAAGAAAAGGAGGCCAATGTAGGCGGTCATCGAAAAAAAGAGTAGGGAAATAGAAACTAGTTGAACAGATTTGTCGAGTCTAACTCGTAGTTATTACTTATCTTTGGTGTATGCATATGTATCTTTTGTGCTTCTTGAAAATTACAAGCTGATTGCAAGTGGTAGATTTTCAGATGGAATCTTGGAGAGGAGTTTTTAAATATATTTGTAGCAAGTCATTTGGAAAATTATCTACTATACTTGATTTCTTCATGCCACAATTTGCTTTGTTGCAGCATGTTGAGGTTCCGATTCCATCTCCGGGTAAAGGTGAACTACTGCTCAAGTTGGAAGCTATTAGTTTGAATCCGGTTGATTGGAAAATACAGAAAGGCTTGATTCGAGTATATTTTTGCCTGGAAAGTTTCCTTTTATTCCTGGTGAGTACAATAAGATGATTCTTGTTGGTACATCACAGATGTTTTTGGTTACTAATAAGAATACATGTCTGAGTATTTACTTGGTGCATCCATTTTGCTGGTTGTCCTCTTAATGAAGTTAATTGTTGTTTTGAGGTGTATGATTGAGATTTTTATTTACTCCTCTTATGAAGTTGCTTGGAGTATATTTTTGCTCATTTTCACTACGGAGAATTCCACGTGCAAACTTGAGATAGAAAATCTGCGGCATGACATCTTATGTTTTGGTCTTCAGTGAAGAGTTTGATTGAAATTTACAAAAGAAGTACTTCAAATGGTTATATATGTTTATTAATATATTAAATAATCATATGCTCCAATATAGAGGAGCTCTTGGAGTTGATAGAATTGAACAAAATGATTTAGAGAAACTACAAATATCCCCTATCTTGTAGCAAAATTTAGGTGAACTCTTGGACTTGCTCTTAGTATGAGTTTCTAAGGAAAGCCAGAAGTATCAGACTATCAGCTGCTGATGCAGCAGCTCTCCCTATTGCCGCCCTTAGTTTCTAGGCCTAAAAATTGTATTTTTTTAAACTCTTAAAACCTGAAAATTAGTATTTAGACCATGCTGAAGCAATTTTTCTTAAAAGCTAAAAAGTAAATCGAATCTATAATTTGATAAAGACTTCAAAGAATATATAAATATATCTTTGAATATCTACAAAAGAACAAGGAAAAGTCAAGATTTGCGGTCAAGATCGGGCCAAGCCCAGTCAAGATTGGCGGCGACCTTCTGGAAATTGACCGTAGATGGATTAGGCGCCAATTCACAACAAGTAACCTCAGCTCAGAAAGCAAATTAAAGCGATCAAATACTTTGCTAAATATCTCAAAAATATCTGTCAAGCTGGAGAATTCAGGAACAAGCATTTCTTCCATGGCCGGGAGATTGATGAAGGCGGTTCAGTACAGCAAGCACGGCGGCGGCGCCGCCGCTATGAAGGTAATTTAAATTTATATTCTCAAGCTTGCTTTTCTGTTGATTTTGTGGTTTTATTGGTGTTTATGAGATTTATTTGATGTGTTGTGCAGCACGCGGATGTTCCTGTGCCCACCCCCGAGAAGCTGGAGGTGCTGCTCAAATTGGAGGCGACCAGCATTAACCCGGTCGATTGGAAGATGCAGGACGGAGTGATCCCATTCTATCCCCGCAAATATCCTCATATTCCTTGTGAGTAGAAATATCGATTTCGCTATACTTCTATGCAGACCTGTATTGTTGATTTTCTGATCGTTGTTTTTGTTGCGTTATTGAGTCTCCTTAATTTGTGAGTTTTCTGCTCTTTAGGTATAAATTATTTGAGCTGATTGAGCTGATTGAGCTGATTGAGTTGGTTTTCGTTTTGTTTCTGTTTTCTGCGCTTCTCCAGATCTGGAGATTTAATGACGGTATTTTTTTAATTTTATATATACTCGGTAGTCAATCTGCCGAGTTTACATGCCACATAGGCAGGCCACGCGGCCTCTTCCACCAGGCCGCGTTCACTTAACAAAACGACAGGGCCCACGTCGTTTTGAGAAACTCGGCAAATGGTTTGCCGAGTTACCTATACTCGGAATTTTCCATAAAAACTGAACATTTCGGAATTAGACCGTGAAAAATGAAAATGCTCATAATGTGATATTTTATAAAGGAAAATAACCCAAAGATGACGCGTGTCTTTCTTTTGTCTTCCATGTGAGAGAACTTTTTGGCATTACTGTGTACGCTCCAAAGTGAATGGAACGGAGGAGCACAACTTAAAGTTTTTGGACAAAGTTTGTTATGCATATACAAATTTTTACAAGAATGACTTTAATATTAGTAAGACTAAAATGCTAATCAAAATTCAAGGTTGCATTTAAGGATATTTTTTAAAAAATATGGACATGCATAAGAAATCCAGTATAACTTCCCATACAAATTTGTTGTTGCATGGTGTTACTTTAAACGTTCAAAGATATATGGTGAGGGGTGATTATTGAGCGATTCAATCGGGAGTAGGGGCGACCTCGATTCAAACTCGCTACTAGCGAATTTTGATAAATCAAGTTCAAACTTGACTCATAATGAGCGATCTTGAAAATCATTGTTATTATTTGTTTTTCTTCAAATTCACTAAAAATTTACAAACAATTAATTTTAATATAAAAACACAATTTTATAAGGATATATTTAAATATATAACAATTTGATTTCTCTAAACTCGTGTGTCTTCCACATCGTCGCGGAATATTCATCATATTCTGCCTTTTGATTCATAATAACTGTTGTCTATGTTGGTGGCTGCTGGATAGCAAAATGAGTTAAGTTTTTATTGAATTTGGTAGATGAAGTAAGCTCAACGACGATTGTGATGGAGTCTAGGTATATAGCAAAAGCTAAGGATGCTGGAGTAGGAGCAGTGATCATGATACGATAAGACATTCGTGGATCAATAGTTTTTTAAAAAAAATCTTAGTTTGTGTTTGGAATTTTTTATAAAAAATAGATTTAATAGTATTTGATGTCCCTTAAATATGTCAAAAAGAAGATTTATGACCCCTAAAAAACAAGTGCAACATTCATGGCCCATAAAAACTAAAATGTAGTATTTGTGGCCTCAAGTTCATTTCCGTTAAATCTGTTCACATCTGTTAGGGTTATTTTTGTAAATTTAGATTTTTTAATTTTCAAAAAATTAAAAATTGGATGACAAATTTGTGGCCTCTATTATTCTCCTTCTATTCTCAGATTTCATTCAATCAAGAGAAGATGATTTTTTGTATGACATGAAGCTCGCCTCCAATTTGCTGCTACGAAATGTGAAGAAGAACCCCAAAATATAGCGATTTCGCCATTCTTTGAACACCGTCGCAGCCATGTTTGCTGCCGGAAGCTACGGTCCGACATTGGACAGCGTAAAATTTATTGAATCAGAAAGCTTGAAGCTCCGGCGGCCGGAAAATATCGTTCGCGAACGGAGTATGGGTTTATCAGCAATTTCCTCTCAGCTTCTCCTATGACCGATTCCGCCGGAGGAGGGACTAACTCCCACCATCGAGAGCATAACCATTTTAGCTCACCGTAAGCCGAGATCAAGATAGCAAGCTGAGCTCCGACAAGCTTGCGGCATGGGCGAGCTCTCCAATGCCACGATTATCCGACAATCCGATGGCTTCGGTGATCAAGGCGGGTTCGATCTGATTTGGGCAGCAGTCTGATTTGATCTGTTCGCGGTGGGAGGTTGGGCGAAGAAGATGATGACCCTGGGGCAGAAATTACAAAAATAACCCTAACGGATGTGAACAGATTTAACGGAAATGAACTTGAGCCACAAATGCTGCATTTTAGTTTTTAGGGGCCACAAATGCTGCATATTTTTTTTAGGGGTCATAAATCTTCTTTTTGACATATTTAAGGGCCATCAAATACCATTAAATCTAAAAAATATAGAATGTGTGAGTTTTATTTATTGGATGGTGTTATTCTAAATATTGCAAAGTTATTTCTTGACTAGGGGATTATCGAGTGAGTTGATTGCGACCCCTTGCTCACTTAATGAGTAATGAGTAACGAGTTCAAGTCCGACTAATATACCTATTAAGTTTACTCATTAATTTGATCTAAATTATTATCGATATAGTTAGTGAATACTTTTGAATAGTGTCAATCCAAAAAATTTAATGAACTAAGCTGGACTTAATTGAATAAATGGAATTTATATTTATATCATATATAAAAGTAGAACTATTGGAGCCACGTGATGCTCTCACATTGATTTTGCTATGGGACACTTCCACAATAATCAACATCAACTTTTAAATAAACTTCCATTCTTTATTTTCATTTCATTTTCCATATTCTACCTCTTACTTTCTCATTTCTTCCATAAATTTTTTTATTATTTTACATTATTTTATAATTATTTTCTGCATAATTGATATATTGAGAGTTACTAATTTTTTGTTTTATCAATTTCGTACATTTTTACATTTCAACATAGCTCATATACTTTATTTCTAATTAATTATTTTTATATTTATATTAAAAAAAATTAATTAGAAATTCTGGTACTTGCCGGGACATTATCTAGTGAGTGTAAATGCAGAAGGTATATATTCTGGCAGCTAGTTATACACGCGTCGACTGCACGATTCCGCCACAAAATATTCGTGCCCAACCATTTGCGGCACGGCGGCACCCGTTTGGAAAACCCGCTAAATCTCTCTAAACCTCAGTTTGCGTTGCATTCAGTCTACGCCCAAATCTTCTCAAAATTAACAGAGGATTAACCATGGCGAGACTTATGCAGGCTGTTCAATACTCTTCTTACGGAGGCGGAGCCGATGGTTTGAAGGTCCTCTTCTTCGCTCTCTTCAATCCGATTCTCTACTGTTATATTGTGATTTTGTTCTGTGTTAAGGGCGTGTTTTGTTGATAATCGGTATCGTTGCATTTGAATTTCAATTTGACTGCAGTTTTCCTGCATTTCTCATCAGTTTGATTCTGGCAGATAGATACTGTGTGTTTTAAATCATGTTCTTCCTATTACATAAAGCATATTAACAGATTCCGAATCCTCTAATGCCTGTTTAATTTTCTCAATTTGAGCACATTAACCCTAGTATTATTTATATATAAAAAATTACAACTACTAGTTTATTGGCATAATATTGTTGCCTATTAATGATGTTTTTATGGTCAAACTCACCGTTTTGTTCTGAGGCAGTGAGTGTGTGGAAGAAAAGAAGGCCAATGTAGGCAGTCATTGGAAAAAAAGAGTAGGAAAATAGGAACAAAATAGTTGAACAGATTTGTCGAGTCTAACTCGTAGTTATTACTTATATTTGGTGTATGCATATGTATCTTTTGTGTTTCTTGAAAATTACAAGCTGATTGCAAGTGGTATATTTCCAGATGGAATCTTGGAGAGAAATTTTTAAATATGTTTGTAGCAAGTCATTTGGAAAATTATTTACTATACTTGATTTCTTCATGCCACAATTTGCTTGGTTGCAGCATGTTGAGGTTCCAATTCCATCTCCGGGTAAAGGCGAGCTACTGCTCAAGTTGGAAGCTATTAGTTTGAATCCGGTTGATTGGAAAATACAGAAAGGCTTGATTCGACCTATTTTGCCTGGAAAGTTTCCTTTTATTCCTGGTGAGTACAACAAGATGATTCTCGTTGGTACATCACAGATGTTTTTTGTTACTAAAAGAATACATGTCTGAGAATTTACTTGGTGCATCCATTTTGCTGGTTGTTCTCCTATGAAGTTAATTGTTGTTTTGAGGTGTATGATTGAGATTTTTATTTATATTTTTGCTCATTTTCACTACGGAGAATTCCACGTGCAAATTGAGATAGAAAATCTGCGGCATGACATCCTATGTTTTGGTCTTCAGTACAGGAAGAGTTTGATTTAAATTTCTTTACTTCTTTTCTTCACGCTTACATTTACTTCTTGGCTAATTAGATTGTTTTCCGATGCCTGTTGAGTATGCGTTGAGCTTGTCTTGATTACTGGATTTGTAAGTAATCCAGAATTAGTTACTGCTTAGCAGTACTTAATATGGCCTGGTCTGCAGACTAAAGTGTGGATTTTCTTAGTTTCTGACCTGTGAATTGCAATCAGACTTTAGGGCTTTATGCAAAATGTTTTAGTTAAAGGTGAAAAGAAAACAATAGTTATCACAATCATGATTAATTATGTTGGTTGGCTCAATACAAAATACATTCCAAATATTTGCGTTTCATGTTGTTGCTTTTTGTGTAACTTATTTGCTAACAAAACTCTTTACCTCCTTTGGTTTTGGGGTGGCTGGAATAGCAACGGATGTTGCAGGAGAGGTTGTAGAAATTGGGCAGGGAGTGAAAGATTTCAAAGCTGGGGACAAAGTCGTGGCATACCTTAGCTCTTTTGTAAGTGGTATTCTTACTCCTTAGTATGACGTTTTTGTCCATTGCATACATTTCCCCCAACGTTTGGCCTTTTGTCAGCATCGTCCATGCTTTTCAGATTTCCATGTTTTATTTATATGATGTTTACATTGAGTCCACATCGTCAGATGTTCTTGTGAGTATAATTATTAGCCTTTTAAGGCCCGAAGCATTTGTAAAAGTTTACCGGCTTTGATTTTGAGATTGATCCCTGATAGAGGTTTTTTTTAATATGATGCCAAAATATCCAATGAGTTTTTTAAAATGGAAACAGTGCAAGAGTGAAAAGGAGCAATTAGGGAAGAGTTTCATAGGAAATTGAGTCTTTTACAGGAACAAAACTCAGAAATTTCCTAGCAGTATAGCTTGGTGATGATGACAAAGTGCAGCTGCTTTCTTCTTTATAGGACCATTTTCATTTGTGCATTTTGTTGGTTTTGGTACATCTGTTTTTTTAAAAAAAAATCTAGTTGTGCTCCCATTTATTTCCTGAATCCTGAACAATATTAATCATAAATGGCAGAGCGGTGGTGGGTTGGCTGAGTATGCAGTTTCTAAGGAAAGCTTGAGCGTTGCAAGGCCGCCAGAAGTATCAGCTGCTGATGCAGCAGCTCTCCCTATTGCCGCCCTTACAGCACACCAGGCTCTAACCCAGTCAGCTTCAGTCAATCTCGATGGCAGCGGCCCCCAAAAGAACATCCTCGTTACAGCCGCATCCGGTGGTGTGGGCCAGTATGCTGTCCAGCTGGCAAAGATGGGAAACACACACGTGACCGCCACTTGTGGTGCACGGAACATTGACCTGGTGAAGAGCTTGGGTGCAGACGAGGTTCTCGACTACAAGACCCCTGAAGGAGCTTCCCTGAAGAGTCCATCAGGTAAGAAGTACGATGCAGTGATCCACTGCACAGTTGGGATCCCATGGTCGACATTCGAGCCCAACCTGAGCGCTAACGGAAAGGTCATAGATCTGACTCCTGCTGCTGGTACCATTTTGAGCTATGCTGTGAAGAAGCTAATGTTTGCCAAGAAACAGATGGTGCCTCTGCTTCTAATCCCCAAGCGCGCCAACCTTGCGCTTGTTGTGAGGCTGGTGAAAGAAGGGAAGCTGAAAACGGTGATTGACTCGAAGCATCCTCTCAGCAAGGCTGAGGATGCTTGGGCGAGGAGCATGGACGGCCATGCCACGGGGAAGATCATCGTCGAGCCTTAGATGGAAAATGGGAGCTGAATCAGCTGATCATCTCTGGATGTTGTCAAGAATTAATCCTGTTTCTCTGTGGATTATTACCTATACTTTGAACATTTTCTTGTTCAGCTGGTTATACATGATGAAAGATGGGCATATTTGTAGTTATACAGAATGGAAGAAAATGAGAAACGGGCAAATTTTAGAGAAATAATAAAAACCTGGTTTGGGATGATAAAGGGGTGGTTTGGTACGAGTATTATATGCGGTAAATTACGAATCCTCGGATTTTGGAATTGGTGTGGTTGTTTGGTTTGCGTATTATAAGAAAAACGGAGTAATTTAAAATTACGCGTATGTTACAATTCTGCAAAACGTGGAAAAATTCTTACCTATCTTCACCTAGGTAATTTACAATTCCGCGTTTACTATTGTATTAATCATTATTTTTTTTAAACTACGTAATAAATTCACGGAATTACAAATTCCTCCACGTACAACCAAACAATTTTATGTATTTCTGCGTATTTTGTTAAGGAATTATAATCCGAGTAATTATAAATTCTGTGGGAATTTAATTCCTACATGAACCAAACGACCCCAAAGACTAAAGAGTCAAAAGATTAAGCATGGGCTGGCGACGATTAAGAAAACAGCACGCTGGGGCCCCCAATTGTAAAATGATGAAATCCTTCCCGGGAAGGGGGGACCACGGCCCAAGCATATTCTCCGAAAAAGATATGATGAATATATATTTTAAACAAAATATTAAAGATAATAACCCCAACTTTTATTTTTATTTTGAACCAGAGCGCTCAACAAGAATACCATTATTGTTGAAGTAATTACACAATGAATGCCAAAGTTTGCCTGAAATACAACCTAGTCCTTAGAGTTTTACTTAATAGTACAATAGAGATCTTAAACTTTGCCTATAAAAATACCATTATGTACACAGTACACTAAATTATATATGGCCTTAATTGTAAATATTTTTTAGAAAAAAGTGTCAATTGTCAAATTAAAAACACTAGAAGTAGTATTCTCTTTGAAAGGGTTGAAAAAATGAATTCTGTTACTTTGAAATGACTTAGAAAATGTGTGTTTTAGAACTCAAAATTCACCCCTATTTATAATATTTAGAGGTAATTAGTCGTCAAATTTTCAAGACTCCAAAATTCTCAAATACCACAAAATTAGTTTTCACCATACGCATCAAAGTTTTTATCAATGCATAACAAAATTTTGACTCTTTTTCACATTTATCATGACTTTCAGTAAGAATTTCTTCATAATCTCTCCTTCTACATTTTCCATAAGATTTCAAATTTTGGCGCTTAATAATTAATATGTTTAGAAATATTGCGGGACAGTGTCAGACGGGTTAATTTGTACTCCCTCCGTCCCCCAAAGGACAACCTAATTGTTCAGTCAAACATTTTTATACCATGTTTGACCATTAATAACTTTCATTATACTTAATATTAGAGTAAATAATTTTGATTTTTTAAAAGTACATCATACGAGGATTCTAACGATATCTCATGTGAAAATATATCATTTATATATTATAAGTTATTAATGGTCAAACATGGTGTGAAAAAAAATTACTATTTCAGTAGGACATTTAAAAGGGGACGGAGGGAGTACTTCCCTGGAAGGGAAGGTGAGTGCCGGGCCCGGAATGTTACGTTATACAATTATATGGGGTCATATTCTGAATACTTAAAAACTATTGGTATATCTTTAATTTAAGTCTAACTTTAGGGACCGGTATGTAGTTTACTCATTGCTGATTTGTTATTGCCTTGCACTCCTTTGGTTTCTTCTCCTTCGCTTCGTCTGCGGATTTCTTCTACTGTTATATCTTATATGCCTTCATTGCAAGCTTTCTTATTTTCTCTCTCCTCAACAACGTCTTCATCACTTTCTCTCTCCACCTTCTTTCCACCGTCCCCGTTGCCATTTTATCAGCAATATCATTCTGCGCGCGGATTTTTACCCCTTTTTTTTCTCTTCATCTCGCCGTGATTTTGAGCCTCGGTGAGTTTTGCCGGTGATAATTTGTTTCATATTGGAATTACGATCACTGAAGCTAGGCTTTAAATTTTTTCAGTTTCTTTTGTTTCAATTTGTATGTTCTGTTTTCAGCTGCATTATGTTTCTCGTGCTCTTTTGTTGCAATTTTGATTTATCGATTCGTCGCTAAACGACTCTTAGAATTGATAATTTGTGAATTATTACTGCTGAGTACAAGCTTAGCTTTGATTTTTTTTTTAAATTTTTTTTTTGGAAATTTCTGTTAAGCGTTAGTTTTTTTCTCTCTCCAGTAGCTGTAGTTTTGTTGCTTTCTCCGCTTTTAATTTATGGCTATTCTGACCAGAAGTTAGGGAGTTTCTGGATTCCCGCTGAGAACTTGGATGAGTATTTTTCAAAGCCAAACTTGATAGTGGAATATTTGATTAATAGGCCCTGTTTAATTGTGTGATATGTTTAATATGATGCTCAGAAAAGTTAAGATGATAGACAACAACTTTTCTGCTTTATGATGATTCAGTCAGACTGAAATTGTGTTTGGTGATTCTAATTGAAGGTTTCTGAGGAGGTTTGAATCTAGCTTGCTTGCTGACTGACCTTTCAAAAGTGATACCGGGGGTTACCAGGGATAACTGTGGCTGGCTGTAGATGATAGCTTCTTACCGCAGCTTGTAGAGGCTGCACTCAAGCATGTTGACAATATTTTTACTGATTTTCAATCATTCCTACATCGAAAACTGGATCTGTTCCGTCATATTCTATTGTATGCAGTATACATACAGTGTTCTATGCCTACGACCAAGTCAGAAACACTGTCCTGACAGTGGGGGATCTTATTTTTTCGAGGTTCCGAATCAACTAAACTGAATCCACTTTCAAATTTGTTGTAAATATCAATGGAGAGGTTAGTCATTTATATTCTGCTTTGGGTGAATATTGTTTTGTAACTTTTGTTGATTTTGTTTAGCTTATGATTGGTGCTTTCTTGGGAAATTATGATTGTAGGTATCAAGTTTTGGAAGAACTTGGAGATGGCACCTGTGGAAGTGTATATAAGGCCATCAACAAAGAAACTTGGGAAATTGTAAGGAAACAGTTATGATAATATATTCAAGGCTGAGTCCTTACTTTTTGTGTTATTCTAAAATATTTTTGTTATTATAAAATTGCAGGTTGCAGTCAAGAAAATGAAAAGGAAGTTTTTCGACTGGGAAGAGTGTATTAATTTACGAGAAGTTAAGGCATGTTTACGCCGTATTTAGATACCCTGTTGGGGGTTGGACTGATATTTTTATCTTGTTGGTTTTGTGTAACCAAGTTTTTGTTCTTTATTTTGCAGTCTCTCCGTAATTTGAATCATCCAAAAATTATTAAGCTGAGGGAAATTGTTCGTGAAAATAATGAGCTGTTTTTTATATTTGAATACATGGTACGATACAATCACGTTATAGTTATTCATCATGTCTTGCGTGTCTTTATTTATTGTCTGCAACCCTTGTTTTTGTAAACATGTTTTAAAAATTATGTGTTCGCTGTGATTCTAGCCTTTATACCTGTTCATTCTATTCAGGAGCACAACTTGTATCAGATAATGAGAGAAAGGCAAAGGCCATTCTCGGAGGAAGAGATTCGTAGCTTAATGCGTCAAGTGCTGCAAGGAATTAGTTACATGCATAGAAATGGATACTTCCATCGGGATTTAAAACCTGGTATTCTTTTCTCCTTATACTTTCGTTACATATGTATTCTTGTCAATTTATTTTCAAGGATTCATCTGTACTGCAAAGCTATTAATCCAGTAACTTCTGTGTCTAGAAAATTTGCTGGTGACTGAGGATACCATAAAAATTGCTGACTTTGGACTGGTTAGAGAAGTATCATCACTGCCTCCTTTTACTGATTATGTCTCTACTCGCTGGTGGGCCATCTTCCTAATTAAAACACAATATTATTCATGTGGTCACCTAGCCACATCTAATTGAGATTTCACATGCTTGTTTAAGGTACCGAGCACCTGAGGTCTTGTTGCAATCGACATCCTACACTCCTTCCATTGGTAAGCTATAACATTATATATCGACTGTTTTGCATGTTTACCAAATATCTGAGTGTTGCAAATTTTGCTTGTTGCTTCTTTATCGTGTTTGTAGAATTGGGTTTGATAACTATTCTACCATGTGATCTTTGAATACTGTCAGTGTATTTTAGAATGACAATGTTCTTTGTCACATCTGTTTGGGTATATAGACAGGTAAACAATCAATTGATGCCTTGCTATGCCAAAATGCATGTGTTATTCTTCTGCAGCTTCTTGTTTTTGGGAACCATTATCTAACAAAAATCAAAATCACAGATATGTGGGCAGTTGGGGCAATACTTGCAGAACTTTTCACCTCTTCTCCAATCTTCCCTGGTGAAAGGTATACTTAACCTGCATTTAGGATTAGATATCTACTCCACTTCACATGTAATGGCCATTGTTTGTGTTCACATTAGTTTACCTGAAAAAATGTTTGAAATATATTTGCAATCTCTGTTTGGTATGACCAGTGAAATTGATCAGCTATACAAGATTTGTTGTGTTCTTGGTAGACCTGATTGGAGTGTCTTTCCTGAAGCAAGGAATATTTCTAAATTGATAAAAATCAGTTTCTTGGAGGTACTTACTAGTGGACTGGTCCTTGTTTACTGTATGATTTACTCATTTTGCCGTCTTGTTGCATGCTGATGCATTTTTTTTCTCCTCTTTTTGTTTAGATTACGCCAGCCAATCTTCATGATATTATTCCCTCTGCTAGTCTCGAAGCTGTTGACTTGATCAAGGTAGCTATTGCACGTGTTCAATCTTCCTGAGTTCGTTTTACGTTTTCCTTTGTTTCTTCATCATTATTGAAACCCCTTATTCATTGTGCAGCAACTTTTTTCATGGGATCCATCTAAAAGACCCACTGCAGATCAGTGCTTGCAGCATCCATTTTTCCATGTATGGAACTATATTCTATGTATGCCTTTTGTGTCTCAGTGTAGTAGTTTGTTAGTTTTCTGTCTCAGTAGTTCCTAATATTTATGACTAAATAGGTTGATATGTGGAGTCCTCGTCCAGCAGGAGATCCACTCCAACTAACACTTAGCAACTTTGGTAAGTATACTGGTTAATGCTTGTATCCTTGCTCATTTGTACGTACCACTTATTCAGAAATTACTTGTATTTTCTTCAGATTCATCGCCAAATCTTGAGTTGAGCCTGTGGAACTTTGGCTCTCAAAATGATGACTGTTTTCTTGGATTGAGTTTGGCGGTGAACCCTAGTGTTTCTAATCTTGGTAATGAGCTTGTGCCTTTCTATATTCACAGTGACATTTATGATCCCTTTTGTTGTAAGCCTTCCCGTTACATGTGTTCAATCAATGACTTTTTGCTGAAAGTATTATCCCCTGGTTTCTCATATGTTCTTTTTTCTTTAGATGTTTTATAAGGATGCCCTTTTTACCATGGCTCAAAATTGGACTTAACTGCACCATTTATTTTTATCCGATTTTGGTAATTTGGATAACTAGTAATATGATTTGTAAAAGAAATTTGACTGTAAGTTCATTTTGTTTGACATGGGGACGGATAAACTGTTCTACTGAGTAGCCACATATTCCTGTGATAAAATGACTGAAAAGAACCTTCAGGTCAAGTTTAAACTAAATTCACCTTTATCCAGAATACCTTGACCCGGACCTGACCACTCACTGCCACCCTTTATGGTCAAATATTGGATTTATTATTGTACCCTGCAGTAATTAGATGTTTGGAAGGCTATCAGTTGGAAGATGACTTGTTGTAACTTGTACTTTGTAATTTTTCCCATGTTTTCATTGGCCGATTTGTTTGGAAATGAAATCTTACTAAGTATATTGTACAGATTTGTTTCCTGGAGAAATGGTGCACAAAACTCAAGGAAAGAAAGAGGTGAAAAGACTGAGCATACTGGACTTAGTGATCTGGTTTCAAGTTTTCTGTTGCTTTGCATTGATAGTTTCTTATTTTCATGATCCGCAGGATAAGCTGCTTTGCTCTGGTTTTGAGGATGACTCTAAACAATCAGGTACATTATGCATCTCTAGTCATCTTTTGAATAGTTTTTCAGTACGAATGAGTCAATGAGGATATTCAACATAATTCTTCTCTATTACTTATGTATGCTTCCTCCCTGGAAGAAGTCTTTTTTTCCGAGGACAGTGAAGAGGAACTATATTTTATGTTTTGGTCAAGATGGCCCTGCTCCTTCTAGTACTGAAAAGTAGTCTATGCCTGGTGTGTTTTCGTACTAATCCACGCATTCTCCTCTTTCAGTTTTTTGGTCACTTTTTCCTCAAGAAGACCATGGAATCTCTACACGTCAGGAGTCCTCCTTATCATTGTCTTTCAGGTAGGCTACCTCATTTAAATAGATGGTAATATCTTGTCAAAAATGGTGTAAATGGTAGTTTGCTTCTGCAATCTCAAGTATAATATGTATGTATCAATGCACATTAATGTATAGTACACTTTCAACCCACACTATCATACACACAATTGGATTATAAAACTTCTCATGTTAACTTCACATGTTGATCACCTGTTTTTTTTTTTTTTTTTTGGAGAGAGAAAGTGGTTTGTTAACATACTGTATTTGTTAACTTTTGTAATGTTTCTTTTGTTTACTCGTCCTTGCAGTACAATGTCAAATTCATCAAATGGAGTTCCTCAGTCAGCTGGATTTTCCTTCCCATCTTTGCAACTTAACATGCTAGATCGCCCATTTCTTGCCATGTCCTCCCCTTTTCAACAGGGACGTTGCCCTTGAGCAATAATTTTTGCCAACCTAGTAATTGTAAGGTCAGCTGTAACTATTACATTTTGTTGTCCATATAAAATTTGCTTATAGGGAGTCAAACAGAACATTGGTTACTTAATCCAGTTATACATACACTAGGAAGTTGTGTAGATATCTCCCTGAGATGTAACTTGTACCTCATTCAGACTATATTAATGAAATCAATGCCATTTGTCATTCTCTTTCTTGCTGCTAAGATTTGCTGAGGCTTTTCGGGCCTCACAGTCACAGGTAGCAACTTTGGCTGAACGGAGGTAGTGTTTTTGTGGCATTGAGGAAACTGTACACAACCGAATATGAACACTTGTGGCTGTGCCGAGCATTTTTTATCAAAACAGAAAAAAATCTTAAGTACATGTTTTGACTTAGCAAAAACATGTATTGAAATGGTAAAAATCTATCATAGTACTAGCTGCAAATACTCACACGCCAAATTGCACATTAGACTTTAGAGTGCATGTTTTGACTTAGCAAAGGAAACAAACCAAACAGACATTCTTCAGAGATCAACTAGCTCCCTCAATTCTTCAACCAAGTCATTAATGAACTTCTTCTGAACCCCATCATCCTGCAGAAACTCCTTCCATTTCTTCTGATTCTGGCGAATGGACTTCGCCGGTTCCTTCTCCACGTCCACCATCACGGTCTCGACAGCCTTCTTTATATCACCCCTGCTAAAGTAACCATCCTCATCCCTCCTGTTCACCTCCACCCCGCTCTTCAGATCATTGCTAACAAGCTTGGCGTTCAGAAGTTGGTCACCTCGGATTGGCATCATCACTAGCTGACAGTCAGTCACGATAGCCTCGATCACCGAGCTGAAGCCAGCGTGGAAAACATAGCACCCCACGCTCTGGTGAGCTAAAATCTGCTGCTGCTGCACCCACCCGGTGTGTATCACCGCCTTGTCCTTCACCCGCTCCAAGAACCCCTCCGGGAGGACCCTCTCGAGCTCCTTTGAAACGTCGACGTTTTTGGGGATGTTCAGCACCACGAAGAATGGGAGACCAGTGAGCTCCAGCCCCAGGAGGAGTTCTTCTACTTGAGTGTCGCTCAGGAAGCTCTCACTCCCGAAGGAACAGTATATAACCGAACCGGGTTCGAACCGGTCGAGCCATTTAGCCCATTTCTCCTCCAGGGGCTCGGGTCGGGGCTCCGGGACTCCTGGCCCGACGAGAAGGACGGGCTTTTTGAACTCCTCCTTCATGAACTCCACGTAGGGACCCTCCATCTCGTTGCAGGTTTTTACGAGGATGACGTCACAGTCTGACAGTCCGGCGAGGACGCGGTCGTACACGGTGGGGCCGCCGTGGAAGCTCTTGTACAGGTAGAGGAAGTCATTGGCCTCGAAGGTCTTCACTGAAGTGATGGAGGTTTCCGGAAACCCCGGCGGCGGCTTCCTCAGTTCATCGCGAGTCGGGTACCTTCCCGGCACCGGAACCCTCGCCGGAGACGTGAGGTAGGCGGTGGCGAGGGTGACGAAGACGGAGTAGAACGCCGTCTTGATCCCCAATCCGGCGGCCATGCGAGGTAGCCATTCCTGCGCGAAATCAAAAACCACGAAATGGGGATCCAGTTGGGATAAGGCGGTTTTGATCTGAGGCTGCATGCGGTCCAGCGCCACCTTCAAGAGCTCCGCTTCCGCCGGCGAGAGGTCGGCGGTGCTCTCGAGGCCGGGAGGTAAACCGTCCACCGTCGGGAGAGTGAGAGGGATGACTTGCACGGTGGAGGTGGGCCCGAGCATTGACTTAATCCGGGAGACATTCCCGGCGGCGGAGAAGAAGGAGATTTTGACTCCGTGCGAAGCGAGCTTGTTTGATAACTGAACGAACGGACTGATATGGCCAAAGGCGAAAAACGGGAACATCACAACGTGAAGTTCGCCGGGGAAGTTTTCCGGTACATGTGGTTCCCCCATTTTGGCTCTGCAGCTATCAATTGCCTCGTCTATCGAGTGATGACCGTTATAAATACTACGCTGGCTCGCTCAGAAATTTAAGTCGGCATTCAGAGACAGGCCCCACGGATCAACCTAAAAAAGGGTGCATTATTGGCACTTCGGTCCTCGAGTTTTCAGTGAAAAGTGTGGTAAGTTCGGCTATTAGACGGCGTGGATTGGCCGTGGACAGATGGTTGTTGAATGGGACTTACTGATTTTTCCTACATACGTGGCCCTTCAAATTCCCGTAGAGCATTCTAAATTAATTTTAAAATTTTGTGTAGCACGTATACGTCCCTTGTAATGAAAATTCCCTTGTAAAATTTAATGACCTTCTCTGTGTATCAGGTTTTTTTCTATGTATAAGGCATGATTCCGAGGCGTTTTGACAACGAGCGCTTTAATGCCGCAGCGATAAGGTACTTGCGTTAAGGTTAAGGCGATTGTGGCAATATATTAATAATTAATATATATTCACATTTTTTAAAAGAAAATTTAATATTTAACTCACATAAATTTAAATAAAGTGTCAAAATAAATTTAAAAACTACTTTGGTTAGAAACAAGATCGGAAATTATGATCAGAGCTGAAAAAAGAATTCCTTTAGTTTTAGATATGGACGTCAAAACCCTTTATTTTCTTGCATTTTATTTTATATTTGCTAAATAATTTTCCTTTTAAAAGAAAAAACCCGGCCCAACTAAATTAAATGAGTCTAAGGCAAGATTTAAGGCGTTATGGCAAACACCTTAACGTCATAGCATTGCTTTAAGGCGAAATTTTGCCATATTTGTATGGCGGTGTTAAGGCGGTCTTGGAAAAACGCCTTATCATTGTAGCAATGCCACGGCACGCGAGCGCCTTAACTACCATGCTCCTATCTCATATTTTCTAGCATCTCCAATGGTGAGAGGGTCAAGAGTAAAAATAGTTGTCAAATATTTAAATTTTATTAGGTGTCAATGACTCAATATGATGTAGGATTGTAGGCTTTCACTTTGAAATTTGGTTCTCCAATGCAACCATCAAATTGTCACAAAATATCATTAAATTTAATATTGCATTTATGTTTTCAAATTTAAATATGGAAGGATTTAATGATTAAAACTCTATATTTGTTAAGTTGTCAAATTGAAGGCTTCAAAGTGAGCATCAATATAGAGATGGTGTATTTGAAACCTTCATTCCACATCATATGCCACATAAGATTGACACCTACATTGATGCTTGGATTAGAGATAATTTTTGCAATTTATCACTCTCAATATTATGTGTCAATTAATTTTCTTGAAAGTGAAGGTAGCATTGGAGACGCTCTCATTTCATTCTGAAGCTCACCGGCTGGATTAATTGTCATCATTAACTTTTTTTCAAAAATAAATAAAATATTTAATCACTAACCACAATCACTTCACTTTGAATAACAATGTTTTAAATGTACTGGTCAAAAAAAAGAATAGGCAATCCTATCACATTTACCATATAAAAATATAATTTACAACTTTTATGATGCAACATATGAGTAATTTTCTACTCCACTTTCCAAATAAATGGGGTATATGTATTACTCGAAATTATAAAAAGAGTAATAATAGAGGGAGGGAAAAATTATAGGGAAAACTAATACGGAATGATGTGTCATTTTAGGTAGCTATTCCATATCATCATTTCCAAGTATTTAAATCTGGATGATTTTCATTATTTGACAAACATACACAATATTATCAAGATAATGTATAAAGTTGATTGTTGACTGAATCGTGACTGTTTATGGAGAAGGTCTTATGTGAGACATCTGAAAGTTAGGCAATTAGTGTTCATTTGATTTTATGTTCATTTTCTTCAATAATTAATGATGTTGACTATGTGTTGTAATTGTTGTGGTTCATTTATTTGTTGAACTTTGGCCTCGTTTGGCTATCAGCGTTTAGCTGTTAGCTGTTAGCCTGTTAGCTGATTTTATTAGCTGTTACCTATTAGCGGATTCTATTAGCTGTTTTGATTAGCGGTTTGACTAGGGGTTTGTATATGAGTGTTTGGCAAATAACAATTAGCTGATAGCTGTTTCATTACGTTAAATGACTGAAATAGACATTAGTACAATTTATTATTATTTATTTTTTGTAGTGTGTTACTTGTTTATCGAAATTTTTTATAACTACATGATGTTTATTATTTGAATTATTATTCTTTATTAATATATCTACATCTGTTTAAAAAAAATTGAATTGAAATACTTTAAATTTTTATTTTTCATATATTTAAAATAGGAAAAGTCTTGGGAGTGACCGTCACTATATAGTGACCGGACTAAATTATAAATAGTGCAATAAAGAAAATCAAGAAGGGACCAATTTGAAATTTTTAAAAATTAAAAAAAATCACGCGCTACAGTGTTTCCCGCGCGTGTACAGTGTTTTTCTACAGTGCGCTACCGTATTTGCTACAGTGTACTTCAATGTTTTAAGTTAAAATGTCCATGTTTTATGTTTCAAGTTAAAGTGTTCATGTTTTATGTTTCAAGTTAAAGTGTTCATGTTTTATGTTTCAAGTTAAAGTGTTCATGTTTCACGTTAAAACGTCCATGTTTCACGTTAAAACGTCCATGTTTTATGTTTTAAGTTAAAATGTTTATGTTTTATATTTCAAGTTAAAATGTTCATGTTTCAAGTTAAAGTGTTCATGTTTCACGTTAAAACGTCCATGTTTTATGTTTTAAATTAAAATTTTTATGTTTTATGTTTCAAGTTAAAATGTTCATGTTTTATGTTTCAAATTAAAGTGTCCATGTTTTATGTTTTAAGTTAAAATATTTATGTTTTATGTTTCAAATTAAAGTGTTCATGTTTCAAGTTAAAGTATTCATCTTTCACGTTTATGTTTTAAGTTAAAATATTTATATTTTATGTTTCAAGTTAAAATGTTCATGTTTTATGTTTCAAGTTAAAGTGTCCATGTTTCACGTTAAAACGTCAATGTTTTATGTTTTAAGTTAAAATATTTATGTTTTATGTTTCAAGTTAAAGTGATCATGTTTCACTTTAAAACGTCCATGTTTTATGTTTTAACTTAAAATATTTATGTTTTATGTTTCAACTTAAAGTGTTCATGTTTCACGTTAAAAAGTGCATGTTTTATGTTTTAAGTTAAAATATTTATGTTTCAAGTTAAAATGTTCATGTACATGTTTTAAGTTAAACTGTTCATGTTTTATGTTTTTACTGTAGCAACTCGTCACTGTAGCAAATCGGCACTGTAGCGGCTCGGCACTGTAGCGCGTGTAGGGATGGCAATGGATTTCCGATCCAATCCAAATCCATGGATTTAAATCCATTATTGACGGATATGGATGTTAAAAAATGAAATCCAACGGATATGGATCGGATACGGATTTATAGCTTGCGGAGCGGATTTGGATATGGATTTTGTCGTAAATATCCATATCCAGTCCATATCCAATCCATGGATCCATTTAATATATAATATATAATAAATAATATATAAATATTTAATAATTAAATATATATTAAATAATTAAAATTAAATTAAAAATATATAAAGTCACCTATGGTTAGATACTGACATATAATTTTCTAACTCTACCAATTCACTCGTTTGGAAGAATAGATCAGGGGAAAAAGAAAGGGACTTATATTTTAAGCTGAGTTACGTATTTTTTGGGAACTTGGACTAGTTTTTCCACGTATTTGTTTTTAGCACATTGTGTATTTTGAATCACTTGATTGTAATTTTAATTTCATGAATATTTATAAAACTTATTTTGGAATTTATTCATCATTGTATAAATTGTAATTTATATGTGGATATGGATATCCACGGATATCCATGGATTTAGCGGATATGGATTCGGATGTTAATATTTTAGATCCAACGGATTTGGATCGGATACGGATTTAGGCACCAACAAGCGGATATGGATATGGATATTGTCAAATCCAATCCATATCCAATCCATTGCCATCCCTAAGCGCGTGGCTTGATACTGTAGCGCGTGATTTTTTAAAAAATTTTGAAATTGCAAATTGGTCCCTCCGTATTTTTAAACTTATATCATATTTGCAATTTAATCTGGTCACTATATAGTGACGGTCACCCAAGAGACCAACTCAAAATATGTGTAATATACTTCAAAAATAAATTAAAAATAATGTAAAAAACCTTAAATGTACGTACGCAAATATGATGCGTACATAAAAATGCTAAAATGCACGTTAAAAAGTGCATGTTTTATGTTTTAAGTTAAAATATTTATGTTTCAAGTTAAAATGTTCATGTACATGTTTTAAGTTAAACTGTTCATGTTTTATGTTTTTACTGTAGCAACTCGTCACTGTAGCAAATCGGCACTGTAGTGGCTCGGCACTGTAGCGCGTGGCTTGATACTGTAGCGCGTGATTTTTTAAAAAATTTTGAAATTGCAAATTGGTCCCTCCGTATTTTTAAACTTATATCATATTTGCAATTTAATCTGGTCACTATATAGTGACGGTCACCCAAGAGACCAACTCAAAATATGTGTAATATACTTCAAAAATAAATTAAAAATAATGTAAAAAACCTTAAATGTACGTACGCAAATATGATGCGTACATAAAAATGCTAAAATGCACGTTAAAAAGTGCATGTTTTATGTTTTAAGTTAAAATATTTATGTTTCAAGTTAAAATGTTCATGTACATGTTTTAAGTTAAACTGTTCATGTTTTATGTTTTTACTGTAGCAACTCGTCACTGTAGCAAATCGGCACTGTAGCGGCTCGGCACTGTAGCGCGTGGCTTGATACTGTAGCGCGTGATTTTTTAAAAAATTTTGAAATTGCAAATTGGTCCCTCCGTATTTTTAAACTTATATCATATTTGCAATTTAATCTGGTCACTATATAGTGACGGTCACCCAAGAGACCAACTCAAAATATGTGTAATATACTTCAAAAATAAATTAAAAATAATGTAAAAAACCTTAAATGTACGTACGCAAATATGATGCGTACATAAAAGATTATTTATTTTTAAATAACCTTAAATTTATTTTTAAGTTTACTAAAAGATTATTATTTACGTATATAAAAGGTTTTCTAATTAGATTTAATGAATTTGAAAAGGAAATTTGTGAGGATAAGGATATGAAAGATATTTTGTAATATTTCTTTGAGTAACTTTTTACAAACGCTGCTCTTTCTAGCGTTTCAGAAATTAGAGGTTTCACCAAAAAAGCTAATTAGAAAACTCTCCTCACCAAACACTAGAAAGAGTTGTTTGACCAGTCAACTATCCATATTTAACCCAAAAAGCTAAACGCTCTTCAAAACTCTCGTCACCAAACAGGGCCTTTATCTTATTTCAATGGTTATCAATTGACCGATGCGGCGATGCTAGATTTGTTTATATTGAGAAATTTATTTTTGATGATGTTAATGGTTAGAGAATGTCTTATGTCAGACCAGTCTCAATTGATCTTATAGACAAATATTGATGATCTTCTCACTTTTATGTCCGATTTTCTCACTTTCAATATGATTTCTTAAGTATAAGAATGATTATTCAGTAAAACCAATTGAAACGGGTATCGTATGAGAATTTGTCTAATGGTTAAATAGTCAATTGCCTAATTTTTAGACTGTCTCGTATAAAATTTTATGATGTAAAACGATTTTACGCATGAATTGAAGAAGAAAATAAATGTCATGTGCTAGTGGATTTTATCGATTTTTCCGGCTGTGTTAGTTTGCATTGTTTATTTTATAATTTTCAAATTTTGTGAAAAACTGTAATTTAAAACCTTTAAATTTTGGTTCAATTTAGTAAAATATTCTGAGATAAGAATATAAAAGTTTAGTCCACTTTATATAAACTGAATTTTATAATTCACACGTTTCAGATTTCAGGCATAATATATAGACTTTATGTTGATTTCCGAAATCTAACATGATAATAATATTGTTACTAATTAATTGAAATTATGGTCAATATGGATTCAAAATGCTGACAAAAAAACGTGTATTTTTAATGTATGGAGAAAGGAGTGAATTTAAATAAATATAAAGATATCAAATTGTACCAAACTAAATAACATAAATTTAAATATACACTACCAAACTAAATTAAAATAAAATATCAAGAAAAAATAATGATACCAAAATTATCACCACTTAAAAGTTACCAATCTAATTTGAACTATGATATAATTCCAATAAGTTAAAATTTAAAATATAAACAAGTGGTACACATCATTTAGGGGATCAGTTAGGCTGAGAATTTTCTGTTTTTCCTTTTTCCTTTTTTCCGTTAATGGTTGTGTACTAAAATATTGCAAAATGTGTTTTTTTTTTTTGAAAGGTTGCAAAATGTGTACTAAATACGAAGGAGTGAGATGTACAATATAATCGGTTTAATGTATATTTAATACACATAATTCTCAAAAATAAAATAAAATCTGTTAGCATATCTGAAGATAGGATTATAGGACTACAGAACTAGTTCTTGACTTCTTGTATGAAGATAATGTCGGTTTATTTGCAGAAAACATTTATAATTTTGCGTATATTTCTCTTGTAGTCAAGATTGAGATAATCTGATTATGCATGGATATATAAAACAAAATCGGTTTGCACTTATACTTTTCATTAATTACCAACTAATTATAGAACGTATATGAATTAATTGATGTTGTTATATTTCTCGCTGTCATGTATGTAAATCAACTAATTAGTCAAACTCATTTTAGTGTAATTGCAAATTGCAAATAATTCATTAAACATAGGTTTGATGAATCTGATAGCTTTGGGCCGCAAGTAGGCAAAGCTGGCCTCGAGGACAGATTGAACACTTAAGATAGCAACATTTCACCCATCGGATTCATGAAAAGCAAAATGTACCAATTTACATATAATACAAATAGTAGCAAATTACATGATTATAAAATAAATGAAATTTGTATTTAAAGTATTATTGAGGGGTGGAATTTCAAATAGATATCTATGAAATTTTGGGACAGATACTTTATTTTTGGATTTGCTCACAAATAATTTAGATTATTTTAATTCAAGAATGTTCCAGATAAAGGAAAATTGTGCTTTCCATTTCATTTTAAATAACCATTACTATTTGCACAGAAAATAAGAAATGACTAAATAAGTCGTGGAAAGATAATGATAATGGAAAAAGTATAATTAGTTGTTAACAAGACTGAAATCTTATCAATTATGGAATATGACAAGATAAAATAAATAACCTGAAGAAAAATGTGTTATTCAAAGTGAAACGGATGGAATATTTTTCTAAATCTCGAAAATGTGCGAGTTTTAAAAGGAACGTTAGATGTTGCAACTTGTACTTGATTTATGATATTTCTTCAAAAGTATTTTTCTTTTCACTATGGAATGTGACAAAATAAGTTAAAGTACCAAAAGTAAAGACGTGCCATTCAAAATGAAACGGATGGAATAGTCTTCTAACTCTCGAAAATGTGAGATTTTTAAGGAATGTGTGATGTTGCAAGTTGAGTGTAAATCATATTTTTTCATAAGTATTTTTGTTTGCAGTGCAAAATCATGTGTTCTTATTTTTAAATTTTAAATTTGACATTTAATGTGAAATTTTGTGTTCTATATTATTATTAAATTTGAGTCAAAATATCATCGTATATAATATTATTAAATTCTTCATAACATGTAGTTTATTAATATCAAACATGAACACCTATTTAATCTCCGTATCAGGGGTTCATTCATGTATAATCGAAGGTCTGAAATAATTATGAAAATCAACAATTTTATTCAAACTAGATAAGTCGTGGAAAGATAAGTCGTGGAAAGATAATGAAAATAATAGAATGAGTTGTTACGAAGACTGAAAATTTATCAGAAATGGAATATGACAAGATAAAATAAATGTACTGAAGTAAAACGGATGGAGTATTTTTCTAAATCTCGAAAATGTGCAAGTTTTAAATGTGTACTTGATTTATGATATTTCTTTTAAGAGTATTTTTTACTATGGCATGTGACAAAATAAGTAAATGTACAAAAAGTAAAGATGTGCCATTCAAAATGAAACGGATGAAATATTCTTCTAAATCTCGAAAATATGCAATTTTTAAGGAAAGTGTGATGCTGCAAGTTGAGTGTAAATCATATTTTTTCAAAAGTATTTTTGTTTATTTTTAAAATTAAAATTTGACGTTTAATGTAAAATTTTGTGTTTTTATATATACTGGATATTTTTACACATAATTTTATTTCGAGTCAAATATTCTAAATTTGACTGAATACTTGCATGGGTAGGTGAGTCAAAATATTATCGTATTTAATATTATTAAATTTGTCATCGTACGTAGTTTATTAATATCATGAATTCAGATATGTACTATTTGTTTTTATTTTATATTTAAGAGAAATATGGATTTGGAAAAAGGTATTTTTGTGTACTTGATGAAAGTGTGAAGTAAAAAAGATGTATAAATAGAAACCCCAAATAGGCCACATTACCACCATCCATCGAATATGTCCGGATCCTTCTTTTCTCAACACGTTTCCCTGCTCCCTTCTCTTTCTTCTTTGTTCCTGAGAACCCAATTTTCACACAAAGTGTAATAAATAGAGAGCTTTGCCTCAACAGCAAAAATTTCTCTCCTCTCGGGGGATTACTATTACTGTGTGTTGTGTGTGTGGGACGGTCCTTTCCTTCCTTTTCTTCCTTTCTTCTCTTCCTTCCAGCAAAAACCCATATCAAGAAACTGAAAAAAAACCTCTTACAGAGGATCTGAGGAGATATAAACACCAGACAAAAACAACTCACTTACAGAGGAAAAAACCCACTTGTAGATACACACACATACACCATCTTCCTGTCTACAGTTGCCCATATGTTGTTTATTCTATTCCAGAGCAAGAGAGGTAGAGAGGAAGAGGAACAAAGAGAAAAATACTTTTAGTTTGTTTTCCCCTTTTTGATTGTCTTTTTCTCCTTGATCTTCTCACAATGGCTACTGATTCTCAAAATTAACTACGCAGAATTCCCATAAAACTTCCTTTTCTAATTGGGTTTTCTATGAAGATTATGTATTGAGAGAAGAGGGAGAGAGAAAATAGAATTAAAAACCTCAAAAAAAAAAGTTTTGATTTTGAATTTGGTCTAAACATCTTCTACCACCTTGTTTCATTTTGATCTTTGATCAATTTAAGCAGGGTAACATTTTTATTTTTTGGGTTTTTGTTGGATTTGTGGTGTAAAAGGAGTGAATTTTGTGTAACGATTTTGCATTTGGGGGTTGGGTGGTGTTTTTTGACTGATCTTTCTAGGGTTTGATCTGCTGGAACAAGTTCTAATTGCCCCTTGTGAACAGATAGGATTGTGATCAGAATAAAACCAACCAGATAATGGTTAGAGATTGAGGGTAGCTTAGATTGTGAGTATACTTCGCTGTTTCGGGATTCCGTACCTGTGTCTTCAGTAATTTGGTCTGCCCAGTAAAACTTGGAAAGTGTTGAGGAAAATTAGGATACTGTGCAAGAACTAACTGATTTTTGCGTTTTGAGGTTCACTAGCTAGCTTTGTTCTTTCGATTGTGATCTCTATGTTGGCTCAGCTAAAAGGACCTGATTTTAGTTTTGGATGATGGGCAGGTGGTAGTTCTTTAGTGGGGATTGTCAGAGGATCAGCACATTGATTTGTCAACATAGAGTTCAGGTTGAAATTGCTCTGTCCAGTTCACTTTCCTAGTGCTCTCTTTCATCTTATTCACTGTATTCTGTTGGTTTAGCCAGTAGAGGTGAAGAGATCAACTACACTTTCTGGATGTCTTGGTTGGCACCTCGGAGAATGGTCCATTGGGAATAAGCATGTGGTTGAGCTGCATGGATAAACAGTGTTTTCATGGTTCACAGAATCAGAAGCTAGGCAAAGCTTTACCGGTGCTGAAAAGTTCATGCTGTAGCATTTTTTGATCAGTTGCAATGTCGCGTTGCTTCCCATTTCCACCTCCAGGATATGTGAAGGAGGCGAGATCAGATGAAGGCGCATCCTCGTCAATAAAGGTTTAGCTCTCTAATGTTACTTTTTGACCTAGCCGTTGAATTTCTTGTTTAGCATCATTGCCTTATTTTAAACATGCAGCATTTTAAGATGATCATTGTTCAAACCTTGTTAAATTGGAAGGAAACTGTGAGGGAAGGATAAGAGAAATTAAAGCATGTTGAATAAGTTGGGGGTTACACTAATCTAAATAGAACAAGTTCAATCTTATGCATGGACTTGACAATCATTTGGTAATAAAAAGTCCAGGACTTAGGTATGGTTGATGTTTGTTCATGATAGTATTAATAATATATGTTCTTATAAAGGACTATGAGCCTTTGGCTGATAGTTGATCATCTGTCAAGCCTTTAGCTTCTTGTGAAACTACTTTGTAATTGAATCACAATTTGATATGTGGGACTTATTTTACTCTCTTTTTTTCTAGATAAAATTCTGGCTGTTATCATGTGGACTTTTTGCAATGGTTTTGTTCTTTTCCTTCCCATAGAAGATGAATAGATATGTCGTTCTATTAGGGTTTACTACTTTGATATTTTTTGGGATCTTTTTGCCATGACTCTCTTTTTTTTTTCTAGATAAAATTCTGGCTAACATCATGTGGACTTTTTGCAATGGTTTTGTTCTTTTCCTTCCCATAGAAGATGAATAGATATGTCGTTCTATTAGGGTTTACTACTTTGATATTTTTTGGGATCTTTTTGCCATGATTTTGTTGGCTGAATATTATCATCTATTCATCTCCTTTTGGGTTTGGTTTGATTGTTATCATTTTCTGTGGTGTGTGGACCATTCTTATACAAGGGATTTATTCACACGTGGTTTATTAATGTTGGTTCCTTATATGGAGAATTTACGTGCCTCTATCATGCTTGAAAATGTTTTTGTGATCCAATAATATTGTATTGAACTATGGTATCTTAACTGGTAGTTTGAAATATTTCTGTTGAGAAATTCATTTTCGCAAGTCACCTGGTGTCTGATCTTGAATGGTGTTATTGTTAAGGATGCATGTAATAGGGGATTAAGCTAATCTGTAACAGTGATTGAGGTTAAAGAGATTAACTGCTATAGGACTCTCAAGGTATTTAAGTTGAAGGTAAAGGTCATTTTCAAGCTAGTATATGCATTAAGGTTGATAAACTCTCTAGGGTCACCACTATTTTAAGTTGCTGAGGAAGAGTTTACGTATAACATTCAAAATTTATTTCACATCATCATGGCTGCTAATTTCTTTGGATGTAGTATATGTATACTCGTTATAAAATTTAGAATTGATTATCATTTTCAGCATACAAATTTCAGTGAAATCTCTAGTTCATGCCCCTCGTTAGTATCATTTATTACATGCAATGCATGTTATATATTGGGAACAGTTATATGGTTATTTGTCAGTCATTTACTGGAGCATGTTAGTTTCTCGGATTATTGTAGCACAAAATAATAATAAAATCTTCACGCAGAGCTAAGAGGAATACATACTTGCACATTGAGCTTTCACACTATAGGTTTAAAAATTTGCAATTAGTTATTAGGTTCAGATCTTTGTACTTGAATAGAAGTTTGCTATTAATTATTAGGTTCGGAAATATAGTGCTTCATAGAAGTTTCCTAATGTGTAATAAGTATTTTAGGCAAATTCTACACTTCTTATTTTTGTTGCCATGTGACCTAAAGTCGCATAAATGTCTTGTTAAAGTGTAGGACCTTACATATGTGGCAGCTAGTGCTCTCTGTTCCTGCCACGCTAACCTGTTTTACCGAGACAATCCGACCACCCGCATGTACAACCCATCAAAACCAAATTGACAACCTACTGGCAGCTTCTTATGCTTTTCTAGACTATTTTTATGACTGAAACTGACACCCCTACTAGTGGCAGCTCTTCTGCTTCGAAATAAATTTTCCTAGGCTATTTTTTTGAAACCCGTGAAGGTGGTTTAAGTATTTTCAGCGGATATTCTGCTTGTTTCTTCTGCTGTATGGTGGATGAATGTTAAGAATAGCTAAGATATGATACACCTCAAGTAATACATTACTGTCCATGGTTTCTACAAGGATTACAGTTCTCTATTCAATTGCAAATGTTGTTTGTTGTGACATTAATGTAACATTTTCATTCTTTCCTGCTGGAGTGTACTTATTGCATCTCTGTTTATGGATATTTTTATTGCATAAACGGAGTATATTTCTCCTACTAGTTTAAAGCTGTCGCTGATTGTCATGTTTATGGATTTTCCTGAGAACCTCAATACTTATTGTTTTGTAGCCAGTAATAGCTATTTTTACATAGATTAAAGCTTTTATGACTTCTCTGGCTTCACGTTCTTGAATTATCCATCTTTCGTTGCTTCTTGCTGTTGTTTGTTACAGTTAATTTTTGATGTATGATCTCTTGCTTCAGTCTGTGTGTTTGCTATTCAACTTTCGGCAAGTTATTTTCTTCTACTTTCAACCTCTGAATGTTTGCGTCTTTGTTTCCCAGCCCCAGGAGAATCATAAAGACAAAAAGCAGAAGAAGGACAAGAAAGACAAGAAGGACAAGAAAGACAAGAAGGACAGGAAGGACAAAGAAAAGAAGGAGAAGAGGGACAGGGACAGGGACAGGGACAAGGACAAAGAGAAAAACAGTGAGAAACGTAAAGAAAAGAAAGAAAAGAAGCATAAGCATAGAGAAAAGAAAGAAAAGGAAAGGAGTAAAGAAAAGGAAGATAAAAGGCCCTCGGAGGAGAGGGAAATCGCAGGCCTCTTGGACCATCAGAAAAGTGATCATCATGGTCAAGCAGTTTTACCAGCTGATGAGACCCAAACAGGTTCTAAACCTTTGCTTGATTTGGGTAAGAAAGCTTGGAATGACAGCAGTGGAGTCACGGATCTCAGTGTGCTGTCGGGTAAGATATTGGAGCGCAATGAAGTGACTTTGGCTGATAGTACACAGAAGTTTGACAGGAGAGAAGAAAATCGGATACCTAATGGACACTACGTCAATCCTAATGCCACCGGTTTGGCCAATGGCTTTGTTCCCCATCTTCCAGCAAAAGATGAAAAGAATGTTGCAGGCGTTAGTGTGCCAGGAGATAAGGTTATGGAGAAGCAAAAGGAGCGTAAAGATACTCATAGGCATAAAGATAGTGACAGAAAGGGAGACAAAGAAAAGAAGAGTAAATCAAAGGATAAAAAGAGGAAAAGGGAGAAAGAGAAGGAGAAGGAGAAAGCCCAGACTAAAGAATTATCAGTTTCTACTCCAGGAAAACTAAGAGAAAGTGATATTAATGCTGTAGATTCTAGCACTGATGGAGGATCAAATCTTGCCAAGGAGAGCAGTCTAAATCACAGAAACAGTAACAAAAGAAAGGAGCCAGAAAAGGATGGAATTTCAAATGGTGAGTTTCTATCTTTTGTGTTCTCTTTTATGGAAAGCTCTGCTATTGTTGTGGGTCCTTTCAGTTTCATATGGTACTTATAAACACATTAAAAGTATGTATGCTATTAATCTTTTGTGATAGAGGGATATGAATATGCTCATCTCTTTCCTTGTAGAGAAAATAGCCTTTTGTTGTATTTTAATTTTTAATCATATGTACAATTGTGACCTTTGAGCAGGCAATGACATTCAGAGCAATAAAGTGTTAAGGACTACAACTGCCCCTCATCAAGTCTCTCAATTGGGACAAAGAATTGATGTGTCAAATGCTGCCCTCCAGTTTGGTCAGGAGGTTACTGTCCAAAGGATTAATTCTAATAACCAGAACTTTCCCTCCCTCCCTGTGGTGCGAAATGGGATGAAGTCGGAGATGAGACAGAATGTAACCAACATAGCTCTGGAAAAGCAGCAGATTTTGAATAAGCACAGTAAAGCAAATAACAAGCTTTCTTCGCCTGCCAGTTCTCCATATGATAATGGTAAAAATCTTGAATTGGGTGTAACTAAACATGGTGAAAGTGTACGGAGTTTTGCAGATGTGGAGAAAAAAGTGGTTGCTAATACTGCAACTGAAAAAAAGAAGACGCCTTTGCAGCATGTTGAAAATGGGAGGAGGTTCGAATACGATCAGTTCAATACCCTAGCTGCTGTTGAGAGGCAGAAGGAGGCTGCTAAGCTCAAGCTCACTGATAAAGGATCGCAGTTAAATGGTTCACCGGGTCCTAAATTGGATGAGAGAGCATCTAAGATCAATGGAGGTCTGGAGCTGAAGAAACCAACTGGAGGAGCTAAATGTGAGAGATCTGCTCCTGGACCACAGGTGGACATCTTCGAAACACCAGTCAAGCCTACTCCACATGAGCTGAAGAAACCAACGGGTGGAGTTAAGCGTGAGAGACCGGCTCCTGAACTGCATAAGGACATTCAGGAAGGGCCTGTGAAGCCGGATCCTGGACTGCATAAGGATATTCGGGAAGCGCATGTGAAGCCTGCTCCTGGACTGCATAAGGATATTCGTGAAGCGCCTGTGAAGCCTCCACTGGAGCTGAAGAAACCAAAAGTCAAGTGTGAGAAACCTGACATTTTTGAACTGCCGGTCAAGCCTCCACATCCTGATGTCAAGTATCTGGATGAGATACTCACCGTTCCTAAAGCAGCAGAATGGTCTGATGCAGATGATCAGTCATGGCTGTTTAGTCCTGAGAATAAAGTGGAAAATAAACCGGTCAAGCTTTCAACAATGATTGAGGAGCCGAAGCAGGTATGGGCAGAGGCAGTGCGGATAGATTCTGCTGATCTGGTCGCTTTGCCTTACGTCATTCCATTCTAGGTGATTTATTTCATCTAGGCTTTGATTTTCAAAACAGTCCTTTTGTAAGTGTATGTGTCTGATGTGCTGCTGAAAAGAGAGGGTCAAATGGCTCAAGAGCAATGAAGGGGTGATGAACGAGCTTAATGATCCTTTTGGAGGTGGGAACTGATCTTTGGTGTAGTTGTATATAGCGCTTTTAGATCTCTGACGATGGCTCCAATATCGGATGAAGTTTCATAGTTGTAATCATAAAGAACCCGAGGGGCCATCAGAGTCGCGGAAATGGGGAAACGGCTTGGTGGGAGGACTTGATGGAGGTGCGCCAAAATGGCAAATTTTGATTTATGTAAGATATAGGGGACACCAAATACCTGTCAAATATGACAATAGAGGAAATAGAAGAAGAGGGAATAGTTTTCCATTTTCGTTTCATGTCAAATGTTAAACTTTGTCTGAGTTTATTCCTTGAGCTCAACTATCATTTTGACCATATTGTGAAGGAGGTGATAATGTCAAATGACTTGGTACATTTAAGCTGTGGTCTCAGTTCAAGGCCTTTCAATCAGTGCTTCAGTAGTAAGCAATATGATTGGAATCTATTCCCTAGTGCTGATTTTTATATTTCCTTTTAGAGTAAATAAATGCCATACACAATTTTTTTTGAATCATAATAAATAATGCAACTAGAGGAGAATTTGTAACTGGATTGCACTAGCTGAGCACAATTAAGTGGTTATACTCCCAATTTATTAACACCAAATCTTAAAAAGAAACTGAACTTTTTATCTTAATTGTTACTCCATAACTTCGTCTATTTATAGAGGATTGTTAATGGTGTAGAGTTTTTAATAACGTCATTGACTATTTGGAAATATAGAACAATTATTATAGTTTCATACCATAAGAAAATACCACATTTCGTACACCGGCTCAATTATAACTATAAGTGTATATTATCCATCTCAAGGTTCAAAAATAGAGGTAGGTGTGTTAGTGTTCTTGGGTGGGGCTGAGCATATGTTTATGACTCGCCTCTTATCTTGTGTTTTGAGTTTGACCCATTAGGTCGGATTTGAGTTTCATATTCTGGACTCATCAAGTTTTCGTCTAAATTTAATAAATAAATAAATATGTGTTTGGATTTATTAAAATCCCTCTGCAGCTCCTACCCTGCCTATGACTATTATAGGTCTTACTATATTAAAATTGCACTCTTTGCTCATTATATCCACAAATTTTTAGTTAAAATTCAAATGAATATTATGTATGAAAATATTATAATACATTATACTCCCTCAAACAACTAAGAAGTTTTGGCTGATTGAAAGGATTATGTTTTTTTTTCCTTAAAATTTATTATTACTTTAAAATTTAACCTTTTCAAATATGTTATATTTAATTTTTATTATACTAATAATAGATTTTAAAACTTTGCGTTTATTATAACAAATTACTAATTTATTAGCATTTTAATCCTTAATCTATATTTTATTAAAAATATAACGATATGAATTTCCAATTTAATTTTGCTTTGTTCAATAAAAATATAATATAAGACAAGTTCAAATTCCAATTACCCTAGTAAGTAGTAACAATCTTTTTTTTACCAACACATAAACTATCAAACTAAAAAACAATAAAAAAAATCAAACAGAATTGTAGTTGGGTGATGTTGTCACGTGGCGGGCAGGGAAAGACTCCTTCCTCCATTCTTTGCGGCGGTGCGGGAGACTCATACTCTTTTCCACTTCTTTTACCTGCATCATTCCTAAATCCTAATATGCTTACAGCAGCTTCAATTCTTAACCCTTAAGGATCAGCAAAACATCATGGGTGGAGATTCCATCTCGTCCTTCTCTCTTGTTTCTTCAAACGGTAAAAATCGACTATCCTTTTCTCGTTTGCGGTTAATTAGCACGTTAATGATCACGTACTGACGTTGTACTAATATGATGAACAGAAGGCGTGTTATCGTTGGACAAGGGCTTTCAAGAACAGTCACCTGATCCGCCCAGCCTTCTCAGGTGAATTCCCTTTTAATTTCATGTATCAAGCAAAGAAATGATGAAAAGAAAGTTTTTTTTTTTTGTTTCCTGGGGTTTAAGGGTGATTTCAAGTTCTGATTTTGTATACAGTGAGGATGATATGATGACCGATGTGGATATGGGATCAGTCGATCATGTGGGTCGTCGAGATTCTTCTTCTTCAGTGGTTTTGGAGGCCGGCCGGAGGCGTTCACGGCGGGTTTTTACGGAGGTTTTGCAGAGCTATGAAGAGTTAGAACGCCGGAGTGGGAGTTTGGAGGAAACCAAGAAGAAGATATTGAGGTAACACTGTCCATTCACCTAAATTCAAAAGTTGTTTTCAGAATTTCAGAGGAGCTTTTAATGTAGTGCGTGTGTATGTGTGTGTTGGTTGCTAATCTATGAACTAAATAATTTAGTCATGTAGCTGTTGTTTGAGTGTTGCTTTAGCCTTTAGGTGATAGCAGAAACGTCAATGGCTGATCTTGTTTCTTCCCTTGATTAGTTATGCTCCAGGCTCGTGGATGGAAAAGGTAGCTGGGATCAAATTGGATGACTTTGATGTGCCAGAAATAACATCGCTCTTGTTAGTCGGTCCTAAAGGGGCAGGGAAAAGTAGCCTCGTTAACCGAATTTCAAGGGTGTTAGAGAATGACAAGAATTTACCTGAAAGAGCTCAAGTATCATGTAATTTTATCTGACTTCTGTAAATCTGTGGTTGTTTGGTACTGATCATGATCCTAATTGGTTTACAGTTGTTGAATGAATGATGCTTTTTCTTTGCAGATAAGTCTTCTGCAGGAGAAGGGACATGTTTCCTTCAGGAGTATGCGATCCCGAGAGGCTCTAATTCCATCTGTTTGTACGATACTCGTAGTCTGTCTGATGATTCCTCTGAAAACATGGAAATGTTTGTTCAATGGATGGACGAGGGTGTTCGGAATGGGGAACTAGTTAGAAGGTCAGTTGGTAACTGGTATACACTTTTGTGATTGTATAGTCATAATTGATTTGAAGGTGTAAATGCTGAAATGTGTGCCGATACCAATCTATTTTCAGGAAATCAGACTCTATGAGTTTGATGAAAACAATGCTGTATAGATCTCGTTTCAGTGGGTTATTTCTTGGTGATAGGAACCCGTCTGTTAAGGTGAGGATGGTTAATTTTGTCATCATGGTTGTTAATGGGCTTTCAGTATTGGAAGCACTCGACAGCTCCGATGAAGGAAAGAAGCTGTACACCGAAAGGATTGCTGAGGAGTTCAACAATCCCTTATTGTCATTTAAAGGTATGCAGTGCAGCTTCTTGATTGTGTTCATGCCAATATTCAGGTCCTGTATGCTCTTAATTTAAACTGCATTCAAGCATTTATCATCCATTTAGCATTTCCATTTTAGTTCTCGCATTGCAAGTCCTTTTTTAATCATGAATTCTGATTTGTATATCCACATAAATACATAGCCCTAAGAGTCTAATCACACTAAAACTGAGTTTTTCCCATATTTATACAGATGACAAGCCCGTTGTTGTTGTTACACATGGAGATGTACTCGACCTTTCTGATCGAGTCAGAGTGCGTGTGTTTTTGGGAGAGCTATTGGGCATCCACCCAAGGACACAGATTTTCGACATTGCTGGTGATTCCTGTTAAATCCCTAAAATTTATTTAACCGGTGCATTATCTAGCGTACTAATGATGAGTTGCTTACTTCCTTTTATAAACTGTGTTGTTTGTAGATGAGGATGACCTGGCAACTGAGTCGTCAATAGCCAATCTTCTATGTTACTGCCTTGAGCATGCTGATAAAAATCTTCCTCGTAAAAGCTGCTTTACTTGCAGCAAGGTCTGTTACTTCTTGATCAATGCCTCGTGTTTAAGGTTAATGTGGCCATGAGTTTAATCTCTTCTGAAACTTTGCCACGCAGATTATCCCGGCTGTATTTTTTGTGCTGCTCTGCCTTATGGTGAAACTTGCATTGTTCTATTCATTTGAGAGAAAACTGCATTCTCATCGCTCTCTTTCACATACCTCTCCTTCACATACCACTACTGTTGTTTATCAAGGAATGCGCCACTTATGGTTGGGCGACGAATATGATTAGCAAGATGCCTAATGGAATGCACAGAATTGATACTTTCAATTCGCCTCAGTCTACCAATAACTCTCCATGTAAATTCACATTAGAAAATAGCAACAGCTTGCTGTACGTTATCTTGGTTTTCATAAGTATGAACATTTTGCAAGGATTGCAACTTCTTTTTTTCTACACCAAGGTTTTTATCGATTTGCACAACACATTCTGTGGATTTTCATCACAACACCGTAAATATTCCACTAATTTTTCATTTCATACAAAAATGTATGGTCTAATGTCTTAGAATTGAATCCACACAAACAATTTGAATGTAAGTGGCTCCTTTTCCAAATGCAAGAGCCATACAAAAATGTGGATTTTCCCATTCTTTCAATCAAAAGAGTGCAAGTAACACATATAGGCTTTCAGGCCGCATTTCTATTACATATGAAGCCGAAAGGAAAACAAAAGACAGAATTTAGGCTCCAAGTATATATTATAAGTTATCAACCAAATATCCTTCTTTCATCTGTAATTCACCAAAAAAAAACACTCCACCACTGAGCAAGAAGACTACTTTCATGCTTTTCATGATACGAGATCAAACACCTCAACAATCACATGTATGGTAAAAATATATGTATACAAAAACCTTGGGCATACTTGGCAGGCTAACATGCTCCAGACTGGCAAAACTCGGGGATGCTCTGCAAAAACTTTGCCCTCACATTAGAATCGGTTGAAAACCGGCCTAGCACAGCAATGGTAGCAGTGTTGCTGCCAAACTTTTCAATGCCTCTAGAAATCATACAAGTGTGGTTAGCTTCCACCACAACCATCACATCTTCACCCAAAACAGATGAAATGGTTTCAGCAATTTGTCGAGTGAGCCTCTCTTGCACTTGGAGCTTCAAACCATAAAAGTGCACTATTGACTGTAACAATGGCCGCTTAACTGATATTGCACCCTCGGCACAGTAATAACCTATATGAACAACACCGTGAAATGGAAGCAGATGGTGCTCACACTGAGAACAGAATGACAAATTCAGCTCCGAGGAAAATTGCTGTTCATTATTGAGCCTGACATGACCATTGAGCTTCAAGCAGTCTCTTTGATTCTGAACTAGCCCATTTAGCTTCATTTCCAAACTACAGTTTCTAAAATTCATCAGCCATGTCACAAAACGAGCAGGGGTTCCTACGAGTTCTTTTCTCAACGGATCTTCACCAAGAGACTGCAAGATTGTGGAGACAGCATTTGTCATTGCTGAATCGGCAGGGATCTTTGACAAAGAATGAGACGGGCACCAAGATTGCTGCCTATTTGATGTTTCTAAGCCTCTGAATCTTAACAGACTCATGAAATCAGTCCAAATATCGGCCTTCTCATCTTCAAACACTCCAGAACCTGAAGTCACAACTGACTTCACCCATCCCTGATTACTCGAATCAGACTCAACATTTGGAAATTGAATGTGTAAACACCGGAGCACAACGGCCACCCCAGCAGGCTTGATCCCATGTTGCAAAGCCTTGCAGATTTCATCAGCTAGGCGATGTGGATCTTGGAGCCGTTTCGCAAAAACATCAGCTACCCTAGAAAGCTTGCTAAGACCTACAACCCTTTGCCCAGAAGGGACATATCCCACATGACACTTCACTTGAAATGGAAGCAAGCAAGACTCACAGTACGAGAACAGATCCAAGTCTCGTACTAATACAAGCCCGCCGGTGCCTCCAGCATGACCAATTTTACCTTCCACTCCAACCTCGGGAAACAATGCACTATGGACTATGTCCTTTGCCTTCTCTCTGTAGCCTAGACAGAAACAATAATAAAGGTCTCATTAGAACCCTCATAAATCAAGCTCTAAATTTCATAAATTTACTGAAAACAAAATGCATGTCCCTTGCAACTACTATCTCCATCCACACACAAAGAGCACACTCGAATACACTTGGACCAAAAACGTATTTAATTATTTATGACTTAAATCAAGAAAAGTATACATTATGCATAATTTGACGACATTCCAAGCAAACATCTTTACCTGTATCAGTGAAAATTTTCATTATCATAGACCAAATGAATAGTCAAATTTGACCAAACGAGTGAAAGTGCAGCTTATGCCATTGAAGGTTAATAAAGTCCTATATCAAATACCATTGAGATTTAGCTAATGCCCCAATGAAATTTATCTAGAACTTCCATTATATGATCAAATCCAGCATCCATAGTATACCATTAAAATACCTTAAAAGCGTTTCAGGATTAAGAGAAAAACAATAAAAATCAGATCTGCAACCAAACATGATGAACCAGAAACAAAACAGGGGATCACCTCTAGTGCCCTCCCGGAGGGCCTTAGCCACACGGAGAGGAGTCTTTCGAATACCCTCCCGATGAACATCCTCGCCCAAGCCCTCCAAGAGGACCCTCACAGCGCCTTCAATGGCGGGAGATTCCTGTTCCCCTCCGCCCTCCAGCCCCAGCTCAACACAGCTCCCAAGGTCCGCATCGAAATGGCCCTCGTCTAGAGCTCCCATCGGCAAATCGGAATCCAACCAGATAAAATCAAAGTTTCAATCTTTCCGCATAAATGCACGGAACCCGGAAATAAATTCGCCGAAAGATTCCAACTTTGAGATCCCAGATCAAAAGGAGCAGTATGGGAATCCAGAAGAGGGGATTGAAGGGCTGGTATTGAGGGGGCGGGGGATGAGGGGAAGAAATACAGGGTGAGAGATGTGTGCATACAAATTTTCGTAAAGAGGAAGGATACTCACACAAATCTATAAGTAATAAAGGGCATTGCTAAATAGCCCATAGATTTTACTTACTAACGCTCTAATACGTATAAATATATAAATCTTTTAATTCAAAGATAAAATTAGTAAACATCTGATTAGAATTAAAATTGATAAATATTAAAAGTAATAATAATAACAATAGACTAATTAAATTTATAAAATAAAATATTATATTTTTGTATAAATACAGGGCGATAATAAAGCAATCCAAGATAATAAACGTAGAGTTGCCGTTGATATTGGAATGCGTGGGCAAGCATATCCTTTTTATACTTTATTATTTCATTCCCACTTTCCTTACTTGAAAAAAACTCTGATTTTATTTGCACCTTTTGTTTTTCAACAATTAATTTAGAGCATATTTAATCATAAACATTATATATATACTAAAAACTGAAATTATTATGATATAATTACACATTACAAAATGCTCATAAAAAAGAAGAATCCTAATTATAGAGGTGTCTGAACTACTTAATAATTTATTAACAGTCCTTCTGTCCTAAACTATTCTTCAAACTTTAACTTTTGATACAAGTATTAGCTATTCACTACTTGCTCTGTCCATCTAAAGTGTTTTGTTTTGACTTTTCAAAGTCAAACAAAGAAAACTTTTTGACCATTAATATTTACTATTAGCTAATAATGTTAGATGATTATCATGTAATAGGTTGTTTGATTCATAATAACATATATTTTAAAATGATATATGTTTCAAAAAGATTTGCACACTTAAATTAAGATATTAGCAGTCAAAATTGTTTCAGTTTAACTTCAAAAAGTCGAAAAACATAGGAAGTATTATTTATATATAAATATTTTATTATCAATTAATATACTATTAAAAACATTATTTATTTTAATTAAAAATTCATCAAGTGAGTGTTATTAAATCTATAAATAAAAAATTAGTACACCACACATGGGTGGTTTGGCCTTTAAAAAAGACTAAAGCTTGAGTCAATGTCAACATAGTACCAGTTTGGTGCTATTTTTAGAGAATCTGGTCGGCTAGTAAAGTGCGCGCCATCGCTTTTCTCATTATTCGGAAGCCAAATTCCAATAGGGGCAGGAAGTTGATGGCGGTGCTGCGGCAGAGAAAGGGCAATATGGTCAATTAGGCACCCGTCATATTGACTGGCCTTTTGTAGGACTACGATTTTGGGCCCCACCCATATTCCCAGTTGCGGGTGGGTTGGTGGTCACCAAACCCCTCATTGATTAATTTTCTTCGGGTATCCGCGGATCTAACGGATCTAGTACTCCCTCATGCAACTGCAATTACTAGTACTTCATCTGTACCACATGTTTATGCACCGCGGACATTTTTCAATCAACTATACTAAACTGAATTTTTGAACACATAACATGTATCTAACTAATATTGTCGTATCTAATATTGTTGAAACCGACATACTATGTGGTTTATTAATATCAGATTTTTATATCTTGATAATATACGTAGTTAAAGATATTAGCAGTCAAACACGTGTATTGAACACCGTGAAAAGCCAGCTTTGCACATCCAGCTGGTACACCAGAGGGAGTATTAAGATTTTCCCAATTTTATACTCCATGCTCCTCTGCTTGTTCCTCACATGTTCTACCATCTTGCATGTTTTGTCCCTAATCATTACCTGTCAATACACATTTAAGCCTCTACTTTGAAGGATCATGGATGTGTTTGGTGACTATGATATTTTAATTGATTCATTATTAAATTTGTTCATGTCATGTGCATGGTATTTAAGGCGCTCGCCACGGCGTGCCATGGCATTTCTATAGTGATAAGGTGCTTTTCCAATATCGCCTTAACACCGCCATACAAATATGGCAAAATTTTGCCTTAAAGTAACGCTATGGCGTTAAGGCATTTGTCATAACGCCTTAAATCTCTCCTTAGGCTCATTAATTTACTTGGGCGGGGTTTTTTTCTTTTAAAAAAAATTCTTTAAGAAATATAAAAAAAAATGCAAGAAAATAAAGAGTTTTGACGGCCATATATAAAACTAAAGGGATTCATTTTTCAGCTCGGATCATAATTTCCGATCTTGTTTATAACCAAAGAAGTTTTTATATTAATTTTGACACTTTATTTTTAATTTATGTGTTAAATATTAAATTTTCTTTAAACAATGTGAATATACATATATTAATTATCATATATTCATATTGCCGCAATCGCCTTAAAGCGAGTGCCTTATCGCTGCGGCATTAAAGCACTGGTTGGCAAAACACCTCGAAATCATGCCTTAACTACCATGGTCATATGTACGTTTTGACGTTACTAACGTTGAAATTTGGTTTGATGTTGACGATGAATTACTATATCGAATTTTGAGTCACCAGCGTTGAGATTTGGTTACTATAATTTAAAAAAATTGAAGAAAATTGAGAAAAATATAACATATTTTTACATGAAATGAAAGTTCTTGAACATTAAAATTTCTTATACTTGGCAAAAGAAAAAAATACAGTGAAACCTCTATAAATTAATAATGTTGGGACCATGATATTTTATTAATTTAGCGAAATATTATTATATCGATAAATTAATAATTTATTAATTTAAAGAGGTTTGAGTGTAACTTTTAAATTAGGAAATAATGAATCTTACAAGGTTCAAAGCATTGAAGAAATTGTGGCGGATACCATTCAAAATCAAGTTGATGATGAAGTTGAGAATGATTCAATAGCGTTGGAATCGATCACTCGGAAAGAAGCATTGCAAGCATCAACAACTCTTCACAACTTTTTGTTGCAGTATGAGAAGACAGTGCCCGAACTCTTAAATGCAATGAGGAAATTTAAAGATGCATGAACTCAATATAGATTTGAAGTTCAACAAAAAACAAGTTATTATACCTTCATTTTTCACAAGACAATTTTAGAATTTTGAAGCATATATGGAATTTATTTATAGTAATTATTAATTTATAGTTTTGTTGGGACCAATATATATACACTGGGATATTTATTGATACTTTTCATAATTTTTAATTATACGCGATTAAATATTTTAAGGTTGAAATATTTTTTTTAAAATGACTATTAATATATATATATATATATATATGATTATGTTGTTTTAATTGGAGCATTTGCATATTTTACTCATTTACCAATAGTAAATAATTAATTGCGAAATATGATAACATTGAACACTGAAGTATGGATATCGATTTAGGGAATGTGAGATTTTATTAGGGTTCATTTAGATTATTATCCATTTTTTTTATATATAAAAAAAAGAGTAAGGATAACAATTTAATAAATTATCAATACAAATGGGGTCACATACAAATTGGTGATTTGTTGTGCATGTGTGAAATCTAAGTCAACAATTACAGAAGTAACCGTTCAACGTCCACCAACCCACATGAAAACGAAGGGTTGTTCGTTTATTCATGGTACCAAAAAAAAAACATCTAGTGGTGATTATATGAATACAAACCCAATTTAATTAATCTCACATTTGTAAATAAGAATCCAAAGTTAATTTTAGTTACATTCGAATTAAGAAGTTAACCAACATGAACAATAAACAAGAGTACTTTAGCAATTAGAGAAGAAAATATAATAGTCATATTGTTATATAGTCATATTGTCATATTGTTATATTCAGCCCCGAAACACCCCTCCCCTTTTCTGCATCGCCGGGGAGGCACCGGTCGGCGCCCTCGCCGGTCCGGTGGTGACCTCCCCATCCACACTAGTTGTAGTTTTGTTTGACCACTTTTTTCTCGCAAAATTACAGAACCAAACTCCAGTCGACTGTGCGCCATGACCCAACCAGCCTCCGGCCAGACACGCAGCTCGATCGGGTCACCCAAGATCGGATCTGCAGATCTGGATCGGACGCCGATCGCGGACACCACCACTCGCCGGATCGGCTGCGGGATCATCAATGGGTGGCGGCTTCCGGCAGCGCCGTCCAGACGGTCTCCCCGGCACCGGCCCCGGCGGCCCCAGGCGAAGACGGCGACGACAGCTCAGAGCTCGAGCGGATCTCAATGGGCAACTCAGATCCAGGCGGATCTCGAGGCGGGCTCGAGCGGATCCAGCCGGCGGATCAGCGGGCTTAACGGCCCAAGCTCCGGGTCGGGTCGGGTCATCAATCGGGTCGGGTCGGGTCGGTTCAACCGGGTCGGTCCGATCATGGTTTCTGGTTCTGGTCCAATTAGAGGGTGAGGTGGTTTTTTTTTTACCTTTTCTTTTATTGTAGTAGTAGTAGATTTATGTTAAGGTCGGGAAAATTTGATTCTGGGTATTATTTGTCAACTTCAATTTACCGGACGGGTACGTTTCTGTTTCGGAAAATTTTAGTTGACTTCAACTCTTGTTTATATCGGGGGTAAGGAGAAATGCGAGTCAGAGTAGTAATTATACGTACTTCTGGCGATTTCCACAAATGTAAACCAGATTTGTAGACCGTGGAAGTTAGCTTTTGCAGCTTTTCTCGTGTTAGATAATACCTTTTTTCAGCTTTCTATACTATGTGTTATTGCTAGCTAGTTAGACCCGAATTAGTTGGAACATGCACATGGTATTGACCTGATAGTAGGGGATATGATTTGGAACTGGTCTTTTTTGCGAAACTGTCCTGACAGACTTGGAGAGTATCCTTGCCCATTTGTTTGTTATATCTCTCTTAACCCTTAATTGGCGAGAGGGAAAACCCCATGGGCTTCTGGACTAGGTAACATTTTGTGCCTAGACTAGTAGACTTTGATTAGATAGTTTAGTATGCAAAGTTAAGGTGCTACGCTTGTCAGGTAGTTTCAGACAGTAGATTTGTAAGATGTATCCCTTTTTTGATGTAAGCCTTCGGGCACCACAGCCTTCGGGCACACACTGCTTCCGGGCGAAAGCCTAGGAATTACAGCCTTCGGGCAACACCTTGCTTCCGGGCGAAAGCCTAGGAAATTGCCTTCGGGCAACACACTGCTTCCGGGCGAAAGTCCAGGAAATAGCCTTCGGGCCACCTTTGTATTTTCTTTTATTTGCTTGGGTTGAGGAGCCGTCAATAATCCTCAAATTCGCCTTCGGGCATAAAAAAAAAAGAGTACTTTAGCAATTGAGTTTAGTTGGTTATGACAGTATTAGCAGCGATTATGGTTCAATTTCCACAAAAGCAAAAGTTATTTTTCCTTAATTTTTTTCCAACTCTTAATTCTAGTCAAGTTTTCATTTCTTTCGTTCACTTATAATGTGTTCAAGTGAGTGATCAACATATATTTAGTGATAACTATCGATCGACACATGTGAAATTTATTCTACTTAAAATTCAAAATGGTGTGAAGCCTAGGTTGATTGCACTATGCATCCAATCACATATTTGTCTTTTACTAATTGCATAAACAAATACTCCCTCCCAACATATTTTCATTAAAAAATTTGAGTCAAAATCAGTAAATTTTGACCACAAAGTTCAATTGATGTTTAATTCATTATATTATTACATGATATATCTATATATATATATATATATATATATATATTTTTATTTTTTTTTGGAAAAGTGAACCTGATATTTTATTAGATTCATAGTAATATATGTTTCTCAAAATTGATTTTATATATTTTTAAAGAATTCGTGATCAAAACATCTCACAAATAGTATGAAAGAATTGATGAAAAAGACTCTAGTATTATTTATATACACATTCTCGGATTGACATAATTAGAGATGACGTAAATGACCTTATTTGTTGTTTGAATAATTTGGGATTAAAATCGTTCATGTACAACATGGACCACATTGAATTGAGCAATCATGTTGGTCAAAAATTGGGTGCGGCCAACCGAATACGAGAGATCTCGACACTAATTAGTGTAAGAATGTGAGAAATCAAATAAGTGCAAGTTGACGTTGTGACCTCTAAACATAGACTCACATTTGGGTTATTAGCACTTTTAAATTTTAACGATCAAATTTAACGAAATACTAAAAAGATATTCTTAACTTTTCGGGAACAAAAAAAAATACATTTAGAATGTATCTGTTTTGATGAACACGGGAGCTCAAAAAATAAATTTAGTCTTCTCGATAATCTACTTTAGCAAATTAATCTATCAATAGTTGGGTTTTAGTTTTTTCACTTCAATTACCTAATCAACTTTTGAACATGATTTAGCTGCCTTTGGGGTTTTGGCTTCAATTACCCAATCACTTCAATTACTTAATCACTTCAATTGCCTAATCACTTCAATTACCAAATTAGCTAGCTGCCTTTGGGGTTTTGGCTTTATTTGAGCGCGGCCTGTATTTACCCATCTTAACGCAAACAGCTTAATAAAATTCTCTCTTATGGATTACTCAGTTGGGCACCCGGAGACTAAGGCGCCGCCGCCCAACCACTGCCGGCACCACCACTCCCTCAACCAGAAATTATCCGCCCCTCACCACCACCACCACCACCACCACCACTTTCACGTGTCTCCCCATTGCCCACTCCACAACCACCTGATAAATCTCCGAAACCATTCACCCACGTGCCCTGTTTTTTCATCTCTGCTGCCCCAATCCCAAAGCCCAGAATCTCTAGTTGAACCTTCTGCTGCGTTCCCAACAATACCTAAAGAATCAACCATGTAAGTGCCAATTTTCATTTGATTTTTTTTTCTCAAGAAAATGCTTTTAACTATGTATGTGTTTTTTGGTCAAAAGGGCAATGCCAAATGAGGAAGAGGGTATTGGAATGGAAGAAGAGGAGGAAGATGATGAGCCGGTTTTCGTCATGACAGATGAATGGATGGAATTCTTTGCGAAATCGGAAGCTAAAAGAAGACTTGGTCAGTTCATAATCTTCTTCTTCTTTGTTTGTCTAAGTGTTTGATCCTTAATGCCTGAAATATGTTTCTTCTCTGTACTGTTTTGCAGCTAAGCAGGCTAGAAGAAAGGGAAAGAAGATGGAACAATGATTATGTTTATGTTGTTTTTTATTCTGAAATACATCATCAAAAAACTAGATAGAGGTTTTTAACCCCTCACATAGTTCGGCTATGTATTGTTTGATCAAGATTAATACAATGCATCACTACATTATCTAAATCTCGTGTACAATTGAAGTATCTCAGTTTTCAGTCTTGGTATGCTAATGTTGATTTGTTCTATGGCTACGAGAATCACATATTCGTCTTCTTTGTTCTCGGATATTCAGTAGCAGCACCAGTTTGGTCAGACTGCGATACATGAATGTGGAGTTATTGGCTCCTTCCAAAACTTGTTTATCTGTTTAGCTTCATCATGGCAGCATTCACCCTTTCTTCAGTGATCAATTTATGATTATCATAGAAATCTAATATATCCATAGCAATGTTTTTCACCTGTCAAAGCAACCAAAATTTCACTACATATGTCAGCTTAAAAATGCAGATGTAACTCTAAGAAATGACAGCCTTTTCTGTAAGGACAATGCTCATAATTAACCCGATCAAACAAAGTTCTTGATGAAGTTTCATCTCTCAGACGTTATTTTCAAACCAAAATAACACTGAAAACAACCATGGATCTAAACAACCTAACCAGCCCCAGGGAATAATATAATATAGTTCACTAAGCCAATAAGATCAAAGATCACGTTTCAACTTACAAACAAAATTTCTCAGAAGTTTAATAAGGTGAGGTGATGAGGTTGTATTCTTACCACATTCATGTCAGCTCGAAGCTCTTCAAACCAGGCTGTGATTTCTTTGTCTTTGAGCACGCTTGCTATATATATGCATGCCAGTGTTATCAGATGTGGAGGATGAATGAGAATCAGGTCCATTTTGTAAGTGTCATTGAGAATTCCCCTGGTACTTCCAAAATGTCAAACAGGTAAATTTCCATTATGATATCTCAAGAACTAAATCGAAGTAAATTTGAAAGGCAAAGCAGACCTAATAATGAAAATTTCATCAGATATATCACTAATCAAAGCAAGCAAGAAGCCCTGAGTGTTCATGGTTTCCCATCAATAACTCAGTAGTTTCCCACTGGCTCCAGATCAGCAGGCAGTAGAAAGTTAAAATAACAGCAATTAGTTCTAAGAACTCTGATGCAAGACTGAGCAGAAAAGCTGCATAAGACTTAGTTACCACGTCAACTGAGTCGTATCGCCCATGCTAGCATCATGCAGCAACCTGGCCAAAAAAAAAATTGAGAACTATTACTTCCACAAAAATTTCTGATTACTTCAACTGGAGTTACTGGACAAATCCGAGAAAACAGAATGAACTTATATTTTTTTTTCTCTGCCAAGGGAAATGCAAAATAAATAGTTGAATTAAAAACATTTAACAGGGGATAGTGCAGAAAATATCATTAAGGCCATCGGCTATTTCTATCTAGACTAAATCAATTAACACACACATATATAGGACTGTTGGATAGATTAATAAATATAGAGGAGTAATAAGGGCAGGGATGAATACGTACTGAGACAATCCTCGATAAGGATGGAATACGACCAAATAGTAGTTTAGAGCTTCCAAAATTTTCATTTCCATTTCAAGTATGTCTTTAATTTCATATCTGTACTTATCATCTGAATCTGCAAAAGCAAATTGAAAAATCTTTACAGTTATTGTAAAAGACGGCCCTCGCGTAAAGCAAAGAAGTTTGCGCGATAACATTTTCTAATAAAACAAAAGGAAGGAGATGTATCATCTCCAAAGTCAATTGAATTCCCTTACAGAGTTTCTTGATGTAAAACACTAGAAGTCTGGCCTGCACAGTGCATTCTTCTGCTTTTGATGCCAAGTATAAACACGTTGGAGCAACAAGACGAGGATCAAACTCAGTCAAAGGTTTCCTGTGAAAAAAAAGAGTTTTTGTTTGTGACCATTCAACATTCAGCATAATACACAATGAAATTTTCTAGTTTGTAGTGCAAGCCAATTGTTACATTATTTAGCATATAAGTCTCTGCAGAAACTGAAGATGACTACAATCAGCAAAGTCTGTACCTGATATATACACGTCGCATGTATGTAACAGCAGTTGCCACAACTCTGAAAATTACACAAAAAGACTGTGATCAAGAACAAACTAATCATAAAAAAAATTTAATCAAAAACCTTTGCAGCAAGACAAATGTCCAAGTCGAAAACTTTATATCCAGACCAAAAATGTATCTCACCTCTGCCTCACTTTTATATGTTGAGCCAATTTTGCAACATCTGCGGTAAACAAACAAGCAAGAAAATCTATCAAACGAAAGAAAATGCTAACATTTCCTCCAAAAAACGCGGAAAACAAACCCTCAATAACTCTATAATGTCACATTGATGATTTTAACTGTCTCCAATATCTAAGTTTGATTATTATTATTTGTAATCACATATACTCAAGATGAATTTAAGTGTCAAGATGAATCTAACAAAATCTCCATGTAATTTTATGACAAAATTGTTAATTTCGATATTCCCCATGTAGAGAATCGTAATGCTAATTTCATCCGCAGCCCAATTCACACAGCTACAACAATGATCAAAACCACCATGAAAAACAGAATAAAGGGTTTGCTTACAATTGGCCATGTGCAGCTTGATGAGCTTGAAATCTTCAACAGAAATTCCCCTTTCTTTGTCGATCTGATGCACCACATCGACCTCATCTTGGTCCAATAACTGTTTGCTGAACATCACAAAGAAACAAGTTTTAGCCCGAAAAAGGGAAGAAACGAAGATATTTTAGATTTGGGTGCTGGAATTTTACCAGTGGGATGAAGTCCAGAAGTTGGCAGCCATGATCACCGATTCCTTTATTCTGAAAGAGATGAATCTGTTCTCGCGGGATTCAAACGAACTCTAATCCGAAGAACTTCTCTGTTTTCAGTTGGTGGGAGACTGATCTCTTCTCGGGCGCTCGGATGAATTTGGTAAAGCCCCAATTTTTTAGAAAGAAGGGCCTCTTACTTTCAACTTATTTGAATTGATTCAGTTAAGTTTAATTTACCAAAAAAAATTAAGCTAACACTTTAAAAAAGATTTGAGTGAAATACCAATTACCAATACAGCTTATGATGAAAAAAATGAATATGTAAAATTTATAAATTTATTTAATTAGTTTTTTTAGTTAATTATTATATAAGATTTATTAATTTTAATTTGTTACTTTGGAATCTTTATTTTTCTATAAAAATATTGAAGTTATTTTAAAATAAAATAACATAAGTAATACAAAAATTTAGGTGGTGGTGAGATAGTTTACAGTAGAAGTATACGCTCTAGGAAAATCAGGTCCGATAATCACAACATATGCATCATTCTCCATAAACACGGGTACGGGAAAAGCGGCATGGTGTGCAAATACAATCAGCTCAAGCACTACGGGGCAAGACTCTACGACACTACTAGCCTTCTCCGTGATTAAGAGTCATTATCAAAGTAATGATGCAACTCAAAGTAGAAGGTGTATTGCACGGTATAGCGCAACTTACAATTCAATTAAAGTATTCCAAACTCTAGTAATGAAAATTAGCACCAAGAATTCTATCTTTAAAAAATCAGGTAAGAAGAAAAAAAGAAGTGATTTACATATATTAAATTTAGTAATTATCAAACATTACTTCTTTGAGAACCTTGACCAACAAATGTGCACTTTAGTGACTTCCTCAAAACGTCCCCCCACCAAAATCAAAACCAAAAAGTGTAGAAAAATCAGTGAATTGTCTGTCTTAAGTTTTAACGGATGAATCTAGCTAGTACATGTGTATCTAGCCATCTACTTGGAATGATGTGACCAGGTTATCAAAGTGATTCCTCGTAACCTTTGTAAGATCCAAAACCCTTGCATTAAACGTCTTAAACTCTTCAACATCAGGAACAGCCATTTTTGCAAGCTTAGGAAGCTTAGCCTCAACCAAATCATGAAGCCTCTCCAGATTAGCCTCTGCTTCGCCCTGCTGAAACTCGAACAGCCTCCTTCTATCGGCCTCATCCTCCGCCAGATAGTAGCCGTAGGCGTACGACCATTTCAAAACCCTCCTGCATTCCACAACCTGATCCCAAGCTTTGGTAATAAACTCGAGTTCATTCTTCGACAAGTCATACATCGTACTCAGCTTCGCAAAGTGCTTGGCTTGCTTCATGCTCTCAACCGCCTTCTTCCTCGAGTGCTCGTTACCGGACCATCTCTCGAAGTAATGCATGTATTTCTGCGAGGATCTCTTCGCCATTTCCCTGATCATGTCGGCTTCTTTGTACTTGCCGGTTTTCTTAGCCTCCTCGTATCGGTTGCAACTGTAATAACTGGATATTTCTTTCCTGTGTTCGGACCAGGGACCTAAACATAGCCAGCAGAACTCAAAATCGCAAGGCTTTCTGCAACGCATGTGCATGCAGCCGTCGTTCTTTTCGATGGACCGGCAGCATTTAGGGCAAGGCTTAGTATTACTTAGAATCCAGGTCGTGTTTTCTGATTCTGAGCTGTTTTTCAGGTTCCAGTTCGATACAATCTTACAATCGGCTGGCGTGTGAATTTCCTCTGAACAATTCCAGCAGAATTTGTAAGAACAATTACAGGTAACGTTAAAATCGGTGCCAAATCCCCGAGAGAGGCATTCTACGGTGAAGTCGCATCCCGGAGATGGACACCACTTCAGGTTTTTCCTCGACTCAACGTAGGATCTTAAGACGTAGCCCTCGTACTTTCGTTTGTCTTCGGGACACACCAACGAGGTTTCTCCGAACATGTCTCCGATAGAAGCGCCGCAACCGGGCTCCGGACAGTTTAAGGTCAGACATCCGGGGCCGTCCTGGATTGAAGTGCTGATGTATGTTTTCCAGCACGTCTCGCAGAAAGCATGGCCGCACGCCGCCGCGACACGGTGGTGATCGACTGTATATTGGTGGTATTTTTCCAGGCAAATCCCGCAGAAGAAGCTGGTTTTGGATCTCTTGGCTTTCCTTTCCCGACAGCCCGGAATATCATTGGACTTATCGAAAACCACCAGCCCGCAGTTCTTCCTGGTTTTGGCTTCGTCGGAAAACCACTCTTCGTGAACCGTGCTAACGTTCCACCGGTACTTGCACAGCAGGAGACGAGCGGCGGTGCTGGAAACCGAGAGAAGGTTCGAAATCTCGGACACATCTTGATTCACACGACGTCGTATGTCCTCACTGCTTAAAACGCAGAATTCCATTACATCGCCGGATTCCTCCGACTCCGACTCTTCACCATAAGAATATGCGTCACTATCTTGTAATTCATCTTCATGGTCGCTGGAAAAATCCTCGTTAACCATCGTTACGGAAGAAAATTAGGGGTTGCAGTTAATTATGATATACATATAGCAGTATTGTGAATTTGTGATCATATATATATATACATTTACGTAATTACTTTATTGAATCATTTAAAGTAGGAATCGTGGGATTTGATTCCAAATAGGATTCGGATTAATTCAGGAAACAGTATATCCTATTCCACTCTTTCATTGGATAATAACCCTCCAGTCCATATGAATGTACGCCCTGTCCAATAGTGCTTATTTCCAGCACCTCCAGCACCTTCCAGCACCCTCCAGTACCCTCTAACACTTGTCACTATTCACATACATGAAAGATTTATTTTTTTAAAAAAAATAAAAAATAATTTTTCTTTAGAATTAGTTTCAATATGTTGTGTACGAATTAATCATTCTTTAAATATATAGTTTCATAATTATGTACATCATAATTATACAATTTTAATTTAATTTCAACACCTTCCAGCACCCTCCAGCACTAGCTAGTAGCTACCAATTCCAGTGCCCTATTGGACAGGGCCGTAGATTCAAACGTTTCAGTGCCGTGAAGTGATACAAGTTATTTCACAACCGATAAAAACGTTTTGCTAAGCTAGTTGAATTTTGAATAAAGTCAACTTTCAAGTATTATACAATATATAATTAAGAGCAAGTCCAACAGATTTGCTATAATAGAGATTTTATTCAAATTTGGAGATTTTGACAAAAAATTTCACTCCAACAGAATCTCTATATGGATCTCTATAATAGAAAAATGAGAATAGAGAAGAAATAAATCTCTATATATGCAGATTGCTCTCTAAAATTTTAGAGAACTAAATTTATGGTATGTTTGCTAAAAATAGAAATTAAACTACCTTTCCAATTCTCACCAAATTCTCCAACACCCAATTTGCCAAAAATAGGAGATGAAATCAAAATAATATAGGTCCCGTTTGGTAACGAGAGGTTTGAAGAGCGTTTAGCTTTTTCATCTAAATATGGATAGTTGATTAGTCAAACAGCTAGTTACTGTGTTTGGTGAATAGCTTTTTCTACGTAGCTGTTTTGGTGAAACCTCTCGTTTCTGAAACGCTGAAAAGAGCAGCGTTTACAAAAACTTCATAAAAATATCTTTTTTATCCATATTTCTCAAGAATTTCCTTTTTCTTTATTTCATCAAAACCTCAATATTTTTGTACGAAGGCAACCGTACAAAATATTAATTTTGTATTTATTTAAAAACCTCAATAAATAAAAATATTTTTTTATGCAAGAGTATAAAAAATAATAAACCTCACATAAATAAATAAAATTAAAGGGGCCACACATTCATGTTTAATCTAAAAATAAATTTTAAACAAATATAGGTATAAACATTAATAATGAATAATTTTTCAATTTTCAAATAACATAAAAAAAACATATAGTAATAAAAATATTTTTCAATAACAAGTAACAGATACAAAATAAAAAAATATATAATGAATTGTAATAATGTCTATTTTAGTCATTTAACACAATAAAACAGCTAACAGCTAATTGTTATTTACCAAACACTCATATACAAACCGCTAGTCAAAACGCTAGTCAAAACAGCTAATTAAATCCGCTAACAGCTAACAGCTGGTGGAATCAGCTAACAGCTAACAGCTAACAGCTAACAGCTGAATGCCAAACGAGGCCATAGAGATATTGTTGAAGTTAAGGGAAAAAAATATGGAGATTATTGACTTTCATTCTCTACTTTAGAAAAAATTATAGCAAAGCTGTTGGACTTGCTCTAATATGTAATTCCGATATAAATTTGACACACTAATCTCAAGTATTATATAAAAAAATCTAACAAAAATAAATTAATAAGGAACATTTATATAAATATAAACATCAGTATAAAAAAGTCATTTATTCACCATTTATATTATTTGAATTTGAATTTCTATCATAATCGTTAGGCGGTATAACATGCATGTTTAATGCACACTTGGTATAACTATAACCTAATCTGTTTAGGCAGCGAAGTGACCAAATGAAGTGACAAAACTAGTTTAGGTACATAAACTAATCAATTTGGATGATCAAGATTCAAGTGGCATATATAACCGATTAGTAATCACGTGCAAAAAGGTATAGTAGTGAGCAACTTGTACATCATAGAATAATAAAATACCTCAATGACACAAAAAAACACCAACAGCAATCAATAATTTCTCGACCCTACAGTAAAAATAAATATTAAAGAGATTGTGAATAAGTCGTTAGGCTGCTGATCGATTGTAAAAGCAGCTCAGCAGCCATACATGTACAAATGTATTAGTATGAAGATGTCATGATAAATATAAATAAAAAATGAAGATGTCTATGATACAATCGGTGCGTAGATTTTCTTTTGTTATCAAGCTACTAGATTGAGCAAACTTTTTTATAAATATTTAACAATCAAATATCAATCACAGGAGAAAGTGTTATGTGAGGTCAACTCATAATGTGATAGTTTAATGTTTTTTGTTTATTTAATGAGGTTACATCACCTTTAAAAATATGAACATTATTATATTATCAGGAACATCAACTTGCCCTAAGTTGACTTGACATTTTAAATTAAAAATTAAGGTTATAAGTAGGAGTGTAAATGAACTGAACCGTTCGTGAACAACTCACAAACAACTCGGTTAAAGTTTATTTTCGAACTCGAACTCGAACTCGAGCTCATTCGTTTATATACAAGCTCGAACTCGAGCTCATAAGAGTCAGCTCGATAGGCTCGTCGAGCAGCTCGAATAGAATTTTATATAGAATTTTTTTATAAATCAATTAAATTTTATTCATTAATGCTTTAACGAGCTCGAACTATCTCGAGTTCGAGTTCGAACTCGATTTTTTATCGAGCTCGAACTTTCTAAAAGTCAAACAAATCGAGCTCGAACTAAAATATCTCAACTCGTATGATCTCGAACTCGATCACGAACATGCAATACGAACTCGAACTCGAACACAGGTCTGTTCGAACTAGACTCGACTCGTTTACCGCCCTAATTATAAGTTATATCATAAATATTTGAGGTTTAATAAGTTAAAAGTGATAAAATGAGATGTTTAACTACCGTAAAGATGATATTAAGTTGAAACGAAGTTTAGTGGAATAAGTCACAACTTGTAATGCGTGATTTGTTCATCTAAATACATGATCTTTTGATTTATTGATGTGATTAGGGAGACGTCGTTTTAATCCGTGTCAAATCTGGAGTGATGAACAAGGAGTTGGGGACTGTATAAGTCAAGCCCAAGAGGACAAGTTGGGGACTACGACGGACCCGACCCGACCCGGACAGCCCCGACCCGGGTACCAACAGAAACAGAAATGATCAAATGAGACAACTTTTTCAAGTGGGAAAGGGCAAATTGTAGACGGATCGGTGTGTGCGGTGTGCCCTGCCCTTTCTTTTTCAACGTTCTGGTATGCTTACATATGCAATGAGGATATTGATGCTGACAGCCAAAGTAATTAGTTTTTTTTTTTTGAAAAAGCCAAAGTAATTAGTAGTATAAACTAATTGCATCTTATCTCTCCTGATTATAATCTACTCCCTTCTTTTTTGCTTGTACTAGTATATATATACTTCACTTTTGAGTTCTAAACTTTGAGTAATATTGATTGTGCACTGCAAATTAATTACATTGATTGTGTTTAACATGTCGGAGGTTCCAAAATCTAGAATAAACATAAAATCTTAGACACGTTCTTAAATTAACACTATTGAATTTCATATAAATTAATGAACGTTTAAATTGTCATTTTTTTCTAAATTAAATACCATCTAAATGAAAAGACGTTTTGTAACCGTACAATAAGACAGTTGTCTGAAATAGTAGTTTGTTTGTTGACAATTTCCTATGGTAGTAACTACTAACTACATTCAATCCCATGTTCTATAAGTAATGGTTGAAAGTTGATGAGTTTATGTCAATAGAGTGATTAATGTGAATTATTGATTCAAGTATAAGAGATGGTTGCTTCCGAAGGTTTAAGGTGGTTTATGAAAGGATAATTCTGTTTAGTAAATGATCTATATTTATTAATGGGACAATTTATAATAACAAATTTTGGGTGCATGCAATTCCTACAAATCGCGACACGAAAAGTAGGCCGACACTTGCTTTGGCCCTTGCTAAAGAGTCTAATCAGTGTACTGAGTAGACCAGATTGAAGAATTTAGTTCTGAATATCCATCGCATTCTCTGCACATGGACATTTTCACAACTGTTGATATAATAATCGGAACAAATCTTTCACTTAGGATATTATGTTTTATCACTTATTAAAAAAATGACACATAGACCCATTGAATATTAATATATCATATGAGAGATTATGACAAGGATTGGGCTCACGACACGAGAAATTGACATGAATATCGATTTATATTTTCTCCTCACACTATAAATAGTTACAAATTTAGTTTATTGAACGGTATGTTGAGATAAGGATACACTTATGCAGGACCCGCAAAAAAATACTGGTATTATCCTTTGAGTCATTTTCAGAAGAGTTTGTTTCCCGATTTTGTATTCTTCTGGAAAATACCAATTGAAAGGTCATTCATACTTCCAGAATCTATTACTACTCAATTAACTCAAATATATGCACAATTTCACATATGATTAATGTAGTATATGTATCTAGCAAACTCCTACATCAATTAACTAGTTCACTTTACCGCTTTCCAAAACTCATTTCATCATTCTTCGATGCAAACAATCACTCCCAAATTCATATGAAGCACTAAAATCAGTTACAATGTAATCATTAATGCATATACATGTTACAATAAAGCACAACATCATTCCCGTGCATAATTGAGGTTTTGGTAGTTTTTTAATTTTTAAGAGATTTTGCTTGTAAAATTGCTCCAACAATATCCAAGCTATAATTTGTATTTAAGGCTAAAGCATTCATAATAAATTTCTAAGAGCATCCACCACCGTAATAAGAGTACTTCTTATTTTGAAATGACTTTTGTGGGGTTTTAAGAAGTACTTCTTAATAAGGACGTGCTTCTTATTTATGTAGTGATTGCCTCTTTTTGTGTGTATAGCTAACCAATGAATGAAAGTTATTATCTTACTAATTTGAAATTTAAAATTTAAAAATGATGAAATAACAAGTAAGAAGTGCTTCTTATTTTTCATACCATTGTTGCTAAATGATTTTGCTTAGTTTTTGTCAAAAATTATGATATGTCATTTAAGAATTGGTCTTTAAATTCAAACCATTATGGATGCTCTAAGAAGTTATATTTAGTTGGTAAGTTTTTTTTAGTGTGAAATTTTATTTTTACCACCTAGATAAAATAAGGTCATTAAATTTATGTAATTATGTTCAAGTTCAACACATATTAATTAGATTGATGAAGAATAAGAGTATAATTGTAAATTTGTTGTACTATACCTTTATAAATGATAGAGAAGCTAATTCGAAGATTAATAATGGTAAGTAACGGATTATATAATTCTAGACATAATAAATGTACTAGTGACGAAATTGGCTTGCGGTAGATAATATTCATCGCACGCTACTATTACTATACTATCAAATCCTAGGCTAAAATTCAAAACAAACGCGATTAATTAATTAAACCCGATGTCAAATATATTATTTCTTCTTCGCCGGGGCCGCGTCTCCCACGACGTATTCTGCCCCCTGCTAGACCCGCCGCCGGCGCCGGAATTCTTCACCGTGCTCCGCCGGTTTAGCTCATCCAGCTGCGTCTCCCACCGCCGGTTCCACGCCGCCGTCTCAACCTCCTCCTCGTAGCTCCTCCGCCGCCGCGACGAGAAGTTCAGGTGCATCCCCCTCGCCAAATCCATATCGTACAGAGCCCTGGTCTGAGGATCCGACAGCGTCTCGTACGCTTCTCGGACCTCGAGGAACCTCCTCGTATTCTCCTCCGCGCACTCCGACGGCGACACGTCGGGGTGATACTTCCTCGCTAACTGCTTGTACGCTTTCTTAATCTCGGAGATCGAGCCGGTTGCGGGGATTCCGAGGAGCTGGTAGAAGCTGTCCGAAGTCGATTGCTCCGGCGGAGAGCAGATGGCGGAGGCGGCGCCGGCTAAGGCTTTCACCCGCAGCCTGCCGGCGGAGGAAGCTCGCCGCTGGGGAGCTAGGGCAAGCCTTCTCTGTGGACTGAATCTCGTCGAGCTCTGTGGAGTGATCGGATAAAGGGACAGTTGGTTGCTGAGAATCACTTTGGCACTCATTCTTTGCTTTTCTGATAAGGCAGTGTTTGGATTGGAATATTGAATGTTTTGTGGAATCGGAAGAAATGAAAATGGTGTTTATATAGGTGGAAAATTGGGGCAGCGAACATGGAACTTTCTATGAAGTAAAACTGGGGCCCGGTTTAATGGGGAAAAAAAGTCTATGGATGCCGTGGAATTTAGTTGGATTTAATGGTTTTTGAAATTATTATTTTTTAAAGCCAGCTTGTTTTTAACTTTTTGGTAAAAATTAAAAGGAAACAACCGGGTGTTTTGTTGAATATCAAAAGTGAAATTTGATCATTTTCAAGGCTTTCATGATCAATCATTTTTAGGACATGTTTTTTCCTCCCATTGATGGACTCTAGAGTATTAATTTGCGATTTAAGAAAAATGACATGTTGTGATGAATTGACAAGAAAGTTGATTGGTCCAAAAAATTCACAATTTATTTTAATATGTGATTTTTTACTAATATTTACTTAACATTTGACCAATCATTTTCGATTTTAACAAAATACATATTTATCCAATTTCTAACACGGTAATAAATATACAACCTTTGGTTTTGTTTTATTGGCACTATACTCTATTCATCATAATTTTTATTGCATGTTTGACTATTAACTTGAAGTACTTTATGAATAATAATATTGTTATATGATATAACTTTGGAATATTTTTAAAATATATTTTCTAAACAATTTAGATTTACTTAATATATATAACTACAATTATTGATAGTCAAGCCTTAAATAGTATTTTGGTCAAACAGTGCTAATATATATTTTTTTAAATTTAAACCAGCGTTGTTGGATGGAATTTTATTTGGCTCCCTAAACCATGAATCTCAAAAGTCTCAAAATACATATAATTTGTCCAAGAAAAACTCCAACAATAGTGGGATGAAAAAACTTCAGGTTCAAGAAAAACTCCACTAGTTGGGATGAAAAAATTTGGGAGTAGTTTAAGAACTTTGAGAATATAAAGGTTAGCATTTTTAATCCATATATACTCAGTTGATCCATGTAAGTGCTCAAAAAGTTTCCCAGTCGGGACCACAAGTTTGCCACAATGAAAATATCACTACAAAGAGCAAATCTGTGATTGTCAAGATCAAACTTGACAAAACACATGTTAGCCCCTCGAGTGTGATTAAAAATACTAACTAGTGAAATAAAAATTGATGTTTGAAAAAGAAACCATAAGTTCATTCTATCGAGGTTTTGGCAGTAGCATATGGATCTTCCTAAACATATGGACTTTCCAGAGCAGCAACAAGAACGATGGTCATAGTCCTTCAGTGGTATCTGGTATCTGCTCTGTTATGTGAGTGGTTTCTAGCTGGGCATCTTTGACTTTTCTTGTGGCCTTGTGGTCTCCCTGAAAATACAAATTCAATAGCCAATTATATGTTCCAGAAAGAAGTTTTGATGAAAAAAATAGCCTTTGAAACATGAATAACTGATTGCAGATAAAAGTATAAAACAGTGCTAATATAACAAAATCAGTGGGAGTGCATAGCTTTTTATCTCATTTTTACATACATTGAATAAGAAGTATTCATAGCGTATCAAATTTCATTAAGAGTCTCATATCAGTAGTTTATATTATATTTAAATTTTAATAAAATCCCTAATTTCAAATGAATTCCATATATTATAATTTAAATTTTACACGGCCAAACTGTTAAGTTGCCGTTCAAAAATTAAATATATGACTATTAGACTTGGCATAGTAGCGGTTTAAGAATGAAATAGAACGTGTAAAGAACTTCTCACCAAATACAATCTCTTCTGGAAAAACAAACACTAAGTTACAAATTATGTTCAATACTTAGAAAACAATACGTAAACAAATAATATTTTGCTAAGCGAACCTAAACCGCGTCTAAAACTAGTATTCACCGCAACATTTTGTAGTACTTTGCAGTCCAGAAGAAGAAATTGAAGAAAAAGAAGAGACAATCGAAACAACAAAAGATGCATATGGATATGTCCGACTGGTTGGAGGTTCCAGATTAGAATTGCTGACCAGGAAATCATCTTCTCATTTAAATAAGTGGACCATGTCTATAATATCTTTTCTCTATTTATGCCATAAATAAATCTTAAGTTTACTTAAATTAATCTAATATATTACAACAAAATTTGTATACTCCATCCGAATTTGTTTAATTTGTGTTGATAGAATCCCTATCATTTATTCTATTTTATCAAGACACAAGTTGATCACCCTTGTTCCGGTCTCTTAATTGAAGAGTTAAAAGATAAGTAAGATGTCAAATAAACGAAAATGGAAGAATTATATGTTAAGTTTTTCTCATTACAATGACTCATTTTTAATAAATTTCCACCACTTATTTTTTTCATAAAAGAAGAAGATTGTATACAAAATTATGATTGACTTTGTGTGAGATAGATTCTTGTTCTGGAAGACGGCAGGGGTGGCATATATTCAAGTTCTTGGCTCTCAATCATATGGTTCTTGAAAGTTTTCTTCGTTTGGGTGCAAAAGTTGAATCCTAACTCTTGACAATTGGCCAGCTCAGTTTGCCCATTTTACACGTCTGCTGGCCTTATCCTATCCGGAACCCGGAACCGACATCGCCCTTCGAATTATTGCTTCGACGAGATGGTACGGAGCCCAGCCAACGTCGACAGTTCGGCCTGTTACGTATTGAAGGCCAGATTTGGTACAAAGAAGGTGGCCTGTTACGTATGAATGCGATAATAGCATTGCATGTGAGCATTGATTATTGTTAAACAACTGATTGAATGTACGTTGAGATCAATACTTATCTCAAAACATGGAGTACATGTACTGCCTAATATTTTCTTTTTCTTACACGTTGAGAAGAGAGGGTGATTTTATAATTTCCCTATTTTATTACTGTTTTAGACCGGTTTCGATTGATACTAGAGATAAATGTGTTAATTTTTTCGCGTTTAAACCTCATTTTATGCATATTAAGAATGATCATTTAGTATATTATTGCTGATCTTTTCACTTTCAAAGCTGATCTTTTATATATTAAACATAATTATTCAGTGAGACCATCTCATGAATTGTGAACTTATCTTTATTAAATTAACCATGATAATGAATATCCTTTTACTTGAGTAACTTTGGCTTTTATTTCGATATTAGGTCTTAATATGTACAACTGTTTACCCTAGGTTTTATTTTTAGAACACTTTTTTTTTCTTTGAATTATGAGATGTTGACAGTTGTCACCTTATAAAAGAGTAATATTTGCAGCAATATCTCTAGTTATGGTTCTAGATGAACCTTTCATTATCATGGTCAATTTATGAGCATCCTAATGCTAAAAGATTACTTCAAAAAAGAAAAAGAAAAATATTACTCAATTGTCCAACCATCCAAAGGCCTTCTGGAGGTCAATAGGTCGTTGGACTAAATGAGTTTTAGGTTGAAGATCAGATGGTGAGATGGATGGTCTTCATTTTAATTGATTCGTTACTTTTTTGGCTATGAGTGTGAGGGGTAAAATCTTTGAATCAAGGATGAAAATATAGTCTAGATATAGTTTACGCAACTCTGACTTTTAATTTCATGCAGCTTTAGATATATATAATTTTAGTCTACCTCATATAAACCTTCATAAAATTAAATGAAAAAAACACCAATATAATCTTTAGTCTATCTCTAAAATTAAATGAAAAAACACCAATATAATCCTTTTACTTGAGTAATTTTGGCTTTTATTTTGATATTAGGTCTTAATCCGTACAACTGTTTACCATAGGTTTTATTTTTAGAACACTTTCTGGTTATATATTGTTTTTTTTCTTTGAATTATGAGATGTTGACTGTTGTCACCTTATAAAAGAGTAATATTTGCATCAATCTCTAGTTATGGTTCTAAATGAACCTTAATTTCATTATCACGGTCAATTTATGAGCATCCTAATGCTAAAAGAAATATTAGTTATTAAAAAAAAGATTACTCGTCTCTATTGTCCAACCATTCAAAGGCCTTCTATGTTTTGGAGGTCAATAGGTAGTTGGACTAAATGAGTTTCAGGTTGAAGATCAGATGGATGGTTTTCGTTTTAATTGATTCGTTATTCTTTTTTGCCCATGAAGTGTGAGGGGTAAAATATTTGAATCAAGGATGAAAATCTAGTCTAGTCTATAGTTTACGCAACTCTAACTTTTAATTTCATGCAGCTTTAGATATATATTTTTAGTCTACCTCATGTAAACCTTCAAAAGTGCTAACATAATTAGGGGTGTTCAACGGTTGGTTAATTGGTTTACAGGTTAAACGGTTCGGTTTCTATCGGTTTATCAAATTAGAAAGAAAACCTTTTAACCAACCAATAATATTATCGGTTATATCGGTTCGGTTTATATCGGTTTCGGTTTATTTTTTCGGTTACACGGTTATAATCGGTTTACACATTTATCGATCACTTTGCAATAAATTAAAAAATGAAATACAATACAAGAGGAAAGAGAAAGTGAACAAATTCACTGTAGAGGGTAGACTACCACAAATATCAAAATGTCACCACTAAAATACTGACGATGTGGTAGAAATTTTTACAAAAGTCCATGATTTAACTACAAAAATTTATTTGTCAATTCAACTGTCATACAAAATTATCAAACATCAAATTCTTGAATCATCTAAATATTACCCAGTGGGTGTGGGCGTAGGTGCGGTGCGGCGGAGGAGCTCTCAGTCTCGGAGGTCGGCGGTGGAGGAGCACAAAATAATTGGTCGGCGTACAATTACAAAGGGAATCCGTGAATGGTTGACTGGTTGCTAATATAAAAGGGTTTAGGAATTTTGAAAGTTAAAGGGTCAAAGCTCATTATAAAAGGTTAAACTCTATGAGATTTAGAAATTCTTAATATATATATGTTAATATATAAAATATTAAACGGTTAAACGGATAAACCGTTATTAAAATTTTAAATCCATAAACCGAACCGATTAACCTGCAAATCCGTTTAACCAAACCGCTTTAAACCTATTAGCCTGTTAACCTATTAACCTATTCTCATAACGGTTCAGTTTCGGTCGGATTACGGTTTTCCGGATTTTTTGAACAGCCCTAAACATAATCCTAAGAAGTAAGACCTCAACTAATGTATTGTAAATGGGTTGCACACAAGATGACTATAACATCCTTTAAAAGGTTAGCTTAAACATTGATTAAAACATGAAAACTCTATCATTAGAGACCACAATACCTAATTGCACATGTTCAATTCTCTTATTAGAAAATCAAGATATCTCTCATATCTGGCTAGTTTAGCTTCATTTTGATTTGTATGTTTGCCTAATATGGTGGAGTGCATGTTGTTTAGTGGGCAATTTCACTTACACAAGTTACTCAAGTGCATAATCGAGCCTAATTATATTAATTTCATTTGTGTTAAGTATGAAACATATATGATTTATTCCAAACAGAGAAGTCGAGATTATTTGATAATTCAAAGAAAATCAAAAAATATATCAATATTTAGAAAAATCAAAATTAAATAATAGTTAAAATACATGGTGTGTTTTATTAATATATGACAACACCCAAAGATTATTGGGTTCGGGGAAACGATAATACTGGGTTCATCTCATATCAGCCCAGTGGAGTTCACATTACAAATAAGAGCCCAGCTCATTTTCAGGTCTAGGAAAATGAGAAACTAATTTGCTATTTAGTCACGATTCACGAACTCATCCAAACATCAGGTCCGTAGTCCGTTTAGAGAATCCGTTAACTTGCTTGTTCATGTTTAGGTACTTTTTCTATTACCATTTCGCCCCCTACTTTGAGATAATTTGGGATTTGGGATTCATAAATCATCACATTTTGAATGTAAGGGGATAGAGAATTGTATTTTTCATATTTGGGGCCAAAATTCCTAACCTAGAAGGCTAAACACGCTTTTTATCATTTGCATTATTCAATTTTGAATAAATTTGAACAAATTTGAAAACATTAATATTATTATCTAATATCATTAGATTTATCGAAACATACATCATTCAAACGTTAGAATTTTACGTGCCACTAATATACAGTCAAACTTTTTTGTTGGGTGCATGGTATGAAAAAGATTCATTGAAAATTAGCATGAAACAAATGGAGTTTTATCAGCCTTATTTAATATTACTTAAAAGCAGTTAGCAACGGTTGTAAAAGTGTTCATTTAGTACTATAACATGTAACACATGATACCAAGTTACAACACTTTATACCTATTATTTGTATTAGATCTAAGCAATTTCTCCATGCAGGTCCATTTTTCTCTTGCAGGTCCGTATTTTTACCATAATACCCCTAATATTGTTAAGGCAAAAAATGGGCTTGATATTTTGAGGGTCAACAATTTAAATAGGTTTTCTAGTTAATAAAACTAAAATATTTTGATATAGAACTAATTTTCACGTCATCTGTTATAATATTGTGTCATGGTTAGATATAAATATAGATCATGTACAATTTACAAAGTTATTAAATAGACATCAAGGTAAAGTAAAGAATTAAATTGCAAACACTGATGGGAAAATGGCCATAACTATCCTTCCCTAATTGCTTGAATCTATGAGGAGCAATAGTAGCAAAAATATGGCAGCGGAAATAAACAAAGAACCAGGGTTTAGAGGGAACCTTAACCTTGTCCAACAAGGATTCTGAGAAACGGCCGATCTCCACCATATTTTGGGCGCCGATCACCGTGGAATCATCACAAGCAACATCACCAGCAATCGCAACACCATCAGCAACTCTACCAGCAATGGCGAACAACATCTCTGCTATGATCGCGGGGCTTTCTCTCCGAGTCGACGAAAGACAGTAGCCACGCGCGAGAAATCCCTTGCAGCACGACGTGGTTCGATGCTTGCCGGGAAGATCCTCAGGAACAAGATCTACCCCTTCGAACGCATCGCAGCTCTTCACGGCAAAGTTGAATGCAGCCCCTTAAGAGAGAACCAATTTCTCTGCTTCTTCTCCAGATCTGTTGATAAGGAAAGAGTTCTCGAAAGAGAACCCTGGACATTCGATCGCGAAGAGCTCAATTTGGTTGTCCTCACGGAGCCGAAGGAAGGCACGACCAGTGACAACTTGGACTTTACGAAGACCCCTTTCTGGATCCATATCAAGGGTGTCCCGTTCATCGATTAGACTCTGGAAAATGCCATGATCATCGGTAATGATATCGGTGAGATTCTGGAATTTGAGATGGATAAATATGGTCAATCGATGGGAGAGTTCATGAGAATTAGGGTTTTGCTAGATATAACAAAACCCCTGAAAAGAGTTCAAGCAATCGGGAGGCTGGAGACCCTAGTCAACTACGAGAAGCTTCCGAAGTTCTGCGGTTCTGCGGGGTGATCGGACACGGCCCCTCCGATTGTGCAGACAGGTTGTGCCGAGCAAGGCATGAACGGGAGCATGTCCATTATCCAGATTGGCTGAGGGTAAATCCGAATGGATCCCCATTCGGGAAACCCCAGAGAATGCCGAAGGCCACCACACCACCGGTGGAGAAGGAGAGAACGCCGGCAACCTTGACCCTGGCGGCAATCGGACAGGATAGTCGCGGATATGGAGCGCAAGGTGAGGGCCGTGGATATGGAGCGCAGGTTGAAGGCCGCATGGAAGTGACTACCTAGGCAAACCCGAACTAGAAGGGGGACCCTAGGGGAGGAACCCGAGAAGAACATCCCGAGGTGGTGATTGGAAATCCAATGGTCAGGGATCTACTGAAGAAACCGGGGCCTGCTCGTATGGTGGAAATCATTCCCGACCCTGATTGGTGGCTGAAAAAGAGCCACAATGATGATAGAGTTTTTAGCATGACGCGCATAGAAGAGAATAGCCCGATCACCGGGACTGTCCTATCGCTAAAGACCGTGGCAGCAAGCAGTGAGGAGGAAGATGGCGGGAAGGACACGATCATAGTGCTCGTCGATAGCCTGAACCGTGTAGATCATGACACATCAATGTGGGAAGAAACCCTCGGTGGAGAAGTGGAGCCTCTAAGCCAGGAAAGCTCGGATGGACAAGTCACATTCATGACCTTCACAGCTAAAGCGGTTGTAGTGACGCCGCCTCGGACTAGGGCCAGAATCCCTACCAAACCACTGAGCCCGTTTCTGGTTGACGCCCAAGTCCTCCCGGACACACCTGCTAGGAAGCTTGAGGCGTTGGAGTCGAAAGATGAAGGTGCGCGGCCGCGGGGCTAGCGTTGGACGAGGTGGAATGCGAGGACTCGAGGGCGAGGCAGGGGCCGTGGACGTGCATCAACAGCTATAATGGACAATTCGGTGGGAGCGAAGCGAAAGCTTACATTGGAGGCCATCCCCGAAGATGAGAACCCACCCAGCCAAAAGAAACTGAGGCATGATGATGAAATCGACCATGGAGTGGAGACTGCTGAAGCTCAGGCGGAGACTGGCGATGAAGCCCAGTCCCGCCAAGATATATGAGTCGACGCAACTGGAACCATCTGGGAGGCTTAACTCTATGGAACGATACCCAGATGGTTCAAATGAGGCGCATTAATATGCGCTTTAGTTTGTTATTTTTATTTTTTTGGACTATTATTTCAGTTTTTTATTTATTTACTACAAATAAACGGCGAGGATCTACAGCTCGTTGAAGTAGGAACCGATGCCCGAGGACCCCCCCCCCCCCCCCCCCCCCAGGCATCTCATGGGAGCAAGAAGATGAGGATCACCACTGGAAGCCCTTCGCTGTAAGGAAAGTTTGTCCAGTGACAATGCCACTGGTGAAATCATCGGAGGGATTAATACTTTTATGAGACCATGTTGGTCGCATTGGACTTTACTATGTAATTCAGCTCAATCCCTAGTATAGCTCACAGAGTCTAGCCCCCTAATTGAGGGAGTTTTACCTGCCCATGATCAATCGCAACTGAACGATTTCCAGTAATTTCTGAAAAGGAATAAACATTTTTACCTTCAAAAAAAACAAACAAAGAACCAAGCACAAGACAAGCATATACGTGGAAATCCGCTCCAATGCGAAGGGTAAAAACCATGGAGTCAATCGACCACCTCATTAACTTCATCAATCAAACAAGAGTGTCATAAGACCCTCAACAACTAGCTAATAGTTGCCCAAATTGCTCCCAATAACAATAGGATCACAAACCACTATAACAATGAAGATAAAACAACAATAGGAGAAAAAATCACCAAATCTGTCCAGATACTTCCCGGGGACGAACGAGCCCCTTCCAGAGATCCAAATCCCTTCGTCAGAATCTGCCCACATGACCTTACAACACTCTGCCAACACTCTGTCAATCGACCCACCTCATTAACTTCATCAATCAAACAAGAGTGTTATAAGACCCTCAACAATTAGCTAATAATTGCCCAAGTTGCTCCCAATAACGATAGGATCACAAACCAATATAACAATGAAGATAAAACAACAATAAGAGAAGAAATCACCAAATCTGCCCGGATACTTCTCGAGCCCCTTCCAAAGATCCAAATCCCTTTGTCAGAATCTGCCCACATGACCTTACAACACTGCCAAAATTTCAACAAATCCCAACAGACGGATTGAGAGAACGGACTGATCTACCGGAGCTGACCTGAAAAAAGGGAATCATCTTTTCTCCCAATTTGACACTCTTCTTCTCTCCTACTTGTTAACTATTTGGTTCCAAAAATTTGAGCCTATAAATTGCAGCCATGCTCTCAAGTAAAATGACCGGCACGCCCTCATTAGTTAGGGCCAAAGTCCACAAACATTTAGGTACCCTTTCCACACATAGGACGAAATAACCAAACAAAAACATTACTGCGAACGGACGTTTCTCTACTAGGAAATGTATGGCAAAAGAACAATTTTGAAGTTGTTAAATGCTACTATTGCAATCAATAATTTCAAGTATGTTGACGAAAAAATTATAATAATATCAAGTATATATCAACCCAACACATGGTGTGCATGAAACACAACAAAAAAAAATGTACTACACACCCTTCGTTCCAACCTCATATTCCCACATCATTTGCCTACTTATGCATCCATGATCTTACCACTGTCGCAAACTCCACAGAGCACCACAAGCTAGAGCAATGGAAATCCTCGTCAACATTTTAGCTCTAGCCCTAGTCTCCATACTCATTCTCTCCGGCTACGCTAACCGCCGCCGCGGAAAGATTAATGCACCAGAACCGCCGGGTTCATGGCCCTTCATCGGCCATCTCCGCCTCCTGAGCGTCAAAATCCCGGCGGCTCGAATCCTCGGCGCCATGGCTGATGATCACGGCCCCGTTTTCTCCCTCAGGCTCGGCTCCCGCCGAGCCGTGGTGGTGAGCAGCTGGGAAGCTGTCAAACAATGCTTCAGCGGCGCCAACGATAGGAACTTCGCTTCCCGGCCGAGCCTAGCCGTGGGGAAATTCATGGGCCAAAACGACGCCATGTTTTCCCTGGCTCCTTACGGGCCGTACTGGCGCGACGTTCGGAAAATGGTGACTTTGGAGCTGCTCACTAGCCACCGCCTTGAGATGATGAAGGCGGTTAGAGCCTCGGAGTACAACGTTTGGATGAGGGATTTGTACTTGAGTTGCACGAAACCTCGGACAAATGTTGTGCTGGGTCGCTGGATTGAGCTGCTGACGTTCAACCTCATTATCAGGACGCTGGCCGGAAAGCGGTTTTCGACCGGCGGAGGCGGTGGAAATGACCGGGAAGATGTCCGTTTGATGGAGGCCATCAAGAAGGCCTTGTATTTGAGTGGTGTTTTTGTTTACTCTGATGTCATTCCGTTCATTCAGTGGCTTGATATTGGAGGCCATATCAAAACCATGAAGCAAGCAGGTAAATATTTCTATTGCAATATTATATTGAACTTTATTTGGTGTAATTAAAAGTTGATATTTTTTTGAGTTTTGATGAAAATCATAGGAAAAGATCTTGATGAAGTTTTGGGTGAGTGGCTGGAGGAGCATAGTCAAAACGAAACCACCAAAAGAGAGGTTGATTTCATGGATGTAATGCTATCAATGATCCCTGAAAACAATGTAATTTCTGGTCACACACGCAATGACATCATCAAATCAACCACATCGGTAAAGACTTATTATTATTTTCATACATCAATATGCTTTGTAGAAATTAGATATTTCACAAACTCTATATGTGTAAATGTAATGGCTTTTTACTCTCTAGAAAAGACTTTTTACTTGCTTTTATTCAAAGCATTTTTGTGTTTGGCAAACTGCTAAAAAATATCTTTTTTGTAAAAGGAGAAACTATTTTTAGGACAATATTACATTATTTTTAGCAGAAACAATATTGATCACATTATCTTCTAAAAAAATTACTTTTCATCTAGATGTGCTAATAAACATTGTTCTATCAAACAGAGCCAATGAAACCAAAGAATTATGATTACATTGCTATAATATTGTTTTGCTTCTTGAACATAACGAATAAAGCTAGAATGTAGCCATATCAGATTTCATGAAACAAACCACTTATTTCAGTATTGACTATTGAGAATATTAGGTTATTGGTTATGGTTTGATATTCCTCTAAACTTGGTCGTTTTTTCCCAGGTACTTATTCTCACGGGTTCAGAGAGCACATCGGAAACCATAATCTGGGCAATCTCTTTACTTCTCAACAATCCCAAAACCTTAAAACAAGCCCAGGAAGAACTGGACACCAAGATCGGCAAGAACAGATGGGTGGAAGAATCCGACATCAAAACCTTAAACTACTTACAATCAATCGTCAAAGAAACACTCCGTTTGTACCCGCCGGGCCCCTTATCCGGCCCCCGGGAAGCCACCGAAGACTGCTACATCGGCGACGTCTTCGTCCCAAAGGGGACCCGCTTGATCGTCAACCTCTGGAAACTGCACCGGGATCCGAGAATCTGGTCGGAGGATGCGCCGGAGTTCAAGCCGGAGAGATTCTTGGACGCGCATGCCGACGTCAGCGTGAAGGGGCAGAGCTTCGAGTACGTTCCGTTCAGCTCCGGCCGGCGAATGTGCCCGGCGGTGAACTATGGGCTGCAGGTTGTTCAGCTGACGCTTGGCCGGATCTTGCAGGGGTTTGAAATGGAGACTCCGGCGGGGATTCCGGTGGACATGGAGGAGGGGCTGGGAATTGCTTTGCCTAAGGTGAAACCGCTCGAGGTTGTTATGCGTCCGAGGCTTTCCGATGAACTCTATCTCAAACTCTAATCATCAAGGATTCTTTAGGAGGAAACAAATTGAAGATATATTTGGAATGTTTTAATTTATGCTATAAATTGAAATGGCAGAGGCTCTACTCTATTACCCTGTCTTCATATTATTCACTGTAATGTGTGTTTGTTGTTCAAATTCCAAGAAAACAAATTTCTATTGAGAACTTCTTCTGTGAGAGACCAGTTTCAATTGAGACTAGTTAGGAACAAATGTTATTCTTCTCACTTTCAAGTTCGACTTTGTTCGATGTATTATTGCTGATTTTCTCACTTTTATGTATGATTTTCTTATTTTCAAGAGATCTAAGCAAAGATCGGTCTTTTACCTATTAAGCATGATTGCTCAAGCCATCTATTACCTATTAAACATAATTATTCACTAAAACCAATGAGACCTGTCTCATTTGAGAAATTGTCTTTTGGTTTAGTTCTCCAATTTTGGAAGTTAGTATGTTTTCTAATTTGCAATCATAGACAGGAAATCAAAGAACAAAAAGTCTAAGTACAAACTTACTTCAAAAATCTCCATATTAAATCTCTTGATCTCAATTCTTAGAGGAAAAAACAACTAAATATCATTCGTCAAACTTTTGGTATATATTCTAAGCCCAAACAGCCATGAGAGACATTCCACCTGCGCCCAAAAGCACAGCAACGTAGGATTGCAGCTGCAGTTTGATGTTGCCTTGTAACTTGGGACCCAAAAAATCAGCTGCAAGTAAATCCACCAAAGCCATATAGATCAAAAGGCCAGCTGATGAAGCATTCAGCAACCCTGTAGTGATCAAAGCCGTAGGACTGTTTTCCTTATACGTGCTCGATAGAGCTAGCCCGACCGCGATCCCGAAAGGAGTCGTTACAGAGAAGAAGAATGCCATAACCCATTTCTTCACTAAACCATAGTCAGCCTACATGAAATGGAATTAAGACATTAACCGACTAAAATAGAAAGTGTGACTAACTAAGAACAGACTAAAATAGAAAGTGTGACGGTAATTTATAATGATTATTACCTGAAGAATGCAGCCACCAAGTCCCATGCCCTCAAACATTTGATGGAAACACAGGGCAGCCACTAAGCCTTTTATGGTGCAAGTATTATTTGAAGCTCCAAGGGAGAGTCCAATCACCACTGAATGAACAATAATTCCTAGCTCTAAAACCTGCAAATTATACAGAAATATCATCAAACGAACTTGCTTTAATTAGACCGACTCACAAGAGACTACACAAAAGTTTATGAAATGAAAAACTCACCATGGCAACAACTCGATATCGCAAAAGCTGAGAGCCTACTGCATCACTCTTCTTGATAGATTGGCCATGATGATGGGAATGCGGATTTCCAGATTCCACGTGAGAAACACGTGGATTCTCCTGATCCCCATTCCCATCATTAACCACAGTACTATTGTTCTTAGTGTAGAAGCTAGTGGCCAGCGAGTCCACCACGAGTGTCAAAATCGCCGAAAGCATGGCGAGAAACCCCGAAAACGGAAACTTGTGCCACGGCTGGTCATTCAGGCATTCCGACGACAACATCTCGAACGAATCGGGAAGAACGTGCATAAACCCCGTCGCCAGAATGATCCCGGACGCGAAGGACTTCACGATCACGAACAGGTTCCGGTCGGGGCTCAGCGCCGGAATCGACCGGGTGACGAGCGGTGACCCGACGCCGATCATGCTGGTGATGAGGATCGAGAAAAAGGCGATGATTTTCAGCGGAAATGCCTTCTTCTTGTTATTACATGAATCCTCTGCCTCGGCCTTGCATCCCGGCGACACCGAGAGCACCTGTGGGGCGGAGAATGCGAGGATGACGATGATGATGCAGATGAACCTCATGGTAAGAACTGAGGTAGACATCATTTGATGCGTGATGATCGATGTCTTAAACCCTATGCTCTTCTCTGTACTTATATGCAAGATTTAGAGTATCTTTAGGATTACAGTTTCAAGTTTGAATATCGTAGATTGTGATACAAATTCCTTCGATTATGAATAGGATTTACAGTATCTTCTATTTTGATGCGTTTTGGTGGAGGGGTTAGAGAGGTGAAAGTGTGCAGCATTTTTGCGGCGTATGACTGTGTGTGATAGAGTGTGCGATTTAGTCTATGGTTTGTGCCAGGCGTGTGCTTATTTATTTGCACGTGTGTGAGGTAAATAATTTTTTGCTGGAAAAACGTGCGTGTGGGTAACTAAACGCATTTACACAAATGTCTAAGAATGTGACGTTGGCAAATAATTTCCAAATCAGCAAATCCCACAAATCTTATAAATCTTTTTCTTTTAAGGAACAAATCCAATAGATCTTGATTGGAGTACAAAAAATTCCCTCATTTTTCTCAATTTTGGTGAATCTTTTCAAAATTTTAGAAGATTAAATTGTTCCACAGTCTACAATTTTTTGGAACCAATTAAAAAGTTGATTAACCGATTCTTATTGTAACATTTTCAAATGTATTTTCAGTTATATACATTTTTTTTTAAAAAAATTACCCGCTCAATATTCACAAGATAAATTTGACCATTCTTACTTATTTGATCAACAGCCAAATTGTATGGAATGAGTTTTTATAATTGTATCATGATATTTCTCGAATTTCATAAACTTAATACCAATTCATTACTTATTTATCTTACTTTGCAAGCTCGGGCCGGCGCGGGTTTTATCGGTAAATTGAAATGTTAATGTGCAGGTTAATGGTCAAGTCAATTTAATAAAAAATAATAAAATTACTTTTAATAAACCTTCTTAATTCTTATGATGGTTTTTTTTTGCCATTTTTTTCCTAACTAACCACATGTACTCTAACCACAACTCAAAGATCCAATTAGAACTTAATGGATGCAAGTGCCCTAAGTGTTGTGCAAAGGTCAAAACTCAACACATATTTAAATGAAGAACCAAACGATTGGGCGGTTTTCTACAACATGGATTTAAAAATGGAGAACGAAACTCACACTCCAAGCTGGAATTTCCTCGCAACTTACACTCGAATCTTTCTTCATTCACTCTCATGCTAGTTCAAGTTGAACTATTAATCAAACAATGTTATTCGTCAATCTAATAGATCAGTTCAATTCCATTGAGTCTAAAGACAATGGATCTTCTCATCAATCTGGTCTTAGCCGCATCTGTTTTTACTGCAATTTTGTTACTTTCCAACCGATGGAAATGGAAACCGCCGACTCAGATTCCACCCAAACAAGCCCCGGAAGCGGCCGGCGGCTGGCCGGTGATAGGCCATCTTCTCCAACTCAGCAGCCACGCTACATTGTTCCGGAGCTTATCTGCCATGGCGGACAAATACGGGTCAATCTTCAGGATCCGAATCGGAACCCGCAAATACATCGTGGTTAGCGACTGGGAATCCGTCAAAGAATGCTTCACCACCAACGACAAAGTTTTCGCATCCCGGCCGGAATCAAACGCCGCAGTATACCTCGGATACAACTACGCCGGTTTCGGTAATGCTCCGTACGGACCGTACTGGCGGGAGATTCGAAAGATCGTCGTCGTCGAAGTCCTCTCCAGCCGGCGGCTTGAATCGCTCCGGCATCTCAGAGCATCCGAGATCGGAATCAGCATCGGAGAGCTGTTTTCCCTGTGCGCTTCCGGCCGAGAATCGCCGGTGAAAGTGGTGATGAGCGAGTGGTTTGAGCAGCTGACTTTGAACATAATTGTGAGAACGATCGCCGGGAAAAGGTACGCCGACACGGAGGCGGCGGCGAAGGTCGGCGGCGCTCTGTATTTCAGCAAGCTCATTAAGGATTTCATGAGCGTGTCGGGGCAGTACGGCTTGTCGGATATAGCTCCCGTGGCGTTCCTGCGGTGGGTGGATAACGTTGTGGGCCATGTCAAATCCATGAAACGAATTGCCAAAGAGCTTGATTGTGTTACGCAGGTTTGGATCGACGAACATAGCCGGAGACGGTCGGCGGGCGGCGGCGGAGGTGGTGGACGTGGGGAAGACCAAGACTTCATAGACGTGATGCTCACAGCAATTGAAGATGACTTTGTATTTGGCCATTCCAGGGACACCGTCATCAAAGCTACAATACAGGTGATGAACACTATTTACTTCTTAATTTTCTCCATTTAAATAAAATCACTTAATCTTGTTTCAAATGAATCAAATTAAAGATATATTTAATTCTCCTAAATTTGAATGATTATCTTAAGTTCTATACAATGGTTTTCTTTGAATTGACTTGACTTGCAAATTTGGATGATATATTTAGTTTTCTTTTTTGTAGTATTGATTGGACTTGCAAATTTATTTGAAATTAATGCTCATGAGTCAAGACTATGTTTTCTCGCAGCAGACTCTTATCTTAGCAGGATCTGACACAACATCTGTTCTTTTGACATGGATCTTATGTTTGCTGCTAAACAACAAGGACGCCATGCAAAAAGCCCATGAAGAAATAGACAACAATGTCGGCAGAGAAAGGTGGGTGCAAGAATCCGACGTACATAATCTAGTGTACCTCCAAGCCATCGTTAAAGAAGCTCTGCGGTTATATCCATCAGCGCCACTGTCACTTCCGCACTTAGCTACACAAGACACAGAGTTAGGTGGTTTCCAAGTACCAAAAGGAACAGGCTTGCTGGTAAACCTGTGGAAGCTCCACCGTGACCCGAGGATTTGGTCGGAGCCCGATGAGTTTTTGCCGGAGAGATTTCTTACCGGACACTCGGAGGTTGATTTCTCGTTCATCCCTTTTGGGTCCGGTCGGCGAGCTTGTCCAGGTGCGGCGTTTGCGATGCAAGCGACGCATTTAACACTTGGAAGGTTGATACAAGGGTTTCATTTTGGGACTCCGGCAGATATTCCGGTAGATTTAGAGGAGGGAGGAGGACTTACCTTGCCCAAGGCTAGTCCATTGGAGGTGTTGGTGACACCTCGTTTGGCTGATGCGTTATACCTTGGATAGTTACGCTTAGAAGAAAACACGTCTTCTATAATAAATAAAAATACGCCCATTAGGACCTATTGAAGATGTATAGCTGCTAGGATAAATTAGAGTTTATAATGTAAACCATAAAATAATGCAGATTACTTGTTTATTTTGAGTCCATTTTTTTAAATGACGTGTTAATTGTTAGTATTCTAATCATAAAATAGTATTTATTTTATTACCCCGATTTTTGTTTTTAGAAAACCCTATGTAATCTCACAAACCGATAGTATTTCAAAACATATATCTTCTGGAATTTTAGCATATTGTAAAATGAAGATGACCAATTCAATAAACTAAACTAAATTAAACTCTATTGGACTGAATTATATCAAATTTGACTTATTAAATTTGAAATTAAACTGAATTTAAATAAATTATAATAATAAACACACTGACTTAATTAAATTGTACTTGACTATAACCGTGGCAAAGGGGCCATCACAGGCCTCTCTTTGAAATGCTGAATCTGGACTTCACTATTTGCTAATAGTTGTCCTCGCTTGCTCAAGCTACTGCTGTCAATTCTGACATGAACGCGAGAAACACGACATGACCGATTCAACTCGATCTGACACGTAATCCGATTGTAACTCAAAAATTGTTAGGTTGAACCCGACCCGACCTCAACTCAAAAATTAATTTTAACCCGAACCCGATCTAATATGGACCCGAAGATGACCCGAACCTGATATAAAACGAACCCGAAGATGATCTGAAACCGACCTAACACGAATTTTGTTTTCACATGACTTTAATTTTGTTTTGGGTCACTAAATTTTTTAGTTCGACACTTCCCATTTTCTTGGAGGGACCTAAGTGAAAAAAGTAAAAATTTTGTAGAAACGCCAAAATTTAAATCCGCTTGAAAGGATTTATAACAAACATCTTCGCAACTAAGATTAAACTTTTCACATCATTAAAATTTGCATCTATAGAATACATTCTATAGACGAGGTATCAATACTAACATGTTTAACCTTTGTAAACTCAATAGTAAAATCCATCAATTTGTTCTACGTCAGCTAGTTCAGCAACTCAAAAAAATATGAATTTTTTTATATGTATTACATATATGATATTAAGAGATAACATTGAGTTATAAGTTATAACACCGTAGACGTTAGTTACATAGTTAAATTTATTTCCAAAACAAGTAAGTTACTTGGAAAATTTGAAGTTACGAGATGTTTGACGTTCAATTCAAGGTGTATATATATATTTATTAAATAACTTAAATGTGAGTGTATTCAATTAGAGATTTTTTTGGTTCAATTTGAGTGAAAAACGTTTGAAAAATATTTAAATGACCACAATATCATAAATGTGATGATAATTAAAATTTTAAAAACATTGTGATTCAAGTATAAACAATTTAGTTAATACTAAAATTATCAATTGTGTTATATATTTGAATTGAACTCACTTCGATCCCGACTAACCCAACATCAAAAGTTTGTTTCTTACTTAATTCGACTCAAACTTACAAATGAGTCTAACTCAACCCGATATGACACGAGTTAATTCTTTTTGAACCCGACTCGACCTGACAAAATGGACTAACACGAATCTAACCCGACACGAACATGACCTGACACGACACGAAAATAATTTTGACTATAAATAACCCAACACATATCTACCCAAACTTATTTGACACGAACATGAAACCCGACACGTCAACCTTAATTTACACCACTAATGTAAAGCCTAGGATTGGCCATATACATATCGTACTTTATGGAAGCAAGAAAAGCTAATACAGTCTCAACGTCATCCATCATAGGTCGGTCACCAGGCTGTTTATAAACACACGCAATTCCAACAGCAAGCGCCTGACAGAGCCTCCTCTTCGGGTACCACCCAGCTTCGAGCATCGCGGGGTCAACTAGCTGCGCACATTTCTCCCTATAATTCCTTGACCCATTTTCTTGCAACTAAAATTTCACTGCTTGAGGAAAAAATCTAAAAACATTCTATTAAATTTCATTTTCTATAAATCCTACCAAACACAAAGCACGTATATATACTATAAGGATATGCTAACTTTTTTGTCAAACTTTTTCAGAGCATATTAATTTGACCCTTAATTATTTTCAAGTATTAACCGATCTAAAATTTTTATAGTTTAAAAATCGGGTACACTATAAGCCCTATTTGCTAGAGCTTTTCTATAGATCAGTTCAGTTCAATTCAATTCAGTTCAGTAAAAATGTAATTTTATGAAATTCAGTCGTACTGATTCCATTTTTTAATACATTAATTTTCATTTAAGTTCAATCCAGCAATAAATAAGCTCTAACAAACGGAGCCTAAATCTAACAATATCTATGATAGACATACCAATAAAAAAATACAGTCAAAATGAAAAAAAATTATGTGCAAATACAGGTGGTCATATATAAAATAAGTCAATAATGGTTAATTAATGCTCACCCAAGCTACTACCGGATTCTGCTGGTTCTCGATAGCTTTCCTTCCGGTGATGATTTCCAGAAGCACGACTCCAAAGCTATAAACGTCTGATTTCTGGGACACCTGTCCTGTCATTGCATACTCAGGATCGCAATAGCCGTAGGTTTTCACATGGGACCCGAAATCAGACTGCTTTGGAAAATACCCTGCATCCTGCAATATGTCCGACCAATTCAGACCGTTGGATCTGTGGAGGTAACTCAAATCCTTTGCTGCTCTTGCGGCAATCTCCATCCTCGTATTCCATTCCAGCCGTTTGTTATCTGTACAAGGTATAAAAACATTTTCATTCTTGCTAGTAATTTAAATTTCTAGCTTTAAAAACAGTTTAAACGGTAAAAAAAGTACCAATTTGTTCAAACAGTCTTTTGATTGATACAGCATAATACTGTCGAACGAAATAGGTCCTGTTGATCAGTTTCCGATGATACTTGGACAGAACACGAAATTTGGTTAAGAACTGAGTTGGAACCCTCGATAGTATATCAATCTGTAATTCTTCGGGAAGTTCAGCGAACTCTACGGAATTTAGATAATTTCTTATCTTCTTTAGTTAATTCTCTGTCAAGAATTGATTTACAAACATTTTTGCTCATTTGTATGATTTTTGAGGGTTCATACTTTTGCAGAATTTTGAGATTCTTTTATGCATTTTATGCAGAATTTTGAGGTATTCATAAATTGTACATAAATTTGGATTTGATGTTTTTTACAAAACTTAGTTCCAAAACTATATCTGGATTGACTACTAGGCTCAACCCTACGGAATTCATATAATTTCTTATCTTCTTTACTTAATTCTCCGTCGAGAATAGTTTTACAAATATTTTTACTCATTTTTACTCCTTTAATGATTTATCATTCTATATAGAAGTTGATTTAAACAGTTATATTTTTAAATTCCTCAGAGGAAATAGTAAAGTTCTTAAGTGCTGGTAATAGATCATGCAAACAATATCAAAGCAAATATCTGTCCTTGTAATATTATCAAAGTATAATGCCATACCTTAATTTTCAGCTGACTTCTTCAATTTCTGGACCTGTAGATCCAATCCTTTGCCAATTCCTTTCCCTAGCGACCTCCTGTCTAGACGGTACTTTTGAACTATTCAGGCGTTGGACTCCAGGATGCTACTTTGGTGAAATATGAAGATATACTGTGAATATTTAAACGGCTTTTATTGATAATAAGAAAAAGGTTACAGATAGTGCTTAGGTAAGATCAACACATGATCAGCACTATGACTTATACTATTCCTCCGGGGAGGATTCTACTCAAACATGAAGGCTTTATTATTTGGGATGGATGAAGGTAGTGGAGTGTGTGTGTGAATCGTGATGCCCCCAACTGAAATGGAACTCTTCCTTTTATAGACAAGGAGAGAGGGTCTTGTTCGTCATTGCTGACGTTTTCTTCCACTAACTTTTACACGGTGGAGGATGAGCTGGTGGAGCCAAGGGCATCTTTAGGTGGGATGTCACTGCTTCCATTACACTTCTGGCACATATAGTGGATGCCAGCTTTTTGTGCTTTTTCCTCCATCATTTTGCAGATAGTGGTCTTATGGGACCCGAAGGCTCCATTATTGCAAATCTTTCTCTGATAAGATAAGATTGCTTTTTCACTTTCTTCTCCGAATGGTTTGAATGAACTGGAGAAAATTAAGATCTTATCGTCTGCATGATTGACGAAAATCTTATCCTCTGAATGGAATCCGAAGATACGAGATAAGTATTTTTCAATACTCTTCTCTGCAAGTTCTGGGAGATCTGATTCTTCCAGCTTTTCTTCCATTGCTTTTGAAGAAAGGTATTGCTTTCCGCTACTGACCCCGATTTGAACCAGGTAGTGAGGCGTATATACTTGTACACCATCTTTCCACAAAGGAAGGGTACTTTGAACTTTGATGAAGATATCTTTTTCAGACTCTTTGAGCACCTTAGTTCTGTAAGACTTGATGGCTTTCTTGACCTGCTTGGGTAGCATACTGATTTCCAAGAGGTTTTTGCTGGGGTAGATTGTCCGAATCAATCCACACGTCCATGCCTCTGCTATCTGTTGAGGATTAGCATTTTCACAAAAGTTATAATAACTAATGTTGGTCTTGTCATTGGTGAAGTAATGTTCATCAACGAATTGTTGCTCTGTGGCACGCCTTGCCAGGGAATAAAGATACATAAAGTCAGAGACTCTAAGATCTGGTAATTTGCCGTCATCCACTGGATTAGGGATCTTAACCGGGAGTTTTCCAAGAGAAACTTTGGTCATTTTAGCCTGGCTCATTGCTAGCGCATAGCTGTTTGGTTTGAGAGTTGCAGCACTGGTGATGTATTCCAGAGGAGCTACATTATTATCTGTGCAGTATAAATTTGCTGCTGTTCTTGCCTCCATGAAAGTTCTGTACTTTTTATGCTTAATGCCAGAAACTCCACAGGTGGCTTTTTCCGCAATGCTCCATGTTTCATAGATGCCTGCATTGGGACCATTAAAGACAACATAGTATGCCTTTGAATTTGTATTTGGGATTTGAATTCCCTTTTCATTGGATCTCTCCAAGACTGATAATGAATCAGGTTTAATAGGGACTGGAATTCCCATATTAGGCCTTAGAATTAAATCTATCGGCTTAATCAATTTTTGTGAGGTCTGTACCTCTGTCTGAATTTTTGGTAAATTCACAACCTTCACCGGATTTGATGTGTCTTTACTCAGAGCCGGACTCTCGAGACTAGATTCAGTTTTCTTCATTGTTTCAGAAGAAGGAACAGAATTATCCTTTTGTTGTTCAGACTTAAAAAGTCTTACAAAATTGAGTTTAGCTCTGATGAGAGCAAGTTCTTGGACTAGAAGTCCTTCTTTTATCAACAACTGTTGTTCTTCATCCATAGTAAGATGAATTTTAACAATCTCAAATAGAGACTGAGGTTTTACCCTCTAATATACCCCATCCATGATGGTTATTAGCTACAGAAAACATAAGAGTGGATTAGTTGTAAAACTCTCTTGTCAAGAAATCTGCAAAGACATTCTTTGTTCCTGCAATGTGTTCAACATCAAAATCATATCGTGTTAGCCACATTTGCCATCGAACTAATCTTCCTTGTTTTCTATCACCTTTTAGGTTGATTTTCAGGAAGTATGTAAAGTTTTTGTTATCTGTCCTGACAAGGAACCTGCAAGGAGTTAGATAAATGCTAAACTTTTTTATTACCTTAATAATTGCAAGATATTCTTTTTCATTACTATGGTAATTTAATTCTGCTGCCTTGAAGCTGCCTGATGTGTAGCGACAAATTCTTTCGATATTGTTGCTATCTATAGCTTTGAGGATTCCTCCCCAGTATTCATTGGACGCATCTGTCTCAATAATGAGTTTATCCTCTAGAAGAGGATGATAAAGTTTTTCAAAACTTGTTAGATTCTTTTTTATTTTACCTACATAGGTTGTATCAGAATCTTTCCATTCCCAAGAAACTCCCTCTTTTAGTTTTACCTGTAGAGGTTTTCTTATTTCTGCGAGTTTAGGAATGTAGTCAGAAACATAAGTTAATATTCCGAGAAATCTCTGAAGTTGTTTCTTATCTTCTATCTTATTTGGGAACTTATGTATATGTTCGAGAATATGAGGTTGAGGACTATGAGTTCCTTGATTTATTTCTAATCCTAAGAAATTAATCTTTTCTTTGAAGAGTTGTGCTTTTTTCTTAGAGAGAATTATTCCTAATTCTTCACATTTCTTTAAGACCATTCCTACATGTATATAGTGTTCTGGTTCATTGTTGCTAAAGACGAGAATATCATCAACATAGACACAACAATATTTTTCAAAGGATCTAAATGCATTCTGCATATGTCTTTGAAATATGGACGGTGCTTGTTTCAAACCAAATGGTACAACATTCCATTGATAATGTCCTTGAGGACAAGTAAATGCAGTTAATAACTGTGATTCTTTATCTAGCAATACTTGCCAGAAACCTGATTTGCAGTCAAAACTACTGAAAATCTTTTTGCCCCTAATAAGACTTAAGAGTTCATCTTTATTAGGTAAATTATGGCTGTCTCCTATTGTTGCTAGATTAATGGCTTTATAGTTAACCACCATTCTTTTCTTTCCACGTCTTCTTTCTGCTTCATTTTCTACAAGGAAGGCCGGTGACATGTGTGGACTTTTACTAGGCTTGATTACCTTAAGTTCTAGTAATTCTCGAATTTGTTTACCAAATTCTTCTCTATCCTGAGGACTGTATTGCATAGGTTTAACCTTAACAATTGTCTTGGGATCTAGGAGTTTTATGCTAGCTGTCATCCATTTTTTAGACTTCTGAGGGTCAATTGGATTTTCTGAGCATACTCTTTCAAGTAGTTTTTCTATGGTTGAAAACTTTTCTTGATTTAAGACAAAAATTTTAAATTCTTTTATTTTTTGTACTATAACTCCCCCCTCTTCTAATAAATGAATTTTATTAGAAGTTATGTTAATAGGTTCAGGTTTTACGGTCTTAGACTTCTTTTTCATAGCCGCTAGATATCCTGGTATTCCTACCTTGTAGGATTTTCGTATTTTGCCAATAATAACTGGTTGATTTTTTTAAGGTAAAAATAATTCTATCTGTATATTGGACAAAAGGTCCATATAACTGACAGAAGTTATTACCAATTATAAAATCTATTCCAGATTCTTGTTGGTAAACTGTCGGTATATGAAAGATTTCTCCTGCTAGAAGAATATTTAAATCTTTACATACCTTTGTTATTGTAATGCTTGTGGCATTTGCAATTTTAACATGAATAGGTCTTGCAACGTTTTCCCAATGTTCTTCGGGAATAACATATTTTGATGCTATACAGAGGCTTGCGCCTGTATCTACATAACAGTGTAGTTCAATTTGTTTATATCCAGAAAATTTTAATTTTCCCATGATATATATTGAGTTTGGGTTTGTCTTATTAACCATTAAAGTTTGGGGTTATTTTTCTTATTATTAGAAACTTTGTGGGTGGGTGTCTAATAATTGAAATAGTGTTTATGCATACTTTTGTCCATGTTTTGAAAACATCCCCATTTGCATCTTAAATCAAATTTTTAGCCCTACTTCAAGAAAGCTCTCGTTCATATACACCTGTTGTAGCACAAAAGAATACCAGAATATAGAAACAGACTTCATAATACAACAGGTGTTTTCTTTTGTTTCCACATAATTTTGTATTATATATGAAGGTTTGTAATATATATACACATTTTCTCACTATCCAATCCAATACATGATTTTATTTAACAATGGAGAGAGTGAGACTACAGAAAAACTAAAAGCTTGTAGACGTGATAAATGTATACTATTATAGCAGTACTGCCAACCATTGTTGCGATATCACGCTGGACTGCTACTCAAGCAGTACTGCCTTATGTCATGTAATTAATGATAATCAGTGATTATTAAATATGATAAAAACTTATTTCTCTTTTTCAAAATTTATATATTAGGGATAATGAAAATAAACGATTACAAAGGTAACAATGCCCTAGCCTCTGCGGTGTTCTTGATATCCCATGGTGCTAGTTCTATATCTTTGAGTGCCACCACCAATTCAAACGAGTTTGTAAGCAAACACAATGATTAAGGATGTCCTCAACTCCATATTTTCGCATCCTCCATACGGAACAACGTCGGCAGCTATGGGTGCAGATACAAAGACAATCATCCAAACATGAGAGCCCACTTCTGTGCAGACGAGTGGGCAGAGGAATTCTATGGAACTTCTCAGAAGAGAAATTAAAAGCCCTACTAATTGTTATGCCCTACTAATTTCAGTATTTTCAAGTCGTGACTCACTTCATCATGCCCAACAAACCATGTGGTCGGTTCCTAGGACACTTAACGCCACGGAAATAAGATCCTGTCAATGGATTACAGAGTATGATGTGAGGCTCTTCCCCATTTTGCGGGTAAGCCAAAAAGCACCATGAATGTATAAGTATAGCCCTTATCTTTGAATACCGAATTGATCATTCTCTGGGCTTTTATGCCAGAATTGGTTGAATCTAACCAGCTGATATGGCTACTAGCTGGTTTTTTGATTGATATAACGGAATGTTTGCGCTGGAAATCGGGGCTATCGATCAAATCTCGATGAAATTTTGACAAACCACGAAATCTGGTAATGAATTCGATTGGTACCCTCAATAATATTTCAATCAATAAATCTTCTGGAATTTCAGCAACTTCTGATGAAGATGACCCGATTAATAAATCTTCTGAAACTTCAGCAGCCTCTGATGTAGATGACATCACATGATCAATAAATCTTTAGCAGTAACATATATAGTTTCGGGCTCTAGTCTTGCATTGATTGAGCGAAATATTATTTTTGCGAATGCTTTTTTCAAGGCTCTACATAAATATTTAAGTACATGAAGTATGTCAAAAATAATTTCATAATTTGGTACCTCTTAAGGAAATAAAATATACTCCTATATTAAAAGGAAATAATTAATCTAAATATATAGAGGATTTTATCTTTACCATATTCATTAAACTGTCTAAATTTGGTTTTAATGAAGTAAGGCACGGTTTACCTGACGATTTCTGTGTATTGGTTATGTTAAATGTATTTATATTTCTTTTCCGTTCAGTTTTATGGCCCTGTTTACCAGAGCTTATCTGTAGATCAGTTCAGTTCAGTTCAGTTCAATTCAGTTCAGTTCAATTCAGTTCAGTTCAGTTCAGTTTAGTGCAAATGTAATTGATGAAATTCAGGTTAATTCAGTTATGCTGATTCCATTTTTCAATACATCATTTTTACTTCAGTTCAGTTCAATTCAGTTCAGTTCAGTTCAGTTCAATTCAGTTCAGTTCAGTTCAGTTCAGTTCAGTTCAGTTCAGTTCAGTTCAGTTCAGTACATGGTGGAAATAAGCTCTAGCAAACAGGGCCTATATGCTTATATTTTTTCAAATCAGTTTAATTCAGTTCATTAATTTTTTATTAAATGTTACTAAAATTATAAATTACAATAATATATAATAAATTTTAAAAGTATTTCACTTTAAATATATTAAATTTAGGCAAATATAGTCTAAATCCATCACTTTAAATTGTGAAGAAATAACGTAAATCTGTTGTCTTAAAAACTTGTGAAAACAAGAATTAACGTAAATTCTTGACATCTTATCAACATCAGTAATCCGTTTAATTTTTTATTAATCTCATCTCCAGTAGATTTATCACGTGGTTCACTCCATTTAGTCAAGGGGCATACCTATTACTTAGAGTCAACCCCTTTAGCAAATGTGTGAAAAAATTCACATTAAATTTAATTTAGACAATAAAATTAGGGTGTTACTATATGGAACCCAATATTTTTCTCTTGTAACCCAAAATATAGGTGAAATGACAAAAATGCCCTCATATTTTAGTTCATGAAAAATTAGTAGGCTAAATACATGTGGCATTATAGTAATTTGAGGAAGATTTTGGGTTACAAAGAGTAAAATTATGAACTGACACCGAGGTTTTGATGAGGTGAAATGTTTGATGAAATGACAGCTATGTTTGATGAGTTGACGTCAGGATTTGATGAGGTGGTAGCAGTGGCAGAGGTATTAAGGAACCCGGGGTGCGGCAACCCAGAATTTTTTAAAAATGTTTTTTTGAAAGATTATAAATTAATTTTAGTAAATTGTGCACCCTAAAAACATGTATTTTTAATCCTTTCTCCCTTTTTCCGATTTCCGAATTGTAGTCGAAGAAGAATATCAAAGAGCAGACGGCTTGGATTTCGTTTTACTGCTCAAAAATCTTCTCTCCAGTACCGTAGTATGCATTAATTAAATCTCAAGCTAATTCTTTTGGTGCCCCTTCTCTGTTCTTTTTATATTGCGTAATAGTATGGGAGAAAAAATTCAATAATTTAGTCTCGGATGTTAGTTCTGATACGATTGTAAGTCGGTTTCAAAGTATGAAATCTCGACGAGTGACTTTTTAGTATTTTGTATTGAACTATTTAGACATTGAGTATTATGATTTCGATTGTATTAAAATATTGCTTTAAGAAAAAATTTAAGTGTGCACCCCGGTTTTGAATTCCTGGCTTCGCATCTAGGTGGTAGTGAAGTATGATGAGGTGAAAGTAGTGAAATTTTCTTTATTTGGGCTTGCCTCTTAGGAGAATTACACGTAAAATTATAATTCAAAACATTATTGTGGACTAATCCATTAAATTTATTATTATTAAAAACCATATCAATTTTCTTAATTATGATGATAAAATTAGATTTAGCATACTCAATTACCATAAGAAAGAAATGCATCAAGAAAAAATATATTTATTGCGAAGTAAGACGTCCAGATCAGCGCGAGCAATAGCCCGCCAACGTTTCCTGCTGACGTGTCGGATTATGATTCGATTAGCGTCCCATAACGAAATTAAATGCCGATGGTGTTAGCGGAGCGGTAACGTTCTACCCGGAGCGAAACACTTCTTAAGAAGTCAAAACACTTGTCGCTCTGTGTCCAAAATCCTGCATCATCCACTAATTCCTACTTTTACCGACAACCATTTTTGGACTCGTTAGCGGCGGCGGCGCACGGCGGAGATGGGTCGACGGAGGAATTCTCCGGTGAGCAAGATGTTCACGTGGGTGAGGAGCCAGTCGATGAAGGTCAAGTCATTCCTGGCAGCAACGGCTACGATTTCAGCCCTCATCGCTCTGAGGTATCTGATCAAGAATCAGGATCACTTCTTCGTTGCATCCGAGGCTGTCCACTTTCTGGGGATCATCGTACTCATATACAAGCTCACCACTCAGAAGACCTGCTCTGGTATATTCATTTTTGCCCCCTTTTTGCCCTGTCGCGTGATTTGATGTCTGAAAGTTTGATTCTTGGACCCTTTTCCGACCTGAATTGTGGGATTTTGTGCGAATTTTGTTTTGTCTATGAATGTTTGTAGGACTTTCTTTGAGGACTCAGGAGCTTACAGCTATATTCTTGGGTGTGAGATTGTGCTGCAGCTTCGTCATGGAAGGGGATATCCACACATTTCTTGATTTTGTCACCCTTGTGTCAACTCTTTGGGTGATATTCATGATGAGGGTTAAATTGAAGTCTACTTATATCTCCGAGTTGGATAATATGCCACTTTACTATGTGGTAATCAGCTCTTGCAATCTAGTACAATTTCTTGATACTTATTTGCCAATTGCCAGTGCATGCTTAAGCTAAACTGAATTCTGTATACTTTATTACTCATATCGACTGAATTGAGTTGAATAAAGCCCAAAAAGAAGGTTTCTTTGTATATGAATCGTGAATATGGTTTGAATTGTTCAGAATTCTTATCACTCTTATCAAATTTAGGAGAGTATAAGCTCCGTTTCAAAACACATTGAGAAAATGTGTTTGTAGAACCATGTATATAGATATGTGCTGTGTCTATTTAAAAAACCAAAATTCAACATTTCTCAAATACATAGTTGGAATCTGAAATTCTTTATCTGTGCTGAGCTTTACTTCTTATGTATATGAGATGAAAGACTTGATTAAGGTGTTATAGGGATTTCTAGTGTTTAACATGTTTACTACTTTATGTTTGGCAGTTGGTGCCTTGTGCAGTACTCGCTCTACTTGTACATCCAACTACTATTCATGCACGGCTGAGCAGAATTGCGTGGGCATTTGGTGTTTACTTGGAGGCTGTTTCTGTTCTGCCTCAGCTGCGGATGATCCAGAATGCTAAGGTTTTTTATTCATGATTTGGTTTACATTTCGCCCTGCTGTTTTTTAAACGCAAGAAAGTAAATTGGACTTGGTGTTGAACTTTGTCAGATGATTGAGCCTTTTACTGCACATTACGTGTTCGCCTTGGGTATTGCACGATTCTTTGGCTTTGCTCATTGGATTATCCAGGTTAGTGCAAGATTACGAAGTTCTGGATTACTCTTACCTATTTTATGCTGATGTTTAATGTACACCTTCTCTTATGTTTATTGCAACCCAATACTATAATTGAAACTATACTAGAATTACTGACAAAACTAGGATCCAATCAATTATGGTTATCTTTTCTGCTGGACTTATTATTATACTTGAATAAACAAGTAGCTTTTAAAAACTCCTGTCACCTAGTTTAGGTGAAACTACTACAACCATTTTCTGGTAGGTAAATGAAAATCAATCACATTGATTACTAACTGTGATATTTAGCTCATGCTCGAATGATTTGCATGTAAAGGTTTACGATACAAAAGGAGTGGCTCTGCTGTTAGTCACAAGGGGATACTTCTGGCGCCTATTTGTGTTCCTTGCCGAGATGGTCCAAACGTTCATATTGGCCGACTTCTGCTACTATTATGTGAAGAGGTGAGAGCCACATTGCATTCTGCTTGTTTTTGAATTAACTTGTGAAAATTTGCTAACTTATGCGTGTTTCTGTTTTGCAGCCTAATGAAGGGTCAAGTCCTGGCTAGTCTACCTGTGTAATGGAATCGTCGTGTAATGTTTTTTGAGCTTTAATTGTTCAATAGTTAGACAGTGTCTGCCATAGATGGTGATCATCGGTGTAATCCGTGTGTTTGGTTAAATATTACTCAGTGGATTTTCCGGGAGTTCTTTTCCATTCTTTTGTTGCTCTATAGGATTGAAACACAAGTAACAGAAATTTCAATAGCTAACAAAAGAATCATATTTTCCATCCATTAATTTGGCACAAAAACATCAACTCAACTATTCCTTCTTGCCACCCCTTCAAACTTGATGGATTCATATCAATGTTTTAAAGCCTTGATTCAAAATCACTCTCTACACATTCATGTCTCTTGCAGAGCATGAACGGCAGGATTCTGTAAACGCGGATCAGTGATCTGTCGGAAGGAAGGAGAAGAAGGCCAAACTCCCAAGTCCTCCATGGTGAGAGGATGGTAATGTTTACGATCAATGTCCACAGGATGGCAATCTTTACGATCAAACGACGAAAACTGTTGAAAGCACTCTTCAAGCTCTATTCTCTCCAGATCCAGAGTGTCCAGGTGATATCTAAAAATCTCACCCTTAGAGTCTGAGACAAACGGAGTCTGATCTCCCCGGAAAAAATGACAGGAACTCGAAAGGAAACTCAGGCCTAATCTCGAAAAGAGGTGCTAATACACCCCAAATATGAATCATCCATATCGAATTCACATCCAGGCTGTATAACATCTTCCAACCTTTATCATCATCATCATCATCATCATCATCATCATCATCATCACCATCATCATCATCATCATCATCAAGACCCCAAATGCTGATCATCTTTCCCCAATCATCAACATTCCAGGTAGCACACCAGAGAGAACCTCGGGGCGATAAACCATAATGATGATATGGGAAATAGTAACTACCATAACTCCAATGCTGTTGACCGGAATTTGGTCCGGGGATGAAAATGACTTCATTAACGAGATTCGCAGTGTCATCAACAGCCACGCCAAACACATGATCATTACAGGTAGGCCCTTCCAGTAGACAACGCCTCCATTAGTCATCATTCCGGCTTTGATATACATGCGATCCTCGTACAGGGTAAACGACGTTGAAAGTTTAATTTGTTTGGAGCAGGTGAGCAAGGATTGCTCCCACTTCCTCGTCCAAGAACAGAATGTCTGAATAAGCACGTGATTTTCCTGGCCATCTGATCTGGCCAGTATAACCTTAAAACCCTCTTCGCAGGATAGAATGCTAGCCACCTGTACCAGACAGCATTCCGGGACCGCCGGCGGCAATATTGAAGACGTATAAATCGCGGCGCTGCATGTCCGCCGAGAGCATGAGGGATTTGTTGGATGTGATGAAATTACCTATAGTTTTCTTATAATTTCGTCGATTGATTGTTATCCCGAGCTTACTCGCCGGCAACATTAATAGACCAGTTGATTCGTCAGATCCAGTTGATTTCAAAATTTTAGTTTGGGTAAGTTCCAGTAATACTAATTCTCAATTGAGACCTGTCTCCATTGAGACCAAATATTATATGAGACTGTTATTGATTGAATTAAGCTCACCCACCGATTTCCTTGATTGAATTTGTCGTTGGTGAAATTGACCAAGGAAATGATCAAGGAAATTTGACCGAAAGATCAAGCAAATTGAACGAAAGATCAAATTAACTGAAAAATCAAGGCAAAACAAAAATACTCAAGCACATTGATTGAAAGATCAAACAAACTGACTAAAAGATCAAGCAGAAACAGTAAATGCTCATTCCCCTACTCTTGGTCTCCACAAGGACAGGTCTCACCCAAGACTTTCTCTTCTAGTAAATATTTCAGTCATTATCACTATTATCTTATTGTTAAAAATATATAATAAATTATTAACGGGTTAAATTTATGTGAAAACTAAGGATTGAACCTGTTAAGTTGACACTAACTCGGATTTTTACATATACTAACTAAAATAAGTATTAAAAATTAAATCTTACTTAAATTTTTATGAAGAAAAATTCTCAATCGGTCTCACACAATAACACCCTAAATGATCACACTGAATAGGTAAAAGATCATGTTTGAAAGTGAGAATATCAACATTTATCCTAATCTCAAAAGAACAGTAATGTTTAATATGTAAAAGATCAGTGTTGATATATGAAAGTAAGAAGATCAACAATAATACACTAAATGACCACACTTAATACGTAAAAGGATCATGTTTGAAAGTGAGAAGATCAATATTGGTCTTAATCTCAAATGAGACGAGTCTTAAAAAAAAACTAAATACATTTTTTTTTTTTTGAAATGATAACTAAATATAGTTTAATTACTTAATTTCTTATAATTAACAACTAAGTTTTAATAATCAAACATAAAATCTTAGTTGTGTTTGGGTTCGGGTTAGGTCGGATTCGGGTTTAGGTCAGATTCGGGTTTAGGTCGGGTTCGAGTCAGAATTTATCGGGTCAAAATTATTTTTCGGGTTGAGGTCGAGTCGTGTTGGGTTGGATTCAACCAAAAATTTTTGGGAGCAAGTGTAATACTACACAGTGGACGTAGATAATACTAGTGGACTAGCAACTCTCCCCTGGATCATCCAAGTCCAACCCGACCCGCGCATGCTTTCTATAAACCGGATCCTCCACCTTGACCCGTCCCTATCAAGCAATTGGCCTCTCACGTCACATCATGACTGCAATCTGAATTCCCCACCAATCCATAAAGAAGCACCCTTTTACGTGTCGACCATTCGTCCCTCCACGTGGAGAAAGTCATCAGAGAAAGCGACGGTGCAGATTCACCAGGCGACAAGAAGATCTAATCCCACGTGTCCCCGTCCCACACAGCTCTCTGTCGAATTTTGGCGGGAGATCGCCACGTGGCGGGCGGAAAACGCACGCGAGGAGAATATTTGCAGTCCGGGATTAAATTTTGCGGATAAGGAGTCAAAGGAGAAAGACCGCTAAATCTGGATTAGTGGGTTAACCGTACTTAACGCTTTTAATTAAAAGTGTTAATTTAAAAAGGACGCATCATTTGCTTATCCTCATCGTACGTGTCAGCCGACTCTCTCTCCGCCTTCCACGTGTCACGCACTCACACACTGAAACCGCCCCCCCTCTCAACCCCCCTATATCCCTCTCTCCTCTGAGCTGGCTCTCAAACAAAACTCTGAATTCAAGATATCGTTTTTCTGAAGCTTCTAGTTTCCTTCTTGGATAATCTTGTCTGAGGAATCGGACGAAATGTTGGAGTTTTCTCGAAATGGTGCGGCGGAGAGTGACGATGAAGCTGAGCTGAGTTTGGAATTGGAGCTTTCCATCGGAGGAAGCTATGGGAAATGCGAGAAACAGAGGCCGGAAAATGAAAGGGCGGCGGAGCAAGTGGAGGGGGAGATTCCCGGTGCGGCGGATCTCTGCCGGAGGCGGGAGATTCAGGCAATGCGGAGGCTGGAGGCGAGGCGGAAGAGGGATGAGAAAATGCGGAGGCTTGAGGAGCAGCAGTTTGAGGAAAGGGCTCGATGCCGGAAAATGAGAGAGGAGGAAGCGTTTCTTGAAGATAATTCCTGCCGGAGAAAGGAGTCGGCGGCTAAGATTACTCATTCTGTGAACAATGGCAATAATGTTCATTTGGCAAGTTATAGGCCCTATGTTCATAATAATGGGGGAGTGGATCATTATGTTGCGCATAATTCAGGGTGTGGTTTTGTTAATTCCGGCAACCTTGGTCGGAATAATGCTGTCGGCGGCAACGGGTCTATAGAGAGGAGTTCTTCAGCAATTTCAGATTACAGAAGCACATCCGGCAGAGGTACAAAAATTTGTTAGTTCAAGAAATTAGAATCATTATATGTTTATTGCTCTTCTAATTCAAATGTTTTGCTGTTCTAATTATTCAATCATTAACATGCACTTTTCTTCCTTTATTTACCACCATGCATTTGTGAGATCCTGTTGAGAAAAGAAGGGGATAATGAATATAATGACTATTGCTTTAGAGTTACTCAGATTACATCTTAGGAGGTGCAAAACATTTGTTCTTTCTGCGGCCTAATACAGATGTCAGATGATCTAGACATCTTACATCTCTTACATTTCGATAAAGCTGTGTTTTTGTCTATTTGGTTCTTTGTTGATGAAGTCTAGGTGATTAATATGGTTCTGCACTGTTTCAGGTGGAAGCACTAGTGACACCGGAAGCCATTCCAGTTGCATGCAAGCAACCGAAAGACAGAAGAGCGTTGCGCCAAATAACGCCACTTCGAATCAACCTGAAGCAAGGCCAGCAATGCACGTCCCCAAGAACATGACCATATCGAAAGAGTCACATTGTGGAATGGATAGCATGCCAGCAAGCTCAAAACCTGATGCATCAACCTCTAAGCCTGAGAATCCAGCTCCCGGTCCTCTGGTGCAGCAAAGGATGGACAGACCTCCAAATGTCAGTGGGATGCCATTGCCGCCAGCGGTTACACAAATGCCATGTGTCACCGCCACGGGGAATGGTGCAAACGGGAAAACCGTAACTGGTTTTCTATACAGGTACACGAACGCTGCAGAGGTGAGGATCATCTGCGTCTGCCATGGGAGTTCTTTCTCTCCGGCTGAATTTGTGGAGCACGCCGGAGGGACGGATATAAGTAATCCTCTCCGACACATAACCGTTGTTCCTTCCGCTCTAGGGTAACTACTAGTCTAACCGCTTTCCTTTTTTCTTGTTAAATCTGCTTCAAACGGGTTAAGTAGAAAAGTAAGCAAGCAAATGTGAATACTGTATCTTATGTAGGAACAATTATCTCTGCAATTGAATTGATCTCATCAAAAATCATGTTTTGTGTGTTTACTTTGTAAGGAAGCAGACCTTGAAAGAATAGTAACATTTCCTCACCACAATTCACAAAAAATTAAACTGAACAAAAATTAAGAGATTCTCCAACAAATTTCAATAGAACAAGAATGCCATAGAATAATCTTTGTTACCCAAAAGAGTGCCTAATGTAACACCAACCAACCAACTCCCCTGGACTTGACTAGCTCTTCCGAATACAAGAACATCCAAAAACCAAAACGACATGGACCCTAAAGGCATAATCGGATAACGGATAACGGATAACGCATCTGTTACACGATCAAAATTACAGATCATTTGCCTACTTATCCAGCTATACTAGCCTGCTACTGGGGAAAAATGATATACTAGCAAGGATCGCAAGCAATTCCCAAAGTAAATCTTCACCAGCCAAGAAATAAAACCGCCCAATTGTACTACCTAGTTCACTTGTTTCTTGAAACTGCCAAAAAAATTTAAACTGCCTGATAATCCCTCCACCACCGACTCCTAACCTATGCAAGTTGTTCATGCGGTTGCAGAAACGCGCGGTGTAGTATTCCTTGCCATTCCATTTGCAACCCCACCATTGCGGTTCACGCGCCCATTATCGCTATCAGACCTCTGGTATCCATCATGGCTTGATGAGGTTCCTCGATTCCCTCCTCTGGTGGTGTACTCGTTCCGGCTGCTGTAATCGCCTCGACCGTAGCCCCCCCTACCACCACCATAGCTTCCACGTCCTCCTCTGACCACTTCATTTCTGTATCCAGAGCCCCTTCCCGGTTGAAACCTTCCCCTGTTGCTTCCTAAAAAAGAGGAAAACCAAAACTTGTTATTAACCATAGAGAGAGACAACAATGTTATTAACAAGAACACACAACAGAGCGACTGACAGAATTCATAATTTGTTTTTCTACTTGTAGAGTCTAAACCAGTACATAAGCACACCCATCATAACCCACCTTTAGAATTTGTAGACTTCTTCTCCTCAACGATAACATGACGCCCACCAAGTAGAACAGGAGAAGCCTGAAAAGGCAAAGGTCAATAAAGTTGAAAGAACAAGTAACACCCATGTAAAAGAAACAAACTCCACTTATCAGACAAATACAGGAAACACGGAGAGTAAGATAACTCCTTCCTCTCACAAAAAATTGTACGATACCAATGAGTCATTGAGAAAGAACAAGATTATTTACAAGCAGTGGATGAGATAGGCCAAACATTTATCAAAAAAAGCCATTGACATCATAGCCATTCAGAGAAATATACCAGCATACTCAAGGTGAAAAGATTTTATGTTAACCCGTGAAGTTCATGAGGAGCAGAACTTTTAAGTATGAAAGCAACAAAATCAAAAGCATGTTAATATGAGGACACATGAGGATGGCATACAGTGGAAGAAAAGAAACAGCAGTCTATGTGTGGAACAGAACTATAGAAGTTCATGCAAAGTTCAATTTTAGACGGCTTCATGATTCAATAAAGAAACAGAAACTTAAGGCAAAATTTAAGCAAAAACTCAATGAAATAAAAAGCTCTAAACAAAACCATGACAATTGAAGTACCTACCTCAAGTGCTTTCTCAACAGCAGTTGGCACTTCAAATTCCACAAAGCCAAAACAGAAACCTGTTGGCTGCAAAAGCAGAAACACAACTCATAAGGCACAAATTCACATGTTTTAAGCAAAATGTAACAAAGAGTATGCTTACCTTATTACTTCTCACTTGGATGCCATTATTCTTAATGGGTCCGAACCTCTTGAACTCATTCTCAAGCATTAATACACTAGCATTCGATGGTAAGCCCTTAACGTAAATTGAATAGCCTTCAGCTGCCACCAATCAGAAAAGGGCATACATAAATAACCAATATATAATCAAACAAAAACATGAATTATCAAATAAATCAAAGACAAAAGTGAGATACCTTCTCCCTCGTGATGATTCCCATTGTCAACAAAATTGGAGCGAGGAACAACTCCATTAGATTCAGATTCTTGATGAGCGTTCACTTGATCAATAATCTTCGGCACTAATTTCCTAGCCGAAGGCGGAGGAGGTGAAAAAGTTGCAGCACTTTCGCTGAGATGCATTACCTAAACAAAATCACCAACATTTAATTGCCTTGAACTCGATGAAAGTTACAATTTAAACAAATCCTGTAAATACTCACAATTGAGGCATAAGACTTCTTTGGAAGATCTTCAGCTTTGGTGTTAGATTCAACCACAGCTTGTGACTCATCCTGAACTTCATCCACTACCTCAGCCACTGGCACCTCCTCTTCTGCAATTGGGACATCCACATCCACGTCCACATCCACATTCTCCTCTGGTGGATTGTAAACTTCCCCACCATTAACTTCCTCGGCCGAAGGAGTGCTAATCTCTGGAATGATATTTTCCTGCATGAGAGGTGGGGTAAGATCTGCAACAAGATAAACAGTTCAATTTAGACCCAGTCATCACCACTAAAGCAAGAGAAACAGAACAATGGAACTTTTCCATACCAAGTTCAGGGGCTTCAGGAGCCACAATCTCCTTTGCTATGACACTAGCAATTCCATTCTGCTGGTCACCGTTTTGTATATAGCGAAAGACATCATTCAAGACAAAATAACCCCTGTCCTGAGGAGCAAGGAAAAATGTCTGGGAAAAATCTCGGATCTTATTGTCTTTCCCAGTCAAATAGCCAGTCACGAATACCAGCACCCCACCACTGTGAGATTCTTGAGCATCAACTGATTTAATCTCAGCCCTGAACTCACCATAGTTGAGGGACTGTATTTTTTCATTTATTGCCTGTAAATATATCGATAGTACAAACCAAAAAAATCTTAGAACTGGATAAATGAGAGACATGCAATCAATACACACAACTGAGGCTTTCAATCTTTCAGATCCAATACTTATTTTCCACCAGTATCTAAAACTTAATCATTTCAATCATTTTAGATTTCTAAAATAAAAATTGCAGAGGATTGGTCCATGCCAAACTTTAATTCATTTTAATAAAGTCTAATCAGATACCACATTGAGCTTTCAATTACTCCAATTCAACACCTTATATTGAAAAGCCAGTTCTCTAAACAACACCAATTATAAACTAATTAAAGACTATCAAGCTTTGTACAAGAATAGCAGCAAAGATCATAAATGAATGTATCAAAACAATCAGGAAAACTTAAGTTATATACTTGCATAGTCGTGGTTATAGTCATGATGCCATCATCATCAGGCCGCCCAAGCTTACTGGTCTCGTGATAGAACTTGTGAACGAGTTCTGGCGAGAGGTGCAGTATTTGATAGTACTGCTGCACAAATGCGTTCCCAACCTATTCATCCAATTCATTCGCAAAACGAAACAAATCAAAAACAACAAACAGCGAACATAGAGGGGAAAAACTCTCGAAAATCAACTTACAACTTGAGGAGGAACAGGTTGAGCGGCCGGAACTTCTGCTGCCATCGCCGATAGATTTCTCTGGAAGCCTGCAAAACCCTAACATTTGTCAGCAAATGATAAACAACGAAACCCTAGCTACTGTAAGAACTCGCGGAAATTTGATGAACACATATATGAAGCAAGTGGAGCACGATCTGAGATACCTGGAGATCGGTGTTAATGGATGAGGAGAGAGCAGCAAGACTCTGCTCGCTTCTCTGTCTTCGTGAAATCTCCGAGACTCTCTCCCGGCGCGGCGGTCCGGCGATGGAGCTAGGGTTTTGCTGGGGTACGGGAGCGGATCTTAGAGAAAGGGAGGCAAAGGGGGAACTGGGAGCAAATGGTTGAGGGTTTCTATAGTTTTATAGTGCGAAAAAATAAATCATTTATAATAATTATTGGAAAGAGAAAAATCATTTTTCGTGCGTATGAATGAAGCGAGGGAAGAAATAATTAGGATTTGATAAACACGCACATTTCTATTGGGTAATTTTAAAATTTTTATCAACAAAAATTTATAAAAACTAGATATTTGGTTTTGAAAATTAGATTTATTAAATAAATTCTTATTGCTACTTATTTAATTTCGTCTTATCAAAAGGACGAAATATAACTGCAGCGGTGATTTAATTTTGTAACGTGTTGTACCAGATTCCACTGGAATATTCGGTCATAATTCTATGTCAGACTATTACAGTTCCGGTTACTGTATAAACTCAACGACGCCGTTTGCATATTAAGTAATTTTGACATTAAACGACGTCGTAGATTTGACATCAACCAATTTCTTCCTCTTCCTCACTCTAAATCCCCTTTGATGTATTAAAAAACCCAGATCTTCTATCCCGTTTATACTATGCTCATTCAGCCCATAAATGCCCATTTCGGAGTTTTTAATACATCAAACAAGATCCAAGAGGAAGGTTTTGAAGTTTTACCATCTATTTTCCCTAATTATTTTTTGAAACTCTAATACTGCACGAAAATTATTCATGCGCACGAAAATCATTCGTTTGTGCGCACGAAAAATGATTTGAGATGTGTATAATTATTATTATTTATTTATTGCACTATAAAAGTACATGAAACATATACCGAGCTATTTTCCTAATTAGTTAATGAAACCCTGATATTGCACAAAAGCATTCATGCGCACGAAAAATGATTTGAGGTGTGTATATTATTATTTATTATTTATTTATATAGTGCACTATAAAAGTACATGACGCGCTCAAATTTTTTATCAACCAATTGCTGGGAATGGATGCTGGAGCCAAAGACGATTATGGTTCAATGTAGCGGGATCAACGATTGATATATTTTACAAGTGACAACATAGAATATCATAAACAAAATATGCTAACATAGATCTATGCACGAAAGACCGAATCTAATAAGATTATGTGAGTGTTAGTTTAGTCATTTAAATTTGTCATCTCTTATATCATATCATATCCATTTGTAAGAACACGACTAAGTTGTTCTTGTACTTTCTATTTTGAGAAAGTTTTGGGTGAGACCTGTCCTTGTAGAGACCAAGAGCAGGGGAATGAGCATTTACTGTTTCTGCTTGATCTTTTAGTCATTTTGTTTGATCTTTCAATCAATGTCCTTGAGTATTTTTGTTTTGCCTTGATTTTTCAGTTAATTTGATCTTTCGGTCAATTTTCTTGATCATTTCCTTGGTCAATTTCACCAAAGACAAATTCAATCAAGGAAATCGGCGGGTTTAAAGCTCAACAACGACAAATTCAATCAATAGCAGTCTCATATAATTTTTGGTCTCATTTGAGACAGGTCTCATTTGAGACAGGTCTCAAATGAGAATTTGCCTTCTCTTTTTTATAGCAAACTTCTATTAATCACGGAAAAGAAAGACTATTACAAAGCGTACGAACTAAACCTATTGTTTATCATTTTCACACTGCAATACATTACGACTTACATTATTAATGCTAAAACGGGAGAATGAACCTCTGAAAAACGCAACGATGCTTTCCGAGATGTTCTTAATCTCTCATTGCGCTAACTCCGGGTTCTTAAGTGCCGCCACTAACTTTGCTGAATCTGTGAGCAAGCAAAGCCCTTAAGGGGAACCTCTAACTGCTGCTTTCAAAGCCCTCCACCAAGCCTCTACTTCAGCTTGTAGAAGAGATGAACAGACAAAAAAATCTAAGCCACTTTCTATTTTCACATGTTCTTGCAATGCTCCAGGCTTAAAAATTAGAACAAAAATAAATATTTTAGAACGTATTTATACTGTTTCATGGTGTATTTTTTACAATTTAAGGGCGTGTTTAAGTAAATACAAATTCTCATTTGAGAGCTGTTTCTATAGAAACCAAGTTCTATAAGAGACCGTTATTGGTTGAAGTTGCCGTTGGTAGATTTTAGCTTGCTGGTGTCACTAGAGCTCAATCGTCTCGCATGGACCGACTCGAGACTGAGTTTCGATGTGAATTTTTACGAAATAACAGTAATGTACCAAGGATTATGAATGATCAAGGAAATTGATTGAAAGATCAAGCAAAATGAATGAAAGATCAAATTAACTGAAAGATCAAGATAAAAAAGGAATGCTCAAGGGAACTGACTGAAAAATCAATCAAACTGACTATAATATCAAGTAAAAACAGTAAATGATCATCCTCTGGTCATTGGTCTCCACAAGAACAAGTCTCACCCAAAACTTTCTCGTAAGTAAAGTACAGGGCGTGAAATATCAATTCAGTATTTTTGTTGCATTGGAGATTGAAGTTGGGTTTTTGTGATAGTTATTTGTTGGGATTTTGTTGTGTTGAAGTTTGCATAAGATAAAAGGCTCATTAGTCCTTACTGTAGGGAATTGATTAAGTCTAACTTAGCGGAACATCAATTATCTAATCCCGGATCTCATGCATGTACTTAGTATGAATCTAAATTAGGGTTTAGGCTTACCTCTTGAAGCGTGCTTTACTATCGGATTTAGTCAGATGATCCAATTAAATACGGAGACGAGAATCCCAAGTGTGATCCCTCTATACGTATCCACACAGCACGATCAGACCGCCTCACCGCTGTTAGCTTAGAACATCGATCAGCAACCAAAGACCTAGTCTTTGTTCTTCTCTTGACGATGAGGTTTTGTATATGAGAATGGTAGGTTTATTTGTTCTGAGGCGCTCAACACATGAGCTATACGTATGATTGTGTGTATCTGTTTATTCATGTAGAAGTCTATATATACAGAATAAACAGAATCCTCATAAACCTAATCCTAGTCTTATTCAATATGGGCCTAGCCCAATAAGACTTAATTCTCACATAATTACTATTAGACTCCAAGTCTAATTAGATAATTACTTTGTCCAATTTCATGCTTAGTGTGTGACCCTATAGGTTCAGTTATAATAAGTTGCGAGCTCAATACCATTGATGCTAGCCGATCGGAAGCGGTTTCCAGCTAAACATTCCGATCACTTAAATAACTGAATTAATTATCTCCGTAATTAATCCTCCAACTATTCAGGACAATGCACATTGATCGAAGGACACTATTCCAACAATCTCCCACTTGTCCTTTGGAACAAGTGTGCATTCATATACCTTTGTCGCTTAATGTCTTCATTCGAACATAAGGTAAGATCCCATGTTATCCTTATTGAGTTCAAATGTGTTTCTCGAATTCCCGAGTAAAACTGTTAAGACAGATGATTAATCCATAATCCATCTGAGCACGGCCATGCATTTTACAGTCTCAACTCTCCGAGAGGCACATAAGACAACAATCTCATAAAATGAGAGGACAATCCCACTCTTGTACATCCAAGTTTTCTCTACTCGATTCATGTCACCCAAGAGCTGTCTTTATAGCCTCCTTTCACGGCACGGCGTTTGAAAACCCTCAAAGCAATCAATCCACAAGCAAGCAAACACTGAATTACTCAGGTATGAGGAATATGCTCCAACAGTCAATGAGAAATACTTATAACATTATAAATATCTTAAAGTATTCTCATGGCGGGTCAGTCCAATACAAGTTCCCAACTTGCATCCATGCAATCGGTTCATGACATCCCATGTCCTTCAGCCCATGAAACAGCACTGTGAATCAACTTGCAAACTAGTCTTCTTCAGTCATTAGTGTCCATTCTCAATGACCTGGACTAGGGACATAATCAATCATACACTCCAGTTCACTAAATAGGGTTTCATTATCCAAGACATATTCTTGATAACCTATTTGGAGATGTAAATTGATTTTGGACTTTCATTTAACACTAAACCAAGTTAAATGAATATGAAATAATAATTTCATAATATTATAAACGGTTCAATCTTCAATGTCTAAAATCACCATACTGTGATAACTAGAACATCATAGAAATCACAGCCACTATCCAAAGTGCTTGATTCCTATCACAAATGTATGAGCCCTAGGCAACATGCAACATTTGTGGAAGAGGTTTAGATTATGGATCGAATCCATTATTTCCATTGCATATGATAACTTCACCATTCTCTCAACGAATGTGAAATATCCTGAGTATGAATTTCGACTTATGGTATTCCATTGCTTATATTTGCTTAAGTAATGACTCTACGATTCTCAATCGAGTGCCATTAAATCAGCTAAGACGGGACAGTACCAAGCCTAGTGATGAATATCAATTTCCATCACATTCCCTTTGCAACTTCCAAAGCAGCAATTCACTCAGTTTTTATTGTAAAATCAACAACATTGCCCAGTAAGTTGCACTCTAAATTTCCAAAGTCCTTTATTGCAAAATACTTTCCAAACTAAGTCTCCATAGATTACAGTTTTGGATTGTCATTTTCAATAAATGTCATCGACATAAAAGACTAGGAATTCAATCTTGCTCCCACTGACCTTCTTGTATATACAAGATTCCATAACATTTCTTTGAACGCTAATCTCTAAATTGCTTCATCAAAATGTATTTTCCAACTCCATGATACTCGCTTCAATCCATAAATGGACATCTGAAACTCGCATACTTTCCTAGCATTATAAAAGCTCCGAGATTGTATAAAATACACATCTCCTTCCAAAATCCAATCAAGGAAGCCAATTTTGATCTCTACCTAGTAGAACTCAAAATCGCACTAAGCTAATTTTTCTAGTATATCCGGATAGACTTAAGTATTCCAACTGGAGAAAGGTCACATCACAATCTACATTGTAGACTGGTTTATACCCTTTCAATCAAATTCCAAACTTGATTTAATACAAAATATCTATTCCAAATTTCATGGTCTTCAACCACTTTGTGGAGTTAGCGCTTGTCAAAGTTTTAATGTAAGTCACATAGGTTCACCATTTTCTAAAAATGTGATTTCATAGTTTCAGTCGTAGGGATATAAATGTACTTTTTGTCTGAACACTACATCTCATTGACTTACATGGGGCATGAGTAACTTCAGCAGTCTCTAAGACTTTACCGCATTCATCTTCACCACGTCTAAAGAAGGGATCGATGTTTCTCGGTTCTGATTGTTGCTCACCTCGAATGCTATCGAGGTCTAAATTTCTCCCACTTGTCATTTTGGAAAGATGATACTTCTCCAAAAGGACACATTCTTGAGAAACATCTCATAGTTCTCAAAATGTTTGTAGAAGTACCCCCATTGTCACATTTCCATAAAGAGACGATTATTAGACTTGGTGCAAGTTTAATGCAAACAATGTTTCACATGTACTTCGCAACCCCAAATCTAATGAGAAAAGACATTTAAGGAACCATTCCTACTCATATCCCATATGATGTCTTTCCTTCAGCTTTTGACAATGCCTTGTTCAGTGTGAACACTGCCTTATAGAAGTATTTTCCTGGAAGATTGGCTTGACCCATCATGAAAAATCATATCCAACATGATTATTTCTTTCTTGTCAGATGGTCAACAAACTCTTGACTCAAATATCCAACGCCTCAATCCAATCGAAGGATTTCAATTATCTTGTCAAGTTGATTCTAAACTTCATTTATGAACTCCTTAAATTTCTTAAAGGATTCAAACTTGTCTTTCTCGAGTAGACAACCATATCTACTTAAGTCACCGGCAAAGTTAATGAAGTGATTCACCTCATGGAATTAAACTCATTTGTCTACATAACCATTTGTTAATAAAACCAATAAATTTCATGTTCCATCACCCGACACTATGAAGGGTAATTTTGTCATTTTACCATCACAATATATACACATATCAAATGACTCCAAGTCAAACGATTTCACAGAACCCTCCCACTCGAGTTACTATGAGTGCTCAATATTAGTGGCATAATCGACAATTTATGAGGTCGAATTCGAATCATTCGTTTTAAGCCATTTTGATATTTACGTTACAAACTTGTTTATCTATATCTAGCAAATAAAGACTCGTGTCTAATTTGCAAAACTCCAACACAATGCATAAAACTGAACAACCATTGTCCTTTTTATGATAATACATTTCCATGTCCAACATAGGAGGTGTAGAAATTGATTGTGTTGTTGTAACACTTGGATCCAAATAACCTTTATATGATCCAGTGAAAACCCTAAAGGCATAGATAAACCATAAACTCTTATGGTCAATGCAGCAACTCTTGCTTCAATACTTTTGAGTAGGTTGACATCTCATTAACTAAACTCCTACTTTGGTTTCTCCACATTTTCTAAAATTGTGAGAACCATATGGTATCTAATACCAATTAGTAGAGTTATCGTAGAGATTGTCTATAACGTAAATAAATGCAATTGTAAATTACTCGCCAATCTCTTTGTCCTCTAAGAACTAAAGGCAATACATTTCCCATTGCAATAGAAGCGTTAGGAACTTAGGCACATCAGCACTATGCTTGCCCTTGTCCTATCCCACTTCTTCATTCTTCCATGTTATATTCAAACCATTTCCCTTATTGAACCAATAGAACCTCGTTCTTGTATCAATTTAGACACTTTACTTAGCATTTTAAGCATCCCATGCAACTTAGTCAAAGTCTTCTTATTTCAATTAAAATGGTTCTAAACCATCAATGAAATGAATGATGTCACTGGCTAACTATCAGCCATAGGAAAACCGAGTATCTCCATATCATTAATAATCCAATCATTTTTCAAAACATGAGATTTAACTTGTTTCCTTTCTTAACTTTACAATTAAGAATAATCTTAAGGCCTCAAACCTCTCAACCATGGACTGCTCCTGAGCTCCATGTTGATGTTGTAAGTATCTATGATCAAAACTTGCCTAGCAATTTTGGACACATACTATACAACACAAGACATTTGACATCAATGATTTGAATATCAACGAATACCTCTTTCTTTTCTTGCAATAGAACTAATCCCGAAGTTCATTTGCCAAGAATCTGCCGTTCAATTCAACCTTCCAAAGGTTTGAACACAGATAAGAAGAGTTGTTGTTTGTTGTCATACATGATTACTACAATATAAATAAAATGCAATAAAAAACCATTTAAATAAGTAAATAACAAGCAAGAAAAATACATGCAATCAAACAAGTTATCTACACATTTTATTCAAATCCAATTGTCCCGTGAATAAAATGATTCCAAGACCCTCAAAATCACAAGGAATTAAGCATGCTTTAGCTTGTCTTAAATCCTTTGATTTTAGGTAAGCAATCCCATTGCTAATAGTATCCAATACTACTCTTGGTTGATGGGATACATCCAATGTAATATCCATCTGATTTTGTCTCAACATCTGAGTACCCCTCACTGATATTGATGAGCAAACCAAAACTAACATGTAAACCCCTTTCACTAGGTCTACCCGCATTTTACTCCCAAGATTATAGACGATACTATCGCTTTAGCGAAACCTATCATCAGTGATCAAAGGCTAAATAGGTGTTATCTGCTTGGAAAGACAAATTTTAGCTCATTATTACTTTGGGACTTAGGTTCATTATGTGGTTTGATTATAAGTGAACTATTCCATAATCATTCCACACACATAAACCATTCATATGCATTTATTATATAAAGCAATAATTAAAGGCATAAATAAATGCACATAAAATGATACAACACTGAATCCAATTCATATATTCTGACTATTCTCTTCTAAAGTGAATGATCTAACATGCATAATAACTGAAACAAACAATTTATCATGCAAAAAGATTAATTATTTCCCAAATTATTAACCTCATTATTACCTTAATAATTCTAAATTATTAGAGTAATTTATTATCACATAATAACCTATGTAATTCTCCATACCAAATAATTAATCCAAATAATTTCTAAAATTATTAACATCAATTATTATTTCAGCCATACTTTAATGATTCTAAATTAATAAAGTACTAAATATACTAAGATAATTAAATTAACTAATTTCTAAAATTATTAAATTTAATTATTTATTACTAATTTTAATTAAATTTCAAAATTAAGCTCATCCAATGCCTTAATTAAAGAAATGTACATGTTCATAAAATAATTTTGCACTTCCAAAGTCAAAATTACTCCCACTCAAATTAAGATTTTATTTTTTTTAAAAAATTTCTGGACCCGGTCTGGTCCGGTCTAACCGAAAACATATCCGGTCTGTCCAACTAACCGGTCCAACCAATCAGGCCAGCCAACCTCAATGGCTGCATCACTGCTGGGCCGAAAAGATCCAGCCCAAATAAAAATGGCCTAGCCATTTAAAGGGCCAAAAACCCTAATTGCTGCTGTTACCCTTCCGGCGGAACCCTAGTCGCCGCCGCCGCGAATCAGCTACAGTAACGTCGATGAACAGTAACTTCGACATGAATAGTGACGCGATGAACAGTACTTTCGGGATGAATAGTACTTTCGAAAATTAATTTGAGTGGTTAAACCAAATAAAATCATCCAATGATTTATTTTAATAAAATATGAACAATTAACCTAAACATCAATTTATGCAAATTCTATCTACATAAATTCTAGATCAAACTAAAACATACAAGAGGCTCTGATACCACTGTAGGGAATTGATTAAGTCTAACTTAGCGGAACATCAATTATCTAATCCCGGATCTCATGCATGTACTTAGTATGAATCTAAATTAGGGTTTAGGCTTACCTCTTGAAGCGTGCTTTACTATCGGATTTAGTCAGATGATCCAATTAAATACGGAGACGAGAATCCCAAGTGTGATCCCTCTATACGTATCCACACAGCACGATCAGACCGCCTCACCGCTGTTAGCTTAGAACATCGATTAGCAACCAAAGACCTAGTCTTTGTTCTTCTCTTGACGATGAGGTTTTGTATATGAGAATGGTAGGTTTATTTGTTCTGAGGCGCTCAACACATGAGCTATACGTATGATTGTGTGTATCTGTTTATTCATGTAGAAGTCTATATATACAGAATAAACAGAATCCTCATAAACCTAATCCTAGTCTTATTCAATATGGGCCTAGCCCAATAAGACTTAATTCTCACATAATTACTATTAGACTCCAAGTCTAATTAGATAATTACTTTGTCCAATTTCATGCTTAGTGTGTGACCCTATAGGTTCAGTTATAATAAGTTGCGAGCTCAATACCATTGATGCTAGCCGATCGGAAGCGGTTTCCAGCTAAACATTCCGATCACTTAAATAACTGAATTAATTATCTCCGTAATTAATCCTCCAACTATTCAGGACAATGCACATTGATCGAAGGACACTATTCCAACACTTACATTGTGCGCTTTCACTTCTTATATCACAAACTGTCAATGCTTATTGCTTAATGCCTTAGCATCTTGAGTTTTAGGTGGTGTTAGTAATAATAAATTTTTGTGAGGATTAGTTTACTCATTTAGATTTGTCATCTCTTATATTATACCATTCTCATTAGTAAAAACACAAATAAGCTCTTCTTGTACACATATTTTTGTGACTTAATGGGAAATCTCAAATTTAACCTACTCTTAGTCAATGCCATGTCCCTAATCTGATTTTACAACTACATACTCCCCGAGATCCAATACTGGTTCTTCGACTACCTCAGCCACCGGAACCTCATCGGTGATGCGGACTTCACTGCCAGTAACGCCGGAATCTTCTTCATCGTTGGCGTTGAATTCAACATAGCTAAAAATGTCGTTCAAAACATAATAACCTCCCTGCTGTGGAGCAAGGAAAAAGCTCTGAGTAAAACTCCGGATTTTACCTTCCTTCCCGGTCATATTTCCGGTCACTAGGACCAGCACTCCGCCGTTGAAAGATGCTTGAGTACTAACTGATTTTATCTCCGTCCTGAACTCGCCGAACTTGAGAGACGCTAATGTTTCCTTAATTCCCTGTAAATTAATTTGGTTGAACTGTAACTAGTAGAGAAAATGTCTCAACACACAGACTAAATGATACGTATATTAAACACTAAATTCACAAAGTTCAGTTACACAGAATATTTGCGACCATTTTCATAGAACACTAACTACTACAGCTTTTAATGATCCTTAATTTGTTTGAATGGGCGATGAATGAATGATTGAGTAGGTGAAAAGACATTTGATGTAAAGTGAAATGAATGGTTTTCGTTTTCAAATATCAGAAAAAATCAAAGTAGAATAACAATAAGACATAGCAAGTATGTAGCTAAACATATCATTAGTTGAACATGCAATGTTTTACCAAATCTGCTAGAGAGATGTGACATGTGTAGGGCGTGTAGATTCCATAATCTAATTCTAGCCCTAATTTTAACTTTATCTTATTTAATGGAATGAAATTAACACATTCTCACTAAGTGAAAAAATAGTTTATCACTTAAGCAAAAGCTGGTTTGGCAGTCAAAAGCAGAAACTGATCAAAACAGTCAACAGCTTTCAAAATAAATAAGTTAAATATTTAGTTTAGTTCACTAGCTAATAAGTTAAATATAAGTTAATAAGTATCACATTTTAACTTCAGACTTCACTAGCTAAATATCCATACTTATTTAGTTTAGTTCGGACAGACAAAATTAGAAGCAAAAAAAAGCTAAATAAGTTGCATACTTGTATGGTAGTGGTGATACTCATGTTGTCATCGTCACCAGGCCGCTCAACCTGACTGTCATCCTGGTAAAACTTGTAAACGAGCTCAGGCGAGTGTCCTAATAGCTGATAGTAATAATGCACAAAGTATTTTCCAACCTATTCATCATTTGATTCATTTCAATCGAGAGAAAAAAAGCACGTCAAAACGACAATTGAAAACTCAAAAGTAACATACAGAATCAGGCGCCGGCGGCGCTGATGAAACCATCGCCGATAGAATATTCACTGCTCTGCAGCCGTTATGCAAAATTCTGGCAAAAAATGAAGCCCTGTGGAGCCCGTCGGAGGTTTGCTGTGGGAAATTGTTCGTACGACGTCGGTGCATTACCTGAATACGAATTGGTGTTAACGGATAAGGATTAAGCTAGAGTTTTGATAGGATACGCTATCGGATCGTAGAGATTTAAACATACCCCAATATATTTAAATAACAAAGGAATATAATTTATATAGTGTTTAACATTTTTGTAAAGTGAAAATGTTGAATAAAAAAAATCTTCAAAATAGACAAAACTGAATTGTTAAAATTCCTCTAAAGTGGATAGTAGTTGGAGTATCATGCTCCTAGATTGTGGGATATTTCAAATATTTGATTGATGCTTATCAAATTATAAGACAATAGGCATAAATTATGGATTTATGCTTATCTTGATAAAATTGTGAATTGGACTTTTAAGAAAGATGGTTTGCTTTTGGATAATGCTAGTGAATTTGAATATCATGTTCTTCATCCATTCGCACAGAACCTTTATATTTGCAAATACAGTAAATTGTATCATGTGATACTTTCAATGTAAGAAAGCAATCTTGCCCTTTAACATTGATGGACAAGTGTTTCAAAATAAGCAGAAATGAACCCAGGCATCCGCAATCTGATGAATGCTTAAGTTGCTAAACCATTACTTAGTATTATAAGAAAATTCAGAACAAAATGTAAACGTCAATGCATGACAGATGCACATCAGTCATCACGTCAATGAGATCAAAATCTGTCTAATACTGAAACATAATTCGCAAATAATTAGATAACTCTGCTCTTAATTTTATGTCCCTAAAGCCTAATCTGATCCCACGACAACATACTCCCCGAAATCAAACTCTTCTGGAACTGTGCATTTTGGTTCTTTGCCTGCCTCTTCCCCGTCACTACTAACAGTAACAGCTGAATCAGGAGAACTGTTTGGAGGATCTTCAGCTTCGGTCTTGGGTTCAACCTGAACCCTCTCAAGTTCTGGGGCATCAATATCCTGCTGGTCTTCTTTCTCAACGTAGCTAAAGATATCGTTCAAAAGATAATAACCATTGCTCTGTGGAGCAAGGAAGAAATTTTGGGTAAAGCACCGGATCTTATTGTCCTTCCCAGTCATCTGTCCAGTCACAAGGACAAGCAACCCGCCATTGAAAGATTTTTGAGCATATACTGATTTAACATCAGTTTTGAGCTCGCCATACTTGAGAGACAATATTTCTAAATTGATCATCTGTAAATTAATTAATTTAAACTATATTCAGTAGAGAAAAATCATACCAACATCAAACACTTGGTTCACAAAATTTACTATCAATCTTAGAGGATCCTACGTTGCACAACCAACTTCATTACTACACAAAATTTACATTCTCAATCTTAGAGGATCCTACTTTGCACGGCCACTTTCATAGAACAAACTAAGCAAACAATCTACACAAAATTTACATCATCAATCTTAGAGGTCCTACTTTGCACAACCACTTTCATAGAACAAACTAAGCAATCAAACTACTAAAGTTTTTAAACATTTTTCATCTGTTTGAATTAATTCGTTATACTAATGGAGGCACCAAGAAAAACAGTATAGACGGGTATAAAGACAACAAAGTGATTCGAATGAGTGAATGACCTAAATGAATTCATCCCCAATAACAAAGTAAAAATGATGAGACAATGTAAACATACATGCAACTAAAGATACTATTAGTCTTGTTCTGCAAATCTGCACCCAGAAAAACAAAATGCGCGCCATTTGAAAAACAACGACAACTAGTCTCAACTCTCAACTACTACACACCTCTATGACTCTGTCTCATAGTAAATAGCAAGCCGATTATATATGCATTATAATTGAATAACGTTCAACATCTTCAAAGTATCAGATCTTATGCAAATTCAAGAACTATGAGGACTCATGGTGAAAAGTTGAATTAAGAACTATTAGCAGTAAAAAGTTGAATGAAGTTACATACATGCTTAGTGGTGGTGATACGCATCTTGCCATCGTTACCAGGCCGCCCAATCTGACTGTCATCCTTGTAAAACTTGTAAACGAGCTCAGGCTGGGTGCGCAGCACTATATAATACTGTCGCGCGAAAGCTTCTCCAACCTATTCATCATTTGATTCGAAAAATAAAACAAGTCAAAACCACAATTGAAAAACTCAGAAGCAAGATGAACACGTACCACATCGGGCGGCGGAAGATCTGCTGCAGCCATCGGTATCGATTTCTTCTTGCAACCTACAAAATAATAGCAACAGTCAGCAGAGGAAGAATATCGAAACCCTAGCTAGCTCGTCGGAAAATTGAGCGGTACGAGTACTGAAACAATACCTGGAGGATATGAATTGGTGTTGGCGGAGAAGGAGAGTCACCAGCGTAGCTCTGAACTCTGATTGGCGGGCGGTGGCTGAGCTAGGGATTGGTTAGTATACTGTAGCGAATCGTAAAGAAGGGTCTAACTCCAAAGGGGATTTTATAGCTCTCGTCTGCGATAAAAAATCCTACTGTTATAGAGTGTAAACCCCTGATTTAAGATAAAAATAAAAATAAAAATTGAAAGAGTACTCTAATAAACCTTTTATTATAAAATAATTAATAGTACCACCTATGTTGACTGTAGAGGGGTGTGAGATTACTGGGATTGATGATGTAAATGCCTCACTATCTCCTAATGTCTCACTAATCCTAAACTTAGATTTGTCGCTGCTCAAATTTTTAATGCCCAATTGCAACTGAAATCTGACAAAATTGAGACACGAAAGTTAGACACAATCAAAACAAAAAATGGTTATTGTCGAAATCAAACCTCCGATAATTCAATCGAAAATGCAATTAATTAGAAGGGCGACTGAACCTATAAAAAAATTACCGTATTTCGCGTCTAAGGTGGTTTGCATACGAAAACTAGGCGGTGGTGTTGGGAGGACGGAGATTCTGCTGATGGTGGCTGCTTTGTTGGAGTTGTCGGCATCGTGATTTGAACTTGCAAATCGAGTTGGCTCATTCGCCGGAGAACATTGCTTGAAACAAATGTGCAAGGGTTCGTAAATTGGGGGATATTTTGTGAGTTCATTCCCATATTTCCATTATGATTCCTTTTATATTATGAAATTTTCCTATTGCATCGAGTTTTATATAATTATATTTTTATCTCAAAACTTGTAGAAAGAAGGTTTGACAAACACATGCCTCACTATGTGGCTGTTCCAAATAAGACTTGAATTCTATCAAATAACACTCCATAACTAAATAGTATCACTTTTGGAGCTGTAAAGTGTTTGCTATTATTTTGTTATGTCAAGATTGAAAGTAAATAAAGTTTTAATTTCAAGAAATGTACTTTTGGAGAGTAGGGATTGTTTTAGTTTCGAAATCAGCATTTTTGGCAAGACTTGCAAAAGTTTGAGAGAAAATACTACATTATTCAAAGGAGTTAATTAGTTAAACAAACAAAAAAGTAGAAAATCACTTGGTGCTTGCATAAAAATAGAAGTGTTAGAATTGGAATTAAAATCGGAGGACATTTTGGCCCTGTTTACCAGAGCTTATCTGTAGATCAGTTCAGTTCAGTTCAGTTCAATTCAGTTCAGTGAAAATGTAATTGATGAAATTCAGATTAATTCAGTTATGCTGATTCCATTTTTCAATACATCATTTTTACTTCAGTTCAGTTCAGTTCAGTTCAATTCAGTTTAGTTCAGTACATGGTGGAAATAAGCTCTAGCAAACAGGGCCTTTGTGAGGAATTGTGACAGCAGCAGGATATTTTATGAGGAAAGTGACACAAGGAACCGGTAGGGCTGAGCAAAACTAACGGATAACCGAAAACTAACGGATAACCGAAATCGACTGTTAATCGACCGAAATCGTACCGATTTTAATGTTAACCGAACCGTAGGGTTAGGTTAAGGTTATCACTTTTTGACTAACCGGTATTTCGGTTAAGGTTTTCAATATTCAACACGAATAGTTAATTGACAAACCGGGGATTATTTTGCAATTATTTATTTATATTATTATCATTATTATTATTATTAACCCTATATAAATAACACTGAACCATTACCAAAACTTAACCCACCCTCCCACATTTCACTCTAGGTAGCTTTTGTATTTCTCTTGCCTCTTGGTGTATGAGGAAATATGTATATATAGCTAGTTTTTTTATTCCTCTTGGAGATAGATTTTGTATAACTCTTGGCATGTTATACTGTATGCTAAACCGTGTCTCACAATATTTTATAATTAATGAATTATCAAAATTATTGGTTAACCTAACCGAATTTCTAATTAACCAAGACAAAGGTTACCTGATTTTATTTGTCAACCGAACCGTTGAATAGTTGAGCGGTTAGTAGATTTTCTAGAAACGGGAAGGTTAACCGTACCGTGATCAGCCCTGGAAGTGTGTGACACGAAACGTTACTTTTCCTGCATTAAACACTGGCACACTGCATATAATGAATAATCCCATTCCTATTGTACTAAAGCAGACCTGCATTACCCAGTTAATGCTCAGAAAAGTAGGCAACAATTACCAGTTCAGCAGATATCTTCATACTTACCAGATAAAACTAATGAATACTGATCTCCTAATGAGCAAGAACTATAAAGATAAACCACCCCTCGTCCTCAACCTTAAACTCGTATAAGGCACAGACAAGGTACGGACATGCATCAGTAATCAGAAATTAACCTACTAACTTTAGGATCTCAAAAATCACCCCTCGGAAAGAAACTGCAGTTTATATGAAGATTAACTAGGCAATTCAGAAAACTACTGCCACGATACCTAGTACTCCATATAGGCAGAATTTAGGCATCATTAGTATGCCAAACTTACACATGGTGGTGAGCATCAACTATTTAAGTGAAGAAAACAACATATTCTATAAAGATTAACGTCTCTGAGCCAATAAATATAAGTTGTAGAGTTAAAACATTATGAACAATTGAAAAGAAATACGCTAACCTAGTATAGAAGTAACAAACACTAACAAGTTCACGAGGCAAGGTAGACATTAAACAGTAGTATCGGTCCGTGTGTGAGAGAGAAGTATAGGCCACATGTCTAGTCGTTAGGAAACTCGCTTTTGATGCTTCTCCAACATAGATGCAGCCACAATCTAAGTTACAGGCCAAAATTGCATGATTTGATATGCTCATTTGCATAGTCTACATACTTGGTCCAAAGGGGCCTGTACTGCACCATGGCGATGTCAAGCCATGGTTTGGAATTCCCATTGAAGTGTACCACTGCAGCATTGACGATCTCAGCCTTCTCAATGTTAGCGTTGTAACCAAGACCCAATACATGCCAAGTCTTGTCTAGAGGTTTCGTTGTTGAATAATATGTGATGAGACCGGGAGGTAGTGTTCCCAATTTCCACAGTGTTCGGTTTTCATTCTGTTAAAGTAAAAGCAGAAAGAAAAAAAAAAGATTTAGAAACAATGTTAACAAATTCTACACAACATCAACTCATCAAGGTACCATGATGAACTGGGACACCAGGAGATAACAAATAAAACATCAAATTGAATAATATAATATGTGGCTTCATACTCAGAAATCAGGATTACAGATGCTATTAGAAAGGGTATAAATGAATCACAGTGTTAGACGTCCAAAAGGTTAACACACAATATTAGATCACATATAGAAGAGAAAACTAACAAACTGAGGCAGCAATATAATCAAGTGGCAGATTTAAATTTAGTACTCTTACCAGATTCTGCCAGTAATGATACTCTTCAGTACACTTCTCCCTCCTCCAAGCATCCAAGTCAAAGAAGTTCATACCGTATGCCCACGCGCATGCATTAGGATTGAATTTAGCTTTAATCAAAGGATGAGAAAAATTCATATACTGTTTGTACCGGTGAAATGAGCCAAAACATGTCTCCACTGCACCATTCACCTTCCCATCCATATCAATCTCCCAAAGCCCAGTCAAATCCTTTTGCACCACAATATCATCATCCAAGAACAAGATCCTATGCAACTTCGGGTACATCTCTGGTAAGTAGAACCTCAGATGATTCAAAATTGAGAGATACTTGGGATTTCTGAATTTCATGTTCGTGGTGTCCTTTGTGGCATTTTCCAGCTTATTCTCAAAATAAAACTTCTGCAAGTTTGCAGATTCAAGCTGTTTAAGAACTGGGACATACGAAGAATTCAGAAACTTGTAATCTTCCACAGCCTTCACTTCAATGTGAGCCCCATTGTAGTCCTTCACCTTGAACATAACTTGCATAGCCCCAAGATTCATCTTATCAGTTACCACATGAAACACGTGCCTCCATGGCTCTTTTGCATTAATGGTGGCAGAATTCACCACAACAGAGGCAGCAACAACATTGTCTGAGAATATGGCATAGTGATACAGATTTGGATCCTCAAACTCGGGTGGAGTAGGCTTGCCTTCATCGTTATACTTCTCCGGGTGAGCAATTCGCTCTTCCATCAGCCTCATAGCCACACAATGCAAGCTCTTGGGAATTGACTTGGCGGCAATCAAACTCGAGAAAGCCCCCTGCTTCTTCGCCTTGGTCAACTGCTCATTCACAGCAAATATATTATCCTTCAGCTTCTGAATCTTGAGCTGATTATCAAAACTCTCTTTGGCCTCCGTAATCACTTGCCTAGTCGCCTTAATTCTTTCCTTCACCTCCTTCTCAAGCAGACGAAGCATTGACTCATCAATCGAGCTAGCATCCATGTGAAATAGTTCCTTATAGACAGGCTTGGCAAGCAACTCAGTGTAGTTACGGGATAGATCCGCAAACACTCTCACAAGCTTTGAATTCTCAAGCTTGAGCTTCCTAGCATATGCAGCATAAGCCTGAACTAAAGATCGATGATCATCTGCTTGCTTTCGGATCTGATCCAATCTCGGCTTCAACGGATCAGATTTCAAAGCCAACATCGATCTACTTGCCCTCCCAATCACATTTGCACCAAAATGAAAACCCTGCCCAAAGCACACACACGCAATGAGGCACAAACAAAAGTAGGTATGTAAAACGCACAATTTCAGCATTGAGCAATAACAAACATCCCATACCGGCAACACAAATTAACTCAGACAGATACACAAATATTGAATTGCAAGTAGCACAATGAAGTTAATAATCTTAGCCAAATATGCTAGTATATCCGCAAAAAATCATATACACGCGTAACCTAGCCAAATATGCAAGGTGAAATTGAATGGCTAAACGTACAGCATATGAAAGAAATGGGATTAGAACTCACTCTGTCGAGATCGGAGGATATAGAAGACGATTCGCGGAGAGAGAAGACGGTAGCGGAAAGGAAACAGAGGAGGATAACTGCTCCGGAGACGAAGAGCCTGAATGTCGATTTGGAGCCGGCGCCGGCGCCACCCGCCGGCCGATCTCGGAAGCCCCGAAACTTCCCCGTCGCCATTATGAAAAATATACTCCGATCGGAAAATGTGAAACGGCGGAGAGAGGAGGAGAAAGCACGCGGCGGGAGGAAAAGAGTGTTTTCGGTGATTAGTTAACAGGGGGAAGCAGAGCGGGGCCCACACCAAGTTGCGGTGGTTTTCATCCCACTGGCGGTGATTAAGAGTCACTGCTTGATTCGGAGTTTTAAGTAGTAATCATTATTAATAAAGTGATTAATTCCAAATCACAAATATTAATGGTGTTTTATATGTGATGTTTTTTTAAGTGCTTCCAAACAGATGCTGTTCGTACTTAATTATTTGGTTTATGTTGGCTAATTTACATAATTAAATGTTAATCATTCTAACAAATAGATTTAAAAATAATAAAACAAAGCAATATTTTTTATAGGTCGGAGCTAAAATAAGTTATGGTTCAACATTTTTGCCTCTTTTACATAGTTATTTTCTATAATTTACATATAAATGTAATTCAAATTTCCTCACAACTAGAGTATTTTAACATTTACCTATGATAGAGTATGCAATATAATTATGTTGCACATTAATATTGCTTTTTAATCAATTGTAAAAGTATTGAATAAAATTAGCTTTGTAAATTCTACATTAAATTCTAATAATCATAATAAATTATTGAATATAACCTATGGACCAAAATTAATTTGGAGTAGCTTTTATTTACTTACCATCCACTTTTTGTTTAAATTATCATTTTTATTTGTAAACAAAACTTGAGAGAGAGTAATGACTTGGGGGTGTCGGTGCTAAGCACTATGGTTAAGAAATTATGTTTTGACTTCATAAATGTTTAAGGTGTTAATGACAAAAAGAAATAGTGGTGTACATGTCATTATCTTTGCCGACGCTACAAAATCATTTGGGCTCTTTTTTTTTTCACATTTGGAAAATGATTTGGGCTTCCTTTTTGGTGTTGGTGGATCCGTTGATAGAGCTTCCCCACAACGTGCACGGTCCTTTTTAGAAGGAAGAATCATTACCGTACACGTATTACCACGGAGGTTTTGTGAACGTCCATTCCATTGATATACCATATCTTAATCTTTGAACTGGTGTATATACTATATAGTTCTAAATTTCAATATCCAAATGGTTCAGATTAGGCTCACTTAAATTCCATTTCCTTGATATACCATCTGGTTTAGGAAGATACCAAATGCAAATGAAAGTAAAAAAATTATAATTGGTGACTATCTTAAGTAAAATTTCTCCAATAATCACCTTGGGCTTCGAAATTACTATAGTAGGCAAATAGGGTTTGTTTCAGATTTCAAATCTTGTTAATTATAAAACAATCCCACTATTTTGGGTTATTTGATTGTTGATTTTTTTTATTTTTTACTGAATTGTATTAATTAAAATAAACAAAAAAAGGAAAATTAATTATAAAATAATATACATGAAATTACTCAAACATTAAATCACAATTACATACATCCATTAAGGGGAATTCTCCAAGACACAGTCACTCGGCTTTGATACCACTAAACAACAAGCGCACAAATTCTCACAAGTAGGAACAAACTAATTCTAATAAACAATTGGAAGCTCACAACAAAAGAAATATTTGGAAATACTAGGGAAATATGAGAGTACAAAGAAACACTTGGAAACTCACAATAAAAGAAAATTTTGGAAATACTAGGGAGATATGAGAGTACAAAGAACTTATTTAGCTCTGGATTTCGGTACCTTCAACTGAGGAAAGAAACTCTTATTTATGGGCAAATTTTGGACTTCAAAGACGGAAATCAATTGCGGATTTCAGTTACGGACTTCAGTGGAAATTTTAGAAACACACATTATTGAGTCATTTTTCAACCTCAAATCGGGGAAAACATTGGCCATGTTGTTGGAAAATTTTCATTAGGATTTTATTTCTTTTGAAAACAAAATGAATGTCGTGTGTAGTTTTAATAAATCAATATGAATGCAAACTAAGAATATGAGAGTTGACTTGGTGCCGGATCCGCCACGTTTTCAAGCCAGCCATGAATGTTCATTTGCAAACAAGATAGTGTTCAGGTTTTGCAGACTATTTTCCACATTTGATTCTCAAAGCGTATTATTCGTCCATCCACTTCACAGGTGACGGATACTTAGTTTCCTAGGTAAGAGTACACAATTAAAACAATGTGAATCAATTCAAATAATGCCTCAGCATGAAAACTTAATCCAACTGTTTTGGAACTTATTATGCAGCTAGAATGCCTGTTTTTAAGTAGGCGCTAAAATTGTTTCCTAACAAACTGCTCCATGAACATAATAAGAGAAGAAAACATTCTTCTCACATAATTACAAGTAACTCCATAGTAATTAGTATTATTAAGGTCTCAATTTTCAAATAAAGAATAACATTATATATCTCTTATCAAGAACATGTAACATAGCCGACTGAATTCATTGATAGATAAACAAAACACAATTGAAAGCTAATTAAAACTATGTACTAAGGTAGTAAAAGAAGGATAGATACAAGTACATTAACCATAACTATTTGTGACTATCTCCATTGTGAACCTTCTTGCTATGCCTCTTCAAACCATGCAACCATCCAATCCCTTTGATGGCCTTGGAAATCTTCATCAAATTCGGCTTCCCCATCCCCAAACTCATCTTCCTCGTCGAAAAACTCAAAGCTTGCAAGCAACACAACTGCGCATTCGAATCCCTCTCATCGCTATCATCATCATCATCCTCCTCCTCCTCGATTTCATACTTCTTCTTGTCCTTCGCCTTCTTCGCATTCTTCACATTCTTGTTCTTCTTCTTCGATTCCATCTCGTATGTAGTCTCCCACAGCAAGTCCATCCCCTCGCCCTCGCCATGGCCGGCCCCGGCATTGTTCCGCTCCTCGAATAGCTTGCACGCTAGCGTCCTCTTCCACTCCTTCTCCTTCCTCATCGACCCGTAGCTCCCGAAGCTGTAGTCGGACCCCACGGGCGATGGGAGGCTGAAGTCTCCGTCAGAGCTCGCACTGGTGGCGTGCGAGCTCTGAGAGACTGACCAAGTGTCAACCGATGGAGGAGAAGACCCGTGACTGCTGCCATTCTCTTTACTACAAACCAAATCATTACACCCTGTCGCCTCGGATCCACCACCATTTCCCTCCATGACAACTTTATCGGTCCCCGTGCGAAATGGCGCGAATGTCGTCTTTTCCACAGTAACTGTCGTCACTTTCCCTTTGTCAGAAGAATCATCAAACTCTTCCCACAAGCTGCCAAGCCTCTCGTCCTCTAGTTCCTCATCCGGAGTCGGAAATGCAGAATCAGCAGCATCTTCAAATGCCGCTGATTCTGGTAACTCTGACTCCGGCTCTTCGAGTGTCTTGGCGGGATGCTCGAACACCACCCGAAACACCTCGAAGTCCTCCAACCGCTGGTGCTCCTCCCGGCGGTTGTCGATCTTGGACCGGAGGGCGCGGACGAGGGCGGAGAGCGAGCTCGGCCCGATGTCCTCCGGGACGAAGGTGAGGACGGCGAGGAGGAGGAGCGAGGTGGTGAAGAAGAGCGGGAGGAGGAAGGTTAGGGCGGTGTGGAGGTAGGGTGAGAAGTAGATGAGGAATGTGAAGTGCAGGGGATGGGAGAGGACGAAGGAGATGAAGAGGGACACGTCAGATTTGAGCAGGCTGGAGAGATCGGACATGGTTCGTGGATGACGAGGAAGTGTCTGATGATGGTGGTGGAGGAGTGGTGGAGGAGTGGAGTGTGTCAGAGTGTGTGTTTTTGTCTGAGGTGAGGCAGAGGAATGTGAGTTTTTGTTGTTGTGGAATGCGGCGTGAATACAGGGAAAGGGTGATTTGTGGAAATTGGAGAGAGAAGGTGATGGGGGTTTATAGAAGCAACCAAAATTGCGAGGACTGAGAGTGAGTCATGGAGAATAAATCATTGCACTTTTTCCTCCCCCCTAAACTTTACTACCTTTCTCCTTCTACACCACTAAATGATAATTAATCCATCTCTAAAAGTTAATGTCTAAAAATGTAAAAAATGTTAATGTGTTATGTAATGGGAGTATATATACCTCTTAAAAGTTGTATGTTAAAGTTTACTCTGATTGATCAATGAAAAAGATAATTGTTAAGTATGATAATGGGTTAAAGGGTAGGTTATACGTATGAAGATGGTTAAAAATGAAAGAAACGGCCTTTGAAGGATGTACAGTGTTTTACCCTTTAAATTAGACATTTTGTACGTTTTGACCATTGAAAGTAGTTTATAGAGTTTTATTGTGAGGTAGAATGAGTAATTTAATCTCCAAGCTACTCCCATAAACAATACGTCAATAGTTACCATCCGAAATGACAAAATGCGAACAACTCAACCGAATTGGAGTATGCATGAATGCTTGGTCCGTGACTTCCTAAGCACGAAGTTACACATCCGTGACAATCTTGATGAATAGTTGGTAATTGAAGTAAATATAAACTCTACAAACTAACGTTTCTCTTCTAGCATGCCGGCTTAAAAACACAAGACAATCTCGCTAATCCGCATCTGTTATACATACCAATGTCTGAATTTCCTAGTTCCGAATTACCAATGTATTAACAACCCACACTTTACCATTGAGGTTGAGTTCTTAAAGAGGAAAAGCTACACCCAACTCCTCACATTGCCATAAATGTATCAGTCTATTTCAGAAACTAGTGTAATTAAAACACCACTTTGTTTGGTATTAAGATTTAAATGTGCTAATAATGAACCATGAAACTTTGAAAATAAGAACCACCATGTTTAAAGACTAGGAAGAGATAATTTGGTGTCAAGGATTATAGGCCTAGGATGATGCCCTAATGTAGAGAGGAGGTTAGTAATTGGTTTTAGCACATGGCAAACCACTCAATAGCATCCACTCAAGTAGTAAGGTATGCATGCACACTTTTAGTTACCCTTGCTTTTAAAACCAGTCCCACAAGATGAATTAGGTCTACCTTACAAGAGTATATTATTGTTAGTTGAATCCAAATAGGTCAAACATGTGTTCAAGGCATCTTATACTACTATGCTATGCAATTTGACCATAAGAAAATCAATGAAAGATTAAGAATCCAGTTGGAGAACATGAATAATGTCTCCAACCATAACTTTGATTTGACTAAAAACCATGATGCAATTGCTAATTAGTTACTTTTAATCATGGGAAGGAAATAATTCATTTGGAAAGTTTCACACCAAACTTATCATGTCAAATCCAACTTTAGGAGTCCAAACCATATTGCATATGGCTGGTTTTTAACTGAAAGCTTTGCTCTCATGAGCAAAAGCCTTACCGGTAAACTTCTTTTACCTGTCTAGGTACAACTACCAAAGGTTCTACCGAGAGACCAGGGTCAATAGAAAGATACTGAACAATGCATCTCAATAAAGCAAACGATGACACACCATCATGCTCTGGGATTTCATGATCTCTACGTTGGAGACAGGACTTGTTGGTATCACACAAGACTAAGATAGTCTCTACATCTAAACCTAATAATTCTAAACTTAACGTAACACTTGAGTCAAAGAAACACTACAAACTTTAAAGAAGTAGGATCACATAAAGACTCGACAACACTTAAGACAAAAGGCTTAGGATTGGGGAGCTTAACACCTCAAAAAATGAGGACGTACCACACAATTCTAACAGGTAACAATAAGCACCTGGACAGATGTTCGCATACAAACTATCGTCCAGCAGAAAATATCACCGGGTTCCAATCATCTTAAACTACTATAATACCTAATAAAAAATGGGAGCAAACAATCCACATGGCAGCATAACAAAATAAATCAGAACACACGCACGAGGTAACAATAAGCACCTGGACGGATGTTTGTATACAAACTATCGTCCAGCAGAAAATATCACCTGGTTCCAATCATCTTAAACTAGTAGCATAACAAAATCATTTTCGCTAAACTACTATAATACCTAATAAAAAATGGGAGCAAACAATCCACATGGCAGCATAACAAAATAAATCAGAACACACGCAGGAGGTTCAAACTTTGATTAAAAGCCTACTCAAATCCTTCAAGCAACATATTGTACCAAACATTCATAGGCTTACAACATTAGTCCAGCAGAAATCCTAACATTAAAGCTTCGAAACCAAAATATCAACAATGAAATCCAGCAAGGAGCAAGCTTCACATCGATCATTCATTCATAACAGGTTTGTTCTCATTCACCTTGAACCTCGGCTCCTTGGGCTTCTGCTCCTCGGTTTTCCTAACAACATTAATGAACACAATTGGCAGGATTAGAAAGAGTACAACTACAAGAAACCACCTAACTTTATAAAGCAGCTTCTTCTAAACCTAATTACGCATCAACAGCTACAGAAGTTCAGAAACAAAGGAAAAAAAACACACAAAGCAGCAGAGCTTCATCATATTTCACTAATAAACAAAGAAATCAACATTTCCAAAGTACAACGTCAAAAAAATCATCTCTTATTTAAGCATTTCTATGTTACTGAGAAACTGAAGCAAAGCTATAGACCTATTCCACAAAAGCTGGCTATGACATAACATCGCACCATAGATCTATACAAAAAGTTTGAGGATGTAATAAGATTGAAATTTACAGTGAAATTCGATTACCTCTTGTCGGAAGATGATCCTCCCTTCTGGCTGAGGAAGGATCGGAAAAGCGGGGAGTTGACGTCGTAAATCATTTTCGCCGATGTATTCTGCTGCTTCAGAGATAAACCCTAGTTTCGTTCTCTTGGTTTAGGAATGACTATGGCGGCAGATAGGAAATGGGGAGCTTTATTCGATGCGACTGTTTCCTTAGGGTTTCTCAGATTTGAATGGGCTGACATCAAAATAAAGCCCATCTCTATTTAGCCCAGGTAGGAAAAAAGTGTAGTATGACCGCTCCTTTTCATATACAGTAGTCTTTTTTCTTTTATTTTTGGTAATAGTAGTAGTCTTTTTTGAGAACTCAATGAACCTCACAAACCTTTTTTTATTATTATTTTTAACCAACTAGCTAGCCCAGGGAGGTCAGGGGTTCGAAATCCCCCAAGTACATCATTTTAAGCGCAATTTTCCCCAAGTCTCCAACGGTGCTCGATCAAGAGTCAGGAGCTACATCGACGGTGTCAAGAGCAAGGGACATCAGAAGTCGGTGTAAGTGGGAGTTTCACCACACTCTAAGCAGCATTATGAGGACCTAGGTCTTCCAACGACAGGGTCAGTAGAGTAAAGTAGGGTTAGATTATGATAGTTGTAGGATTCTTATATCATATTAGGTCGTTATTTTTTCACATAAGTTTTGGGTGAATAAATATTCATTTTATTTTTGTCATAGTGGGGCAACCACCAAATTATAAAGAACTTCTTGCAAAATCAACTCAATTAGATATGAAATCTAAGTTGGATTAATAGGGATGTTTGGGCAGATTACGTGCCATGAGCTCGCTAAGAACTGAAGCCACATCAGGAATTTCGATGGTATATGGTAGAGAATGTCGATGGTATTTCCCAAGACAAATTTGGCAATCGGAAGTCGGCCATTTCTGATGTACCAGTCGTGATGCAGTCAAAGTGGAAAATGCCATCGATTTGGAACTCCTCGATCAAGGGTTTGCAAATTGAAAGTTTGAGATTGAAGAATAAGAGAGATTAAGAAGAAAAGTGAAAGTTAGTGTTGCTGCTCTTGAAATAAATTTATAGAATTCTTTTTTGTTTTCGTGGTCTAGAAGTGGAGAGCGGTGAGGCCAATAAACTCCATTTTTCTAGTGGTCAAGAAATGGGTAAAATCGAAATGGATTGAATTGTAAGATTATGTGAAATATAATTTAATTGATACATTTTATTATTTTTAGTAAATGTGACATTTGGGTAGCTAGGCCTAGAAGAAATGGATCACTATATGCAGGTATTGGTGCTTTTAAAACTTGTGATGTTTTAAACCATGTTTAATCCGGTCTTGTAAACAAAAGGGGTGTAACAACCAAATGTCTTCGCGGGAAAATATAATTTTCAAGTGGAATAGTCAGAGATGGACAACTAAATGTAAACCCATTTGGTGATCAACTGGGTTATGCCGTTGACTTTTCTCCAACCTAGCTGGTCGAATAAACTAATCCACCACGCTTCAGATACTGACTAATCCAAACTTTTGCATACTACATGATTGTGAAATCATTCCACACAATAATTGTGTGTAATTGTTTAAACCTTTTGTTCCATTTTTATAACATAAGCTATCAGAATTCACAAAAATCCCGATTCACGGATTCATATTGGCGATAGCTTATGTACAAACTCTTGAACTGAGTTGTGGTGCACGTTATCTACAAGATGGTTTATATATACTGGCAGGCCGTCGCATGTCGCATCCGTCGGTGCTCCTTTGTTTCTTCTTAGCTTAGCTGTGTCTTCTTGTTCTTGTCCCATAATTTTATTTAATAATAATTATTATTATTGTGAGAAAATAATACTAGAAGCAATTAAAGTATTTGAGAATTTATTTCCTTGCCACGTGGTTAACCGGTACAACTAGGAGTTCTACTCTACATCTAAGTAGAACTGAGCTGAATCGTAATAAATTGAAATTAAGTGTGATAAAGAAAATGGTGAAGCATTACTCAATTTCATTGGAAAGTATATTTTTTTTTAAAAAAAACACTTTAAATTGTTTAAAAGATCAATTTTTTTTTATAGAAAATGATCGTTGATAGTGGATTTATCATATATCTAACATTTTAAAATCTTAATATGTGATAAAATAACATTTGTTATTGATGCATAGTGCTTGTTTTGAGCGAAGATTGAATCATGTATGGAATTTATATTTTTAAGAGAAAATTGTATAACTCAATGACAAAATTATATCTCAGGTAAGTATTTTAATCACACATAAAAATAGAGTTTAACTAGCAATTTGAGCAAAAACTCAAGAGTAATTCTCCTGTGAGGCAGCCTCACCTATGAGGCAGGGCCCAATAAGGCCCATATTACAAGTAAATATAAAAGGACACTAATTATTAAAAATTTCAGGGGTTAATTTGCAAATATCAATAATTTTCCATTCTTTCTTCGCCACCCATCATTCTACCTTGCTGCCACCTCATCAAACCTCGACGCCACCTCATCAAACCTCGTCGCCACCTCATCATACCTCAATGCCACTTCATGAAACCTCAACGCAACCTCACCAAACCTCGTCGCCACCTCATCATACCTCAACGGCAACTAATCATACCTCGATGCCACCTCATCACACCTCGATGTCATGTTAGCATATCTCGATGTCATGTCATCATACATCGATGTCACCTCATGAAACTTCGTCGCCACCTCATCATACCTCAACGCCACCTCGCCAAACCTCGACGCCACCTCATCATACCTCAACGGCAACTAATCATACCTCGATGCCACATCATCACACATCGATGTCATGTTATCATACCTCGATGTCATGTCATCATACATCGTGCCACCTCATTAAAGTTCATCGCCACATCATCATACCTCAACGCCACCTCATGAAACCTCGTCGCCACCTCATCATACATCAACGCCACCTCACCAAATCTCAACGCCACCTCATCATACCTCAACGCCAACTAATCATACATCGATGTTACCTCATCAAACCTCGTTTTTGACAACACAAACCTCATTTTTAACGATTCAAGCCTCGTTTCCAACAAGACAAACCTCACTTCTAACGATTTAAACCTCATTTTTAACGATTCAAACCTCGTTGTCCAGAAAGCAAACCTCACTTCTAATGATTTAAACCTCATTTTTAACGATTCAAGCCTCGTTTTTAACGATTCAAGACTTGGCCCTGCCCATATCATTGACACGTCATCGACCACGTCATCACCACCACACCATGTGATCGCCACCGGGAACCACCACTCCACGTCGGAACTATGGAAATTCACCAGGAAATTAAGCATTTGCGCGTCAGATATGCTAAATAAACCAGAACTGGCACAAAGCGTCATCGGAAAATCAACAAATTGTCGGACATGCTCCGTCAAATCTAGTGTTTGTCGTTGCCTGCAAGTTGAGTACGTCATCGTTACCTTGCCTCCACCACCGCGGGATCAGGAACAAACAGAAACAACGCATTCGTCGAAGACCGCGATCTCTGAACTTCGGATAAAAATGGTTTTCTCCGGTCGCGATTCCAGAACTCCAGACGCTTGGCAATCTGAACTTCGTCGCGGGATTACAGACCGTCGATGATTGGAAAATGCGACAATTCCGACCCTAAGCGGTGGCATTGGACAAAGAAGGCGTGTGATGGAGATTCTGCGGTGATGTTGCTCCGGTGAAGAATTGGGGGAAATTGGGGACGGGAAATTGGGGTGAAGATGATGATTTTGTGAGTTTTTGCAATCCAGTCCCTGTAGTTTAATGAAATGCTACAATTGCGCCGAAAATGAAAACATTATTATTTGACCCCAAAATTTGTAAAAAGAGGGTTTGCTTGGTCATGCCTCTTGGGTGAGGCTGCCTCATACAAGAATTTGTCAAAACTCAAAGATTGTTGTCTTCCTTCATACAATATGCATGCCCGTGCAAAGAATCACCAAAATAGAGATTTATCAAGAAAATAATCTTTATCTTTATACATGGTTCACTAAAATACCAAGAAAATAATCTTTATCTTTATACATGGTTCACTAAAATAGAGATTTATCTACCAATTGTGACGTTTTTTGGCACTCATTCCCCCTTAATAAGCATACTTAAAGGCTAATTAAACAACATTTATGTTTTGCTTGGTACATTTGATAATGGTAGTTAGCACTTAGCAGTCACGCATATGGAGAAAGCAGAGGTAGGTAGAGGATGGTAAATCCATTTCCCAAAATGTCTAAAGCGGCAAGTTTATCCTTTCTCCTTTGCTCTTTCCATTTCCGGCGCTCGGTTGTCTGTGCATGTTCGGAGTATCAAATGGGAAAGAAGTAGGAACTAATATAAATATATCACGAGGAATTCCCCTTATTTACCTGTTTCCACATAAGGCTGATGCAACTATGTTTGCTTATTTTCCAAAAGGAGCAAGTCTTGTTTAACAGAGTTTTTTATAAATCAGTTTAGTTTAGTTCAGTTCAGTTTAGTTTAATAAAAATGTAATTTTGTAAAATTAAGGTTAATTCAGTCATTCCAATTCTTTTTTCAATATATACATTAATTCTGTTCAATTAAGTTTAGTTCATTTTAGTGCATCAAGAAAATAAGTTTTAGACAACATGTATAGGAATAAAAAAATAACTAGTATATGACATGTTCCTTACAAAATTTATATGGTTTACTTTATTAGAGTGATACGGTGTATAATTTAATTTTGAATGCATTATCGTTATAGTTTCTTTATTTCAATTCAATATACTACATTCATCTCAGTTTAAACTACACAAGTTAACATTTTTTGATAGACCTTAAAATTTGTTGTCCATCAATATATTTATGCATGCAATTATATATGATATGGTGGACCATCAATATATTTATACATGTTACAATGAATCCAATAAAATCTCATGTGACCATATTTGATTACTAATACTAGTTCAATTTAAATGTTGGAAATAATTAAATTTGACTAAATAAACAGTGACTTGTGTAGTTTAAGGTGACATGGAAGTAGCAATATATAACCTAATAGTAAGTATATTTGTGTTATTTTGCTAGAGTTTATTTTTGTTGAAATGAACTAACCTAGATAAGTTTAAGTCAGCTAATTCTTTTAAAAAATCAAAATACAATGATAAACTCAAGGGTATTTTCATTTTGATAAAATTTTTGTAATGGACAAAGATGAACTAATGACTGGTTGAGAAAGAGGTTACGAATTGATATCTAGAAATGTGGGTACGTAGAGATGTGGGAAATGGTGATGTGGTTTTTGTGTCATTTGTTTACTTAAAAATAGTTTTTCTTCAATATTATAAATTGTCAACTAAGAAATTAAAACTAAAATGTCATAATTTAAAAGAAGCACAAGAATTATCCATCATTCCACTATAATGAAATGGTCTCATACAATAATTACTTTGCGTAACAACCTTATATAATAATGATTAAATTGAAAGTTTGGTAATTCGAGACAACTAAGGTGACTAAACCGTTGTTTGGGGTGATTTTAAGAACTACACTAATCCTGCTACCGCATAAAATTATTTGAAATTAAATATTAATCTGTGTGTATTTCTCACACGAAAAATACTATTAAATTGTAAACTATTATTATTAATATGATTTCATTCATCTCAACTATTCATGTACATTTTTACCATTCATTAATTTCTCTTCAAACGTTCACTTTTACTTTGAATCAAGTACCAAACACAAGTACAAAAGAAAATGGAGAACTGGAGAGACTACTAGCATAGTACCACCATCATCATCTAAAAGTCGTCGGAGACTCAATGAGTGAATAAAAGAGATTCCAATGTCCGATTGACCCCAAGAGTTGGAGATTAAATACAAAGGATAACATTCTAAATCAAATAGAAATAGACTTGAGAGGCCTTGGGGCAACACGGCCATTTCACACCTCGGATAATCAGAGTACGGAATACACAACACAATATATATACGTAGACTTCAACCACCACCTCTCTCCCTCTCTCTCTCACATTTTCTATCCAATCCATGAAAAATTTACACACAGTCACACACTAAACACAGATAAATCACACTTGTTATCTGATTCTAGCAATTTGCTTTGTAGAATGAATTTATTAATAGTTTAAACAAACCTCATCAAGACTATAACAAAAGGTGGTAGATGCATGAGTAACAACATCAACTACTTCTTCTAGGGTACCCTACCCCCTACCCCCTCGCCCCTTGCCCCTCTCCTTACCCTCCCTCTGTCTTCTTCACCACCTTCCTTCTCCTCTTCACAATCCCTTTATTTTTATATTTTTTGGAGCTCCCAAAACACGCAGTCATCGGTTTTCCCGCTCCCCAGGTGCCAATCACAATGCTCTCTGCGTCCTGTTTGCGTCTCTTGTTAGCCATGGTTTCTTGGTTTTCGTTTGGTGTTTTCCTGGCAGCTTTTTGTTGGTTTCTGTGATGTTTTTTCCCACGCGGGCTTGCTTTATTTGGTTATTTTCTTCCCTTTTTTTAATGTATGGATTGAGGAAGTTGGGTTTTTGTGTGGTTGGATTGTTGTTTCTTTTGTACACACTGATGGTGTGATGCTTCATAAAAGGTGGTAGGTTGGTGGGGTGGTGGGGGTTGACTTCGTCAGAGAGGCTGGAGAAAGGGTCAATTCTGTTCAATGGATCGGTTTCACTGTGTGTGTGCGTGTTTTGTTTCATGTAATTTGTATTCTAATAAGCTGGAAATGATGATTCAAATGAAGCATATGATCTCAGATTCTTGGTCAACTTTGTAGTGGCTATTGTGTTGCCTAATATGTGGTTGGTTAGCTAGACCAATAGCTTTGCCACCTTAGCTTTTGCTAAATCTTTGTTAGAAAAATGGGTGCTTTTTCCCGAGAGACAGGATTGATTTTGCCTGGGTTTGGGATTGGTTGGGAATCATTGCATGAAAAGTTAGCATCTTTTGGGAATGTTTTGACTTCTTCATTTGTTACCCATTAATGGGTTCTTGCCTTTTTACTTGATCGATTGAAATGCTTTTGTATAGACTGAGAATCTTAAGGTGATTCTCTTGGACCTGTAGCTTGAACTGATATGTCAGAAACTGAAGTTCATAGTTGTTGAGTTTTAATGGCTAATAACTGCATTTTTGAGTGTGCGAGGATAATGTATGAACCTTAGTAGTCATGTCTTAGTCCACTTACTGATTTGCATCTCTTATGTTCTGCTTATCCTGATGTTTGATTACTCATCTGTGTAGCAGGTTCTGTTTCAATAAGGGCTACCGAAGATAATCATGGTTAGCATTCGGAGGCGCAAGCTCTTAGCTAGTTCTCCTGGTATGCCAAGTATTCTGAGTTTACCTGTCAAGTATTTTATGCAATGATAGTTTTTTATTTAGGTTCATGTGTTGTATGGATAATCATGTCGGTTTTTTTCCTGTTTATTTTTTCTGAAAGAAAAGATTAATGTTGTTCAGAATCTTACTTTGCAGGTCTCAAAAATTCTTCATTGACACCTCTGCCAAAGTTCTCTGAGATTGGGCACTTTTCTGAATTATACGTGAGTGATTCAAAATCAGCAACGGTTCATCAGCCACCTCATAGAAATGCTGAGGAGATAGAGGAGGTAATTAAAGCCATTACCTGTTCTGGATTTATTTTTCCCTTCACTTTATCAGTGATTTATACATGTCTCAGTTTATTGCTCTCGATTTTGCATCCGGTACCATAACATCATGCTATAGAACATCTTACTCGTTTCACATGTTATATACAAGTGTAATGTTTGATGGACCATGTCATTCGAGGAAGTGAAATTTTTCTAAACTTCATGAAATTGTAAAATGTTCCTGTTATACATGTGTGACCTTTTGAATCAGTTCATGAACTTTAACATTCATCATAGTAAAGCGAGTTTTGCTTCATGTTATCCTCATTGAAAAACAACACTGAGGTTTTGATATCTAAAGCTGAAATGTGTTCTTCAATATTTGCTAATAGCAATTACAATGATCTCAATTCATGGTTTCAGAAATCTTCCACACTTAAGGGGCCTAGAGTATCAGAAATATCAGCTTATATGGGACAAGAGGCACAGCAACCAATTCATCGGTTTCCTGGTATGATGTAGCAATATTTTAGCTTCTTCCTATGTTGGCTCCTTTTTTACTTACACTCAGTAAGCAATAGACAGTTTACTTCGGACATGAAGGTCTCATTAATACGTCTTCAGTGATCCAGTCACTTGTTTTACTTCTATTCCCGGGTTATTCTTAAGTGTAACGTATTTTCTCAATGCATCGTCTTTTAATGATATGCAGGCACATCAAATGTTGTCACTTTCGTACCATGTTTTTGTTTCCATTCCTAACAACTTTCTGATTGCTGGTGCAGAAGTAAAACGAAGGAAGCGACACAGAAGAAAGCACTTTGAAAACCAAGAAGTGTGCGTGATGAGAGGGGTGTATTTTAAGAATATGAAATGGCAAGCAGCCATCAAAGTGGACAAGAAGCAAATCCACTTAGGAACTGTTGGTTCCCAAGAAGAAGCTGCTCGATTGTATGACAGGTATTAAAACAACTATGTCTAGTATGGTTGGGACAGTAAATCCCTGTATGATCAACATCATGAATTTTGTCAAAGTTTTACATGAGATCGATCTCCTCATTTCAAATTTTTTTTTTGCAGGGCGGCATTTATGTGTGGAAGAGAGCCAAACTTTGAGCTCTCAGAAGAAGAGAAACACGAGCTTAGGCAATTCAAATGGGAAGAATTCTTAGAAATGACTCGTTCTGCCATTACTCACAAAAGTAAGTGAGCTATAACAAATATTCTAGTTTGGTACTCCATGCAGGCTGTTTCCTTGATTAGGCTGTATTGATGCTGATACATAAAATTTGTCTATATGAGCAGAACACCATAGGAGGATAGGATCAATAAGGTCGGGGAGAAAGCCGGAGGCACAATCCGTGAAAATTGAACAGTGGGAGAGTGACCAGCACGGTTCAGAAGATATAGCAGAAGTGGATTCATCTGATTCTTGAAAGCCAAGATAAAACTTTTCGGTAACCGTTCTTAGACCATAATTTACAAGCACGCGTATTCAAATATTCTTACACCCTGCAGAAGAAGAAGGATCTTGATATTTTGTTGAATAATTTCATCAAGACAGTTTCTATGTATCCTAGAATGTTTTAAGTGTACAATTTCTTTTCGGGCATTTCTGGTCATATAATGTAAGGCTACTATAAGATGTATTTATGTAAGAGTCCAATTCCAATCAAAGATGCAGAATGCTTCTGTCTCCCATTGGGCAGTAGGTTCTCTCTCTGTTTCCCTTGCATTGTGTTTTCGTCGGGACACCAAGGAGTGGACTGAGGTTTGTGGTGTGTGTACTATGTGAGACCATGACCACTCGTACAAGAAGTCTTCTTAATGAAGTCAGGGTGAAACCGAATGTAGTATAGCTTTTATTTCGTCACTGTTTAAAATTTGATGAATTAACATTGATAAAAATTAGAGGTATGTCGAATCACGGAGATCAAAGGAATACCAATGAGCGAGTACCCGCGTTCGTAATCACATCCATTCACTCGACGATAATTCTAGCAAAATCACGTAATAATAAAACACTTGATTTCCTCTTTGTGAATTCGCAAATTGCATAGAGGGGTGCAAAGTGGGGATAAGAAGATGAGTATTTAGGTCAATTTTGCATAAAGGTCAAGTGGTTTGAGTTTGACAACCTTTCATTATTGCACCGAAAATGAAGTATTAATATTTTTAACTCTCAAATTGTATAGAAATGAGATTTATCTATTCCTACATGTCTCTTCCATAATAAAATGTGTAGGATGAAATAAAAAAGATATAATTTGAGTGATTTTGTTTTGAGAAAAGTTTCGTAATAACCTTAAATCGACATTTACTTTGTAAATTGTAACTTAGAAGATCTGATCGACATCTAATTTTATTTTCAAGTCTATAAGTCATCTAATAATCAAAAATACACATTTGAATGAACAGTTTGAACTTTCAAGGATACCATTTTCCATTTACTCATTTACAAAGTAAATTAATACATCACTTTTCAAAAATTTAGAGATACATGAAAACATAATAGAAAACTTGGGGTCCACTATCAATTTTTTTTTCTTTTGTTTTTAACAACGGGGTTTGGGCTTTGCGTGAAATGGACCGGGCCAAATAGATTCGATAGAGCGGCAAAAATGTTTCACCCAGCTATGTTCATTTCCGGTTGGTAACTGGAGCTGTGATCTGCCCCAAAAATGGCCGCCGCGGCTGCCGGAGACAAATCCCCGACGGAAGACATCGTTACTTCTCCTTCGTCATGGGATGTATGGAAGAATCAGATAATTGTCCCTTCTCTGTTCGCTGGTAATATTTATGTCTTTAAATGCTAAACCCTGATTGAATTTTTTGAGCTCCATTTATGGTTCTCTTTGAAAATTGCGCTATTAGTCAATAAGAAGTGATAATTTTTGTTCTCTAGGAATCGCTGGCGGAGGAGTAGGATTGGTGTCGAAGCATCGGAAAGTGCTCGGCGTTGCTAATGTTTCTGCTACTTATGCAACTAATTTCGCCATCGTCACCGGTTGCTACTGCGGTAATTGCTAACCTAGCTCTGAATATCGTATTATTTAACCTGATTTCCTACTTTTAGTATATTTTTTACCATGGACTAGAAATCTGGTTATTTGGCACCTTAGTATAATCTCGATTAGCATTGCTGGTTTTTAAGTTGCTAAATTAGCTAGTTTGCAGTTTTCTGTGATCTTGCTTAACTTCGTCACACTGTTGAATAAACCAAGCCAGTCATAGCCTGAATCAGGTATATCCAACACTTTAGGGTAAGAGAGGTTAAAATGTCGGCCAACCTTTGTATCCACTCATAGAAGCTGTTTTTGTGAAGAACACGATAGTTTAAATAAGCTAAAACAAATTTATTCCTGGAATAGCGAAGGATTCTGGTTGTACTTTTTATGATCGAAGGTTTAGTAATTCAGTTTATAGTCTGTACCTAAATCGAGACGTTCATTTGTTTGGAACCTTATCTGATCAAGTGATCATGCGTTATTAGAGCTATTTTGTATTTTTTTCTGGTGTAATTTGTATCTATTTATTTATTTTCATTGTGCTCCGTATTATCACATATAGCCTCATGATTATTTCGCTTTTGTTGATACTTTGGGAATGCTCAACTGGCAGCTGCTCGAGAGTTTACAAGGGTGAGCCGGACCGATAAGCCTGATGATTTGCTAAACTCTGCCATTGGAGGTTTTGGTAGCGGTGCTATCCTAGGACGCCTTCAAGGTAGGTAGTTTTTGTTATTTTTCCAATCCCTATTATGTACTTTCTCACTTCATAAGTAGTATCTTTTAAGGTCTAGTTGAATTCATCAGAAGGTGATCTTAGGTGGGAAATTGTGGAGGTTTTTTGTTTTTTGGGAAATGCCTTGTACCTTCAATGGAAGATTTTTAATAGAGTTAATAGTGTTTTCCCCCCTGAAAGTTTATGAATCCTTCAATGATAGGTGGTCCAGTTGCTGCTGCCCGTTATGCAGTTATCTTTGCTGTGGTTGGAACATCTGTTGATTATGCTAATATCAAGCTAAAGCCTCTCCTAATAGACTATTATAATTCTATGGTTGGGGATGGCAAAAAGAAACAAGATTGGCTAAAAATGCCAGAATGGTCACCAATCCGAGTACTTGACGAGGAAGAGCTTGCAGCAAAACGCGAAAGGGAAAACATGTTTAGAAATGTCCAGAATTTGAACAAGGAAGAAACTTGAAGATTTTACCGGTGGCAACATTTGGTGCTGTACTTGCTCCAACATTGTGTCTTGTTTTTGCACTTTCCCTTTTCCCAGGTTTTGCAACTCTGTTCAAGAGCTCTATAGAATGTTTTTTACTTCAAGGTTCTTGGAGCCTGGTGGGAATAGTTTTAGTTCTGAAAACTCGGCTTTACATAATGTTTGAGCATCTAGAATCGTGATCTTTTTGTAAAGCAGTTTAACCTTCAAATAAAATTTTCTGCTTGCTGTACGTTTGGAAGATTTCCAGATTGCTTATGTTAAAATCCTTGCAAGAAACGCCTCATAGGATTCAAGTTGATAGAGATGTGTCCCAATTGGGATGTGTGCTATGAAACTGAGATAAAATTTTATCTGCTGTATCATAGAGAGGGTTTAGAATAAAACGTTTGACTTACTATCAGCATCCTTAGGAAATTCACCATCCGTTTACCATACTAATGTCCCAAAATGAAGATCATTTGACAGTCACCAAAACGTTAGTCATGAAAATATCACTGAGCCGTTCGACAGAGAATTGATGATGTCCGAGATGGTTGCACCAGCATCCAACTCAAACTAGCCATTTACATGTATTTGAACCATTATACTACTAAAGTAATCATGCAAATATTTAAACACATCAAATGTTAACATCTCAGAGCGGATAGAATTTCAGATATCTTTTCCTTCTCACTGTACCAGAGATACGAGAGAGACAAACTCGGTTTGCACCCTGCCCTTGGTGGACCTTGTGTTGATAACAAAATGCTCTGGTTTTTCCCGCAGCAGCATGAGCAATCCATGCCAGGGCTTCGCCTTGCCTTCCGGGCTTGAATAATCATCAGGCATCAAATATCTCCTAATCCGGCCCTGATGCCACACCTTACTGTACCTCTCCACCAACTGCATTAAACCATAGCCTATAATTAGCAGAAATTCCACAATGCAACTATATCAAGAAAACCACGAAAATTCTTCTACAAAGCATGGATGTAAGAGCTTAAAGTAATGTGGAAGGCAGCTAGATTAAAACACACAGCTTTTACAGCTAAGTGCATGAAAGAATCAGTACTGTGTTCAGTGTTCTGTATCACAGGTCACAACCAAGACAAATAATATACAGTCAATTACTTGTCCTAATATCCTATGATGAGGCTGAATCAAAAGTTGCCCGAGTTTATCGATGAGTAAAGGACACCTTATTACAATGGCGAAACTGTTGTTTACTTGCTTAGATATTGAACCAACCAAAGTCAGTAGATGATATGGTATAAGCATCATAAAGTGCACAGCTAAAATTACAAGTTCAGAGATAATCCTCATCTAAAAAGCAACAACCAATGAGATGGGATTTTTTATCCAACTTATCCCGAGTCCAATCTGTCCATATGTTTAAAGCGACATAGTTTCTTGATAAAAATTTTAAAACATTAATGCTTTGCTGATTTTAATTCCTGTCAATACAACTTCGCTTCCTTCCTCCTCAATTCTCCTAACACCATCACCATCAACACCTTGCCAACCAACTACTTTATCCACCTTTCTTCTACTCACACACTCCCTCCCCACACCCAACCACTTTTCCTTACTTGCCTCCTTGGCATTTAAAGTAATTGGATGATTCTTAATTCTTGATGGTTACAACTTAGAAAGAGGATATGAAAAAAGCTGTGGGTGTGGATGATGGGGCTAGGGAGGAGTAAGGTTGATTCAGCTACTCCTCCCACCTATTGGTGACTTGGTGTTGGGTTATCAGGGGAAGAGTTAAAAATATAGAATTGTGTTATCACAATTACTATTTCTACGATGACTGCTACATTTTAACAATTTTTTCTATCCCACTTCTATCTGTTGAGGGTATGATGATATGATGATTTAGAAGGAAAGATGGGGAGTAGTAAGGAGAATTTGATGGAGATGAAAGGGCGAAGATGATGATAAACTTGGCCGACTTGTGTGGAGGAGAGAGATTTTTTGAAGTTGAAGGAACTCTCTCTTTTAAATGAAACAACATCTTTTGTTAGGGTGGACACTGGACAGGATGGAAATATGGACAGACTATTCGAACTCGACAAACAGAAGGCAACCTACATTTTCTGCTACAATGAGATGATGATATAACAACGTGGTATAAAATAAACTATAGTCCCTTACAGATAACTAAAGTAGATACGTTCCCAGCAGAACGATCACAGTTCAAACTCGGTGTGGGGAACAAAAGAGTCGCTTTTCAGTTACTTATTACCCAGGAAGCACAAGATTAGCATTGGTCCAGATTCTCTTTGCAAGAGATTAGGAGGTGAGCTAAGTTCTACAACAAAAAAGAAAGAAATAAGGGCTTCTCTTACATCTAAGAAACACATATTGTATGGTTAAAAGGTGGTACGACAACCTAAGGTATATCAAACCAAATACAATGCTAAAATTTCAGCAGTTCACATATTTGCATATTTGGACCTGTAAACAGGTAGTACTAGTAAAAGTCGCACCCATAGGTATTAAGTTATTCATACCTCAGAATGGAGCTTCTCCATTGGCATAAAATCCCCAGGACCACACAAATCAGAGAGCACGTTAGCAACTGATATAACTACATCACCTTCGTCCATCCTGCTCTCAGCATCCCTCTTCTTATCTGAGAAGATGCACACATCAATCAAAGGCTTAGTGCCAAAACTTCCACCCTTTCCTACAGTAACAGCACACTACCACTACACGGAAACTAAAGACTACAGCTACCAATATCAAAGAACACGATTCAGACTCAGTCATGTAGAACAAAAAAACAACGTAAGTTCAAAGATGCAGAACACATTCACCATAAAACACAGCATGTTATGATCTGGTAGCATAACTCATATCTACACCAAATCACAGAAAATCAAATGTGTATTTCCAAGTACTCAGAAAGATTAAGAGCAAAGCATAAATGAAACCAATTGCATTGCTTTCTTAAACCATCAAACTAGTTCACCTCAAAAAGCATGAAACTTATGCTACCATTATTGAGTGAAATCATCCCAACCATTACAAACTAAAGCGCTATGAAACATCGGAACTATAACAAACTACATGTGAAAAAAACCCTATCTTCCAACACATAGAGGTGAACAACTAACCAAATTGACCCGAAACCGGAACCTTTCCACCTGAGGAACCCGACCCGTGACCATAACCACCTGCTGCATCAATCCCATCACCTCGCCGAACCTTCCTGCTTCCACCACTAGCGGACCCACCCTCTTCACCAAGACCATCATCCTCGTACTCTTCCTCGTAATAATCCCTCCTAGGCATCCCTTTCTTCCCCATGCCCCCACCGGATGGTGGCAGAAGGTGCTGCTGCTGACCGGAAGCCACGCCTCCGCCGGAGCCCGGGGCGTAATTCACGTTGATGTGGTGCCTGGGCCCAATTGGCCCTCCTAGAATGCTCCTCACCGGCAAAAGGAAGTAGAACTCCTTGTCTCCGATCTGGAGAAGGTCCTGCGAATCGAGCTTCACCAGAGAGTTCCCCGGGAGGTGGAGCACGCCTTCGACGAAGCAGCCGTTCTTCCCGAGCACCTCCAGTGCAAAACGACGCCGCTGGAAGTCGTAAAAGATTCGGGCGTGGTGGCGGGAGATGTTCATGCCGCCGCCGAGAGAGGAGAGGTCGACGTCGACGGTAGATTTCTTAGAGTTCCGTCCGAGGACAATCGAGTAGGTTTGCATGTAGTACTCGAAGTCCTCGCCCTGCAACTTGGCGAATCCCGCCTCCACGTCGCTGCCGCCGCCGCCGCTGCTACCCATTTTTCTTTTGCTGCTAAATTAGGGTTCTGGGAGTGTTTCTCAAAGGCTTTAGTAAAGATCCACTTTTGATTAGTGTATTACAGAAATCTCTGAACGCGAACAGAAAATCCCATTAGATTTAGAACACAGGTTTCACGATGAGTTGTTAAGCTTTCTGCTTTGCCTCAATCAAGATGAACAAACACTTGTGTCAATTTTGTTTTATAAATAGGGAAAGTTCCTATTAGGTATTAGCGAAAAAAATTCAATATATTTGTTTAAGGCTATGAATTTAATTAGAGCAATAAAACGAGTCAAGTCGAACTCGCACAAGCTTGCGTTTCGAGTTGAGATAACTCGAACTCGATCTACTTCGAAAACATGAAGTATTAATTAATAAAATTTAATTATTTCTATAAAAACTATCTATAAATTATATTCGAGTTGTTCGACGACCTTATCGAGGTGGTTCTTTTGACCCCGAGTTCGAACTCGTATATAAACGAACAAGCTCAATTTCGAGTTCGAACTGGTCAAACCGAGCTCGAAAACGAACTTTGACCGAGTTGTTCGTTAGTTGTTCACAAACGGTTCAGTTCATTTACACACCTAGTCTTAATTCCCACTATATAGTATTTTAATTCTATGATTTAAATCCTATAATATCAATCAAAGGTCATTTTAGTTAAATTAAACTAATCTAAATTGTATAAAGCTGGCTAGAAAGAATTGAAATAAATAATAACCGTAGAACTAAACTAAACTAAATAAAATTATGCACAAGGAAATACAGAGTATATTTTAAGTAATTAAATTCAAGTGAACTTAATGAAATTGATTTATTTTTTAGTATAAATTTAGAACGTAGTTGAACTGAAATTATTTAAATTAAACTGAATTTATTTTCCATTTTTATTTTTGCTAACAAAATAAGTTCAAATTTTCAATTATTTTAATGTAATTTGCTGTTAAAGGGTAGAATAGTCAATTAACCATGATTTTAACTATAAAATTTATTTCATGCCCTTAGTAGGAATTCTGAAAGTTTTACGTCCTAAATAGAAATTAAAGGCACAGTTCACACTCTCTTACGTCCTATGGGATAAACATCGCTCTATAGCCCGTAAAAGAGTGTGAATTGAAGGGCACAGTCACCCACACGACACATGCACAATAGCAGCAACATGATATATAGGTCACCCAAGAGCCATTTTTGTATGATAGATAGGAAGCCATGTACCAAACACTATACTCGACCCAAACTAAAGAAGTTCACATCTAAATCGTCGATCCAATCTTACCAACTTTACATTGATTTATAAACCAATACAATAAAGATGACTATAGTAAACTATAACAAAATGTCACATGCGCATGCAAGCGAAAACCCGTAAACGACTTCATTTAGAACTATGTTATTTTAACATGGATCAAATTTTATCGAAAACTCAAATGACCATACTTTATACTTATACTTCATAATTTATCCTAAAGTACATTTGAATCCAACATAAACGGGTCTTAGAAACAAACACTATACTTGACCTAAAGTAAACAAGATATTCACATGTAAATCGTCGATCCCATCTTACCGACTTTATATTGATGGTAATACAATAAAGATAACTATAGTAAAGTATAACAGAATGTCGCATGCACATGCAAGCGAAACCCTTCAACGAATTAATCCTAGAATTATATTGTTTTAGCATGGATCGAATATGACAATATTTGACCTGCATCTTATCGAAAACTCAAATGACCATACTTATAATAATTTGACCTACATTATACCTGGATCCAACTTAAACTAGAACTAGAAACAAACATTATACTTGATTCAACCTAAACTAGAAATTCACTTTTAAATCGTCGATCCAATCTTACCAATTTTATATTGATTTAAAAAGTAATACAATAAAGATAAAGATGACTATAGTAAACTTTAACAAAATGTCATCTATATTCAAGCGAAACCCGTCAATGACTTCATTTTAAATAATATTGTTTTAGCATGGATTGAACATGACAATATTTGACCCGCATTTGATCGAAAACTGAAATGACAAGTATACCTGAATCCAACACAAACTAGATTCACTTAAAAACAAACACTGAACTTGACCCAAACTTAACTATAAATAAGTATATATGAAATATTGTGTGATAGGAAGCCATGTACCAATTTTTATGAAATATCGTGTGATAAAATGTAGTGAGATATATTATCACGCATAGTAAAACTAGACTATGAATGTTGAATATATCTAAAATTTAACCGTATAATGATCATTTTATCAAAAATTTAAATGACCAAACTTATAATGATTTGACTTTTAGGATATACATGTTTCCAATATAAATTGGAATAAAAAACAAACACTATACCCAAACTAAAGAAGTTCACATCTAAATCGTCGATCCAATCTTACCAACTTTACATTGATTTATAAACCAATACAATAAAGATGACTATGGTAAACTATAACAAAATGTCACATGCACATGGAAAGCGAAAACCCGCCGACGACTTCATTTAATTTAGAACTATATTATTTTATCATGGATAGAATTTTATCGAAAACTCAAATGACCATACTTTATACTTATACTTCATAATTTGACCTATATCTGAATCCAACATAAACTGTAATTTGAAACAAACACTATACTTGACCTAAAGTAAACAAGAAATTCACATTTAAATCATCGATCCAATCTTGCCAACTTTATGTTGATTCAAAAGGTAATACAACAAAGATCAGTATACTAAACTATAACAAAATATCACATGCACATGTAAGCAAAACCCTTCAACGACTTAATTTTAGAACTATATTGTTTTAACATGACAAGCTAGATTTGACTCGCATTTTATCGAAAACTGAAATGACCAAACTAATAACGATTTGACCTAAAGTATACTTGAATCCAACACAAACTAGAATTAATTAAAAACAAACACTAAACTTGACCCAAACTAAACTAGAAATAAATACTATATAAATAGCCGATCCAATCTTCGCTACTTTATATTGATTTGAAAAGTAACACAATAAAGATTACTATAGTAATCTATAACAAAACGTCACACAACTTTATTTTAGATCTAGCTATATTGTTTCATCATGAATCGAAATCAAACCCAACAAGATTTGACCAGCTTCTTATCCAAAAACTTAAATGACCAAACATACAATGATTTAGATCTAGAATAATATACCCAAATCCAACATAAACTGAACGAAAAACAAACTTTAAACTCCCCAAAATAGAGAAATTAAAGTATACAATTGTCTATATATCCCAATCCAACTAACACCTCTGAAGGCATCTAGCGGGGGCGGGGCAACAAAAAGTAGAACTGCACGTCCCCAATCTGAATGAGGTCTTGCGAAACAAGTCTCACGGGAGCGTGTCCGGGGCGGAAAACCAAACCATTAATGGCCGTACATCCATTTCCTCCGAGCACCTCGAGAAAAAAGCCAAAACGTTGAAAATCGTAATAAATCCTCGCGTGACGGCGAGATATATTCCGGCCACCACCCTGCACCGATGAAAGATCGAGGTCGATGTTGTTGGAGATGGTGGAGTTCCGGCCGATCACCATGGAATAGCCATGCATGTAATGCTCGAAGTCCCTTCCGACCAGCTTCGAAAATCCGGCCGATCCACCACCATCACCTCCGTTGCCGCCGCCGCCGCCACTCATTTTACCGGAGAGTGTTATATATGTCAGATCAACTGCACTTGCGAGTTGCGACTGGTGTATTATATATGTTCAACGTGTAACGTAAATAGGAGCGTATGGTTTGACTGGGCCAACAAAGTTAAAGCCCGTTTGACCGAAAGCCCATTCAAAAAAATAAAGGTAGTACAAGATTTAGGCCCCCGGGCAGTACAGCATAAATATAGTGTGAGGTTCCCGCTAGGGAAAAAGCTAGACCTTTCTTCGTTCTTCGGCCGACAGGAAAATCAGAGAAGATGATTATCCCAGTTCGTTGTTTCACCTGCGGCAAGGTATTTTCCTTCTTCCGAATTCTGGGAATTTCGTCTGATTCTCGGATGCGCTTCGATTTTATTGATGTTTTGAGCTCACGTGGAACTGAATTAGGGCTAGTGAACTGATGAAATAGGGCAATTGTTTTGTTGGATTTCAGGTGATTGGGAACAAGTGGGACACCTACCTCGATCTTCTTCAGGCTGATTACACCGAAGGGTGAATTTCTAAACATTGTCGGAGTTATTTTTGGGGACTGTGTTAGGGTTTCTTTGTGCCGACTTGATTCTGCAGTTTCTAGCCAATTTGTGATTGTTATAGGCTTGTCAAACCATATGTGTTATGTTCCTGCATGTTTTGTTTTGGCTTGATGTTTATGGCTTCCTTTGAATTGTTTGAAACTGGCCTTCTGTGTCTTACTTGTTTTCTTGCTTCTCGAATATGATGTTCTGAACCTATACTTTGGGTGTTAGTAAGATGATGTTTGTGTCAAGATTAGATAGTAACCTAGCCTCATTTGAATGTGAAGAATCTGAGCAAGCAAAGTTGTGATATGTAAGTAATAAGATAGTGTTTCATAATTAAGTACTGGTATCACATGAAGCATATCAGACCACTTATTTAGGGTTTCATTTTGTCGTTTTAATTTAACAGTTTCTTGCCAAATTGTGATTGATAGTTTCTCGCATGATATTTTTCCCTGCCTGGTTTTTGTGACCTTCTTTACACTGTCTGGCTTGTTTTCTTTTTCAAGGGGTGTCTATATTTGAGAGTAACCTAAGGTTAATTGAACGTGAAGAACTCTAACTTATTTGTATGCAAAGTTGCAGGACGTGTTCCAAGTAGTATGAGCATTACGTAATGTAATGCTGGAATTACATTAAAATTGTGGCTGTTTTCTTTGGATTGTTGTAGGCTTGTCACATCATATGTATTATGTTGATAGTTAACTACACATGTTCTTATTTGCCTGATTTTTTGTGACATCCTTTAAATTGTCTAAATTGCATGAGTATGTTGATTTATTGCTTCTTTTCTTGATCTCGAATATGATAATCTGATCACTCACTAGCTTAATTGAATGTGAAGTACTTGAATTTACTCATATGCAAAGTTGCAGGACGTGTCCTAAAATTTTCTAAGTAATATGACCATTATGTAATGAAAATCTGGAGTTTCATGAAAAGTGTTAATGGTTTTCACTGCACAGAAGAGAGGTTAAAATCCTACTTTTAGGCTATCAAATTGTCTGAGAATCTGAGATGAGTATTCCAATTGTCTACCATATGTTAGAATAGGGTCACTCAATTTACTCAAGTGTATTCCCATTGTCTGTCTATTTTCTGTGTATACGTACCATCATGTAACATTTCTATTGGAGGAACTGGAACTCGATTATGATGTTAAGATTTTCTATTATGCAGAGATGCTCTTGATGCATTGGGCTTGGTTCGCTACTGCTGCCGAAGGATGCTGATGACTCACGTGGACCTCATCGAGAAGCTGCTGAACTATAACAGTACGTTCTTTTGTCTCTACTTATCTAGTTAAAGTATATCTCTGTTCATCTGTTCTGTTTTCCTTTCAATCCTCGTGATCAGGATCTTCTGTTAGTTTTTAATCCACGTGTTTCCTTTGGAGACTTACCATTACAGAACCTGAATGTTGTATTTATGCTATGCTTATATAATCCATGTGTTCTCTTTGCAGCTTTGGAGAAATCTGAAGGTACTTAATGGATGGTCCTATGAAGATGCAGTAGACTATGGCAAGTTTAGATGTAGTCGGGTTTAGGTTCTAGGATTTAGGTTTTGTGTCTGAACTATGGCAACTTGCTGTACCAAAACATTCAAGTGTGGTTGAAACCTGGCTACTCTATTTTGCATTGTGAACTTATGTATCCTAAACTTTTGGCGTTGCTTTTAGTTTGACTCGACATTTTATGATTGCTGAGTTTCGATTCACCTGTGGTGTGTGTCGCCTTATTACAAGGTGCCCTAATCAGTTACAGTAAAGGAGGGAAGTAGAGCATTTTCACACGTCTTGTTCAGTTTTGATGAAGGATTGATCAATTTTGAAGCCGATGAAGGCCCATTTATTTGGGTCCTTGTCCTTTGCACATGTGACATGTTGGTTGAATCATGATTTCTCTTGAGACCTTAGAACGTGTTTGCACTTCTCTCTTGTACCAATCTCAAGCTAACAACATGATAATTGTCTTCCTCCGTTTCAGACCTTGGTTTACAACATGTCGCACTGTTACAATGATTGTGTTAAAGCTCTAGAGGGAATTGGGAAGCTCAATGTCGCTAAATACGCATAACTCGTAAAATGTCAGTCGAATAAAACAGTTATATGCAAACAACTATTTTGAAAATAGCTAGAGATCATGTATTTTTGAAGCTAGCTTGAATGTGAAGATCCTTATATTGTTATATAGTGTAGAGACAAAAAGTTGGGTTGAATGATGAACATAATAATGCAATTTCACATGTTTACAATGAAATACTAGTAGTTAGTACCCAAGTGCACATGAAGACATCAATCAAATTTCTTAAGTGGCCTCATCTTCAGGTCCACTCAACTCCTCTCATCAATAGCCTCACTCCAACAAGAAAGGAATAATACCATTACCATTTGCTCTATTTCCAATTCTTCGTTCATGGAATCATCAAGAAAATGATGCCTCCATCCCTTTCCCCAACCTTCTGTCCAATTTGATGCTTTATTGTCCCAATGATGGTGGTCTAACATAACTAATTTTCACACTCACAAGGTAGAATTGGCATTGATATTAAAAATTTAAAATGATATTGATGGACTAAATTAAATTGAAACGAAATACTCCTTCTGTCTTAACCACAATTACTTAATTTACTTTTTAAAGTCAAACTAACATGACTTTGACCATTAATTTATATTAATATATATTTAGTGTTAATATAGTACTCATTTCGTCCCAATTGTATTTGTACACTTTGACTTTTATAAAATAATGTATATTTGAAAATATGTGATACGAATCAAACAAAATCACATAAGATAAAATTCTATCTCATTTATCAATTTATTTTGAATGTCAAAGTCAAACAAATATGAAAAGTCAAATTGCAAATATAGTTGGGACATATATATACATACTTATTAGATTCACCGTATCACATATGTTTATATTATTATTTTCTATTTTTTAAACGTACATATAAAGATATTAATAGTCACAATCAGTTTAAGTAAAAGTCAACTAAATAAAATTAGCGGGGAGTTGGTACAGATGGAGAACAAAATAGACCAAAGGTGCTATTAAGCCTTTGTTTTTTTTGTACTCATGGACTAAAATAAAATAAAATGATACTGGAAAAAAAATGCAAGAGCCTTAATTTTTTGGCCAAACTCTATTAAATTGAATGAAGCCTAATCCAAAATGGACCATTAATCCTATTAAACCGTTATTTTGGTGAACTAAATTAAACTGAACAGATGATAATGAATAAATTAAACCAAATTAAACGTATCAGAATTCAATTAAAGCGGAGTTGAACTTAAAAAAGAGCGTGTTAGATATAAATTATTATTTTTTTGAAAGTGAGCGCGTGTTATATTTAAATTAAGGTTTCATTATCAATAATAAATGACTTAGCTGTCACAAAGAAACCAAATTCCAGTTATTGAATCACTAACTAGATTACTAACCAGTTATTGAGTCACAGTTTCCTGATTTACTCATTGCTACTGGTCCCTTCATTCAATGCCAAATTAAGGCAAATTTTTGTTTGTTTTTGGTGTTTCTGCATCAGGTCAAATTTCCTCTTCAGACCTTCCTCCCATTTTCCAAGCCATAAAAATCCATCCTTTTCTGTTCACATTCTTGATTTGAATTCAATATACATTCTTCTTTTGGAGCTGTCCCAGAATGCGTTTTCAGTTAATCGTGTCCTGGATCTAGAACCCCGTTACATCCAAACGGCGTTTTCCGGAGCTTTTGGCATTGTTTTCGAGGTGGGTTTTGGTGGTCTTTAATGGGGTTGCTTCGGGAGTCGTGGTGCTTCTGCAACGGCGGAGGCAAGGCGGAGAGGATGAAGGCTGCCATTTTTTCCGGCAAAGGTCCTTCTATGGCGAGAATTGGGGGCTCCGGCACTGGATTTCTCATTCATCGCAACCTCCTCCTCACTACCCATGCCAACCTCCCGTCAGTCTCCGCCGCCGAGTCGGCGGAGATCCGCCTCCAGAACGGCGTCGCTGCTCGCCTTTTCCCTCACAGGTTAGCTCTATGTGCATTTGAACTGTCCATTTTCTGCTGCTGAATTTTGAATAAGGAAACTTCAACGTTTATGTTTACAATAAGGTTAGGTGTTTGGATACTTTTGAAATTTCAATCTATCACTTTCCTCAAAATAGAATTGCAATTTTGTGGCCTTTTAGTGTCATTTCAGTAATCAATCAATTGGTAAATGCTTGTCTTGGTGATATTAGGCCGTCAATCTAGGTGCTTATCTCAGTTTTATGACCGCTGAAAATTTTAATTCAGTTATTAGTTCTAAATTTCCAGTCTGTTAAAAAGCCTGTTTCTATAGCTCTAGGTGAGTGAAGCAATTATATTGTGTTAGGATTGAGAGTGTTATGCCATGAGCATGAACGTTAGATGGCTGTGTCGATGAACTAAAATACATAGAATGCAGCTGTTAGAAACACAGTAAGAATAGGCTAATACATTAAAAAGAATGAAGATAAACAAATGATTTGGGTACTATAAATGTAAGAGTACATGCCCAGGTAAGAGGCCATGTGTAGAGAATAGTGGATCACTTAAAACACCTTAAACGTGAAGAGAAGACCTGGAAAATGTTATACTCGTACTGAAATGATATGATTTTTCCTGACTGAACAAGGTGACTGAGACAGATTTATATACATTTTCCACTCATAATTATGTTCACATTCTGGTTACACATGTGAAACAGAAAAAGAATAAGATGAGACCTGGAAAATGTTATAAAGAAAGTGATGAAACATAATGAAAGCTAGGTAGTAATTGTATACTCATTCTGTCTCATATCAGTGTTCACATTATAGTACGCGCCTGAAACAATAAAAGAATAGGATGAGCCGAGGAAAAGATGAGACCTGGAAAATGTTAACTTATATAGAAATGATACCATTTGTCAAACATGAATTGTAGACTCATTTGTCAAACATGAATTGTCAAACATAAGATTTGTCATGTCTGAAGACGATATACATAATTTATGCTTAGGTAGTAATTAGTAATTTGGTTATTACATGCTTTTTCCGTCTCATATTAATGTTCACGACAATAACATGAGTCAGGGGTAAGGTAGGTGTGAGTGTGAAAAGATTTAAAATATGACTGGAACTGATGGAGAGAATGGAAAATAAATAATTTTTCAAGATTTATCTTTGTAGAATAAATGCTAAGGTAGTTATTGATGTTGCTTTTGTAACATTGTATGCAAGCATTTGCATATTTAGTAGGCTTATGCTCGTGTACTATCTGTTGGCAGGTTCTTCATAACCAGCTCGGTTCTTGATCTGACTATCGTAGGGCTTGATGCTGTTGATGGAGATACAAATGCCCTAGTGCATCATATCCACCATTTAAGATCCTCTTCTAATCCTAATTTGGCCCTGGGAAGTATAGTATACCTCTTAGGATGCACTGAGGAAAAGGAGCTGACTGTTGGGGAAGGAAAGTTGGTGATTGCAACTGACAACCTGATTAAGTTATGTACTGATGGAGTGACTTGGAGCCCTGGTTCTGCCGGTTTCGACGTTCATGGAAACCTAGCATTTATGGTCTGCGATCCAATGAAGCTTGCCACATCTCCAAATACGAGATCCACTTCAACGTCTTCCTCATCAACCTCCTCGTGGAGGAAGGATCTTCCAATGCAGTTTGGCATCCCCATACCTATTATCTTGGATTGGATGAACCAGTATTGGGGTGGAAATCTAGATGAACTCAGCAAGCCGAAGCTACCACTAATGCGGTTGATGTCTGCTGGACAGAAGAGTGAACATTCTTGCGCCTCCTTCACAATGAGGCAGGTCTTCAAATCTCCAGAAGCTGAAAATGAAGGAACTCCAACATCTTCAGCCATAATTTCAAGACCTAAAGAGCCTGTTAAAGCTAGTGGTACTGCTGTTGCTAATACATCTGAAGATGGAAATGGAAATGGTAATCCTCCAACGGGTAACCACATGCAGGGAATTCCTACGCCTGAAATCTACGAGTCTCCAAAGCTAACATCAATCATGGTTAGGAAAAAGGAAATCAGCACCCCCATGCAGCTCTTGGACATCAACTTCCCACCTAGGATAGCTAAGGTTAAAGAAAATAATGTTAGAGAACCACCACCTCTACATCATCCAGTGAATGGAGAAAACCGATTAAGTGCAGATGCTGAGGTTGAGGTTGATTCTGTTGGTTCTGTAAATGGCGCTGCTCAGAGTACTCAGAGTGAGGTCCAGTCAAGTTCATCTCCAGTTGAGGAGGAGGTTACAGAGGTGAGACATGAATATTACAGCAGTGAAGGGGAAACCACCATGTATTCTGCTGAAACAGCAGAGAGCCGTAACTATCCAAGCCCTAAGGAGAGTAGATTTCACCCAGTTGGCAGAAGCCAGAGCTGTGTGAACTACAACAGGTGGGGCCCAGTTCAGAAACACGGGATGGCTCGTGGAGCAATGTTCGAGAAACAAACTAGGAAGGTTTATTCACAGGGAGGAGCGAGCTCGAGAAGAAGTAATGATTACTACAGTCCAACAGTTTCTTCGGTTATGAAGCGGAACAAGGAGCAGCAGCTGCAGCAGTTGCAGCCTCGGCCGGGAAGAGCACGGCAAAGTGCTGTGCATTCATCTCCCAGATGGATTTTCTGAGTCTAAATTATGAGGATTATACATCTGTTTTTTTCACAATCTATCTACAGACTACAGTCCCCAATTTTTTTGTTTCTTGGTTCACAGTGTAACTAAATTACTACAGTTTGACAGTCTGTGCAGAACACATGGAGGATTAAAATAAGAAAGAGCAGTTCAGAATATAAAGGAAGATAAACCATTTTTATTCTGGCTTTATGATATTTGGTGTAATATATCCAATTTTGCTTAATCTAGAGATCTCTGAAATCTTGTCAAACATTCAAAATTAAAACAACAGGGCAGATCACAAGCTTAAATACCAAATTTGAAGATTATCCTTTTCCAAAATCTCATCTCAAATATCCAAACAAACAAATGAATATCCAAACATGCAAATACACACTTTTTTCAGTACTCTTTGTATAATTAACACACTGCAATGTTATCTTCACAATTCCAAAGCAGTTGGGCAGGGGAAAGGATCCTTGAGCAAGTATGCAATACCAAACGCGGCTACCGAGGCAATGGCTGCAAGAAGAACATAATACAACACCGTTTTGAAGTACGCCTTGAATGTTTGCTCTCCTCGTACATATGCCTGAGAGATTGCCAGAATGAGAATGCAGATGAAAGAAGCCACCCCAACAGATATCATCTTGAATTCGATATCACCAGGAAATGCGAAGCCGAAGATCACAGGAGGGATTAGGCCGAATACAACGTGCGACACCATAGCCACCGAAGCATGCAGAGGGAAACGGTTGGTCTTCCCAAGCTGTACCTCGTATCTCTGTTCATTAGTTTGGGAAGAGTCTCCATATCTCAAGACTCTTAGCTGTGAACAAATAAGAAAGTTCAGAATCCATGTAAACAGACATTTCTCCACATTTCACTTTAGTCACCAATACTTACATTATGGAGGAGGAGGATAAATCCACCGACAACAAATGCCGATCCAATAGCCACAACATTCACTGTGAAGACGATAAATAGTTTGAAATTAGATAAAATTCTGCCAAGGACAAAATGAAAACATTGTGAAGTTCGGAATATCTGAAACTACTTACTTGTAGTGGCATTTGAAGCTATTACTAGTGATAAAACAAACAAGCTTATGATTGACTCCATTAGACCTCCGTATACAATACTTTTCAGTATATCAAACCACACAGAAGGTCGGGAATCAGTGACGATCTCAGTTCTGGTAGTACTAGCTGCAACATCTGTCGATCCTATGGTTTGCGTTTCAACTCGAGTTTCTTCAACAGTAATCCTCACATCACCTCCTGAATCCCCAATTGCATTAAGTAACCATAATTTGTGTAGTATACCATTTACGAAAGCCTTCAATATATGAAATGCGACAAGAAAGAAGAATTCTAATAGTTGTAACATGATTAAGTATTAAATGGACATACCTTCAACTGGTCCATCTCTAGTCACAAGTTGTGGTTGGAAGGGTGGTTTCGGCTGTTGAATAACTTCCCCTGAATGAATGAAAATATTTTTGTTAAAGATGCATGTCTTAGCCAAAAGGAGCTGATGCCATGAATAGCTGATTTTGGTATGCTGACGTTTACTAAACACTGCACAATAGTATTATATTATCAGGCTTTCAAATATAGCTTTACCTTGCTTTCCATAGACATCTATTATCACATTCCTGTCTTGTATAGAATCTTGTCGGGAATCGATTTGAGAAATGTTTCCCACAGCAGCAGCAGCAGCAATAGAAACTCCTTCAGGCTTTCCCTTAGTTTCTACTCGAGTTGTTTCGGTGGTAATGACACTATCCTGTCTAGATTCTTGTTGTGCAGTTGTTTGAGGCACTTTTCCTGTTTCAGGATCAGTATCAACTCTTTCATGCTTTCCCGCGGTTGCTCCTGGAAAAGTTTCAGTGGTAGTAACGCGATCATATAACGATGTCTCTGTGTAATCACCAGGTAGACTTATTCCGGCACTCTTTTTATCTTTCTCCTGCTGACTAACAACATATCCTGCACAAGGACATTGGAGGAAAAATCAGTAAATGTAAAAATATTATATTTTACAAGCTATTAAAAAACAAGTACCTTGCTTAATGGCTTCATCACTTTGCCAAGAAACCACTGTAGTCTCTGAAGTTTGATACATTCCTTCTTGTTCAGTGGCTCCATCTCTTGGCTTAGATGTAACTGTAGTTGTGGTAGTTTGTAATGTTCCACCTTGCTTATCGAACTCATCTCTTGGCTTTGATGTAACTGTGGTTGTAGTTTTAGACGTTTGAGATACTCGTTCTTGCTCAATGGCCTCATCTTGCTTTGAGACGGTCGAAGCTTGGAATTTCCCATCTTGCTTTGTGGCCTCATTTCTTGTCATTGTGGAAGTTTGGGATTTTTCTTCTTGCTTAACGGCCCCATCTCTTGGCTTGGAAGTAACTGTAGTTGCGGAAGTCTGCATTATCCCTGGCACAGCAGAAAATGCAGTGGAGGAAGACGGTATTTGTGCTGCTGCTGGAATCAGTGGAGTCCTCAAATCACTTTCATCAGCTCTTCCCTTCTTCAGAAACCAAAACACATCAAACCCCTTAGCTGCACATGCATGTGTTAATAAACACCGGTTAGTTTGGAAATGTGCAAGAGAGACCAAAGTCCAACGAAATAGAACATCAACAACTTCAAAAGCCATGTTTTACCTTTGACTTGTTTAGCATTGTAGGAGCTATATTGACAGTAATTTGTAGTAAATAAAATTACAGAATATAAATTACAGAAAACACATGAATAATAAAATACAAGTTATATTATTTATATTAATCATGCAAAACATGCCAAGAGTTACAAATAATTATGCATACAACATATTAAATATCCTAAACACAAAAGCATAGATCATTATGGAGTCGAGCTAGTCTCCGCCCTTGAAACTTATGAGGCCAACAAATGACACCAAAGTCCCATAGGATAAAACCATAAGGTAACATACAAAGTTACCTGGATTTCGTAGAGCCGATCTTCAATCACAATGACTTGACTCTCAACTCACTCAGCACCAATGAAAACACCAACACTCTCAATTTTAATGTATCTATTACTATGAGACCAAACGTGTGTAAAGGTTCTTTTTCATATTGACTGATGGCTCTATATATATACTCCTAAATCCTATGAATTAGGAAACATAATTTTCAGCTGGAAAGATTCTCAATCCAATACGCATATGGATTCTCTCACAAAATAAGGTAAATTGTGTTTTAATTATAGCATAAGAACTTTCCCAAATAATGAAAGTCTTATCTTTACGGAATAACAAAAAGTAAATTCCATAAACCAAAAGAATGTACTCCAAGTAATTCTTCAATTAAAACACATTCTGGGCTTTTCTAGAATGTTCAACATATGAACTTCATAAACAATAGAAATCCTATTTTGGGTAAATTTCTTTAACCAAAACTTTCTATATCTCATTCATCTCCGAATGATAAGCCCAAAAGTTACCAAACTGTAACTTTCAATTTACCTTAAATAAATCATTTTCCAACAATCCCCCACATGAATCAGATATAGATTCGGGATTTCAATTACGCATTACACTAATGTAGTCATTGTGATTGCCGTATCGGAAGCTTAGATGCCTGCATAGGAATAAGTAGATCATTTAGTCCTTGAACTTTTCCCTTGGGATAGTACACTGTTTCACTGGTTAGGAAGTATGCGGTCCCGCTTTGAACTTCCCTGAACCGCTGATATGAACTTTCATGTACGTCCCACAGACATCTTACTATACTCTGCGATTTCCGCGGTTGTGCCCAATTCTCGCGGCCATGGAGCACCTGCCTATTTCAGTCGCGTTTGTAAAGAATTGCGTCCTCATTCAATTCCCTCTAGAGGCGGCCACACCTCCCGCACATAGGTGACTGGTTGCTGAGGAATTTGTTATTTGTTAAATAACCCATTTCCACTCTAATTCCCATAATTAGAGGCCGTTAGTCATTAAAAGCATTTCATGCTTACCCTCATTTCCATTTCACTGTTTCATCATCATAGGAATAAGACAAGAGGTTTAAAGAAACCCCCACAGTGACGTCGGTGGGTCTTTGACGTTTAGTTGTCCCTTTGAACCTAGACCATGGGATCTCCAATCGCATAGGTTGGGTGTCCACAGACGTAACCTCACCATTTAATGGACTTCAGTCTCATTCCTCTCGATGATTTAACTACCTCTCGATTCAATTTCTTCGTCAAGAAATCGATCTAATCCTTTCGTCAAAGGAACACAACCTTATCTTAATGACGATAAGTCAATTTAGATAAATTCCGGTTTGAGAGTAGTTTTCTAATGATATTTTGTCTACGTTTAGACATGCCATTATCGATATGGCTTTACAGTAAACCAATCAGCACAAATTTGCTTTGGTTACCTTGGGATTCCCTTTTTCTCAAAAGGTACAGACTCATTTCCTTTCCCATAATCCAACATAATGGATTTAGATTCCTCATATGAATCTAATTAAGAGAATCATTTCTCTACACATTTCAAGCCATATCCACGAGACCACGAGTATCACAAAAACTAGGATCCATTAGTTTTTCTCTTGACTACTCATGTCTCATCTTACTTTCAGAGTAAGAAATATCTGATCGTGTACAACTCATTGTGTACTACAAACCTTCCATGACTCTACATTCTCTTTTCAAGAGAAGTCTCACCTTTACAAAGGTATTCCAACAAAGTTAGAGTCATTCTATTGAATACGATATATCTCTCATAGATTCAGTCATCGTATCAATATTACTATCAATGAGCGAACCATTCGATTTGAGAGCATAAATGACATAATCATTTCTCGTGTCTCTTAGTACTCATGCCTTAACTAAGCTCATTGATTCATATCATTGGCTCATCAACAATTAGTATCATCAACTCATGGACTGTTTTGGAGCATCGAGCCATTCATATTGCTCTATTCAGATCTTAATATCTAAATCTCCATTTAACCACTAGGTCCATTTGATGTACTTTTGAGCTTACACAAAGCTGCAATTCGGAAGTACCATCATTTCAGGTTTCATTCTCATTTCTGGAGAATACCATCAAGTATACAAAATACTTACTAATTGTTGAAATCTACTAGCAGTCTAGTGATTTGCCTCACATGGTAGATCAATTTCACTATTGATTACCGTTTTTCCATAAACATCATTTCATGGAATTCTAGTCTTTTAAAACTCTCAGATATACCTCTAAAGCAAAACAAGGCACAAGACTTTGTCCTATCACATTTGCTTCATTTAGGTTTATCATCACAGATTCTCTACGATTTCATCCATTGGCTCATAATGCCATTTAGGATAAATCAAGATCTCTAGGAATTTTTGTAAAATACTCTTTCATCAAAAGATGTATTTATCAATTCCATCAAATATTTCTTATGAATATCACAATATTTAATATTCTTTCATAAGAAGTCAACTAGCACTGCCATAATGTGCATTTATAGTAAATATACCATTTAGGTCATATCTTACTATACCTGGTTAGACGTCAACCCCCACATTCGAATGAACTTCTCGAATGAGTCTACACCGTTAGGTCAACCCCCCACATTCGAAGGAATTCGTAGGATGACTCTACACCGTTAAGAGTTTTCATTTACTCTTTTGGGATATCTTATTTAAGAGATCACTGACCTATACATAGGTTTCCCACATCGCTTTATCATTTCTAGCGACTTCCCATTTCACTACCATATATAACTAGTATATACGGAATAATGACATTTGCGAATAATCTTGTAGTGTGAACGCAATCACAAAAAGATTTTACGTATTCGCTTTCACAATCAACTCATACCAGAAATGATACAAGAAAGGACTTATAGCCATTTATGTAAGTATCATTTTGGTGATTCTCGTTAATTATTACTTTAAGACAAAATTGATTTGTCTAGCACATGACTTATCAAAAGTCTCGTTTGTTCAACAAATGAATCAAACCCAAGATTCTTATCGCATAAAACTATATTTTAAGGATAGATTCTTTCACTGCAACACTTTCGTGTTTCAACTGATTGCGGGAATCTCTCTTATCTATACAACATACTTAAAATAAGAGATGACCAGATTTCCCAATATCAAGTAACCATTTATCCTAGCTATTACTACAACAGATTGAAGTAATATCCATGCCATCAAGGATTTGATTAACCAATCACTTCAGGGATTTCGATTTACTATCCCTTATGGCGCAGATTTCCCATCTCGTAGGGTAAAATGTGAGTTAGCAAACTCTACACAAAATACTGCCCATTTCCAAGTCAGTTCAGTACAACAGTACTTGACTACACTCGAGTGACTTTCTCAATTCACATATGAATTGATATCTCAGCTCAAGTCTGAGTTACGCCGTCTCGCTATGAGTTCACTTTTTACACTCTTGACCCAAACATGGTCACATTCGAGTCTAATTCTTGCTCGAATACATTTCCCTTTAAGCTAGACTCAATCGAATTCGAGTCTTAGTCTGGGATTCTGCCTTACCGGCTCAACTTAGAGTTTTTCACGTACATTTTCAAGTGCTTAGTGATATCTCTCTACCTTGTCAAAATTCATCTATTGCTGAATTTTAAGGTTTTCGGTCCCCCACATTGGACCGATATCATTACCATCTCCACACGTATAGTTCCTCAGAACTTTGTGTCTTGGAGTTCCTAGACCATATGTCTACGGATTAGATAATCTTAGAATTTTCAGTTCTTTCTGACCGAAATTCTAGACTTACCAAAGTCTCGGGATCCCTATCTCAGAATACAAAATTTTAGATTTGACCATATTGTCTTGGGATTTTCAAATCTCAGATTATTCAGGTTTGTCAACCAATCTGACGATTTATCAAATTCTTCAATTATGAGTAATTAGAATTTTAACCTCAGAATTCTTAGGTCTCTCAACCATAATTCTGACGATTATTTAATTCTTCGATTACAAATAATCAGAATTCCAGCATAGTTACGAAAACTCATGCTCTCAGAGTTTCTCGTTATGGTTCTTTAAAACCAATACCCTTGACATAGTAAAATTACTCATGTCATCTCGTTCGTATTTTATAGATTATACACAATAATCAAAATATCGAACACAGAGCCGTATGCTCATCTCATGCAATATACAATTGCTCAGGTCTTACGAAGCTTGCTGTGAATTCATGACAGTTGCACACAACACATTGCCAAGTCTATCACATAGCATAACTTCTGCCACTAGTTCTTGGTGATTGCACACAGCAAACCAACCACAAAACCGTAGAGATAGAATCGCCAACATATCATATCTCATAAACTTGCAAGTATAATAAGCCAGATAATATAAACAAATTATAATATCACATACAATTATACATTGTCAACTCAAGTTCATAATATGCATTTAATCAATCCAATTCAGATTCAACAATCTACGTAAATCACTGAAACACCTGCTATATGCACTCTCATAATCACGTTGCACAAAAGTGATAAACTGGATCAATTTTATTCCATAACATGCATAATCTATATTTCATATTTAATATAGATATACCAATTAAGTTAACCTTGCATGCAACCAGTAAATCAGTCATTCACGTAATCATATTGGCATGCAACTTAATCATCTATGCCATGTATATCAAAATCATATCATGCAGTACACAACTACACATGCCATGCATGCATCACATTGATTATCTCTCATAATTGATCATGCATACTAACATATAAAATTCACGTGTGTACACATATATAATTTTTCATGCCAACTCAATATTAATGCATGTAATTCACTTTATACACACAACAAGTTCGACGACCTCAACTAAATTTTGTTTAATAAAACAAATATATAGTATAGGAATATTGCAACTCAATTTCTAAGCATGCATAAATTCACACGTTTGCATCAATTTAATATTCATGCATAATTTAGTTTCTCATGCAAACAATTAAGTTGATCATTCTCTCAAACACATAATATTCATGCATATTTATGAATATTTTAATAGCCAAATAAACATGGTTCTCAAATCAAACTCATCCAAACTAAATTGAATACACATCTAATTCAATTTATTGAGTTTGATCCTCTAACCTTTCGTTTAAAAGTCGAGACCAAATATATCTCTGACTGATCAACACCATCTCCTCCACGATGCTCGTTGATCCTCGTAATTGATATTTGTACATGCCAAGAAAACTCGGCAAACCATTAGAAAAACTTCACATGAGTTTTTCGGATTTAAGTTCACAAAGAACAATTTCCGAAAAACCCTAAATCAAATAATACACATAAATATCATGCTCATATAAATATATAATATAAGCACATAATTAATCATGCACCCCTACTTTTGGTTTATTCAATATAATAACCTTAGCATGCATAATTTATAACTCACGTAGCATGTAGTCTTCGTAATTCTAATCACATTACATTTCCAAAAACCATCAATAAAATTTCCGTAAAAATATTCTACAATTTTTCCGAAAAATTACACATCAATATCCGCCCTTTAAAAAGTTTCATACGTTTCAAGACTGTAGGAGCTATATTGACAGTAATTTGTAGTAAATAAAATTACAGAATATAAATTACAGAAAACACATGAATAATAAAATACAAGTTATATTATTTATATTAATCATGCAAAACATGCCAAGAGTTACAAATAATTATGCATACAACATATTAAATATCCTAAACACAAAAGCATAGATCATTATGGAGTCGAGCTAGTCTCCGCCCTTGAAACTTATGAGGCCAACAAATGACACCAAAGTCCCATAGGATAAAACCATAAGGTAACATACAAAGTTACCTGGATTTCGTAGAGCCGATCTTCAATCACAATGACTTGACTCTCAACTCACTCAGCACCAATGAAAACACCAACACTCTCAATTTTAATGTATCTATTACTATGAGACCAAACGTGTGTAAAGGTTCTTTTTCATATTGACTGATGGCTCTATATATATACTCCTAAATCCTATGAATTAGGAAACATAATTTTCAGCTGGAAAGATTCTCAATCCAATACGCATATGGATTCTCTCACAAAATAAGGTAAATTGTGTTTTAATTATAGCATAAGAACTTTCCCAAATAATGAAAGTCTTATCTTTACGGAATAACAAAAAGTAAATTCCATAAACCAAAAGAATGTACTCCAAGTAATTCTTCAATTAAAACACATTCTGGGCTTTTCTAGAATGTTCAACATATGAACTTCATAAACAATAGAAATCCTATTTTGGGTAAATTTCTTTAACCAAAACTTTCTATATCTCATTCATCTCCGAATGATAAGCCCAAAAGTTACCAAACTGTAACTTTCAATTTACCTTAAATAAATCATTTTCCAACAAGCATTAGTTGCGACCTCACTCGTCCCATCTGATGCCGGCTGCTCTTGAGGAGCTTGAAAGTTTCCTCCACGAGCTGTACCCAAACCCCAAATTTTTTTCTAATTCAGTAAATTGCCTATTTACAGTGACCATTTCTAGCAAACACAATAAAAATATACAGTGAAGTCGAACCAATGAAGTAAATGTAATACCTGGCGTACTGGCTTCATCTATAGGCTTCGAAGTAGCTGCAGCTGTGGAAGTTTGTAATGCTCCTCCAGAAGTAACTGTAGTAGTAGAAGTCCTAGAACTCTGTACCTCTCCTCCTTTCTTTATGTCCCTTGACTCGGAAGTAACTGTAGAAGTCTGTACTTCTCCTTCTTCGTTTATGGCTGTGTCTCTTGACTCGGAAGTAACTGTAGTTGTGGAAGCCTTTACTCCTCCTCTTTGCTCAATGGACTCGGAAGTAACTGTAGTCGTTGAGCTTTGTAGCGCTCCTTCTTGCCTTATGGCCTCGTCTCTAGTGGCTGGAGATGTTTGTTGAATTAAATCGCTTTCAGACTGATGATCATCAACTCTTCTCTTTTTCAGAAACCAAAAGCAATCAAATTTCCTATCTGCACAGCATATTTTTATACATCAGATTAATTTGATAAAATGAGTGACCAAAATTTAACTGATTTAGTAGCATAGCCCTAGTTGGTTTGTTTATTTCAACTCCAACAAGTGTAAATGCATAAATGTTACCTTCAACTTGAGCGGAACCGGGAGTTGCCACAGCCGAACCTAAAGAAGGCGCGGCAGCATCTGAGGTAGGCAGCTGCTCTTCTTGGAGCCGAGTGGTTTCATCACGGCCTCTTTTACCTCCAAAAATCTTGAACGGATTCAGTTTATTGCCTGAAAAGATTGACAAGTATTTGATGCTATATTCTGAATTCTGAGTGAAATAAGATTAACCAAAGGTGATTTAATTGTATTGTCTATTTGAGAGAAGTGCTTCACTAGAGTGACCTCAAAGAATACATTCCTGACACACACTACCAGAAAAACTGGTATTTGCAGCGGTCAGATTTGGGGTATTTCAGCGGTCCAAAAATCCTCCGGACCGCTGTTGTTGGGGGGGGGGTGGAACGCAAAAAAAAATCGGACCGCTGAAACACCTTTCGGGGTCCACAAGAAAGTCTCCCACGCTGACTGGACACTTGAATGGGTCCGGCTTAGGTGGAGGTTGGACTTTTTTTAGTTTGACGTTGGACTTTTTTAGTTTGACTGATACGTTTCAGCGCCTCTAAACATTTTGGAAAAAAAAAACAAAAAATAAATTGATAGTGAAAAAACTGGAATTGCTAATTACACAATTATACCAAATTCATAATTACGATTAGCATTGAAATCAAAATCATCATTATCATAATACAATTGTATGAACTACCAAACTAATCCTTATCAATATACAACTATACCAACTACCAAACTAAACCTTATAATCTACATAAAATATCAAGACACCAACCTTATAATCTACAAACAACTACACCAAGTATATGAGCTTATAATCTTGCAATGTCAAGACACCATCTTTGTTTTCATCTGCTTGAAGAAAAATATGGAACATCATGAAACCACAAAGTAAGAAACTATTGCAAAGACAAATTGATATATTACAAGAAAACTAAGAGAAGAATGAGGTACCTTTCTACTTTGAACATCCAGCAAGAAGGTATGTATTGGTCAAATCAAGAAATTCCAGATGAAACATCATCAATAGTCACCAATTCGCCGACGAAATGCTCCAAGCCATATCTCCACCTTCAGAATCTGCACCCAAGGACCAAGGTTCATGCAAAAAATATCAAAATAATTCAATGATAACATATGTCCAACCGCCAACAACTTGATTCCAATTTAAAACAAGCATAAGTCAAGTCCTATAAACACAAGTGAAGTACAACTTACTTCACAAATGGAAGAATGGAGAATCTATATAACAGGCAATCTTCATGTTGAATATGAGTTGTTGATGACAATCTTGAGCCCCTCCACTTTAGCGAGCCGCCGAGCTGTGTTATGAAGCACAATGGCATCCTTTATTTTCTGAGAAAAGCATATCAACAAAGTAAAGGACGAGCAAGATACAAATTGTAAATATTTCACTTGCATTCTCAATTCATCTTTCAAATAAATCACCTTCTTAACCATAAAGCTAAAAGGTTATACCAGCTACTGAAACTTGCTATAAGTAAAATTACTCTATGTAAAAAATAAAAATCATGTTCAGCACAAAACTGTGACAATGAGAGTAATATACAGCTACTGACATTGAAAATTACAATTGAATCAGGGAGAAAACTCTCAAAATAAGAGTAAAAATTCATTTATTGAAAGGAAAAAAAACTCACATTCTTCAGTCCCAGCACCTCCTACAATAAATCAACAAAATCCAACTTTTAAAAGAAAACAATTCCATAGGAAGCTAGAGATCATGACCAATGTATATTCCTAATAGGTAGCAAATAGAAGCCAACAAGAACAGGTTAGAGCATATATACAGAATGAACAACTTTCAGCAGCTAGTGACTACCACGAAATAACAGAATCCACAAGAAATTTCACTAACTAATGAAATGCTAAACCTCTATAAATTTAGGTGGTCTTCCATAAAGAAAGATCTTTTCTTTTCCACATGAAATTTTTACAGGATTCAATAGCATCGGTTCTCTACACAGAGATATAAGACTCTGTTCTCAAACACCATATGATATGCATCTTCCAAGTAAGGGCTAGAGATCATGAAACAAGTTCTGTATCGGATCATTGGGTTTCAATAAATCAACAAAATCTAACTTTTTAAAAGAAAACAATTCCATAGGAAACTAGAGATCATGAAACAAGTTATATATCGGATCATTGGGTTTCGATCGATCGATTCAATAATGAGATTAAGTAAGAAGTGACGATGGATCGAGTTTAACAAAAATTAAAAAGGGATGATTCGGGAAGGTGAGACTCACAGTGATTGGGGCATGGCGGAGATTGAGAGATGGAGGGCGGCAAAGGAGGTCCCTTCCGATCCTCTTCCGGTTCTGTTCGCCCCCCTTCCGATCCTCTTCCGGTTCTGTTCGCCGGGATGATGTACGGCCTCACCCTGGGCCTCATGTTTGCCGTCGGGATGGGATGGGTTTATTGCGGTGGGATGGGTATTTTTTTTGGGGGGGGGGGGGGAGGGGCGCCGGGAAGGAGAAGAAGATGGAAGGGAAGGGTTTAGAGGATTATATATATGGGTTTTAATGGCTGAGATGGAGTTTAGGGGGAAGGGTTTTAATGGTTGAGATGAGTTTATGAAATATATTGACGGTTAAGATCAAAGTTAAATACATATATTATAATTTGATATATTCATTGAATTTTAGAATAAATAGCATTTTCTATAATCTATATGGATTCGGATTCAGATAAATTTCATTATTTTCCTTTATTTATTTAAATTTCATATGATTCCAATGAGAATATTTAGATTTAATTTAGTTTGGTTGTAGCTGATATTCAAATAAGTCCAATTCCATTACTATCTATCATAATCATTTGAATTTGATTGAAATCAGTTCAATTAAACTAATATAAATTATTTATATCCCAATAAAATAGAGTAAAACATGTAAAAATATGGATGGTTGTTTGTTTAAAATCAATAATTATATTGATCAAAAACTTTGGTTAGATGATAAATTTTTATATTTGCACTTATGCCCCTTAACTTTTTTGAAATATTAAAGTAACTAAATATTTTTAATAAATTTTAATTTCGGCCAAATTATTTGCTCTCTAATCTTTACGTGTATTATGTTGTTTGATTTGAATGATTCGTGCAAATGGAAGTGAAAAGAATTGAATTTAAAGCCATCAATTGAACTTTTGATAAATACTAAATTGACCCCAATAATTTTTTAAATACTTTTAAACGTGATTATATGTAAATATAATAAGCAATGGAGCATTTATAAACATTATATGATTGTAAAAAGTACTAATAAACATATATAACTTTATAATTTAAGCTTTTCAATTACATTTATGCCTTAATTTTCATTATGATCTACTATTGATGATTTGATCATTACTTATTTAATGTTTAGATGTTTTGAAAATTGTCACAATGTTGGATGTAAGTTATATCATATGTAGTGTATATAAATTAATCACAATTGAGAAGAAATCATGACAACATAGTATATATGTTTAAGTAATGAGTTATTGTATAAGTAGTGAATGTTCATTGAAACATCAGCGTTCTTACTATAAGTCCCCTCCAATATGTGTTTTTTGTTATAAAAGTTATATGAAAAGTTTCTCATATACAATAAAATGGATATTAAGATCCAAAATTTTGATTATCTTGCTTAAATATTGAAATTATTGTTAATTTTACTAATTTCATACGTTTCAGCGGTAATGAACAACCGCTGAAACAATTTGACGGCTCACCAATGGGACGATGCCACATCATATTTCAATCATTTGAAGTAACTGGGAAGATGACACGTGTTAAACATCAAATTTTGTAGAAGCTAAGTATGTTTCAGCACTTAGTTTGAACCGCTGAAACATGCTTAGAGGCAGCTGTATTATGTTGCTACTTAATAAATGTTTCAGCGGTTTGAAGATGACCCGCTGAAATCGTCATTGGGCTTTAATTTTTAAATTATATATAATGTGTTTTGGGTAGGACCCGTCGAAATATTCAACGTTTGACTGAACTGAATGATACAGTCAGCAAAATGTTTCAGCGGAATTTGACGGAACCGCTGAAATACCGTGGGCCAGCACTATTAAAATAATATTTCTCAGTCAAACTAAGAAAATTCCAACTGTAGACGATACATTGTTTCACCGCGTCCAACTTTTCCAACCGCTGATACATTGTTTCACCGCGTCAACATATTCACTGTAGACGATATATCAGCGGTTAACGCTAATAACTGCTGATACGGGAACAGTGCAGCCAGCTGAAAGACCTTTTTTTTCTGGTAGTGACAGGACAAGTTCTTTTGCCTGATTTAAACTGAACTGAACAGAATCTAAGCAAAGCAAACATAGTAATAGTAGGCCTAAATTAAGCTAAATTTCATCAAGCCAAAGTTAATTGAACTGAACTGCAACTAAGTTGAAAAGAACATGCCTTACTCTAATATCAGATATATGAACACAAAACAACCAGAAGCATAAGAATACTATCAATGCTCGCAAAACACTATCAATACAGTAAACAAGACAAAACAACAAGAATTATTACAGCAACATAAGCTAAATGAAACAACTAACTTCATCAAACAAATTTTCATTGCAATACCTGAAGGAATGAAGATGCTGAAGCAGGATAGGCATCCCAACAAATCCTGGCGGTCCCTGCCGGACGCAACCAGAACCCGCCGCTGCTTAATTTTCCGGCGAAGGACCACCCGAGTGATCCGGTTACTGCAGTTCGGACAGTACATCCCATAATCAGCATGCGCGTGGATCTTCTCCGCCGCCGCCTCAAACTCCAGCTCCACCACTTCCTCGTCGCTCTCCTCCGCCTCGTAAATTACAGTCTCGTCGTCTCGCAGCCCGATTTCCTCCGCCGACGAGCCCTCCCGGTACTCAATCTGCTTGCCCTGAATATGCTTGTTGCGAAAGGCGGTGCGCATGAGCGCGTCGATGTCCACGTCTTTGAACCTGGAAGCCAGGTATTCTCTGTTGACATCGAATTCGGACCATTCGATCTCGGAACTCGCACCTGCGAATGCTGTATTTTGCATACATGATTCATAGGATTAGCCGAAAAGGCCAGACAGTTTGAATTTTGCTGTATTTACAGAGGCATTCTGCCATTCTCTCTTAAACTATGATGGACCCACCGTGATTAAAATTTGGATTGTACTGAAAAGTTTATGGGGTGAGAGTATAATTTTAAGAAATATGTGAAACAATTTTGTATTTTAAGAAGCTCTGTTCTCAAGCCTACCAGTTTAACAATTCAAGTAAAATTCAAATTAATTTAAGCACTCTGAATAAAATTTTATCTTATTGTGATGCCTTTACACCATATTTTATCTTACTTTCATTTCAAAATATACATAAATGAATTTTTTAATTTAAGATATTTTATTGTAACTTAATCCTATTCAAATAAATACATAATTAATTATAGTTGATATACAAAAACTAGTGCACCCTTCGTTGTCCAATCTCTCCCATAAAGTTAAATTCGAGTTGAGTCTAGACAAATATAGGAGCCTCACTTTTTATACTTTGAAAAAGTCCAACAATTTCTTTATTAAATCCATTTAATAAATAAAATTAAACTTTCAAACAATTCAATCTTAATTTGTCTTCCATTGTTAAATTGAAAAAATTATGAATAAGAAACCAGATTCATTAATCAAATAGTTGAAAATTATGAACTCAAAAACCAAACAAATCGATCAAATTGCCTGGAAAATCAAATTGGATTATATATATAAATTTCCAAGTGAAAAAGGAGATTTTAAAATCATTGTTTCTTTTTGTAAATCCAAAGATTCCATTCCAAAAGGTAGCCCACAGACTGATTCAGTCTGAAAATTTGATACCCGTGCTTTCAAATCATTAATCAGGCCCTCCCCAATCCCATGCATGCAGATTATAAACTAATCCATATTTTTGGAAAACAAGTCTATTTTTTTTTTTACGACAAAAAAAAAAGGTTTTTAAAAAATTTGACCAAGAATTTTTATAATTAAAATCTTATTCTCAAATATATAAAATTATTTTCCATAATAATAATATAATACTCATTACCACCTTCACGAGTGTAGGCAGATCCGTTCTCTTCAGTTTTGGAGTAGCTTTGACCAGCGCCGTTTTGTTGCTCCACCACCACCTTCTCCGCCGCCTGCTGCAGCGAGATCTCGTAATCGTCCTCCGCCTGCTGCATCAAAATGTCGTTCTCCTCCTCCGCCTGCTGCGGCGGCGGTGGTGGCCGCAGCATAACCTCGTACTCCTCCTCCTCGTAATCATCGCCGCCGTTAGATTCAATAATCACGGCGGGTGTAACCACCACATTTTGAATACTCTTGTCCAAATCGGAGTCCCATGTCCCACTTTCTCCGGAGGCGATTGTGCTGCTTCCGTTCTCTCCAGTGGCGGTTCTCCGCCGCTTCAACAGATCAGACTGGTAATCTTCCGCCGCCCGAGATGGTGAATCCTCCTCCTCAGCCAACACCATCGTAGCAACCAGATTTAACTTCCCGGCGTCTTCTTCGGACGGCGACGATGAATCGTCCGACATCGACGCATCCAAACTTAACTGGTCACCAACCGGCGGCGACTGCGATGCCGTCTCTTCCGCTTCATCTGAGATCATCGGCGGCGTATCCTCCTCCAGCTTCAGTTGGTAACTGTTGTAGCCGTCGTCTTTAATGTTGCCTTTCTCCGGTGATGCTGCTGCATCCATTTTTATTTATTTTTCTCTCCGATGAGTTCGAGATGGGAAAATTACGGATATGGATGGAGATTCACAGTAGATCAGTGAGACGTTCTTATAAATCACACAAGTCAATAAGGTCATGAGTGGGACCATGGGCTGCTACGAGACAAATGTAGTTTCATTGAAATCATTGTGAGAGTTTTTTTTTTTTTTTTTTTTTTTTTGAAGAAATCATTGTGAGAGTTGAAACCAAACATTTGTACCGTGTTTCACATGTAAATAGTTCACTTAACATTTCGTAATTTATTTTTATTTTTTTTTAAAATTAACATTTCGTAATCTTGACGTAAGCGTTACAGATTTAATCCACCGCAGAATAGAGTTATATTTCGTTATCTCCCTTAAAACCATCGACTTATACGTTACCTATTTAATCCACCGGAATAGAGATATCTAGCTAACTAACTGGACGATCAAATTGACCTGACATAATATTTAGCAAGTACAACATATACTACATCAGAATCTCCATAATGGAAATTTTTAATTTTCTCCACAATTTTTTGACAATCTCCAACAGTTAATATATTTTGAAGATATTGCATTTATTACTGCTAATAATAATTATAAATTTTTATTTTCAAGAGAAGTCCAACCATAATTTTTGACTTTTAAGTTGTAAGAGAAAAAAAAGGAAGTTTTAATATTAAAAAAGAGAAATTATGTCTGATTTAATGCGAATAGCATTTAATTCCCATCTACCTCAATACTATATTTTCGGAAAGTCATTTGTAGCATCTGTTGGAGGCCCAAAAATGGTTAAAATTTTCAATTTCCTCCAAAATCTACAAAATGTAATATATGTTGCACTTGCTCTTAGATGGTCTATGATTAAGGACATAAAGGAGTTAAGTCGAGAATCGAGATCGAACAGCTAGCTCTCTAGTTCGATTTATTTAAAATTTATCAAGTTTGTGATCGACTTGAGTTTGAACAAATTAAGAAAATTTTAGTTCAAACTCAAATTCCACCTAAAGTAATTCGGCTCGATTTGAATAATTGTTAAATAAATATAAATTACTTTCTATGAATTCGACAAACCATATGAGTAAGAGTTTGAATTCGATTAATAAATGAAATTTGATATAATTAGCTAGCTAGTAAGTTATATGGCCAAATTCGAGTTTGAACGTACAAGTTTGACGAGTTGGCTTAGTGAATAACTCGATTTGTACCCTATGGATCCCTATATATGTATATCAGTATATGATGTATTAATTAGTTCACAAACGTTATATAAAAAGAGAAATGTTATGGGATAAAAATCAAATCATGTATAGTCTCACAAACCAAAATGTTTTACATTTTTACTTGTACATTATGATAATACTCTACCATAATCAAACCATGTATACTATATATAATCTCACAAACCAAAAAAACCCCCACTTATTTATTAATTATGTACATGTATCAAAATATACACCACTATAGCTTATAGTATTTATAATATATATACTCTATATATATTATAGACAGTCTCGATGTTGAAGGTTCAGTCAAATAATTTTGATTGTTGGATTAAATTGAAATATGTAAATACCTTTAATACAAAGTCTTTGAGTGAGACAGCTTATGGTAGGAAGAATGATAGTTCATGTGTTTACTAGATTTGTTTGTGTGTTTCACACCTTGTTTACCATAAGTTGTATTCATGTGTAAATGAAACAATAAATGTAGAAATGTAAACAATCTCTCATTCGTCTTACCATAATCTCCCTTCTCTTAATTTATAAAATAAAATTACTAGATACAATAAATTTATGTGAGTGGACATTCAATAAAAATTAGAAAACAAAAACCATAAAGCCAATAACCGTGGTTCTCTGTGGAATCATTAAACTAAGTTTCCTTTCAGTGTTTGGTTTAGGTTATTAAGATTCCTTTCTGTAATAGGGATAGGTTCTTGAGTTTTCCGTTTGTGGTTTAGTTTATGGTTTTGGGTGTCTATAAATACACGGCCTTGGGTATAGACTCATTGTGTGTGTAAAAACCCCAATAGATTCAGTTGATTAATAATATTTTGGATTCAGTTATAATTACGTTCTGCGTTTAGGGTTCATAGATATTTTTGAATCCTACATCTGGTATCAGAGCCAAGTTCGTGGTTGAGTGATTTGAAGAGATGGATTTCAAATCGTTTCAATGTCCTGTTCAAAAGTTATCGAAGGAGAAGAACAATTACAGTGTGTGGGAGTTCGCTATGAGGTCGGCGCTTGAAAGCGAACAATTATTCAAGTATGCGTCAGATGGTTTGACAAGTACTGCTGATGATGTAGAAAAAGCTAAGGATAAAAAGGCTTTTTATGCGTTAATTTCGTCCGTGGAAGAATCAATTATGCTTCAATTAGTGCATGCTAACACAGCAAAGCAGGTATGGGATATAGTGAAGAAAATATTCAGAGGATCTGCTCAGGTTCAAGCTAGTAACTTGATGTTATTGACAAACAAATATAATAGAACTTCTATGGAGAAGACGGAAACCATAGACTCGTATTTTGAGAGACTTCATATAATGATTAATGAGATGGTGAACAATGGGTTCACGTATGTAGAAAAGGACCTTGTTTTCAAGGTTCTTAGTACTTTACCCTTTGAATTTGAACCGATGGTGACGGTGATAAACGAGACATCAAATTTGAAGACCTTACCGATTGACGAACTCCATGGTAAACTAAAACATTATGAAAATAGAATGAAAGAGAAGAAAGAAGCATTTGGCGCCCAAGAGAAGATTGAGAAGGTGTTCCAAGCACAGACTCCAGCTGGAAAAGGAAGGGGTCGTGGACGTGGAGGTCGCGGAAATTACGGAGGTCGCGGAAATTATGGAGGCCGTGGAGGTTATGGAGGACAAGGCAAAGGTTACTCCAATCAGGAGAGAGATAATTTTGATGATTCGGTTAATTATCAAAGGCGTGAGATAATCTGCTATAATTGTGGGAAGAAAGGTCATATGAAAAGGGACTGTTGGCATGATGATGAATCTGGTCATGCTCAAATTGCTGAAACAAATGATGATACTCATGAAGCTCTTTTATTTTCCGCTAATGTAGCTGAGGAGGAAGGTAAAAGTTCAGTCTGGTATGTTGATTCTGGTTGCAGTAATCACATGAGTGGTAGGAGAGATATCTTCTCAAATATGGATGAATCATTTCGTACCACAGTGAAGTTTGGAAACAATCATATTGCTCCTGTTACCGGTAAAGGTAATGTTCCGATCACTTTGAAGAATGGAGAGATGAGTGCTATTGCGGATGTTTACTATGTTCCTGAATTACACCATAATTTGTTGAGTTTGGGTCAGTTACAAGAGAAGGGCTATGATGTTTCCTTCAAGGATTGTGTTTGCACTATCCGTGATAAGAATAATGGACTTATAGCCAAGGTGAATATGACAAATACGAGGTTGTTTCCAATTACTCTAAATTATGGTAACTCTTCTTGCTATAGCACGGTGGAGTCTGATGATGTTTGGTTATGGCACATGAGATTTGGACATTTGCATTTTAGTGGTTTGCAATTTATTGTGAGAAATGGTGTGGTTTCTGGATTACCATCACTTGATTTCTCTCATAGGCAGTGTGAATCTTGTACTCTTGGGAAGAAGCACAGAGATTCATTTCCAGTGGGACAAGTCTGGAGAGCAAAACAACCATTGGAGCTTATTCATTCTGATTTGTGTTCCGTTGAAGTTCCGTCTAGGGGTGGTCATAAGTACTTTATAACTTTCATTGATGATTTCAGCAGGAAGACATGGGTTTATCTTTTGGAAAATAAATCCGAGGCTTGTGATACATTCAAAAATTTCAAGAAATATGTGGAGAAGCAGAGTGGGAGAGTTATTAAGACTTTGAGAACTGATAGAGGAACTGAGTACACTGTATGTGATGGATTTCTTGAGGAACATGGGATAAAACATCAGATGACTGCCAGATATACCCCTCAGCAAAATGGAGTTGCTGAAAGGAAGAATAGAACAATTATGGATATGGTGAGATCCATGATGACATCAAAGTCAATGCCAAAGGATTTTTGGGCCGAAGCTGTTACTTGTGCTGTTTATTTGACTAACAGGTGTCCCTCAAGAAGCATTCATAAAATGACTCCGTATGAGCTGTGGATGGGGAAGAAACCAAATATTTCTCATCTCAAGGTATTTGGTTGTATTGCTTATGCAAATATACCTGATGCGATTAGAAAGAAGTTGGACGCTAAAGCAGAGAAGTGTATTTTCATTGGTTATAGTAATGAGACAAAAGGATATAGACTATATAATCCGGAAACTGGAAAATTGGTTATTTCCAGAGATGTTGATTTTGATGAAAATGGAAGATGGGATTGGAAGACGAAAGCTCCTCAAGTGGTCGTGTCTGAGTACTCGAATGAGGAGAATAAAAATCATGAACAGACAGTTCATGAAGAGACAGTTCAGCAGCAAACCGTGCAACCAATCGTTGATCCTTCTAGTTCGACTGCTCCAAATGAAGGTCGGCCTAAGAGGAATATTCAATTGCCTGCTCGGTTGAATGACTGTTTAGTTGGTGATGAACTTGATAATCTCACTGACGAAGATATTGTGAATTTTGCCTTATTTGCCGACTGTGATCCTGTTGATTTTAAGGATGCTGTAGGTGATGATCGTTGGGAGAAGGCAATGGATGCTGAGATAAATGCCATAGAGAAAAACAAGACTTGGGAACTCACAAAACTTCCAAGTGGAAAGAAACCCATTGGTGTAAAGTGGGTGTATAAAACAAAATACCAGTCAAATGGTGAAATTGATAAGTATAAGGCGAGATTGGTGGTGAAGGGATACAAACAGAAACTTGGAATAGATTATTTCGAGGTCTTCGCTCCAGTTGCTAGACTTGATACTGTTCGTATGATTATTGCTTTGGCGGCCCAACATGGTTGGAAAATTCATCAAATGGATGTGAAATCTGCTTTCCTGAATGGAGTTCTTGAAGAAGAGGTTTATGTTGAGCAACCTCAAGGATATGTTAAACGAGGAGAAGAAGATAAGGTCTATCGTTTAAAGAGAGCTTTGTATGGCTTGAAGCAGGCGCCAAGAGCATGGTATACACGCATTGATAATTTTTTTATCAATAGCGGTTTTGAGATGTGTCCACATGAGCATACGACATATGTGAAGTGTTCACCAAATGGAGATGTAGTTCTTGTGTCATTATATGTGGATGATTTGATATATACTGGGAATAATTTGAAGATGATGAATGACTTCAGGGAGGCCATGATTAAGCAGTTCGAGATGACAGACTTGGGGCTTATGTCATATTTCCTTGGGATTGAAGTTTCTCAGACTAATCAGGGAATCTTTATATCTCAAAGGAAGTATGCTGGTGATATTTTGAAGAAGTTCAAAATGGAGAATTGTAAGCCGATCATGACTCCTGCTGAAGAGAGATTGAAGCTGACAAAAGAAGGTGCTGGAAATTTTATAAATCCAACATATTTTAAGAGTATGGTTGGAAGTTTGAGATATTTGGCATCTACGAGACCAGACATCAACTATAGTGTTGGGTTGGTAAGTAGATTTATGGAGGCACCGAAACAAATACATTTGCAAGCAGCAAAGAGGATTTTGAGGTACATTAAAGGTACTCAAGGTGATGGTATATTTTATCCCAGGGGAGAGAAAGTTGAGCTTGTTGGACTTGTTGGATACACGGACAGTGATTGGGGTGGTGATACAGTTGAAAGAAAAAGCACTTCTGGATATGCTTTTTTCCTTAGTTCTGGTGTGTTTTCTTGGAGTTCAAAGAAACAACCAGTGGTTACTTTATCAACTGCTGAGGCTGAGTACATTGCAGCGACAAATTGTGCTACTCAAGCAGTTTGGTTGAAGAGAATGTTGGAGTTTCTTAAGGAAAAGTTAAATGGTCCACCTACATTGTTTTGTGATAGCAAGTCTGTTATTGACTTGTCAAAGAATCCAGTGTTTCATGGAAGAAGTAAACACATCGACATCAAGTATCACTACATTCGGGAGTTAGTTCGTGAAAAGGAGATTGTTCTTGATTATTGCAAGACAGAAGATCAAGTGGCAGACATTTTTACGAAGGCTTTAAAGTTTGAGACATTCAAGAAGCTGAAGAGGATGCTTGGCATGGTAAGTGCAGCAACTTAGTTTAAGGGAGGCTATGTGGAATCATTAAACTAAGTTTCCTTTCAGTGTTTGGTTTAGGTTATTAAGATTCCTTTCTGTAATAGGGATAGGTTCTTGAGTTTTCCGTTTGTGGTTTAGTTTATGGTTTTGGGTGTCTATAAATACACGGCCTTGGGTATAGACTCATTGTGTGTGTAAAAACCCCAATAGATTCAGTTGATTAATAATATTTTGGATTCAGTTATAATTACGTTCTGCGTTTAGGGTTCATAGATATTTTTGAATCCTACATTCTCAAAAATAGTCCTTGCACGAGAAAAACGTTGGTTCTCAAAAATAGTCCTTGCACGAGAAAAACGTTGGTTCGCAACTCTGCTAATAATTCAAAACAAAAACGTTGGCGCTATTTGTCAGTGATGTCGATATCGATCGGTATGCGCAGTTTGGCCTTTAGTTCATATTGTTGGAAATGATAATTAAACTTCCTTATCTTCATATTGTTATGACTCGATCGATCCATTTGGTTATTCTTACGAAATGCAGGCCACTTCAGTTTCTGAAAGTATTATACGACCACTATATCATATGTAGGCTGTGTAGTGTGTAGCTTATACAGTTGTACTTTTCAAATGGTATAGTTAGGTTTTATATTTAATTGCGAAAGGTTTTTTAGTTGGCTGCTGTTATTGCCAGAGCAAAACAAATGTTCATTTCCTTAATTGCCCTTTTAAATTAGGTAATATTCCTGGTGATTTTTTAATTGGTTATTTCAATCGTTTCCTCTACCGGAAGCTCCATCGGCGGCGCCACCATAAAGTGTGTGTTTTGTATTTCGCCGGAATATTGTGTAATAATAAGGATTTGTTATGGGTGGATGTCATATTCTAAAAGCCCTAATTTTTCTTCTGGCGAATCAAATTAATTAAGAGAACATCATTCCCTTTGGTGTCCACCTTCTCTCGTTCTCTTTTTTTACCCGCTCTGTCTGATAATTATCAATTTAAATACAAAAAATTGTTCTCTAAAATAACTCCGGCTCTGGCCATCAATAGCAAACGGAAAATATGGCAGAAATAGAGAAATTTGACTATTGTCGGGCCTGGAGTTTCAGACGAGAGATGGAAAGTAGAAGACAGAGGAGAGAGGTACGCCTGATGGGAGATCAAAGAGATTTAGGAAAAAATATAACTGTGAAGGAATTACCTAATTTAATAAGGGGCAATTAAGGAAATGAACATTTGTTTTGCTTTGGTAGCTAATATCAGCTCTGACAATAACATCAACCTTTTTAGTTAAGAAAATTTAAAATTTTCATGATTGTCGTTCAATATAATCAAAGAGAATGGACCCCTTCAAAAACGTCCTTGGAAATAGAGGAACCTGTGTAATGAAACATTATCTATCAGATGAGCATTTCAAACATTAGTTTACACAAAGAACATACCCCATAAATCGATCCATTTCGCAGCGAAAGCAACGTTAAACGGTTGTTTGAGACACATGAATTCATTTCCAAATCTCAATTTCCTGTAAAATGCTTGTTGTATTATCATATCACCGTGCTAAAATATGAGTTCTGTTTAGCAAAAATGGTTCTACACTCTAACATTAATCCCACATCGACAACAGATAGAGAAAATGATCAGTTTATTACTCTCAAACTTGGTAGACATTTCGCCGAGCCCTGTTACGCGGGCTTGTGGTCCAAGTGGAGGCATTAAGATGTTGGGACAAGGTTTCGGTCTGTCTGGTAGGCCCACGGGTGCTGTTTCTGGCCCGCCCGCTCCAAGCGAGGAGTTGGGCCGTGTAGTTTGTGCGAAGGCATGGGCTGCTCGGCCTTTAGAGCGGAGGGGAACGCGTTAGGCTGGTTTCACAGAGCAACGATAACTTCCCGCTCTTTGCAGTGGAGGGATCACGGGCCGGTGTTCTCGTGAGCCACTATTACCAGGTAGGGATGGCATTGGGCGAACTGGGCAATAGTAGACTATCCATGCCCATCCCCATCTAAAATTTTACTATCCATCCCCGTCCATTTACCCATGACGGGTACAAATTTAATATCCATGCCCATCCAGCTGGATATCCATCTCATCTGGGTATCCGTGGATATCCATGCCCATGTTATACCCACATTCCCCATCCGACTTATTAATCCATATTTATAAAAAATTAACCTAAAATCTATTAATTATCATAAAAATTTAAATAAAAGCACTAATAATTCAAATATATTGTATTAATAGAACAAAATAATTTATAATATGATAATCATTAACTTATAAAATTCTTTTATGTTTCAAAATAGACCAAACATGCTTAAAAAATGCCAAAATTAATAATATTATTAATATAAATACAAGTAATACTATTAATATTATATATAACGGATATTATACAAGTATTATACGGGCGGGTATGGGGCGGGTGGGGCGGGCGGGTATAAAATCAATATCCATACCCACCCATTTACCCATGGCGGGTTTGAATCCAATATCCATACCCATGGCGGGTATAAAAAACTCATATCCATACCCGCCCCGTTGGACGGTTGGCGGGCGGGTATCCACCAAATACCCGTCGGGTGCCATCCCTATTACCAGGCAGTCCAAGCTCAACTGGACCAACATTTTTTTGGCTTGTGTATCCTTTGAAACGGCAAGTGTGTGGGTCGTTTTGCATGGCCAGCACATAAATTAAAATAATCACACAATCCTTGAGTGGGAATTTTTCTGCCCAGATTTGTATCCTTCTAATCCATCAACTTCTGTTAAACATCAAAATAAATCACATTACAATTAGTTAACAAGAAATAACACTCAAACCTACTAAGAAACCAAACATCACTAGTGAATGGAAATTTCAAATGTTACTTGGGAGATAACACCAAGAGTTTTGTTAATAATATAGATGTTTGAGAAATGTTGCATATAAGCCTTTCAATTTCCTATAAACTTTGACATGCACAAGCATTCTACTCAAAATAAATTTAGAATATCTAAAAATAAAATAATATTTTTTAAATTTATATATGAACCAGCATACTGTACATCAATTGACCCAACATAAGTAAGATTTAGTCACAATCATTCATATGCTAAAAATTAACATAAAAATTATTTCTATCTGTGTCCGCGTGATATTTGAATATACTAGATACATGTCTCTAACCGTGTCGTGCAACAAGAGACTGCATTGCATGGTTGTTTAGTTCACATCTTCCGAACTTGGAACTGATTTATGAATATGTAAAAAAATTCTCTAGTTTTGCTAGCAAAACAAAACCCCGAACCATTTATAATTCCGCCCATATAAAACACCACATTATCAACAGAAAATTCATACAAATGATCATTCTCCAGAATCCTTGAATAACACCATCACCAATTTACTTTAATCAAAATATCAAGGACCTTCTGATTACCGCAATTATTAAAATTTGTATAACAAACAAATTTAATAAATAACAAAGTTCATACCTCAATTGAAGCCATATGCAAGATTGAGGGATGGTACTACACTTCCCTTTTCTTTCTTAGATTTGCAAACTTGTCACCTAGATGGCATGACCTTAGTCTAGTTTATGGAGAAATCCAAATCCATATTGCTTGTGGTATAACTTTTGTTTTTACAGACATCCAAATCCATATTGTTTTTTGTAAAAACTTTTTTGGTTTTTACATCCATATCCCAAATGGATTCTGGTAACCGCCTTCTGCACAACTCGCGCCATTATATATAAATACAACAGCTCCCCCCAAATCTCCAACCACTCGCATATTCGTAAAACTCAATTAATTGTTGCTTAAGAAGATTTAATGGCACGTACAAAGCAAACAGCTCGCAAATCCACCGGCGGCAAGCTTCCGAGGAAGGCTCTGGCCACCAAGGCGGCGAGGAAGTTCGCCCCCTCCACCGTCGGAGTGAAGAAGCCGGCAAAGCCCCACCGCTTCCGCGCCGGAACCGTGGCGCTCCGGGAGATCAGGAAGTTCCAGAAGACGACGGAGCTCCTGATCAGAAAGCTGCCGTTTCAGCGGCTCGTCAGGGAAATCGCACAGAACTACTCGTCGGACCTGAGGTTCCAGACCCACTCCGTGCTGGCGCTGCAGGAGGCGGCGGAGGCTTACCTCGTCAGCTTGTTTGAGGACACAAACCTGTGCGCGATTCATGCCAAGAGGGTCACCATTATGCCCAAGGATATGCAGCTCGCTCGCCGTATTCGCGGCGAACGTGCTTAGCTGAAATCAGAAATCACATGGATTTCAACGTAGAAACTTATTTGTAATTCTAACTAAAAAATGAACTATTATTCTATACCGTCTTTATTCAAACACAGTTCATCCAACGGTAATCATGTATTTTATGAAATTCTCTTGTTAGACCAGTGGACACATGTTGATCTTCTCACATTTAAGCATGATCTTTTACATTTTAAGCATGATCATATCTCATCTTTTTACTTTCAAGACTAATCATTAAAAAAGACATAATAACATGGCTAGTTTTAAGTTTTCTTTTCAAAACACTTCTCAAAAGTGTAATCATCAAAAGGAGAATCCCAGGCTGGGTGGAACTGCATCTGAGTGTAAGCCTGAAACCGGAGCTGGAGGGTCCAGCCTCCATCCAAGCTCCTGCACTATCCTCTCAGCCATTTCTCCGACAGCAAACGATATTCCGGCCACCATCACTAGGTTGGTGACGTAGTACGAGGCCGTTTTAAGGTAAGCCGCAAACGATCTCTCACCACGTGCGCATACACCTTTCCGATAGCCAGAAAGAAAACGCACAGCAGAGAGGCCCCTGCAACCGCCAGCATCTTGAGGTCTATCGTTAGTCCACTGGAATGTGAAGGCATAGACAGCCGGAGGTATTACGCCGAATACTATGTATGACATGACAGCAAGGAATGCGTGCAGAGGGAAATGCTGTCTGCTGCCAAGCTCTTTCTCGTACTTCAACTACCTCGTCTGTCTTGCCCGAATCTCCGTATCTCAAGTCCTTTAACTGTGTGAATTGTGATCATACAATTTCAGTATTCATGAAACAAAAAGGTACTAAAATTCCATACCATGAACACTTACTCTAAAACATATAAATGTTTCGAGAACATGACCATACTAGAAAAGAATCAAGATTGTGGCCAAAATAGGTCAAATTTCTTCCCTGCATTTGGATTTGATCAAAGCATTGGAAATTTACCTAAATAACTACAAAATCTATAAAAAAATCTGACATATTTGTTACCTGGAGCTTCTGCAGTCTGCTCCTGACTGCGGCGGCTCTCAGTTCCAAACAATGGGAATGGATTCAGTCTATTCCCTGGTCTCATCACAAAGTCAAATAAATATATGTTGCATCAAAAGTAGAAAATCCTACCTTGTTTTTAACCATGTTAGCTATGAAGACAAACCTAACTGCTGGCGGAGTTTGGACAGGGATTCTGGGACGAACGATGAAGACCTTGGTGATATGGTGGGGTGCAATTAGGACACACCATTCTCGAGTGAGCTCGACTGTGCATCGCCTCTACAGCTGTCTCGATCGCCAGTCCCAGTGCCAGTGCCACCTCATCAATATTGGACGTTTCAGCTTGCTGTACGTCATTCGCGGGCTCTATCTCAGTACATCCAGACAGAACTGGCAAATCATAGAACGTAGTGTAACGTTAATCAACCAGGAATTGATATCAAACACGTGTCATCAACTGTCAAATGAGGAATGCATTTCTGGGTAAATATACTTACCTCTGGAGCCGAATTCGGAAGGATTGGAATGGTTATGATCATCAATCTGGGAAAAACCATTTTGGTACGCCCAAGGGCAGTATCGATATTTCCATTTATCTTCAATGTCACACAGGGCCGGCCCTGAGATTTTTGGGGCCCTGTGCAAAAATAAAATGGTGGGCCATCGTTAGAAAATTGTTTGAAAAAAGTAATAATATTATAATACTTATAAAAAATAGATTTTTTATAAAAAAAGCTAAAATGCACATTTAATATTAAAAATAGATATTAAAGTGTAAAAGAGTTTTTTTATTAATTACAAATTTTAGTTTTAGTTTTACTTAATTTAAATACCTTTTAAGTTATTTAATTTAACAAATAAAAATATAGACATAAGGATTGAATTTAATTATTTTACTTATTATTATATTATTATTAATTTTACTAATGTTTATTTTGTAATTAAATAAACTCTTACGTTCCTCCTGTCTTCTCTAAAGTGGACCATTAATACTATCCAAATTTTATTCAATCTTGGAGTAATTTTCTCCCATTTATTAAGAAATTTTATCCAAATCACTCCATCCTTTCTTCAACCTCATCCTTATCATTTTCAAAAAAAACTAATGCATACTAATCTTTTCCTTAAATGACGAGATTCTGTCTTCTGTAATACTTCCCATATAATAGGAAAATTCTTTTCTAATCATAATTTCGATCGAAATCTTTCCAAACATTATGCCAATCTTCTTAAATTGTGCAATCAATTTGACAAATCTTTATACGCAGTAAATATACTATGCGGTAAAAAATTTATTTTGGGGCCCCCAGAAATCGGAGGCCCTGTGCAACCGCACCGGTTGCACCTCCTCAGGGCCGGCCCTGATGTCACAGGTAGCAAGTTAAGTTCGTAGCCAGCAACAAAAGTATTTTCATCATAAAAAGAAAGAGAAAATGCCTAAAATGGTACCCAGTTTTACTTGAAATTCACAATTTGATACCCACTTTTTAAATTTGCACCAAAAAGGTATTCATTTATGTTCCAAAATGATACTCATGACCTGTAATAGTAGGTTTTAAATAAGTCAACTCATAGTCAAAGGTTAATGGATCAATTTTTATAATATTAAATTCCAAAAAAACTTACTTGAATAAAATCCTTATGTATTGCCATAAAATATCTTGGAAAGTTATCTTGACTTTAAAAGAAAAGACATCTAACTATTTACCCTTACATTTTGTGAACGTTTTGTCCAGGACATAAGTTTGTCATGTCAGGTTTTGCGTTATTTGGTTGCATGATCTATACTTGCCAAATATTTACTGGCACACGGGGTATTAAAAATACATATTATTTTACCGCATGCCTACTCTTATTTCAAATCATATGATAAAAAATATTTTAAATTGTGAAAATTGACATGTTTTAATCACATGACAAATACAACGTGAAAACTAAAAAACCATTACAAATGGGGTTTAAAAATATTATTTACAAAATATTATGGTAATATATTGTACGAAATATTTATAAAATATTATGATAATATATTGTAAGGTGCAAATATTAATTTTGAAAATATTTCATTGTAGGAACCTGCTACAATGAAAATATTAGTTGAACGAAATTTTAGGTGATTTAATTTTATCCCTTCAGTTTTTTTTACTATTAATTGATATAAAAACATTTGATTATGTGTTGACCCACTAAAAACCTGCTATTACAGGTCGTGAGTATCATTTTGGAACATTAATGAAAAACTGGGTACCTTTTTTGTACAAATTTTGAAAATGGGTACCAAAGTGTAAATTTCATGTAAAATTGGGTACCATTTTGGGCATTTTGGCCATATATTGAGAATACAGCTTCGCTATAGTGTCATGTGGACTTAACGAATATACACACTTTTATCTTTTTATTTATATTGTTTATTAGAAAGCATCTACAATTATTCAGTTTTGCGCTTTGAATATTAGGAAAAGTAAATGACATGTTTGATGGATAGTAATTTGCTTACATAATCCAAAAATCATAAAAATTAAAATTTTCATTATGCATATTATGACGAGTCAAACAAAATGGGGAAGGAGATTTGTTCTAGGTGTAGGAGGTCATTTTCAAATATAATAAATTACAAAAATGTTAAATCTCCGGTTTTCAGATATAATGAAAATGTGGAAGGAGAGCATGTTTGATCGTATATTGCAATTGATATATGTATTATAATACTAGTATCATGCATGCGAGATATGGTTAAATTCACAGTACACTATATTTTTAAACTATAAAATTTGATAAAACCTCCTATGAGACCCCTCTCAATTGAGAATTTGAACAAATGTAGATCTTTTACCTATTAAACATCATTATTCAAATGTATTATTGGTGATCTTCTCACTTTCATGTATGTTTTTCTCACTTTTAAGATCGATCTCTTTAAACATGCAATATAATTATTCAATGAGACCGTTATCAATTGAAATTTTGTCAAAAAGTTTTTAGACCATAATAATGTATAGAAATTAAATTATGGACGGTTGAAAAAGTTAAACCATAATTATGTAGTTTGAGGTGGTACAGAATTTAAAGTGAAATTTTGATCGACCTTTAGCAAGTACTTGAAATTTCATAATGCCCATATAATATCCTTAAACTTATAAGTTCATCTCAATTCATCCGAAGGTAAGTTCAGCAATATTATTTCATAAAGCAAACGGAACATATGTTACAAAATGATTCCCAAATAAACTAACCTCAAAGGCACAAACATAAAATATCACAAACAAACAAACAACTCGATTTATTTTGAATACACGCAACTCTGATGCATAGCACTCTCAGAATGAAGAAGCCCAGGTTGGCTGGATCTGTATGCCTGAAACCTGAGCTGGAGCTGAAGGCTCTAGCCAACCAATCTGCTTAACAAACTTCTCGGCCAACTCGCCGACGGCAAATGAGATTCCGGCCACCATCACCGCCGCAGAAATGTAGTACGACACCGTCTTGAAGTAGCCTGAGAAGCTTCGTTCACCGCGCGCGTAGGCCTTAGCTACGGCCAGCATGAACACGCAGAGCAGAGAAGCTGCCGCGACAGCCAGCATCTTATAGTCCCGGTCGTTAGTCTCCCGGAACGTTGACCCGTAAATCGCCGGCGGGAGCAGCCCGAATACGATGTATGACAGGACAGCAAGAAACACATGCAGAGGGAAATGCTGTCTGTTGCCAAGCTCCTTCTTGTACCTGAGTTCGATTTCCTCGTCTGTTTGCCCAGATTCACCGTACCTCAGGTCTTTCAGCTGTGGTCAGCACATGCAAATTCAGAATTCATGAAACATGGTAATACTACAATGTGTGTTAGTTAATGTTTGATGCTTACGTTGTGAAAGAGGACGACGAGCCCGCCGACTAGGTTAGCCAATCCAAGAACCAATATGTTCACTGTAAAAGCATATGGCAACATGAACAGAATGAAGAAATTGTCAGAGTTGATTAGAAATTCTGCAGAAAAGTATCGAATTCGGATAATGCGAAGATCGAGACATACGTGTGGTGGAATCTGAAGCTGCTGCAGAGGAAACGACGCTCAAGCTAGCCATGGACTCCATTAGACCTCCATAGACAACACTTTTCACTATCTCCACCGACCTCGAACTTCCTGATTCAGTCACAACTAATGGCTCTGCAACAGAAGGATTCGAGGCTACTCCAGCATCAGGGCTTGGAACATTGCCTTCTGTATCAGAAAAGTAAAATTTCAGAAACTCCTAATCATCTCTATCGATGAATTGTATAAAAATGAAGAGTTCTAATCTCATTTGCTTACCAGGTTTTTCAACATCGATTACTACTTCTCGTGGTGGCTGCGTGGAGCCCGGTGCTGCACGAGAGACAGAGGAAGAAAGCATCAGCAAAGGTTGGCTATCAAAGGAGAGAAGAAAGCATCAGCATAAGCATAAAGTAACACTTACGTTGTGCAACAAGTGAGGTTTCTTGATCATTTCCCTTTCCGAAAAGCCACCATACATTATTTCGCTTCCCTGCATAAGTCGATGAAAACACATTAAGATTTATCGACAGCAAGACAAGAATCGTTTTAAGGATGAACTCATTACCTGGATGAGTGACCACATCTTGTGGCTTTTGGGTGGATTCTTCACTGGGAGAATTCACAGGATGCTTCTCCCTTCTGAAAATCCAAAGTGGATTACATCCTGTTCCTGCAAAAGTTCATAAACATACTCTATGATCAACTGATTTTCTAAGCATCGGTTAGTAAAAAGCGCCATCAACCGATCATTTACCTTCAGCCTGTTGAAGCTGATTGCCTTCACCGCTGACCCCACCGCCAAAGATTCGAAAGGGATTCAGCCTGTTGCCAGAAGGGACAAAAATGCTGAAGCAGGATAAGCATCCCACTAAACGATGGTCTTCTTTGCCTGCTGCAACCGGCCTCCTCCTGATTTTCCGACGAAGAACCACCCTAGTGATCTGGTTGCTGCAATTGGGGCAGTACATGCCATAGCCCTCGTGATTATGCATCGTCTGAACCGCCCTCTCGAACTCCAGCTCCACAACTTCCTCCTCGATCTCCCCCAGATCATCGGCATCATCAGTTGCAGCAGCAGATTCTTCGTGTTCATCGTGCTCTTCTTCCCTGATAGGGCCTGCCAAAGTCCTGCCAACTGCTTTTCCATGCAAGATAGAAATTACCTCACGGATCTCAGTCCTTTTCGCAGCCGATTCATCCACCTTGCCATTGATCTGAGAGCTCGCGATTTCGGTACCTGTCAAGTTAGGACACCGATTATAAGCTCGGGACCATGTTTAGAAATATGCAAGATCAGGCAAGAGCAGGTTAGGACACTGATCATGAGATTAGCATATTGAGCATTGTGGTGATCTACGAACTAACCTCTACCGTGAAAATCGAGGTTATGATTAGTCTGGGGAAATCCATATTGGTATGACCAAGTGCAGTGGCGACATTTCCATATGTCTTCATGAGTATGTCAAGTAGCGAGTTAGAAACTTTGGTTGAGGCATTTTCACAAACGTTAAAAGTGTGTCCCGGAATTAGATTTTCCATGGCAAAGTGGCGGGAAGAATTCAATTGCTTTTTAGTGTCTGTTCTAGAGATTATACCTAAACTTCTACTTTTCAGAATTATAAAGTTTCCTAATTTTTTTTTGAGAAAGTCTCAAATAAGGGCACCTTACGGTAAAGCCAAGTTAAAAAAATGTCGATTTCTACGAGATTGAGGGTTATTATACAATTATTTTATATATTTGAGTTATATATGTTTGAGCCTGATATTTTTATACTTGAGTTTGATCTTTTATTTGGTTTTGATCTTTTAGGTTTTGGGCTTATGTTTTTATTTGACTTGATGTTTTAGGTTTTGAGTAATATTTTTCACTTTATTTCCTTGATCTTTTATGTTTTTTTGTCCAAATAATTAAAATAATTGTATAAAACACCCAATATAGTAGAAAATGGTCTCTTTTTGGCATGCCCTTACAAGAGACGTTTTTTTTTAAACAAAATTATATTTACTTTCAGAGCAAAGACTAAATTATGTGAACCGATTAGAAGTTAAAAAATAATTATAATAATTAAATAAAAGTATGAGCAGTGAGCACGGCAAGATCACTATCTGGCTGACCAGCTTATGATCGTTGACCACTGGGGGAGCATAAACCGGCCACTGGATAATTAGCTTTCATTTTCTTTTCATTAGGATTATTTTCCCAGGTAGGTGATATACTATGATGAAATTTATAATATATATAATATATATATTATTGAATAGTTTGCTTTAAAATTAAAATTAAAATTAAACCAATTCATTGTGAAACATCATGGTAAATAATTAAAATTAAAAATCATTAGAAATAAATTATTGTAATATAAAATTCATTTATTGCTTAAAAATTACTAGATGCAATTAACTCATAAATATTTTTATTTTATTAGTGTCACGTCAATCAGTAATTTCACTTCTATACAAATTCAATATTATTATTTTCTAATAAAGATTCAAAAAGTTCGACAGAAAGAAGGTTAATTAAGAACGAACTGGACTGGAGTATTACTAACATCTGATCAGCTAGCAATTAACATCCAGAAAATATTTTTTTACTTATGATGAAGCTTTGCTAAATTCACGAATGTTTCAATTCATGAGAAAATTAAATATATTTGTCAGAAATTAAACTTCACCCGTGACTGTAGCTTTTTCTGGAGAGTACTAAATTAAAGTTAGTGCGTTTCTTTACGGCATGGCGTTCACGTGTCATAAACAAAATACAGTTTGTTACGATCATTTACTCTCTAAGACCCGTTTACCAGATCTTGTAGATCAGTTCAGTTAAATTCAGTTTAATAATGAAAATGTAAATTTGATGAAATTCAGGTTAATTCAGTTATGCTGATTCCATTTTTCAATACGTCATTTTTTACTTTAGTTCAGTTCATCAAGAAATAAGTTTTAGTAAACAAGGCCAAATCTACCGGAAACGATGGAATGCATACTAAAAAAATCGCAGTACTATCTTAGCATCTAGATGAATTCCGAAATACATAGAAAATTCTGGAGAAAACTTAGTAATTACCTTCACTATTGTTCAAATAGACGCTGCTATTTTCCAGCTGCTCACTGACATCACCATCACCGCCACCGCCACCGGCGGCGGCTTTCTCTTCAACTGGCTCGTCGACGACATCGGACTCGCCGCTGCGGGAGGAAGACGACGAAGACGAAAACGACGTAGTATCGGAAGAGACGGTGGTGAGAGTGCTGCTGCTGCTGCCGCTGCCGCTGCTGCCACGTCGTTTCAACAGATGCTCGAACACCCTATCCTCGACACCGTCCTTGAGGTGGCGCATCGCCGCCTTGGGATTCTCCGCCACCTCCGCCCTCAGCCGCTGCATTGCCTCCATGGAAATGACGTCACTATTTCAATGGTGCTCGAATCGAAGGTTTATTGGCGTTGTGTGAGTGTGTGAGTGTGTGTGGATTTGGGGATGAGGAAGGGGGGGTTCTTAAATATGCACCAAATTTGAGGAGAGTCGTCAGTAAGTGGTGACAGTTGGATTAAATTAACAATTTCTCAGAGTGTACGTATGAAGGCAAAGCTATGAACAGTTGAACACAGAGTCTAAGTCAATGACCATTAATTTACCGGCCAAATTATTTCAGCGACAATAATATTTGTCATTCTTGGAAAAATAATGAATATTTTTTTTACTAAAACTGCATTTTTTTGCAATTAAACTACAGTGGCATTTATGGGAAGCTGTTCGTCTAACATACGGACACGGTAACGTTTACTGACGTACTCGTAAGTCCTAACTAACGTGTTTGACAACAACAACAAAAAAAAGTCGTAACTAACGTAAGGAGATGTCAGGAGCCGAATATAAATTACATTTGGAATAGGGAAACAATGTTTCACTATATTTGGTTCTATATCAATATGGTGGTAGTTCATCTTATTCTAATTTACCGTCTTAAATTAATTTGGTGATATCTGAATTCAAAGATTACCTAAAATATAAAATACAACTTAACTTAACGATCTTACACATTAGCAACAACATCAATATTTGTGACGTCAAAGATCTAGTTCAAACTCAACTTAACCACAACTTTCTTAATCGACACCTAATATGGCTTCGGCAAATTTTGTCTATCTAACCATTCTTAAATATTAAAACAACCCACATTTAGTGTTGTCTTCGTTAGTTCATTACATACCATTCTAATAAAATTAGGAAATTTCCAATTAACGATACGTCTTTTTGAGAGCTAAGTATCCAATGTATTTGAAGAACCGACTTACGATCAATTGTCATTTTTCCTAGCAAATATTGTCGAAGTATAATGAAATGAGATTTCGTTTCATTTTATAAAAAAAACTTAAATATTAATATATTGAGGGGGAAAGGCACTAGTATCGTTTTTTAAAAAAAAAAATTGGAGTAGAATTTAGTCGTTGTTTTGTCACTTTCTTTTTCCTCTCTCCTCAAATTTTTTTTTTTCAAATACACAATTCTCTTTCAAATGACAAAATAAATACAAAAGGATAATACTCTCTAAAGTCGTACATCTTATTTTATTTTGTTCTGGATATCTCTTTCAATTCATACTTGAGAGTGAACAAATTGCATGTGAAATTGTGAATTTAAGGTAAGAATACCTAAGAATGATTCAAATGGATGGGCGAAAATTAAAAGAAAGTGACTTATACATAATTAAATAAATATATGCATGATTTCAATCCCTGTGAATATTTAATTCATTCAATAAAATCCATCAAAAAAATCATTGAATATGAAATTTGGACTTTAATACTTCACAAGTTTATATAACTAATAAATTTATTTTTTAGTGTAATGATAAGTCAATACAATGGTGATACATACATCACCCAAAATTCCCAGCTAAATGGCTGACTTTAATTGTGAATTGTGTTATCCTTCGCAATGGAGTGTGCATTATATAAAAAGTATGCAAATGAAAAATTGTATTTTTTAAAAAATAAAATCGTCAACCACAATTACAAAACATATAATCTAGGCAGTTTATATAGGATAATCAAACAAATAGTGTTAAAAAAAATAATGTGTTAGTTTTATGAATTTAAAAAAGACATTATTTTTTCAAAAACATATTTTACATACATATATACAGATCCATATTTCCAAAATATGTATACCTCATAAACGTATGAAATGATTCTTTTAGTAAATTTTACTACATGCACGGGATAACTCATATTTGAACAGAAAAATACAGTTTCCTAAAAATTTGTGTAGAAAAGAAATAAAATCGAAACGGCTCGACATCGTTATTATACATGTCGTTTTATATAGGGGTAGTTCTATTTGCACCACCCCACTTGCTATGTACACCACCTCACTTGCTATATAGGGCCTAAATTCAAAGACTTGCATAATTGCATTACAAAAATGCAAAACACGAGTCATTGTCTTATTGCGCCGGCGCTCTCTGAATTTTCCTTTCCTTCCCCTTCTTTGTACGTTACTTACGAAGTACTCCCTCCGTCCCCAAATAAATGTCCTACTGAAATAGTTAATTTTTTTCACACCATGTTTGATCAATAATAACTTTCATTATACTTAATACTAGAGTAAATAATTTTGATTTTTAAAAAGTACATCATACGAGGATTCTAAGGATATCTCATGTGAAAATATATCATTTATATATTATAAGTTATTAATGGTCAAACATGGTGTGAAATTTTTTACTATTTCAGTAGAACATTTATAAGGGGACGGAGGGAGTAGATAACTACTGGTATTATACATGTGGTAGTATAATATTTAAAATCTAGAAAAAAATTAGTGCAATTTCATAATTAAAGACATGCTACAGATAATATTTAGAAGACTATTCGAACCTTACTTTACAAAAAATAAATAAATTAGAAATTTACATGAACTATTTTTGAAAATGTACTCTGGATAGAAAAGTTAAATCAACTATTCCCTTAAGTGGCATTTTTAAATGCATCAATAAAGAAAAAGATCGTATCTAGTTAAATTTGCCGTAACACGCTAATATCAAAATTTTACACATTAATTTATAATATTTGTAGTTATATATATTTGCAATTAAACATGTCTAGAATACCGTGAAAAAGATTTTGTGCAGATTGGACGGGGACGGAGGGAGCATTAGTCAACGGCTCAGCTCTATGTAATCAACGTCAATCGAGCATGGACATTTTCGTCATTTCTTAAAGAAGTTCAATATGGCTATTGTCATTGTAGTTTAGAGTTTAGACTATTTTTATACCTAAATAAAAGTACATTTTTTAATGCAAATGATTTCTTGATTAGTTATCACAAACTACGTAGTTTAGTCTGTCATACCATGTGACTCACCTCACTGATTACCATCAAAAATGCATTTGCCTCGATGGTATCCAGAACAAAAGTGTGAACTGAAAATATAATAACAAGGTATTTATACGGTTGTTACAACTACAAAACCAGGCTGGTGCAAATGTAGGTACGGTTTAACAGTAAAATAATAGAAGGAACAACCTAGGCGCGGAAACGTGGCCTCAACCGCATGAACACACGGCGGAGTCTCCATTTTCCCAGCATCTCAACGTGCGTTTACTCATTACTTTAAGGTTTAATTCCGGGTGTCGTGAAACTTCATGGCGCGATGAATTATTAAGAAATTTATTTCTAGGTAAATGTCTTCATATTCAAAAATTGCTATTTACATGAGTCTAAATAAAATTAAAAATTAGGAGTGCAAATAAAAGTATGATGAATCCAACGTATTACAAATGATTGCATCATAATAGGCAATTTTTAGGTACATTTTTCTTTTGCAGATCCACATTTTACCATAATGTCCCCTGATTGAACCTTATAATTTCAAACTCATTTTGAGCCTTAACAATATTAGGGGTATTATGGTAAAAATACAGATCTGCAAGAGAAAAATGTACCTACATTAACAAACCCTATCCTATATTATTTATTAATTTAATTTTATGAATAAAGTAGAATTATTTTGACTACCTGAACATAGTTGGAGTACAATAATTCAGTTCAATTTATGTATATTTAAATTTAATTTAATAAAATTTAGGTTAATATAATTATCAAAACATTTGTATAAGTCCGACTCACCACGTAGCATGTTGACACTGTCATTCCTTGATAATATGATAATATTATATTAGATGAAGTAATTTCATTTAATATCAGTTATAATACTTATCATACTTTTCAATATCTTGAGGTTAACTATTTAACTTAGATCAGCTAGAAGTACAAAAGCTTGAGTCACTTCCACAAAACAAAACAAAACAAAAAAAAACCTTAGTCTCTGAATGTAGTTAGGTGATCACTAATGCTCACATTATGTAGTTAGATGCTCACATTTCGTTTCAATTTATGTACAGGCATTAAGATCTCATTTTATTTTATTTTCCTTTTTTGTATTACGAAATTGTTAGAATATACAAAATATATAAAAGGTGATAATAATATTTACAATGACACTTCTATTATCATCAAAGGTGATTCATCCAAGAGGATGATTACAATATTTATAGGGATACATAAGAGCATCTATCCTTCCATCTTCCGATGTGGGATAGATGCATACAGTACAAAGTATAATAGGAAAAGGTTATAAAAAGTCTTGGGTGAGACCGTCCTACCATAAGCTTATGGTAGGACGAATGATAGTTTATGTGTTTAACAGATTTGTTCATGTGTTTCCCAGTTTTGTTTGTTATAAGTTGGGTTCATGTGTTTGACAGATTTGTTCTTGTATTTCACAATTTTGCTTGTTATAATCTGTAACAATATGTAAATGAATTAACAAAGCTGTGAAACACATGAACAAATCCATTAAACACATGAACTATCATTCGTCCTACCATAAGCTTATAGTAGGACGGTCTCACCCAAGACCTTCTCATCAGGTTATTATTCTATATTTTATTTTATATTCCTAATATAACAATATGACTATTCTATTTCTTCTCTATAGAAATGTTGAATCAATTTGTCAACGGCCTTATGTATCACGAAAAGGTGATTTTGGGATAATTCTTTCTCTTCTTCCCATAATTAAGTACAATAGATCTTTTGATGAATTCACAGTTTTTCTTCACATGCAGTATGAACATACTTTTTATAAATTCGAAAGAAGCTACCATGAAAAATTGCAACATTTATTCATTTAATCGTACAAAAATTCATTTATTCAACACGTTTTTCACTTTGTTCGATCAAAATGAAAAGTTAAAGTTCAAAAAAAAAAAAAGGACGGTAATTATAGCTATAGTTTGAGCTTCATCATATGCACTTTTGTAACTTTTAGAGTTCAAGAAAGTTACCATAATGTGTAATTTTTTATCATGCACTTTGCATCTTTGAAAGTGCAATTAAGTAACCATACTTTTGCTCTGCTGAAGTTCCAATAAAAAAGAATGTTAGTATTCCAAAACAGAATCTAAGCACAATCCAATGGGTCCGGATCCTCTATACCACAATTGTGTACCATTCTCTATACCACCAATCATATGTTGCCACTTGTCCAAACTCACTTAACTCCTAACTCATGACCTTAACCCTGATCAACTATAATTAATTGATCTCTGACTAAATTAAAATATGTTTCTACCTTTTTAGATTTTCAAATTCCTAAAATCTAATTTTACCATTCCTTTTTACCAAGATTTAATCTTTCCCCGCACAACCCATCTCCCCGCAGAACTTGATCGAGAAAGCAACCGGCATAACCCAAAACTCGCTTTCTCCAATTTGGTTCGCTAGATCTTCGAGTTCCCAAACCTGGATGATTACTCATCTCTAATACCGGAGTCGGTAAAGCCACCATATAAAAATGATTTTGATTAGAGCTCGATCAAAATATATTAATTCAAGCGAACCCAATCGAAAATCCTCCGTTGACTGCCCACTTGTCTCGTCTTGCTCTGAATCTGACGACGCTGATTTGAATCTGACAAGACAATGCTAGATGCCAAAGGGACATCCTTGTTGTCTTTTCGCCGGCCGTGCCCCTGAATCGGAATTCGAAAAACGGGCATAAGCATGACCTAGTTGGAGCATGCTTGATTAAGCAAATTTAGGAGATGTATCGAAGTATTCTTTGTAATATGAAAGTAAACTCTTAATTGAATTCCAGATACTTGGAATAGTTCACTTCACCGCAAATGAAATGGTTTGGTATTTTTTTTTTTGTTCAGAATATGTGTTCAGATGAATCAATACAGTTAATATTTTGATGAATTAATCAATCTTGCTTTTTTAATGTGTGCAGCAAGATGATTTAATCATATAATATGAATGTCTTGCTTTGATCACTTTTTCATTCAATTCATTCTCGGTAGATTGTGTTTTTTTTAATCAAAACAGAGGCTTTTTGACACAATACACAGGTTTTGATCAAAACAATAGTTGATTTTCAGATGAATGGAAGGAAAATGGTTTTGATCAAAACGGATTCTTTTGAGACAATATAGAGATTCTGCCAGAGAATGGGTTTTGCGGGAAGGAAGATCACGCACGATAAGAGATTAAATCTTGGTAAAAAGAAATAGTAAAAGATATTTTAATTTAATCAGATCAATTAATTATAGCTGATCAGGGTTAGTGTCATGAGTTAGGAGTTAAGTGAGTTTGGACAAGTGGCAACATATGATTGGTGGTATAGAGAATGGTACACAATTGTGGTATAGAGGATCCGGAGCCCAATCCAATGCAGAAATTGTAAGAGTCCTCACACTGTAAAAATCGCGATACGAAACACCAGCAACAACCAAATTCCTCCAAGGATATCATCATCTGTTAAGATATCCCACATCGGTAGCGTACGAGCCTAATAACTAATATATAAGGATCAAAGGTGACACCACCTATTGCCAATTGGTTTTAGGATGGAAGCCTGAGATCCATATAATTTAATATGGGTTAACCGGGCCGATGTGTAGATCCCCTTTGGGCCGGTGGTATCTCCCTTAATTTAACCGGTGGAGTATTCTCTCCCTTAAAAACCGGTGGAGTGCCCCCTTACTTTGGCCTTAATATGACCCGATATGGGTTGTGGACTGAGGGGGCGTGTTAAGATATCCCACATCGGTAGCGTACGAGCCTAATAACTAATATATAAGGATCAAAGGTGACACCACCTATTGCCAATTGGTTTTAGGATGGAAGCCTGAGATCCATATAATTTAATATGGTATCAGTGCGGGTTCAATTTGGACCTGGGCCCTAATGGGTTAACTGGGCCGGTGTGTGGATCCCCTATGGGCCGGTGGTATCTCCTTTAATTTAACCGGTGGAGTATTATCCTCCCTTAAAACCGGTGGAGTGCCCCATTACTTTGGCCTTAATATGACCCGATATGGGTTGTGGACTATTTCCACGTTTGCACGTGAGGGGGCGTGTTAAGATATCCCACATCGGTAGCGTACGAGCCTAATAACTAATATATAAGGATCAAAGGTGACACCACCTATTGCCAATTGGTTTTAGGATGGAAGCCTGAGATCCATATAATTTAATATCATCTCCCAAACAACAAGCATCCGATAGATGTTTCACAATTAAGCGATGAGGAATGGTGACGGTGAATTTCATCCAAGAATCTCGCACACCATACTCTTTCATCATCCAAACCTCAGAAAAACCAGGATTACTGACAACAAAGAGTCAAGAATCCTCCAAGAACCAGAAACCTTAGCAGCACCAAACGCCGCTTCACTAACTTCCACAAATTCCTCACTGTCCAAACTGAAAGCAGCTGCTATAACATTGTCAGGCTCGTAAGCCAGCCAATGAATGCAGCCATTCACAAACGTTTCAGAGCTGAAGGGTTTGAAACGACATGAAAATCCCATCCTATTGGAAATGCCAAATATACCCCTATAATATTTTACAACTAATTAAATTATAAAGCCAGGCAGTTTTTGTGCACTTTAAAGGTATATATAGGCATATGGTGGAGGAACTATTTCCAAAACCAATCTGCAAAATGTGGAGTACTGAAGCTCACCAAGCTACAAAATTCTCTGTAGTATTGTTGATAAAGCATTAGTACCAATGATCAGAAGTCAAAACTGACTTCATACAAATTAAGGTTACATGTACATTCCTCGGAACAAAATCTGAAATTTACATAACCTTAAAAGCTCAGACAAAAGAACTAAAACTGCAAAACCACAAAACACACAATTTTCCCTTTCTGACACGAAAATTTTATCGGCTGTATCCATCAAAACTTATCTTAATAAGCAATCATCACATGCTGTTGACCAAAACAGCAGGGCAGGGAAAAGGATCCCTTAACAGGTATCCAATGCCAAAAGCAGCTGCAGATGCAATGGCTGCAAGAACAACGTAGTACAACACGGTCTTGAAGTAAGCCATGAACCTGTTTTCTCCTCGTACATATGCCTGAGCAATTGCCAGCACGAAAATGCACATGAAAGAAGCTGAGGAAACTGCCACCATCTTCATCTCCCAGTCATCAGTGTACCGAAATGCGAACTTATAGATCAGTGGCGGCATTAGGCCACATACGATGTATGACACCACAGCTACAATTGTATGCAGTGGGAAACGCGCTTGCATTCCAAGCTGTTCGTTGTACCTTTGTTCACTTGTTTGACTCGAACCTCCATATCTCAATGCTCTCAACTGTGATCAAATCAATCTAGGAACTTCAGAACTCATGTTAAGGATTAACAGACAAATGCTAAGACTTAGTGTATGTCAAGACTTACATGATGGAGAAGGAGAAAAAAGCCACCAACTACAAATGCCAATCCAGTAGCCACAACATTCACTGCAAAACAATGGAGACAAAATTAAAATCAAATGGTAGGATTTTTTTCATCTTTTGTTGAAGTTCTAATAAGTTTTATAAAAGTAACTTACTTGTAGTGGAATTCAAAGATGTTGCTAATGAGACAACAAGCAAGCTCACGATCGACTCCATTAGGCCTCCGTAAACAATGCTTTTCAGTATATCCATAGACCAGGAGGGACCTGTAAATGTGACAATCTCGGATCGTGTAGTGATAGTCACAAGTGGTGTTTCTACCATAGGAATTCTCACATCACCTCCTGCATCACAAATGGAAGCGATAAATCACCAAACTATTCGATCTCTAGTGAAAAGACTAGATTTTGAGGTCTTGGAAATGTCATTACCATGTTTCTCATGCACATCAATGACCACATTGCTGTGGAGTACAGATCCTTGTGACTGTGAAGTGTGAGAAATGACAGTTTGTTCATGTTCTCCAACTGTAACCGAAGTAGTGATGTTTTCATAAGCTGATGTCTCATTGGAATCACTCTTTTCATCCTTTTCCTGCTGACCAACACTATCTCCTGCAAAAATCAGCTTGAAGAATCAGCGTGCTGCTAAAAACCTTCTTATTAAATAAGCAGAAGTCATTTTTATAAATAAAACTTTTAGTACAATTTCCATTTATATGAAGAAGTACCTTGCTCCATGGCCTCATCCCTCGGCTTAGAAGAAACTGCGATCGAGGCAGATTGCAGCATTGCAACCGATGTGGAAGATTGTATCTGTGCTGCTGCTGGAAGCAGTGGTGAAGTTAAGGCATTTGCATCATCTCTTCCCTTTCTGAAAATACCAAACAGACCAAATCCCTTCCCTGCATACATGATGTGTAATAAACGCCGATAAGATTAAATGTTATGAAGAACAAGCAAGATTTTTGGATGAGTTCATAAAATGGACTGCAACAAATATACGTTACCTTTCGCTTGTGGCGAATTAGTTGCTGCCATGCTCACATCTGATACTGGCAACTCCTCGGGCAGCTGAATCGAATGATTTCCTATAAAAAATCGACAACTTCATTCAGTTGTAATCGACATTAACCTTAAAAAATGTCGGAAAACCACTAAGTAATAAGTATCATACCTTGCTGACTGGCCTTATCTCCAGGCTCAGACACAACGTTAGTAGAAGTAGCTAAAGCATTTCCATCAACTCTGCTCTTTTTCCAAAACCAGAATGAATCAAGTCCGTTTCCTGAAAAACACAATTAACAGCTTAACACAAGAATCTTAAAGTTTACAAAAAGTACTAAATGGAAGTTGTCGGAAGAAATGGTCTGATCAACTCAGTTACCTGCAGCTTTAGGCCCCACCACATCTGATGCTGGCGGCTGTTCTTGAAGCTGATGGCTCTCATCACGATCCCCACCAGCGAAAATTCGAAAGGGATTCAGCTTATTGCCTGCATAAAAACAGAACACAGATTTAACGTTGTTGAACACGCAGTTTTAACTTTTAAAACACAGAAATCTACAGAAAAACGTGCTATTTTTATTTTTTATACCTGAGGGGATGAAGATGCTGAAGCAAGATAAACATCCCACTAAATTCTGACGTTCATTCCCCGCAGCAACCAAAACCTTCCTCTTCCTGATCTTCCTACGAAGAACAACCTTTGTAATTTGATTGCTGCAATTCGGACAGAACATTCCATAACCTTCGTGACTGTGCATCTTCTTCGCCGCGGTCTCAAACTCCAGTTCCACAACTTCCTCGTCACTTTCCTCCATTTCATAGACAACATCTTCACCTTCTCTTACAGCAATTTGGTCCGAAGCGCCTTCCCTGTACTCGAATTGCTTGCCTGAAATCTCCCTGCCATTAATGGCGGCGCTCATGAGCTCCTCAATGTCAACATCCTTAAACTTGGCTGCCAAGTCCTCTCTTTTGATGTTCAACTGAGACCAGTCAATCTCAGAACCTGCGAAAAAAAATTATGTTGCACTAACAAATAAATCACTGTACACAATAGAAATTATTACAGAATTTTGTACATTCAAAGAAAATAATAAAATTCTTAATTACCTCCAATTTTCTGAACAGTATCTCCGGCGTCGTCGAGAGCGGGCTCGTCGACGGTAACCAGCTCCGGGGGCGGGGGAGCGTCTCCGGCATCGGACGACGACGTTTCAGAGTCGACGGCGGCGAGGACGCTTTCGTTGCTTCTGGTGTTGCTACGTCGTTTCGTCAACGGCTCCTCTTCCACCACCGTCTCCTCCAAATGCTCTTCCAGATCACGGCGGATCAATTCTTCTGCGCCGCCAACCTCCGCCGTCGGCTGCTGCTGCATTACTTCCATAGCTGGTTTTCAACTGCACCCGACCAAAGACTATGTAGGTATAGTAAATGAAGAACAGCAGCGACGACGAGGTCAGTTAACCATGAATGCTGTCTATGTATGGAGTATATATAAATTAATTAATCACCGTCTGAAATGGGAAAGCAAGCTAGCGATGAAGTATGAACATTGATTTTCCAAAATAAAATGTTATCAAATTAATTTCGCAACATTATTTTTTTTCTTAGTATCTCCATTTATGGTTTGAACTTTGAACATATGATGGAGTTTTTATTTTTACGGACATTGTAATTTTATTCATATAATAGTATTGGAAAATGTCTAAAAATGTTTAATGGATGGAGAATTTCAAGCAGTAAACTTTAATTCGTTATGTTTTGCAAGGTGAGCTAATTTATTTATAAAAATTCTATGGAATTTTATTTTCTTTGATAATAAAAATCCTATGGAATTGATAATAAAAATTCTATGGAATTGATAAGAGTAGGGTATCGAACCATCGTTCAACCATTTTCCTAATCGTACTATGACAAATTAAAACGGCTAGAGTATCATCAAGTACTATAACACCATTAATCCTCGAGAAAAATCAATTTAAGCCTTCTTCCAAAATCATTATCTCATCTAAGAATGGATTTGATATGTGTGAAACTACGCTAAACAGTGCATTGATGAACATGTTATGAGGATCAAACTATAACACCAATATAGGCGGATTATGACATGATAATATACCAAATATGTCATACGATACTTTGAAATTTAAAATATACACTTGTACATCAATATTATTGTTCAACCAAGTTTATTTTTTTTGAAGAAATATATTAAATAATCAATGAATGTATCGAAAATATTAATGACCTGGAATAAATAATTATATTCCATGTTGGAAGAAATATCTCAGATCATGGAAATGGTCCCATGTTATTAAGCCGTTAGATTTTTACATCCGGGGCACCATTCTCAAGTGATACCTTCACTAAGATTTTTGATCTTTTAATGTCAGTCATAAAGTGCAATGAAGTATGCAAGTTTAAAATGATTTCTTATTAGCAACATAGCTTTATAGTTCCTGCATGATTAAAAATGAGAAAACTCAATTGAAAGTAATTAGATTGAACTGATTAAATTGTATTAAAAAAGACTGTACATATGAATGATATGAATCCGATGTTTTGACTATGAGCAGAAATGCAGAATGGAATGGAGAAAACGTGGCAGAGTACCAGTTCAGATTTAGACTTCAGAGTGGGTGCTAATGCGTAATGGACACCACGTCTGTGCGATCTCCAATCAGTGATCTGCTTAATTATTGATTAATCGTGATTGATCATGAATAATCATACATTCATACTGATGCATTAAAAATGTGAAAATGATCCTTAAAACTGTTGGTGAAATCAGCATTTTTTGTCTTTGTGAAAAACAACCAAATGGTAAGCTTACAGTAATCAGATTGAACAATAAGATGAGCCCAAAACCATACAACAGAAACAAATCTTTAGCTTAAAACAAATACAGTACATCCACAAAATGCACAAGTTCATGATATATTTTGATAAGCACTAATATTAGAAGTTGCTCTGAATCCTCGAATACAATTGTTTAATAATTAAGGTAGTAAGTCTATTAGACATCAGTACTATAGTAGGTAGTACATAACAATTAGCAAGCATGAACACAAAGCTGTCCACAGCACTCATCAGAACCTATCTGAGCTCCGGTGATGAACAAATCGCTTTGATGAAGACGCGTCACCACTGCCATGACTCTCAGCATCACGCTTTCTCTTTCCGGCAGCTTTCCTGGCTTCAGATGATTCCGCTCCAGAATGCATCATACCTTGCTGATCTCCGTAGGCAGCCCAATATGGCACAAAACCATGACCAAAACCTGGATTATATGGGGGCATGTATGCATCCATTCCTCCCCGGTGGGGATTATAAGCACCCGTGTAGTTCTGTGCTGCAACTGGGTGGGGATTATAAGCACCCGCGTAGTTCTGTGCTGCAACTGGGTGGGGATTATAAGCACCCACCGCGTAGTTCTGTGCTGCAACCGGCATAGGCACATGAGCTTTCCTCTTCCCTGCTAGCTTGTCAGAAACAGGTTTCCGCTGCACATCTTCTTCATCAGGCAGAGGGGCAGATTCCTGAGATGCTGACTCCTTCACGCTCGCTGAATCAACAACTTGTTGCTTTCCACTTTCTCCACTGCTGCTATCCAACATGCTACTGATTATGTTCCTCATAGTCTGGTTTGGAATGAGATGATCAGCAAGAACGTTTGTTGCCCCACACACACAGCTACACTTGCTCATTAAATGGCCTCTGATGCATCTGTCACAGAAAGTGTCGAAACAGCACCCGCTAGTGAAAACTGCATCCTTCATGACCTGCCTGCATAACCGACAGTAGAGTTCAGGCTGAAGCTGGCCGGCAGAGCTCGTGCTGGATGGCATCCCCTGCATTGCTTCTTCAAAAGCAGCCTCATTTGGTCTCGGAACTGCAACAGTTCTTTTCATATCAAAACCAGGATCACCATTTGTAGGGCAGTGCTGAATGAAATGACCAGCAACCCTGCACCTGTGACAGACATACCCCGGTGGTGGTTTCATCAGGCCAAAACCACCACCACCCTGACGCCGCCAATCTAAGGCTGCTGCTCGTGTCTGGACTAAGGCACTAGATTCAGTGGGAGGAGGAGCAAGAACAGCCCGAGACTGAGATGCCAAGGTCTCAGATTTTCCGTTTATAACATTAACGAAATCATCCCATTCTAAATCCTCGGGATCAATCTCAACCACTTCCGGCTCCACGGGTTTAACAGGAGGCGGTCGTGCTATGATGGGAAATGTAGTATAGACCGGGACTCTACGAATCATAACAGCAGTGTGTCTAGGTATTAGGGTAGAATCATCAAGGTATTCCTCCTTGGTCCTATGGTTGTACAGAATGAGAGAGGCAAGTTGTCTGTCACCTCTCATCAACCCCTTACGTTCAATAAGTCTATCTTTCAAATCCCCTACACTAATAAAGAGCCCCTCAATTGGGATAGACTCCATAACAGTACAACTTTTGAACTGAAAATAAATTGACATTTTCCTGTTCCAGTGATAATAAAATTCAATATGATACTGACAACAGAGACAAGCAAGTGATGAAAGAATCCAAGATTATGAATTCAATTGCATTAATATTGTAAGATGAGGTAACACAAGTACAATGAAATCTGAAAATAGCAAGAGATCAAAAAACACAGATCAAATATCTAACTGCGTTTGTACAATCTATAATCTTTCAACAATGGAAGTAAAGATCAAACCCTAGTTGAAGATTCTGAGCAGCAAAATCTCCCGGTAAAGCTGAACTTCTCGAGACGCCTTGAGCTCCAACCGGATGAGCGCGAATCCTCCGATTCTTCGAAACGGCTCGATCAAGGATGTTTCTTTGATTCGAATCGGAATCGGAATCGGAATTACTGCAGCGATTGGATGAAGAAACTGATGCGACTCGACGCTACAATTTTGGAAATCCCGACGAATTTATTTCGTCTGATGGAATAGGGATAGGATTTTGCCGAATTTGTACTGCTGAACCAGCGTTTGCGTATGGTGGATAGGATAGGTCCTTTTATATAGACGAGAGATTGGACCGAATCCGAGAGGAGACCCGAATATATTTTTTCATTTTCCTTCTAAAATTCGGAATTTTTCAAAACTTTGACCATAGACAAAAAGTTTTGGGAAAATTTCTATTACCACTAGCACAGAAAAATATAAATTATGAAAAAGTGTATATAATATTTTATATTAATTATTAAATGCGACATTATATTTTTATTCTTCTTTATTTTAATGACAAAAGCCGCTTATACAATTATACCTATTCATTTTACTATTAAATCTCAATTTATGGTGTTTTTTTATATGTTCTCGTTAATTTTGCACTATTTAAATTTAATTTTAATCAGTTTAGTTCTGTTCAGTTAAACTATTTGGTGAAATTTATTTTAAATTAGTAATATAGTTCCAAATACGATAATTTAGTTCAATTCATTTTGGTTCAGTTCATCTCATTATAGTTCAGTTTAAAAAATTAGTTAAACTAAATTGCAAGTAAAAAAATAGTACTATATCAAATATTGGGGATCGTCGGAGTAATTAGAGCATCCACAATTATACTCCTGTTACTTTTCTTAATAAGCAAGCACTACTATTTAAAGATGGAGTTTTAATTTTTAAGAACTTTGCTTCTTAGTTAAAGAGTGGTTATCTCTTTTGTTGCGCTTGAGTAAAAGCAAGTCCTACAGATTTGCTATAAATTTTTCTAAAATAGAGATTTATACATAATTTTACCTTAATTTTATCAAAATGATCATTTAGCACTAAAGAAGTAATATATAATCTTACCATTTATATATATATATATATATATATATATTAATTTTATATACATATATTATATATTAATTTTATGTTACCATTGTGGATGCTCTTAAGCTTTCATCAAATTCATTTTATCTAAACAAAACTAAAATGAATAAGCTGAATTAAACTAATTAAGTTCTTCCAAACTCTTTTCGTTGTGAACAAACTGAAATAAGTGTCACTTCCTTATTTTTCACAAATAAAAACCAGCCAAACGTAGACAATATAGCAATACAAAATTACAAAAAGCCATGCTCCATACACGAGAGCACAAACAAAAAAGGAAAAGCAGTTTGAACAGAGTTTAAGAAGAAAGTTTAGCAGCAAAACACTCAAAGAAACATCATCAACTCGGGCCTGCTGTAAACATTGGCTCCTTCGTCATCCAGTATAGGATACGCCGCCACAAGAGAATCCTGCGCACCGATATACAGCGAATTGTAGATCTTCCAGTACACCTCTCTCACCTTTCTTGCCGGATGAAACAGCCCCTGAAGACAGTAGCTCAGAATCACAGCCGCTCCTAAAGCAACTCGCATCCCTTCAATGGCTTCCATCACCGCGTTAATAACGTGAGGAGAGGTCTCAAAGATGTTGGGCCACACAAAGTTCAGCAGATGAATCAGTGCATCCTCGCACCCGAGCCCTGCAACTCCCAAAGCCATGTGTTTCACTGCAGAAGCAGCTGTTTGGCGGTGAACAAGGTCCCTGTCCATCAGAGCATCCTCAAGCAATGGAGTCACTGCATAGATATAGTCCTTCCCCATTTCACCAATGTACTCAAAGAGGAAAGAAAGAGACTTTAGCACACCGTTCTGCACGTTCAGCTCGGGCACACGATACTCGTTCATGAGGGCAGGAAGGACAGTAAAAGGAGAGCAGGTTTCAGCAACGATTGCAATGGCCACAGTGGTGCAGACACGGTTCTGACGCTCCTGAACCTTGAGGTTATTCAGCAAGGTTGCAAGAACGTCCTGTGGACCAATGGCCTTGGCAATGTACCCAAAAGTGTTTACAGTGGCACGGCGGATTCCCTTCTTGTGGGCTTTGAGCATTTCAAGAAGTTCAAAACAAATTCTCATCCACTCTCTGGCAGGAACAAACTCAGCTCCTCGGTCAGCTATGCGGCCAACAAGATCGATGCAGTTCTCCTGCACTTTCTCGTGACGATTTTTCAGAATGGGAGTCAGCCTCGGGAGTAGATCCTTTATGGGAGGTGTCATCTTAGTCATACCGATGACATTCACAATTGCCTTCAGAGCCCCCAATATGGAACCTAGAACTTCTGGGTACTCTTCTCCCAAGTACTCGTACAAAACCACACCAAGATGGCCCATCAGCGTTTCTTCTCCACACTGCTTCATCACAACAGCAATCCTAGATATGAGGTCTGCTGCTTGCTGTCTGACCTTGGCACTCTTGTTATTCAGACGCCATTTTATGGTACCGCATATTTGAGGTAGATAGGACTGCACTCTCTGACCAAGAGAGTTAACAACAGCTCCAAATCCATTTAGCATCACATTTGCATCATCGCTGGTTTGTTCTTGAAAGGCGTAAAGGATCCCATCAATCAAGAGCTCTTCCAAACGCAAATTGATGTCAGAAGCACCCAGATTTTCAACGACCTTCTCAATTGTCTCCATAACCATCCTTCTGTAGGGCTCACTTTCATCCTTGAGGTCTTCGACAATCCTACCAACAATATCAGCAACACCGACTTTGTTTGCTATCTCAACTGTAGTTTCAACCAGCTGCCTGTAATTTCGACGGTCCAAAGCCATTCTTCTTACCCAGAAGTTGCGGAAGAATTCAGGAAGGATGTCGTTCTTTATGTAGTCTGCTTCCACACCTTCAGTGCCCACACACTGCTTCACAACTTTAAGGACGATTTTCTTCATTTCTTCATCAGGAGACTGAAACTCACGGATCAGTATGTGCATTACTTCCTTGGTATAGTAGGAAGCATACTCAGCATCCATTAAGGGAATGATGAAACCAATGGCCTTCAAGAAGGCAGCTAAAACCTTACCACGATGTGCTCTAATCCCTCTCCACAAAGGCTTCAGCACCGAATCAAAGCTTTCAATACCATAAGGAGCAGATGCCTCGGCAAGAGCAGCAAGAGAGAGAGCAGTAATGGTTCTAACCTTCTGGTTCTCATCATTCAGCCCATGCTCTATGATTTCAACTAGAGACCTCAAATGAGGGAGCACAGCGCAGCCAATCAAAATAGCAATCTGCTGTACAATTTTAATACCAGTGTGACGTGCCTGCCAAGACTTCTTACTTTGACACACAGCTTTCAAGAAAGGCAACAAAGCAGGAATTCCAAGGGCAGAGGCCACAACACTGAATGCTCTTGCAGTAGTATTTCGCACGTATTCATCAATGTTATCGATATCAGGACGCATTGCAGCAATCATAGTTGCCAAACCAGCTGCCTTGCTGAGATTAGAGATGATCTCTCGGCCTTCCACACGTGCATAGTAATCTTCATCAATGAGCAAGGGCTCAATCACCACAAGGATTTTGTGGACATAAGGCCGCACCAGCTCATCCAACTTGTAAAGCACACGATCAATGACCTTCACGAGCAAATGTCTTTCCTGGTCTTCCAAAGTTGGTTGCATAAGCAAAGGAAGGATCCGATTAAACAGTGGCCCTGCACCCAACTCTCTGGCCTTATCAGTCAGTTGGCGCAGAGCTGTTTTTCTCTGAGGTGGTGTTCCATTCTTGACTTTCAGAAGAAGCTTCATAATCTTCCTCTCTTTCTGCTCTTCAGGGGTCAACTCCTCTTCATTATCTTCATTCAACAAGGCACTAAAATACTGCATGTCCTCAGGCTTCATGTAAGGAAGTCCACCAGGCAACTCTTTGGGCAAATCAAACTGCTGACCTCTATTTTCTTCAGGTATAGCATACAAAGGCGTTCCAATTGGAGTTGGGGTGGCAAGCAGCTTCCTAGCCGGAGTTCTAATAGGCACATAGCTAGCCGGAGGATCCAGAATCTTGTACCCTTCTTGAGGAAACATTGCATCCAGCTCTTCATCAGTCAATGGCCGATTTCTGTCCTCAATATCCTTCTCCCACCTCAGCAAGTTATACTGTTCGGGAGTCATGGCACCACGCATGTTAATAGCTGCCTGAGTTGGTGTAGCAAGCTCAACACCACCAACAGGTGTCACACCTGGAGTGTAAGAACCAGGTGTAGCATTAGACATGGGCGTAACACTTCCCATGGCAGCTGGTGTCTCATCCCACCTTGACCTCTGCCGTTTTGGTGTCGGGGTAGCCATTCCAGGTAGCTTTGGAGTGGCATCCCAAGCACCAGAAGGTGTGACTCCACCAGCAGAAGGAGTGGCATCAGAATCGAGTGATCTTCCCGGAGTTGGAGTCTCATCCCATCTATTCTTCTTCAGAGAAGGAGTGGCATCTCCTAATCTCCCTGGAGTAGGTGTAGCATCCCACCGCCCAATTCCAGGAGTAGAATCTGGCATATCCCAGTCCGAGCCACCACTACCACCAACAGCAGCCTTGGATTTCTTATTGCTAGCCTCGTGATCCTGTATCAGATCCCACCTATTTCGCTTTTTGGGCTTTTCTATTTCCTTCTCCTTCTCCACCACCTTACCTTTCCCTTTCCCAGCCTCCTCCTCCTCTTTTTTCTTCTTCGCAATTTCTCTCAGCAGCTCATCTTTCCGCTTCTTCAAGCTCTCTTCTTTCATGATATCAGCATAAGTCCTAACATCTGCACCCGGGGTCTTGTCCAGAAAGGGATCAACCCTCTCAGGAGATATCACCCGATTCAGCCGCCTTCTCCGGTAATCATCCTCCCTGTCAATAATCTTGCCAGGCTGGTTAAACCCCACATCATCCTCCTGCCCAGGACGAGGAACATCATTAAGAAGCTCTCTGGGAGCAGTATAGGATGGCATCCTCCTAGCTATCTCGTTGTCTGCAGCCACATCATCATCTTCGTTCACCTCAATCGATCTCTCGTACCCCTCAAAACGATCAGAACTGTAGAACTCCTTATCAAAAGTAACCGTATTCAGAGATGCGAGCTCCTGCTCCATCTTTTTTCTCTCCTCTTGAGTTTTCTTAATTTCGTCATCCATATTGCCCTACAAAATTCGTAAAGCTCCCAAAACTCTAACCCTAACCCTACTTCACTTCAATTACCCAGAATTCACTCCCAAGTGCCAAAATATACACCTAAAATCAAACATCCGACAAAAACATTAAGCCGAGTAGAACCCTAACGAAAAACAAAATATGCGATTTGGGATCAAATAGGTACTGTTGTGAGGTTTCAAATTTAGGGAAAAGAAAAAGGAGTAATATTGAAGTCAACTAACCAGGAGCGGCGGTAATCGATGACAGTCTCCACGGCTATCGAGACGGCGGAGCGGCGGTTGTGTCCGGCGATACTATTGTGTGGTCGGCGGCGATAGAGGAGCGAGGATGCGGGACGACGGAGTGAATGTTTGGACTCAATGAAATCTGTATTATCCTTTTATACTCGGACGAAAATAAACCCGAAAATAGAGGAAAATTGGAAATTGAAGGAAAACACTGTTGGTAATCATGTATTTTGACTTTCTATTATTGGAAATCATGTAATTGTATTTTCTTTTAAGAATTTTAATTGCATATTTACTGCAATAAGGAAAATCAGATATAGGCCCTGTTTAGTATAGCTTATTTCTTGATGTACTGAACTGAACTAAATTGAATTGAACTGAACTGAACTAAACTGAATTGAACTGAACTGAACTGAAGTGAAAATTGATGTATTGAAAAATGGAATCAGCATGACTGAATTAACCTGAATTTCATCAAATTGCATTTTCACTGAACTGAACTGAACTGAACTGATCTACAGATAAGCTTTGGTAAACAGGGCCATACAGTTGTGTGTAGGACTGTACAACCGGTCCGATCCGGACCGGAATGTCCATAAATCTTGGACCGAAAATCGGACCGGAAAGTGATATTCTGGAGGTTTGGACCGGAAAGGGATATTTTTTTAACTTTATTTTTATGTTAAAAATTAAACTTTTTTTATTATAAAAAATTTAGTAATATGAAAATTATAATAAAAATGAGTTACATTAAAATAGAGTGTGTGAAACATGATTGCATGATTTTTAAATATAAATATTAAAAGAAGATGCAATGGTCTCACAAAAGATTAATATTGTTCAAAAAAATGAGAGTAAAAAATTTATAACAACTAAAAACCACCATTATAAATCTATAAATTTCAATAAATATAATTTAAATTTATAGAATAATTAATATTAATGACCAAAAATAAAATAACACATAAATTAATTAATAAATATTTAAAAATATAAATTATATTAAGTACCGGTCCAGACCGAAAAATACCCGGTTTTGGACTGGACCGGACCGGACCCGGAAGTCCTAAAAAACTTGGACCGGAGACAGGACCGGAATCCCTTATATCCGATCCGGTCCGGCCCATTTTTCCGGTCCGGGCTGGTTCATGCACACCCCTACTTGTGTGTTATGAAATGTATTTATGTACAATATGCTAAATGGTTACAAAAAAAAGGTAATATACAAATTATACTCAAACCCTAACTTATTCAACAAGAAAAACTATACAACCCCTTATTCTATTTTAACATTTACTCAAGTTAGGCCTTGTTTGCCAGATCTTATCTGTACATTAGTTCTGTTCAGTTCTGTTCAGTGAAAATGCAATTTGATGAAATTCAGGTTAATTCAGTCATGTTGATTCCATTTTTTAATACTTTAATTTTTTACTTCAGTTCAGTTCAGTGCATCAAGTAATAAATTCTAACAAACAGGGCATTAGTACAAACAATATAATTATCAATTAAAAATGCTAATTAAAACAAATATTTAAATTGTTGATAGATAATAATTAACCACTAATTTCCAAACATTGTCCATATATTATTTTTCACGCTGGTCAGTCTTCACAAGATGCAATATTCACCAACGATCCAAGTTGGAAGAGGCTTTGGTCATGCTGCCTCAGCGGATCATTATGTTAGTATGGAAGATCCTTTCTAAGGCGATCCCATCAGTAATTGGTCTTTTCAAAAGAGTAAGCATTGAAAGTCCCATTTGTAGACTATGCAATGAGGATATTGAAGACATCAACCACATTTTTGCAGGATGTGGTATCTCGACAAGGGTATGGAGAGTTAGCTCTCTAGGTTTTAACTTCGAATCGGGGCAGGGATCATTCACTAGCTGGTTGAGAAGATGGATCGTACTAGCTCCGGATAAAGAGGTGTTACATATTTCCTTCTGTATCTTATGGCATATATGGAAACACGGAAACGAGGTTGTCTGAGATGGAAAAATAGTTGATTTCTCCTCGGATCCAATCAGAATATGGAATTTGGCAAGGCAACAAGCTTCTAGTTTGACACTTCTTAAGTATGAAGATGGTATCAACGAGCTCATATCAACAGATGCATCTATGATGGGAAGAAATCCAGGTCCAGAGATAAACTGGGTTCAGGGTGTGATGCTCTAATCATTACTGATGGTGCTTTTGATCAAGGTCGAAATCGTGGTGTGTCAGTGTGGTGCTTCAGTTTTTCCTATGGCAAAATGGAGGATCACAACTACGAAATAGTTCAAGCATTCTCAGCAACTGAGGTGGAGCTAATGACTATTGTTCAAGCTTTGATGCAAGCCTTCAAAGCAGGTTTCAAAAATGTCATGATTAGAAGTGGCTCGAGTGTGTTGGTGAATATAATTGCCGATCGCCAGAAACCAGACTGTGGTCTCATGCCGTTGCTTGAAGAATTCATATGTTTAAAGTTGCTATTTTGTAATGTAATAGTTTCTAAGGTTGATAGGCAAGAGGTTGAGGAAGCTCACAATCTTGCCAAGTTTGTAATGCACTCTTGTTGATTAATAATATAGTTTGATTTATTATTTTTTTTAAAAGCAAAGAGTATGATTATTTAAAACAACTCTTTTAAATAAATAAGTAGAGATTTGTACAAAAAGTTTTAAAAAATTATGTTGAAAACGATTTTTTTATTAGTATATTACAAAAGTTCACTTAAGAGTTAAGGCCAAGTTTACAAAATCATTTGACATTTTCAAGTTTTAGAGTTGAAAATTTCTAAATTCTTGAAACAATATTCTGGCTCCGGATTCTCTATTCCACTATTGTATACCATTATCTGTTCCACCAATGCAATTGTGACATGTGTCTCATTTAACATAACTTCAACCTAACCTTGGTTAGTTATTCTGATTAATTTAATATGTAAACCAATATTTAATTTACCTTTTAATATTTAAAATTTCCAATTTGAAAATCAATTAATCATCTTCTATGATTCTTGGTCGCGCTCACCAGTTCTGTTTATTGACGGAGAATGGCCGCTGAGAACGATGTTACAATTAAAATTGGCCGATTTCTCTATTGACCCCTAATTTAATCAAAACAAGGGATTTCATCGGTAAACCTATCTAGTATCAAATTTTGGATGGTTTGGTCCGTTCGAACTTTGAACCCATTCAGGTACAACATTCGACTCCCTCAGAGAATTGATCATAAGCGTCAAGAAAACCGCTATCATTGCGAGGTTCTCGATCGATTCGAAAACGCGTATATCGGAAACACTCGAGGACATTGAGTTAGGGTACCGGGTCAATCTCGATGGTCTCATTCGGGACTGTTGCAACTTCGCCAGAGACTTTAGGACGCTTTCGAGTTCGTTGAACAGAGGAGAATTAGACAAGAAACTCGCAGACACTGACAGTTTCCAAGCAATTAACTAAAGGAAGGAAACCAATGTTGATCACCCAGAACAACGTGTGAGAGAGTGTCCTTCTCAAAAACGCCTCATAAGAATTTGTTGGCATCTGCAAGTTGCAACCTTCGGCTTGTACTGATCTTTTCAAGCAGTCTGGATCGTAAGCTTCGCCACCGCCACGTCGCCTTTCTTGACAGCATCTTCAACGTCCCACTCTACGCTATCGAACTCTGCTCTAAGGCTTCTCGGAGGTGCTAGCGGGAGCCGTCGGCGGCTCAACTGGTAGAGCATCGGAGGCCGCTATGGGGTGAAGTTGAGGAATATTTAGAGAAAATACAGTCACAATGTGACCGGAGACCGGAGCTTGTAACCACCGACCATCATGTCCTAGGCTAGCATACGACTGCAAACACGACTCGTACCAGCTTTCGCTACCAGAAATCGGTTCAGACAAGCATTGCTGGCGATCTCTGGTGGAGTATGAAGGGAAGCTGCTACTAATGTGTACGACGAAGAATGAAGGAATTACGCAGGAGTGGCGGCGTTTGGAGAATGGTGATGAAATTCGAATTCCCGTCGTCTCTGAAACGCGAGGCGAGGCCGGTAGGGCTTTACAATCGAGACATCGTCTTGTTGGTACCGCCAGAAAAGGTTGTTCCTATGACCTGCTACATTCACCCATCCATAGGAATTTGAAGACAAAGCACAGAGGATATTCCCGTTCGGATTAGCGTGAGGATGTCAACCTTATCAAGAGTGGACATGATTATGTAACGTCACATGATTGAAGCTTGGTGGCATTGGAGAAGAGACAATTGATAGCGTCGGAGAAGAGATGTGGCGTCGCTGAAAATTTGTTGTGTTATTGGTGAGAATTTCGAGTACTATTTTTGTTAATTAATATATATATAAATTATATCTTAACTAGAGTTAGATGTTTGGTTAGAGTTAATGATAAAAAATGACACATGTCACAATTATATTGGTGGAACAGAGAGTGGTACACAAGAGTGGAACAGAGGATCCGGGGCTAGTCCGAATATTCTGGTTGGGTATTCACTGGCAGGCCTTTACTCTACCCATTACCAAGAGGATTGTTGCATGTCTGAAATAGTCCAAGTCTCTAAATCGAGGCACAGCTCTAACATTATCTTATCTGGGCTTTTGGGTCCGTAGCTTATCCCGAATCATTTTCATCAACAAAATTCTTAACTTTTTTCGCCAATTGAAATGATCAACAATTCTATTTGTGTCACTTAAATAACAATATAAATAAATTCTCAATAAATATATTAAGATTCATATTCTTTAGTTATAGCAAATATTTTTTGAAAAAATTACTACGTAAAAGTACGTTTATTACTCCCTTCAATTCAAAGATATGTTTTCAATAATTTTGGGCAAATTTTTAAGAAATTGATATAACGCTCATGTGGTCGGTAAAGTTTGTGAAGTATCTAAAATAATGCTACATGATTCTTCCTTTACTCTCGTGTCACATGTAAGTGTTGTAGAAGAAAAAATGGTCAAATCCAATCCATCGTACTAATGGGGTATCCACTATTAAATTTTATAAAATAAAATTTCTTCACCACTGATATTGTGATTTTGAATGAGATTAAACAGTAAACAAAATTGAATTTTGATATTTTAAGTGAGTTAGAGTGATATAAACTTCAAGTGATACTTAAAAAGTGGGATGGGAGGGTTTAGAATTAGAATAAAAGGGAAAATAAAGGAAAAATCCACTTTCCTAGTGTAAAATGGTAACATATATTTACATTTGGACAGTCAAAATACTAAGACCAATTCTTGGGTGAGTCAGCCTCTGCTAACCATTTTACCGTTTGTTTCTAAAAATAATGGGTAAACATGGCGATAACTAGATTCGCCTTTGCTAAGTACTTAACATATTGGCTAACTATATTCTGCAAGAAGGAAAAAAATTATTGACTTATCAAATGACAAAGCAATAAAACAAGGAAAGTTACTTATTCCATTTTTGAGTTGAAATTTATAGTACTCCTTGTAATTATTTGCCAAAAAAAATAAAAATTGAGAAAGTTTATCTTTTAATTTTCATATTCGCCTTTTTACGATCTTGATCATTCAATATATTATTGTTGATTTTTTCACTTTCATGTCTGATAAAATCAATTGAAATATACCTAAAATATTAGTGAATTTCTTTTGGAATACACGAGACTTTACTACGAAACTAGAGAGTAGAGCGGATGCCTCCTGAAAATGGGTACTAGCCTACCTTTAAATCGAAGTTACCTAGTATACGGGACTTTACTACGAAACGGGCAACATATCAACGTTTGTCTGTTGCTGACTTTGCCGAGTAATTCTAGCGTCCATCCATCCATCCATCCATCCATCCATCCATGCCTCCATGGTCTAGTTAGCTTTTCTTTTTTCTTTTTTCTGTGTCTTTAATTGGGGGAAAAAATGTGGAGACACAAAAAAAACAGGTCATCAGCATAATGGACATTGTCAGCTAGGTTTGAGGCGCGTGTTATGCGGGATGGCGCCATCTCTCTATCTCGGTAGTCAAAACCCGATTGAGTACAATAAATAAAGACACAGAATTACTCAGTCTCAAAATAAATTTATCTAATTTCTGTTTTGGTCCGTCTCAAAAATGTTTATCTATTTTCTTTTTTAGCAAAAAATTATAATATATACTAACATTCTTTCATATATTTCACCCACATCAACGGTACATCAAATTTCTTAAAAATCGTGCCAAAAGGGTTTATTTTATTGATAAGTCCCGCAATATTTTCATTGTAGTTTGGTTCATGCAAAGCTAATGTTTCTGATATGCATGTTTTGGAACCATTATGTTCCTTTTCGCCGGAACTTATTTCTTGCTACATTAAATTGAACTGGATTGGATTGAACTGAACTGAATTGAACTGAAGTGAAAATTAATGTATTGAAAAAAAATAAGCATAGCTGAATTAATCTAAATTTCATAAAATTACATTTTTATTGAACTGAATTGAATTGAACGAATCTACCGGCAAACAAGGCCTAAGTATTTCATGATCATTTTTTTCCTTGTAAACTTTTAAACTTACCTGATTTGTATTGGTACATATCTAGGTACAGGAAATTCTTGTATTTTGCACGAAATTTTATTTTACAATAAATCAATCTTATTGAAATGATCACAGGCAAAACTAATATTTAAATAGACTCTCAGCTTATGACTATCAAAATTTTCTAAAAACCATGTCATCAGCATAATATATTAATGCAAAACAATGACATAACATATGGACTCTCAACCTACTTTTAACAAAATAGCTCTAATCATAAACGCACTATTTAGTTGTTTTCCCATTTATAAAGTAGGCTAAAATCGTCTCTTTACATTGTTTCGCATGAGAATATTCATTTTGAATCATTTTTATAGCTTAGAACATTACATAATTATTGCACCTTTGAAATTGAAGGCTAGGGAAACGCCACACACATAAGCACAGCCTAATACACATAAATATGACCTACTAGTAAATAATTAAGCATTATATTCAAGGGGGTTTGAAGATTAGGTTTTTAATTTTAGGTTAGACTTAGTGGTTCTTGACCGAACACTCCACTTCAATTGCTCCAAATGGTAAATTGGACGTATTTTTAAATGTAAAACAAGAGGACAAGAAATCACTGGATTTCGAAAACAACCATTAATTCGGAAACGGAGATATTAAGTCCACTTTTTCCTGGAAGTTCCGACCTGAAATTCTTTGGTATATGTTTGTCTGAAATAAGCTGAACAAAAAATTGAATATATAAATTAAAAAAGCTCTTAGACTTAATTGTTCATCTTAAAATTATATTACTATCATGAGCAGAGTACTCCTATAACCCTCGTTCAAGAGGTTAAGTTTGAATGTAATTTTGAGTTTTTTAATAAGTGCAATTATAATCCTATATATTATTTCTGATGAGCTTTTATAATCGATGAAATCTGATGATTTATGAAGTCCAATTCAAATTTAAAGGATGATTTTGTCCTTTCATATATACAGACTTACCGATCGAGAGCTATAACACATCTCCATAACGGAGAGATATATTCGCACTAAATTCATAAATGAGAATCATCTAAGCATATACTATTGGATATTAAGTAAGTTCCAATGGTATAATAGAATCACTTATATGTAAGCCATAGTTAATCATGATCAAACTTGTTGAAGTAAGTTGTAGGGAATAGAACAGTATGTGATGGTTGCTTATATTCATTAAATCTTTTGCATTGCTTTGATGGTTGCATTATAATCTGATTGCTACAGACGCAATTAACACCCGTTTGGACCAGCACTTGTAACTGAAGCATCAGTTTTGTAGTTGAGCCGTTGACGGTGAGAAATTGATTTCTTGGTTTGTTTATATTCCCCAACCGACGTAACACCATCAACGTAGTTTAACTGGAACTACTTGGGACTTGGGAGTCTAGGGCTGGCCCTGTATAGAAGCGGCTTCAGCTCCAAATATTTTTGAAAAAAATGGCCCCATTTTTAGAAAAAATATATAGTATTTTTATTAATTTGAATATATTTATAGAAATGAAATATATTGGTTTTTTCAAAATACAGTTCTTATACATTATTAGAACTACCTATAAATAAGAATATTGAAATTTATAGGCATTTTTATGTATAATTTATAATGTTTTTGCTATAAACCTAAAAATATTAAATTTTACTTTTAAAACCCTACAAAAAATTATTTTTGCTTGAGGTCCCCAAAATCTCAGGACCGGCCTGGAGTCTATATTTAATTAAAAACGATGGCACACAATTAGTTCATGCGATGCTGGGAGTCTGGGCCGGGCTGTTAATTCTCACACTCTAATTTCAATATTTAGTTAACTGATAATTTACTATAAAAACACCAAGGAGTTGTTTGGTTCATGTGGGAATTTTATTCCTACAGATTTTGTAATTACTCAGAATTTAATTCTTTACTAGAATCATCAGAATTTGAAAAACTCGTTTGGTTACACATGAGGATTTATGTCAGCGCGGAATTCATATGGGATAAATACAACAACCTCTTATAACTTCTAACATTGTATTTATCCTTTTAATAAGAGGTTGTTGTATTTATCCCATATGAATTCCGCGCTGACATAAATCCTCATGTGTAACCAAACGAGTTTTTCAAATTTTGAGGATTCTAGTAAAGAATTAAATTCTGAGTAATTACAAAATCTGTAGGAATAAAATTCCCACATGAACCAAACGACTCCTAAGTGCAAATTAAAAATCCCCGAATTTCAAATTACCACGTGCAATTCTGCCGACCAAACAACCTCCAAATGTGTGAACAACTACTCTCTCCATAGTCGAGGTCATTAAAAATGCTAGACTCCAGTTGAAAAGAATTGTTAGCCTGGTCACTCTTTTTAGGCTATGTATCCATAACTACAAGAAAATATATATATGTTATAAAATTTTGGATCGAAATTTAATACTTTATTTATGTATCCACGGTCTCAATTATCTTATATTTTTTTACTATTTTACTGCTACTTCACTCAACCACACCATTACCCGTTTAAATTTCACCGCCAACCGGTAATCCAAACCTCAACATCGAAAATGAAACATCAATTCGTTAATCAAAAGTTCAGCGTGGGTGATTCAAAATATTATCACCAGCTACCCAAACCCAATTGCTATTGAACCAAAGCTCACTCTTTTAACGATCTAAACATCCATGTCACCGATACAAACCTCATCATCGGCTCCTAAAACTCAACACCTTATCCAAATCTCAATAATGTCAATGACTCAAACATCACTCTTGCAACCAAATCTCACCGCGAACGATGGAACATCAACATGGTCGATCCAAATTTCATGGCCAACAAACCTCAATGCCTACGAACCAAACATCCAAAATAAAATCTGATCGATTATATATTAAAAATAGAAAATCGATCTGTTACACTGATCCAATTTTTATATAGAGTTTGAGAATAAAATAAAAACGAATAAAATCAGTAATAAAACATCAATTTATGAAAAATCAACAATTTAGGAGTTGTTTTGGTGGCCTAGGATTTTAGAACCGCCTAAATTGATTTTAGATGCAATGTCTAGAACCCTAGCTATTGAATATGCAAAAGTTGAGACTGATATATGGTATTCGTTTACTTCTCTTGTTTAAGGTACAGAAAGCCGAGCAATGAGACTTAACCTTGTGATTAGGGAATCTTATTGATGCTTAATTGTCGAAGACAATACGGGCGAAATTACAATCAAGTTCAATTGACTAATAATATTAAAGCACAAAAAAAAGAGCCATTTCCTCCAATTTGTCGTGTTGGAATCGAAGCAATGGAAGCTCGGGAAATCAAAGCACAAAAGAAATAACGAATGATTAAAAAGATCCTCCCAAAAGTCATAGTCCCCAGTTGGCCACGAGTAAACCATACTTAGCTATGACTTTAAGCATACTTATATTATCATTCATCATCACTACTAATAAAGCATTGAGTATAGTTTTTATTATCTTTTAGTGCATTATTTACATTTAAAACTAATTAGGCTTTTGCCGGTTTTGCAACGTAAAATAAAAAAAAGTGGTCCTTCCTTTTGAGTGAGATGCAATATATTCATTTTGCCATCTTTTGGTTAAGGAATTGTTTTTTTAATAAAAAATTCGTTTCTTTTTCGTTGCTACATTTCTAAAACAAATACATCATTGTCATACTGTTATTTTGTTTGATAGTCTTATTATTGTATGTATTATAAAAAGAGCATTTAGGGGCACTATTTATTTTTACCACACTATTAACCAAATTACGTGTATAATATCTTAGCTTTATGAGAGCAAGTCCAACATCTTCCCCAAGTTGGGGAATTTCAATAAATTTAGGGAATATGAGGCATTTTTCAGCTCCAACATATTCCCCAAATCTGTGGATAGAGAAAATATTTGGGGACTCAAAATTTAATGTTTTTGTATTTATGACTGATTATTTTCCTATTCATGTGTTTGTATTGATTTTTTAACAAATTAAATATACATTTTAATTTGAAATATCTTTAGTTATACACAACAAAAATTTATAAAAATAATATATTCTTAATTTTCATATTATAACGAACGTAACAAGATCTTACATGACTATGTTCACGTGCATATATAAATTTGAATATTATCATGTGAGAATTTGTTATATTCGTTGTAATGTGTATTTTAATAATATATATTTTTTACATTTTTTCATTATACGTAATTTAAAATTTTAAGATTTCAAAATATATTTAAATAGTGAAAATAGAAATAAAGAGATAAAATACTAAAATTTAATGCAAATGCATTAAATTCTAATCCCCACACTAGGGAAGCTGTTGGAGTTGAAGCAAAAAAAGTTAGGGAATATGAGGATGTAGTACTATATCTTGGAGAATTTTGTAGGGAAGATGTTGGACTTGCTCTGAAATGATGAATATTTCTAACAAAGTTGGCTAAGCATTAAATTTTAAGAGATAATTAATAATAATTTAAGAGGCCAAAACTGAAAATTAATTTGTGACACCTGTACCTATCAAAAGCGTTGTTAAATGGGCATTAACTTCAGTTTATTTAGGGAAGATGATAGGTAAACTATAACTACTATTTTTTTATGGTCTAATATTTATGGTATTTCGTAACATATTTAAAATATGTAACTGAAGCGTGAAACATGTATTCCCCGAATAAATATCCTCTATATCCGCATAAAAGCCGAATAAAAAAAAAACCATTTGCATTCCCCTAAAATACAAAAAGATAATAAATCGTAATATAATACTTCTTTATAAATAAAAATCACAAAAAGACAATCGGGTCCAAATCCAAAAAAGAGCACCTAATTTTCGCCCACACTAATAAATTAGAGAACCAAGTCGACCAAAACCGGAAGTCCAAACCAGCCGGACGTCGACAACATCACGCAACGCCACGTCACCCTTTATTCCTAGCTTAAGTAAACCCCAAAAGTAGTCCCGCGCTTCATAAGCTGTACGGCGCGTCCCAGCTTTCCAATTAACGCCGGCGCCAAAACAGCATCTCGCCTGGACCCGCCCCGATTCCGAACCTTCTCCATTTTTTCCAAATTAAATCCGAATTCTTTTTAAAAAGATTAAAATCAAATCAGCAATCGCCGACATCGTACGCTACGCTGCTCACCTCTCCATATCCCCCCGCCGTCGCCGGAGCTGCACATTACGCTTCTCCTTGTCCCGCACTCGCTCATTTATTTTAGAGAGAGGGAGAGAGAGATCTCCTCACGAGAAGATTCTGTTTTTTTTTTGCTCACTGTTCACTGTGTGAGTGTGTGAGAGAGAAAGGGAGTGATCGGAGGGCATCGGCGTGTGAGGAATTAAGGCGATCACATTCATCTCGGCGGAGCTGTAAATGCGTGCTTGTTCGCGTTGCAGGATTTAAAGGTAACTGATTTGTTCGTTGTTTTTATTTTTTCAGTTTGATCAGCTCGCGAATTGTGTTGATCGTGCCGGATTTTGTCGTGGCTTTCATTTCGGCTCTGTTGAATCGATAATGCTGATTGTTTTGACTGTTCTACTGCCAGTTAGATGAATTTAGGGTGATGAGGATCTGCGAGTTTTCACATTTGATGACTTTCTTATTTATCTTCGTTGATGCAGCTTAAGTTGCGGGAATTTGGTTTCTGATACAAGGACACAATGCCAGGTGTGTTTCAATGAATTCGGTTAGTCTTGCTTGAGTTATGTTTGGAACAATTTTTTCTGATTCTCTTGAGTTCTTGTGATTTTTAGAAATTGTTTTGGCTCGGGAGGACGATAGAGCCAGAAGATCTGATTTTGACACCTCCGAAGATGACAAGAGACGGGTGAGGAGGGCCAGATCGTTAAAGAAGAAGGCTGGCAAAATCACACAGACGCTTAGGAAACGGAGCAAGAGGGTAGCTCATTGTAAATTTGCTTCCATTTCAACTGAAGATTTTCGAGATGAGAAGGAAGAGGAAGCTGTAAATTTTTTCCGGCAAATGTTGTTTGACAAGGATCTCCTTCCAGCTCGTCATGATGATTACCACACCTTGTTGAGGTAAGTTCATACTATTCTACCCCAGTTGCCAATATGATCTGTCAAGTTTGTCTCATCACTCATAATACATAAAAAAATGTTCTAAGGATGTTAGAATGTTATCAACTTATCATCAATTACGTATAAGTAGTACAGAAAATGTTCAAAAGATAATGGAATGTTAGACAATCAAGTTTGCCTTTGCTCTCTTTACGAACATAGGTACTAAAATAAATCTCTGCATCTTGGCAAGTGATCAAAATTAGAATCATAGTTTTTGTGCTCCTTAAACTTTGACAAGTGTGAGCAGCTAAACTTATAACAATCTTTTGAATGAGCTTGACAGCTTGCTAATTGTTACTGATTGCCTTTCTCATGTTTAAGCTTGTAATGATTTACATATTGGATTCTTAGTATCATTTTTGTTGATGTTTTTATTGGCTCAGATTCTTAAAGGCAAGAAAGTTTGACCTTGATAAGAGTATTCACATGTGGACGGATATGCTTACTTGGAGAAATGATAACGGAGTAGATTCAATTATTGAGGTAATTTTTTTTCCTCTTTTTATTGTTTGCTAATTTGTTTCTCTCAAAAATGGTTGGCAGAAATGAGGATATATGTTCTTGTATTTAGTTTAAGTTCATCCTCTGGACTCATCTACTGTTAAGTGTTAATGAAAAGATTGAAACATGCAATCAATTCTTCTTTTTATGAAGTGTTCATTATATTTGTCTTAGCTTCTGTCATTTCTCTACCTCTGAACTAAGCTTGTGCATCTCTACAAATCTCATTCTCCCATTCTAAAATGTGTTTTTCCCTAACTATGCACGTGTAGGACTTCGTATATAATGAATATGAAGAAGTTCAAAAGTATTACCCGCATGGTTACCATGGTGTAGATAAACAAGGACGCCCTGTTTATATTGAAAGACTTAGCAAAGTTGAGCCAAGTAAACTTATGAATGTCACAACAGTGGAGAGATTTTTAAAGTATCATGTCCAAGGCTTTGAAAAAGCCTTTACTGAGAAGTTTCCAGCATGCTCAATTGCAGCCAAGAGGCATATTGATTCTACAACAACAATATTGGACGTGCACGGACTGGTTTGTCCCTGATCTGTCAGTTCTTATTTGTAGCCTTCTTTTCTTGTATGCTGAAGTTTATTGTTGATTTCTATTCTATAGGCCTTGATGAGTTTTGGGAAGATTGCAAAGGAATTAGTTATGCGTATGCAGAAAATTGACGGTGACAATTACCCAGAGGTACCTATATTCACATTTCTCCCCAAACAGGATAGGAGACTTTACTTTCTTTAACCCTTTGATTTGAACTCCCCGTACTATTGATCTCAGACCTTTTCCTAATGCTACTTCATTATGTGCAGACCTTACATCAGATGTTCATTGTTAATGCTGGTGGTGGATTTAAACTTCTATGGAACACAGTAAAAAGCTTTCTTGACCCAAAGACTACTGCTAAGATACATGTAAGTTCTTTTGGTTTTTAGTTCAAGGCTTTGGAGAATGTTGAATTTTTCATGTGTTGATACTTTTTGCAGGTTTTAGGCAATAAGTTCCAGCATAGATTGTTCGAGATAATAGATGCAAGGTTGAATTTCTCTACTTGAACTACTTTGTGGATATGGGCTCACACAGGGAACTAACTGATTAAACTCATTTTTATCAACAGTCAATTGCCTGATTTTCTCGGAGGAACCTGTTCATGTGCTAATGAAGGAGGTTGCCTTCAATCTGACAAGGGACCATGGAAAGACCCAGAATTGATGAAGGTTTGTCTGAATTGACGAAGGCTAGATGTTTTGATTTTTTTAGTTCTCTCGTGGGTTTTTTAAAATTATTATTTTAACTTGCAGCAAGTACATACTTTACACGCAAATGAAGCTATTCACTTCAGAAGATTATCTCAGTCTTCTGACCACAATGATATTGAAATCACACCAATTCCAGAAAAGGTAGTTTTCACTTTCTTGCAGTATATTTACAGTCTTGTATTGTTGCTTGTCATGTCTTCCCTGAGATGTTTTCCATATTTCCAGGGCACAAGCAACGATATTGGTGTTACCATGTCAAGCTTAAATGATCAGTTGGCATCTTCTCATGTGTCACGAGCTGTGTATGCGTCCAACAAAGTAGGTTACTTCTTGATCCTCTGAAGATTTTTTTGTTTTGTGATATGTCAACAGTAACACAACCTCTTATGGTTACCTGTGGATGCTAATGTCATGGCATTATTTATATTGTTCTTGCTGGCTTCAATTACAGGATAGGAGTAAGAGGGTGGAACTGAATACTAATAAGGCTAAAGTTGACTATTGTCCTCCTTCAAGTAAGTACTAGCTTTCTTTCTTTTTCTGTTTTCTTTTTACTTTCTTGGTGGGTTAAATATATTAATTAAGCAACTTCTAGCTCCCAAAATGTATCGTGAACCAATTTTCAGTGCCTAAAGGTGAAAACAACAGTTTGCTGTCATCAAAGTTTCTTATTTCTACATACTACTGTGTTGACCATTGCTAGACAATTGATGAGTAGTTTTGCTTTCATCCTATCATTGGTGAGAAAATATTTCTTGGCACTTATGTACTCCCTCATTTGCTCATCTTACAGGTAATTTGACCACTAACCTTGCGGAAACTAGGCAACCTCAGACATCATTTCTTCATAAGTTCATAAATTTATTGATCAATGTATTTGTGTGTATCTATATGGTGGTCCCTTTCTTGATCAGATTATTCAGAAAGGATAATGCACTGATTGAATCGAACAACCAGCAAAGAACTGAGCTAGCAGTTCCCATGCCTCAAGAGCAATTGCATACGCCGCTGAGCAGTGAGGACCTAGACCCATGCTGGCAGAGGTTGCAGAATCTTGAATCTGCAGTGACTGAACTGTTGAACAAACCAACAACACTTCCTGTTGATAAAGACACCATTCTATTTGAGTCTATGAGTCGCATAAAATCCTTGGAGTATGACTTACAAAAGACGAAGAAAGTAAGTCTGCAGACTTTTCTTACCCGGGCTGTTTTGAAGAATGTTCTTGTTAAGGAACTGATTATTAATCAATTGAACTTTTCTTGTTACTGTACAGGCGTTGCTTGCAACAGCGTCACAACAAGTGGAGCTTGCTGAGTCTCTCGAATCTTTGAGGGATTTGAGTGTCAGAGTGAGTGTTGTTATATAGTTATGCATTACTTAAAGAAAAATGCCCCACCATTCATATATTAGTCTGAGTTATTTTGGTAACATTCTGATTCGTTATATAGGCGACAAGCAGTTGTTGGGTGCGCAGCAGCAAGTCAAAATCACGTGGCTCACAACAGTCCTGACTCGACAGATTTTTAGCTCACTGTATGTGCAGAGATTCATGTTTTTGTGGCCGAGAAATATTATAGGCGGGATCCAGAAGGTACTTTGTTTTCCATCTTCATCTGATACAAAAACTCTACTCAAAGAAGCAGCTCAAGTGAATGGAAAACTACACCTGAATGCATCACTTCTCTTTGTTCACTCGATTATTCAGAATCTGCTTGAAGACGGAGTCTAATGTGAATTGTCCCGGATTCTTTGTGTATAGTTAGATACATAAGAATAATACAAGCTTAGATCAGGATTGTAAAAATCCGATACTGACTTGGTTTACAAAATAGAAAGAAAGAAGAATGTTTGATATTACAGTGTACAGACTGATATATGAATTGCCGAGACTGTTTTGAAACTGATGGAATTAACCTGGTTATAGTCCCCTTTTGCATCGAAATTCGAATAATATTGAACCTTAAATTTAACTAGCTTGCATCGAATCATAATCATCTCATTTATTTTGTTTATTAATTTAACAACTCTATCATTTCTATCCACTTATGTATCTTTCATCACTGAATTTTACATCATCATCATTTCTTAATTCAAATTAGTGTAATACTTCAAAGTATTTATAAATTGGAATTCAAAATTTTAAAAACTCCAGCAAAAATACAAAGAAAGTTAACTAATCAAGTGAATTTGGGTCGGGCTCAGCCCGGGTACGGATATGGTCAAAGATTCGGTCCGGGTCCAAACAGCTCTAACTTCGTGCACTACCGCCTCCACCGCCACCTGTCAACCACCGATAAATAACCACCACCACCACCTCCCTCAAAACCCTAATCAAAACCCCATCGCAATTATGGATGACCCCACCGCCGTCGTTTCCTCCCCCGCCTCTCCTCCGCCCGCTCAGAACCCCTCACCACCGCACTCTCCGTCGCCCTCCCCCACCGCCTCTAGCACCTCCTCTCCGGACGACAAATCCAATAACCTCGAGTTAGTCCCCCTCTCTTCCACCCCCAGCAGCGGCGGCGGCGCCACCGCCACCACCACCAAGAAACCCCAGCCGCTGCCGTGGACCGAGAACGAAACCATCAGCCTCATCCAGACTTACCAGGAGAAATGGTACTCTCTGAAGAAAGGTCAGCTCAAGGCAAACCAGTGGGAGGACGTCGCCAACGCCGTCGCTGCCCGCTGCGGCTACGACGTCCCCTCCAAAACCTCCACCCAGTGCCGCCACAAGATCGAGAAGCTTCGGAAGCGCTACCGCGCCGAGCGGCTCAAGCCGTACAATTCCTGGCAGTTTTTCGATCTCATGGACGACATGGAACGCGGCCCAATGAAGGTTACGGCGCAGCCCATGTCCGTGGTGCAGTTCCAGAGCCCCGGCCAAAATGCCGCTGGAGACGATGAGGAAGCTAATTTTGCTAATGTTGAGGCTAATAAGAAGAGCAAGGTAAAGAGTGTGAACAGGATTGGTCTTCGAAAACCTGAAGTTGATGTAGGCTACTATGGCAATATAAACAGAAATGCCAAAAAACTGGGGTTGAGTGGTAATAAGGGAAATGGAGCTGATGAGAATGTTAGGGTTACAAGGGGACTGAGAACGCCGGTGATTCAGAAGCGGAAAGGGTACTTTCAGAATGAGACGGGTGATCACGAGGATGAGGATTATTATGAAGAAGGCGACGATGAAGGGGATGAGATGGGAGGTGGTGTTAAGAGAGGGAAAGGGGTGAATGTAGCAAAGGATCTGGCTGCGGAGATCAGGGGTTTTGCTGAGAGGTTTATGAGGATGGAGAGCAGGAAGATCGAAGCCATGAGGGAGAATGAGAGGTTTAGGATGGAGATGGAGAAGAAGAGGATGGAGAAGATTCTCGAAGGGCATAAGAAGGTTGTGGAAACCATTGGAAGGGCGTTTGAAGGAGCTCGTAAGAAAGTGAAGTTGCCTCAAGAAACTTGAAGGTTCATGTTGCTGTGTTCAACTGTGTTTCTTGTTTTGACGTAGATTATTTCATCTTCTCTCCCTTCAGGACAATAATTTAGCTGCCTCCACCTGAATAATTGTGACTTCTGCTCGCTCTCTTTTGTAGCTATTTGTGTTCTAGGCCTTTGTTTGATCAGTTTATGTACAGAGTAGGATTCAGTTCTGGATGATGTAGTAAGTACTTTGTTCGACCATGCTAAAAACTTGCCACTGTGGTTTTTTGCAATATTTCTTTGTACCTTAGACGGCTTAAATCTAAGTGCAAGTGCTGAAAGATGCCTACTCCCTTCTTGATGCCTTTGTTGCTGTTATTCGTACAAAATATGCCAATCTATGCGCATTTGTTTTGCTTTTACATGCAATGAGAGTTTGAGACTTGCTAGGTCATGGAAAAGAAGGAAAACTTATTTCAAATTCTCTTTGATGCCAAAGTTGGTAGTGTTCTGCCATATGTATGTTGGGAAGTCTTGGAGTGCTTGTCCAATTTGGCTCAAGTAGTTTGCAGTTTATTTCTTCATCCAGGGGATGTTCTGTAACTTGTAATGTGTCTAATGGCCGAGAACTAATTATAATTTCTTTGGACTTGGTGGCTGGAGCTGGTATTTTACTGTTTTGTGTATGTGATCAAGTTGATAGTTTATGGTAAAGAATTTTCATATAGTTGATAGTTGTGGCCATTCCTTTTGAAATTGTGTAGCTGGATTCTGGAATTGGCAACAGTCCTTTAATCCTATAAGATCAAATGCTAAATACAAATTCAAAAGTTCATTTGATTTTACACTAGAGGCTCGAGGATTCCTCGTGATTGCTAATACCAATACAGTTCTAATTTATACTGGCAAGACACAGTAGCAGTTGCCACTGAAGGTGAAGGTGCTCTATGTTCTCGTAGGGCACTGTGGAAATTTGCTTATTGAAGTGATTATTTCCTAGTAAGCACTATTGAACTTATTATTTACTCTGTTCAGTAACATATGTGAAGGAAGCTGTCTATTAGTCATCACATATGAGAATCTCTTCAGCAATATTGTATCATTAAATCAACATAATTAGGCTAGAATTTTTTTTAAAAAAAACTTCCAAAGAGTTTCATTCAAATGTAAATGAGGGAGTGTAACTCATTCATGCGATTTCAGAGAGCATAGCAGCATAACATTACCCTAGTTCTGGCGCGAATCGCCCAACCAGTAATATAAACTACTACGTGATTATCATGTTGTGAGCACATTTTGATTTCATCTTCTTTTTTACCATATGGAATGGACAACACATAAAATTTAAACCTGTAGTGCTGAAACACCAAATTACTGTTCGGCATACATGTATCGGTTTCCACTGGTCAAACTAAACTACATTGTTCGCAGTGAAACATGCACCTCAACTTGGAGAACAGAAACAATAACTTTAAAATAAAATTAGAAAAAGAGATGAGAAGTTGAGAGATCATAAGATAAGAGAATGGTTGACAATAATTAAGATACTTTTTTTCTCCTTTAGACTTTGATCTAACAATTTACAAAAAGAGCACAGGCTCCTTGGTTGGCACTTGACAGTGTGGGCACAAGATGATGGCTTTACCTAGGGACCTGTATTCACAAAATTTCAACAGCCTCTTTGGCCATAACAATGCCTACCCCCTAAAACATGATAACATAATACAAAAGGGCTTACCTATGGGAGCAGAAACAAATAAGGCCCCTCTAATTTGTGCAGGGGAAGATCCAATCTCTGGGAAGAGCTAAAACTTAGAACAAGTAAACATCAACCTATAATAAGCAGGCGCAGCAGCAAAAAGGAGAGATAACACCACCACTGTACACATATCAATCTCTCTCTATCCCTACTTCCCCAAGACTCTAGCAGTTAATAATTTACAAAACCAAAATGTCCCCAGCAAACAACCCTTCCGACAAGTACAGTACCCAATTCCTTTCTTCTGCTTCTCACAAGACGCACCCTCTGCAACATAGACCTTCAGCAGGGTGAAAAAAACATGTCAGTTTCAAGTTCCACTACTAAATCATTTATTTAGGCCAAGAACCAGAATACAAGGCAGGTAATTGGGATAAATGACCATTTCTCAAAAACTTAATAAACAGCCATTCTACATGTTTTAGTTACTTTACAGATAAAAGTATTTACAGAAGTAGTTGTACCTGTACACTACTCTTTTCACGGCATGCTAACCCAAATTCACAGGAGCAGCACAGAATGGATTGATTCTGTATCATTTCATCATTCCAATCTGGAGTCAGTAGGCCTAGCAAACTTATCACTTCCATTTCCTCCAAGCTGTGTCTGCTGCTGAGAATGCTGATGGGATGGCGGTTGCTGGGAGACAGGTGGGGATGATTGTTGTAGCGGCAATGGCTGCTGCCACTGTGCACTCAATTCTAGTCCAATAGGAGGCAAGTTACCTGAAGACTGCCTTCGGCCTAATCCCTTTTGACCTACTTGAGGTGAAGGCTCACTACCAGAAGATATTGTGGGCGAGGTACCCATGGGACTGTAATTTGTCACAGGACTTGATGCATTTGAGTCATACAATGGTTCTGAAGTTCTCCATTGGGGAGCAGTAGCAGGGGAGAGGACCTGTACCCCATTAGTAGACTCATTAGAGGTCTTTGGTGGTGTTGCCACAGAGCCAACTTGAGAAGGATTAGATGTAGAGTTTGGACCCGATTGAGATTCACCACCCTGCGGCTTTGATTGGTCAGAATTCAACTGTCGTTTTTGTTGCGACACTCTCTGAACAGATGTTTGGTTTTGACTGCCTAATTTTTTATTTGTCTGCACTTGTGCGAGCTGATGATTTAAAGAAGCCGTGAGGGGCTGCATTGGCTGATGACCAGTGGACACAGGACTAGAAGTGGCTGGAGAAATATGACCTTGACTGGCAGTATCGGAATGAGAAGGGATCTGCTGGAGATGCTTAACCATTGGAGGCACTTGGTTAAGATTCTTCGGCACTGGTTGCTTCCCAGTTTGCACAGGGTTCATTTTTGGCCCAGTATATAACCCCTGACCATGCAACATTGCCTGATCTTTCTCAATAGTTTGGTTTGCAGGATTTGTTGGAAGGCCATTCATCACAGAGGGATCAGTAGAACTGTTCTGATGCATCGTGTTCCCTCTCGCCACTCCTTTCACAGCTTTAGCTTGCTGTTGAGGATGCATTTGTTGTCGTGGCTGAGGATGGTGTCTTCCAGATTGTTGAAACTGTTGCTGAGATTGTCTTTGTCTTGGTTTGCCTGTTGGATTGGTAGGGCCATTATTTGAAGGTTGAGTGCCCCGCCCATGTCCTTGAGGCTTCTGTTGTTGCTGAGGCAAAGCCGCTGGAGTACCAGAAGTAAGAGGAGAAAGAGATACAGGCGGAGATGATGTCTGTGGTTGAATCTGTGTATTACTCTGTGGTGGAGATGATATGGGAAGTGATGGGGGCTGAACCTGAGGCATCATTGAGTTAGATGATGCAAATTGCTGTTGCTGTTGCTGCTGCATAATACGTTGCTGCTGTAGCTGTCTATCTTTAGCTAAGCGTGCAGCATAAGCCTGTTGAGAAGGAGCAACATGATTTGTTCCTTGAATGTGGGGATGATGAACATGAGGCTGCGGTTGTGACAGCCCATGAGACTGCTGGTTATGCACAGGGTAGGAGGCAACAGGGGGAGAGCCTGCCTGGTTGGGAAAAGAGGAACCTAATGTGGCATACGGTGCGATTCCGGGGTTACTTCCTTGCGACACTTGACTCTGAAGCTCTGTTCCTGGGATTTGTCGTTGGGGATCCTGATTCTGACCCGGCTGTGAAGCAATTAACAGAAGATTAATGAGGATTGAAGAGGTGAAGGAGCAAAAAACATCTAAAATTAATCAAGTAGCAAACTTTACACTTGACCAGCACTCCACTGACAAGAAATGCACAACAACCTAGTAGAATAGGGTTTACTGTTCCCTGTGGAGTCGTTTAAAGAGCTTAAGAACGAGGAAGGGAACAAATTGCTAGTGAACTTAAGAGCATTTTCTGAAAATCTAATACATATCATATTCGAAAAAAGTTGTGTTCCTCTACTGGCAACTCTTGCACTATGATTCCTTAACCATTTATGGAAGCTGTCAACAATTATTTTACACCAACTTAACAGCATCTTTCATCAAACAAGCTTTTATTACCTGTCTTCTTATCAAACCTATGGCAATTGTCCATTAACAACTACTCACCCATGACTCGTATACATTTTGTAACACCATTATTAGCAACATTAATCTTCTATACATATAACTACGCAAACATTTTCTTCTCGGCACCTTAGAACTATTCAAATACTGTGATGACCATGACCGACACCTATTTCGGAATGAAGATTCAAAACAAAGCGCAGAGTGTGTGTACAACAATGCAATGATAGCAATAAAAACTGTAAAAGCAGATGAAAGGACATCAGTAACATAAGGAACAGTCTTCAGATAACTCACTCGAGGTCGAATTGAATTCCCTTGACTACCAGGGTGTATGTTAACAGGACTCTGAACAGCAACCACACCCGATGAAATCATATTCCCAGAGTTCAACATTGAAGGTGATCCAATTCCCTGATATCCAGGCCTTGCAATTGTTAAGTTGCGGTTCATACCACTGGGTATGCCCATAGCATTTCCACCAGGTAGCATGCGAACTCCACGATCATTCCCAGGAAGACCCCCAGGGGATGGTGAGTTTGACTGCGGAAGGCTTCTACCGGGTAACAGTTGGTTATACTGCTGCATCCTCTGTTGTTCCTCAGTTGACAAAGATGCTGACCTGGGAACTGCATATCTTGCGTCCCTAATATCGAATACCCAATTATACAGAGTACAAATGGGGAACACAGTAAACATCTTAAATGACTGATTCAAGTGAACCATAGTACCTAGGAGAAGGATTGACTTGATTAGGCGAGGAAGTAAAGTTATTGCCTACGACCATGTTGGAAGAACCTGGAACAGATGAATTCACCATAGAGCCATTATGCATTGGCGCCATTGAAGCCTGATTTGAGACAGGCAACCCACCACTATGCTGGCCTTGATACCCAATAGGAACGATTTCAGCGCTGGGAGCGGTAGCATCACAGAGATCCAGAGGCCTTCAAAAAGAACGGAAGGTTCCAGGGAAAAATCATCAACAGGTACGTGTCAGTTAAAGACGTAATTTGTACGGACATAGTTAATAGGGTTAATTCCTTTATTTCCTCAATCAGAAAGCTTACGTTAGAACTTGTCCTGTACTCAGATAGTTGGGACAATACTGGGACAGCGCAAACATATGTGAACTATGAGGTGGCTGGAGCTGCTTCGGGTCCTGCATATCATTCTTTCAATATACCAGTCAAGAAAAGAGCACAACATTTAAGGACGGAGAGCAGGGGTTGCTAAAAAGGAACGTCCATCAAGACTTCATAGTGACCAATTAAACTAAACAAGTCAACAAATCAGCCTATTTGAAGTCTTTTCAGCCACACAATTAATTTTACCTTTAGTAATAGCAATAGTAAAGTCCCAGTCACCAATTTTGAATGACTACATTCCAGAAAAATGAATAGGATCTATAGTCAACTGAAACCCTTTAACAGTCATGACAGTGACAAGAAAAGCTCATGCCCCATAAGGAATTGTAAAAGACATCCATTATTATAACAGGATCAGTACACAACTCAGTGAACAAAAATTTAGAAGCCTTCAGATTCAAGTAGCAAGTATCAGGCACAGAGAAAACATATAACTGAAAGAAATTTTTTCAATAGAAAGGGGGAGCTTGAAATCTTCAATTTTCTTGTTTCTTGCAATTAAATAATAGTAAACCAGTTCAGTAACCCGGAACTGTCATATCGATGTGTAAAGCTTGGCAGAATGAAACTGGCTATCATGATGTCCAGAAAATATACCTGTTTCCTTCGACTATGGAGTTTCTGTCCAAGTACGATGATCTTATCAAAATGGCATCGAAGAGTATCCTCTTCCATAGGCCCTTGCAAACGCTGAAATAATTGTCTTGCACTTCCCTGAAGATAAACATTTGCATCAAATAATTGGCTTCTGAATCTGAGAGTAAACATCACCAATTTTGAAAAAATAAAAAACAGGGATCTAGCTGCAGCATACCTTAGGGATGCCAGGAAGTGTGGAATTATAAGGTTGAGAAGACCCCGAATCTTCGGTACTGTCAGCCCCATCACCAGTCCTATCCATCAACAACTTATGACGCTCCTTGCATTCTTTAGGATTTCGGTATATGCACTAAAATTAGACAAGGAGACTATCATTTCAAGAATGAAGGATAAGGAACAACAAACCTTCATCAAAGAAAAAAATAAGAAGGTTCATACCTTAAACTGTAAAGTACTGTTTATAGCATCACTTACAAGCTCCCAATTGGGACCCAAATCATGTACAAGAACAACAAGTGCCTAGACAAATTTCATGATGTCAATATATGTGCCAAATAATATCTACAGAATTTTATAAAAACAATAAACCTGCACTATCTCAACTACCTGTTCTTCAAACAGAGTCCAAGGACTTCCTGAACCCAGTTCCCCAGTAGTCATCTGTGGAAATATTCACATGATCAGATTTCACTCGATGGTTTTTTTATAAGAAATTACTACAGTAAGTAGCATAGGTCACATATAATACCTTCAAACCTTTGCTCTTCCTATTGCGTTCACGGCCACTTAGCAATTTCATAATCTTTTGGTTACTATATTGCGCAACCAGCGGAGATGGAGCAGGTCCACCAATAGGAGCACCACTCTCATAAGAGTTATCTACTGATTGCCTCATGATCTTTGGCTTCTTTGCCATGTGTTGTCCAAACAAACCTTCCAGATATGGTAGATACAGTAAGCATAATCCCACAAGGTAGAGCAGGCAACAGATAAGATACGATTTTAAGTCTTACCGCTGCTACCATTTGATTCCAACTGGTGACCATCCGATCTCTTCTTGGAATAATCCCTCTGAAATAGTTCAATTACAAAAACATTTAATACTTGTAGGCTAGACTGCAGAGTCCTTTTCCAAAATATACCAAATAAGGTTTGAAATTTCAAACACATTGATTTTATATGCTCATTCTGAAGTAAGAAAATCTTAGATGCAGTAAGAAAATCTCAACTGACAACAAAAGGTAAATCACCTGCTCATTCTGAAAGTTGGTGTCAACCTGCCATCTATGCTCATATGCAGAGCCCTGGACAATTATTATGTTGTCATTTGATTCATGCCCGTAAAGGAGGAAAATAATAATACAAGGTATCAATAAAGCTGGGTCCAAATCATAACATAGATAAGTTACCATATGCTTTGGTTTCTTCTTCTTCTTATTTTTGGCTGACATTTCTGGAGAATCAAATTGCAGTTTTTCAAAATCCCCAGCTGACTCAACTTCCATGTTGTTAGGTAAGTGCAATCCACCATGCATGGTACTCTGGTCATCCTGAAATGAGTTGGTATCACCACTTGATGCATCTGTCTTAGTTGTGACTGGAACACATCCAGATGTCCCAGCACCAAAGGGACTCGCAACTCTCTGCCTGTTATTATTAGTACGCATGCGTTTAGTATGGAATGACACATTAAGACTGCCTGCTGGCCGTTTTCCCAATTGAACAAGCTGCTGGTTCCCAGACTTATTGCTTTGCATAAAAGGTGAGTCTGCAACAACTTCATATGATCTTCCATTGTAAGCTTTCATTGGATTTTTCCATTTCTTCTGAGAAAACCTTGACGATCTGCTTCCATCAAAGAGTACTGATGTATCATATGCGCTAGTCTCTCCTTCATCCTCATCATATGCCATGTCCTGGGATCCAAAATCTGCACAGAATTATAGCAAAATTAGGTCTCATGTATCAGCATATAGCAAGAAGTTATGGCATTCTCAAAAAATACCTGCTCCAACATCATATGCTGACGTCTCCCCTTCCTCTTGTATGCTACTACCAGTTTTCTGCAGCAAATATAATCATACGCATAAAGCTCAGAAATTTTGTTTATACTATACCTGAAGTCATTCTGGTTGTGGTTAAGGTTCTCAACATACCTTAAATCATTTCACAACATAATCAGGTAAACCAACACATTAGGCTTTTCTAATCATACCCACACAGTTGAAGAGAGGGTTCAACATAGAGATGGTATTTGAAAAGGCAGAAAAAACAATCAATCAAGACTCAAGAGTACTAATAAAATTGATCATAGCATAAGTAACAAGTATAATAGATAAGAATAACATAATAAATGATTTAAATAGCCATACTGTTTCAGAATCCAACAAAGAATACCAGATCAAATAAAAAAACTACTCTAAGAGAAGTAGCAATCCTAATTCCAAGGCAGTTATAGAAATCTTTCAATGAAGTTAAGCAAGTACACAAGCCAGCCATATGTGAAACAATTGTCAAACAGCTTGGAGAACTGTTACCTCATATTTTATTATATGTAATTCGATAGATCTTCTGTAGGTTTCTGCAACACCTGGTAGAACTGTATAGAATAGATTCTCCTACAGTGGAAACATAAAGCCATTAATGCCACACGACTACAGTTAAACAAATGATGGGACTATTCAAAACATAGGACAAAAAGCATGTTTTAATTTGAAAAACAAGAATAACTTTGGCACCTCAGTCAAATGGTCCTCCCACAAAATGCTAGAAATTCCCAAGTCTAAAATCCTATCAGGAGTCTTTGGAGCTTCAGCTTGACAGTAGGGTATACCAACACTATTGTGCTTCAAAAATCTCACTGCATACTCCTGAAGAGCAAAAGAGCCCTCTTTTCTAGAATACTTCTCCTGCTCCTCCTTTTTCTCCTGAATATATCATAACAAAGTAAGAAATTACTGCAGTACCTGCATTCTCCCACTTACTATTGAAAGTTGTCAAAGCTCCAACCGCACAAGCAGTCAAAGTGAGCACATTGAATTTTGTGATACCTCATGGTCATCTTTATAGCAGGTAAATAATTTTATAAACATATCAAAATATTGCATCATTGTCATCATTTTAGATCCTATGCTTTTAATTACTTTCCAATTTATATGAACATGGCCTCTCACGAGCAATGTTAACAAACAAAGTGCTGTCTTCATTATATAATGGAACTGCAATACCTCTACAGAAGTCCAGAAGTCCAGGACTGCATTTGCTATGATTTTAGCTACTTTCTTATGCTCCCAAAAATTATTCTGTTCAATGGATCTCATCCGAGTTTTAGAAGCAGCTTGGTGACATATTTTTGCAGCAGCAGTTAACTTCCAAATGCGCTCCTACAAGACAGACAAACAAGGCAGATGGTGGTTAACACAAGATAAAACGTGTTTTCCACAAAGCAGGAATGGGAAAAATGTTTGCCCTTGCAAAAACATAAACAGTGAGATACAAGTAATTTTCAAATTAGGTTCATAAATTACAGGGATTAATCGAACCTGAGCAAAATCATTGGCTAGCCATGTCATCTCTTCAAGTACAAAATCCCACTGAGACTTTGGACAATTCCGCTTGGGCAAGTTAGTCATAGATAGCTCAGCTATTCTTTTACGCTTCGCCTGTTGACAAATTGACATTAGCTATGCACATCTAAATATACATTTGCAGCTGACTGCTACAAAATATTATAGGCAATATGATATTACAACATAAAAGTCAACCTCTATGATTCTTGCTTCTTCCAAAATTGTGTCCTCCTCTACTTTTTTTGACTCGGAGATCATATTAGAAGATTTATGTCCATCAGAAGCAACAACTAGTTCCCTAGCCGGGGCAGTAATCCTTGGTATCACCATGGAGGAATTAGTAAGGCCATCAGGCCTAACCTCGCATATCTCTCCAGTTGGAGGTTCTAAATTGTCACCTGAAGGGATAGTCGAAGCAACAGCATCCTTTTCTACAACTGAACTTAATCCATTGCAGTCATCTATTTCCATGCTTTCAACTGTTTGATGCAACAGTTCACTTTGCTTTTTGTCTTCCACAATAACTTTAACTTCAACACCATTTACATCATTTGCAGCAAAACCATTCACTCTGTAGTTTTGCTGAGCAGAGCTACATTGAATATCTACGCAAGAACTCTTATCATCAACTTTAATCTCTTTCTGGCCTTCTACAGTTGGTTTCAGCTCATCCCCAGATGTTTTCCCTTTAAATGTACCATTGGGACCATCATCATTGTTCCCATCTAGGCTAAAACTGGTTAGGGTGCAAGACGACTCTGAATCTAAAACCTTTGTACCTGGAGCTGCGCCGTTAGTTGGACCATCATTTGCTAATCGACTGCCATCTCTGACAATGTTGTCAAGTCCATTAGCTTGACCAGAACCAACATGATTCTCCACATCAGTCACCTTAATATGTGGCGGACATTCAAGGTCCATGGGTACTGCCCCTAGTCTTTCTTTTTCAAATATAGAATCTGCTAAAGCAACACCTGGAGGTTTATCAGTATCAATAGCAGATTGTTGTTGATCACGTCGGACAGTCTGAACATCTTCTGAGGAAGTAGAGCTGATAGTTTTATCATTTTGATCATTTTTAATCCCTTTTGCTGCTGATTCTACAGCTTTCACAGTATTCTTGCTTGCAGTAACACCATTGGGACCCATAGGTTTTGGTTCCTTAATTTTCTCTTCCTCAGACCCCAGTCCTTTAGCCTCCCTAGATCCATGATGAGAAGATCCATGACCACCGCGTCCAAGAACTGCATCACGGCTTTGCCTAGAGCGCCGCCTATATGCTTTCTTTGGCTTTGCAGAATCTACCAATTCTTTGGCATTATGACTTCCATCCTGCTGAGACGAATGCTCTGTTGGAACAATACTAGGTCTACTGGGGTGCACAGAACTCCTATCGCCTTCAGCAAAATCATTTTCAGCGTCAAATAACATAAGATTATCAGCACTATTGGGTTCACATGCAGAATGAGCTCCAGGCCTGCCACTGCTTTCAACTGAATCCCCATGAGGTGAAGGAGTGAGTGGAAAACTACCTTTAGCTTCACTGCAAATGGAAAGAATTAAATAAAGGTTAACATCTACGACTACGAGCAACCGACAAATCAAAGAGAAAAAGGATACCTCTTCAAAAAGGGTTCTGGTTGTTGATCTGTCAGGGAAGTAGACTGGACACTGACAGAAGTAACCTTCCCAAAGAGGAAATCTAAGGGATTGCCACCCTGCATATTTTCACTATTAATCACCGAACAAAATTTACTCATACAAGCAAAACAAATAAGAACAAATGTCCATACTTTCTCAAGAAACTCCAATTCCCTTCTCCTTTCTTCTCGCACATCAAACTCCTGCCTGTTACCAAAAATTACTATATAATGAAAGCAAAACTCTTGAAAACAAAAGGCTAAATAGTTCTTATGCAGTTATTTTTTTACAATCAGTGACTTATGATACCTAAGCTCCGCCTGAACCTTCTCGATAGCTGCCTGCCGTGGAGAAGTTTTAGTATCAATACCAACTCCACCCTCAAAGACACCTCCCATCGAATCAACCTCAGCATTGACTACAAAAGCAGATGCTGAACTGCATCCATGCATTCCTACTACACAGCTACAGATTCCCCTCTTCCAAACATTTAAGTCAAGCAACCTATGAACAATGAGAAGTGTAGTCTCAGATGGATTGAAAAGGATAAAAAAGAAATATGTGAAGACATCTGTAAATTATATAAGAATAAAAGTAATTACAAACTTTACTAATATGTTTCACGAACGTAATGAGAACAACAAGAGGATCCAATCTTCCCAAACCACACACTAAAAGTTCAATTATGATGATATTAGCATTTTCTTTACATGCTAACGCAGTTAGAAGAAGAAAAGCTACAATATCTGGTAACAAAATTTCTAAAGACTGATAGCTAAGCAGCAAAACATTTTCAATCTCATGCTGTAAAACATAGGAGAGAAACGTGCTCATCAACAATATCTGCACTCAACCATATAACATTTTAAATTTAGTTTCAATCCGAAAGGGGAGTTACGACATTTTTATATAAATGCAATCGCACATTAAGGAGTTTGCTGATAAGGAAACATTTTATTCCCTAACATGATACCCGGTCACTGCTAAATGGATGCCATTAGCTATGATAAATTAACACGTGTTATTCTAACAAATTTGTAAATCATTTTTAGTAAAGGGCGCGCATAAATGCGTTCCGTGATTTAAGCGTTAGAGTCTCTACGGACCCCACACTACCCCCAGCTAAGATAGAGCTACTCGAAAAGCATATGGAGTGGTTCCAGCAAGCAAAATGGATACAAACTACCGTGCAGCACCACACTAGGAGCTAGCTACTAAGCTCATACCAAGCTAAAATGAGACTCATACCATTCATACACGCTTAATCAACATTCCGCTGAATACACAGAAACCTCGTCACAGTTCACAAATAATGCAGCAGCCTGAATTTCGTACTGGAGATTCTACACCCCTCCCCCACCCCAACCCCCAACATACAGAACCTTAACAGCCATAGCGACCCATTTTCACAGTCCTAGGGTTTCGGGAAAAAACATATCCCCAAATTCTAGGGTTTGCGAAGCTAGGGATTGAGGAATGATACCTGAATTGAGGATTTCTACACTGGAATTGAGATGTATGATCACCGGAAATACCCCTCGAGGCTCTCTCTGCGTTCTAGGGTTTTGAAAACAACTCAATTCGAAGCAAGAGAATTTTGCCCTAGCAATGGAAGCATTGGGGATACGCTCGGGAGTGAATACATACGCATATATACGATAAAATTGGGTGTGATTATGCCACCATGAACAGGTATAGGAGCGTGCTCTGTGTGTGATTTTTCAGATATATATGCGTTTTTGTAGTGTTCGTCTTCGTGCCCCCGACGTTGGGTTTCTCTCTCTACAGTGTAATAATGTTTCTCTCTCTAGGATTGTAAACTATTCGCCCTCTGAAAGATTGAAACTAGTGGGCTGGACATGGAGAGGGCAACGTAGAGAAGGAGAGGCCTTTTTCACTACTTTGGTTCGTTTGGGCCTATTCATTCTGATTTTATATTGTCTTTTTTCTTTTTCTTTCGTTTAATAATTGAGACTAATAATTGTGAATTGACCACAAATGGTTGAGAAAAATAACAGAAATATAAGAAAATTGTAAAAATAAAGGATGGGAATGAATTAAAAATTCATAATTGTAATCAAGTGAACAGAAAGAGTGTGAAGTTTTTTTAAAAAAAATTAAACCGTGTATATTTCGTTATAATTTATTTTTGATTTTGTGAAATAAATTTGTTACCTCCTAATTGTGTATTAATAACTCCTTCACCAAACAACTCCACCCACCACTAATTTCTCCAACATTAATATCACTTCTGTTTTAGTAGGACCGTCTTACTAATTACGGACACAATTTTTTTATTGTTTATTATGAAATGACTCTAACATCGATTGAATCACACACTCGGCCATGGACCCCCCTATGAGTGCTCACACTCAAGGACAACAAGTCTAACTTGATTATGGTTGTGAGCAAAAGGGCAGCTCTGCAGTAGGTGACCAAGGACACCACACTTTTTACAGAATCTGTGCAACCTTTCATATCTCACGTCTGCCAAATCCTTTTACCCGAGACCAGGTCTACGTAATACCCAGAGATCAGCGAGTTCTCAGGTCTTACCCACATGGTGGCACGTAGATATTTTATGTTCTCAGCAGGTCTGACATCAATATTGATATCAATGATTTCGCCTGCTGCATTAGCCGCCTTAATGGCTGCCCGAGGCGCAAAATACTCACTGGGAAAGTCATGGATCTGCACAGCGATTTTGATATTCTCCACTTGCACCCTTTGAAGAGATATACCAACCCCATATCTCCTTAGGGCTAGCAAACCTCCATCAACAGAGAAGGGGCTGCGGTGTAGCACCGCCAAAGCTTCCTCCCTAGTGTTAGATTTGAACACGAAGAAGTTCTCACATTTGTGTTGCACTGTCACATTCATTCTCCAGAACTTCGCAACATAAGCTCTCATTCTGTTAAGGCTGAAGTTTTTGTCATCCGCTCAGTAGCCAAGGAGGCAGTTTTGCGCCATGGCCGCCCCATCTTCAATGTCAGACTGAAACGGACAACTCCTCCTCGTCGGATATGTCTGATGATGACGCTAAAATCAAAGGCTTGGTGATGTACCTCCCTTCTTTCCTCAGCATAATCAGGTTGGGGGTTTTGCAGAGTAAACTCCGGCAAACTGCTAGATTAGCTCATAGACATCTTATCTCTAATTTTCCAAAGTTGCTGGAAAGGGTAGGAGATGGTTTGCTTTCTGGTTTTGATGGTGGTTTCCTAAATATTATCTTTATTTATAGGCGGGATTTTAGTCATGGGCTCTTGAGTTTCCTTTTCCATAAAAAACCATTTCCTCTTCCCAATTCCTCGTGGCTAAACTTCCATATTAATGCCGCAACCACTAAATCCCCGACAAACCAGTACTAGAATCTAGATTCCTATTTATTCTAGCACATAAAAATGAAAAAGAGCAAAACGTTCAGAAAGTACCTTTTTGCAGAACCGTTTTTACCCCAGTTTGTTGCTTTTTAGGAGTACGCCGCCATTTCCTTCCTGGAAATAGAAATCCAAGAAAGTAATGATGATTCTTTTGTTATCTTCAAGAGACTCCACCTTGAGAACTCCAATGGCGTGCTTGAGGTCCAGGGGAAAGGTCTCACCGAGCTGTAATCATGATCCTCTGGCTAAAAGATTCCTCTAGCCACCAGCCAACTTCGGAAACCAGATCTATGGGAATCTAGGGCAGCCCAGTAGCTTAGGACTGTCTCCGCGCTTACAGAGGCTCTGATGATCTTGGTTAGAGCAATGTCGGCAACAAGCTCGTCGGAAAATGTGGAGAAACCAATAAAGTTGTAGAATATACAGCGGATCTTCCACACTACTCGGAATTTGATGGGCTCAATATATTTGGAAAGACATGCCTTCCAAATTTCTAAATATGATAATTAAAACAACATTCGATCAAAATTTTGTGATCGAATTTGGGGGAGGAAAACCTAATTTTGAATGTCCCCGAAAGTGATAGGCTTCTCTCTAGAATTTTAGAGAGAAAGTGTCCTAATCTCCTCCACTAAGATTCAACTTGATACAGCTACTACTTTGTTTTTAATGTTGTTTTCTGGATAGCTAAAATAGCTTAGTTGTTAGGGTTTGGCTCAAAAAATATAGAGGATCCCCAATTTCTTTTCTCTTAGCTGTTGGACTTGCTTTTACATGTGTAGTTTTTGGTCTCCACTTTTTTGTGCAATTGGATATTCCTTACACTATTACCAAATTAGTTATTGGTAGTGAAAATTGTGCATTTCTACCCTGCGTTTTTCTTTGCATTTATATTTTGTCCAAACTAAGAAAAATATAATTTCAAAATATATTTTACGTTTAATACGACCGACCGTATATCATATGATAGTAATAACATTATCCTAGAGCAATCTATAATGAGTTTTTTTTCGAAAAATCCATCGCCTATCTTCCACTAATTCCCACCGGGGGCAGATCCGTAAATTTGCACCCTTCCTCCCCTTTTCCGAATTTTATTCAAATTCTCCGGATGGCAGAATTATCCCTTATCTAATTCAGTGGCTTTATGATTCCGAATTGTATTCCGAATCGGAGATGTCGAACTGGATGTACTCGATAGCGTGAGCGGTGTTCCATGACGGCCTTGGGCGGCCGGCGACGCCGTACACATTCTACGGGCCGCGGGGGTGTCGGCGAGGGGGAGAATCTCCGCCAGGCTGTTGCACACGATTCCGGTGAAGCCCGCGATCAGGGCCACGCTTTGGTATTTTCGGCGACGCATCGTCAAAATTTTTCTGAAACAAACACAAACTTTCAAAACCAAAACTGCAAACGAAGATCTTTAGTTATGAGTCGTAGCTCGGGAATCTCTGTGATGTTTCTTCTGGAAGCTACGGGACACATTGTGACTGTTGAGTTCAAAAGCGGGGAGCTTAATCGAGGAAGCATGGTCGAGTGCGAGGACAATTGGAATTGCCAGCTGGAGAACATCACATTCACTGCCAAAAGGTACTTGCTAAATTCGTAGTTTGTTGTTTTTAAGTTGAGAATGGTAAATTAAGGTTCAAGCTACTTATTATGGAAGAGGTGTAGCGTGTTAGTCTACCAATTCTTATTCATGGACAATTAGAATTACGAGATGTTTATGGAATGGTTGGCTATTGTATGACTTGTGAACAGTTTACGGTCATGTGCTGAATATGTGGCTAAGTGTGCACTTTGGTTTATGAGGTTATACGTAATCCTGGTTGTAGCCAAAGAATCACTGGTACTAATATGTGGCTAAGTGTGCACTTTGGTTTATGAGGTTATACGTAATCCACCAAGATAATTCCATTAAATCTTGACCTTTCCTGATATTTGTTCCTTTTCTTCTGTTAGTTGATACAAGCTTCTCTGGTCTGTTTTGTCTCAAACCATGTTCATTGTTTCAAAATCTCCTGAAGTATGACAGATAGCTGTACTTGCTCTTTTGTGCACATTAATTCTTCTGGGATTAACATGTAGACTTGTTTTTGGCAGAAGAGCACTCTCCAGGACTTTTGGCTGCTGCTGAGATGCTATGCGAAGTGTCATCATCTCAGTACTCAAACCACAGCTCACGGGAAACAATATTCCCAGAAGGAAACGGAATCAAGAAAATCAAAATCGACTCAAAAGTAGGACTTGAGGTGGCACCGAGAGCATCAAAAGATCCCGAACATCTTTTCAAAGTTCCTGATGGTATTTTCTCATCAAAGAATATGAAGCTCTCTGTGGATAAAAAGAGAGAATTTGTTCCTAGAAAAGATCCATTATACTGGTATCCTCCCAGATCGACCAGGCAGTCGCCTATGAAGTCATTGAACCAGGAATCAGGTATGGACTTGAAACACTACAATAACAACGTTGTCAAGAGATCGACAATGACCTTCTAGGGTTACAAATAAGGCTTACAATAACAAGCTGAAGCTGAAGCATATAGGCCCGGCAGCCAGAAACCTGGATTCATAAATTCTCTGTATGCATTCAGTGGTTGTTGAGGTCTTGGTTAGATGCTAGAGCAATTCAGAGCTGTTCTCAATAGACTGTATAGAGTCGGGATGCAGTACAGGTTTTACCATAATGTTCTTGCCAGGCATGTGTATAGGTTAGCTTCTGGTTGACACCATTGTAACTGGTCTATTAGGAGTGGCATTTTTAATTATTTTCTGATTGAATTGATGTAATACTTTGTATGGAATTCTGATACAGAATATGATAAAGTTTGGATTTTTGTTCCAGATTTTAGGTCCTGCACAAGATGAACATGGAACTGTAGTTATTGTCCATCTGGAAGGGAACAGGAATTGGGCTGCTGCTATTTTAGAACTAGCCAGAAAGGTCAATGCTGCACCTGGTGAGTTTGAGGATGTGGTTTTGGATAGGGAGAGAACGGCCTTGTACTACTCTTGTAAATTTGATTAGTCCTAATTGGCATGATATTTAAATCCAACACAATCTTTGGACTGCTTGCATAACTTTTCTGTTCTGGATATCAATATGTTGAATGTGAACGGTGCAACACAGTGTAGGTTTCCATTTTCATTTATGAAGCTTCCTGTCCAGTATTCTTCTTCGAGGTTTAGTGTTGCTAGAAAGCATGTTCTGATCATAGACTAAATAGAGCACTATTTGATTTTAGTGTTTATAATATGTAAAAATGTATATAATTTGTATGAAGAGATCTTGATTTGCTTTCCGGGCCTTTATTTTGTTTATATTAGATTATTACCGGTTCTTCCACTAGAAAAACAAAACTCCATTTGAGAGCAGGTTGATATGATGGGAACAAGTAGACAGTGACAAGAAACTCATCCATGCTGCTGTGAGTATTTTTCCTTCTTTACTTCTTTTTTGAAGTTTTTTCATCATTTTAAATTGTACAAATGAACTTGTGATTTACAGATGTTGGAATTGACAAGGTTTTTTGTATGTTTGTTGTTGTCTAGGATTTTGTTCAGCTCCAAGGAAGGGAGCCGTCACCTAAAGCCATTGCTCAGGCATGATAGCTTGTACTGTATATTGAAATCTAAATTTAGGTGTATGTATTTTTCCTAATGTCCTTTGATTTTCATTTCAGGATGTAGTATGAAAGTGTTACTTATACAACTTTTAAAGAATGTTTAATTCAATTCTAGCATACGAGTTTTATGTGATGAGAACATTTGATATATAATTCGAGATGAATACAAAGTTATACGCCAAATTTGACAAAGTATTGTAGTTGAATAATTGGCTCCATAAAGTTATAATCTTGTATTTCAAGTTCTTTAGATGATATTTTAAAGCTTGAAATCAACTAATTCATAGAGTACTTGTGTATGTTTTTGGCACGGCTTTTTACTTATCTACTTTTCTAGAAAAATGTTCACATCATTATGAATGGACTCGTGTGGTTATTTTCAGGATAATATTCAAGTGTTAAGATTATAAGACTCAATAGTAGAGTCAATAATAAATCAAAATATATAATTGTAGGATATTTTTGTTAACAGTAAGCCTGAAATAAATCTGACAGGTTTTATATCCGAGTACAGGCAGTATTGATTTTGTTTTTGATTTCTGACTTGTTAAATTCTTTTTTTACTTTAGATGCATGTAAGGTTCTTATAGTGTTTAAGGTGTTTTGATATTTTGTTTGAGGAATTGCTAAAACACAGACGTGTTTAAGGGCTTAAAATGGCATATCTGGTTTTTTTGAAAGAGCTGATTGCACTCTGAAACATTAGCTATATGGAAGATGCATTTCAGGAGCTTGATTCAAGGCTGACATGGAAGGGTCATGCTTAACTAAAAAAAAAGAAAAAAGGAAGGGTCATGCTAATTTTCAGAATGTTTAGTTCGCGCAAAAGGATGTAGTAATATTGTTCTACGATTAGACTTTACAGCTGTCTCATTCCAAATTCTTAGCAGTTGTGCATTTTTAGTAGTTTCTATTAGGACCATAGATGGTCTACAGAAATGGCCAACTCTTTGTATTCTGGGGATGAAATTTTTTTATCCTTGACCACGGTTATAATGAGAAATATTTGATATTATTTTCTTCATTATCTCCATTATCTTCGGCCAGGTTTAGGATCAGGCATGAAAGTGAAGATCAACATTTGCTCTATCTCAATTAGTTAGGACCGTCCTACATGAGATTCTCATAAATATCAATTCAACGATATAAATTTATAATTTATTTATAATATCAATATTAATAAATATTGATCCAAACTTAGATTTTGATATAATTATTAAAAAATATATTTTGATATAATTTAAGAGCACATCAGGATCAGATAAAACGTTTCCTAATATGAAAATGTGTCTTACTTGTATAATAATCATAGTTTTAACACAACCCAACCGCACAACGCGCGGTGTCCTCCCGCTAGTCCTATATGAAATAGTATATCTTAAGTGTGCAAGTTGACTTTGTTCGACTAGAAAAATCAAAGTAAGGCATTTTAGATTGGACGGAGGAAGTATAATATGATTTGGGAATATGTTATTAGAAAAAAGTTTCTTTTTTAACTCTGAATTTTTGTACATGCATACATATGCCCTTCAGTTATTGAAAAGTGTTGATATACCTCTGAGTTGTAATTTCAAATGAATTTTGCTATATCGAACATGTTAATTTGTAAAGAGGAAAGTTCACAATCGCAACAATGGAGCGGCGACAAGATAATTGAAAGTGTATTACCCAAAATTTTGAAAAGTTAAACCACAGTTCATACACGACACGAGTCAAACGGGACAAAAAATGACAACCAAAATCACAATTGGATAATTTTATCTTTTCAAATCAATTTTGGACGGCAAGAAAACACTCCAAAATTACAAGAAAAAAAGTATTTGTCGATCCAGATATATATATAAGCACTTTATAAAAATTCAGGGGCATATTATTACATAGCAAACAACTCATTGGTCCATCAATGTTTTGCTCAAATAATTAAACATAAACATTGTCAATTTGACGGATCACAATGTATATACTGTAGATAGAAAAAGTTGGCTCCGGATCCTCTATACCACTCTTGTGTACCATCCTCTGTACCACCAATCAAAATTTGACACTTGTCTCTTTTAACTCAACTATGTTTAACCATGATTGATATTTTTTTTAATGGTAATAGACTAATAGTCAAACTAATTAATTTTCTTTCCAACTTTAGATATTCCAAATCAATTAACCCAAATCAGATCTGCAGGAGCTACGCCGGTCAATTGAACTGGCAGAGGCCCTCAAATCATATTATCAGTTATCACTAGCCTTGAACACAATCAACCTAGCCCAGGATGATAAATCCACCGGAATTTGGCCGGAGAATTTGTTCCCATCAACCTCCAGCCTTGTTAAATTCCATGCCACCTTACTCGGAAGCTCACCGGAAAACGAGTTATGACTCAGCATCAAACTAGTCAAGTTAAGCAACCGCCACATTCCTGCCGGGCCCTCGCCGGAGAAGGCGTTGTTGTAGAGCTGAATAGTCCTCAGAGTATCACAATTCTCCAGAGCCTTCGGTATGGATCCAGATAAACCATTGGAGAAGGCGATCAAATCGAATAAAGACCCTCTTGCGCACATATTCTCCGGCAGCGTCCATGTGAACTGATTATCTGAAACTTCGAAAGCTTGAAGCATGGAATGAAGACCTAACTCCGGTGGCAAAATCCCGGTCAAATTATTCCGGTAAACCCGAAAATCTGTCAGCATCTGAAGCAGGCCGATGCTTTCCGGGACGTTTCCTTGGAGCTGATTGAAAAACAAACTCAAAACCTGCAACTGCTGTAGCTGCCCTATGTCTGTCGGGATGTTTCCACTGAGATTGTTTATAACAAGATCAATATGTGTCAAGCTACTGATTGACCGGCGGGATTTGGTTCTCAATCAGGAGCTCGTTGGCGATCTGCTCAAGCTTTTGTTTCCCGGATAGGTGGACGTGGAGAGCTGCTGTGTCAGAAATAGAATCTGATGGGCGAGGCAGAAGAGGCAGAAGACATTCTGATTTGGGTTAATTTGATTTGGAATATCTAAAGTTGGAAAGAAAATTAATTAGTTTGACTATTACCATTAAAAAAATACTAATCATGGTTAAACATAGTTGAGTTAAAAGAGACAAGTGTCAAATTTTGATTGGTGGTACAGAGGATGGTATACAAAAGTGGTATAGAGGATCCGGAGCCGAAAAAGTTGGCATCGTGAATCCAAAATATTTTCACCCATTTAAACCTTCTACCGTGCCACTTACTAATTGACACGTAAGATTACCATGGTAATTAACTAATTATCTTTCCTTTAATCCCTATTTACCTTTTATTTCCTTACATCCATCGTTAAACCCCAATTCAATCACATCCCACGCGCGTCTTCCTCTGCTTAATTTCTTGGTTTGGCCGCATATTTTCTTCGTCTTCCTCTGGAAGTTGTTCTTTCTCAACAAATCCTATATTGAATATGTACGGTTCAATATATATATATAATACTGAATCGTCATACCGATCTAAACCACATAAGACTTCCAATTCAGGTATGTTTTAATTTTTTAAAAAATTAGGATATCATTACAGAAATTTCTGTTTATAATTGTAGAAGTAAAGGGTTTTGCGATTAGGCCATTTACAGTAAAAGTATCTCATACAATTTTTAATTACAGAATTACGAAGAAAGTCATTCCGAAAAGATGAGCAATGAGGATGACAATGAGTCTGTTATTGAAATCGATCATTTCAGTGGTGATGATGTTGAATCAGATGATGAAGAGTCCAACTTAGGTGTTCGTAGTGATGTTCCATCTAATAAGAGCATGCGTATAAATTCTGTTGATATATGTGAAGGTATGAGTTTTGATGAAGTGGAGGATGCCGAAGCATGCTACAAGGCTTATGCAGTTCGTAATGGTTTTAGCATCCGAAAGAATCATACGACTCTTTCTCGTCCTGATAAAGTTCTAATCGGTGTAATATATACATGCCATAAAGAAGGATTTAAGAGGGAAACATCTTCTAAAGGAAAACAAAAGGTTGGTGTGAAACATGCTTCGACTAGAGTGGGATTCAAAGGAAAAATTGAGCACTCTTAGTTGTTCCATTGAAAAAGTGTGTGAGGAGTTTAAATCGATGGATAATAATTCCAAGATAGAAGTTGAAGGCAGTGGGATTGAAGTTAAGAAAGGTGGTGCTGATTCTAATATAGTTTTGAACCAGCCGTATGATCAGATTCTGCCAGCTGGCACTTTAAAATTGCAGGATCCGGCCTATGTGATTTCTAAGGGACGACCAAAGTCATTGAGACAGAAGCATCCTAAAGAAAATGTTAAACATAATAGTTGTGGCTACTGTGAAAAAGTTGGACATAATCAGAGAACTTGTCCTCTGAAAAAGCGAAAGAGGTAAGCTTTTTTCTTGTAATTTTTTAACATTATTCTAATAACTCTCCTTGAACTTGCGTTTTAAATACTGTGTGCCATTTGCAGGAATGAGGCTTGAGGCTTGAGACTTGGTAGAATGGTGCTAGTTGAGTTGAAGACCAATTTCTGAATGGATTCAGCTGTGTTTGAGTTAATAAAGAGCTGCAAATTGTTACTTGTTGAATGCAGTATGAGAGGAACAATCTTTTATTCTTTTATTGCTTCTTTTGCATTGTAATCTACTATTTGAGAGATCTTTTTTGAGATTTAGTCAAAATTATTTCGTTATCGGATTAATTATTAGTTTTTAGATGGTTTTGGTTTTCCATATAATGCTGAGTTATGCTGCATAATTGTCACCTTGTCTCTGCTGCAGCCCATGATATTCCATATTTTGCTGCAGACCTTGGTTATATGCAGGTGTTGGTTTGTGTTTTATCAGCAGCTGTAGTTTAGGTTTGTTCGATATAGTTATGTGATGTCTTTTTTTTTTTTATCAAATGCTTCCATAAAATTTCTGAGCTATTCATAAAATGTGTTTCTGTCACAATATTCTGTTTATCTTTGATGTTGAGGTCGGACACACAAGCTAGCAAAAGACAGGATTACAGACACACAAGCTAGCAAAAGACATGAAAACTAAATCCATGTTTTTTTTTCTTGCCATCTTTTTCTTCTCATCTATCTCACTTTTTGGTTAGATTCCAATAAGAAAGAGCAGATTTCATCATCTTCTCAAACTGCTTGGACCTGATCAGAATGACCATTTTTAGCATCTCCACGGATGTTCTTCTCTTCCCAACAAATACTTCCTCTCTGTAAACTGCATACATAATCAGCAATTTGGTGCCTGCAATTTTCAAGAACATACATAAATTTGGCTTAACCTAAATTCAACTAAACAACAAGATCCATTAATCTGGATAATTGGACCATCATATCATATATAGTTGAGCAGAATGGTCACAAAATTTGCAATAATACAAAGCAGACACCATTTTGAATACATGAAAGATATGACCCTTTACAAGTGTTTTCAGGATCAAGAACATTGCATCATATTCATGTCATAAATGGTTGGACAAAGTGGCCAAAGAAACTGCAATAATTCAAGAAAATCCCAAAATATGCAAAAAGGCTTAAGAATCAGACATCAATAAGACATGCATGGATTAATATCAGAACGCTTACAAAAATGAAGACATGAAACTTGGAAAAGAAAAAGGATGCAAAAGACAGGAAAAATGGAAAAGCCACAGAAGACTTTTTTCTGTGGAAATGGTTCTCCTGCGGACCTCGCAATTAATTCCGAGTACTTCAGACTTTTTTCTTCACGAGAAAAACAGCATGAACTCCACACTCTTGGTCTTTATCACCATTTTCTGCACCACGAAAACACCAAAAACCTCAGACTCAAACCGCTAAAATCAAGATTCAAGGAAACTCAAGCAATCTGTAAATCAAGGTTTTTAAGGTATTTGTGATCTAACAAAATCATAGAAATGGAGGGAATTAGATGGAGAACTGTGGGTGAGATAGCATGGGCTGATAATAAAATCAGCAGTGAATGACTTTGATGCCACTGAAGGTTGTATTTTTGAATGTGAACGGAACAGCTCTTCGTCGTCGTGCGTGGATGAAATAAAGAAAGGAAGCGCGTGGGGTGTGATTGATTGGGGTTTAACGATGGATGTAAGGAAAGAAAAGGTAAATAGGGATTAAAGGAAAGATAATTAGTTAATTACTATGGTAATCTTACGTGTCAATTAGTAAGTGGCTATCTGTATTCTGCAGAAATCAGGATACACGGGACAAATATTAATCTGTTTGATTTTACATATATTTAACATATCTAAAGTTCCATATATAAAGCATTCAAAGCGCAAGTCACACCTAAAACAATTGATTGTCCAATTATGATCGATCAATACTCTCAACCTAATTTTATAATAATGGTCAAACCTCATTATTTCGTTTCTATGTTTGTGTTGTGCCAACCCTCATATTGTCAATACTTCACATCTTTACTTTTTATTTTTATATAGAGTTCAGCTTACACATGTTTGAGTATCTCCAGACTCCAGTTCCATGCAATTCCCTTCAGCTATACCAGTATGATTCATTTTAATGCCATACAACTAGCTTAGCCTACTTTAGTGTAATTTAAATTTATTCAATTTTTTAATAAACATAGAACAGTCCCGTTTATTTTAGTCCATGTCAATTTAGTATATCACCCACCATTTATCGTTGTTTCATTGTATCAAGTCAAGCCCATTACATTATTTTTATTTCCATCAATTTCAGCAACTGCAGCTGCCTTCTCTATCCACTTCAGATCCACATTCCTGCTGAACGCATCTATATGACTATATGAGGATACAATGGACACAAATGTCCATCTAAAGTGGTATTTTTTTTTAAATAAAAATATTTACATTCAAGGAAAAGGGCCCAATTAACCTAAACATCCAGTGTTTATTGTAAGGATGCAAGCACCTTCTCCATCTGCTTGGCATGGCTGGTCATTCCACCCACAGCATAAGCTTTCACCATAGTCCTATAAGTTACCTTATCAGGCTTGCATCTTCTCCTCTCCATCATTTCCAGGACGCCTTTCATCTCCCTGAAGCACCCCATCATCCCATACGCATCCACCAGGCAGTTGAAGAAGACGGTATCAAGCATCACATCTGAGTTCTCGATGAACCTCATCACTCCATTGATCTTCTCGAGCTTTCCTGTCAGCCCATAAGCCCGAACGAGGGAGCAAAGAGTGACGCAGTTTGGCTTTATACGCTCAGACTGCATCAGCCTGAACAAGAATTCCATCTGCTTCACATCCCCAGCCCTGCCAAATGCATCTATGAGGATGTTGTAAGTCACATGTGTCCACCTGTAGTGGTACTTCTGCATGTATTCCATCACAGCGCTCATTTTCTCATAGTTTTCGGATTTTGCATACGAATCTAAGAGAATGTTGAAGGTCTTGATGTTTGGCTCAATCCCGGAACTCTGGAACTTCTCGTAACAGTTTTCCATCATCTCAATCTGCCCGCTCCCACCAAAGGCCCTCAATGTAGTGTTCATGGTCCACACGTCAGGTTCACAGTCCTTCTGCCTAAGCATCTCTACAAGGATTGACTCCATCTCCACAAACCTTCGAAAACATTTAGTTCATAGCATTAGTGAAAGTTTCACAGCCAGCATTAAACATCAAGTTAGCCTCAATCAAAATAATGTCCACATAGAGTAGGCTTGATGTGATCAAACAAGCAGAACTTGACATTTTAGAATGTGATCACTGATCAAACAAGAAAAACTCTATATTTCAGAAATGTGATCAACAGGAGGAACTCATCATTTAGTTTGTGATCACCATGAGGAACTCGACATTTCATTATAACATATAAGCACTCCAGGATCAATTTATGTCATTTTAAACAAAAATAAAATGGAAAAACTATGTACCTTTTGGCTCTGCCATATGCATCAATGAGAGTATTGTAGGTGACCGTATTTGGTCTAATTCCTTGCCCCGCCATTTCAGCGAGCAAAAACTCAACACTATTAAAGTTAAAAACCTGCAGCAGTGACTTTATAAGTATCGAGTATGTGAAGACGTCGGGCTGACAATCAGGAGTGTTTTTCATCTCTTCAAGGAGAGAAAACGCCTTGTCGAAGATGCCACTTCGGCTGTAAGCGGATAAAAGAGCAGTGTAAGCCTCGGTACTCACATCACATCCCTCTTCAATCATCAGTTCAAACAATGAGCTAGCTCTCTCAGGTTGCTTACATTTCCCAAGCATCACAATCAGTTTAATGTACATGCCGGGGCTCGGCTGGTACCATTGCTGCTCGCGAAGGAGCTCAAAAACCTGAAATCATCAGTCATTCCAGAAAGTCACTACTTCACATGTGCACACTTTGTTTGCTTAAGCATAAAATTGTTTAATCATCAATCTCCTTTATTACATAGATAAACTCAGTATTCTCATTTACCAGATTATAGCAACTAATCTAACAGTTTCCAAATGATAATATTCACTAATTTTGACAAAATGATCCGCGAAGTATTCTTGAAAGACTACCTGAAGGGCAGAGTCCCAGCGGAGGGCAGTGATGCGTTCGTGAAGGGATTCAAGGACAGTTCTGGGGAGAAGCTTCTTGGTGCCCTTTTTCTTCTCAATCACTGCCTTTGTGGCCTCTCTTCTAAGTATTATCGATATTGCCTTCTGGGAAGCTACTTTTCTGTTCGTTTCCTCTTTTCTCTCTTTTGCCACTCTTTCCTTCAGCTTGGCCGGGTCCGGCTTCCACGCCGCCACTCTCTCCGGCGACGGCGCTGGGACGATTGCAGTAGCGGAAATGGCTGGGTAGCGGAGCAGGCGAGGCGGTGGAGTTCGGCGACGGCGGTTGGATGGTTGGGGGAATGGGTTGGTCGGTCCCCGTAGGAAATTAACCACCATGAGCTCCAAATTTCCGGTGCCGCCGACGGGATATCTGCAATTTTGAGCTGACAAGACTTTCAATTTTAAAGGACGATTCTGTGCTCACTAGCTGAGCCAAAACGGAAAAGAAGAAAAAACATCAAAGCGAACCGACCGGCAAATCAGAACCGTTCCAATAGGAATTTGGTTGACCCGATTATAGGTTAATCGATTTCGTACATAATCAATATAATTTCAGAGTGTAAGAGCAAGTCCAACAGAGAGATTTTCTATATTTTTAGAGTTTTTGCTATCTTAATCTCTATTATAGAAAAATGATGAGAGAAGATTTCATTCTCTATATATGCATAATGAGAGAGTAAATTTGGAGAACGAAATTTATGAGAATTGAATTAGAATTCCTATTTTTAGTGAATTTTTGAAAATACATTCCATTTTTTCTCTAAAATCTCTAAAATAGCAAAACTGTTGGATTGGAAGGAAAAATTTATAGCAAATATCACCTTTTTTTCTCTACTTCAGAAAAAGATTTAGAAAACCGGTTGGAGTTGCTCTAATAAACTAATGGAAAAGTCTTGGGAGTGACCGTCACTATATAGTGACCAGGGTCTTTACTACAAATATAAAAGTAAATTATAAATAGTGCAATAAAGAAAATTAAGGAGAGACCAATTTGCAATTTTTAAAAATTAAAAAATCACGCGCTACAGTGTTTCCGCGCGTGCACAGTGTTTTGCTACAGTGTTGCTACAGTTTACTTCAATGTTTCAAGTTAAAATGTTCATGTTTTATGTATCAAGTTAAAATGTTCATCTTTCACGTAAAAATGTCCATGTTTTATGTTAAAATGTTTATGTTTTATTTTTCAAGTTAAAATGTTCATGTTTCAAGTTAAAATGTTCATGTTTCAAGTTAAAATGTTCATGTTTCAAGTTAAAATGTTCATGTTTTATGTTTTAAGTTAAAATATTTATGTTTTATATTTTCAAGTTAAAATGTTCATGTTCATGTTTTGAATCAAAATGTTCATGTTTCAAAAAATATTCATGTTTTATGTTTCAAGAAATGTTCATGTTTTATGTTTCAAGTTAAAATGTTTATATTTCACGTTAAAACGTGCATGTTTTATGTTTTAAGTTAAAATATTTATGTTTTATGTTTCAAGTTAAAATGTTCATGTTCATGTTTTAAATCAAAATGTTCATGTTTCAAAAAATATTCATGTTTTAAGTTAAACTGTTCATGTTTTATGTTTCAAGAAATGTTCATGTTTCACGTTAAAATGTTCATGTTTTATGTTTCACGTTAAAATGTTCATGTTTTAAGTTAAAGTGTTTATGTTTTATATCGTACTGTAACAACTCGATACTGTAGCGGCTCGGTACTGTAGCGTGTGGCTTGATACTGTAGCGCGTAATTTTTAAAAATTTTCTGAAATTGCAAATTGGTCCCTCCGTGTTTTTTAAACTTATATCCTATTTGCAATTTAATCTGGTCACTATATAGTGACAGTCACCCAAGAGACCAACTCTAAACTAATAATATAATTTTTCAATAAAAAAATAGCAACAACTTTCATTATTTTATTTTAGTTGAGAAAATATCGAAATATTTTTTCGACTTTTGCAAATATTTTTATAATCTTATCTTTAGCTTGATGCAACATTTGTGAAGTAGCTCATTTGATACAATGGCGTACAATGGCGTTTCGCCTCATTTGATAAACTCATAAACTCATAAACATCTTAATATATTATTATTATTCATTTATACATTTAGGGGTGCTTGGTTGAAATAGAGGAATGAGAATGATAATAGGGTATAATGATTATAGGGGTAATGATTATAATGTTGTTGTTTGGTTTGCATTAGGGAATGACTAAAATTAGTAAACTAAAATGACGGAGTGACTAAATATAGTAAACAACTAGGTAATGAAACTCATAGTTGTCAATTTTTGGGGGTTTGGGTGATTGGCTAGTTTTGGGTAATGAAGGTGGGCCCATATAATCATAATACTCAACCAAACACCCATACTCTATAATCAAACCCATTACCCACCTCCAAACCCCTCAACCAAGCACCCCCTTAATCCTTTTAGTCATTTATTAATATTTTTACGTACTTTTAAGGTTTGAAAATGATTTAAATATTTTTAAGAAATTTTTTTATATTATAAATATCAATGAATTTTTACAATATGCATTTAATAACAATACCTATAAAGTTCTATTATAAAAAGTATTTTTCATGTAATTTTATCTATTTAAATGAGTTTGATCTATAATCTCTACATGACTATAATAGTTAGTTGCTTCAAAAAATGATTATTCGGCAAACTAGCAACATATTAGATCGATATTGCTATAATTAATTACATAATGTGATTATTTTTGGCCTATAATAGTATAATTTGTTGTGATTGTATATTGCGGCTATTATTTAACTAAGACAAAGTCTTGGAAGCGACCGTCTACATATGTAGATCGGGTTAAATTGTAAATAGTCTAATATTTCAAAAACAAGGAGGGACTAATTTGCAATTTTTAAAAATTTAGAAATTTCACGCGCTACAGTAATTTCGCGCGTGAACAGTGACATGTGAACAGTATGTGAATAGTACTGCTACAGTGCTTTTTTTTTTTTTTTTTTTTTTTTTGCAAAAAAAATCAGATTTTGTTTTAAATTGATCATGTTTTATTTTATAAATTACATCTTTTAGGTTTTTAGATGATTGATACTCTACCAATTTTTATATGATTAACTATCTCTCAGGTTTTGCTTTAAACTCCTCATGTTTTAAGTTATAACCTCAATGTTTTAAGTGACACATTTTGATTTAAATTCCACATGTTTTATGTTATAATGATCACCTTTTGGGTAATAATAAAAATCTTCTAGGTTTTGGTTTAAATTCCCCATGTTTTTATGTTATAATGATCATTTTCTAAATTACAAGTTCAAGTTTTAGGTTAAATCCCTCATGTGACTATAATAAACTTGAGGTTTTGGGTTAAATTCCTCATGTTACTGTAGTAAACTTCATCTTTTGGGTTAAATCCCTCATGTAGCAAACTTCAGGTTTTGGGTTAAATCCCTCATGTTACTGTAGCAAACTCCAGGTTTTGAGTTAAACCCCTCATGTAGCAAACTTCAGGTTTTGGATTAAATCTCTCATGTTACTGTAACAACTTCAGGTTTTGGGTTAAATCCTCATGTTATTGTAGCAAACTTCAAGTTGTGGGTTAAATCCCTCATGTTACTGTAGCAAATTTCAGGTTTTGGATTAAACCCCTCATGTAGCAAACTTCAGGTTTTGGGTTAAATCCTCATGTTACTGTAGCAAACTTCAGGTTGTGAGTTAAATCTCTCATGTAGCAAACTTCAGGTTTTGAGTTAAATCTCTCATGCACTGTAGCAAAAGTACTGTAGCGGTACTGTAGCAACACTGTACACGCGCGAAATTACTGTAGCGCGTGATTTTTTTAAAATTTTTGAAAAATTGCAAATTGGTCCTTCCTTGTTTTTGATATATTACCCTATTTTTAACTTAGTCCTTGGTCTACATATGTAGACGGTCGCTCCAGAGACCACCCCTTTAACTAATATGATTTGATTATATCTTGCTATAATTATATAGCTAATGTGATTATTTTTGAGCAATTTGTTCGACAACGAGATTGATGTAATATGATGTGATTATGTATTCCTAAAATTATTTACAATAATGTGATTATCATTATTTTATTATTTACGTAATGATAGCTAAAAGTATAAAATAATATAAAATTACTAAAGTGATCCTAATAGAAAACAAAGGTTATAATGGAAATGGCCCAAGGCCATGAAAACTCAATTTAAAATCAGAAGATCTATTTCCACAACCCAATATCCTAAATCCACAACCCATTTAGTGATAAATTTACTTAATCACCCCTCATAAAATTTAGGATTCAATTAACATTTATTATTTCATTTAAATCCCTTAAATTTTGAATAATAAATTTTGGATTCAAAATTTTGTTTAATTTAATTGTAGGCCCAAGAAATCCTCAAAATCTTCAACTTTCATTAGTTGTCCAGGTTAATTCAACACCTTCAAATTTAGGCCATGTTTGCTAGAGCTTATTTCTTGGTGTACTGAACCGAACTGAACTGAACCGACCTCAATTGAACTGAATTGAACTAAATTGAACTGAAATAAGTTTAAATATATTTATCTGAACTGAAGTAAATTTAAATATACTGAACTGAACTGAAATGATTTTAAATATATTTAACTGAACTGAAATGATTTTAAATATATTTAACTGAACTGAAATAATTTTAAATATATTTAACTGAATTGAATTGAACTCAAATAATTTAAATATTTATCATATATCATTGTAATCTTTAGTAAAAATGTAACTTATAATAAAAATTATTGAACTGAACTGAACTGAAATAAATTGAAGTATATTTATCTAGACTAAAAAAATATAAATATATTTATATGAACTGAAATAAATTTAAATATACTGAACTGAACTAAATTTAAATATATTTAACTTAACTGAATTGAACTGTCCATCATTCTTCCTTTTTAATCTGAATAGCTATGTGAAATTTGTAGACAAAGTTGATAAGAATATTTTATACTATTTATAAAGAGTGGGCTAGATTTTATGAATAAGAGTTTGATTAGGACTAAATTTCATAATAATAGCTAACTAAAATTAAAATTTAAAAAAGGATATTTAAGTAAAATTTACTAGGATTGTGGATTTAGAATATTGGGTTGTGGAAATATCAACCCCTAAATTATATGGGTTGCTTGAAATTGCGGAAGTTATAAACTTTGCATTTTTTTAGGGGGAAAAAACTATTTTTCATAAGTTTTAGGGGTGTTATTTACTCTGTTTTATTTTTATATTTAAATAAAAGGTTTGAATATTCTACTCTACCCCGCGTATTAAACCTGCCCTCCACGGCTTTTTGATCAATAATTGAACCATTTATGCTCTACGATCTGAGGGAAATGAACCACTTGAACTTGTTTGACTTTTGCAAAGTTGACCGGCATGGACCGTGTGGTCTGGTCCCTGCGAAGCCTCATCGGAAACATCCATAATAAGTGAGATGAAACTCTGAAGAAAATTAAAGTGCGTGCGACCAAAACAATCGGTCGACGGTTGATGGCAAAACAACGGGTCGGGCCGGATGTTTTCTGGGAGCAATTCTTTCCGGAGCGCGACTCACCTGAAATCTTCAAGGGAGAGAATGCCGGCATTTGTTCATTTGATGATTTCCTGGTTCACATGTCTGGGCCTGGAAATCGCAATGGCCTGACCTTCCTCCGGGGTTATGATGAAGCTTTCAAAGTCTTCTGGTACGAGACCAAAGAGGGCAAATCAACAGATACAAGTAAGTATGCTCACTTTTGAAGTGATGTTCACTTTTGAATTTTGATTGATCAATAGATTGTTTATTTTATCTCATTTTTCATTTGAGCATATTGATCTCATCTCTATTAGGACGTGTTTGATAGAAGATGTTTCGGAATGTTGTGAACACAATTCACAATTGGTTTTTTTATTGACAAGCCATTAAAAGTTCCAAGTTCCAATTTTGTTTGGGACAGAGAATTTGTTTTCCACATTAAGGATCCTGACATTCTGACAAATAAACTCATTTTCATGAATTAGTGGATCCTAATTCCTTAACCATATTTCAGCTTGTGTTGTGGTTACTGACTTACTATCAAATTAACACCAGGGTTCGTTTTTGGTCCGTCTATAATAATTCGGGACAGAGTGAAGTCAGCACTGATGTCCGCACGATTGTGTTCGAGCAGCGCAGTTATGTTCCAGTTTTGGGCACCAATGAAAACCAATATTGGGGAGATAAAGTTGACGCTATCGGAGCAACCATTTGGTCTTGGAAACCTGTACAACGGACTATGTAGGTACAAGTACCACTGCATTAAGCGCAACTGTGAAGATCATCATGGTCAAAATGGCCCTCCTGCAAGGGTTTTCAAACGTGGCCTCCGTGAAAACTGTTGGAACATGATGCACTACTCTACGGATGAGTTTCCCACCAGAGACTATGCTATAGAATGCGGCATTATTTCCTATTTCGCTGTGCCACTTTTTGAATCTGGTGAAAATCTGCACTGTGTTGGAGTTCTTGAATGCTTTTCAATGGATAACTATGACTTTAATCAACATGAGTATCCAGTCGAATGCGCGGCTAAGGTATGTGAAGCTATGTTGAATGAATTTGATGAACATTCTCAATTTGATACTTTGGGATTTCTTGGTGTTCATCTCTTCTTGTTTTTCTTTTGTGTAGGAATTGGGCCTTGAATTACAAAGTCCTCATTTTCATGAATGTGACAAGGTAAGTAGGAACTAGGAAGTTTTTTTTTTAAACCTTTTTGTTCCAATTTATGCGTTCTTGTGTGAAAATTTAATCCCTATGTCTATATATCAGCATCATACTGGTTTTTCACATTCAAATTTATGCAATTACAAACAAATGGAAGAGATCTTAAAATGAATTTTTCTGATTCTTGTCATGTAAGGAATATGTCACTCTAGTGAAACAGATCATTTTTCTGATGGATAGATTCGCTACAACTCCCACATTATTCGTTTTATTGATTGGTTTTGAGTTGGAACTCTAAATTTTAGCATATTTGATATAATTGTTAGTATCTTTCTTTAATTGAATGTACGTAGTCTTCTTGTTGTTTCATATTTGATTCCAGATTCGTAGAGACATACTTTGTCCAAGGGCTGAAGTCAAAAAAGCTCTTAAGAATGTGAGGGAAGCCCACCAGCTGCCTCTTGTTCAGCTCTGGGTTCCTTGCATGTGTGATCCAAACCAGAAGTCACTCTTTAAGAATGATAACAAGTTGTTTTGCGACATGAGAGTCTGCGGCGAAAATCTCAAGTGCTTATCAGAGTTTAAAAATTTTAGAAGCAAATATGGGACTTTTTTTGTGAGGGGCAAGGAAGGTTTGGTGGGAAGTGCTTATATAGAAAACAGCCCTTGCTTTTTCAGCGATGCGGGTCAGTTAAGTCTCTCAGACAGCCCTTTTGCTCATTTGACACGGTCTGCTGGTCTCACAGCTTGTTTTGTTATTCCCTTGAAGTTTGTCTACCCCATTCTTGATTTGTACTTGGAGATGTTTCTTCCACCTGAAAGCACCTGCACCAATGGAGATTCAGAAGCTATGTTAAAGCCACTATTGTCCACAGTGGCGCAGGAATTTTCGAAGCTTAATAGTACTGCTGTTGTGGGATTGAAACAAAATGAAATTTTCTCAGCTAGATTCAGTTTCTTGGGTCATGAGAAATTCGATTTCTCTTTCTTCTATGTATATCGAACTACTAAAGTGAATACTTGCTCCACTGATCCCCATGCACACGGCACAAATGATTCTTTGGGAGAAGTTATTGCAACAGTGGCTGAAGATAAGATCACTCTGGATGTACTGAAGCCGTATTTTGGCAACATTATTGATGCCGCTGCACAAAATCTTGGAGGTAGTCTTCTGAAAAACTCCCTCCCACTTAAATACTTTATCAAGACATGAACGTTTGACGGTTTGAGTTTGAATTGCTGTTCACATTTGCAGTTAGTCGATCTACTCTAAAGCGCAGATGCAGGGTACTTGGCATCAAGCGATGGCCGTGGCACAAGAGAAACAAAGTAAAACACATTCAATCAAATTCAAGGCTCCAAATAACACAAACTCTGAACAATGCAACAGAGAAAGAGGCACCACATTCCCAAATCCAAACAAATAACAGTGCAGCAGACAGAGAGGCTGCTGATGCTACTGATTCTGTGCCCTCAAGCACAAATGCTGACATAATTCATCAAAGCTACGACATGATTGGCAAGGCTACACATGGAGACGATACTGTAATGTTTCCTCTGAATATTGATTCCGGGATCAAAGATTTGCATAAAGAATTGAATCAGAGATTTCAATTACAAGCTGGACAGTTCAAGATCAAGTACAAGTATGAGGATGAATGGATCTCGATCATCTGCGATCAAGACCTACGCTTAGGCCTAGAGATGATCAAATCTACTGGGGAAAAGACCATCAATCTATCAATTTCCCCACTGTCCACCTCTTGATCCCGATCTTGATGTATATGTTATTTGTTGCATAATTTTTTTTGAAACAACAACGATGGAATACAAAAGAGATGAATATAGTTCAATGCATAAAACTTAAATCTGAGGTTTTTGTTGGATGCGATGCGAGGGTACTTAAACACCGTGATTAGTACATCAGTTTGGTAATGCAGTTCCTCGCTCAAGGCTGTTCTTGATCTCGAGTGTGGATTTTGCTCTTCATACTGAAGCGCTCCGTTATTTTTTCTTAAGCATTTCAATAAGAATAGAAGATCCAAAAATGACCAATATGAAAAGGGTATTGCTATATGTAGCCCAACATTTTGCTCTTAGTTACTGATTCATTTTCATTATGATCTTTGAATATGAATGTATGATATACCGTTTTATATCACTGTTTATCCAAATTATATCACCGTTTCACCAAATTACACTGTTCTAAGAATTTCTGCATGTTAGTTTAGTTTAGTTTAGCAAAAACATGGTTTGATGAGTTCATTTAGTTGTTATAAGTAGTTCATTTCAGCTTGATTCAGTAAGAAATAATACCGTACCTAAGTGTGTAGTGCTATTTTTGCTTCAGCTTTTCCAGGTAGAGAAGTTGCAGCAGCACCGCAGTCACTGATGGAGTCATTTCAGGGCGCAATGATGAGCTGGTTAAGCTTTTCTTCACAATCTCACACAGGTTCCTCTGCTCTACTGCAGTTTTGGGCACGGGTGAAAACCAAAAGCGGGAAGAAAAGGCTGAGGGTATCAAAGCAACCATTTGGTGTTGGAAACTTTTATTATGGACTGTGTAAGTACAGGCGCCACTGCACTGAGAATGAAGATGGTTACAGCTATGCAGGTCCACCAGGAAGGGTTTTCAGACAGGAATTCCCTGAATTTTGCCCCGACGTCTCGTGTTACACTACCGAGGAGTTTCCCATCAGAAACTACGCGATGGAATGCGGCATTGCTGGCTATTGGGCTTTGCCTGTTTATAGACACCATGAAAAACCTAGGCGCCGGCGCTGCATTGGAGTTCTTGAATGCGTTTCATTGGGGAACTATGGTTTTCTGACAGCCATCCCTTATCTTGAGGTTTCTAAACCTATGCTGAATCTCATTATTACACTTTGTTATCATCTTCTACCTCTGCAAAATCACACAGTTTTTTTTTTTTTTTTTGCAGTCACACGTTGCATTTTCAACTGCTCATTGGTGCAAATGCGATAAGGTAAGTATTTCTGAACCCCATTAGCACAATATGGATTCTGAATTTCTGATTTACCGCCATTTTCATTTCAGGCGCGCGGTATCCTTTTAGCACAATATGAGATTGGAAAGGTGCTGAAATTTGTGAAAGAAGCCCATCAGCTTCCTCTCATTCAAGTCTGGGGAGCCTGCGAGAAGCAACTGATGGGGATGGAACAAGATTCCCCACCTAGAAGTTTGCTAAACAAAGATTAAGCACAACTACACAGCGGAAACAAGATTTCTCACAAGGCTAAAAGTTCAGCTTGAAACGCTCGGCTCGAGCATATAGGGCTGAAAGTTGAGAGGTTTTTCAGATGAAAACGCTCTGCTAGAGCATTTGGGGCTGAAATTTCAAGTTCTTCAGAAACACCCCCAAAACACACCAAACAACAAGTTTATCAAGGAAATTAACACACAAGACAAGACACACGATTTTTACGTGGAAAACCCCTTCGTCGTGAAGGATAAAAACCACGGGACGATTAGGAGTCCAACCCAATAACTTTCATTATGATCAAAGGGAGGTTACAACAAACCCTAATCCCAAGTCTCTAATGGCTATCCAAGCTAATAACCATAGACAATCATAAGAACATCAACAACAAGAGAGAAATCGAGAAAGTCACCAATAATCGCAGATCAAAGCCGAGATGCCACAACTCCCAATCCGGAGAACCACTCGACAAACCACCTGTCCAACACACGGCCTCAAACGTTCCCTGAAAGCTGAAGAAAACCCAGCAAAATCGGAACAAAGACGACCCTTCAAATGGACAAGAAATCACAGCTGCGAAAGACCTATTTTCTCCTTCTCCTCTTCTCTGTTTTTCCCAGATCTGATTTTGGAAAACCTTATCTTCATCCACATTTTTGCCACATATATATAAGCCTTGAGTCAACTCTCAAAGTCTCCATAGGCTTCTTCAAAATGGGCCAAACTAAATTATGTTTCTCCACATAGGAAGGGACATAAAGCCCAACAATTCTCCCCCTCACGACTATGTGGAGGGGCTTGCCACACCTGCAAGCGAACGACAAGTCTCAAACTTGTCCCTTGGCAACGCTTTAGTCATCATATCAGAACCATTGACATCGGTATGAATCTTTTCAAGCTCAATAAGCTTGGCATCAAGAACATCACGAATCCAGAAATACATCACATCAATGTGTTTAGACTTAGCATGAAAAGTGGAATTCTTAGCAAGATGAATTGCACTCTGGCTATCACAGTGTAACACATACCTCTCCTGTGAAAAACCAAGCTCACGAACAAATCGCTTCATCCAAAGCAATTCCTTACATGCCTCCGTCACAGCGATGAACTCCGCCTCAGTAGTAGACAATGCTACACATTTCTGCAACCTAGATTGCCAAGAAACTGCTCCACCTGCAAAAGTGATCATATAACCCGAAGTAGACTTCCTGGAGTCAATGTCACCTGCCATGTCTGAATCTGAGTAACCAACAAGAACAGCCTTATCACCTCCAAAACAAAGCTTCATATCCGCAGTTCCTTTCAAATATCTCATAATCCACTTGACAGCATTCCAATGCTCCCTTCCAGGATTCGAGAGAAATCTACTAACCAAACCAACTGCATGAGCTATGTCAGGTCTCGTGCAAACCATTGCATACATCAAACTACCCACGGCTGAAGCGTAAGGGACATTCTTCATACTTTCCTTACCTTCAAAAGTAGTCGGACACTGTTCTTTACTCAACTTAAAATGCAAAGCAAGAGGAGTACTCACTGATTTAGCCTTCTCCATACGAAATCTCTGAAGCACTTTCTGAACATACGCTTCCTGAGACAACCACAACTTCCGAGCCTTGCGATCCCGCACAATCTTCATGCCTAAAATGTGCTTCGCTGGACCAAGCTCTTTCATAGAGAAAGTCTTACTCAACTGTTGCTTTAAACAAGCAATTCTGCTCACATTTTGCCCCACAATAAGCATGTCATCGACATAAAGAAGCAAAATGATAAAATCATCAGCAGAAAATCTTTTCAGAAAAACACAATGATCGCAAGAAGTCTTCTTGAAGCCCTGCTCCCCCATAAAGGAGTCAAACTTGCGATACCACTGCCTTGGAGCTTGTTTTAGGCCGTACAAGCTCTTCTTCAATTTGCACACATAACTCTCTTTGCCCTTGACTTTGAAGCCCTCAGGTTGTTCCATGTAGATGTCTTCATCAAGGTCACCATGAAGAAACGCAGTCTTCACATCCAGCTGCTCAATCTCCAAATCCAAGCTAGCAGCAAGACCCAAAACAACTCTAATAGACGACATCTTAACAACCGGTGCAAATATCTCTTCAAAGTCTACTCCTTTCTTCTGATTGCAGCCCTTTACGACAAGCCTCGCCTTGTATCGTGGTTTCAAAGCATTCTCATCCTGCTTCTGCTTATGAACCCACCGATTCCTCAAAGCTCTCTTACCCTTCGGTAGTTTCACGAGATCGAAAGTGTGATTATCATGCAATGATTTCATCTCATCTCTCATTGCATCCATCCAACACTGCTTGTCATGACTATCCATGGCTTCAACATAGGACTCAGGTTCTCCCCCGTCACTAAGGAGAACATAATCAGAAGAAGAATACCTCGTAGACGGTTGATGGCCTCTTGCAGACCGTCTCACAGGAACATGCTCAACTTCAGGAGTGCTTTGAGAATCAACCTCATCATCATGGTCATCTGCCTCAGGAACACTGGCTTCACCGCCATTATCTTGCACCTCCTGGGCTGGTTCAGGTGCAGAATCCAAAGGAGGTGGATCCAAATCAACCAAATCATGGCCACTGGAAGATGCAGTCTCACGAACCTTATGAATATCTTCAATATTCTGGTCCTCAACAAACACTACATCCCTGCTACGGACCAACTTCTTCCCTACAAGATCATACAACCTGTAGCCAAACTGATCTTGACCATAGCCTACAAAAACACACTGACGGGTCTTAGGATCCAATTTCGACCTTTCATCACTTGGAACATGCACAAACGCCTTACACCCGAAAACACGCAAGTGATTGTAAGAAACCTCCTTTCCAAACCAAACCTTGTCTGGAACCTCACCATCCAGTGAAACACAAGGAGATAGATTAATCACATGGGCAGCTGTAAACAAAGCTTCACCCCAAAAGTGTCTCGGTAACTTAGCTTCAGAAAGCATGCACCTCATTCTCTCTAACAAAGTCCTGTTCATCCTCTCCGCCACACCATTCAACTGGGGAGTCTTCGCCGGTGTTCTCTGATGTCTAATACCCAATGACTTACAGTAGCCATCCAATGGTCCAATGTACTCACCACCATTGTCAGAACGTAGGCACTTTAGCTTTCGACCTATCTGTCGCTCAACCAAAGCATGGAACTCCTTGAACACATCAAGTACCTGGTCTTTGGTTTTCAAAGCATACACCCACAACTTTCTTGAACAATCATCAATAAAAGTTACGAAATAAAGTGCACCACTAAAAGATCTAACTTTCAAAGGACCACAAACATCAGAATGAACAAGGTCAAGCAAACCTGATTTCCTCGAAGGAGGGTGCTTCTTGAAAGAGACTCTGTTCTGCTTCCCTGCAAAACAATGCTCACACTTCTCCAGTTTCACATTCTGCAAATTAGGTAGTGCATTCTTCTTGACTAAACAACTCATCCCCTTCTCACTCATATGGCCAAGTCTTCTATGCCATAGCTTACATGGATCAACATCTGCTACATTCACACTATCAGTGGTGGAACATGTGGCTTGCGTCAAATAAAGACGTGTAAGCTTCTTCCCTCGAGCTATCAACAAACTTCCTTTCGTTAGTTTCCACTGACTATCGCGAAAGGTGCTCCAAAAGCCTTCATCATCAAGTTGACCAACGGAGATAAGATTAAACCGAATGTCTGGGACATGTCGAACATTCTTGAGCACTAGCTTTGCTCCAAGATTAGTCACCAAACAAATATCTCCAACGCCAACAATTTTGGACAGTCCATCATTACCCATCTTCAACACACCATAATCTCCTGGTGTATAAGAGGTAAAGAACTCCTTACTTGAAGACACATGAGTTGAGGCTCCACTGTCAACTACCCAACTTGACTCGGAGATAGCCAAGTTCACATAGCTCTCATCCAGAACAACTACAAGATCACCAGCAGTTGCAATAGCTGCTTGATCATCGCCGTCTGGTTCTTTCTGGTCATGCCTCCTCTCTTGCTTACCATTGCCACCTTTATTCTCCCTTTTCCACTTGTAGCAGAACTTCTGAATATGACCCATCTTGCCACAATGATGGCACTTCAGATTTTTATATCTTCCACGGGACTTGCTCCTACTCTTCTCCTTACTACCACTGGGACCTCTACTTTTACTCCTTCCCCTGTGCTCTGCAACATACACTTCCTCGGAAGAAGACGACACACCATGAGACTTCTTTCTCATCTCCTCATTCAGAATACCGGCCTTAGCAAAATCTAAGGTAACCTTACCCTCGGGTGCTGAATTACAAAGTGTCATCCTAAAAGTATCCCATGAATCCGGAAGAGTGCCTAGCAATAAAAGCCCCTGGATTTCATCATCAAACTTTATTCCCATGGCAAACAACTGTTGAATAATGCCATGAAAATCATTCAAGTGGTCAGGCATCGCCTTGCTTTCCTTGAACTTCAAACTCATAAGCTGCTTGATCATAAACAACTTGTTGTTTCCAGACTTGCTTGCATAAAGGGACTCAAGCTTCTCCCAAAGTATCTTGGCATTATCTTCGTCGTTGATGTGGTTGAGCACATTATCATCAACCCACTGACGAATAAAACCACACACCTGTTCATGCTTAAACCTCCACTGCTCCTCAGTCTTATCGGCTGGTTTCTCAGTGGAAAACACAGGTAAATGCCAATTCTTAACCAACAACAAGTCTTTCATCTTCCTCTTCCAAATATGATAGTTAGTACCATTCAAACTAACCATCCTAGTAGTATTCACACTAGCATCCATGGAGAAATCAACACAGAACCAAATCCACAATCAAGCTAACAAGTTCAAACCAAAACCACGGCTTAAACTACAGCTCTAACTGTGCGCTCTGATACCAGATTGATGGGGATGGAACAAGATTCCCCACCTAGAAGTTTGCTAAACAAAGATTAAGCACAACTACACAGCGGAAACAAGATTTCTCACAAGGCTAAAAGTTCAGCTTGAAACGCTCGGCTCGAGCATATAGGGCTGAAAGTTGAGAGGTTTTTCAGATGAAAACGCTCTGCTAGAGCATTTGGGGCTGAAATTTCAAGTTCTTCAGAAACACCCCCAAAACACACCAAACAACAAGTTTATCAAGGAAATTAACACACAAGACAAGACACACGATTTTTACGTGGAAAACCCCTTCGTCGTGAAGGATAAAAACCACGGGACGATTAGGAGTCCAACCCAATAACTTTCATTATGATCAAAGGGAGGTTACAACAAACCCTAATCCCAAGTCTCTAATGGCTATCCAAGCTAATAACCATAGACAATCATAAGAACATCAACAACAAGAGAGAAATCGAGAAAGTCACCAATAATCGCAGATCAAAGCCGAGATGCCACAACTCCCAATCCGGAGAACCACTCGACAAACCACCTGTCCAACACACGGCCTCAAACGTTCCCTGAAAGCTGAAGAAAACCCAGCAAAATCGGAACAAAGACGACCCTTCAAATGGACAAGAAATCACAGCTGCGAAAGACCTATTTTCTCCTTCTCCTCTTCTCTGTTTTTCCCAGATCTGATTTTGGAAAACCTTATCTTCATCCACGTTTTTGCCACATATATATAAGCCTTGAGTCAACTCTCAAAGTCTCCATAGGCTTCTTCAAAATGGGCCAAACTAAATTATGTTTCTCCACATAGGAAGGGACATAAAGCCCAACAGCAACAAATTGTTCTGCGAGAAGCAAAGCTGCAGCAAAAATCTCAGGTATCTTCTGGAGTTGAAAAAATTCAACAGAACACATGGGGCTTGTTATGTTAAGTCAGGACACGGTTTGGTGGGAAGAGCATATTCATCTACAAGGCCTTGCTATTGTAGAGATACGTCTCAGTTTCGCCTCTCTGATTTCCCTTTCACTCATTTGACTCGATCCTCGGGTCTTTCTGCTTGCTTTGTTATTCCCTTGAGGTTTGTTCATCACGGACTTGTCTCACTGTTCCTGGAAATATTTCTTCCACCTGACCGCAACAACCTCACTAATGGAAACTCAGCAGCTGTGTTAGAGTCACTGCTGTCCACATTGGCTTTGGGATTCTCAAAGGTCGACATCACGTTGGGATTGAAACAGCATGAGCATTTCTGCGCTCAAGTCTGTTTCACGGATGGTGATGGAATTGCTAACTTTGATGTAAACCGGATCATAAATACCGAAAATACTCGCTCTCTTGAGCCTAATCCAAATGATTCCAATGTGCATGGCACTACAGATTCCTCCATGGCACAATATTTACAAAATGCTCAAGACACAGCTGCAAAACTGATCAACTTGGATGTACTAGAGCCATACCCCAATGAGCAGGACACAATGGATATTTCCAGGGAAGTTATTGCCACAAGAACAGAAGATCAGATTGCTATGGATGATGATGAGCCATATCCTAATGTGCACGACAAAAATGATTCCTCAGCAGAACAGATCACCCGGAATGTGCTAAAGCCATATTTTGGCAACAATATTGATGCAGCTGCGAAGGATCTTGGAGGTAATTGTAAAGTCTAGTTTTCTAGCACTTTAGTTTTGTGGCATATTTCCAGCAAAAGTGATGTTTCAACGTCACTCAGAAATCCAGAATTGACCAGTTCATCTAAACCTATTGCAAGTCGGTTTGCAGCTGCTATGTTAAATTAGGAATAATGTTATTGTAATATTCTTGTAATATTTAGCAGCGTTGTACATGGTTTAATCTTGGTATAATTCCATTCTATAAGGAATTGTCGGAAAACCACTTGGTTAAGGTTTAGAAGTTTCCTTAGTCTAGAAATCTATTTTTGGTAGTAATAGGCTTGATTGAAGGTTCCAGCACATTCGGGACGTGTGCCTTGGAATATATAAGGAGACGCTGGACTGGAGGAAATGTACGGACATTAACGTAATTAATCTGCAGTCAGGTTTTTGCATCTCTCGGAGATATCTGCCTGAAGCTGTTCGTCGTGCTTTGTGAAGTTCTGTGATTTGTCATCAACACAATCACACGGATTAGAAACGCCGCCATAAATCTTCTAGCTTGAAGAGATTCGCGAGACAAAGGAGTCAACGAGGTTTGGCTTTCCGAATTGGCAACAAGGGCTACTTGTACTTTCACTATAGAAGTAAGATAGAATAGGTACTATAGATCATTGTACTTTGTACGCTATTATTCTTACTAGTGAAAGAGTTTCTGATCGGGCTACGGCCCCGCAGACGTAGGTGCTTTCAGCACTGAACTGCGTAACCAAGTTGCTGTGTTTTACATTTACGTTTCAACGTCAACTTGGTGTTTTGATTGGTAGAACTGCGTTATTTCAGTAATCATCCTGCACAAACTTGGTCTTTTACTCTCCCTGCGTATCGATGCAAGATTTTTTGGTTTATTGTTTTACATTTGCAGTTAGTCGATCTACTCTAAAACGCAGATGCAGAGAACTTGGCATCAAGCGGTGGCCGTGGCACAAGAGAAACCAAGTAAGACACACTCAATCAAATATAAGGCTCCAACTAAGCCAAACTCAGAACCCTGCAAGAGAGAAAGAGGCAGCTGATACAACAAATGGTGACAGAATTTGTCAACGCTACGACATGGTTTGCAAGGCTACATACTTGGATGACACTATAATGTTTCCTATGAAAAGTGATTCTGGGATTAAAGAGTTGTGCAAAGAACTGAATCAGAGATTTCGGTTACAAGCTGAGAAGTTATTAGAGAATATTTTGTGTATATCCTTTTCCCTTTTAGATTGTATAGATAGAATCTTTTTCCTTGGTGAATACTCTTTGTAACTCTAAATATTAAATCTCTCGTGGTGAATAATACACACACAATTTACCACAATCTTTTCCGTATTCTTACATGGTATCAAGAAAAAAGAAAAAATTTTCTTGAGATTTTCTTTTTCTTTAAAAAAAATTAAAAAAAATCAACTTCAGCTTCAACCTCCCTGTACGCCGGTCGGTTTGCCTTCTACGTACAGCAGCCGCCATTCCCGCAAACTTCATTATTCAGCCTTTTTTCTGCAAATCTTCAGTTCAACCTCCCTGAACTGCAAATTTTCCCTCTTCAGCAGCTTTTATTTTTCTGCAAATTTTCTCGTCACCATCATCAATCATGTCACTGTCCAATGTCCTCCCTGCCGCCGCCGGCCTAGAACTTCATGCCGCCCTTCGGGCTGAGGAGGAGCATCAGGACGAAGCACGTCACCTCGAGGAATCCCGTCTCGCCGAGCAGCTGCAAAGTCGTGCCCTTGTCTTCTTCCATTAATTTCAGCAATTTTTAGGCGCACTTACACTTCTGCCATCCTCTCCGCATCGTCTCCACCTTCCAGAAACAATGGATCATGTGATTCAGGAGGAGATCACTGAAGCTAAACCAGCCGGTGCTACTGCCATTGACGCCGCGGCAAACTGCTACCTGCCGCAGGGAACTCCGTTAGTTGCTTCGGCTACCACTGCTCCACTCGCGTTGCCGCCACCGCCTGGCTTTGCTGCCGCCATTGGCCATCCTCCACTTGATCGGTCCTCTATTGGTCACCTTCTTTTCGATGATCAATGGGGTGTCGTTCAACGCTTGTTGAGTAATTTGCACAATTCTTCTGGCAATATGCCAGGAAAGCTTCATCTACCTTGGATCCTTGATTCCGGCGCCTCTTATCATATGACTGGAGCCAAGGATGCCCTCACAAACCTTACTCCTATGCATTCTTCGGTTAATGTGTATCTACCTGATGGATAAATTTATTCCGCTTTTTACTCTGGCTCCTTGCGTTTTGGAGATATTGTGCTTCATAATGTTTTACATATTCCTGAATTGCGTTGAAACTTGTTATCTTGCTCTAGATTGCTTGCCTCGCTAAATTGTCTAGCTTTGCTTACTGAAAACTATTGCATTTTACAGAAAATCAGCACGAGGACAGTGATTGGCGTGGGTGAACAGTATGGTGGGGTTTATTGGCTTCAGACACTGAATGAGGATTTTCATCCTACCAGAGTCGTCTCTGCCGTTCAGTCTTCTTCATCTGCATTATGGCATCAACGTTTTGGTCATCCGTCCTCTACGGTGTTGTCTTCCATTCCTTCTTTGCAATTTCGTAATAATACTTCTGTTCCCTGCTCCATTTGTCATCGAGCGAAGCAGGCTAGGCATCATTTCCCTGTAAGCTCGTCTCAAGCATTTGATTTTTTTGATTTAGTTCATTGTGATGTTTGGGGCCCTTACAAAACCTCCTCATCAAATGGATCTTATTATTTTTTAACTATTGTCGATGATTACTCTAGACATGTCTGGGTTCAGTTATTAGTTCATAAGTCAGATGTAGCTTCTAAATTCAAGCAATTTTGTGCTTTAGTTAGAACTCAGTTTAATCGACGAATTCGCCGGGTTCGGACTGACAATGGAACAGAGTTCTTACCTCTCCAGAACTACTTTGCCGACGAAGGCATACTTCTCGACACCACTATTGTCTACACTCCTCAACAAAACGGCCGTGTTGAAAGGAAGCACATACATTTACTCAACGTCGCTCGTGCTTTGATGTTTCAGGCCAACTTACCTATTCGCTTTTGGGGAGAGTGCATTCATACGGCAGCTTACCTCATCAACAGAACTCCTTCACCTTTGCTTCAGAATCGTTCTCCTTTTGAACTACTTCATGGAACTCCACCTACCTACTCGGATCTTCGTGTATTTGGCTGCCTTTGCTTCGCCTCTGTGCTTCCTCGCCCTCGCGACAAGTTCGCCTCACGGAGTCGCTGTTGTGTCTTCTTGGGCTATACTCTTGGAAAGAAGGGGTTTCATCTCTATGACTTAGAAACTGAATCCTTCTTCGACAGCCGTGATGTGGTCTTCTACGAGCATATCTTTCCTTTTGCTAAGGATTCCTCTAATACTGTTCCAGCCTCTCCACTTCCAGCTTTGTCGCCGACCCTTTACGATGATTTCGACCTTCTACCACTGCCAACGGCGCCTCTGATCAGTCCACTAGGTCCGGATTCGGCCGGACCTGCTGTTCAGAAGCGCCAGACGGGTCAGCAAGCTCGGCCAACTCCGGTTCAACCACTTCAGGTTCAGCCAACTCTGGTTCAACCAGCTTCGGTTCAGCCAACTCCGGTTCAACCAGCTTCGGTTCAGCCAACTCCGATTTAGCCAGCTTCGGTTCAGCCAGCTCCGGTTCAGCCGCCTCCTGTTCAACCATCTACGGCTCAACCAACTCCGGTTCAGCCACCTCCAGCTCAGCCGTCTCGCTCACCGGTTCAGCAACATCCGACCTCTACTCCAGCTCCACTACCGGTCATGCCTTCTTCAGCTCCTCTGCCAGGTCGCCAACCTAGCACTCGGGTCAAAACTTCACATGCTTGGACCAAAGACTACGTTCTCGCTGCTTATAAACCCCCCCTCATGCTACTTCATCTGCAATGCCTTCTCTGTCTTCAGGTATTCAATACCCTATTTCTGATTTTGTAAATTATGATAACTTTTCTGCTTCACATTCTAGATTTTTGTATGCGGTAACTTCTAGTGCAGATCCTACGACCTACCTGGAGGCTTCTAAACACCCTCATTGGCGGACTGCAATGTCTGAGGAAATTGGTGCTCTCGAGTGAAATGACACCTGGACCATGTCACCTCTTCCTCCAGGCAAGAAGGTTATTGGCAGTAAATGGGTTTTTCGCACCAAGTTCAAGTCTGATGGATCCATTGAGCGTCATAAGGCGCGCTTGGTTGTTCTCGGTAACCGTCAGATTGAGGGTACTGACTTCACGGAAACCTTTGCTCCAGTTGCCAAGATGGACTATGTTCGTCTGTTTCTTACTGTTGCTGTCATTCGTGGTTGGGAGCTTCATCAGATGGATGTTCACAGTGCTTTTCTTCACGGTGATCTTCATGAGGAAGTCTACATGCGTCCTCCGCCTGGTTATGGTTCATCTCCTGGACTGGTTTGTAAACTTCAGAAGTCCCTTTATGGTTTACGCCAGGCTCCTTGCAACTGGTTTGCAAAACTATCTACTGCCTTGTTGACCTTTGGTTTCGTACAAAGCAAGGCCAAATACTCCTTTTTCTCATTTCTTCGGGGTTCAACTTCCATGCATGTATTGCTTTATGTTGATGATCTGGTCATTTCCTCCAGCTCTCCTACTCTCCTTGCCAGCCTTAAGGAATATTTGGGCTCATGTTTTCACATGAAGGATCTTGGTCCCTTGAAGTATTTTCTTGGAATCGAGGTGGCTCGTGGCCCAGTTGGGATGTTTTTGTGTCAACGGAAATATGCCCTAGATATTTTATCTGATGCTGGAATTTCAGCCAGTAAACCGATTGACTTTCCGATGGAGCCTCAACATGACCTTGCCCGTGTGAAAGGGCCCCTGTTTGACGACCCTGCCCGTTATCGTCGCCTCATTGGACGATTGATTTACCTTACTATTACTCGACCTGATTTGAGCTATTCGGTTCATACACTTGCTCAGTTTATGCAGTCGTCATGCCTTCCTCATTGGCAAGCTGCCTTACGTGTGTTACACTACTTGAAGAGTCATCCTGGCCAAGGCTTGTTCCTGTCTGCACGCAGTTCCCTTCAGTTGACAGCTTACTGTGACTCAGACTAGGCTACTTGTCCTATTACTCGTCGTTCTCTAACGGGTTACTTCCTCATGCTCGGAAATTCGCCTGTGTCTTGGAAGACGAAGAAGCAAGCTACTGTCTCTCGTTCGTCTGCTAAGGCTGAATACCGTGCTATGGCTTACACTTGCTGTCAACTCTTGTGGGTGAAAGCTTTTCTTCGCTCTTTGGGGGTTCTTCATACTGCTCCTATGCGACTATTTTGTGACAGTCAGGCTGCTCTTCACATTGCGGCCAATCCTGTGTTTCATGAACGAACAAAGCACATTGAGGTGGACTGTCATTTTGTTCGTGATCTTGTTCAGTCTGGTGCTGTTGTTACTTCTCACGTTTCCACTAAGGACCAACCAGCTGATCTTTTCACTAAAGCCCTTGGTCGTGCTCAGTTTCAAGTTTTGCTTGGCAAGTTGGGCATTCGTGATCTTCATGCTCCAACTTAAGGAGGAGTATTAGAGAATATTTTGTGTATATCCTTTTCCCTTTTAGATTGTATAGATAGAATCTTTTTCCTTGGTGAATACTCTTTGTAACTCTATATATTAAATCTCTCGTGGTGAATAATACACACACAATTTACCACAATCTTTTCCGTATTCTTACAGAAGTTCAAGATCAAGTACAACTACGGGGGGGATGAATGGATATTGATCGTCTGCTATTAAATTATATGGATCTCATCCTAAAACCAATGGGCAATAGGCGGTATTATCTTCGACCTTATATATTAGTTATTAGGCTCGTACGATACCGATGTGGGATATCTTAACACGCACCCAGGTCCCCTCACGTGCAAACGTGAAATTAGTCCACAACCCAACATCGGGTCATATTAAGGCCAAAGTAATGGGACACTCCACCGGCTTAAAGGGAGGATAATACTCCACCGGTTAAATCAAGGGAGATACCACTAGGGATGGTACGGGGCGGGTTTGGGGTGGGTACTAGCTATCCCATCCCCATCCTCATCTAATATTTTAAAACCCATCCCCGCCCCATGACCCATGATGGGTACAAAATTAAAAACCATCCCTGCCCCATCGGATTTTATTATAAAACCATCCCCGCTCCATGACCCGCCCCACCCCATGCCCCATGACCCATGACCTATCTTCACTCACCTCTTATATCAGTTTAAAATACATTTGTTTATATAACTTTTACTCAAACGCAATAATAATTATATTGAGAAATATAAAATCTTTAAAAAGACAAAAATTTCAAACCCAAACAAAAAAATGTAATTGAAATCTCACTCAAATTTGAAGCAAACAAGAAGTTTGTAATTATAAAACGATTGCCAAAGAATAGTCCAAATACATTATTATTGTTAGTTTTCTTCTCATTTTAACTATTAGGGGTTGATTATTAAATTACAGTAAGAAATTAATTAATATTTTTTATTAATTAATATATATAATAATATTATTAATATAATTATATTGGGACGGGCCGGGTATGGGACGAGTATAACGGGGATGGGGCGGGTAATGTATAAAATCCATCCCCCCACGACCCATGACGGGTTGTGATTTCATCCCCATCCCCGCCCCATTACCCATCAACTTTTCCCCATTCCCGCCCCAAACCGGTGCAAATGGGGCGGGTCACCACCAAAACCCGCCCCAGTGCCATCCCTAAATACCACCGGCTCAAAGAGGATCCACACATCGGCTCAGTTAACCCATTAGGGCCCAGGTGAACCCGTTCTGATACCATGATAAAATATAAAATATATACAAGGAATAATATTGTATATAAAAGGTTTTTTAATCCATGAAGATGATTACAGTATTTATAGGGACAGACCGGAGATTCTAACCTTCCGTCTTCCGATGTGGGACAGATACAATATAGTACAAAGTACAATAGGAAAAAGATATTCTAGTCTATATTTCTAATATAACAATATGAATAAATCTATTTACCATATTCCTCAATATCTGTGATCAAGACATACACTACTTAGGCATGGAGATGATCAAATTTACTGGGAAAAACACCATGAATCTGTCAATTCTCCCACTGCCCATCTCCTGATGATATTGATGTAACCACATTTTCTTGGAGTAATTCTATTCATGGATTTGAAATTGATGAAACAAGATCAAATGCATTTATAATGTAAAACTTCGAATCAACGGCACAATACAGTGAAACCTCTATAATTAATACTCGATAAATTAATAATCTCGGAAACATTAATAATTTGTCCGGTCCCAACTCGGGACCAGTATTAAATTGGACCTCACTCGATAAAATAATAAGATAATAATTTTTTTGAAACCCCAGTGTATATATATTGGTCCCAACAAAACTATAAATTAATAATTACTATAAATAAATTCCATATATGCTTCAAAATTCTATAGTAACTTATTTTTTGTTGAACTTCAAATCTATATTGAGTTCATTTTTAAATTTCCTCATTGCATTTAAGAGTTCGGGCACTGTCTTCTCGTATTGCAACAAAAAGTTATGAAGAGTTGTTGATACTTGCAATGCTTCTTTCCGAGTGATTGGTTCCAACGCTATTGAATCATCTTCAACTTCATCATCAACTTGATTTTTAATGGTATCCGCCACAATTTCTTCAATGCTTTGAACCTCGTAACATTCATTATAGTTATTGATTGGTCATGGTTGATTTTTGAACACCTTTTAGGTTAGGAGGAGCCATTGTTGATGTGATTTTAAAACAAATTTAATGTACATTTATAGTTATTCCCTAATCCTGTTCCGTATTGGTTACGTTAATCTTATTGTATTAGGATTTTATTTGTTTCCCTTATCCTGGTTAGAAAGTTATTTCCTAATTTAAAAGTCACCCGTCAAACCTCTTTAAATTAATAAATTATTAATCTATCGATATAATAATATTTCACTAAATTAATAAAATATCATGGTCCCAACATTATTAATTTATAGAGGTTTCACTGTATTGAGTTATTGACAGGAACGGCTCAAACTTCATTAATCCAGAAGTCAGAACCCAATTACATAAATCCGAATTAGAATTCAATTATAGCTCAGTAAGAACAGTATTACTGCACTTCTTCTCGGCACCGCCATTCTACCAATTCCGACAACCAAAACTAAATAATTCCAACACCCGTGGCTGCTTGGCCTTTTTTTTTGGTTAGTAGATTAATACAAAAAGTTTGAACAGCTCATAATACAAAATAAAATAAAAGTGTGAGGGATTGTGTGTGTTGACTGTTGAACTTTCTTGAACCATTTTGGTTTTTTATTGTGAACTTGTTTGACGACTGAGGGGGGTAGAAAATGGACCACCAAGAGCTTCTTTATTGACTTGACTTTATTGTTCTATCCCCTGCAGAGTTTTGTTTTTGTTTTTTTTTTATTTTTATTTTCTGGTAGTAATGACTTTGCAAAGTTGTTGTCATGTGTGGTTGGATGCGGTGGGAAACTTTGCCTATAAAAGGCATAAAATGCTCAGAACTTTCCCAATTAGAGTGTCTGCTTTAGAAAATCAGAGATCGGCATCAGAATCATCTGAAGTCCGATTTCGAGGTTTCCTTGATGGCTGAGAGCGCCGACAGACTACAGGTCGACCCACAAGAAAGGTTGGAGAACAAAACAATACTAAGTTCAGATGATTTCCTGATTCATATGTTTGGAGCTTGGAAAAGCAAAGCCGTGAAACGTAGATATTACTGGAACTTCACAAGCTTCTGGGACCAGCCAGTAAAATCACGTAAGCGATTACTTTAGCTGGTTAATTACATCATGTCGTTAGTTATTAGATGACATGATTATGAACTATATTTGAATCTTCCTTTACACTCTCTATTTTACTCGGCTTGAATTAACATGTTACATCCAATTAGAATATTGATTTAGACTGGTTGTTTTGTTTTCGGCCTCTCCAGGCGCACCACTGATAGAGTCAATTTGGGACGACGTGTTCAAAAGTGTGTGGGCATCAGTAGTATTATTATTTACACAAGTTAATTGCTCTTTTCTAGTACAATTTTGGGCGCCCATAAAAACCGGAAGTGGGGGGACAAGGCTGAGGGTATCACAGCAGCCATTTTGTGCTGGAGACCTTTATAATGGACTATGCAAGTACAGGCGCCACTGCACTGAGAATGAAGATGAGTACGGTGAATTGGGCCCCCCAAGAAGGGCTTTCAGACAGCAATTCCCTGAATATTGTCCTCACATTGTGTGTTACTCTAAAGAGGAGTTTCCGGCCAGAGATTATGCGTTAAGCTGCGGCATTGTTAGTAATTATGCTGTGCCTCTTTTTAATTACGATGAGGATGAGGATGACCACTGTGTTGGAGTTCTTGAATTCGTTTCATTTGGAAACTTTGATTTGCTGACAGCCTTCTATGCGCTAACAAAGGTGCTTAAATCTATGCTTAATCTCATAATCATATGTTTTCTTGTCTTTTTCATTTGCCATGGGGTTCATGTTCTCCTCTCCTTTTGTGTAGAGGTCAGGCTTTAGATTGTCAAGTGCTCATTTGCAAAGATGCAGCTCGGTAAGTGTTGCATATTGTGTTCAGTTATGATTTAACAGCTTTTTTTCATCACAGCTTGGTAGGTGTTTCTGCCCTTTGCATACTGTGGGCTGTTGCTACAATTGATTTTGAGTTGGTAGTACATGTTTTATTGTGTTCAGTTCTGATTTAACGACATTTTCATTACAGTTTCGTAACACGCATCTAACACGATCTAGCATTGCAAGTGTGCTGAAACCTGTGAGGGAAGCCAACCAGCTACCTCTCATTCAAGTCTGGGGAGCCTGCGTGTGTGATCATGATGACGTCAAATTGTTCTGTGCAGAGCGAAGCTGCAGCAAAGATCTCACGTATCTTCAAGGGTTCAAATATTTTAACTATACACGCGGGGCTTGTTATGTTAAGGCAGGAGAAAGTTTGGTGGGAAGAGCATATTCAAAAGATAGGCCTTGCTTTTCTAGAGATACGTCTCAGTTTCACCTCTCTGATTACCCTTTTGCTCATTTGACTCGATCCTCGGGTCTTGCTGCTTGCTTTGTTATTCCCTTGGATTTGGTTATCCCCACACTCTGTAAATTGTTCCTGGAAATATTTCTTCCACCTGAGCATAACCACAATATTGGAAACCCAGCAACTTTGTTAGAGCCAATACTGTCCACATTAGCTATGGGATTCTCAAAGGCTGGTATTGCAGTGGGATTGAAGCAATACGAGCGTTTCTGCGCTGAAGTCAGTTACTCGGGTAGTGAAGAAATTGTTTACTTTGATGTGAAGAGAGTCATAAATACCGAAAATACTTGTTCTACTGAGCCTAGTCCAAATGATTCCAATGCACGTGTTACTACACATTCCTCCATGGAGATTTCAGGGGCACAGTATTTGCAAAATGCACAAGATACATCTGCAAAACTGATCAACTTGGATGTACTGGAATCATGCCCCATTGTGCAGGACGCAATGGATATTTCCGGGGAAGTTGTTGCAACAATAACAGAAGATCAAGTTACTCTGGAGGAGCAACATCCCAATGAGTGTGACACAAATGATTCCTCGGAAGAAGTTATCGCAACAGTAACTGAAGATCAGATTACTCGAGGTGTGCCACATCCCAATGAGCATGACACAACTGATTCTGCTGGAGGAGTTATTGCAGCAATGGAAGGAGATCAGATCACTCCAGATGTGCCATATCCCACTGCGCACGACACAATTAATTCTCCTGGAGAAGATATTGCAGCAATGGTAGAAGATCAGATCACTCTGGATGTACTAAAGCCATTTTTCGGCAACAATATGAATGCTGCTGCAGTGGTTCTTGGAGGTAATCTTCTGCAAAATCAAACTCCCTCTACTTTATGAGATACACGTACTGATCTGCACAGACATTAACGTTTGATTTGTTGTTCACATTTGCAGTTAGTCGATCTACTCTAAAACGCAGATGCCGGGTACTTGGCATCAAGCGGTGGCCATGGCATAAGAGAAACATAGTAAAACACATTCAATCAAATCCAAGGCTCCAACTATCCATAAATCAGAACAATGCAACAGAGAAAAATGCACAACATTCCCAATTACAAACAAAAAACAGTGCAGCAGACAGAGAGGCTGCTGATGATTCTGTGCCCTCAAGTACAAATGGTGACAGACTTTATGGCAAGGCTACATATGGAGGCGACACTGTAATGTTTCCTCTAATAAGTAATTCTGGGATTAAGGAATTGCACAGAGAACTGAATCAGAGGTTTCATTTACAAGCTGAGCAGTTCAAGATCAAGTACAAGTATGAGGATGAATGGATCTCGATCCTTTGCGATCAAGACCTACACTTAGGCCTAGAGATGATCAAATCTACTGGGGAAAAGACCATCAATCTATCAATTTCCCCACTGTCCACCTCTTGATCCTGATCCTGATCCTGATCCTGATCCTGATCCTGATGTATGTTATTTGTTGTGTCAATAGTTATAATTTTATTTGAAAGAACGATGGAATACAAATGTTATTCAATGCATGAAAATTTAAAAAAACTGAGGTTTTTGTACTTAAACACGGGGATTAGCACATCAGTTTGGTAATGCAGATCCTCGGTCAAGGCTGTTCTTGATCTCGAGTGTGTGTTTGCCAAATGCACGCTCGATCTTCTTATTGAAGTGCTCATTACGGTCATTGATGGAGTCGATATCCCTGCCTTCATGATACTTTCTTCTCCTGCTAAATGAGCTGCGTTTTTCATCCCTATCCTTGAGCTCCTTCACCATTTTGTCAATCCTGTCCTCTGAAATCTTGGGAGCTTTTCCATAAAACTCCGGATCAGCTTCCTTCATCTTGTTGTGTTCATCATGATCAATTTGAACGTTTGATGTTCTCTTCTTGTATGCATTGGAAATGCCCCTAGATTCTTGTGGAGGTTCTATTCCTTTCTTTTCTTTCACCATTTCAGTGTGATTTGCCATTCTTGCTTCATTCATTTTTAGCTGGACCTCGAACAATTTTTTGTTCCTCCTCGCGAGTTTAGCAGCGTTTTCAGTTTGAGTACTTATCTTCTATGTTGTCGATATATAGACCCAATTCTGCTTTCTAGGAATAATAATAAATTGTTGGTGTTTATTATTATTTTCGGAGGCACTGGTGGTCTATATATTAAGAGTTAAGAGTTAAGACCATGTATTAGGGTAAATGCTAGTTTAGACTTTTCCGGTTGTATTTTTATTCACTATTGGATTGGGTATTGTATTACACATTATATATAGAGAGTCAGTGCTACCACATTGATACACTTTTATCATTATATGTACACCATGTAAACAGTGGCGGAACCAGGATTAGATTTGAGGTAGGGCACATTAACATTAACAAGGGTTGAGAATGAGTCGGCGACGACGGTCGATTGATTTGCATGACAGCGACCGACGGCAAATTTTCTAAGCGTAAGGTGAGAGGCGGAGATTTTTCTGGGTTGAGGCGCTGTCTCTGTCTGAGATCTCCTTAATAATAATAATAATTCTAATTTAAATAAATACTAATATCTACATATTTATGAAATTTTCAAGAATACATATGCCATATTAATAATTCTAATTTTAAAAAATACATGAATAATATTTAAGTGTAGGGAGATGTTACTCATATAAAATACAGAAGAATATTGCTTTAAAAAAAAATACTAAAATTTCAGATTTTATATGGGGCACGTGCCCCATAGTGCCCGTACGTGGTTCCGCCCCTGCATGGAAAACCAAAGCTAAAATGGAAAACCAAACCAAACCAAATCCAAGCCAAAATTGGTTTTGGATTTATGTCTCGTTTGGCTATCAGCGTTTAGCTGTTAGTTATTAACGAATTTTATTAGCTGTTAGCTGTTTTGACTAGCGGTTTGACTAACGTTTTGTATATGAGTGTTTGACAAATAACAATTAGCTAATAGTTGTTTCATTATGTTAAATGACTTAAATAGATATTACTACAATTTATTATTAATGATTTTTTAGTGTGTAACTTGTTCATCGAAAATTATTATCACTTATATGTTTATTTATTTTTATGATCTTTACCGTTTGATTCATTATTCTTTATTAATATATTTACAATTGTTTTAAAATTTATTTTTAGAATTAAAATACTTAAATTTTTTTAGTTTAGTATAAATTTAGAATGGGGTGGTCTCTGGAGCGACCGTCTACATATGTAGACCAAGGACTAAGTTAAAAATAGGGTAATATATCAAAAACAAGGAAGGACCAATTTGCAATTTTTCAAAAATTTTAAAAAAATCACGCGCTACAGTAATTTCGCGCGTGTACAGTGTTTGCTACAGTACCGCTACAGTACTTTTGCTACAGTACATGAGAGATTTAACTCAAAACCTGAAGTTTGCTACATGAGAGATTTAACTCACAACCTGAAGTTTGCTACAGTAACATGAGGATTTAACCCAAAACCTGAAGTTTGCTACATGAGGGGTTTAATCCAAAACCTGAAATTTGCTACAGTAACATGAGGGATTTAACCCACAACCTGAAGTTTGTTACAATAACATGAGGATTTAACCCAAAACCTGAAGTTGTTACAGTAACATGAGGGATTTAATCCAAAACCTGAAGTTTGCTACATGAGGGGTTTAACTCAAAACCTGGAGTTTGATACAGTAACATGAGGGATTTAACCCAAAACCTGAAGTTTGCTACATGAGTGATTTAACCCAAAAGATGAAGTTTACTACAGTAACATGAGGAATTTAACCCAAAACCTCAAGTTTATTATAGTCACATGAGAGATTTAACCTAAAACTTGAACTTGTAATTTAGAAGATGATCATTATAACATAAAAACATGGGGAATTTAAACCAAAACCTAGAAGATTTTTATTATTACCCAAAAGGTGATCATTATAACATAAAACATGTGGAATTTAAATCAAAATGTGTCACTTAAAACATTGAGGTTATAACTTAAAACATGAGGAGTTTAAAGCAAAACCTGAGAGATAGTTAATCATATAAAAATTGGTAGAGTATCAATCATTTAAAAACCTAAAAGATGTAATTGGTAGAGTATCAATCATTTAAAACAAAATCTGATTTTTTTTTGCAAAAAAAAAAAAAAAAAAAAACAGCACTGTAGCAGTACTATTCACATACTGTTCACGCGCGAAATTACTGTAGCGCGTGAAATTTCTAAATTTTTAAAAATTGCAAATTAGTCCCTCCTTGTTTTTGAAATATTAGACTATTTACAATTTAACCCGGTCTACATATGTAGACGGTCGCTTCCAAGACTTTGCCATTTAGAATATGTGTAATACTTTAAAAATAAATTAAAAATAATGTTAAAAATTTTATTAGTACGTACTCAAATATGCGAACGTACTTAAATTTACTAGTAAGTATAAATTATTATTTTTAAGGAATTAAATTAATTAAGAAAAGGAATTTTGTGAGGGATAAGGATAAAAAAGATATGATTAACTTTTTGCAAACGCCGCTCTTTCTAGCGTTTCATAAATCAGAGGTTTCCCAAAAAAAAAAACTAATTAAAAAACTCTCCTCAACAACTATCCATATTTAGCAAAAAAAAAAATTAAACGCTCTTCAAAACTCTTGTCACCAAACAGAGCCTTAAAATGTTTACACTGGTTTTATGTTTTACCTAACAAACCTGATTAAAACTTAAAAGGGGGACCCTGTACATGCATTGAACTGTATTGAACCATGGAATGGATTGTGTTGAACCATTTTGGTTTATGTTTTGAACTTGTTTGACCACTGGGGTGATGCGTGGAAAATGAGCCACCAAGAGCTTCTTGCGTTAATGACTTGACTTTGGGCGTTTTCTCTTTTCTTTTTCCTTAATGATTTTGCAAAGTTGTGAAAACTTTCCCTATAAAAAGGTACGCAGGATGAATCATCTAAACATCTGATTAATCAGAGATCGGCATCTGAAACATCTGGTGCCCAGCCGATTTCGAGGTTTCCTTGATGACTGAGAGCGCCGACAGACTACAGGTGGACTCACAAGAAATGTTGAAGAACGAAGCAATACTAAGTTCAGATGATTTTCTGATTCATATGTTTGGAGCTGGGAAAAGCAAGGGTGTGAGATCTGAACATGATATTACTGGTAACTACTCAAGTTTCTGGGACCAGCAAGTAATTTCAGGTAAGCCATTTTAGAAGTTATTAGATAAAAGTGTTTATGCACCTATAAGTTTTGAAAAGTGATCTACCACTTTTGAACCGACTTTGTTTTTGTAAAATTTACCCCTAGAAAAACAGGTATCTAGATGTGTATGTTCAAGTGTTTTTAAGTATAATATTAGGGTGTTGAAATAGCTTAATGTTTTGCTTATGGGTGTTGCTATTTATACTCTCACCCGGTGGAGTAATAATAAACCCAAGGGACTTTGTTGTCCCCAATAAACTCACGAATGTTGTAAAAGGCAAAAATGTCCCCAATTTTCAGTTTATGAAAAACTACTAGGCTACATTCAGGGATATTATTGTCATTTAACAACATTCTTGGATTACATGAGCAAAATCTTGGGCCTCAAATCACCATTTAGTAAACTTCTCTATGCAGGTTTACATTTAATCATAATGCCTCATTTTTTGCCTTAACAATATTAGGGGTATTATGGTAAAAATACGGACTTGCAAGAGAAAAATTTACTTGCTACAATCAAATTAATGTCAATCAAATTCAATGGTACAGGAGCTTAAAAATATAAAATAATTTAGTTCAGTTTCGTATAGGTAAAGGAGTTCCACCGGAAGGACTGACGGAGGCAGTGTGGTACGAAACACGCGGGGGGGAGTGGGGGCAATCTGCATTTGCAAGAGTTGACAAAGGTTGCTCTGTTCTACTACAGTTTTGGGCGGCCATATATACCATAAGTGGGCAGAGAAAGCTGAGGGCATCACAGCAACCTTTTGGTGTTGGAGGCCTTTACTACGGAATTTGCATGTACAGGCGCCACTGCACTGAGAATGAAGATGATTACGCTAAATTTGGTCCCCCGGGAAGGGTTTTCCGGCAGCAATGCTCGGAATACTGCCCGGACATTGCATGTTACTCTACACAGGAGTTTCCCACCAGAGACTATGCCATAAGTTGCGGCATTGTTAGCAATTGGGCTGTGCCTCTTTTCTATTACAGTCAAGACACTAAACGCCAGCACTGTGTTGGAGTTGTTGAATGCGTTTCTTTAGGAGACTTTAAGTTGCTGACAGCCATCCCTAGACCTTTTGTATGTAAAATCCTCACATAATCAATCATAGTACATTCTCATCTTCTTCCTTCACTTACTTGTTTCTTTTGTGCAGAGTTCAGCCTTTGCGTTCTCAAGTGATCATCCTCATACATGCATCTGGGTAAGCATTTTGCATATTGTGAGTGTTGACAACAATTGATTTCGAGTTAAAAGCCAATATTTGCATTACAGGAGCGTAACCTGCGTTTAACACAATTTGGCATTGGAAGTGTGCTGAAATTTGTGAGGGAAGCCAACCAGCTACCTCTCATTCAAGTCTGGGGACTCTGCTTGTGTGATCATGATTGTTATAGATTGTTTTGCGAAAAGCGCAGCTGCAGCAAACATCTCAGGTATCTTCAAGAGTTCAAAAAAACCAACACAATACATAGGGCTGGTTATGTGAAGGAGGGAGAAAGTTTGGTGGGAAGAGCATATTTTGAAAACAAGGCTTGCTTTTCCAGAGATGCGTCTCAGCTTCGCCTCTCTAACTACCCTTTCGCTCATTTGATTCGATCCTCGGGTCTGGCTGCTTGCTTTGTTATTCCCTTGGGTTTTGTTCACCGCGGACTTTATTCTTTCTTCCTGGAGATATTTCTTCCACCTGACCACAGCCACACCCGTGAAAATTCAGCAGCTGTATTAGAGTCGCTACTGTCCACATTGGTTTCGGGGTTTTCAAAAGCCGACATTGCAGTGAAATTGAAGCAACATGAGCGTTTCAGCGCTGAAGTCAGTTGCTCTGATAGTGAAGAAATTGTTTACTTTGATGTGAAGACAATCATAAACACCGAAAATACTTGCTCTATTGAGCCCAGTCCAAACGATTCCAGTGCGCATGACACTACTGATTCCACCATGGAGGTTACAGAGGAACAACATTTGCAAAACGCACAAGATACAGTTGCAGAAGTGATCCACTTGGATGTACTAGAATCACATCCCAATGTGCAGGACAGAATGGATACTTCTGAACAAGATATTGCAATAATAACAGATCTGATGACTCCGGATGAGCCGCATCCTGATCTGCAGGACACAATGGATGCTTTCAAAGAAGTTATTGCAACACCAGCAGAAGATCAGATTACTCTGGATGCGCCACGTCCCAGTGCGCACGACACAGTTGATTATTCTGGAGAAGTAATTGCAGCAATAGGAGGAGATATGCTATATCCCAATGCGCATGACACAAATAATTCTGGAGAGGTTGTTGCAGCAATGGTAGAAGATCAGATCACTCTGGATGTACTAAAGCCATATTTTGGCAACAATATTAATGCTGCTGCTGTGGATCTTGGAGGTGATCTTCTGGAACAACCTACTCCCTCCACTTTATCAGATACAAGTATTGATCTTTGAATTCCTTATCAAGACACTAACATTTCATCTGTTGTTCACAATTGCAGTTAGTCGATCTACTCTAAAACGCAGATGCAGGGTACTTGGTATCAAGCGGTGGCCATGGCACAAGAGGAACAAAGTAGCACACATTCAACCATGCCCAGGGCTCCCACCCTCCCAAATTCGTAGCAATGGAACAGAGAAAGCGGTAGACAGACAGACTGCTGCTGATTCTGTACCCTCAGGCTCAAATAGCTACGACATGATTGGCAAGGCTGCATATGGAGACGACACTGTAATGTTTCCGCTAAAAACTAGCTGTGGGATGAAGGAGTTGCACAAGGAATTGGATCAAAGATTTCAACTACAAGCTGAGAATTTCAAGATAAAGTACAAGTACGAGGATGAATGGATCTTGATCACCTGCAATCAAGACCTACACTTGGGCATGGAGATGATCAAATCTACTGGGAAAAACACCATCAATCTGTCAATTCTCCCACTGCCCACCTCCTGATGTAACCACATGTCTATTGATAGATTTCAAAGTGATGAAACAAGATCAAATGCAATTATAATGTAAGACTTCAAATTCACAACACAAAATAGACAGGAAAGGCTCAAACTTCATTAATCATAAATCCGATACAGTTTTACAACATTCCCAATTAGATGTCAACACAAACTATTTCAAATCATAGCTCAGTAAGAACAGTCTATTACTTCACTTCTTCTTGGCGCCGCCATTGCCAGCTCCCGAGTTAAGGCTGTTGCCTCCAGATTGTGCTGCCTTCCTTGCAGCCTTTTCCTGAAGAGCCTTTGCATCCCTACCAATTCCGACAAATCAAAGTTAATGATTCCCATTCCAAAACATGAAACCAAACTAACTAAATCAAACAGGAAAGCTGTAGAACGGTTATACCTTTCACGCCTTTGTTCGGGAGTCAAACCATCGCCACGTGGCTGCTTGGCCTTCTGGTTAGCCCTGGCCTGAGCCCTTTCGCGGTCTCGGTCCCTCTGGCTACCCCGTGAGCTTCACAGTTAAGGATTCCAAAATCCAAAAACTCACCAGAAAACTGATTCGCAAATCATAAGAGCAACAAACAAACGATTAACCAGTTCTTTAAGATTATGCTAATGCCCAAGCCGCAATATCAAGAACAATACATCGAATTAGTGGGATTTAAAGAGAAACCCTAAGATGTAAATTGACAAACATACGTAGGGAGGATATGACTCATTCTCGTTCGAATCCGGCGAAAAAAATCACCCAAATTGTTGAACCTGGGGATCAAATTGATCACAAATTAGATACGAATATCACTAAAGGAATGGAAAACAGATCAGGGGAAAAAAGATCGAGGAATGAATGATACCTGTGAGAACGGAAGAGAAAAGACGACGACGGAAACGCGTTTTTTTTTTTTTTTTGTTCTCTTGAAGGTACGAGTAAAATTGTAATCTCCCAAGCGGTTTATAACCGTGCTGGTGGAAGCATCCAGAAGGCGCATATTTTGCTTCTTTTCCCTTTTGAGACGAGGATGTGATGGGAATTACCGAATTGGGACTGTGCGTTATGACTGAATTGTCCTTCCTCTATCCTTGTAGCCCATTTCCCTGGCACTGAGGTTCATGATCATGCTGCCACTTTTGTGGATATTATGGCCCGAGACAATTTGCTGAAATGATAGGTTTTTCGGTTCGGTCTAAATACATTTTCTGATTCTTCAAAATAACAGTTAAAATACACTGTGTGTTATAATAAAAATGCAGTGCGTGAAATAGAAATACTTTTTTTTTCCCAACGAAGTCGTAATGTTTAATGTTACAGCTCCGTTTTTCAATTTTGACTCCAGTTATCTAGATCGTTGATTTATTTACCTTTCATCATCTGAATCATTCAATTCTAAATATTTTTTTGCTAAGAAAGTAAATAATGTGTTTACTTAAATTAGAATTAGCGCTCTCATTTATTGTTGGCTCTCAAATGGATATTGGATGACTGAATGTTTAGTCAAAATGAAGAAACTGAACTATAGAATTTTCCATCTTTTAATGCATTCATCAGAGCATCCTCATCTATTTTAATCTTGATTGTACAATATTTATTGATGAAAATAGCAGAATTCAGAAGGATAAATTCATTACCTAAAACTATGTAGTTTTCCTCACAAACAAAAGGGATCAATTTGCTTGTTATTTGGTAGCTATGATTATTTTGAATGGCTAAGCCAATCTTTAAACTAACCCATAAGGCCATTAACAATGGGATTAGGCTACCAAACTGGGCTTGCATGCTTCCAAGAGATATTCGAAAGCAACTGCTACAATTTTATAATTAAAAATAAATCAGCAGGTATTCTGGCATGGTCAAATCATTAAATAGTTCACATGATGACACTCAAACAAAATACACTGTTTTGTTTGTTGTAATTTGTAAATGCTCACAACACCATCGAAATCAATGAAATAACTGCATCTTTAAATTCAAACCGGAAAAAAAATATGAATCGTACATGCTTTTATATTGTGATTGTGAATGGTCCATCTTATTAATTTGAATCATTCAAAATAACTAAAAAAGTCACAATAAAAGATGAACAATAACATTATTTCCGTCAGCATTTGTATTTTAAGGACATTTAGGAGTTCCTTGTTGAGTTTGCTTATCATTGTAACACTCGCAACATTCTTTGTTTCCATAGAAACCAGGAGGAACACACTGACAATCTTTACAGCACAAATTGCACATATCCAAACAGTTGCCTTGATGGTGTGTTTTCGAACAACGGCGATCACATTCGCTAGCACATTCTGTCAAAAAAAAGTAAAGAAAATTCCAATCAATTTAATTTAAAAGCATTTAGAGTATATAATTATTTTAAAAGTTTATCAACAAAAACTTACGATCGATAGCCACAGGACAAGTATTAGCTTGAAGAGGAGCTACTTGAAATTTGTGGTCTCTTGCATTTAAATTTGTTATGGGGCAGCAAATGAATATGAGGAGAACTGAAGTATAATTTGCCATTTGATTATCTTTTTCTTTTGTTTTGTTTTCAACTCTTGATGTTCTAAACTGGTGAATTTACCTCGGATTTATACTTGAGAGTTTGAGAATTTTTCATCCCACATATGGAAAATTAATTAATGTTTAGTTACAGGTCGGTACACATTAATTAATATGTATTGAAGGATTATGGGTAGATTTAGGCCCCGTTTGCTAGAGATTAATAGTAGATCAATTCAGTTCAGTTAAGTGAAAATTCAGGTTAATTAAGTTATACTGATTCCATTTTTCAATACATTAATTTTAACTTAAGTTCAGTTCATTTCAATTCAGTTCAGTTCAACAAAAAATAAACTCTAACAAACAAGGCCTTAATTCAATATTTTAGTTAATATTTGTAGATTGTTGTAATTTTGTATGACAAGTAATATACATTCACATATTCAATAAATTTAAAGTATGTGGGTTGATATTACTATTATTTTAAACATATATTACTATTATATAGTTTCAATATAATTGACTTTTCGTCTAATCAAATTAATACACAGTTTACTTATATCAGTTCTAAAATGTATTTTAGGAAAAAATTGAATTAGGTCGGTGGAGCTTTCAAAAGTCATAAATTAAATTTAACTTTTAGAAAGATGTTGTGGATCACTTCATAATATTTATTGAATATAATAAATAATATATTTATTCAAATATGATGATAATTAATAGTGCCCTCGAACCATTTCAATTTATTTGATTCAATTCAGCTCAATCTATTTAGTTCTATATAATTCAAGTTAGTTTTGTTCAATACATCCACAATTCAATTCAATGTACTTTAACTCAGTTCAGTTCATTCAATTTAGATATTTTCAATTCAGTGTATTTTGATTCAGTTTTTTAATTCCGCTCAATGTAGTTATATTCAGTTTTACTCAATTTAATTTGGTTCAGTTTAATGAAGATCAATTCAATCCAGTTGACATATAACCAGAGAAATTTGATTTAATTTAATTTAGTAATAATTATTGGAACAAATATATTTTTTCTATTCAATCCTATTCACATAGATTACGACAAATTCTTGTTTTATTCAATTTATGAAATGAATGTGATAACGATAGCCGTAATGCTGGTGTTGGTAGCTGGTGGCGGCGGAAGTAATGGTGGTGGTGACCGGAGTTGTGATGATGGGATGGTGATGTGTGACGGTTACCTATATTTTAGTAGACTTATATATTATTTTAAATTTATAATCAATTAAAAAGAAGAAAAAAAAAAAAGCAAAATTGTAGTGATAAAACAAAATGAGAGACAAGTAGAAAAGTTGTTTGTAGGAAATGGGAGAATGAAGTTGGACCAATGATTAGAAGTCCCAAAATGCAGACCTCGTGGTTGATTTTGAGGAAAGGATTCCATTAGCTCATTTTAATCAAACAATTAAATTAAGCTTAACCGCAAAATTAGAATAAGCTTAGGATCCCGTAGGACTCGGTCCCGGCTCCCCTTCTTTTCCTCCCACAAAATGAGTGAACCATCTTTTCTCTCCCGCCAAAACTAATTTGTCTCCCTAACCAACCCAACCAACTCACTACGCAATAAATTATCACCCAAAGTGTAGTCAAATATCTTTATTTTCTAATAAGGAGTGAATAGCACATGACACCTTGAATTTCAATGAAATCCCAAATTTGTCTTTCAACAATTATATTCTCACATAAAACTTAACATTTGTTACGATATATTGAATACTCACTGACAACATAATATCGGGTAGTGAAAATAGTAGTATTAGAGTGCTTCATTAGGATTCAGCGGTGAAACTATGTTCATCCCTTCTTGCGAGTTCATCATACAAAAAAATCTGGTTCCACCCCCTAACAAATGAAATCTGAAACATTAGTTTTGTCCTTAAAAGAAAGTTTTTGCTCTTGCAGGATCAGTATTTGGTAAAAGAATTTAAAACATGTAAACGACATAAAGTCATGTAAGATGAGAAGGTATCATTTGAGACTAAAGACAAATGTTGATCAATGTCAATTGAAACTAAGGATAAATGTTGATCCTCTCACTTTCAATCACGACCTTTTACATGTTATACATGATCATTCAGTGTATCATTGTTGATCTTCTAACTTCAATGTTTGATATTTTCAGTATTAAAACTGATCTTTTACATGTTAAGCATGAATATTCATGGAGACCAAATGAAACCTGTCTCAATCTATGGTTTAACACAAAATTTGGTAAACTATATCATCATTTCAATAATTTCCCAAGCTTTGGAGGGCCAAATGCAATCTCACAAAAAAATATCAAATCAGAAGTGAGAAAGACAAAGCTGTAATATAGACTTAAAAATGAGGCCACATAAAAAAAGAGAAAACAGAAAACTACCCCCAATACTTTTTTTGCCTTATCTTCCTCCCTTGTCCCCTTCACATTTTCGAGGACTTTCCCAAAGGGGGGTGAAAATGAAAAGAGTTTCAAAAACTATGCTCAAAATTTGAAGAATTCTAATTCTAGGTAGTTCGCATTTGGCAAATGCAAACTAGAGTTATGAATATTACTCATTCCACCTCAAAGTTTGTGATAATCATAAATTGACCCACAAACTTTGTAATGAATAATATTACCAACTCTAATTCAATTTATATAAAAGGAAAATTAAAATTTTCTGGATATAAACAAATTGAGTTACATTGCTATGTAGACACCGGTGCAAGCATGTGTGTTGCTAGCAAAAATGTAATACCCAAGGAACACTGGGTAAATGTAGAAAGACCAATAAGAGTAAAAATTGGAAATGGATCCCACATTATACTCTCTAAGGTCTGTAAAAATCTTAACATAATGATAGCAGGTGAAATATTTCATATTCCAACTGTATATCAACAAGAATCTGGAATAGATTTTATTATTGGAAATAATTTCTGTCTGTTGTATCATCCATTTGTCCAATACACAGATAGGATAATTTTCACTCTAAACAATAATCCTGTACATATAGGAAAAATAAGAAAAGCTCTTAAAGTAGGAGTTCCAGGTTATTTAGAATACATGAAAAAGAAGTCTAAATTACCAAAACCAGAGGCGCTAAATATTAGCCCTAATAAAATTGCTTCTCTTTTAAGGAGGGGGGGTATATATACTAAAGAACAACAACTTTTTGTGCTTCAAAATACAAAACTTTGTAAAATAGAAACACTTTTAGACTCTGTGTGTTCAGAAAATCCAATAGACCCTAACAAGTCAAAATATTGGATGACAGCAACCATAAAATTAATCAACCCCAAGACAATTGTAAAGGTTAAACCAATGCAATATAGTCCTAAGGATAGAGAAGAATTTGGAAAGCAAATTAAGGAATTGCTAGAATTAAAAGTAATTAAACCTAGCAAATCACCTCACATGTCTCCAGCTTTCTTGGTAGAAAATGAAGCTGAGAAACGTAGAGGAAAAAAGAGAATGGTAGTCAACTATAAGGCTATAAACACAGCTACAATAGGAGACAGTCATAACCTCCCTAATAAAGATGAGTTATTAACTCTAATAAGAGGAAAGAAAATATTTAGTAGTTTTGATTGTAAATCGGGATTCTGGCAAGTATTGCTAGATGAAGAATCACAATTATTAACCGCTTTCACATGTCCACAAGGTCATTACCAGTGGAATGTTGTACCCTTTGGGTTAAAACAAGCTCCAGCCATATTTCAAAGACATATGCAAAATGCATTTAGAACCTTTGAAAATTTCTGTTGTGTTTATATTGATGACATTTTAGTCTTCAGCAATAATGAAACAGAACATCTGTGGCAAGTAGCGGCAGTACTCAAAAAATGTGCTTCTCTGGGAATAATACTCTCAAAGAAGAAAACACAGCTTTTTAAAACTAAAATCAATTTTCTAGGACTAGAAATTGAAGAAGGGTCTCATCGACCTCAAGATCATATCTTGGAACATATTCAAAAATTCCCAGATATCCTTGAAAACAAAAAACAGTTGCAGAGATTCTTAGGAATTCTCACCTATGCTTCTGATTATATTCCTAAGCTAGCTCAGGTCAGAGCACCATTACAAGCAAAACTTAAAGAAGATGTTCCATGGGAATGGAAAGATACAGATACCAACTATATGGTAAAAGTAAAGAAAAGTTTAAAAAACTTTCCTAAGCTTTATCACCCACAACCTGAGGATAAACTGGTCATAGAGACTGATGCATCAGATTTATTCTGGGGAGGAATTCTTAAAGCAGAAAATAATGGTAAAGAATACATTTGCCGATACACTTCAGGAAGCTTTAAGGCTGCTGAAAAGAATTATCATAGTAACGAGAAAGAATACCTTTCTGTTATTAGAGTAATTAAGAAATTCTCTGTTTATCTAACTCCTTGTAGGTTTTTAGTAAGAACAGATAATAAGAATTTTACTTATTTTCTAAAAATAAATCTAAAAGGAGATAGAAAGCAAGGTCGTCTAGTTAGATGGCAAATGTGGTTATCTAGATATGATTTTGATGTTATTCATATTGCAGGTACCAAGAATTATTTTGCAGATTTTCTTACCAGAGAGTTTCAGCAAGATTATAAAGAATAATACAAATGTTTCTAACGTTTGTTTCTTTGTGAAGCATCCAGCATGGATGAAATGGAGCAGCTAAAGCTGCAAGAAGGACTTTTAGTCCAAGAACTAGAGCTGGTTCGAGCCAAGCTCAAGTATCTCAACCTGATTAAAGTGGGTAAAGAAAAAGAACAAACTTCTGAAAATGAAGTGAAAAAGGTTATCTTATCACCTTCTCCTTCAAAAGAGAAAGATAAGACTATTCCAACGCAAACGGCAGTTGGTAAAGAATCAACAAATCCGTTGAAGGCTGTGGATTTGCCAAAAATCCAGAAGGAAGTACAAACTTCCATCAAACTGGTTAGCCCAGTAGAATTTTGCTTAAGGCCAAATCAGGGAATTCCAATCCCACAGTCTAAAGTTACGCCTTTAGCATCGGAGAAATCCGAAGAGGGAATTCAAATCCCAAAAAGATCTAAAACATATTATGTTGTTTATAATGGTCCCAATGCTGGAATCTATGAAGATTGGAGCTTCGCCAAAAAAGCAACTGAAGGAGTCTCCAACATTGCGCACAAGAAGTTCAAATCTTTCCAAGAAGCAAGAACTTCAGCAGACCTATACACTGGGTCATCTTTATTAGCACCTCTGGAGCTAATTACCAATGGCGAGATGATGAAGCCTAACACCTTCAGTGCAGCTCTGTTGTCCAAAAAGAAGTCATTGACCTCTCTAGGAAGACTTCCCAGCAAACCAAGGGAAGATATGGCAAAATCTACGAAAATAGATTACACTAATGAAATCACGGAAGCAGGTTTTGAATACTGCTACCGATATGCAAGATCTGCCAACGAAGAAAAATTTTTGGAGGAAAAATTCTTCACCACAGATTCCAAAAATTTAAGTTATTACAACTTCGCTAAGAATGCTAATCCTGAACAGGTTTATGAAGCATTCCAATATGGTTTGGTAAAAACCATATATCCAAGTCCTAATTTGTTAGAAATCAGCCATTTCCCTAAGGCTGTTATCGACACAATTAAGACTTTCAGGAAAAAATGCACCAAGCCAGGGCAAGAAATTTTCCTGAAAATTAATAGTTCCGGTCCATACTGGAATCAATTAGGGTTATTGGTATATCATCCTCAGCATTTAATCCAAATTGGTATTTGCAAAGGAGATCATTATCTACCGTCTCAGCCCATGGAATGCAAGCTCGAGGCAAGCGATCTGCTACCCTTGGCAATAAGAAGACTAGAAGGTTTCATTCAAAAACTTTTTAGTTTCAGCTCAGAGGATGGACTATTTGTCAACTATCAAGATGCCACCATCTTGATATACAGCAAGTCACCCAAGAAGATCAGCGAAGCCGATGAAGACAAATTTGTCAAATTCCAAAATACTTTGGTCAATCCATTTATTTTGGGAGATCACATACCAGACCTTTGTAAAAGGATGAAGAATTACCGCAGTAATTATCTATGCGGTAGATGCCCAGAAGAAAGTGGATCACCCACTAAAGAAGATAGTGACCTCTCCACCAACAAGGCTGCCGACAGCTCGATGGACCCCTCCACTTCAAGTGACAGCAGGTAGTGGAGAATAATGCATCTACTTTAGGTGGATCTAATAATGCATCTGCTTTAGTAAGGTGCAATAATGTAAGTGCGTTTGTACGTAAGGGATGACGCACCCCTCTTTAATAATTCAGACCCTTCCTTACCTATAAAAGGGAGTTCATTTCTTGTAATATGGGAGCGCCCCTCACTTCTGTGCCTCCTTGTCTTTTAAATTCAACCTCTGTAATCTCCTGAAGACGAACCTCGTTCAGGATTCTGTCTGATCTTCGGATCTACTATGTGTGAATAAAAAGCCCTTTAGGGCCCTCTTGTAATTACATGTAAGTTTCTATAATTTATATCTTCTTTCTTATTATTGATTGTTGTATACATGCTTATCTGTTATAATGAAACCTGGAGTCCATAGAATAGGGAGTACCGCTTAGGCAAGTGGCCGTTTAGGGAAACAAGATTCGCAGGATTGGTTAAGTTATAAACAGATAGCATGATAACTATACACACTTAATAATATAGTAAGGAAGATATAAGGATCTTGCATGAATTACTTAGGGTCCTAAAGTATTAAAATCATAAACTACATTAAATAAAATATCGAAGCTTGAATGAGCAAAAACATTTGTAAGTCTATTCTCGACAGAGAACTAACAAAAGAAGATAAAAAATTATCTGAATTCCGTAGGAATAATGATAATAGTCAATCCAGATATAGTTTTGGAACTAAGTTTTGTAAAAAACATCAACTCCAAATTTATATACAATTTATGAATACCTTTAAAGTATGCATAAAATGTATAAAAGAATCTCAAGATTCTGTAAAAAGAATGAACTCTTAAAAATATTTCAAATGAATAAAAACGTTTGTAAATTAATTCTTGACAGAGAAATAACTAAAAAAGATAAGAAATTATCTAAATTCCGTAGAGTTGGCCCTTATAGTCAATCTAGGTATAGTTTCGGAACAAGATTTTGTGAAAAACATCAAACTCTTGTGCATTATATGAACATTTATAAAGGATGTTTAAAATGTATAAAAGAAAATTAAAAATTCCAAAAAATTCCGCACCACCTACAAAAACCTGGTATCAGAGCCATGTTTAAAATAACAATAATCTAAAAGATTCAACATTAAAATGAATCATTTAAATGATATAGAAGAAACAATTGATGAAAATCAAGATGTTTCTAATGTCCAAACCTTTGAATCTAATCAAGGATTCAACGGAAGTTTCTTGATAAAACAAGAACTACTTTCAAAAATTAGGTCCTCAAGACTTAATTTAAGAAAAGAAAATATTTTTAATATATCTCTTTTAGAGAGATTAAAAAGGAAAAATAGCATCTACTATTTTGTAGGTACTAAAGAAATGCATGTAGATATCAAAGATACTACAGGAGAAGTATATTTACCTTTAATTACTTTAAAAGAAATTAAAGAAAATTTAAATAAAATAGATAGTAAAATCAGGGATACTATCACAATGGTACACTTTGGTGCCGTCAAAATCCTATTGAAATCAGAATTTCAAGAGGGAATAGATTCCCCAGTCAAAATGGTCTTAATAGATAACCGAATAAATGATAGACAAGATTGCATTTTAGGTGCAGCTAGAGGAAATTTAGCTTACCAAAAATTCATGTTTACAGTTTATCCTAAATTTGGTATTAGTATAGATACAGCAAATTTAGACAAAACATTATCTTTCGTTCATAAATTTGAAAGAGAAAATTTAATGAATAAAGGAGATAAAGTATTTAGCTTAACCTATCTGGTTGCTTATGCTTTAACCAATAGTCATCACAGTATTGACTATAAAAAGAAAGAATACATCGAACTAGAAGATGTATTTTCACAAATAGGAACTGTTCAAGAAAAACAGTTTTCTGAAGTCTCTCCTATGGATAATTCTTGGGCTATTGATATAGCTAAAGATAAAAAACTCCTGGGAGAACGTTATAAATCGAAAGTAGAAAGAAATAAGCTTATAATTGGAGAACCCTCCAGAAAAAGTATTTCCAAAGAACCTAGCAAGAGAGATCTCTTAATAGGAATTTCAAAAAGAATAGAAGACATGGAAATTCAACTTGAACAAATGTCTTGATGAGTCTTAAAGAAATACAAGAAGATATAAGCTCTTTAAAAATAAAATTAGAAGAAATTCTAAATATCCTAACTAACGAGGAAAATAAGTTAGAAGCTGCAGCAGCAAAAATTATTATTGAATTAAAAATAATAATTCAAGAAAACCAACTTAAAGTCTTAGAAGCTATAGAGCAAAAAGATTTAAAAATAACTCCTTTTGACGACAAAGAAAAACCTAAACCTACAGGTTTAGAAAAATATTCTTACCCCAATTATGGAGTAGGAAATGCTGAACTAGGATCCTCTGGAAATCCTAAAGCATTAACTTGGCCATTTGGTAAAAATGACAAACAACCAATATGACCAATTATATACCAAAGATTGAAAAAATCTTTTGGGATCATCTAGAAGGTGATGAGTTACAAGTAAACGAAGAAAACTTTGATTTACTTGACCATGCTCTTAGGTTGCTAGAATTAGAAAATGATGAACTAGCAAACCAAGAAATAGAAAACAGTCCCAAACTAAAACAATTGTTTGGAATTGAAGACTTAAAAGTCTTAAATAATGAAGAGTCAGCTAGTGAACCTGAAATAAGTGAACAGGAAAATAGTGACTCAGATTATACATCAAAAAACTTTAACATAAATGTTAAAAGAGAAGAAGGAGAAAGCTCATATATGGGCTCTAAAAGAAGAAGAGCTAATCAACCATGGTATTTTCCAGAAAGTGCAAAATCCAAAGTTAATAGTTCAAAAGGATCAGATGATAATTTCCTAAATATTGACTGTCAAAATAATAGGAAAGAAATCATCGATAAATGGGCAGCAGAATTAAGTTTAGTAATTCAAACTAATCCTGATGCCTATACAGAATCACGAACAATTTTGCTATTAATAGAACATAAGAGTCTGGGAATAGCAAAAGAATTTATAAAAAACACCATCTGGACAGATGCTAACAACAACATTCCATATAATATTCTAGATATTGTTCTAGATGGATTATATACCATGTTCTTAGGAATTGATTTTTCCGGAGACAAAGAACATGAAAAACAATTAGTACAAGAAAAAGCTAAAAAACGGCTAACAGAGCTACAACTCTGTGATATATGTGAATTAGAAGATTTCAATTGTGATTACGAAGTAAATCTTTATAAATTAGAACAAAATGAATTTCCAGAAATGATACTTCAGTATCTAAGAAAAATCCCTTTGGTAGGAGAAAAAGCTTTAGAAAGGTTTAAAATTGAAACTTTCAATAGTAGAACTACTAGTTACAGTCTAGGATATGCTATGAGAGTAGTAAAAGACGAACTGTCAAAATTTTGTGAACTGATAAGAATTCAGAAAAAACTTAAAAAATTTAATAAAAACTGTTGTGCAATATCAGGAGAAAATCCGGTAGAATATGGTTGCAAAACACAATATAAAAAGAAGAAAAAATTCTTTTCTAAGAAAAAATCTTCTAAATATAGGTTTATTAAAAAGAGAAAGAAATTCCGACCAGGAAAATTCTTTAAGAAAAAGTCTGATACAAGATCAGAAAAACAAAAATTCTGTCCAAAAGGAAAGAAAAATTGTAGATGTTGGATTTGCAACATAGAAGGACATTACGCTAATGAATGTCCTAATAGGCAAGATAATAACAAAATAAAATTGTTAGAAATTGCATGTAAAATGGGATATGAACCCATTGAAGAAAAATATGATGAAACAGAAAAAGTTTACATCATAGAAATAGATTCTAGTTCCAGTGAAACAGAATCAGATGAATCAAACCTATCTGATTAAAACATAGGGGTAAAAATAGAAAAATAAATAAAAGAAAGGACTAGAATGTAAAACATTCTTAGAACTCAATCAAAAACAACCCTATAAATGGAAGAGTTTCTAAATTCCATCACAAAACTAGAAAGATTTCTAGTTTTCACCCTAAAACAGCAAAATTTTCCTCTTTAATCCATCTTTCTCTTTCTCGTGCTCCTCTCAGTTTGTCCTCTGTTCAAACAAAAGCCTACTCTACAAGTACACATTCATCAGATCTGTGTTTTCCCAATGGGATTCACTCTCACACGAAAGGCATCCAAAATGCCATCATTTCCAATTTCCTGCAGATCTGTTTCTTGAATCATTGAGAGAACGTTTCTCACATTTTCAGCGTGTTTTTCTGGTTGATATAGGGGTAGAATTTCTGGGTTTTTTTGAATGGAAGGAATGGGTGAGATTAATGTTGCCCGCCGGAATATTGGATCGGATGATCATAAGCCGGATTCGCCGAATCTCCGGGACTTTCTGAGAATCAAGCAGGACGGCAATGGCGAGGGATTCCACTCGAATTCCAACCGGACTCTCAACGACATGATCCGGGAAGACCCCAACGGCAGCGAGGGTACGAAAGACGGGAAGCAGCGGTGGAAGCAGTTCCGGGAGAAGCTCCGGCTCCGGCGTACGGGCTCCGGAAATTCCTGGACGTCGTCCGTTCCCGTTCCGGCGTCGGACGTGCCTCTGCAGCCTTCCGGCAGCAGCCGCAACCGCATGATGATGCGGCGGGACTCCACGAGGTTGAGCACCCCGTCTGAGGCGGCGTCGGTGGTGCACCCGGACGTGGACCTGAGCATGGGAGTTCCCCGGAGCCGATCGGCGATGATTGCGAGGAACCAGAGCCGCGCAATTCGGCGCGTGACGAGCGGTTTGGACACAAACTCCGATCCGGAGGACGGAGCAGCGGCGGGGGAAGGCGGGGAGACGACGGAGGATGAAGGCGACGCGGCGGAGGAAGCCGGAGTAGAGGCCGATGGCGCAGGCGGTGAGAGGATGTCGCTGATGGCTCTGTTGGCAGAGACTGATAAACAGATGGGGTTGGAATCCTCGTACATGATGGACGAGGAGGAAGACGAGGAGGACGAGGAATCCGGCGCCGGCTACAACAGCTGCTGCGTGTGCATGGTGCGGCACAAGGGAGCGGCGTTTATCCCCTGCGGCCACACCTTCTGTAGGCTGTGCTCCAGGGAGCTCTGGGTACAGAGGGGCAACTGCCCCCTCTGCAACAATTTCATTCTTGAAATTCTTGACATTTTCTGATTTTTTTTTTTTAAAAAAAATCTGCATATGGTAATTTTATTATTACTGCTGATGCAAGGCCAACGTTTGAGCAATTTACTACTACTAGGTAAATAATTCATGCCCAGATTGGAAATGTTGATGATGGTGATAGTCGTTGAAATGGTAGGTGGGTATTGAATGCCAATCTTGTACTATAGAGGGTTGTAGAAGTGTTTATTTATGAACTTTATTGTTGCAAGTAAAAGTAGTTTGTTCTAAGTTTTTACTGTTTTTGTTTTTTAGTTTGAAATTTAGAAAAAGAAAAGTGACACAAAAGTGGCCTGATTGAGGTTTTCCTTTTGTCATTTCTGTTGTACTACGAGTATGGACAGAATCAAAGAAGGTTCATTTCTGGAAACTGAAATGCAGCTGCAATTTCTTGTGCAAATTGCCAATTTTTGTACATCTAGTTCTGGCATTTTATTGAAGTTTTAATGGTCCTTTTTATTTGGGAAACAAATCTCTCTTGGCTTTTAATTTGTTCACTAAACTAAATCTAAATTGGTTTTAGGACCCTACAATTACAAAATGTTGATTAATTTTAAACCTTAACAAATAAGGTGATTATTTTATAATCCCAAGTTCTTTTTCCATAATGATTCGGTTAGTGTTTGAGACATACTATAGCTCATGTGAGTCATTTTTACTAAACGGTAGTTACTAATTTCAAATTGAGAAAGTTTTGGGTGAGACCCGTCCTTGTGGAGACCAAGAGCAGGGGAATGAGCATTTATTGTTTCTGCTTGATCTTTTAGTCAGTTTGTTTGATCTTTCAATCAATGTCCTTCAGTATTTTTGTTTTGCCTTGATTTTTCAGTTAATTTGATCTTTCGTTCAATTTGCTTGATCTTTCGGTCAATTTTCTTGATCATTTCATTGGTCAATTTCACCAATTACAAATTCAATCAATGAAATCGGCGGGTTTAAAGCTCACCAACGACAAATTCAATCAATAGCAGTCTCATATAATCTTTGATCTCATTTGAGACAGGTCTCAAATGAGAATTTGCCTTTCAAATTAACCAACTACATCTTTACCCATTATTCCACTTTATTTACCCAAACTGTTTAGAAATTTTATCAACGCTTCAAAATTTTGACCGCTCAATGAGCGACATCCTGGAAATTCGACCTGAATTCCGACCGACCTTAGAAACCCCAAGTCTGCCAAGTGTTTGTGGTGACATCAAATTAATTTTGTTGCGGAAGTGGGTGGAACCCTCACACGGTCACACCTAATGAAATTCATGTATTTTTTAAACTTAATGAAATTCATGCTTGACAAGATATCAGTGCCAAAATTTGAGTCAATAATGAGGAGATGATGAAATTTCTTATAATAAATTTAGTTGGATCGGGAATGAATAGATGGAGGTGATTGTATAGATTAGTAAACGACTACTCGATTTCTACCCTTCAAAATTTCTTTAAAAATGACCCAGGTGAGTCGCATGTGTCAAATAGTATCAACGTCATGGCGGAAAAAGTGTTTGACGCCATAAAAGTTTGTTTGTTTAGTCTATCTCAGTAAAAATGATCTATGTGAGTCGCACATGTTAAATAGTATCAACGTAATAACAAAAAAAGTGTTTGGCGCCATAAAAGTTTGTTTGTTTAGTCTATTTAATAAGTGTTACAAAAACATGAGATTTCTAGGTGGTATGTCATTTTGTATGTATATGATTACAACTATCTTTATTCTTTACATCCAACTCTACTGGCTAATGTAGAGCATCTCTCTTGCGGGCCGATATGGTCCAACTACCAAATTTCAGCAACCCCTAGTCCCATTTTACGTTGAAATTCACCAACGGAAACAGCAAGCTGAAACTAGTGACGAAGAACACTATTTTATTTCTCCATTGATCATTTTGCACTAAGGTGCAGTTTTAACAAATGCAAGAATAAAGCAACTAATCTGGATTTAAAATAATGCAAAATAATTGAGCTTTTGCTCTATTGCCATTAGGCATTTCACCAAAACATCATTCCCAAACAGGTTTGTATCCCCAAAATTCTAGTCTAGATTATATTATGCTGCTTCCAAAAGCCAAATTCAGGAAAACACTCCCCTGGCAACAAGCAGCATCCGCTAATACTTAATAACTACTAGTACTCCATTGGCTGGGCAAAATTTTCCAATCATCTACCATATGGTTTTCCAAGCATTCATCCCTTGGTCCTCAGGATGGTGATGGCTCCTTTTCCACCTTCAGTGCGGATCGTTGTGGCTCCCACCACAGGCTTTCCCGAAAATGCAGAAGTCGGGTAGAGAGCATCATCATACTTAGGCTTCAGTGCTGACAGTGGAGGGGATTGCAATCGCCGGTTGATGTCCTCCAGAGTAACTTCTCCGGCAATAGCACTTGGCTTAACGAATGAGAATGGATAGGTAATGAAGGACCTTGTGCTAGCCGGAATCTGCATGACTGGTTTCTTCCCTGAGGATCGAGAATCTAGACAGACTGATCGTATTAGCAACCGCTCAAAGTCAGGTGTAATGTTAAGAAGATTGAAAAACAGCAGTTATATTCACCTTTCAGAGGAGCCCTGCTAGTCCTCACAGCATGCTTTCGACCACTTGATGAAGGCATTGCTCGGCTAGTGGCATTTGCTGCAGCAGATGTTGTCTTGAATTGGACTGGTGGGATCCTGCGAAAGAAAAACGATGTTGCAACATAAATACTAATATTAGGACATGAACATACAATGTAGCTGCAGAAATAATAAGAACCACAGGAACAAGAAACATACTTTTTATTGGAGCGGGTTTGGACTTGACCATCAGTTTGGGAGGATGTCCAAATTTTGGAACAAGAAACATACTTCTCATTGGAGCATATTTGGCCTTCATCAACAATTTGGACATACTCATCCACAATTTCAGTACCAGAAACATACTTCTCACTGGAGCAGATTGGAACTTCATCAACAATTTGGACGTCCTCATCAACAATTTGAACAGGAGTGAGACTACAAGAAGAATAACAGTGGCATTAACATATAATGCAACTATACAATATTAAGAAGAGAATATGATGCAACTATACAATATTACGAAGAGATATAAACTACATACTTCTCATCCGTGCATATGAGGACATCATCCTGATCATCAATCAAGCTCGAGAGCCAGGCTTCAGATGGCTGGTCTAAACTCTCACATCCAGCCACTAATGCACCCTCTGGAAAGTTAATTGTATAAGATTCTAAAATTTAGGAGAATTAAGGATCTACACAAAATTTAACATTCTTAGCGCAACAACCTGGGCATTGGATATTCCAATCAGCTGGCAACTCTTCTTCAACAGGATATTCTACTTTCTGCATACAACAAATGGAACTTCAACTAAATTTAAAGCCTTGCTAACTAATCTTCAATAATCAAACAAATTCAAAATTGAGCAGCAGAATAATCCAGATATAAAGATATGATCATAACCTGGGATGGCATATAACCAAGGCTAGAGGCATCAGACTTAAAGTGCAGAAGCTTACGCCTCTTGAATCGAGAAAAATGCTCTTCTGGTATGTCATCCACTATTTCCACATCTTCTGTAATCAAGTAATAACTCAAGCATTAAACAAACAGTCCTAATTCAGCATAACCAAGACAATCTACAAAGGCCATCATATCAAACATAGATTACCAGATTCATCGTCTAAGCGAGAAACTTCTGTAGATCCTTGGGCTGGAGTAACTGGATCATCACACACGATGGAAGCTCTTTTAGGCACCTTCTCATCACTCCACAAACAGCCAGGCACATCTGCATTTCAACAACCACAATCATCATTAATGAAATGTTCAATCGTTCATCCGATTCCTCATGATCAAGGGGGAGAACATCAAAACAAAAAACCAAATTCCAAACAAAGATATGCTACTAACCAAAGCAGTCATCGAGGATTTTAGACGTTGTCTGCCATTCCCATGGATCACTGCCAAAATCGAATGCAGAAAGCCAATCAGGGTTAAAGTCAGACATCTTTCTAGGCTCATAAACGTTCGACACAACGGAGCGTTCTTAGAACAGGCTAGCAAATAGCAGATATCTGTACTGAACGAAACTATATATACACAATACACACTAAAAATAGTAGAATCCGATTCACTGAATTATGGGGCATTTATAACATTTGGCAACTTTTAACGAACAGACGCGTCTATTGAAACAATAAAAGTCGCACCAATTAATCTCAAGCACCTTTTCAGAAAATCATTACTCGTACATGAAAACACCAACATTGCATAAATCTCCAGAATCAAAAACTAAAACTTAACTAATCAAAACACAACTAAAAACTTCAGTCTTAGCATAACTATACTATATTCTCAGCATAACTATGCTAGCCCAGAAACAACGTTTACATCAAGAACTGAAAAAATGGGTCATTACGAACAGCAGAAAAACTCACGTATCAGCAATGGCGCAATCCATATTATCTGGGAAGAAAGGAGACACAGTGAAGTGATCGACGAATCCAAGTTCGGGAAATTTATAAGAGAAGAGAAAAGGCCGTTGTAGAGATCAAAATGGTAATATGGGTAAATGGGGAAATGGGATTGTGGAGCAGACCAAGAGGAAAGTGGGGAGTGCTGCATTGCCTGTCCCTCGGATTTTATGGGTTTATGATTATTTTTTATTTTTGGCGATTATTTTGGCATTTAATTTTTGAAAATATTGGAACAATATGAAGATAATACTAGCATTTTGAATAGAATGTCATGTGATTTGAACAAAAATACATGCATTGATTTGTTTGAACAATATGAAATATGGATTTTAAATAGAACATAACATAATATCGATATTTCTATTCGAATGTTAAGAACGACATCGTTCTATTGTTAAATAAAACGTCGCCGTATATAACTTGTACAATATCAAAACATTTGTGATAGAAACAATATCATTACATCGATTTAAACGTTAAATAGAACGTCATTGTATATAATGCGAACAATATCGGCACATCAATTTACATATTAAATTGAACGACGTCGTATCTGATATGAGTAATATCAATACATTTAAATGTTAAATAGAACCCCGTCGTTTGTGATATTAACAAATAAACACATCAATATAAATGTTAAATAGAACCCCGTCGTATTTGATCCAAACAATATAAAGACATCGATTCAAATATTCAGTGGAACATCATCATATTTTTAATTTTTAACAACAGCATTAAGAAAATAAATAGTACATGTATTCATATTCATATTCATCATATTATTATATAAGAATATTGTCTAATGGGATTTAGAGATATTTTTTTAAACAATTTAAATAAATAGAGATAAATACAAGTACATGCACTGATGGATGGTACACCAGAATGTGGGAATTTAAAACGTTGAGTATTATTTAATGGTTGTGATTTTCAGGTCAAAATTACAAGGATATTAAGTATTTAATGGATGTGATTTCAGGCCTAAATTATAAGGATCTCGAAAAAGCTGTTCCATGAACTTTAAATGGAAAATGTTGATTTGCCACCCATCACATTATTGAATGTATTATAACCAAAGATAATCAGGTCAAGCCAACGGTTGAATCAAAGGTCAACTGGTACAATAATACTTCACCTTACAAAGTTCCAATTTGAACATGCTTATTCTTGGGTACAAATGATCTGTCGATTTCTTTCTGTAAATGTAACTTTATGAAGTTAAAATGTAACCAATAAGTATAATAACAATTAACACATTACATGCATCTTTTTGACACATCTGATTTAGCAAATGACCGTTATCTAAGAATTTTATTTTATGAAGACGTTTAATAAGTAACTATAATGCTGTCGGTGTAAAAGTTATACAATTTTGATTTCTTTGGTTGACATCTTATAACTACTGTAATCATGTTTAGTAAAAAGTTGATATTTAACGACTATATCATTTAATTGATTTGATTATCTATTTTACTAGTCATTTATGCTTGATTCACTTTGATAATTATATTTTGCAAGTTATTATTACTCGTTGACTGTTCTATGCAAATATAAAATTGTTAAAATCAACGCTTATGTATCCCTGGATTGACGTTCACTTGAAAAATTGTATCTCTGAAAATTCTAATCAGCATTTAATAGTCAAAAATAAACATTTTTAAAGACAACGTTAGTCCAGGAGTATCGGAGCACTTCTCAAAAATTCAGGTGTACATGAACACTTAACCAAGAAATCATGGGTAAAATTTTCTCTTATATCTACATGCTGATGGAAGAAGTAATAGCTCTAAGCTCCCTTCAGAAAAAAGTAATAGCTCTCAGCCATGAAAGAAAATTCAGTGAAATACCTAATTCATTTTGTTTGACCAAATTAAAATGAAAAATCCAATTATGAATTTCCCAAAAAAGGACTTTGAAAATTTCCTAATTTTAGATTCATTATCAAAAGAAATTTTGTGTAGATTCATATGACCAATGGCTAATGTCGCCCCGAAGCTTGGTTTTATTCATCAGTTAGATTCTTATCTACGAAGCTTAATCGAGAGAAATTTTCAGGCACATTTCAGCCCTTGACATCACATTCTGGCCTACTTGCAATATAATCAGGTGATAAAATGTAACCAGAATCAGGCAACCAAACCGCCTGTAGTAGTTAAGTAGGAATGATATACAGCTCAAATTGCACATAAAATTGCCTGTTGTTCGTAATCAAGACAACTAAACTTTCAAGCAATCAAGAATGACACCAAGCAAGAAGGATAAGTCGATAATAATTTTAGTTATCATAGCTGAACTTCTCCACTTCCCAGATCAATCAACATTCTACCACTAGCAACGAAACAAGCAAAAGTCACAATGTAGGAAATTTGAACATTACAGCCATAATATTCCACCCTAAAGGAAGCATAGTCTTAACTATAAAGTTTCTCTCATCATCTTAAAACAGACTCGGTCATGACAATCAAGCATAGAAGCCTCCAGTCTGATGAAGCATAGCATCGATCTCGTCACCATCCTCCATTTCAAGCTATACACGGAGAAGAATTAACCAGTTTAGTCATACAAATTAAGAGTGAAGCTAAATGAACAAACGAGGTACGCAACATCTATACTGCTACATACCTCATCAGGTGTCTGCTCTCCACGAAGTCTGCGACCATCAAACAAGAAGGCAATGGAGCTCATGTCAACTGACTGCCTGTCACAGTATGCGTTCATGAGTTTCTTCAGCTGGGTACTGCGCTTGATTCTGAAGAAGACCTCGTTGCCATCCTATCAAACACATGGTTCCAGCATATCAAAGAACAAACACAAATTATTAGAGGAGAACAAATATAAAATCATGTGAAGCACATGGTTCCAGAAAATCAAAGAGTAAAAAGACTATAAGCTGAGGTACAGGTATGCAATCCTATCAAACCCATGGTTCCAACAAATCAAACAACAAAGAAAGAATACCAAGCTGAGATGACAGAGAAGAGATATCAATTGTTGAATACTACTAAGACAGAACAGCTTGGTTCAGGTGAAACAGAAAGTTCAGAGCCACCAGTAAAGAATCATAATATAAATAGAAGCAAAGGATAAGTCCAATTAACGGCATTCATCTCATCAGAACATGCAACACAAAGCTTTGGTATCATTTCAACTGATAAAGAACGACACTGAACAGCTATTAATGATCTTAAATATTAATCAGTTACACACATCATGTTCTGTTTTCTTCAGGGTAACAGAAGTACATGTTTCTTTGTTTATAACATAAAAAATGCTACCAAGACAATGCACAAGTTGAATCACATGCAAAAATCACCACTGCAAACTACATACCAAACACCAATTGACCACACCTCTAGTTCTATCCTGTATTCCATTGGCTCTTCCATATGCATAAAGTATTCAAACTTACAATCTAGAACAATGAACATCCTACTGGTTAAAACCAATATATTCACACAAGTTCAAAAGGTCACAAGAATTCAGAAACAACCACTCAGAATCAACTTATTCATGCACTTGCACCTGCAGAGCAAAAAACAATCATCCCATACCAAAACAAACACTGAATCGGGAACAGAACCCTAGCGATTTCAACTCCAATCAATTCAGTCAGAATTCACATAACAAATCTACAAAGCAGCACAGCCACATAAACATCAAACGGCTAAACCCTAGTCTTCTCAATTCTCATCGCTACAGTTGAACCCACACGGATACATAACCAAAAGCAACAATCAGCAGTTACAGAGCACAAATCGTAGAGAAAACCCTAAGCTTCGCGAGAATTTTATACCTGACCCTTGACCTTGAGATTGATGTGAACGCCGGTGGGATCCACGGGCTTCTTGTCCTCCTCTCCAGCGCTGCCGCCGCCACCAACCGGAGTTGACATGTTCGCAGAGAGCTGATTGATTGCTCGGAGTGAAAAATTAGGGCTGCGGCGAAAAGGATGCGAAAGGGCAAAAATCGGAATTGGGGCAGGAGGCTGGAGGGGTGGTAACCTTTTATTAGTGGGGGATGAGTGACGTGAGTCAATGGGATTGTTCGGGAACCGACTCGAAATATTAAACTATATTTGATTCGCGGGTTTCAAGTACGGGATAGAAATAAATGCGAGGGAATCCATAAACGCGTAGGAGTTTTTTTTTTTAACAACAGTTTTTGGACTTTTGATCATACAACGCCCGACGGTGAAATAATAATAAAGGGAATGAAAATGAATAAAAACAAATAAGAGTAATTTATACTTTTCATTTTGTTTATTTTGTAAAATAGAATTAAGTTTGATTTCATTCTTTATTTTTGTGAATGTTTAGTTTGATTCAAAGAGAATGAAAAAGAAAAATTGTGGAGTGATGGTGGTGTTTGGGCGATGCGGTGATGGTGACGATTAGTTGCGGTTTGGAGTGGTGGTGTTGGTTGGAGCGTGTAGAGAGATCTAGAAAAGGTTATAGAAAACAATGGGGGTGACGACTTACTTAGACAAAATTGGCAATCACGCTTGTGGATTTTTTAATGAAATCTTGTTTCAAGTTGAAACAATTAAGATGATCCAATCAATGAAGCTCAATGGCGTAAGTATGGAAGAGGAATAGGATGAGGTTGAAGACGAGGAGGTTGAGGTAAGTTGAGAAGAAGAAAAGGAAGAGGTAATCTCGAAAGAGGAAGAGGAATATGATGAAGTGAGGTTCCTAACCTGACTTATCTACCCCTAGAAAAAGCTTTAAATCTATGAAACTCATAAGTAGTTGTAAATTACTAATATTAATAATACATGGTAGTACAACTTTAAATGTTGTATGCCTCATCATCTTGAGTAACATGGTTTAGGGTTTCGCGATCTAAACTCTTTCAACTCAGCTCTCCTCGGCAAGCAGGTATGGAGGTTGCTCACCCACCCCCAATCTTTGATGGCGAGAATACTTAAGGCATAATATTATCCTGGGGATATCTTTGAAGCTGGGTTAGGAAGTAGACCATCATGGAAGTGGAGGAGTTCACACGGAGTAATGGAACTCATGCAACTGGGAGTCAGGAGATCGATTGGCGATGGAGGGAGAAAAGAATCTACTATGATCCATGGATACTTGGAACCAGAGATTTCCGAGTTAGATCACCAGAAAATATCCCCAAGCACCTAAGAATCATGGTCGACCTCATAGACCCCGACACTGGATGGTGGAGAGAGACCGAGATGCAACATTTCCACCCCGAGGACGTAGAAGCCATTCTGACCATCAGGTTGCGGAATCGATCACAACCAGATCGGTGGATGTGGAATGAAACAAACTCGGATGCATACACAGTTCACACGGCATATCATGCAACGATCAAGAACACAACATCCTCGAGGTACCATCATTTTCAACACCTCGGGTTTGGAGAGAATAGGTTATTCCGAAAGCGATTATAGAGCTTCAGGGTACCTAAGTGTGCTTTATATTTTGCATGGAGACTAGTTACAGACTCCTTGCCAACGGTGGAGAATCTGAGGAAACATACAATGAAGGAAGAACCATATTTCCAGCTTGGACAACTACATGTTTTATTTCAAAGATCGAGAGCTTGAGGAAATCGCGGGGCAGTCTGTGGTTTAGGGACATACTACGAGATCCAGATAACCCCTTCTACAAGCTTGCTATAATGATATGTGATGGAATTTTGGTTCCGACAGAGAAACCGACAACTGTTTGACCAGAACCATTCTAAAGGTAGAGATATGGCGGCATCAGTTGCCGCCTGTTTGCAAAAGTTCACCGAAGCACAAGGATGAAATTCACTATCTTTAGAATTGTTGCCAGTAGCTCTAGCTACTCAACCCACTAGAAGCAAGCTATAAGATTTATTTTGATGTAGGCATTCAGGATGGCTCGGCAGACACGGGGGCGATGGTTTCCGTTCGAGTGTCTCTCAGCGTATTGCGATTGTCTCCAACCCGCTTCTGGCAGAAGTTTTGGCTCTGGACGAAGCACTCTGCCTGGCACATAACCTACACCTTCCGGAAACAACACTGATTGGGGGTGATCTAGGATTGTTTCAGCTGGTGCGAGAAGAAGAGCCATGCCCGACGATTGCAACCTCAACATTGGAGAGAATCATATTTGAGCTAGAGAATAATATTTTTTTGGGCCCTTTTTGGGTGCCTAGGAACTCGAACTTTGTAGTTCATTCTCTGACAAACTTTACGAAGACGAGCGCCCTACAATTTAACGCATGGACGAATTTTCCTAGCTTTGTTCTACTGCTTCTCGACGATTTCCAGTAATCATAAATTGCTTCCAAAAAAATTAAAAAATATTTAACCGGCTTAGAGCATGTACGGCTTACAAATTAGCTACATCAGATGCATCACCTATCTCAATTAAAACTAAAACCAAGAACTAATAAAATAACAATAAGGTATAATAACTTTTATTTATTTATTAATAATTAGATAAATTTAGCTAGCAAGATGATAGTTAAAATGTTAAAATTTCAATTTTTATGACATCACGGGTATATAATTAAATTGAGTACTCGTTTACCAAACACGTTTTAAACGCGAATATTATAACTATTATTGTTACATAGTAGATAGTTTAATATTTTTTAGATTTAATTACCATCATTCCATGATATTATATATTGATCTAAAATATACTGATTTGATAGGGAAATATATCAGCATATATACTTCAGTTCTTCCATAAATAAATTACAAATTATACAACACTTTCTTGCCAAATGTCCATATATACTCTTAAAGTAATTCTCGTAAATTACCAAATATATACCCACGAATCAATTCTATATTTAAAATCACTCCAAGGGAAGCATAAATACATATATAATACATAAATACAGACACAAGCGTTTGAGTTTTTATCTGTTATAAACATGTTGTTCATCATCGGTATAGTGACTGCACTTGTATTATGCCATGGCGTTATTGCAGAGGTGCCTTTTGATCAAGAATATGCCATTACCTTTGGCAACGATCACGTCAAGTTCTTGAATCAAGAAAGATCCGAAGTTCAGATCTCGCTCAATAAAAGCTATGGTATCGTAGAGTTCTTTTCGATACGTAATTCAATTCAGTTCAGTTCCGTTCATATTTTTACTCTTTTGATATAATGATTAGGAGCTGGATTTGGTTCTAAGGCTAAATATGCATCGGGGCTCTTCCAGATGAATATAAAGCTCCCACCAGGGGACTCTGCTGGTGTTGTCACCACTTTCTATGTAAGTATTGTTCATTTTGATTACATCTTATTATGATCAGATCGAGGTTTTCTTTTGAATTCGGTTAATGCACGTTTTTGAATGTTTAACAGATGATTGTTTAGTTAAATGATGGATGTTTTGGATAAGAAAATAAATCTTGATTGATTCGATTTATATGGTAAAGTGATGTAGATTTGATGGGATTAATCTATAAATTCGATATAAATTGTTTGAAGTTCATTATAATAAATAAACAAAATTTATTATGATCATCTTCTTATCATAACTAAAGTAATGAATTTGGTATAAATTGCAGCTGCATTCAGGAGGAACCGAAGATAACCATGATGAAATAGACATGGAGTTTCTGGGCAACAGGGAAGGCAAACCCATAATACTGCAAACAAACGTCTTCGCCAATGGACATGGTGAAAAAGAACAGAGAATGGCTCTCTGGTTCGACCCTTCCGCCGAATACCATACCTACAAACTCCTTTGGAATCCGCATCAAATTGTGTAAGTTTCCGATAGAAAATCAACACTTTTTTATGCAATACTATTTATACTTTACGATTTTGTGCAGGATTTTCATTGATGAAACTCCCATTAGAGTGTTCAAGAACAACACAGCGCTCGGGGTCGGTTTCCCGACGCAGCCGATGCAGGTGCTGGCGAGCGTGTGGAACGGCGACGACTGGGCGACGGACGGTGGCCTGACAAAGATCATCTGGGCTCACTCGCCGTTCAACGTCGAGTACAAGGGATTCCAGATCGACGGATGCGCCGCCAATGCTACCACCAACGCCACCTCCGCCGCCAATTCTACCACCAATGCCACCACCACCGCCGCCGTTAATAACTGCACGTCGCCGGAGCTATGGTGGAACCAGCAAGGGTTCTGGAACCTTACGGAGGAGCAGGAGCAGCGGTATCAGGATGCTCGGAAAAGCCTCACCTATGACTATTGCTGGGATACGAAGAGAAACCCGGTGCCTCCGGTGGAGTGCAGAAACAGTACGAAGACTAGCAGCAGCAGCAGAATGACCGGTCCCATAAACAAGGCTTACTTTTTATTACTAATTTTAGCAATCAAAAGTATCGCATTCTAATTATGGGACGTAGGTATATAATATGCGTGTAATTGATAATTAGTCACAGGACACTAGCGGTATTAGGAACAGAGTTATTTTTTCTGTTTCTTTGGCTATGCTTAGTTGGCATCGATCCATGCCAAAACTGCAACTTTCATACGACGTCATCTACATATTTTTCTTATATATGTGCAATACTTTTGGTCATTACTCATTTACTCTTATAGAATGTCTTCTTGTATATTTTGGAGAATGTCTTGTGGAGACTAGTCTCAATTAAGTCTATGGACAACGGTTGATCTTCTCATTTTTAAATATGATCTTTTATATATTAAGCCTAATTGATGTTTTAAAAAAGACACTACCAACTAATTTCGGTCAGACTAGCTGGCTACAACTGATGTTATTTAGATTCTATCCTCTAGGACTCAATAAAAGATTTTTCAATTTGTTTTTACATATGTAAGTCATTTGAAAGTCTCTTTACTAGTTTGTTTGACGGGTCCTTTTTTATTAGACGTCAATTTCTGAACCAATATTCATACATTTAAAGTGTTTGAGTTAATCTCGATATATGGCTCCCTCCCAACAATACGTGGTATCAAAACTAGGTGAATATACCACCAACATTGGTATCAAGAGCTAGTGTTCACTTGACATAATCATTGGAGTCCAATGGAGGAGGTAGTTCTAGGGTTAAGTTAATATCAACCAATTATTCAATTTGAAAGGCCTATGATGGAAGACCTCTTATATTGCAAAGATTTGCAAGAGGGGATATATTTGAAGTTAAGAGGAAGAAGAATCATTTCTGCACTCTTCTTTATCTTGCACTAATATTGTGAGGATTGGGTTGACCCACAACATACACAATATCGATTTTTTTTGTTTTGTAATCCACTACTAAGGCCCCGTTTGCCATTGTTTGCGAGATTTTTTTTTTTTTTTGTAAATCAGTTTAATTTAGTAAAAATTATAGTTTTTTGAAATTCAGGTTAATTCAGTCATACTGATTCTTTTTTTAATACATTAATTTTTATTTTAGTTCAGTTCAATCTAATTCAGTACAACAATAAACAAGCTCTAAAAAATGGCCCCTAAATTATTTAGAAAATATGGAGATACTATGATGTAGAATTTGAACCCATATGTCATGACGTGTGCTCATGGGAGCTGAGAGTAGGAATTGGCGTGTGGGTAATTACAAAGGCAAGCTCACACTAATCGTACCTTCACTATCTCTGTTTTCCTTTCTGGAGATTTGAAATCCTAAGCTAAGTTGTGTGTCGATTTGTTTCGTCTTACGCAGAGTTGCATGGGGTTTCCTCAATCTCTGGAGATGGAAAATATGAGTTTTCTGTTCATGCCATTACCACTTCTCTATGTCTAGAGATTGTTATCTGCCTTATGAGTTCCATACTCATCCATTTTGTTTGCCTTTTCAATTCATTAGTTTAGTTTATTCCACTTAGTTTGTAAAATAAGTACATGGGATTTTTCCCATTATTTTTCGGTCATTTATAGGCTTGGGGAACCTAATGAAAATCCCTTCACCTTTCATAGGTGATTTGAAATTTTTTTTTTTTTAAAAAAACACTAATCGTACCTATAGCTTTTTCCGAATTACAAACCCACGCCACTGCTACATGCATATCTCTTGCTCATTCCGAAACGAAACTCCATAAGATCATCAACGACATGCATGGCGCGCGCTTCATTAAATCGTCGAAAATTCATGATTTCTTCGTCAAGTATATAATAAAATAAGTTCACAAGCATCTTAATTAAATTCCACACACAATCAACGTATCAATCGTATGAACATGTTGATCATGATCATTGCTATAGTGACTGCACTCGTAATATGCCATGGCGAATTTGGCGAATCAGCAGGTGTACCCTTCCATAAATACTATGCGGTCACCTACGGTCCCAACAATGTCAAGTTCTTGAACCAACAAAGATCCGAAGTTCGTATTTCCCTCGACGAATCCACCGGTCAGTACGTCTTGTAATCTGTTATAATTCTGGATTCGATATCGTTAAGTTAATCCATCACGCAAGTGTGCATTAATATAATATATATATATATATATATATATATATATATGCATAGTTGTGTTTTTGTATGTATTTATAAAATTTACGTGATGATCATCAATATGATCAGGGTCTGGATTTGGTTCCAAGTCGAAGTACGGATCAGGGCTGTTCAAGATAAGCGCAAAGCTCCCACGAAGGGACTGTGGAGGGGTCGTTACTACTTTCTACGTAAGGGACTTTTTAAAAATAATTTATTTCATGTTAATCGATAATTACCAAATTGATTTACCTTAATGATTTTTTTAAAAATAAATTAATACACCAGCTGAGTTCAGGAAACGGTAATGAGCATGATGAAGTGGACTTGGAGTTTCTTGGGAACAGGCCAGAGAGACCATTAATTTTACAGACAAACGTGTTCGCGAATGGAGTTGGAAACAGAGAGCAAAGAATTGTTCTCTGGTTTGACCCCTCCGAAGATTATCACACCTACAAAATACTTTGGAATCCACATCAAATTGTGTAAGCTGCTGATTAATCTTTGTTAACACAATATATATATGCATTAAACTAATGTATATTAAATCGATAAAATTCATCTTAATTTAATTTCAATATATATTATTATTATTATTTTATATACACTTATTTCAGTTAAGTATAAATGAAAAGAAAAAAATGAGTTTTAAGATCCATTCATTTTACCAAAGCTTTAATTTAGTTTAGTTTTGTTTGATTCTAGAGATAGCCAGTTCGCTTAATTTAGGTTTGAATAACTTAATTTAGTTTTATTCAAATCGAGATACGTACTAGTCTTATTTGACGGTACCCATGGTTGCTCCACGCATGACCAAATAAAAGTACAATTGACTATAGTGCTTGATATAGTCAAATAATGGTCCTAGCAAAATTAGCAGGGACAATATGATCAAATATTAGTTTTGCAAGAGTAAATCTGGAACAAACACCAATTTAAGCCTAGTTAAATATTCATTTTTATTTTAATAATTGATACTCTAAAAAAATGCGTCGGATATTTAAGAGAATGGTCACAATAATATTTCATACGTTAATAATCCTGAAGTTTTGCATGAAATTTCCCACAGGATTTTCATCGACGATACACCAATCAGAGTTTTCAAGAACAACACCGGGATCGGCGTGCCCTACCCGTGGCAGCCGATGCAGGTGCTTGCGAGCATCTGGGACGGGTCAAGCTGGGCGACGGACGGCGGGAAGACCAAGGTCCTCTGGCGCGACGCGCCGTTCAACGCCGAGTACAAGGGACTGTACATCAACGGATGCCACCGCCCCAGCACCTGCTCCTATTCCAAGTACTATTGGAACCGCCGGGAATATTGGGAGCTCAGCCGGGCTCAGGTGAGGAAGTACCGGAATATTGCCCGGAAATACATGGACTACGATTACTGCACCGATCGGAAACGTCATCCGGTGACTCCGCCGGAATGCGCTAGCAATAGCTGACTAATTAATTTAGAATCTTAATTATAACAATGCATATAATGTATTGACTTAAATACTTAATTTGCTTCAACAACTGTGACTACGTAGTAAGAAAACTTCTTATCCTGTTTTTTAAACATTATAATTAATTTGACCAGTTCTTGGGTGAGGCAGATTCACCCATGAGGCAGGACCAAATAAACATTTTTTTTGACGAGATTTGATGAACTGACACAAAAGTTTTGATGAGGTGATATGTTTGATGAATTTGCACTGATGTTTAATGATGTGGCATCGAAGGGGTCTACGGCGGCGGTTCCGTCTCCATTCCTCGGCGGTTCCTAACCGCCGGCGGCGGCGCAACGGAAAAAAAATTGCTCGGTGGTTCAGAACCGCCGGGCAAGGTTGCGAGTTTGCAACCTTGTCAGGTTCATGCGGTTGTGAGGTTGTGAGTTCGTAACGAGCTAGAAGGTGCAGGTTGTTTTCGAGTGTTGCGACAGCGGATGCTCCTCCGGTTCAAAGGTTGGGAACTCGCAACCAGCATTTCAGGTTAGGGTCTATGTTTGTTCCTGAATGTGGTTACGATTTCGCAACCTAATTAGGTTCCACTAAAAAAAATTACCGGCCAAAACTGGCCGGTAAAATAAAAATGCTAGAAACGAAGAAAAGAAATAGAGCTATACTTCAATATAAACAAAGAATATTTGACATATTACATTTTCCAGTTTGATCCTCACTAAATATATAAATCCTATTTCGCAAACTACTAAATGGAAACCAATGACACAAAGAACTTGTACTTTTAAGTTTCAATATATCAACAGATGGCATGCAACAGATGGAATGAATATCCAAAAGTCTAGATGTAAAAGGATCCTGTGTTGTACAAAATGAAGGTTAATATTTGTAGAAAAGAACTTGAAACAAAAACAAAAGTAGAAAGCTTCAAATGAATGGCATGCAAATTTATGATTAAGGAGAAACTTGACTAGAGCTTGAAATAATTCAACTTCTGATAGAAAATCTAAAACTTTCTGGACTTATGAAGTAAATCAGAAAAGCTCAGTTAGTGCCATCATATTACTTCTTAAGGAGTTTAAAACTTAAAAGTGGTAATGATGGCACCACAAATTGTATAACTATTTTAAACCACAAACAAAAGACATGATCAACAATAAGCACAAATAAACAAAATGAATGAAAAATTCAGTCTTTAAAGAAGGCTCTACCTGGACAGGGCTTCCTGTAAAAACAGATGAATCGGAAAACATCATTACAATACGAAAATTTATCAAAATATGTTGATAATTATGCATGCCTTATATATTAATTAAATATGCATGCTTTCCTGCCTACCTACTGTATTCTCTTAAGTAGACTAGTATGTTCTTACCCACGTGAATTCTGCAAATATTGTTTCAAGGATCAACAGAGTGTGCCACCATTGGTAATTAAATGTGTGACTATATTATAAGACACTTCAGTGAAGTTCATATCAATATACAGAACTTTTAGGAGAAATAACCCGACTTCCTTACCACCAAAAAAAAATGATGTCCAATGTGTTGATGGTACAATAATGGTAGAAAGAGATGGAACACAAGAGAATGCCACTCAAGGATACAGCTGCTCATATTTCTCCAAAACCAGGTAGGCTGTAATTAATAAAAATGAACTGTATAAGTTTATGTATAGTAAAAGATCAATTAGTGTATTCCATAAAGTAGCAGAAGTTCATAGATAACTACCATGTGTATTACATGGACAAAATATTGCGTTTTTGTTTCAAACCAGCCAACACTAAAGTTTCGGCTAATTCAATGTGCAACTTAAACAAATTCAGCTAGTTTATGAGAGGCTCAAGCATTTTCCCAATAGATTACATTCCCTTAATATCATGTCTTGTGACAAACTGAAACACTGTAAATTTCTTTTACAAATACAGCAGTATGCCCGAGAAGAATGTTAAAAATACAGAATCAAAATTAGAATCCATACCGCGTAAGAAGCTTATGAACAAACATCACATCAGTAAAATCTGCAACACCCTAATGATTCAGATATCACCTAAAAAAACTTAGGAAACAAAAAGAAAAAATAACGGTTCACATAATTGATCTGACAAACTATGCCAGTTACTTCTTTTGTACTGATGCTTTCATATCAGGATATAGACACCATGCATCTCCATAAACTACTTATTACTTATGTAGGACATAAAAAGCTAAAAGTTAAATGATGTATGCTCTTAAAGCATAAGAGTAGATCAACAGTTTGACATGAATATAAATCATACAGATGTTTTCATGCCAAATGTACACAGCCTTAGTGAGGCAAAATCAATTCAAAAAATATTAGTGAGCTAGTATCCCAAGTGACCCAACCAGTCATTATACTAAAAATATTTCAGCAAACAAAACATCACATTACAACTCAAAACAAGGATCAAAAAACCTTAGTTGGTAACTGAATGGTTTACTGCTTGGTGATTCCTAACAAAGAAGAGAAGTAGATGAATGCATGACCATTCAGCTCCTTCTTTCAGAGCAGATCTTTTCCAAAAGATAAGAGATGCACCAGTATTACACTTGATATTGTGAAAAATACATAAATAAATCAATTTCACACCAGCGAATTCAATACAAATCTGAAGGAAACCTGAACAAAGTTGAAATAAGCTACCAAGGACCAATCCTGTAATAGGTAAGTTAGGATCAGAGGGGAATCCAAAGTCAAATGCACAGAATTAGTTCACTGTTTTCACCACTCCTGCACAAGAAAAAAATTTGCAACTACACGCGCAATCACTAACTAAATTCAAGCAAAAACCAGAAAATTTGCAATAAAAACAACAAAATCCGATGCGCGAGTTACAGGCGCTCACCAGATGAATCGGAAAGCAAGGAAGATGGCGACAGGACGGGCGGGCGGGTGAGAGCGGAGGGCGACAGGCGAAGGGCGACGGTGACGGGCAAGGAAGAGGGCGGGATTGATGCCGGTGGACAGGCGACGGGCGGCGGCGAGGTCGGAGGGCGACAGGCGGCGGCGGGCAGGCGGCGAGGTTGGAGGGCGACGGGCCGGTTTTAGGAGGATCTAGGAAGACGATGGAGATCTGAAAGGATAAGGGAATGATTTAGTTTATATACCCCTAAAATAAATTATTTTTTTATTTTCAATGGAATTTTAATTAGTAATAATATTGTGATGAGTTTGAAACAAGAATTTGTCTTGTGATAATAATAATTAAATTTATTTAAAATTCATTCGCAATTAAAAAACTAATTTGTTATTAAAAAAAACTAATTTATAGTGTTTATGAACAGTCAAGTACAAATTCGACTTTTCACTAGTTAAACTCAATTAAGTATGGGTTTTCAATAATTAAACTTAATTTGATATATTTATTGAATTTTGGAATAAATAGCATTCTCTATATGGATTCGGACAAATTTAATTATTTTTCTTAATTTATTTGAACTTTATGACTCCAATTAGAATCAATTTCATTTTGTATTTAAATTAATTTTATTTTACTTGTAGTTGATATTTTAATAAGTTCAGTTTCAATAATATTCATCAAATCCATTTGAATGTGATTGATATCAGTTCAATTAAACTAATTTAAAATTATTTATATCCAACTAAAGTAGAGTAAAACATGTATTATATGTATGGTGATGTGTTTGAGTCAATAATTATATGAATAAAAAATCTTGGTTAAATAATAAGTTTTAATATTTTCACTTAAACCCCTAAATTTTTATGAAATATTAAGAACTTTTGAAAGTAATTATATGTAAATATTAATAAGAAAAGGACGAGTTATAAACATTATATGATTGTAACAAACATTAATAATTATCTATACCTTTACAATTTAAGATTTTCAATAATATTTCATGTTAATTTTCACTATGAACTACTATTGATGAATTTGATCATCGATTATATAATGTTTAGAATGTTTTGAAAAGTGTCACAACATGGGGTTTAGTTATATCAAATTAAGTATATATAAATCAGTCAAAATTGAGAAGAAATCATGACAACATAGTATATATGTTTAAGTAATCAGTTAATGTATAAGTTGTGAATACTCATTGAAACATCAGCGTTCTTACTATAGATCCTCTCAAATGTGTGTTTTTTTTTTAAACTATATGAAAAGTTCCTCATATACAATAAAATGGATATTAAGACCCAACAATTTGATTAGTGAAATTATTGCTAATTTTGCTAATTAGTTAATTCAGATTTAGCTAGGTTGCGAATTCGCCACTACTCCAGGTTCAATTTAAAAGAACCGTAACCCCAGTTACGATGTCGTAACTAGATCTGACGGCGGCGGTTTTGCAAAACCGCCGCGTAACGTATCGTTGGTCGGCGGTTTACTGTGCATAATATGATCCGGACAGGGTTACGAACTCACAATCGATCAAGCACCAGTGTTTGGAGAACCTGATCATGTTGCGAACTCGCAAACCGAATTGCACGGCGGTTCTTGTATCTTTGGCCGGAACCGCCGCGAATAAGCGCTGCCGTAGACCCTTTTTCCACTAGTGGATAGTGAGTTATGATGAGGTGGCAGCAATGAAATTTTGCTTATTTGGTCTTGGCTCATGGGCTGGCTCACAGGAGAATTACTCAATTAATTTAGTCAATCGTGATTAGTTAGACTAATTAGACATAGATTTAGCTTTTAAATGTATATATACAACATGCGCATTGTCAATGGTCTGAAGAACGTGGGTAAACTTGGTCTACGCTATGCTTCATTTTCCATGAACAATTTCTCAAATAAGACCTGAAGATTATTGAGTAAGAAGATCAATAATAATACACACTAGATAAATGATGCTTAATAGGTAAAACATCAGTATTGAATAAGAACATATTGAATGATCATTCCTTAATATATAAAGAGTCATGTTCGAAACTGAGAAGATTAACATTTATCTCTAATATCAATTGATACTAATCTCACTTGTTATCTATATTGATCTACGGTTATGCTATATGCCATCCAAACTTTTTTTGAGATAAAAGTACTAACTTTCCAAATACTTATAAAAATATCACTAAATTTAATATAAATATTATATATTACTGAGTTAAAGATAAAAAAAAAAAGAATATTTCCGTCATCGTGGAGATAGAGAAAGCTGAACAATCATTATATTTCGAAATATCCTAGGAAATACGTCATTATAATGTTGTATTATTGTTATCACGATACTAATAATTTACATCAACGAAAATCACAATCAATTGGCAGATCATCTTTCGCGTCAATATTTTTACACGAATCAAAATATGGTACAACAAAACACTTGGACGATCCAGAACATCTCTTCAAATTAAAAAAATCTTGACATATCGAGAACAATAAACACAAATTATATGATTGGTACTACAAACATGCATATTGAGAACAGTAAACAAATTTTATATTAAAAAACTAATAAGCAAATACAAAATTATTTGATGTAAATGTAAATAAGTTTTGTGGTTTATGCTAAGGAATATTCTCAGCGTTATTTGAATATTTTTGTATAGCAACTGGAAATTAAAGTGGCAACAAATCACTAACATTTTTCATATATTTTCTGGAATGACTCACTGTCTAGTTTATGGTTAAACAATAAACATTAATCATTCTATCATGTATAATGAATTAGGTTTCGGAATCACATCAATGTTCATTTAATATGATTTGTATAGGAACTAGTGTGTAGAAACAAATCACTGTCGTTTTAATTCTTCTTTTTGATTGAATCACTATCTATATTTAGTTCCTTTTCTAAACATAAAGCACATATCTATGTTTATTAATTAGGTTTGCAAATACGAAAGGGTGAATTTGAAACATAAGAAAGGGCCAGTGAATTTGAAACTACACTTTTTTAATTAAGAAAGAGTCTCAGGCCGTTAGCTCTTACACATCTTTGAATTTGAATAAAATCCAAGACAGATTTTAAAGTAAGCTCAATATGAGAATTATGAACAAAATCGATATCAACTTGATATTATAATATGATCTTGATATTATAATATGATCGGTGAATATAAAAGTTCAGAATCTTGACATGATCAAGCTTGGATCACAATCGACTATATTTAAATTTACACGAACTTTAAACATCTCAATAATCGACTTGAATTAGCTCGTTATTACTCCCTCCGTCCCGTATTAAACTTCACACTTCACTATTTGACATTATTTGCTTTTAAACTTTGACCATATATTTGAATAGATATATTAATATTAATATCATCATATGTGATATCACTAGATTCATCGTAACATGTAGTATTCAAATATCAAATTTTTATGTGCCGATAATACATGTAACTAAAGATATTTACGGTCAAACATCTACATCGGCATGCGTGAAAAAGATTCTGTGAAGAATAATGTGGGACGGAGGGAGTACCCCTATATCCCAATTGTGTGTCTTATTTATGAGTGTCCCCAATAAGATTGTATTATTGGAAAATTCCAATTATGAACTATTTGTTGGTGAAATAACTATAAATAGGCCATTTTATAATGCACAATTATTTACAACTCCTAATATTTTATCAAACTTCCAGAGAGTTATACATGGGTTTTCATTTCCAAATAGTTACACCTTTTTTTATTCTCACTTTGGCAGCTGTACATGCTTCTGATCCAAGCCCGCTGCAGGATTTTTGTGTTGCTGTTTCTGATGCCAAGGTAGCTGGTAGGAATTTATTCACCCAGAATATTTTGAGTTTTTCTATTTAATTTTTTCAAATGATCAACATCAAATAATTACTTTTTTTTTGTCAAATTCTGAATATGAAGTATTTGTAAATGGAAAGATATGCAAAAATCCGAAAGAAGTAAGAGCAGAAGATTTCTGGTTCAAAGGACTAAACAAGCGTAAAAGCACAGCCAATGCAATGAAATATAATGTTACTGCGGTAAATGTAAACCAGATACCAGGTTTAAACACACTAGGAATTTCCATGGCTCGCTTTGACTTTGGAGTTGACGGAATGAACCCTCCACACACTCATCCCAGGGCTTCTGAAATCATGCTTCTCACCGAAGGAACCATTCTCGTCGGCTTCGTGACTTCCAATCCAAGCAAGCTCATCTCGAAGGTTCTGAACGCCGGCGACGTGTTCGTCTTCCCGGAAGGTCTCCCGCATTTCCAGTGGAACGTCGGAAAGACGCCGGCGGTTGTGTTTTCCAGTTTCAGCAGCCAAAACGCCGGCGCGGTCACTATTGCGAATGCTGTTTTTGGAGTCGACAAAGATGAACGGACTGTGGATTTCCTCACCAGGGCTTTTCAAGTTGACGCGGCTGTCGTCAAGGCTCTGCAGAAGCCGTTTTTCAAATGAAGGGTGATGAATGAAAGTATATGTTGTATGGAGACGGATAATAAAATGTTGCATTTACCTTTTTTGTTTTTTAATTAAATGAGTTCATTTTAAATTTGATGATTTCTACTTGCTGAAATTCAATGTAGTGTTGGGACGGTTGATTGTTATCTAATCACATGCATGAATTGTGTTCACGATTATTGCTGCATTCAATCAGCTTCTTTAATTACCTGATCCGTGTCTTGAGGTTTTTTTTTTTGATAAGGAGTGTTAATTTTGTTTGCTACTACTATTAATAATTTTAGCTAAGAAAATAGAACAAAAATAATCATTTTAGGGCGTATTTACACTATTTCATGTCGTGTTTCAGTAAAATATATAGGGCGTGGAATAACAGTTTAGAATTTTAATGACAAAAATCTAGAAATCTTTCTTAAATCCTCTAACTAACGGTCCTTTTCTTGTAGTGATACATATATAGCCCGATGTAGGCTGATGAAGGTTTTCCAACGAATTAACCCCAAAAGATCCTATATGCCCGATTACGTGGCAAAATATATCCTATATGCCCGATTATCGTTTTCTATGAACCATACTATATATCATATACATAGCTAGACCGAGTTTGCTCACGTTGTTCGAAGGTCGAAGCATTGACATTATGCACTAGTAATGTGAATGTATAAATTAATCCTAATCACAGAAGACTAAAACAGTTTTATTGTTGAAAAAGACCAGAAACAATCGTATTTATATGTAGTTGTACTATTTGTAGTACAGTCAATATACATATATATACACATACAATGTTTCAATTAACTAGATAAACAGATCAAGTGGTGATTATAATAATCATTGAAAAAATATGGACTCGTTCTTGGTAATAAAGCTATAAATAGGCCAGCATGCAATGCATAATCATCCACAACTCCTCCATCTATACACATTTATCTCTTTCATCAAGCACTAAACATGGGTTTTCAGTTCCAAATAGTTGCAGCTCTCTTGGTTCTCACTCTGGCAGCTGTGTATGCTTCTGATCCAAGCCCACTTCAGGACTTCTGTGTTGCCGTTGCTGATGCTAAGGCAGCTGGTAAGTTTATTCATTCAGACCGGACCAGGGACAAATGTTGATCTTCTCACTTTCAACCATGACGTTTTACATACTAATTAAGCATGACCATTCAATGTATTATATATTGCTGATCTTCTCACTTCCATGTCTGATCTTTTATGCATTAAACATGATTATTCAGAGAGATCAGATCTCAGTTGAGAATTTGTCTTGGCTAAATTTACCTTTTATTTTCATGCATGAATTGTGTTTGATCGATCTTGGTGCATAAATTCTGGATGCAGTATTTGTGAATGGGAAGATATGCAAAGCTGCGAATCTAGTAAAGGCAGATGATTTCACCTTCAAGGGGCTGAACACGCCCAGAAGCACAGCCAATGCGGTGAAATCCAATGTTACCGCAGTAAATGTGAACCAGATTGCTGGTTTGAATACCCTGGGAATTTCCATGGTTCGCATCGACTATGGAATTTTAGGACAAAACCCTCCACACACTCATCCCAGGGCTTCTGAAATCCTGCTTGTCACCCAAGGAACTCTTCTTGTCGGTTTCGTAACTTCCAACCCAAACAAGCTCATCTCGCAGGTTCTGAACGTCGGCGACGTGTTCGTCTACCCGGAAGGTCTGATCCATTTCCAGTTCAACATCGGAAAGACGCCGGCGGTTGCATTCGCCAGTCTCAGCAGCCAGAATCCCGGCGTGATCACCATCGCCAACGCCATTTTCGGAGTGGCTAACGATAAAGCTGCGGTGGATATCCTTACCAGGGCTTTCCAGGTTGACGCCACTGTCATCAAGGCTCTGCAGAAGCCGTTTTTTAAGTGAACGGAAATGACCTCGAATAATACTGCTCTCATCCCCTGATGTGTACTTTGATGAAAAGATATGAGCTTTGTACTTTTACCCCATGAAGACGTGTAATAAAATGTTGCATTTTCCTTTTTATTCATTTTTATATGACTTCATTCTAAATTTGAAATATTTCCATAAAAGGTGCCAAATCGAACCCGAAATAAAAATGGCCTCTTGGAAAATCTATGGTGGAAGGATCGCTCAACAACAATTACAATAGTAATTAATCAATATGCAATCTAATTAAGTATACTATCAAAGAATAATTAATTAAACTAAATGACTTGTTCTAAATCTATAGTAACAATTAACAAAGAAATGATCCAGTAAATTTTAAAGTACCGTGTGATCTCGGTAGATGAGATACTTAAAATATCCTTATCTCAAAAGGAATATCTACAACATATGATAACCATTGGTAAATATTATTAACGTCAAAAAGGGCCAAAATGCCCAAAACCAGTTTCCTGATCTATTACAAGAATTTATCATAAATCAACTAGAACAACTTTGTATGCAAATAGAAAGAATAACCTTAAACATGAGGTATTTATGGCTACATTCCTATTTGATTGTGCATGTCTTCACGGATCCAAGTCTTCCGATGAGTTGGCATTTTCATACCAAATAACCAGTCGTCAAGCAGAAGCTATCCAGCCAAGTATCGACTTTTAAACATTTTATCCAGGTCCACCATCCCTAGTCGAGGTTGATTCATGCCTCCTAATGAAAGAGTGCACTCCGCTGGCTAGGGTCTTAATAGTCTTGTAGAAAACATTGCAACACGATATAGGTCTAAAATCTGCGACCCTGAGGTTATTGTCCTTCTTCGGGATCAAGGAAATCGATGTGTGGTTTGTCTGCAACAGAATCCGCTCATTCTCGAAGAACTCCAAAGCAGCCTCCGTAAAGAGGTCCCCAACCGTGCTCCATTGCGATTTGAAGAAACCTGCAGTGTATCCATCTGGTCCCGGGGCTTTAGCATCCTTCGTGGAAAACAGCGCTCTCTTGATTTCTTCCGGTGTGACTGGAGCAACTAAACCCTCAGCAAGCTCGTGGGTTATGGTCGGTCCTACCTCCAGTATCTCCGGATCAATGCTCATCTTGTCCCTCGCTGTTCCAAATAGACCTTTGTAGAATTCCACAAAAAGTTCTCCTTTCTCCCCCGAATTGACGACCACTCTGTCATTGGAGTCTAGAATAGCCGGCATATGTCCTCCCTTTTGTGCTCTGAACTGACTGTGGAAATAAGCTGTGCCTCTGTCCGCAAGGATAAGGTAAATATTCCAGCTGGCTATCGTCATTGAGAACCCGAGGGGAGTTTTGGCCCATCCCCGCCGCCTTTACTAGTGACATTTCCCTTGAGTTTCTCTGCCACGGCCTCAGCCTTAGCCAACTTTCTCCGTAGCCTTGCCTCCGCTTTTTTGACTTTTTTTGCTTGTACCGCAGCGGCTTCAGCATCCATCTCCTCCGAGGTCTTGGCTACCGCATCTCGATTGTCTTCAGATGTGGTTTCCTTGACTTTGGCTACCTTTGTTGTCCTATTTACTGGAACATACTTCACATTTGCTGGGGTCTGCTCAGTACCTTCCACACTGTGGTTTTTGTCAGTACCGAACACCCTGTTTTCCTTGATATTGGTCGCACTTTTGCCAGAACGAGGTTGCGCAGGGTTTTCAGTTGCGACTGCCTTGCCGCCTCTTTTCCTCTGAGACTTCGAATCATAATCTGATACATCCGTTTCCTCCGCATATATCAGCTCCTCATCCTCGGCATCATCCTTCTCGTATTCCTCATCCCCGAGAACCGTCCCCTCTTTGTCAGTCTCCGAATCACCCTCACTAGTTGCTCCGAAGATTTTTTCCAAGTTGTCCGCCACAGATTTTTCAAGGGAAATAGCAGTCTCATCGGACTCCTTGTCAAAAGCACTAAACTTTGATGCAGATGCAAAACCTCCAGTTTCCTCCACCACTGTCGAGTCCCCTTGCTGCTTTGCCTTCCCTTTGGATCTGGTTCTCCTTTTCCTGCCCTTCTTCTCTACGTTCTGCCATCCTGCCAAATCTGTCTGCTTCCCCTCGGCTTGCTTTCCCGCGGCTTCAACACCATCTCTAATTTTCCCTCCAGCCTCTTCCCTTCCCACTTCTACCGTTGTCTTAGCCGAGTACTCCGCAAGCTCTTTAGCTTTCCTATCGGACCAAGCAATCCACTCATCATGAACCAAAGTGAAGTGACCAGTATTTTTGCAATAAGCACAAAACCTCTGGATGTCTTCATACACCACCTCCTGCTCAAACACAGTACCATCAACCCGAGAGATGCTCAGTGAGGATTTGAAAAGCGTGGAGGTGTCTACATTAATCAAGAGCCTCTGAAGATCACCAATCCTGTCTTTTGTCATGAAATCCATACAGATAGGGGACCCTATGGCCGAGCCAAACTTGCTCAAGGCCTTAGGGTGCCAGCATGCCTTAGGGAGTTCTGGCAAATTTACCCAAACAGGGACCACAGAAAAAAGTTTTTTCGGTATAACACCATCCTCTCGGATTAACTTCATAAAGAAATCTCTCCCAAAGATGGCATATTCTCCTTTCATCACTGCATCCCTATCACTAGCTGAATCAAATTGAAACTTAACCCAGCCATTAGGTAGGGGGCTTACCTTGACATTCTTCTTTTTCCATTTGAATGCCAAAATCCGGTATTGGTACAATCCCAAATATCCACCAGTGACTCTCCCCATGAAGCCATAGAACTTACTCTTCTCATCTTCGAATTCCTCCCCAGGAAGTAGAGGGATGTCACCATTAGGCACATCAAGTTCCTCAAGTCTGATCTCAGGTCTATTCGCCGGGATTTGCCTCGGGTTAAACCTGACAAGGGAGTGCTTCCTCGGATCAACTCTTCCAGCCAAGACATCCTTGAAAGAAAAAGCTTCGCCCGCGGAGGAGGACTCTCCACTAGCCTTAGCTCCATCCCTTCCAGTGCCTTTCTTGATCACGTACTTCGTTGGCTCCGGATTTGAATCCGACGAAACCTCGGGTTCCGGTACCTTCTTCTTGATATTATAATATGATCGATGAATATAAAAGTTCAGAATCTTGACATGATCAAGCTTGGATCACGATCGACTATATATAAATATACACGAACTTTAAACATCTCAATAATCGACTTGAATTGGCTCGTTATTACCCCTATATCCCAATTGTGTGTCTTATTTATGAGTGTCCCCAATAAGATTGTATTATTGGAAAATTCCAATTATGAACTATTTGTTGGTGAAATAACTATAAATAGGCCATTTTATAATGCACAATTGTTTACAACTCCTAATATTTTATCAAACTTCCAGAGAGTTATACATGGGTTTTCATTTCCAAATAGTTACACCTTTTTTTATTCTCACTTTGGCAGCTGTACATGCTTCTGATCCAAGCCCGCCGCAGGATTTTTGTGTTGCTGTTTCTGATGCCAAGGCAGCTGGTAGGAATTTATTCACCCAGAATATTTTGAGTTTTTCTATTTAATTTTTTCAAATGATCAACATCAAATAATTACTTCTTTTTTTTGTCAAATTCTGAATATGAAGTATTTGTAAATGGAAAGATATGCAAAAATTCGAAAGAAGTAAGAGCAGAAGATTTCTGGTTCAAAGGACTGAACAAGCGTAAAAGCACAGCCAATGCAATGAAATATAATGTTACTGCGGTAAATGTAAACCAGATACCAGGTTTAAACACTAGGAATTTCTATGGCTCGCTTTGACTTTGGAGTTGACGGAATGAACCCTCCACACACTCATCCCAGGGCTTCTGAAATCATGCTTCTCACCGAAGGAACCATTCTCGTCGGCTTCGTCACTTCCAATCCGAGCAAGCTCATCTCGAAATTCAATGTAGTGTTGGGACGGTTGATTGTTATCTAATCGCATGCATGAATTGTGTTCACGATATTTGCTGCATTCAATCAGCTTCTTTAATTACCTGATCCGTGTCTTGAGGTTTTATTTTTGATAAGGAGCATTAATTTTGTTTGCTACTACTATTAATAATTTTAGCTAAGAAAATAGAACAAAAATAATCATTTTAGGGCGTATTTACACTATTTCATGTCGTGTTTCAGTAAAATATATAGGGCGTGGAATAACAGTTTAGAATTTTAATGACAAAAATCTAGAAATCTTTCTTAAATCCTCTAACTAACGGTCCTTTTCTTGTAGTGATACATATATAGCCCGATGTAGGCTGATGAAGGTTTTCCAACGAATTAACCCCAAAAGATCCTATATGCCCGATTACGTGGCAAAATATATCCTATATGCCCGATTATCGTTTTCTATGAACCATACTATATATCATATACATAGCTAGACCGAGTTTGCTCACGTTGTTCGAAGGTCGAAGCATTGACATTATGCACTAGTAATGTGAATGTATAAATTAATCCTAATCACAGAAGACTAAAACAGTTTTATTGTTGAAAAAGACCAGAAACAATCGTATTTATATGTAGTTGTACTATTTGTAGTACAGTCAATATACATATATATACACATACAATGTTTCAATTAACTAGATAAACAGATCAAGTGGTGATTATAATAATCATTGAAAAAATATGGACTCGTTCTTGGTAATAAAGCTATAAATAGGCCAGCATGCAATGCATAATCATCCACAACTCCTCCATCTATACACATTTATCTCTTTCATCAAGCACTAAACATGGGTTTTCAGTTCCAAATAGTTGCAGCTCTCTTGGTTCTCACTCTGGCAGCTGTGTATGCTTCTGATCCAAGCCCACTTCAGGACTTCTGTGTTGCCGTTGCTGATGCTAAGGCAGCTGGTAAGTTTATTCATTCAGACCGGACCAGGGACAAATGTTGATCTTCTCACTTTCAACCATGACGTTTTACATACTAATTAAGCATGACCATTCAATGTATTATATATTGCTGATCTTCTCACTTCCATGTCTGATCTTTTATGCATTAAACATGATTATTCAGAGAGATCAGATCTCAGTTGAGAATTTGTCTTGGCTAAATTTACCTTTTATTTTCATGCATGAATTGTGTTTGATCGATCTTGGTGCATAAATTCTGGATGCAGTATTTGTGAATGGGAAGATATGCAAAGCTGCGAATCTAGTAAAGGCAGATGATTTCACCTTCAAGGGGCTGAACACGCCCAGAAGCACAGCCAATGCGGTGAAATCCAATGTTACCGCAGTAAATGTGAACCAGATTGCTGGTTTGAATACCCTGGGAATTTCCATGGTTCGCATCGACTATGGAATTTTAGGACAAAACCCTCCACACACTCATCCCAGGGCTTCTGAAATCCTGCTTGTCACCCAAGGAACTCTTCTTGTCGGTTTCGTAACTTCCAACCCAAACAAGCTCATCTCGCAGGTTCTGAACGTCGGCGACGTGTTCGTCTTCCCGGAAGGTCTGATCCATTTCCAGTTCAACATCGGAAAGACGCCGGCGGTTGCATTCGCCAGTCTCAGCAGCCAGAATCCCGGCGTGATCACCATCGCCAACGCCGTTTTCGGAGTGGCTAACGATAAAGCTGCGGTGGATATCCTGACCAGGGCTTTCCAGGTTGACGCCACTGTCATCAAGGCTCTGCAGAAGCCGTTTTTCAAATGACGGAAATGACCTCGAATAATACTGCTCTCATCCCCTGATGTGTACTTTGATGAAAAAATATGAGCTTTGTACTTTTACCCCATGAAGACGTGTAATAAAATGTTGCATTTTCCTTTTTATTCATTTTTATATGACTTCATTCTAAATTTGAAATATTTCCATAAAAGGTGCCAAATCGAACCCGAAATAAAAATGGCCTCTTGGAAAATCTATGGTGGAAGGATCGCTCAACAACAATTACAATAGTAATTAATCAATATGCAATCTAATTAAGTATACTATCAAAGAATAATTAATTAAACTAAATGACTTGTTCTAAATCTATAGTAACAATTAACAAAGAAATGATCCAGTAAATTTTAAGATGAGATACTTAAAATATCCTTATCTCAAAAGGAATATCTACAACATATGTAACACTACTATATATGAACATGTTGATCCGTGTCATGCTGTCGAAATTATAAGTAACTTGAACCGAATTGTAAAACACAAAATCAAGCATTTGAGGTGATAAAAACCAGGAAAAAAAAAATACTACCCACATAATACATCAAAAATAAAAAAATTCAAAATATCCTCAATCTACTATACTGACTAAGAGGTCGTTTGGTTCATGTGGGAATTAAATTCCCACAGATTTTGTAAGTACTCAGAATTTAATTCCTTGAAAAAATCCTCAAAATTTGAAAAACTTGTTTGGTTGCACGTGCGGATTTTGTTATTACTAGGATTTTATTTATTATCCGTTGTTTGGTTGACTTCACGTGATTCTTTAAAATCTAAGGATTTTGTATTTGAATTTTTTCAAAAATAAATTCAAATTAACTCAACCATCACTTATCGTAAATTTTCGAACAATATCTCACTAGAATCTTTAAAAATAATTTATAATTGTCTTAGAATAAATTGAAAGTAATCACGTGAATAAAATATTCACTTATCATAATTTTCTAAATAATCAAAAAACTCTCTCTGATCTACAAAAACAATTTAATGTTTTTTAAAAAATCCATCCAAAATCTAAAAACCAAAAATAATAATATAGAAATTCAACTGATTGATCATCCCTCAAATATTAATATTATGTACACCGAACAAATATTTGTAAGCACAGTCAAATAAACCAAAAAATTTTTATTTACAGTGTGATATTGGATAGTTATAAAAGAGTTTAAGATTTTGGGAGGGAAATGAAAATTTTTGCCGCGAAATAGAACGGGAGGGAAGAAATTAAAAAAATTTACGCATGTACAAAAATTACGTCAAGTTTGGAGAAAATGGTAATTTTATATAAGAAACAATGCGTATTTCAATTCGACCGAGGTAGTGCTAGGTAACAAATTTCCCACGTTGTTTGGGAAATTGAATTTCTGGGAATCATCATTTACCGCGTTTTACCGATTTTACGTTAACCAAACAATCTTCCAAAATGTTAAATACGCATATTTGGTAATTATTGGGTTTTCGTACGCGAAACAAACGACCCCTAAGTAAAAAAGTTTTGATGTAAAAAAACTATTTTACACTAAGTTAATAACGGACTCAATAAAAAGTTACTAACGCGCTTCCCCACCAAGATGGAAAAAAGGTGCATGGAAGAATAGAGGAGATAGTTTTCTTAAAAACGAAACACTAACAATTTTGAAAAGAGACCTAATTTGTTTTGAGAATGTCTACGCTTATACTAAAATATATATTGATATTCTCATTTTTAAAATCGATATTTTATACATTAATCATGATCATTTAGTGTATTATTACCGATTTTCTTACTTTCAAAATTGGTATTAAGCATGATTATTCCCAGTGAGTTGTGATTAGTTGAGACAAATCTCATTTAAAAATTTGTCATTTGTTTTAAAGGGAGTAACTACACTAGCTTCAGATATATCATTTACAATAGTTGAATATAATTTAACGGTATTATTTGTATCTATTATAAATGTACATTTTCCAAACAATCACAATTTTCGCAAATTGCAAAATTTTCACTAGTGTCATAAAAAGTAACTATATATATTTTCACTGGTGACGTGCAAAACGTCACAATAATGATAAAAATTAAATCACATCTTAAAGCGTGTTATTGACGGACCTCTTCTTGTAGGCTAATAATGGTTAGTTGGTTAATTACTTCGGTCGTTAACAAAAAAAAGTACCCCAAATTAAGGGTCGTCTTATTCCAAGGATATACTCATATACATATAAGTACTTATAGAACATTAAACAAAAACAAAATGAAATAAAAATCTAAACTTTATTTGAATCATAGCTACAGTAGACCAAGTCTGCATGTTCACGTTGTTCGGACCATTGACAATGTGAATTAACAATGAGTGAGTATATAAATTAAACCTAGTCACATAAGACTAAAACAGTTCTATTGTTAAGAAAGACTTTAATAAATCCTGATTATGTAGTTGTACTTGTCTTAGCTAGTACAATCAATATATAACTTTAAGGCATAGTAAACGTCAACGGATTATCTAGAAAAGCATCATGAAACATTGACGGTCTAACTTTTAGGCCTAATTATAACATGATACTTTTGGCCCTGTTTGCTAGACTTTATTTTTTGCTGCATTGATCTGAACTGAACTAATCTACAGATAAGCTCTGGCAAACACCTTTCTCCACTTAAACGGATCAAGTGGTGATTATAATCACTAGAAAAATATGGACTCATTCTTGGTTATATAGCTATAAATAACCCAATATGTAATGCATAATCATTCACAATACTCCATATCTATCTATTCATTTCTATCAAGCCTCATAAAAAATAAGCATATGGATTTTCACTTCAAGATTGTTGCAGCTTTCTTGGTTCTCACTTTGGCAGCTGTATGTGCTTCTGATCCAAGCCAGTTGCAGGATTTCTGCGTTGCGGTTGCTGATGCTAAGGCAGCTGGTAAGTTTATTCATTCAGATAACTTTTACCGTTTATTTTCACTGTTTGATCTTGATGCATAAATTCTGGGTGCAGTATTTGTGAATGGAAAGATATGCAAAGCTGCGAATCAAGTGACAGCAGACGATTTCACCTTCAAGGGGCTGAACACGCCTAGAAGCACAGCCAATGCGGTGAAATCCAATGTTACCGCAGTAAATGTGAACCAGATTGCTGGTTTGAATACTCTAGGAATTTCCATGGTTCGCATCGACTATGGAATTTTAGGACAAAATCCTCCCCACACTCATCCCAGAGCTTCCGAAATCCTGCTTGTTACCCAGGGAACTCTTCTTGTCGGTTTCGTGACTTCCAATCCAAGCAAGCTCATCTCGAAGGTTCTGAACGTCGGTGACGTGTTCGTCTTCCCGGAAGGCCTGATCCATTTCCAGTTCAACATCGGAAAGACGCCGGCGGTTGCATTCGCCAGCCTCAGCAGCCAGAATCCCGGCGTGATCACCATCGCCAACGCCGTTTTCGGAGTCTCTAACGATGAACACGCTGTTGCAATCCTGACCAGGGCTTTCCAGGTTGACGCCACTGTCATCAAGGCTCTGCAGAAGCCGTTTTTCAAATGACGGAAATGACCTCGGATAATAATAATAATACTGCTCTGCCCTGATGATGAAGGGACACCTTGATTGATTCTTGGTGTATGTATTATTGCATTTCCGGTTTTTTATTTTGTAAATGATTTCATTTTGTATAGTGTGATATTTGAACTTCTTAACGACCATACAAGTTTTATATTAATATCTAGACAAATTCTCAATTACTTGGCTTCACCGATTGATCATGTCTAATATGTAAAATAGTACAAATTCTCATTTGACACTTGTCTCTACAGAGACTAAGTACTATAAGGGACCGTTATCGGTTGAAGTTGCCGTTGGTGAGTTTCAACCCTACCGCTGTTGTTAGATTTTAAGTTACTGGTGTCGCCAGAGTTCAGGCGTCTCACATGTAGCGACTCGAGATTGAGTTTCGGTGTGAATCTGTACGAAATAACAGTAATGTACCAAGGATTAGGAATGATCAAGGAAATTGACTGAAAGATCAAATTAACTAAAATATCAAGATAAAAAAGGAATGCTCAAGGGAACTAGCTGAAAGATCAATCAAACTTACTAAAAAATCAAGCAAAATAGTAAATGATTATTCCTTGGCCCTTGGTCACCACAAGGACTCTCATAAAATACAGTCTTGAAAGTGAAAAGATTCATACGTGAAAGAGAGAAAATCACCAGTAATAAACTAAATGATCATGGTTAATCTGTAAAAGATCTGATTTGATAGTGAGAATATCAACATTTGTCTCTGGTCTCAATCTCTAGTCTCAATTGAACGCCAGCTTGATTTATATCATTTTTGCAATAAGACCTGATCTCTTTAGCTTTTTTGACAAAACGGAACAAGCATAACTGAATTTATTTTTATTTCTTTTTACTTTTTTACTTTACAGAATTGAAGATAATGTTAAGAGAAACAAGCTCTATTTAGATGTGGTTCAATTTGACTTTTTCGTCAAAGTTTTGTTATACAGCATTAATAGAAAGAGAGAGAAACAAAAACATTAAGAAAACAACAACTGTGTTTGCCTTTGATCTTTAAGGAATAATTTCGGCATAGTTTAGGTAAGAATATCTCCCGTGATTAATTTGCTTCATAAATTACCTTCTTTGTCCCATACACATACCATAATCTCTTCCATCATACTAAAAATGGTAGATTTCCTCAATTTCAACGAATATATCCAAAATATATCATATGATTCATCCTATTATAGTAATGTCTTCTATAAACTTATCTAATAACAAAACGGGTGTGAATAATAAATTACAAATCTACAGTTGTTCATGATCTTTTCCTTCTTCTCTTTGGTGAACGTGAATTTTGTGCGCGATCTACAGATGTAGGAGGAAATTAAGAAGATCATTCGCCTTTAATTAAGTATTTGCTGATTTCAACGGAAAGTAGCAGTAAACTTAATTCTCCCTTAATTATGTCGATCGTGATGATGAGAATTATCGGCTGTTTTTCTCTGATCGCTGCATTTGTCTTCCTTCTTCCGGCCGCCGCCGGCGACGATACTCCGTTCGACGAGAACTATGATATGATCTACGGCAGTGACCATGCCAGTTTCAACGAAGGAAAAACCCAAATCAATCTTACGCTGGATGATAAATCTGGTAAGTTCATATATTGTTTCGAAATTCATGCTTTTGATATCAAATCGAAACAGTTTTTATTGATTCAAAATATGTTGTAACATGTAGGAGCTGCGTTTGGTTCCAAACTCCGATACAATTCCGGCTACTTTAACATGTCCATAAAGTTGCCGCCCGGTGATTCTGCAGGAGTCATTGTTGCTTTCTACGTAAGCTTAATTATTTGGTCATGTTCATACAATTCAGTTTAAAAAACTTAATTATAACATGTTATTTTCAATTAATCTCAGATCAATTTTGTTCATTTTGCAGCTCCGTTCTGAGTTTGGGGAAGGAGAGATCGATTTCGAGTTCATGGGTAATCAGCCAGGCAAAAACATCACATTACAGACAAACGTGTTCGCCAATGGCCGTGGAGATAGAGAACAGCGGATCGTCCTACCGAACGCCCAAAAGGAAACTTACGTCTACACAATAGTCTGGAATCCCAGCATGATCATGTAAGAGATGTTTTTTCTTGCCTGATTCGAACCGAACTAAACTAAAATTAAAAGTAGTAGCAATACACTAAATTAAGTAACTCACAAACAGTTCAATTTTAATAAACTGCGGTTTGTTCTTTCCAATTTAGGCTCTGTTGTCTTGAGTTTATTTATATATCAGATTAATTTAGACTAATTAAGCTATGCTGATTATTGTATTATTACATTAATTTTTAGTTCAATTATGTTCCGTTTAATTCTTGTTATTTGTCAAGAAAACGTGTGTAGTAGCTGTTTTTTTATATATAAAAATAGAGTAATTGATTTGATGAATGCAGGATTCTTTGGGAGGGGCTTCCCATAAGAGTATTCAAGAATATGAGGGACAACGGAATCGGATTCCCGTGGAAGCCGATGCAGGTGCTGGCGAGCATATGGGACGGCAGCGCGTGGGCCACGGACGGCGGCCAGACCAAGATCGATTGGTCTCACGCGCCGTTCACCGCGGAGTTCCAGGGGTTCCAGATCAACGGTTGCCCGGAGTCGAGCGACGACTGCGGTTCGAGTAAATACTGGTGGAACCGGAGTCCGTACACGGACTTGACCCCGGGTCTACAAGATTGGATGAGGCTGATCAAGCCCCTCTTGGGATACGACTATTGCACCGACACAGATCGGCATCCTATTCCACCGCCCGAGTGCAGAACTAATGTGGTTTTCTGATTTGGTGAGACCGTCCCATTTCAAACGTCGGTGAAATTCCGACAATGTAAAAATAATTAACTAATTTTTTTTCATTTTTTCTTTTTCTATGAATTCGAGTAAATGTACGTCATTAGAGTTCTAAATTCTAATACTAAGGAGATCCCCTATTATTTCTTTTTTACTTCCTCTGACATTTTTTTAAGAAAAAGTTCACTTAACTTTTTAAATCAAAACAACTTCGACATCTAATATACAACACGTAAGTCCACAACTTTTAAGTTTAAATTTCAGGATGGCGTAGCTTTACCCCATTCAAAGTTAAGTAAGGACAAGTCTACACTCAATGCCAAGTGAGGATGGAGGTTATGTGTGTCCGACTAAAAAACGTGGAAATCAAACCCATAATGCAGAACAAATGCTCCCATTAATATCACTTCCTAGATAAAGGTAATTATTACATACTCCCTCCGTCCCGGTGGCCGAACCAGGAAATTTTTTTGGCGAGGGCTAATTTATAGTTTTGTAATTTTATAATTTTCGGTGGGTGCTAATATGTGTTTTAAAAATTTTTAGGGGTTAATTAAATTTTTTTAAAAAAATAACACTACATTTGAATTTTCTGGTGGGGGCTGCCTTCAGCCCCCACCTCTCTACGCTCCTGCTCGGTACCAGCTAGATTTGCACTGCCAATTTTTCACGGTATTCAATACACTTTTTTGACTGATAATATCTTTAACTAGATATATTATATAAAAATTTAATATTAATAAACTACATGTTACGACGATTCCAACAATAATAAATACGATAATATTTTTATTCATCTATGCGCGCATTAAAAAATTCAGTCAAAATTTAGCATGTTTAACTGAAAAAAATTATGTGCATAAACATATGCTGGTATAAAGAGGTAGTATAATTTTAGTCGAGAATATGGACATCTTTAGTGAATGTATGTGATTATGTGAAGACTAGCTGCAGAATTATGCGCACGGTACAAAGGGAATGATTAGGCCTAGTGTTAGGAGAAGAATTAAGAAGCTCATATGCTTCGTACACATCCGTTTATTTTTGTTAGATTTCCATGTTAAGTACTGCTAATTAATTAACGTAATCTCATCATACTATACGGATGATGAGAATCATCAATTGTTTTTCACTAATCACTGCATTTAGCTTCCTTCTTCCTGCCGCCGCCGATAATGTTTCGTTCTATCAACATTACGGCATGGACTACGGTGGAGATCATGCAAAGTTTATCGACCAAGATAAAACCCAAATTATGCTTTGGCTTGACAAGAAATCTGGTACGTGGCATATTCCAAATTATTTTGATATCATGCTTGTTGCTGATATTAGTTATTAAGATTAGAGATTACAAGTAAAATTATTTGATATATACATTTGTAGGAGCTGGGTTTGGTTCCAAAGTTAGATACAATTCCGGTTACTTCAATATGTCGATAAAGTTACCACCGGGTGATTCTGCCGGTGTTATTGTTGCTTTCTATGTAAGTTATGTATGAAATATGAGTTTATATATTTTCATAGGTAACAAAGATTAGTAGTATATTTTTTCAATTAACATCACTTTTAAAGTATCCAAATCTTCTTCTAATTAAATAAGTTCAAGTTCTTTTCAATCTGGTTCAGTCAAAATTCAAAACTTATATAGAGTGGTTACTGGTCTTTGCAGCTACGTTCGGAGGATGGTCATGGAGAGGTTGATTTCGAGTTCATGGGTAACCTGCCCAACGGACACATCAGATTACAGACCAACGTGTTTGTTGACAATGTTGGAAACAGAGAACAACGGATTGTCCTACCAAATCCAAATGCTCGGACAGAAACTTATGTCTACACTGTCGTTTGGAATCCCAATATGATAACGTAAGTTCGTATTCTTTTCGACAAGTTTAAACTAAAATGAAATGTTTTTTGATCAGTTTGCTAAACACTAAAATATTTTATAATTTATACATATTTTAGTTATTTTGTAATGAATGCAGAATGTTATGGGGAGATCAACCCATCAGGGTATTCAGGAATGTGAGTGGAATCGGAGTCGGGTACCCGACGAAGTCTATGCGGGTGTTGGCGAGCATATGGGATGGCAGCGATTGGGCCACGGGCGGCGGCCGGATCAAAATCAATTGGGCTCACGCGCCGTTCATTGCTGAGTACGCGGAGTTTCGGGTCAATGGTTGCTCGGAGTCAAGCCGAGACTGTGGGTCGAGTGAATATTGGTGGAACCGAAGTCCATACACAGAGTTGACCCCGGGCCTTAGACATCGGTTGAACCGAATCAAGCCGCTTTTGGAGTATAATTATTGCACTGACACAAAACGACATCCGGTTACTCCACCCGAGTGTGCAAGTAATGATCCGGTTATTTTGTAGTTGTGTTGAATTGGAACTTTTGTGGTTTTTAAATGTAGGATGAGATGACCATATTTTATTTCATCCAATTATATCATTTATAATTTTAAAGTTAGATAATTTTATAACCTTTTCAGATGCCACGTATGATTTAAAGGACAAAGTAACATGCTTGTTTGTATTTTATCATTTTAAAAAAAATAAATCGAAGGGAGACAATTTGAAAGATTACAGTATAAGTTAAGAAACCTAATCTAGAGCGCGGATACACGCTATATCTACAACTAAAAAGTGTGATAGAGTACATCTTAGCATTCTAAAATTTAATGCTCTAGAGCATCAAAACTATCTGACAGATAAAACACCAATAACTTGCACTGACCAGAACAAACCAGACAGTCAGGTCTACCAGTCTAGCTCCCTTCACAGAGTCGCCGGGAGTAAATTGTAACAACTACTCTGACTTGGATTTCTCCTATACTGTTACTAGGAAATAGACTAGAAGCCGAGAGGATTTTCCATAGCCCAGCTAATTCGGTTACAAGGAAATAAGCAACTAGATAAAGGATACTCAATAAGCTAGTCCAGATAATTTTACAAAAAGACTAAATTGAAGCACTACTCCATCTGACAATAAACGGAACCAGAATCTCACGACTGGAGGATCGACGGCTGCGGTTCGGCGGTTTCGCAATGGCGCGTAGCAGCCACATGCCAACCACTGACATGTTGACCGGATTCGTGTGGCGCGTGTATCGCTGACGAGGCGTCAGGCGCGTTGAAACGCCAGCTTGGTCGCACCACCCGGCGGCGCGTGGTAGCGTGTGCTGCTCCTACTAGCTGTTTCCGGGCAGATCCGAGTCCAAGATCACCGATCAAGCCCCCTAACTTTTCCGGCTAAAAAAGTTCCTGTTCGGTGCGTGTTGGCATGAAGTAGCAGCGGCAGATATCTCCGGTTGGCGACTGAGAGAGTCACTGTCTTTCCCCAGCAAGACCTCTGCTCCGGCGGTTGTCCGGTAGGAGTGACTGTCACGGTGATCGGTGACTGTCTTTCCACCACCGGAGAGACCTCTGCTCAATCTGGACTTCTCCGATCGAACGGCAAAAGCTACCTATGCGCCGGTTTCGGAAATTTTGACGTTGCTTGGCGGGGAGAACAGATAAAGGTTCAGGTAGGGGGGAATTGGTGGTTGGGTGCATAATTAAATGGGAACAAGTGGAAGGGGTGACCGGCGGCGAGGGGCACCAATCTCCGGCCACCCTCCGATCTGGAGAAAGTTAGATCTAGTCTTGTATTTTATCATATTTAACTTATTTCAATTGAATAAATTTAATCACGCTATAATATCATATTATTAGAGTGATGCTATTATCAACGGTATTTCAACCCATAAAAGTGTCGTTCAATTGCTAGATCCACAAAGATTTTAAAGTGGGAAGCAAGTTTGAGATCGAAATTAGTAGTATTGTATTTGACTTTTTCAAAAGCTGACCATCTCAACCGCGATTGAAAGTTGAAACTCTAACCATATAAACACTACCAAAACTAATAATCGATGAACACAAACATCTACTAATCAATGCAAACACGACCAATCATAAATCATAATCAATAATATTCTTCTCTCCTTCTTCCTCTCTCTTCTTCTTCCCCTCTCTATAGCCGCCAACCAAAAAGAAACCTTAGTTTTTGGCGATTTTTCCATCTCCCCCATCATGGGGAGATGATAATTGTTTATTTGTTTTTTGCTTTAAATAAGTGTGAATTCACACATTAATAGTGTTCTTTGATATGATCAATTAGATCTTGTGTTTATGATGCTCGGTCTGGTTGTTCATGTTGAAGTTTTGTTCGCGATCTAGTTTACAGATTGTGTTTCGTGTTTTTTTGTTTCTTGTTCTTGATCTGCTGTTGCAGATCGTGTTTCTGTTTGTGATTTGCGTCTTTCAAGGGCTGAAAGCTTGGAGAATATAAATCATGTTTTTTATCAGGTGGTGTTGCAGTTATAGCAGATCCGTGATTGGCTTTGTGGTTGATACGTGATGCTCCTCTTTGCCAACCAGATATAGTTTTCGCGGCAGCAAGTTAATTTCTCCGAGGGCGATATTACAATTTTATTGGATCTCTTTAATGTAATAGTACAGACAGATAGTGGTTGACATGTAGTTTGGTTACCCTTTTCATAGGTTGATTTGATTGTAATGTCAATTCCACTGTAAATCGATGTTGGGCGTTTCCCAGCAATATATGAATGATATTTGATTTAAAAAAAAAATCATAATCAATAAAACATTATCAAGTTAACTTTAATTTTAGATTTAATTAACTAAGTCATACTTGTCTGGCTTTAAATTTCGAAGAAATTATTGGCATTCCGTCATTCAGCCAATCTCATTGTTGTTTTTCTTTTACTCCTATGTGTGGAAATGAAAACTGATAACAAATTGATGTAACGGTTCATTCTCTCGATCAGTCAGTGATTTGATGTCGTGGTATGAATAAGAGGAAGGCGAAAGTAAAAGACATAAGAGCATCCACAATGGTAAGCAATATGACTGTGTAGCTTCACTTTTTTCAATATATTTCAAGCAAATGATGTGGCAAGCCACATTACTCAACAATGTTAAGCTACTATAGTTGTAGTTTGAATAGGTCCCACATATTTTTAAAAAACTTCTAATTACAAATATTTGAAATAAAATAATACAATATAAACTATAATAAATATGAAATAAGATAATATTCAAAAATTATGTTAATTAATATAAAATAAGAAAAGGTATATGAACATTTTATTTTATATACAAACAAATTACATACTTGAAAAACTATATTATGTAGAATTCAAATTATTAAAATGGTAAAAAAAATTTACAATATTATTCATGCTCAAGAAATTATATTATAATTTGCATATAATATAATATGTATATCATTTCATACGTAGAGGATGTACAATATAAAAGTGTTTCACGTTACAAAAATTACCAATACAATTACTGCAATCAATACGTAATGTATAGCGTAAAAAATCCCAATACAATTACTGCAATCAATGACATTTATTGCATTTGGTCTCAAGCAATATCGCTCCGCCAAGCTAGATCGCTGAACCAAAGCTACATACCTGGATTGCAACAACGGTGAGCGACGTTGCTGCAATTCTTTGAAAATTGCCAAGCGACTCCAAAACATCACCGTTGTGGATGCTCTAAGCGAGGAAAGAGGACAATAGCTGGATGCATTCCCCAAATTCTATAGACTAAATTCATTATTTAGACCCTAACTCTACTGAAATACCATTTTCTCGGCCTCAACTGTAAAAGTGACCATATTATAGCTTCAACTCTAACTTAATGTATTTTTTAAGCTCCAACTCTAAAAGTGACTAAATTATTGTCCTAACTCTAAACTAAAGTATGTTTTAGGCCCTAGAATTCCTTCTGTCAATCTTTATGTCGACTGTTCGCTCATTTACACTTTTAACCCAATTTTGGCATTGTATTTTTTTATCATTTTTCCTTAGCTACGTTTTATTATTCATCTCTAGAAAAATATTCTCTTACCGCCTCACTCTTTCTCCCAAATTCGAAACCCTAATCAAAATCTCTCTCAAACTCAAGCCTCGAAAGCAATTTGATACAACCACCACCTTCAATCATTATTAGACACCCATTTCATTTTTGGAGGGATTTGATAATTAGGGTTTCGAATTTGGGAGAAAGAGTGAGGCGGTAAGCAAACGTTTGTTTTCCACAAAGAGGTAAGAAAATGTAGCTAGAGAAAAATGACAAAACCACCATGCAAAAATGGGTTAATATTGCAAGTGAGCCAACTGTCGACGCAAAGGTTGACGAAGGGGATTTTGGAGCATAAAAAATACGTTAAGTTAGAGTTGAGGCCTAAATAATACATAATGTTAAAGCTGGGGCTATAATTTGGTCACTTTTAAAGTTAGGGCCAAGAAAATTATATTTGAACAGAGTTAGGGCCTAAATAATATACAAAGTTAAAGTTGAGGCTATAATTTGGCCACTTTTAAAGTTAGGGCCAAGAAAATGATATTTGAACAGAGTTAGGGTCTAAATAATGAATTTAGTCAATTCTATATAAGCAAACAAGAATACCAGAATAACTATTCTAATTTTTCTTTACCTTCACTATTTTAATTTTAAAATCCTCATGTACCCCTGAGTTCTTTGGATATGTATTAATATGCCCCTAAGTTCTTGTAAAGTGTTGATATGCTACTGGACCGACAGAGACTTTTTTTGCTGTAATCCTAGAGTGTTTTCTTGCCGGCCAAAATCGATTTGAACATACAAAATAATCCAATGACGAATTTGGTGGTCAGTCTTGTCTCATTTGACGCGTGTCGCGTGTGTTAACTACGATTTAAATTTCAAAATTTTGGCTATTTCATTTTCAATTCTGTTGTCGCCGCTCCAATGTTGCAGTTGTAAACTTTTTTCTTTACAAATCAATATGTTTGATCGACCAAAATTCAATCAAATTTACAAACCAAGGGTATATCAGTATTTTCCAAGAACTGAGGGGCATATTAATACATACATAAAAACTCACGGGTACAAGAGAACTTTTAGTAGTTCAATATTTTCTAGTGAATGTGTTATGTATAATGTATTCAATAATTCATCCATATTCAATGACCGTTTAAACAAACCATCATGGTCATTGTTATTAAATGCTGATTTTCACAAATTCAAATCTTATTATTAGTATGTATTTATATATAAAAAATTACATTTTGTTGTTCAAAATTAAATTAGTCGGACTACAAATATACATGCTCATCAGTCATATTTGTCTATTTAAAAAAAAAAACTGAATACAATTTAATTCTATTAAACTGGTATAAGATGGGGGCTTTCACTGGACGGGAATTTGGGGAAGAACACTGAAAAGTCCGACAGTGCTCTTCTAATACACTATACTCCATTTTCTGATCTAACTTTCCCGAGCTCGATTATTGTACAGTGCTATTAATGGCTGCAAATAATGCGGTCCCCGGAAACTCCAGTTTACACTGAAAATAGTGCACAGGAATCGCCGGAAAGATGATGATTAGCTTGAGATCGATCTTTGTGCTCTTTTTACTTTATCTCACATGGGATTCTTCAGCAAGAGAAGAGGAAGAGTTCTCAGAAGCATTGCTTTTGAAGCCATTGCCAGACCGCAAAGTTCTTGCGCACTTTCACTTTCAGACCACAGCTCCTCCCACCGATTCCTATGGCCGCCACCACAGTCTTTTTCCCAAGTCTATTTATCAGCTGGTATGCAAAGCTATACTCTTTTACTATTTAATGCTTGCAAATCCTTCTTATTTTTGTGGGTTTAATTGGTTGTTAAAGGTTTTCGATTGTTGAATTGATTTTTTTAGTGGGGCTGTTCATTTTTATGTGTTTCGGGATGAATTTGTTTTGGGCAATTTGTTGAAATGGTAGGGGGAAGTAATTTTTTATGGAGTGAACTTGTAATATCGCTAGGAAGTAATTGTTTGGAGGATTAGGTTTGTGAATACGATGTTGACTCGGCATTTGGTGAAGTTGTTGTTAGGAGTCTAGGATCACTTGTTGTATCAATTCGAAGAAGTAGGCCGGTTAGAGGAGTAAGGATCTTTGAGTTGAGTATATAATGTACTTGGTTGAGTTTCTTCAAGAAACTTGTAGATATGATTTAGTGTTGTGTATATGAAATGCCTGAAGAAGTAGATGTTTGGATTACATAATTGTCTCAAATAGATTAGCAGGTTCTGTGAGTGAAAGTATATCATCCGAGGGGCTTTCTACTATTTTAGGATTTGGCTTTGATTTTCTTTATCGAACTTCGGAATATGAGTTCATGTAAACACTTTTGTTCTTAGAGCTTTCATAACTCTGCCAGAAAACATATATACTGACGTTGGCTTACCAGCTTGGAGCTGCAATACATAACTTTTTTAATATAATAATTTGTATTGATCTTATGGTGCTCAAGAGATGTCTAAACGATCTTTATGCAGGTTCAAAAAATTCATTTACGAGAAATGGAATTGTCATTTACTCAAGGTCGCTGGAATTATGAACGCTGGGGTGGGTATGACCCCATGTCAAGTACCAATGCAAAGCCCCCAGGAGTTGAGCTGTGGGCTGTTTTTGATGTGCCCCAGGACCAGATTGATGCATCCTGGAAAAACTTAACCCATGCTCTTTCTGGTCTCTTTTGCGCTTCCATCAACTTTCTTGAGGATTCAACTGCATATTCTAGTCCTGAATGGAGCTTCAGGTCATCTGGTGGTAAATTAAGGTATGGTACTCTGCCTCGTGAAGCTGTTTGCACAGAAAACCTCACTCCTTGGTTGAAGCTACTTCCTTGTAGAGACAAGTCTGGTCTTTCTGCACTGATGGATCGGCCATCCATCTATAGAGGATATTACCATTCTCAGCGGCTCCGTCTGTCCTCTGATGAATATGATCCCAACAGAAAAGGCACTGGCATTGTGCTCGACCAAACTCTTACCATTGTTCTTCAGCCAAATCTGTTTGGAGCTGGTGCCATGTTTTCTGGTGGATCAACTGTACAACCAAATTGGTCCCTCAGCTCATTATTTGGCAGGAAAATCAGTGGAAAATGTGTCCTTTCCAAATCTAGCAATGTGTACATTCAGTTGGAGAAAAACTTGTTGTCTGGGCTTCAAAAAGTAAGGAATGAAAACGAGGAACCTAATTCTGATGTTGACATCTCAGAAGGTCTAGAGATGTCAATTTCCCCAGGCAGAGTGATTAGAGAGGTGGATGACTTGTCTGTTCTGTATGAATTTCCCATTGAGAACTACAATGAAGCTGAGCCCTTTGATTTAGGGTTAAGGTGGAAACATCCCTTAGTTTGGTCTTGCCAACAAGCACCAATGAGAGTATATAGGTATCTTATGGGGAGTGGTAATGAGAGAGGCTCCATAGCTATCTCCTTAAAATCCAACAATATGAGCCAGCATATACTGAATTCAGATAGTGCCAATCAATGCTGGCTGAGGGTTGATATTTTCCAAGTTGTGCCGTGGTATGTAAAGGTATATTATCATACACTGAAAATATATGTCGATGAAAAGCTTCAACCTCTATCAGAAACTGTGGAGCGTATTCATGTTTTACCTTCTGAAGACAAGGTCTCATCTGGAGTACTGGAAATGACTTTAAAATTACCATGTTCAGTGGGATCAGCTGCAGTAACTCTTGATTTTGACAAGGTACGTTCTACTATTTGCATGGACTCATCAAGCTTCTTTTTTCCCTGTATATGCATCAAGTAAACTTTATGATTCAATTGCTTTATGAGTAAAATGATGGGCTACATTTAGCAACACCCTAGTTAATATTAGCAACACCCTAATTAATATTAGCAACACCCTACTTGAGTATTAGACGAGTAAAACATCCTTCAGAGATTGCTAGAATGATAAGCATCCTTGTGTGTACAATTCACAGTATGAATATGTGGTTCTGAATGTATTGCAATTCACTGGATTAGAAAAATATTGTGAACTGCATTTAATCTTTCAGGCAGATTTGCTGATTGTGTATTTTCTCCAGGGATTCCTTCATATCAGCGAGTATCCTTCAGATGCTAATCAGGGATTCGATATCCCATCAGCTTTAGTAATCTTTGGTGACTTTGAATCAGGCATGAGTTTCATTGATGATTCTCCAAGCAAGACTCCCCTATTCTCAAAGTTGCAGGTAAGAAACTGAGCAAATACATGCATTCTGGTAGCTTTAGCCTTTTCTTTACTAATCATTCGATTGCACCATCTGAATCTCTGAGCAGGAAAAGACCCGAGTTCGAGCTTACACAGAAGTGCTGCTAGTGCCTTTAACGACTCCTGACTTCAGCATGCCTTACAATGTGATCACCATCACATGCACAGTTTTTGCCTTATATTTCGGATCATTGCTTAATGCATTAAGAAAACGTGCTGGTCTGGAAGAGCGGCTTCGCAAAGGTAGAGTCATTTTGAAATCTTTATCTCTCAGAACCAATATTTTTTAAAAACTTTTTAATAATGTGTTCCATGCCTTTTACAGCAAACAAAAAGGGTCCCCTGAGCTTGCTGCTGCTAAAGTTGTCTGCAAAATTTCGTGGAAAAGCATTGGAAGAACCAAATCCACCCGAATCCTCTTCATACTCTAAGCTCATTTTGAAAGTTCTTTTAGTAGCTAGTCTTGCAGTTGGGTGGCAGTTTTTTTCAACATAACACAGGCAAGTAGGCATCATATGAAATTATGAACCATGGTTTTTTGTAGTCGGGTTATTTCTCCAGGTTCCGTTAGTCCTAGAGTGCACACTACTTTTGTATCATATCCCACAGTATATTTGCCATGTTTGGGCTGAACTGGGAAGTAAATCAAAATTTGTTGCATTTTTACTTACAAGGATTATAACTATAGGATTGTAAGTTTGTAACAATATCTTATGGTAAAACTATAGACTACAGTGTCAATTGTCAAATGCGTGTTCGAAAAAAAATTGACAAAAAAGTTATCTTTTTATCGGCAGTAATTTTTTTTTTTTTTTTTTTGAATAATTTAGTTTCCGCTTCTTAAACTACTAGTAACAATTAATGCAAGCTTTGGTTGCTTAACTCTGTATTTTCCAATCTTTGAGTTGCTGTATGCTAATTGCAGTTTCTGTGGGATGCCATGATGCCAATAATGCGGTCTTTAGGAATCAAAAGGAAAAAAACTGGCAAAATGAGTTATCCACTGAGAGGTAACTTCTGTGCAATGTGTTTTAGTGTAGTACTAATTTTGCATCATATACTTTCCAAAGTACATTTGCCATTGCTAGTTTTACAAACCTCAGGTGCAGCAAATGTCCAGAATAATTTCTCAACAGATTTCAGGTTCTACATTGCTAGTTATCGCTGATAAGTTACTGAAAACATTTACATCGAACATTTGTTCATCCTAATCTCTTGGAAGATGCAGCAGCAACAACCACCCTATCACCATCCCTCGTTCTTTTACCATTCACGCCCAAAAAACTGCAAGGAAATCGACCATTCAAACTGTTTTTGTGTCGATCAACTCCAAGCAAGGGCGTGCTTGTATTAGCTTCATCTGTTCTCGATCTCTTCTGTGCAACATTAAGGTCTACCGACAAAAACTTCCTCTTCAGGCTCAACTGAGCTATCTTGTTCACCAATCCTACAAAGAACAACAATAAGGACATTAGATTCGCCGATTTTCTATCCTAAAACCAGCTCATACTAAGTAGCCTTGACTCATAATCTCTATTTGCAACAACTAAACATACATTCCTCGATGATCACATGACTCATAATGCATTGAAGAAAAAAATTACCTTCACTGGAATCTTTCAATCTCTTCTTACTGACCGAATCTGCATTTTGAAGCTCAGAATTTCCATAAAAATTCGAGGCTCCGGGCGTTTCATGTTTTCCTGCCAAAAATTAATGAATACAGAATCCAATTAATAAAGAAGAACAGAAAACATCAAAATCACCTTCAATAAACCATAAGCAAGGCGGCTTACTCTTGGGGCCGAGTTTGGCGGGCTTGCCGTGGACGACAATGGCGTCGGAGGCGGTGGCGCCGGTGGAGAACCCGCGGGCGGAGAAGAACGAAAGAAGCGACCGCCAAGTAACGGAGCTGGCCACGAGATCGAGGCCTCTGCTTATCCAGTGGCCGTTGAGCTTCACGGAGTTGGGGTCGAGGCCGAAGGCGGCGGATATGAAGCCGAGGTCCAATTTCTGATTTTCCGGCGCAACCAATTCGAGTGTCTTGGTCGCCGGAGCCGATGGGCACCGGAGCTTTATCGTTCTATTCATGCTTCCGTTGAGCATCACTCTGTTACAGAGTAGAGTTTAAATTGGGGTTTTTTCTGTAAGGTTCTGGAAGTGTCTCCTGAGCTCTTTGCTAATGGTAGGAACTGTTTAAAATCCTTCTGGGTTATTTTTTGGCCGTTGATTCTGCGCCAATTTTTCTGATGAAGCGAGACCTAATTTGACCTGAACTATTACGTGTTATATATATTTTTTCTAGAAATAATTTTTTTTATAAGCAAAACTTTGAAATTTCGGGGTTTGGATTCTAGAAAAACAATAATAATTTGACCTGAATTTTGCAAGGATGGTTAATCAATTTTGGAAAACTTGTTTTGGGTTGGGATTCGGAAAACCAAAACAAGCTTGTTTTTGTATTAAATTTGCTTTTCCTTATTCAATTTGAAATTGAATTTGGTGAGATATTTTAATGATTAACTGACTAACTGTGATGTGAATTTAACTTATCGTAATATATTTATATTAATTAATTTTAAGATAATGAATATTAAATTTTCTCTCTTATGTTTATTATTATGTGTATGCATTAGTTTTTAATGTATGTAATTTCATAATTTGTGGAATTTATTTCATTTTTAATCAAATAGTTTAAGACTAATTTATTTATTTTTCTACTTTACAAAAAGAACTAAATTTGACTTTTCATATCGAAATACTTTAATATCATTTATAAAATGACCCCAAAGAAGTTTTGTTGCTGCATTGCAATCATTGAACTATTGATTAGGGGACTAACACAAGAGTTTATGAGTTATGACCAATTTTATGTCAATAAGAAAATAGAAATATTGTTTTTCTCCCGCGCGCTTCTTCTCTAACTTGAGAACGTAGGCAAAGAATCATTCAGGCATCTTCATCTTTCTTGCAATGGAGGTCTCCTTTTCCAGCGTTTTCTTCAGCTTATCATTCCCTTTCAATCTAGACCTCCATTTGTATCGATACAGCGTAAATTTCGCCTTCTCTGCGCTTTCAATTTTTCTTAATTATGCTTTAGAAAGTTGAATCTCATTTTTCTGCACTTTGTCTCCATTAAGAATGGCTGCTCCAGATGTTAACCAGACTTTGCTTGCTGAGCTTGAAGATATGGGATTTTCACATGCTAAGGCAATCAAAGCACTTCATTTCTCAGGTTTAATGCTTTTATATACATCGATATGAAATGCAACATGAGGTCTGTTTTTATTTTCATTCATATTTAATTTGGTCATAGTTTATTTTAGGTAATTCCGGTATTGAGAATGCCGTAAATTGGATAATTGAGCATGAGGATGATGCAGACATTGATGACCCGCCATCGGTATGTCCTAGTATGATTTTTGGACAATTTCCTTAATTGATCGAATGTCAACAAGAGAATGTGAAGTTTTGACTGTTAATTAGGTTACTGTGGATATCCCTATTGAAGAGCCTTCGGATTCTTCTGACATGTCTGGATCAGTAGAGATGAATCTGCAGCAATTAAGGTTTTTGATTATTTTTTTCCCTTTATACATTTGGATTAAGATTTGAAGATCAGCTGCTGAATTCTACCCCTATTCAGAGATCAAGTGCGTAAGAATCGAGAAGAGGAACACAAAAAACTAGAGAGAGATAGAGAGAAGGTATTTCCACATACACACCTTTTTGTTTCAATGTAGGTTTAACTTCTTTGTTTGTTGCTTTGAATTAGGGTTTGTCTATTGCTTTTGTTTATATGCTTGTTGTCATGCGAGTAACTGACAATGATATATTGACATGTAGGAAAGGATCAATCATGGAAAAGAACTGATGAATGCTAAGCGAATGGCTGAAGAAAATGATAGAAAGCGGTCAGTTTTCATTGCATATACTTATAAATGATATTTTCTTATACTCATCATATGAATTTTATTCATTTTCAGTTATATAGCAATGTATGAAGCTGATAAAGAAGAAAAGAAACGGGCAATGGAGAGAATTCGACAGAAACTACAACAGGATAAGGTGGATGATCTATATAGCTCACATTTTTGGAATCTTTGCTTGTTTTGCACTAGGTTTCCTTAAAGTACTAGAAAATGATGTTACCGTTTCCCGTGTCAGGAATCACAATGTCTTGTGCTGAATTTCTGAAAATCAGTGAAAATTTGTGTTTTTATCGTAACTTGATTCTTAATTTGCACCATGGAAACATGTCTTTCAGGCTGAAAGGAGAGGGAGACTTTCTGGGGAAGATAGTATATCTGCTAAACCAGCTAGTTTCTTGCTGCACGAACAGAACGAGGTAAATTTAAGACACGGACTAATGTTTTTCGCTACACTTTTTCACATGTTCATCAGATTCACTTCCTAGTTGTATCTTACTTTTTTTCCCTTTCAAATGTAGAATCCAAAATTGGTTGACCATGGCTCAGTACCTGTTAATTCCACTAGGAAGCGAGCTGGTGATCTGATGACGGATTGTCTGAGATCCCTTAAGCGCCAAAACTTGGTATAACATGAAAATACTGTTTTTGAGTACTTGATCTTGCTACTAAACTAGTTGACATGGTGTAATTCTAGCACTCCTCCATTTTATCTTAACCTTTTTTAGCTGATTCAAATGTCCCGATTTGCATAACTTTCCCCATTTTTTAGGATGATGATGCTCAAGTGAAAAGGGCTTTTCAGACTCTCCTCATTTATGTGAGGAATGTAGCTAACCATCCTGAAGAGGAGATATTTAGGAAGATCCGGCTCACTAATCCAGCATTTCGGGTATATTAGCTTACTGTTTTTATCTTTAGCCATTTCATAGTAAGAAAATGATGTTGTTCTGTACATGACACTAACTTCATCCTTCTCATGCTGACACCAGAACAAGGTCGGTAGATTCAAACACGGCGTCAAGTTTCTTGAACACTGCGGGTTTGAGAAACATGGAGAGCTTCTAATTCTGCCCAAAGAGAAAGTTGATCCAGCCATACTCAAGGAAGCTAGGGATGCTTTGCATTCTGCTATTACCAATCCCTTTTTCGGACTTTTATCGACTTGATTTAGAGGTTTAGTTGCAGAACTGAAGCAGGATTGTAAGTTGAAATGGAGAAAAATCAAATTGCTTGTTCTGTACAATGGTTTTTCCCTGTTTCTGAAATCCTTGAATTTTGAATTTACTATAAGTCTATAATGATAAGTGGACTAACTACAAAGGAAATGTAATGTGCTGCCTGTAACTATGCAATCCAAATATACTCTTATAAATACTATAGTGTATACAAGGCCATTGTACTCCTAAATGATTTCTACTTATTTAAACTAATAAGCTATAGAATAAAATTAAACATAGTAAAATAGTAAGGAGTACAAAATTTACAGTGCAGAACTGAACTAAAGTAAATAATGAAGAAAATGAGTATGGATGAAATATTTTAAAACAATGGATGGAAATTTGATCAAAGTACGAACTAATAAGGAAAGTGATACTAGAAATATCTATTTTTCCCCTCTTGACTGTACAACAATTAAATAATACAAATTTTCATGTATTGAAAGTAGAATGATATTTTATGAAGTTTCGTCTTTTGAAAATCCATTTTTGACTTAAATATTATATATATATATATAATATATATATAAATTTGTGCACTCTCAACATGATTAAATTAAAAAATATAACGTTTTAAGTTAGAATATATTATGGTAATTTCATAGTCTTTCAAAACTTAAATTTCATAAAACTTTTCCTTTTCAATTTTTTTTATGAAATACTCAACTAATAATGAAACATGTATAAAGCCTTTTACATATGAATTAATAAATGACCAAAATTTTAAAATAATTGAACGTTCATTCTTTCACGTGATCAATTCTATAAAGAAGCCATTCCAAAACTATAGTTTTTACAATCCTTGTTATGTATTACTAGCATGGCTCCACCGTGCGTTGCACGGCGAATTTGACCACTTATTAATTGAACTTTTGGTTATTATTAGATTGCGTGATTATGTAAATGATAATTTTTATAAATTTTGATATAATGTTATTTAAGAAAAAAGAATATACAGTTAGGTCTTGTTTGTGCTGAACTAAATTGAGTTGGATTAAAATAAAGTGAAAATTTAAAGTATTTAAAAAAAAATTAGTGTGACTAAATTAACCCAAATTTAATCAATTTCCTTTAACTTCTTTATTAAAGTACATTTCATAACCTTGTCTAAAGATCTCAATCTCTCTATACCCCAAAGTCAAATTATGTGTATGTTTCACTATTTTATCCAACGGAGTTCATAGATGGTAGTCTTTCACTATAATGAAAACGAACAAAACTCAATTGATTTAATTAATTCAGCTAATAATTAATTTTAAAAGGAAGGAATCGAAATTCATAGATGCAACCATAACCTAGTCTAGAAGTTAAAAAATAAATAAAATGTATGAAATGCAAATTTAGGGACACTAAAATCTTATGCAAATAATGTATGAAAAAGATAAGTATTTTGAAAATAAGATTTATAATGTATGCAAATAAGATTTATGAAATGCAAATAATGTTTTTCATACATTATTGATCAAATAATGATAAGTATTTTGTGTATGAAATTAATATAATTTACTAAAAGAGAAAAGTTACAATAAAATAAAATTAAAGGGAGTATAAAATGTAAAAATGTTTAAATAGAAATATAGTTATATTTTAGCTAAAATAATTAGTATTGTTAGTTTCTTATTCTTAAAATTTATCTTTTTTAATTTTTTTTGTAATATTCTTAATATAAAATATAGATTCTCCGGGTGAAAATAATAGAGAATAATTTTATAGAAGATGCTGTATTTTTTCCCCTATTTTTATTACCTTTAATTGTTTTGAAGGTCCCTATTTTTTTATTTTTTTTTGAACCTAACTAACAATAAGTAAAAAAAACTTTCTTTTTTAAATCAAATTTTATGGATTGTTAAGAAATTTCAAATAAAGAATAAACATTTAGTGATGTAAAAACTTTTTATCAAAAATAATCTGATATATAATTATCATGTTTTGGTACACAAAATATTATGATGAGTTAAATGTAAAATAATAATGACATGGTAATTAATTTATGATGTTACCAATCAATTAACTTCACATATGCAAGTATTCTAAATCTTTATACTACCAAATAATTTATATCGTATAAAAGGAAGAAAATATCTAATTTCACCTAATTTAGAATACAAAATATTTTTATGCTAATAATCATAAAGAAAGGAATCACCAAAAATTACCTAAATCCAGTACAATGTTTACATATTGAAAAAAAAATATAAATCAACATAGATAAAATATATAATAATAATACATTAACATAGTTACAAACTTTCTTATATAATGAAAGGGACTCTATTTATCTCCTTTATTTTTATACCAAAAAAACATAAAATTATTTTTTAAAATACAAATGTGAAAGTGATTTTATCTTTCTCCTTAAGAATAAGTTAAGACTATTGTCAGAGAAATAATTAGCTTCCAGACCAAAAAATTAGAAAAACACCCATAATACCTTTTTGGTTATCATTATTTTCATACGTATTTACTTTTATTTGTACCAAATTGCTATTTATGATTGTTGCTTCTTTGCAAGAATAGTTTTCTTTACTCAATTATCAATTCATCAGAGTTTATTACTATCACTGTCCGCCGTCTTCCCGTCCCTGACCGGCCTAGCTGAAAAACATTCTTTGATCAATAATCTTCAATAAACATTCCCGTCCACGACGCCTCCATTAGTTGATCAATAATCTTCAAGAGTCCACTGGTAATAAGTTTCTTCACTTGTTCATCATTCTTTAGTTTCCATTTTCCAGCCAATCTAGGTCATTGAAGTTGGACGGATACAGCAGGCTATCTGTCCATCCTTCAGCGGCATCCGATTAACAAAACACAAAACCTAATTATACTAAAACTCATTTAAACGATATAAACATCAAGAAATAGTAAATAGAGGTTGATATTTCTGTAACATTATAGCTGTAATATGGGTTTTATGAAATTTTGATCTAGATGGCAAGTTCAGATGAATTTGTTGAAATCTGAAAAAATCGATTGCCCATGGAAGCAATTGCAAGCATTAAAATAAGCAAGTATACATCAAACCAGCTTCAGAATCATTGACTATAACCCGAAACCCTTTGATCCCGTAGTAGCATCCTTCATTGACCGATATCCGATATCCCTCGACATTGATGTTTGTATCGTTCAGGATCGTCGAACTAATGCCGGAATTTCCAGAATTCAGTCGAAATTACACATGTGCTCTGGAGAAAAGCGACCAACCGGAGTTAATCATCGAGAATCATCGGAACTTGGAGGCACAAGAGGCGGCGGATAATAGGAGGTCTCGGTCGGTGATAAGCTTCCTTGTCAATTATAGAGTTGATTATCAAACAACATGGTTTATGGTATAATATTATTACAGTGAAATATGGTACAAAATATGTCAGTTACAAATAGCCAATAATTGACGTAATTAGGGTATACATATATATCATCTGAGATTATATAATATTATTACGATTGCCAATTTAAAGATTACCATACAAATATCTTTTTATTATTCCATATTTTTAATCTAATAAATATCATATTTAAGTTGACTGTCAATACGAAACTACGTCGTTTATTCCACACACAATTTGGAGTGAATAACTATTCAAGTTCCCTTCAAGGGATAAGCAGATATAGTGTTATATAAATAAATCATATATTAATGTACAATATTGAGTTTGCTTTCTTTGATCACAACAGAGCTATGGAAGTATTTTTAATACGCGGCTAATTATTAACCTTTAAAAAAAACCAAAGAATTAATTGGTGCTAAACTACATGTTCAAAAATTTATTAAAAAAACCACGGAGTTGGTTACTAGCGGTTATAATTTATAACCAATTCCCTATTGAATTCAAATACACAACTATTCCTATTGGACAAAATCCTCCATGGAAACGGATTGATTTATTTTTGTATACAGTATAATTTGCAATATATAATGGATCATTGTTGTTGACGTTAATTAGAATACAATGGCAAGCAACTTCGAGATCGGCGAAAGTTCTAGTTTAAATGGATCAGATCATGATTGTGACATTCCACCCGGGTTTCGGTTCTGCCCGTCCGATGAAGAAGTAATGCATATTCTAAAAGCCAAGCTTAAGAACGATTCCGAGTATTACAGTCACATTCCGGAAGTTGACGTCTATGAATATTCTCCCAAGCAGCTCGCTGGTAAGTCATCCATATGTTTTTCTGTTACTCACTCCGTACCTCTTGTATTATAAAGAATTTTTTTCAAAGCCTCTTATGCACATACTCGACTGTTAATATTTTAACTACATTATATTATATTAACCATACATAACAAGTAGATTTTCATAAATTACATGTTATGAGAAATTTTAAATATTCATGATAATAAGTGTGCTTACCTATTTGTTCTTTTTTTAAAAGTTGGGTTGTATTAGTCACCCCAAGACTTGCTATCTTAATTCTTCCGAACCAGGATCACAAATTAAAGCCTAGAGGCTTAGTTTGTTACAAAAGAATAGCTAAAGCTAGATAGAGTGAAGCACACCAGTGTTTCCAAGAGAATAATTGTTAATATAGTCCTTGTAGAGATCATTATTCATTAGGATGCTAATGATACTGTACAAACTAAGATAGCCAAATATTGAATCACTGCACATTCGAATCGTTAAGACGAAGCCATTAGTTTAAACGATTTGGATGAACTCTGAATTAGTCTCAGTATTGTTTTTTGAAACAGTTTTATAAGTAAAGCTGACTTATTTTGAATGTGAATAGATGCGTACAAATTGAATGAGGAGAACGAAGGGTACTTCTTTACACGGAGGAGCAAAAAATATCCGAACGGAACTCGTCCGACCCGATCGGCTGGTAATGGAACCTGGACACCATCTACAGGACGCAACATTACAAACAAAAAAGGGGAAACCATTGGACACGTAGCAACGCTTGGATATCATGAAGGTAACAGTAAAAAAATAATATATCGTGAAGGAAGTTGTCGTGATCAACCAATTAAGTGGTTAATGCAAGAATACACGTTTGGGAATGATACAAAGAAGGTACATACTGATTTGAATTATGTATACTAACCGTATATAAAAAATTGTTATTAATAAAATTTAACAATGTTAAACATATTGAGAAAATTTCTTATGAGATCTCATCATGAGATAGTTTGATGTTGCTTCATACAAAATGTTTGTGTTATTAATGCTTATATATGTATATATTTATTTAAGTATTTAATTAAAATTAAGCATTTTTTGAGTGAAAATAGATTTTGTACTACTAGAACACAGAGGTTTCATGATTATAGTTTATAAAGTTTGACCTAAAATATTTGTGAGTATGTCATCAACGTTTTCTAATTGCAAATCTTTGCGTTTCTTATTTTGCAGTTTCACGAATTGGTTGTAGTGAAAATATACAAGAAAATGGGGGCAAACAAGGATAGTACCATAGTTAAGAATGTGCCTCAAATTAATTCAGCTATGCAACTCAATAATGGTGTTGCTTCAGAATCTGACCCGGAGCTTGTGACCTGGACCCCTACATGGCCATCTGCAGACCCGGAACTTCTTCAAGGCCAATATGCATATGGTCAACAGTTTCCAGATCAAATTGAGTCATTCACTTGGACATCAGGGGCCAATCAACTAGTCCCACCATATGCTCAATCTCCATCAATAGGGTGCTCAGATATGGGTCAATTGCCAGATCAACAGTTACAACTGGACCAAGAACAATCATTTTTGCAGACACCAGATCCCATTCAAAATGCTTTTCAACCTGTATCAATAAATTGTTTGGATAATCATTCGGCTCAAATGGGCCCATCTCCTGATCAATATTATCATCAACATTATTTGGACCAAAATCAACCCTTTTTGCAGCCCACTGAAGAAGTTGCTCAATCTGCCTCAGTAAGGTGGTTTGATAGTCATTCGGCTGAAATGGGTCAATTTCAAGCTCAACATTATCCATACAAAGCCAATTGTCTTCAACAATTTACAGCCCAAGACCAATATGTCTCATGCACACCTGCTGCACCGGCAACCCAGTCATTACCGATGAATTACTTATATGAGAATGATGATGTGAGCTTCATAAACAAGGATCCAAATTTTGGCCCTTATGGAAATCAAGCTATTGTTGCGCCTGGAGAATCGTATGCTGCAGCTCCACAACAATCAAGTGAACAGTTTTCAACAGATAAAAACAACTTGAGTAGTGATGATCTGAAAAATCCTTTTGAGTGGTATAATTGTGGCTTTAATAGCTCAACCTCTGGAGATCAATATTTTCACAAGCCGTTAAAAGGTGACGGCAAGGGTGAATGTGCAAATTTCATGCCATGGAAATGTAATAAGTAGAGTTATATTATGTTACTTTTCAAAATAGTATTTTGTAACTGGTTAGCAACTCAGATTGTGCTTGAGTAAAACTTTTTTTTTTTTAATCATGCTTTTTATTCCATCATTTATTTATTTCTTAGTTTTTTTTCTGTAACACTCTAATTTTGCTATATTTACACTATGCTATTCATTAGATTCTCAATTTCACAAAATCAGAGGTACTGTAGTTATCAAGCCCTTTGATACAATATCAAGCAAATTGAGGATGTACTAGTAATTTTGCGCAAACTTGTATCCAAGCCAAGCCACTCTGAAGAAATTGTGCCCACCCACAATTCACCGGCCCGAATAAAGAAAAGCCCACCCGATTACCCCGAAGTAATACCCAGGATCTCCCCTCCTCTCGCACTTTTTGAAACCTTAATCTGAGTCGGAGCTCTGCCAAACTCCTCACGTTTTGGAGCCAGCTGAGACTGTTGGGATTGAACTAGGGTTAGGGCTTTTGCCGGTTCCTGCTCATTAAAGTGACATGTATGCTGATCGTGAGTCCGGGCCCCGGACGTCGATAAAGGATCGCCTCAATGGCAGCTTCCCTGCCGATTCCGGTCGCCGAAGACAAACATCCGGCAGCAAAAGGTAATCTTTTTGCCTCTTTCCAATATGTTTCATGTGGGTATCACGTTCTTTCATTGTACAGTTTTATGCCATTCGTGAAAGTACTTGCTGATGTTTTGTTTTGAGCAGAAATTAGCTCATTAGTGTATAGGTGGTAGATTCATATACATTTTTCCTTAAATGATTAAGGTTTTTCCTGTGGAGAATAGTTATAGTGTATCAGTTCTATGGAATTTAAACATTTTGTTTCAAGGTGAAGTGTTGCATAATCTCTTACGAATTAGAAGTGGAGGTATGTGCCACTCCATAGGAGTTGACTGTGTAGTAACTAGTTAGACCGGGGGGTGTGACTTTCATTTTGTCGAAGGACCTTGTTGAAAGGCGGCTATTGTTTTCTATGAGGAAAAGAATACACTAAGTCCTTGTCCCCTTGATAATTTGTGCTTTTGTATGTTGTACAACATTTATACTATGTTGTTCAGTGTTCGATAATCAACATTTTCTGTTTTTATATTGACCTCCCTTTGCAGACACTGGGATGGACATACTTTTTACTTAACTTTATCTGTTTGATTCCTGTTTGGCTCACGTAAAATAAATGATAAGTGGGATGCCATATATAGTTATGTGATGAAAGAAAACTTATATGAAGAAAGTGCTGAAAACAAGTTACCGTGACAACCCTGTTTAATCTGTTAGATGGCATGTTTATTGCGTTTAACAGGAATCCATGTACATGAGTTGTTTTCATCTCTGTAGGCAACGAGAGGATGATGACAAATGGGAGCATGATCTCTTCGATGAAGATGAACCAACTCAATCAAGGGCTTCAAGTATGTTGGTTATACTAAGCATTCATATTAAGTGTTGCTTGTTATGAGTACCTAACTTCATGTGCTCTTGATTCTCTATCTACAAATAGATCGCACAATTGGAGCAACAGATCTTCGCTTAAAACTTCAACGTAAGAGTAACCAACGGAGTGTTGGAACCTTTGGTATTAGGGACCTACGCGAGAGGCTTTCTGGCAGTGTGTACTCGCGAAAGATGGAGGTTGACCCACCCAAGCCGAAGCCAAAATCAAAGCCTGTGGCTGAAGTCAGTAAACCTGCTCGGAAAAGTGTCATTGCTGAAGCTCCTGCTGTGGAGAAAAAAACTGTAGCCAGCTCAACTTCCAAGAAAAAGAATCAAAAGGCAAGACTGTCGTTTCAAACATATCATGATATAATTTTTTTTGTGATCTGAAACTAACACAAATTTAGTTCTGAGGTTTATGATGTGATAATAATGAAATTATAATTGAGCTAATTGGGAACAGTGGAGGATTTTTTTGTAAAATTTTCAGAGCTAGCCTACTACGAATTTCTAGCTTTAAAATTTATCTTGGAATTTGCTAGCAGAAGCTTCCTTACCAACACTGCTTCTGGGATACTTTTGAAAGCAATTAGGTTTACTTGTGTATACCACCACTATTCCCTGTTCTGTTCATATTAACTATTTGCATCAGTGGGTTTCAGCTCCTTTTATCTAGTCAATTGTCGGATTACTTGAATCGGTTGCGTTGTTGATGTTATTCGTTTTTCTGTGCGTCTAAAGTATCTAATAGTGATAGTCTGTCACTAGTTTAAGAGCTTTGTTTGTGGGGGTAAAGAACAAGAAATGCTGACTACTGGGCATTAATGACAACTTACTGGGTTTTTGACTAATGCTGCTGCTGAACCATTCTTCCAGGTGGAATCAGTGGATAGTTTCTTGGAGTCCCTGGGCCTGGATAAATATTGCATTACATTTCAGGCTGAAGAAGTATGTTCACTTTATTAATTTCAAATGTTAATGTAAAACGATATTTGGTTTGTGTCTCAGAAACTTTTTAGTTATTACACTTAAAATTATTTGTGCAGGTCGATATGGCTGCACTCTTGCACATGACTGATGAAGATCTCAAGGCAATGGGGATACCAATGGTAAATAATAAGGCTCTCCTTTTATTTTAAAAATTTTTTTTGGTAGTTTTAATTGTGTCCACAATTAAGGATTTGATGTGAATGATCTAGCTATAGTCTTATAGTCTTAGTTTCTTGAGTGCGGGAAAAGACTGTGGAGACCCCTAAGCTTACTTTTTTTCTAGTTGTCGAGTTTAAATCATAAAAACTTCTTTAAGATTTCATGGATATACTGTGCTATAAAATTAATGTCTCACTCTTCAAATTGAAAAGTTCTAAGTAAGATCTCCATGCTTAAGGATTTTATGATAGATTTTTGCCCTTATTGCAAGTAATCCACACTTGAGGGTGCAGATGTTAAGTTAGTATATACAATGAATGGACTGTGGTATTGCACTTGCTAGTGTAGATTTTGCACTCATGATTTCTGAAATAAGGCAATGGGGGTACCGGCTCACCTATTTTTTGTGTAATTTTAATTGTGTCCACAATTAAGGATTTGATGTGAATTATCTAAGTTTAGACTCTTAGTTTCTTGATTACGGGTAGAAGACATTGGAGACAATTTTTTTGTTTAGGTTAAATCATAAAAACTTATTTAAGATTACACGGATATACTATAACTATAAAGTTTGGTAAGTCTGCATATACCATGAATGCACCTGGTATTGCACTTGCCAGTGTAGATTTTGCACTCATAATTTCTGAATTAACATGTTCTTTTTTGCGCCGCTAAATTTTGTATCCACACTACGTGGACTATCCTGTACATTCTTATAAACCTTTAGGCACTTTGAAGACAAGTTCTTTCTTACCCCGTTTGATGATATCACCTTTGCTATTCCAGGGTCCTAGGAAGAAGATCATTCTAGCATTGGAGGCTAGAGTATAGATTAGCAAGCTGGGTTTGTATGTTCCTTGTGCCAGGAACCTGGTGGCTTGTTTGATTCATGAAGTCTGCATGTATCTTCAGTGATGTATTACAAAAACTGCAGGGATGTTACTCGGCAAATTCATTTTTCAGTTCAAAAACATTCGGAAATATCAAATTTGTCGGGAACTCATGATATCTAGTTAGGTTGTCAACTGGCAGTTTGTAATTTGCTTTGACCTGTAATGAAAGTTGATGTACTCTTATTTATGCGAGTTTTTTTTGCAGTCACAAAAATTGTGGAAGACATTTAATATAATCAAACTGACAGTAGTAAAATGTTCAACTGGCACCCTAATTTTAGCTTGCCTAGGAACTGATTTTTGTGATCTCTGTTTTGAGTTGGCCTAAAATATTCAGGTGTTCCTAGATCCTATTGTAGGGGTTTTGCATCCCTGGAGTAGGAAACTTGGCTCTATCATCAAACCTCAGATGAGAATGTGTAGAGTTACGGGGACAGGAGACCTTTTACATGAGTGCGTGTTCACAATAGAACAAAAGTATTAATCAAAGGATAGATAGATCTGGTTCCTATAAGCATTCACAGAAAATGATGAAATAGAAGAGCATCATAATTTCCGGTAGTTGCCCTATCCTACTACTTTTACTGAATCCGCCATAGCTAATTGTAGATTTCTACAGTTATATCCTCTTTTGATAAGTACAATCATTCCCTCCATAAGATGATAGTCCTAAGAAAACCAATACCATTTGCTTCATGGGCATCAGATGGCTATTTCTTTCCAGGCCAGGTACTTACTCCTTTCTTGCTTGTATCTTTTACCTTCTCTAAGAACCGCTAGAAAAACATGCAGCGTGACCGGAAGAAAGAATGGCTGTCAAGTGCAAAAAAAAGAAAAATTGTAAGAAAGCCATTGTCTATTCAACATTTATGGCAATCCATTGACCCCCAAGGTCTTATGTTCACTTGTTAGTGCAGTCTAATATTGACGAAAAAGGTCCAGGAAAAATTCTTAAATAATAATATAAAAAGACAAAATGAGTTGTAAGAACAAACCGAATAAACAGCAAAGCTATGCTCAAAGGAGTAGTAGCTGACAGACATCATAGATGGGTCATAGAATGCATCCTCTGCCAATGACCTTGCTTGTCTAGATGATTCTGGCACATAGTACAATAAACTCTAGGTTAGCTTTCCAATTTAATTGATCAAACAAAATGGTATGTTGACCTTTAACCAAGATAGCTGTTCAGTTACCAGAAGCAGTATCGTAAATCCCACGAGAAGCATTTCCTAGAGTTAATTTTGCGGCATCTAGAGAACACTTAACCTGTTGAAAATTTACAGTAGTCATGATTCATTAATATAAATGGAAATATGAGCACATATGGATAGAAAGGCATCATCATTAATAAAACCACAGAGGCAGCATGAACTGCTCATAATCTACTCAAAGCACAAAAGAACAAGAAAGTACTAGGTGTTCATGATGCGGTAAATAATAGCAACCTGTTCTCCAATCTCATCCCTTATGATCATCCTTGGAAGTGATTGTACCTGGAATAAAAATTTGTCAAGCTTACATGCTTAAATAATGGTAAGACAACCCACACAAAGAAGAAATACCAATCGTGAAAGTGATCCAAGGGTTGTCCCACACTGGAGAAGATTGAAGCATATATGCTGCCGTGACAACATGTCCAGTTCCCTATTGAGAAATATCAATTGCACTACAATCTTTAACACTACATCAATGCAGTTTCATACAAATCAATTTCAAATCAGATCAGGAGCAGTATCTCACCACTGTGTAAAGCCTTTTTCACTGGTTAAAAGTATTATGGCACCAGATGCACCAGAAAAGAAGCTATTTGACTTCAGACCAAAAAGCTGGCGCAGTTGCCCAGTGAAAACTTCAAATACTTCTTTCAAGTCCTGTGATAAATGTACACACCATCATTGGTTTTCAAAACCCTATATGAGGTCTCTATCAATACTTACTAAAAGTACCTTATCCATTTTTAAGTTCAGAGACAAACATTATTAAAGTGCGAGAATACTAACCTCAGAGGATAACGTATGCCTATTAGGTTTAGCACTTTCCGAAACATTAAAACATGCTGGGGAATTCCAAACAGCAACACCTCCCCACATCTGTAGGAAAAGGATAAGGATACAGAAATTAGTGTGCAGAATGGAAGAAACATGAATGGAGGGCAAAGATTATAAAACTTACAGGAGATATAAAACCATTTGTTGAGGAAAACTGTCCATTTGGAAGTCTCAAAAAGAGTGGGCACTCTCCTGAAGATGGTACATATCTGCATTACCGAGAAGAATATTACAATTAATCTGATATGATTAGCAAAGTAAATAACTTGGCTACCGAGTTTAGTCCCAGACATGTAGCCGTAACTTTAGTTAAACATGAACACCTTATGGTTAAGTAATAATATGCTCTTCATATTTAGTATTTGGAAAAAAGAACATGTGATGCGAGAAATTATAAAAAGTTGTGCTAGGTTGAGAAAATACACCACAAACTGCAACACTTTGGACCGCCCGCCAGCAGCCATAGATGTATCCAAATGCCACTCATTTGAATTAACCTATTCAAAATTGAAGAATTCGAAAAAAACATGTTAAAGCATTACGTGTGTGAGAGTGACCAAGTCAAGAAAAAGCTTCTGTGATGGAAAATGAACTAAGCACACACAATAAAATACTTTAATGAAGAGCATACATTTATGATATTGGTACAACAGCAGAGAAAATAAGAATAAGAAACGTACAAAAAAGGGAAGATCTTTGGTGCTGAAGACATGGCTGGCAAGCTTCTCGTCCCAATAAGAAATTGAGGACTTGGGAGTATGGTACAAGACCTGCATAGTGAAACCATAACTTGTCATGGCCTGAGAGTAACTTTCTACAATGGCATGCCCCTTAAGGCCGTATACAAACTAGCGGTACTCTAGGAAAATGCAACTGTAACAAATATAAAGAGAGGAAATCAAAGGAAATAATTTTATTATTACCTGACTTTCCACACTAACATCTGCTAGAGGTTTTAAAGCCTCAACAACTGGAGCCAACATGATCTCATCTATTGTCTGAAAATCCCTGCAAGGAGAAAGTTCCTCTTTGTGTTAGGATATAACAGCTCAGGCAAAACAGTAACATGCCAATCCTAATTTTCCAACAGGCTCCAGAAGTTCACACCAACTCACATTCAAATCAGATCCTCGACACAAAAACAGATTTGCAGAAAGAGAAATAAACATTATGATTATCGGCCAACTACAGGTAGCTTGATCGCTGAACAAAAAATGCATCTAACCACAAGGACTGTACTGAGTTATCAAACCACAATATACAAGAATCATGACAATCCAACTGTAACCAAAATGCATCGAACCACTAGGACTGCAACTAAACTATCAAGCCACAATATGCAAGAATCATGCCAATCCAACTGTAACCAAAATGCAAGAAACAGCGAAATCATACCAATCATAAACCCAATCACGAGGATCAGCATTCAACAAATTGAATGACAATACAACCCTCCCATCAGCTCCAACGGGCATAAACTCCCCATGAATTGCACCATCCTCTTTCGTACCATTCACAAACACTTTAACAAAAATCTCCGCTATCCTCTCCACCACCGCATCCTCTGAAATCCTCCCTTCAATCCACGCATGCCGGTACTTCCCCACCACTGCCCTCAGCTCATCCACCCCTTCTCTCTCAACCACAATTACTCTATAAACCTTCCCTCCACCGCCATTATCACTCAGCACAGACTCCAAATGATCATCAAAAATGTCATCGAAATCTTGTGAATTACGATCACTGGTGAATTCCCTCAGCAGGCCAGAGTCTACGGTCACGGAAACGGAGAAGTTGTTGCAAGTGCCGCAAGGCGGGTTTTTCGGAAAGAGCTTCTCCATACGAGACTGAATTTGAAACCCTACTTTTTCACTGGACGATAACGAGGCAGGCGAGCTAACAAACACCGCTTGGAAATGACAAGGGAACGATATACTGCTCGATTCGGTGGCGGCGGCGAGGGAATCGATGTCTTTGAACGGCAACGGCGATCTGTATATCATCACCGATCTCCGTAAAAACCAAAAACCTGCAAAACGAGATCATTGTCACACCAAGAGGCAAAAGATACAAGCGAAGATCAAATTGTTGAATGAGTACCCAATAATAAACCGATTAAAACGGTAATAGTCATATTAAGGCGCTTTAATCCAGGTTTTGTTTTCCGCATGGTTTCCGGATTGAAGGTCGGCAGTTCCGGCTGCTCGATGGGATCTAATCTCTGGTTTCCCGACGGAGATTCGGTGATTTCCGGCATGATTACGAGGGAGTGGAAACAAGCTCAGTAGTTACTTCAAGCTTGAAAACAGTCTGACTAGAATTTTTTATTCACGTTAAACGGTGGTATCAGTCTGCCGTCTTAGCTCAGCCGGTAGAGCGCACGGCTTTTAACCGTGTGGTCGTGGGTTCGATTCCCACAGACGGCGTTTGTCTTTTTTAAATTAAACAGTTATCTAACACTAGAAAAGATGGGTTTGTTTTCAAAAAAAAAGAACAAGATGGGGAAGTTTTTTTTACTACAAAATGGACACAGAGATGGAAATTACTACAGCTTCTGATCATCATTATTTATGGACAACGTAAAAGTTTGGCACAATAAATCGCCATTTTTGCTGCGTGTTGCAATTCTGAGCAATGGCTTCTTAGCAGTGCTCGGAAGGTGTTCGATAATATGTCTGAGAATGGGTGAACATTGATCCAAGGACTTAATGATTCACATCAGCTGCATTGATCTGCTGCATTCAATATGCTTTATGCCAGACTTTCCTAAGGATCCCAGGTTATATACAATTCTCAGAGAACTGCATTTCATTCTTGTTGCTCTTTGCAAGTTGTATATTATACTCAAAAAAACGTTAATTTTGTTGCATACAGAAACAGAACGATGGAGCAAATCGTCTCATAGTAGCCGAATCTCAATATCCTTATGGATTCAGGTTGGTGTCATTGTCATATGACTTAACATTAGGTTTCTTTTCTTCCCAGTTTTCGTATTGATTCTGGTAGCGTAAATGATTGTCAAATATTTTGAATTGTTAAAATTTTGAGCATGCGATAGGCAAGTGTCTCACCATACTTGATCTAAGAGGGTCACTTGATCCAAGGTGTTTAAGAGCTAGCATGTTAAATATGCCAATGTTAGCTCACACAAGTGATGAAACAAAGACATGTAAACTCGCATTCTAATGCTCAGCTAGAAGCATATATTGAGGTAATATATTTAATCTTTCGGAATATTCCTTGTAGTGTTTAACTGCTCCAAAAAGAAGAACATTTGCGAATTGCATTTTGAGGGAAGAAGCAATGTAATCTCCGGTTTTCCACCATACTTGATTTTGTTTTTCGTTAGTATTTTTATCTGATCTGGCTTTTTTAAGGGTGAAATAGGTTAACTAGAATTAGTTACAAATTACTCGTAAGTCGTTTAAATAATGAATTTGACGATACTGTGGTAAAATAAAACAATCGATTTGTGGTGTGAAACAAAGGTATTTAATGTTGCTTGAGTGCAGCATATTAGTTGCAAGAGTGCATGGAGTAGTTGTTGAATTATGATTACTCAGGTTGTTCTGATTTATGAACAGAAAGTTGGAAAATGCATTTTGAAAAATTCTAGTTGTATTTATATATTATTGAACATCATTTGTACATAAAGCAGCTCTATACTGAGAGCAATACATGTCCTAAAAATAAGCTAAAGTCTTCTATAGAACCCTCATCAACCTAGGTGCTGGGGGCGATGACTTGTACCATGATGATCTTCTCTTGAAATGCCTGTCTTCATCTTCATCTTCACTCCTTTCCTCATATGCTATTGATGCAGGAGCTCTGGTGGGGACGGTGCTTTTCCTTGACCGTACTGAAGATGCTTTATGTTCATAGTGGTCTTTTGATAACGATGAAGACAGCTTTCGATTCTTCATAACAGCTTCTCCGTGCACTCTTTTGCTTGATAACGATGAAGACAGCTTTCGATTCTTCAAAACAGCTTCTTCGTGAACTCTTTTGCTTGATGACGATGAAGACAGCTGTCGATTCTTCGAAGCAGCTTCTTCGGGAACTCTTTTGCTTTCTGCAGCAGACATGGTTTTTGTTGATTCTGAACGGTGATGTCTGCTGCTCCAGCTTGAATGATCGCGATGATGGCGCTCTTCCCTGTGATAATGGTCATCATGATGATGGGGCTCTTCCCTGTGGTAATGGTCATCACGATGATCTCTGTGACGGCTATGGTCAACATGATGATGCTCTGGTTCCTTCTTTGGAAGTTGAGGAGAAGGAGAAGGCCTATCTAATCGCCTGGACTTTGACGAAGACATGTCACCCCTACCTCTCACTTCCTTAGCATGCTCCTGTTTTACATCACGTTTCCTTTTTAGGTTGCCTTCTCTGGATTCAGCATTAAATCCCACCGTAGAGGGCTTCATGCCTTGTTCACCCACAAATGGCTGGTTCATTGGCCCATAACCATAATTATAACCATAACCATATGGTCCATAACCATAACCGTAGCCATAGCCTGCATTTTGGGGCATATATGCATTCATGCCATTCATGCCTCCCCAATATGGATTATAACCCACCATGGGAGGCATCATGTTGTTGTTGTTGTTGTTGTTGATGGAAGCAACAGGCATCATGTTGTTATTGGTGGCAACAGGCATCATGTTGTTGTTGGGGGCAACATGCATTGGCATTATTGGCATGCCAGTATTCATCTCCTTTGGTGCCTCGGGTTTCTGATCTACTTCTTCATCAGCAACAGATGCACTTCCCTGAGTTTCTACTTCCGCTTTTGGTACTTTCACTGGTTCTTGCTTCTCGGGAGGAGGGAGGACCTGCTTCGTAGCAGCGGATTGTTGTGTTGAAGGGGGATCATGAACTTGGGAAGCACCTTCTCCGTTGCTGCTGAAGGACTTGGACTCCAACATACGACTGATTGTGTTCCTCAGACTCACATTCGGTAGGAGATGATCAGCAAGCACGTTGGTTGCCCCGCACACACAGCTACATTTGCCGATGATATGGCCTCTGATGCATCTGTCGCAGAAACTGTCGAAACAGCACTTGCTTGTGATAACCGCATCTTTCATGACCTGCTTGCACAATCGACAGTAGAGTTCAGGCGGAAGCTGGGCAGCAGAGTGCGAACTCGGCCTAGAGATTCCCTCCATTGCTCTGTCGAAAGCAGCCTCATTCGGTCTCAGGACTGCAGCCCCTCCGGTGGGCAGGGCATAGGATCCATCAGCTGTAGCCACAAGCATGCATTTCGGTATGCCGGTTGGAGGTCTAATCCTCTTGACATCGTAAGCAGGATCGCCATTTGTAGGACAGTACTTGATCAGATGACCAGGAAGGTTGCACCTGTGACAAACATAACCCGGCGGTGGTGTGACTGATGATGTATTCCAACCGAAACCACCAGTACCACCTCCGCCGACATAGCCCTGACTCTGTAAGGCTGGTGTCCTAACCAAGGCCTTGATCCTACTATCCTCATCGTCGATTTCAGCAGCATTCACAGGTTGCGATGGGAAGGTTTCAGGTTTTGCATTTATAACAACAAACAGATCATCTTCCCATTCCTGGTCTTCCGGGTAGATTTCCTGTTCAGACATTTCTACAAGATTTTTGGAGAATCGGAATCAGTGGTTTGAGGAAATGAGCAAAAGAAATGGAAATGAGAGCGGGATGAGTATGAGGAGATGAAGATGAGTAGCTTTCGTTTCGTCTATATATAAGAAAGCGCTGGAGACTAACTATTCCTTTCCGGGAAAGGAAAAGGATTTTGTCTAATTTTTCTTTTCCCTAGTGGAAAAGGATTGAGTTACCTTACCGGAACATTTTGAGGTCTTGCCTTTCCATAATTTTGAATGAGTTTAGTTCAATTAAAGATTTTTTAATTAAAAATGGTGATATTTGAAGTTCAAAATTAATCAGAAAATAGTACAAATTCTCGAACTCCGGTCTACATACTACCATCACTTAAGTATTTGAATAAACTAAACTAAACTAGATTAAAGTAAGCATAAAAAAATGAATAAAAATAATTGAAACCAAAATTCGTTAAACTAAAAATAAGCAAACTACACTGAAATTTTGTTACTCATTGAGATTTGAGAGTCTCTTAGGCCCTGTTTGGTAGAGTTTATTTCTTGGTGAACTAAATTGAATTGAACTGGAATAAACTAATCTGAACTTAACTAAATTATATGTAATATATTTTCATTTGTTAATCATATAATGAAGACATATTATATTTATATGACTTGATTTAAAAGAATCACGATTAAAATATTTATATTATATCTAAAGTAAATGTTATGGTAAAGTTAAGAAAAAAAATTGAATTGAATATGATAAAATTATATTTCAGAGGATATGAACTGATCTAAACTGAAGTTATCTGAATTGAACTGATCTAAACTAAACTAAATTAAAAATAATATATTTTTATATGTTATTATTAATGAAGACGTGTTATATTTATATGAGTCAATTTAATTAACTTATATTTATACAAATTGACCTGAATATCATGAACTTAAATGTCCTCTGATTTGAACTGAACCAAACTGAACTATGTTGATTTGAACAAAATTAATTTGAACTGACGTAAAAATAATGTACTACAAAATCAAAATTGAGCCGAATAATATTGTAATTATCAAACATGAACTAAAATGAACTGAAATGAACCAAACTTTTTTATCAGAACTGAACTGATTTAAGCTGAAGTAAACAAAATGTACCAGGAATCAAACAAATAATAAACAAATTGTACCAAATATCATGAACTTATATTACATATGAACTGAATAGAATCAAACTGAACTATTTTGATTGAACTAAACCAAAAATAATGTATTGTGAAATAAAAATTGAGCCAAATAACATAAACTTTTAGAAACATGTGATTTGAACTGAACTGAACTGAATATACCCTAATAAAATAAAATAAAATAAAAATTGTATATAGATATTTCTAAAAAATAATACTTAAGAATACGTCAACTAATATTCCTTCCTACTAGTCTAGTACAAAATAATATTGTAAATTAAGAGATTCAGACAAGCATCTGCTGGCTGCTACAACTTCAACTACCACTATCTATGCCACATAGATATTGGAAATTACTACAGCTTCTGATCATTATTTATGGACAGGGATTCTAGGGTAAAACAGGATTACGTTGATTGTTTGGCACAATAAACAGCCATTTTTGCTGCGTGTTGCAATTTTGAGCAATGGCATCTGAGCAGTGCTCGGAAGGTGTTCGATAAAATGTCTGAACATTGATCCAAGAACTTAATGATTCGCATCTGCTGCATTCAATATGCTTTATGCCAGACTTTCCTAAGAATCCCAGGTTATATACGATTCTCAGAGAACTGCAGTTCATTCTTGTTGCTCTTAATTTGCAAGTTGTATATTATTCTCAAAAAAACGTTAATTTTGTTGCATACAGAACGAGGGAGCAAATCGTCTCATAGTAGCTGCATCTCAGTCTCCTTATGGAATCAGGTTGGTGTCATTGTCAAATGACTTTCTATTTCCTTCGTGTGACTATTATGATGAAGTATGTCACTCCTATGGGGGCTGGTGATTTAAACCTCAAGTTGAACTGCGTCATAGTGCAAGTGCTTAAATGGTGCTCTAAATATTTTTCATTCTTTCACTTGCTAATTGGATTATTTCCAGTCAGTGTTAAATGGCTTGATGAAATTAATATTGCACGTCGAAAGCATGACATTTCCATCTTTTTTACTCCAAACCATTTGTGCAGTTAAAGTATATTTGTTGACACTAAATTGATCTTAACACTAAGTTTTAAAATTGATCTTCCCAGTTTTCGTATTGATTCTGGTAGCATAAAAGATTGTCAAATATTTTGAATTGTTAAAATTTTGAGCATGTGGTAGGCAACTGATCCAAGGAAATAAATCAATTCTGAGCATGTCTTCTAGCATGTTAAATCGATCTCTTATGAATTTGAAGTTAATCCCTTAATTATAATTACTAAACTAGTAAGAATGAAATTAAGATATTCATCAGTAGAAATTAGAAGGGAGGTAGACTACTCAAGAATTTTTCACTCGTAAGTCGTTAAAAATAATGAATTTGACGATGATGTGGTAAAATAAAACAGTCGATTTGTGGTGTGAAACAAAGGTATTTAATGTTTGCTTGAGTGCAGCATATTAGTTGCAAGAGTGCATGGAGTAGTTGTTGAATTATGATTCTTGGATCAGGTTGTTCTGATTTTTGAACAGAAAAGTTGGAAAATGCATATTGAAAAAATCTAGTTGTATTTATATATTATTCAACATCAATTATACAGAAAGCAGCTCTATACTGAGAGCAATACATGTCATAGTAATAAGCTAAAGTCTTCTATAGAACCCTCATCAACCTAGGTGCTGAGGGAGATGACTTGTACCATGATGATCTTCTCTTGAAATGCCTGTCTTCATCTTCATCTTCACTCCTTTCCTCGTATGCTATTGATCCAGGAGCTCTGGTGGGGACGGTGCTTTTCCTTGACCGTACTGAAGATGCTTTATGTTCATAGTGGTCTTTTGATAACGATGAAGACAGCTTTCGATTCTTCAAAACAGCTTCTTCGTGAACTCTTTTGCTTGATGACGATGAAGACAGCTGTCGATTCTTCGAAGCAGCTTCTTCGGGAACTCTTTTGCTTTCTGCAGCAGACATGGTTTTTGTTGATTCTGAACGGTGATGTCTGCTGCTCCAGCTTGAATGATCGCGATGATGGCGCTCTTCCCTGTGATAATGGTCATCATGATGATGGGGCTCTTCCCTGTGGTAATGGTCATCACGATGATCTCTGTGACGGCTATGGTCAACATGATGATGCTCTGGTTCCTTCTTTGGAAGTTGAGGAGAAGGAGAAGGCCTATCTAATCGCCTGGACTTTGACGAAGACATGTCACCCCTACCTCTCACTTCCTTAGCATGCTCCTGATTTTCATCACGTTTCCTTTTTAGGTTGCCTTCTCTGGATTCAGCATTAAATCCCACCGTAGAGGGCTTCATGCCTTGTTCACCCACAAATGGCTGGTTCATTGGCCCATAACCATAACCATATGGTCCATAACCGTAATTGTAGCCATAGCCTGCATATTGGGGCATGAATGCATTCATGCCACCCCAGTATGGATTATAACCCACCATGGGAGGCATCATGTTGTTGTTGTTGATGGAAGCAACAGGCATCATGCTGTTGTTGGGGGCAACAGCCATCATGTTGTTGTTGGAGGCAACAGGCATCATTGGCATAGGCATCATTGGCATGCCAGTTTTCATCTGCTTTGGTGCCTCGGGTTTCTGATCTACTTCTTCATCAGCAACAGATGCACTTCCCTGAGTTTCTACTTCCGCTTTTGGTACTCTCACTGGTTCTTGCTTCTCGGGAGGAGGGAGGACCTGCTTCGTAGCAGCGGATTGTTGTGTTGAAGGGGGATCATGAACTTGGGAAGCACCTTCTCCGTTGCTGCTGAAGGACTTGGACTCCAACATACGACTGATTGTGTTCCTCAGACTCACATTCGGTAGGAGATGATCAGCAAGCACGTTGGTTGCCCCGCAAACACAGCTACACTTGCTGATGATATGGCCTCTGATGCATCTGTCGCAGAAACTGTCGAAACAGCACTTGCTTGTGATAACCACATCTTTCATGACCTGCTTGCACAATCGACAGTAGAGTTCAGGCGGAAGCTGGGCAGCAGAGTGCGAACTCGGCCCAGAGATTCCCTCCATTGCTCTGTCGAAAGCAGCCTCATTAGGTCTCAGAACTGCAGCCCCTCCGGAGGGCAGGGCATAGGATCCATCAGCTGTAGCCACCAGCATACATTGTGGTATGCCGGTTGGAGGTCTGAACCTCTTGACATCGTAAGCAGGATCGCCATTTGTAGGACAGTACTTGATCAGATGACCAGGAAGGTTGCACCTGTGGCAAACATAACCCGGCGGTGGTGTGACTGATGATGTATTCCAACCGAAACCACCACCACCACCTCCGCCGACATAGCCCTGACTTTGTAAGGCTGGTGTCCCAACCAAGGCCTTGATCTTACTATCCTCATCGTCGATTACCGGAGGAGGAGGAGCATTCACAGTCACAGATTGCGATGGGAAGGTTTCAGATTTTAGATTGATAACACCAAACAGATCATCATCCCAATCCTGATCGATTTCGACTTCTTCCGGCTCCTCGGGCTCTGCAGAAACCGGCTGTGGGTTAACGATGATCGGCATTGAGGCCTGAACCGGAACACGACGAGCCCAAACAGTGGTATTTTTGGGAATCATGGCGGAATCGTGGAGGTAGTCTTCCCCAGTTTGATAGTTGGAGAGGACAATGTTGGAGTCGCTGGTTTGCCTACCTCTCCCTATCAGTTGTTTCGCCTCAACGATTTTTTGTTTCAATTCTCCCACGGATATGAGCGGGCCGTCGATTGGGATTGAATCTAGAAGGGGGGAACTTTTGAACTGGAAATATACAGACATTCTACAAAATGATGATTTGGGAACACAAAATTTGTTGGGAAATCGGGATGATGAAACAGTGGTTTGAGGGAATGAGAGGAGAAGTGGTTATCAGAATGAGTATGAAATTGATAGGTTTCGGCTATTTATAAGAAAGCAAGCGCGGCATGATGGAAGCTTGTTTTTCTGTTCCGGTAAAGGAAAAGGATTTTGTTTAATTTTCCTTTTCCGTAGTGAAATAGGATTTTGAAAATTTCCTTTTCGGAAAGTAATATTTCTATTATTTCATTTCAAATCAAATTAGCATGGGTAATATGGTCAGTTGAAAGAAATGAGATTAGCAGTTTCCAAAAATGAAAAAGGATTGCTGCAACTTACTTTTCCAAATGGCAATGAGATTTTCCAAATTACCATGCCATTTATCAGTATTAGCCTTAAATTTTCCGGTCAACAGTCAACCCATCTCATTTCCTGGATAGTAATGAAATTACAAACAAGAATTGCAGAATATTTAAATAAACCTTCCAAGAATTCATTGATCACTTAAATATAAAATATCTCAGTTACTAATAAATGGCATCAAAATTTAAAATTTATGATTCTTATTTCTTACTCTTAGAATATGTAGAAATTAAAGGTACAATTTAAAATCTTCACAGTGTCTAAATTTACCTAATAAGATAATGTACTTTGATCATTTTTAAAGATAATATAAACAGTTTTTTGGGCTAATACGAAATAATATGAATCTGACTATCTCCAAAGAAAAATAAAATGCAATCAGGCTTTCCCTCCAACATTATCATTCGTAGCCGTTATTGCGGTTCTTACAAACTTCATGTTACTAAGAAGATGGTCTCCCAAGGATGTGAAACATTTGATGGCAAAATGTAGAGACAAAACTTCCATTTTAAATCTCCATGGCCTCATGATCTCATCTGGGCTGCTGGATTCGAATTCTACTGCGCAGCTAATCGCGTCATATTCTCAAGTTGGCTGCATCAAAAGCGCACGCAAAATGCTCGATAAATTGCCTAAAAGAAGCGTCAATGCCTGGAATGCCATGATAGTCGCTTATTCACGTGCAGGCTGCCCTCTGGAAGTTATAGACATGTATGAGCAGATGAGCTGTGAGGGAGTCAAGCCAGATAGCGCGACTTTCACGATGGCGATCAGAGCTTGTACAGGGAATGGGATGATGGAGTTGGAATTGGGGGAGAAGATTTGGAAGAGAGCTGTTGAGGTTGGATATGGGAATGATGTTTTTGTTGGGGCTTCTGTTCTGAACTTTCTGTGCAAATGTGGGAAGATGGATGAGGCGATGGAGGTGTTTGAGAAGATGCAGAAGCGCGATGTGTTCTGCTGGACTGCGATCATCATGGGTTTCGTGCATAGTGGGAGAGTGAAGGAAGCGTTTGAGACATACCAGAGGATGAAGAAGGTGGGAATAAAAGGAGACATGATTGTGATGTTAGGCCTGATCCAGGCTCTAGCAGATTCTGGGGATGTGAAACTGAGCTGCTCTGTTCATGGATACATCATCAGAAATGATATTCCTATGGATGTTGTTTTGCAGACAAGCCTTGTCGATATGTACTCTAAGATTGGAGAGGTCGAAATTGCTTCTCGTGTTTTCTGGCTAATGCCTGAGAAGAACGTGGTTTCATGGAGTGCTCTGATATCCGGCTGCTCTCAAAATGGTCTTTTTGCAGATGCTCTTGAGTTGCTGATGGAGATGCAGAAATCCGGTTTTGAGCCAAATCTCGTTTCGCTTGTTAGTGCACTTCTTGCCTGTTCTCATATCGGCTGTTCAAAACAAGGGAAGTCAATCCATGGATATACTTTGAGAAGAATGAGTATAGCTGAGGATGAACATCTGTGTACTGCACTGATTGATATGTATGCTAAACGCGGGTCCATTTTGTATGCTCGCGCTCTCTTTGATAGCTTGAATCGTAAGGATTTAGTATCTTGCAATGCGATGATTTCCAGCTATGGAATACATGGGAGTGGAGAGGAAGCTCTTTCGATCTTCAACCAGATGATTGAGTCAGGCCTAATACCAGACCACGCAACTTTTTCTTCTCTTCTTTCGGCTTTAGGTCATTCAGGATTGGTGAAAGAAGGGAAGCATTGGTTTGAAGTTATGGTGAAGGATTACAAGATTGAGCCTGGTGAAAAGCATTATGCAGCTTTGGTTGATCTTCTGGCTCGAGCTGGCCAGGTTGATGAGGCTCAGAGGTTGATAGACTCCTCCACGGAAGGTAAACCAAAGCTACCTGTTTTGGTAGCCCTTCTCTCAGGCTGCCTCAACCATAAGAAGTTTTCAACTGGAAAAATTGCAGCAAAGAAAATTCTTGAGGTGGGCCCCGATGACTCGGGAATTCTGACCCTGGTTGCGAACTTCTATGCTGCAAATCGGATGTGGGATGAAGTTGCTGAGATCAGAAAGCTGATGAAAGAGAGTGGAATGAAGAAAGTGGCAGGGCAGAGTATTGCAGAAGTGGAGGGAAAACTGCATTCATTTGTGATGGAGGACAAGAGCCACCCTCAGTACGGACAAATTCAAGAAGTTCTCGATAAGTTGAAAAATGAGATGATTGTTGTAGAGTTAGAACAGATTATTCAGACAGCAAATCTATGAAACCATCTTAATTATCAAGAGATTATGTTAATTGTTAAATATTCTGAGTGAAGAACAGAGATGAAATAGAAGCCCCCATAAAATCTAGCTCTGTTAACCACTAACATTTTTATGGAACTGAGAACAAAACTCTCTCCAAAATCATCAAAAGCTTGCAGGGCTGAGGCTGGATACCTCAACTATGATAATCTAGTTTGGAGATGCTGGTTGTCCTCCAAAAGCCGGTCGTACTCCAGAAGTAAATCGGCAGCCTGTTTTTGAAGAGAGGTGACATGAGCTTCGGCAGTCTCTAATTGCTTGTCCCTCTCTGCAGACTCCATCTTAAGCTTGTTTAGATTCTCTGATAACTCGGACTTTTGTTTCTTGAGCAACTTCACCTCTTCTTCAGCTTTCATGGCCCTCTCTTTAAGTTCCTGCTTTTCTTTCTCCACTCTTTCGATTTCCTTCTTTGAAGATCCAGCAGTACTTCTCAATCCAATCAGTTTCCGCAGGTAATGGTGCATACGGTCAATTAGAAATCCAAGGAACAACAAGAACCCTACAATCAAGTAGAACACATATTTCAGAGTTAAGATTTTCTGACACTGTAACATGTAGAAACAAAACAACAAAGATTTGCATACATGAGTAGAAAAAGTCTATATACGCATTTCAAAGAATCTTGAACATCGTTTTCTAACTCAAGTTGAATTTAACCTCTATAGGAGCAATCTCAGCCAGTGTTTAAAGACCCCAAAAAACAGTAGGCAAAAAACAACACTACTACAACCATCCAGCCCGCAGCTAATTGTATAACTACAGTTATGTAATACTCCATGCTTAGTATAACTCAAGTATGCTCTGAATATGCAACACAACCCCCACCACACACAGGATTTGACTGATGATGTCAACTAAATTCTAGGACAAACCCAACCTTTCCTTCCTTGATTTTGCTAGCAAATCAACATAAGTAGACTATAGATTTCAGTAGAGTGGACTGATAGATTAACAAAAGTCCTAATAATTAGTAATCCACAACTATAACAACAAAAGGCAGAGTAGCTTGAATGAAAATAAAAGATATTGGCCAAGTAAGACGTCTAGGGGATAGAGAACCACAGAACAAACTACTCATACGATGCCATAATTACACAATAAACAAATTCATACTGAACGGAATTCCAATATACTATTATCCATATAACAGTGATAAAAGCTGATATGCAAATTAAAAGGCCAACACATTGCCAGCAGAATTTGGATATCAATATCATGAAGCTACTTTTACAACTTGAAAAGCCATAAAACCACAACAAAGAATTGTGAGAATCCATATATCGGGAAATAAAAGCTGGGTTACTACAAAATGCAAATCAAAAGGCCAACACATGCAACAGAAAAGGGATATCAAGTAACTATGATTACTACTTGAAAAGCCATAAAAACCACAATAACATAGAACTGCAGGATGTGATCCATATATCGGGGATAAAAGACAGGCTACTGCTATATGCAAATTAAAGGGCCAACATATTTTCAACAGAATAGAGATTTCAAGAAGCTAGTAGTACCACTTAAGAAGTCATAAAACCCCAAACAAAACAATCCTATTAGCAGTAAAATCGAGGGCATACCCATAAGAGAAGCCTCGAGCAAGTTAGTTCTCCAAAGAACCTGATCCATAGGAGACATAGTCCCAAGCTTGGCACCCTTATTCTGAATCTTAATAATGCTGAAGAAATTGGAGAGGAGTATGGCAGCAAAAGTACCAGCAATAGTTAGGACAGTGCCCTTCCTCATCTTAACCTGATCTATACCCTTAATCATCAATTCCCTCAAAGGTCCAATCTTCACCACCAACAGAAAGGCCACCACACCCTCAGCAAACAGAACCATATACAGCAACTGAATCATTTTCACTTCAATCCCAATTCTCAGAAAAACTCGATGCAAATTGCTTATGTTCAGACAGAATCTGCTCAGTTACATAGGAATTAACTAAACCCCACTTCTAAAAATCCAATCTTTGTTTAGTACATGCACATACCTAACCATGAACACTTGTTGTAAGCAAAATCAAAAACCCATAAACATGAACTTGAGATTTCTGGGAAATGACGGGTTTTGTGGCTTTATTACAAGGCTGCAGATCTAGAGAAGTAGCTTGTGAAGCTGAAAAGAAGATGGCTTTTTGTAGAAATGCAACTTATTAAGCAATTATTTTGGGATTAGTGGGTGCTTTACTGTAATTCTACCATTAGAGACTGAAAAAGGTTTGGGGGAAAGAAAGCTCTTTGCTAAAGCAGTTTTGGATGAACATGCTACTTCACTGTGTTAGGGGTAATGTGAGGGATGCGCTGCGTAGGAAAATTCCATTTATTCCTGAAAATGTCTTCTTCTTTTTTGAAACTATAAATGGCATTTAGGAGGAAAATAATGTTATATTATTTGCCCAGCCAATTGTCTTACGAATTTGGTTTTCTTTTGCAAATCAATATCAACAGGAATCACCACAATGATACAACAATGCTAAAGTGATGCTTAAGCTTAACTACAAAGGTTAAATTGATTGGGTTTTTGTAAGGTCAATCATGTAAGAGCAATTAGTTTGTTCATTTGGAGTATTCCCACCGTCCTAACTTATTCATTTGATACTCCCTCTATCTCCCAATTATTCTTCATAAATTATTACTATGTGTCATTAATCGTTTTTAAACTTTAATCACATACATAAATAGATATATAACCATCAATATTATTATATGTAATAATATTAAAATTCAGATATTAACTTTTTATGTCATCAATATATATAATTAAAGATATTTATGATCAAACACTAAACTATTGGTCAAAAATGAGTACTAACGGAACAAATATGTCGGTCCTAAACAATAAAAGTTACTCCATATGTCTCATACTCTCATCCCAATTTGCACATCAACTATATATAGAGTCAAATCTGCTTAACTTTGACATTAAAATTGAATTGATAAATAATTTAGAAAATTATCGTATTTGATCTTGTTTGATTTAACCACTTGTGTTTGCATATAATTAAAGATGTTTTTTACAAAGGAAACTTATATTTTATTCATGGTTATGGAATTCGCCAGGCTCATGCTGAGCAAGAGGATATGCATGCGTCGAAAAATATCTTCGCACCATCCTCTGGAGATCGTATGAGTTGGCTAGGTAGCAGAGTTGGGAAAGAGAAATCCGACCAACCATGTGCCTTTGTAAACCTTTCTAAATTTGCAACAATGGCACCTATCATCTCCATGGGGCTTCAATGGGAATCTTTGAAAATTTGTTTGTTACATTGAAACCATATTTCGCCGCAAACCATAATCAAAAGCTCCCCAAATACGTCGTCCGAGTTCTTTAGCAATCGCTTGAACCATATCGATTTAATTCTTTAGCAATTTGCCTGTTACATTGAAACCATATTCCGTAGTATGATTCTTGGAAGAGCTCGAACATAATTTCATCCCTCTTTCGCATAAGCGCAATTGAAAAAGAGATGGATCAAGTTATCTCCATCGGTTGTGCTCAAATGATATATGAGTTAATTGATTAAAGTAAAAGTGTTCAAATTGGACGAGAACAAATTGAATAGTTAACTAATTTAATTCCAAATATTAATAAATCAGTACACACCAAATCATTTCCCTTTTTAGTTAACAGAACCAAAGCCTGAAAGGTCTTGCAGGCTAGGGATGTCATTAGGCGAGATGGGCGTGGATATCCCCATCTAAAATTTTATTATCCATCCCCGCCCATTTACCCTTGACGGGTACAAATTTAATATCCATGCTCATCCAGCTGGATATCCATCTCATCTGGGTATCCGTGGATATTCATGCACATGTTATACCCACATTCCACATCTAACTTATTAATCCATATTTATCAAAAATTAAACTAAAATCTATTAATTATCATAAAAATTTAAATAAAAGCACTAATAATTCAAATATATTATATTAATAGAACAAAATAATTTATAATATGTTAATTATTAACTTATAACATTCTTTTATGTTTCAAAATAGACCAAACATTCTTAAAAATTAATAATATTATTAATATAAATACAAATAATACTACTTTACGGATATTATACAACTATTATACGGGCGGGTATGGGGCGGGTATAAAATCAATATTCATAACCACTCATTTACCCATGACGGGTTTCAATCCAACCTCCATACCCGCTCCATTTAAAAAAACTCATATCCATACGGGGCGGTTGGCGGGCGGGATACCCGCCGGGTGCCATCCCTACTTGCAGCATGGACTGATAAGACATTTTATGATCTGGGCTTCAGTCGTGACTCGTGACAATTGCTCTTAATGTCCAAATGTCATGCATAGTAGCCCACTACTTTTGCTCATTAGGTAGCCCACTTAAGTGACCTTACCTATCAGAAAAATTTAATTTAATTTAAACTATTATTGTTTGGTCAATTTGGATTGGATAAAGTTCATAAATTCTTTATTACATTGAATAAGTGTGATTCGCACATTTTTTGGTTCTCGATTTGATATAGTCTGTACTATTACAAATTGTTTAAATGTGTAGATCCAATAAAAAAGTTGTAATACCGCCCTCGGAAATATTATCTTGCAATCACGAGCACCACAACCGCTTAGCAGAGATGAGCGTCTCCCGCATCAATCACGTGCCAATCGAAAATCTGCTACAACCATAACACCACTAGATCCAAACCACGATCTATGTTATTCAAACTGTAAACACCTTGAAAATCATGAAATGAAAATGAAAATTAAAAAAAAAAATCCTTGAAAATGTACTATCGACGAAGAAGGAAAAAGAGAGAGAGGTACATGGAGGCATGGAGCAAAAGATACATTACTGACAAACAGTGATCTAAGTTCAGCTCCATTTGAAATCATCAAAAATATTTATGACATGAAATTAAATTAGTTTTTGATAAAGGAAATAATAGGAATCGAGTGACGTCATTAATTACATTGACAAATGACAATTTCCATTTTCCAGAGAGGCCGAAAATGAAAATTCAGCTGGCGACCAAAGCTTCACTTTATGCAAATACCAACCGCAGCAACTTGCCATTTATATATTTTGTTAGTCGGCCGGCACATACATAATACTAGCCCTTGTCTACGTTATTAATTAGTGAAATTTTCTAATATAGTTATAAAATAAAATTCAAATATTAATGATATATTATTATATTAATAATTGCCTAGTTTAGATCGATATTTTGTCCTGATTCAATATGTCATGTATTAGTTTTTTATGCTTGATTTTGCATTTTCAATTTTTTAGTGTAACACATTTTTTTTTACTCCAAAACCATCATAGATGGGAGTATTATTCATGGCCGTCAACCGAAATAAAAACAGAACATAATACACATAAGACCATAAGAGTCTTAGTGGCTACAAGTTGCCCGAAGACTGTTCTCCACAAGTGGAGGCAATTTGGTAGATAACAGGAAAATTTCTGAAACGTAGAACAAATCTAATCTTCCATGTATCTAAATGTGGTATGGCCCGAAGGCTATTAACTAGGCTTTCACCTAGAAGCAATGTGGTGCCCGAAGGCAGTGTCTGAAGGCTAAAACTCAAAAAGGGGATACATCGTAAAAATTCTACGGTCTAATACTTGAGAGTATCGAACTACCTGACAAGCGTAGTACCTTAACTCGCATTCTAAACTATGTAATCGAAGTCTACTAGTCTAGGCACAAATGCTATCATGTTACCTAGTCCAGAAGCCCATGGGGTTTACCCTCTCGCCAATTAAGGGTTAAGAGTGATATAACAAACAAATTGGCAAGGATACTCCCCAAGTCTGTCAGGACAGTCCTGCAAAAAAGACCAGTTCCAAATCATATCCCCTACAATAAGGTAATACTAAGGGCAGATACCAACCAATTCGGGTCTAACTAGCTAGCAAATACCACATAATATAGAAATTTGAACAAAGATATTATTTAACGAGAGAAGTAAAAAAACTTCCACCGTCTACAAATCTAATTTATATTGGGGACAGTATCGCCAGAAATACGTATAATTACTATTCTAACTCGGATTTCTCCTAACTGAACACCCATAAACCAGATTTGAAGTCAACCAAAGTTTCTGAAACAGAAACGTACCCGTCCATAAACTAAGGTTGACAAATAATAACCCTTTCAAATATTCCGACCTTATTTATAAAAACTACTATAGAAAAAAAGAAAAGTAAAAACCACCTCATCCTCTAGTTTGGCCAGAACCAAGAGACCATTTACCAACCCGACTCGAATTGGCTGAACCGACCCAAGCCAATCTAAACCAACCCGAGTGTCCGTCAAAAGTAGCGCGGTGGAAGCGTAGGAGGGCACCAGCGGGTGACGAGGGGACTCCGCAAGGGATCCGGCGACTCTGTCTACCTGGATTTGGGACCGGCCTGGAGCGGTTGGAGCTGGGCTCCGGCGCCGCCCCGTAGGCGGCCTCTGGTGCGTCCCGGCCTCCGGCGCGACTGGGCCTCTGTCGATCTGGTCTGGGACCGGCGATCTGGAGCTGGGCCTCTGTCGACTGGGACCGGCGAACTGGAGCTGGGGCTCCGGCTCCGCCCCGTGGATCTGGGCTCCGGCTCGATTGGGCATGTGCGTCCCTACGGCTTCGACAACGGTAGAGGTCATCGGAGACCCCGATCCCGAGCAGGGGGATGCCTACCGCCGAATCTTTAATGGGTGACCCGATCCGGCGTGGCGTGGTACCCCGGCGATGAAGGACGGCGGTGGACGGCGTGGGAGCTTGGGACTGTAGTTTTCGAGGAAAAAAAAGGTGGGGGACTGAAAAAAATAAGCTAAAAACTAGTAGGGGTGGGGAGGAGATCAGCTCTGGCGAGATCGCCGGCGAGATCGCCAGAGCTGATCTGCTCCCCGATCTGAATCTTAACATAAAAGATCAGTACATATGATCAATATTTTCACGGCGTTGCAGATAACTGTTTTTAGAGATTGTGACAATATTGTAATTTTATTTGACAATTATTTAATATAACTGACATGTAATGTGTTTACCCGTTAAAGTATAATTTTCAAATGTGATATTAATTCTAATATTTATAATGTTGTTCGATTCACATTACCATAAAATATATAATAAAGAAAAGCACCCACGTGTTTGGTCAAGTAGTTAAGTGTATGATTAATTGCTCAATAGGTTAAGAGTTCAAATCCTGACAACTGCAGTTGTGAGCACCAGGAAATAACCGTCAGGTAGTTTACACCCTTGGCCTTGGATAGCTTGATTAACCTCCTCATCATCTCGTAGTGCCGGGATAAAGGGGCCCTGCGAGCGAGGGATATCGCCTTTTGTTCCATATATAATAAAGAAAAGGAATGAAAAATTGATGAAGAAACCAATTCAAGAGAAGAAGGAATTACCGTTGAATATATTGGAGGGGGGGTTAGTGGACGTAAGACTTTGAATTAAGTTGAAATATTGAGCACGATTTCTCACCAAATAGATACACACGTAATTAATAGTATCAAACCCCACGATAGCCCAGCTAGACTCCAACCATGGAAATTTGGACTCGATTTAATCGTTTTAATTAATGTGATGCTTGTGTTCTTACGTTTGATTATATATAATTTGTTTGTGGTATTAGGTTAGGACAGTGATTTATCCTTTCCCGTTTTCAAACGCTCGTGCATGGAGGAGACCTGTGTGATTAACAATGTTCACATTTCACATACGTTTCGCTGACTTTTATTTCTTAATCGATGTTGAGATTTTTAAGCTTTGCTTTTCCCATATCTTATGTGTGGTTTGCTTTTTTTGGTTTAGTGATGGTTAAAGTAAGGACAATTTGAGAGGTTGGGGGGGTTTTAAAGCGACTTTTGTTTCAATATATTTACCTTTTTATTTGACTTAACTTTTTACTGTATTAAATTTTACATAGTTAATTCAGTAAAACAGGTTGATTTTAGTATTTGGGATGTGGTAAAATGGTAAATAAATATGTGGTGGGTTCGGTTACAGGGAGGAAATACTCTCATCAGCGCGTCATACAAAAAGTCCTACATAGTAGGGCAAATGCGAAATGGGGAAGTATACTGGAGTGCGTAGACAAGTAATGTGTAAACTGAAAGTCATGCTTACTTTTGATCAAAAACTTATTCGTGTGCTAGTTTTACTTAAACAACAAAATAAAACTAAATGTGCGAAATTTAAAAGACACACGAATTGGTCACCCAGTTCAGTGCAATGCACCTACGTCTGGGGGGTCGTAGCCCGTGGTAAAGACCCTTCACTAGTTGCAATAAATATTTCCGATCTATTACAAACTACCGGCTACTCTAGCAAGCCTATCACACTACCAATTGGCTACTCTAGCTTTGATAGTTGCTACTATGATTACCTTCTTTTCCACGAAGGTGCGACAAGGTCTTTCCCACCCGAGCTTTAACACACGTCCCTAGTGTTTTGGTTATGGTCGAAAACCGTGGACTGCGTGATCGATTCACTGAGCACGCAACTGTCATCCTTCTTTTATAGCTCATTGCCGTGGAAAAACTTCCTTTTGCACGGCTCTTGATTCCTTCCTTCAATAAACTTCTATTCCAAATATAAAACCTTGAAGAAAAGGAGTTTATGTGTGCCTCAACGTCTCGTAAATGGAAAACTGATTTCTCCGAATATTTCCATTCTAATACAGCTGCAAATCACGTTGTAGACACCCATTAGAACTGTAGTTTCCATAAAAACCATAACACAATATTTTCCTTCCATATTCAAAACCTGCGCTGGAGTTTGGAAAATATTCTATCTTTTTCTACCAACCGAAGTCATGTTGCAACATGACATTCCACAAAGCAGCCAACAAAAACCTGGACCTTACATAAACCATAGGATACAACCAGTGGTATTGTGATTTTGATTTTTGGGGAAAAAGAAGGTGGTGCCAACCAAAGAAGAAGAGAAGATGAGATGACGGTGTTATTCATGAAGGAGGGAAGGTGATGGTAAACAAAATAGGAGAAAGTAACGGTAAACACAGTTTGTGCGGGCAAGTATATATAATCTGAAAATAATAAATTTCAGGTACCATTTCATAGGCGTGACACAATCCTACAGTTGTACATGAAATATATAAATGATTTATTATTTTTCGAGTATATCATATTCAACGTTATTTATCTCTAGGATGTACTTCAGAAAGTTTTGACCACATAATTTGAAAACTTCACATCTTACATTTGCACAATTTATATTTTCCTTGATGATTTCAAAATAAAATGGTCTCATAAGGTATTAAAAACATGATTATAACAAATGAAGGGCAAATGAATTGGAAAGGCTTAATTTGTAATGCAAAAATTCGATCCACATATATGTGTATGTGACGTGAGAATTGAGATGTGTTGAGCAAGGTGTGTGACGGATTTAAATTTGCAACGACTGGCGGGGGCTCCATAGAGAGAGCAAGTTGAAGGCGATGGGGGGAGAATTAATTCAGATTAATTAGAGGGCAACTTGCGGAAGTGGTTGCCCTAGAAAGCCAATCAATCATATGCACAAAATGCACTCTTGGAATGTCAAAGTCAACATTTAATACATGTATGTAAGTTGATACAACATCTCATCTAGAGGAATTATGTGACACTTGCAATTTGTTCATCAAATTGGATTTGTTTTGTCATATTTCACTCAAATATAATTCAACTTAGTTACTTAATTGTTTTTTTCTCAAATGCACACTCTTTATCAATATTTTTAAGATGTATTTAAATATAAAAACTATTTATTATTTAGGCCCTGTTTACTAGAGCTTATTTCTTGATGTACTGAACTGAACTGAACGTAACTGAACTGAAGTAAAAAATGATGTATTGAAAAATGGAATCAGCATGACTGAATTAACCTGAATTTCATCAAATTACATTTTCCCTGAACTGAACTGAATTGAACTGAACTGAACTGAACTAATCTACAGATTAACTCTGGTAAACAAGGCCTAAGTATGGAAGTAAAATTGTTAGCTGTGAAATATACATTAAAACTATTTTAAATATTTATATTTATAAGCTGGAATAAATGAAGTAATGCCTTATTTTCTTGATCTCATTAGTAAATTAGTTCAGTTCTTTTCAATTTTGCAAAACCACAATTTTACAAAATTCATATTGATTTATTTATACATATTCTATTTTTCAATACATTAATTTTTCATTTCGGTTGATTTTAATTAAATGAAGAAATAAATTATACCTGAAAGAATAATGTCTAATAAGTACAGTTCATTCACTGATCAATATTTATAATATCTAATAAACGAATAAGTAGACCCGGTGACTACTCATCCGTTCAAGGACAACCGATTAAGATTTAAGTGAGAGCCCGACCATGTAAAGTGCGTAACTTAATCGTAACATAACCAAAACATTTCATATATAGAGCTGGTAATAAGGATTACAAAACATAGAAGGTAGAATTATAATTTAGTCAGAACGTTGCGGCAGAGACAAGTAAAAGTAATTCTAAAATTTTATTAAACACTGTCACTGAATTATAAGTATGGTAACTATACATGTTGACATGTTTTGTTCAATGAATATGTATAAGAATTCGCTAATATAATATTGTATTTATAACTATACCACGTGCGAAATATAACAATAACATTATAACACATTCTCGATCGTTTTATATTATTTGGCTGATTTTAACCATCTTCCTCTAATAGTAGAGGAATCAATCAAGGCCATGATGATGAGTTGTCTGAGTCGGGGGATTCATGTTTTTCCAGATTGACATGTAACATAGGACATTATAGGAGTATTCTATTTCTACGCTGTTTCGTTTACTCTCTAAACTCACTCGGTGTCATAGACTTGTTGTTACAAGAAGACGGAAAACGGGAGAAGGGTCAGACCACGACTTTGTAAACCAAAACGACGAGGGAAGACTTGGCTTGTACAGCTTATATTTCTATATTATTACAATTTGAATAATTAAATAAAATTGGAAAAGAATTTTGAGAATAGTCAACTTTGTATGGTGGTAGCGACACTCAGTCAATGGTCGATAAATCCCCCCCTTCTCTCCAGTCTTCTTCCTGTTCTTCTTCATCCTTTTCTTTCTCCATTCTCATCCAAGAGTTTACACAATTTGGCCAATTTCCTACAATATTTGGTGTGCTCAAGAAAATGGCAAATGTAAGTTCATCACGTCCTTTCTCTTGTTTTAATCCTTCTTCCATGCTGAAAATTATCGAAAACTGCGATAATTTTATCCGAACAGATAAAGATACTGGCATCCACGGATCATGGTTATGATCTGTTGATGCCATAATCGAACCTTGTCTGGATTGAGTGTATGTTAGAATATATTGGATGTAGTTGACCTTAAGTCGGTTGCATCTTTTGCAAGTAGTACATTTTTGTTAACGTCAAATTATTACCTGTTTTGAGTCTTTTGACTAAATCTTGTTCATTTGGTATGTTTATAGGCATGTTTTTGGATTTGCATTTTTTGATGATTCAATTGTGATGATAAATACAGAGGGCGCATGTACCCCAATTCGGCAAATGGGATACTCAAGAAGTGCCCTACACAGTTTACTTTGACAAGGCGAGGAAGGGCAGGGGTACCACTCCGGGGGGCAAGATGATCAACCCAAACGACCCATCGGAGAATCCTGAAATGTTCGCTCCGCCGCCAGCCGCCAGTCCTCCGCCGCAGCCGAGGACCAGGCCTCAGACGCCGGTGAAGCCGCAGCCCGAGCCGCGGCAGCAGAGGAGGGAGGAGGCCAACTTCCGGCAGTACGAGTCGCCGGCGCGCAACGACAACTTGAGCCGCAGGAGCGAACAGGCGTACCAGAACTCTCCGATCAATCGCGGCGGCCGGACAGGGAGGCAGAATGCGGGGTCCGCGGATAACAGCTTCGACCGGTCGCCTATGCACCCGCAGCCGGGGAAGTCGTCCGGGAGAGGCAGCGCGTCGCCGGCGTGGGGAGACGGGAAAAACTCCTACGACAGCAGCCACGGCGGCAGCGGCAGTGGTAGCGGCGGCGGCGGCGGTGGCGGTGGCGGAGGTGGAGGTGGAAAGTCTCGCATGAAGCCGATTCCCGGGGACGAAAGTGTAATTATCTTTAACTATCACTTCAATAATTTTGATTAGTTGGTGATTTTGGTTGGCTAATGACTTTTTGGGTTTGAATGTGCAGCCGGATGGAAGCGCCGCCGTTCCGAGATTTGGGGATTGGGACGAAAATAACCCTCAGTCGGCTGATAATTACACCCACATCTTCAACAAGGTGCGTGATGAAAGGCATAATCCGGTGAATAATGACGTAGGCGGGAACAGAACCCCTCGACCACGTCCGGAGAACGTTAGCAGTACACGTCAGGTATGACGCATGCTCAATCATTGTACTTTGCCTCAATTTTCGTCTTAAATTTCATTTTTTTAAAAATTTCAATGGAAAACTTCAATAATTCATGCATGATGCACATTTACCGTTTACGTCTTATGAATATGGTAATTTCTTCCTAGGATGATGATGGTAATTTCATTCCAATATACCTAAATGGCTAAATATGGTAATTACTTCTTTAGGATGATGCATTTCATTCCAATTTTGACTCCCATAATAATTCATGACAATGTGCATTTATTTAGGCTGTCATCTTAAACTTTTTTTTTTTTAAATAAAACTGATTTCACCTATTATTACAAATAGAAAAGCCACATTTTACATACAATTACATCGTTCTTGATGAGCAGTTACATTGTAACTTTTTTTTATTATGTAATGATTTGATAACTGCTTATTAAGAACAATGTGATAATATCTGAGATTTGGCAAAAGTCCAATGAGTTTTTTATGTGTTGAAGAAGAATAAAAAGGCAATTGAAACTTATCAAAAATCTAAAGACCAAGTACTGTTAATATATTGTTATAACTTGGACATTGTTTTCATGCTAAATTTATTTATTTTTCTTCAGGGATGCTGCTTTCCATGGCTCGGGAAATAAAGGGATTTTTTCCAGTTTTGATTGGGTTGCCAAAATTTATACGCTTGACCAGTAATTTCATTTGTAAATACCTTTCTCAAGGTTTTCTTCTCTTTCTCCAGTTGTATTTGTTCCTCTAAGTTTGCTTTAGGGGTTTTGACAATATATGTTTGTAAGGTTATGATTATGATAATCCCCTGCAATATTTCACGATATGATTGAATTGATTGTTGTAGCTGATACTAGCATGCAAACTCATGTAGTCATACATATGTCTTAGATCATTTCTTGACCGTGGTTCATGTTTGGATGAGTTAGATTTAGTTGAATTTTGCAATTCAATGAATAATATAAATATATAAGTACTTACGTATACTTAATGATTTTTAAATATAATCATTCTAGGATGGAGGGGTTTTATTAAGGATCCCTAATCCTCCAAAGAATAGTGGAGCTACTGTAAAGCTTAAGGGTTTTTTTTTTACCGTTGAACACCATGAAAAATGATGTGAGTGTGGCTTCTAATCCACATAAGTTGATAGCTTCCAAAATAATGAGTGAGTTCTATATAAAATTAGCGGACAAATTGCTCGACCTTGAATAACTTAATAACAGAAGATGTGGTTCATGTAAATATGGATTTTTGAGGGTATGTCAGGCGGTCAGCGAATCACTAGTTGAAGCTGTTAAATATGTAATTTTTCACAACTTTTGAGCATAGATTTCAGTGATATCAAGTATGAATTAGGTTCAATGGATGATGTTTTTGGAATCTCCTTCACGAATACTATGAAAATAATTATTAAAAATTTTAAAGTCTTAAAGTCCGAACAAGAGTGTGGGAGATATAAATGATCAAAGTTGAACCCGTGAAATGCAATGTGGAAGAGAATGTCCAAGGGAAATGCGGGATTCCCACCTTATAGTAAGTCTAAGTAGGGGTAAATGAATTGAACCATTCGTGAACAACTCGCGAACAATTCGGTCAGAGTTCGAAAATTCGGTCAAAATTCGTTTTCGAACTCAGTTTGACCAGTTCGAACTCGAATTCGAGCTCGTTCGTTTATATACGAACTCGAACTCGAGCTCATAAGAGTCAGCTCGATAGGCTCGTCGAGCAGTTCGAATAGAATTTTAATATAGAATTTGTATATAAATTAATTAAAATGTATTCATTAATGCTTTAACGAGCTCGATAACTCGAACTCAATTTTTTATCGAGCCCGAACTTTCTAAAAGTCAGACGAATCGAGCTCGAACTAAAATATCTCAACTCGTACGAGGTCAAACTCGAACTCGAACACAGGTCTATTCGAGCTCGACTGACTCGTTTACAGCCCTAAGTTTAACACATTCCCTAAAAATTTCTTTCCCATTCTTTAAAATAGGGATTGAAAACTAATACCCAACGTGATAGGCTTAAACAATAGCCTGTAAGTTTTGGATTAACCAAGATATTTGCAACACAACTATGCCCTCTGTCCCATATTTATGTGTCAATGGCTTTTGACACAATTTTTAAGATAACTGATGTCACACTTATGTGAAGTATGTGAGAGAAGGTTAATAGTTTATATTATAATTTTTTGCCAAAAAAGGAAATTGATAAATCTCTTAGGGACGGACAAGGACGGACCAAAAGGGAAATTGGATACATCAGTTTGAGACGAAGGGAGTAACTCGTTAATATGTATTGTTAAAGTGTAAACATCATAGGCACTGAAAATCCGGAATAAAGTATCTATAAATAATCATACCCGGTCAAAAAATTGAATTTCAAGAAACTGAATTACTTAAATCACAAATGGCTGTAGTTCAAAATATAACACGATCAAACTTGTTAAATTTTGAGAAGGAAATGGAGCAAAACAAGAAATTAAATCACAAAAACATAGGAAGTTAATGCCCGTTCAACTTCTTCTAATCATCTTCAACTATAATCATCTAGTTTCACCTGAAATCATCTATTTTCATCACAAATCATCTAGTTTCAGCAGTCAGCATCAATCATCTCAATCATCCAGTTTCAACTGGAATCATCTACTTTCAGCACAAATCATCTAGTTTCAGCGCGAATCATATCAATCGTCTACGTACCTTTGTCAACTTATTCATTTGAACACAAATAAATTTGTTTAGCGATTTACGTACTTCAAATTTAGTAAAAAATATTATTGACATTTTGATTCCTCTTAAATTAGTTTAAAACGTTTGTAGGAATTTAATATGTTTGATTGGGGTTTATAAGCAAATTCAGGTCAATTCCATACGATACAGTTCTTCACAATTATCAATTATTCTTCAAAAATAAATAAATTACAAATTACTATACTAATGAACCAATAATTATACAAATTATCAATTGTTGCATACATATTAGTGCTTCCAATAATTATATAAATTGCATCTACTACTAATCGCTTCCATCTAATACTTCATCTTCACTAACATTACCATTTTTTGATTGCCAAATTTGTAAGGTTATAATGTTACACACTTCTACCATATGGTGAGATTTACACTGAACTCCCAGGCTAATTCATCAGAATCTGAACCAGGCCAAAACTTGCACTCTCAAGACTTGGCTATAGTCCCTTGCCCTGACCCCCTAGTAGCAGAACCACCCTTGGTGCCATCGATCAAAATTTTATATAAATTTCCATCTTATTCTGGCCCTAAAGACTAGATTGCTCCTATTATGGCTGCTTTCGCCACATGACCTAGAGGAGCTCCCATTATTCTTCCAGCTCAATCTGTTTAGCTCAAAAGCTCCAATTGCCCCAATATGGTCAACCTACTTCGTTACAATGGTTCCTGATGAGAACTACCTAGATGCTGCATCAAGGTTGATTGTTAGGGAAGGGATGGGGTAGAAATAGAGTTTACGTTTCAACTTGATCAGTTCGCCCGCAGGGACGAATGAATAAAGCGCATTTCGAGCTAAATTCTTGTTCTGGTGGAATTCTCTTATTCAAAAAATTACACGATCAAAAAAATTATACAATCCAGGAAAACAAGAATATATAGGTATATATTCAGCTATAATCCAATATAGCTAAATTCAAGAAATTAAGCATTTCAAAATATAGTTGTAATAAATTTGTAAGGCTATAGTTGCTTAAAATTTACTTTATACCTTCAAAATCAATATTTCATACTTTATTATTATTTTATTACTGAGATAAAAATTAACAAATAATTTTATATAATTTATTACAAAATATTAATATAATGATAAATATAAAATTTTCAACTCAATTTAGCACCAATCATCTACTTTCAGCTGGAATCATCTAGTTTCATCATCAATCATCGAGCTTGCAGCTGGAAAAGACAGGGCCTAGAGTTAATTTTGAATACCCAAATTAAGGAGGGGGTAATATAGTAATCTTAGTGAAAACCAGCTCCTAAAATTTGGCTGGCAAAATTTGGCCATAATTCAAAACCCCCATTCGCACCAAAAAAAAAAAACACACATTCACACACTCCATTTCGGACCACCAAACTATCCTAATCTCAAGCCGCCGCCGCCGGATTCCTCCACCGACTTCCAAATCCGTTCATCTTCTCCAGGTACCTATACTACTCAACCCCAAATCACATCCTCAATTCCCCCTTTCCGTTTTGTATGAAATCTAGAAATTGGATTGGAAAATATTGGGTACCGCCTGTTTGATTAAAGTTCATGTGAAGCAATAGAATTTTTTCTATATGGGTTAATGGATTTGTGAATTATTTATACGAAATCAGAATTTTACATTTTGTTTTGGGTTGCAGAAAGAATGGTGAGGGAGAGGGACATAAATTCATTCTATTCGCAGTTGAAAAAATCGGCTTTGAGGTCTGCTTCCTCTACACCTTTGCTGATTTTCCCTCGACCTCCTATGTCGATTCGCTCCGTGTTTTGAAAATAATTGGCCATGTACTCGAGCTTGATTCTGTGAGATACGTTTGTTACCCAGTTTCGAGCTTTAAGGAGATTCATAAGTTCGCGGGACCTAATTTGCGTGCATCTTCGGATGATCCTGGTCGATTTTGGAAATCAATTGGGGCTGTCATAGGGATCTTAGGAAGGTGTTGGAAGTAGGGCCTTCTGCTAAGGTGTTTGATTCTATGCTGTGTTCATTGTAGATCACGTCAAAGCTCAAGACTTGGAGTGACAATGGCATCAAGAAGATGCAGCTTCTTTTGGCTCGAATGAGGTGCGGCAGAGAAGAGTGCAACCAGAAGTTTGAGTACATGAGTGTTGAGATCAAGAGGAGAATGAAGGATATGTTTGAGTTGTATTTTCCTGAGTTTGGCCTCACAGATTTCCGTTATAGTGGTTTTCTGCTAATCCATGGCTAAGTTCAAGGGTTCTGCCCTTCTGTAGTCATTTGTGGAGTCCAAGGGTTCCTCGGCTTCCAAACAGTTTGGGGCTGTCCTTGAATAAGTTTGAGAAGCTGGAGATTGGGATGAAGCAAGCTATCAAGGTTCAAAGATCAATCCTCAGACAAGGAAGCTCGGTAATAACCAAGAAAGGATCCATAAGAAGGGAGCAAATTCAGGTGGGTGAAGCTTGAAGATTCAGCTGATAACAAAGATCTTGTGCCATCCTCAGACCTTGACTAAATTTGGCTACTTTCTGATGGATGCCTTACGTGAGAAAGGTGCAAGGATGAAGCCTTTGATCTGCGTATGCTACACTCAAGAGCACGATAAAGTGTTGATGGTTGGGTTTTGTGGGAAACCAAGGCTCGGAGTAATTTAGGGAAATGCATTTGGGATCGCATTCAGGCATGCAGCTGAGGAGATAGGAGCCGATTACTTCCACGAGCTGTTTGAATCATCGTCGTTAGTTTTGGATTCTGTTGCTATGAACTCATTCATGATTAGGTTGACACTTGACAGAGAAGCTCCTGTCATAAATTTCAACACAGTTTTCCTGTAACTGGCATTGTGATTTACCTGTTTGTAATCTCCATTAATTAGACTGTACTTTTTCTTCATTTTAACCTTTGCTCAGATGAATGCTGAACTGATTCTTCATTGAATGAAAGTATTGCAGACTTCCAGTAGAAAAATTGTTCAGTGTTTCTGCTGGTCTGCCCGGCTTGTATCAAAAGTTCAATATAAGACTGTAGTTGCTTTCTTGGTTTCCAAATGTCCAACTGTTTTTCGAGCTGCACTCATTGTGTAATAAGTGATGACTTTAAACTTTAAAATATGCATTGAATGTTTACTCCAACATCAGCAAAAGTCATAGAAATGCAAGCTAAAAAGACTATTGACTAGGGGGAAAAGGCTTGAATTGAAAAGGAGTCAATAAAAGAAGAAGATGAAAATAAAATGCATGAAAAATAAATTTGAGTGAACTTTTCATTAATGTTAAGCTTATTTTTATTTTTTATTCAAAAACCACCTCAACACCTCAATAATCAAGGTATAAAAGAACTACCATCTCAAATTTACACTGCACAAATAATCAAGGTATAAAAGAACTACTATCTCAAATTTTTAAGATTACATTAGTCAGTTTCAGTATAAAAATAACAATATAAAGATATTGTTATGTTTGTTGGAGTTGTGCTTATAAGCAAATCTTTTGTAACCAGCTTATGATTTTGGTCCTAAAAATAACTCATGCTTCTACAAAAAGCCGTCTTTTAACAATTACCTAACACAAAAAATTGATGTGCTTCAAAGTACAATGGCTAAAAAGTTGTGCCAAACAAAGCCAAATTATTGGAGTCAAATAAGTTTTGGTTTGGACAATTATAAGGCCCATAAATATCAAATTATAGTCTATAGAATTGAAGTAGAGAGTTTTAAGTCTCTATTAAAGAGTTTTATTTTTAGTTGCCCATCAATTTTTAGTGTGAAAATTACATAACTGATATATGAAATATATATATATATATGTATATATTTTGAAAAAATATATGCAAATATTAATAATATAATTAGCGCATAGATCACATTTATCACGCTTATTCAAAAGGAGTTGCTCGAAATCTGAATCCAAAATAAATTGTGATCTTATATGTTTATAGGGGGGATTTTTTTTTGGTATAAAAGAACCTTAAATTGAGAAAAAAATTCAAATCTACTATTTATCTATTTATTGTGTATCCTTGCCATCTATATTCAAAATTGTCTAAAGGTGTGACGCGGGCAAGGACGGAAGAAGATTTGACCATTTTCCATTAACTCTCTACCCGATTACCCGGATCCAAACCCGACACGAACGCTCAACTGCCTCGTCCCCCTATATTTAGTTCTCCCCCTCAAAACCAGAACCAAAAGATCAAATCGCTGAAATCAAAATACCTCTCCCTTACTCCCAAACGCTCGATAAACCCTAGGTTGGTGGGACAAATTCTGCCCTACAAACGCCATCGGCGAAGAAATCTGGCGGCTTGAGGTAAACGGTTTCGTTTTACTCCATTATAGTTTTCGTTTTTATTTTGAATTTTGAACTTTTTGCCACTGGATGAGGGAAAGATTGGATTTTTCTTCTATGTTTGTTGATGGGCAAAAGGGTGGGTTAGGAAAGGTGATGTCTTTCATAGTTCTGTTATCAAAATAATATTTTTAGGTTTATTTTTTCAAATAAACAATTTATTCGGTGTTTAGGTTCGGTTGTTTTTACTGAATTATTGGCTGTTTAGTTAAAATGGTGTTTAGTTATTGTTTAGCTGGGTTAATTTGCACCTGCATTTGGTTTTTGGACAATTTTGATGATCATAGATTTTCTTGAGCTTGTTGGGTTGGCATTTCGTGAACTGGGAAGTCTTTTTAGGCTGCTAATAATTGATTCTTACTTCTGACGTTCATGTTTATGTAGTGAAACCATAAACTACTTGATTTTATATATGTGTATACCTGATTTTGTATAGTTCTGACGTTCATGTTTATGTAGTGAAACCATAAACTACTTGATTTTATATATGTGTATACCTGATTTTGTATAGTTGTGTATATGTGTAGAGATTTGATGCTTATTGGTTCTCCCTTTTTGAATTTTATGCTGCAGGGACTGCCACATCTTCATTATCATTATGAGTAACTCAGATAATCCTCCAAGCAATATCTATCTCAGGACCCGAAAGCGTAAACCAGTATTGGACCTAAATGCTCCTCCTCTACTATTTCCAACCACTGACGAGCAAGTGGGACCTTCCACTCGTAATGCTGAGATTTACCAACAAGCTACTCCCGTGCAACCTGCACCTATTGATGTAGAGGCATTGGATGACGATGTTATTATATCCTCCCCTAGTGCCTTTGCAGAGGTATGTTACCCATTGATGTTATTATATCGTATAGGATTTTATTTTAACTATAATGTTTTTTTATCTTGTTAACATTTTGCCGTTCCTGGTTTGAATATTTTTCAGGCTAGAAAGTATTCAAGGAGGAATCGAGCTCAACCCATTGTGGTTGATGTGGAATCTGGTAATTGTCTAATTAGATTGGTTAATGCATGTACAACAGCAATCTATTTATAGTTGTGATGTTTAGTTTTTTAAAATATGCAACCACTACCTTAGTGGCTATACAAGGAAAATTTTGCTTTTATGTTACATGTATGGTTTTCTTGACCAACTATTCTTATTAATGCAGAAGAGCAATCAACCAGAGTGTTTAAAACTAATCAATACAAGCGCCGGAGAACCAACACCACCCAAAAGTGTGCTATAAACCCCGACATTCTCATCAATTTGGAAGCTGCCACGGTATTGCTAATTATCTTTCGTCGTACCTTTGGATTTATCTTTCTTGCAATTTGTTTTCACCTTGATTCGTTTGTAGACTAAAAAGCAGCTTATATGTGAAAATTTGGAAGCTGCCACGGTATTGCTAATTATCTTTCGTTGTACATTTGGATTTATCTTTCTTGCCATTTGTTTTCACCTTGATTAGTTTGTAGACTTAAAAGCAGCTTATATGTGAATAACACCACATTGTCGATTCAAATAGAACACATTTTGAAATGGGATTAGGATGACAATCTATTATTCTGGTTCTCGGGTCAATAGAACTTGTTTTATGTTTTTGTTTAAGGCATCTGACATGCGCGTTATATAGTTATATACTTATAGTTTTGTAGTTTTACTTTACCGAACTTGCGGTGCGCATTAGGCTAAGAGTACATACACATTTTTTCTACCTGTTGCTAATAGAACTTTAATTTTATTCTTTTTTTGCAGCCTAAAGTGGCAACACCACCTGTACCACCACCACCACCGAAGGAGATTACATTTACCTGTCCAGTTTGTATTAGTCCGTTGGTTGAGGAAATGTCAACAAAGTGTGGCCATATTTTCTGTAAGGCGTGCATCAAGACTGCCATATCCACCCAGAATAAGTGCCCGACTTGTAGGAAGAGAATCACTATGAAAGATCTCATACGCGTGTTTCTTCCCGCTGCTAGTTAATGCAAAGGTTGCCTACTATACTTGTTCCGTGCTAACAGAATATAAAGAAACTTTGGTATTGCATTTATGCTTAGTTTTTTTGGTTTATAAATGAAGCCTTTGAATTGAAATGTAGCTTATTTACAACAACTACTGACTTGTGATTCCTGTAGGTTTGGTTGCCCCATCGAGTGTAGACTGATGAACGAGAAGACCAGATAGAATTGAGAGGATATGGTGCTTTGAATATCATAAGAGGCGTCCATTGTAGCACAATATGCTAATGTGTTTTTGGGAGGTCAACATTTTATTTAATTGCATAACTTGAGGGGTCAGGCAATAACAGACAACAAGATATTACTTTTGGTTTAGTTTAAATGAGTTGTATTGTTATGTATCGTTAGGTGAATTGTAAACATAATTCTGGGTTGAAAGTGACTAGATTTTCATCTCTTTATTTAAGTGAATTCATTGTTATTACTGTGCTTTACCTTTGTCGACTCGCGTATTATGGAATTTATCATTTCTTACCATTAGAAAACTGAAACAATCAAGAAGAGATTCTTCTTTAATATTACTTGAAATTCAAAACTAACAGGGCATAAAGATAGAACAACAGGGCATGAGTTTAGACCGGCTCGGTCCTGGCTTCGGAAACGGAAGAACAAGAATCACAATGTAAGCTCGAGCCATGGCTTGTAGGCTTGTACCTGGTTCATTCATCCGCCTGAGAGGTAATGGAACAGTATCAATTTGGGTTAGCACTATCATTGGTTGGCGTTGAGGATGCTTAACTTGTTTTGGGGAGGATTACCATTACGTTGCATTATTCCCAAGCAGTTATATGCCATTCATGTAAATTGGTTGAGATTCTCCTATATACTATTTGCATATTTTGATGGAAGCTTCCTAGCCAAATCTGTTGGTTTATGTACTAAATTCAATTCATATTTACTACCAACGACTTAAAGGGTCACACACATAAGGATTGTGTACCAGGTTAAAATGATTAGGAATAATTTTTAAGATAAATTAATCTCATGGACTATTTGATAAATAGGCATTAGGGTTCACACACTAGTGGCCCAAACCCATTTATATGATATTATATATATCGTAGTTCAAGACTATTGGAGATGAGGACTAGACACATTTAGACCTAGTCAGTCACTCCAATAGTTAGTCAATCCTATCCGATAGGATCCTAGAAAGCAATTCGTGTGGACTTGATAGAGGTCGAGCGCTTGTGCGGCTTGTGGTCAAATCACCTCGACACGATGTTCATCGTCATCATTCATGAGGCAATAGGTGATCGATTGTGATTGGAAGCTTGTGTGAGTTGAGTGTGGATTTGCATTGAGTGACAGTGGATTTGCATCTCAAAGGTTGTGATTCATCTCACAATGTATATTTACATTATTCATAGATTTCAAAGTGATCTTGGAAATCAATCTGTTTATTCCGCTAATATATTTATCCGATAAATTGTATTATGATTGATTAGTTCCTTACAAAATCACCTAACAGTTTTCAATCGTGTTGTACATATGTATATTGAATATATTTGTTACACCAATGGAAAATGTGTTCACTTCAAATATAGTGATGTTTCAGACAGTTCATTTTTGTTTGCCAAAAAATAAGATCAAGAAAACATGACCTACGTGTCCATACAAATAATCTCTTAAGTGGGTACGTTCAAATGTTTAAAGCCCCGTGATTTAAAATTTCTAGACTAGACGTGTTATATAAAAAATACAAATTCTCAATTGGTCTCAAAAGTTTAATAGGTTAAAGATCAGGTTTGAAAATGATAAGATCAACACGGTACAAGTAATGATCAAGAATGAAAGTGAGTAGATCAACAACAGTAAGTCAGTAACACACAGAATGAACATGTTTACTATGTGTTTCGAGATCGTGAGATTGCAGACTCATTGTCTTCTTTAATAAGGCATTCTGATATAGGGCTCCGATTATCAAATGCACACTACATAATCCTAGTGAATGATTATGATTGAAAGTGAGAAAATCAACACACAAATTATAATGATCGTGCATGAAAGTTTAGTGATGTTTCACATGGGAAGATCAACATTTGCCATCTGTTTTAATTATGACCATCCTATAGAAAACACTGTATAAAAAGGGGTTTGTTATTTGCAGTTGCATCCCATATTTTTTTTGTATTTGCAACATAAAATAAAATACATATAGTAATATATACCTAACAATCAAGAATTTTAAATTTTCGACGAAAACCTCATTAATGATGTTACGATTCAATACAATTTCATATAAGACATGTATCAAAATGTTAATATAGTCATTTTTATACTAAAAATACGGGCTATAATACAGTAAAATACAATGCTGGTGTTATACATTTTTAAAATGATCACAATTATGTATGTTGAAATGGTGGGTATATAATTCAGACTCAATGTACGTGGTCTATTAAATTATAACCTCTTTATATAATTTTGAAGATTATAACCCTATTAAGGGAAAGATTGCGTTCAAAAATAAAATGATCTATGGATCATATATAAAAGAACGGTGGATATATTTAATTATTTAAATTTATCTCAACACATCTAATCCAAAAAGTAAATGATCCTTGAGATATCTTTTTCATCTGTTGGACAATGCAAAAAGAAATTCGACCCAATAGGATCTCATAGATCCAAAGAATCCTTCACCCATTCTTCAAGAAATCATCTAAAAACAGGATCTCAGAGATCCAAAAAAATATATGAGAGAATTTTTCAAAGGCCCCCCAACGTTATCTGAACTTTCACTTTGGCCCCCAAATGATTTTTTTCTCAATTTGGCCCCCCAACCATACGATTTTTCATCATTTTGGCCCCCTAGACCTAACGTTGGCGTTAAATCAATTTTCCGTCACTTCCTCCAGGGGTAAGCTTGTCTTTTTCCGTCAATAGTTTAATAAGCCTATCCCGGAGGAATTAAAGTGGGTAAACATTAAATGTCTTTTCATGAAAATCGATGAAAACGGGCTGGACGAGCTCAAGGCGTGGTGGGTCGCCGTCGGGTTCCGCCACCGCGAGCTGCTCGTGTCCGCCTCCGGCGCGGTGCTTGCTGACGGTTCCACGTTTCCCGCTCAAGTTGGGAACGGCACCGTTTTCGTTGGCTTCCCGAGCTCCGATCTCAAGACCGCCGTCGAGACCGCCGGAGATCCGTCCCAGATGGGCGTTGAGGTCTTGTTGGTTGGGACTCAGTTCGGCGTTGCTCCGCCGGATTCTCCTACGCCGGAGAACATCACTCTGGTCAATGACGGATGGGTCTGCCCCAAACTCGCTACGCCAGGTACGAAAACACATAGTCACACACTAAGATTTGATTTGGTACTAGGTTTTTTTCCTAGGGATATTTTGATGTTTACCCTGAATCCGGATTGATAATGTTAGAGATTGTATGCCGAGATTTTTGGTTGTTATTGCTGGGGAAATTTTTGTGGAATATGATATTATGATTTGTTTAGCAGAACTCGAGGCCTGGAACATGGATCAGCAGAACTCGATCGCCTGGTTTGATGATCGGTTTTTGGCTAGTCAACAGCATCTTGGCTATGGCAAAAGCATTGTCATTCAGTTCTCCATAAGTCCTCGTATCCACTTCTTACCCTTCTTCATTTATCCATGTGTAGAGATTTTTATACATGGTGATGTTGTGTGTCCCCCAGTACTTCAAGTAACCATCGAGACTCGACAAATCAGGAAATTCCACTCCTGAGAATAAGTGGAGATATCCAGTCCTGGTTTTCTTCCAAGATACTAGGTACATTTCTCAGATGCCAATTATGTCTCATTGGAATATCTGATTAGAAGGCAACATTTATGTTTCATTTCATACCTAACTTCTTGACATTTCCAGGAGTGTTTTCAAATTAGATGATCTCGGCTTGGAGATATTGCGCATAGCATTACCTGCTGCTCTTGCATTAGCTGCAGACCCTATTGCTTCTTTAATTGATACAGCATTCATTGGCCATCTTGGTAAGCTTTATAAAAAACAACCAGCTGTTGTTGAAACAAAAATCATCTTGCTGCATATGGTTAACATTTCTTTGTGTACATGCAGGTCCTGTAGAAATAGTTGTGGTTGGAGTTTCGATCGCTATATTTAATCAAGTCTCAAAGGTAGCTATTTTCCCAATAGTTAACATAACAATATCAAACATTGTCGATGGTTTCCGGCACTGTTGATGATCGCCGGTGCTTTTGAACTCGCCTGGGCCGTCCGACTGCAATCTGCACTAGATCTGCATCTGTCTCGGCGCAGTTTAATTACAGAGGATATGGCCTTCACGAGATTGGGCTATAAATGGGTCGCGCCAATGAATTTTGTCACATCGGCAGCTTTTTGATTAGGCTCTGTTCTTCTGCCCGACCGCCGCTTATTGATGGCTTAGCGGCGATGGCGGCGGCTTCTGGGAAAAAATTGACTGAAAAAGACGATTCTACCCCTCTAATAATTGACAGAAAAATGATTTAACGGCCAAGTTAGGGCTAGGGGGCCAAACTGATGGAAAATCGTATGGCTGGGGGGCCAAACTGAGAGCAAAAATCGATGGGGGGCCAAAGTGAAAATTCATAAAACGTTTGGGGGTCTATGAAAAATTCTCTCAAAATATATAATTCTTTTAACTTAAGGCTTTCATCACAAAATCCTAACACTTGAAGGCCCAAATCAGTTTCAAATTTGAGCTATATCAATACATCATCTATAGTCACGATTGAGTTATCCATGGCTCCATATATTTCACTCACCTTTAATAATCCGAAATGTAAATTATTATAAACGATGTGAAACTTGTACATATATTTATTATTAAGAAAAATTATTTATACTCTCCTCCAAAAAAAAATTCAGATTTCTAATTAATAGGCTTTGTTCTCTTGAGTTTATTTGTATAATAGTTTAGTAAAAGTTAGAAAGTCATTATTTTCCTTAATCTCACACTAGACATTGTATTTTTATAATATTAAATTTATAATCACACATTTTCATAAATATAATATTAACTAGTAGGGTCAATACATACTTTTCAACTTTAACCAAATCAACAATTGATTGTTTGAGTCAATTCGATTTGACTAGTTCAAATTAAACCTTGACCCAATTGGAAAGATTTTGGAGGGGGGCAAATCTTAAATAGTTGCAAAATCGCCACCCAATATGACTCGAAATCATATTAAATAATATTTTATTTCAAGTCCAAAAATCGTGGGCTACTTCTCCTACGCATCAAATATTTTAAAAGATATCTGTGAGATCTTCAACATGATCATCAAGATCAGGTGGGATCTCTTTTTCCCATCTGTCAAATATTTTCTGTATCTTCTTGCTCCCTTTTTCAGACATCATATAAACCCCATACTTCATTCATTCTTTCATCCATCCATCTTCCAATTTCAGTTCATTAATTAAGCAGATAAATCCTTAAACCCTAGCCCTCTAGTTGAACAGTTTCTGATCTGCAAATATGGTTGCCGCCGTGGTTACGAAGGATCGCGAGTTCCATGTCTTGGCCGTCGACGACAGCGCGATTGATCGGAGGCTGATCGAGAAGCTCCTCAAGACCTCCTCGTTTCAGGTCACCGTCGTGGATTCTCCGGCGAAGGCTCTGAGCTTTCTCGGCCTGCAAGAAGACGAGAAGGAGAACGCGAGCCGGACCGGCAACGGCGCGGAGGTGAACCTGATCATCACGGACTACAGCATGCCCGGGATGACGGGGTTCGATCTGATGAGGAAGGTTAAGGAATCTTCTTCGCTGGTTAAGGATATTCCGATCGTGGTCATGTCTTCCGAGGATGATGCTGGCCGGAGGTGTTTGGAACATGGGGCCCACGATTTCTTCCTTAAACCGGTGAAGCAGTCTGATGTTAATAAACTCCGACCACTTTTGACGGCGAACAAAATCATGAAGCCAATATTTCACTAGGGCTTTTTAAATTTGTTCAGGATTTTAATGTTTTCGATACAATTAGTTCAGTTATAGACCATAGATTAGTTAGCTAGATATAATCTTCTGATTAACCATATGATGGATGACATTCATAGAACGAAAAAGTATTAATTCATTAATTGACAGCTCCAAAAGGAATCAATATGAATCATATGATTGGCCTTTTTAATCAAGATTTCTGTTTGGTTGTCGAGTTTAGACTCAATGAATAATCGTGAGTTGATCTCGTGGGTCGGAACGGCACGAAAACGTGATGGCGTGATATTAAGACAATTACCTACCCACTTCCTGTTTTGATCATCTCGAACTCAAACATGATCTTTTAAATATAATATGTCTACTATAGAAAATTTAAAAATTTATCACGGGGCTTTAAGCATTTTAGCATATTTTCATATTCTATTTTGATCTTCTCACTTTCAAACCTGATCGTTTACATATAGTATGTCTATTATAGAAAATTTAACAACTTATCAGCTTTCGTCTCTTAGTGTCGGCCCAACATTGTTCTTTCCAATCTCTACACATTTCACCGCTCCACCGGAAATTCCCTCTGCCCCTACGTACTCCAGCTTGGTAGTTTCCACCGCCGGTAAACATTTGAGCATATCCACTTAGAAGGTTTTTATGGACACATAGGTTTGTATGGACACATAGGTCATGTTTTATTTGAGCATACTCCAGCTTCACAGAAGGTTTGTATGGACACATAGGTCATGTTTTATTGATCAGATTTTTTTGGCCAAAGTATAATGAAATTATCTGAATTGAATTAAAGTAATGTGATGTGAAAACTTGATCTAATTTTTGGCCAAACTATAATGAACTTATCTGAATTGAATTAATTAAAGTAACGTGGATGTGAAAATTAATGTATTGAAAAATGAAAAATAGTACCAATATGACTGAATTAACTCAAATTTATTTTTTAACTGAACTACGGCCCTGTTTACCAGAGCTTATCTGTAGATCAAATTAGTTCAGTTCAGTTCAGTTCAGTGAAAATACAATTTGATGAAATTCAGGTTAATTCAGTCATGCTGATTCCATTTTTCAATACAACAATTTTCAGTTCAGTTCAGTTCAATTCAATTCAGTTCAGCTCAGTACATCAAGAAATAAGATCTAGTAAACAGGGCCTACTAGTATATATACAGATAAGTTGAAGATATCATAATTTCAATCCATGTACCAAATGTATTCAATACAACACGATTGAAAACTGTTAGGTGATTAGGTTAGGAGGCCTCCATCAGAATATGCAAATTGGGGAGAATCTCAACCAATTTACATGAATGGCATACCCACACAACTGGACTGCTTGGGAATAATCCAACATAATGGAAATCCTCCCTCCAGAACAAGTTAAACATCCTCAACACCAACCATAATAATGTTAGGCCAAATTGGTAGTGTTCACATTCAAGAACTAACTAAGAACTCCCCAAACGCTGCACTATAAATTCATGACCTCTAAACGGAGGAATGATCACCACTTACAAGCCTACAAGCCATGGCTCGAGCCTGCATTGTGATTCTCGTTCTTCTCTTCGCTTCAGCGTCTTTCCTAGCCGGCTCCGAAGCCAGGAATGAGCCGGCTCCAAGGAACCCGGCCGCAGTTCCGGCGGCGACTTTGACGTACCAGAGCGACTACGTGGTGCCTCCAAGGACTCTGGCCTCCGAGCCAAACCCACTGCCTCCGCGTACTCAGGCGCACGGCGGCGGTCCAGCAAGCTTGGACCGCGTGGTACCAAAACCACCACCGGAGCTACAGGTTGGAGAAGAGCCAGCAGCTTAGAAGAATAAAATCCCTGGCTATGGAATTCATGTAATAATAGAGGAATTATCCTTGTAAGCCAAGAAGCATTCAAGTACTAATAAAAGTGAATTCCGTTTTTTTATTTCTTAAGGATTAATTATGAAATGAAATGAAAGAAATAATCAGCTAGGATAGGAAGCGTTAGTAATGAAATTTGAATATTGTGTTTTAATTTCAAATATTAATCACATATATTTCGTCAATTATAAAATTTTATTGATCTACTATTGATTTATAGTAGACATGGTAGGATATATTCAGAGTTGCGGATATGGATGGAGTTAATTTGTATCATACAAGATTATTCACAGCTTGACCTGGTTATAATGGATTCCTAAAGATCTCGACTCCCTCTCAAATTTTATATATCCACGTCAATTAATACAAATGTTACCTCCATCTTCAATTACCATGTTTCATCATTTGGAATGAATTTGATACACCATACCTTACAAAAAAATAAATTATTTGAGGATAGGAGGAGGAGTGGGCGGTTACTTATTGACATGTAATGATGTCAATTTGATAAAATTTATCTCCGACGCAAGTAACATTATAATTTGTATCTCTAATTCCGGTGACGGCAGGAGTAATGGTGGGTGGTAGCGATGGTGGATGATGGCCGAAGTGGTGGTGATGGTCAATGGCGGCGGGAATGGTGGTGAGTGGTAGCGGTGGTGGATGGTGGTCGAAGTGGTGGTGGTGATGGTCAATGGCGGTTGGAGGACTGGTTAGAGTGTTAGTGATGATTGGTGGCGGCCTGAGTGATTAATGGTAGGTGGTTTGAAGTGCTGGTGGTGAAAGATTGTCGATGGTGGTTGGAGCGGTGGAGGTGGTGGTGGTGGTGATGGTCAATGGCGGTTGAAGGACTGGTTAGAGTGTTAGTGATGATTGGTGGCGGCCTGAGTGTGATTAATGGTAGGTGGTTTGAAGTGCTGGTGGTGAAAGATTGTCGATGGTGGTTGGAGCGGTGGAGTTGGTGGTTGGTGGCGGCCAGTGGGGATCCAAGAATTAAAGTTAGGATGTGTCATAGTAGAATATAAAGAAATTATAGGTACTACATTTTAATGTATATGAACACATAATTTTGTTTGTGTGTTTGTAACCTTTGTTTGCCATAAGTTGTTTTCATGTGTATATGAACACATAAACAAACAAATCTTATAAACACATGAACAAAAATAATAAACACATAAACTAACATTCGTCCTACCATAAACTTCTCAAACATGAAAAATGGGGAAAGAAAATTTTTAAAAATAACGAAACAGTAAGAACTATTGCGAATGAAGGGTGTCGATTGTCTTTCCTTTTTATGAAATACTCAATCGTCCCAACTTAAAGTGCACAAATTGACTTTTTCAGTTTGACCAATATTTTTACCATCAATACCTTTATGTATGTATAATTATGTACGATGAAGTTTTGATATTATGAAAATATATGTTAAATTATTTAAAATTATTTCAATTCAATTGAATATTTAAAATTTATTTTAGTTAAAATCACTAAGAAATAAGCTCATGCCAAAGACTACATAATTTCCGTATTTGAATTTCAGAATGAATCACAATTGTATTGGTAGTAATTATAAGATGTGATTCCCAAATCTTTTGGACAACCTCACTCTTAGTATGTCAATTATTTATAAAGAGAATAATAATCAGGGTCAACTTTTTAAAATTTGACCATATATATGTGATTGTTTGGAATTTGTAATTAAAACACATTTTAAAAAATATTTCATTTTAGACGTCCCAAATAGAATATTTGATTTCATAATCCGAATTTGAATTCGATATAGCTTGTAAGAAAATATTTTTTTGATCCGATATGATCCTCAGGTAAAAGAATTTGATCCACATGCTAAGTGTGTCCACATTGAATTACCTTAGTAGGGTCAATATCTTTCAACTTTAACTAATTAATCACATTGACCGTTTGACTCAATATAAACCCAAGCCCACATTGATTTTTCAAAGAAACGGAAAGATTTTTGGAGGATTAAATACTAAATATGTGATATTACATTATATGACTCGGAATCAGATTCAACCATATTTTATATGGAGTCCCAAAGATCGTGGTCAACTTCTTCCAGGCCTGAAATATTTAAATAAATATCTGTGAGATCCTCAACATGATCATCAAGATCAGGTGGGATCTTTTTTTCCCATCTGTCAAATATTTTGTGCATCTTCTCGGTCCCTTTCAGACACATTATATATAAGCCTCATTCATCATCATCTTCTTCATTCATTCATCCTGCAATTCATATCCACAATGGTTGCCGCCGCCATGGTTTCGAAGGATCATGAGTTCCATGTGTTAGCCGTCGACGACAGCGCAGTTGATCGGAGACTGATCGAGAAACTCCTCAAGACTTCTTCGTTTCAGGTCACCGTCGTGGATTCTCCGGCGAAGGCTCTGAGCTTTCTTGGCCTGCAAGAAGACGAGAAAGAGAACGCGAACCGGACCGACAACAACGTGAACCTGATCATCACGGATTACAGCATGCCCGGAATGACGGGTTTTGATCTGATGAGGAGAGTTAAGGAATCATCTTCGCCGGTGAAGGATATTCCGATCGTGGTCATGTCTTCCGAGGATGAAGCTGGCCGGAGATGTTTGGAACACGGGGCCGATGATTTCTTCCTTAAACCGGTGAAGCAGTCTGATGTTAATAAACTCAGACCACTTCTGGTGGCGAACAGTCACGACAAATGGAGCAGCCCAGTTATGAAGCCAATATTTCATTAGTTTATGATTTTTTTCGTTTTTGAGAAAAATTAGTTCGAGTTGTTTTTATACCATAGAGCTAGTTAGCAGCAGCCTAGCAGTAGCAGGATTGTATTAAGCCTTTGATTTGAAAATAAAGTATTAAGTTTTTGACCGCTACAAAATGAATCAAAGATGAATGTGTTTTGCTTTCACACTTTAGATGAATTAAAGCAAAAGGATTGACTTGTGATTCAATTTCAACTTAATATGTTTGGCTGTTGAGTACATCGATGGTATATATCAATAGATTAAGTACTAAAATAAAATTTACTTCAAAAAAAAAACAAAAAAAAAGTTTATATTTAATTTAAAGTATTTTCTTATATTTTTAAATTTTTATTAAAGTCTTTTCACAACGTCATTATGTCAGCTAGAGACATGTCTCACCATTCATCATCCACCACATTATCACGACCGAACCTTATCGGTCTGAGCATAAATCTCATCCCATCAACCAAAAATATACATGACATCATCACCGTTGAACCTCATCAATCTACACAAACTTTAACAAGCAAGTTCACACCCTATGTTAAAATAGAAGAGATTGAATAATTGGTTTATAGCCCAACTTGTATAACCTATGGTTTAACTAGTGCTTTATTGTATGTTGTCTATATATTTGATATACACACCTCTTATGAGGCTAATTATCTTATCATGGTTTCAGACTAGGGCGGCGATCCTTTCTTTCAACGCAGACTTTCTGCTGCCGCCTCCCCTCTCTTATTTCACCGAAAATCTCTCTTTTTCATCGACTTCAAAATCCCTCTTTTCTTCATAAAATCCAGTATCTCCTTTTCAAGAATCATGGCGGACGATAAAGTTATGGATCAATCTGAACCTCGGGATTATCGTGCAGCTCTTAGGGATCCGAAGCGGGCACTTGCTTCAGAAAACTATCAACGAAAAAATAACCTTAATGATAATTTACAGAGCATCATGAAATACTCCCTCCGGATTTTATATAATGGCTTCGTTTGACCAAAATCAAATAGTGTCATTAACTTTGACCATCAATAACTTTAGTTAGGAATATTAACTAAATCTAAAATTTTGATATTTAGAAATTAAATATTAAAATGAATCCAAAAATATATCACATGATGATATTATTATTCATATAATAGTTTAAATTTATGGTCAAACTTGCAACAAAAATTATGATGAATAGTGTCGAAGCCATTACATAAAATCCGGAGGGAGTATGAAATCTCATTGAAACTTTACCTTACATCATCACCAGAAAATAGAAGCCGAATGTTAAAGAGATGTCAAATCAGGTACCAGAGATGTGTACTGCTGCTCCACACTACCGCTTCTCCAATAAGTTTTTTTCCCCATATATATTAGTTAATAAATTACGGTATTTTAGTATTTTAAACAATAGTATGGCCAGAAATATAGAACCATCCCAAAATTTATTCAAATTGCTACCAATACTTTCTAATAACTCGACATCACCTAACCGAAGAATGAAGGTTATGAATGCACTTTGCCCTAAAATATTCTTACACATAGTTATGGACCTTGGGCCTGGTTAGTGGTATCCTCCCGCTTTTGTTATGACCTTATGGTTGTGCATGAACCGAAAAAATGGACCAGACCAAACTGAAATATATTGGATTAGAACAAGAGTATATCTAGTTTTGATGTATATTGTCCAATTAACTTGTACTCACTCCAATTATGTTCCATTCAGTTGTGTGTTGTTTCAATCGAGTTATGTCCAAAACATGTAATACAATTTAGTTCAATTAATTTAGTCAATTTGACATTCATCGTATATCTGGTCTTAGTTTTGCTTATCATGATTACAAATTCTCATTTGACACCTGTTTCTACAGAGACCAAGTATTAAAAGGGACCGTTATCGGCTGAAGTTATCGTTGATGAGTTTCAACCCCTCCGCCATTAGATTTTAGATTGCTGGTGTCGCCGGAACTCAGTCGTCTCACATGAACCGAGTAGAGACTGAGCTTTGGTGTGAATTTGTACGATATAACAGTAATGTACCAAGGATTAAGAATGATCAAGCAAAATGAAAGATCAAATTAACTGAAAGATCAAGGTAAAAAAAGAATGCTCCAGGGAACTGGCTGAAAAATCAATAAAATTGACTAAAAAATCAAGTAAAAACAGTGAATGATCATTCCCATGCCCCTTGATCTCCAAAAGAACAAGTCTCACCCAAAACTCTCTATCATATGATTGGAATGGAACAATTGTACCTTTTACAATAAATGGTCATGATGAAAATTGGAAGGGAACAATTGTACCTTTTACAATAAATGGTCATGACGAAAATTGAGACTTGAGAATGCAATCCACTTTCGCAAAATAATTGGTGGTGCCATCTTTTATATATATATATATATATATATATATATATATATATAATAATGTACTTTTTATTGTGTTGAAGAAAACCAGAATATTATACTTTCTTACGAGTTTTAAACATAAGATACACTATATTAAATTCAAGCATTTGACAAAAATAAAATAAAATTCAAGCATATTAAAAAACTCAAGGATATAGTAAAATCAGAAGCTGTTATGTATAAAAAAAATTGTAGATCCATTAAATTCATCTAACAACCTCCCCTATTAATTAGGGGTTAAATTGTTTTTGGCACGATGGTCTATTTTATTTTATAGTATGTTTATCTAACTATGGAGATGCGACCATGCATCAGCTCCACACTCTCCTAAAATATGAAACAGAAATGGTGTTGCATGGTTACGCCATTCATTTTCACTAAGACAGTCTTCAATTATCACATGTCTCTTTGAAACCCGTTGAAGTGTGAATTTTTACATATTGAATAATGATCGCTTATTGTTGATCTTCGTACTTGTTTATCTATTTTTCTCACTATCAAAACTGATATTTTATATATTAATCATAATTATTTATTTACAACATGTTTGAATTGAAAATGTGTGTCAATTCACACATAAGAAAAGAGACAACATACTAAATAGGGTTTGAAAAATGCTCCAATCAAAAATACGAAAAGGTTGCAAAACATACCTTACAAAACATAATTGCTTGGGAATAATGCAAACATTTTTGGTACTCCGTGTAAAATTTCTCCCATCATCCACAACAACCAACTAGAGTTATTAATTACATCAAAACATAAACCAACGGTCTAAAACGCTCCCATAATCAATGAATTCAACTTGTGAATAGTTATAAATAATTCACTCAATATGATAGTTATAAATTAAGCTATCAAGTTAAAGAAACTCACCGCCTCTTCTTCAATCTGTGCGAGGAATATTTCTCATCAATATTTCTTCAGGTAATTTTTTTGTTTAATTATTTATATATATATAAAAAAATTCTCTCTCTCTTCTACCTTATAATCTTGCATGCATGGCTGAGATAAATACTTATAATCTTGTCTTGTGCAGATAGCCATGGCCGCGAGAGATGTCAGGTTGTTCCATGCTGTAGTCGTTGATGACACCGCGGTTGACAGGGAGGTAGCTAAGAAGCTTCTCGAAGCTTCTGGATTTCAGGTCACCGCCTTCGATTCTCCGATCAAGGCTCTGGAATATCTTGATGACGTGGGCTCCAACAACAGCGCGAAGATCGACTTGATCCTCACGGATTACCACATGCCGGGAAAAACAGGCCTGCAATTGATGGAAACGGTGAAGGAATCATCATCTCCATGGGTGAAGAACATTCCAGTTGTGGTAATGTCTGCTGAGTTTAACGATGTAACATTGTGCTTGGAAAAAGGGGCGCGTGATTTCATCCCTAAGCCTTTCAAAAGGGCTCATGCTGCTAAACTCAGAGATGATTTGGCGGCAGGCATAAGCGGAGCAGGTCCATCTGGAAATTAGGTCTCATATATATATATATATATATATATATATATATATATCTGTGTGTATGAATTCCAGCTTCATGTTTATGATCTTCATGTTCAGAATAATGATCTAGTGTGTGTTTTCAATTTCCTGATGAGATCTAGTGTGTGTATGAATGTATACAGAATAATGTACAAAAGTTATTGATGTTCGGAATCGGAATATACGTAGTACGATATGAATGATGCTGTCTCCCGATCCAAAGAATTGATTGCCGTGTCATGTTTTGATAACCAAAGCAATTAATCTGCACGTGCGTACAAACTTTGTCGCTCCCATCCCATGACCGATTGAAAATAAATGTTTTTTATAATTAGTAAAAGAAATTGCATACTTGAATAAGGACATTATTATATAATACTGTGGTTTCGCAATCGGTTCCAATGCTTCGACGGTAACCACATTGTTTCCTCTAATAACCACCATACCAATATCCGACTTCTCATTGCCATTCACTTCCACTGTGTTGTCTTGTCCAACACAAAGTTCATGAACTGGTCAAAACCACGAAGAGTCCCAATCACCATGCGATTGGCGTTCAGCTTGATCTGAAGCTTCTTGTCCATGTACTTTTTGAGATCTGGAGGCTACCCTGATCGACTCATGTCTACTGGCGGAACTTTATATAATAAAATCAATGATATGGATGCATCTTTATATATATACTCCATGAAATCCTAAATATTATTGAATATATAATTAAAATTTTTCAAATTGAAAAAGAAATATACAATGTATGCAATAAAAACAATATCGAGAACAAAAATATATAATATTAATTACTGTGCCAATTAGGGATATCTACTACAAGCTTAATTACAACCGCAACACCACTGTATTAAGGTCCTGTTCTCTAGAAATTATTTGAATATTTTTTAGTTCAGATAAATTATTTTTAGTTCAGATGAACTTTTTTTTTGTTCAGATAAAGTTTTTTTAGTTCAGATAAAGTTTTTTTAGTTCAGATAAATGTTTTTTAGTTCAGATGAGTTCAGATAATCTTTTTTCAGTTCAAATGAGTTCAGATAATCTTTTTTCAGTTTAGATGAGTTCAGTTCAGTAAACTTTTTTAGTTTTCAGATAGGTTAAGTTCAATAAAATTATTTGTAATTTAGTTTCAGTTCAGTTTAAATTAGTTCAATCTTTTGACCTTAATTGTTCATATCAGTTCATTTCAATTTCATTCAGTTTAGTTCAGTTTCAATATGATTTGATGAAATTTAGATTAATTTAGTCATACCAATTCTTTTTTTCAATACATTAATTTCACTTCAGTTCAGTTCAGTTTAGCTCAACAACAATATAATTTGGTGCAATTAACTAAGGTTAATTTATTCATACCGTTTATTTTCATCACACTTATTAATTTTCAATTCAGTTCAGTTCAGTTATCTATATGCTTCCGCTCAACTCAAATCAATATGTTTAGCTAGCAAACATGATAATATTTTTTAACATTAAGGCCCTGTGTGCCAGAACACTTTTATATCAGTTCAGTTCAATTCAATTCAGTTCAGTTCAGTAAATTGAAGTGAAATGTAATTTGATGAAATTCAGGTTAATTCAATCATGCTGATTATTTTTTTTGGTACATTAATTTTCAGTTAAGTTCAATTCAATCCAGTTCAGTTTAGTTGAAAAAGAAATAAATTCTATCAAACTCTAAGTTATACTCAAATTATTTTCATATATTTTGAAAATGTCATATTTATTTCATTTCAGTTCAGTTGATCTATATATTCCAGTTCAACTTTGTTCTACATATTTTCATATTAAGATTAATAAATTGATCATATATTGAAATTGATCTTTTTTTTAATTCTATTCAGTTCAGTTTATCTATATCAGTGCAACTCAGTTCAGTATATTTTAATATTAAATGCATTACGTTATATTTAGATTAATGAATTTCAAATATATTGGAAATGATCATATATTTTTGGTTAGTTTCAATTTAGTTCAATTCAATTTATCTATATATTTCAATTCAGCTCAGTTTTTAAGTTCAAATAAGTTCAACTAAAATTTTTAAGTACAAATGAGTTCAGATAAAGTTTTTTAAGTTCAGATAAACTTTTTTTAGTTCAGATAAAGTTTTTTAAGCTTAGATGAGTTCAGATAAATTTTTTTTAAGTTCAGATAAATTTTTTTAAGTTCAGATAAACCTTTTTTAGTTCAGATAAAGTTTTTTGAGTTCAGATGAGTTCAGATAAGTTCAAATACCGTGAAGAGAACATGACCTAAATCACTATTTGTGATATTCAAACTACACATTGAAAATCACAAATCACGAGCGGAAACACCATCTGTACAAGCAGAACGAGAACAATAAATACAAAGCACACAAAAACAAGACATGAAAATAGGGGCAAATATAGAATATTATGGTAGGTCAAAATTTAATATGAATAAAAATTGAACCTCTACTAGTTAATAGCTCTAGTTTTAATTATGTAAAGGCAATATGCCTTGTATGCTTTATTGTTTTTGTTTTTTATGTTTTTATGGCACTAGGCCTAAGGCTTGTACTCTGTTCTTATACTTTTTAATTAATATTAGTGTTCCTTTTTTTTTAAAAAAAAACCAAACTGAAAATAAAATTATTTAAAAATTAGGTCTATTTAAAAATTCAGTTTTGGAAAATGTCTGTATCCTCTCTCCATCACGTGAATAGTACTTTTCTCTCCCAAAAAAATCCCCCTTTTTTTTCCAGATCTAGTCCGGGGAGGTGACTGTCGACGCCCTCGCCGCGCCGGTCACCTCCCCACCCCATTTAACCTTTCTGTTTTAGATAGTTACACCACCAATTTTTCGCACAACTACAGAACCAAAGAAGCCCGGAGCCATCAAACGCCGCCACCGCCCCAAACATCGCCGGAGCTGAGAGTCGCCACCGATCGGGTCACCCACAGATCGGGGCGCTATCTAGCCGCTCCTGGGCGTTGCTCCAATCGAGCAGGCCATCTCCTGAGATCGAGTAGGCTCAGCCGGTGGATCGGAAACGGCCGCTGGAAGACGCGCCGTCGATTCGTTCAGGAGGCATCACGCGCTAGCGTCGGAAGCTCAGGAGCCATCACCACCGTTTGTGCCGTCACCGTGCGGTCAAGCGGCCCCGCTGTTGTAGATCCACTAGCCTACGCGCGGCTTCATCAGCGACGGCAAAATCAGTAGATGCCGACACTTCAACCGGGTCGGATTTGGGCCTGCTCGGGTCGGTTTAGACCGGCTCGGGTTTGGTTCATGCCGGTTCGAACCGGGTTGGTTTACATGGACTCTTGGTTCTGGTCCAACTAGAGGATGAAGTGGTTTTTTCTTTTACTGTAGTAGTTTTTACTAATAAGGTCGGAATATTTGAACGGGTTATTATTTGTCAACCATAGTTTATGGATGGGTACGTTTTAGTTTCAGAAACTTTGGTTGACTTCAACTCTTGTTTATGGGTGGTTGGTTAGGAGAAATCGGAGTCAGAGTAGTAATTATACGTACTTCTGGCGATACTTTCCCCAATATAAACTAGATTTGTAGATAGTGGAAGTTAGCTTTGCAAAACTTTTCTCTGTTAAATAATATCTTTGTTCAAATTTCTATACTATGTGATACTTGCTAGCTAGTTAAACCCGGATTAGTTGGAATCTGCCCATAGTATTTACCTTATTTTAGGGAGATATGGGCTCTGTTTGGTGGAGCTTTGCTTATAAGCAAAGTAGGATGAAAAGTACTGATAGACCCTAGATATACTCTTATTTTGTAACATTTGAGAGCTGTTTTAGATAGTATTTTGTAGATTTATATTAGACTTTTAGACCGAATCATTCATAGTGGTTTGAAATTGAAGACGTGCATTTTGATCTTGAATTGCACTTGCGATGGAGTTGAATGATTTGAAGACCTTCTATGACTGTCCTGACCGCGATTGATACATGGAAGAACCGGTCGTAGAAGTGGCGTGAAGGCACACTCTCGCAGGCCGCGAACCCTAGGTCGCGAACCGCGAGGGTGTGTGTTACTGTTTTGAAGATGCCGAGTTTCGCGAGCCGCGAGGACCAGACGCAAACCGCGAGAGCCAGACGCGCGCGGGGCGCGAGACTCCGGTCGCGAACCGCGCGAACCAGCACGAGGACCGCCGAGGCACAGACGCGCGGGGCGCGAACCTTCGGCCGCGACTCGCGAGGACCAGACGTGCGCGAGGCGCGAACCTTCGGCCGCGACTCGCGAGGACCATGCCGAGACACGGGCGCGCGCGGGCGCGAGACGCGGGCGCGAGACACGGGCGCGGACTACGCCGAGACACGGGCGCGGACTACGCCGAGACACGGTCGCGGACTACGCCGAGACACGGGCGCGCGGGGCGCGAATCCTCGGCCGCGAACCGCGAGAACCAGGCTCGCGGTCCGCGAAGGATCCCGCGCGACCCGCGAAGCTGCCTGCAACTTGCATTTTGTTTAGCTTTAATTTTAATTATTTTGGACTATAAATAGAACTTATCCTCATTGTTTGAGGGATCGGATTTTTACAGAGGAAACTCCATTTTCCTTCACTTTTCTTCCCATTTTGATCTTTGAATTCACTATGGTTTGTTGTATTAATTATGGTTATGATTATCTAATTATGGTTGTAGGCTAAAACCCTTCTTGGATATATGTGATTGGACTTCTTGTTATGGATTGAGAACATGATTTATGAAGCTTAGGAATGGTGATTTGCTCTTGAATGATCATAATTTATATGTGTGTTTGATGCTTGAAATGATTAGGAATGATTTCCTAGTGATAGATAGGTGTTGGATATGTGTTAGATATTGCTTTTCCATGGTTAGAATGTTATCATTCTTTCTATGTAGGAGTAGTAAATTAGGGATTGAATGCATGTTGTTATCAATTGTATTTGTTCTTAAGATCATTCATTAGCATTGTACCTATGTCAAGTTTGTTATCAAATTGCATGGGTAGGATTGAGAAACATCTAATTAGAATTAATATTGATTCAATTGAACTAGTTGTTATCATCTAGTAAAGTTGTCAATTGAAGTTGTGAAGATGCTTTCATTTCTCATAACTATGGTTAAAGATAGTTTCTCACTAATGTTCACCATTCTCAAAGCATCATGATAAAGTTTGAGGAAAATCTCATAATAAGAAGTCACCAATCTCATATGTCCAAGTTTCTTATTCTCTTAGTTAAATCTCTAGTTAGGATAATCTTATAGTAAAGTAGTTGTGGCTTGAACGTCCTAGTAGTTTTAATTAGTAGTGTCTTAAACAAAAACTCAACTCAAACCCCCCCCCTTGTTTACATTGCTTTTATATATGTATATTTATATATACACTACAAAATATACATAGAAATAACCTTTTCCCTGTGGAACGAACCTTACTTGCCATTGTACACTTAATAGTGTAGAAAGGTAGTAAGTGATCTAAAAATTGTATATTTGAGAGGTACGGCGACGACCTCCCAAATTTTGGCGCCGCTGCCGGGGAAAAGGCGTATTTTTTATGTGTATATTGTAGTTTTATCTCTAATCTATCTTTCTTAGTAGGTTCTATTTTGGTTTGGAACCCTATTGCTCTAGCTTTTGGTGCATGGTTCTTACACGATCCTCGAACCAAGACCCTTTGCAATACGATTCCGAGCTAGTAAGAAATCTCCGCCAACTTAGGAGGCAAGTGCAAGAGTCACTAGCATCTAATCCTCTATCCCTTGAAAGTGAATCACTACCTTTCAACATGGCGGACGAAGAAGAGGATACCGGCCAAAACCCCCCCCGAAACCAATTCTACAACCCTTTCCAAAACCATAACACTTCTCCTACCAACATTTCTATGAGAGAGTTCATGTCCCCCAACTATGAGCAACAACAATCGAGCATTGTTTACCCGAACTCTCAATACGAAATCAAGACGGGAGTGATAAATTTGCTTCCAACTTTCCATGGTAGAGAAGTGGATGATCCGAATGACTTCCTTGAGGCTTTTCATAGGGTGTGTAGTAGTTTGAAACCTTCCGAGATGAGTGTGGATGAGTTCAAGTTGAAAACCTTCACTTTCACCTTGAAGGACAAGGCCGCTAAATGGTTAAGCCGTTTACCTTCATCATCAATCACTACATGGCCACAATTGAAGAAAAAGTTCCTTGACAAGTACTTTCCTCCCTCTAAATCCTCGGTCTTGATACAAGCCATTAGCAACATCACTCAAGACGATGATGAGACCTTGTATGAGTATTGGGAAAGGTTCCAAACTCTCCTTTCAAGTTGCCCGTACCATAGCTTCACCGAACCTCAATTGGTGTGTTTCTATTACAATGGTTTGAATGATAGAGAAACCGAGTCGATGAATAGGACTTGTTATGGTTCCATTGGTAACCTTGGTTCATCCGATGCCATGATGCTATTTGAGCAACTAGCCGAGGGGTGCAAACCAAAGAGGGACCGGAGACTACGAGTGGGTAACTCCGGTGGAAGCAATGACGGAACTCGTCAAGAGATCAAGGAGCTTACGGCATTAATGAAGGGTTTCATGATGGGAAATAGCTCCGGAGGAAACACGGGGAACCAACCACGGCAACAAGTGATGACGTGTGGGATTTGTGCTTCGAACCATCTCACCGAATCTTGTCCTCAAGCAAACGAGGATTATAACGAGGAAGTCAATGCCATGGGGGTCTATGGTGGAAACCAAGGTTTTAGAGGTGATCAAGGAGGAAACCAAGGTTTTAGGGGCTACCAAGGAGGACGAGGCTACCAAGGTGGTAGGGGTTTTCAAGGTGGACAAGGCCAAGGGGGTGATAGGGGTAACCAAAGGAAGTATGATCCTTTTGCTCAACACTACAACCCCGGAACTAGAGATCACCCCAACTTTCGGTGGAGAGATGAACCGACGGGACAACAAGGCCAACAAGGTGGCTACCAAGGGGGTTATCAAGGTCAAGGTGGTCAATCTTTTGATAGGCAAAGGGGGCAAAATGATCAAGGGTACCAAGGGGACCAAAGCCACCAAACTCAAGGGTACCAAGGTTACCAAAACCAAGGATACCAAGATTATGGCTATCAAGGATACCAAGATCATCAAAACCCTCAATATCACCCTCAACCACAACAATACCAAAGGAACCAAGGTCAAGGCCGTTTCAATAACCGTGCCCCTCAAAATGCCCATCCGAGGTTGGAAGATAAATCTCACAATCAAGGTGAAAGCTCGGACCAATTTCCACAAGATGCTCGACTCAAGAGCATTGAGGTGCAAATGAGTCAAATGGCCACTGTCTTGGGAAAGTTGGAAGCACAAAACTCCGGGAAACTACCCGCGCAAACGGAGTTAAATCCAAGGCCTCATGCGAGTGCCATGACCTTGAGGAGTGGTAAACAAGCTCTTGAACCCGAGGTGGTTGTGAAAAAGGCCCCCAAGAGAGGCTTTGTGAAGAAGAGCTTAGCCAATGACGAGATTGAGGCGACCTTGGCCGACGAAGAAGTTATTCTTGAGGAGCTAGCCAAAGAAAAAGGTGAGGCCGAGGTTGAGAATGAGAAAGAACCCATTGATGAGGAGCATGTAGAGACATCCTCTCATATTGAACCAATGTCACCTCCATTCTCACCTCTTCACAAGAAAACTAGGGTGGACACTACCTTTGATGTGGAAGCACCATTTCCCGAAGCCTTGAAGCATACTCGCAAAAAGGAGATGGACAAAGAAGCTTTCGAAGTCCTTCGAAAGTGTGAGGTAAACATTCCTTTGCTCGATGCTATTGATCAAGTTCCTAGATATTCTAAGTTCTTGAAGGAATTATGTGTGAACCATCGTCAACAAAGATCTAAGCATGTTAAAAATGAAAAAATCAATGAACATGTGTCGGCTTTGTTTCAAGATAAAATGCCTACTAAATGTAGTGATCCGGGCATGTTTACAATTCCTTGCATCTTAGGGAACACTTACTTTCCTAGAGCCATGCTAGATCTAGGTGCATCCATAAATGTCATTCCATATACATTGTATGAATCATTGAATCTTGGCACTTTGCATAAAACCGGCGTGGTAATCCAACTTGCCGACCGCTCTAATGCATACCCTAAGGGTATTGTTGAAGATGTCTTGGTGAAAGTCGACAAGTTGGTGTTCCCGGCCGATTTTTACGTTCTTGACATGGAACATGATAAATTTGCTACCCCTATTTTGTTAGGGCGTCCATTTTTGAAAACGTCAAGAACTATCATAGATGTGCATAGTGGTAGGCTTACCATGGAATTTGATGAGGATAAAATAGAGTTCAACATTTATGGTGCAATGAAATACGATGATGAGGAAACTTCTTGCAATGTTATTGATGTGATTGAGCCTTATGTGCAAAAAGTTTATGAAAATGATATTGATGATCCCTTGTTAAATGCTTTAGCCAATAGTTTACACACAAGTAATGTTCATACATATGCTTTGAGTGCTAACTTGAAGGAAAGCATTTTTGAGCTAGATACCTTTGAGGAACTTTCTCTTGATGCACCAATTTTAGACCTTGAGGTATTGAAGGGCTCGGGCAACCGACCATCTTTCAATAAACCTCCGGTGGTGGAGTTGAAACCACTACCCGAGAATCTAAAATATGCATTCCTTGGTGGTGGTGAGAAATTGCCGGTGATCATCTCCAACAAGCTCACCAAGGAACAAGAGGAAAGGTTGATGAAAGTGCTCCAAGATCATAAGGAGGCCATTGGGTGGACCATTGCCGACATCAAAGGTATGAGTCCAAGTACTTGCATGCACCGTATACTATTGGAGGATGATGCTAAACCCGTCCGACAACCTCAAAGGCGTTTGAACCCTCCAATGATGGAGGTAGTAAAAGCCGAGGTGCTTAAATTGTTGGACGCGGGAATGATCTATCCAATCTCTGATAGTAAGTGGGTAAGCCCAACGCAAGTAGTGCCAAAGAAAACCGGAGTGACCGTAGTGGAGAATAGCCATGGCGAATTGATTCCCACTCGTGTCCAAAATGGATGGCGTGTTTGCATTGATTACCGAAGGTTAAATGCGGTAACAAGGAAAGACCATTTCCCTTTGCCATTTATTGATCAAATGCTTAACCGGCTTGCAGGCCACTCTTTCTATTGTTTTCTTGATGGCTATTCAGGGTACTTTCAGGTTGCCATTGCACCAGAGGATCAAGAAAAGACAACCTTCACATGTCCCTTTGGCACCTTTGCATATCGACGCATGCCTTTTGGCCTTTGCAATGCGCCAGCCACATTCCAAAGGTGTATGGTTAGCATTTTTTCAGAATATCTTGAGAAGTTTGTAGAGGTTTTCATGGATGACTTTACTGTTCATGGAAACTCTTTTGACAATTGCTTAATTCATTTGTCATTAGTCCTAAAAACTTGCATTGATAAAAACCTTGTGCTTAATTCTGAGAAATGTCATTTTATGGTAGAAAAGGGCATTGTGTTAGGGCATGAAGTGTCATCTAAGGGTATTGAAGTAGACAAAGCAAAAATTGATATCATCCAATCTCTTCCTTACCCTACTTGTGTGCGTGATGTGAGGTCTTTTCTTGGCCACGCGGGTTTCTACCGCCGTTTCATAAAAGACTTTTCAAAAATTTCTTCCCCTTTATGTAGATTGTTGCAAAAAGATGTGGAATTTGTGGTAGATGAAGGTTGTAAAAGGGCATTTGATTGTTTAAAGTCTATGCTAGTGTCGGCCCCTATTATACAACCTCCAAATTGGTCCCTTCCATTTGAGATCATGTGTGATGCAAGTGACTACGCCGTTGGTGCGGTGCTAGGTCAAAGGGTGGGGAAAATTCCCCATGCCATCTATTATGCATCCATGACTCTCAATGATGCTCAAAGGAACTACACCACAACTGAAAAGGAATTGCTAGCGGTAGTCTTTTCTTTAGAAAAGTTTAGGCCATATTTGCTTGGTACAAAGATCATTGTTTTCACTGACCATGCAGCTCTTCGTTACTTGATGACGAAGAAAGAAGCAAAGCCTAGGTTGCTCCGATGGATCTTACTCTTGAGCGAGTTCGACTTGGAGGTCAAGGACAAGAAAGGAGCTGAAAATCTAGTGGCCGACCATTTGAGCCGATTGGTGCCCAATGAGGAGTTTGGGGCCAAAGCATTGAAGGAGCATCTTCACGAAGAGTTCCCCGACGAGCAATTATTTGCTCTTGGTGTTTCTCTTCCATGGTATGCCAACCTTGTGAATTTCCTTGTCACAAGTAAGTGCCCTTCTCACTTCACAAAAGCACAAAAGGATAAGCTAAAGCATGATGCTAGGTTTTATGTGTGGGATGATCCCTATGTATGGAAACATTGTGCCGACCAAGTGATTAAGAGATGCATTCCTAATAATGAAACAAACTCAATCCTTGCTTTTTGCCATTCGTATGCATGTGGTGGTCACTTTGGTGCTAGGCGAACCGCTAGGAAAGTGCTAGATTGTGGTTTCTATTGGCCTAGCTTAAATAAAGATGCATACACATTTTGCAAGTCTTGTGATAAATGCCAAAGAGTAGGAAACATCTCTTCTAGGAATGAAATGCCCCAACATTGTCCTCTATATTGTGAATTTTTTGATGTTTGGGGAATGGATTTTATGGGACCTTTCCCTACTTCCTTTGGTTTCAAATATATCTTGCTTGCGGTTGATTATGTGTCCAAGTGGGTTGAAGCAATCCCCACTCGTACTGATGATTCTAAAGTGGTTGCAGAGTTCATCAAATCCCACATCTTCTCTAGGTTCGGGGTACCCCGAGCTTTGATTAGTGATCGAGGCACTCACTTTTGCAATAGAACCATTGCCGCATTGTTGAAGAAATATGGGGTAAATCACAAAACTTCCACCGCCTATCACCCACAAACGAATGGACAAGCCGAAGTTTCCAATAGGGAAATCAAGTCCATCCTTGAGAAAACGGTTAGGCCGACTCGCAAGGATTGGAGTACTCGGTTGGATGATGGATTGTGGGCATATAGGACGGCTTATAAGACTCCAATTGGTATGTCTCCATACCGATTAGTCTTTGGAAAGCCGTGTCATTTACCGGTGGAGTTAGCACACAAAGCCTATTGGGCAATCACAAGGTTCAACTTGAACTTGGACGAGGCCGGGAATGAAAGGAAGCTTCAATTGCAAGAGCTTGAGGAAATCCGGAATGAGTCCTATGAGAACGCGGCCATTTACAAGGAGAAGACGAAGGCATGGCATGACAAGATGATAATTAGGAAAACTTTTGAGGTAGGTCAAAAAGTTCTTCTATTTCAATCACGTCTTCGGTTGTTTCCAGGCAAACTGCGTTCTCGGTGGACTGGACCGTTTGTAGTTGTGAAGGTTTTCCCTCATGGAGCAGTGGAGATCCAAAGCGGCGAGGATGCCAAAATCATCAAGGTCAACGGCCAAAGGTTGAAACCGTATTACGAGGGTTTCAAATCGGAGATCCTAGAGGACATGTCTCTAGGCAACCCGGCCTACGAGTGACCTTTACCATGGAGGTACATCGTGCCGACGATGTTAAATAAACGAGTTTTGATGCTTTAAAAAGCATTTCGTCGAACAATTTCAACATTTGGAACATTACTTTCTTTATATTTATTTGCTATGTACATTTCATTAAACTTGTAATTCGAACATTATGCTAGTTTTTATGTTGTTTTTGTAGAAATAGGTTTGAAGTGGTGCAAAGCGAAAAACACCAAGGGGCCATTCCTCGCGGTCCGCGAATTCATCGCGCGGACCGCGACCGAAGGTTTCGCGGACCGCGGCCGAGAACGCGCGAACCGAGACAATACCTCGCGGTCCGCGGCCGAGGTCTCGCGACCCGCGAGCGAAACCTGGATCTCCAAGAAATCCCTGCCACAAAAACGACGTTTTTCGCGGTCCGCGGCTTGGTCGCGCGGACCGCGACACTGTGCACGCGGTCCGCGGTTTCATCGCGCGGACCGCGACGTTTTGCCGAGCGCGGCACGCGATTTCATCGCGCGCGCCTCGCCGAGCTTCAGCGGACGCGCGGCCCGCGACGGAACCCGCGCGCGCCGCGTCGTTATCTCGCGGTTCGCGACGAAAACCGCGCGACCCGCGAAAAAACAGGGGATTTCCAGGAAATCCCTGGAACAAAAATGCCAATTTTCGCGGCCCGCGACTTGATCGCGCGGACCGCGAAACTATGCTCGCGGTCCGCGGTTTCATCGCGCGGACCGCGCCGAGGTTCGCCGAAGTTTGCCGAGGTTTGCCGAGGTTTTACGCGCGGTGCGCGCGTGCGCACCGCGCCGAGGTCCAGCGCGCGCGACCCGCGACGGAGCGCGCGCAACCCGCGACGGGATTCTGCGCGCGCCGCGACGGTCTCCGCGCACCGCGCCGAGTTTTCGCGCGCGCACCTCAACGGTCTTCAGCGCGCGGCCTGCGAAGAATCCCGCGCGACCCGCGAAACCATGCCGAGTTTTCTGAAAATCCCTGGAACAAATTGGACCATTTTCGCGGCCCGCGAAGACGGGGCGCGGCCCGCGACGGAGTTTCGCGGCCCGCCAAGTTCTGCTCGCGAACCGCGAGAGTTCGAGCACTACTTCTTCCCCATTTTCTTCTATCTTTTTTCTTCTCCTTCCTTCCTATTCCCTCTCGATCCAAAAACCACTTTTCCGGCCACCTTCTCCAATCCTCCATTCCGGCGGGTGTTGAACCAATTTCTTCCACCCAAATCAATCCCCCAAGCTTTCCCAACAAAACCCACAAAAAATCCACATCCAAAACACCATCTTTTAACCCACATTGCCGAATTCCCACCGGAAAGCTCTTCACTCCGATTCGCCGGCCTCCGGCGACTTTTGTTCCAAACCAACTACCCAAAAACCTTCCCTCCACAACCCTTAACCTTTTCCCAATCCCAAATTCCAAATTCCAACTCCCAATCAAATACCCCCAAATCTTATGAACCCTAATTCTTTGATTTGGTGGTGTTTTGATCAAATTGATGATATACTTAAGCTACATTGCTACCAAAGGCTTCAATTGACGGTACCCTACTGAATTTATTTCAATTTTGGGTGATTTAGGGCTTGCCGCCAATAGGTTTTCATTGAAATTTCAAAGGCTTGCCGCCTTTAGTTATAAACTGAGCTTTATTAGTAGGGGCTTGCCGCCTTGTAGCTAGTATAGTTGTGCTGGACTGTTGTTGAGTAGAATTTGATAATGGCACCGAGAAAAAGGTCTCGCCGAGGGGAAGCCTCTAGTTCCCATGAACCTGTGATTCCCGAATCACCCCCTCGCCAACCTAGCCCTCCCCCTGCAGAAAACCTGCCTCCTATAGACCTTATGGGACTGCAAGGTTTAGATGAGGATGCCCAACAACGGTGGAGAAAGTTAATTGGGAATGGGAAGCGAACAATCATGGAGACGAAGTTCTTGTCCTCTGAGCTACTTCAGGAGCTGGGTTTGCAGCAACCAGTTCTATTTTTATTGGATCGCGTTGGCATGAGAGGATTCATTGATCGGTCGGCACCGACCTATACCCGCTATACATTTGAGTTCTTATCCACTCTAGCCAAGCACTATGACGAGGACCATGACATGCATTACATCACCTTCAGGTTGAATGATGTGGACCGCCGGATGACCTATGATGAGATCCAAGATGCTTTTGGGTTCCAATATGCAGGGGGATACAAGAATCCAAAAGAAACTAACCCGGACGGATTTGATCTAACTTACTTTTGGAATTGCTTGTCTGGATTTCCCAACATCACAGGCACTACAAAGAATAACCACATCATACATCCAGCTGTTCGTATGGTGCACAAGCTCCTAGTGATGACGATCTTCTGCCAAGGAGAGTTGACGCACATTACTAGGGAGCAGGTCCAATGCCTTTGGACCATGTGCTGGGGACCAGAACACCCTTGTTGGGTGGACCTTTTTGTGCAGAAATGTCTGGAGGCCTCTGCGAAGACCAAGGGAAAGATACCACAGGGGGGTATGATTTCACTTCTGGCAGCTTATCTGAACATCCACCTACCTCCAGACATTCAGGCAATAGGCAAGACAGCCGAGAGAGCTCACCAGTTTTACTCCATTGCTTCTTTGGAGTTCACTAATGTCTTGGCCATGCACAAATATCCTCCTCCTAGATTCATTTGGCTAGTAGCCAAGAATCAGCACATGTACCTGCCAAATCCAGAGGCTGTACAACTGACTGGGCGCACCCGCATAGAGGATCTCACCTTGCCAACCCAGATCACAGTTCCTGCACCTACCATTGCCCTTGCCAGGCTAGAGGCACCTCCGGAGCATGGAGAGCAGTACGCTCCTCCACATCATGAGGCTCAATATGTCACTCAGCAGCAGTTTCGAGCATATACTGAGAGGTACGAGGATGATATGGCAGTGATGTTCGCCATGATGGCATCCATGCACCCACAGGGACCAGGAGCATTTGACTATGAGGGCCATCGCAGATCGCGAGCTCAGCGCCGTCGCGACGGTTCCGGCCCCTCGCAGTGAGTATATCCTACACTCTTTCTTACACTATGATTTTGGTTGATATATTTAAACATTGAGGGCAATGTTTAGACTAAGTGTGGGGGAGAGGTGTAGGACTTTTGTTACTGCTTTTGTTGCTGTTTTTGCTGTTATTTTACTACTGTATTTAAAAAAAAAAAAAAAAAAAAAAAACAGCCCGGATGGTTCCAAAAATACGAGAGAATCAGGCAAAAATGAGAGGCAAAAAAAAAAAAAAAAAATCTTTTCTCTTGTTTAAATATGTAAAGCTCTCAAATGTTATGTGCTTAATTATGTAGAGTATACACTTGGATCTTAATCGTCCTTTCTCGAGGACGAGAAAGGTTCAAGTGTGGGGGATTTTGATAGACCCTAGATATACTCTTATTTTGTAACATTTGAGAGCTGTTTTAGATAGTATTTTGTAGATTTATATTAGACTTTTAGACCGAATCATTCATAGTGGTTTGAAATTGAAGACGTGCATTTTGATCTTGAATTGCACTTGCGATGGAGTTGAATGATTTGAAGACCTTCTATGACTGTCCTGACCGCGATTGATACATGGAAGAACCGGTCGTAGAAGTGGCGTGAAGGCACACTCTCGCAGGCCGCGAACCCTAGGTCGCGAACCGCGAGGGTGTGTGTTGCTGTTTTGAAGATGCCGAGTTTCGCGAGCCGCGAGGACCAGACGCAAACCGCGAGAGCCAGACGCGCGCGGGGCGCGAGACTCCGGTCGCGAACCGCGCGAACCAGCACGAGGACCGCCGAGGCACAGACGCGCGGGGCGCGAACCTTCGGCCGCGACTCGCGAGGACCAGACGTGCGCGAGGCGCGAACCTTCGGCCGCGACTCGCGAGGACCATGCCGAGACACGGGCGCGCGCGGGCGTGAGACGCGGGCGCGAGACACGGGCGCGGACTACGCCGAGACACGGGCGCAGACTACGCCGAGACACGGGCGCGGACTACGCCGAGACACGGGCGCGGACTACGCCGAGACACGGTCGCGGACTACGCCGAGACACGGGCGCGCGGGGCGCGAATCCTCGGCCGCGAACCGCGAGAACCAGGCTCGCGGTCCGCGAAGGATCCCGCGCGACCCGCGAAGCTGCCTGCAACTTGCATTTTGTTTAGCTTTAATTTTAATTATTTTGGACTATAAATAGAACTTATCCTCATTGTTTGAGGGATCGGATTTTTACAGAGGAAACTCCATTTTCCTTCACTTTTCTTCCCATTTTGATCTTTGAATTCACTATGGTTTGTTGTATTAATTATGGTTATGATTATCTAATTATGGTTGTAGGCTAAAACCCTTCTTGGATATATGTGATTGGACTTCTTGTTATGGATTGAGAACATGATTTATGAAGGTTAGGAATGGTGATTTGCTCTTGAATGATCATAATTTATATGTGTGTTTGATGCTTGAAATGATTAGGAATGATTTCCTAGTGATAGATAGGTGTTGGATATGTGTTAGATATTGCTTTTCCATGGTTAGAATGTTATCATTCTTTCTATGTAGGAGTAGTAAATTAGGGATTGAATGCATGTTGTTATCAATTGTATTTGTTCTTAAGATCATTCATTAGCATTGTACCTATGTCAAGTTTGTTATCAAATTGCATGGGTAGGATTGAGAAACATCTAATTAGAATTAATATTGATTCAATTGAACTAGTTGTTATCATCTAGTAAAGTTGTCAATTGAAGTTGTGAAGATGCTTTCATTTCTCATAACTATGGTTAAAGATAGTTTCTCACTAATGTTCACCATTCTCAAAGCATCATGATAAAGTTTGAGGAAAATCTCATAATAAGAAGTCACCAATCTCATATGTCCAAGTTTCTTATTCTCTTAGTTAAATCTCTAGTTAGGATAATCTTATAGTAAAGTAGTTGTGGCTTGAACGTCCTAGTAGTTTTAATTAGTAGTGTCTTAAACAAAAACTCAACTCAAACCCCCCCCCCCCCCCCCCCCTTGTTTACATTGCTTTTATATATGTATATTTATATATACACTACAAAATATACATAGAAATAACCTTTTCCCTGTGCAACGAACCTTACTTGCCATTGTACACTTAATAGTGTAGAAAGGTAGTAAGTGATCTAAAAATTGTATATTTGAGAGGTACGGCGACGACCTCCCAAGTACTTTTTTAAAAAGTTGATGTGACCTACTTCTACTTTTGATACTAAAAATAGCTCCAGCTTCCTAAAGAAACCGATTTTTAGCAATTTACCAAACACAAAAAACCACTTTACTTCAAAGTAACGTAGATAAAAAGTAAGACCAAACACACCCATGATTTGGAACTAGTTTTTTTTGCAGAATTGTCCTGGCAGACTTGGGGAGTATCCTTGCCCATTTGTTTGTTATATCTCTCTTAACCCTTAACTGGCGAGAGGGTAAACCACATGGACTTCTAGACTAGGTAACATTTGTGCCTAGACTAGTAGATTTCGATTAGATAGTTTAGAATGTGAGTTAAGGTACTACGCTTGTCAGGTAGTTCGATACTTTCGAGCATTAGACTTTAGATTTTTACGATGTATCCCCTTTTTGATGTAAGCCTTCGGGCACCACCTTGCTTCCGGGCGAAAGCGCAGGAAATAGCCTTCGGGCACCACCTTGCTTCCAGGCGAATGCCTAGGAAATGGCCTTTGAGCCACACCACATTTAGATGCAGGGAAGATTAGATTTGTTTTAGTTTCAGAAATTTTCCTGTTATCTACCAAATTGCCTCTACTTGTGGAGAACCGCCTTCGGGCAATTTGTAGCCACTAAGACTCTTATTTGATCTTATGTGTATTATGTTATGTTTTTTATTACGGTTGAGGAGCTATGAATAATACTCCCATTTATATGATGGTTTTAGCGTTAAAAAAATTAAAATAATTTGAAAATAAAAATATTGACGAAGCAACTAAATCACATAACTTATCAAAATAGTTCTAATGTGTGAATATACACTCATTCAATAACATAAATAAAGAAGAAATAATTGTTTCTCCCCTTCCATGGGAAAAGATGACACATTGAATGGATAATATGATTTTCAAACTAAGGCCATGTCTTATTTCTTGATGAACTGAATTGAACTGAACTGAATTGGACTGAACTGAAGTGAAAATTGATGTATTGAAAAATGGAATCAGCATAACTGAATTAACCTGAATTTCATCAAATTACATTTTCATTGAACTGAACTGAACTGAATTGAACTGATCTACAGATAAGCTATAGTAAACAGGGCCTAAAAGATAAGAGATATCAATTAATATTTTTATATGATGAAAAGTCCAATAAATTCATTTTAAAACACTTATGGCAAAGTCTTGGAAGCGACCGTCTACATATGTAGACCGGGTTAAATTGTAAATAATCTAATATTTCAAAAACAAGGAGGGACTAATTTACAATTTTTAACAATTTAGAAATTTCACGCGCTACAGTAATTTCGCGCGTGAACAGTAACACGTGAACAGTATATATGAACAGTACTGCTACAGTACTTATTCCAGTTTTTTTTTTTTTTTTTTTTTCGTAAAAAAAATTCAGATTTTGTTTTAAATTGATCATGTTTTAATGTATAAACTACATTTTTTAGGTTTTTAGATGATTGATACTCTACCATTTTTATATGATTAACTATCTTTCAAGTTTTGCTTTAAACTCCTCATATTTTAGGTTATAATCTCAATGTTTTAAGTGACACATTTTGATTTAAATTCCACATGTTTTATATTATAATGATCACCTTTTGAGTTACAGGTTCAGTTTATTAGATAATAGAAATCTTCTAGGTTTTGGTTTAAATTCCACATGTTTTATGTTATACATGATGTTTAATTTCTAAATTACAAGTTCGGCTTTTAGGTTAAATCCATCATGTGACTGTAATAAACTTGAGGTTTTGAGTTAAATCCCTCATGTTACTGTAGCAAACTTCAACTTTTGGGTTAAATCACTCATGTAGCAAAATTCAAGTTTTGGGTTAAATCCCTCATTTAACTGTAGCAAACTTCAGGTTTTGGGTTAAACTCCTCATGTTACTGTAGCACACTTCAGCTTTTGGGTTAAATCCCTTATGTAGCGAAATTCAAGTTTTGAGTTAAATCCCTCATGTTACTGTAGCAAACTTCAGGTTTTGGATTAAATCACTCATGTTACTGTAGCAAATTTCATGTTTTGGGTTAAACATCACATGTTACTGTAGCAAGGGACTGTAATGGTACTGTAGCAACACTGTACACGCGCGAAATTACTGTAGCGCGTGATTTTTTTAATTTTTCAAAAATTGCAAATTGGTCCTTCCTTGTTTTTAATATATTACTCTATTTATAACTTAGTCCCTGGTCTACATATGTAGACGGTCGCTCCAGAGACCACCCCAACACTTATTAACTTTTGAAATTAGCTTTTGATAATCTTTTTTAATTAGATAATTTACTAAAATCAACTTTTTAGTTGGTCAAATCGTCTTCCAAATAGTACACCTCTACAGGCTCTACTTGCCAAGGGAAGACTTGGAACAAAAATTTATAACGACCAAAGCACAACCTACTTACTGATCTACTAAATAGAGTACTGGTAGAATTTTTACATCTATGAAGGTAATTACGTAAAGACCCTCGTAAGTACTAGATATTGTGCAATGGCCCCCAAAGCTTGACACAATTCTTTATTGAAACAATATTATCTCTGACTCTGAACAAAAGTAGTTCCAGATCTAGGCCCAAATAGTGGGAGCAGATCAAATGCAGAACCTTGGCACGTGACCTTCCTAGCACCCACGTGAAATGCCCATTTCTTTTTTGTTGCCAGATTGTAGAGTGTTTTGCAAATATTTTCGAAAAATGAATTTACAAATTACGTTATGTTAAACGTAGAATTCTATAAAATCAAGTGTAACATGCTATTCATCATAAAATAATAAAAATTAACCAATATAAAATGTTGGGAGTTTGGAACTATGACTCTATGAGTTAGTAGGGTTGGGCATGGTCCAATCTAATCCAAGTTAATCTAAAATTACAATTATGGTATATCAGTAGTTTAACCATATTTGATTCCAAGTTAATCTAAAATTACTACGTCATCTTAATTTTGGATTGTAATGGAGTAGTCTAGAAAGGGTAGAATTGTATTGCCCTATTGCTTTATGTTCTGAATTATTTCACTTTTTGTAGGCGGTATATTAGTTTAGTTCAATTTTATTTACTAAAAATATAATTTGATGAAATTTATGTAAATTTAATCATTGCTGGTTCTCTTTTCAATATATTATTTTTCACTTTTATTCAGTTCCATTTAGTTCAATTAGTTCAGTTAAGTTCACAAAAACTAAAATCGACAAAACAAGACCGTACTCCTCTATAAACACACACAACCACCATCATTGTGAGTTTTACATACCTCTGCTAATTTCTTCCACATATTCAATTCACATATTTAATTCTAATATACCAGACAAAGATATTAATATATCGTGACATGGGTATATCAAAGATGAGTATGAACAGACAATGCATTTATATACACTTTTTGAATTTAATTATCTATCTTGAACATGCAAATTTTGTTTGGTCGTGTACATAAGTAACATAACACATAGTTTCCCGTTGTACATGTATAGTATGCCCATGTGACAAGTTTTTTTCATGATAGATGTTTTAACAAACAAAACCTAATATCAATTATACTCTACTTTAACTATTAAATTTCATGACATTTCATTTAACAATGTTGCTATAGCCTAAAAGGAGGTTTGTTAAAATAGATGTGGAGTTTGCAAGATGCGGCCTTTACTAGGATTAGGAGTTTGGTTTAAGATGTGTAGTTGTGTACTACTCATGAAAGGGTGTACTTGCAAGTTTCACCAAACTTTGTGGTTGATTTGACAATTAGTACGAAATATTAGGTGCCCCTGGCAATTGACCACGACCCGTACCCGAAAAACCAGGCGAAAATAACTTGCTATTTTGCTGACTCCTCACTGCATAGGTCCCATCGACTCATTAAAGCCCATTGCCTCAATCTCAGCTTCCTTTCCAGAACCAGGACAAAAACTCCAGAAACACACACACCACACCTAGAACACGCACTCACTCTCCACACCTTCAAACACGCACTCGCTCTTTCCTTGGCATGCAATTTCTCTAGGATTCGGAAGAGCCGAGCAGAAATCCGGTGGCGATGTTGTCGAGGGGGGCGTTGTCGGTGTGCAATGCCGTCGCCGGAGACCACAATTCCGGCGCGCTGATCGGTCAATGCCGGCCGAGGCTTTTCAATTCCGCGAATCAGCAGGGCCGCAACTTCTTCCTGCCGTACTCTCCGGCAGGGGCGGTGGGCCGGGGTGGCCCTGTTCTGGCTGTGGCGACTGGCGAGCCGAACACGAAGCAGCAGCTAGCCGCTGGCTACGAGCCGAGCCTCGCTGACCGGCTCCGGCTCGGGAGCCTGGAGGAGGACGGGCTATCGTACAAGGAGAAGTTTATTGTGCGGTGCTACGAGGTGGGGATCAACAAAACCGCTACTGTTGAGACCATTGCCAATCTCCTGCAGGTATTCATTTCTGATGCTGTAAAGGTTTATGCTTTTTGAATTTTTGGATGTGGTTTTGTAAATGCTATCGAATTTTGTATGGACTTTGTTAGAGGGACTGTTTGATTGATCTGGGATTTTGTTTTGTTACCATTTTTAAGTAGCAGGACAGAAAGGTAGTCATTACTGTATTTTGTTCTTGCTTGTAATCGAAAATTGGATTTTGGTTTACCCTTTTGCAGATTTTTTTCCACTCTAATTTTGCCTTCAAATCATGCCCCTGTGTGTGTTTGTTTATCTGTGTGTATTTTCATAAGTCATAATCCCCTTAATCAAGATGAAAGTGAAGACTTTAGCTCTTGATGTGTGTAGGAGTTGATGGATTTGTTTAGTAAATAAGTTGGTAGAGTTGGTTGGAGATATTTCTGGAGTGTTAGAGAGCTTTCATTTGTCTTTCTCTGTGTGTGGCCAGAAGTTGGTTGGAGAAATTTGTCTTGGTTAGGAAATTTTGAATGATTATATTTTCTCTGCTTTTCTTTATGAGCCGAGCAGAGTTTTTACTGAGCCATTTTCGATCTCATCACTGTTTTACTTTTTATTTTTTGGGTTGTAAAAGAAAGAATTTGTTTCCATGAATTAACTCTTGTGATTGCTAATGTCTAGGAAGTTGGATGCAACCATGCTCAAATGGTTGGATTTTCGACTGATGGATTTGCAACAACGCTTAGCATGAGGAAATATCATCTGATATGGGTGACTGCTCGAATGCACATTGAAATTTACAAATATCCTGCTTGGTAAGCACCGATCTCCTTCCTATTGGAATCGTGAAGTTTACCCTGTGAGAAACAAATGTTTTTTTTCCCCACATCTGAAGCAGCTAATCTGCGTGACAGGAGTGACATTGTTGAAATAGAGACGTGGTGCCAGAGTGAAGGAAGAATTGGTACCAGACGCGACTGGATTTTAAAAGATTATGGAACCGGTGAAGTGATCGGCAGAGCCACAAGGTGATACTGTGTTATATTAACTATATGAACTTGAAACAATTATTTCCGTGAACCTATAGTGTTATTTCCTTGTTAGGTGTTATAAATTACATACTTTTACTATAATAGTGTGAGATTCATTACCAAATTTATGTAAACAAGAAAGGCTTTTTATGATTGTTGTCACTGTCCTGCATCTGAATCTCGGTATTTAACCTACTGTGGCAGCAAGTGGGTAATGATGAACCAAGACACAAGACGGCTTCAGAAAGTGACTGACGAGGTCCGTGATGAGTATTTAGTCTTCTGCCCGAAAAAACTTAGGTGAGACTCCTTAATGGTCTAAAACTACTGTATCCCAGCTCCCCATTTTTCATAATTGGACATAATTCTAGAAGTTTGATGTAGAGTTTTTCTGTTTTGGCATGTTGCAAAAAGGAAGTTTATATCTTGCTCTGGTTCATATGCTTCTGAAATTGTAGTTGATGTTTGATTACTAACTACAGTTTCAGTTCGTGATCCCTAGTTATCATATGCTTGTACTCTGTGATGTTCATTGAATATTTTCTAATTACTTACTTCTGATTTTGAATCTAGATTAGCTTTTCCGGAGGAAAATAATGGCAGTTTGAAAAAAATTGTTAAACTGGGCGATCCTGCTCAGTATTCCAAAGTAGGATTGGTGGTAAGTATCTTACTCTAAATCAATATACATTTCAATTTATTAAGTTTCTTCACTCAGATAACGCATGCTCTATATAATTTGTTTCCAGCCTCGAAGAGCTGACTTTGACATGAATCAACATGTGAATAATGTCACTTACATTGGATGGGTTCTCGAGGTCAGTATGCCACTATGCCTACAATCCATTTTGACATCTTAATCTTCTTTAATTTACTTGTCTATTGGATGAAGTCTTTCTGACTAGATGGTTTAGTAAGATGATAAATATTGCTGCTTTCAAGCTGCAATTGGTAGAGTGTGAACTTGTATACTTATGGCATTTCTTTGGAATGACCCTGATACCTGTTCTCATCACGAGAATTCAGTCTGTGGGATATTTCCTAACTCATAGTAATACGTTGAATTCAGTCTGTGGAATGACCCTGGCACCTTGCAACAAATCAGAGAACTGATTCAAATCTGTGTCTTTGTGCAGAGTATTCCTCAGGAAGTCATCAATGACTATGAACTAGAAACCATCACCCTGGATTATCGGCGTGAATGCCAGCACGATGATGTAGTCGATTCCCTCACCACTCCTGAATTGGATGAGGAGGGTTCAGCAGCTCTTCAAGCAACCAACGGATCAGCTGCTGCTAAAAAAGATGACCGATGTCAGTTTCTGCATCTGCTCAGATTAGCGGGTGATAAGCTAGAAATAAACAGGGGGAGGACCGAGTGGAGGAAGAAAGCCTCCAAAAGATGAGAGCGCAAAATAAATGGACCTTCATTGATGGGGGATTTCAGCTGTCTTAAAGGATAGTATGTTTTTTAATGGTTTATGATGTGCACTTTTTCCTGCTTGGTTTCAATCGTCGTTTTAGCCGTGTACATGACTTTTTGTGGGATGAGATTGTTGAGCAGCACTGCTAGAGTGATGCTCTTGGATACAGAAGCATCAAACTTGGCAATGGATGTGTTATACATTTGAATTTGATATGAATAATAATTCCTAAGTGTTTCTAGCCTTCTCTTTTTGCTCAGTAACAAGAAAATAACGTAAGATGATCACCAACTATTTCAAACTGAGAATGTTTTCTCTCTTTTTCGAAAACAGAATGTATTTACAAAACATACAACTGAAAAACATAACTGAGTTGTAAAAATCAATCACATTTAATTTCACTGTAGAACACATCCATATCAATGCTCAATTCAGGATCCAGTTCTCCATTCTGGATCGCGAATTCCGCTACGCCGGCATTATCCACAACTGGCTTCTTCTCCTCATGATCTTCACCGTTTACCTCAACTGTTCGCGGAACAGGCATTGTCAGTGATTTCCTACCATTCTTAACCAGCTTCCCTCTGATGTTCGACTTTTTGTCATCCCTCTTGATCCTACAAACCACCTGATTCTGCCAATCCTGGACCCCTCGGATCTCCGGGAAGGCCGCAGCAGAGATGCTGTACTCGTACATGGTCCACTGCCCCTTGGTCTCGACAGTATCCGACCTGAACGACAGTATCCTGTAGAATCCGATCTCTCGGCCGTCAACGGTCACCTTCTTCAGCGAGCTGGTTCCGTGCCAGGTCCCGCATCCGGCCCTCCTGTGCTTCTGGATGCTGCTGGACTTGTCGGTATTGCCGACGTCGGAGAGCCTGGTGAACAGGAAGAGCATTGGGGTGGAGGTGGATTCGCCCATCCATGGATATGGATCGTAGGGATTGCAGAACTTGTCCCACGGGTCGATACCCTCGCCGTAGACGGTGTCCTCTTGGATGGCGCCGCTCTCGGGGTAGGGCCGTTTCAGGATGTGGTTTCTCAGGTAATGGCCGATCAGATCTTCCGGGGCGGGATCGAACTCCCGGGGAGAGTACGGGAGCTCCATCTTCGGCTTCATCTTCACAGGATACATGTTATGAAGAAAGTGAGTAATGTGAGTGATTTTACCATGAAAATCCTTGTCGGCGTGGGAGGGGGAGAGGGAAAATACTTATAGGCATGGAAAGCTATACTAATCCCAGCTGTAATGGATCGATTAATTACCATGAAAATCCTGAAACCAAACAAGAACATGAAAGCCGTTTAATTAGTTCCCTAATTCCTTTTGAAAGAGAAAAAAACCTTTACCATTTTGGAATATATGAATGGTGACAGGGGACGGAGCCAGAAAACCAATACAGAAGTGCACCTCAAACAATTCATTCATAACTATTTAAAATCAAACGAGAATCATTCATAAGTAAATCAAACAAGTACGTATATAAAAACCGGAAACATAAAGATTATAATTTTAAAAACATAAATAAATCAGGCTTACTATTTCTTCAATGTTTGCTTGAGAGATGGATTTCCAACCCTTCCCACAACTAGGTAACAGAAATCAGTCACGCAGATAGAAAAAAGGCACATATCATAGGAGTTTTACAAATTAGAATTTAGAAGATAATATCTAGGGTGCACTAAATGAATATTTATAAACTGATTAAATGTAAAAAATAATTTTAAAAATAAATTCTGGAGGGCATGTGCCTATGAATGGTGACATGGTGTGTTGTCTTTTTTTTGATGAATCTAAAAGATTGGGTAGGACATACAAGAATTTTCATTACCAATCAAATTTGTAATTACAAGATACTAATTTACTTTAAATTGTTGATATTATTACAATTTTAGTTCAAGATTTAAGCAAAAATGTGAAGTAAGATCATAAAGATAATATGCATAGTAAACTTAAGTTTATCTAATAGATCATATTATTACATGCTCATATTTTGTTTGCGTTTTTTTTTTGAGCTTTAATCTGTGTTAATATCTTGTTGATTGCGATTTCTATCTGGACTCCTTTCAATATCATTTGCATCGATTGTAGTTGACTGAAAACAGCAAAAATGGCTGTCCATTTTCAGTTCAAAAGTTAGGGATTCAGTACCACTTGCTAGCCATTTCATATCTGTTGGAGAATTGAAACAAAAAATTGTTGAGATGAAACAGTTGATAGGGAGAGGTAGGAAAACCAGTGACTCCAGCATTGTCATCTCCAACTATGAAACTAAGCAAGACTACCTCGACGATTCAGCCCTGATTCCCAGAAACACCACTGTTTGGGCTCGTCGTGTTCCTGTTCAGGCCTCAATTCCGATCATCGTGACCCCACCGCCTGTTTCTGTGTAAACCGAGAGTCTGAAACCTTGCCATCTCAATATGGCAATGGCGGCGGCGGAGGTGGTGGTTTCAGTTGTTATACACCACCACCGGTTTATATCTGTCACAGATGCAAGGTTGCTGGCCATTTCATTCAGCACTGTCCTACAAATGGCGATCCTGGTTTTGATGTGAAAAGAATCTGCTGCAGAAAGGAAGAATGGCATCTCTCCCGAAGAAGCTGTTTTGAAGAAGCGAAAGCTGCCTTTGTCGTCATCAGACGACCACTATGAACGCAAAGCAGCTTCAGTAAGCTCAAGGAGAAGTGCTGGTCCTGCACCATTAGCTTACGACCATGAAGACGATGACAGGAATTTCATGTTCAATAAAGTATAAATTCATAACATTAAAGGAGTGATTACAATGTTTTTTTGATATTATGATTGAAATAGAGAACAAAGAAAATCATCTTATTATGTTTTTTTGCACCAACTGTCTAAAGGATGTTTCATAAAAAAGTAACCAGCTTTTGAATCAAAAATCAAAATTCAGAAGTTTTTGTATTTCATATTTTGTGGTTGAGAATTCATAAAAATTAGTACATGAGTAGTAGAAGCTTGGAACTTGATAAAATAAATCAATTTGGAATCAAAGAAATTGTGCGCCTTAGGTAAATAAGTGAAGAAGGTATATCCCCCAGCAGTTGAGATTCTGTCACTGTCAGCCAAGCTTACGATTGAAAAACTCAGTCCACACATCACTCACCATAATGCCTGCATTCTCTTCTTCACCGGAAATTGATCGTCATCGGGATCATGGCGGTTCCGGCGAGAGGGACTCTCTTACTTTCAGTTACTCCCCTTCCCAATCCATACAATAAGCTCACCGGCAACTCCTTTTTTGCTCCCAAAACGAACCCAAAACTCCGCAACCCCAACCTCCTTATCTGTAATCTTAATCCTGGAAAAATTAGGAGAATTTGTTCTCAGAAGGGTGATTCTGAAAGTGAAGAAGCTGCCGGAGATGCAGCGCTACCGATTCTGCCGGCAGGGGAAAACATCCTCGGCGGCGGCAGCGGCGGTGGAGAGTGGCCATTTCTGGGAACGTTGGCTATTCTTCTGGGAATTGCTGTGGGACTTACTGTGTTATCTGTTACTAACAATGGCGGAGCTTTACTGGGCATTCAGCGTTTAGCTGATACTACATCTTCTTCGACGGTGGAGCATAGTGTTGGCTTTTCCTTCAAAGTTTTCGGATACAGATTCCTTCTTCCAGAATCTGCTCCCGGGTATTTCACCATGCTGCTCTCCAGTCCATTTCAAGCTTGCATATTTTGTTCATTTACTTTAAATTAGTTAACTTTTGACTGTCGAATTCGATTGATATATAGATAATCACATCATCATAATGTACTGTTATGTTAGATTTGACGTAGCACATCATAGTCATACGGATGAATTCTTGATCAACTGAAAGGTCTAATGTGTAGTACAATTTATCTTTCATCATCAACTGTGATGCAATACCACATGTTTATGTACAATGGCATAGTTTGAATGTATACTATATATAATTATAAACAGTCAGTTCGTTTCCACTGAACACGATGATTAGATATGATCCACATATCTGCTCTCGTGTGTTGTTGTTGTTGTATAAATGTATCTGTCTTTCTCTGCTGAATGACCTAATGGTTAAATATCAGATGGATATACTTTTGGCTTCTAATGGCTGCTGGTTTTGGGCTTTTCATTAGTGAAGAAGCATTGAATATATGGGTCTGTCCTTGATGCTCTAAATTATTTAGAACACATTGGGTCTTTTTTGCATTTGCGAAATTTTCTTCTTTGTTCGCAGGTTGGCATCACTTTATCTCGCATGCTTTCATTGGATGGATCATGGCAATCTTTCACGCAATCGTTCTCTGAGAATGGGACCCACATAGTTTCAACTGTACTATGGGTATACTGGTCAGTCCTTGAATCTTCTCTACCTAAATTCGTCTGAAATGTTAATGCTGCAGTCTTAAAAAATTGGAAGAATTTCTATTGCTTAAAATTTTTGTGGAATGGTTGTTAGGGGAGTTTGTATCAGTGATATGATACCATTTTATTTTGGCAAGCTTTTCAGACAGTCTGGTGCAGCAAGTGATGTTTATTCAAAGGTCTGTTCAACATATATACACCTGACATGAATACAGCTTATCGAGTGTCTTGTACTGATTGTCTGTTGTTGGTCATTTCCTCTAGTTAGGAGTTGGCAAAGACAGAGCTATGAGCATCACTAAGATGGTCCAAAGATATGGAAACCTGGTTGGATTTGGTGAGTCCTTAACATAGATATGGAACAACTTGTTTTTGCTGATTATTTCCCTTGCACTTCTATAAGAATAACTGACGTAAAACCGTCTCTCTTACAAGATTGTGTGGCACATTTGGTTTGTTCTCCAATTTCATGACTGCCTTTTACTATATATAACTTTCTGAATTGCAGTGGAGAGGTTTTCCCTGGGAGTGAGAAACCCTACTGCTTTCCTGGCTGGTGCAATGGTTAATGTCTTTCTCATAGCTTATTAACAATGGCAAAGAGCAAAAATGTTGCCTAATTACTCCATTCTTTCATTGATCCGTAAAAGTTTCTGTTGATTGATATCTCATATGCTTCCAAACACGATGATGGTTTTGTAGGGCATATCACCTGAGTATTTCTTTGCTGGTGTCTGTTGTGGGGGCCTTGTAACTCTGCCAATTCAGGTAGAATGAATTTGAATCCTAGTATTAGGCAAAGGCAATTGCAAAAGCAAACAAGTCATCTCTTGCTTATTTCTATACCGATCTTCCTCTTGTAGTTGGGGATTGGTTTCTTCATGAGGGAGCGGCCAGTATTCGCTCTCGCCACTGTGGCTACTGTGGTGGTATGTGCTTTACATTATTTTATTAACAAGAAAATGATGCTAAGCGCCTGTCACAAAAATAAGTCTCGTTTGTAATAATTTATGTATTGCAGGGAGTCTGGACGATGTTTCCCTATGTTGCAGCTGCTTTGACAGCGTTCTTTTTGTATCTTCGACGAAGACACTCGCCTTAGTTCAGAAGCTGAATAGAAAGGATGGTTTTTTTGAGAAGAAAACCCTGGAAAATGATTTGTATTATAAGCAATGCTCTGCCATGTTCTTAGGATTTTGTTTTCCCTACAATCTATTATGGTGTTACTTAGTACTGGCTATTCTACGTACGCCTTCATTGTTATATACTTCCTCCATTCAGTTAGGATTTAGAAAGTCTTGTTTCAATGTTCAAGCAGTATTACAAGCCTTATTTTCAATTGGAATGGATTTGAAATTTTTTAGAACATGAAAATTGAAAAGTATGGACTCTCTCTGTTTCAGGTTCTAAAATTTTCAAAATTTTTTTTATGCAAAACATAGTATATTAATTAAAAAGAATTGTTAGAACCGTGGCTCTATTATGTTCATTACATACGAGAGACCTATCTACTTTCTGAACAAAAACCAAAAGGAAACTTGGACAGAACATTTCTGACTTCCATGACCAGCGGTTGAATCTGTCATGGAGGAATGGTATCATGATGCATAAACAAGTCTTTTAGCACCTTAAAGTCTGTCTGTATCCAGACTGCTCCAATCATCTCCCGGAGTACCTGCAACAAATATTACATTGGGAACTTATTCCAAACCGAACTCTTAAGTCTCCGGTGAAATTCCACCCTTTACCTATTCTAATGGGAACCAACCAAACCATGAACTACTGGTATTAGCACTAGATTTCTATTGCTAGATTAATATTCAATCCTCGTATTCAATATAATTTTATACAAAATTATTTTACATTATATGCCAGAAAAAAGAAAAAGGCAATTGGTACATTTTTCTTATGCATATCCACATTTTTACCAAAATACCCTCAAATGCCCCATTTCATTTTGGCTAGTTTTTTTTTTGCCTTAGTAATATTAAGGGTATTTTTATAAAAAATTGGAACTGCATAAGAAAAATGTACCTGCGTGGAGTATCCAAAAAAAACTTGACTCACAAAGCCAAGTCATTGAAACATTTTTGTTAGGGCAGAAAGAGTTTATTTTGTAATTTTTTATAAAATAAATGGACCAGTTCAGGGTCAAAATTTGACTTGACAATACAAAATGAATAGGATGAGTACAAAATGAGTACTTCCTTTCCAATTGTATTTGCACAGAACCCTTTTCACGTATTTTTAACAAGTGTTTGGCATGCATCTAATATATTTAAAAACGTATATTATCAATATATATAAATTTAATCCTAGACCAAAACTATAATGAGAATACTTTGATAAAAGTTTCTCCTTATCTTCCAGCAAGGGTAATTTGGTAATTCTACACCCTATACCTTTTCAATAAATATAAGAAACAAAAAGATGTGTCTTTTCAAAAAAAAAAAAAAATCCTTCTGCATATAAATATACCAATTCATAAATCAAAACCAAGATAACTCAACCTTTTTCATTAATTATAGGAAGGTAATTGGAACTTAGAAGGTACACCTAGCTAAAACAGAAGTCAACATTCCCACTTACTCTTGCATGTTTTGGTCATAATTTTAATTTTTTGAGGGTCAATTTTCTGATTACATGTAGTCATATATCTCTCTAATTTATATTTGTTTCCCTTATTATTTGTCAAACAATTCTGGATATTTTTTCAAATTCTGGATATTTTTTTCAAATTCTGGATATTTTTCAAATCCATGAAATGAATGAAAGGAGAATTTGTTGTTTTAAAAAAAATTAAAAAGTAAGTCGGTTGCTTCGTCCAGCTCGGTTCATCCAATTTAATCGCTTAATTGTTAGTTTCTTATGATTAAATTATTATATGGACAAGCTGATGACCGAATCTATATAAAAAGTAAACATTTTGTGTGGACGTTCTGCGATTGGGCCCCCTATATCTGACATTTTGCGATTGTATTTATTTTCAGGTACAACTAACAAACCTTAATATAATTCACCATTTTTGTTGGAGATCATTTGTATTATACTTTATTTATTTTAATCATGATAAAGAGAATTATTATAGTCTTTTTAAAGGTGAGAAATTTTCCTGTAAGGTAATACGGCGGTAGTAGAAAAGTTTTTTATATAGAAAAGTTTTTTATATCATGTTTATATGATTAGTTTATTTTATTAATCTCTTATTATTTTACTTTTAATTATAATTTAAAAAATTGCTTGTAGCTATTAAAAAATAAAAAATAAATCTTGTATTTTAGAGTACTGAAAAGATATTCTGATATGGGTGACAAAAAGTTTGGACTCAAGTATTAACTAATAGGGGACTGCAAGCACTTCCACCGATTATCATAAGCCAATGTAGGATAAGCACATACCCATAGGGTATGAAACTCTTAGATTATTGAAAAGTCACATCATTTATACATGTAAAGTTGTGTCTTTTCAGTAACATAAACCAAAACACACATTGATTACCATTAGACAATGCATCTATAAATTGACACATGTAGAACATCCTCTCTACCTAAAAGTATAACTTTCCTTCTATTTTCTTCTCAGTATTTTCTGTTCCTACCTTGATTTCGGCTACATGTTAATCATTTAGTTTGTTGATCCCCACTCTGGCCTTTACTTAGTGATTATCATATACATGAGTATGTTGAAACTTTTAGATGAAGTATCAATACAAAATGTTAGGGGGGTTCGGGGAAGAATTTGGTTTGCTGCTCTTATTTCTTCACTGATCAAATTTGAATTTTGCATTCCAGGAGCTTTTAAAAAATTATAAAAGTGAATTTCAATTATCTTTTGTTCGGCTTCTACTTTTCTTTGGTTTTAGCTTCTACTTTTCTCAAAATATTATTTGGTTTCAGCATACTGCCGAAACAGTTTTTTCTATATCTCCCTTGCTTGCGTCGGTTTGTGAGTACAAAGTTGTTGGAAATGCACACAAATCTGCAAAAGTTACCTATACAACTTTTTTTGAAAAATGTTTCCAACTTTGTGTAAAGATGTGAAAAAACTGAATAGATAATCATGTTTATGTAATGACAATTTTGATATATACTAGAGGTATATGTGCGTTGCGTGGAGAGACCACGCTAGTATTATTAAACAACATATTATGACAAATTCAACAATATTAAATACGATAATATTTTTAAAAATTCATGTATTCAAAAAGTCAGTTAAAAAAAACTGTGCAAAGACCATTTCTCATGAGACCATCTCTAATATAAATTTATATGTTAATGTTTTATTTTATCAAAAACATTTAATTACCGTCCTAATTGAGACAAATGACAAATATTGATCTTCTCACTTTCATGCCGATCATTGCATTACCCATTATGTGTTGATTTTCTCACTTTCAAACCAAATCTCTTACACATTAAACTTTTGAGACCAGTTTCTCAATTGAAAATTTGTATTACACTAGTGCAATATTGTGCATTCACGGCGCACGATTCACGGTGATTTTTCAAAACCGCCGTGCTTGGGAGTTTCCGACGTCGTAACCATATAGGTTGTGGATGTTCCGATATCGGAAGTCCTTAGGGAGGAGCTTGGACGAGTATTAACGGCGGTTATTATAAAACCGCCGTGATTGGGAGGTTCCGATTTCGTAATCCCAACCGTAACTGCACCGGACATCGCAACTGAAATAGTTTACGATGTCTGAAACCTAACCGAAACCGCAACCGATTTTGGTTCCGATATCGGAAGGTTAGCAGCGAACTTGAAATTCTTTTTCCTTTCTTAAATTTAATTTTATTCAATTATTTTTTTCTCTTATCTTCTCTCCTCCCATTCTTTTCACTTCCTAGATTCAACTTTCTTCTTCGTCTTTCTCCGATGAATCACCGCCGCTGTCGCATCTATCCCGAGTAGAAAGCCCAGGGAGAGGAGAGTGCCGTCTACCTCCTTCTCGAGAGCACTAGGGTTTGTTGGGCTTGGAGCCGGTCGCGCATGGGAAACCACCAGGAGGCTTGTTTTTTCGGTTCCTAAAACAAAAACTCGGCCGGCGGCTCTTTCTCCAATTGTATCCAATCAAAACTCGGCGGCTCTTACATCATTGGATGATTGATTTGTCTTTTTGAATGGAACACAGATTGGGGTCATTGGGTGGAGCTCACAGGTATATCTCTTGATTTATATGCTTATGCATAAATTTTTGGGTTTCAGATTTCTGGGTTGAGATTGCTGATACAGTTGATTGGGGACTGGGAGCTGTCAATTGTTGATGGTAAATGGAGATTGTGAGGGGTGGAACGTGTTTAGATGTTTTCATTCCTTCAAGATTGTACATTTGATGCTCTTGTGCTAGCATAGCATGTTCACCTTCCTCTTAGTTGTTTTCTTTTGGTGGCAGTATTATTTTCTCTTCTTTTGATTGTCGACTGCTTATCAGTTATCGTCTTGGAACGTTCAGTTGTTACCTTGTGAGCTTAGCAGGTTTTGTGCTGTTCAGATCTAGTCTTTTTCATTCCCTTTTTGTTTTCACTTTCCTGCCTCATTCATTGTTGAAAGAATGTAACATGCCGATATTCTAGGTGCACCTAGCTTTACTTAATGCTCGATTACCTCATTGACTGTAGCCTCATTTTCAGTTCACCTTGAATGATTGTTTCAGTTTAGACTTTAAATATTTTGTTTTTGTTTTATTTGCATATTCAGGTTTATCACTCGAGTTTTGTTGACGAATAAGGAATTACTAAAGCTTGTGGATGTCCTCTTCTTCCACTGAAAAGCCATATAAAGGGACCAGCTCCAGTTTCAAACCAAGGTGAAACTAATATTCCCCTTCTTTTACACTCCCTTCGAGTTTCTATTGACAACAATTAACTTTTATTGATGAAGACACTTCTAATATTATTGTCATATTACACAGACACAACTGATATCGTTGATGAAGCAATCACGTTTTTCAGAGCCAATGTCTTCTTCAGAAATTTTGATATAAAAAGCTCGGCAGATAAACTTCTGATATATTTGACACTATATATTAGTGTGGCATTGAAGAGACTAGAGGGGTGCAGAACTTTGGCTGAAGGAACAAAGGCCATCATTAATCTAGGTTTAAAAGAGGTTCCTGTACCTGGAGAGTCGGGATTTCCTTTTCCCGGACTATTTTCGCAACCTCAGGCTCCAAAAGAAGCAGGTGAGATTGATTTGCAACAGCTTTTCCCTTTAGGTCATTAAATGCATGCTTACTTTGCAACTGAGGAAGATTGTATTAGAAGAAAATAGTTTTCATTGGATAAGTTTTACTTGCATTATTCAAACTTGCATATAAAAATGTATCTATGATGCACTTTCATCTTTCTATCTTGGTTTGTTTTAAAGTGATATTGTACTGTTGGATGATGTCAATATAGATACTATTATCGAATTTGTAGTGAAAGTTGTATGGGTTGAGATTGCTGATACAGTTGATTGGGGACTGGGAGCTGTCAATTGTTGATGGTAAATAGAGATTGTGATTTATTAGCTTTTAGTGTTTGTGCAATTTGGATTCCTTATTAATCACATCTAAGCGTTTCAGTTGTTGTTGCAATGCTTACAAGACTAGTGTTTGTTATTAAGCAACGTCTCCACCTGTGATCTGTTGTTTGAGTAATGTAAGAATCTGACTATTTCAAACTAGAAGTATTCATTGAGCCTGGCTATTTTTGTTCCATTCTTTGAAGTCATGTAAATGTAAGAGTGAGCTTTCTGCACTAGTGCGTCGTGAAGAGCTACCATAGTTCTTAAACATATCATTCTCCTCAATAAGTACCTCAGTTTTGTCTTTTTTAGTTCTATGAGTCTGATCTTCTACTTATCTTGCAGGCCATGTCTATTTTCCATCTTAGCACAGCAACTCCAAACTGCTGACATTCTTAGTCCCCATCAATGCAGCGCCTGAAGATTACATACATGATCATGGAGAAACATAATGACGGTTCAGATGGTTTCTAGTGATGTGAGGAGTTGCATAGGCTAAAATCAGGAAGGTTCCGATGATCCAGCTGAAGTAATTAAAGATGGGGTGTCTAGCGATGAAGGAAAGGGCTCAAAAGAGCATGTAGAATTTTTTTTAGTACTCCCTGGGGAGTTTCCGACGTCGTAACACTCTAGCCTGAACACTTTCCGATATCGGAACCAAAAAACCAACCACGGCGGTTAAAAAACCGCCGTGGCTGGTCGATGACCAACTACGGCGCAACCAACAACGGCGGTTAAAAACCGCCGTAAAACCACCAAAAAACCGCCGTAAACGGCCTGTTTTTGCACTAGTGTTAATTACGCGGTTAGTTGCATACTTCCAATTTACGAATTAACACATGCCTATTAATCTTTGCATTAAGAGAACAGACACAAACAAAACCGTTTCATGCTAGTCAAATTGGACAATTTTCAAGCATATATATATTCGCGTAGAAGCTAAGAAGTTTTATTACAGATGGCACCGAAAATCGCTCTTATTTGATACAATTTTTGAAACAACGGTCAAATAAATCCACCCCTATAGATGGGATTTAGGGCAAACCTAGTTTTATATTTTACTCCATAAAGACATTAATTAGCCACTTTGTTAAACTCTTGAAGCACAAGAGTGTGTCCTTAAATAGATAATATTCATGATCAGCTTTACCAAAACCATCAGGTTGACTTTATTCCGAAAAGTCATTATATAAGATTCTAATTAAGCATCATTGCTCATACTCAATGAGGTTATCAAAATATTCAAGACTTTGTAAGCAAGCTCTATTTACGGGAATAAGTTACATTGGTAGCTAGCCCACACTACTAAATTAAATTATGATTAATCCATTTACATAATTATTCTCCACACATTAATGAATAGGGTTAGATATATCATAAAAACTGATTTAATTAAAAGTTAACCAATGGTGTCTATAAGCTCGATATCAAAATACAAAAGACAAATTCTCAATTATATTGGTCTCACTGAATGATCATGGTTAATAGATAAAAGATTAGGTTTAAAAAGTAATTAATGATCAGACATGAAAGTGAGAAGATCAATAGTTATATATACACTGAAAGATCATACTAAATATGTAAAAGATCAGATTTAAAAGTGAGAAGATTAACATTTGATAAAAATAAATTTAATAAAAGTGAATTTTTATTTGTTACATTGAATAAATGGCCTAATAAGTTAATAACCATTGTACTTGAGAATTTTATGTTATCATAGTGGAAAATGTTCAACAACATTTAATGGAAAAACTCGTGGGTGATGAATCTCATACATATATGATATAACCATCATCTAAGAAATATTATAATAATTTTTAACGTATCAAAAGGCTTAATATTAATTTTAATAATACATAATGCCTGATTTAGCTTTATCTTCAGTTCATTAAGACTCTCTATTTGACTTTTTGACAAAAGAAATGACTGTTATGATTGAAATGACACGCGATATTAATTAATTAGTACGTTTTGTAACTTTGAAATGGTATATTTTTAGTGGAAAACCAAAAAAATAAAAAATCTTCAAACACAAGAATCATGAGATTGGGAAGCTATATATATGCGCATTGTGAAGAAGCTAAATTGCATTCTTATCATTTTCATAACACAATGGCCTCATTTTCGTACCACATTTTCCATTTTTTTCTTTTCACAATGATTGCATTTGCATTTGCACAAGAATTTGATCGCAGCTTCGACCAGAATTACTACCCATATTATGGGCTCAATCACTTCAAGCATCTTCAAGACGGCGATGACGAAATCCAGCTTGTCCTAGACCAATCTACAGGTTAATTCCCCAATCAATAATTGTAAAATTAATTGTTCATAAAGATTAATGATTTGTAAAAATTAAATTAAGATTAATTGTTTTATTATTGTTCATAGGGGCTGGATTTAAGTCCAAGCAGGAGTTTGGATCTGGCAGATTTCACATGAATTTGAAGATACCTAAAGAGAGATCTAAAGGAGTCCTCCCAAACTTCTATGTATAGTTTATTTTTGCTCCAATTCTAAAACATAAATTTTTTATAATTAAGATTTATAAATATGTTGATGAATATATATGTTTAAATAATTGTTGCAGCTGATATCGAATAATCCAGCTTCAGAGCCTCATTCTGAACTGGACTTCGAGTTCATGGGCACAGATGGGACTCTGCAGACAAACATTTTCGCAAATGACAAAGGTGGCAGAGAAAGAAGATTCCAGCTCTGGTTTGATCCTTCTGAGGATTTCCATTCCTACACCATCCTATGGAATAGCCACCAAATTGTGTAAGCATATATATTTGATAATATATATATATATATATATATATATATATATATATATATATATATATGTGTGTGTGTGTGTTTTAGTGTTATAATTATACATGACTGATGACATGTGAGATATTGTTAGATTCTTCGTGGACGATATTCCGATAACGGTTTTCAAGAACATGTCGGATATCGGGGCGCAGTATCCACTAGCACAGCCGCTGCACATCGAGGCGACTATATGGGACGGGTCGGCGTGGGCCGGGGCGGTGAACTGGACGGCGGGGCCTTTCACCACCTACTACCGGAGCTTCGTGATTTCCGGCTGCCCGGCAGATTATTCCGGCAGCGGCAAGTGCGAGTCGCCGGAGTACGAGTGGAACGATCCGGGGCAGTGGGTTCTCAGCCCAGAGCAAGAACAGCTTTTGGAAGAGTATCAGAAATTCAGGAGCTATGATTATTGTGTTAATGGTAATGCCACTATTAACTATCCGGAATGCGGCGTTTAAGCATTTCTTGGCCAAATGTGGGTATATGTTGCTAGAATTATTGTTGAAAATAAATAAAAGAATGATACCCTAATATTATTTATATCGTGTTTCTTTTGTTTGTCACTTTTAACAGATTCAGTTTTTGAAAAAAATTATTTGCTTTCGAATCCTTATGATTAGGGAAGACTAATATTGGCTAATACATAGTTGTAATTGTAGCAGCATTACAAACTAGATCAAATGGAACAGGCTAATTAATTAGCCTAGAAAATCCACTCCTACAGGCTACCAAAGCTTTTGAAAAATGAAGAATGAAACTGATTATAGGACTAAGTCTTATACTTGCTTTTGGTACATACCAAACACATTAAATCAAACACAAAACACAGACAATATCAAATTAATGAATAATAATGGTTTAAAGGTAACAGATTATATTTTGAAAGTGGGAACATCAACACAGAACAGATAATGACCAGACATGAAAGTGAGAAGTTTTAATGAGAAGATTAGCAGTAGCATACACCGAATGACAATATTTAATATGTAAAATATCAGATTTTGAAATTGAGAAGATCAACCTAGAACAGATAAAATCACATCCTTCAAGTATATTCAAATCTCAAAACGGTAACAAACGATCTAGTTCTTCAACTTATTAATACACATAGAATGGTTATTAATACAACTTATTTCAACTTATTCAACTTATTATTATATAGAGAGTCCTATATAATCCCTGGTCTCTGTAGAGACATGTGGCAAATTAGAATTTGTAATACACATAAGGCTAGGAGTGAATAGAAAATACTTGGGTGTCCTCAGCTCTATTGGTGAGACCGTCCGATTCCTTATCAACTTTTTCGCCGTAAAATCGTACACACGCATCCTATATTCTTCCGGAATTGCACCTCGAGTTTTCATCAAAAGAAGCAATTGACGCCCATCATTCAAAGATTGAACCGGTATCGGGCACATATCGATGGAAAAGTCATCGATACAGAATAACCTAGTCCACGATTTCTCAACTCCATATTCCTTCATCACCCACAACGACAAATTACTACACCCCTTCGTGTAAACACAAAGACAACCATCAAAACTCGACACCCTCGCGTGCCGGGGCCAAAACTCAGAGCATCCCGGTGGCAAGGGGATTTTATGGAACTCGTGGGAACAGAAATTGAAAGCAACAATGCTGTCTTCCAACGTAATTGGATCAATTACGTGGGAAGAATTAGAGCCCTCCACGAAGATTCCACCCGAGTACAAATTAAGTATAGGACGATTATTATAGTCATCACCAATACTAACAAAGCTCCAAGAATCCTCATTAGAGCTATAAATATCACATTCATAATCTTGGGGCAAATTCAAATGAAGATCCTTGTGACTTATTCTCAGTATCTTCAAGTCGTCGTTGACCGCATCGTGCCCGACAAAGTACGTGGAGTAAAACCGATCGGTGACGTACGGAAAGTTGATTTTCCGGCTACTTCCGGTAGATGGGTTCCAAAGAATGACTTCGCTGGTATATTTCAACTTCAGGCAGATAATTCCGACACAAGTGCCCACAATGGAATAACCGTCCCGTTTGAACGAATTGATGGAATCCTCGAATTCAACTTTGAAATCGCTTAAATCTGATTTCATGATCATGCAAGCGTTTCTGATCCCAGCTTTATGATCGAGAAGAATGTGGATAGCATCTGTTCTTTTGTTTGACAGATCCCTGTTTTTTTGTCGGAAATCAGGGCTGTCGATCAAATCCCGGTGAAACTTGGACAACCGGCGAAACTTGGTGACGAACTCGGCTGGGACTCGCAGTAATATTTCAATCAGTAAATCTTCTGAAATAAAACATCCTGATGAACGGAAGCTGAAGCGAGAAAACACGCTTTGAAGCAGTATTTTACCGGCGTACCAGATTGACCACATGATCGTGTTCTTTACAGGATTTTATTGACGTGGAAGTTGTGGATAAGTATTGTCAAAAATATTTGCATATATACTGCAAATTAAGAATATTAATATGGACACTGTATAAGGCTTTATTAAGGTAAAGGTTATTATATACTTTTTCAGTTGTTTTTCCATTCACTACTAGATTGGGTTTTGTTTTGCAGTTCTTTTTCTGTTTTTCCATTTACTACTAGATTGAGTTTTGTTTTCTAGTTGTTTTTCCGTTTGCTATTTGGATTCGTCAGCTTCTAGCTGACATTGGGTGTTTTCTGTTTTTCTGTAATGATGTTTCTTCAATATACCTCATCGGGTGCAATTTTAGGATAAAACTTATTCAGTTGTTTTGCGCTAGTTTACTATTGGAAAAGTTTATAAAACTTTAGAATAAGACCTAGTATAAAACTTTTTCATCGCGCAAAATTTTAGGATAAGACTAGTATAAAACTTTTTCAGTTGTTTTGCAGTAATATTTCAATCATTAAATCTTCTGGAATTAAACATACTGATGAACAGAAGCTGAAACGAGAAAACACGCACTGAAGCAGCATATTACCGGCGTACCAAATTGACCACATCGTGTTCTTTACAGGGTTTTATTTTCTTCTACCGTTCTTTCAAAAGTAGCTACGTTTAATTTTCAAAAAAAATAAAAAAAATAGCTACGTTTAATTTTGTAAATTTTACGATTAGTGATATAAGTAAATAAAGAAACTGCAATATTGCCGTCAATCAAAAATATAATGGCCGGATAACATATGTGACGTGGAAGGTGTGGATAAGTATTGTCAAAAATATTTGCATATATACTGCAAATTAAGAATATTAATATGGACGGTATGGACTATATATTTTAGATATATAATTGGAGCATATTCTAGTGGGCAAAGGCAATTTCTTAAACTTCTCGGAAGATAAATATCAAGGCAACAATACATTGCCCGGTTTAGTAGAGATTATTTCTTGATGTACTGAACTGAATTGAACTGAACTGAAGTGAAAATTGATGTATTGCAAAATGGAATCAGCATGACTAAATTAACCTGAATTTCATCAAATTGCATTTTCACTGAACTGATTTGAATTGAACTGAACTGAACTGATCTACAGATAAGCTCTGGTAATCATGTGTTTCTTTCGAGGTATTAACCATGTGAGTGGAATTAGTACCCTCCACAAAAATTCTACCGGAGCCCAAAAGAAGGCATGGTAAATTATTGTCGTTTCTAGTAAAACCTCTCCAAGAACCAGTTCTAGAGCTGTAAATCTCACAATCATAATACAACATATTGTTTTTGTTATTATTTACTTTCAGTATTTTCAAGTCGTCAGTAGCTGCATCATGGCCCAAAAAGTACGTGGTGAATGAACGGGGAACTGATCTCATACTTCGCCGGAATTCTACGATGATCTCCGGTCAGTGGGAGTTGGATGTGACTGTTTTGCCCTTCTGTTGGAGAATATAATAAGCATAGAATTCCCAGACAGCAACTTACGATATTATAACCCTGCTGTTTCCATGACTTGATTGATTCATGGACTTTTTTACCGAATTCGGTTAAATCTAACTTCATTACTTCCTGATAATCATCAAGATAGTTGTCATTTAACCATGTTCTTGGACTAAGAATGATATGGCTAATATAATTTGTTTTGGCTGATAGATGGGTGTGTTTCCGCCTGAAATCGGGACCGTCGATCAAATCTCGGTGAAACTTGGACAAACCACGGAGTTTAGTGACAAACTTTGCCGGAACCCTCACTAGTGCAAAGTAATGCATCCCCGGCTATGTTTCACGTGGCTGGGAGGTTACGATATCGGAAGCGGGTAGGCTAGGAGGTTCCGACGTCGGAACGTCCATAGGAAGGCGCTTGCACGTGTATTAACGGCGGTTATTGTAAAACCGCCGCTAATTTATGGTTTCCGATTTCGTAATCATAATCGAAACCAAACCCGAAATTGAAACCGAAACCGGAACCGCAACCGAATGTATGGTTACTATACGGTTACGATATCGGAATCCCTACAGGAACCGCAACCGAATGTATTTATATTAATAAAAAAATTATTATATTTTACCCATCCCAACACATCCACAATCTCCTTCTTCATCCCTCCATCTCAGCCGACTGAAACCCTCGCCGACATCCTTTTCCGAGCAACTCCGCCGACCATTCCACCGACCAATCCACCATCTAATTTACCCTTTACTGCTACCGCTGCCACAGCCGCCCCGGCAACAACAATCGGCCGATTCTACCCCTTCTCTGCAGCCGCTTCACGCAGGCTACACTTCTGCGGCCAACGCTCTGTACAATTACAGCTATGCGAGGCGGGTCGGTAACATGATGTGCCCCCAGCCTAGCGGGAACAGTTACTTTCCTCATCCTCCCCCTCCTCTGTACTTTGCAGGGGGTGGGTGGGGCCAGATGCAACCGCCTGCCTTGTCCCTTCCGGCGCCTGTGTCGTATGTGGATCATCAGAGTGCCAAGAAGATCAAGAATAATGTCAATGTTCACAAGGACACCATAAGGCTTGAAGTGGATGAGGAGAATAGGGATTGCCATCTGGTGTACTTTGTTTTTGATGCCCTAGTCGATGGAAGGTACTGGAAATGCTCTTCTTTTGATTCAATGTTTGATTTTTTTTCCTCCCATTTTTTATGTGTATATTTAATTCTATGTTGATGAACTGTTGGTTTAGTATTTAGCAATGCAAAGATAATGACTTGATAAGCTAACCTTTGATGCGAAGATCATTTGGTTTACTGCTGCAATGTTGAGGGGGGTTATACTAGATAGGTGTTTTTATAGAATTTTGGATCACTAAGGTTGGTTGTAGATTTTAACTTCGTGTTAGTGAGCCTTTAGATTATACTGTAAGTTGGGTTAATTTAAGAGTCATGACTCATGAGTTTACATACACTTATGTTTTCCTTTTTGAATGCCACATTGCTCATAAATATGAAAATAGAGGCTAGCTGAGTGATGTTTCTGTTCTGTATTTTATGATTAATCATCGTAGTCTAGCAACAGTGGTATAATTTTCTGATTGCAAGTTACGGTTGTTTCCTTGTGGTTACTAGCAGATAGATTATGGGAAGTCCCATGTTGTAGTGAACCATGATGTATTTCTGGTTTTGTAGTTGCTTATATTTTGACAGTACTGTCGTTATCATGAAGTACTACTGCACTAGTACTATAAGAGACACAATTCTCTGTTTGTTCTACCCAATTTAAATCCTATTTCCCACATACTTATACATCTTTATAATTTCTGAGATTTCTTCTATGCAGCCGTCTTCATGTTTTGATTCAGAAAAAAATATGCATACTAGGCAGTGTAAGACATTTGATTTTCAAGTAATTTTGATTACTGTTGAAAATCTTCTAAGTATGCATCTTCTTATTGGAACTATTTTAAAGGTAACACACTGGGAAGATTTCTGTTCCAATGCAACTCTTTTTTCTTTGTTATCTAGCAGAGCCAAAGAGCAAGGTCATGAGGCGACAATATACATTTGCTCTACATCATGCATCTCATCTTAGGTACTTTTATTATTAGACAACATTTAACACTTATTTTTGCTTGAGATTGTGTTCTAGGCATGTACTTTGCTCAGATTCTTAGCTTATTTCTAGTGTTCCTTCCTACTAAAAATAAGTTATCCATGTTTTGAAGTAAAGGAAATTTGTAGTAATGTTATGGTCTCTGTCCAGGTGCAATGTTCATGTAGTCTGTTAATGACTTGTTGGATGCAAGATGTCTTAAATAACTTAAGGGCGATGCTTTCGTATAGGGCATTGAGTACATTCTTCATTTTGATAGGTTGATGATGGTCCGATCTATGGATCGTTTGTTGATTTCACAATAAAAAAATTTAGTCAGCTCTCTATGTGGCGTTGTAGTGAGGAACTAAGTGTTCGTGCACATGAACTTCAGAGGTCTTCAAAACGAGATGCGAAACACTTCATTGGTATATTTTCTTCACCTTATGCTTTTCATTATCTAGCTTCTAGTACCTCATGGTTGATTGTTGTATTTAGAATGAGTTCCATCTAGCTCTTTAAATACTTACATATGAGTTTCACATATGATAATTTCGCCGGCCAAAATTGGCCGGCAATTTTTTTTGCTACTCCCTAGACATCTTCCGACGTCGGAAACCCCATAGCAAGGACAATCTAGGGAGGTTTCAACGTCGGAAACCCCATAGCAAGGACAGTCTAGGGAGGTTCCGACGTCGGAACCAGTAAACCAGCCACGGCGGTTCAAAACCGCCGTGGTTGGTCGATTTACCAACCACGGCTCAGCCACCCACGGCGGTTCAAAACCGCCGTGGTTGGTCAAAAAAACCGCCGTTGAAGTGGGTTTCCTGCACTAGTGCCTCAATAATATTTCAAACCATAAGTCACCAGGAAATTCAGCTACCGGATCGAGAAGATGATGAGGATTCTTCTAGAGCTTGATCAGCAGCTCGTGATGACGATGTCCCCATGCCTAGATAAGAAAACATCCGCTGAAGCAACATGGTCATAATTTTCAAAAAAAACATTAAAAAAAGGGTCATAAGCGGATTTATTTTTTTCGTTGTTTTTCCATTCACTGTTGGATTGAGTTTTATTTTTCCAGTTGTTTTTCTATTAACTATCTGGCTTTGTCAGCTTTTAGGTGACCTTAGGTGTTTTCTTCGTCATCCAGTCAATCTCTACAGTGATAATGTTTCTACAACCTATCTCATGCAATATTAGGGTAGTATAGACTTTTCCCGTTGTTTTTCCCATCACTATTAAACTGAGTTTTGTATTACATATTATACAGAGTATGTATTAAGGTAAATATATTTTGATTGTTTCCATGGGAGAAGAGTTGCTGAACAGTACATCTATCTCGGGATTTCCATGGTGCCTCAACCTTTTCAACCCAAGCACTTCAAGCTTGAGGTGTGGAAAGCTCAAGAGAGGTTCACACGTGCTTCACTATAGTGCTTCAGCAATCATGCATGTATAAGTCATAAATTATCTGTGGCTTCTTTTCAGAGTTTAAAGTTATGGTGGCATGTAATAGAACTTAGTTCAAGTTTTAGGGTATTTGTTTTTCTTACACTTGCTTGGTTTAAGGGATTAGTTCAAACCGGTCTCTGAAAATCAACAATGAAACCGGTCTCAATTGACACTAGGAACTAGTGTTGATTTTTTCATTTTTAATTTTGACTTTTACTTATATATCTTTTTTTTTTTTTTTTGAAAAGGACTTTTACTGATATATCTATTACAAATTAAACATGATTATTCAGTGAGATAAATTGAGAATTTGTCTATACTGTTAGCTCGTTGCAAGACAAAAAAAATGTTGACTTTCCAGCAATTTCCTAAGGTCAATTTATCCAATATATTATCATTCCTTTTATAGCGAAGATGTTAATGGAAACTGATAAAAAAAATTGATCAAAGAGAAGATATTAATTAGTTCTTCCTCTTACACCAAACAGGGTGTGCAATTATATTTATATGTAACTACCGTATCATTTGTGGATGTGATAGGACAAAAAAAAGTCTCTAAATTATATTTAACTCTCACGCTTATTTTCTGTATTATATTTTAAAAATATATATTAAATACTCAACTAGTAGCTAGCTATAGCCAATGATAAATTTAGATTGATCCTCGGTCTCAGCATTCGCTACTATGTCTTAATCGCAAACCATATAAATTAAGAATGAATATAAAATATATACGCTAATTGTAAAATTAATTAAGCGTGAGAACAATTATATATAAACGAATAAAGATATGGTACACGCGCGCATTACTATATAAACGTTGTGCAAGATGCTTTGCAATCTCACTGAAAAATTAAGATACAATTAAAATGGCTTCATCACTAATTTTCTTTTCTGGTCTTTTGGCTATGGCTGCATTTGCAAGTGCATATGATCGTAGCTTCAGCCAAAATTATTATCCATATTGGGGCTTTGATCACTTTAAACTTCTTCAAGATGGAGATGATGAAGTCCAACTAGTCTTGGACAAATCTTCAGGTAAATATTAATTTTTTCACACGTTTTTATTTTATTTGATATTTAGGTATTGCTAAAATTTATCAACTATTAGAGGGGCCATGCATTATGAACTAGATAATAAAATTGACTACGAGAACATGACAATTATCTGATACTAAATCTTAAATATATCACCCAATAAAAAAATCAATTAATTCAGACTTACAAAATCTGCTTCCATTTATACAAATTCTTCTTAATTGATGAAATTTAGTCTCAAAAGTTACGTAAAAAGATAAGGCTTGAAAGTGTGAAGATCAACACATAACATGTAATGATCAAATACGAAAACGAGAAGATCAATAGCAGTAATACTCGACACAAAACAGGTAAAAAGTGAGAAGATTAACATTTGTCCTCCGACTCAATTAGGACACTCCTACATGTTTGGAAATGTGCATTTATTTACGGGATATTTATTACTAGCTTTTTAAGTAAACGTACATTTTGTTAATGAACTGGTGTATATAGGAGGATCTGGTTTTAGGTCCAAATTGGAATTTCTATCTGGGAGATTTCATATCAGGATGAAGCTTCCAAAACAAAAATCGAAAGGACTCATTCCGAACTTCTACGTAAGAACTCTTATATATATATATATGGATATATATATATATATATATATATTCACACTTGATCATAAAAAATAGTTTATTTTTAATAATATTTTATCAAAAATATATATATGTTAATCGGTTGATGCAGCTGATGTCAGAATATACAGGAGCCAATCACTGCGAGCTGGATTTCGAGTTCATAGGTACAACCGGACTTTTGCAAACAAACGTATATGCAAATGACAATGGTGGAAGACAACAAGGAATTCAGCTTTGGTTTGATCCTTCTGATGATTTCCACTCCTACACTATTCTCTGGAATCAGCATCAAGTTGTGTAAGCATCATCCTAAATAAAATTTAAAACGTTATATATATATATATATATATATATATATATATAGGACTAATAAATTTTTAATATTTTTTCCATTTCAATTATATCAGTTGACTAAAAAAATTGCCCTGTTTACCCGAACTTATCTATAGATCAGTTCAGTTCAGTTCAATTCAGTTCAGTTCAGTTCAGTTCAATTCAGTTCAGTTCAGTTCAGTTCAGTGAAAATGCAATTTGATGAAATTCAGGTTAATTCAGTCATGCTGATTCCATTTTTCAATACATCAATTTTCAGTTCAGTTCAATTCAGTTCAGTTCAGTTCAATTCAATTCAGTTCACTTCAGTACATCAAGAAATAAGCTCTAGTAAACAGGGCCAATATCACTCATATTTTTAATTATGTATAAATATAAGTTATAAATATCACATAGGATAAATTTTTGAATTTATTTATAACTCATCAGTTTTAAAATGAAAGCTGGGTTGGTTAAGAAAATAGCTGATATAGCTGGTACACAAAGAGCAACAACATGAAAATAGTTTGCCAATCATTTTAAGAGATTCCAATCTCTATTTTTCTTCGGTTGAGAATTGACTCTCATTTCCCTTTTCATTTTTTCTTAACAAAAGAGTTGACCCTATTGAGTATTATGCGGCATCATGATAATAATATATATAATACGTGAATTAATAATATATATTATGCAGCATCATGAATTAATGTTCTCTGAAATGTGATTAATTGGTGTTATTAGATTTTTCGTGGACGACATCCCAATAAGATCATACAAGAATAGGACGGCGACGACAAATTTATCAAAACCGATGCATTTAGAGGCGACGATATGGGACGCCGATTGGGCGGGGCCGGTGAACTGGACGGCAGCTCCTTACACTACTTACTACCGGAATTTCGAAATAACAGCCTGTCCGGTGAATAAATCCGGCGCCGGAGATTGCAATTCCCCTGAATATGAATGGAATGCCGAGAGTCAATGGGATCTCAACACAGAACAGAAACAAAAACTCCAATCCATACAAAAATATATACTCTGGGATTACTGCAAAGATTCCAATATTAATATGAATTATCCAGAATGCTTCAATGCATAATTTGGGTGCTTGTTTGTTAAACATCAATGTAAATGAATAAGGATCACTTTCTTAATTAATATGCTATTTGGTTAATTATTTGTAAATTAATGAATACTACATTTTATCCAATTTTCATTGATGTGGAAACGGAAAATTTCGTATGCTAGTATGATAGCCTAATTAAAAAACTCTATACATGAAATAAAAATTAACATACTATTAATAATAATATATATATATATATATATATATATATATATATATATACTTAATACAATTTTACTAGACCAGAAAATCCGTACATTTTATATATATATTTGTTCTGCTAAAACTTGTCGCATAAAATAGCATTATCCTTTTCCTTCCATTGACTAATGAAGTTATAATTTTTTGTCCATTCGGGGACATTGTAAATTGGAACGATACATTAAAGATTAGCATGATCTATTTGTAAGAATGACAAGAACAAATCAAGAGAGAAAACAAGTTCTAATTTTTATTTTTCTTTCAATTTTACCAACAAAAGCAAACAAATGGAAAATGAGCCCCATATATACTCTGGTTGAACTCGGTTTATAAACAAAATTTCGGGTTAAGCTTGCCGTTGACAAACAGGGGAGGCAGGATGTTGAAGAAACTAAACTAAATATAAAAGAGTAATTAAGATGTCAATATCATAGAAGATCATAATAAATAATAACTTCTAATGAATAGTTTGTAAATAAGATATTATATCGAGAAAATTCTCAAATCAAACTTCAAGTCTCATGCTTATTGCTGTACGGTACTACCTAACCAATCTTATTTATATAAATTTATGCTCAAATTGTAGCCCATTAACACATCAATTGCATATAAAATTAATGGAACATTTTTCTTCTCCTAGACCAGCTAGTACTATGTCTTAATTGCATATAATTATTAATTAAACAATAAGAACAATATATACACACTTTTTTATCACATTTAACAAATGAAAATTTCTTAAATGATTTTATTCATCAAACTAATTCCCTAAAAAATCTTGTAAATTTACGTTAACAGTTGTTGCCTTTAGAACAAACTAGACCAGACGCGGAGTTAAACCCTCTCCGCCGCCAACTCTCCCATGAGAGAATCCGAGTCCGCCTTCATCCTAAACCCTAGAATTTATCCGGTCAATCCACGAATCCTTGTGCTGATCTTCCTAATCGGATCGCACATGGATTATACTCAATCACTAATTAGTGGTTTAACAGTGAGAGAGGTTGAAAAACCGATCCAAACCATTCTACGTAGATCTACACAGGCTGTGATGGCGACGTCTCCGCCAGCGGGGTTTTCGGCGTGGCAAGGCGAGAGTACTGGTTTTGTGCAGATTGTTGGCGCTGTCTTTATGTCCTCACGTCGGCTGATGGAGCCGCGAAACACCGATGGTGGCAGTTTGTTGGAGAACTGCGACAATTTTGCTTTTGTTTTAGTTGTTCTGATTGAGTTCAAGGTTTGGCATCAGCTTCTGGTTTGGTGGCTCTCAAAAAGCCGCCACCGGTAAGCCGAATGGATCAAGCCGCACGGGCATCAACTGGACAGTGGGATTTCATTGTAGAAGAGGTTGATGGGCCGGAGGATAGCTATAAGAAGGATGTGACGTTGCGGGAGAGTTCTGTTGCAGGCCGTGGCAACCGCCAAGCTGCTGCCACCGCTGAAAGGGCAGCCGCGAGCACTGTTGCAGGCCATGGCGATCTCGAGCATGGCGATGAGAGCGCTAAAACTCAGGCGGAGACGCAATGAAGCCCATTCCCGCCAAGATCTATGAGTCGCTTCAGCTGGAACCATCTGGATGGCCTAAAAATTTCATGGAAAGATCTCTAGATGGGTCAGAATAGGCACACTAGTATATGCCTAAGTTTTTTATTTTTCTTGTTGTTGGTTTACTATTTCAGTGTTTTATTTTGATACAAATAACCGGTGAGGAGTTACATCTCGTCGAGGTAGGAGTCAATGCCCGAGGACCTTCCGGAGGCATCTCATGGGAGAAAGAAAATGAGGAACCCCTTTGGAAGCCCTTCGCTGTATGGAAAGTTTGTCCGATCAAGACAATGCCAATAGAGAAGTCATCTGAGTTAGGGATTAGTACAATTACGGGGCCATGTTGGTCACCTTGGTCTTCAATAGTTTATTTAGCTCAATTCCTAGCGATACTCGCAAAGTCGAGCACCCTATTAGAGGGAGCTCGTTTTAACCATGTTCAATCGGAGCTGGACGATTTCCAGTAGTTTACGAAAGAAATAAGTATTTTATCTTCAAAAAATAAAAAAAAACTTGTAAATTTAAGTTTTTATTATAATATTTTACTTGCCACCTAGCGTTGAATTTCCTTAAAATAATAAAATACATCTCCACCTACTTATTAACTATATAAAAAAAGGTTTATAATCTCTTAAATCTTCACCATGGGTGGGAATAGTTTGCCTTATATATAATGGAGTCAACGGAACCCCTCCCACATATATATTTCATACCTCAATCGAAGCTACTTGTTCAACTAAACTTGCCTAAGGGTGGGAGTGTATAGAAAATGCTTCAACTGATGATGGTGTGGGTTTAGGTGTATTATGCACCCTTTCTCATTCTTGATCAGTTTCTTCTTCTCAACATCATACACAACTATCCCGAATGGTTCATATTGCAGGGTCGACAATAGAAGCAATTCACGTCCATCATTCACAAATTGAAGAGGTCTCAAGCACAAGCTGCTGACGGAATAATCTAGATAAAACAACATAGTCCACGATTCCTGAACTCCGTATTCTTTCATCACCCACACTGCGCACGCAACAAAGTTGGAACGGTAACACCGGTCCACAATACAAAGGCAGCTATCCAAATCCGATAGCCCACAGATATTCCAATATTTGAAACATCCGGTGGGCAAGGGAATTTCATTAAACTTTTCTGAAGAGAAGTTAAAAACAATAATCTTTTCATCTGAAGAACCACCGATGAAGTGAAGTGAATTGGTACCAGCCACAAAAATCTCAGGGAAGGAGAAGCTACTAAGTATTGGTCGATTATTATCGTCATTAATAATCTTTTTCCAAGAACCATTCGTGTAATTATAAATCTCGCAGTCATAATTATCTCCAGGTGGATATCTATAACCATTCCTATGGCTTACTTTTAGTATTTTAAAGTCGTGAGTAGCCCCATCATGCCCCAAAAAGTAGGTGGGGTAAGAAGGGCAATTCACACCAATTCTTTGAGAGAATGATCTTGTCAACGGGTTCCAAAGTAGGATACCATTGTTTTGGGGTATGCTTATGCAATAAGCACACGATTCCCTCACAACTGCCAACAATAGAATAACTGCTCTTCTCTTTCAATACTGAATTGATATAATTATCAACTGTTGTGGAATCTAATCTTGTTAACTGGACATTCATGACCTCGTCTGTCAACCAACTTTTGGAACTAAGAAAGATACGGCTACATGTTTTTTTTTTTTTTTTTGATTGATAAATCGGTATGTTTTCGTCTGAAATAGGGATTGTGGATCAAATCCCTATGAAACTTGGACAAACCGCAAAACTTGGTGATGAATTCGGCTGGTACCCTCAGTAATATTTCAATCACTAAATCTTGTGGAATTTCAGCGGCTTGTGATGAAGATGAACAGATCGATAAATCTTCTAGAACTTGAGAAGAAGCTTCTGTAGAAAATTTATCAAAAGCTCTTGATGAATAATTAGATGTCCTATTAGGAGTAGCCAATAAAGTTTCTGGAATTTCACCAGCTTGTGAAGAAGTTGACCTGATCGATAAATCTTTTTGAACTTGAACAGCTCGTGATGAACAACAGAACATACGCTTAAGCCACATAGTTCCTGACTACCAAATTTTAACTGTACTTTATGGCTGCAGCTTTAAGGTTGGGGGAGAGCTTCTTATAGATACAAATTAAAAATTATTATAATTTAATCTACTGTATCTAATTCCTTTTCCGGAATGAAATAGGCACTTTAGAAATTTAAACCTAAATCTTTTATACAACCTAAATCCTACCACTTAAAAAAAAAAAAAACACATAAATATTTTATGCCAATCTTCATGAAATATTATGTTTGATAATGGACAAAAATTGGATGAATTAATATACACCGTCAATAAAAAGAAATTAGTATCATAACTAACACTTTTACGGTGATATGTATGTTTTTACTTGATTTGTAGTAGCTTAGTGTTCACTGAAATAAATATTTGCTGAGAATCGGGTGGATTGTGAACTTTTACCTGATAAGTTACGGGTCAAATCATACTGTATTTAACAAATACACACGTGCTTAATATAATTCACCACACACAATATATCACATGATGTGTGCATGTGTGCGGAGAACGTAGTTGTATACATGAATAAAAACTAAAGTAAAATCATCTGAATTGCAAATACACAAATACAAATTCTTAAATAAAACATGTAATTAATTGTTCTCACTAAATACTCATGTTTAATACGTAAAAGATTTATCTTGAAAATGAGAAGATCAGACATGAAAGTAAGAGGATCAACAATAATATACTGAATGATCATGATTAATACGTAAAAGGTCGGGATTAAATGTGTGAGAGTACTAGTCTCACAGAATACCCTCTCGTATAGTACAAATATAATATACATAAATGCACTTTTTCAATCTAAATATATAATAGTGTATAAGTTTTGTATAAAAATGCACTTTTCTTCATTGATATTGAAACACAATGAACTCATTTTTTCTCACCACGTTGTTTTCTTTTCTTTTCTACATGACTGCAGCTGCAAATGCATTTGATCGTAGCTTCAACCAATTTTACAGTCCTTTATGGGGATTTGATCATCTCAAGCTTCTTCAACAAGCAGATGATGAAGTCCAGCTAGTTTTGGACAAATCGTCAGGTTTGTACTTTTACACAAAATTAAAGTGTTAGCACATTTTTCTCATAAGAGTAATTAGATGAAATAAGATTATATTTGTTTGATTAATTGTTGAGTTTTGGTTTTCCAAATAAATATATTACTTTTTATTATTTAGGGGCTGGATTTAGATCCAAATTGGAGTATTTATCAGGGAGGTTTCATATTAGAATGAAGCTACCCAAGCAAAAATCCAGAGGCGTCGTCCCTAATTTCTATGTAAGTATTATTTACCACATTCCTTTTTATATTTTATATTTCATTTTAAAAAAAATCACAATATGGAATTTTTGTATTAATGATGCAGCTGATATCGGAAAATATACCAGATGCTCATTGTGAACTGGATTTCGAGTTTATGGGCACAACTCCAGAATTGCGAACAAATGTTTATGCAAATGACAAAGGAGGGAGAGAACGGGGATTTCACTTGTGGTTTGATCCTTCCGACGATTTTCATTCCTACACCATTCTTTGGAATAGCCACCAAATTGTGTAATCATAATTTGAAATTCAAACTTAATTATAACAAGCAATTCAATATCACTTCTCTTAATCTTTCATTTTGTTTCTGTCAGATTTTTAGTTGACGAGATTCCGATAACAGCATATCCGGCGATCGGAGGAGCGAGATATCCGACGTGTCCGATGCACGTAGAGGCTACAGTGTGGACTGCTGATTGGGCCGGTGGTCCGGTGAACTGGTCGTTGGCACCCTTCACCATTTACTACCGGAATTTTACGATTACCGGCTGTCCGGCAAATTTGGGTGCCGGAAATTGCGACTCTTCTGAATTTGAATGGAACGATGAGAGCCAGTGGGATCTTAATCCGTCACAAAAAGAGCAGCTTGAGTCCGTCGAACAGCAATACATGATATATAGTTACTGTAAAGCAAATGCTAGCATGATCTATCCAGAATGTGCCATCTCAGACAAAGGCTAAGAAAATAACCAACGGTGACACATCATGAAAATAAACGGGATTCTATATGCAGATCTACTTTTCTTTTTGCAGGTCCGAATTGTACCAGAATGCCCTCATAGTAATACTCTTGTATTTTAAAGTTTTATTTTGGTCTTAACAATGGTAAGGACATTCTGGTATAAAGATATATCTACAAAAGAAATTTGGACATGCATATACATAATAAACCTCTTGATTTGTAGACAATTTTGTGAAAATACAGATAATTCTAAAGAAACAATATTAAAGTACATCTTATTTGCATCCTGGACCACAGATAGCTACTTGTTCAACTAAACTTGCCTGAGAGTGGGAGTGTATGGAAAATGCTTAAGATATTGGCAAGATGACTCTAGGTCTATTGTGAACTTTTTCTTGTTGATGAGATTTTTCTTCTCAAGATCAAACACATGTATCCAAAATTCTCTATATCTGGTCGACAAAAGAAGCAATTCACGTCTATCATTCACAAATATGAAGTGATGCCCTGGTCCACACAAAATAACCTGGTCCAAACAAAATAACCTGGTCCACGATTCTTGAACTCCATATTCTTTCATTGCCCACACGCTCATAGATGCCGTACACATAATAGAAAGGCAACCATCCAATTCTGAGATTCCGCACAGATACCAATACTTGGAGCATTCTTTGGGCAGAGGAATTTCCTTAAACTTTTCAAAAGTGAAATCAAAAGCAACAATACCCTCTTTTGAAAGACCGCCAACTAAGTGAAGTGAATTAGTACCCTCCACAAAAACTCCACTATGCGAGGGACTAAGTATCGGCCAAATGTTATCGCCACGGGTGATCTTCTTACAGGAACCAATCTTGTTAGTGCTATAAATCTCGCAATCATAATCAATCGATAAATGATTTACTTTTAGTACTTTCAAGTCGTCGGTAGCTGCATCATGCCCCAAATAGTAGTTGACATGGTAATAGGAACTAGGATTGGTAGGAATTCTCTGTGAGAATGATCCTGTCAATGGATTCCAAAGTCGAATGTGGCTATCATTGATGATGGAATCCCTTGGTTTTGGGCAATAATGCAGTAAGCAGAGGATTCCCAAACAGCTACCCACGATTGAATAATTGCTGTTACAATACATGGATTTCTCTTTCAATACTGAATCCATATATTTCTCTACTTTTATGTCAAATTCGGTTGATTCTAACCTCATTACCCGAAAGTTATTGACCGCGTTTATCCAAGTTGCCGAACAGGTAAGAATGATACGGCTGCATTTTCTTCTGCTGATTGATAAATCGGTATGTTTTTGTCTGAAATAGGGACTGTGGATCAAATCCCTGTGAAACTTGGACAAACCGCGAAATTTGGTGACGAACTCGACCGGTAATCTCAGTAATATTTCAATCATTAAATCTTGTGGGATTTCAGAAGCTTGTGATGAAGAAGAGGAACCTTCTAGGACTTTGGAAGAAGAGGACCTCGTCAACAAATCTTCAGATGAACCTTCTGGAACTTGAGTACTTTCTGTAGAAGATGACCCAATCAATGAATCTTCTGAAATTTCATCACTTCCTGATGAAGATGACCTAATCACTGAATCTTGTGGAATTTCAGAAGCTCCTGATGAAGATGAGCCAATTGCTAAATCTTCTGGAATTTTAGGCGCTCTCGTTGATGATGAAGATGAGCCAATCTCTAAATCTTCTGGAATTTTAGGCGCTCCTGTTGATGATGAAGATGACTCAATCAATAAATCTTCTTGAACTTGAACTTGAATTTGAACAGATTGTGTTGAAGAAGGCGACTGAATTCTGAAACAACAAAACATACGCTTAAGTGACATAGTTCCTGTTATTGTTCCAAGGTGGGAAGCTTTATTGTTGTAGTTCTTTCAGACGAGTGGTAGATATAGATGCAGAAATTGTAAGTGTAGTCCAACTTGTATCCTTCATACATCTTTAATCCTAATCAATATATTATTCCAATTTCAAAAAATATAAAAATAAAAACAGTATCTGATTCTAACAACTCTTTAGTAATATTTGGAGCACAAAATTCTGTATTATGATTTTTCTTTGTGCTGGTCATTTAATCCAATTAAAAATTATACAAAGTCTGGGGTGATACAGTCTGAACATAATCTTATGGCATTATGAATAATTTTCATATGTTTATTAGGTTTTTGATAATATTTATGTAAACATAATAAATTAGTAAAAAAAAAAAAACTACCATGATGTAATGATACAAACACGTGAACTAACTATATATATACATATATTTACAATATGAAGTTTTTAATTAATTAATTTAGTGTAATTTTCATAGCATGCACGGATGTACCTATCATTCTTGACAGTACATAGAAAATAACCAATAGTATATACACATGATGATAAATAAACCTTCCCACTTGGAGATAATTTTTATAAATACTACGAATTCTGAAGAAATAATATTAAAGTTTATCTCTGCAATCCAGGCTATAAATAGCTACTTGTTCAATGTACTATATGGAGCAAAAAGGCGATATGTGACCCCCGCATTTCCTGCCATCACGGTACCACATGTTGATAAGGAGATAAATCACGTCGTTCAATAGTGTCCTCTACCTGGTGGTTACTTCATGGTGCTCACGAGAACTTATACAAGAGAAAATTCACACATTGCAACTGTCAGGATTTGAACCCTTGACCCATGAAGAAATTAATCAGACATTTTACCACTTGAACAAGCACGTGGAGCCCTACTTGTTCAGTTAAACTTGCCTGAGGGTGGGAGTGTATAGAAAATGCTTGGACCAGGGATTGAGCGACTTTCGGTCTATTAAGCACTCTTTCTCGTTCTTGATCATTCTTTCTTGTCAAGATCATACACAAGTATCCCGAATGCTTCATATTTGGTCGACAAAAGAAGCAATTCACGCCCATCATTCACCATTTGAAGAGGTATCGGAAACAATCTGCCGACAAAATAACTCAGACAAAACAACTTTGACCACGATTCTTGAACTCCATATTCCTTCATCACCCACACGCACTGGAAACAAGTAGGGTTACCTCAACGAGGCAAACACCGGTCCACAACACAAAGGCAACCATCCAATTCCAAGAGTCCGCGCATATGCCAACCCTCAAAGCATCCTTCGGGCAAAGGAATTTTCCTTAAACTTCTCTAAAGTGAAATCAAAAGCATTAATAATAATATTTTGCTCTGAACGACTATCAGCGAAGTGAAGTGAGTTGGTACCCTCCAAAAATATATCTTGGTGCGAGAAATTATATATTCATCAATTTCGGACGATTACTTATCTTTTTCCAAGAACTAGCCCTGCAACTATATACCTCACAATCGTAGCCACGTTTGTCATGTTTTTTTAGTATTTTCAAGTCATCAGTAACCGCATCATGCCCCAGAAAGTATGTAAAGTGTGAGGGGTAAGATCGAGATTTCACTCGAATTAACCTCTGAGAACATGATCCCGTCGAAGGGTTCAGAAGCAGGATATGGCTATCTGATTGCCATGGTTTTGGGATCTGCAATAAGCACAGAATTCCCACGCAAGTGCCAGCGATACAAAAATTACGGCCATTTTCTCTGATAAATTTTTGAGCGTTTGTGTCAAATTTAGTTTGGATCTAAGCTCAATACATGGAAATCAGTGGTCTCGAGCGTTTCTCCGGTGAGAATGATACGGCAACATGTTTTTCTTTTGATTGATGGATCCATGTATTTTCGTCTGAAATAGGGGCCGCCGATTAAATCCCGATGAAACTTAGACAACCGGCCGGCGAAATTTGGCAACGAACTCAGCTGGTACCCTCAGTAATATTTCAATCATCAAATCTTGTGGAATTTCAGAAGCTCGTGATGGAGATGACACAGTCACTAAATCTTGTTGGTCTTGAACAGATCGAGTTGAAGAAGGCGACTCGCTTCTGAAACAACCAAACATACGCTTAAGTAACATAGTTCCTGCTCACCAATTTCAACTGGCCGGCCTAATATTGTTTGAAGGTGGAGAAGCTTTATTGCTGAAGTACAATTCTTTCCGGCGGGTGGTGGATATAGATACAAAAATTATATATATATAGTCCAACATGTATCCTTTATACATCTTTAATCCTAATCAACATGTTATTCCTATTGAGCATGAACCGTACGGACATGATATAAAATGAACAGGACCGGACTGCATTGAAGAGGACCGGAACCAAATATATGGAATTCTGGTCCGATCTTAAGTTTAAAACCAGATCTTTTTCGGTTTAGATGGACCGTTATTTTACATTTAATAAATTATAATTCTGGTATATGTTATTAACTTAATAACATATCCTGAATTGAATATCCTGAATTGAATTCTTCATCATGGTAATTATTATATTATAATTCTTTTTTTGGATTCCTAATTAACTTTTATCATTGACTAACTGATTAAGATTTCTAGAACAATCAGTATTCAGTATCAATGACCACGTTTGACCAACAGCTTTTTAAAGAGCGTTTAGAAGTTTGGTCAAATGTTAACATTTGACCGGTATAGATTCTTGATTTGGTTGTTTATGTTGATGCTTTACTCATAATCTGGCTGTAATGTACATGTCGTGTTTTGTTCTAGATTTGAATTTACAAACGTATTTTCATGAATTTGTGTTTTTCTTCGATCGGGTAAATATAACAAATAAATACATATATCTATTCGTGCAGAACGAAACATCACGAACTTTCAAATAAAATTATGAAACATCAACTATAATCTATCAACTACCTAATCTATCTCATATGGGTCTCTTAACTAAACTTGCATGAGGCTAGGAGAGTATAGTAAATGCATGGGCTGACCAGTGACAGCCTCAATAAAGTAGGGATAATTCTTGATCAATTTTTTCTTCTTCAGATCATACGTAAGTATCTTGTATAGTTTAGATTTGATCATCGACAAAAAAAGCAATTGGCGTCCATCATTCACAAATTGAAGAGGTAGCGGGAACTGTTTACCGATGGGATCAGGCACACAAAATAACCTGGTCCACGATTTTTGAACTCCATATTCCTTCATCACCCACACGGCACATAAACAATGAGAGGTACAATAACAGCTTTCCACCATACCAAGGCAGCCATCCAACTCCAAAAGGCCACACGGATACCAATAATAACTAGAGCATTCTTTGGGCAAAGGAATTTCCTTAAACTTTTCGGAAGAGAAATCAAAAGCGATAATTTTTCTCCCGGCCGAATGCTGCCGGCAACGCCCTTTAAAGTGAAGTGAATTAGTACCATCAATAAAAAATCCGTAGTACCAGAAAGTAATCAATATCCCCTGAATATTGCTGGTAATCTTTCTCCAAGAACTATTCCTACAACTGTAAATCTCACAAACATAATATTCAGGACCATTTTCAGACAGAGCCATATGATTTATTTTCAGGATTTTCAAGTCGTCAGTAGCTGCATCATGGCCCAAAAAGTAGGTGCAGTAACGGTAACGGTAACGGTAACTAGAACGGGAATTCACCGGAATTCTCTGAGAAGACGATCCTGTCAACGGATTCCAAAGTAGGATATGGCTGTCTGATTCCCGTGATTCCGGGGTATGCAATAAGCACATAATTCCCACACAACTGCTCAAGATGGAATAACGGCCCTTGAGTTTCAATGCTGAATTGATAGAATTCTGAACTTTTGTGTCGAATTTGGTTGAATCAAACCTCATTACCCGGAAATCAGCCATCTCATTGGCCGGATTTTTCAAACTGAGAATGATATGGCTGCCTGTTTTCCTTTTGATGAATCCATCTTTATAATATATTCGCCGGAAATCAGGACTGTCGATCAAATTCCGGTGGAATTTTGACAAAACACGAACTTTGATGGCGAACTCGGCCGGTAATCTCGATAATATATCAATCCATAAATCTTCTGGGAATTCAGCTGGAACTTGATCATTAGCTCGTGATGAAGATGAACCGGTTCTGAAACAACAAAACATACTCTTAAGCAACATAGTTCTTTCTGGCTGATGACAGATACAATTAAAAATCATAAATATAGTCCAAGTCTACAAACGTAATTTATCCTTTGGTCTTTGCAATCAAGTTTACAAGTTTACTCATAATCAATATCTAATTCTATTCAGTCTCTTGGCTTGAGCAGGATAATACCTGCGTACGTGTACCAATTTCTAATTCCATTTGTTTTTCATAAAATCTCACCCACCAATCCATAACTTATTTACTAGTTTGTTTTGCCGAGAATTAAGAACGGTTCAAATGAGGATAATGATTGACATCAAGCACATATTTGACCTTTTTCAAGGATGCAAAATTACGAAAACGCCCCGCTTGGGATGCAAAATTATGAAAATGCCCCCGCTTGGTATGCAAAATTACGAAAATGCTCATGCCGCATTAGTTGGCCATAAGTTGACTTAACTTTTCCATCCATAAGTCCTAAAAAGTATGTTTTTCAAAAGTAAGGCTACCTAAATTGAATAAAACAATGTAAAGTTCTATAAAGATGTTTGAGAGAATTTTATAAAGGTCCCCTATCGTTTTCCAAATTACTGTTTTTACCCCTATCAAATTTTAGTGTCAAAATGGCCCCCTAACCTTTAGTTTTTGCTTCATTGCGTCCCCAATGGCTAATTTGGCCGTTAACTTTTAAAATCCGTTAAATATTAAAGGTATAATTGTAATTTTAGGTTCATTTAAGTACCATTTTGAAAATCTAATTCGCGATTTTTAAAATATAACTTGAGCACCGGAGAGTTCCTCGAGAAGATGGGTGTCAAAGAAAATGAAATTAATTTAAAGTTTAAATAAATTTAGTCAAATAACAAAACATAAATGTGTTGGGTGTAGTGGTAGGAGATTTGTCTATTGTTTTGGGAGACCTATGTTCGAATCGAATTATAAGCTTTTTTTCAACTTAAATAAAACTAAAATTACTACTATACCCTTAATATTTAACGAATTTTAAAAGTTAACGGCCAAGTTAGCCATAGGGGGCCGCAATGAAGCAAAAACTAAAGAATATGGGACTATTTTGACACTAAAATTCGATAGGGGTTCAAACCGTTACTTTGGAAAACGTTAGGAGGTCTCTATAAAATTCTCTCAAGATGTTTTGTGTGAAAGTAAGCTTCGTTGATTAAATCCCGATGAAACTTAGACAAACAGCAAAATTTGGTGACAAACTCGGCTAGTACCCTCAGTAATATTTCAATCATCAAATCTGGTGGAATTTCATAAGTTCGTGATGAAGATGATCGAGTCACTAAATCTTTTTGATCTTGAACAGATAGAGTTAAAGAAGGCGCGACTCAATTCTGAAACTGAACTGCTCACCTTAACTGAACTGAAGTGAAAATTAATGTATTGAAAAAAAAACTGGCATGACTGAATTAACCTAAATATTATCAAATTATATTTGCACTGAACAACTAAACTGATCTAGCAAACAGGACACTTATGATTTTATTAGTTCATCCATGTTTATCAAAACTTATCTGTAAATCAATTCAGTTCTGTTAATTTCAGTTCAGTTCAGTGTAATTTGATAAAATTAAGTTTAATTAAGTCATGATGATTCATTTTTCAATACATTAATTTTCACTTAGCGCCTTCCTACTTTGTGACTTTGGGGTTTGGACGTTAAGCTTGATCATTTATGATTAATATAATCAGGTATCGGGAAATGAGATCTCTTATTCAGGCTAAGAAATCACATTTTATGTAGTAGAAAAATATCTTATATGAATTTATTGATGTTTCCATGTCCTGCTTATCTTATTGCAGAAATATGTAATGTACTGCGTCATTAACACATTAAGAGCCGGTTAATTTTAGTAAAAAAATTGCATGTACACGTACGTTTCTGATTTAATTTGAATTAGAAACGATTGGATAATTAAAACTTTATTTCAAGATATAAACACCTCCAAAAAGTTACTTTAAAAGAAGAATTCTCCCCATATTTTACCGGATACAAGTATCAACAATTTTTATTAAATGACATTAAAAATTAAATACTAACTAACTACTATATGAAGGAAACTTTCCACTCAATGTACAAAATGGCAATGAGTTGTATTTATAAAGCAATGTACAAGGCTTTTTTTGCACTCCCCCATTCGAAACACAATGGTCTTATTTGCTCACAACATTTGCTTCATATCTCTTTTGGCGATCAGTGTATTTGCGACTGCAAATGCACTTGATCGCAGTTTCAGCCAATACTACGAGCAATTCTGGGGAGGTGATAACTTCAAACTACTTCAAAACGGAGATGATGAAGTTCAACTTGTCTTAGATCAATCATCAGGTTCATCATATGTCCATATCATTTTCTTGTTTTGAAAATAAAAAAACACTATTTTTTGCAAATCGTAAGATATCATCTGGCCATCCGATCTTAAAAGAAGATCGGAAACCCTTAAATCCCTGTCAATGTACTATGTATAGTTTTGATTTTTTTAGAAAAACTTTAAGAAGACTTTAGAATGTTTTGCGTCCCCATATTAAAATTAAATTAAGCAGTCTAATATTTATTCAGTATATATGTTTGGTCGACCATATTGTTCAGAGTACGTGGACCTGTTTAGGAGCCTGTATTTACCGCAAACATTTGTGTTCATATAGAAATTGTTTTATATTTTAATTATGGTGTATTTAATATAATTGTCCAACTAAATTTTACTTTTACTTTAATTTATTTGTTGGTGAAGGAGCTGGATTTAAATCCAAACAGGAGTACTTATCTGGGAGGTTTCATATCAGTATGAAGTTACCAAAACAGATATCTAATGGAGTTGTCCCTAATTTCTATGTAAAATATTCTCTACTATTATAACATGTCTATTTACTTTCAATTGATATATAAGTATTTTTAAAATGGACTATTATAATTGAATTTTTATAATTGATGCAGCTGATATCGGAAAATATACCAGAAGCTGATCATACTGAACTCGATTTTGAATTCATCGGTACAACTCGAGAATTACGTACAAATATTTATGCAAATGACAAAGGAGGAAGAGAGCGAGGATTTCAGCTGTGGTTTGATCCTTCCGATGATTTCCACTCTTATACCATCCTCTGGAATAGCCATCAAATTGTGTAAGACCCGGTTCTCCAGATCTTATTCCTTACGTAAAATAAAATAATTAAACTGAACTGAACTAAATAATAATATATTAAAAATAGAATCATAATGATTAATTAATTGAAATTTTATAAAACTGTTTATTCATGAATTTAACTGAACTGATATACTAATAAGATCAAAAGAACCTACTTTATGTGTTTAATCTTGATCTGAATTTATGTTAGAACGTACTTGCTATATGCAGGTTCATTTACTCATACAAGGCTGTTTTTTACTAGAATATTCATACTAATGTTAAGGTAAAAAAAACCAAATTTAAAATGCAAAGATACTTTTTGGGGGATGGCAAATTCTCATTTGAGACCTGTCTCAAATGAGACCAAACATTATATGATTGAATTTGTCGTTGGTGAGCTTTAAACCCGCCGATTTCCTTGATTGAATTTGTCGTTGGTGAAATTGACCAAGGAAATGATCAAGAAAATTGACCAAAAGATCAAGAAAATTGACCGAAAGATCAAATTAACTGAAAAATCAAGGCAAAACAAAAATACTCAAGGACATTGATTGAAAGATCAAACAAACGGACTAAAAGATCAAGCAGAAACAGTAAATGCTTATTCTCCTGCTCTTAGTATCCACAAGAACAGGTCTCACCCAACACTTTCTCTTGGGGGATATGATACATTTTGAACCTGCAAGCATATTGCAAATGGATAAATGTATGATTGTGTTGTAATTTGTGATTTTCTTTTTTGGCAATAGGTTTTTCGTGGATGATATTCCGATAACGGCTTACGAAAATAGAACGTCAAGCGGAGCAAGGTTTCCGGCAGGTCCGATGCACGTAGAGGCAACGGTGTGGAATGCTGATTGGGCTGGTGGTCCGGTGAATTGGTCGCTGGCGCCTTTCACTATTTCCTACCGGAATTTCACCGTCACCGGTTGTCTGGCGAGCTCCGGTGCCGCCGCTTGTGACTCATCTGAGTTTGAATGGAATGATCCTAGCCAGTGGAGTCTCAGTCCAGAGCAGAAACAGAAGCTTATGACCGTTGAACAAAGGAACATGCTTTATGGTTACTGTACAGGAAAAACCAGTACGGACTTTCCCGAATGTTCATAAATACCATAATTTTTAGTTTTCTAACAAAAACTAGGTTCCCTTAATTCTTTTTCAAATAATTTTTTCTTTCTTAAATTCCAAATTGCAATGAATTGGATATCTCATTTCTACCCTCATGCCACGAAAGTAAATTTCATTTTCTAAGACATGGCAAATGTAAAATTTTATTTACCATGCATGTAAGAGATGGAAATATCGTAATGCACCAATTACTGTTGCACGTCTTTTGTTGATGATTCATTAACAATTTTCGTTGAGTATATCACTACTCATATACTTTTCCTTTTTTTTTGAAAATAATGATTATTTCTGGCTTCTCCCAAACGGGGGAAAAAAATGAAAAGTGCAATATATCTCTTAAAATAGAGTTAAATCGTGTAATTAAGAGAAGATTCCATAACTAAAATATTTGAGGGATGATGAGTATCAACTAGTCCAATTTTCCCCTAAACTTTATTTGTAATAAGATGATTTATTTTGTAGTTATTTATAGGCCTGTTTACCAGAGCTTATCTGTAGATCAGTTCAGTTCAGTTCGGTTCAGTTCAGTTCGGTTCAGTTCAGTTTAGTTCGATTCAGTTCAGTGAAATGTAATTTGATGAAATTCAGGTTAATTCAGTCATGCTGATTCCATTTTTCAATACATCAATTTTACTTTAGTTCAGTTCAGTTCAGTTCAGCTCAATTCAGTTCAATTCAGTTCAGTTCAGTACCATCAAGAAATAAGCTCTAGTAAACATGGCCATAGTATGAGGTCGTGCCTCATGAATAATGATAATTGATAAGGCTACTATACAAGATATTTTTTCGAAAAAGAAATTTTTACTTCATATTTAACTAATAAAAAATACTACAATTAGGCCCTGTTTACCAGAGCTTATCTGTAGATCAGTTCAGTTCAGTTCAGTTCAGTTCAGTTCAGTTCAATTCAGTTCAGTTCAGTTCAGTTCAATTCAGTTCAATTCAGTTCAGTTCAGTTCAGTGAAAATGCAATTTGATGAAATTCAGGTTAATTCAGTCATGCTGATTCCATTTTTCAATACATCAATTTTCACTTCAGTTCAGTTCAATTCAGTTCAGTTCAGTTCAGTTCAGTTCAGTACATCAAGAAATAAGCTATAGTAAACAGGGCCTTAATAGTCTATTTAACCAAAGCATGTACAAGTCCCTCAAGATAAAGAGTACACGGGTATATGACATCCATATTTTTATTTTTTGCATCCATTTTTTTTTTAGAATACTAAAAAGGATACTTAAGTTAATTATAGTAAAAAATATGGATATCAAACAACTAAAAGTTACTACAAATTAACAGTCAACCACATCATGAATGCAATTGGTGCATTAAGATAATCACGTACATCATATTCTGTCAAGTTTTCAATAATGCAGATTTTGGTGTGTGTATATATATGTGTGCTATTGACAATCCTTTTGCACTCTCATTCACATTGAAAACACAATGGCCTCATTAGCTCGCAACATTTGCCTTCTGGCTCTCTTAGCGATGTCTGCATTTGCTGTTGCAAATGCATTCGATCGCAGTTTCAACCAATACTACCAACAATTCTATGGAGGTGATCACTTCAAGCTACTTCAAGACGGCAACGATGAAGTCCAACTTGTCTTAGACCAACAATATGGTTCATCATCATTCTCATAAACCATTTCAATTTATTTTTTTAACAAATCACTATGTATGATTCAAAATAAGATGATCTTGATGTTTATGCTTATCATGTTGATGTAGGGGCTGGATTTAAATCCAAAGAGGAGTACTTATCTGGGAGGTTTCATGTCAAAATGAAGCTGCCCAAGCAGAGATCTAAAGGAGTAGTCCCTAATTTCTACGTAAATATTTAAACAACTGATTTTATTTTTTTTCGATTTTTTTGTTTATATATATAAAAAATTACAGTATATTATTTTCGATTGACGTGAAAATTTATTGATTGATTGATTGATGCAGCTGATATCGCAAAATACGCCGGATCCTCATCTTGAACTGGATTTCGAGTTCATAGGTACAACTACAGAACTGCGAACAAATGTTTTTGCAAATGACAGAGGAGAAAGGGAACGAGGATTTAATCTGTGGTTTGATCCTTCCGAGGATTTCCATTCCTATACCATCCTTTGGAATAGCCATCAAATTGTGTAAGTATTTATGATTTTTCAAACCATTCCATTTACTCCGGCCTATCAAAAACCGGTTAGTTTGACCTTTTCAAAATCAAATTTAGGTAACTTTGACTATAGATATCTTTATTTGTAATTATAAAACATTCCCTATATTCCAGTTCAATCTAGGGGTGTTCATATGTAGATATACGCCCGTTTCACCCCAACCCGCTCCATTATGACAATTATCCGTGGGGCGGGGCGGGTCAATATCTGCGGGCGGATTGGATTATCCGTGGTTGGGAACCCATCAAAACCAATAATTTGCCAAAAATAAATTAAATTAGGTTGATTTGATTTGATTGGTACTAGATAAATTTGTTTGGTACCATGTTAAGTTAAAAATATAAATGATCTCAAAAAAATTAGTGTTGAAAATGGTACCACTACGGAGTACTCCTATAACATAATTGATCGGTTTGATACTAGGTTAACTATGATCTCAAAAAAATTAGTGTTAACTATGTTACTTTTGTTTGGTACTAGGTTGTTATTAGATAACAATTTACGTTAAAAATGAAAAGAAAATTTAGCAAAATTCAAAAAATATTATTGATAATGTCATCAATTAAAATATTCGATGCACTTTAATTGATACTAGATTAATTTGTTTAATACTAGGTTATTTGTTTTGTATTAAATTGTTTGCTTGGTACCATGTTAATGATATCACTATAACATATAAGCATCAGATGATATTAATCTAGATTGTTTGATTAGTACTAGGGCCCTGTTTACCAGAGCTTATCTGTAGATCAGTTCAGTTCAATTCAGTTCAGTTCAGTGAAAATGTAATTGATGAAATTCAGGTTAATTCAGTTATGCTGATTCCATTTATCAATACATCAATTTTACTTCAGTTCAGTTCAGTTCAGTTCAATTCAGTTCAGTTCAGTTCAGTACATGGTGGAAATAAGCTCTAGCAAACAGGGCCTAGGTTAATAGTTGAATAAAATTTTCATTTCATGAATATCCGTTCTGATCCAACCCGCCCCGCCCCGTGGGGTATTTATGATGGGGTGGGACGGGTTTCTGGATCGGATTGATCAGCGGGCGGGTCATTTTTGCTCACCCCTAGTTCAATCTGCACGTGAACTATTTATAAAGTCGAAATTGCTTAATTTTGACCTTAAAATATAATTGATAAATAACCTAGAAAATTGTCATATTTGATTTTGTTAGATTTACATGTTATATATCGAATTTTTACAACTTTTAATAATGAGCAAGCATATTCTGAGTCAAGTGATGAATGTCAAATTATGCATATTAGGATGGAGAAGATCGGCTAGTTTGATTTTGAAAAGTTAACAGATACATTTACAGATGCATTGTAAACGTGTGATGTAATTTTAATTGCTACTTTGTAACAGGTTTTTCGTGGACGATGTTCCAATAACAGTGTACAAAAATCTGACCGGAATCGGAGCGAGATATCCGATGGGTCCCATGCACATAGAGGCAACCGTGTGGACGGCTGATTGGGCCGGGCCGGTGGATTGGTCGTTGGCGCCGTTCACCATTTACTACCGGGATTTTACCATCACCGGCTGTCCGGCGAGCTCCGGCGCCGCGGCTTGTGACTCTTCTCAGTTCGAGTGGAATGCTGAAAGTCAGTGGGATCTGAGTCCAGAACAGAAACAGAAACTTTTGAACAATGAAAAAACCAACATGCTCTATGGTTACTGCAGCAGAAGCACCAGCTCCAGCTTCCCAGAATGCTCCCATTCTTAAACACTCTTAGTTTGTTACTTTTCTCAACCTAGTGCTCTGAATTGTTACCTAGCTTAATATTGTTGCTCATAAATTAGCCCGATTCAGTAAAATTCACGCGCGAGTCTTTGTAACAAATCATATGATATTTAATGAAATCTACGTCTTTATATATTCTTCCCCGATTGAACATTTTGACTTTCATCAATTAATTAGTAAAACTTTTGATCATTAATATAAAGTCGACATTTTGAAAATACATGATTTTATGAATTCAATGACATTAGATACGATAGTATTCAAGTCATCAATCTAATTTGACGACGACGACAGACCTTTCTCTCTGCGAGATAAAACCCTAGGGTTTCCGCACGAAGAGAACGCCGCCACACTGTTTATTCATCGTTTTTCTGCCGTAATTGCCCAGGGAATTCTCCATCAACACCATCGTGCTGCTATGGAGGACGTTGTCGATATCTGTTCGTTGTACGAAGGCCTCTCCCTCACGGAGGAGGAAAGTAAGCGGACGCTTCCACAGGTGCCGCGTGTTTCGACCGTCGATCATGGACGTCTTCTCGTTGGGAAAATCCTTGCCCCTAGGAGGATCCCGGCCGATGATGTACACAACTGCTTTGCTAGGGTTTGGAAAACTGAGTTGAAGGTGAAAACCCTAGCAAACAACGTTTACCAACTTGCGTTCCCAAACCCCGGGTCACAAAACAAAGTTTTGGCCATGCAACCTTGGGTTCTAGGAGACCACCTGATGCTGCTCAGGGAATCGCAGGGCGACATGGTGGGTGAGGAGATTGAGTTCAACCTCGCACACAAACCGAAGCAGGATCAGATGACTCTCGAGGCAGCAAGGAACATCAGAAACGGGATTGGTAGGTTTCTTGATGTTGACAAGGATAGAGATGGGGAAATCACTGGTCAATTTCTTCGTATTCGCGTCGAAATTGATATACGTAAACCATTGAAGAGAATGCAAATCCCCCATGGTGCTACAAATTTACTACCTTGACAGTATGAGAAATTGCCAAAGGAGGGATTTTGTGGCTTTTGTGGTATTATTGGTCATGTTATGAGGGATTGCATGCTAGATGGGAGGCGCCGGAGGACCAACGTGACCGCATCCTATATCCGGAGAAGATGAGCATTAAACCATGGCAGAACCCTTTTATAACTTCACGATACCAAGGGGTTCCAATGCAAAAGAACAACGGCAACTCAAAGCCACAAGCCACCCACATGACTGAACCTACGGTTAAGCACAAAACGTAAACCGGGACAACGATTCTACACCGCCGGAAGTCACAGTGGGCGATGTAAGAAGAGTCTTAAGAACAAGCTTGGACAACATTAATGGTGATGATGCTCGCATTCTACAAAAAGTTGCCTGGAAACAAAATCGTGATCAAAAGGATAGGGTGATCTTGGAGCAATTCCGTAAGGAAAATGAGAGGGGCTCTCCAACTTCTCGCGAACCGAAGGTGAAGGACGTCATTGATAGGATACGAAGTGATTTTGAAAAGTTTCTATGAAGTGGAAACCCCATGAACCATCACGTCCAGCAGCTATCTTACTTCTCCCTGAGCCATCCACTACGGTGGTGGAAGACGAATAGATGCAGGAGCTGATTACTCAGCAGAAGAGCCATAAAGAGGAACTTAACAGGTATAGGCGGCTGGAATTTGCAGGTTCGACCAAAAGAGAGATGGACATATTGAACGAGAAGTATGCAAAAAACAATTATGGCTATGTGGTAACCGAACCAGCAGAGATGGAAGAGGAAATCCCCGTAGCAGTAACCCCACAAAGGCTGCCCCTTAGCTTTATGTTGAAGGATATCCCTGTGCATTTTGATACCCCGGCAAATAAACAAGCCAGTATCATTGCAAAGTACAAAAAGAAGAAATCCTCGAAGCCCAGGAAGCAACGTTTGAATACCAAGAAAATAGTATAAGCTATTCAGGCGAGGATCAACGATAGGGATGAGATTAAGGAAATTCCGAAAGCAACCTTCAAGTCTAGGAAGCCACGCACAGGCCCGACGTCCAACAAAGCTGAGGTGAAAGAGATGACGAAAGGCGCCAAGAGGAAGCTAGTCCTTGGAGAGGGCTCGATGGTACCAATTGGAGGAAACGAGAAGAGGGCAAAAGTGACTGTGGAGAATGAAAATGCAACTCAATCTGTGGCAGGATCGGGCGAAGAACATGCAATGGCTGCCGCGACCCAGCCCTGTCCGGGCCAATGAGTATCTTAAGCTGGAACTGCCGTGGGCTTGGGAAAGCCTCAGTAGTTCAAGAACTGCGCACGATGCTGCGCCTGAAGAAGCCTGATTTTATTTTACTTTGTGAGACTAAGAGTTCTAAGTTAGTAGTTGAGAATTTAAAAGATAGTTTGAATTTGAATGGTATTGTTGTTGCGTCACGAGGAACCACTGGGAAGTCTGGTGGCCTAGCATTTTTATGGAATTAAAATATAAAAGTCAGTTTGAAGTATTACTCTGATCGTTTGATCGATGTTTTTGCTATTATTAGAGATAGTAAAGTGAGAATTACTGGTATTTATGGAGAGCCAGAGGTGACAAAGAGACGAGCATGATGGCAGCATTTTCAGACATTGGCGAACGAGTCCGAGGTACCATGGATATGTGTTGGAAACTTTAACGAGATTCTGGCGCAATCCGAATTTGAAGGAACCAGGCAGCGAGCAGAGTGGCAAGTCACAAGCTTCCGTGAGGCACTGGACTACTGTGGTCTCTCTGATATGGGATTTTCAAGAAATAAATTCGCGTGGAACAAGAAGGCGAAGACTCCAGACACAAAAAGAGCACGTCTAGATCGCTCAACATGCAACCAAAAGCTACACGGCCTGTTTACATGGAGCACGGTCCAAAATATTCATTCTATGCATTCAGACCATTACTTTGTGTTGGTTAGGATGTTGTCTCGTGACCCTCGCTCGCGTTCTCAAAGACGGAAGCGTCGATTCCGATTCGAAGCTAAATAGGTACTAGCCTCTGATTGCGAGAAGATGATAAGGGAGAGCTGGGAAGCCACTGATGCCACGCTGCCCGAAAAGCTGAAAGAATGCTCTATTGGCTTTCTCAGATGGAGTAAAGAGCACTATCTGGATAACCCGAAAAGAATGAAAAAAGTGGAGCTGGAAGTGCAGGCCCTCTCGAATGGAACCATCACCCAGGCAGTCCAAGGAAAGCTCATTGAACTGCAAAAGGAGCATGAAATGCTGCAAGAAGTGGAAAGCATCCAGTGGAGACAACGAGCAAAGAAGCATTAGTATAAAGAATGAGATAGAAACACCAAATTCTTCCACCGATTTGCATCCCAGAGGAAGGACACAAATCATATCGGAGGTCTTATGGATTCAAACCAGGTGCTCCGCAATGACGAGCAAGGCATTGAGGCGATTCTGTTGAAGTACTTCGGAAATCTATTTTCATCCTCCGAGCCACCACAGGAGCTCATGAACGAGGTAGTGGACCGCTTCTAATCACATATCACACCAACGATGGGAGAAAGACTAGACCGACCATACACACTGGAAGATGTCACAAGGGCAGTCAAGCAGATGCATCATTTCAAGTCTCCAGGCCTCGATGGTATGAGCCCTATTTTTACCAAAAGTTTTGGCACATAGTACGTGATGATGTTTCTAGATTTGTACTAGATTTTCTTGACAGGGGTGTCTTTGATCCTTCGGTCAATTACACCCATATTGTGTTGATCCCTAAGGTCCAAAACCCTAACAAGATTACACAATTTCGCCCTGTAGTGTAGTTTACAGGATAGCTTCGAAGGCGGTTTCGAACAGGCTTGACAGATCATTCCAGAGATCATCTCCGAATCACAGTCAACCTTCATCCCGAGAAGACTCATTACAGACAACATCTCGATTGCTCAAGAGTTTCACCACAACATGCAGAAATGTACCACTGGAGTCGTGGGACATATGAGTATAAAACTCGACATGAGTAAAGCTTTCGACCGGCTCGAGATCTGTAAGGTACAAGTCCCTCAAGATAAAGAGTACACTGGTATATGACATCCATATTTTTATTTTTTGCATCCACATTTTTAGAATACTATAAAGGATACTTAAGTTAATTATAGTAAAAAATATGGATATCAAACAACTAAAAGATAAACGTCAAATAGTCCACCCAAAATTTATTACAAATTAGTCAACCACATCATGAATCAATTGGTGCATTAAGATAATCACACATCATATTCTGTCAAGTTTACAATGATGCAGATTTTGGTGTGTATATATATGTGTGTGCTATTGACAAGCCTTTTGCACTCTCATTCATATTGAAAACACAATGGCCTCATTAGCTCGCAACATTTGCCTTCTGGTTCTCTTAGCGATATCTGCATTTGCTGTTGCAAGTGCACTCGATCGCAGTTTCAACCAATACTACCAACAATTCTATGGAGGTGATCACTTCAAGCTACTTCAAGACGGCGACGATGAAGTCCAACTTGTCTTAGACCAACAATATGGTTCATCATCATTCTCATAAACCATTTCAATTTTATTTTTTTAACAAATCACTATGTATGATTCAAAATAAGATGATCTTGATGTTTATGCTTATCATGTTGATGTAGGGGCTGGATTTAAATCCAAAGAGGAGTACTTATCTGGGAGGTTTCATGTCAAAATGAAGCTGCCCAAGCAGAGATCTAAAGGATTCATCCCTAATTTCTACGTAAATATTTAAACAACTGATATTTTTTCGATTTTTCTGTTTATAGATATAAAAAATTACTATATATTATTTTCGATTGACATGAAATTTTATTGATTGAATGATGCAGCTGATATCGCAAAATACGCCGGATCCTCATCTTGAACTGGATTTCGAGTTCATAGGTACAACTACAGAACTGCGAACAAATGTTTTTGCAAATGACAGAGGAGAAAGGGAACGAGGATTTAATCTGTGGTTTGATCCTTCCGAGGATTTCCATTCCTATACCATCCTTTGGAATAGCCATCAAATTGTGTAAGTATTTATGATTTTTCAAACCATTCCATTTACTTCGGCATATCCAAAACTAGTTAGTTTGACTTTTTCAATATCAAATTTAAGTAAGTTTGACTATAGATACCTTTATTTGTAATTTTAAAATATTCCCGTTCAATCTGCACGTGAACTATTTATAAAATCAAAATTGCTTAACTTTAGCCTTAAAATATAATAACCTAGAAAATTATCATATTTGATCTTGTTAGATTACATGTTACGTGTTTTCAAAATATTGAATTTTTACAACTTTTATTAATGAGCAAGCATATTCTGAGTCAACTGATGAAAGTCAAATTTTGCTGAGATGGGGAGGATGGAGTATGATATGATCGATCTAAAAATGTAATACATATCATATAAACGCTAATAATATAAATAAATAGTTAAGATCGTTTGATTTTGAAAAGTCAACAGATACATTTACAAACGCATTGTAAACGTGTGATGTAATTTTAATTGCTACTTTTGTATCAGATTTTTCGTGGACGATGTTCCGATAACAGTGTACAAAAATCTGACCGGAATCGGAGCGAGATATCCAATGGGTCCCATGCACATAGAGGCAACCGTGTGGACGGCTGATTGGGCCGGGCCGGTGGATTGGTCGTTGGCGCCGTTCACCATTTACTACCGGGATTTCACCATCACCGGCTGTCCGGCGAGCTCCGGCGCCGCAGCTTGTGACTCTTCTCAGTTCGAGTGGAATGCAGAAAGTCAGTGGGATCTGAGTCCAGAACAGAAACAGAAACTTTTGAACAATGAAAAAACCAACATGCTCTATGGTTACTGCAGCAGAAGCACCAGCTCCAGCTTCCCAGAATGCTCCCATTCTTAAACACTCTTAGTTTGTTACCTAGCTTCATGTTGTTGCTCATAAATTAGCCCGATTCAGTAAAATTCACGAGTCTTTGTTACAAATCATATGATATATAATGAAATCTCCATCTTTATATACTCTTTCCCGTCTAATTCTGAACATTTTGACTTTCATCAATTAATTCGTAAGACTTTTGATCATTAATATAAAGTCGACATTTTGAAAATACATGATTTTATGAATTCAACGACATTAGATACGATATTGTTCAAAGTTATTTATCATTTCAATAATAAAGTCAAAGTTAAGCAAGTTTGACTATGAGTCAGTCAAATTGCGGAAAAATTGGAACCGAGAATATCACAAAGATGAATACTATCCCTCCGTATCTACCAAAATTTGTTTTATTAATTAACATATATAAGATTATTATTATGCAATATGTAGTTGGAGTTGATAACCTATTTTTATGTGATAACTTTTTCAAAATTGTAAGTGACTTTGAAAAGTCGAACCATACGTTTTGGCGGGAATGCTAGACGGAGGGAGTATCCCTTAAAACAACACGTGGTTCTTACTTCTTAGGCCCCTGTTTGCTAAAACTTTTCTGTAGATCAGTTAAGTTTTATGAAAATATTATTTTATGAATTTCAGGTTAAATACATTAATTTTCAATCCAGTTCAGTTCAACAAGAAATAAGCTCTAGCAAACATGCCTACAAAATTTACCATTGATTATAGCACTTGTTGCAGCACAAAGTACATACTCGAGCTTAATTTATACATGAAGTATATAACTAAAGAGAAAACTACTGATTCATAAATCCACCAGAAGCCAAATATGAAAGCTGAATACTTTTGGCCTCTTTAAGCTCAGCTAGAACTTCAGCAATTCCGGGCCTCCTCACAGCATCCCTCTCAACCGACCTGGAAGCGATCAATGCCGCTCTTCTCATGCTTTCAGAGTCATAGCTGCCCTTTATGCTGTCATCAACAATCTCGAACGCGCCCGCTTGCAGGTAAGGCTTTGCCTGATTCATCAAATTGAGAAGCAATGAATACTTAAAGCACAATAAATAATATGTATATACATATTATATTTATATATATATATATATATATGTATGTATGTATAAAAAGTAGGGTTTTGTATTCATACCCAAAGGACTAAGTTGTAGGAATCAGGAGAGCCAGAGTGAGTGAGTGGCTCTCTGCCACATATGAGCTCTAGAAGAACAACCCCGAAACTGTAAACATCGCTTTTCTCTGTTAACTGTCTAGTCGAATAATACCTACAAGAAGACAGAATGCTAAATGAGACTACAAAAACAAGATAGGAAACAGGCCATGTTCTTCCAAGCTGATTTCTAACTGAAATTATCTGAACTAGTGAAAAATCGAAATGATTGACTAACTAAGCAAAAAGTAACTATTTAAAACTGTACTGAAATGAAATGCAAATAAGAGCATGATCATAAGGAAAAACATGTCATATTAAAAGAGCTTACTCTGGATCAAGATAGCCAGCAGTGCCCTTGACAGCAGTGGTTACGTGGGTTGTATCGCCCTCAGACATTTGCTTCGAAAGGCCAAAATCAGACATCTTTGCATTCATATCAGAATCCAAGAGAATGTTGCTACTCTTCACATCTCTGTGAATGATTCTTGGATCACTCCCATTATGCAAGTAATCCAGCCCTTCACATTGAATAAGCTTTAGTTTAGAGAAATTTTGAAAAAATAAAATGATTAAAGTTTAAGAATTGTACCTTTTGCAGCATCAATTGCAATCTTCAAACGGCGAACCCAGCTTAGTGTCATCTTTTTACTCTTTTTACCTGCAATGTGATTCTTTAGACTGTCACACAAAACCACATATCAAACATGTCATGTTGAAGTTAAGTATGCGGTATAAATACCGTAAAGATTGTCAGACAATGATCCATTAGGCAAAAACTCATAAACCAGTATTTGCTGCTTTGATTCTTGACAGAATCCTTCCAAATTTACTAGACTCTGGTGTCGAATTTGTGATAGAAGACAAACCTGATAAACATCCACAAAAGATTAACACATATGTTATAACATGTACTTCGAAATATCATTTTATTACAGTGAAAAAAACAGAAATTGTACCTCATTGACAAAAGAGTCTGCACCAAGCTGAGTTTTGTCAAACCGGACTTTAACCGCAACTAGTTTCCCATCAGGAAGCTTCCCGCGGTAAACTGATCCAAAACTACCGCGCCCAATGACCTCCTTGAAGTTGCTCGTGGCTGACCGGATTTCCTTGTAGGAGAAGGATTTTGCAGCATTCCAGTTCTTCATATCCATCTGGATACCTAATGATTGGTATAAAAAAACATATAACAACTGCAACAAATGCAGAAGATGCAGAAAATTTCAAAGTTCTTGATAGAGTAAGGAAACAATGCCATACTTTGTGCAGCTAAGTCTGTAGATTTTTTCTTTCTCCTCGCGAACAGAAGAACAAGCACTGCAATGAGGGCAAAAGTAGCTCCTACCCCTGCAACAGCGCCAACTATCGCTGCAAAATGACGCTTGTGACCCTTGTGGCTGCTCGGTGTAAAGATGGTAACTTGTGGGGTCGCAATGGCGCCTGAAACGCCATTGCAGGATAAAGCTGAGAATGACAAGCACAAATTCCCTGATGACCTGGTTAAGAATGACACAAAGACAAATCAACCTTAAAAGAATTTTGAGGGAAGACAATTCGACTACTAGGCCACTAAACTGAGTTGAACTAAAAAACAATTTAACATACTATCAATCTAAAATTTTACTTATCTAAACTGGAGTACCTAGTACTACTATCATACCTGACTTCTAAGGTTGCCCTGTTCAATGATTCTGGTAGTGGACCTTGTAGTTTATTGTTTTCAAGATTTCTGTAAAACAAATGCATACATATGATCTTTAGTGGAAATGATAGATACTGGGGTAAAAGGGGTGAAAATAGAGACTGATCCAATGCAAATACATAGATTATGTGTATGCAAATCAAACTAACTCACAAGAAGTGGGAAAAAAAGAAAAAAGAAAAAAAAACTCACAACAAGTGAAGTTCTTTCAACTCTCCCAAGCTGTCAGGAACTGATCCCACCAAACTATTGTTCCGCAAGTCCCTTCACAGAAGATGTTCAAATATGTCAATTTTCCATGCACTAAAATCTGCTATTCAGACACTATAAATGCGCGAAAATGTGTTAACTGTTAAATGTAGACTCACAGCACTTGAAGGTTCATCAAGTCATCGAATTCAGAACCAAAGGATGTTATTTGGTTGAAACTCAAGTTCCTGCAATATATAGTTCGTTAGCGCTTCGAGTTTTTCTATCTGAAGTAACAGGTATTGAGTTTTCGGGGATGAATTTTACAGTTTTTCAAGACTCTGAAGGCCCCCTAGGTACTGAAGCTCTCCAGAAAGTGAAGTGTTACTCAAATCCCTGCAAGAAAAACGCCGCCAACAAATCATATTCAGCATTCGCAAGGCCTTGATAATAAAGACAGATAAACCAGAGGGACAAGATGTGACAATCTTACAGTATTTTAAGGTCCAAAAGATCACCAAAAGTGGGGCTAATTGATCTCATTTTCATGTTGGAAAGGTCCCTTCATAAATAAGTGAAAATGTTTAGCAAACAAACATTGGTAAAAGAAAAAAAAAACACTGCATGATAAGCAAATAGATGATCAAACTCAAGACTTACAGAGAGGAAACAGCACTTCCTTCACACTGTAGATGTTGCCACGATTTCGGCGAACAGGGATCATCTTCCCATCCAAGCTCCAAACCAGTGGACTGCTGAATGACCTGAAGTGCAGAAACTGCAAAAACAAACAGCATCTTATTAGGATGACATCACCATTTCCAAGCCATATAAACACACACACAAAACACACACCTGTGGTGGAAGAGGTTTCAGGAGGGATGTCCAGAACCTCGTACACTTCAAGCGCATTGATCAGAGGATAGTAGATGATGCTTTTCAATGTGATATTCAAGCCCCTGATACCCCTCATGGTAAAGAACAGACTATCAGCATCCCATCTTTGCACCGTGTAATTAGCCCGAGCCATTTCCCCATTGATCAGTACATCAAATGCTGGGGAAACTGGCAGAATCCCTGAGAAGTAGAGGACAATGAAGTAGTCTCCCAGGCCATCAATAGGCAGACTATAGGTTAAGTTAGACCGCCTAGCCAGAACTCTAGCAGTTTGCAGAACAGCCAAAGGAGGAATTTCTTTCATATCAGACAGATTAAATGTGTTCTGAATGTCAAAACCAGAAGATATATGGTAGGGGCTGAAGTCCTCATCAGCGTCCCAAACTCGATCATACGGATCAACAGGGTACCTAAAACAACATCAACCATATCGAAAACTCAACAAGATTATCAAAGAAAATGAACTTAGTACAATGTCTCAAACAAGAGTTCTTACCTCAGTGATCCATCAGTGTAGCCACTGTTGATTCTGTAAGACTTCCTGAGCAGTTTGGAAGGATATTGCGCTAGGCCAGCGCTGTAGGCGCCCTGAGGGAGGGGACGGAGCTCGATGGAGGAAATCAAGGGGACCCCTCCACCGGGGAAAGAATGGAAACATAAGGTCAGGTTGTCTTTAACAGCTGGCCAGATGAACTCCTCAGTCCATGGATCAGTTTCAGCAAGATTGACAGTAGTGGTCATCGCTCTCCCGAGAGAGACGGAGAATGCAGGGGGCTTGTTGAGTCCATCATAGTTACTGTAAGCGAATCGGGCTCTAACTAGGTATATGGATGATGCATTGCTCAAAGGGAGCCTGTAACACTTGCTGGCTTGGGAATCGGGAAAAAAGCGAACAGGAACATGAGGTACAGAGTTGCCAGTGTTTATGTAGGGAGAATCAGGTATCCAAGAAATGTTCAATGAATCAACATAGCTCACAGTTCCACCACATGACAAGCTCAAGAACCCTGTCACATAAGCAAAACCATAAGTGACAGATATTGCAGGCTTTCATTTACAGATAAAAGAAACCATACTGAAACTAGATAATGCAACGCGAAGAACAAAGACATACCCTCCTGATCACACGAAGCAACTCGAATAGTAACTGCAAGAAGTAAGAACCATAGCCAGTAGTCCTTCAGCATCTTCGTGGTTTCGACGTTGAGTTCTTAGGGGTGGAAGGTCAAGAAGAAGAATATAGAGTGACACGAAAACGGGTAGTATTTAGTGGTGCAATGCTAAAAAAGAGCAATTGAGTAGAGTGTAAGGAGTGACAACGACAATATTGATTGCATAAAGTGGAGTTAGTGTGCTACATTGCAATTATGATGGCTCATGAGCATCATGATGATCATTGTTACCGTTAGGTACACAAGAAATGGAACTTGTAGAGGATGCTAAACAATCCATGCAGAAATAGGATGCGTCCATGAGGACCATGACTACACTTTGTTTTTAGTCTTCGCATACGACATTGGCAAGATGAAGTCTAACTTTCCACAGGAAAAAGGCTACCAATTGTCGAAAAGGGGGGCTTCTCTCCGTTAATCTCTGCGTGTGTTTAGAAGTTAAAGTGAATAGATGAAATGTGAAGTCAAAAGAAAGATAGGTTGAATATGAATGATGATGCATAGGATGCTTGAAGGTTAAGCTCAGGGTCCAAGAAAAAGAGGTGTAATTACTTTATTTGCTTTTTGGTCTAATCTTTTATGATCATTTAGCGTATCTTCCACATGAAGGGATTAAAACTTTGATTACAAAAACTAATAAGTGACAACTGACAAGGCTTGAGATCATGCTTCATCATTGTTGTCACAAAGATGAGAACTATAGCAAGCTCTACTGGAGAACCATAATAGAGTAGAGATGTGAAGAAAACTTGATTGTTGGTCCCAATATAATCAGTAGCAACTACATTTTTGTACTTTTAAAAAAACCAAACATTTAGTTGCATCAATTCAAATTTCCTTGATCAATGTTTATGGATTCAAGCTGCTCGTTAAAACCATTTGGAGAGTAGTGGTTTTTAGATGATTGGTTCCTAGATACCAAGAATCCTTTTACTTCAACAAATGGATTATACATATCAACAAAAGAAAAACATCAAAAACACAGTTATGAATAAGGAGAGCAATATAAATATCGTTGCTACATAACTGAAAAACCATAGTATTTGCTGCTCAATAACAAAGCCGACAAAAGGATTAACGGATCAGTACAAACAAGAAATTCTTGAAAGCCAAAACGATCAAAGGGTCTACAAGTGACATTGTCTGCACCGGGTGACATAGAGCTTAGAAACTACCTAAATTCCCAGATTTAGTACTTAACGGCTGAGATAATGTCTAACTCAGAACCCAGCTTCTCTTCAGCAACCTTGGTGGCCTTGAGCCTGAGCCTGGTCAGCTGCTTTCTCCTCTCGTATGTAACTTGGGCTCTCTCCTTTCTCTTGTTCTCCAACTCCTGCTCATACGAAATAAATACATTCAGTAAGCAATCCAAATTAAACTCACAACACAATTCATCAATATTTTAACAGACACAAAAGACTTGAAGCAAAATTCTATCTGACTTGCACAATAAAATTGATGGCCATTCATTTTAGAAATTATAGAACAAGAGATGAACAGAAACCAAATGACAAGCATAAATATGCATTTGCCTGCTTATACTTGTTGGTGTTGGTTTTAAAAATAATTAACACCTTCAAAGATTTACTTATTGGTCTATTAAAATGACTCAACCTCATTTCAATTCATAACCAATTGTATAACAGTCAAACAAGGCCAATTGTTTGCAATAGGGATGATGATGTTATATCTTAAATGACATTTCATAACAAATGGAATGACTTCACAAGATATAATGCAATACACTCCAACAAGTATCTAACATTCTTCTGGTTGAATTAGGAAACTTAGCATGAAAATTTAGAGATATTGTGATTGACAAAAGATACAAGCAAAACAACAATTATAACTTCCAAGACTGATGAAATCATTCAAAACACTCAATCAAAACTGAGAAGCTTACCCTGATGGTTTCAGCATGGTTCCATCCGACCTCAGATGACAACCTACCCAACAAGCAGTACTTGTGACCAGCCTGAAGCCTCAAAACCCTAAAAACAAATCATACAGAAACAAAACCATCAACATTTAACACCTAACAATACTAAACTCACAATAAACAACAGTAAATCATTAAGCAATATCAAAAATTAAATTTGCAAATCAGAAAAATAAACACATACTTAAGAGCATCAGGAATGACCATCCTCTTGATCTTGTCATAAGGAGGAGGAACACCTTCGTAAACCTTCAGCCTAGCAAGGGCCGCAGCACCTCTCTTGGTCTTGTGAGGAATCATCCTAAAACACACAAACACAGACAAAATCTTAAACCCTAACTCATCAAAAAAGAAATGCAAACAATGATTGCAGCAAAATCACAAAACATACCCTCGGATTGTGCGCCAGAGGATCTTGGAAGGAGCGCGGAAATGGATGGGGCCGTGAGACGGCTTGGTGTTCATCCGCTTGCGGAGGAAACGGAGGTACTTCATCTTCTGGCGGACTAGGCCGCCGGAAAGGCAGATCTCCTCGCATCGGACCACCACAACTTTCTGCCCGTTCAGCAGCTCCTTGGCCAGGATCGACGCCAGACGGCCGAGCATGTGGTGGCGAGCGTCCACCACGACGCGTTTCGCGCATAGTCCAGATCCCGACACCATCTTTCTGCAGTCTGGTAATGTTCTGCTGCCGCCGCGGAAATATTAAGCTGCTCAACAACTGGGAGGGAAGGGTTATGCTAGGTTATATATGAGTGTCTAGGGTTTTATCAGTCTCTTGGGCCTTACAGTGCGACATAGGGTTTTAGAGCGGCTTATTTTTCAGGCCCAATTAGTTTTTCCTTTTTCAATAAACGGCCCAAGTATTATGAATTTGATTTACAAATATCAATCTAATATTTTAGTTCTGTAAAAATATTTTAAAATAAATAAAAGATCATTAAGTTGAATCATCAAGTTCATTCTACTTTGGATTGTTTTCCTGCTTTGGAGAATCTGAGAAAAAGAACGCTTCAAGTTTCCCCAGTGTGCCGCCTGTGTGGTTTACATGACGAGCTCACGGCTCATTTGTTCTTTCGATGCCCTTATGCCCGGAGTGTGTTCGCGGATGCCGGTCTCTGTGACACCATTGCGGGTTCGGAAAGGAGTAGGGGCGAGTTTTGGTTTCGCCAACTCATCTTGGATAATTGTGCAAAGACAGCGGAGATGATACTGATGTTTTGTGATGCAATCTAGTCTCAGCGTAACAAGGTGGTCTTTGAGAATAACTATCTTGACAACTTCATATTGGCATCAATGGTTGCAGGTAGTCTCTTAAGCTTCCATTGTGCAAATCTTTGGCCAGAACGTATCTTTGGAGGACACTGCTCTTCTTCGACCTCGCAGTGACTCTCCGATGGTGTTCCTTGACGCTGGTTTGGAAACTGGAGTAGCGGAGCTGGGTGCTTTGGCGTTAGACCATTAGGGCCGTTTTATTACAGTTGTTGCAAGACGTGTGCCGCTTGTGGGGGGGGCCCTCTTGTAGCTGAAGTTATGGCTGCTAGAGAAGCTGTTGCTCTCGCAACCACACTGCCTATTTACCCGGTCCTAGTTGGTGATTCTTTAGCCCTAATCCAGATGCTTCGGGGGACATTACATGCTCTTTGGAAATTTCGGCCCTAGTGGATGTAGAGACTTGGTGCATTCCCATAATCTAGCTTTGCCATGTTGGGTTCTGCGTATAGAAAATTTTTCGGCTCATTTACTTGCCCAATTTGCAAAGTCGAGTGCTCTGACTTCTAATTCGTGGAATTTTCCACCACCTTTCCTTGTATCAAACGATTCTGGACGTTTTTCCAGAACCTTGAAATGATAACACGTCTTTCTTTTCAAAAATATAAATCATTAATTCTTGTCTCGTCGTATGGCAATATTTCATAATACTTTGTCATTGAGCATGCATTCTTTCGAGCTTATTGAATCGAAATAAAAATAAGTTGTTTAGAAATAGTTGCATTAATACTGAATTAATTTGAACTTTATCCTATCAGGTTTCTTTGAACTACTTATCTGAATTAGTTAGAAAAAATTCAATTTTAAAGATAATTATGAGCCGTTTGGTTCACGTTGTGGAAACGTAAAGAAATCAACAAAGAAAACTCTTTTGTTACTTCCCTTTCTCTGTTGGTGGAATTTTCCAATCATGTTGATCTTTCACAGTTACGGGTCGGGGAGAAGACTGCATTACCGCTACCGATGGAGATCCAGCAGCTCTCAGAACCTTCCTATGCTTAAACTTTTGTGGATTTAAGGGATCGAATCATGTTTCTTTGAACTGCATTAGTCTGAATAAGTTGGAAAAACAATAAATTTCTATTTTAAATATAGTTATGAGTTGTTTGGTTCACGTTATGGAAACGGAAAGAAATCAACATAAGGAACTCTTTAATTACCTCTCTTTCGGTGGTGGTGGTGGTTGTAAATTGTGGTGGGAGGTGGATGTAATAGTTGTGGTGGTGGTCAGTGAAAATTGTAGTAGTGGTGATGGTTGATTATCACAAAAGAAGGAAAAGGGATTTATCCAAATGAGTATGGTGAATGGTGCCAAAGGAGGTAAGGAGGAGCAAATCATGGAAGATTAGGAATGAAAATTCAATATGTACCCAACTATATAATAAAAAAGAGAACTAGTGGTGTTGATTCTCTTACTGTTTTGTTAAATCCCATAATCAAACAGATTAATGTATATTCCCCATTGTTTTTATACATAGTTACATGGTTTATTTGAATATATTGACAAATATGAGGATATGGGTCACAATCATACTACCATCAGCGACCCATACCTCACATCCGGCTACTCTCAACCTGTATCCGGTGACTTCCAACCTCATGCGAGAGACCCCAAATCTCAACACCGCCGATTCAAAGCTCAATGACACCAACCTCATCCAAGGCAACTCCCAACCTTAACGCGGACGACCCTCAATCTCATTTTTGGAGACTCCCAACCTCACATATAGTAACATCCAACCTCAATGAGACTCAAACCTTAACACCATCGACTCAAAACTCATTATGAGCGGCCTGAATTTTAACGACAACCAAACCTCAATGTTGGTGACCCAAAACACAAACCTAATGATCTAAACCTCACGTCAACAACCTAAAACCTCAATGCCTTGCCATACCAACTGTCGTCGAAAAAAAATGACGGTAGGAATCTCAAAAACAACAAAATCAAAGCAAATATGAATAAAAACACAATATGGAAAAGGAATAGCGTGGTGTTTACACACACAAAAAAATTCAAGATGATTTCGCGAAAGGATAATCCGTCAGCAGTGATAATGTCACATTTACACAACCTCATCATTATAAATTGGCCTATAATTACAGTCAAAGTTTTCTAAGTTTGACTCTGAAAAGTAAACTGTGCAGTTTGAGGTGAGACAGATTGTATTTGTGTCATCTATAATGTGTGTTTCTGTATTTTTGAGCAAATTCTTATTTCTGTATAATGGGGACAACTGCAGCAGAAGGGATAAATCAATAGGCTCTTATCCATGTTAGTGTGCTGACTCCATTTTAATGTCTAATTTTTCTTAGTATCTGTCATCCTTTGTTGTTTAAAAGAAGTTGATGTGCTTCTTACCAGCCACTAGTATTGTCAAACATTGCATTTGTATCCTAGTTAATGTGTACATTACTGACTACTGAGTTTATTTGTTGTTGTGTTAGTTAAAGTTGGTAACTTTGTTTCTTCACCACTGTTTTTAGGATTGTTAGAAATTGACTGGAATCATGTTCATATCAATATGATGTTCACTCATGTTACAGCAAAACAACAAAAAGGGCAAACAATTCACACAGAAAGACCAAGAATTAATCAAAGGAAGCACAACAGAAAAAACAGTTGTGAAGGTACATTGTTTGATCACATTGATACAATTTTTGGGATTCTGAGCAATTTAAAAAACAGTTCAAACAAGCCTTGAAACAAAACTGTAGGAATCAAAGTTTTATGAAATGGTCAGTATTTTCTGGCTATACATCATCAGTCTTATTCATGGTGCTTGAAATCATTATTATAATGTCAAATTTTCTGTGTTCCACTCTTCCAGAAATTGAGGATCAATTGGGTCTCCTAAATTTCATAATCCAGAGACAAATAAGCTTGACCAATCCCCTTGGAAAAGAAAAACAGATGGAGTAAAATATTTGATCTTATACTGTATTATTCAAATTATAATACCCCTTAAAAAAAACTAAAAGGGGTAAAAATATATTATTGAAAGTATATTGTGACCAATTCAGAGTTTAAGCATGCAATAGTGAACAGCATTCTGCTTGGTGCATTTTCGAAATTTACAGTATAAATAAACGTTTTCCTTTATTGTCACACAAAAAAAAACGTTTTCCTTTAAAAAAAGTTTTAAGAAAAAAATCAATTACAGACCCGATCCAACTGTCCACGAGGAAACCATGGAACCTTTATTATAAAGTTTTGTTTCTCCCATGATTTATGATTTTTTGTTCCTTTTTAAAATCCTTCTCCCATGAAATGGTTCGATTGCAAGACCTTACTCTACTTTTGTAATTCTCTACGGAAGTCCTCAAGTTTTACGAATATTGTAGACATGTCTTTAACCTTTATTATTTGCAAAATCAGCCAATTCAAAATGCTATTCTCACCAGGGGTATCATTTATGGTAGGCATTGGACAATATAATATTTTTATATTTGTACCATACTCCCTCCGTCCCCCAAAGGTTGTCCTAGTTGTTCAGTCAAACATTTTTATACCATGTTTGACCATTAATAACTTTCATTATACTTAATATTAGAGTAAATAATTTTGATTTTTAAAAAGTACATCATACGAGGATTCTAACGATATCTCATGTGAAAATATATCATTTATATATTATAAGTTATTAATGGTCAAACATGGTGTGAAAAAAATTTACTATTTCAGTAGGACATTTATAAGGGGACGGAGGGAGTATTTCGTTCTCAGTTTTATTTAACTTTAAATTTGATCTAACTTTAAATATAATCGTATGTGATATTGTTTGGTGCTAATAAATTTTTTTTCTTCAAAATATCAAATTCCATAATATGTATTTTGAACACAATAGTAATATTGATGTCATTTTTTTCTAAATTAATAGATGAAAATCAATTGTGCATAAATTGGGATGGTGAAAACATCTCAATTACAATAGTTTACGGTGTTGTGTATAAGAATGCACACCGCACAATTTAAAATGCAAAACGGCAATGGGAATACGCGTCTCAACGTGCTCTAAAGATGCCTACTTAACTAAGTAGAAGTACAAAGCATGACTTATGGTAGTAACTATTGTTGAAACTTAGATGATTATAAAAATGACGTTATAATAGCGAGTTCGATGGTTAACTTATTTTCTGTAATAATGGATTTATTGTTCAAATCATATATCTTACATGACGTTGTTAGTATCTACTATTTCCATCTTAATTGAACTAAATTTATTGATTAAATCACCTACGAGAATCATATGGAGGACTAGAACATAGTATAATAATTATTTATAAAATTATAATTTTGACTATATTTTGAAAAGTAAGCTAAGCTGACTTGAAATAAGAAGTCCAAAATATATAAATCAAAAGGATGTATTTTATAAATACTCCAAACTTGAGGGTTGTTATGACATTGACCCCTAAATTAATTAACACCATAATAAAGGTACCAAAAATGTTATAAATAGTCTAAAAAATCGCCATTGTTGGCCAAGAAAAGACCAATCTTCCTTTAACTTCTTCAGTTCTCACCAAACCCTGATTCCCCTCTTTGAATTGCTCTCTCATCTAATTGTTTCGCCCACCAACCCACCCAACTCACCTCTTAATTCCCCCCACCGTTTTTTTGTACTCCCACTCTTCTTCATCAATACCCCAATTTGCAAAATCTCCTGAATTTACTGTATTCAATTGGGGTTTAGGAAGAAGAATGGGCAGTGAAACAAAGGTTTTCACATTGGAGGAAGTGTCCAAGCACAACCACAACAAGGACTGCTGGCTCGTCATTGGCGGCAAGGTATGCAAACTGGGATTTGCTTGTTTCTTTTCAGATCTGTTCAAAATTCGACCTTTGAATGCTGTTTTGCTGTAATTGTTAAAAAGATTCTGCCTTTCGGACTCTTTAATGATGTCTGAGTATGTTTCTGTCATGATCGACGAGTGTGATCCGTGCTGTATTGATTGTGATGGGATTTTGTGTTGAGGATCAATCGCAGATTTCAGTTTAATGTAGGATTTGTGTTGTTAGAAATGCGATAGATCACACCGAAAAACTCAGGAGCTATTTAGGTTGATGGCTTTTGTTTAAGCAGACTAATTTGGTGTACTAGTGGTTAGTTTGATGTGTTTTTTTCGGACCAATTGTGTGATTAGATTCGAATCTATCTGCCCTAGTGATAGGGAAAGGTTTACACTTGATTTTCACCTTCCACTGTGTTGCAGTTCATCACTAGTAGCTGAAATTATGCATTTGAATTTAGCTGTTTGCTGAATTGTGATTTGCTGTTATACTGAATTGCTATTATGCCCACTGTTTTACCGGTTTCTTGAATCAAGTTGATGACATGGTTGGTGATATTTGTTCAACAGGTTTACGATGTGACTAAGTTCTTGGAAGATCACCCTGGCGGTGACGAGGTGTTGCTGTCTGCAACAGGTATGCGTTTTTATCTTCCCTGATCATACTTTTCAGTCCTAGGTTGTTTGGATTGGCGGATGATTCAAATCTAGGTTGTTTGGATTGGTGTTTTACGATACTCTATCATCTGAGCAGGAAAGGATGCTACTGATGATTTTGAGGATGTGGGGCACAGCACGAGCGCGAGAGCAACAATGGATGAGTTATACGTTGGTGACATCGACTCAACAACCATCCCCACGAAGGCAAAGTACACCCCTCCAAAGCAGCCTCAGTACAACCCCGACAAGACATCCGAGTTTGTGATCAAGCTTCTCCAGTTCTTGGTTCCATTGATTATTTTGGGCGTGGCTGTGGGAGTTCGCTTCTACACCAAATCGTCTTCAGCTTGATCGATTAACTAATGCCTTTACTTGGATATCATCATCATCAATTCATCATCATCAATTCATCATCATCTAATAAAGTTATGGAATGATAGTGTGTGTGTGTGTGGGAGAGAGGTCTATTCTTCATATGAGAGGATTGGGGTTGAATTTATTTAGCATCATCTTTTGCAACCAATTTGGATTTAGTTTCAATCAATTTACTCCTTCATGTTATATGGTATTTCAGTCTCTTGCTTAAATTTGTTGTATGGTAGGCTAGTACTCCTTATGTGTTTATTAACCTATGCTAAACAGTAAAAATGTTAAATTGGTTGTAAAAATGTAGGCTAGTACTCCTTATGTGTTTATTAACCTATGCTAAACAGTAAAAACGGTAAATCATAACAAAAGAAGGCACTTTTAGGTTAATGAAACAGAATCTTGAACATTGAGATTCATATTTGGAGATATTGAGCTTAAGAAAAGCTTTTGCTTATTACATTTTTAGACAATGTCAAACTGGACACTGCCAAAAACTGATCTTACGTTACATAAACCGATCTACATCTATAACTTTATACAAAAACTTGCTTTTCCTTTCTTCATTTGTCAGCAGGAGTCGACCATTTCCATACTTGAACCAGACCAGCCCCATCGCCGGTGAAAAACGTCCCACCGGAGCCAACCTGAATGGATCGAACCTGCTTTTTCGCGAAGATCTTCCCTCTCTCGGAAAACGTCGGCACATCGTACACACGAACTGTGTCATCGTTGCAAGAACAGAGTAGCACCGGCTTGCCCTCCAAATCATTCATTCCGCAGAGACTCAAAACTCTGTGTCCAACTTTCTGAGTGTGATGCACTTGAAAGCTCCCATCCGGACCAGCCAACCAGACCTTAATGGTTCCGTCCAGCGAGCATGATACAAGGAAGTTGTGGTCGGAAAACACCATCGGCATCACTGTCATCACCGCATCGATATGCCCGGTTACAGTTTGTTCGCACTCCACGTTTCCTCGCTTCTCTAGATTCCAGATTTTTATCGTGTTGTCCATTGAGCCGGAGTAGAGCAGGTTGTTCGGACCTGCAGCGAGCGTGGCCACCGAGGATGTGTGTCCGACGAGAGAAGCAGCAGGTTCGAATGTGTTTGTTTCAACGTTGAATTTCCAGACCAAGATTGATCCATCCTTAACGCCGGCGCAGAGGAGATCGCCGGCGGTGGCTAGGGCGTAAACCTGCCCAACAGGGCCGGCTAAATTCATCTCGCAATTCGCTTCAAAGTTCCAAGCTTTGACCAGATTCGGCATACCGACGAAAATCCACGGCCCTGCGCTGATCATGCACCCAATTTCGCCTTCGAGAGCTAGGGTTCCGGCGCATTGGCTGGAATTGGAGTCCCAAGCCTTTACGCTATTGTCTTTGCTCCCGGTATAAATCTTGCCGGAAGCCAGAGCGATTCCGGTGACGGCATTCTGGTGTCCTTCGAGTTGTGCGACGGAGGAAAAACAGGGGCTTGACGATGGATGGAAAAATCTGCATTTATCCCCAAACTTACATTTTCCTTGGACCCAGAATCGGCAAACCTCTTTTCCTTGATTCGAAACCGCCGCATTGTGGGGCCGTTGGGTGTTGCTGCTGCTATATCCACCGCCGGAACGCGGTCCCAGCCGCTGAAAAACGCCAGAATTCATCGTCGCAGATTGCTGATTTTCTTGAGGTTGTTCTTGGGTTTTTGAGGAGATTTAGAAAGTTGTTCTGAGAGAACAATGTAGAATTGGATTTGGTGCGGGGCTATGTATTTATGAGGAATAAGGAATCCGAAACCTAACTGGAAAGGATTTATACGGAGTAAGAAATCCAAATCCGAACCGGGAAGGAATTAGTATATTTACGTTTCTGACCCTTGATTTTACCTGTCTGCTTGAACTTACGTTGGTGTCATGTTAAGGGTAATTATGTCTCTTACCGTTTGTGTATCGTGGTGCTGGACCCACACTACTCGTTGAAATGAAGTCAATGGGATCGAGTCAAAGTAAGATTGGACGGTCACTTCTACTACCGTCTTAAACTTCGTCATCGGACGGCCAAAAATCACTGTCAATTAAAAACATATACTCCTCTGTCTCGCCTCAAGCTGCACAGTTGACTTTTCAGAGTCAAACTTAGGAAACTTTGACTGTAATTATAGGTCAATATATAAATGATAAAACTATTATATGAGATATCAATAAATTCATTATAACATCTATTTTTCAAAAAGTAAATTTTTATATATTGTTTCCATATGTACTTAAAGATATTAATGGTCAAACACGATCATTGAAGACCGTGAAAAGTCAACTGTGCAGCTTTGGGTGAGACGGAGGGAGTATGCAAATACCGTATCATCATAAATTCAGGTTGTGTCATTTTGTAAACTGATATTTCTATATGTCTAATTAAAAAGAATTTATATTATTTACTACAGAAATGTAAAAATGAAATTGCTTCATCTAAATTTTTTATTAAGTACACGAACTATTATATGAATTAATAAAATGTTATTCTAGAAAGCGGTATTTTTTCGGCCTCACAGTTTACTTTTCAAAATGTGTTTCTTGAGAATGAAAGACGGTGGAGAGAATGTGTTAAAAAGGAAGAGATAGTTTGAGGATTTGCAGAGAACATATGTGAATATGAAAATGTGGTTGTGACGTGTGAGTTTAGTTAAAAGATTAAAATTATTTTTTAATTACTTTCACAAATTATTAAAAAGCGCAAAGATAACAACCAGCATCAATGGAAAAACAAAAATTATGCTTGAGAAATGGAAAATAAGACAAATTTTATTAACCAAGGTGACAAAATATTAGCATGCTAAAAGCATGCCTATCAACGAAGGCCTCGTACACCTCATCCATATGGCAAAGGAATTCATTTTGTTTCCAAACTTTCTATGAATATCCATTTTTCGACAAAATAGAGGTATGAGGTATCAAAACATTTCTGTATAAGGAATTTCCAAACTTATTCTTTTGGTCCGATTTTCCGCGACTAAATTAACCATTAGATGAGTCGAAAGGTCAAATAATAGTCAAATCATTTTAGTTATAAATTAGATCGAATCAGTTGTGGCCACCTATCTTGTGCTCAAAACTTTTCAATCCCTCCAAAACCATACAAGCTTTGTCTAGAGGAGCTAACAACTAAGTGCCATACTGCCCTTTGAACTGTTGGTTATGGATGATATTTCAGAATATACCACTACAAAACAAACCAAAAAATGCATTACATCTTCGGTAACACTTTTACTTATATACTTTTGTATTCAAAAATTGTAAGATTGTCTGGTGTGAAACTGGATGATTGTAAGATTTTTGTGCTCACTTTGGACTTTTACTTATATAGTTTTGTATTCAAAAATGGATGATTTATGTTTATGTCTTTATTGTTGGGTTATTTACTCTTTGTGGGAAATTGTAGCCCAAATAAATGTGGAAGTTGGCCCAAACTTAAGGAGAGTATTCCGGTCATTTAGACCAAGTTAGAGTTTTTCCTAAAGGGGTATAGCTGCAAATATTGAAGTGTGGTTTTCCACGTAAATCATCGTGTGTTGTTTACTTGGTGCTTTATTATTTTTGCTGCGTTATTTGCAAGTTTGTATCCTTGTAGTTTCAAGCAATTAGGGAAAGTTGGTTGTGACCATTTTCCCATCACTTATAACGTGTACGGTAACCATTTCAGCAACACCAGACAATCTGATCGTGTGTGAGACAAAAATGAACAAAACAAAAAACATAAAAGTCCAAAGTGAGCACTAAACTCAATCCATTCCCTCCAATCACAAGAACAATGCCACCATCCTAGGAATCTCAGGTGCAACTTTGTCATCAAATGTGCAAAATCCCTACAAATAGCTCACCTTGAACTCGCTAACTCCCCTCTCCTCATTCACAAGTCCAGAACAAACATGGGAGTTTCCACCAAGGAATATGGTGTCCTGAAACTGGTGCACCCGGGTCGACATGTGGAGATCCACACGCAGCCGGTTCCTGCGTACGAGATCATGCGCAGGTACCCGAGACACTGTGTCACAAGGCCTGATGTGTTCAAGTATCCCTACGTTGTTGTTCGGCCTGAATCTCTGTTGCTCCCAGGAAAAGTCTTCTACCTCGTTCCAAAGCGAACTCTGTACAAACTGCTCAAGGCCAGTAATCCACAGGAGAATCGCCGAGGAAGAAGATTACCGAGAGGCAGCAGTGGATATGGTAATAATCAAGATTCTGAAGGCTACACTAGTGATACATCTTACGTTGATGCCTGGAACGGGATTCGTGGTACTAGTACAGCTGATCAGCCATCCTTTGACATTTCTGTTTCTTTTGCTCCTGGAAATCGCGCGATTTCAGACAACATTGGGAGTTCGCGAATATCAGCAGATCATGGAGAACTGAAGTCCTGTGTCAGGAAGGAGGACAGCAGGCGAAAAGGTTTGAATCTTCGGGTCGATTTTGACTTTCTGCACTCTAGTTAACCTTGTCAGTCTGCTAACAGGTCAAACTTGAGGCTCTGCTACAACCTTATTCGCCTCGAGTTTGACCAGTGAAAAAATCTGGTCAGAATTTGGGGATATGCTGATACTATACTGCCAAATGTTGTTTCTGGTTTATATCTACAGGCAGACCTCAACAATGCTGTTTGGAGTTATGTATGTTTTGGGGTCATTTTAAGGTTGTATAATTTCTAACATGAAATAAACAAGGCCTATGTAAGGACAAATTTTGTAGATTCTTCTTTCTATATCCTATCTTCATCCAACAGAAAAGTAAGGCAAAATGTCATATAAAAACCACAGAAATGTAATTTTTTATGCAATCTTTAAACTTTGTTGGTAAATTTACACGGTTGGAAAGCTGGAAAGAGGAAACTAAGAGCAAAATTCGAAAGCAGGCAGATAAGAAAGGATAAAAAAACACAGTAATAATAAATTACCTAAACTATGTGCCTTTGTTTCAGAGCCTATCTGTTAGCTTGGAATCAGTTCGCTGCGAATGTTTTGAGGGAGAACTCGATCCCTTGGACGAGCTGTGTCCGAAGAAGTTAAGCTTCCCCATCTTCCTCGAAAAGGAGCTCATAAACTTGCGCGAATTCGACCTTTCCATGCTCCTCTTCATGCAGACATGCTCCTTCTCCAAATCGTTCAGCCTCATTCGCAGTCTTGCCAGCTCGAGCTTCAGCTCCCTGTTCTCCCGCCTCAGGGATGCGTAGTTGTCCCGAGGGGACATGGCAGCGCTGAGGGCCCCGCTGCTGATCCGCCACGAGTTGTGCATCGGCTTGTGGTCCTCGTCGGGGTAGGAGGAGGGGGTGAAGAGCGAGTTCCGGAGCCTCAGCTGCTCGAAATACAGCACCTGAACGATGGATTGGAGGGGCAGGCGCTCGTTCTGCGCAGCGTGGGCCCCGGCTTCTTGTGAGAGCTTCTGGAAATCAATCATCTTGCACAGCTTCCTCTTGTCTGAGTCTGACAAGCCCTGGTGTGCCTGAAATCATGTGTAACACAAACAATGATTGACAAATATCATGTGAAACAGAAACTAAGAAGCCTTGTCTAGCTGAAGATAACATTAATTTACAACATAACACAGAGAAAAATATGGTACACCAAAAGACTCATATGCAGGATTTCTCAGACAGGAGAAAAACAGAAACAGAAAACAGACAAGAGAGTACATGTACATTATATCTCTCCAACTTCGAAAAAACAGAAACAGAATATGACAGATTAATATGTAAATGTCTACTGATTCATGCATGAGAAAAATCATCAAACAAAGGAGAAAGAATGATCATCTTACTTTGAGGTAAACATCGATGGCTCTGTACAAGGCGTCGTGATTAATCCGTGCGTGAGCTGGCAAAGATTCAGCAATGGCTAGAAACTTGTTGAGCTTCAGATTAGCATCAGGAGCAATCTCAGCCAGGAAATTGTCAACCAGCTTCGAAACCTTAAACAACGCGCTCTGAGAAGGCGAAGGAGGACCATCTGAATCAAAAACCGAAGCATCATCCATGTCCTCCTGATCACTATCATCCTGCTGGGAAAAGTTCACCAGGATTCTGTGCACAGTATCAATGTCAAACAAAGTATCGCTCGAGTGATGGAAAGATGGAATCAGGAGATCATCCAGAGTAGCAATGTCCAGCTGAGATCCAATCCTCCTCTCGAGATCGAGCCTGCAGGATATAGAGCAATCAAGCATCACAGCACTACGCAATAACCCGAACAGGAAGGTTATAGGAACCGCGAATTTCTCAACCGGGAGAAGGCTGATAACCGACTCAACCACGAGCCTTTCGTGCACATTCAAGCCATAAGCAGGGTCGATTTTCGACTGATTAGCTTTCTTGGTTAGCTCTTTCTGCGCATAGTTCACAAGTGAGGCACCGATGCTTTCAGGCCGAACACCACGGCATTTCATGGCGGTTATAACTCTCTCGAACAAATCAATGCGAAGGACAGAAAGGTCTTCTATCCACCAGTCTCCTTCGGTTTTGGCCTGTCTGCTCATGTGAAGCCTGCCTGAACTGCTGTACTCCAAACGTGAGAAGCTCGAAGCAATTTGTTCCACGCAGGCTTTTGAGGCGATTGCGTCGATGCATTTAGTCACGATCCTTAACTCGTCAGCAAGAGGAAGCAGGTTCTCGCTCTGCTGGAGGACTTCTACACACATTTCTAGATTCTTGCAGACGATGCTCTCGAGATATTCTTCGGCTCTGGTGCCGAGGTTGTTCTTCGAAAACTCCTCGGTCATTTCGAGGTAATCGCAGGCGCAGATTAGCTGGGCAACGTTGGATGCGGTTATCTCGAAGTTGATGCCGTAGCAGAATTTGGCAGCAAGCTCGAATGACTCTGAGCTGCCTGGAAGGCTGACGAGCTCGACTCGGGATAAATCCGAATCCCGGTGTTCAGACACCAGCTTTCTGATCCGACCGCTTCGTGAAACAAGAGGAAACTGCAAGAAACAACAGAACAAAAACATTGTTAAAACAGAATTTTGATCTGCTTGCAAGATAAGAAGCCATTTTTAACCATCAACAACAATACTAACAAGAAGGAAACTTTTCAAGATTTTCTTTTTCGAAATTCAACCACGAAACGAATACAACAGAGAAAGGACTCAGCATCTTGCCTTGTGCAACGAAAATGTTCGACCATCTACTTCGATAGTTATGTCGCTCAGAACATCCCGGAACACCCTGCAAGAGATACAAAGCAGCTAGTCAGTTAACGTTAACTTGAAAACCACTGAATTGTGTCCGAAATTCAGAGTTCAAGTATTAGACTAATCCCAGAAACTCCAAGAAATGACAAAAACCAGGTCACAAATCAAAATGGCTACTACATTTCCCCAGAAAAACATCAAATTCACCAAAATTCTGATGTTTGGACAGCAGATAAAGCTACAAACCATTCGCTGCTGCTGCGATGATGATGATGCTGCTGCCTCCCGCATTTCTCCATGGCCAAGAACCGTACCGCGCTGCTGCGCCGCAGAAGAAGCCGGTGAAGAAGAAAGAGTGAGACAGAAGATAAAGAGGAGATGGAAAAAATGATTCAGTGTGTTGTAGTGCTCTTTTTCTTTGGCCATTTTTGTCAAACAGGTTTTGTGCATAATTCATACACAGCAATCCTCCAAAGACATGGGCCTGTTCTACGGCATGTGGGGCATCCATTGCTTTTCGGGAAATTTAAAGAAAGAATAATATGATGGAATTTGTCGAGAGCAAATCCAATAACAAATCTCCAAATTTCAAATGAGTAACAGGGAGATTTTGAGTTTGTTTTATGCTGGTGTATTTTTATTCATCGCAATCATAGGTTTTGTGAATGTACGTATGCAGATGATTAAAAGGCAAAAGGATGGGAAAAAGAGTGGATTTTTGCCACTTTGTTTGATGAGTGAGAGAAAGTCAAGAATCAAAGATTATTATTCTGTTTTCACTTTGAAGGAGGAAAAACACAAGTGAAAAGAAAAAAGCGGGAAGAAAGTCCGTTATTGAAAATCCGTTATTCTTCTTTTATGAAAATTGTTTTATTAGTCTCCACTTCAAATTAAGGATAAATGAAAGTTTGCGAACAACTCGTAAATAAAGTCGATCAAATTTTATTATTGAGTTCGGTTCGGTCTAACCATTTTTAACTTGAACTCGAATTAAAACTCAGAACTCGTAAGAACTGACTCGATAGTTTCATGGAGTATAATTTTTATATATTCTATATATATATGATTATTATAGAAATAAATCAAATTTTAATCATTAATGTTGCATGTGCTAATTAACGAGCTCGAACTAGCTAGATTGAACTTGAATTTTCATTGAACTCACTAGTCGAGTTCAAACTTTCTAAAACGAATTCGAACTCACTAACTAGAAGAATCGAGATCTCACATGAATTCGAACTCAATTACGAACATATAAAATTTTTATGAACTCGAACTCGAACACAGGTCTGTTCGACCTCAACTCGTTTACCACCCCTATCTCAAATGATGAATTTCTGATCTCAAATTAAAAGTGTGTAAGTGTATAAAAAAAATAAGTTCTATCTAGGGAGAGATTACAGTTCAGTTTTCTTTTTTTGACTGAAGGTTCAGTCATATAAAAATACTACCCCTATTCACAACTTAATCTATTTTTAGAAAAGTTTGAATTTGAATTTAAAGTTATCTTTACCTTTAAATATCAACGATGGTAAATCATTTGACTGAACATTCAGTCACGGGACTGAAAAATTTCCCTGTTATAAATACTTATTTACGTGTCATGTTATTATTTAACAACGATATCATAACAATGACCATTGAATGATTTAATTTAATGTGACATGCTCCAACAACGTCAATCTAATCTACTCTTCATAGTTTTTGAAGTGGACGATTATCAATATTTAAATCACCGCCCGTTTTTCCATTAATTTCTTGTTTTTTCTGCGAAGAGTTGAGAATCTTGAGATCATCCATGTTTCCACTTTTCAGCACAGTGTCATGTATTTTTTAATGGATTTAAAAATAGTACCCCATGAGACCTAATTTAATATATGTCGCATGCATACTTAAGTGCTGGTCAAATGTATGAAAGTATAAGAAATAAATAATTAATTAACATTTGGAAAGTACATGGTCTTTGAGCTTGGAAACCAAGTACTTGAAATCAGGACGGGTATGGATGGAGTCAATATTAGCATAAAAAGAAAGGGAAGAAGACTAACTGGTTGATCCATGAATCGCTGCACACCATTGAATCCTGGATTTGACCACATTATCACATGTGAAAGGTTGTCTGTTATTTGTATTTGCATTTTTATCTTTTTTAAAAGGTTGATGTTTAATAGTGAAAGATTGTCATTTAATAGTGAAAGGTTGTATGTTATTTGTATGTATTTTTATCTTTCTTAAAAGGATGTTGTTTAATAGTGAAAGATTGAGATTTAATAGTGAAATGTTGTATGTTATTTGTATGTATTTTTATCTTTCTTAAAAGGATGTTGTTTAAGAGTGAAAGATTGACATTTAATAGTGAAAGGTTGTATGTTATTTGTATTTGCATTTTTTTATTTTTTTTAAAAGGTTGATGTATAATAGTGAAATGTTGACATTTAAGAGTGAAAGGTTGTCTGTTATTTGTATATGCATTTTTATCTTTCTTAAAATGTTGATGTTTAATAGTGAAAGATTGACATTTAATAGTGAAATGTTGTATGTTATTTGTATATGCAATTTTTATCTTTTTTAAAAGGTTGACGTTTAATAGTGAAAGATTGACATTTAAGAGTGAAAGGTTGTGTGTTATTTGTATATGCAATTTTTGTCTTTTTTAAAAGGTTGACGTTTAATAGTGAAAGATTGACATTTAAGAGTGAAATGTTGTATGTTAATTATTTGTAAATGCAATTTTTCGTCTTTTTTAAAAAGGTTTTTTGTTTAATAGTGAAAGGTTGACATATAAGAGTGAAACCATTAAATATTATAATGTGTAACCTGAAAATTTTTATTTAAAAGTTTTTTATTTTTTATAAGTATAACCATTAATTTTCAATTGAAACTAATGCAAGGAATTAAAGCATGATGGAGGAGAAATGTAGAAATTAAAGTAATAAATGGAGTATATAAAGAGGAAGAAGAAGAAGAGTCAAAGAGTGGTACGAATGGTGAAGAAGAAAGTTTGCTGGGAATATTCTCAAAGAAGAGTAAAGAAGGAAAACAGGTAATTAAAGATGCGGCGCGTGTAAGCAAGGATCAAGCGTGTGAAAAATCAAAATATTCACAAATTGCATATAAGGACCTCCGTGTTTTTTGAATTTCTAATGCAATTTACTCGGTTTCCTACATCTGCAATATAGTCCTTGGTCATTATATACTCGTATTTAATAATATAATTACGAATCCACTATTTATACATGAAGAAATACTGCTAATTTTTTAGCTATGAATTTTGTACTTCCCAAAGTACGACTAAGAAAGCTATTTCGAAGTGCATCTTTTAGTTCATGTTCTCCTAATCTAATTTGTTGCTCAACTGAAACAAAATTTAATGTAATTGAAAAAAAAGTCAATAAAACTATTTTTTACTGAAGTAAATTGAATTGATATACAAATGAAATCAAGAGAACCTGGCGTTAACCTAATATAATAGGATCTCAAAATTTTAAAATAAAGAGCATATGATTAGTGGAAAATTACTTTTGAAGAATACTACGAGTTTTTTCCCTAAATAACCTTATTTTTTTTCCCTAAATAAGCTTATTGCTGAAACTAATTCCCAATATAACACTCTGTTGAAACTAATTCCTTAACTAATACTCTTGGACTAAAGTTTAATTAGTAATAAAATCCATAAATTTCTAATTAACCCACACATTTTCTGTTGCACCAAAAAACCCCCAAAAAATACCATTACAAACCGCACAACTGGCCTATGTGACTCTGTCCGAAAAACACGATTCACTCAACCAAATACTTTCCCGTCTCCACTCTCCATGCCTAGGTCTGGATTGTGCCCAACAAGTGATATTCGTGCGTCAACAGGCCAAATCCATATCCAAAGATGAACAAATACAACAACTTATACACGCCCTGCTCGCCAAGTACCAAGATTTGCAACCTTCTCAGGCAGTTGAGCGTGAAAGATGCAACAATCCAAGACTGGGGGAAAATGATGTCAAAAATGGTGCAGCTGTTCCGACAAAGAAGTCTGGCCGCCGTACTAGGCCGCCGTCTCAAACCTACGACCACACCATCGCCGAGAGAAAGCCGCGAACAACTCAGCCAACAATTCATTGCTCTTTCCTCCATTGTTCCCGGCCTCAAGAAAGTAAGTTACAGATTTCGATATCATAAACATAAACTGTCATCTTTCAAATTTCTTATAAATTCACATACATATATAGTTTAATTTTTGGTGATGCAGATGGATAAAACTACTGTTCTGGGAGACACAATCAAGTACATGAAACAACTCCAAGAATGTGAGAAGGCGTTCGAGGAAAGGGCCACAATGCAGACAATGGAATGGTTTGATCACTGAGGGAAAGCCTCAAACACCTTAGATTCCGGCAACCCTTCCCAGCGACTACCTGATGCAATCAATAAAGATGAACCAACGAGATCGTCTTGGGTCGCCTCGTCCGACAGGATCGTCTTCCCCGACTGGAAGGGTCGCCTCGTCCTCATTGCTAAACCTGAATGAACGCTAATTTGGGGGGCCGAGTAACGTGTAATTCCTGGCAACTCGTGATAAAATATTCTTATGCAAAAAATCAGTGTATCAATTCTTTAGTTTAGAAAAGAAACGAGGTTTACCTGTTCGACGAAAGTCCTCACTTTAGTTTGATGATATAGGGCGGGAGTTGAAAGCTTGGAGGTCATCACTTTAGTTTGATGATTGGGGATGTCGATATTAGGGAGCCGCGGTAAATGATCTTTTCCCACTGCTGCTCCGACTGGATGTCCGCCATTGGTGAATGATGGTGTGTGAATTTTCTGAGGATTCTGAAAGCAACGACGAAGAAGAAAGTCAAGAAACAAAGTGCAACTTTTTTGTGTGGTATTTTTTAGGTGTAACAGTAAATTTGTGGGTTAATTAGAAATTTATGAATTTTATTACTAATTAAACTTTAGTCCAAGAGTATTAGTTAAGGAATTAGTTTCAACAGAGTGTTATATTGAGAATTAGTTTCAACAATAAGGTTATTTAGGCAAAAAACTTAGAATATTACGCTAAATCCTTAGATTTAAAAAATGAGAGCGGTGGGAGGGTGACCAATTAGGTCACACTTTCCCTCAAAATGCCTTTCGTAATCCCAATTACTTTTTGTAATGTGCGGTTTTGGTCATAAAAATACGCCAAAGTCGGCCAAACTAGTTTTCAAAAGGAAGATAAAGCATCCATATCGCACACACTCTCGAACGGTGGCCAATCGGATCAGAGCAATACCCTTTTTCATTGAAACCTATACGGATGTACTACTCATCGATCGGTACATAAATCATTTTCGTTGCAATATCCAGCTTTTTAGTCTATTAATTCTGAACTTTTACATATTAACCATTATTATTTAGTGTATGATTATTGATATTTTCTCTTTTATATTTGATCCTTTCACTTTTCAAACTGTTATTTTACCTATTAAACATAATTATTAAGTGAGACCAATTGAGACACGACTCCATTAAGAATTTGTGTTCTATTCCCTATGCACGCTTATAAATGCATGTGAAGTTGATAATTTAGTGCTCTATTCAACCAATCTAGCTATTTTCATAACTATGAATGACAATGAGTGGATCTGGCCGGTAAATGGTAATTCACATCAATAATCTCTATAAATATTACATCATTCATCACTTATTCTCTTGTTCACGTCATCATCTATAAAACCTATCATCCATTCATCTGCGGGTGGATTGGCGCATGATTAGCGTTTTCTTTAATTAAAATAAAATAAAATCATATTGACGATTGAACCAAGGAGGTTTTTGATATAAAAAACTATCAAAATTCATGATCATGATCGGGTAATTAGCGTATTGGATCTGTCACCGATGATCGGTGATCACCCACTAAACCTCCAAATGGCCATGACCTGATGGGATCCACCTGTTCCTGATTCCATAATTGTTGCTAATAAAGGTGTTCATGCCATGCGTCTACACATATGCATCATTACACTACAATCGTGTATCTATGTATATATATATATATATATATATATATATATATATGATCGAATATACAAGTGCGATGCGATGCGATCGAGCACCGTCAACGAACCGCCGGCCCAACCACCGCCACCAGGGGCCGGGGCCACCACCGGCAACAAGATTTCATCTCCGGAAGTCAAAGTCAGCCCAACCATGTCACGTGCCATTAATCCCTCATGCATGCGGCGTATTCAAACCGATACGAAAGCTTGCAGGACCCACGTATATTATATTTTCCCCACATAAATTTTCATAATCACGTACAATTATAATTTATAATATCCAGACAAATAAATTAGAAATCATCCAACTGGAAAACAACATGAATTATTTAATTGCCCTGAAATGAATGGATCGATAGGTCAATCAAGATGGATTATATTTGTTCTTTCTGCTCTGTTACGCGTTGTCTTCATCGACGGACCACCAGAATATATGAAACCGAATTATTGATGCACTTAATTAATACTAGTGACAATCTATTTCAAAAGAGAAAGTCTAGGGTGAGACCTGTCTTTGTGGAGACCAAGAGCAGGGGAATGAACATTTACTGTTTCTGCTTGATCTTTTAGTCAGTTTGTTTGATCTTTCAATCAATGTCCTTGAGTATTTTTGTTTTGCCTTGATTTTTCAGTTAATTTGATCTTTCGTTCAATTTGCTTGATCTTTCGGTCAATTTTCTTGATCATTTCCTTGGTCAATTTCACCAACGACAAATTCAATCAAAGAATCGGCGGGTTTAAAGCTCACCAACAACAAATTCAATCAATAGCAGTCTCATATAATCTTTGGTCTCATTTGAGACAGGTCTCAAATGAGAATTTGCCATTTCAAAAAAGAAATATTTAAAAAAATAATGGTGACAATCGAAAACAATTAAGTTCAAACTACCGCTAGCTCCATAATGCATTTTATCACGGGACCTCGTACCTTCCCTGAACATTAAAACTTCGCTCTCACCACCACAACTTGAGCAACTAGCACATCCCATGTATTGATTCTGATCCGCTGGCAAATCTATAGGTCGGCTCATATTCAACCATGCAAGACTAGACTGTTTAATATCTATCGTTCCAAAATCTAATTATATATCTATATTTTGTTGGGATTCCTTTATAATCTTTTACATATGATATCCTAAATACAAAATCTCAATTAATTGGACTCAAAAGTTTAGTATGCATGTAAAACAATCAAGTTTGAAACTGAGAAGATCAATCCATAATAAGTAATGATTATGCATTAAAGTGAGTAGATCAACATTTGTCATATGTTTCAACTATGTCGACTGTTCTACAGGAGGAGACACTCTCTCCTCATTTATAGAATAAAAACATGATATTCTCACAAAGATTAAAAAAAGAAGTAAATAAATCTATATTTAAATTGTTGCACTTTAAGTTATTTTTTATGCATTGAAGTGAACAAAAAATTAGGAGTAAAATGCCTCACTACACTTGAAATTCTGGATCCGCCTCTGGTTGTAGTGTACAAGAAATGAAACGTTGACAAGATATATAAGACAATCCCAAATCCATGTAAAGCTCATATAGATGGTGGAAAAGAAGAGGAGTCTATATATATGTTTATGCACGCCGAGAAGGGAAGTAAAGGGTAAGCTAGAAAAGGGAATTTAGAGTACTAGAGGTATAATTACCCGTGTTTGAAGGGCGTTGAGTTTGCTTCCTGCCTTTTCCCGTTCCACTTGTGTCATATTTTGTCACGGGGAATCATTCCAATTTCCATCTGCCGGAGTGGAGGGAGCCTTTCTCAATTCTCATAAAGGTAGAGATTAAAATGAAAATCATCTTAGTTGCATTCACCTTCTGTGTGTAGAAATTTGATACGTCGACCGACACAATTTAACACTAGATAAGATATAAATGTTGAATCAGGCATGACCTTATACTATCCAAAATTAATCTAGAGAAAAGTGTTAATATAACCCTCAGTTATGTGATAAGTGCAAATATAACCCCGAGTTTTTGATAAGTGCAATTATAACCCTACATTGTATTTTTGATGAGTTTTTAAACAATATATTTGGATGATTTATGAAATTCACTTCAAATTCAAAGAGAAATATTGTTTACTCACATATGTGTATACCTGAATTAGTCATATCAACATGTTTAAGGTTATATTTTATATAAATTTGATCGGAAGAGGGTCATAATCGCACTTAACCAAAAACTGGGAGTTATAATCGCACTCAACCAAGAACTGAGGGTCACAATCGCACTTAACCCATAACTGGGGTCATCTAAGCATTTTGCCCATTAATCTAAGAACATATTTCATTTCGATAATTTTGAACCGGGACTAAATTATTTATTCTAATCAAAGAGTAACTATTATGAAATTTTATCAACTCATAATAAGTTTAAATTGAAAAAATCCGATTTGAAGTACGTCCAAAAATAGTTCAACCTGACCCATCTGATCCGTTATAAACCCGACACGACCAATGTGACACGTTATCACATACACAGAAATTTAATTATATTGTTTACGTAATATGAGTCTGACCCGTTTAAACTCAACCCCCTGTTTGCCTTTCAATACGAATTAATACCTTTTAATTTGTTTTCTAAATTGTTCCACAAAATAACTAGTCTATATTGATATAAACAATTATCCTATAAATCACATATTTCTAAATTTCATATTTAGTTAAATGAATGGAAAACACAAACTAATTGAAAATTGAAGAAAAATTATTTTAAAAGTATTTTAAAAACTCAATTTAAAAGTATTTTGAAGAAAATTGAAGCTCCAGCCAGGCCTCTACAAAAATTTATTTTGGCTTTTCTTGCCGTTCCCAGCGAAAATCTAATTGGCAAAGAAAATATAGAAGAACGAAAAATCGAACTTAGCCCATTTGAATTTTCTTCTTTATCCAAAAACTTAATAATAAGTTGAAGCCCAATCACCCAACAGGGCCATCACGAAAAATTGCAGCTGGTGCTCTGTTGCAAGTTGTAACTGACTGGTTGCTCCGCCGCGTAGGAGGAGAGAGGCGAACGGAATATCTAGCCGCCGGCTATAGACATGTACTCGTGGCTCCGGAAAAACCTATCAAGAAACCGCAAGTCGCAACTTCCAATCGCCACCGCCGCCAACGGTAACAGCGGCCGGAAGGACGAGGAGGAGCAAATCTACGGGATCACAGAGCAGTTAATCGAGTTCATAAAGTCCTTCACGCTCGAAACGTTCAAAAACTTTCCTCTTGAAGGTAGTTAATCCAGTACTGTATTTTAGTGTGAAGTAGAATTCGGCAAATTAGAGCTTTGTGTTTTGTTCATTGTTGCAGATGCTGATGAAGAAGAAGGAGGAATTAGAGGCTCTGGAAAAGTGAATAATGATCTATCTGAGTGGCAGGAGCGACACGCTGTGCTTGTCCTATCTAAATCTAAGGTTTTGATGATTTTTTTTTACAGTTTTACATGTTGAGGAAACTCCATGAGTGTTCGTCTACTTGTTTTGCATAGTGTTTATTTGATTGAGAAGTGTCACAATAACAGTATTGTTTTGCTGTGAATACAGCTTTCTGAGCTATCATGTTTGGAAATTTTCGATGCAACTCTTGTTAATTTGTAGTCTATAGTTAGCCTATTAGAGTAATTTCATGATTGCGGTTACTCTTTGCAATTTTCCCTAATTGTGAATATCATTTTTTCATGTTATTCCAGGAGTTGTCACAGCTGAGATTCAGGTTATGCCCCCGCCTTTTAAAGGAGCACCAGTTTTGGAGTACATACTTTACGTTAGTCTGGAACTATGTTGCTGAGTAAGTAATCTAATTCGAGTTGTGTTGTAATCTGGCTGTTTCGATGTAGCTTGTAATTTTCATATTATCTGCTGTGAAACCTCAGTCAGTGATGGAAAGTTTTTATTCTTATTTACCTAGTGATATTAGGATGGATACAGTTCTCAGACTTAGTATGGAAAAGCTTGAAATTCAATACTAATGACAACTGTTGGTTTTTGTTATATTCTAATGCTTGAAAACTTAGAATCCAGCTAAAAAAGATTAGAGGAATGCCAAAATTCCATATACTTAGTTTTGTTCCTTTTCTCATTTGAGTAAATTGTTATGTACTTTCTGTCATTCTGCACCACTAGAAAATAATCTTTTGCTTCCCTTCTATTCTAAGTGTATGAAATTTTGTTCTCCTTAAGATTGTACTTGATTTCTCCATAATTTTACCTGATTATGGCCAATTCTGTTTAGTTGTTCTTTCAATCACACCACCGGTTCTCTGTTTCTTATCAATTATCATGTGTGTGATGTGGTTTCTCGTGTCATAATCAGATATGAGTTAAGTGCAGTACGATTAGCGAAACTCAAGCAAATGAGCGAGGAAAATGGAATTCATACTGAATCAAGTGCAGTTGAAGTAGAAATGTCAGAGACAAAGCCAACAGCACATCGAGGTAGTGCTGCTTTACTGGAGCATACTGCAGTTTAAGTTTAGTTCTTCTTAAAAAGGTTAGGTTCACTCTTAAGATGTATTTCCTTATGTATTTTCTTTTATGTATTCCCTTTACATGTTTTGTTGGCTATTATCATTCTTCTCACTGGATTGTTTTTGGATGCTCTTAGTTAAGACATTTAAACAAAAAGAAGAAAAAAAATGCTCTAGAAGAATTTAGGCCTGTGATATAAAAAATTGGAAATGTGCCTTTTGGACAATGATTTATTGATAATAACTCTGAGTCTCTGATGTATATGACACTCAGGTTAATCCTCTGGTGCTAAATGTGAAAGTAAGGGAGTTTCTGCTACAGCAGGATCATTTATGTACCCTTCTCGGACCTCTAAGAGCTGTATTTGCATATGCAGACTATGATCATACAACAGTCAGCATTCTTCAAATTTTTTTTATCGTGGATGAAGATATTTAATGCTATCCACCTATCAGTTGCACCGATGGCAAAAACTTTCATCTTGATACGCTTATTCAGTGTAATTACTGTTATATATTAGGCTCATGGGCCAGGATTCATGGGCAGGTAGGACTGAGCTTTCTTACTGAAACAATGAATTTACTGGTACAATATACTGTTGTAAACTTTAACATCCCCCATTGATATCACTGCACATGATTATAATGGTAGAAGTGTTTCTGTCTTTCCCTTTATGTCTGTTGATTACGCTTGAGAAGTACAATTAGAAGTCGGAAACATTAAAATTGCTAAACACCAAATACAAAGGACAGGATTGAGAGGCTTGTTTTTCTTCACTCCAACCATCTCTGAGTCTGTTTTCTTTGCCCTCATTATGTTTATTGATACAGAAACACATGGAAAGGCACTGGATGTCCAGTCATGGAGTCAGGTCCTCACATGGCCAAATTGTGGTGAGTTCTGTGTTTATTCCTGAAGCACTCTCTCAATGGCTGCTGGCCAGACTCTCTGCTGCACTATTTTGAGTTTACAGTCATCAGGTCAGATTCTTTATCAACGAAGGCTGGAGTGAGTAAGTTAAATAGTGGTATAGTACTTCCAGGTTCTATTGCTTTTTAACCGAGACCAAGCTACAATAGTACTCATTGTTCCACTTAAAGAATTGTGTTTTCAATACAGATAGTATCGGACAATTTTAGTATTAGAAATGTGATTCTTTAAGTGGAAGTAACTGGTAAGTGGTAACCGTTATGTGACTCTTTATGTGACAATTTGAGTTAGTGGTAGTAACTGGTAGCCGTTAATCTAGAAGTTGTAGTGCCTTTTAATTCGAGCAGATATTTCTTTTTCTTACTTGAGTTGATGGTAACTTGTATCGTAGAAGTTGTCCTGTGTATGCGTAATACGGTTAGTGGGCTCCGGCTAGAGATGCCTAGAACTTGTTCATACAATAGGGATATTTCTACTTGATGGATTCATACACTAAAATCTTAGGCTTTTGAATAGGTACATTGAATTCTTCTCATTGAATTGATTCCTAATTTGTACTATTTATGCTTCAGACAGAGCAATCAAGAGAACTGGACTCTTTGCTTCTGCCATAACAGGACCATGATGTCCAATCTCTCTGATAAAAGTGTATGTTCACATTCACATATCTGAGCTTTGAGTGCTTTCCTTTGATTGGTTAATTAGCCCAAGGTTGTGCTGATTGGAGAAGCCATGCGGCCCATTAACTTGGTTTTCTGCAAAGTGCACATTCTCTTTTGATTGCTATTGGGGTTAGTGGTAGGCTGTGTTTGATTTTGAGGTTAGTCTGTTGCTTAAATGTGGCCACTGGTTGGCTAAAGCATAGTCAAAAATGGGTTGTAGAGGGTTAGTCAAAAAAGGTTTTAGAGCAAGGAGATGAAAACAAGATAAATTGTCTTGTCTCCCTACTTTGTTCCCCACCACCATGTACTAAATTACTAGTTACCATTATAATCTAGCTCATCCTCTTTTGTTTAATCTTCAAGACATATGGCGTAATCAGACTCATATATATAAACAAACCTTTTAGGTAGTGTTGAATGTTGTTTCCAGCCAAGAAATGTGGGGCTGAAGCGAAACTCTCAGCCCTGCTTTCTTGATCGAAAAATCACTGGGGTGACCTAGGCTCGTGAAAAATGTAAACCAAAGTTTGTTGATATTTTGAAATTTTTAGCGAGGAAAAGGGTAATAAATAGAACGTGTATGATTTGTGGTACAAGTCAAAATTTGTAATGAATTTTGTGTTGAATTGGTCCATCAAGAAAATTGAGTGGTGGAGGCATGATTGAAAGGGTTTAAAGATGAGGAGTTGAACGGAAAAGTGGAGATGATGGGGATTCATGTTACTGTCCGTAACATCGCTCTCATGGATGCCCTGCCTACACTCCGAGTCAAATTAGTCCGTCAGAGATATAGAAATACAGGATAAGTGATGCTATCAAAACACTTGTCGGAGCTGTACATAAGGTGTCACATGTGAATAAGACACCCAAAACTTAACAGTATTTAAGTTCCTGAATTTGATTCATACTTTTGTTAACAGTAGTATTCAGATTCACATTGATATCATCTCCGGCGACAACCGCCGGAAAATTACCACCGGTATGTATGGCCTCATGTGCTGTGATAATAGGAGAGAGTAAATTAAAACAGTAGGGTTCTTGGATTCGGAGGGGCAGGGAGGCCACAGAATAAGGACACAGTAGTAGTTCGAAAATAAGGCAAAAACTTGCATCAGCTCCATATGGGTTTGGCTGCCCTTCGGCCAACACATCTGACACTGAAAGCTAATTCCATATTTTTGTTTCGTTACACTTTGTATATGCACTCTCGTTAATCTACACATTTCAATTTAAAGGCCCGATAGTATTCTCGGTCTCCGATGAGTTAATAAGGTGTTAGTTTTAAGAGAACGGAGAGCAGTTATCGGGGGCATTGGAACAGTCCAAGAATGCAAGAACATTTAACACCTATATGGCCCCCACATGAAGGGCCATCGAGTGATCACATACATGAAAAGGTGAAAGCAATAGTAGTAAGATGCTCTCAAGCAATGCTGCTATCCTCTCCTCACAACAATCATCATAAGCATTTACTTGGCCAACAAAAGAACAAACGAATCTAATAAAGAGGGCAGGGCTCACTCAGTTCTTGGCTACTACTGTGCTCTACATATATTTCCACAAATGAAGTACAAATGCAAGATGAGAGAAAAAGTTGTGTTAATGAAAACCATGTGGATTCTGTCATTTCCTCCCACACGAGTCTGATCATTTCAAGTTTCAAGGGATTCCCTATGACCTAAGCATAAGTTCAGACTAAGCTAACCTAGGCACTACTCACACAGACTGGTAGAACGACCATTACATTACTAGCACACACCAAATCCCATCTCAATTTCGGTAATTAGCTCGGATAATCGAACCAACCTACCTCATCCAACCCAGCCATAGAAGAGACCATTCAAGCATCATTGCAACATTAACAAAACCATAAAAGATGAAAGGAAGGGGTTTCTTTAAATTTGACAAAGGTAAAATCTCCAAGTCATTTTCATATCAGGGAGCTAACAGTTACACTTTCTGCCAAATCTACTCTCAACTTGCTGTTAGTTCATTCATCGGTACACTGGGCTACTTTATGGTACAACTCAAGTCACTACATTACACATCTAAAGAGAGCTTCTCTATTCTTCTTTCTGAAACAACTGGTAATTTCTTAATGGAGTAAATTAAAATTAGTTTCTTCTCACTACCAGATCTTATCAACAGGTGATCAAATCCAAGAGCTGGAGGAGCCTGGACGATGTTCATCTTGCTTATGGTATCACTCTCTCCCACTCGTACCGACCTGGGAGGGGCATATCGTTGACAACATCAAAGTTATACCTACAGATGACATTAACATGGGAATGATTAGTGAGATTACAAAAAATAGACAATGAAAAAATAGAGCACATGAGTGTTTCAGATCAGTACTTCTCCATAAACCGTTGCTGCTGTTGCTGATTCTCACGGGCAAAGAATACATCCAGCTCAGCTTGTGAGGGAATTCTTAGTGGATTCGCACGGAGGTTGGTTTGATTCCCAGGACTGGCTTCCCTTGACTTCGTTGAAGATCCAGGAGCTTCCACGTCAGCATCTCTAATGAAGCTAGAAGGAGTGCTTTCACGGGTTCCCCTGCTAAAGAGAACAGTATGTATAAACAACCCCAGCACCTTAGAGAGATTTTTAAGTTTTGGAAGACAACAGAGCATATGAGGATTCTCAACCATCAAGTGGGAAGGGTTATATGACATTTACAAATCAATGTTTTCACATCTGTAGTTATAAAACTAATGTATGAGCCATAACCACAACCAGTTTAGACCAAAGAAGAAAGAAGTATTAAAGATCTGTTTTTATAGTTCCAAACAATTAATAACTGATTCAAAAAATAGTTGACCAGAGATTACTTGCTCTTTATTCCTAAAACACATTTGTCTACTAGGTTAAAGCATTAAAACCATTATAGCACCATAGAGAACTTGATCAATACAATTAAATCAACATGAAACTCCAGTAAATAGTTAAAATAACTTTAATCTTTCATTTCTGGAATATCCAAAAAGAATCCATCCCAAATACCTCAAAAAGGGGCAAAATACCCAGAAAAATCTTTTCTTTCTTTTATCTTTCACCCCTTGACAAACAATCATATAATATATGACCACCACCTAACTGGTAAAAAAACAATTTGGAGCTACACAACAAATTTTCAAGCATATGCCCTCCTTTCAGATAAAACCTTAGTAAATTGCATAAAGACGAATTTTGCCGTGGAATCATCAACTAACAGCATTGTAGAAACTTCAACTGGGTTCCAATCTGTCTAAATCCCAAACAACTAGAAAAACCCCCAAATTTATCATACAAATCCACATAAACAAAAAATCGAAAGCACGGAGAAAACTAGGACACCCAAAAGGGGGGAAAATTTTAATTTTTTAAAAAATTTGAAATTAATTTTAGGCCTTCTAATTGAATTGAAGGTAAAAAAAAAAAAGTTGTCAAAAAAAAGTAAAGGCAAATGAATCCTCATCAAGAAAACCCTTTTCTCTACAAATTGACCACATTTCCATAAATAAAGATTTAATCAACACAACATGCAGGCACAAAACAGAGCTAATTTTGTTCCAAAGTTACCTTTCTTTGTGTTCAAAGCCCGGTGTGTTTTCTCCAAAAGAGCCCTCAGCGCCGGTATCATGTTCTGGCCCTGTTTCCCCAACCAACCTGCTACTTCCGCAGCAACCGACTTCCTTCCGGGTCTGGGTAATTGAGCCCGAATTCTCAAGGCTAGGGTTAGCCTTCGTCTCCGATTTCTTCTGGAGATGACCGCTCCGGCAGCTGGGCTTCTCCCCTCTCGGCTTCAAACTGGAGTGCTTCTCGAGGCGGCGCGACCGGAGCTGCAGATACTCGGAGGAGTCGGAGGCGTTGCCGGAGCTCGGCGGCGTTCCGGCGGCGGAGGAGGGAGGAGACGATGATTGGAGTCGTTGAAGAGCAAGAGTCCTGGCGCGCGTGCGTACGCCGAGGGTGGGCTGAGAGACATCCATGACCGCCACGTCGGCGGATATCTTGGATTTGCGCATGTACTTTCCCATTTCTTCCTGCGCTTGTTCTTGTTCCTGGGTTTGTTTCTTCGCTATGAGTATGCAGAAACCAAGGGGTGAAACAAAAATCAGAGGGGTTTCACATGAAATTGGCGGCGGCGGGAGGCGGACGGCGGCGGAGGACGAAGCGGGGCGGGAGAGAGGAGGGAAAATGGAAAAGGGAGGCAAAAAGGGGGAGATTTGTAAAATGGAGAGAGAAAGTTTTAGGGTTGGGGCCGTTGGGATTATAGGGGGACACTGTTATAGCCTACCCTCCGTTCCGTCTCTGCCTTTCTTTTCTTTATTGCATATTTATCCTTTCTATTTTACTTATCCTTTCTTTGACCAAAAATCATTTATTGCAAATACTCCTCCTCTCATGAGAGATGAGTTTTCTCTAGAAAATGAGAGGTGAGGTCATCTCGACTTAAAGGTCAAGCAAACGGGATAATCGATTTTTAACATATGTTATAAATTATTTATTGTTACCGTTGTAAATGAATTGGATTTCGTAAACTGAATTGGATGTGGAAGTTGTAATGGATACAATTAAAAAGGAAATCAAAGTAATGTTATACGCTCATGTCGACTGAAAGTTAAGTCAACAGGATAATCAATTTTTAATATATGTTGTAGATCACTTATTGTTACCGTTGCAAATGAATTGGATTTCATATACTGAATAAGATTTGGAAGTTGTAATGGATACAATTAAAAAGGAAATCAAAAGTAATGTTATACGCTCATGTCGACTGAAAGTTAAGTCAACGAATTATCGAATTTTAATATATTACATAATACTATAATAGATATGATTTATCGTTGAAATGAATTTGATTTGGTGAACTAAATAAGATTCGGTGGTTATAATGGATCTGATTTAGCGTTGACGATTGATAATGGGATGATCGGCCCAAGCCTATCATCAGTACAAGCCCACGAACTCCCACCCGTCAGCTGATGAGTCGTGCACGTGATTGACTGCTTCCACGTACAATGAGGGACTTGCTAAAGTGGTCCTGTCCTCGATTCGTATTAGGCATGATCGTATCAAATTGGAGACGATTAGGGGAAAGCGAGTCTATAAATAACAAAAATCCGCAATACCATCTAAACGAGTGACCTAAATGATAGCGTCGATAGATAAATCACTAGAGTAAGAAGAGGATTGCATACAACCTAATTTGCTACAGTAAGACAATGGAGTGAAAAATCGATTTCTACCCACAAATCTAGCAACTTAATGTTCATATACACATGATAAACATGAATGTCTCAGCTATAGTTCACAATAACATATAACGGAGGATTGATGATCACATTACATCCTCACATAAATAACATGTAACTGATTTACAAGTAAAACTCATAAGCATTTCAATTATAGCAAATAAAGTCACACTTGATATAATGAGTTGAATAGTTAGTGGTGGTCTTTTACTACGAGCGTTCTTTTCTAATAACTGGAAATATATTGATACTAAATCAAAAAACTCAAAGTTCGATTGAGTTTTACAAGTAAAACATTGAAATATTTTGTTAGAAGTTGTAAAATTTGAACTGAAATACCTTAAGCTTTCTATCTTCTTAGGGGTACTATTCAAATTGAATAAAATCTTCCACACCAAATCGGACGGTTGAAAATGTGACATGATTCTACAAGGTGCCATATAATTGTTGAGTTTTGATTGTGAAGTATGATTAAAAGGAACGGACAAAGGCTTTTTTAAGTACAAGGAGGGGCAGTGTGAAAAGAATATAAAGCTTCAATCACTAAAAAAATTGCCGCTTTTTTAATTGATTGATCCTTCAATTTTTCTTTTATTTCTCTACAGTCCCGTCGCCTAGTCACCAACTCCTCCACCCAACTCTGCTTCCCCTTCCATTTGGCACTTTACAAAAATATTATTTCTTGCTTATTGAACTGAATTGAATAATAACAAGAAACTAAATTAATCTAAATTTCATAAATTCATGTTTTTATTGAATCTAATACAGATAATAGAAATTTTGCAGTCACTGAATAAGAAAAGAGAGTATTAAAAGCCATTTGCATTTGAAGAACAACTTCTGCATCCTCTGGCACTCCTAATCTACCACTAACCACTGGTTAGCACTAATACTAGGATAATCAAGAGGCTAATTAGTAATCAGGATCAATCAACTTCAGTTGTCTATTTTCTCCCATTCATACCTCCCAGGTAAGGGCTCATCCTCAAATATGTCAAAGTTATACCTGCAATCAGTGCAACAATGAAGCCTTCATCAATCACCAAAATGCTACAAATTATGCACAAAAGTGAAGCAAATCAAACAAGAGCTAAGAAGATTACTTCTCCAAGAATTCTTTATGCATCTCTAGCCGCTGACGCAGCGCTAGCTGCTCAGCCGCCGCCGCGATGTTTTCCTTGAACTTGGTGTTGCTCTCAACTGCACTTGCACTGTTTACACACACAGGAGGTGTAAACTTCGGCTTTCTTGGAGATGCCGGAGGCAGAAGGTCGACACCCCTTATGATGCTGCAGGGTGGCGTTACCGGCGTGCTCTCTCGAGTGCTCCTGCAAGAACAGGGAAGAACCCTTTTCAGCTTTCACAATTTACCAGCAAAAATATGAACTAGTAGTTGCTACAATGTTTACTTTAAATTATTGAGTCATTTTCCCCTGAAATTAATACCAACTTGAGCTTAATTTACAGTTTCTACTGTCACAAAAGCAAGGTACAAACAATCCCTATTTTCCCATTACCAACAACCACCTTTTAGAACCTGAAATTAACAGTCTGTTTTCAATCCAATGTACACATTAATCAGCATCAAGTACCAAATCTCCATTTTCGAAGAGCTCTGAAAAAACCATTCTGCATAATTTACCTCATTTCATGTCAAATCCTTTCAATGTCGGAAATTTAAGAGCTTGTCGACTATAACTATGTGGGGACCTTATTCAATGCATATATGAAATCATGAATATATACAAACAACTCGAACTTACTTTATTTGTTCAATACACATCAAGAAGTGACAAAAAAATGTTAAATCTGGATTCTTGACAGTTTGAATGGGCCATAAAAAACACACAAAATCAATATTTTTTTCAGAAGAGTTGTGTCAATTAATGAGGATCAAACTCACAGTTTATTTAAAACTCAATCTTGTTAAATTGCAATTTTTTTCATCATGGATTAAATTGAAAAGAATCAATCCCCCCAAAGAGGAAAGCTGTATGAAAAGAAGCAGTCCCATAAAAGGGTAAAAAAGAAAGCAATCCCTTTTTCCACCATGATGAAAGTGAGTGTTTTTCCCAAAGCCTCTTTCAGTTAAATCAGAAGGACCAAATCCTAAAGCCCCAAATTTTGGAATTTTCTAAAATTTGAATAAGTTACAGAAAAGAAGAAATTAAAAGCATGATGTATTCCATTTCTCAAACACAAGTTATAATAAAGGACTGCACAAAATTTAAAATTTACCTCCCATTTTGCTCAATTCTGTTTTCTCCAGCATCAGAATCACAGGGCGTCTTGTTTCCAGAGCAGGCGGCGTCGCCGGCGCCGGATTTCTGCCGGGGATTCAGAGGAGTGACCTTGAGGAGGCGGCGGGAACGGAGCTGGAGATAGCACGAGTCGTCAGCGCCGGCGTCGGCGACGGGGGAGGATTGGAGGGAGCGTTGGAGGGCTAGAGTTCTGGCCCGGGTGAGGACTCCAAGAGGCTGAGTGACGTCATCAGATGCCTTCATCTTCCTCGTGTATCTTCCCATTTTTGCTCTGTGATTACTGATAAAAATCAGAGAGACGATTTCAAACGGAGGCAGGGGGGACAGAGGAAATGGGACACATTATTTATACAGAGTACAATTCCATTTTAGGTAACAAAATCTAATTACGTGTTTTTTAATGAGATTTTCAGAATCGACATTTTGATTTATTTATATCAAATAAAAAGATAAAAATTCTGAATCTTTTTTATAATTATTTATATCAAAATTTTTTTGATGATTCTGAAATTATTTATATGTGATAGTATATACAAAAAGTGCAGATTATTTTGAACGTTTTAAAATAAATTAAATTATTCTATAAATGTAATGAATTTTTTATTTTAACCAAAACCACTAAAAATGACATGATTTAATTTTTAATAAATGATATTTTTTGACTAGTCAAAATATTATCGTAACATTCGAGGCCGTGAAATACTACCAAATTACAAGAATTTGCTTGCAAATATAAAAAATTATAAATTAATTTCTCAAATTCTCTCTTCTCTACCATTGCTCCAATCTCAAACTTCCCAATGGACTAAAATTACAAGAATCCTCATTGAAATCTTATCGGGATTGTGTCAATCCACAAAAATATAGTAATTTCGGCCCTCATTAAAATAAAAATCACCACTAATCTCTTTGTAGATTCTTACAAAAAAAAGTTAAAAAAATATTTATAATTTTTGAATAGAACACTGAGCATATAACTATAGAGATAATAGATTACTATTTGATACATGCGATGTATGTATATATTTTTCTTTAATAATGTGGTAGAAAATAAGTCATTTTGATAAATATTATATAATAAAACTAATGTACTTAATATAATTCAATCAAATTATCTAATTTGAGCTTTAAAAAGTTTGTGGCTATGATCAAACCCTCTCCATACTCTAGTCTGGATAATAAATCTTAACCATTTTGACTAAGAAATATTTCCATTTTGGGTCACACCAAGAGTTATTTGAATTTAGTCATCGGATTCTTTTTACTAGGTACGACTTTAGGAAGGCAGCGTCTTTATTAACATTTGCATACCATCACCCTCAATTAATGTGGACTTATCTAAACTTGTGTGTACGTGTGCGCCTTTTGAATCCGATGCACCACACGAGCGAGGGCTGTTCAAAAAAATGGAAAAACGTAATCCGACCGAAATCGAACCATTATGACAATAGGTTAATAGGTTAACAAATTAATTGGTTTAAAGCGGTTTGGTTAAACGGATTTCGCTTTATGGATTTAAAATTTTAATACCGGTTAATTCGTTTAACCATTTAATATTTTATATATTAATTATATATATGTATATTTTTTAATAACAACCTGCAATATTATTGTTAGAATGCAATACTGAATGGCTGAATTGTTCATCTGAGCTTTCTGTATTCATTCATATAAATAGAGGTCTGTACAACTAGATTACCTAATATAACAGATAATTACAGAAAGAATATATTCTAAATATGCTAACTAATATTCAGTAAATATTCTATTTACTAACACTCCCCCTTAGTCGAAACAGGAGCAGAGCGAATGCAAAGACTAGAACGAAAATCTAGAAACAAAGGTGATGGAAGTCCCTTGGTAAAGATGTCAGCATACTGATGAGCCGATGGAACATGAAGAACACGAACCTGTCCGAGAGCCACCTTCTCGCGAACAAAGTGAATATCAATCTCCACATGCTTAGTACGTTGATGGTGTACCGGATTAGACGAAAGGTACACGGCAGAGATGTTGTCACAGTAGACCAAAGTAGCCCGCTGAAGAGGAACACGCAATTCACAAAGTAAGTTGCGCAACCAGCACGTCTCAGCTACAGCATTAGCAACTCCTCGATATTCAGCCTCGGCACTCGATCTGGAGATAGTGGGTTGGCGCTTGGAAGACCATGAAACGAGATTGTCACCAAAGTACACACAATAACCAGAAGTAGACCGACGAGTGTCTGGACAGCCAGCCCAATCCGCATCTGAGTAAGCAGTGAGGGCTGAGGTAGAGGATGCCTGAAGATGAAGACCAAGAGCAAGAGTACCCTGGATGTACCGGATAATCCGCTTGAGAGCCTGAAAGTGTGGTTCTCTAGGGTCATGCATAAAAAGACAAATTTGCTGCACGGCATAGGCAATGTCCGGCCTCGTGAAGGTGAGGTACTGAAGAGCACCGGCAAGAATGCGGTAAACTGAAGGATCAGCTAGAGGGAGCCCAACATCAGCAGCAAGTTTTGACTTGGTGTCCACAGGTGTAGTAGCAGGCTTGCACGAAGTCATCTTGGCGCGAGCAATGATATCCCTGGCATACTTCTGTTGAGACAAGAAAAGGCCTGACTCGGATCGAGTCACAGAAACACCAAGAAAGTAACTCAGAGGGCCGAGATCCGTCATAGCAAACTCAGCACCAAGCAATGCTGTGAGGCGGTGAAGCAGGGCATCAGAAGAGGCGGTGAGAATGATGTCATCAACATATAAGAGCAAGTATGCTGTCTCATTCCGGAAGGTGTATATGAAGAGCGAGTGATCGCTCTGACTGCCACGGAAACCAATCCTGGAAAGATAAGTAGCAAAACGGTGGTACCAAGCTCGGGGTGCCTGCTTTAGCCCGTAGAGAGACTTGCGCAGAAGACAAACCTGGCCTGGATAACGCTGGTCCGAAAAACCAGGAGCCTGATGCATATAAACGGTCTCATGCAAATCCCCATGTAAGAAAGCGTTCTTCACGTCGAACTGGTGAATAGGCCACGACCGAGAGACGGCGATGCTGAGAATGAGCCGAATGGTAGCTGGTTTAACCACGGGACTAAACGTCTCATCACAATCCACTCCGACCTGTTGAGACTTACCGTTAACCACCAGACGGGCTTTGTACCTCTCAAGTGTGTCATCAGACCTGTACTTATGCTTAAATAGCCACATACAGCGAACAATATTAGCACCAGCCGGCCTCGGAACCAAGTCCCAAGTACCATTTTTAATAAGAGCATTAAACTCATCATTCATGGCGGCACGCCAATGGGGGTCCTGCAGGGCTTGTAGCGGAGATTTAGGAAGAGGGGAGACTCGAGTAGAAGAAGCCAAGAGGTTGTAGCGAGGATTAGGTTTGGAAATGCCAGCCTTAAGGCGTGTCGTCATTGGGTGACGAGGAGGTGGAGGGGGAGGAGGTGGAGGAGGTGAGTGGGTAGTCGGACTGAAAGTGGGCGAGGGCCGAGGTGGGGATGGTGGGGATGGCATGGGTGAGGTATCTGGGGAAATTTGATGAACAAGATCCAAAAGAATAGGTGAAGGATCAGATGAGGGTATATCATTGGTGGATGGTTGGGTAAAACCAGACGGAGTGGCGAAAGGAAAAGTAGTTTCATCAAACACAACATGTCTGGAAGTGATGACTCGATGTGAGTTAAGATCCAAGCAACGAGAACCTCTATGGTCGGGAGAAGGACCCAGGTATAAGCATGGAACGGAACGGGGAGCCAGCTTGTGAGGAGCAGTGGCTGAGGTGTTAGGATAACACAGACACCCGAAAGTCCGAAGATGTGTATATGTGGGTTCCCGATGATATAAGATAAAAGTGGGGGTTTGATTATTGATAGCTTTGGATGGCAATATGTTATGTAGGTAGGTTGCCATTTGGAGAGATTCGACCCAAAAACGATAAGGTAGGGAAGCATGGGTTAACAATGTACGGGTAATGTCATTGAGTGTGCGAAGAGCTCGTTCTGCTTTCCCATTTTGAGGTGAGGTTTGAGGGCAGGAAAACGTAGAAGAACCCCTTTTTGGGCACAAAGGCACGAAAAAAGTTGTTGTCAAATTCACCCCCCATGTCGCATTGGAAAGTTTTGATATTGGACTGGAATTGAGTTTGGATCATTGTATGAAAAAGCACGAATTTGTGGTAGGTTTCAGACTTGTGTTTAAGAGGAAAAATCCAGGTAAAGTTAGAGTAGTCGTCCAAAAACAACAAATAATATTTAAACCCACTAGTGCTGGAAATGGGAGAAGTCCAAATATCACTATGAATTATATCAAACGGTTTAAAAGTAACAGTATGAGAAGGAGAAAATGGAAGACGTCTATGTTTAGAAATTTGACAAGAAGAACAAATAGCCGAACAAGTGGCTTTATTGAAGAACGGAAATCTACGCTTGAGCTGGTCCAAAACATGATCGCCCGGGTGACCCAATCGAGCATGCCATGGCGGTGGTTGGGAAGCGACAAGGGCGGTGGGTGAAAAGGTGTTGGTGGTGACCGGGTACAAATCCCCAAGGCTATTACATCTCGTTTTGATTTTCCCCAACTCTAGGTCCTTGACAGAAAAACCGATTGGGTCAAACTCCACACTAACATTGTTATCAGTAGTAAATTTACGAACAGACACTAGATTTTTAACAATGTCGGGAGTATGTAAAACATTCTTTAGCTGATAAGATGGGCATGTGGGTAAAATTGCAGAACCATGACCAATGACAGGAATATTATTTCCATTACCAACATAAATGGGAGCTAAATTACTCGAATTAAAATAGGTACGAAGGGTACCTGGATTTGCAGTGAGGTGAGAAGATGCTCCGGTGTCCATGTACCAATTGTCGGAAGGTGTTTGCAGCGAAGTCGTGCTGAAAGCCGGAGAAAATGCTGGTGGACTGGGCTGTTGTGGCCCAAAACTCTGCTGCTGGAGGGGCCCAAAATGCTGATAAGTTGGCCCAAGAATCGGCTGGCCCAGATGAGACCCAATTAGGGCCTGACCCGCGAAGTACCCAGGACCCGCGGCCTGACCCGCAAAGTACCCAGGACTCGCGGGCTGAAACGGCCCAAGGCCCAGCTGCTGGCCTGAAAGAAGTCCAGATCCCTGCGCCTGTGGAGTCTGCTGCGCCGCCGACGGGAAGATCTGACCGCCCGATGATGCCGCGGCAGTAGGGTAAGCGCACGGCGGTGGGGCCCATCCACTCGGCCAAGATGCCGCCGGCGCCGTTGGGAACCAGGCCGCCGGTTGCATTGGTCGCGGACCTGAGTTGAAAGCTCCGGATGGCAGCCGATTTGTGCTGTTTTGGCCGGAATTTCGACGGCCGCGCGATCGGTTTCGACGAGCCGAGTTGTGCTCGGCACCAGTGGACGGTCGCGGAGTAGTGGCTGCAATCATGACATGGTTCTCCTCCATGTGGCGGCTCCGGCGAGATTCCTCCCGGGTGAGCATGCTCCGGGCGACGGAAAACGAAGGAAGAGGCGACATCTGACTGATGATGCTGCCAACAGTGTCGTATGATGAAGACAATCCGTTGATAAGTTGCAGAACAAGGCGTTGTTCGCTAACTGGGGCCTCGACATCTCCAAGCTGATTTGCCAGTGATTTCAGAAATTGGCAATACGCTGAGACGGAGGGAAAAGAATCTAAACGAGCATTGATGAAACGACTTTCGAGATCGGCTGCTCGAGCGGTGCTGTTGTCGTGGAAAATACCCTTGACACGAAGCCAGGCAGCACGCGCAGATGATCCGACTTGGATGACGGTGAGGAGAAGATCCTCGCTGAGGGTACCGTAAATCCAGCTGAGAACTATGGCATCAAGCTGGTTCCAAGTGTCTTCAGAAACATCAGAAGGTTGAGGTGAGCCGTCAATGTGATGAAGCACGCTGTGTGCGCGAGCAGTAATTTGGAAAAGTTCAGCCCATGTGTGGTATTGGACCTTATGGAGATCAAGAATAAGGGGAATTTGATTTCGGATGTTGGTGACAGATTGCGCGGAATGGAAGCTTTGTTTTGGTGGTGGTGGTGGTGGTGGTGGAGTCTGATCACCGGTGGGAGTAGTAGCCGAGGCCATAGGATCAAAAAGAGAAAAAGATACAAAAAAATTGATTAAGGCTGTGATACCATGTTAGAATGCAATACTGAATGGCTGAATTGCTCATCTGAGCTTTCTGTATTCATTCATATAAATAGAGGTCTGTACAACTAGATTACCTAATATAACAGATAATTACAGAAAGAATATATTCTAAATATGCTAACTAATATTCAGTAAATATTCTATTTACTAACAATTATATTAAGCACATACACCATAGTTGCATTTCCAAGAGTTAGCAGCATCATGTTCTTGCTTAACCTGTTCTCTTGGAACTTTAACACAACTGAAGAAATTAAACATACAAGCTAAACTAATAATATCTTGCATAATTGCATCAATCTCCCAGTAACTTGAGCTGCCTGCAACCATAATCTGTTGTTGTAATATCAGTGATTCTGTATGAATACAGATTTTCCTTACATTCAGTCTTTCTGCCTCTTGAATCCCCAATAAGCATGTCATTGCCTCTGCTTGGAGTGCTGAAGAAGCTTGGAAATGAGTTACTGACCTTGCTTTGCAAATCCCTGTTTCAACCCGTATTATCGACCATGATGCTGAAGCATGCATACTGTATTTCCAAAAAGCACCATCAACTGACACTATGTTCATGTCTTCATCCTCATGATGAATATGAGGTTGCTGAATTTCTGGTGCCGGACTTTGATGTAGCTGGCTAATTTCTATATCCTCCTCCATATCATATGACCTTCTGGAATAGAATAAGACATCAGCAAATGCCAAATCTGCCACCCTTTTAACATCCTCTGTTCTGCCTTCAAATACCACACCATTCCTAGATTTCCATACATGCCATATAAGATGACATGTGAGCTCTCTTGCTGCATTATCAGGTGCACATTTCCATCAGTCCCTAAAACTTGTTTGATTACCTTGGGTAAAATCAAACCCTAGTGAAGACACTCTCCATATCCTTGTTGAAATCTCACATGCCAAGAACATATGCTCCACATCTTCAACTGCTCCCTGACCACATCTGATGCAATATGGATCCAAAACTATTTGCCTTCTCTGTAAATTCTCAGCAGTGGCCAATGAATTGGTTAATGCCCTCCAGATGCAAATCAATATTTTGCTTGGAACATTCAACTTCCAGAACTGATTCCATTTTGGCTCCTCCATAGTAGATGATGATGGACTGCTGCTTATGTCCATGCCCTGACATCTGTATCTCGTCTTAACATTATACAATCCATCCTTTGTATGCGGCCATATAATCCTATCCTCCACATGGCCATGAGATGGAATGTGCATTCTATATATCTTCTGACAGACAAAATCAGGAAGAATTTGAGCGTTTCTAAATTTTATATATATATATATATATATTTAGACTTTCTAAATTCCATATAGTAAGCCTTTTATAATGGGATTTGAACTTTTGACTTTCAAAATTCCTAAACCCTTTTATATTAGCAACCAGTCTACCATTCACGGATTCCCTTTGTAATTGTACGCCGACCAAATCGTACGCTGATCCCGCCGACCTCCGAGACTGAAAGCTCCTCCGCCGCGCCGCACCGCACCTTGGAGTAGTATTTAGATGATTCAAAAATTTGATGTTTGATCATTTTGTATGGTGGTTGAATTGACAAATAAATTTTCGTAGTTGAATCATGGACTTTTGTAAAAAATTTTACCACGTCGGCAGTATTTTAGTTTTGACATTTTGATATTTGTGGTAGTCTCCCCTCTAGAGTGAATTTGTTCATTTTCTCTTTCCTCTTGTATTGTATTTCATTTTTTAATTTATTGTCAAAGTGATGGGTTAATGTGTAAACCGATTATAACCGTGTAACCAAAAAAAAAACCGAAAACCGATATTAATCGAACCGATATAACCGATAATACTATTGGTTGGTTAAATGGTTTTCTTTCTAATTTGATAAAGCGAATCGTTTAACCTGTAAATCTATTAACCAACCGTTGAACACCTCAGCGATCGTGTTTAATTACCATCATTTAAACACGGGTTTGACTGAATTCCGTCCCAGTCAAAATATTACACTTTTCTTATCCTTTCAAAAAAATTGCAACATTGTTCTATTTCTTTTATTTCTTACCCCCATTTTTTTTTCACTTACTTCGCAAATATATTCTTCTCCACTTATTTTACATTCATATTACTTGTGAAAGTTTTTTCTTGTGAAATTTCAGTTAGGACGAACTAGTAATTGTCTCCAACTAACCTTTTAATACTCCTTTTATCAACTAATTCGAGTATAAGTACAATGTAGTTGAGACTTGAGATAATATCGTACCGCATTAAAAAATAAATTTTGCGGAAAATTCTATCTTTTAATAAGATGTTCGGTCAACTAACAACCTGATATGTATCTATTTTTAGTAAGTGTTAAATTTGAATTTTATCTTCATTTTAAACTTTTGTACTTATCCTCATCTTCAAGTTTAGTCCAACAATTATAAATTATTTGACTAAACATTAAGTTAGGAGAATGTTTCCTTCATTTGTATTTTTATTATGCACAACTTTCACTTGAATTTATACTAAATTCAATCATACTTAACCAAAATGGTCAGTGATTATTAAAATGAAAAATGTGATGTTTATAAAAAGCAAGGGAAGAAAAAGGAGGAAATACTGGAGTTTATAGTATTTGTAAAAGGGAGAGATGGAGTAGATGAACAAGTAAAGTAATGAATCTTGTGATGATCGAATCCACCTGCGGACTATACTCTTTACGAGGACAAATCCAAAACCGTATAGTACACAAAATACTATAGAATATGCTCCCACACATTTACCGAATCTTTATTTCCCTCCATTTCTTCGCTCCTTCCCGCCAAAACTTAGCCAACAATTATTTGCCATTTGACCATAATAATACTCCTCAATTTTAGAGGCATGTAGTTTAAATCTTATATTCTTTTATTTTATTTTTTGAAAATTTAAACAAAAAAATGTAAACATACTTTTGCAACTATATCTGCACAAAAGATTTTTTTTCCCGTCAAACATACTAAATTTTGATTGAAGTTTTGAACGTATAGATAAATAAAAATATTATCGTATATAACATGTTTAGAACGTCATAACATTAGTTTATTAATATCAAATTTTAATATACTGAGTTAAAAATATTAGTAGTCAAACACATATATGTGTTTGAGATACCGTGAAATAATTTGTGCAAATACATTTGGTAGTACGAAGGGGTTATAAAAATTTGATGAGGCCTAAATGTTACATATGTGATGAAAAGTAGTGATTATATCCTTAATCCAGGTTTTGAGCATAAACTAGCGGTGATCACTAATCAATTCATATATACTGCTCTCTGTCCCTGCTCAATGCACAAATTGATTTTATTTTTTATTGATCAGGTCTTTATATATATATATATAATTTTGATATTATTAAAATAGATGTTACAACGAATCTAACAAAATCTCATACAATTATATATTTTTTTTTGAAGAAAATTCATTCAAGGTCCTGGGAAACGCCCAGAAGCGATTACAATGAGTGGAATTGACATCCAATTCGACTAGTCTATTACAAAATAACCGAACTACATGGCAACCAGACTAATTATGTCTACTATTACAACTTAAGAGATCCAATAAAAAATGTAATACCGCCCTCAGGGATATTATCTTGAAACTGTGAAAATCACATCCGCTTGGCAGAGAAGAGCGACTACCGCATCAATTACTGCGCCAATCAGGGATCCGCAATTACTGCGCCAATCAGGGATCCGCTACAACCGCAACACCACTTGATCCAAAACATGACCTAGGTTCTTCAAACTGCAAGCACCTTGAAACCCCCAAATCACGAAACGGAAACACGACCCGTACAATCGGATCGGGAACAATAAAACAAATAAAAAACACGATCTTTATAACCAGATCGGAAAAAAACTTCGATATAAATCAAGATTTAATCGAAGAAACTCTTATTTGTGGATTATTCACACTTATTTCACCGTAAATCAATAAAGAGAAGAACTATTGTTTCCCCATCTTCCTATCATGGGAAGAAAATCAAAGGGAAAAGAGGAAGCGGAGGCCACAAGATGGGAGAGAGGGTTTAAGGGAGAAGTGTTTTCATACAATTATATTTGGTTACTAATACTAGTTCAATTTAAATGTTGAAAATAATCAATTTTGACTAAATAAATAGTGATTTGTGCTATTTACTGCTGAATTATTCACAGTTTTACCGAGCACAAGCAATCCGTGAGAAATGAGCCTTGGGATGAGAGCAGCCGTACAGATGGCAGGCAATGATGATGGTGATTCCCGTCAGCTCAGTAATCCACGAGCGGCCGGCCGGATTCAAACCCCAAAAATTAACCAAAAATAACTAGTTTCACGTCCTCCCGCGAAACTCTGCCTACGTAGCAAACACCGAATCGGGAAAGCCCGCACTCTCACGCACTATCTGACACCCCCTAGGGCGAGTGTACCACACCTCTCCCCCTTGAACCTAGTATTGATTTTCATACTTTTTTTACTCCAAAATAATACTACACATAAAACAAATAAACTATGATATTTATTCAAATTTATATGATACTCTCTCTTTTTAATATTCATTCCAAATTTCCAACCCACACTTTTTTCAAAAAAAAAAAATTATAAAGCCGAACATTCCTACTACTAATAACAAGGAAGGAATTACATTTTGTCTAATAAACTAGCTTTAGTGATTTTCCACCCCAATCTTTATATAGACTTTAGAAATTTTAGAGAAATTTGTTTCTTGTTTATTATATTCATTGTAATCTCTTAAATTATAGGTGGGTGATAAAACACGATCGTTTCATTCATTGACTCGTTTTATGTAGCAATTGAGTGTTACCAAAGTGTCTTATGAATATGTAAATTGTACAAAAAAAAATTCTTGATTTAGAAAAAACCATGCAGTCATCACAAATGATTCCCAAACCTTCGGGTCTTTTTTTTGAAGAAATTTATTCATGCTACTGTGAAACGCCCAGAAACTATTACAGTACAATGAGTATAATTGATATCCGATTTGGCTAACCTATTACAAGAATAGTTCATGTCAATCAGACTGATATTGTCCAAACTATTACAACCTGAGAAATCTAATAAAAAGTGTAATACCACATCGGTGATATTATCTTGCAATCGCGACAACCACATCCGTTTGGCAGAGAATAGAATCTCACACATTAATCATTTCGCTATTTAGTGATCTGTTACAACCACAACACCACTTGATCCAAAATATGATCCATGTTCTTCAAACATCAACCACCTTGAAACTCAGAAATCACAACTGAAAACACGACCAGGCACCCTAAACACCAGCTTTACAAAAACCCTTGGGCCTTGGTTGTCCTTCTACTTTCATCTTCTTTTCCCATCTTCCTAACCATCTGTTTAGTTAGGATTACTTAAATAGTTAAAAATGTAAAAATAGCAGTACTTTTCCATATAATTATATCAATTAGATCGCTGTGCTCAAAATCTAGTCCCCATTTGTAAAATTTGAACCCGTGCCAGATAGTTTTGAACTCTTTCTCATGCATGCATCCAAGTTCTTGAACAATCACTTTCTGATTATACTCTGTTTGAACAGTCGCTTTCTAATATAAACGTTTGTTTAAGTAATTATGTGCAAAATGTGATGGGTGAAAGGTTTTGGTTAAACATCAAGTCCGTACAGATGGCAGCGTCAGGTTACTAAAGCGGGGCAGTAAAAAAAATGATGAGGATGGAGGTCAGAGATGCACGAGTGGGCGGACCTCCGGATTTAACAAAACCTCTTAATAAATACTTTGACGTCCTCCCGCCGTTTTTCTGCCGCGAAATTTACCACCGAAATCAGTGAAGTCCGCATTCTCACACAACGCAACCCCCCCAATCAACCTGACAGTACCACTTGCCCCCATTTTAATGCTACTACCAAAATTACTTTTTAACCATATCATAAAATTTTAAAAAAATACTCCAAACATGATACTTATCAAGTCGAAAATTAGACCACAACTAAAAGGATAACTCTACCAACCTCTATTTAGACCACACATAAATAAAAATTGAATTTTTAACTTGCTTTTGTGTAAATTAATATTATTTTTATATTTTTAATCATGTTTGCACTTCACTTTTTGATCAAACAGGTGCAATTGTGCAATTGTGCAAATAGCAATACAAGTAAATCAAACAGTGCTAGTTCTTATCCTGAAATTTAGAAAAAAACTATAATAGCAAGTCAATAATCTGCATATTATTTTTCATTAACTCCAACAACATTTCTATATCATTTTGAATCGATCTCTTATTTTTGGAAAATTTTGTTTTGGAGAATTTGATTAGAGTTGAAAAAATATACCGTAAATTTTGTTCTCTCACAACCTGCATATATAGAAATTTTTCCCTCTCTCCTCAATTTTCAATTAGGGAAAATCGTATAAAGATTCTATTGGAACGAAAAATTTGTTAAAAATCTCCAAACTTGAATAGAATCTCAATTACATATAGCCCCTCATTTTTCTATTATGGAGAATCGTATAAAGATTCTATTGGAACGAAAAATTTGTTAAAAATCTCCAAACTTGAATAGAATCTCAATTATAGCAAAGTTGTTGGACTTACTCCAAATAACATGAATGTTAGTTTTATCTCACACTTTGCTATTTTGTTGATTTTGTTTTGGTCAACCATACATAAATGTATTTTATTCTGATTTCACCACCAGCCATAACCATATCATGTTATTCTTGATTAAAATTTAATTTGACTGCAAAACTAGAAAAACACAAAAGAAAGCTCTCCATTTTTTTTGTACATATAAATATGTAGCCATATCATATGTGATGTAAGATAGTAAACTTGTGTAACCCACTGTTTTAAGAAAAGAATTCAATAGAACTCTTGGGCTTACAACAATCATGCCCATGGATGAACCAAACAATAAGGCTGAAATGACTATGGCTTTAAAAAGACAACAACTTAAAGCATCCTAAAAAAAGCACAATTAAAAGCTTTAAGCTTTTAGTCTTCCTCTTGGTGGTGGTCAGGAAGATCCTCATCAGAAGTAGCAGAATCGCTTTCTGCAGTTTCCATCACAAACGAGGCGGGAATCGCAAACTCTACTGGAGCATCATTTAGGGAAGGCGTCATGTTTCTTATCAACCTCAACATCACTTCGTTGACGTTAGATCTCTCAATCTCAAACCGATGCTCTGGGGTATGCTGCTGATTGAAACGACCAGGAAGCTTTGAGCGAGTTTTGTAACAATCCTCACACAGGTCAAAGCCGATTTGTTCCACACAGTCTTTGCATTTGTATCTATCCCCGACTATAGGATACATCTGCAGAGATTCAACAATGCATTAACATATTAATCGTAACTTAAAAGTTTCAAGGATGGCAACTAAGAATATATTAGTGCCATAAAATTCAGTAGTATCGATAATGAGCTACGGATAGGCTAATGCATACATACCCCACAAGAATCACAACCTACGCTCCAGTGAAGCTTCTTTTCTCCAGAAGAGGTCAACAAGTCAAATTTATTTTTCAGGTCGCCTGATGAACCTGAAAATGCACATTTGCCACGGATCATTATAGCGCAACAAACTTGTCAATTAACGCATCATGACATCCAACTCTAACTAAAACCAGAGTGGTTTAAAAAAGAGAAAAGAATAGTAGTTAAAAGTACATTCACGTAGTTAAACAAGAGCAAATGAGTCCTGCATGGAGCAAACACCTTAAACAATTGGCAGCTAAACTGTACTTCTTCAACTTACTCCAGCAGTTCTTCAAATTGGCAGCGGAGTAGGTATTTAAAAGCAGAGAAAGGAATAAAATAACTAATGCTTATCAAGGAAGCTGAAGTCATAATCATCAAAAACTATACTGTCATATTGGAAAATGAAAATTTAATCCCTTTAGCATGCATAATAAAATCAAAGTTCCAATATCTGCATTTATTTCAGAAGCGGGAACTCAATGCCAACAGCAAGTCTAAATGAATCAAGCCAAATTAAGGACGAGACACAAAATAGTTGAGTGCTGGGACATACATGTGCTTGGGCTTTCTTCCCCAAGGCATGGCTGTTTGAGCTGAATAGAGCTTTTTCTCATAGCATATTCCATTGGAAAATGTTCCTCCAGAAATTCATCCAGCTTCAAACAGACTTTTGGGGTTGTTCCAGGATGTGCAATTTGACACTCAGCGCATTTTATCTTCTCTGTTGTTTGGATAACACAACTTTGACAATACACTGTTAAACCAGGCATAATGAGTTGAGTTGAGTCGACAGATGAAATCAAGGATTGGTATGTATCAACTGGAAAACTTTTGTAACTTAATAATCACCAATAAAAAAAGATTAGAAAAGTTGCGATCCATACCATGTCCACAATTGAGAGCAACAGGACGATAGACAAGTTGATTGCAGGATATGCACAATGCATCGTTTACTGAAATCTTTTGGCAAGTTCCATCAATTTTGCCAGGAACGATGCCCACCCTTTGCATTTGAGAACTATCACCATCACAAAGTTCTTGCTTAACTTGCTCCTTGCATAATGGAGCCGCAATTTGTGGAGAGAAGCAGTCATTTTGTTTTTCATATTCTGGATAGAGAGTCATTACTTTGTCAGCAAAGAAAACAAATAAGTTAAAAATCTCTTCTAACCATAAAAAATTGAATAAAGTCCAGCGCATCTATATAAGACAAACTTGACCTGTAATTTGAATTTCTCTCCTCTTATATTCGACTGGATACATCTTGATGAGTAAAAAGTGCAACATCTGACTAATGGTTGGAAAATGATGATAGGCACCCCTACAGATTGGACATTGAGACTCGCACACAGGATTCATGGATTGGTGAACACACCAGAAACATGACACATGCCCACAAGCTGCATTTTGTAGATTAAATTTAGAGATGGTTCCCCCCAAAAATAAAGTTATACCTAAAAAAGGCCTCTTAGGCAATCAAAGAGTGTTATACCTACTTTTATTTAAAAAAAAAAAAAAGAGTGTTATACCTAAAATTATTGGCTTGTAAAGCAGTTCCCTGCACACACAAAAAGAGAGTAGAAAAGGAAATAAAAATCCAAGTCAAATCTTCAAAACACAATAGCAAGGGGCTGTAAACAACATCACTTAAATCACATACAAAATAAAGCTGGATATCTTAGAATATAGTACTCTCTAAGTTTCACAATTTTAATCAAAAAATGTATAATTATTAACAACTTACCCCTACAGATAATTAATACTTATGAAAAGTTTAAACTTAAAAGTACACAATCAAACTAAAAAGATCTCATGTGATTATAGTCAAATCCATATTTCAGTTAAATTTTAAAGCCAGTATAATTATGACTGGAACATAGGCCCTGTTCTTTTCACATGAATTGGAATGTTCCTCAACTCAGTACCATTTATTACTAATAGCAGCTTAAATGAATAAAACAGATCATAACTAAAGTTAAGTTCAAAAGAACAAGGTTTTAGCAAAGTGAGGAAAAATTCGAAGCAAGAATTAACAGCAACAATTGTGTCTTAGATAGAAAGAAAAAAGGTAAGAAGCTTTTCTAATTTTTCCCAGCTCACATGCCTTAACTACATCACTCTATACCTGTAAGCTAGCCACACATAAGTACGACATTTTTCCCCCAGACATAAAGGCCTTCAAAGGGCGATTCTGTAATGCAGAGGAGTAGCAATCTAGCCAGATAACTAACTTAATGGTATTCAAAGGGCGAGATAATAACAATCAATCTCAAATCCACTGGCAATCAATCTTTAAGGAATCAACCATTATGCCTAAGAAGCTTCCCCATTACTAACTCTTACTGGCGATATTCAATTACTAACAGCTAAATCTGTATCAATTTTCCATTCAGATTTCTGTGAATCCTAATCACCCAACTAGGAAGGCCAATCACTGTTCATACCAACTTTATAAAATCTACAGCCAAACTGATTTTTCATCAAACAAGACAAGTAATCACAAAACAAGCGAATGAATCAGTTTAACCAATCCATAAGGGAAATCTCCAAATTTACAAACATAAAGAGCAGCTAAATAAAATACGGCACAGAGAGACAATAAACAGTAAATTGGGAGTTACAGGCAAACGCAGCAGGTGAATGCTTCGGGAATTTCCTCCTCCGAGTGGTCGACATTTTCCGACTCATCGCCGATTAATTTCTTGGTACTCTCCGATGATTCCATAGCTTAGTGAAGAAAGACGATTTTCTCAATTGTACGGATAGGGATTAGGAAGACGAGTTGCAGATTTACTCATGTGTATAAGGAGACTCAAGATAAATCCTAAATAAATACTATTTATAGGTTATTACATTATATTATACTAAATTATGGTGTGCGTTTCTACTTCAAAAAAAATAAAATAATGGTGCGCGTTTCCGTTATATTTGCTTAATTAAAATTATATTAATACTACTTGAATTTATTTTCATTATATTTATTTAGGTTCTATTACACAGTTAATTTTTATCGAACTAAATTGAATTAAACTAAATTTAAACTGAAGTTTGAATTTTCTTAAATTAGTGAATAGTATACGTATAATATACGTGTTAGGGCTTAACAAGTAAAATACATCAATTCACTTTTGATTGAAAATGGTTTTTGTTTAATAATTTATTCTGTCAAAACTTTATTAATAAAAATAAAGAAATAATAATATGATAATGATAATACTAATAGCATGTTTGTAGAAACATGGATCATATTAAAGCATTATTTAGATAAATGACAAGTTTTGCCACCTAATCTACAGATTTGGTCACATTTGTATACTAGTTTAGATTCAGTGAATGGGAGTATGGGACAATACAATTTCCACAATACTGTACTCTTGTTATTACTATGGATCTCATGAATTGAACATTACTATGGATTTTATAGTATCAGACTGAAAGTCCCTCTGTAAGACGTTCTTTTAAATACTCAAAACTCTCAAGATTACAAAGTGCCTGTAATAGTAGCACTTACAATTTAAAGCTGAGTACAACATTTACATTTTACAACAAAGCAAAACAATGGTAATCATACAAATACAATACAAGTATACAACAAATCTAAGTGTACATAATCTATATGTGTAAAGGCACGGTGAATGAAAGCAGCTCTCTTACAAGTGTGAACAACTCCGTGATTACAATATACGTGGGAAAAGTCCAGGCTATCGACATTTTGCTGAAACAGGACACCATCTGTCAAAGGCCAAGGTCATAACGAATGGATGGATGACACATCATATTGATTCGTCATCCAGGTGGTTATCATGATCATCCTCCATCTCACTAGGGCTTTCAAAACCACTATCTGGACTTTCCTGAGCACTGTAATCGAACAATGTGGTAACACCAGTCTCTAGACCATCAGTTGTCGGAGGCGATGGAACGTCTCTCAGTAACCTCAACATTATATTGCGAATATTCGGTTTCTGGATCTCAAATTTATGCTCTGGCGTGTGCTGTTGATTGAAACGGCCAGGAAGCTTTGAGCTAGTATTGTAACATTCTCCACACAGGTCAAAGCCAATCTGCTCCACACAGTCTTTGCATTTGTATCTAACTCCAACTATTGGAAACATCTGAAGAGATTCAATAATGCATATGCATTAATATACACAATCTCCACGTTTCAAAGATGTCAAGCATAGAGTGCAGACTAACAACATTTCTGACACTGTTATAATGCATTACTGCATAGCGTTTCATGCAAGCAGAACTCAGGGATAGTTTCATATAAATACTTCATATGCCAACTATATAAGATTAAATCCTAAATTTCCACAATTATTAATAATGTCAAGAAACATGAAACATGAAACGATTGCTTTTAAACAAGAATCGTTACAAAATGGTGGTTTACCATCAATCACTTCAGCATCCATTGTATGGGCTCTACATAAACTACGTGCTCAAGGTTGGTTTAAACATCCAATTCAAATATAAAAATGTAAGCTCATAGGTTGGCACATACATACCCCACAAGAATCACAACCTGCTGAATAGTGGATCTTAGAATTGCCCAGCCATGACAGAGGATTATCTCCAGATGAGGTCAACAAGCGAACACTACTTTTTTCTTTTACATCGCCTGAAACACCACATTTGCAAGGATTATTATAACATGACACAACAAAATACCCATTGTATCCTATTGAATTGTCAAATCCACTTAGCATTGCAAGGAGGGTAATGATCAGCTGGTTACGAGCAATTAAGCAACTAAACATTATGTTCTCTACTTAACTTTTTACAAGTAGCAAAAGCAAAAACATAAACTGCTCAAGGGAATGCCACACAGGAAAGGGACTAGTGTTTACTCTAACAAAACACACATATTATTAAAGTTTTAATAAACACATACATAACACGATGCGTGACCATAGCTAATAATATCCGCATCCTGCTATCTTACATTTCATAAACTGGGAACTCAATGACAACAGTCAACTCCAAACAAATGATATTTAAACTGAAAATTACAAACTGAGATTATGGAACATACCTGTGCTTGGGCTATCTTGATCAAAGCTTGGTTGTTTAAGCTGAACAGACCTTTTTCTCGCAGCATATTCTGCCGGAAATTGTTCCTCCACAAAATTATCCAGTTCCAAACAGACTTTTGGAGTTCTTTCCGGGTGTGCGATTTGACACTCAAAACATTTGATCGCATCATTATTTTGAACACAACAACTCTGACAATAAACTACAAATCACAAGAGTGGAACCAGGTCCACAATGAGTTGAGTCAGAATGAAATCAAGTAACCACAAATAGTATGCAAGTTTACAACTACAATCAGTGTATATTCACCAGAAGATTAGCACGATGACAGTCCATACCATGTCCGCAATTGAGAACAACAGGACGATAGACAAGCTGATGACAGGATGTGCACAACGCGTCATCTATTAAAATCTTCCGGCATGTTCCACTTGCAGTTAGAGAATTTTCACCATCACACACATCTTGCTTAATTTGTTCCTTGCATAAAGGATCATCAAAATGCGGAGAGGAGCAATCAATTTCCTTTTCATATTCTGGAATAGAGAATCATCATTCATCAATCTGTCAGAAACTAGTAAAAAAGATATCTATAATATCCTAATAATGAGCTGATTAACTTAACTTAACCTGCAATTTGCATTTCCCTCCTCTTATATGCAACAGGATACAATTTCATAAGTATAAAATGCAACATCTGACAAATAGTTGGAAAATGCTGATAGGCACGCCGACAGATTGGACAATGAGATTCGCGGATACGGTTCATCGATTTTCGCACACACCAAAAACACGAAACATGGCCACAAGCTGCAGTTTTTGTACAGGTATATCAGAAATGATCATAAAAACAATAACTAAATTCAATTAATAAAAAGGAAATGGCAGTTTAGCTGAGAGTAGTATTGTACCAAGAACAATAGGCTTGTAGAGCAGTTCCCTGCAGAATGAACCAAGTCAAATCCTCATAACACACAATTATCGCAAATTTGCAATCAAATAGAGAGAATTGAACAGACACTAATTATAATTTATGATCAAATTGGAGAGAAGATTACAGGCAAACGCAGCAGGTGAAAGAATCGGAAATTTTCTCCGACGAGTCATTGAGAGCGTCGGATTCATCTTCGATCAACTTCTTAATCTTCTCAGAAATCTCCATTTCCTTAATCAAAAAATGAAAAGCTTCAGAAGAACAGACTTTCGCGATTTTCCAAACGAGGAGGAACAGGCTGGAGAAAGGCAATCATACGGCAGATCAAATCGGTGGATCGGCGGCGCCGGGAATTGGGCTCCATAATTGGACATTTGGGCCTTTTCTTCTTAATACGGTCCATGTTGGCACTTCTTTCTGCACATTCCAAACAATTTGGCCCATTTTAATTTTGGAATTGAGGTGCACCAGAATACTTTGAAAATACATGAGGTTAGGTAGATTTAAAAAGCGTATAATTTTTTTCAATAAATATAATAATTGTTGTAAAATATGAGAGCAAATAAAACGACCCAATGATTTACGTGGTTCGATCAATGATCTACGTTCACGGTCGGAGAAAACCGGAATTCACTAATCTCTTTGGAGGAATGATTACAATGATACAAACACTCTATGGAAACATTTAGTAAAGTAACCAATGACTTTCTATGCTATAAAAGGTAGAAAAAAGAGATGATGAATTCTATGCTTGGAATGACTTAGAATGGGTGTGTTCTTCATCCCAAAACTCTAACCTATTTATAGGAAATTTGAGGTAATAAATTTCCACATTATCAATCTTTCAAAGTCATCTTTTGAGAGCTAGAATATATCTCTAGTTTTATGACTTTGGTAATTTCATACTTTCACATTTAGGTGAATAAGATTTTCATCTTTTCACATATGGGCATTTCACATTATACCATTTATTCATAACAATAATAAATATATAATTACTACTAAATTTTTGGCTTTAGTGACAATAGAAATAGTAATCAAATCAAATACCTATAATCTTCGTCGCATATGTATTTGTGGAGGAATGTTATCTAAACCCAAGTTCTTGGAGAGCGAGATTGCATTCAAAATTTTTGAAATTTAAACGTCTAATTGCTACAGTAATGTAGCATTTTATCTGAAATTTGGGGGAGCGGCCGCGCTCCCCCTCCCCTCCCCCAATTCTGTCCCTGACTGCAATCAATTAAATTTTACCATTATGATTTAAATATAACTCGGTTGGATATATCTATTATATATGCATGAAAAATTATTAAAAGTATGATTAAATGTTAGAGGATTATAAAATATTATAAACACGGTGTTTAGTTTGCAAGGGGTGGATAAAAAAAGTTGCTCCATACAAGTACGTTTTTCTTATGCATGTCCAAATTTTTACAAGAATACCTTTAACATTACTAAGGTTAAAAATGCTAATCAAAATGCAAGAACACATATGAGGGTATTTTGGTAAAAATGTGGACTTAGAGGAGAAAAACGTGAATCACTGTTGCTAATAAAAAATCTTTTCCAGGTGGAGGAAGGAAACCTATTTCCTTTTGCTGTAATGAATAATGATCCATGCCACTACCTATATAAACAAAACAAGCAAGCGATGATAGGTTTCTTTTCTATCACAAGAACTAATCAATCAGCCCAATTTATTCAAATTTCAAAGGCAGACGATCGGAACAATCATCATGACGAGGAATAAGAAGTTCATGAAGTCGTCGGATTCATCACAAGGGGCCGTTGAAATCCCAGGAGATTTATGGATTGAAATATTAGCTAGGGTTCCGATCGACTTGGTCGTAAAATTCCGCCATTTATCAAAGTTCCACCGGGATTTGATTAACAGCCCAGATTTCAAGAAAACTCACAGAACATCCTCCTCGCGTAGCTATGTCATTGTAGACGGTGTTTGGAAGAACGACCATTTCCTGAACAAGTCCGATTTAACCAATTCTGACCCAATACAGCTCCACAGATTGATCTCTCTTGCTAGCAATGGTTCTGAATGTATTGGATGCTGTGAGGGAATTCTTCTGTTGCTGTTGCTGCAGCAAGAATCGCAGCATTCAAGCATCATGCTATGGAACCCGCTGACCGGGGCTACTTCTCCAAGCTTTCCGAAAGAGCCAGCCTCCTACTTACTTGGACACGATGCAGTAACCGACGACGTGAAAATACTCAAGATTCCCCATCACGTTTACAATGAAGGTGATTATAAATGCGAGATTTACAGTTCAAAGAGCGGTTCTTGGAGGAAGAAAAGTTATGATCTCCAGATGCAGCACATGAAGCTGGAAAGATTTCATTATAATGATAAGTGGGCAGTTTTCATGGACGGCACCAATTCGGTACACATGACTGGGAAAGAAGCAGATACCGACGAATGGATTGTCGTTGCATATGATTTCTCGACTGAAGAGTTCAAGCGAATCGACCTTCCTGTTGAATTACGAGCAGCTGGTTCATTATGCGTCAGTCTGCGGAGCTTGAATGGCTGTCTTTGTTGCTACCCTTCGGGAATGGAAAGATCAGATCCATTTTCGGTGTGGATGATGAAAGAGTATGGAGTTGTGGATTCTTGGACTCGGGTTTTATCTTTCGATCGTCCGTATAGTTACTGCCTGACGCCGATTGATTTTGTGAATGGTGGACGACAAATCTATCTGCTATCATTACGTGGGGTACATTTGTACGATTTGGTGGAGAAAAAACTCAAGAAGCCCGTCCCTTTTCGGCACCCGAAAGAATTTGTTTCGTGTTCGTCGTGTTTTGAATATACTCCCAGCCTTCACAACTTGTTCAATACCTGATGCATTCTCGTTATATATGAAATGATTTTCACCAAAACTACTTATTTGTATGTCTAAGACTCTGTTTGCCTGAGCTTATCAATAGATATGTTTTGTTCAATTTAGTTCAGTTTAATGAAAATGTAATTTCTTGATATTCAGGTTAATTCAATCATGCTTATTCTTTTTTCAATATACTAGTTGTGCTCCACCGCGCGATGCGCGGTGTGCTTGAGCAATATTGTTTTGGTAAATGAATGTAAAAGTTCCATAATATATTGTGATAAGATAATAAATTTAATAGAGATAAAGTAGAATAATACAAATATAGTACATTGTTTGTATTATTATTGAATAAAAAGAATCCTAAATTTTAAATTGAAACAATTACTAATGAAATATTAAAGTATTCCACCCAAATGAAACAAACAAAATAATCCAAACTTACTACAAATGAAATGACCACCAACATAAAAACAAAATTCTCAAATTTATTGTACTATAATAAAAGTAAGAAAGCACTAAAAATTGTTGACCACCAACACTTCATCTTAATTTGAGTTTTTTTTTTTGGAATTGTTGTGTTTTCCTTGAGTTCCTAATGATAAATCCAAAAATTAGTATTGAATAATGTGATTGATAAAAATTTAAAGAGGTTAGGTTTAAAACTTACCATCAGATTCATCATCTTTATGCATGAGTTGATTGATTGGAATCATAGCCTGATATTTATGTTAGACCCTTTCATTATGGAGGTGGCGAAGATCGTTTTAAAAGTGTCTCATTACATTACATGTGTCCACATATTTTGAAGAAAATAGAGTGTGCTGACGATTTAAAATTCGTAAGTGATTTTATGCAAAACTTCAATAATATAATTACATTTTGAATTATATGTTAATGTTGTTTTTTTTAAATGCAATATATAACTTCTATGTGGTTGATTGGTTACTCAAGATTGAATAATGGAGGAAGGGTGACATTATTGACGACCAGAAAATTAGTTTTTCACGTTTATGCGTATTACGTAGATGATGGCATAACTTTTGTTGATCGTTCATGGAGAGATTTTTATTCATCCAATCGACTTTAAGATGATGCTTTCACCATTTTCAAATTCGTTGCTGAAGATAAATTTGAAGTTATGTTATATGGCCATGATGGTACTGAACTTCTTGTTGATTATGTGGAAAGAGGTTTGTATTATTTATTTTTAGTAAATATTTCCTTGTCTTGTTTACATATAAAATATTTTGTATTAATAATGTGTTTGTAATTTTTTGTAACAGGATTAGTCTGGTCCAATCCTACAATGATAAGTAAGGCTATATATTATAATTTTTTTTTATTGTTAATTGAATTTAATGTTTGATGTTTCTTAAAGAAAATGAAAAATTAATTGATTATGTAATTAAAATGCTGATTCAAAATTTTTGTAGGTGATTGTTCGGATACAGAAGGAAGTTTGGATGATGACGTGTTACTAATTCATGGATGAGAGAAAGAGACATGTGGAGATACGAAGTGATTGATTTTCCGGTTGAACATATTGATTTTAGTTTTTCATTTTTTGGAATTCTCATTTTCTTTGTTTGGAAACACTTTACGATTAATTTTTGGTATTGAATTATTTGTATCCTTTTGTCGTCGTGCATGCAACTGATAATTTTTTATTTATATTTATTTCATTTCAGTTCAGTTAAAAAAATTATTATTAAAAGTTACATTTTTACTATAGATTTTGCAATGATAAATATTTTAAAAAAAAATTCGGTTCATTAAATTTAAATTTATTTAAGTTCAGATAAATGTATTTAAAATTGTTTCAGTTCAAATAAATATATTAAAACTTATTTCTGTTCAGAAATAAATAAGATCTTGCAAGCAGTACCTAACTAATATTTATACTAAACACGGCATAGTTGAATAATTAATGAAATGAACCTTAAAAGCAAATGGAATAATCTATAAATTACAATTAACCACCATTACAAAATGATGAGAAACCACAATCATTGTAGGACATTAAACATTATTAGAAAGTAATCCATATCAATTGCTTTAAAATAATTTATGATAAGTCCCATTGTTTGACTATTATATCGTATATGTTGTACAAATTATGAGGTTTGATTGTAGGATCATCTGAGATGGACTAAAATGGGATGATTAGCGAAATGAGGGTGCATTCACAATTTATCCAAATAGTGGATCTATGAATGCAATTATCCATAATCCAAGTGTCCATTATTTATACAGACATTTCGAAATTGAGTCAAGAAACTTCTACAACAATGTCACAGTCGGATTCGGCGCCGGAGTACTTCAATTTTTCCGCCGAAGCCTGGGAAGCCATGAACGTTGGGTTATTAATTATGAGTTTGAATTAAGTTATTGATTTGGGGATTTTCACCTTGACAAACCCTTCTGCCCACACCCCAATCTGGGAATTCTCCAACTTCAGGCAGGTCAACGACGTCGCCGGATCCTTGCAGCATTTATGCAGTTTCGCACTCATAATGTCCGCCATTGCAGAAGACGATGACGATGAAGAAGGTGGAGAAAAATGATCAATTGCGATTTTTACTTGATGTTCTTGATTTTCTTTCAGAATAGGGGAATTCGTCTTCACAATTTGTCCCATCATCTGAATCTTTATTGTATTTTCTGTGACTGATATTTTTTCTGATGATATTTTCTTGATCGGTGGTTCCTCGGATGATGGGGTGGTTACGTGGCTGAAGAGAGGCGGCGCCGTCATATTAGGGAAGGCGAGCTTGGTGGAGTGTGCTAATTTCCGGTCATCGAACATGCGTAGTGGTTGGAATGATAGGAAACGCCAAATTGTGGTGAGATACTTAAGGCACATTTTTTTCTTCAGATTATCTGAACTTTATTGTATTTTGTGTGACTGATATTTTTTCTAATGATATGGATAGATGATGATGAATTCTTGTTTGGGATGGAATGATTTCTGTGCAGTTTTTTTCTAAGTGTTTTTGATGATTTATCTGATGATATGGATAGATGATGATGAAGCCTTGTTTGGAATTAGTTTCTTTTAATTGGTTGTTTCAAAATGTCTTAAATGTTATAACATGCAATTCTGTGCCTTACACTGATCCTATAGCTAAGTTTGCGATTCTTAAAGTAACACAAGAGTCCGTGATAGGGATTTCTTGAACAGAGCCATTGAAGTTTGGATTTTCTTGATGTTATCTTATCCATGCTCTAGTGTGGAGTCATTTTTGCTTTCTGTATGCCGACTTCTCAAAGGTCATATGATATTTCGAAATTAAACATGGGTTCTGAATCTTCTGATTATCCCAAAATAAAGTACGCGTAACTTTTTCTGCAGTGGCAGTATTAATATAAGGCTTGAGTAGAGATTGTGTTATTACTGTTATTTTTTTAATGATATAATTTGTAGATAGACAGTTTGGTGTTTTATGGTCTTTGTAAATCGTGTTGTTGTGTTAGACAGTTTATGTGAAGCTGATTGTTGCAATTTTATTTGCAAGCAAACTATACAAGTAATAAAATTATGATGTGATGATGAAGAAATGGATGTGGATCTGTTCTGGTTTGCTGGCCGGATGGGCAGTGCCTGGGATTTTGCATAAGGCTTTTGGTGCAGATTGTGACCATTTCTTGCGAAATCCGAACAAACCTCATGCTTGTATTTATTCCACAACCTCTTAGGACTTTTGGTTTCACAGAAGACTAATAAAATTGTAAACGGGGACCTCTAAGTTGGTGGCATATGATAAGCACAAGCTTCATTCAATGCATCTTCTACGTAATCATCTGAACTTAACAGTCCAAGTGCAACCGCTGCTTCTCTGAAAGTAGGGTATTCTATCCCATTAACTGTTCTTAAGTCTTCATATGATTTATGACCTCTAACATGAAGTAGAGGTAGCCTCAAACAATACTTTTCGCCATCACTTGGGCTGACGGCAACTAATCTACCAATCACTTGTTTATTTTTTCTCTTCGACCATAATTTCTTCTGTTTAGACCAAACAAATTACTCCGGAAACTCTTTGTAGAGTAGCTTCATCTGTTTTGCATGATCATCGTAAACGTTTGTCTTAAAGAAAGCCGTCAACTATGTTCTTTGCAGTAATTCATTGTTAGCAACAGTTTGGAGTGATGCCTGTTTGTTGAAGCTAAGGAACCGCTGACCAGGTAAGTGTACCTGTGAACAAATTCCATTTACAAAAAACTCAATAAAATTTTGAATTACTGTACGTATAAACAGATAATTAACTCAATATAATTGTCCTATACGTATAAATAAATATTGTGTTATTTTCTTCATTCATGACCATACGTATAAATAGGATATTGTCTAAATCTTAAAATGGAATGGATTGGCTATAGATTGATTTTCCTTTTAAATTAAAAAAAGCCTATAGATTAAATTTTATAGATCATCTAGTATTACAGAATATTCACTTAGATGTGTACAAAATAAATATTACAGAATATTGTGGTACTACAACTAACAATATTTCACTTAATATAATTATCTTCTTCTTTTTTCTTTATAATAAAGAAAACACTTGGTAAGGTATTAATAGTGTGCATCTAATATTGCTACTAAATAAGTGTATATATTTTGTAGTAAATATTACAAAAAATAATGGAAAGATATTAAGCATGCATATGATTCAGTAATTTTAGGAAGAATATGTACTTGTAAAGGTAATACAACCGGATTCATATGGTTTAGCCGGATTCTCCATGCAGCTTCGGTTGGTCCTACCTATCGACCATCTTTATAAAGATCAATCTCATTAATTCCCTGTAAATAAGAAATGATATAATACTAAAATTTTTTATAATATTTAGAATGAAATCATTTGATATCATCAATTTAGTGTAATCTCTAAAAGAGCGTAAAATCACCTCATTTTCAATGAATATAACTTTTCAGGTATATGAATTGATTCAATGTAAATCTCACATCCACTACAGTAAAAAGTATTTGTTTCCTCTCTAAATCGGCTGGCTTTGCAATGCTTACAATCGGCAACTCTAGGTAGAGATGAACTGGATGTTGGAACCTTTTCCAATAATCCAATTGGTATCTTCTTTTTGCTCCTTACTTCACCTGCAACAATCAAAATTGTCAAAAACACTTTGATGAGAAATTAAAAAAATTATTGTATTATAATAGTGATTACATTTATTAGCCTTATTCAACCTTCGATTTTCAGCTATATTTTATTTATTCTGGTTTTGATAATTTTGCCTTTTTGTAAATCTATTTTTCCATACCATGTTCTTTTTTTAGAGCTCTTATCCATTTGATCCTCAGGTTCCATGTCAATATCACAAATTCACAATCTGCACAAACATTCATGATTACAATCCACAAAATACACTATATGAAAACAATATACACTATAGATGATCAGACAATACCTGAAGGGTGATTCTTATTGAATCGTAGATGCAACTTTAACCCAAGAACATGCAATAGGCCAATAGTAACACTAACACACATATGCCTGAAATATAGAGGTAAAAAGTTAACACCATAAAGTATTAATTTATTGAATATTAAATGGATGATCATACATTACCTGAACAAAACACGTGATTCTTGATTATTTGATTTTAATATGTTGGACAATAAGCTAGGCTATATACAACACGTGGTTAAGTTTATGGTATATACAGTTTCGATGATATTTTAATACCATAATCAATAAATTGAAATTTTATTGATATCTTAAGATATGATTAAATGAGTTCACACAATAAATTATGGTAATATCTTAAGAGCTCACACAATAAATTGACGGTAAATTGGAATTAAGAGCTCACGCAATATATATTTAATTAAATTATGGAATTAACCAAAAGTCTTGATACACTTGATATAGCGTGTATGAAAGCTGTTTAAGAAATGGCCGTACAATTATTGTGGACAATTATTGTGGTCAATTAGTTATGTCAAATAGCGTAACATGTCCATTAAATTTATCTTAAGAGCCACACAATATTTAAATTATGGAATTAACCAAGAGTCCAATTTTATATTTACTATATTTAAAATATAGACGGCTGGTAATCAATAAATTATGGTATATATATAGTATTATAGATCATTAAATGCGTATGTCCAATTTTAAATTTACTATATTTAAAAAACGAAGGCTTAAAATATAGATCATTATATGTCCAATTTTAAATTTACTATATTTAATATATTGACGGCAACGATGTTACTTTATATGAAACGAAACGGCGTTGTTTATTCCACACACTTTTTGAAGTGAATAACTTTTCAAGTTCCCTTTAGGGATTAATTTTAACTTAAGTTCAGTTCAATCCAGTTCAGCAAGAAACAAGCTATAGCAAACAAGGTCTAAATCAGTTCTCTCACCAGTATCGAAATTTGGTCTCTAGTAAGTATAGACAATAATGGTTTCTTTGCATATATGGCCCTATCCAGTTGAGCTGAAATGTCATAAATGTAGCTGAACACAAGTTTAATTAGTCATAAGTTTATCATAAAATAATATTTAATCCAATAATTGTAAAAAAAATGAATAAGTTATATGTATAATCCATCTAGATGATATGTTCATCCATCGGGTTCATTTGATGAAAACTCGACAACTTCTGACCGATGGAAGACGAGTAAAGATCCATGACCAAGTTGTTAGGTGTTTATATGTATTGGCCAAGGGACAATTGATCGTCCTATCGTGATGATGTGTTGCGATTTAGATATTCCCCAACCATCATAAGGTCATATGCCTAAGAAGTGATGAATGCTTTGGTTATATTGTCGCACGATATCATTAGGACTCATCTTGATTTGTTGGAGTTTCCCCGGAGGTTACAAATGATGAACGATATTGATCTTTTTTTAAGGTAATATGTTCTACAATATTCCTATAATAACGTCAATGATTTTTAAGTAATGTGATATTGGACTTATCCACTTGAATCATTTTATGTGATGAATATGATTCGGGATGCTATTGGAACTCTGGAATGGAATTTGTATACAAGCAGTTGTTGGTGATGAAAAAGGTGTATCATTCTCACTCCACTAGTGCAGGAACCTGCTTTTAAACGCAGTTTTTTTGTTGGTTTACGGTGATTTTTAACCGCCGTTGTTAGACCAGCCACGACGGTTTAAACCGCCGTAGTTGGTTCTCTATTTCCGACATCGGAACCTCTCCAGGCTATGGGGTTTCCGATATCGAAACCTCTCCAGACTATGGGGTTTCCGATATCGGAACCTCTCCAGACTATGGGGTTTTCGATATCGGAACCTCATCAGGAAGTAGTAAAAAAAATTGCCGACCAATTTCGGCCAGCAAAATTAATTATAATCAACGCCAAACTCAAACTGCAACATTTTTATACAAAGAACCCTTGAAATAAGTTGAGAAACGAGCGATTCCACAACACTTAAATCTTCTTCCAGAGTCACATAAAGACTGCAAATGCCTTTGTCAAACCACCATCACCATGCCTCGGTCAGCTCAAGAAACTCGGCTGCAGAATGCAAGGCTGCCACATTGATGAGTCCAATAAAGTGGATGATCTATAAATGAAAAGTTCAATCATCTCAAATGCTTTAGCTCCCCGAGGATATATTCACTCTTTGAGACCAGAGGATTCTAGAATATAAGATCCATACTATGAAGTTTTAACAATCAACCTAACATAATCAAATGATGGAATAATAATAGACTGATGGTCTGACATTCTGCTTACCTTATGCAGATTGAAGCTCCTATTTGCTACCGAAACACAAATAGAAACAGGCAATCCAGTCTCTTGGCTCCTGAATCATAAACAGATATGATCCACTAGTTTATTTAGAGATTTTAAATGACTTCGCTAGAAGATTAAAGGAATGCAATATGATATGATCACAGATGCTTCAATATTTGTGGGAAAGCAAACAACTACCTCAGTTGTTGCAGCCTTAAAGTGAACATAAATCACAAATGCTTCAAAAGCTTCAGATATAGCTTCTTTACCACTAGCACTGCTTCTAATAGTTGTTTGAACCTAGTTTAAAAGATTAACTTAGAAATCCACTTACCAAAATATTTTATTACACAAACATATGAAACATAAACTATAAAATCTACCTGGAAAGAAGCACTTTTAAGTAAAGAAAGAACATGAGAACGAATCATTGACAAGGCCCGAGACTGTCAAATGTAAACAAGAAAATTTAGTTTGATATTAGAAAATAAAAATGAGGGAGCTGAAAGCCTGAAATGGCTTCCATTACAAAGTCGGCTGCAATCTGATCAAATTACAAAGTAGTGAAATATTTTACAAAACTCTATGCTTATATTTTACAAAACTAAAGCTGAAAATCTTAATGGGTAGTCATATTCTTACAAAACAAATCCTCCATACATAAGCAAGGGGCATTGGAGTCAGTTTGGCATGAATAGACATCAATCAATGAAAGCTACAAGTTATCCCATTCTAGCATAATTTAGCTTCATCCAGCACAAGAATATACCAATAATCTTAGATGCCAAACCCTTTAATAGTCTCAACAAACATTCCAATAACCTTTGGCTAACCTACGATCTAAGATTCCGCTGACTTAAACATACTAATAAATTCACCTAAGAAAACTTCAAGAATTGGGAAAAATGATATAAATCGGGTTGGACATATCATATATGCATGACAAATTACTATATAAATTTTTTATGTCTCTTACTGTTTTAATCACCGTCGTTGACAAAAACCTTTTTCCATGTGAAGGAAGGAAAACTATTTCGCATTGCTGTAAGGAAAACTATTTCGCATTGCCGTAAGGATTAATTAATGATCCACTACCTATATAAACAAACCAATCGATGATAAGTTTCATTTTCTATCACAAGAATCAATCAATGATAAGCTGATCAATTAATTCAAAGGCAGACGATCGGAAAGAATCGTCATGTCGACGAGCAAGAAATTGAAGTCGTTAGATTCATCACAAGGGGCCGTTGAAATCCCAGGAGATTTATGGATTGAAATATTAGCTAGGGTTCCGACCGACTTGGTCGGAAAATTCCGCCATTTATCAAAGTTTCACCGAGATTTGATTAACAGCCCAAATTTCAAGGAAAATCACAAAACATCCTCCTCTCGTAGCTATGTCATTGTAGATGGTGCTGGGAAGAAGGACCATTTCCTGAACAAGTCCGATTTAACCAATTCTGACCCAATACAGCTCCACACATTGATCTCTCCTGCTAGCAATGATTCTGAATGTATTGGATGCTGTGAGGGAATTCTTCTGTTGGAGTTGGACACGATGCAAGAATCGCAGCATTCACGCATCATGCTATGGAACCCGCTGACCGGGGCTACTTCTCCAAGCTTTCTGAAAGAGCCAGCCTCCTACTTACTTGGACACGATGCAGTAACCGACGACGTGAAAATACTGCAAATTCCGTATCACTTTTACAATGAAGGCGATAAATGCGAGATTTACAGTTCAAAGAAGGGTTCTTGGAGGAAGAAAAGTTATAATCTCAAGATGCAGCTGAAGCTGGAAAGATTTCATTACAATAAGAAGTGGGCAGTTTTCATGGAGGGCACCAATTCGGTACACATGATGGGGACAAAAGCAAAGACCTACGAAGATATCATCGTTGCTTACGATTTCTCGACTGAAGAGTTCAAGCGAATCGACCTTCCTGTTGAATTGCGAGGCTCATGCGTTAGCCTACGGAGCTTCAATGGCTGTCTTTGTTGCTACGTCGGAAATCCATTTTCGGTGTGGATGATGAAAGAGTATGGAGTTGTGGGTTCTTGGACTCAGGTTTTATCTTTCGATCGTCCGTCTCGGAAGTACTGCCTGACTCCGATTGATTTTGTGAATGGTGGACGGCAAATCCGTCTGCTATCACAACGTGGGGTGCATTTGTACGATTTGGAGGAGAAAAAACTCAAGAAACTAGTCCCTTTTCGGGGGGAGTCGAAAGAATTAGTTTCGTTTACGTCGTGTTTTGTATATACTCCCACCCTTCACAAGTTGTTCAATACTTGATGCATCCATCGCACCGTACGTACAATATTGTATTTGTGTTTGTATTGTATCCAAATGCATTCTCCTTATATATGAAATGATTTCCACCAAATTCTTGTATAATATCTAAATTTCTCTCACCAGTTTCGAAATTTGGCCTCTAAGAGCAAGTCCAACAAATTTGCTATAATAGAGATTTTATTCAAATTTGGAGATTCTGACAAAAATTTTACTCCAACAGAATCTCTATATGATTCTCCATAATAGAAAAATGAGGAGAGAAGGAAAAAATCTCTATATATGCATATTGTTCTAGGAAATTTTATGGTATGTTTGCTAAAAATAGGAATTAAACTACCTTCCCAACGGCTCCGGATCTTCTATACCACTCTTGTATACCATTCTCTGTACCACCAACCACGTGATGCCATGTGTCTAATCTAACTTAACTCCCACCTTGACTCTAAGAGCATCTCCAATGGTGAGAGTGTCAAGAGTAAAAATAGGTGCCAAATGTTTAAATTTTATTTGGTGTCAATATGATGTAGGATTGAAAGCTTTCATTTTGAAGTTTGGTTCTCCAATGCAACCATCAAATTGTCACAAGATATCATTAAATTAAATATTGCATTTATGTTTCAAATTTAAAAATGGAAGGATGTAATGATTAAAACTCTATATTTGTTAAATTGTCAAATTGAAGGCTTCAAAGTGAGCATCAATATATAGAGGGTGTAATTGACACCTTCAATCCACATCATATGACACATATGATTGACCCCTACATTGATGCTTAGGTTGGAGATGATTTTTGCAATTTCCCACTCTCAATCCTACGTGTCAATTGATATTTTTGAAAGTGAAGGTAGCATTGGAGATGCTCTAAGAGCATCTTAGAGCATCTCCAATGCTATACTCAATGTCAAAAAAATCAATTGCCATGTAAGATTGATGGTAAAAGAATGTAAAATTAATCTCCAATGCAAGCATCAATGAGAGAGTCAATCTTATGTGGAATATGAGGTGGATTGAAAGCCTCAATTAGACCCTCAATATATTGATGGTCACATTGAAAGCTTCAATTTGATTACTTTGCATATTTAGAACTATTTTCCTTTTTTCTCCAATTCATAGTTGAATTTAAAACACTAATTTTGGTAGGAAAAGGTTTACATGATAATTGACACTCTTGCATTTTGGAGCACACGATTTAAATTGGAAATCAACCAAAATTTCAATTTCTATGCATAGTGATGCCCAATTAAAACTTGACATATATCCTATTTTTGCTCTTGACACCCATAGCATTGGAGATGCACTAACTCACCTCACTAACTCTGATTAACATGATTAACTAATTTCTTATTAAATTATTTTAATTTAGACTTTTCAAATTCCTTACAAATTCCTTTTACATGAATATTTTGTCTCCTCATTCGTGTGTTCTTCCCGCACTGCCGCCGTCCGCCACTTCGCCGACAAAGATTGGATTTTGGGGCTCCCAAACCAGGTATCGGAGAAACTAGCATCGCAAATTAGATTTAACCAGAGGCGGACCTAGGGGTGGCCCGGCCATCCCCAAAAAATAAAAAATTGTATTTTATACCTTTGTAATTTTTAAATTACTGAAATTTAGTGCTATAATTTTAAGCACCCTTAACTTTAAAAATTAAAATTGCATTTTAAATCCTATAATTTTACTTTTATTCTATTAAGGTCACCCTCAACTTTAATTTCTAGGTCCACCCCTGAATTTAACATTATCAAAATGTAACTTTCTACGTGTTTCCATCTCGGGAAGAAAAGATTTGCCATTAATCTCTTCAAAACAACAAAACAGAACAATATTATGATGACGAAAAAATACTATGATGACCTGATTAATTATGAATATGCCAGGGTTTAAAAAATATGTTTATGCATCAAACAATGAATTTACAGACTCACCTGATGAATTAAGTTGTTCGTCTTCCATTTCTTCTCGTTCTGAGAGAGTTTTCTCAGTTATATTCTCCGGCCAAGTGGTGATTATCTTCTCGTTCACGTTCAGTAGGATTCTCGTTCGGAAGAAGACGATGGGGTATATTTTGTGAAAAATATTCGCGTAAAAGGAATTTGTAAGGAATTTGTAAAATCTAAATTAAAATAATTTAATAAGAAATTAGTTAATCAGAGACAGTGAGGTGAGTTAGAGTCATGGCGGGAGTTAAGTTAGATTAGACACATGACATCACGTGGTTGGTGGTACAGAGGATGGTATAGAAGAGTGGTATAGAGGATCCGGAGCCCTTTCTAACTCTCACCAAATTCTCCAACACCCAATTTGCCAAAAATAGGAGATGAATTCAAAATAATATAGAGATACCGTTTGAGTTAAGGGGGAAAATATGGAGATTATTGACTTTCATTCTCTACTTTAGAAAAAACTATAGCAAACCTGTTGGACTTGCTCTAAGTAACTATAGACCAACCATTTGGGTTAGCTCAAGTGACCAAAGGCTTTGTATTGAGATTAGAGAAGAAAATAGAATAGTCATATTATTATATTAGAAATATAGAAACTGTAATCATCCTCTTGGATGAATTGTCTTTTGATGATAATACGAAGTGCCGTTGTAAATACCATTATATCACTTTGCCTTAGTTAGGAGAGGTAGGTTCAAACTTCAAATCGCCACTCCCCCAATTTGAGGTGGAAGGGATTTCTCTCATAATCTTTCAAGTCTCCATCACCTCAAATCTGTAAGAGGCGTGCTCAACTGAGTGACGGGAACTGCATCAACTGGCTGAGTGACGGGAGTTGCATCAACTGGCGTACGGAGCTGCATTAGCGGGTGTAAGTGGGGTCCTCAAACCCACTCAAAGCCAAACGGGGAACTATGCCACTTTACATACGGGATTAGTAAACTAGACTAGAGTAAGATTAGATTAGTATAGAGTATGATCCTTGTATCAGATTCGGTCTTTGTAAATGACAGTGTGCCCAATCAAAAAAAAACTATAGACCGGAAATAATGGTTTTCTTGCATATATGAGAAAGTGTCACATAAGGGCACCTTACGGTAAGGGCATGTCAAAATGATACCTTTTTCTACAAGATTGAGGTTATTATACAATTATTTTAAGTATTTGAGTTATTTTTGTTTGTGCCTGATGTTTTTATACTTGAGTTTGATCTTTTAGGTTATAGGCCTGATGTTTTTATTTGGTGTGATCTCTTAGGTTTTAGGCAATATCTTTTCACTTTATCTCCTTGATCTTTTATGTTTTATAACACAAATAATTAAAATAAACCTTCAATCTTATAGAATGTGGTCTCTTTTTGACCCGCCCTTACCATAAGGGGGCCTCACAAGAGACGCTCTCTGAATATATATAGTACATTTCTTCCTTTTTGGTGACAGAATTCTAACTTAAATATCAGGGGTTTAGTCACTAGTTTGTACTTCTTACAACATCTAATGTTTGAGATGAATGGATAACATTAGGTGTTGTATAAAATACAAACTTTCCTATTGTTTATAACATAAACAGAGCACCATGGTGTCGGAATGAAAGGGTCATGCGAGCGAGAGATATCGCCTTTTAGTCTTTTACTTCATATAACATAAACATAAATAGAGCAAGGATAACAAAAAAAAAAGAGCAAATTTATATATTTGGGGCCCGAAGAAACAATTTAATCGATAAAAAGAAAGGAGTGAGAAAAACCTTTTTCCACGTGGATGAGGCAAACTGTTTTCGATTGCTGTAAATATAAAGAAACCGATAATAAATCAAACTAATCACAAACAATCATATTAGCAATCATCATGACGAGGAAGAAGAGGTTGAAGTCAGGTTCATCACAAAGGGCCGTTGAAATCCAAGAAGATTTGTGTATTGAAATATTAGCTAGGGTTCCGATCGACTTAGTCGGCAAATTCCGCCGTTTGATTTGATTAACAGCCCAAATTTCAAGGACAAGCAGTCCGATCTATCACACAAAACATCCTCCTCTCGTAGCTATGTAATTCTAGATGGTTATTGTGAGGAGAGCTATTTCCTGAACAAGTCTGATTTAACCAATTCTTCTTACCCAATAGAATTCCACGAAGTCATCTTTAAGGGCATTTAAGCGCATCATGCTGTGGAACCCGCTGACCGGTGCTACTTCTCCAAGCTTTTCGTATGGATGAAGCCAAAGCTGAGCTAGAGCAAGTTGTGGATAGAACAAGTTAAAACTGCAACACTTTTGTCTTTTGATCAAGTGCTACATAGCTAAGCTAGGTAACCCTTTTTTAAGTTACACAGACTTTTAACTTGTTCGTCCATTCTTAAAGCATTGGTTGATTTTGCAATTTTGTATTATTTCAGCATCTTTTGTGTTAAATTTGTTGCAATCACTATGATCAAATACCTCCTTACTCGATTCAAAGGCTAGCTATCTAAATCGAATATTTAAAAAATCTCTTTCAAGATTTAGGGTTGGTTAAAGAGTTTTTTTTCCACGTGGGTTCAGGAAAGCTATGCGACTGGAAGATTGAACATGGAGAGTCATACTTCTAGGTCAAGGTGGAGTCCGGTGACGTAGACTATGATCAAGTCGCTGATGATTGGAAAATTTTGAAGATAGTGACACAGTGGTCACCTAGTATTTTATGTGATTTTGAGATTTGCAGTTTAAAAAGTTGTTCTTGGAGGAAGGTTTTAAAATGTCACGACTTTCATGTATGTACTAGCAAGGCTTATCCGGAGGCCGATTCTGTACACATCTTTGCTCTTTTGATGTATCCACTGAACCGAACAGTATTCCGCCGTTGAATGACGTCACAAGCTGCAGGTTCTCGAGCTTGAATGGTTGTCTTTGTTTTTACACACGTGACGATACAAAAGGGTGGGATCTGTGGGTGATGACAGACTATGAAGATGATGAATCTTGGACACACGTTTTAAGTGTTAATCTTTCTAAAGACTTGAATGATTCCTTCGTGAAGCCACTTGAATTTGGTGGGGTAAATTTATACCATCTGGAAGAGGAAAGAATGAAGACTCGTGTCTCTGTTGATTTCAAGGGAAAATCTGTTAAGTTCCAATATGGCCGGAATTTTTTATACACTCCAAGCCTCATGAGAGTTTAGTGAAGAACGAAGGTCAGAATAGTTAGCTAGAATAACTAAGCAATTTCTCCATGCAGGTCCATTTTTCTCTTGCAGGTCCGTATTTTTACCATAATGCCCATGATGGAACCCTATGATTTCAAGCCCATTTTTTGCCTTAACAATATTAGGCGTATTATGGTAAAAATACGAACTTGCAAGAGAAAAATGGACCTGCATGGAGCAACCCCCAATAACTATTGTAGTTCATTTCTCTATATATTGCCATTGATTCAGTCAATCACTTGTTCTGTGTGTTGATCTTTTCACTTTCAAAGTCTGATCTTTTACCTATTCACTTTCAAGCTTGATTGTTTACATATTAAATTTTGGATATTAATTGAGAATTTGACGTGATGTCCTGTACTTACTATAAATTGTCACATATGCTTATCCATAACTATTTATTCATCTTCAAATGAATTAAATGCATATCTATAACTATTTATTAAAGTTACAACCAATATATTAATGTTTTTCAACTGATACAACACTCTAACTGTGAGATGAAGGAAGTCAATTGAAGGCCTGATAATGTGTAGAAGCAACCAAACAAATTATACGAAAAGCTTTTAAAATATTCAACTCATTGAACAACATATTGGTTAACATTCAGTCTGATCGACTCTAAATTATTCACAACAACAGACCAAAACAAGCAGTTGCTTTAGACACTCACCTTCTTTGAAGTAACTATGATATGTTGATATGCTTATACTAGTCCAAATCCTCATCAATTCACTCTGCCTGAGACCATGATATAACATTACATCCATTATCAACATACTTCACATTTCTTAGAACTACACAGGTAAAAATAACACCTTGATGTCCCTACATTGATTCTTGAAGACATAAAGTCCAATCATTTCCACAACTTCACGGAGCTGTCATGACTTGCAGACGCGACCATTCCCGTGACAGGTGATTGTGCCAATGCAGCAATTATGCTCTCGTGAGCCGGGACTGTCATGCTTTTATTCTCAACCATGTTCCAAAGCTCCAAAGACTGCAATAATATGAATGTCAAAGACAGCATATTATTCGGGGATGTTGGCTACAAACCAAGCTAAGGGTGACAAAATCCACCATGATTTGGAAGTATGAGATCGTTTATTATAAGAGCAAATTATCAAAAAGGAAACAGGTTAATGAAGGTCAAATGCTATATGTGAGATCCTCACCAAGCATTACCATAAGTAGAACTCAACTAGAGACCCAATCCAACAGACACAATACGTTCCACTTTTTTAGACAAATATCAACTAGTAGAACTCAACTAGATCAAAGCTCATTTCCTACTCACTAGATGCTGTGGCAAGTACTCTACACATTAACTTGTCAATTCTACTTGCTCGCATTTCACACAGGAATCTAACACACAGGTCAGAATGGTTCTGATGCATCAATTTAGGAAACTTGGTGTAATACTCCACATCTCAATCATATAATCACACATACACAGACATGTATTAAAACCATTATTTATTTGTTTTCATTCGGGAAGGGGACTTGTGGCCATTCCTGAATTTACTCTAGGCATACTTTGCCTCGTGGGTTTACAATGTTGTCAGTACGAGTTATGAAACCTTAACCGAAACTTTAAAAAAAAAAAAATTGTCAAAAACTCCTAAAGGTAGCGTTGTCTAAATTTTTTGAATGGTACAATAACTTGTTTGCTCATGTCTATACTACTGAAGATCTAACTTCCTCAAAACACATCAGCAGTTGCATAGAGGGAAAATCAAAAAACATAAACCCCGGAGTAGACAATAGGATAGTGCAGAGACTATAATTCCAGATGAAAAAAAAAATTTGTTCACACTAGATCGAGAGTTGTAATTACCTGCACCCCTCCAATCACTAGAAGGGCAGAATAGTTAGGATGGAAAACACAAGAGTGAAACTGGTTCTTATTAGAGCTCAGGTCATGAATGCACTGTCCAGTTGCCAGTGACCAAACTTTGACAGAATCTTCACTTACAGAAGCCAAATAATCACCACTAAGATCCCAGCACAAGTAGTTAACTACCCCATGCCCCTATAAAAAAACAAATAACAAACATAAGGAAGAAGCATAGACCTTGCTAATTGTGATAACAATACTTTTATGATCAGTAGCAAGAATTTTATACTATAAATATCCAAAACAAACCTGGAAAGAATGGATCTGCCTGTCATTTTCCACATCATAAATGGTCACCACTTTATCTGATGCAGCTGCAAGTAGATGCCCAGTATTTGGTTGAAATCTCACTTGTGCACTGCCTCCTTGCTATAATCAGAAAAAGAATATCAATAACTAAGCCATACGTTCTGTGCGGGAAAAAATGAGAGGGAGGGAAACGAAGGTAGAAATCATGCAGAACCTTGGAAACCCGAGCACAAGTGAATGGACTAGTATTCCAGTAGCGAATTTCGTTGCTACTATCACAGAAACAGAACAGATCGTTCTTCTTTGGATGGAAATCCAATGACAGAATATGTGAGCTATGCGATGTGTAGGCGTTCAAACAGAATCCAGGCTGCAAAACAAGTTGCAAGTCATTAATTTAATGGTAAGCAAAGAATGAGATAATATGGGGATGGGAGCAATATGCAGGTCCATATTTTACTAAAATTGACTAAATACTATTATGAAGGGTTAAACGAAGCAGCTCAAATTATAAGGTACATCAGTCAATTTTAGTCATCAATATATGGAACATCAAAAGTAAAACCGCCCTGCATATAGAAAATGCATTAACATAATAGAAGAATTACTACAGTCAAATGTAAGAGATAATATCCTGTTCTCATACTGCTCCTTAAAATTTGATGATTATAAGATGCAGAAAGATCTTACATTTGCTGCATCCCATAGTCTGACAGACTTGTCGAATGAAGATGTTGCAAGCTGAGTTGAGTTGGGTCTGAACCTGACATCTGTAATCAAATGCTCATGTTCTTCCCCAGTAGTTTCTGTTTGCAGAGTGTCCATGTTCCAAAGTACAGCCTGATACATAGAAAGAAAAGAATTACCAGTAAGCCCCAAAATTTAGACATGTGCCACTGCACACAAGTAGAATAGAGCTGATTTTTTTTAGAGGGGGGGATATGGGTTTCCATCACCAGTGTGGTGAGAAAATGAAGGTAAACTAGCACTGCATATTACCTTCTTGTCATGTCCTGCACTGGCCAACAATTTCCCATCCGAAGAGAAGTGACAGCAAAGCACTTTATTTCTAGTCCTTATGCAGCCTACTTCACCAAAGGAAAAGCCTGATACAAAGATCTTAGAATAAGTAAAGATCCACAATAAAAATTTCATATAACCACATATGACATGCCATTACTTTTAGAAGACTCGGTTTTGTGCTCCGTAAGAGTTTTTAATGTTCCGTAAATATTTCCATCTCCATCATTCGTTAAAAAAGATTCTACATTATCTTCTAGGGAACCAACATCTCCAAAATTCTCTAAATCATCCTGCAAAGAGAAACATAACACCATTGATGATGTCACATGAAACATAACACAAATACATCATGTAGCATCTCCAATTTTTACACAATCACTTCATCACAACTTTAATACATAATTTGTATAATCAAAATCCAGATAATAGCGCTTATGGATCGGCCAATCCAATTTTAAAGTCAAACCGTTACGAATTTGGCAGAATCGGTCAACTCCAATAAATAGTGCTTATGGATCGGCCAATCCAATTTTGAAGTCAAACCGTTACGAAATTGGCAGAATCGGTCAGCTCCAATAAATACTAAGCTTAACCTCAAATTTTCAGATTTAGATTTAGGTGACTGGATTTGAAATCTAGAATGAAACTGAAGACGCACAGTTTTTATACTTGTGCCTCTAAACCAAAATTGGGTATATTTTCTTCTAAAATTATGGCCTTAATTTGTGAGTGATCTTGGTTGATTCATTTAGATACGGTAGCAAATCCCCAACATCAATAATCAAGAAGATATAATTGTCATATTTAGTCTATTGACAAAATGAGAAACAGTCTCAAACCCACAACTTTTCAATTAGTAGATCAATAGGTAAGTGTGTGAATCTTGGTTCAAAGGTTATGGGTTCAAAACTTATTTATTTGTAATGTCAAAATAACCATATACCTAGCTCTTAACCCAAATATGACCAATTTTCTTCTAGTTAGTCAAAGGGGAGTCAACTCAAAGGTCACCATCCGAGGTGCCCAAATATATTAATAATAACATATTCCTAAATTAAAATATCCATCAATAATATACACTCACATGCAAAGATTATCTTAATATACATATTACATGACATCCTTGTGCCTAGTCAAAGAATTCCAATTTAGTGCCAAGAGTAATACTTTAATTTGGATACAAATGTCAGTATATAATTATCGTGAATATATTATGAAATTCAAATACAGTTAGTCTCGCAAATTTAAAGGTAGAATTGTACGACTTTATGATACAAATCCTATCCTGCATGGGATCAGAATCCTTCAAACATTGTCCGATATAAGATTAAACTAATTATTTAACTATGACATACCAAATTACCAGTTGAAACGTATATGTAGTAAGTTGTGACAAAAAAGCTAACCAGACACGTGTCACATACCAGCTGGTTCGTAGATGATGCAATACCACCAGCTCCATCTCCGCCGTACATAAAGCTTTTTGACACATTGTTTACATGTGGCAGGCCGCTAGAGGTCATCCCATCACCAGGAGTGTGAGTAGATGGAGGCGAGTTGGGAGATGGACCCACCGTGTTTCCTGTGCCTGTACTGTTGGCAGGTCCAGACGAAGAATGTTGTTTCCTTTTTCTGTTATTCTACATTACAGGCCAGAAATGATAAGTTACTTGCTCCATATAAGAAAAGGGTGAATGAACAAAGGTATTCAAATGCAGATTTTGCCAGAATTTAATTGCTGATATAATTGCTGTTGTTAGCATCCTAGGGAAACCAGACCAACCTGTTGTAATTGCTGTTGCTGTTGTTGCAACTGATCCGGTTGTTGAGAGGAAGACTGCTGCATCTGGGTCATTTTCATCTGCTAACCCCAAAATAAAGGAGTTAAAAGTTGACAATTTCAATAAAAAAACAAAGAAAGAAGGGAACTACCCACTATGCCATGCATTACATAGAAATAAATGATCCAATCCACGAATATACGTCAGCAAAGGTCAGATATTTATGACACGTGCCATTAAAATCATTCAAGTGCTTTAAACGATCATGCGGAGAAAATAAAAGAAGCAGGTGATAGTCAAGTTCCTCTCGGCAATTAAAGAAAACATTTAGTGTAAGAATTCATTTGCGAATCATGTCTAAATTTCTTTAAAAGTATGGGTATACACACACATTTGAAGGTTCCGGTTCTAGCCATTGGTTTCATAGATTAATTCAATTGATGCTCCTATGATGCCCCCTCCTAGCGAATAGGTACTATATATGGACAGAACCCAAATTTAACTTTCTTGTAGATCCTGTATTTTAAACCTTTTCAGGAAGAGAGAGACAGGAAATACTAACATGATGAATTCAAGTCAATTAAGAAAAAGAATTTTTGAACTAAAGCCTGTCAATCAGATAAAGAAACAAAGTGATTCTTCAGAAATAAAACAGGCCAGTCAGAGAATAGAAAAATTCAGGTGAAACAGAACCTCCCATCATTAGATATACAACCGTTTATGCAGATAAGAGAACAAAACAAATCCTGCAAAGCCGACTCATAGTTTGATGCTGACATCAGCTGTAATGTATTAAGGGTGCCAATAGGAGCAACTAAGTGCTCATATTCTCGATTAATATTAAAATTTGACCTTTGGTGAATTTGACTGCACGGGTGAGCATATTGACCCATCATTTCTTGGAGGTTGCCCATCCTTTGCATTAAAGTTTCCCCTTGGTAATCCACCAAAGCCGTAATTAGGGGAGCTTCCAAGGTTGCCTTGTGCCTGAGCCTGGGCAAGAGCCTGTTGCTGTTGAAGAAACTGGTTATGGTTTTGTATATTGGGCTTCTGTACTTGTAAACCCATATTTGGTCGCAGCTGCTCGATTCCCTAACCAGAATAAAACATCCAAGAGAACCAGCATTGAGGTGAACAAAAAGATCTTGATAATACATACAATTCCACAAAATCCTTACAACTTACAGTTAAGGGCCAGCCCTTCAGCGGAAGCCCAGTCACACCTTGATTCAAACCTGAGAAGGGACATCAAAACCAGAAAAATAATTCCTTAACATACAAGTCAAAGTCATCTACAGTCAAGAAACATAAATTTCCCATAAGAGCCATCAGTAACATTGCCAAGTTATAAACTGTAGAGTTAAGTATTATAATTAGGAATACCTGCACCACCCAGTCCAGATTTTGACTGAAGAATAGCTTGTCCATAGATTGAAGGATCCATCGGTAGAGATTTCTGAACAGCACCCAAACTTGCTTCAGCTTTTATGTCCTGTGAAATTTAAGAAGGTTAGCCTTAACCTTGGATAATAAAAGCATTATAAGCAAAGAAGAATAGATGGTTCAAAGTACTTACACTAGTCAGTTGAGGCCTTCCTTGCATCTGCTGCAATGTTGCAGACATGCCGCCAGAACTCCCTTGTACCAACTGGCTGGATTAACACCAAGAAAAAAATGTGAGTGATCTTGAATGGTCGTATGTTTCAGTAAACAAAAGGAACTCTGACAAACGAAAACATGTACCCTTGATGGTTTGTAGCTGATTTGAGGAGAGCCATCCTGTTGGCATCCATAATACCTGCAGATGAGTCTGAGTCTATGGAATGAGGGTGCTTCATCCGTTCTTCATACAATTTCATCGCCAACACACTGGCAGATGGCTGTCCCATCATACCTTCAGAGTTCATTGCATTCATAGAACCCCCCAGGGGTGGCTGATTAGGATCCCTTCTTTGTAGTTGGGCATTTCGCTGCTGCATGAGTTGCAGCTGCTGCATCTGCATTTGCTGCTGCTGCTCCCTTGCCTTCAGTTGCTGAGTCTAAAAATTTATTCAACCCGTAGTTTTAGAAGAATACCCCGGATACAATGAAACAGACAGCAAATGTAAAAATCACTAACAGAATCACATCCATAATTATTGACATACCTCAATATAAGCTGCAGCTGCCTCAGAATGCTTTTCATTTGTCCTAGCAATGAAAATGTCCCAAAACACAGACCACCACTCGAACAAAAACCCTCCCGGAGCATCAATTGCTGTGAATTGTAAGATTGCCACACAATCCACATCAATCGGTTACACAAAAAGAAACAAACACTACAAACTAATTAAGCAACAGTCCAGCCATTTCAGATCTTTTTTGGGCTCAGGTAAGTATGAGAAAAAGTGATGCTGCCATTGTCATTACCTACAGGATCTGTCGCAACCTTCCCTTCAGCCATGAAAGCTTTGGCAGAGTTGTGCAGCTTCCTCTTAAGCAAATAATCATGTATGTACACATCAAGCCTGATAAGAGTTGGAAAAGGCAGAGAAACAAATCAATCACTGACGAGTGTATTGGACAAATGAGCAAGCTATTGTTTTCCATCAAAATATATGATCACTGGACAGTAATGCTCCAACAAAAGGAAAAAAAAAAGAGCATAAAAAATGGACAGAACCGCATACATCTTATCAGCTTCCCAATTGCTCTGTGCCATAGTTCGAAGCGCGCAAGGATCAATTACAGACAACAACAAAGCCTTCAACCGATTCACTCACAGCCTAAAAACAGCAAAAAACACCATAATTTATCCAAAAAATATATCACCACAACAAACAATTCACACACCTGAAAGCATAAACAATGGAATTTCACGGAAAAAACAAGTACAAACCACACGTACCTATTAGATCATAACCAGCATTGCCAATCAAAGAACAAAAACCCTAAACCAGACTAAAGCATCACCATTCCTAGTCAAAACTCAGTAATTAAACAAAAAACCTTCAAATGAAGGCTCACAGGTAATCACGTCCTAAAAACAATAAAAAAAACCATAATTTATCAAAAATATACAGCACCACAGCAAGCATTTCATGCACGGAAACTCAAGTATAGCCTACGCCTAGCTATTGGATTTGGATCACAGCCAGCATTGCCGATCAAAGAACAAAAACCCTAAACCATCACCAATTATAGTCAAAACTCAGGCTCACAGGTAATCACGCCCTAAAATTTTTTAAATAAACCCCCATGATTTATCAAAAAAATAGCACCACAACAAACAATTCACAGACCTGCAAGCTTGAACAGTAGAATTACACGGAAAAAACAAGCACAAACCACACATAGCTATTGGATCACAACCAGCATTGCCAATCAAAAACCCTAAACCGAACTAATCATCACCAATTCCAGCCAAGACTCAGAATTTAAACAAAAGATCTCGAATTTAGCGTCTCGAGCCGTACAATTACCCGTCGCGAGCAGAAATCCAGTTGAAAACCGGCGACAAGAATTGAGCTCCGGAAAATCTTCTCTCCAACCGCCGATTGAATCGCCGGCACTCCAAGAGAGCTACGGTGAATGAAAATTTTGGGTAGCAAAAGAAAAAGATAAAACAAAGATTAATTTTGGGTTTCAGTGAAGCTGTCAACTTGATGACTGGGAGCTTCCCTAAAGAGTAAATATCGGAGGAGAAAGCCGATACTAGCTGTAGATTGTCCCGTAGGGATTTGGGCCGCAGGTTCGGGAGGGAATCGCAACTTATAGTCCGTAGGCTCGGGTGCAGGCTCGGACGGGAGGATTTGGTCAGTGGCAGTGGCTCTGCTGGCTCGGGGATTCCAAATCCGAGGTGCGTTAAATTCCGAACCGGGTCGCGTCAGCGAAACGGTTTGCTAAAGTGACCCGCCCATCATATAGCCTGGTGTTAGCTTACGTGGAACGGAAAGACGATGCGACGTGTTGGTAATAAAAATCGATAGGGCAATTCCGACATTTCCTTTGTGGTCTTCAAGAAGATTAAAAAAATTAATTTCATCCTTTTTCTACAATTTGTATTTAAGGGTGGTCAACACTCAACATAATTGGATGAATGACTAAAATAACCTTGATGTTTGCTAAAATAGTATTCCCTATACTGTATTTTATTGTAATTGGCACTCAAGTCTCAACAAGTAATATTGAATTTCCTTGAAAGTCATTAAGAAGATTTCAAAAAATTAATTTCATGCCTATTTCGCAACTTGTATTTAATGCTGGTCAACACCGATAATTGGATAAATAACCAAAATTAATTTCATACTTTTTCTGCAATTTATATTTAATGCTGGTCAACACTCAACACCGATAATTAAATGAATGACTAAAATAACATCACTATTTGCAAAATTAGTATTTCCTATATTTTATAGTAATTGGCACTCAACAAGTAATTTTGAATTTCCTTGAAGGTATTTTAGAAGATTTCAAAAATTAATTTCACACCTTTTTCGCAACTTGTATTTAATGCTGGTCAACACCGATAATTGGATAAATAACCAAAATTAATTTCATACTTTTTCTGCAATTTATATTTAATGCTGGTCAACACTCAACACCGATAATTAAATGAATGACTAAAATAACCTCACTATTTGCAAAATTAGTATTTCCTATAATTTATAGTAATTGGCACTCAACAAGTAATTTTGAATTTCCTTGAAGGTCTTTTAGAAGATTTCAAAAATTAATTTCACGCCTTTTTCGCAACTTGTATTTAATGCTGGTCAACACCGATAATTGGATGAATAACCAAAATTAATTCCATAATTTTTCTACAATTTGTATTTAATGTTGGTCAACATCGATAATTGGATGAATAACTAAAATAACCTCATTATTTGCAAAAATAATATTCCCTATATTTTATAGTAATTGGCACTCAACAAGTAATTTTGAATTTCCTTCAAAAAATTAATTTCACGCTTTTTTCGATATTTGTATTTAATGTTGGTCAACACCGATAATTAGATGAATAATCCAAATAACCTCATTTTTTTAATTTGCAAATATATCATTTCTAATATTTCATTGTTGTCGGTATCTTTTGGCCAAAAGCTTTTGTGGGTAAGTTTGATTATCGATAACTTTAGTTGCATGTATTAAATAAATTTAAAATGTTGATATTAGAAAAAAACATGTTAATAAGAATTCAAAATTATATCACAAAATGATATCATCATTCATATATTGCTTCAAATTTATGATTCAAATATGTAACAAAATTGAGCAAAACCTTCATGTACCCCTGAGTTCTGGGGTATGTATTAATATGCCCCCGAGTTCTTGTAAAGTGCTGATATGCCCCTGGACCGACGGAGACTTTTTTTGATATAATTCTAGAGTATTTTAATTTTTGCCAAAATCGATTGGAATACACAAAATCACTCAATGGTGAATTTAGTGGTCATTTTTGTCCCAATTGACGTGTGTCGCGTATGTTAACTGTGTTTTAAAATTTCAAAATTTTGGGTATTTTGTTTTCAATTCTCTTGTCACCGCTTCAATGCTGCATTGTAAGCTTTTCTCTTTACCAATCAATATGTTTGATCGACCAAAATTCAGTGAAATTTACAAACCAGGGGTATATCAGCACTTTTCAAGAACTGAGGGGCATATTAATACATACGCAAGAATTCAGGGGTACGAGGGAACTTTTTTCAACAAAATTTATGATAAATAGTAGAATATCAATTATTCTGAAACTGATAGATTATTAATTTTTATTTTTTTGTAAAAATACTATGGTACCCTTGAATTAAAAAAATTTAGGCTATGTTTACTAGAGCTTATTTTTTGTTGTACTGAACTGGAATGAACTGAACTAAATTGAAATAATTTTAAATTTACTTGACTGAACTGAAATAATTTTAAATATATTTAACTGAACTGGACTGAACTGAAATAAATTTAAATACATTTTTATATAATTTAAACATAAAAACACGTTGAAGTGATATAATCTGGACCAATTCTTGGGTGAGGCAGCCTCACTCATGAGGCGGGACCAATTTAACCCATTTTTTGATGAGATTTGATGAATTGACACCTCAAGACTTGATGAGTTGATCATGTTTGATGAATTGACACCGAGGTTTGATGAGGTGATGTTGAGATTTGATGAGTTGGTAGCGATGTAGTATGAGGTAACAACATTGAAACTATCCTATTTGGCCTTGCCTCATGGGTGAGGCTGCCTCATAGGAGAATTACTCTATAATCTGAACAGAATTGAGTTAAATATCATCAAATTATAGTGCAGATGATAAAAACTTATCTAAACTGAACTGAATTGTTCTGAATTGAATTGAACTAATCTGAAATGAACTAAAATAACTAATCATATAATGAAGATATATTATATTTGGTTGAGTCGTATATCATAATATTATACTAAATAGATATCAGTCATTGAATTGTATATCATAAAATTATATTTCAGAGGATATGAACTGATCTGAATTGAATGTATCTAAATTGAATTTATCTGAACTGAACTGAAGCAAAATGAACTGAACTAATTAAAAATAGTCATATAATGAGGCATATTATATTTGGTTGAGTGGATTATATTGGAGTATATAAAGTAAAGGTTATGGTATATTAAAGAAATATATGGAGTTGAATATCATAGTTATGTATTTTTCAGGAAATATGAGTCATTGACACTAGTGCAGGAAGGGGTCTACGGCGGCGGTTCCGTCCCCATTACTCGCAGCGCAACGAAGAAAAAATTGCTCAGCGGTTATGAACCGCCGCGCAAGGTTGCGAGTTCGCAACCTTGTCAGGTTCATCCGGTTGCGAGTTCGTAACGAGTTAGAAGGTGCAGGTTGTTTTCGAGTGTTGCGACAGCGGATGCTCCTCCGGTTCAAAGGTTGCGAACTCGTAACTAGCATTTCAGGTTAGGGTGTATGTTTGTTCCTGAATCTGGTTACGAATTCACAACCTAATTAGGTTCCACCAAAAAAAATACCGACCAAAACTGGCCAGTAAAATAAAAATGCTAAAAACGAAGAAAAGAAACAGAGCTATACTTCAATATAAACAAAGAATATTCGACATATTACATTTTCCAGTTTGATCCTCATTAAATATCTAAATCCGATTTTGCAAATTACTAAATGGAAACCAATGACATAATGGACTTGTACTTTTAAGCTTCAATATATCAACGGATGGCATGCAACTTATTCTTATTCACCATCTCAGAATCTACATGCGAATGGAGCTTAAACTTTCATCTTGTTGAAACACAACAATCTATATGCAAGTCAACTGAGCTTGTAGAGTTATACTTATAAACTAACCCTAAGAGGAAGAATTCCTTTAACCTCGACATCAAAATAATAGAGAAACTCATAACTGCTTCCCTGCAAATCTTGGATGGTCAGGCTGAATGCTATTAAGCTTAGTTCCCGGAACTCCTCCGAATACGAGATGCAAGTCGCTGAGCTTTCTGTCCAGCATGCACTGAACTCCCTTCTGAAATCATGTTGCTTATCTCATCAGCAAGTTTGACTGCTTCATTGTACTCCATCACCCAATCCGCATGAGATGCCATGTTCCTAGGGGCAAAACAAGATATCTTTCATATTTCCAACTCCGGGAATTGCACAAAGTAATCAACAATATCATAGTCACGCAAACATATACTAAATAGCAGCAAATCGGAAAAACCAAAAGTGAGGTTAATATTAATTCGAAAACACATAATCCAACTCCTTAAGTACAATCTTTATTAATCTCATAACTCAATTAAAAACAAAATATAAGCACTAACAAAATTCAAAAATAAACACACACACACAGAAGAAAAAAAAAGATTACCCCCTTCAATGTTTAAATCTGTTAATTTCATAGTTTCTGCAAAAAAAAAATGTCGAAACTCAAATATCCATAAATTTGTCCTTACTCTTGAGACCAAGTTTGGCAGGATATCGATGTTGTGACAGGAGGCGGATTCGGGGCCGGGTATGTGGGTGCCGACGTAGGCTTTGTCGCCCAGTAGGTTGTGGAGTCGACTGGCCACGGAGAAGAGGACGACGGAGCTTGTGGAAATGAGTCGGCGAGGCGGAGGAGTTCGGAGTTGTCGACGTCAGTGAAACCGTAAAAGAACAGAGCCGCCGCCGGAGAAGGACGCTGACATTGATGTCGACGGGTGGAGATGGAGCCATTAGCTGGGAAGTTGCCGCGATGGGGGAGATGGATTTCGGAGTTGCTTGCGATTTGCGATCTGGGTAGAACTAGCTAGAAGAATGATTGAGTTTCAGATTCAGGATAATTAAGGATATTTGAGGATAAGATCCAGCCATCAATGGCTGAGATTCAGTTGATTAAAGTTACTGACGGTTACGATCAGTCCTTTTATTCTTTTTGATTTCATATCAATTTTAACTCTAATAAAACTCTTTTTATAGAAATAAAATCTTTTGATTAAGGAAAAATAATAATGTTAACATACTCATATATTATAATTAATACAATGTGTTTTACCGGTGATTAACAGGTGATATACACCGATGAAATGCAAAAGTTTTCTAGTAGTCATGACATTGTGAATTGGGGCAGGCGGTGGCGATAGGAATTGGGGCGGATGAAAGGAATAGATAGTGCGATTTGGAGATGATAAGATAAATGGTTGGTTGATAGTGTTGACTTTTGGAATTATATTAGTATTACAATTATTTTAAGTAATATTATTTTAAAATATACCAACGTGCAATCACCAACTCAATATTCATCAAATCCATTTGAATGTGACTGATATTAGTTTAATTTAAAATTATTTATATCCAACTAAAGTAGAGTAAAACATGCAATTATATGTATGGTGATGTGTTTGATTCAATAATTATATGAATCAAAAATTTTGGTTAAATAATAAGTTTTAATATTTTCACTTATACCCCTAATTTTTTATGAAATATTAAGAACTTTTGAAAGTAATTATATGTAAATAATAATAAGAAAGCGACGAGTTACAAACATTATATGATTGTAACAAACATTAATAATTATCTATATGTTATGTTAATTTTCACTATTGATGAATTTGATCATCAATTATATAATGTTTTGAAAAGTGTCACAATGTGGGTGTAGTTATATCAAATTAAGTATATATAAATCAGTCAAAATTGAAAAGAAATCATGACAACATAGTATATATGTTTAAGTAATCAGTTTATGTATAAGTAGTGAATACTCATTGAAACATCAACGTTCTTACTATAGATCCCCTCAAATGTGTGTTGTTGTTTTTTAAACTATATGAAAAGTTCCTCATATTCAATAAAATGGATATTAAGATCCAACACTTTGATTCACTCGCTTAATTAGTGAAATTATTGCTAATTTTGCTAATTAGTTAATTCAGATTTATCTAGGTTGCGACTTCGCCACTACTTCAGTTCAGGTTCAATTTGAAGAACCATAACACCAGTTACGATGTCGTAACTGGATCTGACGGCAAAACCGCCGCGTAACGTATCGTTGGTCGGCGGTTTACTGTGCATAATATGATCCGGACAGGGTTACGAACTTGCAACCGATCAAGCACCGGTGTTTGGAGAACCTGCTCATGTTGCGAACTCGCAAACCGAATTGCACGGCGGTTTTTGGATCTTTGGCCGGAACCGCCGCGAAAAAGCGCCGCCGTACACCCTTTTTCCACTAGTGTGAGTTGTATATCATAATATCATATTAAAGATGATATGAGTCATTGAGTTGTATATCATAATATCATATTAAAGATGATATGAGTCATTGAGTTGTGTATCATAAAATTATATTTCAGAGGATATCAACTGAACTGAACTGAAATGAAATGAAATGAACTAATTAAAAATAGTCATATAATGAAGACATGTTATATTTTGTCCTGAACTGAACTGATTTTAACTAAAGTATATAAACAAAATGTACAAGGAAATAAACAAATAATAAACAAATCGAGCCGAATTTCATGAACTCATACTTCATTCAAACTGAACTGAACCAAGCTGAACTATTTTAATTTGAACTGAAGCAAAAATAATGTATTGCAAAATTATAATTGAGTCGAATAATATAAACTTATAGAGACATATTATTTGAACTGAACTAAACAAAACTAAACATTGGAAATAAAAAAAAGTAAGTAAAAGAATATCTATAAAAAATAATATTTAGGAATACACTGAACTGAAATGAACTGAAATAAATTTAAATTTATTTAACTTAACTGAAATATATACTGAACTGAACTGAACTGAAATAAATTTAAATTTACTGAACTGAACTGAACTGAAATGAAAAAAATTAAATTCACTGAACTGAACTGAAATAAATTTAAATTTACTGAACTGAACTGAAAAAATTTAAATTTACTGAACTAAACTAATGTACAGATAAGCTCTGGTAAACAGGGCCTTATAGTCATTTGATTTGGTGTTTCATTGATTGGTTTGTGCCTTGGAGTTAGGATCTCCTCAAGTTCATTTCTTGGTCGTAAGTTGTCCCACCATTTTGATTTTTACCACCACTTCTTCCACCACCGACCACATCCACCATTACTCCGCCTTATAACCACCACCACCATTGCGGTCAATACTACTTCTATATGTTATATCCCATCGCCACCAACACTCTTTCCATTGTTGTAATTTGTTTATTTGAATTGTACCAAATAAGAAATTTAAAACGGGAATTTTTTTAATTTCTTTTCAATTCATTTTCATACATTTTGTTGATTACCCGTTTGGCCGTTTTCCTAGTGTGAACCAAATAACTCCTTAATCCTTGATTTTGTCTTGACAAATTATCGTAGAGAATTGATTATAAATTATTCAAAAAAAAATGATATGCCTTGTTAGATCTCAAATTAAAACGAATGTGTTATGCTCGGTTAAATTTTCAAATCCACCATATTATATTATTCAATTTTTTATGTTTAAAATTATGAGCGGGACCAAAATCAAAATTATACCCAAAAAATAATAAATAGCTGACAAAATCGGAAGGGTGCCGGAAAATGCACGACTAGGGAGCCGGCGTAGACCGGGCCAGAAAGCGCGCGTACTAATTCCCAAATCCCAACCATCAATGACACGTGGACGCATCCTATTGGACGGTAGCTTCTAGAAACTTGGAGAACGGCCTAAAAGAATTGTAAAACCTCGACCGCATCTAATTCTCTCCAGTCGTACCAATAAAAGCCTCAATTGTTCTGTTGTTGTCGGAGCTAAAACTTCCTCTGCATCGTCGAACGTACGTCCCATTCTTCCTACCTAGGTATGTTTTTTGGTTCAGTCCTTCTGTCGGGATATTGATTTTTGTAGGGTGAATTAGATCTGAGTTCATGATAACATTGACTTGTTGAGATTAAATTGGACCAATCTTCTATGTAATTTTGCTGAAGGGTGTTGTTGATTGATCAATTGTTGGTAGTTTTTGTGGGTCCATATTGGTTTGAAGGCCTTGTTGCATAATAGTGTAGAGCTTAATTCACAGTAGTTTCTGCATAATCCAGCTTTTGAATCTTTGTTAGTTTTGAAGACTGTTTCTGAAAACGTATATACAATAGTTTCGAAGATAGTTTTTTATCTTGCTTGCTTAAATTACAGTTTCTGCGCATACCATTAAAAGGATTTCTGTTCGTCGTTAACGTTAGATAAGATTTTTTGATATAGTCAGCTGTTTGTTTTCTCTTCAAACACGATTTTCTTCATCCTGGTAAGATTTTCTTTATTTTCCATATCGTTATAGGATTTGGTTATTATTTTCTAGATACAATTAGAATTCATGTTATCGGTTGTAAAAAGATTCCTTTTATCATTAGGATATTAAATTGAGGGGCTATAAGTACAGCGATTCCCATTGTAATTTTCGAAGACTTTAGACAAGACATTAGTGATTGAAATAGATATTTTTGGTTTACCTCAGGTAATTGTTCTATGGGTTGTTAAGTGTGTAATCTAGAAGTAAAGTTTGAATCTTTGTTAGGTTTCCACTTTGGTTGATAACATTGGGACATCCTTTGATGTTGTTGCATGATGCTTTCTATTTGATTGTTTGATAACATTAGGACAGACTTTGGTGTTGTTGCATAATGGCTAATTAATGTGTGATAAGTTTTGGTTTTTCATGTTTGAGTTTGATGAATATTTTCCTTGTGTTTCTGTAGGTTATAACAACTCTTTTGGCCTTGAATTCATACTCATTTATCACAACTCTTCATCATACACTTTGAAGATGGCTGAGGTATGTCAGCTTTTCTCTTTTTCCTCATATTGGTAATTTGGTATCTTTTGCATAACGTTTATCTGTATCTGAGATTTATTCTTCGATTTGGACAAATTATCAGGAAGCTCACAAGGTTTCCTTGAATGTTTATGACTTGAGCCAAGGGCTAGCTCGACAATTGTCAACTTCGTTTTTGGGCAAAGCCATCGATGGTATTTGGTAAGTTCAGAAATTTCATCAATGTTCTTTATGTGCTGCTACATATGGTGGTGGTCCATTTTCAATTGTACTTATTTGATTAAGTTGTGTAAAGAGTGAAAATTAAACCAGTTATGTGAGACTTTTGATGATTGAAAGATAGCTACACATCTGGGGACTGTTATTTCTTAAAGAAACTGAATTTACTTATGGATGCCTTTGTACTTTCATCATCACAGATTCACAATGACACAATGATAAAATATGGTTATTTATTGAATGGATTTAAAGATTGATCCACTTCCCCATGTTTTGGTTTTGCTTGAGGGTAATGTTGCAAATGCAGAATAATAATCTCACCTCTCTCCCTCTTTCGTTTGCGTAGGCACACTGGAGTAGTTGTTTATGGTACTGAGTACTATTTTGGAGGTGGCATACAGCAAACACCAGTTGGAAAGACTCCTTATGGCACTCCTATCCGGACTGTAGACCTTGGTGTCACTCATGTGCCTAAGGATATGTTCGAAGAGTACTTGCAAGAGATTAGCCCCCGCTACACTCAAGAGACTTACAGTCTGTTAGAACATAACTGCAACAATTTCAGCAACGAGGTTGCACAGTTCTTGGTGGGTGCAACAATTCCAGAATACATCTTAAACTTGCCAAATGAAGTCATCAACAGTCCAATGGGCGCCGTTTTCTGTGAGTCCTTAAACCATATGTATATTTTCATTTTCTCAATTGCTGGGGTTTTATTTACATCGCTGATGATATATTCTGTTTTGCAGTGCCTATGATTCAGCAACTAGAGACAACTTTACGAGCAGGTGCGGTCCCACAGGCTCCTCAGTTTACCTCTGCTAATGTGGCTCCTGCTGCCCCTAAAGCCAGCAGTGCCGTTAAAAAAGAAGTTGCAGAGTCAAAAGCTCCAGCCAAGGCATCTGCTAGCAGTGCCACAGCTGACCCCCTTGGTGATGCACGGAGCAAGGTGCAGGAAGAGATAGGGCGGGAGTTTGCTACGATAATGGCAGGTGGCACATTACGTGCAAGTGAGGCTGCAGCACTGGCTACAAGGAGGGTTATGGAAAGATATGGACACATGAATTCTGCCCAGAGTTAAATCTGGATATGCATTCTTTCATGTGTCAACTTCTTCATTGGTACCATTTCTTGGTCGAAATGGGATTATTAGACTACATTTTTATCCCCTTGTGTGCTGGAAAACAGCGCATAAATTATTTGTAAGCAACACACATTTTAGATCACGGATTTATGTGAACAAATTGTGTGCTTCATTTGATGTTTTTTTTTTAAACAATTTCATCTGCAACTTTTCTAGATTTATCAGTAACGACTCCCAATCTATGATAAGCCTTTTATGTTTCCAGGCAAATACTAACTTAGACAACAAATATACTCTGTTATTATTCAAAAAAAATGTTTTGTTAAGTAAATATTCAGAAGCATTTTGATCATTCACTTTTCGCGCCTGTAGCGAAAGTTGCTTTTTATACATATGTTTAGTAGTTGGTACTTGTGTGTGAGATTTACAAGTATAAAAGGCAAGGTAGAAACGAGGGATCCCATACTGTCACAATCCTCGTTCACTCCTGGTCGGTAGGTCTAACATGCCCTGCCTCGAGCTCGAGAGAAGATTCATTTGATCTTGAACAGACTTCAGGAGGAATATTAATGCCAGCAAAACCAACCATTATAGCAGCTGCACCAGCATAATCTAGGAGGTGGGGAGTGTTTCCTATTATTGTATCCACAAGAGCAGCCAATGGAACTTGGATAGTAAGTCCAGCTGTTGCAACAGTCGTGGAAGTCAGAAGTACTGCTTTAGCCCATAGGTAATCACTCAACACATTGTCCAGCAAACCTAGTAAACAGATAACAATCACAATCAGAAACAATGATCCCAAGTGTATAAATCTATGTAAGTAAAATAGAGATGAAGCCCATACAATCCTTAGACATCATAATAATGCATGCGCATAGATTAATCCATGAACTAACCTAGATCGATTACAATCTTTAATCAAGGAGATTTTAAGGGTAAAATAACCAGAACATCAATGCAATTGTCAATCGATCTGGTGTTATAATTACCATTCAAAAACTCTTTTGTTCTCCAATATCCAGTCACCAACTTAAATAATTAAAAGCTTATTGCTTCCACAACTAACCCTTCCCTCGAGATTTAAAGCCAGACGTGGAATGAGTCTTATACAGATCATAGGCTTTCAGTTGACTCCAAACTTACTTCCCAGGTAAAGAAACAGTAGATATTGCATGATTAAGAGAATTCATGCTATAGGCATTCACAGATATGGGAAATGGAAAAATAATTTCATGGAAGGTAAAATATTGAGGCATATTAACAAGTTCTGGCTCATACATACACGAGGAGAAAATTGGCCACAAAGATTTACAATTAATTGCAATGATTAAGTGATGACTTCATGAATTGTATGAATTGTACCTTTTCCAACGATAAGACCAACTTGCTTCCAGGTCAGTATCTTGAAGGGCTCCAGCTTAGCAATATTGAGTACTAAAGCAACTGGTAGAAATATCAGGAGGTTAAACAAACCTAGGAAGCCAAGGAACTGTCCCATACTGGCCTGGCCCTGGTTCTTATCATCTTCATCTGGTAGCTTCTTGCGTATAAGTGTAATATAGACAGCATATAGTGCAGCAGAAAGAATCGAAAAAATATCTCCAAGAACAGGTTTTGGAGCAACAGTGCTGGAAATAGCCTCTGAATCACCAAGACTGACAGCTATTGTGCCCGCCATGCAAAGTAGAACACTAAACAGCTTTATCCAAGTGAACTTTTCACCAAGAAACACAAGAGCAACCAAAAAGGTGAACAGGCTGGAAGAGCTGCTTAAAATGGTATTCGACTGAGCAAAGGAAAAATGAAGTAGATAAGTTGAGCTTACAATGACTACACACTTCAAGTACATAAGTGCTAACACTGACTTTGTATAATAATAAAACAGAAGAACTTACAGTGACTGATGTATACTTCAGCGAAAGGTTAAACGTAAGTTGAGCAAGGAACCAAAATGGGCATATGATTAAGCTAACTCTTGCTACTCTAGCACGAGTCCAACGCCCCTTCGAATCCAATCCCAAATGAGCATTTCCAATCAAATCTTCAGGCCTCTGAACACCTTCTTCTACACGGCGAATTTCACTTTCTTCTTCAGCAACCAAATCTAACCCCATATTATCAGCTTGAACATCTGTATTGCTTGGTTCAAGAAGAATGACCTCCTCTCCCAAACTTTCTAACCTCGGATTTTCCCGCTTCCACCAAAAAAATATACTCCCATAATTATCTTCCAAAAATCTACCTATTTCAACAAGGGGAATGTAGACTATGAACAGTGAATTACAAATATAAGTCACCAAGAAGGGAGAAATGCCAGCATCCACAACCGACTGAACCACGAAACTAGCAGCAATCCAAATGGAAGCTACAGCAAGTATATAGATTAATCCTAAAACCCATCTCCAAAACTGATCTTTCATTCCTTTCAACCTTCAAATCCTCCAATCTAATTAAGTTGCTCAAAAAAGAATATGCCCCTTTTTTCTAATGATCAAGCATCTAAAGCAGAATCTGAAATGAATTCGAGTCCACAAAAACGAGGCATTGGCAATTCAAACAGCTCCAGGAAAATCATCCCAACACAGAGCTACATGCCATTAGCTGAAAAAAGTGAATGTCATAATTTCATGATCATCACCAATGTCAGACAAGGGTGAAAACATTAAGATTGAATGGCTGAGATCACATACCGGACGGAAGTGGCAGATGAAGCTGAAGATAGACGGCGGTTTCCGGAGGTTTTCTCGGGCTCCGGCGGCTCCGGCCGATGAAGTATTAGTTATCGAAATTTTCTTTATCGTTTCGTTTGTTTAGGTTTTTTTTTTTTTTTGGGTGTTAGAATATGTATATTTTTTCAAAAAGAATATGTATATTTTTTGACAAATGCTGTATTTACTCTTTATATACTGGGATAATATTTGTAATTAAATAGCTATATTATCAGCTTTTTTTTTTTTTTTTTGAAGAGATATTATCAGCTTTTCTTTAAAAGTTTGCTTGTAATATCCTCCTCTTAAAATACTTTTTCATTATCAAGTTTAAAAGATTAATTATTTTTGCAACAAACCCGTAAATAAGAAGAGGTAATGAATTACAAATTATATGAGTTGAAAGATGCAAAATTTACATTTAGAAAGTATTATTTTCACAAGATCAAAATCTCTCTACATTTGCTAGCTTCAGGTAGAGTATGAATTACAATAACTACCAATTTACAAACAAACCAAGTCAAAACAATGCTTATCATAATACACGAAGAAATCCAAGAACTTGGATCAGAAAGCTGTGCAGGTTTTTCCCGAATCTCTGGTAGTTAACGCGATCAAGAGCAGGATACAGATTATTAGCACTTGTGAGAGAGTGTAATGCATCTGCCAACCTCGATTTCAACGTCTCTGGTACAGACCTTGTTCACACAAATCAATGGAAGAAGAGCATCAGCAGCAGAGCCAACAAGATCAGTGCTGTAATCCTCAAAGAGGAGAATTTGCATCAGTGACCTTAGGAACTGGCCAAGAATGCCTTCTTGGCTGCCAAGCCCTATCTTGCAGCTGCAGTTTCCTTGTGATGGTAGGATGCAAGTCCTTTGAGAGCTTGCAGACATAGACATAAACCACCTCTGATGAGACATCCTTCGTAAGCAATTGCAGAAGGGCTCACAAATGCTTATACTTTACACAATCTGCTCTATGTTGAACGCTGCTCGAGTAAACCTGAAGCAAGCGCGTGCAGAATTCATTAACACTTGCAGTCTCATGTGCCTCCAGGAAGGGGATTTGGCCATCTACCCATTTGACCACAAATTTGAGGAGACGATGAACAAATACAGACTCGAGCCAGTAAACATCAAGAAGTAGGAGGTTTCCATTTTTATTAGACTTCTTGAAGCAGCTTCTTGAACCCAACAATATAGAGTCTTCAAATAATCTTTCTCCAATGACGCGTGGCACTGATCGTGAAACTCTTTTGAAAGGCCCATAGCAGTTGAGGTAGAGGGAGAAAATTGAAACACCAAGGCTTCCAAAAAAACCAGTCCACCAAACTGCACATCCAAGCCATGGCTGAAGAAAAACAGCTTCCTTTTCAGCAACTGTGGATTCTTGCCAGCCCCTCTTCATCAACTGAGCAGCTACAGAAGCAACTTTAGCCAGTACATAGCCTTGATCTGACGTGACACGTTGCATGATATAGCACAAACAAAAGCTAATCAAGCATCTCTTATCATCCTGTGCAAGAACTGTCCATTCTCGAATAGCTGCTTCTCAAATTTTCCCAGGCTGCCTGAAACCTCGCATCTGGTGACTGAGAAGTTTCAAGAATATACTTGCAAGACTGAAACGGTCTAGGAGAGCGGCACAGAGAAATGATGGTTGTTTCCGCTGCAGTGAGATTGACATGCATCCTGGATAGAACTGCAGGCTAGCTCTATGGATTGCCTGGTTGCTTGAAGCTGAGCCACATCGGGCATTCCGCCGTCTTGCTGCATTTTCACCAGCTGTATTGAACCCGTTGCAGCACGGAAAGATTAACTGAAAAGTATGATGTGAAATGTCTATGGTTGATTTTAACTAGGCAGGAACTCTAATTTGCATTGTCTGAATTCAGGATAATTTATATACTTAGGCTCAGAATAGTTTTTCTATTCCTGTTTACATTTAACACCTCAACATTATACGTATATATTTCAAAAACATGTTCTAATAGGCATTTCTACAAACAACAGCTATACACAAGTAAATAATTAAACTAACCACATTTTGAAGAACTCCGGCATTATCCCAGCCGGACACGAGCATGCCGGTGATTGCCGTGTACGTTAGATTCCGACATCACGAATATTAAAACCCCGCCAAATCCATCAGCGTTGGTAACAAACATCATGAATACGTAATAAAAGTTTAATAATTAAATTGAAGTGCAGAGAAAGGGAAAAGGAAGGAAGAAGTAAACATAATGGGCTGTTTTATTCCATCCTCTTGTTTTAAAAGAATTTGGGCTTTGAAAATATTTTCTCACATCAACGGCCCATTTAACAAGCCGCCTTTTCTCTGATTTCCAGTTTACCACATCGATAGATTGCAGAGAAGAAGTACAGTATATTTACATCAGCCTTGCAATGGAGTTCGTCCCTTCGGGGACATCCGATAAAATTGGAACGATACAGAGAAGATTAGCATGGCCCCTGCGCAAGGATGACACGCACAAATCGAGAAATGGTCAAAATTTTTTTGTTCCTTCCGGCCATGGAATTCCGACGAAGTCTCCGACCGCCGGCGACATTAATAAGGTTTTCTTTACTTGAAAAAGACTGATTTTTGTTTTGAACAAAATGATTGCTGAATGGTTTTACCTTCTTATCCGACGGCTTGAACGGGAAAGCACGGCGAAGTTGGAGATTCCACGAAGTCTCCGACCGCCGGCGACAATATAAGGTTTTTTTAACTTGGAAAAGATTTGAATTTTCTTTTTGGTGAACAAATGATTGCTGAATGGTTTTTCTGTACGACGGATTTGAACGGAGAAGTTAGAGTGTCCCGACGAATTCTCCGACCGGCCGGCAATTTGACGCTTCATACATATTATTCAGGGACCAGTAATGCAATTTGGTTAAAAGACTATTGATATTATTTGATTATTTAGGGACTAGTAATGCAATTTGGTCCTTCGTGGCTGCAATTTTTTGATTATTTAAAGTTCCCTCCCAAATTCATCAAGAACACAATTATATAATACAGTAATAATAATCACTGGAAAATTTTACTTGGATCTTCCTCGGAAATACATGATCAATCAATTGAATTCTCAGATGGAAGATCCTTGTGACATGTGCGATCTAGCGTTGCAATCTCTGGAATTCGATCCCCATTCTATGGCTTCCGCGATCGCCTTCCGGCGCTCTGAATCCTCCTCCTCAGCCTTTGCCGGCGGCGGCGATGAGGCGGCGCCGGGTTCTTCAGGTTCGTCAACGTCTCCTCCTTCCTCCCCGGAATCTTCTTGGTCCCCTTCTAATGGCTCGTCGCCTAGGTAGCTCAGAGCGGTGACAACGTCGCTGATGACTGGCCGGATTGTGACGTCTTCGTTCAGGCACATCGCCGCCACCGCCACCGCTTGGTGCAGGCCCTTTCTGGGGTAATCACCTCTGAGCATCGGATCCGCTAGCTCCACGTATCTTTTTTGGTTCCTGAACCTGGGTTCCGCCTGCAATTCAAGATTTGGTTCGGTTTTATGGTTATTTATAAACTCAGAACAAAATGATGAGATGACTGAAAACACAGAAAAGTATGAACAGTATAATGGGACAAAATAGTGTTTTGTGTTGATGAGTTCACATTTATGTTGTGATTTTGAAACCATAAAAAACAACACGATTTGATCGACACATACATATATTTAGCATACAAAATAAAGCCTAAAGTTTGATCAAAACCTGTCATATTTTTCCAACATGAAAAAAATGGTCCTATGCCATTTCAGAAAACTAGCCTAATGAGATCATTAAACAAAACAAGATCTGTATAATATCAGCATGACTAAAATCAGACCATTCTTAAGACTGCTAATCAGAATATTGGCTCGATTTACGCGAAAATAGAAGGAAAATATAGGTGGAGAAGTTTGATCAGTGATAAGCTTACCCAATGGACTAGATTCTGATCATGAGGAGGCCTCAATGTATCAATGGCTCTTTTTCCTGTGATGAGCTCCAAGAACACAACTCCAAAGCTGTAAACATCGGATTTCACTGTCAGCTGGCCTGTTCTTTGGTACTCCGGGGCACAATATCCATAAGTTCCCATGACCCTGGAAGACACATGAGACCTATCTCCAACAGGCCCAAGCTTGGCTAAACCGAAATCAGACAGTTTTGCATTAAAGTCTTTGTCCAACAAGATGTTAGACGACTTCAGATCGCGATAAATGACCGGTGGATTAGCCGTATAGTGCAAATATTCCAACCCCTTCGCCGCCTGCAACGCTATCTTCATCCTTGTGTTCCAATCCAGTGGAGCTTGGCCTTTAGGGATATCTGGACAATACAGTGCAAGAAACTAAGTAAAGGCGAGTTTTTTGGCCAAAAAAGATTTAGGCTTTACCTAACAGATGGTCTTCCAAAGATCCTCTAGCCATGAACTCATAAACCAGAAGTCTTTGTTCTCCATCAGAGCAATATCCAATCAGGTTCACTAAGTTCTTGTGGTGCAAAAGGCTCAGCATCAAAACCTCTACAAGAAATTCTCTGTTTCCTTGCAGTCCATTTCGGTCAAGCTGCTTCACTGCTACTGTCTGTAACCATCACAACCATAAAAAACCACAAAATGTTTAATAAATTCCTTAAAAAAAACAACAACTTTTGTGTAAAATCCATTACCTGGCCAGTTTTTTCAAGAAAGCCCTTATAAACTCTTCCGAATCCGCCTTCGCCTAACAGACATTCCTGCCGGAAATTCTTGGTTGCTGTAGCCAGCTCCCTAAAGGTGAAAGTTTGTGCTGCAATATTGTTGGAGCCTTCTTTGTTATCAGGGTTCGCGGTTTCCTCACTAGATTTCCTGTCCTTATCTACATTCCCTAAACAAAATTGTCCTATTAAGTGTTCATAACAAAAAAACTTGACAAATTTAAGGTAATTGAAAACAAACCTTAATAATTACCTGAAGGTTTTGGGTGGGGATTAAGATGATGGTGGTGATGATTATGGGTGGGATGATGAGGCTGCCGAGGGGGCTGCATCGTGGCCCGTGGGCCGCCGTCGTGTGGCGCCCTGGGGACATTTTCATATTGTTTTGTTGATTTCCTTTCATGGGAAGATGAGAAACAATTGAAACAATTCATTTCTGAATCCCAGAAAAGGGTTCAACAACGATGTTGCTGAACGTTTGAGATCGGCGAAAACTCGATATGATATCAACCTTGGAGAAGGAAATGGTTGGCTAGCTTTTCTTCAAGGAAAGAAAAAACCAAGAACAACAAAAACATGAGCACAGAGAGAAATGCTGTTATACAATGTTATTCCATTAATCTAAACGGTAAATTCGGGTTGGGATTTTTGTTTTGGAGCTTGCGAGCCGACGTTTGTTAAATGTGGTAGGATCTGTTATGGTGTGGACAACTAATTGCAAAGTTTAGAATCCCATGTTGTTTGTTTGTTTGTTATAATGGAAAAATGGCATTAATGGATTTTTGACAATTTTTGTATTTCCCGCAGAAAATGTTCAAAAAAGGAAAGGTATGGAGGATTTGGCGGGGTATTTAATTATTTAATAGAGCCTCTATACTTTATATTTATTTAGGGTATCCCTATTCCTAAAAGGCCTTCAATTGTTTCTTTCATAATTTTCCATAGTAGTTTTAATAAGAAAAGTAGGAGTAATAATTATTTTTTCATAACACAAATTCTCAATTGAGATTTGGTTTCAAAAGTTTAATAGGTAAAAGATCAGACTTGAAAGTGAGAAGCTCAAAACAGAAAAAGTAATGATCATGTATGAAAGTGAGAAGATCAGTGAATAATTATGTTTAATATGTAAAAAATCAGACTTTAAAAGTGAGAAGATCAATACCAAACATGTAATGAGAAGATAAATATTTGTCGTCTGTCTCAATTAGAACTGTCCCTCACAAGTCACTCTCCAATCTGCGAGATTAAGGCCCTGTTTACTAGAGCTTATTTCTTGATGTACTGAACTGAACTGAACTGAATTGAACTGAACTGAACTGAACTGAATTGAACTGAACTGAACTGAAGTGAAAATTGATGTATTGAAAAATGGAATCAGCATGACTGAATTAACCCGAATTTCATCAAATTGCATTTTCACTGAACTGAACTGAACTGAACTGAATTGAACTGAACTGAATTGAACTGAACTGAACTGATCTACAGATAAGCTCTGGTAAACAGGGCCTAAAACATGTTATTCATGACTTTACCGATAGTGGTTAATATTAGTTGTGGTGCCAAGGTGAAGGAAGTTAGATTTCACCTTTTTTTGCTTCAATGATTAATGTTGATTGTGTCATGATAAATTTAGCAATATTTTTAATTTAGAAAACTTTATAAAATGGACATCCCCTTTTCATAGTGGAGATCGAAAGTCTCTTAGGTTCGTGTCTATGAGGTTTATCACCTTTTTTTCAGCTTCACATGGAATGTCGATTACATATCATTTCAAACACGGCTTGAAAAAATTGACATGAAAATTGAAAAACAACAACCATTTATAACAACAGATACATAGATGTCAAACTATTCCAACTATTCCATTACTAATCAGCACACAATAATCATTTGTGGAATTGGATTACATATGAAGAGAGATCAAATTACACAGCACACAAAAGTAAATAATGGAAAATGAAAAAAGAGCTGAACAAAATGAGATTAGCAGTGACTTGCATTTTGATTCCACCATCACAATGCCCTGGAAGGCTGCAGATGAAGTAGTTCTTCCCCTTGGACAGCTTGATCCCGTCCTTCCATCTGCTGTATGATTTCTCGTTAGCCGAGGCAGAGCATCCACTGTATCCATTGGCATCCACCACAACCACATTGTGTAGCGAAGAATCATACTTGAAAACTACAACGCAACCCGAAAAATAGGGTTGAGAGCCCAAAATCACTTAAAAGACACAATGTATTGATTAAGTACACTATGATCCTGTTTGCCCGAGCTTATCTTCAGTTCGGTTCAATAAAAATGTAATTTTATGAAATTTAGCTTAATTCAGTTATGCCGATTCTTTTTTCAATACATTAATTTTTACTTTAGTTCAATCCAGTTCAGTTCAATCAAAAATAAGCTCGGGCAAACAGGGCCTAAGTACACTGCATCAGGATATTTTAGTAATTTCAGGATTTTGGGATCTGTACTTAAAACTCGTGAAGACAATAAGGTCATGTTTAATAGAGCTCTTTTTTAATTCAGTTTAGTTCAATTAGTTCAGTTCAGTATAAATGTCATTTAAATTCAGGTTAATTCAGTCATGCTGATTCTTTTTTCAATACATTAATTTTCACTTCAGTTCAGTTCAATGTAGTTCAATTCAGTTCAGCAAGAAATCAGCTCTAGCAAACATGGCCTAAGTCAGATTCATTTAAACAGATGAATGAAGTATAATAAAGTCGGAAATGTTACTCAGAAGATCTCCGGCTTTGAACTTCCTGCCGGTTGTCCAATTCCCCATGCCGAAGCCCCATCCAGAACAGCCCCCAACGACATACCGCGCAGCCTGAGCGTGGACCGACAAGTAAGAAGGCAACGATCAGCATGGAAATGCATTCTGTTTTCCTGATGAACAAGAATGATGACTAAAGAGAGGAAATTATGTGTGTATAAAATGATGGAAGTTTTTGAGTAGTTTATATTAAGTATGTGGTTTTTTGAACAACTCCATTTCTATGGTGGAACGTTGAGCATTAGAATTTGAGTTGGTGGTTGGAAAAGAACATAGAGATGAGAAATGATTACCTCAGTTTTGTGGTTCTGGCCACGCACTAGTACAAGTGCTGAATAAGTAAGCAGCATTTGTTGTGTTTTGTACAAATGAGCAGACCAATTCAAATTGTTGTTCTTTTTGATTGATTAGATATTGGTTTATGATGATCATGACTCGAGACTGGTCATGATTTCGTGATCTGTCTTTATTGTTTTTCTGATTGTACATATAAATCGTTTTTCATTAATACAAAGTCTTGGGTGAGACTAGTTTATGGTAGGACGAATGATAATTCATGTGTTTAATAGATTTGTTCATGTGTTTCACGGTTTTGTTCATGTGTTTCACAGTTTTGTTTGTTATAAGCTGGGTTCATGTGTTTGACAGATTTGTTCTTGTGTTTCACAATTTTGTTTGTTATAATTTGTAACAATATGTAAATGAATTAACAAAGCTGTGAAACACATGAACAAATCCATTAAACATATGAACTATCATTCGTCCTACCATAAGCTTATGGTAGGACGGTCTCACTCAAGACCTTTTCTTTCATTAATTAGTGATTTATTTTTCAAGTTATTTACAATCTGAAGAGTATAGATATGTTTTGGATCAAGTGGTTATTGAAGTGGTAGTAGATGTTCATTTGACATATATGTGAGGCGATTATCTTTGCTCATTAATTTTTTTTTTCACAGTTGTAAGTTAGTACTCCCTCCGTCCCAGCCTAAATTGCAAGGAATCTTTTTCACACTTGCCAACGCATACGTTTGACCGTAAATATCTTTAGCTACATGTATTAGCGTCACATAAAAATTAAATATTTGAATACTACATATTACGACGAATCTAGTGATATCAAATATGATGATATTGATATTAATATATCTATTCAAATATATGGTCAAAGTTTAAAAGCAAATAGTGTCAAATAGTAAAGTGTGCAGTTTAGTCTGGGACAGAGGGAGTATCTTTGAGAACAATATTATATTTGAATTGCATCTCTTTGATTTGCAACAGTATAGAGTTGCTATGTAATTTGGTTATTTTTGTAGAATAATAGATTAGTGAGAATGGAGGTCAGTTTCACAAATCCCTAAAAGAGAATTTCTCAAAGATGAAATGAGAAACAAAATTTATGTGGAGGTTGTTTATTTTTAGTTTAATGAATTTTGGTTTAAATTAATTTTTTATGCTTACTTAATGTAGTTTAGTTTATGTACTAAAGTCCGAGAAGTTTACTTTCATCTAGTTTAATTTATGCCATGTTTGCCAGAGATTATCTGTAGATCAATTCAGTGAAAATATAATTTGATGAACTTCAGATTAATTCAGTCATGCTGATTCCATTTTTTAATACATTAATTTTTTACTTCAGTTCAGTTCAATTCAGTACATCAAGAAATAAGCTCTAGTAAACAGAGCGATTTATATTCCGTTATTTTACTCTTGTAACCCAAAATATTACTGAATGAAAAGACATCAATACCCTCAAAATGTAAGATAAATATTAACTTACATGGGCATAATAGTCATTCGATATAATTTTTGGGATACAATGAACAAAATTATGGAATTTAGCAATTTAATTAATTAAATAATGGTATCATGGTAGTATGTGGATCGGAGTTCGAGAATCTGTATTATTTTCAGTTTAATTAATTGAAGTACAGTTTATTTTCAAATTAGCTTTGAAGATGAACTTCAAATATCACCATTTTTAATTCAATTAGACTCAGTCAACGGAAAGACAAGACCTTTGAAATGATTTCCACGTAAGGTAATACTCTAATCCTTTTCCGATAGGGAAAGGGGAAATTAGAGAAAATCCTTTTCCCTCGCCGGAAGGGAAAAAATAGGCTATAAATAGACAAAACCTACTCATCTCTCACTCTCATTCCATTACTTGTTCATTTCCCACTTCCCGCTCTCATTTCCATTCTCTTCTTCATTTCCTCAAACCCCTCAAATCCCAATTTCCCTGAAATCTTGCAGAAATGTCGATTTTTTTCCAGTTCAAAAGTTCGCCAGTTTTAGATTCAGTCCCAATCGACGGCCACTTCATATCCGTTGGAGAATTGAAACAAAAAATTATTGAGGCGAAACAAGTGAACGTGAGAGGTCGGAAAACCAGCGACTCCAAAATTCTTATCTCCGACTATCAGACTGGGGAATACCTCGCCGATTCAGCCTTGATTCTCAGAAATACCACTGTTTGGGCTCGTCGTGTTCCGGTTCAGGCCTCAATGCCGATCATCGTTAACCCACCGCCTGTTTCTGCCGAGCCTGAGCCGGAGGAAATCGACCCGGAAGATCGAGAATGGGCTGAGCTGCTTGATTTTATCGACGGAAAATCTGAAACCGAGCAATCTCAACCTGTGAATATTGCTCCTGCTCCAGAAATCGTCGACGAGGACAGTCGGATCAAGGCCTTAGCCTTACAAGGTGGTGGTGTTGCACCACCGCCAGGCTATGTTTGCCACAGGTGCAACGTTGCCGGTCATCTCATCAAGTACTGTCCTACAAATGGCGATCCTGAATACGATGTGAAGAAGATTAGACCTCCAACTGGCATACCGAAATCAATGCTGGTGGATGCTCCTGATGGATCCTTGGCACTACCTACCGGAGGGGTTGCGGTTCTGAGACCGAGTGAGGATGCTTTCGACAAAGCAATGGAGGGGATATCGTCAACTTCGCGCTCTGCTCCCCAGTTTCCGCCTGAACTGTACTGTCGACTGTGCAAGAATGTCATGGAGTATGCCATGTTAGTATCCAGGTGCTGCTTCGACAGTTTCTGCGACAGATGCATCAGAGGCCATATACTCAGCAAGCGTAGCTGTGTGTGTGGGGCAACAGACGTGCTTGCTGATGATCTCATACCAAATAAGACTCTGAGGGATGCAATCAGTATCTGGAAGTCCGATTCCAGCAGCAGCAGCAGGAGCGGAGATGGTGCTTCCCAAGTTCAAAATCCCTCTTCAACACAAAAATCCGCTGCTTCGAAGCAGGTCCTCCCTCCTCCTGAGAAGCAAGAACCAGTGAGATTACCAAAAGCGGAAGTAGAAACTCAAGGAAGTGCCCCTGTGGCTGATGAACAAGTAGAGCAGAAACCTGAGGCACCAAAGGAGATGAAAACGGGCATGCCTATGCCTATGCCTGTTGCAGCCAACAACTACATGATGCCTTATAATCCATACTGGGGAGGCATGAATGCATACATGGCCCCCTATGCAGGTTATGGCCACGGTTATGGCTGTGGCTATGGGCCGATGAACTTGCCATTCGGGGGTGAATCCACAAAGAGGAAACGTGATGAAGATCAGGAGTATGGCAGGAAAGTGAGAAGCAGGAGATCATCATGTTACGAGACATCACCAGCACCTAGGCTGATGAGTGTTGTATAGAAGAATTTTGCTTATGTGCTGCTCTCAATATAGAGCTACTTTCTGTGTAAATGATGTTTCAATACAATATGAATACAATTTTTTCATTTCAAATTGCATTTCCAAATTTTCTGTTCATGTTATCAGAACAATCTTTTCTTTACTAACTACTCCCTGCACTCTTGCAACTAAAATGCTGCACTCTAGTAGCATTAAAACCTTTGTTTCACACCATAAATCGACTCTGTTCTACCAAATTATCGTCAAATTCATTACTTTCAATACTTATGAGTAACTTCTATATAGTCCTGGTTACCATTTCACCCTTTAAAAATCCTGATTAGTGGTAAGTAGTTTAGAAAATATTACCAATAAACTAAATCAAGTATGCGAAACTGTAAAAGCCTGTAAATGCAATCTGCAATTTTTAATTTTCAGAAAGATAAGAAATTATTACCTCAATGTATGCTTAGCCAACAAAAACCAAGGCCCCGAGTAATGCACCCAATTCTTCAGTCTCCTCCAGAAGACTAAACCCGTCTTCCAGCCTGCAAGATCGTCCCAACATATCCATTGTTCACATAATATGTGATCATTTTGAGCTGAAAATTACTTATTTAACCACGGAAAATTTATTTACCTTTGGAATAGGAAATGGTCAACAATGAAGAATTCTCCAATATCAATTTGATTTAATTTATTCATCAGAAAGTAAATTGAAATTAAAAAACACTAATGTACTAATGTATAAAAAATATTACAACAAAATCTTGCTACTGCCTACTGGGGCTAACACATGAACTTGTGCCAGCGTTCTCAAAGAGCAACATTGACCTCTACTGATGAGTCTGTCAAAATAACACCCTTAGAATTATCATCTTTTGGATGTGGACCTGTAGCAAAGTTAAGTCTCAAGTGCAGGGATTTTAGAAATATTTGTTCTTCCAGATCCCTTTCAGACGCTAACAAGAACTGAATAACTGAGTCCCTCGTAGGCCTTTTCTTTAGATCAAGTATATCTACTATCCTTTCCGCCTTTTCTGTTTCATTCTTCCAATCTGGGTTCTTTTTCAGCCTTAAATATAGTGGTGCATAAATAAATACCTGGACAAAGACACAAGAATGGCAAACGCACAATTATAAGCCAACAATGGAAGCACACATTTATCTGCATCATAAACAATTGCAGAAAGGTAGGCTGCAAGACGAACGTACCTGGCTTGTTCCTGGGCTAGTCGCAATATTGCAATTAAAGCAAGCTCTCCCTTCCTGCATTTCCTTGTTGGGAGATGTCGTCTCTAAGCGTGAACTTGATTCTTTGTCTGATGTTGTAAAGGTAAGGTAATCGATTTCATCATACCACTGTTGAGCAACACCAACCTGCATACATACACAGCAGAGGAATGAGCTATTCATCTATTTTGAATTAAAAATTAAAACTGATGAAAAAGTTTCGTAGCTCAGTAAAAATGATTGATATGGCACCTTTTCTGAGAAATCAACTTTGGCTTCATCAACTCCTGAAATTTCCATAGCAGTCCCTCTTGCTTGGCACCATGTGGAACTTTGACTTAACGGTTCCACCAGATCCATGCTTTCGGGAGTTGTTACTTTCACCGATATTCTCACCTTACCTTTATGGTAAGTAAAACCATGTCAACTTATAGAATGATACCTTGAAAATTACAGCATTTAAACCCAAGATATTACTTTTGAGGTTCATGATGGATACCTGGCTTCAAGGAGAAACCTTCGACATGATCAATGTGAATTTCTGAAAATATATCATCACTGTAAAATAAAAAACAAAAATCAGCAAGGTCAGATAATAAGAAACAAACATACTAGGTCAGAAAAAAAATATAATTACGAAGAACTAGTTTACTTACTCCACACAGACCCTCTCCAGGGGATATGAGAACCAATAAGGAAGCCCCAGGTTACCAAAATTTGAGAAATGAAAGCTGGATACAATCCCAGATTCTCCATTACGTTTCAATACCATCTGACCCACTTCAAATGCAAAATAATCATGAAACTGAACACAAAAATAGCCACGAAGCATCAAAGAGAGACAAGTGAATCGGGTGAAATCGGGTACCTGTGTCACAAAAGATGATATCATCCCCGAGTCTGGCTACTGAAGACATCAAACCAGCTTGAGGAATTTCACCCAAAGAGAACATTGTACCCATTTGCTTATGCAACCAATCATTCGGCATGTGCTTGAGAACAGACGATTTCTCCATTATTAATTCTCCACAACTCTCCAAAATGCTTGGAAGTCCTTATAACTCAACTGAATCAGTAAAAGCATCTTCCATATGAAATAAAAAAGACAATCTCGATAAATTACTGACCTTTTACTTGCTTCATGACCCCAGATGCCAAATCCAAGTTCCACAGAGTATCAAAGCTGAACAAATGAAAAATTCTCTTAGAAAAGTACCAAGAAAAAGAAGTGATTCCCTTCTCATCTGAGAGAGTGTACATGGAATACGAATGGTTAAACTATCCTTCAATTCATAAACTAAGAAGCTTATGTATTCCTAATGGAAGATATACTCAGCTTGGTTAGCTCTTACTTCAGAATCATCTACATAAATGGGGCATAAAAGAAAAGAGTAGTGAAATAGAAAAAAGACCAACCAGACACATTTAAAACAATCTACTTCTCAATTTTCAGTAGGAGCCATCTTAACAATCTAGAACCATCAAACATCTAATTTACTCTCTTTCAACAGATAAATTTGCCTTAAACTGTAATGCTTTAAATTAACATGGTGGTTATATATTAAGTCAGAAAATTCTATACCTTTGATTGAGAATGAAAAGATCATTACTGGACGACTTAAGGAGATGCCAAGGAAATAACAAAGAATCTGAATGAAATTCATCAGACTTCTCATCAACAATTTTTTTCTTCCAAAATTTATCCAGTACCCAGCTCCATGAGTTAGTTTCTTTCTTGGGTGTAAATGGATAAATTGTCTCAACAACCCTCTTCTCCATATCAGCTCTTCTTATGGCGTGGTTCTTCATAACAAAATTGTAGGAAACAGTTTGATGAGAACTTTGATCAGACTAAACTATAATAAAACAAGAAAAGATAAAAACCAATATAGAACGATATTGGAGATCCATTAAAAGAAACAATCAATGATATTCTCTCTGATTTAATCTCCTGTGGATCTTAGACCAAGGATCCCATACACCTAAAGGGTTGGAAAAGTAAAGGAAGATCCATGGAAGTTGAGAATAATTTTATTGTGAAGTCAAGAACCAATGGAATGACGCAAACAGCACACACTGCACCTAAACTCAAGCGACATATGCAGTCATACCTCTGAGTCCACAAAATAGAGACAATCCTCAAGAGAATCATAAAAAGATGCAGCTGGGCGCATCAACTTTGCATTCTCAAACTCAGAATCTTCAAAACCAGGAGAAGAACCAATCTGAGATAATCAAAGCAAAGAAATCCTCACACTTCAGCTATCTTGATAAAATTAAAGGACCTAATGCATCCAATCACAAGGCTTCCTAATTTAAAATAAAACAAAATTGAAGAATTAAACACAATTTTAGACTACATACAGCATCCAAAATCTTAGCGTTTGTGTCCAAGATGATAATTCGATGATGATTGCTGTCAGAGAGGAACAAGCGCTTCCCATCTTCATCGACGGAGATGCAACCTGAAAACACACCCCAAAAAAATCAAAAGGTTAAGAATAAGCAGGATTTGATTTTGAGATTCACCATTATTATCAATATCTACACATGGTAATACATGCAAATTTATGGAGAACAGATTCATTCAAGAATCAAAGCAAGACTTATCGCTGAAAAAGTTAGGAAACAATACCTGGGAAGTAAAGAAACAAATTTCGCAAGGACAAGCAGTGATATGGTTCCTTCACGGCCTGAATAGGATTTGCCCAAGGGCTATCTAGTGGATTTTTTAACCTAGACCTCTGAGCCTGGTCTGAAGTTATAGTTCTGACAGCTACCATTGAGATTCCAAGCACAAGATTTTAGAATTACATTAACTAAATCTGAGAAAGTTTTCAAAAATAAATCAAGGTCTAGCAAATGGCAATACACAATGTCAAAAGTAGTACCTTTTTCAATGGTAGCAAAATCGACGTCCTTTTCCTGATAGATTGCAGTATTCTGAAAATCCTCAAACAGAAAGTAGCAGCCACCTTCTTTTATCTAATTAGGGCCAAAAAAATACAAATATAAAGGCCAGAAATGTGCAAGCAGAGCATTGTTCTAAAGTAGTGAGAGGGAAATTTCGACTCAAATAATACAATATCATCAAAAGCAGCTCGATAAAACTTAGCTTTCTATTGATAGATAATAAACACTAACAAAATACAACTGAAACTGAACGGCTGTAAGATTAATTCCAATATGCGGCAACAACAATCCATAGCAATATAAAAACAAAAAATGGAAGGTGCCCAAATTAAATAGGCATAGTTTCATGGTAGGATGATGAGTAAATGAGCTGGGGTTTCTACACTAATTAAGCAATTCGCGGTTGTAAGTCAGGCTGGTTCAGCTATATTAAATGTCCATTTGAATGGGTTCTTTAATGGGAAACTACAAACTTACCTGCTTGTGCGATTTGTTAGACACGAGAATCGGAAAGGTGATGTATTCAGCCATTATTCTCCTGAGTAGGTGATTATGGACAGCACTCCTACAAGCTGATGTCTCATACTGGAAACCAATTATTTGTAGGGAGGGGTACCTGCAAAACCAGTGATGACAAATATAGTGGTCTGACTCCTGCTATACACAAGAATCAACTTCAAAGGAATATAGTACAATTACCTCTGTTGAAGTGATTTAACTTTTTGTAAGCTGATCAAATGGCCGCAGCTAGAGTCTAGAGAATCTCCAATGAATTTACCAGCAACGACTAAGAAGATTCCATCTGTTTTGAAGGGACTCTTACGAGTGTAGGGTTTGTTTAACCAGAGGTGGGAAGAGCCTGTAGGTGGAAGACAAAATTCAGAAATAACCGATCATTAACCGCCGCCATCTAATTTAGAACTGGAACCCTACATTAAAACTTCTTTATATTCAAACCTTCTTGCTCGTCGAGGGTGGAATGGATAAAGGATAGAAATTCAGCATCATCGAGAGGTTCATGTAATACCTCCGGCAAGGTTGAGTACCTGAAAATGACTGTCATGGAGAAATAAGGACTTTTGAACAGAGCAAGCATTGCTCAATGAAGATATTCCAACTACTCATGGAGACTCAAGTTCTACAAAGCATTTCACAATTTAACATGTTGCACCTAATACTAACAGCTAAAACCAAATCACAAACAAACAGAAAATGCAATGCAGGCTAAGTGCATAAATTAGATTAAATTTCTCCAATGTTTCAAGCAACAAATTACACCTAAAGTAACAAAAAATGTATAACTACAATTAAGAAGGCGCGGAAATCGTACTCATAATTACCTTCGAGTGTGGAAGCTTTTTACTGCGTGCCTGTAACTGTAAAGTAAGCAAGCACGATGCGTCCTCAAACAGCGCGAAATCAGATAACTGTTGCCTTCGTTACAAGCTGAAGAACACATGACGGGAAAATAAGCTTCGGAAACTGATTGTTAGTATAAAAAGCGTGAGGAAAATTCTACCATTGCCAACTCTAGGGATTATTCTCGAGACTTCTTTCAGTCGCCGGAATCCGAGTGCCGTTCTGATCATCGCGCTGGCCCGGAGATCCGATAACTGTTCGCGACGGCGTGAATCAAAGAGGGCGCGCGCAGAGTCCTGGGAGTGACAAAATGGACTGGGTTAGAGGAATCTATATGGGCTTCAAACTTGAAAGGCTCTAGGCCCATAAGACTAGGCCCTGAGCTAGTTAGGCCCATTTTCTATAATTTATCTGTAGATCAGTTCAGTTCAGTGAAAATGTAATTTAATGAAATTCAGGTTAATTCAGTCATGTTGATTCCACTTTTCAATACATTAATTTTTACTTCAGTTCAGTTCAGTTCATCAAGAAATAAACTCTAGTAAACACTAAACAGGGTCTTAGTGTGCAAAATTTTTAATTTTAAGTGTACGTAAATGCACGAAACCACAAGCACATACTTTTTCCAGATGAAACAAAGCAAAGGGGAAAAGTACTCTGACACGATATAGTAAGAAAAACTGCAAATGAAGGCTATGAGAAAAAACTGCATCTTGGTGAGTCCTCATTTTGGCCCGGTTCCTGCTCGTGAAGCGTCCTTTAGATGATATATTCAGATGTGCTGAAGTTGATGGTAGGATGGAGGTATGAGCCATGGTTGAATTACGCATCTAAACTCTCTAAATTCATTCATACAAAAAATCGTCGACTTCATTCTTAGAACTCTTGAAATATGTTAGACTAAACCAAATTTATAACCTAATATTCTCCAATTTTAGTCATATTATTTAACTATGTCATTTATTTAAATGAGAAATATAATTTTTTAAATTTATATAATTTTTAGTAAATTTTACAAAGGCCCTGTATCAATCCTTTGGGTTTCATGTGCACACAACACCTTGGCCACTTTTCACAAATCGGGCAATTTGTCATTATTTGCCACCTGATCTGAGATTTCCCTATCTACAACGGTTTTGGCATCCTTAATTGGTCATTCTTGGTTATATTGTAGCTTTGTTTGTGTCATTTTTACCATCGTAGATTTTTTTTTATGAGTTAGTGCGAAGGAACAATATGACTTGGTTTAACCTAGACCTTGAAGGGTTGAGGTCGAACGAGGACATTCTCGATGCCAGTTAGTAAGGTATCGAGAAAATTAAAGGAAAGATATAATAATGTAAGTTACTCGAAACTGATAAAGTAACTTAGAATGAGACTGATGCCCTTCTTTTATAGGCAAACAACCCATCAATCATGGCAGGAGTTGTTTTATAGTTGGCAAATGATTATACATGGTAATCATGTATTCATATATGTCTTTTGGAATACATTAGTTTGGTGTAGTGGTGTCAATTCGTGTTAGTGTGTCGGGCTACGTGTTCGGGTCAGATATGTTCGGGTTGATACGGGTCGAGTTTCTTCGGGTCAGAACTTTTTTATCGTGTTGGGTTGCGTTCGTGTTGGGTTAAATTTGTGTCAGCGCTGATTGTCAGGTCGAGTTGGGTCGGATTCAGAAAGAATTGTCTCAGGTTGGGTCGGGTCGGGTTAGAATCGTTTGTCAGGTTGAGTCGGATTAAGTAAAACTATAATCCACAAAATTGACATGGGAAGAACAAAATTTTGATGTTGGATCATTATTATTAGCCGTGTTAATTCATATCGAGGTGATTTCAAAATTTTAGTTCTGTTAGTGTGGGTGAATAATTCAGTCATTATCACTATTATCTTATTGTTAAAAATACATATAATAAAAATTATTAACGAGTTAATTTTATGAGAAAACTAAGGATTGAACTTGTTAAGTTGACCCTAACTCAGTTTTTACATATACTTAATTTTTTATGAAGACAAATTCTCAATCGGTCTCACTGCACAGTCATGTTTGATATGTAAAAGATCAGTGTTGATATATGAAAGCAAGAAGATTAGCAATAATATACTAAATGACCACACTTAATAAGTAAAAGATCATGTTTGAAAGTGAGAAGATCAATATTTTTCCTAGTCTCACCGGAGACATTCTCTTTTATAAAAATGTTAACTAAATTAATTACTTAACTTAACTAGTTTAATTACTTAACTTCCTATAATTAACAACTAATCTTTAATTATCAAACATAAAATCTTAGTTGGGTTTGGATTTGGGTCATCTTCGGGTTTGTGTTAGGTCGGGTTCGGGTTTAGGTTGCGTTCGGGTCAAAATTTATCGGGTCAAAATTATTTTCGGGTTGAGGTCGGATCGTGTTTGGTCGGGTTCAACCTAAAATATTTTGGGTTACAATCGCACTTGTTAGATCAGGTTGGGTCGTTCGTGTCGAGTTTGTCGGGTTCGGGTCAGGATTGACAACTCTAGTTTGGTGGACAAGTTGCATTTGTATGTTTGAAAGCTTATTGTAGTTTTTATGAAACCATATTTGAGTTGGGCCTCGACCCATTAGGTTGTCAAGTAGACCCCATATCAAGTCAAATTCAGCCTGCAATGGGGTATCATCACTAAGACAATGGTGTTTTTTTTGGGCCAAAATACATGAGTTACATACTTAGAGATTATGTGAGCGTGCCACGTTTGCGAGGAAATAAAATGCATGTAATGCAAGTGTACGCTTGCATGACTACGTTATTCCACGTGTGTGGTAAAGAATTATACGTTTTTTTCCCTTGGGATGATTCTGGTCTATTTATAGCAGTTTTTGCAAACTTCAAAATCACAATAGAGCATTTTCACAAAACATATAATCCAAAGGTTCTCCTTTTTCCCATAGCTAGATTTACATTTTATAATTTAGAACTAAATGTATTAGTCTCTAAAATTGCATTAGTAGTTTATACAGCGATAGAATTTTTCAACAACCCCCTATCCTTACCAAAGTCCCGGTTTGATCTCCCATGAACAAAAAAAATCAAGCAAACCTCCCCATGGTTTATGTTTTGTGCCGAAACAAATCACTTAACCCAATTGTTCTATTAACTTCACTTTCCGTCATTTTTTTGAATGGCATGTTCATATTTTTCATTAACAAATTCTATTTTCATTATTTTCCCTTTTCCCCACCCTAAACCCCAATTCCCTTTTTTTTGTTGAGGATCACCTTCTACGAACTACAAAGCCAAACCACCCAATCAATTGCTAAACAAAAAATATTGTGATTTTTTACATCGGGATAATATAGTTGTGGCTTGGGATTAGAAATGTGGCATGAATTTTCTAACTATTTTTTTCTAGATTCCAAATTCAAACAAGTTTTTTCCAAATACTAGTGACTTTTCCAGATCTGCCTTCTTTCCCCCCAGTAACCGGCGAATTTGTTTATCGGAAAGAAAACCATAAATACATTTTATGGGACACGATATTCTTATGGGAAGTGACTTTTGACTTGACGGTGTCCTGTATTGGGATAGAAAATGAAGGACGGTTGGATAATTTGACATTTATTTTTCATTGAGGACTAGGTTGAGACTTTCGCTAAGGTTTGGGGGTTGCATTATAATCATCTCTTATACAATTAATTTAATTAGTTTGAGTCACTTTATGATGACTTTACTCGACCAATTATACTTATATTCCTTGTTTTAAAATTTTAGTTATGTTGTTTAGCGAACATGTACTACTTTCCTTATAACATTTTTCGTATTATGATATTCTATTGTTTTTTAAAATCTAACATGTGGTTCTATGTTAACAGTTGTCGTGAACAAGCTCGTGTACACAATGGATGTGCGGAATTCCTCGATGTCAATGAGTGAAGTTCGGAACTTTCACAAAATTGATAGATGGTTATACTCTGTCCTGGCAATTACTCTTATGCGTGATCCTATCGAGTCGATACAAGTTTTGGCATTTTGGCTTCTGATCGAGCGCTTAAACTATAGGAATTTTGTTTGTTACATGTTGTCTTTGAACCCTTCAGTGGTAAGTGCATATGCCGATGAGGCAATGACGTGCCTTAAATGCATCAAGGACCTTCAATTTGTTCCCGATGGCCGCAATACCATTCCTATGACTTCTGATCTTCTCCAAGGTGAAATATCTCTGATGTATTTCTACCATAACCGCGCTCAACTGGCGAAAAAACTTGAAGAAATTGTTTATGGGGTTTGTGCAAAAGCTATATCAGATATTGTGGAAAATGCCATGAAAAAACACGCGTCGTACAATAATTGTGGTGCCATTTGTGAACAACCTCAAAGCAGTTGCCGTGTAGGATTACTAAAGGAGGATAAGACGGGGTTCGTTACATTTTCAAAGGGATTTCCTATTAGTGAAGCAGAAGTGAGAAATTTTTTTGCTAATAAATTTGGAATGGACTATATAGAAGCCTTCCACATGCAACGGGTACAACCTGACAAGCAAGCACTCTATGCACGGATTGTTTTTACCCATCCCTGTTTTATTGACAACATTCTAAATGGTGGCAGTGCCGGTGCTACCAAAGCCAAATTCTCTATCAACGGGAAGCAGTTTTGGATGCGGAAGTATTTGCCAAAGAACCGGGCCTCTTTACCATAAACATGCATTGTATGAAAAAATCCCTTTTAAATTTTAGTTTCAAGTATTTTATGTCCATATGAGTCCAAGACCAAATAAATTCATATGAGTTTGTTAAAGTCTATGGTAATGGACTAGCCAATATATGTAATTTCAATGCTTAAATGAAATCTATCATTGTCTTGGAGTATTTATATTTTTCACACACATATATTAGAGATAATTTAGTAGCCATTATATATATGTATATATATATATATTTTTTTTTTTTGGTCAAGTATGGTTATTTATTCAAAAATATATCAAATGCTGTCGAGGTAGTAAACTGGTTATCATTTTGGTTCCATACTGATCTAAAATTAGAGTACTAAATAATCCACATGAGAAATTTAATACTATACTACATATATTTCTAGTTGATTAGTTGTTTTTTAAAATAGTTGGTTAGTGTAGCATTAGACATCTACTACATAATGAAAGCCTGAATGTTTGAGGATGGGCCTGTTTGCGTCCGGTTCCCGGTCATCCCGTTTCATATTAATCTCTGCCGCCTGATAACTATGACCAACACTTTGATATCTCGGCCATCTCCCAGAACGAGTCACGAACATCCATTACCATGTAATGTAAGCCCGCCCACCCACCCACCTATATCTGTTATATGTATATGCCTGCTCAATTTATTGCATGGTTTTTCCTAAAAGCTTCTCTTCAATGCTCTGCACTGCCAATCCATGCTTTGTATTCAGGTTGTATTCTGGTTCGGCTGTGTCCTCATTTTCTGCATACCAACTGTTTGATGAAATGCTTAAATGCTTAAACTGATTTCCCCATTTTCTGCATACCAACTGTTTGATAAAATACTTAAACTAATTTCCCCTTAACTCAATGTCCCTTTTTCCTATTTTCTGCTTTGTATTAATTAATGTTAATGCATTTTATGAAAATATGACATGATTATGAGAACTTACAAGCATGGAGATGCCGTACACAAGACTGAATTAGTTGAGGGTTTTACAACCGGAATTTTGTCGTAATGGATTTCTACAACAGTGAAGAAAACACTGGTCCATAAACATAAATCAATGGATTTTTAGTTTTCTGTGTGTTGCAGGCTTGAATATTGGCGCTGCCAAGGTAGTAGGTCTTATTATAGAAATCTTCGGTGCTCACGGTGAGACAAAGGAAGCGAAACTATAAGTCACTCTTCAAAATTTTATCTATAATTAATTCAGGTGGTATTATGTTCATTCTTTTGACCATTTATTTTCCTACAAGCAAAATTAGATGTACAAGAGGTATTGACTTGTTCGTGTCCATTGTGTTTATGGAAAACCTGCTGACATAATATGTTCAGAGCCCTAATGGTAGTTTTATAGTGATGGTATAATCTATACATGGAGTTCCTAAGAAAAATAGGAGGTAAAAAGTTTTTCCAGATTGAGAATATTTGTTTCTTGTGATATCACAGGGCAGTGTGCATGGTTTTATCAGTGGGTGCAGGACAGCGGAAGAATGAAGGTTCTCTTCTCTCTTTACTTGATTAATTCGTAGATTGCCACAATCCTTTCGTGATATTATTTGGATGTTTTCTAAGTGGTTCTGAATTCAATATCTAGAATATCCTCTTCTTGGTAATATTTGCATGTAAGAAACAGATAATCTGCTGTAGTTCCTTCTTTATCTACACGATGTTGCATGTTGCTCAACAAATACAGATATATTCAAGGAATAATCAAATGCAAATTGAGTGCCAATATTTTAATATTTTGAGTCCAACTGAATGCAAAGCCTAGCCTCTTTATGCTCCTTTGATTTTATCAGCTTTATGTTTCTGGATTTATCATGGCTTTGCAAATAATGCCGCAGAACTGTTTAGATAGTATATCGTTAAGTGTATATTGTTGTGTAGCTGATTGCAACTAAGATACTTAGATTTCTTACAACTACGATTTAATATTCGGATCTAAGTTTTGTTGCTGATAGTGGTCACTTGATTAGCATTTTCCTGGAATTGGACTGCTGTAAGTTAGAAGTGTAGATTATTGGTCCTGAAGGTAAATAAGTAGTTATTATTTTCCAAGACAGGTTTTTTTTATGAAATAGAACATCCAAGATGAGTTTTTATGACGATTGTGGAATGATTGATTGGCTTTTCTGTCAATTGACTTTCTACTTATGTGATAATCTCTCAGGATACTTGCCCTAGCATGTTGAATCTGTAGCAAACTACACTAGCTTTGTTCTTGATGTGTTAAAGAATTAAATGACCAAAGTTTGATCACGTGTCCGCAATGGTGTGGCTGAAATGAAGTAAACTGTTCCAGGTATCCACAGGAAGAATGTGATCATTATAAGAGTATTATGGCATCGAACAAGAATGAAATAATGATCAGACATTATAAATAGGTTTCAAGAAGCCTATATAAGTGGTTATAGGTGCTTCGGTTTCAGAAATACATAAAATAATGTGAAAGTTTCATTTGGTGTAATCTAAATATTTTAAACCGGTTTCAATGAACAATGTTTCTATATATACTCTCCTTTGCGTTTCTATACATATTTTATTTGCTCCATTTTCACTGTCTCAATTTCACAGCACCCTGAGTCGGGAAATACAGTTCTGTTGGCTGAACCTTCAGTCACGTAGAATTATTTAGAGTTTATAGAAAATTTGAATTTGAATTAGAGTTTATCTCAACCTTTAAATTTGATCTAACAATTATGAATTAAGTGACTGAACATTCAGCCAACTGAACCATAGTCTTACCAAGTAAGTCCGGGTCAACGTTGCACAAAGTGCAACCAGCCCTTCCTAGTATATATTGCTATGTGGCCATACTGGACTGATTCGAATGTCAACCTATTTAAGAAACAATAAAGTATGTCCAACTTGGTAAATTGTGTCAAATTTAACTTTTAAAAATGACTAAATAGTATTAGCTGATCTATATTTTGGTTTTATTAATGACTTTTAATTTCATCTTTGAAAAGTATAAATTTGTATGCCTTACATTTAAAATATAAGTTTTTGGACCTGTGGACGAAACTATTTAGTCAAACATTGGTCAACACCATGTGATATGGATAAATTTGTATGGAAAACCAACCAAATTGTGGAGGAAAATATTGTCATTTCACGATGAAATAGTACAATTTATAGTATCTACTATGGTAAAAATTGATATCAGGTTTTTGGCCCCAATTTTGATTGGTAAGAGTATTTCCAATCCTAAAGTCACTTTAGAAAGTTACTTTGTTCATTTGGAACATTTTGAATGGAGCTTTAGTATGATGTAATCAAAGTCAAACAAATTGAGGGTGCTCTGTTAAATTTCATCTCCAATGCAACATTCACAAACAAAACTTTAGTATGATGTGTTAATTTTTAAATGGACAAAATTAAATTAGAATCATATAAATTTATGAGAGGTCCCACAACTATGTCTTAAAATAGAAGTGAAGACCTCAATTTGACTCTCTCAATATTGAAGGTCTATTTGGCACTTTCAATTAAAAAGTGTGCCACATCATATCGAGGCTCACATTTGACATTTGCATTGGAGAAGATTTTTAGTTAAAAAGTCACTTAGTGTGACATGTTTATTGACTTTGTTTGAAGTGATGGTGGGGTTGGATATGCTCTAAGGTTACCTAGCCCTTACATGTAGGAAATGAGTTTTTATTGGCAAAATTAACTTTTACTTTATTTTTTCTAAAATTTAATGTTAGTGACAATTTTGTATTTACTTTTAATTTTTAAGGATTTGGTCACCATTTAAGTCCTAATTTAAAATAATTACATATATTTATTAACTGGGTTATCAAGAAAACGGAAAACTCGTTGGCCTTTCAATTTATTTATCATGTAATTAGAGGATAAATTCAATTCAAAGTAATTGTTAATTTACTTTTGACGTCTATATACATATACCATGAACATACTTGTAAAGTGGTGACCAATATGATTCACTAGGGCGAAAGTTACATAAAATGTTCTAGTTAGATAATTTTACACAATTAAATCTTAGTATTCTGAAAGCTGGTTTCACTATAACGTGCATATTGTACCCTTGTCAGTGTTGTCAGTAACTTCAATTACTAATAATATAGAAAAAAATATGCTTTGTTCCCATCACAAAAAATCAACCCCTTAACTTAAACTTCTACACTTAAGGCAAGAGTATATACGAAGGAGACTAAATTACACCTCTCATAGCTAACAAGAATGTTTTTTTTTTTTTTTTGAAATTCACAGCTAACAAGCCTGTTGTGACTTGTGAGGCATCCAAAATGTACAACTTTGCACCTCACTCTAAACTTTTAAAGACGAACTAAAACAAATCTCACTATTCTGTAAAATTATTTGTTTTCATGTCTTTTGAAAATAATTCGCTAATTATGCATCCATTAATTGGTCGATCCAAATCTCGATAATTTTCCATCATCAAGTCTTCAAAAGTTAGTAAAATAGTGATCCACTATTTGCTGCGTTGCTCAAATGACTTCGAAATACGACATAAAATTTTGAAGTTGTTTAATGCTCCTCCCTGGACAAGATGAGTAACTTCTACTAGGTACACATCTAAGATTATCTAAATGCAAACAATTAGGTTTCGAGTCCTATCTTTTATCAAATTAAATTCACAGATACTGCATGTACAAAAATCCTTGAGAAAGTCTTGGGTGAGACCTGTACTTGTGGAGACCAAGAGCAGGGGAATGAGCGTTTACTGTTTCAGCTTGATCTTTTAGTTAGTTTGCTTGATCTTTCAATCAATGTCCTTGAGTATTTTTGTTTTGCCTTGATTTTTCAGTTAATTTGATCTTTCGTTCAATTTGCTTGATCTTTCGGTCAATTTTCTTGATCATTTCCTTGGTTAATTTCACCAACGACAAATTCAATCAAGGAAATCGCCGGGTTTAAAGCTCACCAACGACAAATTCAATCAATAACAGTCTCATATAATCTTTGGTCTCATTTGAGACCTGTCTCAAATGAGAATTTGCCAAAATCCTTTGTATATGTACAATTAATATTAAATTTACCATTATATCCTTCTTAAAACTAAACCCCAAAATTATAGGCTGACATGTATGGTACCTAAACGGCTAAACCGGTTCTCAAATCACCGAAATGATGTACAGATGTTTACTACAAATTTATTTTATATCTTATTGAATATTATATGATATGATTTGATTTCGACGTACACGTCATATTTAAAATGTACACGAGGGTATAGTTGTAAATTGTACATGAAATTTATTCATGCATATGTACGTAGAATTCTCCTAAATTATACACGTGGGACAAATTATACATGTGTTTGCTAGAATTTATCTGTAGATCAGTTTAGTCAATTATGCTCAAGTCAGATCAATTCAGCTCATATGAGTTCATATCATCTAAATATAATTTGATTATATTCAACTCAATTTATTTTTGTTACTTTACCATAATCTTTACTTTAAATATAATATAAATATTTAATTCGTGATTCTTTTAAATCGACTCATATAAATATAACATGTCTTCATTATATGATTATTTGTTCATAAAAAATAGATTTTTTTTAAATAGTTTAGTTCAGATCCGCCCTGTTCAGTTCATCTGAAATATAATTTGATAATATTTCTTAACTTTGCTATAATCTTTACTAATAGTAAGTGTTAATTAACTTCTAGTAAGCTTAGATAAACATGGTCTTATTATTCCTTAATTTCATATGTGCTCGATAATTTGTCACATCAACGTAAAATCAAAACTTGAATTACCATAAGACAAATTGTCAATTGAGATCTGTACGTCAATTGGTTTCAGTGAATAATCATGCTTAATAGTTAATATATAAAAAATAAAATCAGACATGAAATCAAGAAGATCAACAAGAACACACTAACTGATCATGTTTTTACTAAATTTGTTTTTCACTCCATAACCAAAATCTATCAAACCGTAGGACCGGAGTGGGTGTAGATAGAAAACAACTTTAGGGATCTTTTATAAAAGTTGAAATTCCAGGTTTTGCACATTGCTTGCCAGATTTATGTTCTTCCCTTAATTTGGCCTGCCTGCAGACCACGCTTTAGCCGAGCCCTCTTTCAGTTCGTCCCTATTTTTATCATACCTTATCATGCATGGCATTTCACAAACACCCAATTAGCTTTTTTTTTTAAAAAAAAAAAAAAAAAAAAACCTTTATCGTCATCAGCAAAAGGGGACTGAGCAAAGCAAAAGCACACCATTAATATTGCAATCAATACTACCTGAAAGCAATATTTCATCTTCCCGAAAGGGATTCCTGCACTTCTAATTGATTCCAAAGTAATCGCACCATTAATTAATTCCATCGATTTATTTGACCAACTTTGATATGTAATAAATATTTACAAGGAGAGACTACAATTATGCGAGTTAATTATGACCCGGTAAAGAAAGTGTCATTCTTTAGCTTCACTTGTTTTCGTCACTGAAACTAGCTACAGTAAATTATGTCACATAATTGTGAAATGATTTAGTCACGTATAGTCCTTAAGTGTCATAAAATAGATTACATTCGTGACGTTATATGGGGACTTTCTAAAGCGTCGCTAATATTTTTAGTTGACAAATTCACCCATGAGGCAGGACCAAGTAACCCTCTTTTTTAGTGAGGTTTGATGGACTGACGCTGAACTTTCGATGATGTGATATGTTTGATGAACTGGCACCGAGATTTGATGAGGTGGCGTCGATATATGATGAGGTGGTAGTGATGTATAATGAGGTGACAGTAATTGAATTTTTCATATTTGGCATTGCCTCATGGGTGAGGCTGCCTCATAGGAGAGTTACTCTTTTTAGTTACACTTTGGGAATAAAACGCTGCTGGACTTTTTATTGTAATGAATGAATAAATGTACGTACGTGGAAGAAATTTTCTTTATATGTTTTCCTAGATTAGCAATCACAGAATGTAGCAAATATGACTGTTGTGATTATCAAATCATGGGCTCATCATGTTGTGTGAAATCAGCTTTATGGGATTCTGTGTTTTGAGATGACAAAAAGTAAAGTTCAAATTAACATACTTTTGCACAGTATAATTACAAGGGAATAAAAATGAAAACATACAAAAAGGTCATTCCACTACACAGATCTGACTCCACCAATTAATGCAAAAATTAAATTTTTTTCCCTTCAATTAATTTCATGACACTGTTTTCTTTTTCCCAAACTCCACTGAAGAAAACCGTAGTTGGAACATATACATGGAGATCCAACTTCAGAGGAAAATAAAATGTCGATAAATTGTATGGAAAGGAGAAATCGGAAATAAATAATTACTGAGATTTTATCAAAGCATGGTTTTAGAAACAGACAACTAATTAAAATATTTCATAAAGTATACATGTCATCAGATAGTTCACATATTTAATAAATAAACATAAATTTCTATATAATATATGTAATATATAATTAATAACACTAACACACATATATATATATATATATATAAATCGGAATTAATATTTATATCTCACAATAATATTGTAATGACGAACTCATGCAACCATACAAAGACTTTCTCATTCATTAATGGTGAAAGGACTCCTCATTATTTATACTTTATATATTTATCACCATCCATTAATTGTGCATGGTACATATATATTTGATTCGTTATTCTCTTGATCAAGAATCAAATACTACGACTCATGGTACAATATTAGTATATAAACACTATATTGTGATTTCTTATATTCAACGCCATTCTTTTAGCTAGAAAAGTGGTGCACGAATCTTGTTTAACACTAAGTAAGTTAATTAATTAATCACTATATTAGAATTACTATTTTGTTGTCAGCTTATTACTCTTATATATTGAGATTAAAAATCCATTTCTACATTCGAACACTAAAGATTATGAAACAAAACACAACTTAAAATCAACGAATTAATTAAAATTCACAAATATCGATTACTTCAAGTTACCATTAATCAACGGATTTGCACTAAATAGTCAAAATAAATAAATACACTATTACTCTCTGATCAACAAACCAATCAAAACATGGTGTTCAACTATATATATAATTAATTCCATATATCTTTATATAGTTACATACCGTTCTCTTCACTGTATATACACATGATAGTACAATTAATATCTCTACGGGGAAAACGAAATAAGAACCGGAAAAAAGTGATCATCATCCTAGAGTGATAACGGCGATCAAGATCTTCACTTAGGATACAGATCATCCTCAGTAATGAACTTACCCGCAGATCAGTTCGAAATGGGGTTGGGCCCACTTGGAACCTCGTGTTCTCCTGCTTCAAACTGCCTCGATGAAGACGACGACGACGACGGCGACGTCTTTCCGGCAGGATGAAAGCTGACAGTGCTGCCGGATGTCTGAGCAGAGCCTGTCAAACACCTCGCCGAAGCCGCCATGGATGGATTTTGAGAGAGAAGAAGGAACACCAGGAAATTTAGGGCAAGGAGGAGAAAGAATTGATTATTAGGGTTTCTATTTTCAGAAGAAAATGGTGCAGAAGATGACTTCAATGGTGCCATGCAACAATCTCAGCAGATATAAATGGAAACCACCCCCCCAATATCTCTCAGAAGATCAATATCCATTAACCAATAATGCCTTGAAGAATGAGAGAAAATTAAAGTTGCAGAGATGAATCAAATGATGAAGAAAATTAGTTGATGAAGGAGAAAAATGAATAAAGGATTTGGAGAAAATGGAGACACTGAGATATTCTTGTGGAGGAAGGAAATGAAGAATAATTGAGAGGAGGTTTCTTGGGTGAAAGTAGAATAGGTGGCTATGAATTTGAGGGAACAGACTTTGGTGCTGAAATTGACCAAACTGGTCTGCTCTTTTTTTCTTTATCATGTGTGAATATGTATGTATGCCCTGTCCAATAGTGCTTATTTCCAGCACCTCCAGCACCTACCATCACCCTCCAGCACTTGTCACTATTTACATACATGAATGATTTATTTATTTTAAAAAAATAAAAAATAATTTTTCTTTAGAATTAGTTTCAATATGTTGTGTACGAATTAATCATTCTTTAAATATATAGTTTCATAATTATGTACATCATAATTATACAATTTTAATTTAATTTCAACACCCTCAAGCACCCTCCAGCACCTTCCAGCACCCTCCAGCACCCTCTAGCACCAGCTACCAATTCCAGCGCCCTATTGGACAGGGCCTATATGTATAAACTCAAGGTTTATATGTTGTATAAGCTCCAACCTCCTACAAATGGTGTTAAAAGTATATAATTTAACTTCACACTTTTGAGCCTCTAGCTATAAATACTATATTCCCACCCACCACAAAACGACTTTACTCTTTTTTGTGTTCTTTGTAATATCACTTTTATTCCTAAAAAGAATGGATTGATTGTTGGAAATGTGAGGAAGTTAATTGGGGGGTAAAAGTTGTATCCTGTCAAACTTTGAGCTCCAATTTGAATCGAATCCGGAATGACCCGGGTCTTGAAAGTGGGAGTTTTGAATTCTCCTCCACGAGTACTCCAAAATCGATTACTTAAATTGAATAAACAGTGAATGAGATTTGATGCACTTTGAAATTGGATGAATTCGGATTGGAAAATGTGGTTGAACACTTCGATGTGTCCAAATTGTCTGGTAAACATATTGCTCCATCATCTACTTGCACGGGATGTGCAAATGGATTCCGAACTGGGCTTAGGTCGTCATACAAGCCAATTTCGTTTCAAGGTCGGGATTCACACTATAATTTTTAATAGAACTTACAAGTAAACAGGTTTTAAACAATAGTGCTCTAGTATAATTGAGTTTTTTATTTGTTAAGTCTACATGAACCCTTGCAAAAAAGTGATTAGGTACTTTGATCAAAAAAACAGTTTGTATAAAACTATGAGACTTGTATCTGTTCGTTTGACCTTGCAAAATAAATTCCTGGATCCACCTGAGAATAGCAGATCCGGTGTAATAATGAGATTTCGTGTATTGAAAAGGGCTAAAACCATAATAGCAAAAGTGTAGAGTTGGAGAACTTACTTGGCTTTGCTTATTTCCTTCAGTATTTATAGGGGCTGATCTAGCCAATTGGTGTAGAATCATGACTTACCATGTTGCGTCATCCTTTCTGTACTATCGGGGGTCCGGCCGTTTGAGTGTACTAGTCGACCCCCTTTTCCTACTCCTTATTACATGACTCTGAAGCTGTCTGAAAGGTGGTTTCTCACGCTGAGTCAGCAGTATATATCATCACAAATGCAGGGGTATTGGGCTTCTTTTTTAAAAAAAAAATTCATAGGTACATATATATTTAACAAATAACTCTGATTAGTGAGTTTTTTTTTTTCAAATAGCAATCAAATGCATATAATAAAAAAATCAAATACATATACATCCATATATATGTTATTATAAGTTATGGGGAGATAGACCCGTTATATATATTACCGTGAAACCGTGCTGAAACTTTTCCGTTTGCAATCATTCACATGAAACATATAAATCGATCCTAGCTATCTTGATCATGTCATTTCTTAAAATCATAATATATTCCTGGGAGCTGGAGATGTGCATAGATCGATGCCAATTGCCCCTTGACAACATTTACAAATATTCGGGAGAATTTTCAAGATACCAAACGAAGGGTAACAATTAAATTAACAATAGAAGATTTTCTTTAAAAAATAGTATATTGTTCATGCGAAAGGGAAAAGATCAAAAGAAAGACCACCCAAATTAAAAAGGAATGAAAAGAAAAAGGAAAGTAGATAACGCCTCTTTTCTTTGCTTTGGGCGGTTGCTCAAGAAATTCTGGTTTGACCTTTGCTGCACATTTCGCTTTGAATATTGATAAATTAGTTGGTTATCCATTAATTAATGGATTGGCTTTTTATAATATTCAGCTGAAATTTAACAAAATGTTACTCAGGCAGTCATTTTGTGTTTCTTCATCATTCTCCAGTAGTTATTAATTATTTGATTGCTGATCATATTTTCATTCCTCACATTTTAATATAGCACACACTACTAGGAGACCCTGTATAAGCACCGGTTTTCAGCAGCGCTTCATCAAAATCGGTGCTAGAAGTACAATAAGCACCGGTTTATAACAGTGATTCATCAAGACCGGTGCTGGAAGTACCATATATACTCATCATTATTAGACTCTTGATTAATTTATAAACTTTTTAATAACAATATGGCTCAATATATACAACATGATTAAACCACCAATTACGTGAAGAGACCTCCAAAATTTTCGTGAGGATTTTGGTTGTTTTCAAAAGTCAAAGGAGTGTACAGTATAAGATTACATTATTGATGCTAATAATGGCTAGACAAAGTACTGTTTATGGAAAAATGATTTAGGCATGTTTACTAGAGCTTATTTCTTGATGTACTGAACTGAACTGAACTGAATTGAATTGAACTGAACTGAAGTGAAAATTGATGTATTGAAAAATGGAATCAGCATGACTGAATTAACCTGAATTTCATCAAATTGCATTTTCACTGAACTGAACTGAACTGAATTGAATTGAGCTGAACTGAATTGAACTGAACTGAACTGATCTACAGATAAGCTCTGTTAAACAGGGCCTTAGTTAACAATTTTTAATAACTATGTGTTGCGAAAAAAACATGGTAGCCCTATTTTTAATCACAGCCCTAAAGTTTGGGGATTGCTGATTACGGACTCGAACAACAGCAGACAGTTTGATAAGTTATGTTCGTTTTCATGTATTTGGCATTTTCTTCTTCAACATAAGCATCTTACTATTTGCAGACAATTTGGAAAATTGCAAAGACTATTTGCATCTAAATGTCAATGAATTGATCTCAGCACGCAACAACTTTGTCTAGCATTAATTTTTGTTATGGAAACCGACTTTTAAATCCAATATTTTACCTGCTAAATTGTTGGTTGATCGCAATATCTCTAAATTTGTTTGTTGAAACATTTTGTGAACTAGGTGAAGAAATAAGGCTGAAAACAATTTATCAAAATTAAGTGAACAATTAATTCGTGAACCAAATTAAATATAGGCAATTTTGTAATCTGTTCAGAGGCCTGTTTTTTCCTGAGATTATCAATAAGTCTTATTTCATCATTTAAGAAATGGTCATTATTTTGTAGTGATTTCATCTGTATCTTACTATCTTATGAACTGAGTTTTTATGCTCTGATGTATATTTTTAAGTATTGGCTTGGGGATGCCTAATGAAATTCCCTCCATCCTTGATGGTTTGCGTTAAAAAAAAAAGTATGGTCTTTTCCTACTTGATCAATATGAATGGGTGACTATAAAACACGTACACACGTGATGACATAAAATCCATGATTAACTATAAAGTTGCATGTTTTTTTCATACGACTAATCACTAATCATATTTAGAGGCCTTCCCCTATGATCAATATTTATTAATTTAATTCCACTCCTTATAAAGTTTATTTTCAACACTCCATCCCTTTCAAAGACACATATACTGATTAACACAATATAATTCAAATTAAAATTTTAAATAAATTAATAAATTATCAAGTGATATTAATATAAAATTACGATGCGTCAACATATCATGAACACATGAACAGACCGATCGATAACATAATTGAGCCCAATTTCAACAACATGATCTGCAAACACGGATGCAATATCCCGGAGATCGTACTCATCGGGAAAAATGTTCACAGAAACTGTTGTTATACTATGTGAGAAAGGAAAGAAGCTGTCAAGGCATCGATCAGCATCCAGCAACGAACATATCAAATCAACCCTTTCCTTCTTTCTTTTCGGGTGTTGCTATATGTACCCCAATATTTTTGCTCTTGTACCCAAGATATAGGTAAAATGACAAAAATGCCCTCATATTTTAATTCATGAAAAACTAGTACTTCCTCCGTCTCACCCAAAGCTGTACAACTGACTTTTCACGGTCTTCAATGACCGTGTTTGACTATTAATATCTTTAAATACATATAGAAACAATATATCAAAATTTATTTTTCGGAAAATAGATGTTATAATGAATCTAATGATATCTCATATATAGTTTTATCATTTATAAATTGGCTTATAATTACAGTCAATTTTTTTAAAGATTGACTCTGGAAAGTTAACTGTGCAGGTTGAGGTGAGACAGAGAAAGTAGGCTAAATACAGGGGCATTATAGTAATTTGATGAAATTTTGGGCTACAAAGAGTAATCATGGACTACATTTAGCAATTCAATTCTTTTTTAAACCAAGCTAACAACGGACCAAACTGCTCAAAATGATCCACGTATTATTCATTAATGATTATTGCCAATTTCTCTATCATTAGAGAAATTGATAGTTATCAATTGATATAAATTGATATGTATGGATTGAAATGTTTGGAGGATAAATGTTGTTTTTTTCATTTTCAAGTATGATATTTTATATATTAAACATTAATACTATTCATCTTCTAACTATTATGATTGGCATTGCTTTTTGAATCATTCATCCAGAATCAAAATATTGATATACATTTCTATCACCACATATAAACAAGAGGTCAAATGAAATAAAATATAACATAAATCTAAAAAATCTCTAACATATCATGAGTTAAAAGAGGCTTGAATCCATTTTTTTGCTCTTTCTTACTAGATAGAAGAGAAATTAAAATTAAGTGGGAAACCAAACTTTACATAAAGTTTGTCACTTCTCTTTGATTAGAGCATAATTAGAAGTTTCTTACTAAAGGATAAATTGGTGTAAAGATGGTAGGCCACAAGAATTATCTTCACAAATATTTACCTTTTTTCATCTTTTTCAAAAGTTTCATAGGCCTGTCTTTTTCTACCATCTCCTTGCCTTCCTAGATAATCAAAGGATCAAAGCGGCAAATCAATATGAACGTATCATTCTATCCTCGTTTATTTACCATTTTGAGCTAGACCAAAACCTATACAATCAACTCACCTGATATTTACACTTAAACTTTCAAGTGAAGCATTAGAACCAAATCACTTCTTAATTTTTTTAAATAAAAATCATCGAATGATAAGGAGGATTATTACCGGCTCTTCAACCCGAATAAAATACAAATACAAAGGTTATCCGAAGAACGATGAGTACAGAGGCTACGTTGCTTGATCCAGTTCTAGTGTCTTAAACTTGTCAGTCCAATTTAATTAAGTAAATTTATCTTTATGTATCATACTTTTTTCAATAGTTTATTATTTTTAACTTACCAACACGGATAACAGACTTCTGCATTAATCAAAGGGGGTATTTTTTCAAAGGCACTACCATGTGCTGAATTATCTTAAACGGTCTAATTAAACTTTTCAGGTCAAAAGGGATTTCAATTGACCTGAATGGTGTATTGAGCAAGACAGCAACTTTCCCTTTGTAAACAACTAACATGGAAGTTCCATTCAAACAGATGCTCATATGAAAATAAAATAAAATAAAGAAACAAGCAAATGCTGATAACATATATAAACTCTACCATCATTCAATTATCGAGAATTTCAATTGCATATATGATTCCTGAAATGTAGATAGATCATAGATGTCAACGAAACAAACAAGTAGCATACTGTCCCGGAAACAAGAATCTTCCACCCGTTGCATGAAAAAATTTCAAGTTGCAGAGGCATCTATTTCTTACGAAGAAACAAAATCTGGCTCTAGCAAAAAAATTGTCATCCTATGCTAAAGAATTGCCGTCCAGTGAAAATTACTCCTCTATGGTTCCATCAAATCCTTGTTCATTCCTTATCCCCGAGCAAGAGAAGACCGGAAAAGCCAAAAGAATGAAGGAATAGGCAGACTCACTTCCATTTCAAAGACTGTCTAATTCCAGTGTAGATAAGCCCCAATGATCTCCCTATCAAGCTAACTAAGAAGAAGGAGATGGCATCACTGACTTTACGGATGAGCGTTCTAATCAATGGCATTGCAATATCAGACACTTCAAGAACTAGACTGAAGTAGTACGGCCTGCCACAGGGAAAATACACCATGAGTTACTAAAAGTAAACAGTTTATCATCTTAACATAAAAACATTCTTGTCTAAGTTCATCATCATAACATAAAACATTAAAATTCTCTATTTAAACAGTCAAAAATGTTAAACTACTGACAAAGCTGGGAAGAAATAGTATGTGGATGACCCATAGAACCAAACACCCAAATTATTCACATAAAACATTTTCTTGATCTCACATCCTTTACCAAGGAGCTGGGACAGTTTTTGAGTTGTTGGGTCACAACTCATCATTCAAACAGTTTCAAGGGGAATACCATTACAAAACAAACGCTCCTTTACCCCATATGGCAGGCCCCAGATAACAGAACCACTAAATCTTGTATATATCAAAAGAAAGGTACAAGAATCAGTGCAAGGAAAATTAATTAATTTATTGTAACTCACCATCCAGTCAAACCCCTCAGTTCCTTGGTCCGCTTGACAGATATGGATTTCTTGCTTATAACAACAAACGATAATGAAGGAGTCATGGCTCTGGATCTCGTAAAGGAAAACTTCTTCCACCAACCAAAACTCTCATCTTCCCTTTTGCTACCGACCTCAACAAATTGGGTTTGAAGAGTACGTAATTCAAAGCGATCTTCATACATTGAAACTACAGATTCCATGTTCTGATGTAACCACTGGTGCAATGCCACCTGTCAGAAGATAATATTTTTCACATGGTGAAACTTTAGTAACTCTAGTAAGAAACATGCCACAATTCAAATCATATAAAAGCACAAACCAAGCTACTAGATGCTTTTTGATTTACTTTAATGTATCCTAACCTAGAAACAAGATGTTAAGTGGTCTTTTATTTTCCGGGTTCAATTTAACAGTAGAAGACACTTCTCAAAATCCGCAATGTTGGATTACATTAATCATAGCCATGTAGAATGAATGACAAGTCCAGCATTTCTAACTAAAGCAGGGCAAAGATTTATTATAGTCTTGCACATTGAGATCCCTTGAATAAATAACAAGTTTAATTCCAAGAGCCATGTAAAGGTATAAAGAGAAGTTAATTTTGTAGATAATGAATCAACAATAGAAATTCTTGAAACTAAACATGTCAAATTTTCTAGGTTTCATACAATGAAATTAACCAAGAAAAATTGTCTCCAACAACTGAGAAAAGATCAATGCCAAACTTAAGAAGTAAGCCACATCATTCAATCTCATTTGTTCATAAAACAGCTTCTTCAGAGAAAATGTGAAACTATTTACACGAGTTATGGATGTTAAAATCAATATCCCAGAAAGCTTAACACACGAGAAAGGAAGATACCTCATTGCGTAGTTTCTGAAGAGCTCGGGTTGACAAACTACACAAATTTGAACCAATACTGTTCATCTCAGTGGTCATGCTACTATCTACAGACATGAGCTCCAGATATATGCTTGCTATTCCATCAGCCAAAGTAATGACCAAATCCTCTAAAATAGAGACTCCATGCTGGATAAACAAGGTAGGATCATAATAGCCACTCGGCCTGGCATAGCAAATAATTAGTTTTTACAAAGGGATGCTGACTTGTAGTAATAAACATAAATATGGGATCCGAGTAAAGTTAGAATGGCCAAACAAAAGAATATAATTCAAAAGAATGTTTCATACCCCACAGATCCAAATCTAAGGGCACCTATTAGCTCTGCATATAAGTCTTCCTTGCCAGACTTTGTAATATACTTCAAAATATTGTCATATCCGTTCAGTTTATCAATCATGACAGAAAGAAGAGCCTGATAAAAAATGTCAGCAAAACGGAGAGTTATTGTAATCTTGCTGAGCATGACAGTTGCTTAGTAGCCAGTAAACACAAGTAACTGACAAATTGAGCATGTGAAATCCCTCGGGGTACCTTCTTAGGTTGGTCATCCTTGAGGGAAAGCTCTTCTTCCAACCAAGCTACACACAACTCCTTGCTGGAGTTTTGAATGATACGAGCAAAAAGGACTGAGAAATCAGTATCAGGACTTCCAGAGATGCTATCTACCTGTGACAAATTCCAAAAGCAATGCCTCAATCAGAAACTGGAAAATACAAGAAAAAGCAACAGTATTGTTTTAAACATTTCTAGTGGTAAAACTCTACTTCCAGCTATGAAGTTCACGAACTCATTATTTTTTAGAAATATAACAGTTCAAATGCAGATGAAAATAGGACAATGCCTGCCTCTTTCCTCAGCCACTCAAATGAAGCCCACATACACCGTGTCCTGGGTAGTTCTGCAAGAGCAAATAGACTTGATCTTCGCAATGCAACGTCTTCATCAATTCCAGAGACTCTCCTACCATCAATCACAGCCTGTTGTATTGCATGTAGAGAATCCAATAGTTTTACTTTCACTATTTCCCAGGCAAATTGAATGTTATCTTCATGATCATTCTCCATATCACTGCAATCGAGCAACAACAATAGCATGCATAATTTGAGTAAAGACTTCCTTCCTTTATAAAACTTAATCACTCAGCAAACTGGAGATAGGTTTGACTATGTAGCCTCTTACCTACCCGAAATGGATGAGTTTTCAGACACTGTGGCATCACTTAAGATGGTTTTATTATAGACGTCTGTAGGAGGCCTTCCTGAAGGGATTACACCGGCAATGTAGGTAAGAAATATGCTGGCCAAAAGGAGAACTTGGTCAACATAAGGAATCCATTCAGCGATTGCCACTTCATCAGCATTCACCAGGGCACCCAAGCAATTGCACTTTGTTAAACTATCCTCCTGATGAACAGCTACATTTCTAAAGCGATAAGCGTATTTGCTAGGATTCAGCGATTTGGACATAAAACGACTGCATTTCCGAGAATCGTACTCCCTAAAAAACAAGAACAGGAAAAAGATATATAATTGCCTCCAATCGAATACAATGCATACATCAGATTCAATAAATATATACAGTCAACAACCACGCAATATATGATTTAAATTACTAGAGAATCACACCTTGGAGCTCGATTTTGTGCATATGCTGGGATGAAGAATTTCCTCTGTATGTAGTTTCTATGCAGATGCAGCTGCAAACTTGGTGCAAGAACAGCAAGTTCCGCCATTCGCAAAAAGTCCTCTCACTGATCAAGACATACTTTTGACAGCAATCGCACTGAAAAATGTCCAATTATTCACATCTAATTAAATCCATTCCCAGGAACAGTGGCAAACCACAACTAAGAACAACCAAATTCACATGAAAAATCAATAGAAATTTCCAACAATCATCACACTGAAAAATCCAATGCAATTAACCATTTCAAAAAAATGGGCAAATTTTTGCAAAAAACGCAGCTGAGCTAACAGCACATTCACACGCTGAATTCAAGCTAACATTAAAACCCTAGATTAATCCCGAATATTTGGGGGGAAATGCGAGGATTGAATCTGTGCGTACCTTGTTTATCCTCGAGGCTTCTTCGTAAACTCCAAATTTTGATAAACCCCTCAAAAGATGCACAGCAAATCAGAGAGAAATAAACTGTACGGAAAGTAACTATTTAACGTATAGTAATCTAGTTTCGTAGTCCAGAACATCAAAGGGGTGGTGGCGCAGTTGGCTAGCGCGTAGGTCTCATAGCTTCTGAGTAATCCTGAGGTCGAGAGTTCGAGCCTCTCTCACCCCATAACATTTTTTATTTTTCGCTTCCAGTTATTGGGCTTTTATGGGCCTCAAATCTTCAACAATATATGGGCTGGACACCTGGTCTTAGGTTATGGAAAGAGGACCTTCCTTGTCCATTTATGCATAGCATTAATCCCTTCTGCTTCTTCTTAAACCCTAAATAACACTTCGTCGCCTAAACCCCAGAACGGTCGATTTAGGGAAGTACTGCTCCATCTAGCTCGCAGTCATGGTGAAGAAGAGCCAGAGTAAGCAGACATGAATTAATCCGTTATTGATATCTGTAATTTGTTATTGTATGCTGCAATAAATCTGTGTGTTTTTTAGCTTTGAAATTTGACGGTTTTGATGTTCAGAGAGCAAGAGTAAGAGGACGACGTTGAAGAAGAAGTACAAGATTCTGAAGAAGGTGAAGGAGCACCACAAGAAGAAGGCGAAGGAGGCTAAGAAGCTCGGGACCAACCGCAAGCCGAAGACTGAGAAGGACCCCGGCATCCCCAATGACTGGCCCTTCAAGGAGCAGGAGCTCCAGGCCCTCGAGAAACGCCGTGCTCGTGCCCAGGAGGAGCTCGAGCAGAAGAAAGCTGCTCGAAAAGAAAGGGTATGTTTCTTGACATTGTTCTAATGTGTTTTCTAAAACATTAATACAAGTAATATAATATTTTAGCAGTAGACCAATAAAGGATGGCAAGTTAATATATTTTTAGTGCTTTCTTGATTTTGTCAGATATTGAAAGGATTCTCTCCTCTTGAGTTTAAGTTCAAGAAATATGTCTTTTTGCTAGCCTAAGCTTGTTTCTTCGTCATATATTAAAATCTTTATTTGTGTGTTGAATGCTAAGTAACATTCTTGTAGGTTGGAATTTAGTGTGTTTTTTTTGCATTTTTCTTTTTGGTGGTGAAGGGTTGTTTTAGAAGTGGTGGTGTTGCATATTGTGTTCCATTTGAAGCTTTTTTTACTTTTCATTGTTGCTCCAAGAGCTGTTTTCATCTGTTGATTTTGTTGTGCTGTTGGGTTCTTGCTCAGGCAAAGAAGAGAAAGCTAGGAATATTGGAAGAGGATGAGGAGGATGAGGAGAAGGATGACAATGGTCCCAGCAAGAGCCAAGATTTGGGTGATGCATCAATTTCGACCAATAAAATCCGGGGTAGGTTGAAATTATTACACTAATGTTTGAAGTGTTATGAGGTTTTAGTTGTGTAGTTTTAGTTCCTTTTTACTGACACTGAAATTGTATTGACTGATCCAGATCATTCAGAGAGAGCCTTTTACAAGGAGTTGGTTAAAGTCATTGATGCTTCTGACGTCATTTTGGAAGTGCTCGATGCTCGAGATCCTCTTGGTTCCCGCTGCTTGGATATGGAAAAGATGGTTTTGAAGGCAGGACATGAGAAGCATCTTGTTTTGTTGCTGAATAAAATAGGTCTGTTTCTTCTGCATGCATTCTTTCTCAACCACTTCGTTGAATTTTCTGTTTAACACATAATAGTTTCACATCAATATTATTCTGACATGAAATCATGCCATCATGGGAAATATTGTTTCAGATCTCGTCCCTAGGGAATCTCTTGAAAAGTGGCTCAAGTATCTCAGGGAGGAATTGCCAACTGTTGCTTTTAAGTGTAGCACCCAGGAACAGAAGTCAAATCTTGGGTGGAAGTCTTCCAAAAAACCAGGAAAAACTAGCACTCTTCTGCAGACAAGTGACTGTCTTGGAGCTGACACACTTATAAAATTGTTGAAGAACTACACAAGAAGTCACGATGTATGTTCTTTTTAAAACTTTAAATTTGTTAAATTTAAAGGTATAAACTTCGTTTAAGCTTCGTTTTACATAGAGGAGAGTATCGAAGGAGTGTGAATGTAGTCAAAAAAATTAGATATTTTGAAGTACAAGCATAGCCATGTGTTAAGTCTATCTAGATGCATATAGATGTTCATTAGTATCTATATTTCATTCTACCTGGGAAATCATCAATTATCTACCTGTGAAACCATCAATAGATACCTGTGAAATATCTAGATGCATTTGTCTGCTGAACTTTTTTTTGGACTGTATCACTTGGATTTCTGTAGTGGAGTCTCATAATAGTGATTTGTTAACTATTTTAAATCATATAGTCTTTCTGAGATGATCTACTTGCATAGTTTTCTTAAAGCAAACCTTTTGGCTGCAGATCAAGAAATCCATCACAGTTGGAGTAATTGGGCTACCAAATGTTGGGAAAAGTAGTTTGATTAATAGCTTGAAGAGGTCTCATGTCGTCAACGTTGGTGCTACCCCTGGTTTAACACGGTCAATGCAAGAGGTTCATCTAGACAAGAACGTGAAATTGTTGGATTGCCCTGGAGTAGTGATGCTCAGATCTTCAGGAGGCAGTGATTCATCCATTGCTCTTAGGAACTGCAAGAGAATTGAGAAGTTGGAGGACCCTGTTGCTCCAGGTAAACAAAATCAAAATTTCCCCATTCAGAATGCTTCTTGTATTAACCAACTATTGAGTAGTTTGAGAACTCTGTTAATGTATCTCTGAATATAATTTTTTTGGTTTCTGGATGATGCAGTGAAGGAAATTCTGAACCTTTGTCCAGCAAAATTGTTGGTGTCATTGTACAAGATTCCCGAGTTTGAATTAGTTGATGATTTTCTACACAAGGTTGCTACTGTTAGGGGTAAGCTAAAGAAAGGTGGTATTGTGGATATCAGTGCTGCTGCAAAGATAGTATTGCACGACTGGAATGAAGGTAAGTACTGTGCAAATATTGTGTGATTTGTGGTTAGAATATTTCTATACTGAGATTACCAATTGGCTTGTGTCTAAATTTTGGCATTTCTATATTATAATAGGTAAAATTCCATACTACACCATGCCTCCAACAAGAGGTGACGGAGAACATTTCGAGTCAAAGATTTTGTCCGAATTTGGACAAGCCTTTAATGCAGATGAAGTATATGGCACTGAATCTTCATTTATTGGTAGCCTGAAATCTGCTGCTGACTTCAACCCTGTTGAAGTTCCAGCAAATGCTCCTGTCCAATTTGATGACCAGATGCATGAGGTTTGTGATCTCTCATAATCAGTGCCCATGCACATTTGTTATTTTTTATATTAGTTGTGCATGTTTTAGAACTTGCCCTGGCTTATTATCATCAGCGAGTTCATTCAGACTTTAAATTAGGGATTGGCCATATAGCATTTATAAGTTTTTTACTTGACATTGCAGGGTGATGAACTACCAGCAAATGCGGAAAACATGGAATCCGTTGAAGTGAATGATGAAGACGAGTCCATGGAAGCAGCAGAAGAAGAGGGTGCAGGTCCAGTTAAACCTAAAACTACCAAAAGTAAGCAAAATGAGAGGCTATATAGTGAGGAAGGCATGCTTAACCCCAATTTGAGAAGGGCAGAGAAAAAGAGAAGGAAAAAGGACAATAAATCAACCACTGCTGCCATGGAAGATGATGCAGCAAACGATGACTATGACTTCAAGGTGGATTACGTAGCTAAAGGAACTGCAATGGAAACTGGCGATGAAGATGGGGCTGATGACAGTAAGACAAAGAACAAATTCGAGCTGCCATCTGGAGTCGACTTGGAGAATGAATGAGGTAGTCTTGGGAAGAACTTTAAGCTTTATTGTCATAATTATTGATGCCATTTCTTATAATCAAAACCCATTAAGCTTATGTACACCATATAAGTGATGCTTTTGTACGAACTTCTTGAGATGCCTTTTTCCAGTGAATGATGATATATCACATTTTTGTTTTGTTAAAATGCCAGATTGAATAATGATGTTAATGTTGTTAGCCTGATGTCGACGTCGACGTCATGACCATCTGTTGATGTTTCACCATTGCATTTGTCTGGTTTCGCAAACAGCTTTCTCGTAAGCTGTATTTTTTCACATATAATCATCGAAACATTGCATCGTGATGGACAGGTGAGAACTGCCAGTGTTTAGCATCTTTTTGGACCATTATAAAAGAAGAAATGGGATCTAGATCTGGTTTGTCTTGAATGCGGTCTCACAATGATTTGTGCGTGTGCCAGCCAAACCAAATCCATCCACTTTTCTTGGCTGTTACTTTAATTGAGTACTAGGATTCCCTAAACGTGTTCTTGTTTCTTACTCATGGCTTCTCATCTATTGGTGATCAACGCTTAAACAAGTCATCTGTTTGAATCTGATGGATCAACGCTTTAACAAAATGAGAAAAATGTTATACTATCAGATCATTCAGGTTCAAGCAGATGAATATATAGTCGCAGACCTTATATTAATCGTTCATACAATTATTTTTTAATAGGATGCTCGCATACAAGAGCTGCAAATTAAAAAGGCCAATATTATACAACTTATATCCCATTATTGGTGTTATTAAAATGGAGGAACAAGTATAATTTGGACACAGGCCCTGTCCAGTAGTGCTTATTTTCAGCACCTACCAGCACCCTCCAACACTTGTCACTATTCACATACATTAATGATTGATTTTTTAAAAAAAAATAAAAATTGATTTGTACGAATTAATCATTCTTTAAATATATAGTTTCATAATTATGTACATCATAATTATGCAATTTTAATTTAATTTCAATACCCTCCAGCACCTTCCAGCACCAGCTACCAATTGCAGCGCCCTATTGGACAGGGCCACAGTGGTAAACTTTACAAGAGAATTGTGACAAGGTTTTCAATTTTGTTTTTACTGCAAGTGCTAACAATCATCTTAATTATTGGACCAGAAACATAAAATCTGATACAGGAAACACAAATCGTAACGTACAAACATACTACATGTGATGACAAATGAGTCAATTAAAAGAATTATGCATGCCTATCTTAATCGTGTGTTTTAATCTCCATATTCATAGTGTCTATCTATTTGTTTTTCTTTGAATGTGCTTTGGGACTGTTTTGTAATGCCAAATAAAACTCAGTTTGGTGGCAGCGGCACGGGAAGATGGTCCGTCTTGTTATTAGGTGCAATTTGGCTAGCAGTCAAGCATATGGTTCAACTACAAATTAAATTTTAAATATAGTGGACCTCCCTAAGCTTATTTATGTATTTATTTTCATAATAGTGTATTACTAAATTATTTACAAACAAATATTTTATGTGATGTATTAGAACCGACACTGCAATTCTATAATCTTTGTATTCTATCTATTACACATAGTATTTTTTATACAATCAATATCAATCCATGGTACTGGATGACCGATTGTAATGAGCCGTCTATTACAAGAAGAACTGAACTACATGTCAAGCAGAGTAATTGCGTATGTAATATTATTTGTAGTATTGGCCTTTGGATACAAAAATGCATTGTAATGCGGTAACTGTAAATTTCTATGTAATGGATTAAGTTATCATCACCTACTATAAGTTATTTCTTTGTTTGTGACATAAATAATGCTCTTTTTCAAATAATAATAAAGAACAGAACGTGTTAGCAATTAGAATACATTAGTATCTTTTAATACCAGAGGTCCCCAATTATGTATGCTTAGTGACTAAGATTTGAATCGAAATAGGTACGTTATTACCTTTCGCTCTCTTCTTTTTCCCTAACAAAACAACAGAGCATACGTTCTATTTTTCTTCTTTAAAAGAGGACCACCTTATAAAATCAGTCTCAAGTCTCAATAGAGTATCATTTTAATATTTCCCTAAAAAAAACCTATATATTGAAAATGTACCAATCTACCATTTCAAATTTTCAGATCGCTATTTAGGCCCTGTTTACTAGAGTTTATTTCTTGATGTACTGAACTGAACTGAACTGAATTAAACTGAACTGAATTGAATTGAACTGAAGTGAAAATTGATGTATTGAATAATGGAATCAGCATGACTGAATTAACCTGAATTTCATCAAATTGCATTTTCACTGAACTGAACTGAACTAAACTGAATTGAACTGAAGTGAACTAAACTGAACTGATCTACATATAAGATCCGGTAAACATGGCCTTAGTCTCTTCATCCATCACCTGTAATTTATAGTAGTAGTCGATGACATATTTGAATTCGTGTGTCGGTTTCAAAAAGGAAAAGTAGCATGGGACGTTTTGAAACTAATCGAGATGTTAGTGTTTAAAACAGAATGTACAGTTATAATAAAAACAAAAAGTTCATTAATTTGCGTCTACAAATGAATTTAACCATGAATAAAGAGAATGAATGAGGACATGATTCTATTTTATGACTTGAATCAAATAAAAATGAGAGTTACCCTTGTCCCTTTATATTACAATTGAAAATTCATTAAATTTTTATAGTGTCAACTAAACGTTGTTTGTTTTCAACCTCAACGTTGAGGTCTGTGTCCTCGAAAATGAGGTTTGTACTATCGAAAAGAAGGTTTCTATCATCGGAAATGTGTCGTTGATAATGACCTATGTCATCGACATTGGGGTTTGCATCTTCGAAATTGAGTTTTATGATGTTGAAAATGAGGTTTATGTCGTCAATAATGAAGTTTGTGTAGTTGATAATGAGGTTTATGTTGTTAAAAATGAGTGTGTCCTTGATAATGAGGTTTATGTCGTTGATAATGAGGTTTATGTCGTCAAATATGAAGTTTGTGTAGTCGAAAATGAGGTCGATGTGACAACCGTGTATAGTGAGGTGGCAGCAAGGTGAGATGACATGCCAACAATATAGAAGGATGCTAATCGAATATTTTCAGAATTACATGTTTATATTTTATACCATCTTCAAATAAAGTATCAATAAAATTGTAGAAAATTATATATATAATAGTGAAATGAAAGAGAAATGGTGGAGGAAACATTCACATAATAATAGACTACGATATCTACGATTTTATCATTTAATTTTAGTGTCATAGCTGATTTTTGTTCAATGAGAGGTTACAAATGCTTTCTCACTCGATTTTTCTTTCATTTTTTTGATCTATACCATACTATATTTTTTTTCAAAAAAATAAAATAATCTATACCATAGTATTTAGATCATCATTAATTCATCCGAAAGGGAAAAATGAAATATTCTCCCACGGATTTGCATTTGAAAATTGAAATGAGTAAAAGCAGGAAAGAGGAAAGAAATTTCCAGAATCCCGCGGACTCTCCAAAAACGGTACTACCCAAAAATAAAAGAAGTTAAAATAAAATTATATAAATCCTCCCCGCATCGTCACGCTTCCTCTCTCTCTCTCCTTTTAAAGGTCTTTTTATATCTATCGCCTTACTTCGTCTCACATACAACAACTCGCTTTCACACCGTCCGCCACTCTCTCTCTAGGGTTTTTCCTGTGCGTCTCTGTGTGAGAGAGAGCAACAGAAATGGGGCAGCAATCGCTGATCTACAGCTTCGTCGCCCGCGGAACGGTGATCCTGTCTGAGTTCACGGAGTTCACCGGCAATTTCACCAGCATAGCCTCTCAGTGCCTCCAGAAACTCCCCGCCACCAACAACAAGTTCACCTACAACTGCGACGGCCACACCTTCAACTACCTTGTTGAGGACGGATTCAGTGAGTAGCTTAACCATCTCCTTGTTCCGATCTAGTTTCCGGCTTTGATTTTGCATTTCTGATCCGATCGTCGTCGATCGGTGTTTTTGCTGTTTTACTTTTTGTGGAAATTGACGGAGGATGGATGACTAGAGAGTCAAAGTCGGTGTAGGTCAACTCTGAGATTTTCTCGCTCGGAGTTGCTTGTTTTTTGTTTGTCGATTCAGATCTTGTTGATGTATGCATGTGTGATTGTTCTGTTCTGGCTTTGTCTTGTGTAGCGCATGCTCTTCAATTTTAGGTCGAAATTCATGATTAGAATTCGCGATTGATGTGGCTTGCATCTTTGTGTTAGTTTTTGAGATTTAATTTTGTAGCTCTGCTTGGTTGTGAGTGTACATGTCCTATAGTTGATCCTGCATTAACTGTTGGATATTTCAGATCCTTTTTAACTCTGTCGGCTCCTGTTTTTGTTACTGATACTTTGTTTCATTCTCATTGGATCTAATTTGACTATACTGTCGATATAGATATCATTTCATCATGTTTGTTATTCGAGCATACAGCTTACAGTGTTTTTACTGTGTGGATGCGTGAATTTTTGTTATGAGAAGGATATGTTGACTAATTTGGCAGCTGATTGTTATAGTCAAATACTGGATTCTAGAATAATATTGAATTGATGTATGATCATTCATTAAATTGGTTAGCACATTGGAAGTATTCAACTGGTTTGAACTTCTGGCTGCTTGACTTGACTATCCCTCTTATGTCTGAGTTCCGATTCATTTTTTATAACTTGTTTATCTTCTAGAGATATCTTTTTGCCTAAGCACCCTTGAGTCTTTGCTTGACTACCCATGCTCCCTCTCACCGTCAGCTTTATTTTAAATCCTAGAAGTTACTCTCCACCCTGTTTATAGGAAGTGCTATCTGTTGCTATGCAGTGCTCATTTGTCTGCTAACACCTGCAGGGTGAAAGAAGTTATGGCTACTCTGTTTTTCAGTTGCTGACAATGAACTTTGTTTATGATACCAGCCAAGTTGATCTGGCCCATTGTTTTACCTTCAAACATACTTGCTGACTTCTCCCTTGAGTTTTTTGTGTGGCCTCTCATTGTAGTTTTAGATGTTGAATTTTGTTTGAATTAGTCTATTTCTGCAATGTGATCAGTTTGAATTGATTTGAACGTGTATTCCACTTGGTTTATACCATAACTGAAACATTCTCTTATGTTGGCCATACAATATATCATATCATATGGTAGATGTGTTTGTAATTTCTCTTTCTATTCCTGTTGTGTATGATCCTTATCCGTGGGGTGCGTGTTTTCACATATATCCTGAACTATAAGCTGACTGAAGCTCAATTTTAATCTTGACAGCTTACTGTGTTGTTGCTGTGGAATCTGTTGGGAGGCAGCTTCCTATAGCTTACCTTGAGCGCATCAAAGAGGATTTCACCAAGAAGTATGGAGGTGGAAAGGCTGCTACTGCTGCTGCTAACAGTCTTAACAAAGAATTTGGGTAGCGCTCTCTTCCTTTCTGATTTACATTACTTCATCTGTTAGTGGAATTTGAATTAGAATTCTAATGTACATCTTTGTAGGCCCAAACTGAAGGAACAGATGCAGTACTGTGTGGACAACCCTGAAGAGATAAGTAAGCTGTCGAAAGTGAAGGCTCAGGTTTCAGAAGTGAAAGGGGTGATGATGGAAAATATTGAGAAGGTAGGACGAGTTGAATTGTAATGTAATGATGTCTAGTTTATCAAATGAATGATACGATGTTGGGGGCTAGTTAAATGGCTTGGATTTCTGATAAATATTCTGTCCCCTGCAGGTCCTTGATCGTGGAGAAAAGATTGAGCTTCTTGTGGACAAAACTGAAAATCTGCGATCTCAGGTTGGTTTTTCATTACTGTTGTCAGCCCTCTCTTCTCCTCTCTTATACTGGATTTATTGCTGTTAATGAGATTAATTAATAATACCCATGTGGATGGGAATGATGCAGGCTCAAGATTTCAGGACTCAAGGAACCAAGATGAGGAGAAAAATGTGGCTGCAAAATATGAAGATCAAGCTGATTGTTCTGGGCATTATCATTGCGCTGATCCTCATCATTGTTCTATCAATCTGCGGCAGTAACAAATGCCACTGAGATCGTTGCTGTTATCGGTTTTGTTAGGCTCGTGATTGACAAGAAACCTGTGATGCTTTCTTGATCTTAATAGCTGATGTTTGTTTGTTTTGCCTATAAACTTGATATTCATATGATATTGGCCCTTTTGCTATAGCTGGTGGTATTTTGAGACAATGCTTGTATAGTCTGGTATTCTGAATTCTTTGAATATATTAGAAAGTCTGGGTACAATTCTAAGAGGCATGGTCTCTTTATTCATCGTCTTATTCACAGTTAATGTTCACTGAGTATGCATTGGGATGAATACATCGATAGATGGTTTTTCTGCCCCATTGTTGGTAAGTAGCTCTCCATTTATTCAGCCCCCTTATTTTTTCAACTGATACATCACATTGAAAATAAGACGGGATTTGTCCCATTTAGTTACCCGTGTTGTCGTAACAAAATCCTAAATCTTTAGTTCAGCTCTTGAAGTTCCCACTTTTTCTGCTCGCACACACCTCCCAAAACCCTTAATAAACCCTGCTCAAACATCAAGAGTTCGTAAAAGATGAAAATCATAATCTGTCATTGATATTACTTGATGAAAACCACTTTTTAAAACCTTAAACATGGCTCTGCTTAAAATCAAACAGATGTTCTAGTAAACTAAGCATCCACAATTGATTGCCCCAAAAACAAATCAACCCCAGTGCCATACTTACATTTGACCTTATAACTTAGCAGTAAGCATTGGAAAACTAGATATATTCTGAAACAATAATCATCAATATAAACAACATATCTAGCAACAATTCATCAAACCAGAATTTACATAAATCCAGTACATTAGAATAACTAGACAAACCACTACATAGTCTTGCTTCTACCTTAATCATCAATATCTTGGATCCAATTCAGATCATGAAGCAGGGTTTCAACAGCTGCTGCATTCGGCAGGAGCAACCCGATAACGCGTTGGGACATTCCCGAGGTTGTTTCTATCCGTACAACTTTAATCCGTTGTTTTTTCGGTAAACTCTTCTTGTTGAGAGCATTCCCAACGGTGCTCCAAATGGGAAGAACAATGCCAGCCAACACATTCACCTTCCATAGTCTCCCGCCATATGTACAAACCTTGCCCCTCTTTCGCGCATCACAGTTTGGTCCATGCAAACACTGCTTGTATAAGACATGGTATTCTTCCTCCCAACCAGCACGAGCAATCTCCAACGATGAAATCTTATCGTACTTGTCATTCAACTCCGCCACTGGCATTTCCTTCCTGGTGTCGCCAACACCAGGACGGAAAATCCTGAGCGAACCAGCCTTCTTCCCATCAAGCGCTAACAGGAATTGCCGTCTTCCCATCCATTCCTTCTTAGCCTTGTAAAATCCATAACCATCCCCACGCCTCTCCTGCAGCATTGCTAAAGCAGACTCAAATTTCACACCACGATCACACGTGAAAGTGTACAGCTGTGTGGATGCTCCAGAGATGGCATCAATGTAAACAGTCTTAGGCTTCTCCTTCAACTCCACTCCCTGAGCCCTCAAATCAACAATGCAGGTTTCAAGGTTTCCCTCTGCACGCGCATTCTCGATGAGGTGATCAAAGATTGCAACAAATAACTCAAACAACCTGTTTTGCATCCCCGGTGCAAGACCTAAGAGGCGGTTGAGAAAGCGTGCAACATTCCTCTTATCCGCCTCCTTTATAGTGCCACCACAATCAGAATCAGAATCAGTTACTATCCCGACGGATGTAAGAGCAACTTCCGCCTGCATTTTAAAATCAGATACAGAGCATCCGGGTGGTACAACGGGTAAAGGATATCTTCCCAGAATCCCATCGTACATCCTATCTAGAGCAGCCTTTCCATAGTTACTATCATAGTTATAAGCACTCAGAGACGGTTTTCTAGCGCCGGCTCTTCTGTCTCCCTGAATCAAAGCTCCCAGTGTCTCCAACCTCTTGGCAACGATGGATGCAAAGCGCCGTTCACCTCCTACGTCGGTAAACAGCATCTTGTACTGTGGAGCAGAGGCCTGGTTTGAGCGGTGAGTCCTCCCGAACTGCTGGATTGCTCTGTCAGCACTCCATGGAAGCTCTATGGTGAGATGAACCCTCCTTTTCTGGTTCACAGCCCTTTTGTCAGCCTGCAGAGAGACACCTGCTGACCCGGCCTCGGAGATGATGGCAACAAGCTTCTCACCATTCATGAAAAGCTGCTTCTCATGCATGTTCACCATTTCCATTGCCACATCTGTTGTGCCCCGTGACTGATAAGTCACACCTCTCCCGGTAGCCCCTCTGACGAGCATCCCTCGCCTTCCCGTGATCTCAGCTACATTCTCAGGGCCACCTAGCTGATCAATGATGTCATCTAAGGGGTTGTTCGGAAGATCCATTTGCTCAACTTTTTCCAAATATGAAGAAACATCAGAATCATCAACATCGATTATACCTTCCATCGAGTGCTTTGCCACTTTCCTTGCTCTCCCTCCACTTGCATCAGAATCCCTCTTTCTTTTCATCCACTCAGATGCTCCGATACAATAGTCTTTAACGAATTTCAGCAACAGTTCACGAGGGCCGGACACGAAATCATCGAGCTCAGTACCGTATTTTGCAACCGCTCCTTCGGTCTGAGCCTCACCGGTGCTCTGGAGGCCTATGACCACACACTTGTCTTCCATCAGCGCTTGCTTAGCGATTTTCACGACTGCTGCCACCTTGGCTGACATGAGGATGTGCCTGAAGAAACGCTGATGAGTTCCCCAGTACATCGTCCACAGCTGACGCTTGTCGTCGATATCTTCACGTGTCAGCAGATCCTTCCTCAGATCAACCCAAAACTCCGATGCTTTCGCGTAAAGCTCAGTCGTTTTAGCCTCTAATGGCACTTCAACAACTTCAAACTCAGAGCCCTGGTGGCTCAGCGTTCGACAAACGTACATTCCCCTAGCTTTCATGTCCATGGCAACAAGCTCAAGTGCTCCAACTCCTCCTTGCTCAGTAGCAGCTAAGAAATCATCGAATTCGGGAAAACAGGTTCCATCTCCCCACAGGCCAAGGCGAACCATGTAAGCCATGTTTCGCGGCTCTGAAGCACCGGTTGCAGAACAGTACACGGTGCGAGCTTGTGGAAGAAGGGCCTGGATTTCAACCACAGCTAGTCCTGTCCTCGTCGGCTTCTTCTGCCTCGCAGATCCTCCCGGAACCAAGTTCTTGGCTTTGTGGCACTCGTCGAAGATGATCAGGCCATCGAAATCAGGGCCACACCATTGCACGAGCTGCTGCAACCGAGTTCCGCCATTGCCAGAACCCGAAATGAGACTGGTGTATGTGGAGAAGATAACCCCCTCATGAATCCCTGCTGAATCAATGCTGGAGTATGGCAGCTTGTTCAGAGCATGAACCTCAATGCAATTTGCACCCATATCATCCAAGTCTCTCCTAGCATCGAATTTCAGGTCCGAACCAACAGAAATCCATATCGATTTTCGCCTTCCATGGCACCAATTCTCCCATATCAGGCCAGCTACTGTCCTCCCTTTCCCCACACCAGCACCATCCCCGATGAAGAACCCCGCCCTCTCGCCGCTAGGGAGGTGGTGGAGATGCCTCTGGCTGGCGTAAACGAGGCTCTCAATCTGCAAACACGACAGTTTCTTCGTGTCTTCCAGATCATTTTTAATGGCAAGGGTGTAAGTAGGCTCGGGAGGCTGCACTCCGGATAAGGACGACGTCTCGACGATGGGGTCCGGGTGAGGAGGGCCGATTGACAGCTTCTGAGGGCGGTAGTCTGTAAATGTTTCTGCAGTTTCTTCATGCTCCACTCCAATGGCGTCGTCTTCTTCTTCAGGGATCAAACCAGGCTCCTCGAGGGAGTGCCTGGCCTGAGAGCGATGAACACGTGGCTGAGACGGCACTGCAGACGAGCGGCGACGCTCAAAATGAGGCTGAGAAGGCACTGCGGAAGAGTTCCTAGCCTTAGAACGACTAGGATGTGGCACGGCGGAAGAGGGAGGAGGCACTGAGGAGGAGGAGTTCCTAACCTTAGAGCGAGTGTAAACCGGCGCGGCGGAAGAGGGGGGCCTGACCGGTGGCACGGCGGAAGAGGGCGGCCTGATCGGAAAAGGAGGCGGTGGCACAGGAGGGAAGAGGGCGGGCATACGCATGGAACACCCAGGACAGGGACCGTTGGAGACACTGTGATCGAGAAACGTAAATTTGCACCGACGACATGAGGAGTAGTACTGTTGTCGCTCCATTTTCAAAAACCTTTGCTTTTCAAATTAGCCAGAAACCGGAAACCCTATATATTTATTTATATATATATTGACAGAGTCAAATAGGGATTCTGTTCATATAAAAAGGATTCATGCCACCAAATTATCCTATCTAATTATGGAATGGGAATATAACCTAAGGAGCCGTTTGGTTATTGTTCGGAAAATCCTATGTAAAACTTGTTTGGTTGTTTGTACATATACATGCGGGGAAGATTGACCATTAATCAAGGTAGGTATTTCCTAGGTTTTGTGGGAATAAATTCTACGTAAAGTTAAATTTCTTTGTTTTCCAAATATGTAAGCCAAACAAGTGAAACAACCACACTAGTAATTCTAAAATCTACACGTATTGGAAAAAGAAAATATGGGAATAAACCTTACGACACATAGAAAAGGAAATAATTTTGTGGAAGCTGTTGAAATCCTCGGATTTATATAGAGCAAAATTTATCTACATTTTCTTGACTAGGATCCTTTTCACTATCAATTTAGTTTAGGATACATTTATCCTAATATGTCCTAATTAATCATAATCTAGCCTATTCTGAATATGTCCTCCGATGCAACTTTTGAATACGTCTCTTGCATATGAAAGAGACTTTTGAATACGTCTCTTGCTCAGTCATTTAGCCTCTAATGGCACTTCAACAACTTCAAATTCAAATTTGTTTTACCTCAATCATGATTTCGGAAAGTTGACCAAATATTCTTCAGATAATTGACAATGATGGAAGAAGAGTATGCATAAAACAAAATGTAGGTTGTGAAATATATTACATTGATCATCAAACCACCATATTTCACAATCGAAACAGAAATATGTGTTTAGTTTAATACTCTCCCCTACAAACCAAACTGAAAGAAACACAAATAATATCCTAAGTATTTTTAAATGTGACCTAAAAGACATGAAAGAAAGTGAACAATACAAATGGTACATCAGCTAATTAAACTCGCCTAAGGCTAGGAGTATATAGAATGTGTTGGAGCTCATTGAGTGTTGTCAACAGCGATGTTGATGGCGATATCGACTTCTTGATCATTTTTCTCTTTGTAAAATCAAAGACTTGTACCCCAAATTCATACTTGTGGCACCGAGTCGACAAAATTAGAAGCATGCGTCCATCATTCACAAACCTAAGAGGCAAGAGGAACATATTTGCGACGGAATGACCGAGAGAAAATAACCTGGTCCACGATTCCTCAACTCCATATTCCTTCATCACCCACACCTCCCAGTTGGGGACCCACTTCGTGTAAACACAAAGAAGGCCATCCAAACATGACATCCCAACTTCCAAGTAGCATTCCCGAGGCATGGGAATTTTATCGAACTTGTCGGAACAGAAATTGAAAGCAGTAATATCCTCGTATGGACTTAAGTGAACTGAACTAGTCCCCTCCACAAAAACTCCACTAGACAAGGAAAAATCAAGATTCGGATAATCACAACTATCACTCGTCATCTTTCTCCAAGAATCCGTTCTAGAGCTATAAATCTCGCAATCATAATCTCCTGGATCATTTGATTCAACATTTTTATGACTTACTTTGAGTACCTTCAAGTCATCAACAGTCGCATCATGGCCCATAAAATAGGAAGAATACCAACGGGATGAACTGATCTCATACTTGACCGGAATTCTCCGAGAACATGATCCCGTCAATGGGTTCCAAAGTAGGATATGACCGTCTCGCTTGTGTTTCGGGAAATAAAGTAAGCATAGAATTCCCAAACAACAACATAAGATAGAATAACCTTTCTCTTTCCATGAATTGAACAATTCTTCAACTTTTGTGCCAAATTTAGTTGGATCTAGCTTCATTACCTGGTAATCAACATTGACATTAACGTTGCTCCGAGTTCTCCGACCAAGAATGACATGGCTACACGCTGACAATAGATCAGCGTGTTTTTGCCTGAAATCAGGGCTGTCAATCAAATCCCGGTGAAATTTGGACAGACTTCGAAATTTGATGATGAATTTCGCCGGTACCTTCAGTAATATTTCGAACCATAAATCTCCTGGAATTTCAACCGTCCTTGACTCGATTCTCAGACAAACAAACATACGCTGGAGGAATGCGACATAGTTCCCGCGCTGCATATGTACTGAATCCTGTTTTTCCTAGAGTTCTATACGAGAAAGAATTCAGTTCTTTCAATTGGGGAAATATGAAGATTTTTTTAAATGAGGAAAATAATTTCAGTTAGGAAAAAATTATATTAATGGTGTGAGACAAAATTATTAACATAATATTTACTATTGATGGTATCTTAATATTTCAATACTACTTTTTGCATAATTAAGGCTCGGTTCTCTAGAGCTTATTTGTAGTGAAGTTACATTTTTATGAAATTCAAATTAATTAAGTCATACTAATTCTTTTTTAATACATTTAGTTCAATGCAGTTTGGCTTAGTTCGGTTCAGCAAAAAATATGCATGAACATGGCCTAAGAGAGGTTTATGTAATGATTACATGATAACAATGATCCTTATAAACACGGCAGTTAACAAAAAAAAAAAAAACTCATCAATATATACATTTGTAGAAATACAAAAGTAAATTGCGAAAAACAAAGGCTGGAATTAATTAATGTATTGAAACTCGTGTGATGATCATATAATAAGGTCATCCAGAAGTGAGAACATTTTCTCCTCATCTCCATCAAATTATTCTGAATTGGTTGGCTCTGTTCTACATCAAATTGTGTATATCTATATCCCAAGCTAGCAAGTAATAGGATCAATGAAAACTGCCTATCTGATGAATGAAGAGCAGCTCCTATTATATGGTGACTTCCATGTTATCAATGAGTCTGACGTTTCCGAACCATGCCGCAATGCAGAATACAACAGGCCTTTTGATCACTTCCACTACTTCCAGACTTTGTTGATCCACAATCTTGTTTTACCAACAAACAGAACAGAAGCCTTTAGTTACAGTAGAGATCATATGAACAAAAAGCCAAAAGGCCATGTTCAAAAGCCATGTTCATATGAATATCGAATTTATATCTACATCACAGATATTACAGAAAAATTCAAGTAGTTCAAATCTACTTTATACCCAGTTTAGTGCCTTTTCTTTCAACCTAATTTAGCTATAGACACAAGAAGGGATACAAACTTCACACTCACCTCTGCATAATCGATAACTCCCCCAGCCTCTTGCACTGCTTGGATGACGGAATCTCTTAGTTCTCTGCAATTAACTTTCCCCTTGACAGCGGAAACTTTAGCTTCTGTCAATGAACGACTAATAGACAAAGCCTGCAGAAACTCAAGGGAGCACACATTCAAGCTATCAGAACCTGCCAATCTCAAGGGCTTTAAAAAAAAAACTGAATAAAAATTGCAGACTACAAAACCATTAAGATCACTGGGGAGTATGTATCCCCAGAATTTTAGAAGGGTATGGTATCATAAGTAAGACCTTTTGTCTGTCAGCAGGTGAAAGATGCACATTACGAGAGCTCATTGCAAGGCCATCGTCTTCCCTTACTATATCAGACCCTATAACTTTTATCCCGAAATCAAGATCCCGAACCTGATGCAGTTACAAAAGCAAGTCAAATCACACTCATAAACATAAACTAAATAATCACAGAATATTGTTCTCATCAACGAGTTCATCTTGAATACTCCCCCCTGCAATAAATTTTAACTCATTCTCATCAACCAATTTATACTACAGACGTATCTAACAACTGAATGACATCATTATATAACAAAAAAAAGAGATTATATTAGAGACACATACAAACAAAAAGGCGCTAGCTGATTTACCATTCTTTCAATAGTCCGCCATTGCTGATAATCCTTCTTCCCAAACACACAAACATCAGGCTCAACAATGTTAAACAGCTTGGTAACTATAGTAGCAACTCCCCTGAAAAAAACAGGCCTACTCGTTCCACACAATCCCTTTTCTAATCTTTCAACCCGGACCCACGTTTCATGCCCCATTCCTCCTCCTCCGCCCTCCACACAGGACACAACCTGGTTCCCTCCAAACCCTCCTTGATACTCAGCGTTGGAATCCCCATAGTCATACAAATTGTGTGGGTGAAAAACAACATCGACACCTCCAGGAATGGAGTTGAGCTTTTGAAGATCGCCGTGGAAATCTCGAGGGTATGTAGAGAGGTCCTCGGTTGGGGAGAACTGGCCAGGGTTGACATAGATTGTTACAACGATCAAATCGGTGTTTTGCCTGGCTTCCTTTATGAGGGAGAGGTGGCCCTTATGGAGGTACCCCATTGTTGGGACTAGGCCGATTGATTTTCCCTGGGCCCGCACCATTCTGGACCATTTTCTCATGCTGTTCTTCTCAGTTATGATCAAGGGGCTCTCAGGGTCCACCATCTGTGAGGAGAATTTGGAATGGAATAGGAAGAGGGAGAAACTGAATGAGATACCTAGAGGAGAAGGATGGTGATAGACAATGCAAGAAATGCCAATTCTTGGAATTTGAAATTTTGATATCATTATTTTTAATTTTCAACGTTCATCTAAAAACAATAAGATTCAAAAACAAGAACTGTATTTGTAACACAGCATATAAGAAATTTAAATCTAAAAGAAGTGATCTCTTTATTATTTTAAATAAATAATTTTCTGGCATGCCATAATAGAAATTGAAATGCTACAAAATTATAGTCTGTCATATATTACCATCAATTGATTTGCCTAATAGTAACTGCAAAGGGAGTTAAATCCAAGGATGCTCCAAAGCTAGTAACTTTAATAATTCAGCAAGAAGCATAGAAAACTACTCCTACCAGAGCTAGTGACCAGCTTTGTTTCAAAATCAATACACAACAGGAAAACACGGTCTAAAGTAACACCACATCTTTTCATTTCAACAACAACAAATGTTTTCTAAACCCGCATAGGTTCATTGCTGTGCAGTCCTAACTCCTACATATTATGTTTTAATTGCATCTAAATTGTTAAGAGTATAATGTACTACCAAACTCAGCCTCACTATCATTTACAATATCAAAAGTCAACATCAACCAACAGTTAAATGGATTAACACTGATTGACCTTGACGAACTCATTATGTACCCTTCAAGTGATGACCTTTGATTCATATAGGCTATAGCAACTTAGCAAGGAATGCTTGGACAGCGACCTCAACATACCAAAGTTAGTTAAGCAAAGATTAAGACAGTAGCATACGTTTCTATCGTAACTCTAGAATAACAATGTTAAAACAAGTTACCTTCTAGAGAAAGAATGAAGTCATCTAGAGGCTGTTAGACAAATCAACACACTGGAAACCACACTGCAGTTACCTACCTGTACTTACAAAGCAAAGTATGCTCAGCAAGATGTACTTTTTATTTGGTAATGGCAGAGTTAGCTATTCCAACATAACTAAAGTTAAATTATCTAATTCAGTATCATTTTACTGACCATAAGATTGAGCAATTAGGTAAATGTTCTATGAAAAATATTACAGTAAGTCATCATAACTCCTCCAACAATTTCATTGCAGTCAACACAGATGTAATAAGATGTAATCAAACACAAGTTGCAGACAACACACATAGGTATCATTTTACGGACACATTAATTCGAGCATTTTGGAGCAAGTTGAGAAAAACCCACCAATTTGGAAAGGAATCAGATACACACACCAAGTAAATGTGAAGTTACAGAAAACCCAAAATCTCGAGTACCTGAATAGCGAAGAGATTCGCCGCCGCCGACTCGCCGCCGATTGAGATAAGCTTGGTGCGTGATTCGCCGCGATTGAAAAAGTCAACTGTGGTACCTGATTTTATTGGGCTCATCGACCTTTTTTTAAACCAAAAGGAAGCCCAAATTAGGTGATCGGGTCGTCGAATTTAAATTTTAAAGGAAATGAATTTTGAAGTCCCCAGACAATTCCAGGGTTCCACTAAACATACATATTTAATTATTTATATGACATATTTCACGCATTTTAAAATCTGAACCAGAAAATGTGATAACAACTCTTATTCTAACTCATTTTTTATATCAAATATATATTGCAAGAACTGCATACGGTATTTTTTAGAGGTGGAATCAGTACAATACCATGTTTTTTTCTCAATACCATGTACCATACCAATTATTTCGGTACACATATTTTAAATACCAATACCAACCAAAAAGTTCGGTTGGTATTCGGTATGTACCGTAATTGTACCAAAAATTATTTTAAAAATAAAATAGAAATACAAGTAAAATATGAAATTCGTCTAAAAATAATAAATGAGTTAAATTTTAATTAATGTGACATGTTCAAAATAACTACTAATTTTTTTACTCATGATATTACATCAATAAAATTATGGCATTACTCAAAAATTAAATTTAATCTTAAGAGTTTAACATAAAAAACAAAAATGAAATGAAATTAACTTGGATCCTAGACAATGAAGTGGTAAAATACGTGCATCTATTTTGGTATCCCATCTATTTTTACCGCGATAATGACAGAGTGTTGTGAAGTAAAAGACGTTTACAAGTTAAATTTGTACAAAAATATCATAAGCATTGTCAAAAACATAAAAAGAACAAATAAACACTCGCTTGAAAAATATTTAAGGCAGCAAATATTTAAGTTTTGTCCATATTATTTATTTTTAAATTTATATTATTATTTTGGGAGTTGGTCTCTGAGGAGACCGTCTCTATATAGAGACCGGACTAAATTATAAATAGTGCAATCAAGAAAATCAAGGAGGGACCAATTTGCAATTTTTAAAAATTTAAAAAAATCACGCGCTACAGTGTTTCCGCGCGTGTACAGTATTTTTCTACAGTGCGCTACAGTGTTTGCTACAGTGTACTCAATGTTTCAAGTTAAAATGTCCATGTTTTATGTTTCAAGTTAAAGTGTTTATGTTTCAAGCTAAAGTGTTCATGTTTCACATTAAAACGTCCATGTTTTATGTTAAAACGTCCATATTTTATGTTTTAATTTAAAATGTTTATATTTTCTATTTCAATTTAAAATGTTCATGTTTCAAGTTAAAATGTTCATGTTTCACGTTAAAACGTCCATGTTTTATGTTTTAAGTTAAAATATTTATGTTTTATGTTTCAAGTTAAAATGTTCATGTATTATATTTCAAGTTAAAGTGTTCATGTTTCACGTTAAAACGTCCATGTTTTATGTTTTAGTTTAAAATATTTATGTTTTATGTTTCAAGTTAAAATATTCATGTTCATGTTTTAAGTCAAAATGTTCATGTTTTAAGTTAAACTGTCCATGTTTTATGTTTTACTGTAGCAACTCGGCACTGTAGCAAATTGGTACGGTAGCGACTCGGCACTGTAGCACAGCTTGACACTGTAGCGCGTGATTTTTAAAAAATTTCTGAAATTGCAAATTGGTCCCTCCATGTTTTTGACTTATATAACTATTTACAATTTAATCCGGTCTCTATATAGAGACGGTCTCTTCCAAGACTTTTCCTTATTTTGGTATGGTACGGTAATACTATAGTATTGAAAATTTAATACCAATACCATGCCACTAAAGTCGGTATATAATTGGTACGGTATTTTTGATATGATATTGGTTGGTATTTTGGTTGGTATGGTATTTCGGTACATTTTCCCAGCCCTAATTCTAGGACATGATTTATCAATTCTGTAAATCAATCAAATCCTTAAAGCTTTCTTTGAACCATTTTTTTTAAATAGTTTAAATTTAGAGAGAGTCTCTTGTAACTTGTAAGATAGTTCTAATTGAAACATGTGATAAATGTTAGTTTTTCCACTCTCATTTCTGATCATTACATATTCTATGTTGATCTTCTCACTTTTAAAGTCGGGTCTTTTACAAATTAAACATGATTATTCAGTGTATTATGGTTGATCTTATCACTTTCATGTATGATCATTATAACCTGTTATGATAAGTAAAACATCTCTAAATTAAAATATCCTATAAATAACAACATATGCTCTCTGGTCTCCGCTTGTGAGGCAGCGTAAGGTTAAGCAGTTGATGTTCTTAAATAATTTATTGAGGTTGAGTATAGAGTGTAATTGATGTACGTACATATACTTGTTGAAATTCATTGTATTCGTCACATTATTTTCAATTGTTTGCACAAAATTGACAGACTAATGTAAATATATATTGAAAAACAAATCAATATTTGTAAGTTTGTAACCTAAAAAGACATGAAAGAAAGTAAACAACAGAAGCAAGCAAGTTCCTCAACAAAACTCCCTGAGGCTAGGGGAATACAGAAGCTTGAGGTCACTCATGATCGGCGTCGTTGCCCCCCTCAACGAGGAGATCTTCTCGCCCTTAGTCGAGTTCATCTCCTCCAAATCCAACTCCACAACCCCATACCCATACCTGTATCAGTTAGTTGACAGAACAAGCAAATGCCGCCGCCCATTATTCACCAGCATTACCGGTGTCAGGTACAGATTCCCCAAGCAATGTTCCGGCAGAGAACACAAGCAAGTCCACGATTCTTTGACTCCGTATTCCTTCATCACCCACACCCAACGTTGTTTGTCGGATCCCCAGCTCGTGTAAATGCAAAGACAGCTGTTCAAACTCGACAGCACCAGCGGATCAGCCGGTTGCCGGTTCTCGGGCATATGAATTGATTTAAACTTGTCGGAAGAAAAATCAAAGGGGAATCTTCTGCACATATCGATTAAGTGATTCACGATAATAAGCAGAGAATTCCGACACTGAAATTCCCTGCTTACGTGATCTAATTCCAATCGTGTTCTAGTTTTAATTAAAAACAACTAATTAAAACTAAAAGTGCGGAATTAAAAAGAACACGATGTGATCACCCAGTTCAGTGCAATGCACCTACGTCTGGGGGGCCGTAGCCCGTGGTAAAACCCTTCACTAGCTGTAATAAAGTTTTCCCTATCTATTACAAGCTACTGGCTATATCAGCAAGCCTATCACACTATCAATTGGCTACTCTAGCATAGATAGCTGTTACAGTGATTACCTTCTTTTCCACGAAGGTGCGGCAAGGTTCTAAACCACCCGAGCTTCAACACACGTCCCAAGTGTTTTGTGTAAGGTTGAAAAACCAGGACTGCGTCGCCTTGTGCTCAAAAGATAAAACTCTGAATTCCAGAATTTCCGTGTAAAACCGATCACCTTAGCACGCGACTGATGTCCATCTTTTATAGCTCATTGCCATGTAGAAACTTCCTTTCACACGGCTCTTGATTCCTTCCTTCAATAGAATTGTATTCCAAGTTAAAACCTTGAAGAAAAGTAATTTCTGCGTGTCTAATCATCTGATAAATGGAAAAACGATCACACCGAATATTTCCATTCTAATACAGCTGCAAATCACATTGTAGACACCCATTAGGACTGTAGTTTCCATAAACTCCATCACACAATATTTTCCTTCCATCTTCAAAACCTGCGCTGGAGCCTGGAAAATATTCTATCTTTTTCTGCCAACTGAAGTCATGTTGCAACATGACATTCCACAAAGCAGCCAACAAAATCTGGACTTACAATCTCCCCCTTTGGCAATTTGTGGACCCACTATGTCAAAAGCTTCTACTGAATTTAACATCTCAGAAAACCAGCAGCTTCTACTTAATGGATCCAATCATAAGAACTTGGCAGAAAAAGTAGAATTATCATTCTAATACAGTCACAAAAAGAAACTCAGTCACAATATATCTCCCCCTGGGGCCATAAAATGCCAAAGGGCCCGAAACAAACATCCACAGTATGAAATCAAGACAGAGAAGGGGAGAGAGAAAAATACAAAGATCACTGAGCATCATCCTCAGAGTCAGAAAGAACTTTGCCTCTTTTCCAGGCAGGAGTGACTGAAATCTTGGTCTTCTTGGCTCGGGGCTGCTTCATATGGCCAGAGGAACTAGCTCGCTTAGAAGACCTGGAGGGAGCAGGCATAGATGGACTAGAAGCAAGTGGAACAGGTGGTTCCCCCCTCTCATCTTCTTTGGCTATAGCAGCCAGAATTCGAGCCTTAGCATCCTGAGCCTTCTTTAACAGCTCACTGTGAAACAGAATTTGATCCATGTGCAACTGGATCTCCTTCTCGGCAGCCCTTAACTCAAATTGGTTAGACATAACAACATCTCCTGACATCATCTTTTGATCCCAGGGCAGATCCAGCACAGTCCTGTCCAAGGACTTGGCAGTAAAACCAAACTTGCCAGCTGGTTTCATCTCATCCTCATTTGCCTCGAACCCTTCAGCCACTAGAAATGCAGTAATCAGGCACGGATGAGGAAGAGCTTCAGTGCATCTAGATGCATCAAGAGCACCCACAATTCTCTTTAACACATATTCCCCAAGGTTCACCTCACACCCTGAACCAATCCCAAATAGAAGCTCTGCCTGATCTGGGGTCAAGGAAGTGGTGTTGGAAGTTTGCATCCAACAGTTGATAAGAACTTTGAAGAGCAGCCAAAACCTGAGGGTAAGAGAGCTGGTGGGTACATGTCCAGAGGGCCAGGAGCTGAGCTTCCCAAAAGTCAGTGCTCTAGCCAGTACATGATTGTCCACAATATAGTCTCTGGGATAAGCCATATCAGAGTCCTCCAGCAACTGAATACCTAGGACTGAGTTCAATTTTTCTGGGGTAAGTGAAACGATTCTCCCCCTGAAGTATAGCTTGCCAGACCAATCATTTCCAGCTTGCAGTGTGCTCCTCTGAAGATTACTGTAAAATTCCAGCACCATGTCTGGATCATACCTCTTGAAGACAGTGGCCGCTTGCACATAGCCAATTTGGCCCAGAAATGTATCAAAGCCACTATCAGCGCACTTCTTAATATCCAGCACCTTTTCTACAAAGAAACCCCTGGAACTCAACAGATCATAGTGTAGGCTGGCTGTGACAGAATAGAACTTCTCAGAGTGTGCCAAGGACAACAGCCTAGCATTGAGCATCTCAACATCCTCAGGGGCATCCTCCTTCCCAGTTTTAGTCTCAAGGTCAACATCTGAATCTTCCAGATCAGCAAGATTCTCATCAGCAGGGGTGTCATTACCAGTTGGATCCTCCAAACTTGCATAGTCTGCCTCATCTGGAGCTGGATATGGAGAGGTAGGGGAAAGCAAATCCTGCTCAACATTGATGTTGTCCAAGTGAATTGGAGAATCTGGGACATTGAGTTTAATAGGACTGAGCGGAGAGGAGGCAGGGACATTATCATCATGTGCTGGAGAGTGTGGAGGTAAAGGTTTCTCAGAGCTAAGATGTAGCTGAGTCTTTCCAGTGACAGTGGCAGCAGCTGTAGAACTTTTCTCAGTTATCCTCCTTGCTCTCCTCGAGTAGTGCTTAACAGTAGCTGGAGTAGCCCTTGTTGTGACCTTCTTCCTGTGGGATCTGATATCCACCCTTTGCCTTAGGGATAGCAAAACATCACCATCTGATGAACCACTTAAGGAGAACTTCTTAGCAACTCTGGGTTTGAGCTTGTTCAAGCTTCTGAATTTAGATATAGGGAGAGGAACCTCTGTAAAAGACACAGATTGGCTGTCCTCCTCTGACTGGAATTCATGACCCAGATCATCATCACTAGGTAGTGTAGGTGGCATCTCTGTAGGAGCAGAGGAGGGACCCTGGACCTCATCATCAGCATTACCAGTTTCCTGGTCTTCAAGAATGGCTGTCTTGGTTTGATCATCAGATTCTACAATCTCAGTTTTCTGTGAGGGACTGGGAGAATCTGGTGTTGCAACATGAGAAACTGCTGGCACAGGAGCATCAGTTGAAGCTGGGGCAGGTACTGGTTTCCTCAAACTCTCCAGGATATCAGCAATGACAAGCTCATCCTTCTGAACTTCTTCAGCATCCGAAAGAGGTTCAAAACAATCCTCAAGATTTAGGCCATCAGGCATAGAAAGCACTGCACCAGTCCCACCATACCGGAGAAAATCTGTACGTGCAGCTGGTTCTGAGTAAGAATCTCCTGGAACATCATCAGGAATCCCGGATGCAGTGACTCTAATCCCATCTAGTTCATCAGCAGAGGCAGGATGTCTGAAGGCTCTTAATAATTGGGGAGAAGGATCATCCTCACATCGAGGTGTGGCTTGAGGAAAGTTTGTGAATCGCTGCCTCCTTCTGCCATCATTCCATATCCTTCCAGCAGTCATTTTAGTTCTCCTGGAGACCATTTTTGTACGAGATAAACCATTAGAAATAGGACCAGAGGAGACTCCAGGAGAGGAAGCAGAGGTTGGAATAACAGCTGGACCATGAATGGTGTCATGAACAGTTGGAGTAATATTCTCCTGTGACTGTGCCTGTGCTGTTGCAGGGGCCTGTTGCCTGAGCTTGAGTCGCTGGCCCAAGATCACGTGATCCAAAGGATCAACAAAATCAGCACACCTGGAGATGATAGAGTCAATGCTTTCATGCCCTCCCTTCTGAGAACCAGAATCATCCAGGACTATGGGGTTATCACTGGTGTTGGTAAACACAGACCTCAGCTTGGTGTTTGATCTGGTGTGATAGGGCCTACTCCTCACACAGGGAATCTTCGTGTTTGGTCTCCTCTTTGGAAGTTCAGAGCTGCCATCTCTATTCTGATTTCCAGCCATAGATGATCCTCTTGTAGAGTACCTTAAGAGGAAAGCCGCGGGTTTCAACTGCACAGAAAAAATCCGACGCCGAGTCCGGTGAGTACTGGAAAGATTTCGCAAGAAGAGAGAGCAAAAAATTTCGTGTTGCAATAGGAATGGGGACGGGTTTCTAGCTGGGCGCGAATGAAAAGGGGAAAACAAGTTTTTCCGCCTTTTTACGCGAAATATTAATAATGCCCAACGGAAAAATAACACATGAATTCTGTGGGCCCAAGCTGTCTCCTACCCATAAATGCGCCTATCTCATGCGCCATAGACTATCACTTGCACCTTATATCTTCGTGTTGCAACATGACATGCAACTTCTGCCCTTAACCATATTTTTGGTATTTTCTGATTGTTATCAAACGAAAAACAGAATTTGAAATAACAACTATACAAGTAGGCAACCCTCAGTACTTTAGATAGTACACACCCCAAGATGTTGTCTCAGGGTTTCAAATGTTGAGGCATCCAAAGGCTTAGTGAAGATATCCGCAAATTGGCTCTCAGTAGGCACATGCTTAAGTTCCACTTCCTTTCTTTCAACTAAGTCTCTGATAAAATGGTGTCTGATATCTATGTGTTTGGTTCTATTATGCTGAACTGGGTTCTTAGAGATATCAATAGCAGATTTATTGTCACATAGAATTGTAAGACGTCTCAGCTTAATACCATAATCTCGGAGCATCTGCTTCATCCATATCAACTGAGTACAACAGCTCCCTGCAGCTAAGTATTCGGCCTCAGCAGTAGATAGAGAGATTGAGTTCTGCTTCTTACTATACCAAGACACCAAGTTCTCCCCAATAAAAAAACAGCCTCCAGTTGTACTTTTTCGATCATTTGCGTTTCCAGCCCAGTCAGAGTCACTGTAACCATACACCTGACACCTAGTTCCTTTAGAGTACCAGATACCATAATCAGCAGTGCCAGAGATGTATCTAATGATTCTCTTTACTGCAGATACATGAGATTCCTTAGGTGCAGCTTGAAAACGAGCACATATTCCAACACTTAGAGAAATGTCAGGCCTGCTAGCTGTCAGATATAAGAGACTTCCAATCATGCTTCGATAAAGTTTAGTATCAACAGGCACACCTTTCTCATCTTTAGTTAACTTCTCAGTGGTAGACATTGGAGTTCTAACTGCCTTTGCATCTCCAAGACCAAACTTCTTAACAAGATTCAAGGCATATTTTGTTTGGTTGATAAACAGGCCATCATCACCCTGTTTGACTTGTAATCCCAGAAAATAAGATAGTTCACCAACCATACTCATCTCAAACTCAGATGTCATCAATGACACAAACTCATTTACCAGATCTGTAGAGGTTGAACCAAAAACAATATCATCCACATAAATCTGAGCTATTAGAATATCTGTCCCTTGAGAGTACATAAACAGTGTTCTATCAACTCCCCCTCGAATATAGCCTTTGTTAAGTAAAAACTGAGTGAGCCTGTCATACCAAGCACGAGGAGCTTGTTTTAAACCATATAATGCCTTTTTGAGCTTGAACACATGATTTGGAAAGTGAGGATCTTCAAACCCCTTAGGCTGTTCAACATACACTTCCTCATTAACAATGCCATTTAGAAAAGCACTCTTAACATCCATCTGGTGCAGCTTAAAGTTCAACACACATGACATGGCTAAGAGAATTCGCACAGATTCAAGTCTAGCAACTGGGGCGAAGGTTTCATCGAAATCCACACCTTCAACCTGAGTATATCCCTGAGCAACAAGCCTGGCTTTGTTTCTGGTTACTGTTCCGTCTCCATCGGATTTATTCTTGAAGATCCATTTCGTGCCAATGACATTAATTCCTTGCGGACGAGCAACTAACTCCCATACATCATTTCTTTCAAACTGACTCAGTTCTTCCTGCATAGCTGAGATCCAGTATTCGTCCAATAAGGCTTCCTTATGGTTCTTTGGCTCGATCAAAGACAGAAAACATTGTATAACATGGCGGCTTCCATGGTGCATTTGGGCATAATTCACAGGAGGCTTTCCTCGGGGATTTTTCTGTCGTGGAGTAATTCTAGTGTCTGCTCGTGTTGTTTCTCCATCAGATTCATCCGAATTGTCCGAATTATTTTCAGTGATTGGTTGAGTGGATTCATCCAAAGGAGGTGTTGATGATACACTGGGATTTTCTGGGTTTGTATGCTCAACTTCAGTAGGTTTAGAAATTTGACCATCTCCTGGAGTCAGAAGTGATGTTGCAACATGAGAACTTGTACTAGGTTGTTCAGAAGATAGATTCTTTGGACCTTCAGTATTCTGAATTGAGGTTCTCTGCTGTAACTCCATATCATCAATATCTTCTGGAACCCTATCCGGCACATCCTTAATTATCACATTAATAGATTCCATAACAGTTCCAGTACGTCTGTTAAAAACCCTGTACGCTCTACTGTTCATCGCATACCCAAGGAACACCCCCCTGTCGGATTTAGATTCAAATTTTCCCAGTTTCTCTCTATCTCTGAGAATATAACACTCTGCACCAAATACATGAAAGTGAGCAACACTTGGCTTCCTTCCTTTCCATATTTCATAAGCTGTTTTCTCGGTCCACGGCCTCAAATAGACGCGATTAATCACATAGCAAGCTGTTTTGACTGCTTCATTCCACCACCTTTTAGGAACACTGTACTCGGCCATCATAGTCCTAGCCATCTCTTGGATTGTTCTGTTCTTGCGTTCTACAATTCCATTCATGGGAGCTGTGTATGGAGGAGCATAGATATGAGTAATTCCATTAGCTGAGCAGAACTGAGCCATTGCATCATTTTTGAATTCCCCACCATTATCGGTTTGAATCTTGACTACCCTCTGATTTACACTGGCTTTTTCATTATTCAGGCGTAAGACCAGATCTCGAATAACACTCACTGCCTCAGATTTGTCCGTTAACAGCTCAACCCAGGAAAACCTTGAAAAATCATCCACACAGACGAATATAAATCTCTTCCCCGACACACTCAACACATTTACTGGTCCCATGAGGTCCATGTGTAGAAGTTCCAGATTTTGGGATGTGGTAATTTCAGTAATAGCCGGATGAGGTGCTTTTGTCTGCTTTCCTTCTTTGCATGGGCCACAGATCATATCCTTCTGATACGTGATTTGAGGGAGTCCACGGATAGCCTCAATTCTAGATGCTTTACTCAGTGCTTTCGTGTTTGCATGTCCCAATCTACGATGCCACAAGATTGAGTTATCACTCTTAGCACTGAGGCATGTAATAAAAGGTTCCAAGATGTAACAGTTGTCAGATGATCTTCTCCCAGTAAGTACAGCACTAGTCCCTTGCTTGACTGTACATAGGGATTCATTAAAATGAACTGTCATCTGATGATCACACAGACGGCTGATACTGATTAGATTTGCCTTGAGATCTTCTACTAGCAATACATCATACAGCACAGGAAAATCTTGAATTTTAAGTTCTCCCTTTCCAATAACCTTACTGATCTTACCATCTCCAAATTGTACTGTACCACTCCATGATACCATGTTGCTTAACAGATCTGGGGATCCAGTCATGTGCCTCGAGCACCCACTGTCAAAATACCACGTGTTCCTGGCATATACATTATAGCAGGTGTGAACTACAAGACAATTCAGTGAAGATTTTGGTACCCATACCTTTCTAGTGAGTTTCTTCTGTTGATCAGGCTCCATGTTGCAACATGAGATAAATTGCTTTCCTCTCATAATATCTCTCAGCAGTTTCATGCATCGAACTTCATCATGTCCTTGCATCATGCAGTAGTCGCAACATCTAGGAGGGGTCTTCCTTTCTACAATTCCCTGAGATCCTCTCTTTTCTGAGACAGGTGCACAGTTAGGCTGATTTCTTCTGAATTTTCTCTGACTGTTAGATGCTTGATTTCTTGCAGACACAAACACTGTTTTGGTCATCTGAGATTTTGACACCTTGCTGTTAAATCCCAGACCTTGCTTGTTACCATCTGTCTTTCCCATCACCAAAAGATCATTTAATTTTGCAGTTCCTGTGTTCAGTTTATGAATGGTTGCTTCAGCTTCCTCAGCTCTAGCAATTGCAGTTCTCAACTTCTTCCCCAGATTGTCACAGTCAATGGTTCTGGCTTCAGCTTTTTCTTCAGCACTTACTGTTCTTGAAGTCATAATCTCCAGCTTCTTAACCAGGATATCAGAAGCTACTTCAGCATCTTTAGCCCTTTTTGTCATTATCTCTAGCTTCTGTGATTTCTCCACATCATCCATGGGTTTCTTTCCTTCTGAGATTTCAAGTTTCTTTCTCAGATCAGCAAGCTCCCCTTCAGCTTTCTCAGCTCTTTTAGTCATGGATTTTAGACTTACGGTTAATTCTTCAATTTCCTGCTCCTCAACCATTGCATCATTCACTAGGGTGTTGACCTTTACTTTCAGAGACTCAATTTCTTCTGCAAGGCTTGTCATTTCAGTAGCTTCAGTTTGACTAATTTTTAGACTTTTGATTAGTTCAACTGAGTTTTCCCATTCCTTATACAGATCATCATATGCACTTTGGAGATCAGTACTTTCTGATTCATCCGGAACTGGTCCTGATTCCACAACTCTAACTCCAAAAGACACATGTTTTTCAGGCAGAATCTCATCTTCATCATCACTCCAGGTTTCTCCTGATGCCACAAATGCCTTAGGTTGATTCAAAAAATTCCCACACTGATATGCTAGATGTCCAAAGCCATTGCACTCCTTGCACTGAGGTTTACCAGCATGCTTAGTTCCTTCAGGACCTCTTGGTAGATCATCAACAGTCCTGAGTCTAGTTTGAGTAGAATCTCCTCCTGGAAAATTTTTGACAGCATTCTGAGATTCTACAGATTGACCTCCTTGACCTTGATAGGGCTGATTTCCCTGGTTCAGATAAGTATGATCTCCCTGATTCTGATAGGGCTTAGTTCCTTGGAATTGAAAATTCTGAGTTCCCTGGCCTTGATTCATTTGAGCTTGTGCACCCTGTTGACCTGGAACCCCTCTGAATTGACCCTGATTGCTTTGATTCTGAGCACCTTGATTTCCTCTTCCTTGATTGCCAGAATATCCTCTTCCTTGGTTTCCCCTCATGAATCTCCCAAAGTTTCTAGCAAGCAATGCCATTTCATCAGAGCCAATATTATCTTCCTCCATCTTTCCTTTACTTTTTGATGTTGCAACATGAAATGACAGAGCCTTTTTATCCTTACTTTTCTCAGTGCACATCTCAGAAGTCTTCATAAACCCCAACAGCTCATCTAAAGTAACAACGTCCAGTTGAGCATTGATCTCCAGGTTCATCACTAAGACTGAAAATCTCTCAGGTAATGACCTCTTCACCTTGTCCAGAACTTGAGCCTCAGTATATCTTTCACCAAACTGATGTGCTCTATGAATTAAATCTTTCAATCTAGTGCTGAACTCATCAACTGTCTCATGTTCCAACATCTCCAGACTTTCAAATTCAGATTTGATCATTCCAAGCTTGATCTTTCTAACAGACCTGGATCCTTCATGTTCCTTCTCAAGTGCTTCCCAGGCAGCTTTGGCAGTAGTACACCCCGAGATGATTCTGAATTGATCATCTTTTACTCCATTATAGAGAGCGCCTAGCACTTTGCTGTTCAGCCTCTTCATAGCCTTTTCTGTGTCAGTCCATGGAACAGGTTTAGGCATAGTTCCACCAGCTGGATTTGGTATGGTAGGTGGACTGTATCCGATCTCGATCATGTTCCAGGCATCATCATCAAGCTGATCAATAAATATACGCATGCGCGTCTTCCAGTCCGGGTATCCTCCATCAACCAGTAGAGGAGCTCGTGTGATGGATCCTCCTTCTTTGGCCATAGTAAGCAGATCGTTCACTCACCTCGCAAGAGGATTAAAAGAGTGATTAAGCTCTGATACCAAATGAAATTCCCTGCTTACGTGATCTAATTCCAATCGTGTTCTAGTTTTAATTAAAAACAACTAATTAAAACTAAAAGTGCGGAATTAAAAAGAACACGATGTGATCACCCAGTTCAGTGCAATGCACCTACGTCTGGGGGGCCGTAGCCCGTGGTAAAACCCTTCACTAGCTGTAATAAAGTTTTCCCTATCTATTACAAGCTACTGGCTATATCAGCAAGCCTATCACACTATCAATTGGCTACTCTAGCATAGATAGCTGTTACAGTGATTACCTTCTTTTCCACGAAGGTGCGGCAAGGTTCTAAACCACCCGAGCTTCAACACACGTCCCAAGTGTTTTGTGTAAGGTTGAAAAACCAGGACTGCGTCGCCTTGTGCTCAAAAGATAAAACTCTGAATTCCAGAATTTCCGTGTAAAACCGATCACCTTAGCACGCGACTGATGTCCATCTTTTATAGCTCATTGCCATGTAGAAACTTCCTTTCACACGGCTCTTGATTCCTTCCTTCAATAGAATTGTATTCCAAGTTAAAACCTTGAAGAAAAGTAATTTCTGCGTGTCTAATCATCTGATAAATGGAAAAACGATCACACCGAATATTTCCATTCTAATACAGCTGCAAATCACATTGTAGACACCCATTAGGACTGTAGTTTCCATAAACTCCATCACACAATATTTTCCTTCCATCTTCAAAACCTGCGCTGGAGCCTGGAAAATATTCTATCTTTTTCTGCCAACTGAAGTCATGTTGCAACATGACATTCCACAAAGCAGCCAACAAAATCTGGACTTACAGACACAACTTCCCACAGTGGAATAGCCCTTATCTTTGGATAATAAATTCATCATTCTCTCGAATTTTGCGTCAGGTTTGTATGAATCTTGCTTCACAACCTGGCGATTAACGTCAAAACCCCTAGTTTTCTGACCGACGATGATATGGCTGCTACAAGGTTGCTGCTGTCTTTTGAGCGATAGATGGGTATGTTTTTGTCTGAAATCTGGGCTGTCGATCAATTTCTGATAAAACTTGGACAAACTCCGAATCTGGTGACGAACTCGGCTGGTACCCTCAGTAATATGTTGATCACTAAATCTTCTGGAAGTTTATGTGAAGAATCTTCTGGAACGACGTCTCCGGTAGAAGATTCTGGGATTTCGGCACCTCGTAAATCACTTAATCAGCAACCTTCTGGAATAACTCATGAGAACATGAACACTTGACAAAGAATCCAGGGCTACGTACATGAGCAAAAGGCATTATATTTTATATAAAAATGTATAAATCAAACCAATAATTAAATAAATAGAAAAGTGCACATGCATACACCTGAGTTCTTTATTAAGTATTCATATATATACCCGCATTTTTGAAAAATGTTCTAGTAAATTTTATCTCTACAAGATTTGGTTGGTCATCCAAATGATTTGAAACTAAACATCCAGTTTCCGATTAAACCTTTTAGAGGTAAAATGATAAATCAATGTCTTATTTAGCACATTATAAATGATAAAAATGTTCTTATGTTTGTACATTTGTAATAAAAAAGCAAAACTTTTTTTTTCACCCCCAATCAGCCTAAAAGGTACATTGTACTTTTCTACTCACCTTCGTGTCACACCGTTTTATAACATCATTATCAATCCATCTTATGAAAGACATTATAAATTTTCACAATTCATTACCAATAATACCATAATTTATAAGTGATTTTTGCTATTCAATTAATATGATTTGGATGTGGGTTCGGGATCCCACAACTCAGGTGGCCTTTGATCTAAAAATAAAATTACGATTGGGGTGGTCCTAACTATAGATCTTTGTCTGTCGTGACTTTTTGGATCTTATAGTCTTGATTGAATATAGATTATCAGGTCGAGCACGTCAGCCCCATGGCCCAAAAATTCTTAATTACATATACGAGGTCTCCACATGAGGATCGAGGTCGTGGAGGAGTGGTGGTTTGGCGGTATATGTAGTATGGTAGTGACGGTGGGGTCGTGGAGGAGGCCGGAGTTATTTATTCAATAATTTATAGCAATTTTATCTTTTTAAATGATCATATTATCAATCTATATGGACAGACTACTATTAAGAAACTTGAATATATAAACATTTATCAAAGAATTCGAAAGAATATAAGTAGTTTATTCTTTTAACTTCACATATAATTGAAAAATCAAACAATAGCATATCAGAAAGGGAACAATAGAAGCCTAGGAGCATACAAAAATTGGTTGAACTTAGTAATGAGTTTTCTCACAACATTTTGTTCGGATAACAAAATCACTAATAATTGAAGGACTAATTAAACAATAGCATATCAGAAAAATGAACAGTAGTTCAAGCCACCTCAACTGAACTCCCTGAGGCTAGGAGCGTACAAAAATTGGTTGAGCTTAGTCGTGAGTTTTCTCTCACTTTCATCGAGCAAAGATGAGGTTGATTTTTTCTCCAAATTGAACGCTCGAACTCCATATTTGAGCTCGAAGAGCATTTGCATCGACAAAACAAGCAATTGACGTCCATCCCTAGCAAATTTAAGAGGCGAAAGGTACCGATTTCCCAAGACATCATCATTTGGCAGACAACATAAGCAAGTCCACGATTTCTCGACTCCATATTCTTTCATCACCCACACCAAACGCTTGGAAGGCCCCCATTCCGTGTAAACACAAAGACAGCCATCCAAACTCGACAAGCCAACCGCATGCTGATACTGTTTCCAGGGCAGAGGAATTGTTTTAAACTTCTCGGAAGAAAAGTCAAAGGCAGTAATATGTCCTTGAACATTAACCTTACCAACTAGTATGTGAACTGAGTTAGTACCCTCCACAAAAGTTCCACTAGACAACCCATCAAGTACTTTTGGCAGATTCTTGTACTCACTTACAATCTTTCTCCAAGAACCAAGCTTGGAGCTATAAATCTCAAAATCATAATTCATGTAAACTTGACGTAATTTCAGTATTTTAAAGTCATCAGTAGAAGCATCGTGCCCAAAATAGCACTTTGATGAGTCCCAATTTCCGACAGCAATCCTGGGAGAGCCTGATCCTGTTAATGGATTCCAAAGAAGGATATGACCGTAATCTTGCTGCGGTTTTGGAGGACGCGATAAGCAGAGAATTCCCAGACAGCAACCCAGGATAGAATAACGGTAATTACCCTTATCTTTCGATACCGAATCGATCAATCTCTTGAATTTTGCATCAGATTTGGCTGAATCTAGCTTCAAAACCTGATGATCAATTATATCATATCTCCAAGTTGTTTCAAGGATGACATGGCTGCTACAAGCTTGTCTTTTGAGCGATAGATGGGCATGTTTTTGTCTGAAATCTGGGCTGTCGATCAATTCCTGATAAAACTTGGACAAACTCCGAAATTTAGTGACGAACTCGGCTGGTACGCACAGTAATATGTCGATCAATAAATCTTCTGGAAGTTCATGTGACCCAATCGAAGAATCTTCTGGAACATGATGAGATTGAGAAGATGGCCTAATCAATGAATATTCTGGAATTTCGGCGAGTGGTGGCCGTGAAACATAAGCTGTTTTGATCGATGAAGGTGAAGAGACCACTAAATCTTGAGCAGCTGGTGATGAAGATTCCTCCACTGCTATATCAGCAAAACAACGAAACATACGCTGAAGCAACATAGTTCCTGCGTGCTAGATTAAACTGGTTGCCGTCCGGTCTTATTGACGGTGAAGCGGTCGAATCTTATTATAATGTGCAGTATGAAGTCAATTACCAAATTAATTTTAAAATTTTCGGTAACTTCATAAGTAAGGAATTAAGTTTGATGGTTGACCATATATATAATGGTAACTTTGGAAGATTTTTTCAAAATATTGCGTAAGTTTAATTGATACATGGATGGATTAATATCTTTATTTTGGCACAAGTTTTAAATACTATTTTGGCAAAGTCTTGGAAAAGACCGTCTTTATATAGAGACCGAATTAAACTGTAACATAAAACATGAATATTTTAACTTAAAACATAAAAAAAAATTGAAACATAAATCATGAACATTTTGACTTAAAACATGAAATTTTTTACTTGAAACATGAAATATAAAACATGTACGTTAAAAACGTGAAACATGAACACTTTAATTTGAAACATAAAACATGAACACCTTAACTTGAAACATAAAACATGAACATGAACATTTTAGCTTGAAACATTGTAGCACACTGTATCAAAACACTGTAGCTCGTGATTTTTTAATTTTTTAAAAATTACAAATTGGTCTCTCCTTGATTTTCTTTATTGCACTATTTATAATTTAGTCCGGTCTCTATATAGAGACGGTCTCCTCAGAGACTAACTCTAATTTTTTTTATATAAAAAAAAAAAAGTAAAAGCGCCCCAAGCTCTTGTGAATCGCTCGGATGCTTTTAGACCTGAAAAAGACGACCAAGACCGAGACCGTGAAAACTCGATTTGGGAGGCCAAGGAAGGGGCCGAGTGGATGAGAAAAGTTGGCACGGTCCGGGACAGATTCCAAAACTGTGGGAATTGTGGAATTTCGCTGAGTATAGAATTTGGTCTAGGTCTATGCCGAGACCGTTAGAAACACAACCTTATAAATATGGACTGGACCAGGGCAGATAGGTCTAGGACCATGCCGAGACTGAAGAGATCATGGATAGTACCGGAAAGAATGGTTTGTGCCCATGTCGAGTCCGAAGAGATAGACGGATGGACCGTGAGATTGTCAGGTGGGATAGTAAAACCATGCCGAGTTCCGATGGACTATTTCAAGACCGAAGAAAACCACGCCGATACCCTCCACGCCTAGATATATGAATATTTATAAAGTTTAGAATTATCTACCTTATCGAACACGTCTTCCGTACACTACTAACTGATTTTCGATATTCGATTAATGCAATTTGGGTAGTTTTGACTCTAGATCCTTTTTTATAGTGACCTCTTGCCTGATGTAGTACTTGATTGAATATAGACCTTTGGGTTGAGTGTCATCAGCCTCAAGACCTAAAATCCTAAATTAGCAGTACGAGGTCTCCACGTGGGGATCGGGGTCCGTACACAGCCTTTTCTAACTTTTCTTTATAAGGAGATGGAACTTGGAAGTGAAGGGTGAGGAGTGGTGGTTTGGCGGTATACGTGTGGCAGTGAGGGTGGGATCGTGGAGGAGGGCAGAGATATTTGACTTAATAATTTAGGGTGATTTAATTTTATCTTCTACAAGCTTGGTCCTAATGACCTTAACAACATAGAAAATAAGAGAAAGGACTAAGTAGAAAACGTAACATGTCTCCCACAATGCTCCAGTTCTCCCAAGGCACTAACTCGTTGTGGTTGAGTGCCGTGCCGCCCATGAAACGGATGAAACCGTAAGCAAGTCAACCTTTTGGGATATGACCATGGTCGCTGCTTTGACAGGCCCCGACAAGCTATAACAACTTGTAACGGGGTGATGCATAAGTTGGAACCTGAACTAGTTTGCATCATGACTTGATTCAGGGGTGAAACACAAGCACTCCTCTTTTCTCCAGAATTCTCTATCTTGTATGGAACTTTGAAGTTCCATAATTTGCTCCATAAATTCCTCCTTATGCAGTTAGTCCATGAGTACTTTGTGTCAGTTTTCCAGCTGGGTATCATCAGGTTATATGGAACCTTGAAGTTCCAAATTTTGCTCTATAAACTCCTTCTTCTCCAGTCTGCAAAACCACCATACAGAAGAGTTGCAACAGATTTTCTTCCATCTTCAATTGGCATCCTTATTATCTTACCCATTCCTGATTTTTCTAACGAAGTCCTTATGGATTGAATCTGTAGCATGATGAGGAAGTGAAATGCTAGTATGATCAGCAAATATGCCTTGATATGTACATCTGTCTCATTGTGTATCACTGCCACTAGTTTATCCTTCCTCATCGCCTCTTCCCGAGACAAAATCTCATTCAGATGAACTACATTCCATGTATGTTTTCCATCCCTTTTCCAACTAAAACTCGGCAACTTCTTATTCCATCTTGTGCTCCACAACTCTCTTCTGGTTGAAACAACCCGAAACAGGAGATGAAAGCACCTAACTATTATGTGTAGTAGTTTAGGTGCGATTCCATCAAGTTTCCTTTCAGAGCCTATTTTACTGCCACATTCCCATGCAAGTTGCCGTTTCCAATCAATTCTTGAGGTTCCTATCAGAATTTAGTTGTGTGCTAAGATGAGCTAAGCTACATATGTGATGTGGAGTATTATTTAAGATAAAAGGTTTTTTCAATAAAATTGAGGAAAGTTGGACTTTTTGATAATGAAACTAAGCAATTGTTCTTCACAAAAGTCATCCGAACCCCATTTATATCAATAATTTCAAACCACAAGATCCACTTATTAACTATATACACAAAGAAAAAATACAAGAAACTACAACTAATTAACAAGCCATTTGATCTCTAAAAGGAGTAATTTCTTCAAAGATTGGAAGCCTCCTTGTTCTTGGAGGTGCCCACACATTAAGTAACCGCTCAAGCTCAACCACAAAATCTTGCTCTTCGGACACCAAATCTGGTAAAACCTCCGGGTCAGGCTTTCTTGTGTTTAGCTCCGACAGCAGCTCTCGGAACCCTAAGCTCTCGGCAAGTTGCCGTTTCCAATCAATTCTTGAGGTTCCTATCAGAATTTAGTTGTGTGCTAAGATGAGCTAAGCTACATATGTGATGTGGAGTATTATTTAAGATAAAAGGTTTTTTCAATAAAATTGAGGAAAGTTAGACTTTTTGATAATGAAACTAAGCAATTATTCTTCACAAAAGTCATCCGAACCCCATTTATATCAATAATTTCAAACCACAAGATCCACTTATTAACTATATACACAAAGAAAAAATACAAGAAACTACAACTAATTAACAAGCCATTTGATCTCTAAAAGGAGTAATTTCTTCAAAGATTGGAAGCCTCCTTGTTCTTGGAGGTGCCCACACATTAAGTAACCGCTCAAGCTCAACCACAAAATCTTGCTCTTCGGACACCAAATCTGGTAAAACCTCCGGGTCAGGCTTTCTTGTGTTTAGCTCCGACAGCAGCTCTCGGGCTCGGGTCCTTGTTCTCGAGTCCGAAGAGCCCGGTTGTTTGTCTTGCAAAACTTCCTCTAGGATCCAACGGGCCTCATCGTACCGGGCTTGCTTGATGAGGCAGTGGCACAAGTTGCAAGCTTTGTTGGCGTCGGGATCGATCATCTGGGCTTTCCGATACACCACCTCCGCTGAAATGTAGTTTGACTTTTGCATGTATGCCCACGCCAAATTTCCCTATGTAATTTACATTCATTAAAAAAATTAGGAACTGAACTGAAGTTAATTAAAGCAAAGGTGAATATAATTCTCTTAAGTAATTCATTGGATTATTGTATATAAAAAACTAAATAGTATTGTATTACTAAAAGACCAAAGGTAAAAAAATGTCCTCTTGCTCCATTGGGAAATTAGGTAGATGTTCTCTCAGTTATATTTGAACTGAATGGTAATAAAATTGAACATATAAAAGAAATGAATGGATGCATAGAAAAACAACAATCAACTAAATTTTATATTTAGTGAACTGTATATAATTAATCTGGATTGAACTAATTAAATTTAACTAGTGTGGTACTATATAAGCTAGAGAATTAGGAAAAAAAAAAAAAAAAAAAGCCAATGTCTCTCCATCAATACATGTTAAGTTCCTATTGAATTTGGGAATTTAATATGTACCGGACCATTTAGAATGCATATCATAACTATAAATAAAGAGTAACAACCTTAAAAATTATCTAGTGTAAACTAGACTGTTAAATGTAGTACATTCACATTAAAAAACAATTTACCAATATTCTGGAAGTTTCTTGCTTGACAGAAACCTGAAATTTCTTGCCATGAGAGCGTGCTGTCTTCGTCGGCTTCCCATTGAAAGCCTCGCCGATATAAATCATCCGAAGCTTTTGTTTCAGCAACATTATTTGCTCATCCACCCTCCCACATTTCTACAAAATAAAATTACATTTCTCATCCTCCATTTCTTCAATTTAATCAAAATTCACAATTAATTTGTAACACCTTGTAGAGATCAATGAGGACGTTGTCGAGTGATTCCTGAGCCTGCCTGGAGCAGCGACCTCTGAATGATTTGATGGCTTCGATGGCCTCCTCGGATCGGTCGAGCTGCTTCATCACCACCGCCATGTCCTTCAGAGCGCTGTCCACCCGATCTCCGGCGTTGATTGACTTCCAGAACCACACTATTGCTGCTTCTGGATCCTTCTCCACCAACTGTTACACCGTACAAAAACCACTAAATTTATTAGCATAACCATTTATTTAAGTGTAATATATTTGAATATAGCAAAATTAATAAGTGCGAACAAAATACAGAGATCGTTATTAATGAAATGAAATGAAAGATTAGCTTCATTTGAAAAATCCAACCGAATAATCTTAAAATTCCATATGGTCCAAGTATATTGGAATATTCAAGTATCTGAATATGATCAGATTCTCTGGAATCTACGAAATTAAGGTATGATGGAGAGGTTACCTGAGCATGTTTAGCTCGGACATAAGGGCCGTCGCCGGAAGGGACTTTGTGAAGAACGTGAAACATTATTCCGTCACCGTTATTCATCGTCGGTTGTCGGAGATTTAAGGATTGGTTTGGACTTTTTGGATGGATTGGAAGAAGAACACTTTTATATCTCGTAATTGATATCCAGGTCAAATGTATTTATTTATACAGACCGTGGATAATGAAATGAATAATGCAGAAGAGCCGCAATGATGGATGTATGCAACGAACCTGGACGAGAATCTGGCTATGTTCTTGACCAGTGAAAATGGGCGGGACAATGCTAATTACTCTTTGCTTTTTAACCCTGTCTATTTTATTTATTTTTATTTTATTTTTTCTGCTGATTACCGTCGCTGTAAATTACATACTGTACTTAATTTTGTGATATTTAAAAAGAATTGAATGATTTGTTCACATATTCTAGGGACAAAAATAATGTGAGTAGAGGATAGCCCCTCAACTCCCTATAGTATGGTGACAACTGTTATGTTGTTTTTGTTTTTTGAATCAACTGTTAGTTGCTGCTTTCGGGATTATTCAGGATTTGCCCATTAACGCTGTCATTTATCCTTTATTTTAACAACACCAAGCAGTTGCATGTCTTAAGAACATATATTTAAAAAGTAATTTTTTTTTATAGTAGCTAGCGCTTTTTTACGGTTCAATGAAAATGTAATTTGATCAATCAGTCATACTGATTTATTTATTTTTCAATACATTAATTTCCATTTTATTTTAGTTCAACAAGAAATAGGGGCTGCTTTGATGGTATAATAGTTTAAACTAGAAGAAGCCTATAAAATTTTTAATATAAAAGGTAATTTATATTGTAATAAAATAATATTAACTAATGAATGGAAAAACAGTCGAAAAAATTTCCACTAATCTTTTAACTCTCATATACTATTATCACTACACAATTAGAAAGAAAAATTTAATAACTTTGGACCATATCTGTATGGATTAGGATGTGGTCTGATGCACTAGATTGAGCAAACGTTTTGTTGTTACGTATAAGATTCTATCTGATGTATTGAATTTGTATTTTGAACCTGGACACTTAATTAGCCGATATACATACGGCACTAAAATCTAAACAAAAATAGTAAAGAGTGAATATTACAAGTTGTCAAAGAACAAAGCTTCCAAAATCATCTTTACCTTATTTAATCTCGAGTGCTAAGAAAAAAGCATCCATAAACAGAAATAGAATTTTAGCTTGTACTTTTAGGGAGTTCTTTAGAGTAGTACAAAATTTGATTGGAATTAAAGATAATTTATAAAATACTTTTACTTTAAAATACATTATGCATTTGGACGTCTTTATAAAACAGAACCAAGGACATGACTTAAGGCGTTACAAGCCAATCAATGTATACAGAGAGAGTGACTGGAATTAAGAACACATAAATTAATTCATTTTTTTCCCAAATTTTTAGTGCAACCAGCAAAATCACTGATTGTCACAGCAGCACAGCATAACCAAGATAGGGCAAAAGCTTAGATACAAAATGATATACGGGGTGGTAGGAGATTGTGCAAAACCAATTTAAGCATCATATCCAAAATAGACTACCACAACTATCACTACTACTGGTACTACTACTTGTTCTTGGCTTTCTTTAAAAACGCAAAACATTCTTGCATATAGCTCGCCAACTTAGAAAGAAGTAAACCAATCCTCACTTAGCAAAACCTTACACGATACCCAAGCACTTGTTTGCAGTTACTCCTGAACATCCTGGTTGCCACCACCTCTTGCACGAGGACCATTACGCCCACGACCACGTCCATAGCCTCCCCTTCCACCTCCACCTCTACCACGACCATAACCATATCCATCACCTGGCAGAAGCACAAGCATACAGTGTAAGTGCACAGGCATTCAGTATAATGAACAGTGAAAGGCAAATCGTCACAGAAAAGACACTTGAAAGATTAGTAGTATAAATGAATTCACTAACCATGATAACCATAGTTGCCACCATCACGGCCACCGCCACCGCCACGACCTCCCCAGTTTGAATAGCCGCCATCATTTTCTGCCAGAGAGCATAGATTGATTCTCATACTACTGTTAACTTAATTAATTAGAATCTAAGAAGCTGGACTCTGTGTGTACCTTGATAATTCACATATCCACCTCTGTTATAACCACCACGGCCTCTACCTCTTCCACGGCCACGACCTCTCCCATATGAATCTAAAAATAAAGTTAAGGTGGGATCAGAAGAAATCTACAGCAAGTTTCCAACTATAGTAATTACTACTCTTCACACTCTTACCTTCATAACCAGCATCATACGTATCAGTATCACGCTGATTGTTGTACTGGGGCCTTTCTTGCTCGGAATGGTACTGATTGTTGTTGTACTGGTTCCTTCCTTGCTCGGAATTGTAGTGATTGTTGTTGTACTGGTGCCTTCCTTGCTCGGAATTGTATTGATTGTTGTTACGTGGCCTTCTTTGATCATAAGAGTTTTGATTGTTATTCCGCGGCCTGCCTTGATCGTAAGAGTCTTGGTTGTTGTACTGTGGCCTGCCTTGCTCAGATTCACGTTGACTGTTGTACTGGGTCCTGCCTTGCTCAGGTTGGCGTTGATTGTTGTACTGGGTCCTGCCTTGCTCAGGTTGGCGTTGATTGTTGTACTGGGGCCTGCCTTGCTCAGGTTGGCGTTGATTGTTGTACTGGGGCCTGCCTTGCTCAGATTGGCGTTGATTGTTGTACTGGGGCCTGCCTTGCTCAGACTGTTGTTGATTGTTGTACCGTGGCCTTGCTTGATCAAATTTGTGTTGATTGTTGTACCGAGGTTTTGTTTGATCAGAAGCAGGGGGTTGATAACTGAAAAGGAAAGATACAATTCTTAACAGTAGTTAATAAACAACTGCCATTTTAAACAGAAGCAAGCATTAAACAGAAAGCACATCACATTGAACAGCACACACACACACCACAGAGAAGCTTATGTACACTAACTAATAAAATTAACAGTCAACAGAACAGTTCACGCAATGCCAAGTTCATGGATATCTAAATTTAAACCACACAATGTACAGGTACAAAACTAAATTAAATTAAAGAGAGGAGGGAGGGTGAAATTTACCCTGGGGAATTCTTGTTCAGCTCTTTAGTTGACAAGGTGATTGAGATCATGGAGACTTGGCGAGTTTGCTCCACACTGTTTGACCATCAATAGACATAAAACAATAAGAAGAAGAAAATCCAGTAAGAAAGTTAAATCATAATGCTATAAAACATCCTTCCAAGCTACTGCTACTTCGGTGTTTAAAGAACATTAGTTAGAAAAGGAAGGAGCCAAAACTTACGGCAGAAGGCCCTCTTCAAGGGGTTCCCACACATCAGTAATGCTCATAGAACTGATGGCAGTGTCTTGGTGCAATGTAGGGATTCTTTTCTGTACCATTATACAAATTTCAAATTCAGCATCCAACAGGTACCCATTATACAACAAAAACAAGACAACCTTCAAGCTTCAATATAAATAAATACCTTGATTTTCTCAGCAATAGCCACTGTCCTACTGATTGCCTGTCCCATCCCTTTCAGAACAATCTCATCTTGCTTCTCCTAAAAATTACATCACAGGGTTACGATGTAAACATTGAATGAAAAATGAATGCAATAGCCACAGAACAGAGCAACAATCAAACAACAACAAAATACATCATCTGTAGGGCACACAATGTATTCAACAATCAAACAAGGTTCTCATACCACTAATGTAAAACCCTAACTAGCTACACTCAACAAACTAACATAAACCTAAAGCCACAAGCATACAACACCACATCATTGCAGCATACAATCAATACACATGCATCTATTAACAACAAAACACAAAGCATCATCTCAAAGTAAAACAGCATATCAAGCGAAATACTATATCCTAGGTAGGCGATAAGCTTAGAGCATAACAAGCACCGGCGATAATTCACGCGCCGCCGCGCCGGCAACCAGCATTACAAACTTGCTCCGAAATCGACATTTCCGATGGATAAAATAGAGAAAATCGCTCACCTGGAGGAGATTGTTGGCGTAGTTGATGTAGCTGCGGAAGATGCCCATGGCAGTGATTCGGATCTCATTTTCGCTAATCGGCAACTCCGGCTTGGGCTTCTCGACCTTCTGGTACCTATCCATGGCGGTGGTGGTGTGGCGGTTTCACTCTCAGTAGGTGAGAATGACGGGGAGAGGGACTGAGGGAGGGGTTGGGAATTAAAATTAATTAAGAAATATGGGAATTTCGCTTTTCATAAAACCCTACAGCCTCTCACGCCAATAGGGAAATGGGACTTTATATCAAGGAAGGAAGGAAAACCCTTGGGCACCGTCCTACTGTTTAGTTTTTGTTGGCGGCGAATTTTGTAGGCTGGGCTTATTTTAGGTAGTCATTGGGCTTGGACTTTGGAATGAGCATATAAATCGAAAAATTAAAATTGAGTACAAATCTTATCCCTCCGAGACGATCGGATCGCCATCAAAGTTTCTTGAGGTTACTAGAATGGTGTGAGCGGATGGAGAGTATTCTACAATTACAGAAGAGATGATGCATAATGGATTCATAATAATTGGATGATTAATCTCTTTAGCCTATCATCTATTTAACGTGATTATTTGTAATCGAATAACTACTACAAGACTTGCCTGCTTACTTTTGATTTACCAAACCGCTGGTGAAAAGACCATAATGTCCCTCCTCACTTGGACAGCATTACATGTTGCGATTTTCAGGAATCGTGTTTGACTATTAATAATTTTAGAAACCGTATCACATTCTTCAAGAATTGTGTTTTTGTGGTTGCCCAAACTTCAAAGCCGTATTCCAAACCTCAATACCGACAACGAACATTAACATATCCCATAATTCAACGCCGGTAAACCTCAACCACACAAACTCGAATCCAAACCCGTTGAACCAAAGCTTAATGTAGCTGATTCAAATCTCAACACCGATTACCCAAATCTCAACGCTAACAACCCTAAATCAATGTCGGTTAAACCTCAACATATGTTACCCTAACCTTAACGCTTGTCCAAATATTAACGCCACCCAAATTTCAAGGCCGATAATTCTCATTATTGAAAGTCGAAACTCTCACATGTACCAAAATAGGTTAAATTTTAAATTAATATCCATACTCCTTCCGTCTTAGCAGAACCTGCATACTTTCCTTATTAGTTTGTCCCACCAGAATGTTCACACTTTCCTTTTATGGTCTATTTCTTTCAATCTTCACCACTCATTTCTCCCACTTACTTCTTAAATCAAATCTCATCCACCATCTTATTTTACTTAATATTTGTGATACTTTCTCTCTCTGCAACTTCAACTGGGACGGACTAGTATCCAATAATGATTAAGAAACCCATCCCTTGACCCTTGTAACTATCCGAGTCTTACCCTCTTTTTTTCTCCAACCTCAAACTTTCAATATGCAAACCTTTGGTTGATGTTTAATTGTTTATAGTAGAATTTTTTGTTTTTTATTTTTTGGTTGACGTTTATGTAGTAGAAATTTTAGTTGTTCTCCCAAAGTCTATAGAAATAGTCTTGACAAGGTCATGAATACTACGTGAATATAAAAATCAATAAAACTTCAATTTGTACACAGAATTGTTCCTGAATTTTGAGATACATATCGATTACTCTAAACGTTAATTTTCATTTAATAAAAGATCGAAACACTATAAACAAATTACATTTGTAAATCCACAACCACAAGGACCAAAATCGATCATATTTTCCGCAAATTGGTCCATTCATATCTTGGATACGCTTGATGTCATGTCCCGTTCGCTATAACTCAAGTACCACAACTGTAGAAACAAAACCAAAAAATTATAAGATATATTGGAACCAATAATTGAAACTAAACGATGAAAATCAAAATCGATATTGAAATGCTTACATTCAGAATCAGTGGTGATCCAACTTCCAGGTCTGACAAACTCCATATCCGGATCATGGATCGGAGTAGAGCTCAAAGAAGGCATCAAATTGCTGTAGATTGACCTGTGGTCGAAGTTCCGGGATGAAGCTATGGATGAAATCGCAGAATATGAAGATGAAACCGTTGAGCAGCTCTCCAACTCCCATCTGAAGCTAATCTTTGGAGAATCATTGCTCATTTGCTCGTCGTCCGGCACCGATTTCAGAGCCGACCTGTTTCTAAACTGCAAAACCTGAATCACAACACAGCCTCCTATTAGACACATTTATGAGTAAATTAAACTGAGGTGAAGTGAAAATTATTTTACCCCTTGTCTCGTACGTTTATGCAAATTGACTATTCAGTTAGTCAACTTTGCTTGATTTGACATTCAAATTGAATTGATAAACAAGTTCGAATATTATCATATGTGTGATCTTGTCGGACACATGATATCACATATTTTAAAAATATCTTACTTTTATAACTTGCATTTGCACATATATAAATTTATTGATGATCAAACATTTTTTGAATCAATTGATGAAAATTAAAGTGTGCAGATATAGCTGAAATGGAGGGAGTGCTTGAAAATGGAATCAGTATAGTAACTAAATTAACCTGAATTCGATAAAAGTGTTTTTAGTGAACTGAACTAAACTGAATTAACCAATATACCGATAAGTTTAGGATAACAGAGTAAAATACAAACCTTCCTGCTTATGTATCTGCCTCCCTTAGTCTCAGCCTTGGCGGTGGCAGCCCATCTGAGAAGCTCCTTCATCTTAGAAATCGCTTTCGCCTTATCGCCCTTTGCCTTCTCCTTCTTCTCCGGAGCGGTGGTTGCACCTTTAGGCGTGTTGCCGCATTGTTCGTTCTCAGTGATCGGCAAAACCTTGCTCTCGACCTTGTGGCTGATCATGCCTAGTCCCCTGGCAAGGTCTTCTTTAGTCATCTTCATGCTGCCCACGAAAATATCCGCTTCAACGCCCTTGGAATGGATTGTGTTGTAGAAGCAGGCCTTTGCAATGTCCTTCCTGCGTAGTATCTTGAAGAAACTGAAGTTGCTGCAATCTAATTTGGTTCTTTCAACCTTTTTCTTTTGATTTGCTGGTTTTTTCGCTACTATTATGTCGCGATCGCCTGAAACACGACGAAGACAGTGTTACAAACAGAACTCTTGGAATGAAATGAACTTGAATGATTGCATTATGATTGTGTCTTACCCTTTGCAGTTTGGTTCTTCTTGATGGAGCTGATGTGGTCAGCTTCCTTTGGTGGTTCTTGGGATGTTTTCAAGAGCGAGTGAAGAACCTGTTGTATATATGTAAAGAAATTAGGGTGAAATGTGTGAATCAGAATGCATGTGAGTGTGATCTACTTGAGTATTAATTTTATGATGAGAATATGAACAAGCTGGCTCCCTAACCTGCATGTTACTGCTGATAATTGCACTGAAAGTGTTGAATTTGGACTATTATTAAGGATTTAGTAACCTTAGCCTTGGAGAAGTCAAAGCTTGGTTTTTTGGGTCAAATGTTTATGATCAGACAGCTCAACACAAAATCTAGCTGTTGTGTCTGTTTGCAGAGAAGGATTATTGTTGTAGGATGATGAAGACAAATGGAGAAATTGTGTGAATTTTTGTGAGTTGGCTTTGTGATTCTAAGTTGCAATGGGAATCTTGGTTTTATAAGGCAAATATTGGATCATGTGGTTGGTGTAAGTATTAATGAGGCTAATGTAAACTTGTTGGCCTTGAATTGGATATTAACAAAAGGAATTAAAATGATCAAATAAATATCTCTTAGTAAATGTATAGATGATGAACTTGGCTTTGTGGCCCTTTTCTTCACCATATAAATGTAGGGTGGACAAGGCTTGATTGGACCCAAAAATCCCATCATGTATTTAAATTGAAGTTTAGCCATGTTCCTTAGGTAAGTGAGAGGCTTAGCTAATGTAAAAGAGATTACGTTATATCATATATGTGGTCCTTTCTCTCTAGAAGATTCATAAAAGTTAATACCAAGGAATGAATCATAGTTTTAATCTTTAGGGTTTCATTAACTTCGGAGGTTTGTTGGTATACCAAAATGGAATAAGACCGTTTTAATGATTCAGTATATAAGATTGACGCACTACTTGTGTGTTGAACTGGTTGAAACAGGCCTATGAAGCAGTTGCTCATGTTTGCATTTCTAATATTTAGCGCCTCTAAACTTATTTATGCATAAGCTATCCTCAATGATTAAGGGCGGATTAGAAATGCATCATGTTCAGCCCTAAAGTGACTTATCTTATCCTAGGCAAAAATAGGAGCTGATTATCATTAGTGGCATTGTAAAGAGAGTATTATTGCAAAGCATGTGGGGATGGTGAGGGGTTGTGGTAATAATTAGGATAAACGGCGGTGACTTAGTTTTAATTTCATCTCACTTCACATGGGATTCTCCAAACGATGGAGTATTATTCCAGACATGTCCTTGACACTACTGTACCTGGCTCAACTCCGTTTTCCATACCTCATGTTTTCCAAGTCGCACCGCATATTAATTCTTGTCTTTTTTTTTTTAGCTTCTTTCCACGTTCATATATACTTGCACTTACCCAAATTTATTTTTAGAAATTGTTTATTTACATAAGTATAAATTGATGGTGAAATTATCTGGCTCAAGTATTAGGCCCTGATTACTAGAGTTTATTTCTTGATGTACTGAACTGAACTGAATTGAATTGAACGGAACTGAACTGAACTGAACTAAACTGAAGTGAAAATTGATATATTGAAAAATGGAATCAGCATGACTGAATTAACCTGAATTTCATCAAATTGCATTTTCACTGAACTGAACTGATCTACAGATAAGCTCGGGTAAACAGGGCCTTATTTCGATAATTTGAGTGTAGCGGAATAAATAACATGACAGTGTACGTACGAGAGTTGGTGGTATAATTGTTGAAGCATTAAAAGAGGTTGTAAGAGAAATGGAGGACAAAAGGAATGAGGAGTGGGGAAGAAGAAGATGCAGTGTGTGACTGGGCTTCCACCGCCTTTCCCTGTCACTCCTGAAGGATGACGTGTCCAGCTGCCTACTCTTTGTTCCGGGTGACGTGGCTTCCTCGAAGCACCACCGTCGGTGTTTTCTCGAACATACTGCATTCGCATGTCTTTCTCATGCACGATTGCATTTGGTGAAGAACCAGTGCCAATTTGCCAACTATTGTAGCTTGGACGGAACCATAACAAAATATATAACGCGAGTGTGAATTAGAACTAACACACGTAACATACTTTTTTATCGTCAAACTAGAGTTGTGGGAATGAATGCACCACTTTAACATTCTTAACAAAGCAATATCAATAGATAATTTGAATAAATATCGAGTTATATTACAAAATTAAGGAAGACATTAAGAAGTTATAAGAAATACAAAAAGTTTAGAGGGAATTGGTATAAACTAAATGGTTAGTTCATTAAAATTACTTCTTAAAACTTTAAGAAAAATATTTACATGTGTCAAATTAAATAGTGTGCATTTTAATTTTAATTTCTTAAATATAATTTATTGAATATTTACATTGAAATATATATTATTATAGATTTATATCAAAGCGTTCAATGTCAAAATTAAAATAAAATGATTTAATAAAAAAATGATGTTGACTTTTCACAAGCGTACTAAATACTTTGTATTATTAACTTCCATTTGCAAAGTATAATTAGGATGTTGCTAAATGGAACCTAATATTTTACTTTTTGTAGTTCAAAATACATTATGAATATACCCCTCATTTTTAGCTTTGGAAAAATTAGGTTGCTTACTTTGCAAGGGGTAATATGGTCATTTTTATATGTTTTTTTGAAGTATAAAAAGCAAACCTCCATTTAGCAATTAATTACCTGCAACTAAATAATTTTTTGAGGAATATAGACCTTCCCACTTGATTGAAGATGACGTCTCCTTCCTCCCCGTATAATTTCATTTCTAAACTGTAAGCCAAGCTCAATCCATCTAATTAGCTCTATGGAAGCAAGTTTCTTCAAGTTTTTACTGTCTGCCATGGCCATACTTTCCATTTCTGGAATTTTACTGTTTTATCATCTCTTGTGGAAGCCGAAGACACTGGAGAAACGGCTGAGAAAACAGGGGATCAGGGGAACCTCTTACAAGCTCTTCAATGGAGACACAGCCACCATAGAGAAGTTGACCATGGAGGCATGTTCAGAGCCCATGTCCTTGAACCACTCCATCGTTCAAAGGGTGAACCCTTTTCTTCATCAAATGGTTAAAACCTATGGTTGGGGTCAAAATCTCATCATTTTTACTGTCTGGTTTTGGTACTTTTTAAGAATCCATGCTCTGATGCTCAGTTTGTATGTGGAATTGTAACAGGAAAAGTGTGCTTGTGTTGGATTGGAACAAAGCCAAGGGTGATCATAAGCAAGGCAGATGCTATGAGGATGGTTTTGAATGATAAAGATGGAAACTTTCAGAAGCCTCCACAGAACCCTCTTGTGGATCTTTTGACAATGGGGGTTTCAACTTTGGAAGGAGACAAATGGGTAAAGAGAAGAGGGCTTATAACTCCTGCATTTCATCATGAGAAGTTACAGGTACAACTTCATAGATTTATTGTGAAATATGAATGACAAATGTTATCTAAGTAATGAAAGTGAAAATTGAATCGAATGTGTTTGTATTCTAGAGTTGTAGTAATGGTTTTATTTGTACAAGTAGTGATACATATAAGAGGAAATATGTTTTTCTATGATTTCTCTATATGGAATGATTTGATATAAAAAGTGTGTATATTCATCAAGGGCTTGTAAGGTGGATATTCTAGAACGCGGATTTTATTTATGAGACGGATGGAAGTAACATGTTTTGTTTGTGATAGGATAGTAGGATAGTGTACTAACAGCATGAATCGAATCAGGGAATGATGACGGAATTTGTAGAAAGTTGCTCCAATATTATTGATAGATGGAGGAAGTTGGTTTCTGATGGACCCGTTGAAATAGATATGAAACCAGAAGTGCAGAATCTCTCTTCAGATGTGATTGCAAGAACAGCCTTTGGAAGTAGCTATGAAGAGGGAAAGGAAATATTTGAACTCCAAAAGGAACAAGCTCTGTTAGTAAATGAAGCATTTCAAGCATTGTACATCCCTGGACTAAGGTAACATTCGCCAACTAATTTGATGCTACGTCTGAGCAACAAATAGTTGATCATCAGGTTTTTGATGCAGATTTCTACCCACTAAGAAGAATAAGAAGAGGTATGTGGTGGATGCCGAGATCAAGGGAAAGTTACGAGATATAATTCGCAAAAAAGAAATGGCAATCCAGAAGGGAGAATCGAGTAGCGTTGATCTGTTGGGGTTGCTCTTGCAATGCAAGGAAGAAGGGACTAATGAATTAACCATAGAAGATATAATAGAGGAGTGCAAGCTATTCTATATTGTTGGCCAAGAAACCACTGCTAATTGGCTCACTTGGACACTTATCCTCCTTTCTATGCATCAAGAATGGCAAGAGAAGGCCAGACAAGAAGTCCTACAATTTTGTGGAAATGCCACTCCTGATCTTCATACCTTAAACCGCCTCAAAATTGTGAGTAATTATATTGCTTTAATTTATTATTTTCATCTAATCAGTGTATTTTTGCATGAACTGTGATCCTCTATTGTCCTTTAGGAGATTAAGATACATAAACTGATGTTCTTATGAATGGTCTTTGTTATAGATAGCTACATGACTGCTATCGGTATCACTTCAGAATCCCATGATATTCTTTCTTTTTTTAATTAAACTTAAATACTAATGAAGGACAATTTTAGATAAATTTATGAATTTCTCGCTGATTCTTGCAAGGAGTGTTATTTTTCTTGACTGTTAGGTGAGCTTGTGTCACCGATTATTACATATTTAGTGATTCATTCGGGATGAGTTCACTTAGTCTTACAATAATATTCACTTTTCTAATCATGGTTTTCGTGAAGACTAGTTGCTCTTAAAAGTACTTATGAATGGCGTTTGTAGGTAACAACGGTGTTGTATGAAGTCCTGAGACTATACCCTCCTGTTTCGCACCTGTTTCGATACACAAGGAAAACAACCGAAATAGGGGGAATTCGGATACCAAAAGATGTGGAAATTTTTCTTCCAATCACTCAGCTACATCATGATCCTGAGTACTGGGGAGATGATGCCGAGGAGTTTAAACCAGAGAGGTTTGCCGAAGGAGTCTCCAGGGCATCAAATGGGGCTTACTATCCCTTTGGATGGGGACCAAGAATATGTTTAGGGCAGACTTTTGCAGTCACAGAAGCTAAGTTGGCTATGGCTATGATTCTGCAAAATTTCACATTCAAACTATCACCTTCTTATACTCATGCTCCACATACTATCATCACTCTACAACCACAACATGGTGCTCCAATTATCTTGGAACAAATTTAAAAGGTTTCATAGTTGTAGTCTATATTTAATCACACGAGCCTATTGTGAATGAGTTTGGAAAAGAACTAACATTAGTCCTAGTATACACGATACATACATTTTTCATCATCAAACTTATTATTAGATTGTTTGTCAAATTCTAGAGTGTTCGGGAACAGGTAATATACTCCTCTATTTTGTTTTGAAGAAGCAAGGTATTCCACATCATTCATTTAAGTTTAGTTTAAGAGGTTTTTTGAAGTTCATTCTTTCACGAGTTGTCAAAGTAATCATTGTTGCGTACTATTGACCACTCCTTCTCAAATAAGAGAAAATAATCATGAACTTTTGAAACATTCGAGCACATTAGAGTGCAATTCAAACATGCTATATGATTTTTGACATATGCACAAAACTCCCAGGAGATGCATTCTTGGAAAATGGTCTATCCAGACATTTAACTAAACAATGTAACTAGACATCACCATGAACTCAATAATCATGCATTAACAGGATACTATGCATAATTAACCAAATCAGTCAATAAGATTGTTGTTCAAGATTCAATACTTATCCCTGCTGAATTCTTAGTACAAGCTAGCCATAAAATTATCCCAAGTTTACAGGAGTACCACATAAAATGCACAACGGAAAGGCCAAACCAAAAACAGCCTTCCACTTTCGTCTGAGTTATACTAGTTCTTTCATTCTGATTCTGGGCTACCTCCTGGGACCAACTGCAATGAAAACAGATCATTAGTTCATTACCTAAGGAAGAAAAGAAGTAGGCCTACCACAGCTTATAAAAGTAAGAAACCAACACTTAAGGTGCATATATGTAGAAGGAGAAAAATAACGCTTGAAGGATAACTCTCAATTTAAAAGGAAGAGAAATATTTTATGCGTCTGGTTCTTTCAATGTCATACAAAGTTAATAGAAATTTAGAAAGCATATCAACACAAAGAATGTGTACACTTACAATAGCAATGTTATTCCCATTGAGCAGAATTTGGTCCAGCTTTGTTATGCGCCGACCTTCAGGAGTAATTTCACTGAAAAAATTGAAGTAAACGGAAACATGAACAAGTTAGAATCAGATCATTGAGCTCCATCAAGAACCCCCTCAAACAGCAAACAGAGCACGCACTTCAACAACAAAGCCCACAAGTCCTAATTAACACAGACAAGATACGAAAAGAAAAGAAAATCATAATGATAACTATCATCAATCATCATACTTAAAACACAATAAACCCCACAAATCTCCTATACATTCAACTCAGTTTAGGATCATATAATTCTAGCACATCTGCTAACAGACAATCCTATGGATTAAATTCTATTGTCAGCTCACCTCAACTTGTTCCCTAACTTCAGAGTACTAATCATGATTACAACATGGAAAAAACACATAACGGCTCTAATTCCATCAACACCAAACGGATTGTAGAGCATCAAGTGGACAAAGCCCCATACATCGAATGAACATCCATCAAGAACCTTATAACACAGTTCATAATTCAGCAACAAATCCCACAAGTCCTAACTAAAACAGACAAGATACAAAAAGGAAAAACCCTCCTCGGATAAACCCTATCATAAATCATCATACTTAAAACATAGTAAACCCCAAAAATCTCCAATCCTAATGCCTAATCCTCTTCTCCTGGGTTTAAAATTAAATTACCTTACCAATGTGAGCTCACATCTGGTAACTAGGTAAAACAATCATCCCTTAGGAATTCAATCACAAATATCTAAACTTGTTCCCTAACTTCCAAGAGTACAAAGAAAAAAGCATACAGCGATAAAATCAGAGCATCTACACGCAACTGGATACAAGAATCAAAGAAACAGATGGTAGAACATCCAAGCACCAAATTCACACTGGCCAAAAACTACTTGCTATTAGATTCACAACAATTCACGATGTAAAAGACGGAAAATTTAAAATTCACGACGCAGCTGAAGCTAGCAACACAGTAAAATCAGGGTTTAGTACTCACTACTCAGTCACGTCTTCAAGGACCATGTTGACGTAAACGTCAAAGCCCTTGAGAGTTCCGACCAGCTCCTTGTCGCCCTTCATGATAACCCAAATCTTGGACCCAATGCAGCGATCTATCAGCTCTGCAACAACGCAGGTCAAAATCTGGGGATAATACGAAATTTCAATGAGCAGAAAGTACAGAAGAAGTTAACTGAAGAGTACCAGAAGGCAGGAGCTGAGAAGGATTGGACGCCATGGATGCTGGAGTTGAAGAGTCGAGCGCGGGTGAACGGAAGTTCTAGGTTCAGTTCAATTTCTGCGCTGTGACTGTGAATTTCAGAAACCTAAACGAGGGCAGATAAATCCCCAATTTTATATGGGCCCATATTATGGATTATTTCCCTTTTGGGCTGATATATTACCAAAAGTGATTTCCTAATATTATTTTGGCCTTTTGGGTTCTTACATGTAATTTCACCACAATGTATAACAGTATAAGTGTCAAATTTTTACCATTTTCTGTCTGAACCGTTATACAACACCCTGTATTTTACTGAAATATGCTCTAAAATAGTGTAAATACGTCATAACATAATTATTTTTGTTCTATTTTTTAGCTAAAATTATTCTATAGTTGCGGAAAATTAAACACGATCTAAATATATTTCTTGATTTTTCAACGTCATATTATTTTGAAATATAATTAGATAATAGTTAAAATATTGGGCGTGTTTCAGTAAAATACAGGGCGTAGTATAACAACACCTTTTTCTTTTGATTGGAAAAAAACATTCTAGACAATACTAAATCAACAACTGAATTTCAGTTTTTAAACAAAATTATAATTTACCATACTCATGAGGTACAAAATGAGCAATGACCAATTCTTGGGTGAGACAGCCTCACCCAAGAGGCAGGACCAAATAATTTTTTTTTTAGTGAGCCTTGATAATATTGATACAAAAGTTTAGATGAGATGACATGTTTGATGAAATAGCATCGAGGTTTGATGAGGTGGCGTCGATATTTGATGAGATGGTAGTGAGTTATGATGAGGTGACAATAATGAAAATTTTCTTATTTGACCATGCCTCATGGGTGAGACTGCCTCACAGAAGAATTATCTCTTCCTCAACACCTATTCAATGTGACATGTGACCATTTATCAGTGACCTAGTAAAAATAAGAGTTTAACTGTTTAACAACTCGGGAAGAAGTACGAGGGTGACATAATACTGCTTTGCTCCAAACCGAGCCAGTAGAAAAATGGCAATCAATGTGAACTTATAAGAGGTTCATTGTCGGACTTCAATTAGAGGGCATAATGGTTATTTCACAAAAAAGATAACCAGAAGTCAACTAGCCATTGGAGGTGGCAGACCAAGAAACTGAATCAATTAGAGTTGGTTGGATCAAAATTCGGTCAGATCGGTTTCATTGTAAAGAATAAATCTGGGTATGTATCTTCTTTCATCTTCAACTTTGCTTCTATTATACTTTTACTTTATAATCTAGTTATTTCTTCAACATCCCATCACACTCTAGTTTATGTGAGCTCAACTAGTTGATTTATAATGATTATGGAGAAAGATTGTTGATTTTAGATGCTATATTTTTATTGTTGTAATATTAGATTATTCAAATTATTTGTAGATGTGGCAAACAATTTAACAAATGATTTAGTACTCCTAGTATATTAATAAGTTGGTAGCAATATTATCATTTTTTAAAAGACAACTATTTATATAATTTAGTGGCCATGACACTAGGCCCGCTCACTCGGCGACCAAGTTTCAAAGCCTTTAAAGAGTATTTTTATCAAGCATTTTTCTTTATGATTAGCAGTTATCAAGTCTTCAATTTATTCGTTTACATGAGGCCTGCTCAATCGAGTGGCGGAAACTGCATCGACAAGCGTAAGGAGTATCAGTCTGTAATGCAATTTTCACCCACTATAAACATCATGGTAGGGACCTCAACCATCCGACATAGTAAACTAAATTTACCATAAACATTTATAAATACGTAAAAATTGTGATTTTTTTAATTTTGGAATAAATTGCACTAAAAGAAAAATCAAATAACCCCAAGGAGCTTCTTTGTGTTATCGTCCACGTTTGCCGCATGCACATCGTACACGCACACCCAACCCTAACATTTTAAGTTTCTGATGAAAAAAAAAACATTTCTTTAATTTTTCTTAATTTTTTTTGATTTGTGATTTAAAATAAAACCATTTCGGTCGAGCCCTTTTAACCGACTCTTTCCCACGAACCAAAATCCTCACCTTTCCTTTTCTCCCATATTTAAATTTGTATCCCCTATATATTTGCACATTCATCTTGGTTTATGTCTATTTCCAGAATTTCCTCTCATTTTTTCTTCCCCTAAATTCCCCTTAGGAAGCATCTTAATTCACAACGATACGAACTAATTCATGTATGACTAGGGATTATCTACAAATCGACAATCCATCGGACGATTTCAAGTTTCCTCATGAATCGAATTGTAATTCCGAACCCTTTCATTTCTGTTTTTATGTATACTGGGGTTTTTTTGTAATTGGTGTTCCGATTCAGGCCGATCTTTGCAAATTGTTGCTTTTGATACTTTTGATGTTGTAATTATGTGCTGTTGTGGTAATAAAGGCAAGATCTTTTTGAAATGTTTAAGGTCAGTTAGGGTTTGTATCGGGGCTGGATGGATCATTGATTAAAAAGGGAGGATCTTTATGAATTTACATGTATGGATGTATTTGTTTTCTGGGTTGGAAATGGATATCTTGGTTGATGATCAAAATCACTAAAAAAACGATCTTTGCAATTTAGCCCTTGATTATTCAGATTTGTTGAATTGAGTTTGATCTTGATTGCTGGATTATTTTGTATTTTTTTGGGGCTTGGTGTGGATTTTCTGATAAAGCATATAAATGCAGGTTTTAAGGACTGCTTGGTAGACTCTGGGTTTCAAGATATAGCACTAGTGTTCTTTGTCTGACTTGAAGCTGTAATCTGGAAATAATGTTATGTAAATGCTTGCTCGTGAAGGATTGCGCAGAATTCTGATTACTGAATTATGTTTCATAATTGCTTCTGAGTCGTGACGGATTGCAAGTCGATTATTCTGTACAGTTGCATAAAGAATCTGTAGCTTTAGATTTGATAACTCTGATCAGTGTCGTAACAACCAGAAGCCTACCAGCTAGTAAACTTGTGATTTACTTGGTGAGTAAGCACACTATAAATGAGAAATCGTGCATTGTTGTTTACAGTATTTCTTACATTTCGTAAATGATGGAGTGAAAAAAATATGACATGAGGTTTTTTTTGTATAGCTGCTAATCAGTGAAAAATGTTGTTGTTTGGTTACATTGGGTGTATGAATTCAGGGGCTATGTTTAGTCTATTCACTCTTTAGGAAATGATTTTCCGTTATTTGTCCTTGTTTGTTTGTATGTGTTTGTTGATGCAAGAGTATATTTTGATCTTAGATTCTTTAGTAGCTTTAGATGATGCTAATCTGCAATTTTGTGCAGCAGGACTAGAATTGCCTGATTATTAACTAATCATGTTTGAGGGTTGTGCTTTAAATATATCCTCATATACCAGGCTCTTCATAGTTCTGTTCAGTAGGTGCATTAGCTTACCTGACTACATGTATTCAGTCAGTAATAAAATGGTCCTCTATGCTGACATTTGTTTAATTTTAGAAAAACGTTCCAGTGTACGTAGATGGCTAGTAGAAAAAGAAGATTTTCGAGTGATGCAGATGTGCATGCTCCTCTGTACAAAGAATGGGATGAAGCATCATGCTCTATATGCATGGATCACCCCCACAATGCGGTCCTTCTGATGTGCAGTTCCCATGATAAGGGCTGCCGATCCTATATATGTGACACAAGTTATCGGCACTCTAATTGCCTTGACCGTTATAGGAAGCTCAGAGAAGAAATTCAAAATGACCATGTTCATGAAGCTAGTGGGAGCTCAGGAAATTTGGGTGACCAGAACCAAGGCCAGCAACGTGATGCAGCTGTTGGAGGAGAGCCTGAGACTTCTCTAGAAGGGATTAGGCCTGAAGTTGACACAGACAGTTCACCAGACTCTTTGTCTAAGTTGAGATGCCCTTTGTGTCGTGGAAGGGTTTATGGGTTCCAGGTCATGGAGGAGGCTAGAAACTACCTCGATTCAAAGTCTAGATGTTGCTCCCGGGAATCATGCTCATTTGTTGGCAACTATAGAGAACTACGAAGGCATGCTAGGAGGGTTCATCCAACTGCCCGGCCAGCTGATGTTGATCCAGTTAGACAGCGAGCCTGGCGTCGGCTTCAAGAACAGAGGGAGTATGATGATATTGTCACAGCCATTCGCTCTGCAATGCCAGGTGCAGTTGTGTTTGGGGACTATGTGATTGAAAATGGAGGGGATAGATTTTCCAGCGAGAGGAACAACAGAGTAGTAGCTGCAGGTGATAGTGATACTAGCAGATGGTTAAGTACCTTCTTCTTGTTTCAGATGCTGGGCTCCAGAGATTCTGGTTCTGATCGGCAGAGAGGTAGGTCTAGACCAGCTTCAAGGAACCGTCGTTCAAATGATGGGCCTTACCCTAGGCGTCGTTATCTGTGGGGCGAGAACCTTTTGGCTCTCCAAGATGAGGAAAATGAGGAAGATCACGGGGATGCCGACAATGGACGTGAAAATGAACTGGAACAGACTGACATCGGCGAAAGTTCTGCCCTTAACTCAAGGAGGACCAGAAGGCGCCTGACACGCTCCCGAGCTGATGAAGATAGGCGAAGATAGGTCGATTGACAACACTGGTAGTTCTCTTGTGAACGTTTACAAAGAATTGTTCTAATCCTGTGTATCTCAGCTAACTTTTGTGGTTGCTTTCCTCGTGTTCATTACCAGTGCAGATTGGTTCTCGGGAAAGATGGTGAAGGCAATCGAATAATAAGATTCATGGAACTTCTAGTTTCATTCTTTTAGCTTCTTACCTTGTATGTATAGTTCAATTAAGAAAAAGATTCTAGGTTTGTAAGTCATCTAAATTTGTGTAATATATGACATTTGCAAGTTTCTTATGTTTTGGTTCTTTCTCTTATGTGTGAATATATCTTAGGTGTGGTTTTTTTTCCCTTTCACAAATGATCTGTTTATTCTCTCTTTCAGAAAAATTAGGATGATATACAGTACTATGGTTAAGATTTAAGAGAGTTTCCGTGTAAGGCAGCTGAAAACGAAGGTTTAACCATTAGTTATACGTACATAGATTCCCCTCTTCATTCAACACGCAAGAAGCATACATTTAACCTAAATTTCTTAAGCATCAAATCCAAATCTTACTCATAAGAAAGCAACGTTTTGGCCAATAACAATGCAAAAAGATGGTGGTCATCAACCCAAGTTCCTCTTCCACCTATTTTTACATCTGGTGGAGTTATGGGCTGACTGATATCATGTGAGAGTCTCACCCCACTTTATCTGATGTCAACATTTCAATAGAATTCGAAGTAAAAAAAATGTTTACTTTAAGATTAAGGGGTAATATAGTAATCATGCCTCCTCCAAATTCACATATGTAGTTGAGAAAAGCCATTCAAATTGATTAGAAAAAGAGTTCAGTTCAACTCGGTTGAATTCAGTTGAAAAGAGAATGCCCAAATCCAATTGAGTGGTTGTAGTTATCCAAGTCTAGTTCTCGTCGGATGAAGTCTTAAAATGCAGAGGTATAAAACAACCATTAATGGGGGGAAAAGAGATTGATAAACAAAAGTAATATACTCGTATGAATATTTGGAATACCAAGTCTATTAATTGAAGTTTATAATTGTATAGTTTTCAAACCCTTTCACAGTAAAACAGAAAATAAAAAAGAGCTTCCCCAAATATAAAATTCAAAATTAATGTTTTGAAACTCCACTGATACAGAACCGTCATCTTCAAGAGAGTGTTCACTTGACATCCTTGGACAGATGATTGTGGTTGCCGACTGGACGGGCGTTGCAAAGTTCATCCACAGAATCACCTCTTTCGAATACTGCAGCAGCTCCCATGCCAGTGCCTGTTCATCCCAAAAGAAAGAAAAGCGTTTATAAGTAGAAGGAAACCAAAGAAATACGATCGATCATCTAAGTAGTTGGGAAGATTAAGGTTAAGACAAGGATGTAAGAAGAGACCTATGCACATGGAAATCACGCCAAAGCGACAGTCTTTCCCCCTGCGCTTCATTTCATGCAGTAAGGTGGCCACACAACGAGCACCTGACAAAAATACGAGGTAAGTACAACTGTAGAACTGCTAAAAAAATTCTTAACTTGATGTAAAAGTAGTTCACGTTTAGCATTTACCTGTTGCTCCCAAAGGATGTCCGAGAGCCATGGCTCCGCCATTGACGTTGACTTTTTCAGAGTCCAGCTCTAGTTTCTTACAGGAATAAACATACTGGGATGCAAATGCCTGAAACACGCAACTTAAATATGTCAATGCAAGATAGCATAGAAGATGCACCGACAGCTAGTTGACTAGAAGCAAACTAACTACCTCGTTTATTTCAAAGAGATCAATGTCGTTAACTTCAAGACCAGCAGACTTGGCTGCAACAGGGATTGCAAATGCTGGACCGATTCCCATCACAGATGGATCAACCCCAACAGCAGCAAAGCTCCTGATAAGAAAAAACTTAGAATTACTTGAATATCTCAAAAAATGAGGATACAAACTAGCTGTAAATCTAGTAGTAACTTAAGAAGTCCATCTTAGTTTCACATACTTTGTTGGGTGAGAGGTGATCATAGAAAAGGTTGAAGCATTTTATAAAGAGGTGGAGAGAATGAATTCAAGAAACGACTAAAAGCTAGAAGTGTTTAAATGACAACTGTTTTACAGCTGCTCAAGACAAAACTATATGCTCTGTACGAGAAATCCACGACAACATAGAAGCTTTACGCAAACATTTACCTGAAAACCCCAAGAATTGGAAGACCCTTTTGCAATGCTACACTCCTCTTCATGAGCAGAACTGCTCCAGCACCATCAGTTATCTGACTAGAAGTTCCTAAAATCATATACAACAAGAGTACTTTGTCAAAAAGATCTAAGACTACTGTGTAGCATGTCACGTGAATACAAGCAGTTGTGTAAGTACCAGCAGTTGTTGTCCCATTTTTCTTAAATGCAGGTTTCAGCTTTTCAAGATCTGCCAAATTTGTGCTTGCTCGAATTCCATCATCCGCTGAAATTGTCACATGCTTTGTCTCTCCAGTCTTAGGATCAACAATCTTTAAAAGTGATTATGTTAGAAAAGTTATATACAAAGAAATTAGACGCGGAAAGGAGTAAGATTCATCTGTAAAAAATAGAAGACAAGAAGAAGACTTTCAACACAATTTCTAAACTCGTTTACCTGAGTAGAAACGGGAATGATTTCATCTATAAATTTACCAGCTGCGGCAGCTGCAGCTGCTTTCTTGTGGGACAAAACCTATGAATGTAAATCTAATGAATTGCAACGTTCCCAGTAAAACCATGCATTCAATATATTAGTAAGAGAAGATGCTTAATAACATACAGCAGCTAAGTCTTGTTCTTGCCGTGTCACCCCAAACCTCTCAGCAACATTCTCAGAAGTCACTCCCATAGGAAGAAGACAGTCACGAGCTTGTGGAACAGAATTGGCCTAACAAAAATGTTTTTACTTTAGAACAGTAATTTGCAATATAAAATACCTAAGATTTTAAGAGAGGCTTAAACTGATCATACTCTCGGATTAGGTCGCTGAAGTGAAACATGGCCATAATCAAATGTCATTGACTCTAATCCAGCAGCAATTCCTGCACAAAGAAGAATGGCGTTCAACAAATGAATACATTACAGATTTTATGTCAATGCATGACAGCTTACCTATATCATATAAACCAGCTTTAATGCCAACAGCCACATCAGCAACAGCCTGAAGGCCTGAAGAGCATTGCCTATTGACAGTTCTGATGGGTACAGTTTCTGGAGGAAAAAGAATCTAATCATTTACCAAAAGAACATATGGCAAGTGAAGAATGTCAATTCTATAAACTGAACAAGCCAATTTCTCAACATCAGAAGAAACAACATAATTTTGCTTCATTTCACTACAATTTAAGACAAATATTAGTAGCAAGCCTAATCTGGAAGGTGGAGGGTCATATAAAAGGGGGATATAATTTCAGTAGAAATTTCAAATTTCCATTTGGATACGATGATCACAGGACCATGATCTGATTGCTGACATGAAAATTATAATGAAACAGGATAGACAAGCAACCTACCTGGAATACCGGCATAGAATGCCGCAATCCTGCATTCGGTGGCTCTTGTTGAACCAGGGGCTAGAACTGTACCAACAACTATATCTCCCACTTCAGCCGGGTTGATCTTTGTTTTCTCAATCACTGCCTATAAAATGTAAAACACATACAAGAGATGCGATCATTATAAATTAAGGGCATGCATAGAACAGAAACAAGACACAGTCTTCTCCCTACTCAAGATTGTGGAAGGCGTAAAACTTTAAAATTAAGATTTCTACACAAAAGAGAATGTCCCCAGTGACAAAGTTGAAATTTGCTTAATTAACTCACCTTCAGTACAGGAGAAAGTAAATCATCAGGATGAGTATCCTTGAACCCCCCGCGTTTTGCTTTGCAAAGCGCTGTTCGATATGCTCTGTGCAACATAACACATTCTCCGGGTAAAAAATCCAGATAGTACGCTCAATTCAAGACAAAACATATTAAGATTCATGTATAACTTACGCAACAATGACTACATCATCTCCAAAACCAGCTGTTCTCTGATAAGAAGCACTATCCCCAGCAAGACAAGGTGCAGGCTAACAAAAGCAGCAAATTTTAAAAATGATTAACTTATCAATTCCACAGCAAGAAATGAACTTTGAATCAATTAAAACTTGGCCCCAAAATTTGAAATGAACATCACAAAGTATGAAAGTAATCATGCAATCAAAACTCAATCTTTTTTTGTTTCTGATCCAACAACCAACAGATAAAAATCAGCCAGCATATAAACACAGCAACAATTTTTTCTTGAGATTCTCAAAAACCCACAAAAGATATCAAATCAAAAGGGATTCTTCAAACACAATCAAAACACCAACATAACAATAATTCAATAACTCAATGTGCAGCAACATACAGAGATTGAAGAGGAGGATTCCTGCTGGGAAGTTCTGGCAGCAGTAGGATGAAGGTGATCCCTCAAAACTTTCTGCCTGAAAATAACTTTCTCCATTGCTCAAGAACTCAGAATTCTGATCTCGGTCAATATGATTATGAGTCTGTATAATTAAGCAAGTTGCAGACTTTATATAAATAGAACTACACTATAAACATGCTTGAACGAACTACCCAATCGTTGTCTGTAGTGGGAACTGAAATTAGGCGGAAATGCGCTTTCATGCATAAATGGGAATACGGAATACTGAAAGCGTGAATAACATGGAAAGTCTGATAAAAGAAAGCGAAACTGAAAGGTTGAACGCGTACGTTTTTTCTTGGAAAGTTTAATGTGGACTTTTTTTTTTTGAAATTAGTTTAATGTGGACTTGACTGTAGACTCAAATTCCAATCCATTGACTCTTGCTTTTGACGCTGACTAGACTTTTAATTGGTTAATCTTTTCTTAAACTTTCCATACATATTCTCGGAAATATCAGTCACTAAATTCAAAGTTTTTAAAAATATTTATAAAAAAATTTTACTTCAATTTTTTTGTATAAATATAATTTTCATTACACTTTAACATCCATGATGTAACTTTTAAAACTATTTTTAAATAAGGGGACACTCTTATTACAAAATAACTTTGTAATTTTTTTAAAAAAATATGATTGTGAACTCTAAAAAAATTATAATTTAATAAGGACGGTTCCATATTTAATGAGTTGATGCCTCTTCTAGAACATTGGACTAACCAAAAATAAAAAAGCATATACATTTTCTGATGTAAGTTTAAATAAAAAATAAAAAATAAAAAATAAAATTAATGAGGTAGCATTTAAGAAATGGTACTTATTTTCTTTGAGAGCGTCTCATGTAAGGTCCCCTTACGGTAAGGGCATGCCAAAATAGACTACCTTCTACAAAATTGAGAGTTACTATATAAATTATTTTAATTATTTAGGTTATAAACATAAAAGATTAATCAAATAAAGTGAAAAGTAATGTCCAAACAATTCCTATACTATACACTGTGGTACATAGCGCATCGTACCCCCAGGCCCTAATGGTTAATTGTGTTAATTACGTTTTATGTAAAAAGTAATTATTTTCACACATTTTACTATTTTTAACCATCGATAAAAAATAGTATTTCTTCGAAACCGTCACCAAAATTTCAAATTTCAAATTATATATTTAATTTTGACATATTACACATATATCTATGCCAAATGGATTGTACATTTATATATGTCAAATTACACATTTAACTATGTCAAATTGCACAATACATTTCAATCTATACTAAATGCACCAAATTTTACTTATAACAAACTGCACATTTAGTTGTGTCAAATTGCACAATACATTTCAACAAAATTTGTACTAAATGCACCAAATTAACTTATACCAAATTGCACATATAGTTATACCAAGTTGCACATTTAACTATGTCAAATTGCACATCTATATCTGTCAAATTGTACATTATATTTCAACTAGTAAATTAACCTAAACCAAATTTCAAAAAAATCTATACTAAATACACCAAATTTTACTCTACCAGATATCACAGTCACAAAAAATGTAGTTAAAACTGCACTTTTAACTATGTGAAATTGCACATTTACATATCAAATTGCACAATTTTACTATACCAAATTTCACCGTTATACCAAATGTACATTATGGTCATCCAAATTGCACATATATTTATATCAAATTGCACATTTACCTATTTCAAATTGCACAATACATGTCAACCGGGAAATTCACCAGATTGCACATCAATACCAAAGTGTACATTTACCTAGGTAAAACTTCACATCTAACCATGTCAAATTGCACAATACATTTTAACCAGTAAATTAACGTATATGAAAGTGTACATTTACATAGGTAAAACTGCACATCTCATCTAACCATTCCAACCTGCACACTACATTTTAACCAATAATACCAAATTTGACATAAATTTATACTAAATGAACTAAATTTCACATTATTTTTTGTTTCAAATTGAACCAAATTGCACAACTAAATTACCGTAAAAGACTTCCATCACATCACTAACATATCAGCAATATGGTATACAAAAATGTGCAGTGAAAGTATGTATTGTGCAATTTGACATAGGTAATTGTGCAATTCAGAATTTTGGTGGGATTTGATTAGTGGATGTGCAGTTGGGGCAATTTGGTACTATAAAATGAGCAGTTTAATATCAATCGATGTGCATGTGTAAACCGAATGTATATGTGGTGTATTTTGACATAGGTGATTGTGCAATTCAAAATGTGATTTTTGGTGGGATTTGATTAGTGAATGTGCAGTTGATGTCATTTGGTATTAAGAAAATGTGCCGTTTAAAAATGTGCAGTTTAATATACATGTGTAACTGAATGTATAACGGGGAAATAGGAAAACGTGTGAGCATGTTTTGCGTGGTTTTAGAAGATAAAAATAGATTTACTTAAAAACTAAAAATAGATTTTGCAAGAAAGGGTATGGGGGTACGGTGCTCTATGTACCCCCAATGTACAGAATAAATTGCCATGTCCAAAACCTAAAAGATCAAGTCAGGCAAAAAATTTAAAATATCAAACCAAATGAAAGGTCAACCCAAATAAATGTCAAACTCAAGTATAAAAAATCAGGCACAAACAAAAATAATTCAAATAATTGTATAATAACCACAAATCTTGTAAAATATGGTATCTTTTGTCATACTCTTACCGTAAAGTGCTCTTATATGAGACTTTCTCATTTTCTTTTCATGGTTGGTTGGTAGATGATTTTTGTTTAAATTTTATTGAGTGATTTTTATTTGACATCACTAAACTTTTACCAATTTTTATTTTAGCTCACTTATCTCTTATATTATTTTCTGGGGTCACTATATTATCAAAAATCAATTTTTTTAGATCACTCTGTTAAATATTTGGTTAGTCAACTAACGGTCAAACATTATACCAATTTGGTAAAGGGCATTTTTGTCTTTCCACTCTTATAAATGCTTAAAATTTTCAAATTTTCAAAAATTGAAGAATTAATTTCTTCAATAAAAAATTTTGACTTGAAGAAAAAAACCCAAAATACAGAATGTAGACAAAATTCAAACGAAGAAAACGGCCAAAAAAATTAGTGAAATTCAAGAATTATTAAATTTAATTTTGTAAAATACACAACAACTCGGATAAATGTGTTCTTGAATTATTATTGTTGTCATGTTTTTCGTGTAAACTTCTTTTTTACAATTTAATTTTGTAGGAATTTTTTCTTGAAGTCATTTTTTTACTAAAAATATTAAAGAGTTCCTAAATTTCTGATTTTTTTTGGACTTTTTTCCCCTTTATAAAAATAAAAGGACATAAATACGCTTTTCCAAATTGATCAAATGTTTGACTGTTAGTTGACTAACTGATTTTTTTTTGAGATAAACCACCATTGGTGGGAGGACTTATATTGGCTTCCCTATGCCGTAAATAACAAAAAAGAAAAATACAATTCCACTGCCACCTATTACCCTAAAGTAAGGGAAAATAGGAATGGAATCACCATCCAAGGCAAGGGAAAAGTTACCCGAAGGCTGTGTTGTCCGAAAAGAATTTCCTAAACTTTCGCGCGGAACCAAAGTATTGCCCGAAGGCTATGATGCCCGAAGGCTACAGGTTGTAGTGCCCGACAGTTTACAACAAAAAAGGAATAAATCATAAAAATCTACTGTCTAAACTACATAGCAAGCGTAACACCTTAACTCGCATTCTAATCTATCTGATCGAAATCTACCAGTCTGGGCGAAATATAACCAAGACCAGAAGCCCATGGGTTTACCCTCTCGCCATAAAGGGTTAAGAGGGATGTAACAAACAAATGGGCAAGGATACTCACCAAGTCTGCCAGGATAGTACCACAAAATAATACCAGTTCCAAATCATATTCCCTACTACTACAATATCCTAACAATTAGATTTTGCCCAGATATTGTCAATCCCTTTCTGGTTAGTCTTACGGTAAAAGAAACACCCCGGTCCGTCCGTTCAGACTCAATCAACTCAAAACTCTCGCTTCCTCGTCATCTTAGGATTGTAGAGATTACAAGATAGCATAATGAGAGGATGAGTGCGTAAGAAAGTCATCTAACACGTATGGAACTGTTAAATATCTCCAACGGTCTAAAGATCTAAAACAAAATCGCCAAAAAGTAAGTTAAAAAACTACTAATGACTCGGATTTCTCCTGATTGCTTATAAACAGATCTTAAGCCAAAAACAGTTTAACCAAACACGTCGGAAAAACCATAATTGGCAAATAACTTCATCTAATTGCAACAAAAGACACAATAAGCACATACCCTAACTGAAATTAAGAAATAAAAATACTAAAAAACAAAAAACCGTAGAAAAAAGAAAACATAAAGGAGCTTGGCCTGGTACTGGTGTGTTGCTGACCGGCGTGTGGCCGGAGTGGACGGCGTGTGGGCAGCGCGTGGTGCGGAGCCCGATCCAGTCCATCATGATTTGTCTATCTCGTGCTATTCCGGCTACGATCTAAAAAGTCACCGTCGTCTGAGTTTCGGGTTGGCGCTATCCAAACAGATCCGGCGAAGCCCTGTAGTGCGATGCCGGACATCTGTGCTTCGGAAATCTGGCGTCGCAATAGCGGCCACCAGAGCTAGTTACTTCGAAACAGGCCGTCGAAACAGGCCGTTATGGGGCGAGAGGGAGGGGGTTTCTAGGTGAGGGAGGTAGAATGGGTGTTTAGATTAGAACTAGTTAGGGGTGGGGAGGTGGTTTTTTGTAGAAAAAGGAGGGGAGGAGGTCGGCTAAAAAGTCTGACTAACTGACCATTTAACATAGTGACCCGGAAAAATTCATTTTTAATAGTATAGTGACTAGGGGTGTGCATGAACCGGTCCGGACCGGAAAAATGGACCGGACCGGACCGGAAAGTAACGGACCGGAACCGGATATAAGGGATTCCGGCCCGGTCTCCGGTCCAAGTTTTTTTGGAATTCCGGGTCCGGTCCAAAACCGGGTATTTTCCGGTCCGGACCGGATGGACCGGTATTTAATATAATTTATGTTTTAAAATATTTATTAATTAATTTATGTGTTATTTTATTTTTGGTCATTAATATTAATATTATTCTATCAATTCAAATTTTATATATTGAAATTTATAGATTTATAAAGGTGATTTTTAGTTGTTATAAATTTTTTACTCTCATTTTTTTGAACAATATTAATCTTTTGTGTGACCATTGCATCCTTCTTTATTATTTAAAAATCATGCAATCATGTTTCACACACTCTATTTTAATATAATTTTCATATTACTAAATTTTTTGTAGTAAACAAAGTTTAATTTTTAACATAAAAATAAAGTTTAAAAAATAAAATATTAAAATTCCGGTCTAACCGGTCTGGTCCGGTCCAAACCCGGAATAATTTCGGACCGGTCCCGGTCCAGAATATCCTCTTTCCGGTCCGGTCTTCGGTCCAAGATTTATGGACATTCCGGTCCCGGTCTAAACCGGTTCTGGTCCGGTCCGGTCCGGTCCGGGTCGGACCGGTTGCACAGCCCTATTAGTGACCTCAAAAAATAATATTAGAGAACCAAAATGGTTAAAGTTTAGTGATACAAGATGCTCTAAACTCCAACGGGCTACAACAACAAATGGTTAATGATGTAACAATTTGCATTCCCATTACTCTTTGCACTAATTAACTACCATGATTTAGCTAGCTAGTTTGATTAAATTAGTTAGTTATCATGTGCAAAACATATCAGTAAGATTATAGAATCATCATCTTCTTCATTAGCTCTCAGTAGCTTTTAGATTTTGACATACGTTCAACTGAGAAACCTGGTTGATGAATTTTTTATTTTCTCATTGTGTTATGTCGAACAAGGTTTTGCATTAATTAAATATAAATACGATACAAATTATTTTTTTTGTTAGAACATTTGAGATTTATTTCTTAATGAACTAAATTGAAATAAAAGTTATTGTATTAAATTAGTAGTAGTAAATTTAAATTAAAATAAAATTTTATCAAGTAATGCAAATTAGGCGGAAATGGGAATTCGGAATAGTGAAAGCGTGAATAACATGGAAATTCCGATTAAAAAAAAAAGAAATTCCAAGAAAAAAAGAAATTCCAAGAAATTCCTCATCCCTAAAGGGAACTTGAATAGTTATTCACTCCAAATTGTGTGTGGAATAAACTATTGACAGTCAACTTAAATATGGTATTATTAGATTAAAAATATGGAATAATAAAAAGATATTTATATGGTAATCTTTAAATTGGCAATCGTAATAATATTATATAATCTCAGATGATATATATGTATACCCTAATTACGTCAATTATTGGATATTTGTAATTGACATATTTTGTACCATATTTCATTGTAATAATATTATACCATAAACCACATTGTTTGATAATCAACTCTATAATTGACGAGGAAGCTTATCACCGACCCAGACCTCCTATTATCCGCCGCCTCTTGTGCCTCCAAGTTCCGATGATTCTCGATGATTAACTCCGATTGGTCGCTCTTCTCCAGAGCACATGTGTAATTTCGACTGAATTCTGGAAATTCCGGCATTAGTTCGACGATCCTGAACGATACAAACATCAATGTTGAGGGATATCGGATATCGGGCAATGAGGGATGCTACTACGGGATCAAAGGGTTTCGGGTTATAGTCAATGATCCTGAATCTGATTTGATGTATACTTGCTTATTTTAATGCTTGCAATTGCTTCCATGGGCAATCGATTTTTTCAGATTTCAACAAATTCATCTGAACTTGCCATCTAGATCAAAATTTCATGAAACCCATATTACAGCTATAATGTTACAGAAGTATCAACCTCTATTTACTATTTCTTGATGTTTATATCGTTTAAATGAGGTTTAGTATAATTAGGTTTTGTGTTTTGTTAATCGGATGCCGCCGAAGGATGGACAGATCGCCTGCTGTATCCGTCCAACTTCAATGACCTAGATTGGCTGGAAAATGGAAACTAAAGAATGATGATATGAACAAGTGAAGAAACTTATTATTAGTGGACTCTTGAAGATTATTGATCAACTAATGGAGGCGTCGTGGACGGGAATGTCTATTGAAGATTATTGATCAAAGAATGTTTTTCAGACTAGACCGGTCGGGGACGGGAAGACGGCGGACAATGATAGTAATAAACTCTGATGAATTGATAATTGAGTAAAGAAAACTATTCTTGCAAAGAAGCAACAATCATAAATAGCAATTTGGTACAAATAAAAGTAAATACGTATGAAAATAATGATAACCAAAAAGGTATTATGGGTATTTTTCTAATTTTTTGGTCTGGAAGCTAATTATTTCTCTGGCAATAGTCTTAGCTTATTTTTAAGGAGAAAGATAAAATCACTTTCATATTTGTATTTTAAAAAAATAATTTTATTTTTTTGGAATAAAAATAAAGGAGATAAATAGAGTCCCTTTCATTATATAAGAAAGTTTGTAACTATGTTAATGTATTATTATTATATATTTTATCTATGTTGATTTATATACTTTTTCAATATGTAAACATTGTACTTGATTTAGGTAATTTTTGGTTATTCTCTTCTTTATGATTATTAGCATAAAAATATTTTGTATTCTAAATTAGGTGAAATTAGATATTTTCTTCCTTTTAAACTATACAAATTATTTGGTAGTATAATACTTGCATATGTGAAGTTAATTTATTGGTATAAATTAATTACCATGTCATTATTATTTTATTTTTAATATTTTACATTTAACTCATCATAATATTTTGTGTACCAAAACATGATAATTATATATCAGATTATTTTTGATAAAAAAATTTTACATCACTAAATGTTTATTCTTTATTTGAAATTTCTTAACAATCCATAAAATTTGATTTAAAAAAGAAACTTTTTTTTTACTTATTTTTTGTTAGGTAATAAAATTAGGGACCTTTAAAAAAAAAAATAGGGGAAAAAATACAACATCTTCTATAAAATATGCACTCTACCATTTTCACCCAGAGAATCTACATTTTATATTAAATTATTACAAAACAAATTAAAAAAATAAATTTTAAGAATAAGAAACTAACAATACTAATTATTTTAGCTAAAATATAACTATATTTCTATTTAAACATTTTTACATTTTATGCTCCCTCTAATTTTATTTTATTGTAACTTTTCTCTTTTAGTAAATTATATTAATTTCCTACATAAAATACTTATCTATCCAATAATTTTATGTGATCAAGTATTACAGTCACTATATTTTAATATATTATATTAATAAGTGATCAATACACCGCACTTTGTGTGGTGGAGCCAAATTATGTCTGTGGAATACACGAATTTACTGAAATATAATCAGTGATATGATCAAATAAGTGGTTTTTAACTTTATAAGTTTGTTCTGTCGTTGCCTATATACAAATGAAATATTTGCATTAAGATGATCTTGACTATATAATATGCTTGCCTAATGTGAAATTTATTATTATTGTTTTGAGTAATTTTAAAATAGTGGTGTTTCATCGAATTTGTTTGGTAAAAAAAATAATATTTTAGCGTTCCTAAATTTGCATTTCATACATTTTATTTATTTTTTAACTTCTAGACTAGGTTATGGTTGCATCTATGAATTTCGGTTCCTTCCTTTTAAAATTAATTATTAGCTGAATTAATTAACTCAATTGAGTTTTGTTCGTTTTCATTATAGTGAAAGACTACCATCTATGAAACAGACACATAATTTGACCTTGGGGTATAGAGAGATTGTGATCTTGACACATATTTCTCTCCTGATTCAGAATCCTCCATTGTACCTGTGTGGGTCAGCATCTCAAAGGTACCAATCTTTTTCTACAACACTCCTATGATTGAGTCTATGGGGAATCAAATTGGTAAATTTATCAAGATGGATGCTGCCACTTCTAATCTTTCTAGGCCATCAGTTGTAAAACTGTGTGTTTAAGTGGATGTGAAACAAAAACTCCCTTCCTATATTAGAGTAGGCATTGAAGAAGATGGTGTAGAATATGGTGTTGAAAAACTCCCCATTGAATTTGAGAATCTTCCTGCCTACTGTTTCAATTGTAACTGTATAAGCCATTTTGATGACCACTGCATCTACCTCCACCCTGAGCTTAAAAGGTCTAGAAATCCTACTGCCATCCCTACTCAACAGAATCCCTCACAGAAGGCCACTGAGGTAGATAAAGAAAAAGATCCACATGCAGGACCTTCTGGTGTTCTTATTCAGGAGAAAACTAGGATCATCAATGCTCAGAATCTATACAAACCTCAAAGGAAGATGATCTTTGTCCCTAAGCCTACCCAATTGGTCCCTAAGCCTACCCAATTGGTCCCTGATACTTCTATCAAATGTCCTGATCCTCAATCCATGTCCTCCTTGCTGCCATTCCTTTTTGTGAGGAAAAATGAGTTTCACCAAGAGCAGTCCCCCTCTCAGAATCAACAACTTGAGAAGCTTTCAGATTTGGAGCAAACTTTTCCTGCCAACCCAGTGGTGGTTCTATCATCTAAAGCTGACTCTATTGTACACATATCTCCTGTGGAGTCTATATATGGTTCACCTCTGCATATTTCAGACTCTCAAGTCCCATCTCCCATCAAGGATAACACACAAAGATTCTCTACCCCTAACTCTGATCCTATCAATAAGAAAGGAAAAGGAAAAGTTAAGGATGATAATCTCTCCTTATCCAAAAAGAGTAAGCAATTCTCACCTTTCAATTCCCTTTCTGCAGCTAAAAATTTCTTTGTCTCTCAGCATAAAAAGTATCAAAACAGATTCCATGTATTATCCACTGAGGATGAGGAGCATGATCAAGATACTGAAGACACAGGTGATTAAGAGGCCCCACTTGATGAGCTAGCACAACAGATTGGGGTAAGCTCTTCACAGGTGAGTCTTGGTAACATTGACACCCAGCCTGCACATAACCAGAAAAAATCCAGGAAAAATCAAAAAGCATCTAAATCCAAGAATGATTCCTATGTCTCCCAGTTTAATAGGATCATGACTAGGTCAAAAAGCTCAAATGAAGTTTCCCAATGAATCACACCAATAAATATTTGGTTTCGAACATTAGAGGAATGGAAACTTCACTTGATAGACTGACAAATTTGATAAATAAACATAAATTTGAACTTGTGTGCATCATAGAACCAATGCATGATAATTCAAAATGTGACCACTATAGACAATTGTTTCACTATGATAATTGTATGTATGGTTGTTCTGGTCAACTCTGGATTTTTTGGTCTTCCAATATTCAGCTATCTCTCATTCAGGACCATTTACAGTTTTTACATGTTAATATTAAGTGTCCTAATCTTAATAATGATATGGATGCTTTCTTTGTTTATGGTTTAAGAACTAGAATTGGTAGGAAAGACCTTTGGTCATCTCTTTTATCCTTTAACCATAAAACCTCTATTTTGATTGGGGACTTTAATGCCATTAGCTCTGTGAATGAATATAAAGGTCCTTCTACTCCAAAACCAGGGAGTATTAGAGATTTTAATGACTTCATAAACTCTTTGGCTTTAAATGAAATCAATACAGTTGGTAACCTCTTTACATGGAGTAACATGAGGCTAAGAAATCCCACCAGACAGTGGAGCACACCAGAGGTTTGTGCTCCTCACAGTGGAGCACTAAATTTCCATCCTCCTCTATTCAAATTTTGAATAGAGCAACCTCTGATCACTTCTTACTATTGGTAGCCATATGCCTTCTTCACCTAGACCTTTTAGGTTTTTGAATACTTGGTACAAGAGACCTGAATTTTCTTCTGTAATTCAGGAAAATTGGAACCTTCCATTATGAAACAGGTATGCTTGGCTTTTTCCTTAAGTTAATAAGGTTAAAGAGAGTGCTGAAGGTCTGGAACAAAGAACATTTTGGTAATGTGCATGAAAATGTTGAAAAAGCAGAGAGAGAATTAGAGGATCAAGAAATGGCTTATGATCTGGACAATTCTCTTGATGAACTTTTAAAACTTAAACATGCTAAAGCTAAACTCACTAGAGCAGTGTATGAACAAAAGCATTTTTGGAAACAGAAATCTAGAATAAAATGGCTTAGAGATGGTGATAACAACACAAAATTCTTTCATCATTCTGTTAAAGAAAGAAAGAATAGGCTTAATATCACTAAGGTTAAAAGCACTGATGGAGTTTGGTTAGATAATATTGAAGAAATTGAAAATGCAGCCATTCAATATTATCAAAACCTCCTTTCTAATGAAAATGATCTTGACAGTGATCATTTTCAATCACATTTTCTTAGCAAAATTCCTAAGCTCATTTCTAGTGAGGATAATCTTGCTCTTTTAAGCCCAGTCACTCTCCCTGAACTTAAAAAAATTGTTTTCTCTCTCAATAAAAATAGCTGTCCAGGCCCTGATGGATTTACTGCCAAATTCTTTATTAAATCATGGGACACTATTTCCATTGATCTTCTTGAAGCAGTGACTGAATTCCAACTAGGCAAGGATATTCCAAAAGGAATCTCTAGTACTTGGATTACTATAATCCCCAAAAAAGAGACCCCTGTCTCTTTTGATGACTATAGGCCTATTAGCCTCTCCAATGTTTTGAATAAAATTTGCTCTAAACTTCTAATGGAGAGGCTAAAACCCTTAATGTCAAAAATTATCTCCCCTCATCAATCTGCTTTCATGAAGGATAGAGACATTTCTGATAATGTCATCTTCCTTCAAGGAATGACTAGATTTCTTGATAGAAAAAGCAGAGAGCCTAACTGTATAATTAAACTTGATTTAAAAAAGGCTTTTGATATGGTTAAATGGAGATTTCTGCAAGCTGTTTTAATGAAATTTGGCTTCCATGGTCAATTTATTTATTCCATTATGAGAAATCTTTCACATGCATGGTTCTCCATACTCATAAATGGTAAACCAGTTGGGTTCTTTCAACCAACAAGAGGCATAAAGCAGGGAGACCCTCTTTCTCCCTTTCTCTTCAATATCTTCTCTGAAGCTTTCACTAGGAGTCTATCATTTGCCTTTGAAAATGGAAAAATGCATTACTTTGATCTTCCTACCTCTGCCATGCATGTTTCTCATTTGAGTTATGCTGATGACACTGTGATATTTCTAAATGCTAGCAAAATAACCCTGACTAGATTCAAGGCTTTTCTTGCTAAATTTGAAGAAGTAACTGGTCAGAAGATAAACTACAATAAAAGTGATGTTTTCATTAGTAAGCATGCTTCCCTTTCTGCCACTAGTGAGATCAAAAGGATTTTAGAGATGAAAATAGGCTGCTTCCCCTTTAAATACCTTGGTGTCCCTATTTTCAAAGGTAAAGCTCTAAACTCTCATTTTCTGCCACTGCTTGTATCCATTGATAAGAAACTGTTTAATTGGAAGAATAAATAGCTTTCAATGGGAGGTAAGATCATTCTGATTAACACCTGTATTTATGCCATGCCTCAACACATTCGGTCAGTCTGTGTACCTCCCAAACAGGTTATAAAAAAGATAGAAAGAAAATTGAGTATTTTCTTTTGGGGTGAGATTGACCTCAAACCCAAGAAAACATGGAGAAAATGGAATGACCTATGCCTTCCTATTTCCCAAAATGGACTTGGGTTTAGATCAATCAAAACCATCATAGAAACTTGCTCTGTCAAGCTTTGGTAGAAATTTCAGACTGTAAATGCAATGTGGACTCATCTTATGGCATCCTTACCAGCCTCTTACCAAACCTCTGCCAATTGGAAAAGAATTTGTAAAATAAGCCTATGGGCTGAAACCAATAGCAGAGTCATTGTTGGTAAAGGGGAATGCAACTTCTGGTCTTCCAACTGGTTGGACACTGGTCCTCTCATAGATAAATGTGACCCTGCCATGACAAATATCCCCATAGATAGCATTGTTGCTTCATTTGTAAATAATAAAGTTCATTTTATGCAACAACTATCTGGTCTTCTCAACACTGACACTTTAACTATTTTGCAGGATACTGAACTTCTTACTCATAGAGATGATAAACTGATTTGGAAGCCTGACATCAAAGGATCTTTTTCTTTCAAATCTGCTTATCAATGTTTAAAACAATCCAGGGGTAATATCTCTTCTATTCAACATCTTTGGAACCCTAGGATGGAAAGAAAAATTTCAGTTTTTGGGAGGTCGTCGCCGTACCTCTCAAATATACTATTTATGTTCACTTACTACCTCTACACACAATTAAGCATATAGTGGCAAGTAAGGTTCGTTCCACAGGGAAAAGGTTATTTCTATGTATATCTTGTAGTATATATATATGTATGCATATATAAAAGCAATGTAAATAAGGGGGGGGGGGGGTTTGAGTTGAGTTTTTGTAAGAAACACTACTAAGTAAAGCAACTAGAATTCTATGATTACAACTAGTTTAGCATTTAAGATTTTAACTAAAGGATTAACTAATGAGAATACTAGACTTGGACATATGAGATTGGTGACTTCTTACTATGAGATTTTCCTCAAACTTTATCATGATGCCTTTAGAATGGTGAAGGTTAGTGAGGAAATATCTTTAACCATAGTTATGAAAAATGAAAGCATCTTCACAACTTCAATTGATAATCTTACTAGATGATAACAACTAGTTCAATTGAATCAATATTACTTCAAATTAGATGTTCCTCAACCCTACCCATGCAATTTGATAACAAACTTGACATAGGTACAATGCTAATGAATGATCTTAAGAACAAATACAATTGATAACAACATGCATTCGATTCCTAATTTACTACTCCTACATAGAAAGAATGATAACATTCTAACCATGGAAAAGCAATATCTAACACATATCCAACACATATCTATCACTAGGAAATCATTCCTAATCATTTCAAGCATCAAATACACATATAAATTATGATCATTCAATAGCAAATCACCATTCCTAAGCTTCATGAATCATGTTCTCAATCCATAAGAAGAAGTCCAATCACATATATCCAAGAAGGATTTTAGCCTACTACCATAGTTATATTATCAAAACCATAATCAATACAACAAACCATAATGAATTCAAAGATCAAAATCCAAAGGAAAATGAAGGAAAATGAGTTTTTCTCTGTCAAAATCCGATCCTCTCACAATGAGGATAAGTTTCTTTTATAGTCTAAAAATAATTAAAATTAAAGCAACAAAATGCAAGTGGCAGAAGTTTTTCGCGGGCCGCGCGAAATCCTTCGCGGACCGCGAGCTCGGTTCTCGCGGTTCGCGGCCGAGGATTCGCGGCCCGCGCGTCCGTGGCGTCGGCGGTCCGCGACCGAGGTTTCGCGGACCGCGCGTCTGATCCTCGCGAACCGCGGCCGACGTTTCGCGGATCGCGCGTCTCGGCTTCGCTGCGGTTCTCGCGCTGGTCTTCGCGGTTCGCGACCGGAGTTTCGCGGACCGCGCGTCTTCGGCTTCGTGGTCCTCGTGCTGGTCCTCGCGGCTCGCGACCGGAGTTTCGCGGACCGCGCGAAACTCGACATCTTCCAAAACAGCAACACACACCCTCACGGTTCGCGACCTAGGTTTCGCGGTCCGCGAGAGTGTGCCTTCACGCCACTTCTACGACCGGTTCTTCAATGTATCTGCTTCCTCCAGGACGGTCATAGAAGGTTTTCAAATCATCCAAATCTATCGCAAGTGCAATTCAAGGTCGAAATGCACGTCTTCAATTTCAAACCATCATGAATGATTTGGTCCAAAAGTCTAATATAAAGTACAAAATACTATCTAAAACAGCTCTCAAATGCTACAAAATAAGAGTATATCTAGGACCTATCAGTTTTTATGTGGAAGCTGATTAATTCCTTTCTTCCTTTTGACAATATTCTTAAAACCATGAGTATCAATTTGCCTTCAAAATGTTTTAAGTGCTGTAATGAGGATTCCTTGGATCATTTTTATAATTCATGTGAATTCTCATTATCTGTGTGGAGTACTATGCATGCTTTTATGGCTATCCCTGATAGAAGATTCTCAACAATATGGGAAAGGCTATCTTTTTATCTTACTTACAGTGGTCTTAGTGCTTTTCACAATTTGATCATAAGCCTTTCACCCTCTGTCACTTGCTGGATATTGTGGAAAGCTAGGAATAAATGGTTTTTTGAGAATGTCCCAGTCAATACTTCATTTGTACTGAGTCAGATCAAAAATCTAATTTTTCTCATGTTTTCAGCTAAACCTCTCTACATATCCTCAGCCATTGACTTGGAAATTGCTGATCATAGTTTTCTACCTTTAGTAAAAAGACCCCCAAAGCCAAGGATTTTTAAAATTGCATGGGTAAAGCTTGTTTCTGGTTTTAAATTTAACATTGATGCTGCTTGGTCCTCCTCGTCTTTACATGCTGGTATCAGTGTCCTTATAAGGGACAACAGAGGAGCCTTTATTGCTGCAGACAGTTCTTTCATTGATGCTCAATCACCTTTGGAAGCTGAAATTAAAGCAATCCAATTTGCAGCTAGTTTTAGTAGTAGTTTCTCTGATTCTATTATCATTGAATCTGACTACCTAAATGCTATCTCCTCAGTGCTTAATCCTATCACTGCTCATTGGAGATTGTTTCACTTATCTGACATGATACACCAAACTATTTCTCTATACTCACTCATACATGTCCATAGAGAAGCTAATATGCCTGCTGATGCCATTGCCAAGATGTGTTTAGATGCCAAGCTTGATGCTTCTTTTACATTTGGCTCCTTACCTAATAGGATTCAAGGTCTAATTAGACTTGATCAAATGGGTACACCCATTCTGAGGATCTCCAGAATGGATGCTACTTAATCACTCTGTTTATTTTCTCAGGTAATTAGTCACTCATTGGACTTGCAGCAGTGCAATGTTGCTGGAGCTGGAGCTACCAATGGAACAATTTCAAAGACTACCCTTTCACTGGTGACCTTCTGAGCTGCACCAAAATCTCCAATCCATGGTGCTTTTCCCATCTTTCAATCTGAGACTGTCTTTTGGGTTTAAGTCTTTATCCATAGGCTGATTTGAGTCTGAGTTGCCTCGCGCTTCGAATTCTCTAACAAGCAAGTGGACATATAGAAATAATATATACAAGAAATAATATTGTATATAAAAGGCTTGTTAATCCATGAGGATGATTACAGTATTTATAGGGACAGACCGGAGGTTCTAACCTTCCGTCTTCCGATGTGGGACAGATACAATACAGTACAAAGTACAATAGGAAAATGATATTCTAGTCTATATTCCTAATATAACAATATGACTAAATCTATTTACCATATTCCTCAATACCCTCCCTCAAGTTGGAGCACGATGATCAAGAGTGTCCAACTTGCGAAGAAAATCATGGAATTAATGTTAGAAAGTGCAGAAGTCTTCAATCAGCTTCAACTCCAAACCAAGTAGTAAAGTTTGGATCTTCCACAGAGGGGCAAAGTATCAACTCCAAACCAAGTAGTAAATGTTTAATCTTCCACGGAGGGGCAAAGTATGTCAGACCGGAAAAGTAGTACGACCGAAAAGGAAAATAGTACGTTTTCAGAGCTGGAAGAGTTCAGCTGGATAAGGCCGGAAGAGTTCGGCCAAAATAAGGTAAGGTCGGATGAGTTCAGTTCGGCTTCAAAGGGTAAGGCCGGCAAAGTTCGGCTAGGAAGTCTAAGGCCGGAATAGTTTGGCTAAAAAGAGTAAGACTAGAAAGATTAGGTAAGGTAAGGCCGGCAAAGTTCGGCTATGTAAGATAAAAGGTAAAGCCGGCAAAGTTCGGCTATGTAATAAGGTAAGGTCGGAAAAATTTGGCTAATAAGGGTAGTAGAGCAGGAAGAGTTCGGCTAGAAAAAGTAAGGCCATAAAAGTTTGGCTAGAAAGTGTAAGGTTAAGGCCAGATGAGTTCGGCTACAAAAGTTAAGGCCGGATGAGTTCGGCTAGAAAGAGTAAGGCCGCCAGAGTTCGTATGGTCGGGTAAGGCCGCCAGAGTTCGTATGGTCGGAATAGCATGTAACGCCGGAAGAGTTCGGCTATGTAGAGGAATAGTAGGTAATGCCGGTAGAGTTCGGCTAGGTGGTAATGCCGGAAGAGTTCGGCTAGGTAGAGTAAGGCCGGAAAATTTCGGCTAAAATAAAATAAGTAATACGATGATTCCCAAAGGTCGGCTAGCGAGAGCAACTTTAGGCAACTAGAAGTCGACGAGAAAGGTCAGAATTCAAAGGAAGCCATCATAATTCAGGTCCAGGAAAGAAACAGCTCTTGATACCATGATACCATAATTAGGCCTCTCACCTTTTAGGCTCTTTGAGCATAGAATGGATATATGTAGATATCTCATTTCTTTTTGGAATCTTACTTAGCTTCGGTTTAGAGTTGTTTAAACTCTACACCAATTTGAATCCTTTATGGATTTTTAGTTTCAACTGTCATCTTTTTGATGCGGTTACTTTGTAATTTTATTTTTGCTACATTTTTTAAAGGCATGGGGAAGCCAATATACATCCCTCCACTATAGTGGTTTATCCAAAAAAAAAAAAGAAGAGATTGTGATCTTTAGAAAAGGTTATGGACTGTACTTTGATAAAGAAGTTAAAGGAAATTGATTAAATTCGGGTTAATTTAGTCACACTAATTTTTTTAAATACATAAATTTTTACTTTATCTTAATCCAACTCAATTTAGTTCAGCACAAACAAGACCTAACTGTATATTCTTTTTTCTTAAATAACATTATATCAAAATTTATAAAAATTATCATTTACATAATCACGCAATCTAATAATAACCAAAAGTTCAATTAATAAGTGCTCAAATTCGCCGTGCAACGCACGGTGGAGCCTGCTAGTTTTCTTGGAATGAGGAATTGACTGTAGACTCTAATTCCAATCCATTGACTCTTGCTATTGACGCTGACTAAACTTGTAATGGGTTGTTCCCCCTTTCCTTTTCACATTGTTCCCTCTCTTCAAAAAACGTTTTGGGGTTTCAAGAACATTTTGGAGCGTACTTTTTCAAAAACTTTCCAGTACATATTAAGTAGAGGAAAAGATGGGACAGTCGCGGGGTGATTCCAGCGACGGCGCATTTGATTCCGGCGACGGCGCATTTGATTCCGGCAATCCAAAAGAGGGCGACTCAGCTCCCGATGACGTAACTAGCAAGAAAAGTAAGTTATTTCTCTTAATTTGACTATGGATTGATTGGTGCATTCTTGATGTATGTTAGTGCATTTTAGGGTAATTCTAGTTCTGAATTTCGGATTGCATGTGTGTCTTGATCTGGTGTTTGTTAGTATGGTGTTATTCATGTTCTTGTGGTTGGTTTAGGATGTAGAAGACAAACCGGTCTCAAACCTGCTTTAGGGGGGTTGGTTGGCGCGGGATCGTCACTTGAGAAAGTTGTAAGTGTTGGTGACGATGGCTCCGAATGGTTTGATGCTTGTGAAACCAGTCACGGAGATGGAGCTAGTGCTGCAACCAATGGCAATGATGCCCTCCCCGTTGATCAGAATAGCGGTGGTGGTGCAGCAAAGAGGCCCCTGGAAGAGGTGATCAGCTCCCACCAGGAAAAGAATAAAGAAAAGAGGGCACGGGTGAACGGGCATACTGCCTCCTCCTCATCTGAGGTCATTTACGATTTAGAAGATGATTCAGAGGATGATGATAGACATGAGTCACATGACACAATACGTAAAATGTTGCCATATGTAAATAAAAAATGATTGCAGAAGGGTGGCAAGGCACAGAAAAATAATGTGCAGGAGGAGACTTTCGAGTTACCTGATGGAAAGAAGAAATGTGGCAAGGCACCTCAGAATAGTGGGAAAGTGCCGGGGAAGGATACTATGGTGCCAAAGGAGACTGTCAAGTTACCTAGTGGAAAGAAGAAGGCTGGTAAGGTACCTGCTATCAAGACCACTAGCAAGGTGGGTGCATCACGGGTCAAAGTTAATACAAAGGTGGGTGCATCCAAAGGTAAAAAGGGGGGGGGGGGGGGGGGGAAAGAAAGTGACCTGCCCAACCAAGCACTACACTGATGGTGGGCGCGAGTTAAAGTCTGTTTGCAGTCCAGCAGCCATTTCAAGAGGAGTTGAGAGGCTATCTGTTGAACAGAAGAGGGCTGTTGAAGAAATAGGCTTCGGTGGTCTTTTGTCGATGAAGGTGGAAATCCTGCCACAAAATTGCCTTGAATGGCTCCTCTCTAATTTTGATCCCCGATCTCGAGTAGTCAGTCGTGTTGTTTCCAACGTAGGTGGGGTTATTGTAAAGGAACCCGTTTTTTAAGTTGGCTGGGCAAATGTGAGGGACATTTTCATGCTGCCACACAATAGGAATAAACCAGTTCAGGTAAATGACAGTGGAGTCCCAACAATACGAGATATATGGTCCGAGAATTACAGTATACCAAAAGGTGAGAAGGTTAGCACTTCTGCCCTCTTAGCGAGTATGCTGCGTTTCGTGGATGGTGGAAGAAACTTCAAGCGCATGTTCGTGCTCTGGGCTTTGTCTGTGTTTTTGGCACCATCTACCAATAGAAAGGTACGGTTCAACACTCTGCCTTCTCTGGTGCGAGTGAGAGAGATCGCGGAGTATGATTGGTGCGAGTACGTGGTGAGCCATCTATGTGATGCAGTTTTGTCCTGGCGTGAAGGGGAAAAGGCCGATGGTTCCCCACAATACAATGTTGGAGGCTGCCTACTCTTGTTGGAATTGTGCTACTTTCATAGGCATGCATGGAAAGGAATTACCGTGCCAAGGACACGACCTATGGTTATGCACTGGGAAACCAAGATGATAAAGGATAGAAGTGATGAAGAGGTGGTAGCTTGGGGTTTTGGAAGGGGCTTATTCAAGGTTAACGAATTCCCCATCAGTCGGGATGATGAAGCTGCTATAGCACCGTTGCTCCAGAGTTGGATGGCTTCCAAGCCTGGGACTTGTTTTGACGAGGTAAGTCTTCATTTTTGATGCCGATGCTCACTGACTGTATAAAGCTAAGTCTATGTGTAAATGATGAATGTTGTCTCGTGTAATCGTAAAATTCCACAACATTCCAGGTTGTAGTTTATTATGGCTTTATTAGGTTCTACTTTTCCTAAGCTTGTTAATGCTGAATGTTGTGCTTGACTAGTTATGTTTTTGTACCAATCACATTTATAAATTTGATGGTGGCTGACTCTAATAAAAATGCTCTCAGGATTTTGAAACTGATTGTTGGAGATTCCGTCGACATATTTCTGCCGTGTTTGGTCATCATTCCCCGATAATCTACAATCACTTGAGCCACCCTGGCACAGTTTTCCAGAGCTTGGAGTGTAAAGCAGTACTTCATTTGAAACGTGACTGCCTTAAAGTTGCTAAATACGCCAATGACTTGGCGGAATCACTCTCGGATCTATGTAACTCAGTTGACAAGAAGGAGGGTGACAGTGATGGGGAGGAGACAGGCATGGTGACAGATAGCGATGGTGAATATGATGTTTGGGAGGGGGAGGGAGAAGAGGTGAAAGACATCTTGACGAAAAGACATCTTGACGAGCCTTCGAAAAATCCCTGCAACAGCCTTTGGTACATCAGTACTGCATGGTTATCCAAAAGCAATGATTACCTTTAGTGGATACAAAGCACACATTGCGGACTACTGCATAACCATTAGGAATCAACTGTCGAGGAAGTAAGCTCTTATCTCTTACCCTCGTTCTTATGTTTTTCCAAGGTTCTGGATTATCATTGATTATGTTAATTCTGTTATTTGTACCAGTGAAGTTTTGTTCAGCGATGGTTTTGTATCTCTTGCAACATGCAAGGAATTCTCAAGTCTAGAAGAGAACAGGGACATCGAGACAACCATATTGATCTGTTGGGCTAGGTATCTCAACTCCAAGATGACTGACCCTGATTCCGGGCCTTCTAGGTTGTGCCTCAAGATCTTAACAAACGTAAGTATTTTCCCCTTCGTTACTTAGGTCTATGCGGTGTTTAAATTAGTTAAAACTTTTTTCGGCATGCTCTATCTCGGTGATTTAATCATATATAGACTTTGAACTCATCTAACTTTGGAAGGAAGATGTTTGGTCAATAGCTAACTAATTTTTTACTTGTTTATCTTAAGGTGTTGTTTACTTGTAGTTTTAGGAGTGTATGAGAGAACTGAAAGGGTGCAATCTGAATGGTTGGTGGGTTGATGTATTACAAAGCTGGGGTCACCTTTATAATGGGTTGAATCTGTTATTGTACTGGGTTTAGGTCCCGTTTGGAGAGTAGAGGTTTGAAGAGAATTTAGCTTTTTTAACCTATATATGGATAGTTGACTGGTCAATCAGCTTTTTATGGTGTTTGGTGAAGAGCTTTTCTAATTAGCTCTTTTGGTGAAACCTCTTGTTTCTGAAATGCTAGAAAGAGCAGCGTTTTCAAAAAAATTGATTAGAAGAATATCACAAAATATCTTTTTTAACCTTATTCCTTATAATTTCCTATTTTTAATCCTCAAAACCATTCATCCTCACAAATACAATTTAATTCACGAATCCTCACGTAAATAATTCTTCCTCACGTTTGCGGTGTTTTTTTTTTTCAAAGAATATTTTCTTCTATCCTCAAGTAAACATACGTACGAATCCGAACTCCACAAATCCAAAAACATTTATCATTTTAATTCATAATGTTTTAAAAAAATAAGTATAGCTAAATTAATAATAAATAATATTAAGTAAAAAGCATAAAATAAATGAATATATGAGTAGTAAAACTATTTTTCCACACTTCAAAACAAATAATACATAACATAAAAATAACTAATAATAAATTGCACTAATGTCTATTTTGGTCATTTAACATATTAAAACCGCTATCAGCTAATTGTTATTTACCAAACACTCATATACGAACAGCTAGTCAAACCGCTGGTCAAAACAGCTAATACAATCCGCTAACAGCTAACAGCTGATGAAATCCGCTAACAGCTAACCGCTAAACGCTGATTGCCAAACGAGACCTTAGTCTGAATTTCTAGTGGGTTCATGTATTATAAAACTGGGGTCACTTTGGTTAATGGCTTCAAATACTTTTCTTCTTTCAGTTCGATGCAAATGCACAAGACAGAGAGGGTTGGTTCATGCGATGGGATGAATTTTTGGCAAGTTGCAACCGGCAGGTTGATGATGCTGATTTGGTAACCACTTGAACAATATGTTTACTTCCAATTTGGTAGTCGGTTTCGTATATTATATCTTTGACGTTTGTATTCCTAGATTATGCTTCCTGTGCACATGCATTGTCACACATTCCTTGTCGTCATCAACTTCCAACGTTTGTTGTTCCTATGCCTCGACAACCTAACACACGAAGCAGCTAGAGTCGTCGCTGAGTCATACTCAGCTGCTGTCAACGCTTTGGTCCGTTCCATGCTTTTCATAGTACAAGCTTCAAATCTAGTTGGTTGGTTTGACTGATTGTCTAACTCTCTTGTGCTTGTTGCAGAGAGGGATATTGGCCATTTATCTACACAGTCACAATCATCCAAACAGTGAAGATGTGATGCGATATCCGGTGAAGAATGTAGAAGGTAACTGGTTGGTCTCGGAGGGTAATAACGACTGTGGCGTGTATGCAATGTACTTCATGGAAAAATTCCATGGCAGTCCTGAAGACATTGTCAATTCACCCATTCGAAAGGTTTGGTTTCTCATCTTTTTTCCCCTTTGATGTCTCTTCAGTAATTGACTCTAGATGTTATGTATTTTTAATACCGCCGCCACTTATTCTGATAATTTCAGGTGTATGAAAGAAAAAGGTTTAGGGTGAAGGTATGCGCTAATCTGATTCTTAGCGTCTTAAACGTCAACAGGAAGAAGGTCCTAGCTCGGATTCCGGATTGGGCTACCAGAAAGGTTGCCAGGCATGTGGAGGAAGAGGCCGATTGAAAATTATGTTGTACTATTCCTTTTGATATCTTTTGCTGTTACATGGTTGATGCTGGCTATGTTAGCACATTCTTTTGATATTTGTTGTTGTTTGTACTAATGATGCAACCATTTGCAATCCCATTAATATTTTAAATGGCCCTTATCAGTTATTATGCATGTTCTATTTAACTACCATGATTTAGCTAGCTAGTTTGACTAAGTTAGTTAGTTATTATGTGCAAAAGCTCCTTCATTAGCTTTCAAATATTAGCTTTTGGGTTTTGAACATACGTTCAGTTGAGAATTGTGTTTGATGAACTTTTTATATTGTCAATGTGTTATGTGATGTCGAACAAGGTTTTGCATTAATTAAATGTGATACAAACAAAATTCATAGACTTTGATAGCTATGTCTTATTAAATGAATTGAATTGAAATAAAAGCTACATATTAAAATAGGTACAGTAAAATTAAAGTAAATTAAATTTTATCAAGTCATAATGTTGTTAAAGAGAAATGTGTCAATGTAAGGCCCTGTCCAATAGGGCGCTGGAATTGGTAGCTGGTGCTGGAAGGTGTTGGAGGGTGCTGGAAGGGTGCTGGAGAGTGCTGGAGGGGTGCTGGAGGGTGTTGAAATTAAATTAAAATTGTATAATTATAATGTACATAATTATGAAACTATATATTTAAAGAATGATTAATTCGTACAAAACATATTGAAACTAATTCTAAAGAAAAATTATTTTTTATTTTTTTTAAAAAAATCAATCATTCATGTATGTGAATAGTGACAAGTGCTGGAGGGTGTTGGAGGGTGCTGGTAGGTGCTGGAGGTGCTGGAAATAAGCACTACTGGACAGGGCCTAAGTGCGTAACCTTGTTATTTAAGAAGTGACAAAATAATCTAGACTTTATCTAAAGGACCCAACATAAGTTCGAATATAGTATTAAATCCTAGTTCGAATATAGTATTGAATCTAGTATAAGTGTATAACTCAAGTTTTCAAAAGTTCGAATATAGCATTGAATCTATCTCTATAGTACCAATATATAAAACTCAAGTGATTAATGTTTTGTAAATACAACCACAAAAATTGACTAATATATCCTTTAAATAAAATAGCTAAAATATAAAAGATATTTCTACTCTTAGGGATATAATTAGTACTAGTAGGGTTATTTTTATCATTTTACACTGAGTCAATCCCAAAACAGATATATCAAAATAATATTGATCACTTTCAAATTAGAAAAATAACTAAAATTATGTTAGCATTTTTTTAAAGGACCTAAGTTATATATGAGCCGAACCGAACCATGACAAACAATTTTTTTTTAAAATAGATAATAATCTAGATTACCTTAAATAAAATGCTATCATCCGTTTGACCCAAATAGGAATCGAATACAAAACCTCTTAAAAATGATAAACATATAAAAGCGAGAGAGATTGATGAGCTCTCAATATGTTATTATATATATATAAATAAGTCAACCCAAATCTTTTATTTCAATAATAATAATAATAACAAAGATATGTATCAAAATGTCCTTTTTTATTAAAAATAAAAGAAAGAAATACCCCCAACAAAAAACAAGTTGCAAATGGGTCCAAACCTATAACAAACAATTATCGAAACATTTAAAAAAGAAATTTATACATTTACCATGCAGACAGATGATGAATAGAAAGTACACTGACTCCACACGACGAGGACGAAAAACAACAAGAGGCATCATGCATCACATCAAGAAATTAAAGCCAACAAAAGACCATCACATGAGCCCCCCACCAAGACCATCGATGATTCCCAGCACCACTTGGCAAATACGCTTCAGCGCCTCCTCCCTGCGCGCAAGCTCCGCCGGGTACGCCGCCGCCTTTGCCCGCCGGAAATTATTCCGGCACACGTTCGGGTAGTCCGCAGCGGCCATGACGTGCATGTAGGCGTAGTCATACCCGTCGTCCTCCAGATCCTGAACGGAAGCCTGCAGAGCGTCGACGGCGTACGAGTACCTCTTCGCGCAGTCGGCGATCAGCTTTTTCATCGCCGTCGCCGCCGTGCCGTTGGCGGCGTTGCTGATGGAATGGATCAGGGATGAGAGGTATGCATTCGTGCCGGAGGCGTTCGCGGCGCCGATCTGTACCATGATCACCGCCAAGCCCTTGGGGTCTGCATTTTGGCTGGTTTTGTTCGAGCTCAGAGATGAAATGCAGAGATCGTAGTATTTGGAGGCTTTGCATGTCTTTTCTATCAGGTCGGTGTCCCCTACGACGCCGTTTTGAAGTGGGATGCAGATAGAGAGGAGTAAGATTAGGGCAAGGGAAGAGTAGGAGATTGCCATAGGAGCTAAATAAAGTGAGAGAGATGAGAAAAATGGAGGTTTTTCGGGATGGATTTAATATTGTTGCAATGCAAAGAGATAAGGAATCCTTTTGTGTGAAAATCTTTTGTTGTTATTTTAGACTTATCTTTTTCTACAACTATGTGCAAGGATTCAAACATGTATGGAGAAAGGATTTGTTTTTTATGATTATAATATTACTTTCCTCCCTCCAAAAATATTTGAATTCTTTTCATTTGGGGGTGGTTCTCAAAAATCAAAAGTAATGAGACACAACTTTTAGTGCAAGTAGATGACACTATATGCGTGTGACTTGTTTCGATCAAACAATATTGTGTCTGACTTTTTTTGATATGTTCGGCTATTTCGAGATGAAATGTCATCGAAGACTTTAACACAATTAAGAGAAAATTTGTTTCTTACTTAGAATATTTTCGACATGAAATGCCTTATATTTTAATAAATGTGAAAATTAACTTGTTAGATTTGAAAGTAAAAATGCATAAACAAATATCGTTTCTGGAAATAGAACATCTTTGGATCTGATTTGAATGATGATCTTACAAATTATTGAACTCATAACTTTATATATAGTAGTATAACTCGACTTTTTAATATGCACATTCCCTTCTCAGGCCGCCAAAGCTTGAAACCACATTTCTGTTTGATGCTGGCAGTGTGAGTAGTGGTGGGATTTTCCGGATTAGTGTTCCTGAAAGATGTTTTAATTAGTATGAGATGTAATTAATTCTACGTTTTAAGATAAATGACTCGAGTTTCAGTAAGTATATCAAAAGGGTCCATAATCTAATATACATGCTATAGTTTGCTTTCCAATACATTGTATATTTGTATATCATTCTAAGGGTTTGCACAAGTATATTGGAAAACCATTTTTTAATTAATGAAAACTCACCACCTCCTCCTTTGTATTATTTCCTATTCCAATTTCTAATCGATTAATTTAATACCAATTCCAATTGGATTCATAGATTAATATTGTGTTATCTATTTTAGGAAACAACAAATTAGAGAAGGATATAAATTATCCAACATAAGATCTAAATTATCGGCTCTTTCTCCCACATGCATAAAAGCTACACTTTCACTAAAAAAAGATAGAGGGTACACAAATTAAAGTAACCATGCCGACATTCCCACGCCATCCTGCCGCCGCAGACCTAGCCACCACCACCGCCACCGCCACCCGCAGCCTCAACCTCAGGCTCTGCTGCTAAGTTTACAACAAACGATTGGATTGAATTACTAGTGCGAATTCAAGCAATCAACGTTGTCAAATTTCGCAGTTTATCAAAGTTTCACCGGAATTTGATTGACAGTCCCGATTTCATCCAAAAGCATTACGATCAATCAGCCAAAACAAAACTGACGCGCATGTCATCGTCAGCCACAGGGCTTACACTGATAATCAAACCATATATTGACCACTGCGTCAAGTTCGATTCATTCGACGTTGGCTCGGAAGAAGCTAAGGTTTGGACCAGAAGGGAAACTTATTTCGACCTGAAACTCAACTTGATGAAGGGCGCTTCCCGTGGCGAAAAAGGGGTATACCGTGGCGGGCAGTTGCCGTGGAATTCTGTGTTGGGCTTTATGTCCCTTCCTATGTGGAGAAACATAATTTAGTTTGGCCCATTTTGAAGAAGCTTTTTGGAGTGTTTGACTTTTGACTCCAAGACTTATATATTTATATGTGGCAAAAACGTGAGAAGAAAAAGATAAGGTTTTCCCAAAATCAGATCTGGGAAAAACAGAGAAGAGGAGAAAGGAGAAAAGGGGTCTTTTCGCAGCTGTGATTTCTTGTCCGTTTGAAGGGTTGTCTGAGTTCCGATTCTGCTGGGTTTTCTTCAGCTTTCAGGGGACGTTTGAGGCCGTGTGTTGGACAGGTGGTTTGTCGAGTGGTTCTCCGGATTGGGAGTTGTGGCATCTCGGCTTTGATCTGCGATTATTGGTGACTTTCTCGATTTCTCTCTTGTTGTTGATGTTCTTATGATTGTCTATGGTTATTAGCTTGGATAGCCATTAGAGACTTGGGATTAGGGTTTGTTGTAACCTCCCTTTGATCATAATGAAAGTTATTGGGTTGGACTCCTAATCGTCCCGTGGTTTTTATCCTTCACAACGAAGGGGTTTTCCACGTAAAAATCGTGTGTCTTGTCTTGTGTGTTAATTTCCTTGATAAACTTGTTGTTTGGTGTGTTTTGGGGGTGTTTCTGAAGAACTTGAAATTTCAGCCCCAAATGCTCTAGCAGAGCGTTTTCATCTGAAAAACCTCTCAACTTTCAGCCCTATATGCTCGAGCCGAGCGTTTCAAGCTGAACTTTTACCTTGTGAGAAATCTTGTTTCCGCTGTGTAGTTGTGCTTAATCTTTGTTTAGCAAACTTCTAGGTGGGGAATCTTGTTCCATCCCCATCAATCTGGTATCAGAGCACAGTTAGAGCTGTAGTTTAAGCCTTGGTTTTGGTTTGAACTTGTTAGCTTGATTGTGGATTTGGTTTTGTGTTGATTTCTCCATGGATGCTAGTGTGAATACTACTAGGATGGTTAGTTTGAATGGTACTAACTATCATATTTGGAAGAGGAAGATGAAAGACTTGTTGTTGGTTAAGAATTGGCATTTACCTGTGTTTTCCACTGAGAAACCAGCCGATAAGACTGAGGAGCAGTGGAGGTTTAAGCATGAACAGGTGTGTGGTTTTATTCGTCAGTGGGTTGATGATAATGTGCTCAACCACATCAACGACGAAGATAATGCCAAGATACTTTGGGAGAAGCTTGAGTCCCTTTATGCAAGCAAGTCTGGGAATAACAAGTTGTTTATGATCAAGCAGCTTATGAGTTTGAAGTTCAAGGAAAGCAAGGCGATGTCTGACCACTTGAATGATTTTCATGGCATTATTCAACAGTTGTTTGCCATGGGAATAAAGTTTGATGATGAAATCCAGGGGCTTTTATTGCTAGGCACTCTTCCGGATTCATGGGATACTTTTAGGATGACACTTTGTAATTCAGCACCCGAGGGTAAGGTTACCTTAGATTTTGCTAAGGCCGGTATTCTGAATGAGGAGATGAGAAAGAAGTCTCATGGTGTGTCGTCTTCTTCCGAGGAAGTGTATGTTGCAGAGCACAGGGGAAGGAGTAAAAGTAGAGGTCCCAGTGGTAGTAAGGAGAAGAGTAGAAGCAAGTCCCGTGGAAGATATAAAAATCTGAAGTGCCATCATTGTGGCAAGATGGGTCATATTCAGAAGTTTTGCTACAAGTGGAAAAGGGAGAATAAAGGTGGCAATGGTAAGCAAGAGAGGAGGCATGACCAGAAAGATCCAGACGGTGATGATCAAGCAGCTACTGCAACTGTTGGTGATCTTGTAGTTGTTCTGGATGAGAGCTATGTGAACTTGGCTATCTCCGAGTCAAGTTGGGTAGTTGACAGTGGAGCCTCAACTCATGTGTCTTCAAGGAAGGAGTTCTTTACCTCTTATACACCAGGAGATTATGGTGTGTTGAAGATGGGTAATGATGGACTGTCCAAAATTGTTGGCGTTGGAGATATTTGTTTGGTGACAAATCTTGGAGCAAAGTTGGTGCTCAAGAATGTTCGACATGTCCCAGACATTCGGTTTAATCTTATCTCCGTTGGTCAACTTGATGATGAAGGCTTTTGGAGCACCTTTCGTGATAGTCAGTGGAAACTAACGAAAGGGAGTTTGTTGATAGCTCGAGGGAAGAAGCTTACACGTCTTTATTTGACACAAGCCACGTGTTCCACCACTGATAGTGTGAATGTAGCAGATGTTGATCCATGTAAGCTATGGCATAAAAGACTTGGCCATATGAGTGAGAAGGGGATGAGTTGTTTGGTCAAGAAGAATGCACTACCTGATTTGCAGAATGTGAAACTGGAGAAGTGTGAGCATTGTTTTGCAGGGAAGCAGAACAGAGTCTCTTTCAAGAAGCACCCTCCTTCGAGGAAATCAGGTTTGCTTGACCTTGTTCATTCTGATGTTTGTGGTCCTTTGAAAGTTAGAACTTTTAGTGGTGCACTTTATTTTGTAACTTTTATTGATGATTGTTCAAGAAAGTTGTGGGTGTATGCTTTGAAAACCAAAGACCAGGTACTTGATGTGTTCAAGGAGTTCCATGCTTTGGTTGAGCGACAGACAGGTCGAAAGCTAAAGTGCCTACGTTCTGACAATGGTGGTGAGTACATTGGACCATTGGATGGCTACTGTAAGTCATTGGGTATTAGACATCAGAGAACACCGGCGAAGACTCCCCAGTTGAATGGTGTGGCGGAGAGGATGAACAGGACCTTGTTAGAGAGAATGAGGTGCATGCTTTCTGAAGCTAAGTTACCGAGACACTTTTGGGGTGAAGCTTTGTTTACAGCTGCCCATGTGATTAATCTATCTCCTTGTGTTTCACTGGATGGTGAGGTTCCAGACAAGGTTTGGTTTGGAAAGGAGGTTTCTTACAATCACTTGCGTGTTTTCGGGTGTAAGGCGTTTGTGCATGTTCCGAGTGATGAAAGGTCGAAATTGGATCCTAAGACCCGTCAGTGTGTTTTTGTAGGCTATGGTCAAGATCAGTTTGGCTACAGGTTGTATGATCCTGTAGGGAAGAAGTTGGTCCGTAGCAGGGATGTAGTGTTTGTTGAGGACCAGAATATTGAAGATATTCATAAGGTTCGTGAGACTGCATCTTCCAGTGGCCATGATTTGGTTGATTTGGATCTACCTCCTTTGGATTCTGCACCTGAACCAGCCCAGGAGGTGCAAGATAATGGCGGTGAAGCCAATGTTCCTGAGGTAGATGACCATGATGATGAGGTTGATTCTCAAGGCACTCCTGAAGTTGAGCATGTTCCTGTGAGACGGTCTGCAAGAGGCCATCAACCTTCTACGAGGTATTCTTCTTCTGATTATGTTCTCCTTAGTGACGGGGGAGAACCTGAGTCCTATGTTGAAGCCATGGATAGTCATGACAAGCAGTGTTGGATGGATGCAATGAGAGATGAGATGAAATCATTGCATGATAATCACACTTTTGATCTCGTGAAGCTACCGAAGGGTAAGAGAGCTTTGAGGAATCGGTGGGTTTATAAGCAGAAGCAGGATGAGAATGCTTTGAAACCACGATACAAGGCGAGGCTTGTCGTGAAGGGCTGCAATCAGAAGAAAAGAGTGGACTTTGAAGAGATATTTGCACCGGTTGTTAAGATGTCGTCTATTAGAGTTGTTTTGGGTCTTGCTGCTAGCTTGGATTTGGAGATTGAGCAGCTGGATGTGAAGACTGCATTTCTTCATGGTGACCTTGATGAAGACATCTACATGGAACAACCTGAAGGCTTCAAAGTCAAGGGCAAAGAGAGTTATGTGTGCAAATTGAAGAAGAGCTTGTACGGCCTAAAACAAGCTCCAAGGCAGTGGTATCGCAAGTTTGACTCCTTTATGGGGGAGCAGGGCTTCAAGAAGACTTCTTGCGATCATTGTGTTTTTCTGAAAAGATTTTCTGCTGATGATTTTATCATTTTGCTTCTTTATGTCGATGACATGCTTATTGTGGGGCAAAATGTGAGCAGAATTGCTTGTTTGAAGCAACAGTTGAGTAAGACTTTCTCTATGAAAGAGCTTGGTCCAGCGAAACATATTTTAGGCATGAAGATTGTGCGGGATCGCAAGGCTCGGAAGTTGTGGTTGTCTCAGGAAGCGTATGTTCAGAAAGTGCTTCAGAGATTTCGTATGGAGAAAGCTAAATCAGTGAGTACTCCTCTTGCTTTGCATTTTAAGTTGAGTAAAGAACAGTGTCCGACTACTTTTGAAGGTAAGGAAAGTATGAAGAATGTCCCTTACGCTTCAGCCGTGGGTAGTTTGATGTATGCAATGGTTTGCACAAGACCTGACATAGCTCATGCAGTTGGTTTGGTTAGTAGATTTCTCTCTAATCCTGGAAGGGAGCATTGGAATGCTGTCAAGTGGATTATGAGATATTTGAAAGGAACTGCGGATATGAAGCTTTGTTTTGGAGGTGATAAGGCTGTTCTTGTTGGTTACTCAGATTCGGATATGGCAGGTGACATTGACTCCAGGAAGTCTACTTCGGGTTATATGATCACTTTTGCAGGTGGAGCAGTTTCTTGGCAATCTAGGCTGCAGAAATGTGTAGCGTTGTCTACTACTGAGGCGGAGTTCATCGCTGTGACGGAGGCATGTAAGGAATTGCTTTGGATGAAGCGATTTGTTCGTGAGCTTGGTTTTTCACAGGAGAGGTATGTGTTACACTGTGATAGCCAGAGTGCAATTCATCTTGCTAAGAATTCCACTTTTCATGCTAAGTCTAAACACATTGATGTGAGGTATTTCTGGATTCGTGATGTTCTTGATGCCAAGCTTATTGAGCTTGAAAAGATTCATACCGATGTCAATGGTTCTGATATGATGACTAAAGCGTTGCCAAGGGACAAGTTTGAGACTTGTCGTTCGCTTGCAGGTGTGGCAAGCCCCTCCACATAGTCGTGAGGGGGAGAATTGTTGGGCTTTATGTCCCTTCCTATGTGGAGAAACATAATTTAGTTTGGCCCATTTTGAAGAAGCTTTTTGGAGTGTTTGACTTTTGACTCCAAGACTTATATATTTATATGTGGCAAAAACGTGAGAAGAAAAAGATAAGGTTTTCCCAAAATCAGATCTGGGAAAAACAGAGAAGAGGAGAAAGGAGAAAAGGGGTCTTTTCGCAGCTGTGATTTCTTGTCCGTTTGAAGGGTTGTCTGAGTTCCGATTCTGCTGGGTTTTCTTCAGCTTTCAGGGGACGTTTGAGGCCGTGTGTTGGACAGGTGGTTTGTCGAGTGGTTCTCCGGATTGGGAGTTGTGGCATCTCGGCTTTGATCTGCGATTATTGGTGACTTTCTCGATTTCTCTCTTGTTGTTGATGTTCTTATGATTGTCTATGGTTATTAGCTTGGATAGCCATTAGAGACTTGGGATTAGGGTTTGTTGTAACCTCCCTTTGATCATAATGAAAGTTATTGGGTTGGACTCCTAATCGTCCCGTGGTTTTTATCCTTCACAACGAAGGGGTTTTCCACGTAAAAATCGTGTGTCTTGTCTTGTGTGTTAATTTCCTTGATAAACTTGTTGTTTGGTGTGTTTTGGGGGTGTTTCTGAAGAACTTGAAATTTCAGCCCCAAATGCTCTAGCAGAGCATTTTCATCTGAAAAACCTCTCAACTTTCAGCCCTATATGCTCGAGCCGAGCGTTTCAAGCTGAACTTTTACCTTGTGAGAAATCTTGTTTCCGCTGTGTAGTTGTGCTTAATCTTTGTTTAGCAAACTTCTAGGTGGGGAATCTTGTTCCATCCCCATCATTCTGTGCTTAACTCACGCGCCGAACAAAGGGCCCCACCACATCATACTATGGAACGGGGAACCCCATCACCAGAGACGCACAAACCTTTTTAGCAGATCACGATGATACTGATTACTACCCGTTTTTCACATACTACGTCGGACACGATTCCTCGACCGACGACATGAAAGTACTGAGGATATGCCATAAACACGATCATGAGACTGCAAATAAGCACGATGAATATGTCTGCGAGGATTATAGCACGAAGAATGGTTTGTGGTCAAAGGTTAATCGGAAAAACCATAATCGAACTCAACTAACTCGACTTCACCAAGGCGGGGTTTTCGTGGAGGGCACTAATTCTCTGCGCACTTCCTCGTAGATTTATCCGTGTCGTGAAAATGTAGGCATAGCTGCTTTCGATTTCACCACAGAAAAGTTCAGACGAGTTCCTTTTCCGGAACGAGGATGGGCAACCGAGCTGCACTGTCTGAACGGCCGTCTTTGTTTTTCCCAGTACGCCGGAACGCCTGAGCATCCCGGTCCTAACGAGCACTGTTTTAAGGTTTGGACAATGGAAGAATACGGAGCTGTAGAATCATGGACTCGCATATTATCCTTTGGCGCTTCCTCACGTTTGCAGCTCGCACCTGTTGATTTTGTGAACGATGGACGGCACTTGCTCATTCTGACCAGGTTCTCATCTCGTGATCAACCTGAGACACGGCCGGCTTCGATTCTACGATTGTTTGGAGGAAAAGATGATCGAGAATCAGATCTCCTTAACGCCGCCAAAGTCAGCCAAAGCCTGCAACTGGCCGATGCGTTTTCTATATACGCCCAGCCTCAACCGACTTTAGGTCACACCATCTACTGGCCACCGTCTTTTATTGATTATTAATTTTTATTTTTTTCCTTCAAAAAAATAATGTAAGCTTGACTGATTAAGATTGAAGAAGGGTGTTTCTTCTCTCTTTTTTTTTAAAATAAAATAAAAATAAAATCTCATTCTTTATAATAGTATTAATTAATGGCTTTTAAAGAACCTCTAATATATATATCATTGTTTTTAGAAAAATTGGTCCAACTTTTTATAAACCTTCAAAAAAATTTCATTCGTTTTATAAGGCAAAAAATTTCAATTTAAAAATAAATAAATATCACGAATTCTCGTATGAGCCCGTCTAAAATTTAGCCAATAGCCATTAAACTCATAAAAAATGTAATTAAAATCAATACAAACAAATTGAATTAATAAAAAAAGGTAAAATTTTAACAAATAAATATATAACATCAATTATAGTCAAAATAAACCTCAAAGATTACTATACCAACATCAATATAAAATCATTAAACATCAACTATGTTATAGCTTTTTTTTTATATAATATTATAACCTTGCACAAGAAATATTATAACCTTTGTATTCATGTAATTTGAGCGGGATTGGAATTGGGTATGCATGATTGAAGTTAAATAGGTTTACAATTAGTCATTTATTGATTAGGATTGAATTTGAATAGGCTTACACAGTAGCAAATATAATTATTGGTATAAAATTGGATACGTATAGACAATGTCTCTCTCCGCCTTCAAAGAAGAAGACGTCTGAACAATGTCACCGCTTCGGCGTATGCTTTGCTGCTTCGGCAAGAACACATCTTCAAACAGGCGCTTCTGAAATTCCTGAAGATTTATGGAACATTGTGATTATGAGATTTTTAGTGTTAGGCTCGGTTCTTGGAAAAAGATTACTATATATATAATAATCTCCAGCTTCTAACTTCATATTAATTACCATGGTCGTGGATCTTTTGTGGAAGGTACTAATTCACTTCACATGATTGATAATACTCGTGATCGTGATAATATTACTTGTTTTAATTTCTCTTTGGAGAAGTTCAACAAAATTCCTCTTCCCGAAGCATCCTCCATGCGTATTAGGGTACTGTCAGATTCGGATGGTTGCCTTGGCATGGGGAACAATTATTGGCCTGGCAGTTGTTTCATCATAGAAAGTTTTGCGCATTTTTTGAATTGTCCAAACACAAAAAATGAAATAAAATTTGGAGATTAAAATGACCGAAATTTTTTCGTGGTAGAGTTTTTTTATGGAAAGATTCTTATATCAATAATCAAAGAATACATTCAACGTTCTTGGTCATCTCTCTAAAACAACATAAATTTGTTCGGTTGGATCATGAATGTCAATTCCACTCATTGCAATTGTTTCTGGGCGTTTCCTAGTATCCTGAATGAATTTCTTCAAAAAAAAAAAACATAAACTTGTTCTGTCACTGAAACCGACTAATTTATAGTCTAACAGTTGAAACAATTATACCTCAAGAAACAATTATAAAATAGAAATTTGAATCATATAACTAGACATCAAAATAATAATGTAAAGTTGTAATCCAATTATACCTCAAGAGTTGAGGCCTTCAACATTTAGCATATCGGCGAATTGCAAAACACATCATAGGTTGGAAAACAAATTCTTGCACTCGTATAGGTAATAGGATTCATGCATAGGTAATAGGATTCATGCAGAGTTTCTCAATGTATTCAACCCTGTTTCAAGTAACCAATTTGTAAGGATTAAAACGACAATCCACACTACCACTTTAAATTAGTGGAGAATATAACAGCCATAAAGCAAGTATAAATTCGTGTCCTCCGCTCGATTACAGCTGCGCAGTATCTCTGAAAAACCTTTTCCCCTACTCTTTCCAGATTCTGCTGATATTTTCTCCCTCTTTTTCTTCTCCTTTTTCCTTCATCTGCACCATTGTACAGTTGGATTTGCTTAACTGCTCAGATCTGAATCGGATGGAGCAGCCGCCGGCGGTGGTGGTGCGGAAGGCTGATCAGGCGAGCACCTCCTCGAGCTCAGGCGAAGTCTCCGTCAAGTTCGAGAAGGAGGCTGAGGAGGTCGGCGGAGAAGTTGAAGTAGAAGTTGAAGCTGTCCTCGCCGGCGGCACCGTTGCTGCATTTCCAAATGGCGGTGGAGATTCGTCTTCAGGTTTGTTGATTGAACTTCTGCATATGAAAATTGAACTTCTAAAGCCTTGCAAATATTGCTTCCTATTGTTGTCTGCTTCTGGAGCACATCCTTGCATTTATTAATCATAATTGCGAAATTCTACTGTGTGGCTATATGATGTCGTTCAATTGATCAGAATCAACGATTCGAAGTGTTTGTCATTTCTGCCGTCATAGAGTAGTTGATCCTGCTAGTTGATCCTGCGTCTTCCTTAATGATGAGCTATTAGACTTTAGTGCTGGAAGTTTTTGTCATTTTTGCATTCTCATTTTGAAATTCGTGACTTGGTCTAACTGAAGGTGATTGTCTCTAAAATGTCAGGAGTAGCTGGGGATGGGTTTTCTAGGGCAAATACAGTGCCGCCAGAGATTCTGAACTTAGGGAAATCAAAACCACCCCTAAATAAGGTTAGGTTAGAGAGAGCTAAAACCGAGAGGCAGACTCATCATAATCTACTTTCTGAAGAAGCTGCACAAATTTTTGACGACACAATTCCTGTGCAACAGAAGGTAACGTTATTATTTTCGTAGAAAGTTTTCTTTCACGTGGCTCTTGACTTAGCGCACCATTTTCATTTTTCACGTCAATATTGTACAATTCAAGATTGCTTTGTTGTGATGATAGATCATCCACCGGAATAACTAATGCAGTATGTATTTTCATGTATGGTACCATTTTCATTTTCACGTCAATATTGTACAATTCAAGATTGTTTTGTAATGATGATAGATCATCCACCTGAATAACTAACACAGTATGTAATTTTCATGTATGGTTGTGAAATTTTGGGAAGTGGGGCAACTAAAGTAATAAATACGTCATGAATGTTCATTGCTCTATTGTGTTTTATCCTAGGCTTCTTAGGTTTTTCCAACTTGAGCAAAATTACCATTTTATCATATAAAACAGAGAGAAATTATACAGCAGCGCATTTATACTGTTCTCTCCTCTAGATTTCAGTCTTATCCATACTCCTAAGCTCTATTAAGACACTGAATTTATTATTTTACACATGCACATTTGGATGAGAAGGGAACATCATGAAATAATGTCATTGTTGGCTTTTGCACAACCCATCGCCTTTTAAAACCTGGTAGTGTGAAACTTCTTACAAGTTTTACCAAACTGAAAAATATCATAGATGCCTATTTATTTCTTTTTTACTACTACTAGTAGTAATTTTTTTGTAGCAGAGTTATCTTAAATTTGAAATAACATATCTGGTTTTATTCCAACTTGAATGCTGCTCCCTCATCTTAGAATACATACTTCAAATTCTTCTTCTTGTTCTTAGTTCAAGGGTATCTTCATAAGTTTATTATTTTTCTGAAGCGACCTACAAAAGTATCATGCACTTGCATAGTATTCCAAATAACGTCAGAAGTAGCTTATTTTCCAATTTAAAATATTCCATGTGGTTGCTTTTGCTTTGTGCAATACGTGCCGTGCCACATTATGGTGGATCATCTTATTTTAGAGAAGTGTGCTTACGTGTGTGCAATCTTTCATTTTCATTTTAAATTTGCAGCTCAGATTGTTGAACAGAATAGCTACTATCAAAGATGATGGAACTGTTGAATTTGAAGTTCCAGGAGGTGTTGAACCCCAGGCCCCTGAAATTAGGAGGGAAAATTGTGTTGAATTCGAAGAACCTCTTGATGATATGGAACTACGATACATTCCACCAATGCAGATTGTAATCCTTATAGTTGGAACACGTGGTGATGTGCAGCCATTTATTGCCATTGGCAAAAAGTTACAGGTCCGTGGCTTCTGTTATGGTATTTGAATTACATTTTTATAATATGAGTACGTCTTTAGAGCCACCTTATCTCTTTTAGATGAATGTCAACTAATATTTCGATGGTGTATTGGCCTCTTATTCCTGAAATGAGGTTTCTGAGTAAGGACAGCCAAGAAAATTGCATGCTTGAAGTAGAGAATATGTAAAGACTACTGTGAATCTTTTCTCTCTCCCATAGATCCAGTATTTCTCACACTTTTGCTTAACTATTTATATGACAAGGTTATGAGACGCAGATGTGTAATGTATTAACTTGACCATCGATATGTTAACAGCAGATGAAAATGTGTGATATTCATTCCTTGGGGGATTTTGACTTCTGGGTTGGGAGTTGAGGGCTGGGGCCTGGGTGATTCCTTTAGCTGACCCCACAAGTAAGATAAAGACGAGGTTTTCTGTTTGTTTGTTTGTTTTGCGGGTTGAGGTGGTTGATTTATTTGGGTGGATAAGTAAGATTTCTCTATTAGGGTTGGGTGTGGTACAACTTGCTGACAAAGATATTGTTGCAGGACTATGGTCATCGTGTTAGACTGGCAACTCACATAAACTTCAGAGAGTTTGTTTTGACCTCTGGATTGGAATTCTATCCTCTTGGTGGTGATCCTAAAGTTCTTGCCGGATGTGGGTTCTTCTTTTCTATTTCTTAACTTATTAAATTAATGCTTAAAAATACCACTTGTCTCATCCATATCTAACATTAGTGATAAGGAGATATGATTCATTGCATCTAATGCATTGACTTTTAAGTATGAAATGAAACTATTGCCATTTGAAGTCTTGGGAAGTCTACATGCGTATACTGTTCATATTTCATGGCTTGAGGGATATTCCTCGGTGAAAGGAAGGCATTTATGGCTGTATGATTACATCAATAATTGTTAGGGATATATGTTGCCTGCGTTGACTTGCAAAATAATTTATTTATCATTGTTTAAGTCAATTAGTTTGCTCTGTTTGTAATCTTAATGTTAAACTTTTGGGTTCTGCTCTAAACTTTGATCTTGAATGGGACTATTAACGGCAGATAAGCTGCCGAGTTGGACATTCACATGTCCTTAGTTGAGTATTATTCACTTTTTTTTTTCTCCTCTCTTTTGGCAGACATGGTAAAGAACAAAGGTTTTTTGCCATCTGGGCCTTCAGAAATACCTGTTCAGAGGAATCAAATGAGGGAAATAATATACTCTCTACTCCCTGCTTGCAAAGAACCTGATGTTGATACTGGGATCCCTTTCAGAGCTGATGCAATTATAGCTAATCCAGCAGCATATGGTTTGATTTCCTCCTTATTATGTTTACTGTCCATCACAAGTCCCTTCTGAAGCTTGCAAGTTGCAACTCATGGATATATTGCATAACACTTTCGTAACTTGTGCTATTATTTTGAAGAGGAATAACTCAAGAAATAACTTGAATGCAGGTCTTCATGTGTATTCTGCTTTTAATTCTTTATCTGGCAATAAAAAAATTCCTTAAATTGACAACTCAGGGATATCATAGTGCGATGATGGTAATTATATTGGTCCATGACCGTCTAAGTTTTTCTTTTTGATGTATCATACTGTATTTCATATTGAACATGCAGCTTTTTCACTGAAAAGTTCTTTTTTCCCTTTATGTGTTCTTGTTTAGTTACCTGTATTAATATTTTGGAATCTTAATATGCCATTATGACATTCTCTGTATCACTCTCCTATATTTTATCATGCAAGTATGCTATGGAGTGAGCAACTATAAGCATGAGATCTGGGTTTAAGTCAACTAATTATGAAAAACATATTACAGGGCATACACATGTTGCTGAGGCGCTAAAAGTTCCAATTCATATATTTTTCACAATGCCGTGGACGTGAGTATTAGATTATTGAATGCTAAGAATGTTTCAGTAGATAAACATCTTTTGGTGTAAACTTTCTGTCCTTGAATACTGAAAAGTTTCGAATGTTGTTTCTTTTTACAGGCCAACGAGTGAATTTCCCCATCCTTTATCTCGTGTTAAACAACCAGCTGGGTACCGAGTAAGTTTTTCTTTCCATGGTATATCTCATATCTTTGTCCTTACATTCAAAATGCTCTGTGATGCTTCAGTTCTCTTGTTATGGCTTCCCATGTCCTGAAATTGTGGTTGATTTGAGCTTGGTTTCTTCATGTGTAACTGTGTAACTGTTTTGTCTTCTATGAATTCTGCAGCTATCATATCAGATCGTTGACTCCTTACTTTGGCTAGGTATAAGGGACATGATCAATGATCTAAGGAAGAAAAAGCTGAAACTTCGGCCAGTCACATATTTAAGTGGTTCACAAGGATCTGATTCTGAGGTTCCACATGGGTATATCTGGAGTCCTCACCTTGTTCCTAAACCAAAAGGTTTTCCATTTATTTATGCATCTCTGTCTGTGTTACTATCTTGTAGTTGTCCGAGGTGTTTTATAATTTCTCATATGCTCTTATCGAACCAGATGATGTCACATATTGATGCTTGGAAATTAAGTATCTTAAATCTCAAATTTTTTAGTTTGTTGTCTTCTTTTTGCAATCAAGAGATTTATTCTATTTTCACTCCATGCAGATTGGGGGCCAAAGGTCGATGTAGTGGGTTTTTGCTTCTTAGATTTGGCATCAAATTATCAACCTCCTGAACTGCTTGTAAATTGGCTAAATGCTGGTCCAAAGCCCATATACATTGGGTTTGGTAGCCTTGTAAGTTCAGGAACCTTCTCCCTTGATTATTTTATCTCATTCTGTGTTTCCGCACAGTGACAATTACCAATTAAATTATTCTTGCATCTCAGCCCGTTCAAGAGCCAACAAAAATGACAGAAATTATTGTTAAGGCGTTGGAGAAAACTGGTCAAAGAGGCATAATTAATAAAGGCTGGGGAGGCCTTGGTGAATGTGAGTTTTCCGTGCCCTCAGTTTGCTTGTTAAAGCATTGATATTTACATTCTTGTTTTTTCAATTTAACTGAAGAGTATAGTAATAAATTAGATGAACCCTTACAGTGGCAGAGCCAAAGGACTTTATATACTCACTGGATAACATCCCTCACGACTGGCTATTTTTGCAATGTTCTGCTGTGGTAAGCTTTTGCTCTTACTTTGTAATTCTCAATGAATTTTCGATACAAATGTTGTGCCTTGTTAGTCTGCACATTTCTGTATGTACAATTTTCCAGTGGGACTTCCCATTTATTTAGTTGCTACTTGCTAGTTATACTTGTATATTTTGGATTCTTCAGTTACATTTCATCATTAGGTTCAAGTGAATATGAAAAAATGCATGCTAGGTCGATTTTGGGAGACTAGTATCAACCTTTTGTGATAAGTTTGGAAATGGTTGGTCGTTTATGGCTGATTGTGCTCTGCAGGTTCACCACGGTGGTGCAGGGACAACAGCTGCTGGTCTTAAAGCTGCGGTATGTACAGTCAATTTTGTGGTGTTCCATATCTTATTATTCTACTTGAGTCCAGACATTTTTGTGGTGCCATGTCAGTCAATACTATTTCTTACCTTGCAGTGTCCTACAACTATTGTACCATTTTTTGGTGATCAACCATTTTGGGGGGAGAGAGTTCATGATAGAGGTTTTGGTCCTCCTCCAATACCAGTTGACCAATTTACCCTTCCAAAGTTGGTAGATGCAATTAAATTCATGTTAGACCCAGAGGTAATTTTATATCAACAATGTTTTGGTTATTTTATGCGTTTTTCGGGAAAAGTAACTGTAGAACCACTGTGGTTTGACATATCACAGGTTAAAAAGCGTGCAGTTGAGCTTGCCAAGGCTATGGAGAACGAAGACGGTGTAACAGGAGCAGTGAGAGCCTTCCTCAAACACCTTCCCCGGAAAAAATGCTGGAAACAGCCCTTAGGATTCGAAGCCTGCTAGAGAATAGCACCTGGTTGGGACCTTATTGGGTCCCCCGTAGTCAAAACTTTATAGCTCATTCTCTGGCAAACTATGTTAAATCAAACCCTCTTCTGTATGATTCTTGGGTTTCACCCCCGAGTTTCTTATCAATCGTTTATGGACGATTTCCAGAACCTTGAAGTTGATTGAAAGTTATATTTTTCAAAAAAAAAAAGAAAAAAAAAAGATAAGTTTTCTTGAATTAACCTATATATCGTAAAATTACAATTTGATAAAATTCTGGTAAATTTAGTCATTTTGTTTTTTTTTTTCAAAACGTTGTTCATTTTTTAATACGTTATTTTTCACTACCGTTCTATTCTGTTAAATCAGTTTAACAAGGCCTGAGTTTATATATAACTAAAATAAAATAAAATTGTGTCAGATCAAATCAAAGATAGTCAAGTAAGGTTTGACACCACGGGTGTTGGAAATGAATTATGTTGATTTTGGATTTGGAGCAAAATAAATGGTGGGAGGGGAGGCGGGAGGCGGAGAATGGGCGGAGATGGAGGTGATGAGCAAGTTGGGCGGTGAGAGAGAAGATGTCAGAAGGAATGCAGTGGCCGAATTCGTCCATAACATATTAATTGCAAAGGTTAAGTTGACAGTGGCAGCAGCAGCAGCATAGGCCATTCCCATTCCCATTAGCATAAAGAGGGATAAGCTGAACATCAACTACCTCTCTGACCCGAGTGGGGGACAACCAGGTTTCCTCGGATTATTCATTTTTAACAAATTAAGTATTACTCTACACTTTCCTCTCCGGGAATCTATTCCCAAGAATCGCCCCGAGACTAGAATTGCACCCCTAAAACCATGTCAATTTCCTCTCTCTCCTCTGAATTTATGTCATGGGAAAAAAGGGGTCATGGTCCCGACTCACGTAGTTGCTGACAGCGGCAAAGATCATGAAACTTGGAGTGTAGGGAGTTTTCAACGTCGTCTGTGATTGGTGTGTAGGGATTAGGAACCGGGAATAATAAATCCAAGCCAAATCGAAATCGAAATTCAATGAATGGAATTTTGAATCTGTGGTTGACCGGTGTCCGGTGATTTATGGGTGGAGAAAGGTGGTGGATTGTGAACGGAAAACAGGGCGACGACGGCAGTAGATTTCGAACCGAAACAATTCTGTGACAGCGGCGGAATTAAACGGAGGCGGAGATGGCGAAGATTCCCATCTGCAGCACCGAAGGCAAGCTTAAATTTGCAGGAATTGGACCATTGAAGTAGTAATCGTTCAAACTGAATGCTTGAGCTTTGAGAGATTGGTAAAGCTCGGTGGCAATGGTCAATGGACCTTCCAAGTAATTATTAGAGGTTAGCAATGTCAGGTGAGATGGAATCTGGGAAGGAAATTTACTTTTTATTTTTATGCTTTTAAATAATAAAATAACAAATTTACTCAAATAACCCAAACAGAAACTACTAGTTATCACGGAAGTGGCTCAAATGCCACAAAAACTCAATATAAAATTACAAAGGACTACGAAAACTCAAAAATCTACTTTTTGAAGGTTTTAGGAGAAAAAAAAAAACAAAACCTTTAGTAAAAAAAAAATAAGTGCAAGTCAGGTTTCAACTTTCAAGTATCGTGTACTACCCTCGTAAAGTCACGTGTACACCACGGGCCAAATTAACGTACAGATCCTTTTTATCATTACCGAAAATACCCCCGTGACTCAACACGCATCGCGCACTTGAAGCATCCTGGCGCTGAATTCGTGTCCTCCGCTCGATTACAGCTGCGCAGTATCTCTGAAAAACCTTTTCCCCTACTCTTTCCAGATTCTGCTGATATTTTCTCCCTCTTTTTCTTCTCCTTTTTCCTTCATCTGCACCATTGTACAGTTGGATTTGCTTAACTGCTCAGATCTGAATCGGATGGAGCAGCCGCCGGCGGTGGTGGTGCGGAAGGCTGATCAGGCGAGCACCTCCTCGAGCTCAGGCGAAGTCTCCGTCAAGTTCGAGAAGGAGGCTGAGGAGGTCGGCGGAGAAGTTGAAGTAGAAGTTGAAGCTGTCCTCGCCGGCGGCACCGTTGCTGCATTTCCAAATGGCGGTGGAGATTCGTCTTCAGGTTTGTTGATTGAACTTCTGCACATGAAAATTGAACTTCTAAAGCCTTGCAAATATTGCTTCCTATTGCTGTCTGCTTCTGGAGCACATCCTTGCATTTATTAATCATAATTGCGAAATTCTACTGTGTGGCTATATGATGTCGTTCAATTGATCAGAATCAACGATTCGAAGTGTTTGTCATTTCTGCCGTCATAGAGTAGTTGATCCTGCTAGTTGATCCTGCGTCTTCCTTAATGATGAGCTATTAGACTTTAGTGCTGGAAGTTTTTGTCATTTTTGCATTCTCATTTTGAAATTCGTGACTTGGTCTAACTGAAGGTGATTGTCTCTAAAATGTCAGGAGTAGCTGGGGATGGGTTTTCTAGGGCAAATACAGTGCCGCCAGAGATTCTGAACTTAGGGAAATCAAAACCACCCCTAAATAAGGTTAGGTTAGAGAGAGCTAAAACCGAGAGGCAGACTCATCATAATCTACTTTCTGAAGAAGCTGCACAAATTTTTGACGACACAATTCCTGTGCAACAGAAGGTAACGTTATTATTTTCGTAGAAAGTTTTCTTTCACGTGGCTCTTGACTTAGCGCACCATTTTCATTTTTCACGTCAATATTGTACAATTCAAGATTGCTTTGTTGTGATGATAGATCATCCACCGGAATAACTAATGCAGTATGTATTTTCATGTATGGTACCATTTTCATTTTCACGTCAATATTGTACAATTCAAGATTGTTTTGTAATGATGATAGATCATCCACCTGAATAACTAACACAGTATGTAATTTTCATGTATGGTTGTGAAATTTTGGGAAGTGGGGCAACTAAAGTAATAAATACGTCATGAATGTTCATTGCTCTATTGTGTTTTATCCTAGGCTTCTTAGGTTTTTCCAACTTGAGCAAAATTACCATTTTATCATATAAAACAGAGAGAAATTATACAGCAGCGCATTTATACTGTTCTCTCCTCTAGATTTCAGTCTTATCCATACTCCTAAGCTCTATTAAGACACTGAATTTATTATTTTACACATGCACATTTGGATGAGAAGGGAACATCATGAAATAATGTCATTGTTGGCTTTTGCACAACCCATCGCCTTTTAAAACCTGGTAGTGTGAAACTTCTTACAAGTTTTACCAAACTGAAAAATATCATAGATGCCTATTTATTTCTTTTTTACTACTACTAGTAGTAATTTTTTTGTAGCAGAGTTATCTTAAATTTGAAATAACATATCTGGTTTTATTCCAACTTGAATGCTGCTCCCTCATCTTAGAATACATACTTCAAATTCTTCTTCTTGTTCTTAGTTCAAGGGTATCTTCATAAGTTTATTATTTTTCTGAAGCGACCTACAAAAGTATCATGCACTTGCATAGTATTCCAAATAACGTCAGAAGTAGCTTATTTTCCAATTTAAAATATTCCATGTGGTTGCTTTTGCTTTGTGCAATACGTGCCGTGCCACATTATGGTGGATCATCTTATTTTAGAGAAGTGTGCTTACGTGTGTGCAATCTTTCATTTTCATTTTAAATTTGCAGCTCAGATTGTTGAACAGAATAGCTACTATCAAAGATGATGGAACTGTTGAATTTGAAGTTCCAGGAGGTGTTGAACCCCAGGCCCCTGAAATTAGGAGGGAAAATTGTGTTGAATTCGAAGAACCTCTTGATGATATGGAACTACGATACATTCCACCAATGCAGATTGTAATCCTTATAGTTGGAACACGTGGTGATGTGCAGCCATTTATTGCCATTGGCAAAAAGTTACAGGTCCGTGGCTTCTGTTATGGTATTTGAATTACATTTTTATAATATGAGTACGTCTTTAGAGCCACCTTATCTCTTTTAGATGAATGTCAACTAATATTTCGATGGTGTATTGGCCTCTTATTCCTGAAATGAGGTTTCTGAGTAAGGACAGCCAAGAAAATTGCATGCTTGAAGTAGAGAATATGTAAAGACTACTGTGAATCTTTTCTCTCTCCCATAGATCCAGTATTTCTCACACTTTTGCTTAACTATTTATATGACAAGGTTATGAGACGCAGATGTGTAATGTATTAACTTGACCATCGATATGTTAACAGCCGATGAAAATGTGTGATATGCATTCCTTGGGGGATTTTGACTTCTGGGTTGGGAGTTGAGGGCTGGGGCCTGGGTGATTCCTTTAGCTGACCCCACAAGTAAGATAAAGACGAGGTTTTCTGTTTGTTTGTTTGTTTTGCGGGTTGAGGTGGTTGATTTATTTGGGTGGATAAGTAAGATTTCTCTATTAGGGTTGGGTGTGGTACAACTTGCTGACAAAGATATTGTTGCAGGACTATGGTCATCGTGTTAGACTGGCAACTCACATAAACTTCAGAGAGTTTGTTTTGACCTCTGGATTGGAATTCTATCCTCTTGGTGGTGATCCTAAAGTTCTTGCCGGATGTGGGTTCTTCTTTTCTATTTCTTAACTTATTAAATTAATACTTAAAAATACCACTTGTCTCATCCATATCTAACATTAGTGATAAGGAGATATGATTCATTGCATCTAATGCATTGACTTTTAAGTATGAAATGAAACTATTGCCATTTGAAGTCTTGGGAAGTCTACATGCGTATACTGTTCATATTTCATGGCTTGAGGGATATTCCTCGGTGAAAGGAAGGCATTTATGGCTGTATGATTACATCAATAATTGTTAGGGATATATGTTGCCTGCGTTGACTTGCAAAATAATTTATTTATCATTGTTTAAGTCAATTAGTTTGCTCTGTTTGTAATCTTAATGTTAAACTTTTGGGTTCTGCTCTAAACTTTGATCTTGAATGGGACTATTAACGGCAGATAAGCTGCCGAGTTGGACATTCACATGTCCTTAGTTGAGTATTATTCACTTTTTTTTTCTCCTCTCTTTTGGCAGACATGGTAAAGAACAAAGGTTTTTTGCCATCTGGGCCTTCAGAAATACCTGTTCAGAGGAATCAAATGAGGGAAATAATATACTCTCTACTCCCTGCTTGCAAAGAACCTGATGTTGATACTGGGATCCCTTTCAGAGCTGATGCAATTATAGCTAATCCACCAGCATATGGTTTGATTTCCTCCTTATTATGTTTACTGTCCATCACAAGTCCCTTCTGAAGCTTGCAAGTTGCAACTCATGGATATATTGCATAACACTTTCGTAACTTGTGCTATTATTTTGAAGAGGAATAACTCAAGAAATAACTTGAATGCAGGTCTTCATGTGTATTCTGCTTTTAATTCTTTATCTGGCAATAAAAAAATTCCTTAAATTGACAACTCAGGGATATCATAGTGCGATGATGGTAATTATATTGGTCCATGACCGTCTAAGTTTTTCTTTTTGATGTATCATACTGTATTTCATATTGAACATGCAGCTTTTTCACTGAAAAGTTCTTTTTTCCCTTTATGTGTTCTTGTTTAGTTACCTGTATTAATATTTTGGAATCTTAATATGCCATTATGACATTCTCTGTATCACTCTCCTATATTTTATCATGCAAGTATGCTATGGAGTGAGCAACTATGAGCATGAGATCTGGGTTTAAGTCAACTAATTATGAAAAACATATTACAGGGCATACACATGTTGCTGAGGCGCTAAAAGTTCCAATTCATATTTTTTTCACAATGCCGTGGACGTGAGTATTAGATTATTGAATGCTAAGAATGTTTCAGTAGATAAACATCTTTTGGTGTAAACTTTCTTTCCTTGAATACTGAAAAGTTTCGAATGTTGTTTCTTTTTACAGGCCAACGAGTGAATTTCCCCATCCTTTATCTCGTGTTAAACAACCAGCTGGGTACCGAGTAAGTTTTTCTTTCCATGGTATATCTCATATCTTTGTCCTTACATTCAAAATGCTCTGTGATGCTTCAGTTCTCTTGTTATGGCTTCCCATGTCCTGAAATTGTGGTTGATTTGAGCTTGGTTTCTTCATGTGTAACTGTGTAACTGTTTTGTCTTCTATGAATTCTGCAGCTATCATATCAGATCGTTGACTCCTTACTTTGGCTAGGTATAAGGGACATGATCAATGATCTAAGGAAGAAAAAGCTGAATCTTCGGCCAGTCACATATTTAAGTGGTTCACAAGGATCTGATTCTGAGGTTCCACATGGGTATATCTGGAGTCCTCACCTTGTTCCTAAACCAAAAGGTTTTCCATTTATTTATGCATCTCTGTCTGTGTTACTATCTTGTAGTTGTCCGAGGTGTTTTATAATTTCTCATATGCTCTTATCGAACCAGATGATGTCACATATTGATGCTTGGAAATTAAGTATCTTAAATCTCAAATTTTTTAGTTTGTTGTCTTCTTTTTGCAATCAAGAGATTTATTCTATTTTCACTCCATGCAGATTGGGGGCCAAAGGTCGATGTAGTGGGTTTTTGCTTCTTAGATTTGGCATCAAATTATCAACCTCCTGAACTGCTTGTAAATTGGCTAAATGCTGGTCCAAAGCCCATATACATTGGGTTTGGTAGCCTTGTAAGTTCAGGAACCTTCTCCCTTGATTATTTTATCTCATTCTGTGTTTCCGCACAGTGACAATTACCAATTAAATAATTCTTGCATCTCAGCCCGTTCAAGAGCCAACAAAAATGACAGAAATTATTGTTAAGGCGTTGGAGAAAACTGGTCAAAGAGGCATAATTAATAAAGGCTGGGGAGGCCTTGGTGAATGTGAGTTTTCCGTGCCCTCAGTTTGCTTGTTAAAGCATTGATATTTACATTCTTGTTTTTTCAATTTAACTGAAGAGTATAGTAATAAATTAGATGAACCCTTACAGTGGCAGAGCCAAAGGACTTTATATACTCACTGGATAACATCCCTCACGACTGGCTATTTTTGCAATGTTCTGCTGTGGTAAGCTTTTGCTCTTACTTTGTAATTCTCAATGAATTTTCGATACAAATGTTGTGCCTTGTTAGTCTGCACATTTCTGTATGTACAATTTTCCAGTGGGACTTCCCATTTATTTAGTTGCTACTTGCTAGTTATACTTGTATATTTTGGATTCTTCAGTTACATTTCATCATTAGGTTCAAGTGAATATGAAAAAATGCATGCTAGGTCGATTTTGGGAGACTAGTATCAACCTTTTGTGATAAGTTTGGAAATGGTTGGTCGTTTATGGCTGATTGTGCTCTGCAGGTTCACCACGGTGGTGCAGGGACAACAGCTGCTGGTCTTAAAGCTGCGGTATGTACAGTCAATTTTGTGGTGTTCCATATCTTATTATTCTACTTGAGTCCAGACATTTTTGTGGTGCCATGTCAGTCAATACTATTTCTTACCTTGCAGTGTCCTACAACTATTGTACCATTTTTTGGTGATCAACCATTTTGGGGGGAGAGAGTTCATGATAGAGGTGTTGGTCCTCCTCCAATACCAGTTGACCAATTTACCCTTCCAAAGTTGGTAGATGCAATTAAATTCATGTTAGACCCAGAGGTAATTTTATATCAACAATGTTTTGGTTATTTTATGCGTTTTTCGGGAAAAGTAACTGTAGAACCACTGTGGTTTGACATATCACAGGTTAAAAAGCGTGCAGTTGAGCTTGCCAAGGCTATGGAGAACGAAGACGGTGTAACAGGGGCAGTGAGAGCCTTCCTCAAACACCTTCCTCGGAAAAAATGCGAGCCAGAAACATTACCGGCGTCCTCGAGGTTTTTCTCTCTAAAGAAATTTTTCTGCTGCTCATAGGTCACTATCGAGTCACCACGCCCATCATTTCTTTAGTGATAGAGTACATAGATTGTAATCATGTTGTTTCATTTGTTTTTAAGTTATCCTATCCTGCGGAAGAATACTTTTATAGTAAATATTCATCCATATCTAATTACTTTTTCTTATGCCAAACTTGGTTCCTATTTGTCTTGCTGTGTTTAGGCTGGTTTGATTATTTGGAGATTTTGATAAAATGATATTTACTGATCAAGTTTGCATCGGTAATGTACGAGGTATTTAGTTGACTTAAATTGATCAGAGGTCAACTGAAATGGGAAAGTCAAATGCTTGGTTTTCTGTTAAGGGACATTGGAGCCCCCGGGTAACTAATTGCTTTGTCGCCCATAGCCTTGGCCAAGTTCTTGGTTACTTATTATTATTGTATCTAATTAATTATAAATGTTAATTGCGTGAGTTTTGTCATTTAAATGAGTCAGTTTAATTCAGTAAAATTACAATTTAATAAAATCCAGGTACGGTGTTATTATATAACTAAAAAATATTAAAATTGTGTCGGATCAAATCAAAGATAGTCGGGTAAGGTTTGACACCACGGGTGTTGGAAATGAATTATGTTGGTTTTGGATTTGGAGCATAATTAATGGTGGGAGGGGAGGCGGCAGGCGGAGAATGGGCGGAGATGGAGGTGATGACTGATGAGCAAGTTGGGCGGTGAGAGAGAAGATGTCAGAAGGAATGCAGTGGCCGAATCCGTCCATAACATATTAATTGCAAAGGTTAAGTTGACAGTGGCAGCAGCAGCATAGGCCATTCCCATTCCCATTAGCATAAAGAGGGATAAGCTGAACATCAACTACCTCTCTGACCCGAGTGGGGGACAACCAGGTTTCCTCGGATTATTCATTTTTAACAAATTACACTTTTTCCACTCCGGGAATCTATTCCCATTTCTTTCCCAAGAATCGCCCCGAGACTAGAATTGCACCCCTAAAACCATGTCAATTTGCTCTCTCCCCTCTGAATTTATGTCATGGGAAAAAAGTCATGGTCCCGACTCACGTAGTTGCTGACAGCGGCAAAGATCATGAAACTTGGCAACCATTAAAGACTTGTTGCAATCTAGATAAAACTAGTAAAGGCAATCAGATTCCTCTTCCCAACATCCCCCTCTTTTCCCCCTTCTCCTACATACCAAGAATACGTCAACACTGTTGTATCTTATACGTCTTTCATATATATATACACAAAACGTGACAATTGTATCTTATACGTCATTCATAAGCATAAATATTCTCTGCTGATATACGAAATATGTGACAACTGTATCTTATACGTCATTCATAAACATATGTATTCACTGCTGATGTATGAAATATGTGACAATTGTATCTTATACGTCATTCACAAATATGATTTAGAGTTTAGCGTTTAGAGTTAATCGGAGAGGAGGGGAGGGGGAGGGATGGTTCTGGAGTTGTTATCCTGATCCCCCTGTTGATGAGTCTTATCTAGTCTTCTGTTGGCAACTTCAAAGCCCATGCTCTCTATCTTGCTAATGTCCATGCACTCTTTTTAATGAACCTCTTCCTTCTCTTCTTACACCACCACACACATCTCCCAACCAACCCATAACTGGTTCTTGAACCCCCCTCTTTACTAACCCCCCCTAACCTAACTCCCTTCTCTGTTCAGACTTCAGAATCCCCCCCTATATAAACACCCCTGTTCATCTCCTCCCATTCTGTTTTCTTCCATTTCAAATTCATCACTTCCCTTTTAAGGTAATTGAATTTGCTTTTTTTGAACCATGCTTGTTTGTTTTTGTTGCTGGTCTGATATGTGTCTTGATTTGGGACAGGCATGAGTTGCGAGAAAGGAGTCCACCTTTCACCGGCGGCGGCGGCGACGGCGGCGAATGCGGCGGAGCAAGATCACTCAGGGAGGTCGTTTCCATGTCAGTACTGTTCCAGGAAGTTTCACAGCTCGCAGGCTTTGGGAGGGCACCAGAACGCGCACAAGAAGGAGAGGAGCGCCGCGAGGAAGAACAAGAGATCGTTGATTTCCACTTCCGATCACTACTCTTCTCTTCCGCCGGCGCCGTTGATCTTCGCGCCGAACAACCACATCGGGTTCATGAATCCTTCCCTTTACATCGCTGCTCACGCCGGGAACTTCTGCGGCATCCCTCCGGCGGCCGGCGGGCCGGTGGTTCCCAGCCGGTTCGGGCCGGCCGGAGCCGGCAGCAGCGCGGCCAGGTTCGAGAACATGGTTCTGTACCGCTACAACTATCTGAACAACAGTGGTTACAATAATGATGGCCATGGGAATCATGAAGCAGACAAGCAGAGCTTATCCAGCTGGCATAGGAACACCACTGCAAGGTACAATGAGGCTAATTCTCCGGCAGATAATAACAGCAGTAGCAACAAAACACACAGCTGCGGTGTTGATGGTAGCTGTAAGGATCCAAAGCTTGATCTGTCTCTGCATTTGTAGAGACCTGCATGGCTAGATGTAGGCTATGGCAATTTTGAGGGGGCTGATTAGAAGAATCATGACTTAGAAATTTTCATTTTTTGATTTCTTTAATGTTTTTTTGTTCTTGTCCATCATCAACTTTCTTTCCAATAAAAGGATGTCCCTGGCTGCCTTCCAATGATTATGGAAATGCCCACTTTTGGTAAAAGCTCATTGTAATTGTACTTCCGTCTAGTTTGATCAGGGTGCAATTTAATGTTTATTGGTACTTTTTGAGCAACTTTTCATTTTTAGAGATTTTTATTTTGTGGTACTTTGTTTTTGTTAATTATTAAGTTGGGTTGCATGCAGTTTGGTTTGGTTGATAATGAGTTACTTTTTTGCACGGGGTATGATACTATGTTTGATGTTTCCGTTCTCAAATTAACTTGATCATATAAAGCCAATAGTAGATGATATGATATTGTTATTTTGACGTTTTTGGTTTGTAATTTAGAGATGTTGTATGATGTTTAAACTCTTAAATTAGTCATAGGTTGTCTATTGCATGTCTGTGCAATGATAAATTGTATGCTTTATTTTGGTGGATTTTATTAACCATTATTGAATTGGTATAACACATTTGTACCAATTAATAGTGAAATGCACATTTAAAGCTAGGTACGAAAACAATTGATATTCTTCATCCAGAATGAACGTACAAATGACATTTGGTTAAGAATTTTGAAAAGCACATAAAAGGATACCTCAAACGATACTTGATATTGATCTAACATTTGTGATGCTAGATGCTACCGATTGTATTTGTATTGGTATTCGTACGTTATGTCTCCATTGGACTAGTAGATTTGACAAGGGAATGCCCCGATGATCATGTACCATGTTTTGTTCCATTTATATTACCATTTTCAGTCATATGACACTTGGCACCCTAATTTAGATCACGGGTCTTGAGCGTGAGCTATTGATTCAATGTAAATCAGAAAAATCCCACGAGAGAAGTGTGGATTACTGTAACTTTGCAGATTTGTAACCTAATGAAGTGAGAACTGAAAACGAACATGAACGTTTGCAAATAAGATCGAAATCACCTCGATTAAAACTCGGATTGTAATCGTTCATGTATTATATGGAAAAAAAATGAACCAAATTTTAGATTCGGTTAAAACCGATCAATAAATGAACATGGTAATAAACCTCGGCTATGATAGCAACATATATAGGATCGATAAGATAAGATATGTGAATAATAAGCAAATACATATTGTGAGTGTGTGGATTTATTTGAAGTTCAGCCCGGGAGGCTCAGCTCGAACGAATGGGGCTGAACTTGGAAGAATGAAGGGAAAATACACGTTCCGGACTTTCAGCCTAGGATGCTCGGCTAGAGCATTTTGAGCTGAAAATTTGGGTTGACTAAGTCAAGACTTTTCTAGTATAAATAGAGGGGGAGGGACTTAGGAAATAAGTAGAGAGCAAAAATGTAAGAAGCAGATAAGTCTCTTGAGACTTGGGGGAGCCGACCGACGAGGGCTAGAACAAATAGAGAGAAAAGAGAGATCTTGAGAGAGAGTTGTAATCCTTGTAATCTCGTTTGTGATCTAGTGGAACCATTCTTGCAGGACGTAGGTGGAAACACCGAACCTGGGTAAATCTCGTGTTCTTTAATCTTCTTTGAATTTCCTTTGAATCTTGTCAATTACTAGTTAGATCCATCGTGTTTATGCGTTCCGTTGCGCTTGTATTCGTCGCTTATCCGCAACAAATTGGTATCAAAGCGTTGTTTGTGGTTGATTTGTGTTGTCTAGTTTGTGCCCACAAGGTGTTTGATAAATTGTCTCTTGTAAGCATGTGCTTGTTTTGTGATTGCGGAGACTTGTAAAGTCGATATTGAGAAGTTTGATAGGTCGGATGACTATGGGTTCATGAAGGGTGAAGATGCTAGCACTTCTAGGCGGTATGGGGCTTGTCAATGCTCTTTCGAGAGCGGAGAAACTCTCTCTACACAGGATGAGGCGAAGAGGGAAAATGTGTTGTAACACATTGGCTCTTAGCTTTGTGGAAAGTGTTGAGTGGGGTGGTACATTGCAAGTCGGGTTTGGAGGTGTGGTTATAGCTAGGGTCCCTTTGCATGACGAAGACATTGTCACGATGGTTATTTCTCAAGGCGCGGTTTTTCACATTCAAGGTGGCGAAAGGGCAAGGGTTGGAGCACATGGTTGACATCCTACAACATGGGAGGGAAGATATCACCCTTGATGGTGTTGTAGGGGCCTTAAAGTATAAGGAGCACAAGAGGACGGATGGAGATGGGGTCTACTAGTGGCGATGGCTTGGTGGTGCACCAAGGGAGGTCGGACAAGGGATATTTCAAAGGTAAGAAGATGTCGAAGTAGGAATCTTGGAACTCGGGGAATCGATGAGATGTAACTACTAAGAGAAACGAGGATAAAGATGGTCAAGAATCGGTAGCTTAAGGCTCGGACCAAGGATATGAGGATTTCAAGGTCCTTGTAGTGTTGATCTCTTGCTCGGATGAAAGTTGGATCATGGACTCCGTTTGCTCATCCACATGACACCGAATGAAGGTTGGTTGAAAGTTACGAAAGCACCTTTTGGGTGGAGTAGTGCTTGGGAACAACAAGTCATGGAAGGTGGTGGGAATTGGTTTAGTGAGAATCAAGACCCGTGATGGGATGGAGTGGATTTTATTGGAGGTGAGTCTCGGGATTACGTAGAAACTTAATTTCACTTGGTACCAAAAGGGCATTTGTTGGAAAGGTGGAAAGAAGGTGTAGATAGTCACCAAGACTGCACTTGTGGGTTTTCACGAGAGCAGGGTGGTAGGTGATCTAGCGACTACTGTGGAGGTAGGGAAAACATCTTTGGTAAGCTTTAGGTACAAACGAATTGGTCATGGAAGTGAAAGAGGGTTAAAGGAGTTGAATAAGCAAGGGTTGTTGGGGTGACAAGCTTGGTAACATAGAGTTTTGCGGGAGTTGTAGTTATGGCAAAGACACAAGGGTAAAGTTTGCATACTCCGTCGAGGTGACTCGAAATGCGTTGAGTTAGGTGCAATCGGCTTTGTGGGAGCCGTCAAGGTCGCAAACTCTAAGGTGGAGGTAGGTATTTCATCACGTTCTCGTAAAGTTTGGGTGAACATCTTGAAATCTAATGACGGGGCTTTTTTGGCAAGTTCATGGGTTGGGAGAAAATAGTGGAGGTCCAAACGAGGAGAATGATCAAGAAGTTTCGGACGGATAATGGTTCAAAGTTTTTGAGAGATGAGTTTACCGGTATGCTAAGGAAATGAGATAGTTTGGTATAAAACTGATCATGGAACCCCATAACAAGATGGCCTTGTGGAGAGGATGAACCAGAACTCTTCTTGGGAGGGTGAGATGCATGTTATTCGAAGCCGGTTTCTCGAAGGTGGTGTTCTTTGGTGGCTTTGGAGTGTAAGACACTTGAAGAAGTGTGGAGTGGTTTACGTCCTAAACTCGACAAGTTACGTGTGTTTGGTTGTGTAGGTTCTATACACCAAGTAGAGACAAGTATGATCCCAGAGCGAGGAGATGTATATTTCTTGGATACTGAGTAGGTGTGAAGGGTCGAAAAATATGGAACAGTGAAGGTAGAGATTCATTGGGTATCAATAGTCGGGATATCGTTTTTAGAGGGTCCAAATACTACAAGACCATAGCGACTCAATGTGGCCAAGTATAGCAGGGAGTTTGCTAGTGAAAGGGTCAAGATCGAGGTGAAGCTATTGGGAAATGGTAGTGAAGTTTGGGAGGGTGAAGAGGAAGACATTGATAACAAAGATGTCATCTTTAGAAGGTTTGGATACTACGCGGCCGTAGCAACTTAAGGAACCAAGGATAGCAAGGGTGTTGCTAGAGAAAGGGTTGAAATTGAGGTGGAGCTACTGGGGAAGTGTGGTGAAGATCGAGAAGGTAAAGATGATGGCATTGATAGCCAGGATGTCAATTTTTAGAGAGTCCGAATACTACATGGCCGTAGCGAGTCAACGAACCAAGGATAGCAAGGATGTTGCTAGAGAAAGGGTTGAAATTGAGGTGGAGCTACTGGGGAAATGTAGTGTACTACATGGCCGTAGCACTCAAGGAACCAAGGATAGCAATGATGTTGCTAGAAAAAGGGTTGAAGTTGAGGTGGAGCTATTGGGGAAATGTAGTAAATATCGGAAGGTTAAAAATGATGGCATTGATGATAGGGAGCCTGGTGTTAATGATCAAGGTGGAAGGGATCATGGTGTGATCAAGGACTTGGATCATACAACTTGATAAGGGATCGACCTATGAGTGAGAGACCCAGACATTGAAGAAGTATGGTAATGCTTATGCAGTGGATTTTGCTTTGGTTCCGCCGAGGAGTTGGATAACTCGGAACCTAGATTTTATCTAGAGGCGATGAGAAGCAAAGAGCACGAGTCTTGGAAGTGTGCAATGGAGAATGAGATGGCATCACTTGAGGAGAAACATGGGAACTAGTGGACATACCTAGAAACTAACGGGTATTTGGTTGTAAATAGGTGATCAAATGGAGAGAAGACACTGTGGGGTTTGAAAAGCCTAGGTGTAAAACGAGGTTGGTGACTAAGGGCTTCATGGAAAAGGAAAGGGGTAGACTATGATGAAAAATACTCCCCCGTGGTGAAGCACACGTCGAGGTTTTGCTCGCGATGGTAAATCAGGTATGATTTAGAGTTTGAGCAAATGAATGTGAAGACGATTTTACTTCATGGAACTCTTGAGGAGCGGAAACATTGCTTAACCGAAAGGTTTAATCAAGGTTGGATGTGAAGGAAAATGTATGTCTCCTTAGGAAATCTCTTTGTGGCTTTGAGATAATCTCTTGAACATTGGTATCTTAGATTTGATGAGTTCATAGTTGTGTTTATATCAAGTGGGGTGAAAAGCTGTGGAGAATTCTTGTTGCTATGGATGACATGTAGCGGTGAAATACAAGAATGAAATTCATAGCTGGAAAATGTTTGGAGTAATGAGTTGGAAATGAGAGACATGGGAATGGCCGAGAAGTCTTTCAGGATGGAAATCATGCGGGATAAGAGGCGCCGTGGATTTGTGTCTCAATGTGATTATCTCTGGAAGGTGGTGGGTCAGTTCGAGGTGTTGAAGGCAAAGGTGGTTAAAAGACCTTTGGAAACTCATTGTAAACTCTCCGCGGAGATGTTGTGGAAGACCAAAGAGGGTCGAACGAGCATGGAGCGGACTCCTTATGCAGGTGTCGTTTGGAAGTCTCGTGTATTCCATGGAGTGCACATGGTTGAACTTAGCACGTGCGGGAAGTCTTGTAAGCCGGTTTAAGACAAATCCGAGTAGAGAACATTGAGAGGCAACGAAGTGGGTTCTTCGGTTTGTGGAAACTTCTAGTGTTGGTTTTAACTACGGAAAGGGTGAATGAAGGTGAGGATAAATGGCTACACTTCATTCGAGATGTCTTCGTCGAGGAGTTCATTGTAGAGAAAATACACATGGGCGATAATCCGGCGGATATGGCTACAAAGGTGGAATTGGAGATCAAGGTGAGGCATGTCGCGACTTGATCAAATGTCATAGTGTTCAGCATCCAGGAGTGGGTGTGGAGAAAAGAGGTTCTCAATATTATTGGTTGTTTGGTATCCATAAAGCCAAGGTGGAGATTTGTGAGTGTGTGGCTTTATTTGAAGTTCAACCCGGGAGGCTCAGCTCGAGCGAATGGGGCTGAACTTGGAAGAATGAAGGGAAAATACACGTTCCGAACTTTCAGCCTAGGATGCTCGACTAGAGCATTTTGAGCTGAAAATTTGGGTTGACTAAGTCAAGACTTTTCTAGTATAAATAGAGGGGGAGGGACTTAGGAAATAAGTAGAGAGCAAAAATGTAAGAAGCAGATAAGTCTCTTGAGACTTGGGGGAGCCGACCGACGAGGGCTAGAACAAATAGAGAGAAAGGAGAGATCTTGAGAGAGAGTTGTAATCCTTGTAATCTCGTTTGTGATCTAGTGGAACCATTCTTGCAGGACGTAGGTGGAAACACTGAACCTGGGTAAATCTCGTGTTCTTGAATCTTCTTTGAATTTCCTTTGAATCTTGTCAATTACTAGTTAGATCCATCGTGTTTATGCGTTCCGCTGCGCTTGTATTCGTCGCTTATCCGCAACACATATAATTCAATAAATTAAATAATTTGAAGATAGACTTAAAGAGAGGAGACTGTCACATGGAAAATAAACTAAACTGGGACTATGATTAAATTTCAACATGATATTAATATGATTTACCGTTAAAATGATTAAATTTGGTCTTAGCCTTTGTACTTTTTTGAATTTGACTCAAAATCGAGCTAGATATTCAAATGAGCCAGATCACAATTTTAAATTTCATGAATGTGAACAAGATTGATATTGACTCGAGAAAGTTCAAACTCGTGATATGATCGATCTCGGCTCGAGATAAATAATATTTAAATGCACAAATCTTGAATCAGTCAGTAATCATCTGGTTATCACCCAAAATGAAAGTGAATATGATAATATAGTCGATATTATGGTTAATTTTATGGATGAAAATAATTAGTAGTATACACTTGTATGAATTTATGGTTGGAAGAATTTATGCATAACATAAAATAGAAGGATTATTGAAACATTTACATTAAAAATATGAATGTAATTTATCATTACACCTAGACATTTTTCCATTTATTTTCTCTTCCAAAATGTTGCTATTTCATGCCCTTTATTTTAAATATTATTCAATTATTTTAGGAACTGTATATAGATTGTGTTTAATTTTCCACAATTATGGAATAATTTAAGCTTAAAAAATAAAAATATATATTTTAAAGTGTATTTATACTCTATCGGAGTAAAATACAGGGCGTAAAATAACAATTCAGATAAAATATCCGAACATTGAATGAACAATGGGCTTGATGAACTTCTATATTTGTTTCAACCCAATTAAAAGGGCTAGCGCACTCATCCCGTGTTCAAGTCCACGGCCCAAACAGTAGTCTTCAGTTCAGTTATTTGTATATATAAATTTAGTTCTAGACAATAAAGTAAGTGATCCGTTGTAGCACTGGCAAATTTCAAATGATTAGAAATTCCGGGTTCGAACCCCGGCAACGGAAAATATTTTTGAATATTTTTTGAACAGTGGGCTTAATGAGCCTTTTGTTTTTTTTTTTTTTTCAACCCAATTACAAGCGCTAGCCACTCATCCATGTTCAAGCCCACGGCCCAAACAGCACTCAGTTATTGTATATATTCAGTCTTTTTTGGCAAATTCTCATTTGAGACAGGTCTCAAATGAGACCAAAGATTATATGAGACTGTTATTGATTGAATTTGTCGTTGATGAGCTTTAAACCCGCCGATTTCCTTGATTGAATTTGTCGTTGGTGAAATTGACCTAGGAAATGATCAAGAAAATTAACCGAAAGATCAAGCAAATTGAACGAAAGATCAAATTAACTGAAAAATCAAGGCAAAACAAAAATACTCAAAGACATTGATTGAAAGATCAAACAAACTGACTAAAAGATCAAGCAGAAACAGTAAATGCTCATTCCCCTGCTCTTGGTCTCCACAAGGACAGGTCTCACCCAAGACTTTCTCGTCTTTTTTTGTCATCAAATTTTCAGTATCTCTTTGCTTCTTGATATAACATGAGTTTGTTTGACCATTAGAAAATTAAAATATATTTATATCATGCATTACAAAGCCGTCTAACATTAATGATCTTTATACATAGTAGTAAAATTTTACATTTCAAAATATCAATCTGATGACCAGATAAACAATCTCACGTATTTGAGCCATGTTCTCATGTGTTTATTAATTTGTATATTAATTCAATTCAATTTAATTCTGTTATGTGAAATTATAAATTAATGAAATTCAGATCAATTAAGTTATGCTGATTTTTTTTTTCCAATAGATTAATATTTTTACTGAAATTCAATTTAGTAAAAAAATAAGTTATGGAGATGGACTAATTAGTTTAGGTTATGGGATCGATGGACTAATTCACATTTCACACGTGTGGCTATACTATACTGTATCTTTGTGCGCCCAAATGGTACAACTTTTAAATTAAACTAGGCTAATCATCATCAGATGATAGAAATTTTTCGTGAAAATTGAAGTGGAGCTGTCTGATTTTCCATCTTGAACTAGATTAAACTATGAACTGATCATCAGGTAATGTTAGGAGCACTTGGTGATTAGTGATAACCTTGGTCAATTTCAACCACCAAAAGCATGAGGTTATTTGCCAGATGGTCATACAAATTTTAATGTAAGCCAACACTGTCAATTTCGCATTCATGAGTCACCTGAAAATAATAATTAGAACCATCTTCGTAATTAAAATTGCCAGTCATAATCGAAAGTAGTAAAAAAGGCTTTGTCAGTCATAATCAAATGTTAACATGATCATTTTATGTTTATTCGGTCATTTTATCATTTTATGTATTATATTTTATGGCTATAGTGAAAAGTGAACTAGAAGGGGTGAAATTCATCTTTTCAATCTTTACACATAGCCTTCTGCACTAAAAATCACGTACGATGTCGAATGGAGCATGTACAATCGGATCTATCTTCCGCAAAACAAAGAGACAAAACCTTGAATCTATAATATATATATTATATATAGTGCTACATTTTGAAAGCATATGAAAACGTCACATTCTTTAAAAAATAATTAAAAATGCTATTTTCACAAGAGTCTCTAGAATATTCCTTTTTTGTTCTTGGAGAAAAATTTTCTCATTCAATATTTCTTTTTCCTTAATTATCTAATTAATATGTTTGACTTTTCTGAACAAGTTTTTTAATGCTAATTTATTTTAAATAACAAATTTACCACCTAATCCTATTAAAAAATAGATGTAATAAAATGTACTCTACTAATTAAGATATAAAATTTATGGAGTATAATAAACCTTCCATATTTCGATTTGATGACTACTAATACTTTTTAAAAATTAATCGTCGTACATATCTATATATATAGTTTTTTTGAAATCTTGAAGCTCAAAATATCTAAAATTATCATTGCTAAAAAAATTAATATGAATCAGGCTCATGCCCAGGCATTATCTAGTGACGCTACAACCAAAATAAATAAAGAGAATTTAATTTGGATTAAATATAATACAATCAAACTAGGAATTTAGGGCACAGATGAGGGAAAATCAACAATATTCAAGCGCAAGTGCGCAACACGACAGTACATGAGCCTTTGCATGTAAGCACGACGTCTTGCCTTATTGCCTATGCTCTTGAATACCATATGGACCATAATTTTATACCCTCCGTTCAGCTATTGTTGGCACACTTGCCTAAAATAGTGTTCATTTTATTTTGGCTCCTTACCAAAAAGAGTAATGTTTAGATTAATTGTAGTCATTCATTCTACTTTTTCTTTCTCTCATTGAATTTCAACCACAAACTTACACTCACCTTAATTCTTGTGCAAATCTAAGAGTGCCAACAATAGCTGAACGGAGGGAGTACCAATTAAGAAACTAACAATAATCAATCTATAGCATCCAATATTTATATTCAGAAACAAAAATAAAACCTATAAGATTACTATTTGCTAGCATGCCATTTTGTATTCTAAGAACAAAAGTGTATTCAGTCACTTATAGTGTTAAGGTTGGATCAGGATAAATTACAACATACAAATGAGACTTATTAGGGAACATACAATGCATATGTATACATGCACCTTTCTTTCTATCGACTAGAATCATTTCTAGTCAATTGAAATAGTATATATAATTGGAAAATTTACGATTTCGTTGGTTAAACGGTCAATCATGATGTAATAACAATAATAAATTTTATATTTTAGAAATTTTAAATTTAAATTAGAAATTATCTCAACGTTTGAATATTCAATCGACTGAATTGTAGTATTTCCCTATATAATACCCCTCAAAAATGATAATAAAACCCAAACATAGTGTGAAAATTGTACAAGATGGCAAGTGGGAACAGTTACTAGTACTAAAAAGTCTTTGCGTACGGACAGCTAACCGGAATCACCGGTAATACTAGCTTCCCGGGTTTACAAGTTTCCGTTAACGGTTTTTGCTGCTCACGGCGCCGTACGGGACCCCAACTCCCGGAGCCCGGTCAACCCCCCAGCACGTGGACACGTGGCACACTCACAGAGTGAACTAAACTAGTCCACCGTCTCCCGCGCGAACGGATTATTGACCGGCCGACGTGGACTTTTGTCAGCTTGCGGTGAATGTATAAATTAATGGAGTTTAAAATGGGAAATGTTTGAAGCTCGAGGGCCGCAGTCATAAATTCGGAATGGACATGGAAATTGAGATCATGGGACTGAGAATGGTACGGCACGTGAGTGACCGACGATGTTAGGATTAGGTACAAGGTCATTTTATTTTCACCATGAAAATAAGTTAAATAACCATGTTTTGTTGTAAATTACAACATGTTGAAGTTAATGTTACATTAATCCCCCGGCATAAAAGGCAATTCTCACTTTGGCCCCTTCAAAGAGGACGTTTGGGTGTATTTTAAAGTCATTTGCAAAAATTCTATTAGCTCACGCATTTCCTTGAGGTTGCTTAGTGCTCACTTTCGAGGTAAAGTTCAAGTAACAAGAGATAAGAGAGTGATCAAACCAATCAAATACTTGAGTTGAGTTTGAGATCACATTGACCATAAGAAGAGTACAAAATGACTTCTTATCATTGATACGGGAGTTTGAGATCCGGCTGAATAAACTCGAGCTCGTTCATATATATATATATATATATATATATATATATATAATAAGTTTGTGTTTAAGTTAACTGTAAGTTGATAGGCTTGATGAGTTTTCGAGTATGTATCAATGTAAAGTATTTTTATTGTGGTTTTTATAGGATTAAAGAAAATTTTAGGATCTCAAACTAAAATTTAAAGTATAGAGATATGTAGAATGGTGCTTGTTAATTTATTAAAATATTACACGCTAACTAGAGTAAAATTATTTAAATATATTATTTCGAATATTGAATTTGAGTTTAACAAGGTGAGTTGACTTCAACCTCGACTTCTATTGAACTAGTAAGTCAAATTGAACTATTGAAAAAAAAGAAGAAGTTAAACTCAATTTTATAAGTTTAAGTGAGTTTGAGCTGACTAATGTTCAAAATTGACTTGGTTCATTTACGCTCTATTTAACTCCTATTTAACTTGTGTCTATGTTAACTCTTTGATATGTTTAGGCTATATACATTACTAACATTAGTTCAAAAACTGATTTCAATATTACTTTATTAGAGAAAATATGACAAACAAGCAAACTATTTCAACTAAACCAAAATGTCAGTAGTAAACATCTATGTTGACCAGCTTGACCGAAATAATAAACTTAAATCCAAAAACAAGTAGTAGCATAAAATCCGGTCAACCTATAAATTTTTGGTGGAGTGTGAGAATTAATATTTGCTTAAACAGGGAACCTTTTTTAGCTGAGTAAATGAGGTTAGGCGAGACGAAGAATTAGAAAGGGGACCTTGTAAAAATTTGATGGCGCCATCCATCTATTGAGAGAGAGAGGCTGTCCTATAAATAGGACCATCTACTTTGAGGACGCCCTCTTTAACTCTTAATCAAATCCCCCCTTTTTATTTTCATTTCCCACTCCACTGTGTGAGTGTGTGAAAAACAGAGCAACTCTACTGTGTGAAAAACAGAGCATCATCGTCAACAATGGCGATCCCTCGTCTCTGTTCCTTTCTCGTCTTACTCTTCTGCTCCCACGCCGCAGCTCTAACCCAAAGGTAATTGCATGCTCTTGATCATGTTCTTTTAGCCTGATTTGAACTCGGTGATGAGAAGCAGAGTTTGATGTTTGTAATGTTTTTTCTTGACAGAAGCGTCGGAGAAAACAATGTGTCGCCGGAAACAGGGAACTGGGCACCCACTGGGAGGTGAGCTGCGTTTTTTTATTGCAGAAATTAACCTGATCGGTGAATTTGGTTGTTTGTTTCATTAAGGTTATGGTGTACATGTGTTTGTTCAGGTCGTACGAGGAAGAAGGTGAGTTCAGACACGAGCATGCTGTGGATGATCCTGACTCGGTTGCAGCCATGGTTGAAATGTAAGAAGGTTCACCTCTCGTTTATCGTGATTTTTTAACGCTGTTTTTTGCGTAATTAGGATTTGTGAATGTGTGATTAAGTTAATGAACCATGCAAGAAAGACAAAACGGAAGTTAACTACACATGATTAAGGAGTGAAATTTCGCTTAAATATACTCTCAGTTAAATTAAGCATTTCCTGCACATGCTATAGATGCCCCTGAATCTCCATAAGTAACCGACAGTTGTAGTCCACGGTAAATCAATTTTATATTATCACGCATGATTTTTATATATTTTTAAAAATAATTTTATATTATTATACATAGATTTAACGTGATCACATGAATGGAAATGGTCACATCTACACAATTTTTACACTTTAAGAGTAAAGAGGATAGAATTTATTCTTTTCTGGTTGAAAATGTTGACAGTTACTTTTCAATTATATATATATTTTTTCCTTTTAATAAACTTTAATAATTAAACGTATTTCAAAAATATTGACTGCAATGAATATGGGAGGAGTAAATATATGATGTAGCCTTTGAAATGGACATTTGACACTTGTTAAAGGACCATATTGACTAACAAGTCAAATAAAATTGGTACTATAACATTGATCAATGTGAAAATTAAAAGGAACCAATTTAATCAACTATCCAACTTAAGGGACAAAATGGCAAAATAGTTTTCTAAGTGGAAAATTCGTGAGAGTGTATAATTTTAATTTCCTAACAAGGACAATAAATGCTACAAATTATGCATTTCTCTCACACACTTTCTTGCCGGTGATCCCACATGTGTGAGATCCGCACAAAACGCACATAATAAATTTCACTATTTTACTTTTGGTCCCTGCAACTTTTTGTTGTTCATATAACATGCTCCATCTACTATGTTAGTTCCATAGTCATGCAAATGGCCTGCTCCATTTTGCACAGAATTCACTTTCATCATCCCTTTTGCATCTCTCTAACGTTAAACTCACCTGCGGGGTACGAATAAATGCTGCTCCTCATGTCACTGTTTAACCATGATAGTATATATATTGACATGTCTATTTAGGAATAAGACCTGGTTTCTTTCTTTCACATGGTTTTACTGACCAAGTAGGTCCAACGCTGTTTTTAACCTGTTTTGAATCCAAAACTACATGTGAAAGTGAAAACAAGCTTCTTGAAACTTAGGATGGTCAAATTCACCTCGTATCCACAAAGGAGATATAAATGATTGGTTTCTTAGATCTTGCACAGCCTAGCAGGCTCCCAAAAGAACAAAGTTTGATCTCATAATAGATGCCCATCACCATAATCAGTGGCGGAACCAGGGACAAATGCTTAGGAGTGCGAGATCGAATTGCAAAGTATATTTTCCGAAGCCTAAACCTCCAATTGCTTACTAGAGTCTAAATTCAACTAGATTATCGACTATAAGAATCTCTTATCGTTATAGTTTACTCTAAGACAATAGCAGGGCGGAATTGGGCCGCGGTCGCTTCCCCAAAATCTAGCTAAAAGCCTAAATTACCGTAGCAATCAGAAGTTTCAGCTTGGAAAAATAGTCTTATACAGTTCGATCTTGCTCCCACTGATATAATATGTGTCTGGTTCCACCACGGTACAATAGTAAAAGTGGTTAACCAGTAACAGGACTAAAACACTTCCGTTGGAATGCTCTTGCCGACTATACCACATTAGGGCATGGTACCACAGGTACGGATGGCCGGCCTGACAGGTCCCATGAGGGCATGAGCTTGTTAAATGCAAGCTTTCTCCTTTTTCCCCAGCTGGAATAGAACAATACCCTACCGACAATAACATTCATTGCAAAGATCCACCAAACCTCAGCATTGAATTAGCGAAAGATTTCACGTACTGTTTCCGTAGGCACCGTATTCGGGTTCACATGGACTCTGTCACTTGCATTATTAACAACAACATTAAACTCATCAAACCTAAACTAATCTGAAACTGATTCATGTAAGATTAATTAACATAAACATTTCCTGATTTGCAGGAGCATTCGAAACAGCACGGAGAGGAGAAAGCTAGGTTTCTTCGGAACATGCGGAACAGGGAACCCCATCGACGACTGCTGGCGCTGCGACCGGAACTGGGCCCGCAACCGCAAGCGCCTCGCCGACTGCGCCATCGGGTTCGGCCGGAACGCCGTCGGCGGCCGCGACGGGAGGTACTACGTTGTCACGGACCCCTCCGACGACGACGCCGTGAACCCGAGACCTGGTACCCTCCGACACGCGGTCGTTCAGGACAGGCCTCTGTGGATCGTGTTCAAGAGGGACATGGTGATTACCCTGAAGCAGGAGCTCATCATGAACAGCTTCAAAACCATCGATGGCAGAGGAGCCAATGTCCACATTGCAGACGGAGCCTGCATTACTCTGCAGTTCATCAGCAACGTTATCATCCACGGGCTCAACATTCATGGCTGCAAGCCGACAGGAAATGCCATGGTCCGAAGCTCGCCGAGCCATTATGGATGGAGGACTATGGCAGATGGCGACGCCATCTCCATATTCGGGTCCAGCCACATTTGGATAGACCACAACTCGCTCTCCAACTGCGCCGATGGCCTCATCGATGCCATCATGGGATCCACAGCCATCACCATCTCAAATAACTACTTCACTCACCACAATGAGGTAAAAATTTGATCACATTGGTAAAATAAAGCATTTTGGATGAATTCTTGAGTGTAAGTTGTGATTGTGTGTGTGTGTGTTTTCAGGTCATGCTATTGGGGCACAGTGACTACTATGTCAGAGACAAGATTATGCAGGTTACCATAGCCTACAACCATTTTGGAGAAGGGTTGATACAGAGGATGCCAAGGTTAAAAACATGCTCCTTATCCTCATTTTTACCCCTAGTCTGGTGAATTAACTCATATTTTAACTGTGGATATGCTAAATGATGTGCAGGTGTAGGCATGGTTATTTCCATGTGGTGAACAATGACTACACTCACTGGTCGATGTATGCTATTGGCGGCAGCGCTTCTCCCACCATCAACAGCCAGGGGAACCGATATCTTGCCCCATCCGACCCTTTCGCTAAAGAGGTTAGCCTAGTACTGATGTCCCTTTATGTGTTCTTGCTTCCTGTATATACTTAGCTTATCGTTTTTCGGTGTTCCTAGGTCACTAAGAGAGTTATGGAAGGTGAAGGGATATGGAAGCACTGGAATTGGAGATCAGATGGAGACCTAATGCTGAATGGAGCTTACTTCACTCCATCGGGCCGTGGTGCAGCAGCCAGCTACGCTAGAGCCTCGAGTCTAGCAGCAAAGTCGTCTTCTTCGGTGGCATCACTCACCTCCACTGCCGGAGCTCTTACTTGCACCAAACATTTGGAGTGCTAAAGTTTATCCGAAAACCTTAAAATCCCCAAGAACTGCTTATATAAAAGAGGACAAACAAACCAAAATTTTCGACCAATATCCAAGTATCTATACAGTATACACCATCCTTATTGATACCTTATCTGTCCTGGTCCGGTTCCTACTGATCAACCTCAGCCTACGTTTGTTTCATACTATGAAACTCTTCAAATGGCATGAAGTGTTGTTCCTAGGTTGTCTTCCTCAAATACTTATCAGTCTCCCACCCATGAAATTCCCATTTTCTTGCAAGTGTTATATAGTTTTGCCTCCATTAGTACAAGGGAAGAACCTCTCCTCCCATGTCTCATATAGGCCTCTCTTGAAGTATTAGGAACAAAAGGCGAAAAGGAAAAAAAGGTTTGTGTTACTCCATTATGTAACTATGATTGAACCTTAAAATTGTAAAATGCTGCTTGGATTATGTAAATTGTATTCCTATCTTCAAGTTTCTCTAGTAGTTATACTATCTAGAACCCTACTAAACTGGCTACGCATACATCTCTCTGATTCACTGAAATCGGCTATATCAAACATCGGGGATAAGTAAAACAGGCTCTCTGACTTCACTGAACTGGCTTAACTATAACTATAGCGGTCTAAGCCTGAATTGATCAAATCCTGCCACTTCAAACATAAAAAATGCATCACCGAGAAACTGGAAATGAAAATGCATCACCAAGAAACCGGAAATGTAAAGCTGTAAACAAATGAAGATCCTCCTTGGGAGAAAATATAGGTGAAAGAAAATGCACTAATGTGAGATAGTATTCAAAATTAATAACAATAAGATAAATCAAAACGGGGTACCGCTTTCACTCCTAGTTTCAGCTGGGCTGTACAACGCAGATCGATTCCTTGGTCGGTTCTCCTCCAACTGCCTAACCACCTCTTCCATGGAAGGTCTAACCGAAGCAACAGGAGCACAGCAGCCCATTGCAAGCTTCAATGCCTGAACTAAACCTTCTTCCATGGGACTCCTTATACCCTTCAAAAGCTCCATGTCAAAAACCTCCATCGTAGTTTCCTCAAGAACCGCTACTTTCACTAGTGAGGGCAGGTCCACAAACTCCCCGTTTCTGCCACTTTTCCCTGGCTTCCTTCCGAGTAAAATCTCAAGTAGAAGAATACCAAATGAATAGACATCAGTTCTGGAACTGCATTTCTTCATCCTCTGAAGCTCTGGTGCTTTGTAACCATCAACTTTTGCCAGTGCAACAATTTCATCAGCAACAGATTGGACCATTATTTTGTCGAGCCCATACTCAGTAAGTCTGGCCACAAAGAAGTCATCAACAAGAACGTTTTTTGATCTCACATTTCCATGAGTGATTGGAGTCTCGAGATTGTGAAGGTGCATGAGTCCTCTAGCTATGCCTAAAACAATCTTGTGTCGCCTAGCCCAACTCAGCACTGGCTTCCCCACTCTAGATTCTGCAAGTACGCAAATATGACTACAGTTAATCATAAGTTTCAGCTAAGGACTTCAAGGTTTACGGTTTAACAATCATCGTAAGTATAGATGAGTTAAGATTATTAAGACTGGTGTTCTGCAAAATCCCACACGAGCTCATGCTCATCATTATAACATGTTCATCACTATGCATTTACCATGGAAACCAACTCATACATACATAACTGCAACCATTTCCATGACATTTCAGCATAAACCAAAAATTAAAGCATTTTATGAAGCTGCCTGAATAGTTAAACAAAGCAGGAAAACACATAAACAGCACTTACCGTGTAAGAGATCATTGAGTGACTTGTTAGTAAGATAGTCGTAAATGAGAAGCTTCTCCCCTCTCTTCCCCTGGTAGAAAGCTCTAAGCGGGATCAAATTCTCGTGCCGGACTTTTCCCAACTGCCTAATAACAGGCAAACAAGAACCAGTATCCCTGCAACTACCTTCTCTCAACAGCCTCAATGCAATGGTCCCTCCATCAGCAAGCTTCGCCTTATAAACAGTCCCATAGCCAGTCTTCTCCATAACCTGTCCAGTAGCATTCAAAACATCCTCCAACGTTAAATGCTCACCTCCCTGAAACAAAATCAACTTCCCTTCACCCCCACCACCAACATTTTCCACATCATCATCTTCCTCCATCTCTTCTTCAAGCTCATCATCAACGCTCTTCCTCCTCTTCACCTGCAAGAATCCGATCAAAACCGACACCGTGATCACTGCACCAGCCATCAAACCAATCACAATCCCAGCAATGGCACCAGAGCTCAATCCAGAGCTCCCACTACAAGCCCTCAACAGCGCTCCACCGCAGAGCCCGGGGTTCCCCTCGAAAACCTCGGCCCCAAACTTCACATTCCCCAAATTAGGCAACATCCCAGTAAAGTTATTGAAAGACAGATTCAGCTTCTCCAAATGCAACCCGATTAAACTAACAGGAACAGGCCCAGCTAGCTCATTACTATCCAGATCAAGCTCCTGGAGCCCCTGAAACCTAGTCACAAACTCTGGAAAGCCCCCAGAAAACATGTTTTTCCCCAAATCAAGAACCTGCAACTTACCGCAAGTAGCATTAGGCAATGCAGGCTCAGGAACAACCCCGGACAACATGTTACCGTGCAGCCGCAGCGAAACGAGCCTATCACAGAGATTCCAAATGGAAGCAGGAAGCGAACCATTCAGCAAATTACTCCCCAAATCAACATCGGAGAGAGCAGAGCTGTACCCGAGCTCAAGCGGGACAGGTCCAGATAGCGCATTGACGCCAAGATACAAGCTTTGGAGCGCCGTCAGCTCGCCGAACTCTCTGGGAAGATTTCCGGACAGATTGGCCGACGGGAGCTGGATGGAGTAAAGATGCAGAGTGGGTTCTCTGAACAGAACCAAGCTGTTCCACTGCGGGGAAGAAAGGTCGGTACAGAGCGGGGAAGAGGCGTTTGCGAACACCCATTTGAGGCCTCTCCACTGGCAGAGAGGGACGGTGGAGTTCCAGGAAGAGAGGAGGATGTTTTCGGCGGCGCCCTGCAGCGACGGCTTGATTTTGTGGAGGAGGAGGTCGACGTCGGAGGAATGGAGAGTGGGAGTGAGGGTGAAGGTGAGAATGATGAGCAGTGGGAGATAAAGGGGTTTCAGAAACGCCATGGATGATGGTGGTGATGATGAAGGAGATGGAGAAGAAGGTGGAGGGAGAGCATAAAGAGAGAGTGTGAGTGAGTATGGGGAGTAGAGAAAGGAAGGTGTGAGCAAGGATGATGTTGGTAGTGGTGACTCAGAGTGTTACTGTATTTTTTTTTCACCTTTCCTTTTTGACCTTTCTTGGTTGAGGTTATGGTGAATTGCATACGACTCCCTCGAGTTATGGATAAATAGTTTAATTTAATTCAACCACGAGTGATCTATTGTAATTGACAAATACTCCATGTGACTTGTTGAAAATGTCATACTTTCCTTCTTCTTGGGAAAATTCTCTAATAATGTCTCTTGCCTTATTTGGTAATACATAGATTATTTGTGTCCATTCATTTCACTTTTCCCCATTTTCATATAATCTCAACCATCCAATCCAAATTGCTTTAAAAATTGTGTCTAAAGTGAGGAGTCAATATTAGTGAATTAGAGAAAGTATACACTATCAAGTTTACTATTGACTTGTATGTACAATAAAAAGATGTACTTCCTTTGTTCATGACACTTCACTTTTGGATTCAAAATATTAAAGGAAGAACAAAGGTTGTGTGGTTAGAAGTGAAGTAGAAACTAAAAAGTACCAATAGTGATGAAAAACAACTCAAACTTACGATAAATTATATGGTGTCAATCATTATAAGTGTACACAAGTAATAAACCACATTGAATACTTATTTATAGTGCTAAATTTATATTAAATTGGAATGTTTCGACATGAAAATGCATGGAAGTTGTCATCTTAAGGGATTACAAATGTCAAGATTTGTTTGGGATAATCACGTCACCTTTAAAAACTTCGTGGGTTAATTTGTAAATTATGTAAAATAGGCAACTTTCTTCTTTGGGTAAAGGTGACCCGGGGCATATGGGGGTTTGACTGTGAGTGAGGTCCTGTCCAAAGATAATCGTACGATTTTGTGATTTGATTAAAGTACACTTATGTGACAATAATGATTACTCCTGTTTTTTATTAATACTATATTTTATATTGAAGTATTAATGAACTTTAAAATCTGGCCGTTGGATGCATAACGGTTAGTTTGCCGCAAATGATCTATCCTTTCGTTTTTTAAAGACCATATATCTTTAATGCCTCAAAAAAAAAAGACCATTTATTTTTACCATTTTAATCTATTTTCTAATATTATTATTATTATAACCTTTTTGTATGAGTTATGTTTATAATTTCATCAAACATTTTTCACTCTTCGAATCCTCCTCAAAAATCCCTACTTGTAAATAACTGATTTTATGATATACACTATCAATGATAAATATTGAATGGGTGTAAAAAGTGGAGTAAAGCAGCACTAATCATGACGGGCGCTAAGCATGACTTTTACATGCAGATTCCACCCCTCCTTCTGATCTGCACGCTTAAACAGTGATGTTTTATGAATAAATCATTTCAAAAGGGGCAGCTTTTTTCCCCATAAGGAAGTAATATTTTTTTAGGTCACTAATTTTTTTTTTATAGGTCAGCTAAGTTGATATTTCTCCCTAGCTTCTGGGGTGTAAATGAACTTAACCGTTCGTGAACAACTCGCGAACAACTCGGTCAAAGTTCATTTTCGAACTCGGTTTGACCAGTTCGAACTCGAACTCGAGCTCGTTCGTTTATATACGAGCTCGAACTCATAAGACCCAACTCGATAGGCTCGTCGAGCAGCTCGAATAGAATTTTAATATAGAATTTTTATATAAATTAATTAAATTTTATTCATTAATGCTTTAACGAGCTCGAACTATCTCGAGTTCGAGTTCGAACTCTATTTTTTATCGAGCTCACGAGCCGAGCTCGAACTTTCTAAAAGTCAGACGAATCGAGCTCGAAATAAAATATCTCAACTCGTACGAGCTCGAACTCGATCACGAACATGCAATACGAACTCGAACACAGGTCTGTTCGAGCTTGACTCGACTCGTTTACGGCCCTACTAGCTTCAAAATAAATTAAGTTGACTTAGACACTGTTATTGTCATGATTTGTTTAAAAAAAATTCATTCATGGTAGTGGGTAGACGCCCAATAACGATTACAAGTGTAATTAACATATAATCAGCTTATTACAAGGCTAAATAAATCATATGCTAACTAGACTCGTACCGCTGTACTATTACAAATTGAGAGATTCAATAAAAAAGCTGTAACACCGCCCTTGGAGATATTATTTTGCAACCGCGAATAGCACAACCGCTTGGCAGAGCGGAGCGTTTCCCGCATCTATCAATACGCCAATCGGGGATCTGCTACAACCGCAACACCACTAGATCCAAACCATGATATATGTTTTTCAAGCTGTAAACACCTTGAAAATCATAGATCACGAATGGAAACACGATCCACGACCTGTCCAACCATATCAAGAACTATAAACAAAAACCTAAACCACGACCTGTCCAACCATATCGGGAACAAAACACCGACGAACAACTAAATCATATATTCAGCCGATCAAATCGAGAACAATTTTATTGTGTGAATCACACTTATTTAATGTAATAAAGAATCAATAAACGGAAAAGCAATTGTTCCTCATCTCCCCAGATGGGGAAAAGATTGAAGAAGAGGAGGTTATTCTCTTGATTTTTATTTCTTCCTGAATAGAAGTATAGTAAAGGTTAAAAATAATACCAGTATAGCTAAATTAAATTAAATTATGTTTTATATAAACTAAACTGGATCAGATTAACTAAATTTAATATAGTTATAAATGTAAGAGAACAAATTAATCTAATTAAGTCTCAAATTTAACGATGTATATGTTCAAAATGTATTTACATGGTTGGATAGGAAGTATAGGTTAATCACTAACGGAAATAAGTAGCTCTAAAATGTTATGTTTCCTGTTTTTGCAATTTTACTATTTTTTAGTTAAACTTACTTAACTCTGACATTGAAATTGAATTGATAAATGTGTTAGATAAATATCATGTATAATCTTGTTAAATTTGTAATATCATGTATTACTAAAATATCTAAATTTTATACGTAACTTGTATTTGCATGTAATTGTAATTAGAGAGTGTTGGGTGAGACTTGTCTTTGTGGCGACCAAGAGACAAGCAATTGAGCATTTACCGATTTTGTTTGATATTTTAGTCAGTTTGATTGATCTTTTAGTCAGTTCCCTTGATCATTCTTGTTTTGCCTTGATCTTTCATTCAATTTTCTTGAGCTTGCAGTCAATTTCCTTGATCATTCATAATCGTTGGTACATTACTGTTATTCCGTACAAATTCTTGTTAGTTAAGTGATTCTTTTTTATGTCTGGACACTTAATCATTAGACTTTATAATACATACATGAGATCTCTACATACATATCTCAATACTACCTTCATCTATTCAGTATTAAACTTTATCATAGAAGAGATTATTGAAAAAATTAAAGTCATAGAAAAAGTAAAATGAATAAATGAAGAGCAATATATACTTTATGTACCATAGCAAAAGGACATCAAAATAATTCAAATAGAGAAATTAAGCACATTTCAAAACTCTCTCAAGTCTCAATGCATGCAGCAGTGATTCCATTGTAGGAATTAGCACCTTAACTAACTGGAGATTGGAGATTGGAGATTTGTGGGCCATGATTCATGTTATCTCTGCCCTCGACTCAAGGGGCTGTGATTCCAGTTTAGTCATCAACAAATGTGTTTTGTACAGGTCGATGTTTGTTGTGAGTCGGTAAAAGCTGCGTGAGGACACATGTGTTACGAGTGCCGAGTGGTACAAAATGTTGGCTTTGTGCCTCCCAACAACTGTGAAAAAGCCCGGCATCTTTGGTTGTTTTCGGCACTTTTACGTTGAACCATGTTTGGCATGGATACTACATTGTCATTGTCTTCATCATTTTTACTTGCTCCGTATTTGATTTCTAATTATTCATCCTATGACTTTCTAACAAATCATCTCAATTAAACCTTTTGATAATATTGGTTTTTTCCATTCGCAATGAATAATAGTGGAAAGACGTGATTCTCAATAACTCCAAAATACATGTTACAATATAGTCAATTTTTTTCCACCATATTTGACCATTAATAATTTATAATATGTAAATAATATATTTTCACATAAGACATCGTTAGAATCCTCGTATGAGGTACTTTTAAAAAATCAAAATTGTTTACTCTAATATTAAGTATAATTAAAGTTATTAATGGTCAAATATAGTATGAAAAAATTTGATTATTCCAGTAAGACATTTATTTGGGGACTGAGGGAGTATGAATTAACATAAATTAATTGTTGATGTTGACGCAAATTGACCTAAAAAATTATAGGTGCCCATTTTTTAAAAATGCATATTTCTCTATTTACAAATCTCAGGCAGTAAACTTAAAAAAATAAAATGAATATGCATACATGTCTTGTGAAAATAATACAATTTTAGTTAGTTATTGTCATGACCTGATCCTAGACAGAGGGGCAAAGTGATAATTCTGCAACTAGGAGTCAAGCGTGTTGACTGTTGAAGTGCTGATGGCGTGCTTGGTAGTTAGATATAGCTAGATTTGGGGAATAAGGATCTCATTCATTCATTGTACAAGCTTGTAAGCTGCTTGCAGCACAATTCTCAGCTTTTTTCCCTAATTTATTCTGTAATCTACTTCTTACTCTTCGTTTTTGCCAAATTCTTCATTCATACAAATCTCTTATTTGTATGAAATATCCTATTTAACCTGTTCAATTATTTGTTCATAACAAACTTGGTATCAGAGCTTATCGTATCCTCGAACGATAGCGGCACGTAAGAACAATCTGGAGAACCAGCTGAAGGAAATGGATCAGCAGGTGGCTAATCAAGGACTATAACTACTCGAATTGGATGAGAAGTTTGGTGGACTCGATCTGAAGCTGGACACGAACTTCGAGGGCATAGAGACTCAGATCGGAGATCAATTCGCGTAACAGTGCCAGCAAATCGCGAATCAACACAGAGAGTGGGAGCAACGATTTGATGCGTGATTCGACTCCTACTCTAAGAAGTTCACGCAGCAGATGTATGATGGCATGTAGCTCAATGGGATCAAGATGCGCGAGGATGCTGAGTTGCAAAACAATCGGATCTAAACGATGTTGCAACGCATGGGTGAGCGACTGGGGATAGAGGAACCTCTCCTGCAACGTAGCGGTAAGGAGAAGGTCGATGCGAACAAACCTGGAGGGAGCGAAATGGAGTTTTCGCCGTTTCACCTAGACACATCGCATCAGTACGCGTTTCGCTATGTTTCTCCGGACAATCCAATCAAACCAGCTGGAGGAAGTCCGAAATATCACGAAGAAGCTCATTACAGGCGGGCAGAGGAGATGTTCGAGGACGGGGATGAATCACCTGGACGTGAGCGAGGAGGTAGGACTTTGATGATGCAACACCCGAGGGTTGAGCTGAGCTTGTTCACTGGTGAAGATCCGGTGGAATGGTTGAGAGTGGCAGAGAAATTTCTGGAGTATTTCCAGGTTAAGGTTGAGCAAAGGGTGAAGATGGTAGTACTCTATTTGAGAGGAAAAGCTGAATTATGGTTCAGAGGGGAGAAACTCACCAAATCTGAGTGGACTTGTGAGGAATTCAGTGAAGCAGTGTTGTATAGGTTTGCTGGATTTGCAGATAGAGATGTGATTGAGAGATTCAATAAGCTCAGGCAGAGAGGGAGTGTGAGGGATTATCAGGAGCAGTTTGAGGAATTGCGCACCTTACTCACTAGTAAGTACTTGAAACCTTCTGAAACCTATGTGATGTCAAGTTTTCTGAGTGGCTTAAATGATGAGTTGAAGCCTATGATTAACACGCTTGAACCTAGAACTTTGAAGGAATTAGTTAAGATTACCATATTACAGGAGCAGAATCTAGAATTAATATCTAAGAAAGGGAAAAACTATGTTGGCTATCAAAATGTGTATAGTCCTGTTAAGTTTCCACTGCCTAAAGAAACTGGTCAGAAAATGCTTCAGAATGTGAACTAGAACAGGGATAAGAAACCTTTTGGTAGGGGAATTAAAAACCTTACTCCACAAGAGCTACAATCTAAGAGAGACCAGGGCCTATGTTTTAAATGCAATGAGAAATATGGAGTAGGACACGTATGTAAATTCAGGCAAGTTAATCTCATCAATGCAAAAGATTGGGATGGAGAAGATGGGGATATATTTGTGATGGAAGTAGATGAAAATAATAATGTGTTCTCAGGTTGATGTTCTCAGCCTTAATTTTGTTGGGGGTAGAACTTCTAAGAAGAATTCTATAGTAGTTTATGGATGGCTGTGTGGAAGGAGAATCAGTATTTTGCTGGATACAGGGAGTAATGATAGTTTCATTGATCCTAATATTGTTAAAGAGGTACAGTTAAAGAATAATAGACACCAAAACCTTTTGTAGTGTCAGTACCTGATGGTTCTTTGAGAGGAGGAAGTAATTATTGCCCCAAGGTTATCTGGAACATACACTCCCATAAGTTTCACTTTGATTTGAGAATTTTCCCTCTGGGAGAGCTTGATATGATTTTGGGAGTGGATTGGATGAGTTATTTTAGCCCTATCTACTTTGACTTTGATGAGAATAGGATCACCTTATGCAAGAAGGGTTATGGTTGGACCTTGTATGGTTATGATGAAAGAGTGGAGTTGAAGCTTATGAGAGGACTGGATTCTAAATAGCTCTCTGAGTACAAGAAGAGGAAAATGTTTCATGTGAGCATGCAAGATGGTAGTGATCTAGACAGAGGGGCAAAGTGATAATTCTGCTGCTAGGAGTCAAGCGTGTTGACCGTTGAAGTGCTGACGGCGTTTTTGGTAGCTAGATATAACTAGATTTGGGAAAAAGGGATCTCATTCATTCATTGTACAAGCTTGTAAGCTGCTTGCACCACAATTCTCAGCTTCTTTCCCTAATTTCTTCTGTAATCTACTTCTTACTCTTCGTTTCTGCCAAATTCTTCATTCATACAAATCTCTTATTTGTATGAAATATCATATTTGACATGTTCAATTATTTGTTCATAACAGTTATGTATATTGACAAATAATGGGCTATTCAGGCCCAGTATCCAATTGTGGTTTAACATTAACCCTAAAAGCTCTCCACAAAGAGCCCATAAAAGATAGAAGAATAAAAGCAATCATGTATCTGTAGCATGCTATAAACGGATTGGAGAAGGTCTTGGTTGAGACCGTCCTACCATAAGCTTATGATAGGGCGAATGATAGTTCATATGTTTAATGGATTTGTTCATGTGTTTCACAAGTTTGTTAGTTTATTTACAAATGAACACATATTATAACAAACAATATTGTGAAACACCCGAACAAATCTGTCAAACACATGAACCAGCTTATAGCAAACAAAACTATGAAACATATGAACAAATTTATTAAACATATGAACTATCATTCGTCCTACCATAAGCTTATGGTATGACGGTCTCACCCAAGACTTTTTTTTTTTTGAATTCAAGATAGATTACAACCTACCTATTACATATACACGTCCTAATCTAGGACTAACTAGGAGACACCACATTAGATCCATGTAAGCACAGTGAAGCTATACGCGCTCCATCCACGTAGCTCTGAGACGTCATCCTGAAGGACCCAGCTACTTGCACCAACGAGCCACCGAACCACCGAAGCCGGAACCACCGATCGCACCATCATGAGTCACCACCTGCAGCATGGGAGACCGCAGCGGGGGCCACCAACACGGCCCCTGAGAAACCACAATCGGCCCCTCTACGCTGGGTAGACCCTGACAATAATTGCTCAAATATTCACAATTTTGTCAGGGGTGTGTTTTGAACCTTGGACCTCTCAGTTATAGAGAGGGTGGATTACCACTGAACCAGACCCATTACACGTCTCACCCAAGACTTTGTAAACAGGTTGACAGCCATGGTTTTTGACGTATGCATTATATGATTACTATTGTCCTTTTGGATTGCCTAATACTTCCCGGCAAATGAAACAAGTAGAGAAGCCAAACTAGTAAATAAAAGGAGACGTTTCTTGGGCAGACGCGTCATGGTCCCAATCCGATTCCATGTACGCTACCAAACCTAATCCTCAACGAAGCAGACGTTTCGTTCCATTTCCGGACACTATGCCTAAGCCTCTGCTGGATATTCCAATTCTTCCAACAATCCACACCTATTGAGCAGTACAAAGCATCCTATTCCTATACATTGAAATATGACACTAGCTCTTGTACCGGTTATATATAGAATTTTTATGAAGTTCTAAACACGTGTTTAACTATGGATAACTTTTTTTTTTCTTCAATAAAACGAATTCACAATATTAGATACGCTAATATTTACTTGATAATTATTAATTTTATGGTTTTATTTAAATGTTTGTCTATCTATTGAGTAATATTTCTTTCCAAGATTATGTTGGAAAGCGTCTTACGTAAAACGGTCCTAATTGAGGCAGATAAGCAAATGACATTTTCACTTTGAAAACTGATACTTTACATATTAAACATGATCATTCAGTGTTTACTGTTGATATTCTCAATTTTATTACTATCATTACCTTTTAACACTAATCTTTTACGTATTAAATGATCATAAATAATCAATTGAGATTCAATTAAAAATTGAGTAATGATAGAGAGAGAAAATTTTTAGGGAATGACATGGCACCTTAGTTGGCATATTCATGTCATCATCTCTTGTAAGTATGTCATCATCTCCCATAAATACTCATTAATTCATTTCCATTTAATTTTAACTCTCTTTATATGTAGAATTAATTAGTAATAATGTCTTGGTAAGTTTCTTTGCCCAAATCAAACTTATTATTTGCCTCCCAAATCAAATTTATTCTTTGCCTTCATATATCTTTGATAGTCATTCATTAAATTAAGTTCAGTTTAGTCCAAAAAAAATTAATACAAATAATAAGATGGGGAGAGTTTGTTGGTTTTGAGGAAATATTTTATAAAAAAAAAATCAATACCAAAGTGGAGAATACTACAAGTGAGATATGTTGTAGGATTTTAGCATTTATATTTAGTCTGGGTAATGTTTTGAGACTGAACTTAACTACATGGATCTGACTGAGCTAAATTAAATTTAACCGAATGAATTTGAATATCAATGAAACTTTTTATCAAGGTAAATAATTAGTTTGATTTGCCTGAATAAGTTTGATTTGAAAACTAAAATCTATCAAGGCAATATTATTAAATTCTATAAATGTATAGGGTAAAGAAAATGGAAAGTAATAATGAGTATTTATGGGAGTGACATGGATTTGCCAACTAAGGAGTCACGTCATTCCCTAAGTAATTTTCCTAAGAATTTTCCCTCTCTATCATTACTCTTAAAAATTTATATATTTTTCATCTTAATTAATGGGGGCGGTGGAAGTAACGAGTAATAATTTATCCGCAATAACTTGGCGGCAACATAAAAAGAAAAAGCAAAAATACGCAAAAGGAAATTAATTAAGAAAAGACATGAGTCAAAACTAGCCTCAACTACGTCACTAATTCTCACTGCCAGTTGGGCAGAAACATTAAAGCTAGCACTGCAAGTTTTCTTCGTCCAATCGCAGCCGTCGGATCAAACCCATCGACGGTCCAATTTCATCTCTGCATTGTTCCTACCAGAAAAATGAATGGATCTCACACACAAACCTAAAATCCCCAAACCCGAACCCGGATTTCCCACCACCCTCATCCCCACTCCCACGCATTCGTTCTGACATTCCCACGCTTTCTCGCTTCACTCCATTAAAGCTTCAGATCTGATAGAACCTCCGATCACCGCTCATCACTCATCACCGACGACTTCGTCGGATATTGTTTTGGTACCGTTTCTCCGGTGAGGTTTCCGCACACTTCCTCATTGTTGAGTTTAGCTTGTGATTTTACTGCTTCGTCGGCGTTGAGCTTAGGTTTTAGTTTAGAATCAAATCTGCGATTTTTGTTGAATTAGTTCGCATGCTTGTACATTTGATGATTAGGAGTTGTTTGTGTCGTTGTCTGAGTGAAGTTATGTGTGGCTAAGAATTTGATATTCGAAGTTTGAAATATTTAATGCTTGGTGTGGATCTAATGATGTTGGTAAATGAACAATGTGGTAGTGATCAGTGACTTGGAAGTTAGTACTGAATTAGAAGTGATTTGATCAGTCGAATCAGTTTTCGAAACAAATGTGCATAGGATACGGTGGTGATGTCCCAAGCAGTGGAATTGGACCACTGATTTTAGAGTTTGGTGATGTAAAATAAGCCTTACTTGTCTTTGTTCATGTTGTAGTATCCAACAATGGTGATTGTACATTTTTTTACGAATGAGAGTTTATTAATACAAATGTGCTAACTGTTTATTGTTGTCCAGGTTCTGTGATACACACACATCTGCTTCTGTGAAATAGCTGAATTATTGTTTGGATACACTGAATTCTCCAGCTTGTGGTGAAATCCCAGTGGTGGTTATTGGGATTAATAATTGGCATTGAAGGGATTATTTGCACTTCATGCTTGGCATTGGATCTCTTCCTTATCAACCATCTTTGGTTCTGGGTTAAGGATACATGCTCAAAGTGTGGTGAGGTAGAGATTATCCGTGAAGGTGCTGACTTGTAAAAAGAAGAAGCAAAATGATGCTCAACAAACAGCTTTTATTGACGTATTTCTATCTTCTGGTGTATATAGTGCTCTCATCAGCAGTTATACTGTACAACAAGGTATTTTCATTCTGTTGCTTGTTCCACCTATACAAGGTGCAAGTATTCTGATACTAATGAATTTGTGTCGTCTTTCACCTTCAATTTGCATCAGTACTTTAATCTTACATTGGCAATCACATCATTTATATTTATATCCCATTTGGGACCTAATCCTCTAATGTGTTTTTGTGCAGTGGGTTCTCTCACCAAAGTATTTCAATTTTCCATTACCAATAACACTTACAATGATCCACATGGGCTTTTCTGGATTGGTAGCCTTTTTCCTTGTTCGTGTTTTCAAGGTAAGGGAACTGGAACTTTTTTTTTCTATTTCATTTTCTGAATTTCAGTTAAGATTAATCTTATTACCTCTTCACCGCCTCTCATAAAAATTGTAACCTGCTAGCTCTCTGACAAGTTTCATTTCTCTTCTCTTTGCCAGTCCTACTTTACTAATTCTTCTTCTAATTTTAAACAAAATTATGGGAAAAGCTTACATCTTACTTACATACTGCAGGTTGTGGCTCCAGTCAAAATGACATTTGAAATGTAAGACATTTTATGCAATGTATCTTATATATTCCTAGCTTGCAGAATATTTCTTAACAGCCTGTACACTCTGTTTTGCAGATATGCAACTTGTGTGATTCCCATCAGTGCCTTCTTCGCCTCAAGCCTCTGGTATGGCCTCTTCTACCGGAACTGTTTTAAGTTTGTCCATTAGTTGTACCTTTGAATCTCTTTGAGAAACTATGTAGAGTCAACTCCCAACTATGAAGTTGATGATTAGGATAGTATACCACTTGGGTTTAAAGGTGATTATTTATTTATTATCTTAATGCCTAACTATTACTATATGTATTAAGCACCTGTGGGAATCATAGAATCGTATGGTAAAATAGAAAGGTCAAGGGCTGTATAAGAAGACAACTTGGATGGGTCACTGGGGTGGAACTAATATATCTAATTTATATGTATGACCTGTTTAGTTTCCAGAATTGGATAAAGACAGACTGTAATTTCTGTAAGTTTTTATGTTTAGGAGGTTGACGTTGTCTAGAATGGTAAAAAATCGTGTATGATTATTCTTCAACTAAGGATTTATTAATTAATTTATTTTTGGTTATACAGGTTTGGCAACACAGCTTATTTGTTTATTTCTGTAGCATTCATCCAGATGCTTAAAGCCCTGAGTATGATTCTCTACTATTCAATTTCTTCTTCTTCTTTTCTTTATTCTCTTTGGAACTTAGCCAATTGATTATTTTCTGCCATGTTATACAGTGCCAGTGGCTACCTTTGTTATGGCTGTTATTTGTGGCACTGATAAATTAAGATGGGACATATTCTTGAACATGGTGTTAGTTAGTATCGGAGTTGTGGTGTCTTCCTATGGTGAAATCCATTTCAATATAGTCGGTACAGTTTATCAGGTCACCGGAATATTTGCAGAAGCACTCAGGCTGGTCTTGACTCAAGTTCTTCTTCAGAAGAAGGGCTTGATGCTCAACCCTGTCACAAGCTTATATTACATTGCTCCCTGCAGGTACTTATGCTTCATGCTCAACTTCTTTCATTCATGCATTATTTGCCATGTCTATATAACTTCTTGTATTGGCAATTATAACAAAGAGAAATATAAGGTAAAAATTTGTGTAGTCGGAAGCGATTCCTGATTTGTATATAATTGGTTCCACGAATAGTCTAGAAGTGAAGCTCTTTTAATTTTTTTTTTTCTCATTGTGCTGAACTTTTGTTCTTATTGTATTGAAGCTGTGATATTTTTCATTTGCAGTTTTGTATTTCTCTTTGTGCCCTGGTATCTGCTGGAGATGCCTGAAATGGATGTTACACAGATACAATTCAACTTTTGGATATTTTTCTCAAATGCACTAAGTGCCCTGGCATTGAATTTCTCAATCTTCTTAGTAATTGGTAGAACAAGTGCAGTTACCATTCGTGTCGCTGGTGTCTTAAAGGACTGGATCCTGATTGCCCTTTCGACCGTAATATTCCCAGAATCAACAATTACCACACTCAACATTACCGGTTATGCTATTGGTATGTCTACTTGATCTGGGGTTTTGTAGGTTTCTGTTTATTGTTGCTGTTTTACCTGAAATTTATTTGACCTTGGTTTTCTGGCAGCCATATGTGGTGTGGTGATGTATAACTACTTGAAAGTCAGAGAAGCTCGTGCGTCACAACTACTTCCTATTGATAACCTTGCTGATCGAACATCTAAGGTTAGTAGTTTTGTGAGATCTTAGCCTTTTCAATTTCTATGGTCCATTGGTCCAATTTTTTTTACCATGCCCATTTTTGGCACAGGAATTCAAGATGGAGAAGAAGTTTTCGGATCTGTATGTGCCAGATGACAATATGAACAATGCAAGTCTGCTACGGGCTGGAAGAATTGGTGCATCTTCTGATGTTGGGGATGAAGAAGCTCCTATCCTAGCTTCCTCCAGGCTCTCACATTTAGGGCAAAGCCAATACAGCAGCCACTAAGCGTAATGTTATCTAGTTTAGAAACTCTTTTTTTGGCTCCTCATTTATGGATCGACTATTTCCCAAGAGTATATTCGAATAGAGAAGCAATGAGCTGGTTCGAGATGCTATTTCCTGGGAATACATTCAAGTAGGTAAGCAGTGAGTGAACTGGTTTGAAGTACGTAGCTCCCGTTTTTAGTATCTCGGAGTTAAAGCGCTTCTCAGTGGTTGGAGAAGATCATTCGTGAAAGATGGAATGAAGAACTCTATTTTATTTAGTCTCTTGAAGCTATCTTCCAGCCACTGATGGTTAAAATTTTACTAGTATATGTTTAACTTATTCCATTAGAACAGAACATTAGTGAGCTCTACTCATTCCCTATTGGGATGTTTATATGGCTTAAACCTTATCTAAAATTTTGAGTTTGCAGAAAAGCTAGAATGAAGTATTGTATTGAATCATTGATATAGTATTGCCAGTTTTTAAGCAAGAATTCTCAATACTAGCACTCTTATACACAAAATCTATATGTGAATATTACTTGTACTTCTCCATTATTCTTCTGGCCTCTTCGAGACTATCGTCCACAGATGATGGACTGGCTCCAGTTCTCTCACTGGTGCTGCCTTTCGGGGTTTCATCCTTGTTCAATGCTATGAATGTGAAGTAAATCAGTCCCATGACAGCCTGTTTAAGAAAACAGAGCAAATGGAAATGAAACAACTTAAACAACCATGTTCTTCAACTTATCACAGTTCGATTCAGCTCAGTTTAAATCAGACGAAAGGAACGAGAAGCAAAGAGAATGATGATGATCATACCAGGGCAAACAAGGCGGTGGATATGAAGGACTTGAGCAAGAAAAGTCCAACAGCGAAGCCAACAACTGTGACTGATAGTCTGGCTATTGGCCTTGGGATAGAATCCTATTGCAAAAACACAGGCAAACATTCAATTTTCTGTCATAGGAATGAACAATACTGTGCAAAAACTAAAATGTACAACGTTGTGAAAAATTCAAAGCTTACAGGCACAAGATTAGTTCCAGCTTCAATGCCATCTTTCCCCACTTTAAATGCTGTTTGTGCAACTGTGTAAATTCGATCCAGATCATCAAAAAAGATGTCACAACCCACCCAGACCATTTCAACAACATTAATCCACACAAAAAATTGGGAGTTAAACAGATTACCTTTAAGGAAGTTGGATTGAGCAGAGCAAACAGTGGGCGCGCGATTCCTGACGTTCTTGAATCGAAGGCTTGGCTGAAACAGGATTTCCCTTTTCAACTTCGTGGGAGAAACAAAACGAGATGGATTGAGAGCTGGATTTCTGCAACAAAATCTGGTCGGAGATTGAAGTACGGGTAATCCGGCAATAGCAGGAAAAACAACCGACGCCATTAATCCAAATTACTGGTAATTACGCTCGCATCCTAGAGTGCTGAGTACGAGAGTGTAAAAAAATGTCGCCGCCGAATAAGTGTGTGGATATGGAAGAAGTGCGGGGAAATAAGAACGGTGGAGGGAGAAGAAAAGAAAACGTCAAAATGACGACCGGCAGTCAAATTTTGACTACATTGGTGTGCTTATGGACTTATTGGGCCTTCAATTCTCTTTTCTGGATTGGGTCCATATGGACCCTTGTTTGGATCGTATAATTGGATAACGATAATTTGTAACAACTTAGTAATATATTTTGTATTAATTTGGGAATTCCCAGCACTACTGGCTGAAAGTACAGTGCTATAGGAGAAGAAATTCAGAAAAATGGAGAAAAAGAGAGGAGAGAGAATTATGCTAAAGTTCTGCTAACAAACTAGTTTTCTGATCATTCATTTCATGCCCTCCCTTGTATTCTTGTCCTCTTCTTATATCCACAGCTCAGCTTCTGCACATGGCCACTCCCTTCATAGCTACACGACAAAAGCTCCCAGCTCATCCTCCCTTACTAAATTACCCTTCTAACCTTTACCATTTAAATGAAATGTAACAACCCTCCTGCTGAAATTGTGCTTGCCCTCAAGCACAGAAGTTTGGAAATTGAGCTGTAATGAAATCAGCATCTTCCCAAGAGGCATCTTCAGCAGTCATATTTTTCCATTGAACAAGCCATTGCAACACAGTAAGGCTTCCTCTTTGAATTAGTCTCCTGTGCAGAATGTGAGCAGGAGTCATGGCTACCTCCCAGTCAATTTCCTCAGTAGGAATTGCAGTACTTGTAGTTGGAGCAGGGCCATAATGTTGTTTCAAAAGTGAAACATGGAAGACTGGATGTATCTTGCATTAAGTAGGAAGCTTGAGCTGATAAGCAACTGAGCCAACCTTCCTCTCAATCTGATAAGGGCCAAAAAATTTAGGAGCTAGTTTAGGATTAACATTCCCTTGTAAAGACTGTTGCCTATACTTGTGAATTCTCAGGTATACCCAATCTCCAACAGTAAAATTTCTTTCAGTTCTCTTTTGATCTGCATAAAATTTCATCCTGTGCTGAGCTTTACTGAGATGATCTTTCAGCCTTTGATCCACTTGCATTCTCTGCTCCACCATGTTGTGAGCAGCAGGCACCACAACATCAGTCAATGTTCCCAAGGGTAGGTGTAATGGTTTTACACCATATAGTGCTTCATAAGGGGTCATGCTAATACTGAGATGATGTGAAGTGTTATACCACCTTTCTGCTGAGCTAAGCCATACCTTCCAGCTATAAGGTTGATCACCACAAAAGCTCCTGAGATAACCTTCCAGAACTTGGTTCACTCTTTCACTCTGGCCATCAGTTTCTGGATGGTAGGCTGTACTCAACTGTATCTGTACACCAAGCTTTCCAAATAATTCTTTCCAAAAATGAGATGTAAAAATCTTATCTCTGTCACTGGTGATGGAGTCAGGGAGTCCATGTAACCTATATATTTCATCCATAAAACAGGTGGCAACCTGATGAGCAGTGAAAGGATGGGACAGTGGTATAAAGTGAGCATACTTAGTATATCTGTCAACCACCACTAAGATGATATCATACCCATGAGATTCAGGAAGTTTCTCTATAAAGTCCATTGTTATCTGCTTCCAAGCCTGAGTGGGGAGTGGTAAAGGTTGGAGTAGACCTGGAGGATAACAATGTTCATTTTTGTTCCTTTGACAAGGTTCACAACTTTTAACAAAGTTAATCACATCATTTCTGATCTCAAACCAATAAAAAAGTGATAGAACTCTCTTAATAGTTGCCCCTTGACCAGAATGTCCACCAACTGCAGAAGAATGTAAAGAAGACAGCAGTTTTTGTCTCACTCCACCTTTGGATCCAACTACAATTTGATTTCCCCTCTTCAGTAATCCATTTTGATAGCTATACTCTTGTACCTCATCTTTGTTCAATAGAATTTTAGTGATTACTTTTTGCACTTCCTCATCTCCTTCATAACTGCTTTCTATCTGAGTGATCCACTTGGGAATTACTGATACAGTGGAGAGTTCCCTTTTTCCACATACAAAAGTATCAACCAGATGATTGTTTAGTGGCTCAGGATTTTCATCCTTATCACTCCACTCATCCTTATCCCACTTTATCTCATTCTGTATTCCAGAAATCATCTCAGCCATGCCTTCACTCAGATCCTTAGTTGTATCTCCTGAGCCTACTGGATTCATTTGAAGATCATCCTGTGGTTTCCTGGAAAGGGCATCAGCTGCTTGATTACTATTCCCAGGCTTATATTGGATTTCAAAATCCAATCCCAATAGTTTGGTAAGCCACTTATGCTGAATGGCTGTATGCAATTTCTGACTCCATAGATACTTCAAGCTCTGATGGTCAGTTTTTATAAAAAACTTGTGACCTACCAGATAATGCTTCCACTTTTCTACTGCTAATACTAATGCCAGTAGCTCTTTCTCATAAGTAGATAAGCCTTTATTTCTAGTACTAAACGATTTGCTCAGAAAAGCAATTGGTTGGCTGTTTTGCATTAAAACAGCACCCATACCATCATCACAGGCATCTGTTTCTACTACAAATGGCTCATTGAAATCTGGCATTTTTAGTACTGGAGCTGTTGTGACAGCTTTCTTCAAGGCATGCACAGCTTTGGAGGCTTCATCATTCCAACTGAAAGCATCTTTTTTGAGTAGATTGTGTAAAGGTCTGCACAATATCCCAAAACCTTGTATGAATCTCCTGTAGTATCCCACTAACCCCAGAAATCCTCTTAATTCCTTTATGTTCTTTGGATTAGGCCAGTTGAGTATACAAGATATCTTGCTTTTATCCATTTCTACTCCCTGCTCAGAAATTGTGTGTCCCAGATAGTCCACTTTCTTCACAGCAAAAACACACTTTGAAAGTTTGGCAAACAACTGATTTTCCCTCATGGTTTCTAAAACAGCTCTAACATGTTTTATGTGCTCAGCCAGAGTCTTACTGTATATTAGTATATCATCAAAGAAAACCAAGACATATTTCCTCAAATAAGGTTTAAAGACTTGATTCATAAGGGCTTGAAAAGTAGCAGGTGCATTAGTAAGGCCAAAAGGCATGACCAAAAATTCAAAATGACCAGAATGAGTCTGAAAAGCTGTCTTATGAATATCTGCTGTCTTAACTCTGATTTGATGATATCCAGACCTTAAATCCAACTTAGAATAGTACACTGCTCCTTGCAATTCATCTAATAGTTCATCTATTACAGGAATGGGAAATTTGTCCTTAATAGTAATATCATTTAACTTCCTATAATCAATGCAGAGCCTCCAGGATCCATCCTTCTTCTTGACCAGTAGAACAGGTGATGAATAAGGGCTGGTACTAGGTTGCACTACTTGATTGTTAACCAACTCTTGCACTTGTTTCTCTATCTCACTCTTGTGAGCATAAGGGTACCTGTAAGGTTTAGTTTTCACAGGTTCAGAGTCAGGCTTCAAGGGAATTTGATGGTCTATATCTCTTACTGGTGGTAAAGACTGAGGAACAGAAAATATATCTAAGTACTGAATGAGAACCTGTTTCAGAAGGTCTGGAACCTCCAGCTTTTCCAGTGCTGATTCTATCTTCTCACTTGGCTGCTCCATAGCATTCAGCAACTCTTCAGACATTCCCTCCACTGGAGTATCAGCCATATTATAGGACATGCCTTGGTAAGTACAGCCTTTACCTTCAGTAATTCTATAGTCTTCCCATGATGTCTCATGTCTGTTTCCATAGATTCTAGTCCTTCCAATACTAGCATAGTCTCCATTCCTTTCCTGATTCCCTCCATCATCAGGATGGTAGTGGTTCCACTTCCTTTCCTCTTTATTGTATTTGCTTTGCAGGTAAGCAGCTTTCCTTTTCCTGTGGTCTGATATTTCCTGAGCTTCTTGTCCCCTCAGTAATTCCAATGATTTTTCATTGGTACTTCCCATTAACATCCACTGAGCTCCCTTGCTACAGAAGGATACTTCATCATGCCTGAAGTCAAAAGCAATAGGACTCAACTGAGTCATCCAGTCAACCCCCAAAATAGCATCTATGGTTCCCAATGGTAACACTCTCAAATCATATTTGAAACAGTGGTTTTGTACTTTCCACTCCACACCAAGGCATTGAGTGCAACCAGCCACTTTACTACCATCTGCAATGGTGACCATGAAGGGTTTTACTACTTCTTCTCTCAGGCCTAGCTGCCTAACCAAGCTGGGATCAATAAAGCTATGAGTAGAACCAGTGTCCAGCAACATAGAGACTTTGTATCCCTTCATAATACCAGTAACCTTGATAGTGTTGGTTTGATTCTTCTGATCCCCAACTGAGTTCAGAGTTATCTCTTCTGGATCATCCTTCAATTGTTGAAGTTCTTCACAGTCCATATCAGCTACAAGGATGTCCCCATCATCATCCTGTTTTGCACCAGAGATGAAATTGATCTGCTTGAATTTGCAAACATGACCAGGGCCATATCTGTCTCCACACTTATAGCATAATCCTCTTTCCCTCCTGTACTGCTGCGCCTGGGGTGAAATTCTTCTAAATCCTTCACTGTTAGGCTCCTTCTCCCCCATTGTTGCTGGTTCAACTACCCTTCTGTCACCCCCTTGAGTATTCTGAGTCCTCCAAGGTAGCCTAGGAATGTCTGGTCTGGTAACAGCCTCAGGGATGTTTCTGATGGTGTTCAAGTTCCTATTCCTTCTGTGAAGATTTTCCAAGTTCATTTCCTGTAAAACAGCAATCTCAAAAGCCTCTAGCAAGGAAGTGGGTTTAAACAGTTTAACCATAGGCTTTAGCTCCTCCTTGAGTCCACTAATGAAGCTGGAAATGTAATATTCTTCACTCATATAGGGATTTTTCATGACCATGAGAGCCTTCAAAGATTCAAACTCTTCCTGATAAGCCCTGACTGAACCTTTCTGGTATAATTTGTTAAACTCTTCAGTTTCATTTCCTAATCCATATTCAGAAAACCTCTTTAACACAGCACACACAAAATCAGCCCAACTGTTAAACCTTTTAGATACCTTAACTGAATTATACCAGATCTCAGCTCTCCCTTCAAGATACACATCAATCACAGCTAGCCTAGCATGTTCATGCATATTATGGAATCCAAAAAACTTATCAGCCTTCCTAATCCATTCCTTAGGGTTACTTCCATCAAATGCTTGCAGTTCTAGCTTAGGAAACACTAAACCTGTGTTCCTCTCAGTCATAATTGGTTCAACAAAGTTATTACCAGCATGAAATCCAGGCATTTCAAAATTAGGTTTCACATACTCCCTACCATGAGCTTCAGGAAATGGATTCACAGGGGTTTTAAGAGGAAATTCATGATGCATATTCCAGTAAGGCTTAGCATTAAAATCTTCATTCAAGCTAATCCTAGGATTGGTAATAACATTTCCTCTACCAAACCTAATAGGAGGTTCAGAATGCACCTGAAACGGAGTCTTCTGTGCCGCGGGATTGGATCTAAGTCCAGCTGCAGCTCCATCAGCTGAAGTCTCTGCCCGGTCACCAGAGTTAATCGGAGACCTCTGCATCAGAAGCTGAAACATGCGATTTGTCTCCCCTGTGCTCTTAGCTGCCTCCATTTGTTGCTCATGGAGCTTCTGCTGCATCCCCTGCAACGAGAGATCCATTTGCTCACGGTGCTCAACGGCGTGGTTCTTCAACTCGGTTGTGCTCAAACGCATCTCCGTCGTGAAATTTCTCAGCTCCAGTGAAACTCCATCGAATTTCGCTGTCAGATCTCCGACCTTGCCCTCCAGATCTCTGACCGTGTTCTCCATCGATTTCATTCGCGTCTCTGCCATCGGATCCGAGGAACGATCCGCTCTGATACCACTTGTAACAACTTAGTAATATATTTTGTATTAATTTGGGAATTCCCAGCACTACTGGCTGAAAGTACAGTGCTATAGGAGAAGAAATTCAGAAAAATGGAGAAAAAGAGAGGAGAGAGAATTATGCTAAAGTTCTGCTAACAAACTAGTTTTCTGATCATTCATTTCATGCCCTCCCTTGTATTCTTGTCCTCTTCTTATATCCACAGCTCAGCTTCTGCACATGGCCACTCCCTTCTTAGCTACACGACAAAAGCTCCCAGCTCATCCTCCCTTACTAAATTACCCTTCTAACCTTTACCATTTAAATGAAATGTAACATAATTTAAATCAACCCGATAATTTAAATCAACCCGATAACAGTAATTAAAATCAACCCGATTCCCAAACTTTGATTTCACCCTATGGCTTCTGTTTCACACACATTTTTTTACCTATTTTACTTTAAAGTAGAGTAGTTTTATTTTTTAACCAACTGATCTAGCCCAGTTGGCCAGGGGCCTTGCCCCGCCCAAGGGAGGTTAGGAGTTCGAAACTCATGAGGTGCAACATTACATGCAATTCTCCCTGACCCCCTTGGTCAAGTCTCCAGTCGTTCTCAACTCAAAAGTCGGAGCTGCATCGACGGTGTCAAGAGCAGGGGAGTATCGACGGTGTAAGTGAGATCTTCACTCCACTCTAAGCAGCATGGTGAGGACCTCGACCACTCGACATACGAGATTAGTAGAGTAGAGTAGGATTAGATTAGAGTATGGTAAGATCCTTGTATCAGATTCGGTCGTTGTAGTGTACCTTAAAAAAAGTATTTTTTTGAAAGGAGAAGCTATTATTAGTATCAAAAGTAGAAAAATTGGTCACATCAGCTTTCTAGCCAACTTTACATATAAGAACAACTCCATCAAACAGAACCATCGGTTATTCATTTTTCTAAACCTTTTTTAATTTTATTTTTTCTAGTAGACTAGCATGGGGAGTCTCAACAAATATTTTTGGAAGGAGCATGTGGAAATTGAATATTTAGGCAAAGTTCAGCTTATCTGCGTATCAGTTCAATTCTATTTAATTTAATTCAGTTCATTTCAGTGAAAAATAAGCTTATGAAAATATGACCTTAATTTTCACTTAATTTTATTTATAGATAATATTGAGGAAACATGCTTACGATTAAATAGTTATTAGATTATATTTTACAATTTATGAATTAGAACTTGTAAAAAAGAGCCTAGTTAATAAGAATCAACTATCCATATCAAATTATCAGTCCTTGAACCATGTAATCAAAGAATCAAAATTTGATTACACCCACTTGATTTGAGCAACTAAATCTAATTTTGGCTACCATATGTTCATTTTTTAAACCGCCCTAATGGTTCCCTCTTTCTTTTGATTAGTAGTAATCTACTAGTACAGGGTGGTCATGAATTTGGGAATGGTCATTTGGAAGTTGGAAATTATTTTCACTTTGAAAAACGGCTCAAGAAGTTGCCCTTTTTGTCTTGAACAAATATACATATGATGATTAACTCCACGAGTTTCTAACTTTTTTGTTTTTGACCTCATTAATTTGTCTAATCCATCCTACTTGGGAGAAGAGTCAGCTTCCCAGAAGCTATATTTACTTATTTTTATTTTAGCCTATTTCGGCTTTACGTTCAAATGGATAGAGATTAGAGTAGAGATAGCTTGGCTGTAAAGTATATAAAACAAATATTTGTTTCCTGAAAATGTGTTCTTGACTACTTTCAAAATCTAAAGAATTCTAAATAAAATTTGCAAGAAGTGTATCATTAGTAAGATGCCAATGAGGAAAAAAATGGACAGCATAAACCAAAAGGGAGTATTTACAAATTTGATCAAAGTCAAAAAAGCAAAATTAATCCTTAAATTCGGGAAATAGAGCGGCCCTAACAATTTGATCAAATAGTTATGATTGTCTACATTTGCTTCCATGACAAAATTGAAAATACTGAAAGTTTATAATGTTTAAATTAGCTCAATAAGTTACAATATAAAATTTTTGACACTTTTAAAAGAGTAAGAGGAAATGGAAATTGATAAGGGGAGAAATGAAGGTTAAGTGGGAGAGAAGAAATGAAAAGTGAATGCATTTTAGTGAAATCATCTTGAATTTGAAATAATTGAAATGACAATACAATGTATTAGGGATGGAGGTGTAGTCACAACTCAACATCTTTATAAGAAGTGGCGGAACCAGACACGAATAATTGGGGAAGCGAGATTGACTTTAGGGGAGATCGGGTTGGAGGGAGCGAGATCAAATAACATAAGGTTATTTCCTAAGGCTTAAACTCTGAAAGTTACAATAAAATAGGCTACTACCAAATTTTGGGGAGCGACCGCGGCCCTGCGCTTCCCAGTTCCGCCTCTGTCTATAAGGTATACAAACTACAAGATTTTATTCGGTGATCCTTAACTGCAATATAACAATCACAACTGTAAGAGAGTAGTCACAACAACATAAGTTAGTTGTGCCAAAACACGCTTTGTATTTATTAGGTCTCCATGTGTGAGCAAAATGATAGTTTTACTATGTTTAGAAAGTTGCATTGTAGATGTTAGTTAGTTTTCTCAATTATCCACTAATTTAAGTTATTTAACATACCAAACTAATGTAACACACCTCTAATTTCATCAATGATCCGTGGGTGCGAATGGGATAGTCACACTCAGTCATTCACACAGAAGATTTTGTTCTTTCCAATTTAACTTCATTTCGATTCAAATGAGTACATTTTTTTTACTAGTTGTTACTAACTATAAGTTTTACAATACTCACCTCTTACAATATTCTTGTTAGTTGTTACATATATTTATCATTTCATTTTAGTTAAAGAGAACTACAAGACTAACAAAAATTGGTGAAACGAAGTGATTTGAAGATGGTAAAGCAGGGTGTGAAGTTTTGAACTTTGAAAAGAGAAGATTGGAGCATTTAGATTTTAACATTATTAGGTGGATTAGATTTCCAAGGTCACTCTCCTGCTCCTCCTAGAACGCTGTTCTTTTTAATCTCACACCGTATCACGGACCAATCTATGATCATAAACTATAATTCAGATGTTCACATTGACTTATAGTAATGGAATCATACCTTGTTTTTCCCCAGAAGATGATTCCCAAAGAAGAAAATTTAATGAGAAAAAAAAAGGTGTCAAGAAGGAGCAAAGTCTTTGTCGTATGGTTTAATATGGCTCCCAATTTCCTCCCACACGTGATTTTGCCTCAGATTTTGCGATACTGTCCTTCATTTTTCATTTACTTCACAATTTTTTTATCTTGTCTGATTTGCAATGAACCGATCAAAGTTAAGCAATGTTAACAAATTCTTTATGTTTCTGTTTTGATTAAGTATGAAGATTATGGACACAAGCTGTTTGATGATATGTCCAGCTGGGAAAATTATGGCAATAATTGGAGCCTGTATTAGGTATGGCCGTCCCAGAAACCGAAAACATAATATAGTGCCACTGATGGAGGAGTTGAGGAAAACCATGCAGAAACACATGACGCTTGCAGTTCGGGAAAAAAATATGATTTTTAAATAAACTGGAGCTTGAAGGAAACATAAAAGCACAGAGATTGCAGCTCCCCGAGGTAAAAATGGTGGAGCTATAGTCTTTATCAATTACTGCTTTGTTTTCTTCTTTTATTAAACTTTGTTTGTGTGTTCTTGCTTCTTTGCCAAGCTTATTGTTTGTATAAGGTTAATTGCATTTGCAGCAATTCATAGAGTGAGGATTCAATCTTCAAGAACACCGAGGAACCCGATGCAAAAACAAGGGAGATAGGTTTGGGATTTGAGGCCAATGCAGAAGCCAATGCCTAGGCAAATGCAAACCTTGAATTGCAATTACTCCTACCTTTCTTGTCTATTCTTGTTTTTGGTTCTTGTTTCACATTCTCCTGCATTTGCTGAGAAAAATGAAGTTCTTGCGCTTTACACCTGGCTGCATATTTCCCCTTCCCTTCCTCCTGTTTTCGGCGACTGGAATCCTTCGGATTCGAGTCCTTGTAACTGGTCATTCATAGAATGCTCAGATGATGGTTTTGTCTCTAGGATTGTTATTCAGTCTGTCCCTCTTGGTATCCCATTTCCGGCTAATCTTTCGTCGCTTCATTCCCTTCAGAGCCTTGTTATTTCAGGTGCCAATCTCACAGGGACTATCCCATTTGAGATTGGAGATTTTACTTCTCTTAGAACATTTGATCTCAGCTCAAATGCTCTTCTTGGTAGTATTCCAGGCTCCATTGGCAGGCTTCAAAACCTCGAGGATTTGGTCCTCAACTCTAATCAACTGACTGGGAGCATCCCATCGGAGATTAGTGACTGCGTTAACCTTAGAAGTGTGCTTTTGTTTGACAATGAGCTTAGTGGGATTCTTCCAGTGGGGCTAGGGAAGCTTGCAGCTATGGAAGTCTTGAGAGTTGGAGGCAACAAAGAAATCGACGGTGAGATACCAGAGGAGCTAGGAAACTGCCTGAACTTGACTGTATTAGGCCTTGCTGATACTAAGGTTTCAGGCTCTATCCCGGCTTCATTCGGCAAGCTCAGAAACCTTCAGTCATTTTCAGTGTATACCACAATGCTTTCCGGTGAAATCCCGCCGGAGATTGGGAACTGCTCAGAGCTAGTCTTTCTGTATTTGTATGGGAACAGTTTGTCAGGCTCTATCCCAAAGGAGCTGGGAAAGCTGCAGAAGCTAAAGAAGCTATTGCTGTGGGAGAACAATCTCGAGGGCCATATTCCTGAAGAAATCGGGAGCTGCAGTAGTTTAGTTGTAGCTGATTTCTCACTGAATCTTCTCTCTGGTTCCATTCCTTGGTCATTTGGGAACCTCACGAATCTGGAGGAGTTGATGCTTAGTACTAATAACATCTCAGGTTTCATTCCTCCTGTTCTTGCAAATGCCACTAACCTAGTACAGTTGCAGCTTGATTCCAACCAGATCTCAGGATCTATCCCTAAGGAGATTGGGATGCTGACGGCGCTGAACGTGTTCTTTGCATGGCAGAACAAGCTGGAAGGGAGTGTTCCGGCTGAATTAGCCGGTTGCAGAAGCCTTCAAGCTCTGGATCTTTCTCATAATTTCTTGACCGGAAGCCTTCCCACCGGCCTGTTTCAACTGAAGAATCTCAGCAAACTTCTGCTTATCTCTAATGACATTTCAGGTCCCATCCCTGGAGAGATTGGCAACTGCAGCGCGCTGATGAGGCTCAGGATGACCGATAATAAAATCAGTGGTTCGATCCCAGGTGAAATCGGGCTGCTTGGGAGTCTCAGTTTTCTTGAAATTGCTAATAACAATATCATAGGAACAATCCCTGATGAGATAGGGAGATGTAAAGATCTGCAGCTGCTGAACCTGAGCAATAACTCGCTTGGTGGTGCTTTGTCGAGTTTTATATCTTCTCTGAGCAGGCTTCAGGTATTGGATGTTTCACTTAATCATTTTTCTGGTCAGATTTCTGCAAGTTATGGTCAGCTTAGTTCCCTCAGTAGGCTTGTTTTGAGTAGTAATGCTTTCTCGGGGTCGATTCCTCCCACACTAGGCAGCTTGTCAAGCCTTGAAATGCTCGATTTGAGTAGCAATAATCTGTCGGGTAGTGTTCCCAAAGAGCTGTTTCAAATAGAGGCTTTGAATATAGCTTTGAATCTGAGCTGGAATGAATTGACAGGAAATATCCCCCCTGAGATATCTGCTCTGAATAAGCTCTCTGCTCTCGACCTTTCACACAACAAGCTTGAGGGCAATTTGATGGCTCTTTCTGGTTTAGTGAACCTAGTTTCCTTGAATATCTCTTACAACAGCTTCATAGGTTATCTACCAGATAATAAATTGTTCAGACAGTTATCAGAAGCTGAACTAGCAGGGAACCAGGGCTTATGTTCTCATGGTCATGCTTCGTGTTTCTTAAGCTCTTGGCCAGGGATGGGGGATTCAGACAGCCATGAAAGGAGGCTATCCTGGAAAATCAAACTGTCGATTGCCTTACTTTCCGTCCTAACGTTAGTCCTGGCAGTCCTAGGTTTTCTTGCAGTTTCTCGTGTGCGGAGTATGAAGGGAAAAGATGATGATTCTGAACTCGGAGGAGAGGACATCTCCCCATGGAAATTCACCCCTTTCCAGAAACTGAATTTTAGAGTTGATCATGTCCTGAGATGCCTAGTGGAAGCCAATGTGATTGGAAAAGGGTGCTCGGGGATAGTTTACCGCGTGGAAATGGAAAATGGTGAACCTATAGCAGTGAAAAAGCTCTGGCCAGCAACACCAGCTGCAGACTACAGGATCAAGAATGATCACGGATTCCGCGATTCTTTCTCCACAGAGGTGAAAACGTTGGGATCAATCCGACACAAGAACATCGTTAGATTCCTAGGTTGTTGCTGGAACCAGAAAACCAAGCTGCTTATGTATGACTACATGCCTAATGGGAGCCTGGGAAGCCTTCTCCATGAAAGAAGTGAGGAAAGCTGTCTGGAATGGGAGGTTAGGTATAAGATCATCCTTGGTTCTGCTCAGGGATTGGCCTATCTGCACCACGACTGTGTTCCTCCGATTGTTCATCGGGACATAAAAGCCAACAACATCCTCGTCGGCCTGGATTTCGAGCCATACATTGCAGACTTTGGCCTCGCAAAACTCGTTAATGATGGCGATTTTGGACGATCCTCCAACACAGTTGCTGGCTCATACGGCTACATAGCTCCAGGTCAGTCAAAACTTTACTTGATACAATTTCAAGAAAGCTATCAGTCTTTTATGTTTTTGAAATATTACCTTATCAGTCTTATGTTTGGAAATAGCCATTTTGGTTATTTATATATAGTGAAACTGATGCCTATAAATCGCTTTATTCACAAGCTAAGCAGTTTAGCTAATAAAACTGCTTATTTTGAAAAGCATTACAGATTTTTGGAGGAAAAATATAAGTAGAACAAGTGAATGATGGTTTTTCATTTTTTTTCCCTGTAGAGTATGGATATGCGACGAAAATCACAGAGAAAAGTGATGTGTACAGCTACGGAGTAGTAGTCCTGGAATTACTGACAGGAAAACAGCCAATTGATCCCACAATACCTGAGGGGCTCCACATTGTGGACTGGGTGAGGCAGAAAAGGGCACCGTCGTCATCTTCAATATCAGTGGACGTCCTGGATTCGAGCCTGCTTTGCAGCAGGCCCGAATCAGACATCGAGGAAATGATGCAGACGCTGGGAGTGGCTGTTCTGTGTGTGAATCCATCTCCAGAGGACAGGCCGACCATGAAAGACGTGGCGGCAATGCTGGAAGAGATCAGGCACGGGAAAGAGGAATACACGAAAAAGGTGGACGATATGATCATGAAAGATTCATCAGCACATGAAAAGGCCAATGGAAGTGATAGTACAAGCTTTTCTTCATCTTCTTTTGCTTATTCCTCATCTGTGCCTGGAAAAGTTGGTCTCAGATAGAAATGGATGGTTTTTTCTGTTGTTTTTGTTTCCACTGAGAAAGTTGTACCTTAGTTTCTGTTGCTGAGATTCTCTTTCTATGATTCCTAGGAATAAGTTTTTGGCTAGGAATTATGTTAATCAGGCCTTGCTATGCAATAAAAGATCAGTATTCTTGAATCTTTGGTGCTACTGAATTGTTACATTTTGCCTTCTAGCCTCTGTTGAGCCTGATAGCAACATAAGCCCATCATTTCATCAACCTATGTGTAAAATAAAATTTTCTTCAATCTAAAAGAAAATAAATCACATAAAGTAAAAAATAACAAGTGAAAAAACTCAAGTATTACAAAGTGAAAATCCTCAATATATCAACTACTCCGAGACAAATTAAAGGTTCAAGTATAAGTTACAAGAGGGAAAAACTAGCTAAAGAAATAATCTCGACACTATTACAAGTTCTTGACACGATGTTATACATTGTATGTCTCTTTATATGACCAAAACAACGCCATTTTTGTCTCTGTTAAACAAAAAACGACATTAATTTGATCTTCAGAAAAAGTTGAAGTACATTATAAATCAGTAATATCTAATCCCATAATGATAATGAAAAACTATGCCCATGTAAAAACATCTATTTTATAGAAACCCTTAATGTTTGTATGTATCTTTATATGACCAAAACAACGCCATTTTTGTCTCTGTTAAACAAAAAAAACGACATTAATTTGATCTTCAGAAAAAGTTGAAGTACATTATAAATCAGTAAAATCTAATCCCCATAATGATAATGAAAAACTATGCAAGTGTAAAAACACAATGTCCCATCACGTAAATTCACAAGATAAGGAAAATTAAATAAAGAACACTCATGGTCCCATGGATCAACATTACTCCTGCAAATTTTTTGGACAGTATGCTCTGCAAATTCACAGGAGGGAAAACTAATAATAATAACAGGTATATAAATTATAAAGTAAAAGAAAAGCGACAAAGCTCTGCAAGGCCATGAAAATGAAAAACCACAAACAGAGTCCCATCAAACACTAATTAATGTTATTCATAGATAAACACAACTCATATCTCAAGCTGCACAGTCTCGAACGTCGTTGTTTAAATTTCATTACAGAAACAGCCAGAATTTCCCAAACAAAAAACACAGTGTCCCTATCAGGCCATATGACCATGAAAAACAAACCACAATGTTCCAAAACAAACGTTAGCAGCAGATGAACACATGATATTTCTCGCATATTCATGGTCATGGATATTCATGACAATCAACTTACCATTAATAGAAAAGCAATGAACTTAACATTAATAGAAAGGAAATGACCATTTTATTCATCCATAGTATTGCACAGACAATACTCGGATCATGAACACAGTACATCGACTGCAACAACAAGGTTGCTGATTTACAAGACAGAAACCCAGGCATGCACAATGCACCAGTACCTGGTACATCTGCTAACTGTTTCGAAAATGCCGAGGTTTTACGAGAACTACACACACATACAAAATAAGGTTTACAACAGCAAAAAAAACAACAAGAAGAACATTATTCAGAAAACGATGAACTAAATCCAGATGATGCATCATCCCAACAGGGAACCAAATGATCATGAGAACTCTCTCCTTCCAACGAAACTGATCCCGCAGATCACGAGCATGAATTAAAGGGCTGGCAAAACGGTTAATTAGACTGCGCAAAACGGACTCACTCATGTAATAATCACTCTCTCTCAACCTCTGAAAACCATGTCATCATCAGAAACAGTCAATCTGCAGGTCCAAAATCATCAGAAACAGTTATCATCGGGCTCTCTGCCAGGGTTTACATCTCTCCTCACATCGCCGCTTGAGGCTGTTGGATGGATGCTTGCGAGAACTTTCTCGCCCCTCTCTTCTTAGCAGCTGGTTTCTTCGGCTCCGGCTTAGTCCCCGGCCTGACTTTCACTCCCCTGATCATCTGTTGCACCAGTTTCACAATGTCAGCAAAAACAAAACACACAGACACGCACTTGGAATTGATAAAATAGGTGCAAATTAAAGTGAAGAAAAGGGAGTTTACGTATTTGCTGCGCTTTGCATCGGAATATATGACGATGAAGTCTCCCTCCTTGAGCTCATTTGTCTTTACAAACTCCCCTGTACAACAAACATAAATTCCTACCTTAATCTCAAGAATCAAGATCTTAACACAAAGCTGATTATAACCAAATGATGCTAATTACCAGTGTTTTCAAGAAGGTACATCCTGCTCTTGTTGTTTGGCCAATATCTTCAAATATGAAATGAACAGAAAAGATTAATCACAACATTTTCGACACACGACTGTAAGAAATCACAAAACTAATTAAACACCTATGGCATCGAGATTACGATTCATTCATACCTGTAGCGCATGGTGAAGACTCTACTCTTGTTGCCAATGTCTTCCAGGGCTATGGTGATTCCATCCCTGGAGCCAAGTTCTGGCAGATGAAGTTCTGATTCCCTCTAAAATTCAGATCCAAATTGTTTTGGTTAAATCAACTCAGCATCCATCAATCATTAAAACAAGGAAAACATTGATGTATACTCACTTTAGGCAGCACAATTCTTCCCAGGTTACCAACATCGCTTTGCTTCAGCACCTTCTGCAGCAGAAATTTCAGGTTCCTCTCGCCCTGTAACCATAAACACAGCCACAAATCAGTAACCATATATCCAGACAATTCAATTTAACGACAACTGAGTTAAGTTGTAGTACCTTATTGCGATCAGCTGAACCCAACTGAGAGCGCTGCATGGGGCCGATTTCGAAAGGGGGGTCAACCGCCGCGGGAACCAAACCAGTGGCGGCAGACGGAGGAGCTCCAACAGGGTGCCAGAACACATAATCGGCAGCTGGCGAAGAAGGGCTGCCATTCTCCACATTAGCAGCACCATGAATCTGCATCTGCCTCTGCTGCTCCTGAACATGAGCCCGATGAGCCAGCTGAGCCTGCTGATTCTGCTGATGGCGGTTGTGGAGCATCCGCTTATGGCGAGCCATCCTGTTCTTCCTCGCCTCCTTGGTGGTGGCGCTGTCCAACCTCGGGAGGGTGCTCAGCCTATGCACCACCGGAGCCGGAGCCGGAGCAGGAGTACGGGGAGGATTGTTCTCAAACACAGGATACGGATAGCCATTCACAAACCTCATCTGAGCTTGAAGCTGAGCCTGAGCCTGAGCTTGAAACTGGCTAGGGTGGCGGGCAAGCCCGTGATGAGGAACATGCTGCATAAAGTTGCCGCCGCCGGCAACAGGAAAGCAGGGATTGAACTGGTAGTGAGGAGGCGGCGGTGGCGGCATCGGCATCGGCATCGGCCCCGGAATCACATTCCAGGGCTGCTGACTGTAATCCATCGGCGAAGGATGCTGCTGGTAGAAATTTCCCGAACCCCCGCCGCCGTAGTAAGGATTGATGTCGCAGACATTAACATAGGAGTATTCCTGAACCGGCGTCTGTGGCATCGGCGTCCACGGGGAGCAGGGCAAATTCGGATCCGGGTTCTGATTCAGATCAAATCCGGGCATGGTGGGCACGATGAAGGGCGCTTTATTAATCTTGGGAAGCTGATAATGCTCGACCCAATGGAGGACGAGATCGAGGAGGCGAGTCTTGCCTTCTTTGTTGCAGCCGAGGCGCTTGAGTGCAAGTTCCAAGGTGTGCTTTTTCAGCTTGATGCCCCTAATCTCCTTTGCAGTTATCCCATCTTTGTTCCTCTTCACCCACTCAAAAAACATCTGTGAAAGCTCCTCGCTTCCATCGATGAAGAAGAGGTCGTCGAGCCCCACGTCATCCCCGCCGTTGGAAGGAGCCTGGACCTGGACTTGGACTTCACCTTGGCCATGGCACGGCGGCGCCGCTTCTGGCTGCTGCGGCTGAGCTTCTTGAATAGCGAAGTTGTTTTGCAGCGGCGGCTGATCAGCTTCGTGGACGGCGAGGTTGTTCTGCTGCGGCGGCTGAGCTTCGGGTTCATCCGGCGTCTGGTTGAAAATGGAAGCCGGGTCCCAGATATCGGCGTCGAGGAGATCCATGTACCCGAAATTGGCCATCACGTTCATGCACTCCTCGGCGTCGGTGCAGGCGTTGAGGTGGAGATCGATTTCGTCCGGCTCCTGGGTGGGCGGCGGGAGGCTGACTTGCAATGAGGCGGTGGAGGCGAGGGCGCCTGGCGGGGCCTGATCGTCGGGCTGGTAGTAGAGGAGGTGGCTGGGGCTGGCGGCACGGTGGAGGTCGTCCGGTGGCTGGCCCAGCACCGCCCAGGAGGAGGCGGAGGAGGAGGTGGAGTTGGTGGAGGTGTTGGAAGCGGCGGGCTGGCCGTGCGAAGCCACCCGTGTGGATGAAGACGATGAAGATGACGACATGCAGGAAAAGTCGGGTAGTGCGGTGAAGTCTGTGAAGAACGTGGACCTGTTGCTGACATCATTGAAATCATCGTCGTCGTCTTGGAACAAGGCGTTGTAGATCTCCTGCGTCTCCCGCTCGTTGTCAGCGCCACCGTCGTCGCCGCCGCCGACCGGAGCAGCAGGTGGCGGAGGAGGAGGAACTTCCACCTCCACCTCCATCCCCACCCCCAACTCCGCCGCCTGCCACCGCCGCTGCTCTCCTTCAGTCATTTCGCCGGAAGGGATTAAAACGAAAAGCTAGCAAAATCAAACCGGCTTTTTTCAGTTTGAAGTGAGCATCAGAGTAGAAATGTACGGAAGATAGGAAATTTAGTGTGTGAGTGTGTGTAACTGATGGAAGAAGCAAGTTAAAAAAAAGGGCCCCCCTTTAAGAAAACCAACATAAACTATCTGGGATAAAATTCTCTCCAATCTTTCTCTCTTTTCCCTGTGTATCTATCTTTCCATATCTATTACAGCACCATATATATAGGCACAAACAACACAGGATTTACAGCAATAGGAAGGTTAATTAATATAAATAGGAATGGATCCGGACAAGAAAGTTCACTTAACTGAAACCCTAATTAAAGCAAAACCAGATCAAGTCAAAGATTAACAGCGCCGTAAAAAAAGCTGTAAGAAGGTGGGGAGAGGATAAGTTCTGGGGAGTTCCGAGAACTGCACTCTCTGGTTTTGGGCGAGTGAATGAGAGGAGGGAGAGAGTAAATTATAGGTTGGAATTTAGTTTAATTTAGTTTTTCCGGGTTTGTTGCAGATAAGTTCAAATTGGGAGTTTTGGGAGTTCTTGGTTTTTAAGTTTTAGAGAGAGAAAGAGAATTTTAGAGAGAGAGAAAGGAAAACAGCCTACCAAAACCTCGTGCTGCTGCTCCAACCCCGGATTCTACGCCAATGGACATACGTTCTCACCTGAATGGTCATCCCTAGCGGTGGACTCAGGCTTTTTTATTTTTTATTTTTTTCTCATTAATTACATTTTCAAATAAGTGCAGTTATAATTGTGGGTGCTACTGTATGGACCCTCTATTTTTATACATTATCAATTTAACACTGTAATTTTTATGATTTTGTTTATATTTGAAGGGATTTTTGACAATTGAGCTCATTTATAGAGTCTATCAACATGAGTAAATCTAAATTACAAGGAACCAAAATTTTGTGTAATGTGATGACTTCCTTACAAAAAATATAAAATTTGATTTTGATTTTGGGAATAGGACTTTTGACTGACATAAATGAATGGCCGGTAACGGATAAAAGACGACAACCAATACCGACTCTAATAAAATCTGTGCGAATCAAAATCATGGAAAGCAATATTGTTATAGATTAAATATTTTAAAATTATTTCTTGTTGAAATACAAAGTTATTTATGAAATTATCGAGTTCGCCAATCGTATTAAAGTATATTACATACCTGCAATGAAGTAAATAACTAGTGAATATTGACTTGTCACATGTTTGTTCACTAAAATTGGCAATTTAATTGGAAAATCACGAATTTGAAGAATTGTTTGAATTCATTAATGTTAATTTTCATTCAACATTTTAGTTGTAAGAAACTAGCTTGACCGGGTTAATAGAAATGTAGAATCAACCCATTTTTTAAAATTATAGTGTAGAACAAATAAAGAAGAGCTAAAAAAGAAAAGTAGGGGTCATACCGTAAACTCAATCCAAATTTGAGTTTCTTTCTGGATACACTTAACGAAATTGAAATTTTTTGAAAATTTATTTAACTGAACTAAAATAAGTATAAATATATTTATCCTTAAACTTAAATAAATTTAAATATTTTAGCTGAACTGAACTGAAACAATTTTGACATTGTAATCTATAGTAAAAAAAAGTAACATTTAATAAAAAATATTAAACTGAACTGAAAAAATAAATAGATTTAACAGAAATGAAATAAGCTACATAAAAGTCCAGGCAAACGGGGTCGTAACTACTAAGCACTTGAATTTACCATATTCTAATTATTAATAATCTTTTTAGGCATAAAATAAAGATATTATTATATGCAGTTCATATACAAATTATCAATTCATAATTTCTTTCTACATAATACATGTAAAATTTTATAAGTTATTAAAATTTAAAATTTTTAACATTATATTATATGATAATCGAGCCAATATTTCTAATAACTACTCATCATAAATATATATCTTATTTACTAAAAACAATTATGTGGGTTATTAATTTATTTTTGAAAATATATGCATTTGTGTTGGTAACTATAAAAATTACCACACTAATACAAAATAGGTTTGGCAGCCGTACAAAATATTTTAATGAATACAGTCAATTAATTGTTACGAGAATTTTACCTTGTATTAGTAAACATGAGTAAACTGGGCGCGAAAACTCGAGATTAGCTCAACTTATAAAACACTACGCCACCACGTGACCACAAATATATAAAACAGTAGATAATTATCAGAGTTGACAGACACGAACATCTCTCAGGTATGTTCGATCAGATTCCTGTCACACCCTACCAGTTTCTTATCTGGGATAGGGATAAGGATGGTTTCCGTGTTACACCTGCCTAGTTCATAGTTAATCGGTTTTTACACGCGCGTATAAACGAGAGTGGATAATTTAATGGGTAACGAAAACTCTCGATTATCTAAACTTAATTAGCATCGTTACGCACACAACGACAAATTCAGTTGCTGCGGTGACTGACAGAAGTATTTCGATCATTCCATCATATTCTCCAGCTTGCTCTATGATCCCTGAAGGATTTCGATCATTCCATCACATTCTCCAACCTGTTCTGTGTGATAATATCATACAAATCCCTGGTTTTGGCGGTGTGTAAATTTGTACTCTGTAATATTACATACAGATCCCTTGTTTTGCCGTAAGCATCCACTAACATGATATTTGTAAAATAAGTTATGATATGCTAATTAGGATGATTAGGATGATTACCTGATTTTAAACCATCAATTAATAATAACCGCTTTAAACTTAACCCGTCATCAAATAAAGTTTACCTAATTTTACCAAAATTTTAATATTTAAGGTTATTTCTAGTTTTCGAAATTCTAATAGTAATTCATAATCCTACCCTACAGCTTTTAGATTGAGTACGAGTAATCATATATGTGAACTTCTGCTACAATTAAAATCGACATGCATATAAATTAAACTTAAATTAATCATCCAATGTTTTCTCAAAATTAGATGCAAGTTTTGGGTGTGATAAAAATCTTTATGACCCAAAAAACAGTCTTTATGACCCAAAAAAAAAGCTGCCAAACAGTTATATGAGTTTTGATTTTATTATAATTTTCAAACTAATTCAATTTGAAGTTCAAATTTAAGTAAAATGAATTGTAAAAAGTTACAGAATTCAAAATTTTCCCCAATTATATTGCTCCCACGGAACTAAATAGTCTCCATGTAGTGACCTAAAATGATACTACAACCGTAAATTTGCAATAACCAAATACAAATGGGGAAAACTATAGATGAGAAAAAATAATAAGTCCTCGTAGTCAGTGATAGTGTGGTTGCGCACCAGCCACAGTAGGTTACTACGTTAATGAAGGCGGAAAAAACAAATGAAAGAGATGAGCATCAAACTATGGACTTCAAAAGACTTTCCCAAAACTGGTTTATAACCATTTTTTCACATCCAATCACCCACCTTATCTCAAAACTTGAACGGTAAACGACAAGTTCCCCAAACTTTGTAATAATTACTATATTTGATCTATTCATTTCATCGGACTTGCCATTTCAGGAATGTGGACGTGAATTTTCAGGTGTTTTCTTTTTTCTCGAAAAATAGGTTTACTACGTCGACGAAACTTGCTTGCTAGGAAACCCTAACGAAGAGACATATTTTAATGAAACTTAATTCAGTAACAGAAGAAATATAAGGTCGTCGGTCAAGAACTGTTTGTTTGACGTGAGTAGGATAAGGTTAGCACCTATCCCAATGACACACTTAAATAATATCTGCGGGGATAATTTGAACTCAACGATCAATATATAGCAGATGTTCATAACTAATTAATGTTAGGTTGATTAATTTTAACTAAGCATGATTTTAATTAAGCTGAAATCATGTAATCTGTTGGTATAGGAAAGCTCATGTTATGTGTCAAGAAATCGATATATTTTGGTACCCTTTCTTACATGAATGTAAATTTTGTATTCGGTATCAGTTGAATTTGCACAGAATCTAATCTTTTTCACCTTCTAAGGCAAATTCTCATTTGAGACCTGACCAAAGATTATATGAGACTGCTATTGATTGAATTTGTCGTTGGTGAGCTTTAAACCCGCCGATTTCCTTGATTGAATTTGTCGTTGGTGAAATTGACCAAGGAAATGATCAAGAAAATTGACGAAAGATCAAGCAAATTGAACGAAAGATCAAATTAACTGAAAAATCAAGGCAAAACAAAAATACTCAAGGACATTGATTGGAAGATCAAACATTTAACTTGTTGCACTTTTTCCATTAAATTACACCTAAAATTACTATTATACCCCCAACATTTAACTGTTTTTAATGAATTAACAACTCAGTTAGGCATAGAGTCCAAACGAAGCAAAAGCGAAAGGATAGGGAGTATTTTTGATATTAAAATTTGATAGGCTTCAAACTGACAGTTTTGCAGAGGTTGGGGATTTCTAAAATCTCTCTAATAGTTTTTATATTTCTTGATGATAATTTTCATATTTTTGTGAAATTTACATATAAATGAAGTCAGTCCTCAATGTAACCCAAGTCAAGCATACTCCACGGGTTTCGGCCTTTGTACTACAGTACATGGGTTTCGGCCTTTGTACATTAACAATTTCTACCAAGATCAAGTTTATTTTGTACGAGACATGTTAATCAACTCCTTAATGGTACTTTTTTTTTTTGACAGATCCTTAATGGTACTTGATAAATAATGATGCATGCATGAAACAGTGAAAAACAAGAAATTTTGTCAATAATACACAATATTTTATATAGAAAATTAGACATGTACAATATTTTCATAATTAATTACGTTAATTATGAAGTTGTTAAAGTCGCGTACTGAAAATGTGGTAACAGCATACACAAACAAACATAAACAAATATGAATACGTACACGGGTACACGGGTACACGGTATAGTATACCTTACTTTTTCAAGGTAATACGTATACCATTTTCATTCTTCATCATTAATTGAAAAATTCACAAACCGAAAGAAAAAACAAAATAGTATGCCATCAGCCATCATACACATATCCTAAACACTAAAATAAATCTATACATATTTAAAACACGACACACTGAGAACGTAAATATACTATCCAGACTCATGTGTGCGTGACGATGGATTATTTAATTACAAATAAATAAATAAATTGCAAAAAAAGTTTATTTAATTATGGAAAAACCATAAGTAGGTAAAATTCCTGGTTAATAATAATCAGTTTTAGAGCTTGGAATCGACTTTCTGGGCGTTTTCTTTGACAAATTCCTTGGTTTCATCGGCTTTTCCGACCACCGTCTCTTTGACCTTTTGGGTGGTGTCCTTCACCGTCCCCCACGCGTCTTGCGCGGTTTGTTTCGCCTTATCCGCCATATCCTTGGACGCGTCCCCCACCTTTCCGGCCACATTTTTGCTCTTCTTCATTGCCTGAATAACATTCAGGATCGGAAATTGATTTGATATTTTGAAAATATACGTTACAGATCAACAATATAATATACGATAATATTTTGACGAGAACTTACCTCATCTGCGGCGCAGGAAGTCTCGTTTTTGATTTCCTGACCGGCTTTCTTGGCCGCCTCGGCGCCGTCTCGGGCCATCTTGCCGCCCTGTCTGGCCGCATTGGTTGCCTGATTGCCGGCTGAAGTTGTGCCATTCCGACTGGTCATTGCCTGTTTTTAGCATCATCCATTTTTGCACGCAACAAGTGTAACATAATGTCAGCTACTAACAAACTAATTATTAACCCATAATGTATATATAGATTATGGTTGTTTGTTAGTTAGGTGCAATTATATAACCATCCATTTCCACCTCCAATTAAAAGAAAAGAATCGAAATTAAGTATCACATTAATCACTACAAATTTTATTCACATAATCTTGGACATTTGACTTTTTATACGAAACTATACTTCTTATGGATTTGTTTTAATGGCCGAGTTTCCTTATGTGGGTGGGCTTTTTATTTTGGCTGAGTTTCATTTTTGCCAAATTTAGGGGAAACAAAATATGAATGTTACATTAATGCCCTTATTCCATGTTTTTATTTACCATATGTCCAGACAATATTGGAATAACTCTGTTGGATAGGAGGGACAATTACTTGGTACATAGCAGAAGTTCTGAATTTTGTATTAAAAAAAGGGCATGTCATACTTTTAACTCTAAAAAGTAATAAGTTTTAGTAAGGACGTTTCATAATTACCAACATGCGGGGAGTGGTGCCGAGGAAAGCCCTAGAGGTCCAGGGGCCGCGGACGAGGGTGACTGCCGGGCTTTGGAGCTTTGAAAAGGTTGATGATAGCGCCATGCTAACTATATTAAATAAATAATGTAAATGTTTTTGTATGTAAATGTTTATTGTTTGTTAAATGTGTGCTCTACATGAAATATAAATAGGGAAGATTAAATGATTGTTTATGTGGTTTTCCTGTTTGCGTGGGGTGCAAATTATATGCTCCAATCAAATGTTGGGAAAATTAATCCACCATCTTCTCTTTCGACTTGTGTGGTAACTATGGCTTCATCCATATTTTAAGGTTGTGATTTCATACAACTTCTACAGGCCAAATTCTAATTATAACAATTTAGAAGAAAACATGTATTTCATCCGTTTGCTAGAACTTATCAGTATATCAATTCAGATCAATTCAATTCAGTGAAAATGTAATTTGTTAAAATTCTATTCAATTAATACATTAATTTTCAGTTCAGCAAAAAACAAAACTCTAGCAAACAGGACATCCCCTCAAACCGTATCTACATGCTTTAGTTTCATAATTTGACTTTTAAAATGGTTTATCATTAATTTACTTATGTTTTAACATAAGTTATACAAATTTAATATTTTTGAACGTACGTGATATTAAACATTTGTTTGTAAATAAATAGTTAAATTTTAGAAATGAATTAGACCGGGAGTATATAATAAATCACAATATTAACTGTAGACTGAAATTTCAATAATTGAGTAATTGACCAAACTACTATATAGTTTGAACTCAAAATGTTTATAAAATTTTCAAAAACAAATGTTTCATATATTCTTACATGACTTACATTAAATTTGATTTAAATGTTAAAGTTGATCGACCCAAAAATTAAGGGTTAGCTCAGTTCTGGCGATTTCGTTTTACCCCGCTCGGTGTGGCAATGAGAAATCCGAGTCAGAGTGGTTTAAATACTTAATCTTGGCGGGTCCGTACATCAGATTTGTAGACCTAGCAGGCTGGTTAATCATTGCTTATATGTGAAAACAATCTAGAAAATCTCTTACTACCCCCGAGGGGAGATGTAAATAATGTTTATTGAGATGAACTGGGAAGTGATTGCAAAATTAGAGTGTTAGACCGATATTTGCCAGTTGGTACCACCTGGATCGACTCAATCTAGTTATTTTTACCTCTGGGTTTACCCTCTATCTACTATAATCCCATTATTTAGTTTAGGTTGGAAAGACCTCTTCTTGTGTTATTGATACAAGGGATGTATCACAATGTAATAATTATGAAATTCCTTGTAATCATACAAATTGTCTCTTACAAGAAGTATTTAGCTTAGAGCATCTCCAATACTAAGAAGGTCATGAGTGAAATCTGCTTCCATTTGTCAACTTTTGATTGAGCGTCAATATGATGTAGATTTGAAAGATGTGTTTTCAAAACTTTGTTCTCCAATGTACAAGCATCAGTTTTTACAATATTAATGTGAAACGGAAAGTAAAAATAAATTTGGTAAACAAATTAATTGCAATATTATATGTAAAAAGGAAAGTGAACACAAATTTGGTAAACAAACTAATCGACGCTTTCAACATGAGTGTCAATATATTGAAGGTCTATTTGACACTTTCACTCCACATGTGCATCAACGTCAAACTGACATCTTAATTGATGATTGCATTGGAGATAGATTTTAATCTCTTGTAACAATCAATCATATGTGTCTGTCAATCAACATTTTCAATATTGAAAGTTGCATTGGACATGCTCTTAATGATGTAACTTTTGTCATTTTTGGTTGGGAGGAGTCATGAATAATCCTTCCTTTTAATTAAAAAAAACTCAACCTCTACCCTTAGGGGTGTTTGGCTGGGAGCATATATTTTTGCCTTACAAAGATGGAGTCCGGGCTCGAACCCAAAACTTTCCACCTAAACTTTATTTGTGTGCCCGTGCTCAATTAGGCTAACTTAGATTGCCTAGTTTTGTATTATAAATTTTGCTAAATTAGCCTAAAATAGACTTGGCATAATTAAATTTTCATCAAACTTTACCAAATTGAATAGAGCCAATTTAACTCAACTTATACACCAATTATACCCATAAGTTCGAGATGACAACGCCTTACATGTCAAAAATGTACTCTTGATCCATCCATGTAACTAAATTCAAAGATATTATAAGTTTTTTGCTTTTATATATATAAAAGACAAATGTTTGAGGTCAACACAGACTCAAACATTGGTACAATCAAAATAACATAAAATAAATATATAATATATCTAAATCTCGAATTGAGTAGGGTCGAATCACTTTCCATTCGAGCAACAACACGTCATTTCTGGATCAGTAGAAATGACTAGGATACAGCTACCACTGCTGAAAAATCTCTCAATACAAGCACGGTTGCAATGAGCCATTCCAAATTTCTCACACGGTCCCAAATCAAAACCACACCGATTATTTGGATCCACGGCTTCACCTAAACATTTCAAACATACAAAAGAAGGTTAGGAAATATTTATCTTTTGAGTATAATCATATATATATATATATATGCTATTAGATATCTTACTTAGATATCTATACAACACTAAAACTATCCATACAATTATACTCGAGGAAACAAATTGTAAGCATAGATGATGAATTTTATTTTCAAGCTGTTCGATCTGATGAAAATGAAAATAAAGGAAATTCAAAATTTCACCTGCAATTGAGAGTAGCGTTAGACATAAAAGGGTGACGAGGATTGATGTTTCAGTAGCTGGGAAGATTTTAGAGCCAGCCATCATATATAGTACAATTAATCTTGAGTTTTTCTTTTGTTGAGGATCTCTTTTGGTATGTGTTTATATATAGTCAAAAAATGGCTTAATATGATATTCAGAGAATTTCATTATTCTTTTAATGGTATTGTATTTGTTTTTGGTCTTATTATTATATAAGATAAGATAATTACATTTGTTTCAGTTGTGTTGACCAGGCATTAAATTTCATAATTGAACATATGGGTGTAAATGAACTGAGCGTTCGTGAGCAACTCTCGAGCAGCTCGGTCAACGCTCGAGTTTGAACTCGGGTTGACCAAGTTCGAGCTCAAACTTGAACTCGCTTGTTTATATAACGAGTTGAACGCGAGCACATTCTTACCAACTCGATAGGCTGACGAGGTTATCGAACAAACGTGTATAATATATTATTATTGTGGATTTTGCATAAATAAGGGAAAAAAATATTAAATATAAATAATAGATGAATACATTCCGATTGTTCTTTATTTTTGTCTAAAAAAGTTCAGTTTCTATGATTTAGTTTTTATTGGTTAGAAAATCTCATAAATGAGATTTATATATGACAAGTAGTTTTATTTTAAACTTATTGAGTTTTACTAATTGAGTTGGCTCGAATTCGAACTCGAATTTTATTGAACTCGCGAGTCAACTCGAACACTAAAAAAAGGCAAACGAGTCGAGATCGAACACTTTTTTTTGTGATCGGTAGAGTTCGAGATTGAAATCGAAATCATAAATTTTTGGCGAGTTCAAACTCGAGCACATTCCTGGTCGACTCGACTCATTTACACCCACTGAAGTGACATAAAGGCAAATTGCACCGTGTAGATAGAATTGCAATTAAAAAAAAATACACTCATGATACATACATACCTTATCAATATTTAGCTGATGTGGAATTTGATTATATTTTAAAATAGAAATAATTTATTTGATCCTGGACTTTTAAATTTCCAGTACCTGATTAAAAAAATATTAATTTTACAGTTCGATTCCGAATGAGTCAGCTGTGATGCGTGCATGATTTCACTCAGTAAAAGTCTGTGATTTTTTAAGCAGAACAGTACAATAAGATTTGAAATATTAAACGATTAAGCGGATTGAGATTTACACAGTCGATTAATCAGAACAGCAACAATATCGCTCGGGATGACCGGTAGTAGGATCGAGACAAGAACCGGTCTTATGGCCGGCGCCGATACAGCTCTGATTGCAATCGCCTTGAATCGCTTTGCTGCACGGCCCCCAGACCGAGCAGTTTGGATTCGCTGCTGATTCCCCTACAGAATAACAAATTAATTAAGGAAGTTACCTGAAATTAAGAACAACATGAAAACTTATAATAAGGAACTTACCTGAAATTAAGAGCAACGCGAGACCAAAATATATGGTTGTGAATTGTAAATTAATACAGAGATTGTTTTCATAAAACTGAATCATCAGTAATAATTGTGTGGATCCTTACATTAATTCATTGGATTTCTTGAATCAGGTCTCTCAATTTTTACAGCAACAGTAAAAATCTATATTACCACCGATACCACGTCCGGCACTGACACAAGCACCCATTTTGTGTCCGGCACTGACACAAGCGCCGTTGCAACCACCTGGATCCCTGCACTGCCCCAGGCTGATCTCACACCTATCTGAAGCTTCACCTATAGCAATGAAAACATCATCTCCTTAATTAATTCATCACATTTAATTTAGTGTAGGTTTTTTTTAATTTTGAGTTGTTGATGATACATAAAAAGAATATTGATAAAACTGATTGGGAACTTACCTGAAACTAAGAGCAATGCGAGGCATAAAAAAAGGGCCAAAATAATCCATGTCAAGACTTTAGATGCAGCCATATATAACTTTGTAATGGGAATTGTTATAAGTCTCAAAATCTGGACAATTTCTTTTGATTGAAGTGGTTTGTATAGGTGCGAAGATTTTCTGGTCAAAAGATATGTATATGGTTAAGAATCATGGAGATTTATCAAAAAACTGGATTGTATCAATCATTTAATTTATTTGTTACGACACGAAGATATAAAGGGAGAGTGCTATAATTCCTCCGGATTTTAGCTATAGAAATTGACCATAATGAAACAATAATTATATCATTATCTTTCAACAAAACAACTCCCCTAACAACTAATTGAATAATCTCACAAACGCTATTTCCCTTACATGTTTAGAAAACATTATATTCACCCAAACATCTAAATACCACCAACAAACACATGAATTAGCCAATTGGTTGGTCGAATAATCTATTTTTATCCAAAAAATTAAACGATCTTCAAACTCCAAACTGGTTCATGTTTCATAGAATCCTCTTTTTGGTAATGCAATAATTATTCATTCAAAATATCATACTACATCAAATTGGCTTCTACTAATTATACCAATGAAGGAAAAACCTTGTGATATTTTGTTCAATATGATCAGATCGAAGTGACATGTTTTCATTATAAGTGTACATGAACAAGATATATAAAGCCTGATTTATTGTAAAGAGTTTATACTGAGAAACATATATAGAATTGGTAGCTAATTAAAGGTGCAATAACAGTAAACATTAGGGTCCGGTGGAATGCTTGTGCAGAAACCGCCGGTGAACCTCCGCTGCTCCGTACAATGTTTACCGCAATCCGGGAACTGGCTGCACGGCCCCTGCTTCACCATCCCAAACCCCGGCCCCAAAGCCACCACACCTACATATACATATATATATACAGTGTCGATTTATATACAATTATATACATATATATATATATATATATATGTATATATATAGTAGTACATGGATATTATAATATGATATTACTAATAATTAACAACAACAGAGAATAGTATACGTACCAGAGATTGAGAGGAAAGCGAGGCAAATTAATCCGATTAAAATCCATTCTGCAGAAGGGCTCAATCGGAATCTACCCATGATGTTTTTGTGGTTTTTATTATTTTGAATAGAATATATATAGGCCATAATTAACAATACCAAGAAGGAATATGATTAAAATCAAAAGATTGTGAGAATTAAAGCTAATGGAATTGAGAAAGTAATCCAAACGCAAGTACAGATAAGAGTACTGAAAGCAATTCCAACTTCCAGGAATGCATAGAAGCTAATCCTTGTACATAATAAATAGAATCTTATGATTGATTCAATTACGATTCTAGGATCAATTCTATATTTTATCACTTCTCCTTTGTCCATTTTTTATTTTTTCTTAAAAATCAATATATCATAAGATGGTTAAACAATGCCTTACACGGGTTGTTCAATCGACAAGTCAATTTTATGTAGTCTAGACATAATTTTTTAATATAAAATTACTCAATTTTGATCTTAAAATTTATCAAATATTATATATAGTTGATCGAGTTAAATTTGTAATAACATTAGATGCATTCATTATTTAATTATTGTAAAACATATTTTTTCGTAAACTTTTTTGGATCAAATATATCTCTTATGCTCCACAGAAAGTTTCTGTTGAGACCCGTATCAACTCAGACCGGTTTATTCACTTGATGTTTTGCCTATTAACCATGAAACTGGTTTATTTACTTAATTTTTACCTATTAACCATGATCATTATTATTGTTGATCTTCTATTTTTTGTCTCATTGATGTTTTACATATTTTGGATCAAATTAAACTCTTTTTTTTAGGTCAAACCACCAATGGTGGGGGACTTATATTGGCTTCCCCATACCGTAAATAACAAAAAAGGAAAAAGTACAATTCCGATGCCAACTATAACCCAAAATTATGGGAAAATAGGGATGAAACCACCCAAGGCAGGGGAACCGGTTGCCCGAAGGCAATTTCCTAGGTTTTCGCCTGGAACCAAAGTGTTGCCCAAAGGCTACATGCTATGATGCACGAAAGTTACATCAAAAAGAGAATACATCGTAAAATCTACGGTCTAAGAGCATCTCCAATGGTGAGAGGGTCATGAGTAAAAATAGGTTCCAATTGTCAAAATTGTATTGGGCGTCAATGTGATGTAAGATTGAAAACTTTTATTTTGAAGTTTGGTTCTCCAATGCAACCATCAATTGTCACAACAATATTATTGAATTAAATACTGCATTTATTTTTTAAATTCAAATATGGAATGATTAAATGATTTAATTAGTAAAAAAGTCTAAATAGGTTAAGTTGGCAAAGTGATGCCTTCAAATTGAGCATCAATATATAGACCCCTTAATTGATGCCTTCAATCCATGTCATGTGACACATAATATTGACCCCTTAATTGATGCTTGGATTGGAGAAGATTTTTTGAATTTTAGAGTATCAATCTTACGTGGCCATCAATATTTTTGATTGAGAGTCTTGCATTGGAGATGCTCTAAACTATCTAACAAGCGTAGCACCTTAACTCGCATTCTTATTCATCTAATCGAAGTCTACCAGTCTGGTTGCAGTGAACCATGACCAGAAGCCCATGGGGTTTACCCTCTCGCCATAAAGGGTTAAGAGGGATGTAACAAACAAATGGGCAAGGGTACTCACCAAGTCTGTCAGGATAGTTCCACAAAAAAAGACCAGTTCCAAATCATATTCTCTACTACTACAACAATTAGATTCCCCCCGATATTGTCTTTCACTTTCCGGTTAGTCTCACGGTAAAAGAAACACCCGGTCCGTTCAGACTCTATCAACTCAAACCCTCGCTTGCTCGTCATCTCAGGGTTGTAGAGATTTCAAGAAAGCAATCTGAGAGGTTGAGTGCGTACAAAAACCATCTAACACATATGAAACTGTTAACCAGCTCCAACGGTCTAAAGATCTAAAGCAAAATCGCCAAAAAGTGAGTATAAAAACTACTTATGACTCGGATTTCTCCTAATTGACTCGGATCAAATTAAACTCATGCGAGTGGAAATTAGTAATAGTAGCAATGAAAGGTGAATATTGTAATATGATTTATATAGAAAGTATATATGTAATAAAATAATTACTTGTTAATTATGAAGTATATATGAGTCCCGTTTGGTGACGAGAGTTTTGAAGAGCGTTTAGCTTTTTGGGTTAAATATGGATAGTTGACTTGTCAAACAGCTCTTTCTAGTGTTTGGTGAGGAGAGTTTTCTGATTAGCTTTTTTGGTAAAACCTCTAATTTCTGAAACGCTAGAAAGAGCAGCGTTTGTAAAAAGTTAATCAAAGAAATATTACAAAATATCTTTTTTATCCTTATTCCTCGCAAATTTCTTTTTCTATAATTAATCGAATTCCTTAAATAATTTATACATACACAATTTTACAATTCAACTATTCAGTAAATTTAACGTAAACATATTTGCGTACGTACAAATCATATTTTTCACATTATTTTTAATCTATTTTTGTAGTATTACAAAATATATACTAAATTATTTTAATTCTAAAAATATTTTTTTAAATAAAGGTAAATATATTAATAATGAATAATAAGTCAAATAATAAACATCATGAAATATATATATAAGTGATTATAATTTTCGATGAACAATTAACACACGACAAAAAATAATTAATAATAAATTGTAGTAATGTCTATTTCTGTCATTTAACGTAATGAAATAGCTATCAGCTAATTGTTACTTGTCAAACACTCATTTACAAAATGCTAGTCAAACCGCTAGTCAAAACAGCTAATAGAATCCGCTAACAGCTAACCGCTAATAAAATCCGCTAACATCTAACAGCTAAACGCTGATAGCCAAACGAGGCCATGAACACTTTTGTTATATTGGGATTAACGCAATCTGGAATCATATTTTAACTATGATATTAATTAACATAATTTGACAAATTCGCAATTACAAAACCAGTATCAATTGGTTTCATGGAATAATTATATTTAATACGTAAAAATTTAGTATTAAAAGTGAGTAGATTAGCAATAATACGATCATGTAAAAGATCACGCTTCAAACTTCAAAATGAGAAATCAACATTTATACTCGGTATCACATGATACTGATCCAAATAGGTATCCAATCAAAAGCTATTAATAACAATGAAAGAAATCCAGATTCTCACTAGTCCAAATGTATTAAAAGACAATAAGTACGTAAAATCGAGAGATTAATTGGTTGGGCATACACAGAAAAGCTTGGTGGGTTCAGTAGGGCTAATGGGGATACAAGAACCATTGTGGGAGTAGTTAAAGCTCTCGCAAGCTTCTTTGCAACCCTTCGGAAATTGATCGCACGGCCCTATGTTTATTTTCGCCCCTGCTTCATTCCCTCCACCTGCGTGATCACACAAATCAAAATTAATTTCATAATAGTAATTTCACACTAACTTTTTGTATTCTGAATCTGAGATTTAAGATGCACAAAAAAAAATCTATATACCATTTAGAAACATATTAAAAAAAATGAGGAATTTACCAGCAGCTGAGATGAATGGGAGAAAAAAGAGTGCAAAGAATAAAGATGCCAAAATCGCAGTGCTGTAAATTTTAGATCCCGACATCGTGTGTGAAATCAAGGTTTGGGGATTTTTTTGTGGACATTTGGGGGTGATTGAGGTTGGTTTATATAGGTTGGTTTAATGGAGGGATTAACGCAATATTTTATTCTAATACTCAACAGCCCGCGCGTAGCGCGGGCAGAAACCACTAGTTTAATTGAAAATGTGACCGAGGAACATATTGACTATTGAAAATTTGTGGATAACCGTAAACCTTTAGCTTTCGTTCAGGCCATGTCGATTCCGCGATTTTCTTCTCTTTGCCGTCGGTATCCCCTCTCCTCCACAACATTCCCACCGCCGCCACCGCTTTCATCCCTCCATTCCGCCTCGTCCCGGCGTTTCATTCGCCTGAGAGCCGCTTTTGACGGCGGAGAAGAACCACCTTCCGAAACCATACATGCCATGCCGCCGGCGCCCAGTAACTCCAACCGCTGGAAGCCCCTGTGCCTGTACTACAGTCAAAATAGGTGCACTGGTAATAAACTCATTCATTCATCCATTTAATATCCATTTTCATTTGAATCAAAAAAATGTATTAATATCTTTGATGTGTGCAAAAACACGTAATAAAAATTTAATATTCGAAAATAAGTACATTTAAAAGTTAAAAAAAATTGACTAAAGTAATTAAATCATAATGGAACAAGGAGTAGTTTTGTTGACCGAATTTTTATAATCACGAGATTTAAAGGGAATTTGGATATGGATGAGATTATACACGTCAAAATTAAAGTTCAAATTATTTTTAATTGCGAGAATCAAATATTTCCTTTCCTTTAAAACTTTTCATAAATTATATATATGGTAATATAGATCAACTCAACTGAAATAAAATAAATATGACATTTTCAAAATATTTAAAATTTAATAATTTGAGTATAACTTAGAGTTCAAAAGATTTTATTTCTTGTTGATTTGAACTGAACTGAACTGGATTGAATTGAACTGAAGTGAAAATTAATGTGCTGAAAAAAAAGAATCAGCATGACTGAATTAACCTAAATTTCTTCAAATAAATTTCACTTCAATTCCCTAAACTAAACTAAACTAAACTGAACTGAACTGAACTGAACTGAAGTGTAAATTAATGTGTTGAAAAAATAATTGGCATACCTAAATTAACCTTAATTTCCTCAAATTATATTTTACAGAACTAAATTGAACTGAATCAAAGTAAATATTAATGTGTTGAAAAAATGGTATGAATAAATTAACCTTAATTCATTGAATCAAATTATATTGTTGTTGAACTAAACTGAACTGAAGTGAAATTAATGTATTGAAAAAAAAAAAGAATCATATTGAAACTGAACTAAACTGAGTGGAATTGAACTAAACTGATATGAACAATTAAGCTCAAAAGAAGAGAGTCTATGACGCAATATAGTAACACAAAATATTTTTAGCATCATTTAAATTATTATAACATACAATATTGAACATAACTGAACTGAATTGACATGAAAATATATTAAAATATTGAACTAATTTAAACTGAACTGAACTAAAATACAAATAACTTTAAAAGACTGAACTCATCTGAACTGAAAAAAATTATCTGAACTTATCTGAACTCGTCTGAACTAAAAAAAGTTTATCTGAACTCATCTGAACTAAAAAACATTCAAATAAGTTCTAGAGAACATGACCTTAATCTTTTACCTATTAACCATGATTTTTTTTTTTTTTTTATCTTTTTGTCTGGTCGATGTTTTACATATTTTGGATCATATTAAAGTCATGCGTGTGGAAATTAGATTATAGATGAGTAATAGTAGCAATGAAAGGTGAATATTTTAATATGATTTATATATAGGTAAACATGTAATAAAATAATTACTTGTTTTTTTTTTAAGAATATTCATTCAAGGTCCTGGGAAACGTCCAGAAGCGATTACAATGAGTGGAATTGACATCCAATTCGACTAATCTATTACAGAATAACCGAACTACATGGCAATCAGACTAATTATGTCTACTATTACAGCTTAAGAGATCCAATAAAAAAATGTAATACCGCCCTCAGGGACATTATCTTGAAACTGTGAAAATCACATCCGCTTGGCAGAGAAGAGCGACTACCGCATCAATTACTGCGCCAATCAGGGATCTGCTACAACCGCAACACCACTTGATCCAAAACATGATCTAGGTTCTTCAAACTGCAAGTACCTTGAAACCCCCAAATCACTTGTTAATTATGAAGTGTATATGAAATTTTTTGTTATATTGGGATTAACGCAATTTGGAATCATATTTTAACTATGATATTAACATAATTTGACAAATTCTCAATTAAAACGTTTATCAATTGGTTTTATGGAATAATTATATTTAATATGTAAAATATTAGTATTGAAAGTGAGTAGATCAGCAATAGTACATTATCCAAAATTACGTTTTAAAGTGAGAAATCAACATTTATCATCGGTATCACATGAGACTGATCCAAATAGCTATCCAATCAAAGCAATTAATAACAATGAAAGAAATCCAGATTCTTATTAGTCCAAATGTATTAAAAGATAATAAGTACATAAAATCGACGGATTAATTGGTTGGGCAAAGTCCAATGCCGGTCCTGGTCCTGACTTTTCTGAGGCCTGAGGCGAAAAAAAGGGACCCCATATGCATTTAAAATACAATTAATTTAACCGTTACATGGAAGAAAATTTTGGAATTCTAATTTTTATTATTATTAAGACTTTGTTTTTAAAAAAAATTGAAAAATGGGCCCTAAAATAATAAACTTTTGGTAGTAATATGAAAGCCAAAGCAGATTTGGGCCTAAGAAAAGGAAAACGTAACCAAAACATTACACCAAATCTGAAACTTTGAATTTTAACCAATACTTTACTTTAATTTCTTAAAATCAGGGCCCCAAAACTAATGAATTGTTTGTGTCCCTAAGTCGAACCTAGGCCTAGGGCGAACACAGACGAGGTTCGTGGGTTCAGTAGGGCTAACGGGGATACAAGAACCATTGTGGCCTAATTGCACCTCCTCGCAAGCATATTTGCAACCCTTCGTAAATTGATCGCACGGCCCTATATCTATTAGCGTCCATGCTCCATCCCCTCCTCCACCTTCGTTACACAAATCAAAATAAATTTCATAATTGTAAATTCTCACTAACTTTTTGAATTCTGAATTTGAGATTTAAGATGCACGAAAAAAAAAAAAATCTAAAAACTATTTCGAAACATATAAAAAAATGAGGAATTTACCAGCAGTTGAGATGAATGGGAAAAATCAAACTTTTGATACTTTCCTCTTTCCAGTTATCATTACATCAATTCATCATCTACTGATTTTCGAATCCTTCCGTTTATCATCATCGACTGATTTCTTTCACTGATTTGTCGTCGCTTTCGTGTGGTAATTTTTCCGAAGATGAAGCCGAGTTGCTCCGTCGATCGCTTCTACGCTTTCCCTGTCGTCGCCATCAATCTTCGGCTTTCTCCGATTCCTTCAATCCGAAGATGAGTGACCGATTTCAGTTTAGGTTCTCACTACTTTTTCGATTAGGTTTTAATCGATTTTTTGGGCGTATTCTTATTGATTTAACGCTGGCTGTTTATTTCTGAGTTTGTGACTGAGTTAGTCTTTCAGATCAAATTTTACAAAGAATGTTATATATAGTTGCTAGCTGATTTACCTTTATGTGTTGCAATCTTGACTCTCTTTATGCCTGGTTTTCTACTCCTGTTGTGACTAACTGCAGTGGATAGAATTATTCTACTCTTGGTTTTCTCTTTATGTGTTGCAATGGCTTCTTCAAGTTCTTATTTTTCAATCTCAAGAAAAATAAGCAGATTCTCAAGTTAAACACTTTCATCATGAATCTTTCGGAGAAAAATATGTAGTAAAAGATTTTTGCCTCTTCTGTTCGTGTCTCTTTTTTCACTAGAGATTGATATGTGATTGTGTTAGTTTTGGAGAATAAGTTTGAGTGGTGCATAGTTTATATAGGGAACCAAATCCTAGTTTTGCAGAACTCTTGATATTGACTTAGAAATTTATGAATTTAACATTTTGGTTTTAGTTTGAAGTCGATATTGGGTGTGGAGAAAACAATAAGCCACAATTATAAAAGATGGGAAAATAGGAAAATAGTAATAAGACCAAAACGGCAGTCGTTTTGGTAATGGGGACATGATTGAAATAGGGATTAGGAACAGACGATCTGAAGTGCCGACGTCATGTGTGAAATCAAGGTCTGGGAATTTTTTGTGGCCTTTTAGGGGTGATTGAGGTTGGTTTAAATAGATTTCAGTAAATCTTTATCAAATTGTTAGCTGTAAATGTGATACATTGAATTCATTTCATCTCATCTCATTTGGTTTATATATTCCACGTTAAGTTTTTATGATCCTTTCGTACTCGGTTATATTACACTGTTTGACTTTTAATTATCACTTGAATCAGAAAAATTATTAATATCTTTGATGTGTTCAAATATAAGTAATAAAAATTTAATATTCCGAAAATATGTACATCATATATTATTAAAAGTTAAGAGATAGTTTTGTTGACCAAATTTTATAATCCTGAGAATTAAAGGGAATTTTTATTATCCGTCAAAATTAAAGTTAAAATTATTTTTAATGGCGAGAATCAAATATTTCCTTTCCTTTTAAACTTTTCATAAATTTTATATATGGTAGAGATGGCAAATAATCAATTATCTGTCCGTTGAATAAGTTTTAGATCTACTCACAAATTAAAATTACATATGTAATTTAATATGCAATAGTGAAAATAATGGTGATGAAATGATAGTGAAAATAATTGAATCTTATTATTGGGGATACAAATAGAACTACTCCTGGCAAAAACAGTAGACCGTCGGATCATAGGGTTTAATGGGGACACAAAAGCCACCATCTCTATAATGCTCAGTCACACGACAAGTATACAGGCAGCCATTTTCAAAATTACTGCACGGTCCTATGTTTACCAGTCTCCCAGCCTCAGATGGAATCACCCTTTCACCACCTGCGCCAAATATAAGCCAGTAAACTTTAGACTGTTCTTTTTCAATGTGAGATACAGTCTAACAATAAGATCAAATTTCAAGTTTAACATAACTAACACATGTTTGCTAGATCTTGATCTGAACTAAACTGATTTACAGAAAAGTTCTGGCAAACCGAATCTAAATTTAAAATGTATATTATTTATTATATTTTGTCAAATTAGCTTGTTTACAATTATTATATACATAGTAAAGATATACTTACCAGTAGCTGAGAGCAATGGCAGAAAAAAGAGTGCTAAAAATAATGATGCCACCACAGATGCAGGGGAGAATTTGAAGATCGCCATCATGTATTTTCTATTTTTTTTGTGGTCTTTGAGCTGATTAAGGTGGGTTTATATGCAGTTTTAAGGAATCTTTATCACACCAGAAGTGATAAGCTTTAACTTAATGCCATTTGTTTTATCTATCCCACATTAATTCTTATGGTTGAGTTCATGAAATTTATAATTAGGAAAAATAAGAAAACGTTAATTTAAAGGTCAAAGGACATGAGATTGAAAAGGAAAATGAGTAAACCTTGACTTGTGATAATGTTGAAATAAAATGAGTGATAAATTTTATTTTATTTTATAACAAATGAGTGATAATTGATTTTAAGATGAGTTAGCTCTGCCCAATTTTTTATTTTTTTTTTGAAATTCATTCATGTTACTGGGAAAACGCCCAGTAACGATTACAAGTGAAATCAACATCTAATCAACTAACATATTATAAGGCTAACTAAATAACATGCTAAGTTGCTAATCCGACTCATACCGTCTGTACTATTACAAATTGAGAAATCCAATACAAAAGTTGTAATACCTCCCTCGAGGATATTATTATGCAACCGCGAACACCACAACCGCTTGGCAGAGAGGAGCGTCTTTCGCATCAATCACTGCGCCAATCGGGGATCTGCTACAACCGCAACACCACTAGATCCAAACCACGATATATGTTCTTCAATCTGTAAACACCTTGAAAATCATAGATCACGAACTATCCACGACCTGTCCAACCGGATCAAGAACTATAAAAAAAACATAAATCACGACCAGTCCAACCAAATCGGGAACAAAACATCGACGAACAACTAAATCATGTATTCAGCCAATCAAATCGAGAACAAATTCATTGTGTGAACCACACTTATTCAATGTAAGATTGAATCAATAAACAAAAGGCAACTATTTCCCATCTCGCCGTGATGGGGAAAGATTGAAGAAGAAGATAGTTAGCTCTGCCCAATTTGATCCAAGTCAAAATAAGTGATTGAAACTAAACAAAAATAAGTTGAACTAGAGTCAAGGAACGTGATTGTGGTAATTAATAGAACCAACTTAAATAAATTTTACTAATAAGTTTTCTGGAGTCTCCACTGATTTTGTCAAATGTTTCTTGGACGTATTCCAAACAATCAAATGAATAAAATTACAATTTTCTTTAAAAATATTGAGGAATATAGAAAAGAGAAAGTGTTTGAGCGAGACATGTTCTTGTGGCACTAGTGCAGAAACAGGCGTTTCACGGCGGTTTTTCTGGTGGTTTACGGCGGTTGCGCCGTGGCTGGTCATCGACCAAACCACGGCGGTTTTTAACCACGCCGTGACTGGTTTTTTGGTTCCGACATCGGAACCAGTCCAGACTAAGGGGTTCCGATGTCGGAAACCCTCCAGGCTATGGGTTTTCCGATGTCGGAAACTCCCCAGGAAGTTGGCCGGCAAAATTATTAGTGGGAACGAACGCAGCTTCTTTCTGCTCTTTTGAGTCCTTCCCTTCACCCCAAGGAACCCATCTTTGATTTATTCGGCTGGAACCTGCATCACCAGAATCCTTTACTCCAGCGGCGGCCACCTTCAGCTCTTCCATTTTACGAAGTTTTTCTTTGACTGAGACATCAACCTTTGCCAATGCTTCTCTGATCGCAATGACATTGTTCATTGGTATCTTTCACAGATCGTTCCAAGCATCCCAAAGTGAACCTATCAACATGGGAACTGTAGTTCTCTCCCTTTTACAGCCTGAATATAATTGTACACAAACCATTAGATCCTTATTCCAAGCATTAAATCTTATGTCTCATCTTGTGTACAACCAAGAGATGATTCTAATTCACAACTTAAGTAGCCCATATAGATAATCCATAAGTTGTAAAAGCTACAGCCACACACACAATAATGATGCATATATAAGCACAAATATTGCAATCTCATAAACAAAATTAAGAATTGAAGAAAAGGATGATATACCATAAGAGAAAACAATCGCTCTCATCATATTCGTAATAGCATCAAAGAGGTTGTCCACAGCATCTCGCATGCAAGCTGCAAGGGTAATCTCTTCATCACGAGATGCTTCATGAATGATCATCCTCTGTAGTAATCTCTGAAAGGCCTTTGTATCTGACACGATCACATGCCTACGATTCCAACTGCGATATAGATTATGAATATTAACAAGCATGAGCAACGAAATGCACAAACTATAGCCAATGACTTGTGTGTGAAGAGTGAAGTCTGAAAGCAATACTTTCTATGTTTTTAACTATAAGCTACACATTTCCATTACATATCAAAATTCAAGTTATCATCTGGCGATCATCACGTTCTATGTATTACACAATCTGCAGACTTAAAAGACTTTTTTCAGCTCCAAAAAGAAAGGCTAAATCTATATATCACAAGCACGTTTAAAGTTAGCAAACTGATGAAAAATTGTTCTCTACGATCACATGAACTATCATATAGTCAATAGACAACAGTCAAAATCGCAAATATCTCACTTAATCAGAATAGAATACTCGAGATCCCGAAACATCACCGTCATTCAATGAAGATTACAGTAAACCATCACAATCCAGATACCATTCAATGAAGATTACGACAAAACCATAAAGCTCGAAACTTTTGTACACACAATCATAAACTATAAACCATCATAACCATACGAACTCGAATTTGGACACAGACAAACACAAAATTATATCATCAATTCTAAACCATCAAAAACCCTAGCTAAAGAGCCAACCCCATTCAACCTCTATTAACAGGTAAACAAATTAATCTACCATTCAACCTCTATTGACGGCTCAAACAAAAATTAACGCACTACCTCAGATGCCGGCGAATGGCTTTTGGTGCCGGTGAACCCACCGCAACCCCGATGCCACCATTGAACTGCCCTCCGTCTTGGCTATCGGAAATCGTGGATGCCAGTAACCATCAAAGAAGATGACTGATCGGAGGTGCAGGTGGAGAAGTTGTTTGGGGCGGCGGTGATTGCAGCGAGTATGGGCTTCGCGACGGCGAACTAGGGGACCTGAGCTTCAGTTGAATTGAGCTTCGCGATGACTGAGATTCAAGAATGATAATAATTTGGGATAAGGGTTGGGATTATTATATAAGGGAATGGGATTGATTTGGTAAAAGATATCAACGGCTTAGAATAAATAAGGTTAAATACATTTATATTTAATGTTTTCATTGATTCCTGTACCGTAGAGCTTCCGATATAGTAAACAAAACAGGTTGTGCTTTCCAATATCGTAACCAATATTGGTTGAGGTTCCAGTTGTGATTTCGGTTATGGTTACGAAATCGGAAATTAAATTTTACGGCTGTTTTACAGTAACCGCCGTAAATATTCGTTCAAGTATCTCCCTATGGACTTTCCGATATCGGAACCTCCCAGTCTACATGCTTCCGACGTCGTAACCTCCCAAGGACGGCGGTTTTGAAAAACCGCCGTGAATCGTGCGCCGTGAATGAGGCGTTCTGCACTAGTGTGGAGACCAAGAGCAGGGGAATTAGCATTTACTGTTTCTGCTTGATCTTTTAGTCAGTTTGTTTGATCTTTCAATCAATGTCCTTGGGTATTTTTGTTTTGCCTTGATTTTTCAGTTAATTTGATCTTTCGTTCAATTTGTTCGATCTTTCGGTCAATTTTCTTGATCATTTCCTTGGTCAATTTCACCAACGACAAATTCAATCAAGGAAATCGGCGGGTTTAAAGCTCACCAACGACAAATTCAATCAATAGCAGTCTCATATAATGTTTGGTCTCAAAGAAAATAAATGTTGGGCTAATAAGTAACTAAAATGGATCAATAAAAATTAAGCACATGATCTTGAACTGGTGAATTAATTGGGCTTGGAATTGAATATATGCAAAAAGAACATTTGGGCTAATAAGTTTCATTTTGACCCAGTTGAATTTCCTTGGCTTTTTTTGTTGTTAAAAATTTCCTTGTAGAGTACTGTACCCCTTGTACGGGGTTTAAAGAAAAAGGGAATTAAAACCATTTTTCAATTTGTTTTTATTTTGGTTGCATTTTTTTTTTTAAGTTTCATTTTTTTCATTTCTTATGTTTCGTTTATCCAAAAAGTGTTTATCACACTCTTCTGAATTCCAAATTCACTTATTTCCCTCTTTATCATAAATTCATAATATATCATCATCACTTGGTCACCGCCACAATTATCACTTTGGCCATCATCGACCACCCCACAACTACTCTAACCATCACTACCATCACTCCACTCGCCACCAACAATCGATCATCTTCCATTTCCACTTCGGCTTCCATCACCAAAACCAACGACTATTATTATGATTGCCAGCACCGGCCATCAACCACCATCACTGCTCCAACCATATCACCACCAGTTAATGTATGGGATTATTCACTCCACTTTTTCAGAACATATAGAGTGTGTTGGATAGAGTTTATAAATTGTTACACTTTAATTTTATAAGTACTAGCTCATTCTAATTTTGTAAATTAAACCATGGGTTTGCAACATCTAAAAGAAAAAAGAAGCTTGGGAATCCTATGAGAGAATTCGTTCATTGATGTGATATTTACCCAACCATCAACAACCAATCTGACATTGCATTTACTTTTCCTTCAACCACAAAATGTAAATGTGCGGACAGTGAAATATGATTCCACATATCCTTTGCGAAGCTGACAAGAACTTGCTTTTATTACACCTACACTGCACCATCTGAATTCTGCTGACCAAATATCAATAAATCCAATTACTGCCAAATTTTGTATTTATATAATTTTTCATTTTACAGCTCAGAGAACGCGTTCACTCTTAAGGGGTAGTTCCATGGTGGGTAAAAACTGAATACTACAGTAATAAATATGTGCACCAACACATTGAAATATGCAACGTTATGGAGAGCATTGTTGGTGGTTATTTTATTTTATTTTTTCTTGCAAAGTAAATAAGGTGTGGTCTATTTATTAATTATTAATTTCATAGTACCACATAAAGCTTGTGGGTACGTAATGAATTATTGCACCAAACATCGAACAATGGATTGGCATTTGGCAATGTTATGGGACGGAATGATTATTTCTCCTTTCAAAATCTTAAATCAATATGATAAAAGGAAGTTTTTTTTAATAAAAAATAAAAAATAAACTTTAATATAGTATCAAATGTATCATTTGAGATATGCATAATACATGTCAAAATAATATATGGTCGAATTTGGATCAGGTAAGTATGAATCTCCTCCCATATACACGTTTTTCTCTACTAGTAAGTGAATTGAGTAATTTTGAAGAAATTTCATTTCAATATTTTAATGGTTCATCATTTATCATGGCCGGGGTACGATGGAGAGACAAACATCACACATTTTACATCAAAGATCAAACTCAATAACTTCCTCTAAAAACGTATATATACATTAAATCATGCATGGCAAATATTGCACCACACTACGCTTAATCTATTTATTCATCTATCTAAATCTAACCTAGCCCATGATGTTCATATTAAGAATAGCGTTTGCTGGAAAATAAATGCAGTCATCAACTCTCACTCATGAATCTGCAGCAGTTCTTATTTCGATTCTGCAGTCCATGTGATGCTGCTCATCTGGCCCCCACTCCACATTCAATCCAATCTTAACTCCCTCCTTCAATTCCCACCAATCCCTTACCTTTTCGTGTCTTTATAAGCTGCCCTCTCAAGAACCAGAATCAACATCCAATCCTCAGCAAGTAAAAGAAAGAAAGCTCAGAGAAAAAGAAAGAAAGATCAGAAGAAATGGCCAAGTTCATGATGATGCTGTTCGTTCTCGGCCTTGTTGCAGTTCAGGGCTTCGCTGCGAGGGACGTGCCCAATGTGGAGGGCCTGGGTGACGAGAAGAACGTTGTGAGCTACGGCGGCGTTGGTGGCTACAGCGGGCTCGGTGCCGGCGGGCTTCCCTTCGGCGGAGTCGGTGGCGCAGCCGGTGTTGGCGGTGACCTCGGCGGCGGTTTGGGCGGCGGTTTGGGTGGCGGCGGACTTGGAAACGGCATCGGCGGGTTCATGGGAACCGGCTTTCCTGGAGCTGGTGGCGCTGGGCCAGTTGGCGGGCTTGGAGTTCCGATTGGCGGCGGCGTCGTTGGCGGCACTCTTCCCGGCATTGGTGGTTCTACTGGCGGCGGCTTCCCGTCGTCACCTTGAAGGGGCGCCTGAGCTGGATCTTCTCTAGTGGTGTTCGGTTAACTAAGGTTTAAGACTTTAAGTTACTATAGCGTTATTACTTATTAAGAGTGTGCGATGGAATATTATTATCTTTATTAAGTGGTTTGTATTATGTACTAGTTTGTCTGTAATCTTTTCAACGGTGTCTAGCTTTCACCACGTTGGAAAGAGTAGTGATCGATCTGGTTTCGGAGTCAGTGTTCTTGAGATGCTACGATGTTATTTTCATTATGAGAAATAACTATTTATATACATGTTTAGTAAGCAATGAGTATTATATATTATGTTTGTTTCTAGCCTCTTATAAATTACACTAACGGTTAAAATATGGATAAACATTATGGATATATAATGCTATATTGCTTATAGGTTCTGGAATAAGAACCAGTCAACGTTGGTCAAACCATTTGATTTGACTATTAATTGACCCATTTCTTTGAAGATCTGTTGGACAAATTAAGGCTTTTTTTGTTATATTGTTCAAAATCACGGACCACTTATTTAATTTTGAAGGATCAAGTTAATGTGTCACAAATGTTCGGATTTTCCCTTGCCAACATCATAAAACATGAGTCGTTATCAAATGTAAACTCTAAAATTTCATAAATGTAATGAACCATACAACGTCATTAATATGTTCATCGTATTATTTTGGATATGCTGCATTTATTGTGTGTCACGGACTGATTGTGAAAATCGCTGAATTGAGATCTCTGAAGATTTGCTTCGGATGACCAGACAATTTTGTAAGAGCAAGTCTAACAGCTTCCCCAAGTTGGGGGATTTTAATAAATTTAGGAAATATAAGCCATTTTTCAGCTCCAACAGATTCCCTATCCCATTCCCCAACTTGGGGATTTTGAAGAAATCTACATGTTGCTTCCCCAAATCTGTAGAGAGAAAAAAAACTTGGGGAAGCAAAATTTTATACTTAGTGCATTTATGTTGATCCTTTACCTCTCTTTATTAGTTTTATAATTCAAATACATATATTTCAAATGTGATTATCTTTAATTGTATATAATAAAGAATTATAAGAAATATATTATTAAATTTCATATTTTGACGAACAAAACAAGATCATACATGAGTATGTTTACATGTTTATAAAAATTTGAATATTGTCATGTGAGATCTTGTTATGTTCATTTTAATGCATATTTTAATAATATATATTTTTTACATTTTTTTATCATACGTAATTTAAAATATTAAGATTCCAAAATATACTTGAATGGTGAAAAAACAATAATAAAGAGATAAAATACTGAAATTTAATGCACGTGCATTAAATTCTAATCCACACACTAGGGAAGCTGTTGGAGTTGAAGCAAAAAAAGATAGGGAATATGGGGATGTAATACTATATCTTGGAAAATCTTGTAGGGAAGCTGTTGGACTTGCACTGTCATCTAATTATCTAAACAATTAGTGCAAAGCTTAATCTCTGCAAGAGAGAAGATCCAACTTTTGGTGTACTCTTTCTTTGTATGCAAAGAATGATGTGGTTTCAATCACAACATTATATGAATTTTTAAAATACAGCTCGTAATTTTAAATAAAGTTATAACAAATGACATAGTATATATATTATTTTTTCGGGTTGAGCATTTTAAAGGCAACGATATTTATTTGGTTCCTGTCCTGTCCAATTTAGTTGAGAAGTTCAAAAAATGAACTAAGTTTTACTTAGCATAATGAAACACAGGGAAACTGAACCAAAATGAATTCAATTATGTTTCAACTGAAGCTTGATTGTACTGAGACAAGTTGAAATTGAACTAAAACAAGACAATATGAGTTGAAAACTAGCACCATTGCAGGGTATTGAGCCTACAGGCAGCTTAAAGAAGAAGGTTAATTTCTAGCAGCAGCATCATCATACATTACTGATCCACATTCAAATTAAGTGCTTTGAAATCAAAGATGGCTCAGATAAGTAATAACAAATTGTTTCTTGAACATCTATGATATTACTGGTTTCAGACAAGAAAGCCCACGGCATCTGAATGAAAATAAAGAAAAGTTTAAGAGAACTTTGAAATCAAAGTACAACATAAACCATGTTCATCATCACATATATAGTCCCTCTGGGACTCCCTCCTTCTTCTTGAACATGACCTTGTCTTTCGCCTTCTTGAAATCCCCATGTGTCACCTGAATACAGCACATTCAGGTCAATATCCACCAGTTATAAGAGTTCGTCAACACAACAGTTACTAGAGTTCCAGAAAAAGACAGGTGGGTGGGCAGGGGAGAATTATGCCCGGAAGCTATAGCTATAATTGAGCAGAAGATTTAAAATACATGTGTCTTGCATAAAAATAGTTGGTTTTTCAGCATTTTCATCAGATAATAAAAACGCTAGCATAATTAGTCAAGATTAGTTTTCAGTCTAGAGAACCACCAAAAGATAAGAAATAGATGGATAGCATATAGGATAGAAGTGTGTAACTCAGAGAAGTGCGATTTTAAATATTAGCTTGTTGAAATATACTCATAGATAAGGAGAAGTACACTGATGTGATGCTATTTCATACCTTCATACGGCGCTCTCTTAAAGCAAGCAGTCCAGCTTCCGTACATATAGCCTTAATGTCAGCTCCAGAAAACTCATCCTTGGTCATGACAAACTCCTCTAAATTGACATCATCAGCCAACGTCATCCTGGATGTGTGAATCTGCAAGGAGAAATGCAATGTTGTTAGCATCATCACTCATCCAGAATTTATCCAGCAATCACAAATTTGTTAATGTACTCGTGTATATGGTCTCACTTGGAACCTGTATTACATACCTGGAAAATACGCCTCCTTGTCTTGATATCTGGAAGAGGGAATTCAATTTTACGGTCTATCCTACCAGGTCTAAGAAGGGCAGGATCTAGACTTTCAATTTTGTTAGTTGCAAGAATCACTTTCACATCTCCCCTTGAATCAAAACCATCTAACTGATTCAGAAGCTCAAGCATAGTCCTCTGAATCTCACGTTCACCACCAGAGTGGGCATCGTACCTATACATGCAGCATTATTAATACAAAGTAAAATTGCATCCTGGCTCCATTGAATCATGAAGAAAAGTTTACCTTTTGGTACCAACTGCGTCGATTTCATCAATGAAGACTATGGACGGTGACAAGTCATCAGCAACACGAAAGAGTTCCCTCACCAATTTTGGGCCATCTCCCAAGTACTTTTGGATCAATTCACTCCCCACAACACGCAGGAAAGTCGCTGAAGTAGAATTGGCCACAGCCTGTACAACAAATGCAGTAGAAAAAGATCAAAAACCCCATGATTTCAGAGTAAAGAAATTGCAAAAGCACGAGATGATAAAGCAGTTAGTACAAGTTGAAATGAGAAACATAATATCAAATTTTAGAGTTGGCCACAGCCTGTACAACAATTGCAGAAGAAGATCAAAAACCCCAAGATTTCAGAGTAAAGAAATGCAAAAGCACGAGATGATAAAGCAGTTAGTACAAGTTGAAATGAGAAACATAATATCAAATTTTAGAATTGGCCACAGCCTGTACAACATTTGCAGAAGATCAAAAAACCCCATGATTTCAGAGTAAAGAAATGCAAAAGTACGAGATGATAAAGCAGTTAAGTACAAGATGAAATGAGAAACATAATATGATATTTTAGAGTTGTTTCTAAGCATCAATAGCATGCCAAGTGAAAGTAGCGCACGAATAGAACAATTCATGATACTGCTTAAGTAATAGTAATACAACCAGCTACAAGCCTTATAACAGAACAAGAAATTTTTGCAGTAATGTCCCATGGATAGTAAAGCAAGAATTTACCTTTGCAAGTAAGGTTTTGCCAGTTCCAGGTTCCCCATAGAGAATGACACCTTTAGGAGGTTTAATACCAATGTCTTCATACAGTTCAGGATGTGTCAGTGGAAGCTCAACAGCTTCCTTGATCTCCTGAATCTGTGCATCAAGTCCACCAATATCAGCATATGATTCCAGTGGCGCCTTCTCAACTTTCATGACTGAGACCATGGGGTCAACATCATCCTGAAGAAGACCAACCACAGAAAGAACCTGCACAGCCATCAAAGAACAGTGTGAGATATGTGGCAACAAGAATCACTAAACAAAATAATATATGTACCAAGTTCAGGAGTCTTATCACATTAGTTAGCAACTACATCCGTTCCCGACATGTATCATTTGTCATCTCATGTTTCTCATATTCAAACAGCACGATAATTAACACAGGTTCAATATCTTTCATTAAGAGAATCCATAAAACTTTACTGAATAAGTTCCTATTTAGAGCTCAAATTCCCAAATATCATAGACCCCTAAACCCTAATCCGATGAACTCAATCCAATCACTAATTAGTTAGCCCTAATCAGAAATCATCAACTAACAGTTCAAACCCTAACCCTAGTTCACTCTAATTGGGTAAATCAAACAAAAACAAATTCAATAGAACAGATTACTGACCTTATTATGCATCAAAATAGCGCATCCAGGCTCGAGCTGATCCTTATCAACAAAGGACAAGATCCCGACGTAGTACTCGGGCCCCACCGACGAGGAGACGATGGCGTGGTTCTCGTCAATTAACTCCTCCAGATTGCCGACACTCATCGGCGAACCTCTGAGGTCGTCGACCTTGGATCGATCCTCCTCGGTCTTCTCCTCCTGGGGCTTCAGCCTCTCCTGATTGCTCACGAATTCCTCCTCCATGAGCAGATAATCCTTGATTCGCTCTAGCTTCAGCAGCCGGAGCTTGCACTTGGTCAGTGGCGTGACGGCGGGTACACGCGCCGCCGCCTCGGGGCCCTTCTGTTTCCTCTGCTTGCGACCGACGCGAGCCGGAGGGGCGGCCGGCTCGAACTTCTTCTCCTTCTTATCTTTCTCATCGTTTTTCCGGTCGCCGGGAAGCTGCCTGTTGAGACCGCCGGGAGAACCCTGACCCATGGTGTGAAATTGGAATTAAGTTGCGATTTACTTTTTTGGGCGGAGAGAATAAAAGTGAGACACTATTGGAGAGTATTTCTTGTATTTATATTTATAGGATTGAAGTAACCTTCTCTTCAAGAAACTTTCTCGGATAAATTGTTTCAAATGTTTTATTAATTCGAAAATGGAAAAAAGGCTCCGAAACAAAATCCAAATTAAGAAAAACTCTTTAAATTTTTTTTATTTAAGTTCACAAAAACTCTTTTGTGGAAGGTGAGATTATAGTTCATGTTATATCAAAGATAAACAAATAATTAAATGTTATTAATATCATTATTACAATGACGAAAAGACCTAATAAAATTGTCATATTGCTCTTGAAAATATTACTAGCGCCAACAAAAAATTTGAACAATGTAACAATAGATCTGCATCAAATATAATCCACCTTATTAACCAAAGACTTGTAGTAACATTGTGTGATATACCAAATCATCAAAACTAATTGTTGAATTGTGTGAAAAACATTCATTTGGTGATTTCATACAATTCACCTTATTAGTCCATTTACATATTCATTGTTTGAAAAAAAAAATACATTCATTCATGTATCAAAACTAATAAGCACCGAATCATCAAAACCATTTACATATTCATCATTTAAGGGTATTATTATATATAGTTTAATAATTATATATAACATCGTAACTCTTAAATAATGTACAATGTACTGCTTTTTTATGGATCATGTAATTTTACTTTCATATTTGAAAGTTCCAATTTCCAATGTCCTAATCCAATTTCCATATATTCTAGTTACAACATGAGAATTAAAACTAGAGAAACGACATGACTAACTTTGTTATCGTTTTGTGATTTCATGTTAATGCTGGTTGATTAATGATTATACATCAAGTGACTGAGTTCCTCACCATGATAGTCATAGTGGGATGAGTATCCCAATATTATACCGGCTGATACCCCATACGTTTGACACCATCGATTCAACTCCCGTCATTCGATTGAGATGCCTCATGAGAACAGAGGAAATAGAAACTTGACCCAACGAGAAATGCTTGTGAAATATACTCATGGGGGAATTGAACCATGGTATATGCTAGGCATGCCTGTCCATTTGATCTAAACCAAGTGGTTAATGGCCTTAACTTTGATGAAGATGAATTTGTGTAAATTTTACTGTTCATGATTTTAATGAGAGATAAAGGCCTTGTTTGCTAGGAATTATTTCTCACTGAACTGAAAATTAATGTATTAATAAAAATTATCAACATGACTGAATTAATTTGAATTTCATAAAATTACCTTTTCATTGAATTGATATGAACTGAACTGATATACGAAAAACTTTGAACTAAATTTTTTTTTTTTTGAACTAAACCAAATTACAGGGCCAAAATAATCGACTCTTTGGGCTACCTCTTCAAACCAATCCGGTTTTTGGTCCGGTTTAATGAACTAAGCCCCAATCATCCAAATCCGGGGCCCCGATTCTCGAATCTATCCGGATACTTCGTCCTCCTTCCAAACCGGAACGGTACCCGAAACTCAAAAGCTTCCACCATAGATGACCTAGAGCAGCCATTCTTGAGGCGTGTATAGCGAAAAAAGCAGGGAAGCCTCAATAACTGCCATGGATCAAACTAAGGCGGGCCAGAAGACATGTAAAGTGTGCGAAGTCGCACAGTCGAAGTACAAGTGCCCCGTCTGTGTCACGCCCTACTGCTCTCTCCCCTGTTTCAAGAAGCACAAAGAAACCCCATGTGAAAAGCCGCTTTCTATCTCCCAGAATCACAGTCCCGGTAAAATCAAATCTCACCTCTAATGCTGTTGTATTTACTGTGTTAAAAAAACCAGCTATTGCTAACTGTATTACTTTACCAGATGCTGCAGTTGCACAAGTTGTGCATTTTGACAAGCCCTATTGTGTTGGCGAGCCAGGTGAACTGCTGCAGCAATCTCAGCTGGAAGCAATAGGTATAGTTACTGTAAAATTTAGCTTACTGAATGTGTAAACTTGTTCATTAACCTGATTGTAGAATAATATCAGAATATGGAGTTGATGATAAATTGTCCCTTGTTGCATCATTGCATGGTTAGAGATAAAAGGCACATTTTGTGTATTTGCGGTAAATCCACTTGCTGCGGAGAACTCTAGCACGATGAATTGGCTGGATTGTTTTCCAGCTCTGAAGTGTTCGTTGATTTATCTACTGTTAGTTTCCTCGGGATTTTGTCTATCCTATAAGGCTATAGTATATTGATCTTGCCTATAAAAGAGGTTGGTGAAATTTGGAAGGATGTTTTTGTTAAGCTACTGAACTTAGGGAATAGTGGTAAAACAATGATTGGGGTTTGGGACTTACTATTAGTTAAGGATGGAAGTTTCTGCAATAGAATGGCATTTACTTCAGGTTCTTTTTAACTTTTATCCTCAATGTAAATTGATGTAGCTTCATCAAGTGAAATTCGTGATATACTGAAGGATGAAAAGCTACAAAAACTGATTGTGGGTGTGGCCAGTTCTACAGACTTTGAAATGGTAAGCTATAAAGGTCCTGAGTAGATTTTTTGTTCAAGGTTTACCTGTTACTATATTTTTTTGGATTTAAGCTACAAGAAGTAAGAATAGGGTGTTTATAGAATATTCACTTGATTTCTTTGTATGTTAAGGATTTAGACAAGGCAATGGAAGTGGATGCATTCCGTATTTTTTCGGAAAAGGTATTCCTCTATGATTTCCTCTTGAAATATTCATATTCCTGTTCGTCAAGTGGTTGTGCAATGTGCTGCTGGATTCATTAGTTTGCTCCATATGCAGATATTATCTGTAATTGACTCTGGAGTCTGATAACTGAGGGCCTGAATTCTCAAATTTGCGTTCTGCTCCGGTAAACAAGGATATGTAAGTGTTCTGCTATTACACTAAAGAAGTGGCATCGTAAATCTCACTTTTGGTGACACAATTTTGTCAGATTTGTTGTATGAAGTAGTAGACTAGTAGTTTGCCTTTCGGCTTATGGCCTCAAACGTGTATGTCACTAGGCACTCGATGAACTCCATGTTTATTGCCCAAGATAGTGGTTATTTCTGTGTTCGTTAGGTCACTAGAGAACATGTTACTCTGAAGGCAAGTTTTAATTTTGGTGAACTATGAAGAAAAAATTGTTCTGTTTCAGAAATTGGCAAGATATTTGAATTTTTTTCTTGCATAAGGAGCTGTTGGGATCTCTTTTCTTGTTATGTCAAAGTCGGGTGGAGACCGGGTTACTCATACCATATGAATTTGAGTCGGGGTATGCTTATTTGAATGCCAAAACACAACATTCATGAGAGAAAATTCTTACATTAAGGCATATTTAGATACTGCTTCACTACTTGATCGAGCCTTTGCTAAGTTGCATACATTGTCTATATTCCAAGGTCTTTCCCTCTAAGAAATCATATGAGAAATTAAGGTAAAGTAAAGTACATACCGTATTTTATCAGTAAAGTAAAGTAGGACATGCAAGTAGCAAACCCTAGTTTAAGAAGTTATAGTTTTTATTGAATGAGGGTTGTTTATCATATTCAATCTGGAGGTTATGCTAACATATACACAGTAGTTCCTCCCGTTCCCGGCTTCCAGCCAGAGTGGAGTGCACTGTGCATCCATCATCCCTCTGCCAATCTGCCATTTTACTATTTTCACTACAATTCTTTTCTTCAAATTCATTTTATATGAAAATAAAATTTCAACACGAACTCAAGAATTAATATAATAATTGATAGTAAATATTTTACATCCAATCAAATTAATTGTTAAGTTAATTGTTCCGTCCATGACTGAAGATCACGGCTAAGCCGCTCGTTATCGGAGGCCACACAGCCACCTCGGAAGCTATGTTGTCATTCCATTGTCTCGTACATTTCGTTCACGTTTAGATGGCCGAGACTGAGTGTCAAAATCGGTTGTCTCATTGCCTCATTGAGTGTCAACTTCGTTCCCGTTGAGTCTCTCTGCTGTACACTTTCTCAAATGCATGATTTCCTAGTTTCTCAAGCTAGGATTTATCATTTTCTAGGCCACTCCATATTTTCATTATTTTCTCGAGTTAACCCAAAATTTGAAAACAGCTGTGGCTGCAGAGTTACTGTTTAATCGGGTGAGCTGATATCTGAATTCTGAACCCAGAGGAAGTTATGTCGGCCATCTGGTATGTTTTTCCATGCTCTGAAACATAAAATGTTGAGTTTCCTGCCATTCCTGGTAATTAATATTTGCTCTGTTCGCGATTGGGGGTTTAAGGTGTTCTCTCTAGTTTATATTTGCTTGAATGTTTTTATTTCTTTTAATTGTTTGATGGACGATCACGCTGGTTCACACCAACTTTTCTTAGCAGAAACATAAACAAGACTTGAATGTGTGTGTTAAAAAAAGTAACAGTGGATTTTATAAACAACTTCAACCTCTGAACAAATTTCAACTCGAAGTTTTTATCTCACATTATTTTCAACATTGGAGATGTTAACATTTTTCTGCTGGTTAAAACCTCAAAGGCAGATTAGGATCAAAATATCAATATTCCTATATTAAAGTAAAATACGCATGCTAGAAAATAATAGAGAGTATTTTGAAGTTAGCAAACTCGATACGTAGTTACACGTAGTAGGACGCATGGAAGAATACCGGTTGTTTGAAGTTACACATAGTAGGACGCGTGGAACAGTTGTTTAAGTTACACGTATTAGGACGCATGTCAAAATACGGTTGTGCATGTAGAAAATTGTAGGTACACGTATTAGTACGCGTGGAAGAATACCGGGAGTGCATGTAAGAGGAAAAGCATTGTATCGACGCGTGTTAAGAGAGATGATTTTGTATAAATAGGACTGCATATGTTCATTACCATCCAGGCATATGTTCATTACCATCCAGGCCAGGCCAGTATTACTGGTCTCATAAGAACTATATGTTCATTACCATCCAGGCCAGTATTACTGGTCTCATAAGAACTATATACCTATGCCTGGTGTTTTCCTTCAGCATTCTAGCTTCTGATCTTCCCTACCACCTCCTCCGGTAAATCAAATTATTATTTTCTTGTAAACGGTTTGATATACTCTCGCTTTTTTTCATTGCTCTTATCTGTCCTAGTTTAGACGCTCTTATCTGTCCTAGTTTAGACTCACGTCGTATCTTCATTTTCTGGTGGTTCTAATTGACGTTGATACTTCTTTGCAGTGTCATCACCATTCACCACCAAAGAATCAGCAATGAGAACATTTACAACAACTGTTTGGGGTCTGGTCAGATCTACAGATTCTGAAAAAGTAAGCTACAGATTTTCTTTGTTTTCCACTGTTTCTTTAGATTCAAGTTACAAGCTATAAGAATTTGATTCATCTGATTTGTTTATGCTGCTGGATCCATTAGTTTGTTAACTGAGTGTCTTGGATTCTCAAATTTGATTCATCTGAGAATTTGTGTAGTAGAGACAAGTGTTCTTCTAAAAAAAAGTTGCATTGTAAAACCCAACTTTTGGTGCTAAATTTTGGTCAGACTTGTAATACTTAAAACACCTTTTGATTTAGGTGAAGAAAAATGTCAAAGTGTGGAGATCTGGTTATCCATATCATTTGAATCTAAGTAGAAACATGCTTTATTTGAAATACAACATTCATTTCTAGAGAACAATCAGATATACATATATAAGGCATAGATCACTAATTACTTTTCTTAAAAACTGCAGGTACTCCACCACGCCGTGTCTTATCATATGACCACAACTACTAAGCGTTCTGTCACTACATATAAACCTGATGTAACGCAAACGCAAACGTGCATATTCCCAAGCCCTTATAGGTATGATATTGAACCGGTAGGTTGTTACTTGGTGAATTCCCAAGCTGCCACATTTGTGTCGTCCTCCATATTCCCCGGTGAATTCACGTCATGAAGAATGTACACACACATATGGACAACACACAAACGTGGCTGTTTGGGAATTCACCACGTAACGACAAACCTGCTCAATATGATTGTATAACGGCTTGGGTATATGTATGTTTGCATGTTTATCTGCGTTGTATCCTTCAGTAGGTTTATGTGTTGTGACAGATGGAATAGTTTTGGTCATTTGATCCGATATGTAGATTGTAATCCTCCCAATTCCAACTTTGTTCACCATTGCTGTTGCTGACTTGCTGTATATATGGTCCTCCAATTTCCAAACGAAGGTCTGCACAAGCCGGTTGGATCAGTGTACTGTATACTGAGCGGTTGCTGTACCTCTGCTTGAAATCTCGTTTCTGAAGAAACACCGAAGCTTTGCCCTGCCTTATTACAATTGGTATATATAGGAACTGAGAACTAAGAAGCAACACAGAAGTTGTTCATTCTGGCTATCTAGCGGTGCTAAATCCCTATAAAGTTGCTCCAAAATCTCATCTTGATCTTCCCTGCTGAAATCGCAAACTTTTATTCAGTTAATTTGCTATTTCGGCAGGGAAGACCCAGATGAGATTCTGGAGCAACTTTATAGGAATTTGGCATCACTGGATAGCCATAACTCTTAGTTCAAGTAGATAGCTTTTGGAGATCCAGTTGTTGAAGTCAATAGACCACCAACTTCATTTGTAATCCAACTATAATATGTAATTCATCAATAACTACATGCACTGGTGACTGCCAGCTTCGTCGGTTTCCTTTCCCGTTTCCATTTGGTGTATTGGTGGCTCTCCTGTCAGTGTCATGAGTGGCAGCAAAGTCTCCGTAAGAATTCATGAGGTGCCGAAACCAGAAGAATTATAACTGCTTTGCTCTAAACTAATTATGCGGATACTAAGGAATGAGAGGACAATTAAAGTGAATTCAGGGACATTAAGAATCTTAAGTTGCAGATGTAAATTAAATTCAGTGACAATCGATTTGTAAACATTTCACCACAATTCGCAACTACTCCACGAAAAAACTAAGCTAAGCTAGCGCACGAAAAACTAAGCTAGTTAAGCTACCATTAATTTCATCACATTGAGCAACTTCTGATTGCACAAACGAGAGGTGAGAAGGGAGTTTAAAATCCCTTGGAGATTCAACCATTTAATCAGAATGATTTGGATGCTATATGGTAAGTTTAATGTTACCTTTACTCATATTTTTGGGAAAAAGGAAAATCAATTGCCAACCCCGTTTGCTAGAGATTATTTTTTGTTGTACTGAACTGAAGTGAAAATTAAAGTATTGAAAAATGGAATCAGCATGACTAAATTAACCCGAATTTCATCAAATTGCATTTTCACTGAACTGAACTAAATTGAACTGATTTACAGATAAGATCTGGCAAACGGAGCCTTACTCAACTAGCAAAAATAAAATATCAAGCAACTTTGAGCATATTTCATTACCTCCTGAAATTAAAGGTTTAGTCCATTTAGACAGTTTGGAGTTCCTTATGTTAGAATACAAATTCTCAATAGGTCACTAAACACTGAGAATCACGTGTAAATTAAAAAAATGTTGAATTTTTATGGCACATTTTATATCGATCAGATAAATTATTTAATTTCATTGCATATTCAAATATAAAAATATCCTAAACTTATAAAATATTAATAATACTTAATATAAATATCTAATACTTATCTTTTATAGGTTTTAAAGTTAAAATATAGTATTTTAATTTTAATTTGAAGTTGAATCTTATTTATATATATTTATTTTGTATTTTTAATCCAAACTCTCCTACACTCAAAGTTGCAGAGATATTTATAAAATATAATAAATTAATTTAATGATATACATTATTACGGTTGGAAAATTAAATAATTATTTAATCCACATCTACCATAAAATTAGTTATAACATCAAAATAACTATATGTAAATAAACACGTTTCACAAATAATTAAATTTATTTTATTAAAACCAGTAAAATATTAATGTGACGTACTATAGAAAAATTAATAATTAAATATATTTTATTCAAACTAGTAAACTAGAAAAATTTGATGGTAGGATTAGCTTTTGAAAATGGAGATGTATGGAAATATAACATGCGAGAATAAATGTGTTGCATGATGGGAAGCACGTATATGACAGATATAGTGCTTGAATTAGGTGAGAGAAATAACAACGACGCGTAGACAGATGAGAAATTACACGTTTTAGGACGCGTGTAAGAATTACGGTATGTGCATGTAAAATAAGAACAGTATATCAACACGTGGGAGAAGGCTGAAAGAGGGGAGAGAAATAGCGACGTAGATAATCAATGAGAAAGTACACGTATAGGACGCGTGTAAGAATGCATGTGAAATAAGAATAGCTTATCAACGCGTGTACGGATATATTTAATATATAAATAGGACCGCATATTTTCGTTTACCATTCAGATTCAGGTGAGTTCTACTCGTCTCAGAATGATATCTTTTCGTCCTGCTAGTAACGCTAGTAATTTCCAACCCATCCCTGATTATTTACCCTCCGGTTGGTTTATTTTTAATTACTCTTGCCGTGTTTTGTTTATCAGATGTTCAACTAGCTGTACATTCCGAACAAGTCTACCTTGTTCATCATGGGTTCAACTAGGTGTACACTCGATCGGACAGGTCATCATGGATTCAACTAGGTGTACACTCGATCGGAACAGGTCTACGGTGTGGATGAATTGTTGCACGTATGGATGCCAGCTACAGGTAGCTATCTGTCTTGGTTCAGACTTCAGACAAAATGATTTCATGTTTTTCTGTTGGTTCTGATTGATGTTGATACTTCCTAGGTAGTGTCACCACCACCAAAGGATTGACCATAAGAACTTTGCAAAAATTGATCGGGGTGTGGTCAGATCCGCCGACTTGAAAAAGTAAGCTATAGATCCATTTGATTTGTTTTTATTTTCTGAGAAGGTGTTCCTTTTTGAGTGTCCTCTCAACATCTTCATATATCTGTTTGTCATGTGATTGTGTTGGGCTGCTGGATACATTAGTTTGCTCCATATGCATATACTATCTATAAATTTGTCAAATTCGTTCTAGAGTCTAGTTAATTAACTAGCGTCTTTGGATTCTTCTAAAATGAAGCGACATTATATATACTTTTGGTGCTTAATTTTGGTCAGACTAGTAATACTTAAGACAGCTTTTGATTTAGGTGAAGTACTCATTTAGAAAAAAAAGACGGTTATGTCATTGTAATGTCAAAGTGTGGAGATCTGGTTATCCATATCATTTGAATTTAAGTCGAAAGATGCTTTATTTGAAATACAACATTCATTTCTAGAGAACAATCAGACCTTCATATATACACATTAAGGTATAGATCAGTAATCAAGTAATCATGAAATGACACTAATTACTTTTGTTAAAAACTGTAGGTACTCCACCATGTTTGAGTCATCATCATCATCCCCCGTTTCCGTGTCAATCAGGCATTATTAGAGCAGCGGATGCTTTTAGATAAGGTAGAGATCAGCATGATTTAATTGGCAGGAGGAGAAATTACCGTGTTGAGGGAACATTCTTTCGACATTTGCATGTATATTTGCTCATGCTGGTGGTGATATGATAGGTCCACTTTGTTGTGGTTGAATCCCATCCACAATGCTCGATAACCATATTCTAATTACTTATTCTTTGCTCAACCTTTATCCGATTGTACTAAAAGATGCAGAGATGCAGAGCAAGTTGCTAGACTCATAGTTATCAAGCCTTACAGTATTGATGAGGTTGGATTAATGAGGACATATCACATCACCACTGCCATGAGTAAATATATATGCAAATGTGGAATGAATGTTCTTTACATGATGATTTCTTCTTCAGCCAGTTTGATCTTCCTGATCTCTACCGTGTCTAAAAATATCCGTTGCTCCATTAAGTCCGATTACACAGAACTTGTTGCCAGCTCGGTATATAGCAGTGATAAACTTGTTTAGAATAACAATGGACTGTCTGTCTATGCACCTAGCAGAATCAAACTAGGTAGTTCGATAGAGATAAGAGTATTCTTAAATTTATCTGTATATAGTATACTTCTAGTTCTCTAGCTTGGAATCATATGATTGATTTCTTATGAGAAAATTGTACCAATACTGTTTCTCAGAGGATGAAATAATAAAACGAAGTTACATTTGGCATATTTGACATATTCGGTATTTGCAGAAACACAAACTTAACTGGAAACACAAACGGTTTGGTTCAGCAGGCTGTTCTGCTTCTTGATTTTGGTAGGACAATTATGTTATGCTATCACTGAATCACAGTACATGTTAAAATGCAACATATGGCAAAACAAATTGCAGTAAAAAATCATGATCACCTGTGGCTGTGCCGTCAGCGGCTGTGGTGGCATGTGCATTTGCCGGAGCGGGTGGTACTCAGTCACCGGTATCATGACAGGATCCCATAAATCAGCCGATGATGGTGCCTGATACATTGGCACCGGAAATGTGAGCCACTGGCCTTGCAAGCAGCTGGTGATGGATAACCCATCATTGCCGACGGCGGGCATGAAACAGGGGTACACCATTGCCATCTACAAAAAAAAAAAAAAAAAAACAAATAGCTGTCTTTTCATACCAATTTTACATTAAATTTTTTCAATACATAATTAAAATCAGTTCAGTTCAGCAAGAAATAAACTCCAGCGAACAAGACCATCATGCTAGTTTATTATATATTAATTATTTTTATTTTATTATTTAAAATTGAAACTTTTTAAATAGAGGATTTTAAATTTTTTTATAAATGAACCTTTATAAAAACTTTCTTTATCATTTTTATGGCAATCAAGTTTGAAAATAAAACATTTCATTTATAATTTGAAACCTCTCATTTTTTTAATCTTTTAACATAAAAAATTTCTTCTTTCAATTTCAACATCGCATCTTTATTATAAAACCTCTAATTATTTTCTTTTAACAATTATAATTTGAAGTTGACTTATATATTATGATAAAGTTTCAAATAAGGTCACCTTACGGTAAGTGGAGCCCAAAAATTACCAAATAATTATTTTAATTATTTTTGTTTGACCCTGCTATTTTTATACTTGAATTTGATTTTTTTGGTTTGATTTTTTATTTGGTTTAATTTTTTATGTTTTAGGCCTGATGTTTTTGTTTGCTTTGATCTTTCAAATTTTGGACAACATCTTTTCACTTTATTCCTTGATCTTTTATGTTTTATGACCCAAATAATTAAAATAATTGAATATAGTCAACACCAATCTTGTAGGATGTGGTCTGCTCTTACCGTAATGAGACATTATCTTATATTACAATTTTTTTTGTATATAAATAAACTTTCAATTCAAACTCTCATGTACTCGAATTTGAGCCTAAAATTTGGGGAGGTTTACCATATAAATATATAATAAATTTAATTAATGATAATATAAGATTAGATGGGATAAAGAATTAATTACATAACGATACGTGATAAAAATACGTGTACACTGTGCATGTTGGAGATGAGGTAAAAGAACGACGCGTGTACGTGTGCATGTAGGAGATGAGGTAAAAGAATGACGCGTGTGTAGTGTACGTGTATGTTAGTACGAGGATATGAGGTAATTGAACGACGTGTGTCCTATATGGTTACTTGTATAAGTATAGTACCGCACCAGACAGATCTCAACAATCATATTTCATACTGGGTAATGGTACTGTTCTTATCTCATCTATGGTTAAAGTTCTTGAATCACATTCATATTTACTTATTTAGCTTGGTAAGAGATCTCTAAATGGTACTAATCCGTTGAATGTTTACCATGCCTTTTCTTGTACAGTTTGATAGATCTGCACCGAATGTATCTCAACAATCACATCTCATACGGTATAGTTATTGAATCTCATCTATATATAATTTATTTTAGCTCGGGGAGAGATCTCGATAATAGGGTATACTGTTCTTAATCTTTGAAAAAAAATTCCCCTACCTTGTGTGCATTTGAGGGCCGGAAGAAAATATTTGTAACATATACTGTGAAGGGTTGTGGCTAACCTCAGTTCAATAAATAATCACTCAGATTAGTTTGATATTTGCAACCCAAATTATTTGTAGATTTTGAAACACAGTTTATCTCTGCCACACCATCTCATTTTAATACACCACATCCTCTCGTTTTAACTTTTCCCGATTATTCTTAACATATAAGAATTTCCGATTGTTCATATATAACATGTATTCTTGACTTCTTTAATTTCTTGAACCCATATAATAGTATATTAGATCGTTATTTATATGATTATATTATTGGTGTAATGTTGGATAATAATTTAACTTTTGCGAATCCACTTATTTTTGTTTCAGATTGAATTTGGTCATTAGATGTTCACACCAAGTTATGCACACAAAGTAGGACTATTGTGTGGATATTTGCACTACATATCAATGCTGAAAACTACATATGGGTAAAATACTTGTATTCGCTTTTTTGAAACATAGTTAATTGTATTCGTTGGGTGGGTAGCATACTAAATATATGTTTATTTGGGGTGGATTTGGACTATGCTTGTTTGATTCTTCCATACTACCATGATACATCATACATATATCACTATATATTAACTTACCATGTGCCCCCTGCATTTTTATCAAAACCATATAATCTCTTGATGGTAACAATCTGTCAAATTGCAGAACATGAATATGTATGCTTTTGGCCAAATTCAATTTAAAGCATCGTTAAACAGCTTTTTTTTTTTTTACCATAGCTGAAGTATGTATCTTGTCAGTATTATGTACATGGTATTATATATGTTGTAAAGATGTTGGTGAATATTTTTGCAGGAACAAAGTATTAGCAAGACATGTGCTTTTCTCAACCTCCTATCCGGTTGTTTTGAGAGATGCAGAGCAATTTGGACATGTCACATCACCATTATCATGAGCAAATTTACATGCAAAAAATTACTTCAGACTTGGGTTTATAATCACTCTCCACAACATTTATGCGTATATTTCGTTGTGGACTGATTCCACCATGTGGAATCAGCAATATCCATCTTGTCTCCATGGCTTCCTTGAGTTGTTCATTGCCATTTGAGCCTCTTACAGAGCTAATAGTAGGAGCTTGCTCAACAATCTGTTAATGCTGCAGAGCTGGGGACAATCCTCCCGAATTTGTCGTTGCGGTTAGAGCCATTACACAATCATTATTGCACAATTATGAGACCTTTGACTATTGTATTTAGTTGGGATATTATTCATGGTTTTTAGTAGTACTAATCGAAAACATGAGAATCTCATGTATATATTCACTTGGATTAGGTTACGAAAGGATTAGTAAATTAATCAATGAATCTCATTCATTAAATTAATTTAATGGTACTAGCCAACAAACATAAATGATAACTAGAAAGATTCTCTTCTATGTTTGTTGGCTAGTACTATTAAATGTAATGAATGAGCTTAAATGTAATTGTAAATTATTCGGCTCACTAAATCGTGAATAACTCAACATCCTGAATAGTCTTTTATCATTGCTCAAGATTTTTTAAAAAATAATGTGGGATGGAAAACTTGTTTACAACGAAATTCGAGTCTTAACAATTTCAGAAGATATCAGGTCAAACCAAGACTTTCTAGGATGTGAATTGATAAATTGAAACACAATTTTACCTTAGTGGGGGATAATCATTTCAAACTGCAACTTACAACGAAACACAATTTAACCTTGAATATTACTGAAATGACCAACTAAATTAAAACAACAACCATGCTTCTTCATTGTTCTTCACAAGTCTTAAAGAACGGTGAAATATTGCTATTCCGGTTCACCATGTAGTAACGGTCCTTTTTTTTTCCGACTAACCTGCACACACATCCACTTAACTCCCTAATCTAATTGGGGAATAAATGGTACATTGGCCTTTTCAAAGATGGAGCCTGGGATTGAACCCAGGACCTCCACCCCACCCATGCATTTTGCATGTTGTTGGTGGCCATCTCCTCTAGGGAGCTTGATTGTAAATGGTCCTCTCTTTTTTTTTTCCTACCACAAGGCTAGAGGTCCTATGTAACAAAAGAGCAAGCTAGTAAATTGATCTAGATAGAAATGAATGAGAATAGATAAAAACTTTTTTAATTGTACATCTGTTTATTTTATGCATATCCAAAGTTCAAAATGAAGATTTCTGCTCTTTTGTGCTTCTGGATGTCTTTATATACCCGTCATCATCGTCGCCTAGTCGAATTAGAGCGAGATTTATGAATTCACTAAAATTGAAGGGAAACAATTACTACAATGATCCTAGAAACTAGAAAGAATATCAAGAACACTGTTTTATAGAGTGGCACATCAATTTTATAGCCTAATTTATAGGAGGTAGATATGACGGTGTTATTAGGTAATTTCTATAACATTGATATATGATAAAAAATAATCAGCAACTTTATACTAGTCAAATGTTGCAAATTTTAATTAGGCTCAAGATGAAACACAACATAACATGTATTTGTTCTCCGTTAATTTTCCGACCATGCTGATATAATGCATCGAGGTCTTTTCCATAGTCGATCGACGGAGCTCCCACCGCCAATCCAAACACGACGAACGATCGCGCAATATTTGATGCACCGATCGATTAGGAGATATAATTAGTTTCTTGATGGAGTGAAATAATATTTGATGCATGGTGTGGTAATTCTGTGACTGAGAAATTTTTCTGTTTTGAATTTGTGAAGAGTATGAAAGATTTACAAGATAAGGGGCAAATGTAATGATTACGTTGGTGAAATTTTATTTTACAACCATAAAGGTTATTTTATCTTTTTGAGTTATAATTATATATCACATTCGGCCAATGTCCGAATTTTTTTAATGAAAATATTTAAATTTAAATTTATTATATTGTGTATGAATATATATGTTTTAATTAAAAGTGAAGAATAGTTGAAAAGAAAGAATATAAAATGAAAAGAAAATTGGAAGAAGTAAAAAGTGTATAGAAAATGAAAGGTAAATTAGAAAGTATATACGGGATATAATCATTTAACATCCTTATTTTTACACAAATGTTTACGCATGATCTTAGCCCTTGATTAATTCTGATCTCTAACCAACACGTGTCCCACTCAATTTCCAAGTCTAGTATTTTCCTACTTTTACACGAGCTGAACAAAAAAAAAAAAAGTCAAACACGTTGGTGGAACTTTCTGCCTTCGCGTGATTACGCCGCCGCCGGAACTCTCCTATTCCCCATCCTTCTGTACCGTGAGGAGTTGTCGCCGATCAGAACTTTCTACCTTCGCGTGATTCCGCCGCCGGAACTCTCTGATTCCTCTTCCTTCTGTACCGGCGTTCGTTAATTGAGTAAAACCTGCGGCGCTAGATGGTGGGTACTAGATGGCCAGATGATCGAGATCGATGATCGGTGAAGAAGATGATCGATTTTCCCCAGTTCGGGCAGACAAAATTCTGGTTGCCCTTATGTGAAATCAAATTGATACAGTTTGCCCTAATTTTCAGTTTTTCTTTGTGCTCTTGTAGTCTGGCTTTTAGTTTTTGCTTCGCCAAACCTTATTAAGTTATAATATTGAAAATATGTGTTTCTCGACCGTGTAAGTGCAGGTTGTTCAGTTTGGCATGTGTTATTGAACACAATTTTCCGTCATATAGCTGTAATGGTATTCTTTTGAAACTGCATAGCAAGATTAGTCTTTCTTGGATTTTGTAATGCTAGAGAAGCCTCAAAATTAGCTTATGCTCATTGAGTACTGTGATTATTTTGAGTACTGTGATTACAACTAATCAAATTAAAGCTCAGAGAATATGATGTTTTTCTAATTAAATGGTTCTGTATTCAGTTTCTACTGACACGTCTTGGAGACTTGGACTGAACTAGTTATAGTTCTCATTTGAAGTAGGATGATAGACCTTTTGACTATTATTTCCTGCTACGCCTAGATAAATGGTGGACGTCGTTTACCACCAAAATATTCCTACGATTGCTAAGAATATTTAGAATATAACAGCAAGTAGGGTCGAACCCACAGAGAACAGATTAATCAAATTAAATTTTCTTATGACCAATTTTTGGTGTAGTCACCACACTTTTAACTTGAGAATGAGTTTTTATCAACTACGAAAATAAAACAGAAAAACTAAATAGACAAATAGATAACAGATAATAAAGAAATCCGGCTTTGAATAAATTCACCCTAGTCAATTACTGATCCTTGATGCAAAGATTTAATTAACCACCATGAACCAACCAGTTATAGGGTACCGTGAATGCATCGGACATACCCCAGTTCCTACTTACTTTATCGATAGCTAGCAAGAGACGCTTAAACTAACTATTTCCCTAATCAAAACACAACCTAGTTGGTAACGCCAGTTCTAAGTTTAATGTTTTAACAGCATTAAGAATTGAAGGAACCCAGTTTAGACAAATTACCCAAGAACGCAAGTAATAACCTGTCTACCAATTTATTCTCACTATCTAAGCGATAGCTTTACCACTAATTAGCCCTTTCCAACAATTACGGATTGGTGGCACTAATTGGCTTTAACCTAATTTCATCTAAGCTGATCAGACTCAAATTAATCAGATATCACAACAGGCACAGAGAATAAACTAAAATCCAGAGCAATCAATTTAAGCACAATTAGATCTCACATCATTCTTACGACTAGGGTTTCATCATTCTAGCCAGATTAAATACTTAGCTACTCATAATACGATAAAAACAATCAAAACAATTAAAAGAAAACATTATAGATAAACAGAATAGAGATGAAAAGATTAAACCCGAAATCTTGAATAAAACTTTGTCTCTTTCTGCGTCCTATGCGTGCGTCTGAAATCTATGAATGTCTCTAAAAAATAAAACTGACAAAAACTGACAAAGACTAAATAAGTCCGCCCCCTGCGTCCATATTTATCCTTTGTCCCCAATTTCCCAAAATAACAGAATCCTAATAGGTATTGTTTTCTGCCTAAATAAAATAAAATACAAGGAAAATAAATATTCTTTCCCATGCGTAATAAAATATCACACACGCATGGAATTCAATTCTGCGAATCAGTCTCTTTCTGGAGTCTTCAAAATAAACCAAAGATTTGAGCTTTTCTGGGCTGAAATAAATCACAGCCCAATAGCATTAAAAACTCTTATTATTCTTTGGCCCTTCAATTTCTTCCTTCTTGCTCCTTTGCCTCTTCAGTGCCGGAATAATAGAATAACGATGGTCTATTATCTCCGTTGGAGCACACTACCTCATTAAAAACCCGTTGGGAAAAAAGAGTATAGTGTCTAGCTCCTCTCCATGAGCTCGAAATCCTCCATTTATACTTCATTTGCTCCAAAATCCAGCAAATCATCTCTCGATCTCCTTTATCCATAATCCAATGAATATCTGCACAAAACACACCTAAACGTGCACATCAAGTGGGAAATAATAATATAAAATCACATAAAATATATGTATAAATACAACTCATCAAATATCCCCACACTTAGACCATGATTGCCCTCAAGCATGTAACCATTTATATATCCAAAACCTTGGGCAAAACAAAACATCATCACAAAACCAAACCAAGCAACATCCACTATGGAACCAACCGTCTTACCACAAACCATCCCCCTTTCCTTATAAAACCACTTCGTCCTTATATCCTGGTCAAAAATGTGCAATAAAATCCAGCCTCACCAGGATCACTCAATGTCACTCAAAAATATAAAGGACAGTCACTCATATCACAGTTAGTATCTTTACAACAAGGCTGCATGTCACTATCTCCACCACATTAAAAATGACCACTTAAGCACAAATCAAATAGGTCTTTACAGGGTTGTAACGGGGCTAGGGGTAAAAAGGGTAGGATAAAAGGAATACGCGGCTAAAATCCAGAATATGCAAGCAGTTCAATTCCATGATCATTATACTCCAATATCTCATAGATGCAACAATAAAAAGCATCATATCATAACCAAACATAATGGTGCACTAAAACATTCAATGAACTAACATCGCACCAAATATTTTTCTTCAACTATCAACTGATTTTCTGCAAACTGCCAGATTTTTTTTCATTTTTCTTTCAGAACATTTTTTTTCTTCCTTTTTTTTTTTCTTTCTGGACAGCATCAATTTTTTTCTTTTTCACAAACAACTAACAATGGGATCAACAATTACAATATTAAAACCATCCCATACATTCATATTCAGCACATCACGAAATAAAACAACTTGCACATTCTGGATAGGTAAGAAAGGCCAAAGGCTCTGAGCTTTTATATATCAGGTTAAATCACAAAGAAAAAGAGTCTTCTGGCTTTAGCGGGGCTCACTAGGGGATCAATGTAAGGTAGGAAAAATATGTAGAAGCTGTGTGGCGAAATCCTAGTGCCTAAAATCATTTTCATACTCAAGTATCATTTAGCAGCCTCGAATCATGACAAACAACCCAAGAAAGAATACCAACGAGTGATCACTCAGAAAAAACAAAGAGCTTTATATATATATATATATATATATATATTTTATGGTGGCTATATTTTTTCATGCCTTTTTTTTTATTGCTCTTTAAGGCTCAAATCCTCACATTTACTAGGTTTAAGAACAATTGATTTAATGCACGTTCGTCATCCCAGGATATATATAAGAACTACATGACTTCCTTCACAAAGGGGAATAACATCCATCTTACCACAGACCATGTTCCATAGCAAAATCAGCTCAGTACAGTTCATAGATAAATGTTTTATATCCACCAAAACAAATTAAAATTGTGTTTTCCCTTTAATAATATTTTGAAATAAGTTTCAAAAATTTCAGAATTCAGAATATCAGAGAAAAACACAATAAACAACCATTATAATCCTCCCCACACTTAACATTTTGCTGGTCCTCAAGCAAATAATTAAATAGCATAAACATACAGACAACACAAAATGAAGCAAAAACCACACTGAACAAATAAAATAATCAACCAAACCACTTGGGATATAATGCACTTAAGTCCAACGAAACAAGAATCATAAACAATAGTGATAGAAAAGTAAACTTAGCTTGTTTCGGACAAAGCCCGTGGCTGTGCTTTGCTGCCGAAAAATACTCCGACGGAAAATACTCCGGCGACCATAGCTGTGTTGCCTCGCCGTAAATTAACACCATTATTGGGCCTGTGATACTCCGGTGGTGATGATGTTAATTTCCGACGGTGTTATACGGCGGAACCCGGAAACTGAATTGGGGTTTTAACGAGCTGATGCGATTCCGTTCGATCCAAGCCTGCGGCTGGTCGATATGATTGCCGCCAATCGTAAATGATGCTTGCCTCGCCGTGGGCAGCCGTGCATGGTGGAGGAACAGGCGATTAATTCGGGGCAGCCGGTTCTGGATTCCGGCGACGGTGGAGAGCTCGGTTGACAGGTAACACTTCTCCATCCTTGCTAATTAGTCCCCCGCCTTTACTTGCTCTCGGAATTGCCCCCAATGTTAATTGAATTCAGATTATATGGCTCTTGAATCTCCTTTCAATCGTTTCTGCCAACGAAAACAAATAAAAAGCATCAATGAAAAAAAAAACAAAAAATGAAAATACAGGAAATTAGTATTTTTTTGTTTTTTTTTATTTTTTTTTAAAAAATAAATTTTAGTTTAAATAGAAATTAACAAACAAAATTAGAAGAAAGCTGGAAATTTTGGGTTGCCTCCCAAATAGCGCCTTTGTTTATAGTCTTTGGCTAGACTTTACGATGCATTAGTTGAGAAGTTGTGGAGATAGTCTCCCCCTGTCCTTGTACCACATAGACTGATCAGTATTATCCCAACGAAATTCCTCCAGCTCGTGATCTTGAAACATCTTGTCTTCCCCACACTTGGTTGTTGGAATATTCATTTGCTGAACAGGCCAAGGTGTCATGTAATCCATCGCGACTGGAACTGTTCCATCATCCTCCAAGTACCTAAGCTCCATATTATACGAATGCACTTGTGGCTCTGAGTTTGGAGCCTTGGGTGAAAGCGGTCTGGAAAATACATCATGCGTAGGCAAAATGATCCCTTTATGCTCATCTAAATTCTCCATGATTTGTATCCCAGGCTTGTCATAACTCTTGCTATTAGCATCCAGCTCATTTAAGCTCGCTGGCAATGGGGTATCCATTATAACCTGCAAAGAATATGTCTCAAGACATTCTTGGACAAGGGGGTTAGAGGTATTCATGGCATCAAAAATTTCAGAGTCTACAAGTTTTTCAGTGGACTCATCAATTTTAAAAACTAGCTCTTTGCCATAATAATCCAAAGTTATCGTTCCTTTTCCAACATTAATCACCGCGTTAACAGTTTTTAAGAAGGGACGACCTAACAATATTCCTCCTGTACCCTTAGCTTGGTGCATATTAACCACATAAAAGTCAGCTGGATAAACAAAATCTTTAACTTTAACCAGCACATTTTCTAGAAGTCCCTCCGTTTCCAAACGAGATTTATCAGCCAAGTGTAATGTTACATCAGTGTTAACCATGTTCACTCCCTTTAAAGTTTTATAAATAGATAATGGCATCACATTAACAGCAGCACCTAAATCACACATGGCATATTCAATCTTCTTATCTCCTATAAAACAAGGTAAAGAAAACATACCCGGATCTTTACACTTCGGAGGTATCTTCTTCTTAATCACAGCTAAAACAGACTCTCCCATCATCATCTTTCCAGAATCCTTAGACTTCCCAGCAATAAATTCCTTCATGAAATTGGCTAGTGGAGGAAGCTTCATAGCTTGCAGCAAAGGGAGATTGATTTCCATCTTCCCAAAAATCGTCATGAAATCCATAGGCTCATCCACTGGTTTAGGTTTTGCGAGTCTTCGTGGGAATGGTGCTTTAATTTTAATGTTAGGATCATAAAGACTCAACGGTTTATGTGGTGGCTCAACTGATTTGCTCGAAACTTCATCTTGATTGGTCGTTTCTTGTTCCTCTTTGTCCACACTCCTTGAAGTTTCATTTGTCAACGGCTCACTTATTTGCTTTCCACTTCGAAGAAAAATTGCGCTCACATTTTCTCGTGGATTTAGCTGAACCTGAGACGGCAGCTTCCCTTGGTTACCCTTGAGCTCGTTCACGGTATTTGCCAACTGAGAGATCTGATGAGAATGGAGGTCCAATTGCACCTTAGTTTCCTGTGTAAAGTTCTTCATTGTACCCATCATCTCTCCCATCATATCTTCCAGCGATTTACCTTGTGTGCCTTGTTGAGGTGGTGGTGCAGCCTGATAATACCCTCTTTGCTGTTGAGGTCTGTAATTATTGTTCATCGGCTGCCCTGGATGGTTCGGTTGCTGCTGTACTTGGTTTCCATGGCCACCCCAACTTAAATTAGGATGATTCCTCCATCCAGGATTATAAGTATTTGAATACGGATCGTTCCCGCGCTGATTTCCTTGAAAATTCCCAGCCACGTGTGCTTGAGCTATAGGATCTTCAGGGGCCAAAGCGCATGCATGTGTTAGATGCCCTGTATTGCCGCATATCCCACAAGGTGTCATACTATTAGCACCCTTTTCTCCTACTACAGACATCACTTTCTGCATCATCTTATCCATCTTTTCATCGAACCTGTCCTCCCAGTCTATACTCTTTGCTCCAGCAACTCTCTTCTCTGAACGTGATGGTGGATCAACATAGCCTTTAGCAGTCTCGAGAACATTCTTCAATAGTTGTTTACCTTGGGTAGCTGTACGCCTCAAAAATGGGGTGTCGGGAGAATCAAACAATTTCTTATCTTCTGGAGTTAACCCATTATAAAAACACTTCAGCAACTCTCCATCTGGTATCTTATGGTTAGGACAACTATCCACTAACTTTCTAAACCTGGCATGGTACTCGTTTATGGTCTCATCACACTCCTGGAAAATAGACCTGATTTGAGTCCGGATAGTAACTGTCCTTGCGTCTGAGAAAAATTGCTGGAGAAACTCCTTCCTCAAAGCAGCCCAAGTGCCAATGGAATTTGGCTCTAAAGTTCGGAACCATATATTGGCTGCATCAGATAAAGCAAAGGGGAATACAACTAGCCTGAAATTCTCCTCCGTAATGGTTGTAGGACGCTTCTGCACCCTACATATCTGTATAAACTCATGGAGAAAATTGTTTGGGTCTTCCCGTGCCTTCCCATAGAATTTAGGTAAGACATTCAACAGGCTAAGCTTGATTTCAAGGTTGCTTCCTCCTTCAGGCACCACAATCGGAGAAGGGGGATCACTATCATCATAGTCATATAAGTCTCCAATTGCCGCCATTTCAGACGGCTCTTCCTTCACTTGTTTTGTAGCTGATTGTGAGAAAGAGCTCGAACCTTCTTCAACTTGTGTTTGTTTGGCCAACTTTAATAACCGCCTAAATGTTCGCTCCGGTTCAGAATCGTAGGGAACGATGGCAGTACAAGAGGACCTGGTCATACACAACACAAAAACGTAACCGAGATCAATAGGAAAAAGAAAATAAATAAATTAAAACTGCTCCCCGGCAGCGGCGCCAATTTGGTGGACGTCGTTTACCACCAAAATATTCCTACGATTGCTAAGAATATTTAGAATATAACAGCAAGTAGGGTCGAACCCACAGAGAACAGATTAATCAAATTAAATTTTCTTATGACCAATTTTTGGTGTAGTCACCACACTTTTAACTTGAGAATGAGTTTTTATCAACTACGAAAATAAAACAGAAAAACTAAATAGACAAATAGATAACAGATAATAAAGAAATCCGGCTTTGAATAAATTCACCCTAGTCAATTACTGATCCTTGATGCAAAGATTTAATTAACCACCATGAACCAACCAGTTATAGGGTACCGTGAATGCATCGGACATACCCCAGTTCCTACTTACTTTATCGATAGCTAGCAAGAGACGCTTAAACTAACTATTTCCCTAATCAAAACACAACCTAGTTGGTAACGCCAGTTCTAAGTTTAATGTTTTAACAACATTAAGAATTGAAGGAACCCAGTTTAGACAAATTACCCAAGAACGCAAGTAATAACCTGTCTACCAATTTATTCTCACTATCTAAGCGATAGCTTTACCACTAATTAGCCCTTTCCAACAATTACGGATTGGTGGCACTAATTGGCTTTAACCTAATTTCATCTAAGCTGATCAGACTCAAATTAATCAGATATCACAACAGGCACAGAGAATAAACTAAAATCCAGAGCAATCAATTTAAGCACAATTAGATCTCACATCATTCTTACGACTAGGGTTTCATCATTCTAGCCAGATTAAATACTTAGCTACTCATAATACGATAAAAACAATCAAAACAATTAAAAGAAAACATTATAGATAAACAGAATAGAGATGAAAAGATTAAACCCGAAATCTTGAATAAAACTTTGTCTCTTTCTGCGTCCTATGCGTGCGTCTGAAATCTATGAATGTCTCTAAAAAATAAAACTGACAAAAACTGACAAAGACTAAATAAGTCCGCCCCCTGCGTCCATATTTATCCTTTGTCCCCAATTTCCCAAAATAACAGAATCCTAATAGGTATTGTTTTCTGCCTAAATAAAATAAAATACAAGGAAAATAAATATTCTTTCCCATGCGTAATAAAATATCACACACGCATGGAATTCAATTCTGCGAATCAGTCTCTTTCTGGAGTCTTCAAAATAAACCAAAGATTTGAGCTTTTCTGGGCTGAAATAAATCACAGCCCAATAGCATTAAAAACTCTTATTATTCTTTGGCCCTTCAATTTCTTCCTTCTTGCTCCTTTGCCTCTTCAGTGCCGGAATAATAGAATAACGATGGTCTATTATCTCCGTTGGAGCACACTACCTCATTAAAAACCCGTTGGGAAAAAAGAGTATAGTGTCTAGCTCCTCTCCATGAGCTCGAAATCCTCCATTTATACTTCATTTGCTCCAAAATCCAGCAAATCATCTCTCGATCTCCTTTATCCATAATCCAATGAATATCTGCACAAAACACACCTAAACGTGCACATCAAGTGGGAAATAATAATATAAAATCACATAAAATATATGTATAAATACAACTCATCAATAAATCTTAAGGAAATTAGGGATTTTAGTAACAGAGGGAGACATTACGAGACATCTGAAAATTTTATGCTCTATGCATTCATCTGCATTTTCCCTCATTTTCGTGTTCTTGATGTTGAGCTGTAAGCACGTTGTGCAGGTTTCTTCCTTGTGGATCCGAACACCAGTATGATTCTGAAGATTAGTCTAAATGAGGTTATAGTGGTCATGGTTTATATTAAATGTTGCGGTGTTTTGTGTATATGATTCGCAATGCCTTTTCAATATGATGTTAATATGCTTTTTCTTATCTTCTATTGTGATCTGTAACTCAATAATCTTAAGTGAAAAACCTATTAGCTCAAATGGAAAAGATTTGTGCAATTGAACATTTGCACAAAAATATGGGTTCGAATCCCTCATAGGTTGGTTGTATTTTTTGTTATCCCTCATATTTTATTTTATTTTCATCATAGGTTCGAGTCCCTCTGAGTTTGTGTAGTACTATCACTATTTCAAGAGCCACATATGAGAGTAAACATATACGGAAAAGAAACACTAATGTATCTATAAAAAGAACACATGTGTGCACTACCTAAACTTCTACCCAAGAATAACCTCTTTAGTCAGTAATAAGAATCAAACAATTATCTCAACAGAAAAAAATTTATAACACATAACTGCAAGATTATCAAGTTGGTTTTTTATCACATAAAGATAATATACTCCAGAACAAGAGATTAGATTACAATTACAGAACTGGATGAGAAGACTAGAGCCATGCTGAAACTAATCAAGGAAGATGCAGATTCCTTTGCTCAACGAGGAGAGATGTACTACAGGAAGATGCCTCAGCTCATCATCCTGGTAGAAGAGTTCTACAGAACACATCGTTCCTTAGCAGAATGATATGATCTGCATAGGCCTGAATCCGGAACACCACACCTCATGAAACAGCCGTGGGAATCGCCATTATCCGTCACCAAATGCAGTAAACACGAGAATGCGAAGCCATCAAACCCGAATTCCCCCATGAAATCATATGACAGTTGTTCTGATGCGGGGAAAATCCGCACTAGTAATCGGGGCCTCAGATAGCTGACGTATCTGAGGGCTTCTGGGTGCTAATTGCTGGTGAAGTATGAGTGCTACTCGCTAACTGTTTTTGACCATCCGAACTCCTAGGCTTCGGACTGGACTTGCTTGGAACCTGTTCTCCGAGGCCTGCAAAACATGCCCCCGACCTACCCGGGGGTGGTAGCCTCCTCTTTGTGCCTCATCATCAGTGTGCGTCACCTCCCCGTACGAGCGACGCCTCCTCTCCACGTGAGTGTACGGGCCAATCCTAATCTTTTCCACGTGACTAGGAAGATTCTTGGAAAGTTGTCTGGATCCGAATCTTGGGTATCATCACAATCCCCCCAAGACGGAAGATCTGAGGGTTCTCCTCCGAAGAGCTTTTGTCTTTTCTTGCCTTGACGTTTCCGATGTCGTGGCGATTTAGCAGCATGCGCTTTCGAGTGGGTTCTACCGCCTCCCCAAATTTTCGGCGGCTACACGATTCCCCTTTCTCAATGTCTCTTTCTCTCTTTTCCTGTGTGTAATCATTTCCCCTACCCCCAATGTTTTCCTTGGTTTCTCCCCCTCTTCTATAAATAAACCCCCTTTTCTTTTCTCCCTTTCTCATCATCTCTTCCTTTCGCCCTTTCGAATTCAGGTAACCTCCCTTTTCTCTCTCATTCTTTCTCTTCTGTCCCTTCTTTCCTTCTATGTTTCTTAGTGCTGCTGGTTATAAGATCTTCCTATAACGCCAATCTAATCCCTAAGACTGAAAGCATAATGGATGTCTCTCCTCCAAAATCCGATTCTTCCACCACCCAATCTGACCCAATGACCCGAGCCGTTCATTAAGGATCTGATGGCCCTGCCTCTGAATTGGGTTCTCTGAATCCCATCGACCATCCTGTCATAACCTCGCCCTCTTAAGGATTGAGCCAAAAAGGCAAAGAAACCTCGTCGATTCCGTGTTCCTCGCATCCCTCCACTTGAATTCCGCTGTGACCCCGAACCCTGTCCCACTTGGGTCACCGAGGATGTGAGAAGTCTTACCGAGAACTCATTCATCCCCCTCCCTTTAGATTCCAAACTATCCCTTATGGGTAAAGATTAGTTCCAATCGGGTGCTTCTTGCCTTCCTGCCCGTCACATCCACTTCGGGCTTTCTCTTCCTTTTCCTCTATTTTTCTCTTCCATTCTTGAATATTTCTCTATATCCCCTGCTCAACTCCATCCCAATGGAGTTGCCACCGTCCTAGGGTTCCTCACCCTTTGTCGTCGGCATAATGTAAAAGAGACCCTTAACTTATTCCGATCCTTTTATCGGATTGCCCTTTCTCATTCCTCTACTCCTGGGGTGTTCACCTTTTATCCGAGGGGTAATCCGACCGTGCGCAGTAAAAGCGACTGCGTTAAAAGATGGATGAGTTTCAGTTGTTATTCTTTCAACCTGGATGCCTATCCCACTCCTTCTTGGAACGAAAAGCTCCAGTCCGAGGAGGCCGGATCCTTTCTTCCAGATAATGTGATATCCCAGCATAACTCTCTGTCTCGCCATTCTATTGACATCCTCCAGTACTGGATTAAAGGGAACAACGCGTTTAGCTGGCCCCATGATATTTATCCTCTGAAGATCTTTATGGTGCCTCGATTCTACTCTGAGTGGCCTTCCGAAGGTTTCCTTGTGACTTTCTTTGTCATTGTTATCTGTTATTGTTGTTTTCTCTCCTTTTCTTTTTCTTTGTTTTCTCATCCTGTGTTATTCTTCTGTAGTTATCCGAGGCCTGCTCGAAGAGCTCTCTTTAATTGCCAATCCTCCAATGGCAGGCAGCCACTCTCAACGCCAACAGACCGCCGAAAAGTCTACCAAAAAAGCTCCTAGACGGGTGCCTCCCCATCAGACCGCCCCTGTCTTACCTTCTGAGGATCCTGCTTTCCTGGATCCTGTAATAAATTACGCCTCTAGACCTCGATCTTCCTTGAAGAGAGCTCAGATTGAGGAAGCTCATCCGAGTCTTCCCCCTTCTGCCAAGCTCCAACAGGTGCAGCAACTTCTTTCTACCGATGAACAGCTGACTCCGATCCCAATGTCCGACTCCATACCGAGCCCATCTGCTTGTTCCATTGTAAGTCCTGCCTACTTACTTCCTCCTCTTTCCTTTCCTTTTTCCCTACTATTTTTTTTCTGTGTCTTTTTCCCTTTGTTAACATGACCTCCTTGACCTAGGCCGGTACTTTCATGAAGGGCATATGCAAATCTCCCATATTCCAGTCCCTTTTATCCGATCAGCATGACAAGTCTCATGCCTGTCTGGTGCAAGAATTGGAGAAATGCCGGGAAAATTTGTCCCAGGAGAAAGAGCACTCAGCCGCCCTTCTCGATGAGCTCAAATCCCTGAAAGATAACTCAACCGCCCTTCGAGACGAGTTGAAGCCCTTGAAAGATAGCTCAGCTGCCCTTCAAGACGAGCTGAGGTCCCTGAAAGTAAGCTCAGCATCCTTGCAAAGTGAGCTAGTATCCTTGAAAGATGGGTCTCTACTTAGGGACTTCAGAGAAACCCTAGTGGAAGAGGTGGTTAGTTCCCACTGTAACCGAGGTGGTTAAGGAAGCCAACCACCGCCAAGCCACTTCTATCTACAGAAAACTCCGTGAGTGGGTTCCTGACCCTGGCGTTTGGAATTCCAGACGTCTTACTACCATCCTTGGGCTTGGGCTAGGTACGAGCAGCGCTTCCGAGTGCTTCGCCGAGGCAGCTTACGTACTATTGCCCTTAGGATATGGGCTGCTCTTCATTCTTCTTCTCCTCCTACCTCGGCTAGCGACCTTTTGAAACTACATATGGGTATAATACTTGTATTCGCTTTTTTTGAAGCATAGTTAATTGTATTGGTTGGGTGGGTAGCATAATAAATACTCCCTCCGTCCCTATTTAAATGTCTCACTGGAATAGTCAATTTTTTTCACACCATATTTGACCATTAATAACTTATAATATATAAATAATATATTTTCACATAAGATATCGTTAGAATCATCGTATGATGTACTTTTTAAAAATAAAAATTATTTACTTTAATATTAAGTATAATTAAAGTTATTAATGGTCAAACATGGTGTGAAAAAAATTGACTATTTCAGTGAGACATTTAAATGGGGACGGAGGGAGTATATGTTTATTTGGGGTGGATTTGGACTATGCTTGTTTGATTCTTCCATACTACCATGATACATCATACATATATCACTATATATTAACTTACCATGTGCCCACTGCATTTTTATCAAAACCATATAATCTCTTGATGGTAACAATCTGTCAAATTGCAGAACTTGAATATGTATGCTTTTGGCCAAATTCAATTTAAAGCATCGCTAAACAGTTTTTTTTTTTTTTTTTTTTTTACCATAGCTGAAGTATGTATATTGTCAGTATTATGTACATGGTATTATATATGTTGTAAAGATGTTGGTGAATATTTTTGCAGGAACAAAGTATTAGCAAGACATGTGCTTTTCTCAACCTCTTATCCGGTTGTTTTGAGAGATGCAGAGCAATTTGGACATGTCACATCACCATTATCATGAGCAAATTTACATGCAAAAAATTACTTCAGACTTGGATTCATAATCACTCTCCACAACATTTATGCGTTTATTTCGTTGTGGACTGAAATTGGTATGGCGCAGGTTCGGACAAACAAATGAGGGGTTGCGTTGAATGGATCATTTCGTGTATTTGAGCAATATGTGTGAAATTCACACTGTGAATTCATGTAAGTTGCTACTGGATTAGAGGTGGGTTGCCTATTTTTGGCTAAACCCTTATTCTCCTTCTTATTTAATTTACATTCTATACTTGGAATTTAGGCTTCATTCCATCTTACACACAAGGTTCTCTACTTGAAACTTCGGCCATGTTCTTGACATTTATTTGTAGTTCAATCTAATTCAATCAGTTTAGTTCAATAAAAATATAATTTGATGAAATTTAGTTTAATTTGGTCATGTTGATTTTTGTTTTCAATACATTAATTTTCACCTTAGTTCAATTCAGCGGAAAATAAGCTCAGGAGAACAAGACCATGTGCTTCGTTCCATCTTTTGATTTAGGTCATATTCACATAATCTTATTTTTTGCTGAACTGAATTGATGTGAAAATTAACGCATTGAAAAATATAATCAGTATAACTAAAATAATTAAGCTAAATTTTATAAAATTATTTTTTTAACTTAACTGAACTAATATACTAGTAAGATCAAGAGAACTAATATTAAAGTCATGTTTTTAATATTAAAGTAATCACAAGATCTATTTCCACAACCCAATATCCTAAATTCACAACCCATTTAGTGATAAATTTACTTAATTACCCCTCAAAAAATTTAGGATTCAATTAACATTTATTATTTCATTTAAATCCCTTAAGTTTTGAATAATAAATTTTGGATTCAAGTTTTTGTTAAATTTAATTGTAGGCCCAAGAAATTCTCAAAACCTTCAACATTCAGTAGCTGTCCAGCTTAATTCAACACCTTCAAATTTAGGCCCTGTTTGCTAGAGCTTATTTCTTGGTGTACTGAACTGTACTGAACTGAATTGAACTGAACTGAACTGAAATAAGTTTAAATATATTCATCTGAACTGAAATAAATTTAAATTTATAGAACTGAACTGAACTGAAATAATTTTAAATATATTTAAATGAATTGAAATAATTTTAAATATATTTAACTGAACTGAATTGAACTGAAATAATTTAAATACTTAGCATATATCATTGTAATCTTTAGTAAAAATGTAACTTATAACAAAAAAATATTAAACTGAACTGAACTGAAATAAATTTAAATTTATTGAACTGAACTAAATTTAAATATAATTAACTTAACTGAATTGTTTTGTCCATCATTCATCCTTTTTAATCTGAATAGATACGTGAAATTTGTAGACAAAGTTGATAAGAATATTTTATACTATTTATAAAGAGTGGAGTAGATTTTATGAATCAGAGTTTAATTAGGACTAAGTTTCATAATAATAGCTAGCTAAAATTAAATTTTAAAAAGGAATATTTTAGTAAAATTTACCCAAATGAATTGTGAATTTAGGATATTGAGGTGTGGAAATAGCATCCCCAAAGTAATAAGTTGTTGTCACGAGAGCCTTTTCACATTCATCACAATTTACTATTCATTTAAAATATTCATCTAATTATTTTCAAATTGTTTTACAATCATTTTTCCTATTATACAAGTCAAACAGTCAATATACTTCATTAGTACCAGATTTATTGTGCTTTGAATGGGGAATCATATTTCAATACTCAGTTCGGATCATCTATGCCGCACATTCCTATACCCACCAAGGCCTGTCAAACTGGATAAGTTATCCAATGGATAACCCATATCCATTTACAATTTGAACTCATTGGATAAGACTTATTGGATGATGAATTTATTGGATAAAAAAATGGATTAAATGGATAATTAACTTATTGGATAAAGACTTATTGGATAATTAGATAAAGGCCCTGTTTACTAGAGCTTATCTGTAGATCAGTTCAGTTCAGCTCAGTTCAATTCAGTTCAGTTCAGTTCAGTGAAAATGCAATTTGATGAAATTCAGGTTAATTCAGTCATGCTGATTCCATTTTTCAATACATCAATTTTCACTTCAGTTCAGTTCAGTTCAATTCAGTTCAGTTCAGTTCAATTCAATTCAATTCAGTTCAGTTCAGTACATCAAGAAATAAGCTCTAGTAAACAGGGCCAAACGGGTTAAATGGATATAGATAACGGTTATCCATTGGATAATTTTGATCAAACAACCCATTGGGTTCAAACACACATATAACCTAGTTACAATCAAACAACCTAGTATAAATCAAATATTAACCGTTGCTTCATATGCGACATTGATACAATTATTAATATTATATAAGTTGTGTTAAACGTTATTTTTATTTTCGATATAACACGGTACCAGACAAACAACCTAGTATAAAACAAAAAAATCTTGTACATATCAAACCGCATCAAATATTTTACACTCCATAGCGATGACATTATTAGTTACATTTCCCAAATTTTGTTAAATTAATTTTTCCATTTCCGACGTAAAATGGTACCTATTAAACAACCTAGTATAAATCAAACTAACATAGTACTAATAAAAACGATCTATTATTTTATATACCATACTTATACCATTGTCAATACTAATCTTGCATGGGCTCGTTTATATTTTAAAAGTAACATGGTAACAAACAAATTAATCTAGTATCAATCAAATCAACCTAGTATCAATCAAATCAATCTAATTTAATTTATCTTTGATAAATTATGGGTATTAAGAAAAAAATTTAATTTAATTTAATTAATCAAATCAACTTAATACAGTTGAGTTCAGCTCAGTAAAATCAAACTCGGAATAATTAAATTAAAAGTAGTATGCGATTTATTAGACATTGATCTAATAGATCAATAAGTTTTATCTATTGAATAAATGGATATCTGATCCATTTAAATGGTACCAACGGATAAATGGGTATCTGATCCAATTAAATGGTACCATGTCATGAACCCAAATTAGCCAGGAGGGCAAAAGGGTCATTTCGCAAAGATGGAAGCCTGGAGATGCAGAACGAGCTGAAGAGAGCAATATATAGATGTGTAGTTAGTTAGTTGGATATTGATGCTTTTGACTAATTGATTTTGTAACTGATTCGGATTCACAGCTCACCGGAGCGGTTTTAGACCCAAGCAATCCTTGGGCCATATCTCGGTTCTTAACAGTTGGTATCAGAGCACAGCGGTACTTGAACGGAGAAATGTCGGAGACGCGCAACAAGCAGATCGACGGGAGAATCGCAGCGCTGGAGACGACGCTCACAACCTTTCATTCGGAGGTACGACAGGAGCTCGCGAAAGGCGCGGTGGCGAAGAAAGAAGTAACCGGAAGGCTGGAGAGGCTGTCGGATGAGTTCTCGGAATTTCGATCGGAGTATATAGCCGGCAAACACCGCACGCAAGAAACGCTTACGAGGCATATGGAGGCGCAGTCGAGGCAACAACTCGCAGCGGAGCAACGGTTGCTCGAAATGATGGCGCAGTTCTTCCAGGGTGAATCCGAGAGCGCTACGCCGGAGAAGGCGCAGTTCTTCCAGGGTGAATCCGAGAGCGCTACGCCGGAGAAGGCGCCGGAGAGGGGAGAATACAGCCGGAGTTGTGAACGGAGTATGCCGCAACTTGCGAAGTTTCCAATTGAGGTGAATTCTGGTATATTAGATGATCGATTCGGCTTCGTTCATCCTGAATTGCATAAAAATAAACCTGTGATGCATGATGAATTTGACAATAAGGAAAACCTAGCTGATGAGATGTATATAGGCACTAGGAAGATGTTGCCCAAGAATAATAATCCCGTAACTCATTCTAAGGTTGAATTGTCCAAGTTTAATGGGGAAAATCATGTGGAATGGCTTAGAAAGTGTGACAAGTTCTTCTGTTATTTCTGTATGACTGATCAGAAGAAAATTGAGACTGCTGAACTGTGTCTAGAAGGTAGAGCTAAGATTTTGTACAATAGTGAGACTTATTTCAGAAAAATTAGTAGTTGGGATGATTTTAAAGTAGCTGTACTCAAGAGGTTTGGTATACAATATGATAATAATTCATGTGATGATGGCGCGAGGAAATTGCATAATGAAACTGATGTTAGTAGTGTTACACATGTTGAAAGTTTATGTACTGTGGAGAGCCTTTTCGTCAAATGTCCAGTTTATGATGATAGGAGATGTGTGGAAGAAAAGAGCAAAGGTCAAGTTTATGATGTAGACAGTGTGACTTATAGAGAATTGCCTGAATCATTTGTGAAAAGTGATGAAGACGGCTCTTTATTGTGTAAGGAAAGCCAGTGCAAGTTAATGATTGATCAGTACTTGAATTCTCAGTGTGCAGAGGTTGAAAACGTAGACTATCCAGTTCTTAAGTGTGAAAATGTCAATGCCGGTACTGAATTTTCAGCTTATGAGAGTTATACTGTTGGAATTTCTGAGCATGCAGTGTGTTTTGAGCCTGGCATATGTGAGACATTGAATGAGAAGTCTGGAATTAGTGTTGATGATGAAGGAGAAAAGCTTACATGTCCTGTTTATGATGAGTTTGATGAGAAATTTAGGCCAGATCCCGGTATACTAGAGATTTGGTATAAGAAATCAGGAATTTCTAATAAAATAATTGAAGGAGGGTACCCGAAGACTGAGTTGCAGCCAAGATGGAAAGATCAGAACCATCCAGTGCATCAGAATCATTCAACAAAATGGGAGGCATGTCCTGAATTGAATGATGAGGTTTCAGTGCTGGAAGTTTCGTCTGATCCAAATTCTGAAGTAACAGTTTATAATCCTCGTATTCATCCTCAAGCAGCTGGTACATGTGATGTTTTGAAGCAGTCTAAGGATGATGAGGAATTGAGAATTGACGAGAATCATAAAGGGATTGAAGCTATCAAATGCTATGATCCTGGTATTTTTCCAAATTTTATTGGATGTTTTCAAGGGATTTTCAGTGTGGAAATGACTGCAACTAGTGAGAACTTTGTCAAGGAAATGAAAGAGCGGTGCCAGAGATTTCAGATAAAAGTTGCAGTTCACAGTTGGCATTTGACACTCGAAGCAGTTTGCTATGTTGTAATCACAAGCTTGAGGTCAAGCTTAGAATTAAGAGGGAGTGGAAACATATGGCTTTTGTACACTTTGGGATGCTGCTGCCTGCTAGCCCTCCAATTTGTTGATGCAGCTGTTCGTAGACTCGGGGGAGGAAGTGTTACAGGGAGAAAAATGATAGAGATTGAGGCAGAATTTATTGGGAATGATGTCATGACAGTATGCTGGTCTGTCGAAGAGCTGGATTTAAGTCACTGCTACTTCAACCACACATGGCCTCAATTTCAAGCTACTGCAATATCCTTTCCTGATAGTTGTTATGCACTGAAGATCTGTAGTTTGTTTCCTGAGCTGAATGAACAGATTGAAGCAGTTCAAGGAACTTTGTTTGCCACTGTTAGAGGACAAAATGAACTGGAGCCAAGCATTGAATATGTTAGTAATACAGAGAAGAGTGAGATCATTTTGGTGGCTGATCATTTTGGAAGGAGAATTCGGCAAACTTCGGAAAGCATTACTGTATTTGGGAGCCGGAGTTCTTTTGGGTCCCTGGAGAGAGTGCAGATGTTAACCTGTTGGGATCAATGCATGCTTGTTGCAGGTGTTAGTTACTGGATTGCAAAGTTGACGTCACATGGAGATTTGGTAGGTACACATGCATTATTCTACAGTTTGGGATTTTCCATAGTGCTGCAACATTTCATCCAGGCTAATGCATGCTGGGTCAAAGTTGTGAAACTTGGGGACAAGCTTTATCAAGGGGAAGGGATTGTCATGAACCCAAATTAGCCAGGAGGGCAAAAGGGTCATTTCGCAAAGATGGAAGCCTGGAGATGCAGAACGAGCTGAAGAGAGCAATATATAGATGTGTAGTTAGTTAGTTGGATATTGATGCTTTTGACTAATTGATTTTGTAACTGATTCGGATTCACAGCTCACCGGAGCGGTTTTAGACCCAAGCAATCCTTGGGCCATATCTCGGTTCTTAACATACCAATGGATAATTAGGCCCAATGGATAATTATCCATTTGATCCATTTAATTAAATGATCCAATGGATAATTATCCATTGGATATGTATCACGGATTTATCCGTTTGACAGGCCTAACCCATCCTATACCAACCCTTAAACGACGCCGTTCAATTGCAACTATACAACCCTTCACATTGGTGTCGTCGCAAGAGTCTCAAAAGTTAAATAATCTGTAGGTTTTCTTTTTCTTTCAATCTTAAAAATGGTGTCACTAACCCAGTTGCCGACCACTTGCTCCTGCGAGCACCCCGCCACAACCTACGGCGTCGGCAGAACCGAGCCGAGCAGTGACAGAATCTCGTACCAGTCGTGCAGAGTCAAAATGGCGCCTGACGACGTCAGCTGCCGGAGAGTGACGTTCGTCACGCCCGTAGCTTCAATTGAAACGAGTCTGCAAACCCTTGTTCTCCCCCTGTTCTAGCGTATAACCACCACCCTCGCCTGCATCTATGGCAGAAATTAAATTAAAAAAAAAGCATGATCCCTAAATTTTTGCCCCAGTGAAGGATAATCAAGCGTGTGCGCGTGGAGGAGAAAATCTACTGAATTGACAACAAAACCATTTGGTTTTATTGTATCTAGATTTTTCCAGAAAGGAGATGAAAGAGGGGATTATGCAACACAACTGTAAACGAAGCAAGATGGGTTTAGAGCCTTAATCATTTTCCAATGGCATCGATAGTGAATTAGTGATGATTCTGATGAAGCAGTCCAATTGGCCCTGGAGTCTTCTCAGTTTGGGAACTCGGATTCGGAGGCTCAAAGTGAAAACAAGAAGGATGGAAATATGCAAATGAACGGCGTCGTTTAAGGGTTGGTATAGGGTGGGTACAGAAATGTGCGGCATAGACTATCCGAACTGGGCGCATTACCCAACATAAACCTTAAGTAATACACCATAAGAAAGGACAAAAAAATGGATTTCATTGATGGCAAACTGTATACAATCTACAAAATATGTTTTCCAAAACAAAACTCTCCTCAACCCAATTAAATAACACACAAAACTGGACCATAAACCTTAGACATGAAGAATACAATCCCACCCAAAACAACTATCACAAAATTTACAAAATAAACAAGCACACGCCCAAGACCACGAGCCCCAATAAATGATTGCAAGTCTCCACAACGGTTTGCTAATCATGCCCCATATCAATTGGAGCACCTGTCCTTGCTTGGGATATTCTATTGGCGTAGATGGTTACAAGTCTCAATTGGGTACTGTTCAGCCCCTCTAAATACGGTACAAATGCTTTTCCGAGCATGATGTAGATGTCAACAAGGCAGAAGACAACAGTCTAGCCACAGAAAGAAGAAAAGGTCAGAGGAAATTGGGACAAAACTCTTCAAACAAATTCAGCAGATACAGACAGCTATCTCTTCATATTAGCCTTGTATAATTCAAGACTCATTTGGAGCGCTTGCTGTTTAAAACCTTTGGTAAGATAGATACATAAATTTAAAGTTAGTAAGCAATACCTTGCGAACATCTGCACTCTGGTTGCCAAAAGCTTCATAGAGGGCAGGCAAAAAGGAAGGTAACTGTGCAATCAAATCCTCTTGCGAGAGCCTTCCTACTAGCTGCAGATAGAGGGAGTACACAAAAGTTGCATATTATGATACAAAAGAAAAGATTGATAAAACCAGTTAAGGCTAACACAATCGGAAATAACATTTTTTTCTGCAATATTACATCCAACCAATACATCTCAAAAACCCCCTCAGAGAAATCTAGTTCAGAACCAAGTTGTGAGCTAAGATTGGTAGAGTTAGAAGATTAACAACCAAATGTAAAACATAATGGACAGCAGAGGTTAGTCAACGGATATACCAAAAATAGCTAGAGAAAAACAAAGACAGTCAAGTACCTTTGTCAAACAATTTATGCAAGTGACAAGAGTTTTCTCATCTTCAGTAACCAGCAACGGAACAATAACCTGAATTACAAACAGTTACTTCATAGAGAGAGAGAGAGAGAGAGCACGGATCCCCCAAGAACAAAAACTAAACAGAATGGCATTATTACGTACACTTAAGCATCTGAATGGATCATACTGGCCGAGAACTATGGTTAAACAATGTTCAGCTTCATTTGAAACCTATCTCCAGAAATAATCAATTAGATAATATAGTATGCATTTCAAATAGAGGAGAAAATGAAAAGGGACACGAGGGGAGAAGGCGCAAAAGACATCAGAGAGACTTCACAAAATTTTTAAAGAAAAAAATGGAACCTTGGGAACAATATCTTTAGTGACATGTAGCAGCTTCTCAATCACAATCTCAATGGAGTCCTCCATTGCATGTTTCTACAAAAAAAAATACGGATATTCAATTAGAATTTATAAAGAAACACCTTGGTAGATTCCATATGCCAAAGAGAGGAAGAAAACCTAACCTGATTCTTCAGCATTTCAACAATTAATGCAAGGGCAAGCTCCCTGATTGAGGAATCAGAATCATCCAACACTTCGAGTACAACTGTCAAAATCTGATTGAAATACTGTAGAGCAAGAAAACTTGTTTCAACAACCAATGTATTTATTTCTTATGTCATCTTATCTTAAAAGGAGAATGCAATGCAGAGAAGGAACCCAACTCTCAACCCGACTAGATAAATAAAGGATGGCAAACACTAGATTTTGAACTCACCCATTATGAAACAGTTATTCAAAGTGTTACACTTTCCTCTGACCACCCTAAAGTCTGGGTCAGCTGAAGGCATTACTATTATTCCCTTGCATTATCTTCCTCGTGTTCTTTACAGGGAGTTTACTCATTAATTCACTCTTCCTACTTTTAAGGTGCATATGTCATTCTATACATAATTGTGTTCATTAACATATCTCACTCTGACTAGTTTGTGTGTCTAGTGATCCACGCATACATAAACACACCAATTCCAAATGAAAATAATAATAAATAGTATTTCATTAGGGAAATATCCAACTTTACCTTGCTCCAAACAGATTCACTGTTAGTTAAGGAGACATCAACTAGCTGCTGAAGAGCATCACGCTTGTTTGTTAAATTTTCATCACTCCCATTGCCAATCTATGACAGTTAAGAAGCCATTTATTAGTTCAACTTAAAAAATTCAGTTAATAGATACTCCTCTGGAATAGAAAACTGGGGCAAATGGGAAAGAAGATTGAAACGTGCTCCATACTAGTAGAGTTGTTAAAGAATTCTAGTAGAACACCAATCACTTACAAGATGGAGAATTTGAGGGATGCTTGGTCCTGCATCTGGAGCAGAGTTTGATGTCAAAACTGTATCTTCGGGAGAATGCTGTAAAAATTCATGGGAAAGTCCATTCTCCTTAATCAGTGAGGTATTGACCTGCTGATGGTTGGTTCCAACTACCCCATTGAGGTCCAACCGAGGTGCTGAAGTAGCCTCGACATGTGCAACATTTTCCAGAGTTCCCGTCTGATTTGTCCAAGTACTAATACTGCTACTATTGGTATTTGCCATGTACTTCAGATCCTTGGCGCTAGAAGTCTGATCAGCAAGCGAACCAGTATCTGAATTATACAGGAGTCCGCGGTTATCATCAGAAGATTGATGCATGGAACCTGTAACATTCGCTGAATCTTGAGCAGAGCCCCATTTTCTGCCTCCGTCACTACTGTCAACTGAACCTGAAGAATACCTTCCAAACAAAGGAGCCTTCTTCGATGCACCAACATATCCTTCTTCAGAAGATGTTCCAACAACATCAGAGGGGTCATAAGAAGACTTTGATCGCCTATCTTTCTTGCTCTGCAAGAAGTTCATTAAGTCCACCTCAATACGTGGTGTGTACTGTTTAAGAGCTCTCCTCAACGAATTTTGTTCTTCAACTGACAGACTAAGAATAAAATTTAAAACTGCTACCGAATCAAAGTGGGAATACACTGATATGATGCAAGTAATCGCTGCTTCCTTCAGTTTAGTATTCTTATCATGTACAAGTGGGGTTAATTTCGAGAGCCACAACTTAAGTATGCCACTGTTACCGGAACCTTCAGAATTAGAAGCATGCTTGTTAAATGAGCCAATTGCGAACTCAATCACTGCCAATTTAGCTTTTGGAGAACGTTGTTCATCCAATGAACGAAGCAGAGCTGGTAAAAGGGAGTCAACACCATATGTCCTACCAACAGTTTCCAATGTCGTTGAACAAGGTTGTCTTACTAATTCCTTTGGATCAATTAACCTAGAAAATACGTGAGGTAGTATTCGCTCAATGTAACTTTCGAAGGGCTTCCTACAAGCAGGGATAAGCTCAGCAAGGGTTGAAAGAGCAGCCTGCGCAACTTTATGATGCGGATCATCTAGATGCTGGAAATACAATTTCATCACTTTCTCAAAACTCTGTATGATTTCTTGAATACCACGTGAACCATGTTGCAATAAAGTCCGGAGGTAATTGAATGCAGCAACGCGTGCATTCCAATCAGAGGTAGCACTGAGCCCTTCACTCAGTGCCTCATTAAGTGATGTAGGACCCTCCACATAGGTAGACATTTCCCCAACAGAAAGCTGGGTCTCATCAAAGCTCCTTCTCCTGCCAGCCGACATTCGTCCAGCTACATTCTTTCTTAACAGGGGCTTTTGAAAATTGGGAACGTGGTTCGTATGGGAATCCCTCAGATTACCATCTCTATACGATGTATCAGTATAGTGCCTCTCAACATGAGAGTTCGTATATCGCCGAGCCTCCCTGTAATCTACATGTCCATCCATTGAACCTGTGTCATGATGCTTTTCAGATCTCTTGGCAGAATATGATGAAATAACAGACAAGGGCTCATTCCCAGCACTACTTCGATATGGTAATCTGGCTGAGTCTCTGGAAGCCTGAATCTGGGAGATAATGTCTGACATACCCAGGCCCCCATTGTGGTTAACTTTTGACATACTAGAAGTGGAATCCAATGACAGGGAAGTTGCAATACTTTTTGAAGCTGGAACAGCAAGAGGAAATGGAGGATCCCTAGACGATGGTGGGTCAACTCCTGCACTAGGGATAACAATAGAACGGTTAAGAAACATTTAAACGAGGTGCACAAATCTAAATTTCATGTTTGCAAATATTGTTTCATGCTAAAATAACCTTTCTAGTCATTAGAACCAAAGGATACGAAAAATAAGTACCTAGGTCCAAACTAGAAGATCGACCTTTCTCAGACAGATTCAAACCTCTCAGCATACTTTCAATTGCAGAAACTTTCTCTTTGCTGGCATTTAGAACACTTTCAAGGCTACGCTCAGAGCCTTTTTGAGCAGACTTAGCTTGTGATAGAAGAAGCCCAGAGGACAAGGAGGCACCAGAGGATAAGGAAGCACTATTACGGTCCATTGCAACAATGGCAGAAGTTCCATAACCGGCCAATGTGGGGGTAGATGTATGAGAAGCAAATGTCAATGGTGAGTTTCTTTCACGAACAGATGGAGAAGCATGACGTCTATGGATGCCACCATCCTCCTCGTGAATTATCTGAGCATTACATAAATTTTAGCCAAAGGTAGAACTGAAAAAAAATATACATTTCCAAAACCCAGATACTATACAAGTATAGGATATTGCTTTCCTAGTCATAAAAAAATGTTGAACTTATGAAATAGAGTCATACCCTCTGAATAACAGGATCAAAGGACATAAACAAGCGACGAGAACGGTCAGGCCAAGTTTTAGCAAACATTCTGTAGCACGTTCTGGCAGTTGACCTCACCTGGAGACTTGTATTAGTCAATACATGATAAACACATCCACGTATAGAACAAACAGGATGAATAAAATTAACAAACTATAAAATGGGAACAGTTAAATCATTTTGTTACTCAACCACCAGACAAGTTCATAGGATCAGTTGGGAGAAATATCCAAACCTCACTCATTGCATCTGCTACACAACACTTTATTAGATCCTCGTAGACCTCAGCAGATCGCTGTATTTCAGGAGCATCAGCCCAATATTCTAGTATCAGAAGTGCATATTCACAACACCTGACACACAAGAAGAATACCATAAGCTGACCAAACAACCAAGACCCAACCAGTATAAGGAGGCAAACTGACTGCACACCTTGCACGAAGAACAGCATTGCGATCATTTTTTGCCGAATCAGCTATGCGAGGAAGTGAGCGGGAAACTTTGCAGTTGCGCAACATCTGTTAATATAAAAGGTTAAATAGAAGGATATAAAAACTTGAGAGACCACTAGTACTTGTAGGAGAAAAGAAAATTTCTAGCCATAAACATTTGCCATGAAAAAGCATGAATAAAATACATCACAAGTTTAAATAAGCAACAAGTGGAGCCTTACTGTTTTTATGCAGTTATCTGCAGATTCTGCAATTACAAGAACTGTTATTACAACAAGCTTGAAAAGTACCTGAAATTATACCATGACGTGAGGAAATATATTGATCTAGAGACACAACAGTAATCAGATTAGTATAATGATCATACCGGAATGAACGACTCTGCACAAGTCTCAAAATCTCCCAAAAGCTCTTTTGACAAAAAGTTTAACAGATGACATCCCTGAAATGGTTACCACAATTGTTAGATAAGCAACAGATCTTTCACGCTGGACTAAAATTTATTTACATTTGATTTCAACAAAACATATCTGGACCCATCCTAATTTAATTAGATGTAATTATAAAATCATGGTGATTATTATTATTCTTTAATGTTAAATTTACAACCATAAAATAATAACAAAGCAGCGTCATTGTGAATATATAAGAGATTAGAAGTCAAGTTTCATATTCTTGCCTAACTATATGAATTAAAACTCCGGCCAAAACACGAAAGTGGTACGATGTTGTGAGACCTAACTAAATCAATTAGCAAACATCAAAGAATTAGAAAGTGAAGGATAAAATTCATGACAATTCATTCATATTTTATTATATCTTCATATAATTTTATGAATCTATATTAATAACAATATATATGGTGACAGCATTCCTTTTTCTTTTGGCAAAAAAAACTGAAAATGGGTGATTAAATTTGTAGAGTATCCCATACTTTAAAATTTTATAAAACAACCAAACTTAACAAGTGTTTTTTTTTTTGTAACTAATAGGGACTAAAGTGCACCAACATTCAAACGTGCAGGACTAAATGTAGACTTTTACAAAAACTGGACCAAACCAAGAACACCCCACAGAAAAGCTACCAAAAGATGTGTTTTTTTTCCAACAATTAATAGTCAAGGTTTTTCCATCAAACCTGCTTCACTATGCTAGATCTACGATCAGATAGCTGTACACTAAGAGGCCCCACAAGTTGCTTTAGAAGTGCACGAAAGCAAGGATAATCAATGGCTCCTGCAGAATAAAATGCAGAACGTGACAACCATATTCCATATACTACTCTTCAGGACAATAATCAAGATTTTGAATTGTATAAGATTGCATCTTTAGCAACATTACATAGTAACCGCATCAACTTTAACCTTTAATGACATAGCTAAGCAGCCAAAGTTTCTACTTCAATAACAAACAGAATTGATCAGTCCTTAACTAACTGATACATGTTCTACCTCTGAAGAAATTATATTACTTGACACTTCACAAACTAATTCAGTATCAACCAGAAACAACAAAATTTTGAACTATTTAATTTTTATACATGTAAAACACATAGATCCATGGTGGGAAATGGATTCAGTTCAACTACAATTAGTTCCGAGCAATTAAATATTCATTGAGCAAAATATCTGCAAAATGACTGACAGGAGTAAATAGAACCCATCAGCTTAGAATACCTCCAATAACAAGAGCTTCTACTCTCTGCATAGCAGCAATTCTAATGGACCAATCTTTTTCTGGCACGAGGGTAGAAGCGATCTTCTCAAATTCCCTAATCAACTCCTTTTCCGAGTAAACCTTAATTGGCTCCACAGGTTTCTCTGTGACATCACCATCTCCTAGACAAAAGGAACAGATACTGACATAATTACATTCCCTTTCACATAGTAAACCACACATGGTCGTCTATTCAGTAAGTACACTGCCAAGAAATGAATGATTGCTCCAGAATCACACTAAAACAATGGCTGGGAATATGCAATATTAGTACAAATATATTGCATTAACATTGCTTATTTACAATCTCAAACATGCTTATAAATAACTGATCGTAAAAATGATAATTGACAGGACTTTTCCTACATCTAAATGTCTCAAAGAACCATCAGCTGCTCAGAAGTGATCTCATTTGCCAAAAATAGAACTAAGCAGCAGGAAAGATGGTGGTCGGGAGTATAAATAAAGCAATTCAGCAAAATAGATGTACATGCTAAACAAATAAAAGAAGACTAACCTCCAAAGAGAGATGCCTCACGTGCTGAACTTTTGGCCTTCGGACTGTTTTTCTTGGGATTATGGGGCTTAATATCGTTTGAAGTATAATTATTTGTGTGCCCTTCAGATGAGCGAGTCTTTGGTACAATTTTCTCTAATCTAGCATTTATATCTCTTACCTACAAAGAAAATTTGATGAATATAAATACTCAAAACTATATAATAAATAAAATAAGAATGATAAGATTTCTTGACTAATACAGTATCGAATCTCAAGGTTCAAACTAGAATATTGATTTCGTCCGTACCATCGTTGCTGAAAGACTATTTCTTTGGAGTTCATCCCTAAATTGAGGACCTACATGAGTATACATCTCCTGCGAAGGGGGAAAGGGTAATTTGTGATCCCTTTTCAAAAAAATAAAGGATATATAGAAACGTTTACTGAAATAGAATTCAAACACAGATGGAACTCCCTCACCTCAATACACAATATAGCTGCTTCTCTCACAGCAGGGTTCGGGTCATTCAACATTTGCAAAATCTGAAAAAGAAGAATCTTAAGTGGGTAGCTTGCTATAAATGGGTTAATTGTTCCAAACTAAATAGAAGAGAGGAACCATGTTAGGTGACAGTCAGATTAAAACATTTGTTAAACCATATGATATGGATGATGGCATGTAATATCCAAAACAAGACAATTTTTTTTGAACCACCACCAGCTGCTGGTTGAGTACTGTATTCTGTAAGCAACTAACAAAGCGAAGATTCCCTCAAAAACTTTTTTTTAGCATACACACAAATTGCACAATAAGTTGTTGACTTCAAAGTAAAAAAACCAACATATTTCGTACAGGAGGAAGAATGGCTCTTTGAAGAGGAAGCTCGGTTGATGCAAAAAGACCAATCGCTGAAGTGACTGTTCGCGCAAATTCTTCTCGAACTCTCCAGCTCCTGTGCGCCCAAGCATAAGAACCTGCTCTTTCAACTATAATTGTTGGGGAAGAAACCTGTTGCAATGCTCTCATTAACACAATATTTTCCGATTACTAAGGGGACCCACAAACAAATTTAATACCAATATATTCATAGTCAGGCACATACAAACTATCATCTCTTCTGGATGTTTGAAATTCAGAAAATAACAAACCACTAGCCATTCCATTTGTACACTCATCCAGACATGTCTTTAAGCTCTAGTTTTCGCATTCCTAATGTACACCCACACAGAGTCCATATGAAAACTTCTAAAGACGCAAAAAAAGCATATCATTCCTCAATCTATGAGATCAACTTAAAATGCAGAGTAATCGCATGCTAATTTAATATCCATATCTTAGAGAAAACTAACACGTATCTGAATTCTAGTTACAATAGTTGGACGTTATAACCAGTATTGAACTGAAAACTACAAGGAAGAGTAATTTGAATAAATTAATCAAGTAAAAGCAGCAAACTAACTCGAGAGCAGAAATTCGCAAGTATACCTCCATTAGAGTGAGCAACAGCCGGCGGGCAGCATCTCTAACTGGCTGCTTCCCGTCGCCGAGCCTCTCGACGACGGCGGGAACCAATGCATTGAAGTGAAGCTTCAGAGGCTCGCCGGAGAGCACCGCCGCGGAAGCAAGGGCCTGGAGAGCTCCCTGCGAAACCCTAAAGTTAGCATCTTTCAAGAGATCCAAGCAGACATCCACCAGCGACGTGACCTCCGCCGACGACAGCGTCTTTCTGGAAGTTTCCAGGTACTCGTGGAGCCTCTCGACCCCCGCCATTCTCTCCTTGGTGTCCTTAGCACGCGCCAGTTCCAGCGCGTCCTCCATCCCGGCGATCCGGCGCGGCGAGGATCAGATCTGGGCGGGGAATTATCAAATCAATCGACAGTGGGAGTTCGATAAAGTGAGTGGGTGTTTAGGTGTGTAGTGCGTGTAAGTTGTTTTTTGTTTTGAGAAGATGGATAAATGGCGGGTTTCGCTAGATTGACGGGGACGAGTGAAAATGAGTGTGTGACTGTGTGAGAGAGAATGATACGCCTTATCTGTCAAAGATGTTAATCACAGTAATTAGTGTTCAGTAATTGCGCAGTGTTACGGCGGTGACGGAACGGTGGTCTATTCGACTCCGGGTCCCTTCGACTTTTTTTAAAGTATGATATTGTTTTATAGTGTCTGAATTTTGTTTTAATTACATTTGAGCCTACCATTAAATCTGTCTTTTAGTCCGAACTCGGTGACATTCTCCACTTGATGTCGGAAAAGTGGAAAACCGATGAAACAAATCTGATTTTATAAAGTTTTTTACTACTTTTCCGACATGAATATAAAATCACTTTAAAGTGAGTGGGTGTTTAAGTGTTTAACAGGATTACATTAATTTAGTTCAATCTAATTTAGTATTTTCAACAAAAAAAATAATAATTCTAATTTAGTACATTTTACTCTATTTTGCGAATGTAGTTAGTGAATATAACATGATCTTATTAGTAGATTTATAGTGAAGGTATTATTTACCTTTATATTCATGTAATCCTGTTAATATTATGATCATAATATATAGTATGATCATCTCCTTTAATTCGTTTATTTAGTACTATCAAATTAGGAAATTAAATATATTTTTCTTTGTGAAAGCTAGTATGTAATCCACATAGGATCTCTCCCAAGTTTTTTCATCCCAACTAGTGGGGTTTTTCTTGAACCTCAAGTTTTTTCATCCCACATTGTCTTGTGTTGGGGTTTTTCTTGGACAATACGTAAGATCTTTGGAGTTTTTTATATGGTTCAGGGAGCCTAATAAAATTCCCTCCAGCATTGCTGGTTTTAAATTTAAAAAAAAATCCACATAGTATCCAGTTTGTAAATATTTTCACTTTCATCTTTACGTATTAACTATGATCATTCGATGTATTATTCCTGATCTTCTTATTTTTATGGATGATCTTCTCATTTTCAAGACTGATTTTTTACATATTAAACACAGTTAAATTACGAGAACATTTCACATGGACTTAGGCATATTGTTTCTATTGAACATATCAATTTAATTTAATTCAGTATAGTTCAACTCAACAAAAGAAAAGTTATATGAAATTCACATTCATTTAGTTACATTCATTTTAATTTTCAAATCAGTCCAGTTTAGTTAAATTCAATCTTGTTCCGTTCAATTCAATTTATCAAAGACTAGCGTGGAGGGCATGGCACACATACCTCTAGAATATATTAAAAATTGTTACTACATAAACACGATTATCTATTCAGTTTTTCACATCTTTACACACACTCAAAAGTTGTATAGGTAACTTTGGCGGATCTGTGTGCATTTCCAACATGCTAGTCAGATCATTCAAGCCATTAGGGTTCAATGGTAGTATAATGCCACAACTTTGTACTCACAAACCGATGCAATCAAGGGAGATATAGAAAAAACTGTTTCGGCAGTATGTTGAAACCAAATAATATTTTGAGAAAAGTATAAGCTAAAACCAAAGAAAAGTAGAAGCCGAACACAAGATCATTGAAATTCACTTTAATAATTTTTTAAAAGCTCCTGGAATGCAAAATGCAAATTTGATCAGTGAAGAAATAAGAGCAGCAAACCAAATTATTCCCCGGACCTCCCTAACATTTTGTATGGAAAAAATTTCAACATACTTATGTATATGATACTACTAAGTAAAGGCCAGAGTGGGCATCAACAAACTAAATAATTAACATGTAGCCTAAATCAAGGTATGAACAGAAAATAGAAGAAAAGTTATACTTCTAGGTAGAGAGGATGTTCTAGATGTTTCAATTTATATATGTATTGTCTAATGGTAATCAATGCGTGTTTTGGTTTATGTTACTGAAAAGACACAACTTTACATGTGTAAATGATGCGACTATTCAATAAGTTAAGAATTTCATACCCTATGAGTATATGCTTATACTTTATTATTTTATATTAAGTTTCATTTAACCCACAGGGTGTGAAATTACCAAATTAACTTTGCTGAAAGATAAGGAGAAATTAAAACCAAAGAATGCTCATTATAGGGATAGACTCATAAGAAAAGGGACCGTTTACATGATCGCATTATAATTTCCCCACATATTTAAATGGAATAACCCACCTCATACGCTGAGGTTATATAGCTAACCCGCCGAATAAACATAAACTACATTACATTAAGCCAATTAAACCTTGATAGTGTCATATTTAATTTAATAGACTATAGGGTAACATTCTTCATATTTATTATACCAAGTGATTGAAGAACATTGAAGATTATTAAACCTCAGTCAAACGCATTTAGGAAAGTAGGTGAATGCAAACAAAACGCCCTGATTATGATAACAAACACTCGAATCTGAACTAATATATTTAGATTATCTTACATTTTCATGAGGCTCAAACAATTTGAATGCAAACTTATTCCAAGTGTACCTGGCAAACCTTGACAATAAGTTGTACCTAATTTAGCATTAAGTAATCATCAGTTGTTGTGATATTCAATTTAGTGCAACCATTATGTGGCATAATTAAAGTTTCAATAATAATAAGAAACAGTGTAATGGGCCTGGTTCAGTGGTAATCCACCCTCTCTATAACTGAGAGGTCCAAGGTTCAAAACACACCCCTGACAAAATTGCGAATATTTGAGCAATTATTGTCAGGGTCTACCCAGCGTAGAGGGGCCGATGGTGGTTTCCCAGGGGCCGTGTTGGTGGCCCCCGCTGTGGTCTCCCATGCTGCAGGTGGTGACTCATGATGGTGCGATCGGTGGTTCCGGCTTCGGTGGTTCGGTGGCTCTCGGTGGTTCGGTGGCTCGTTGGTGCAAGCAGCTGGGTCCTTCAGGAGGACGTCTCAGAGCTACGTGGATGGAGCGTGTATAGCTTCACTGTGCTTACATGGATCTAATGTGGTGTCTCCTAGTTAGTCCTAGATTAGGACGTGTATATGTAATAGGTAGGTTGTAATCTATCTTGAATTCAAAAAAAAAAAGAATTTGATTTGATTTGATAATCTTGATTAACCAAAAAACCAACAAGAAATACTATAATGAGTAGACTAGCTTAGGCCGGACCGCCAGCGTTTACTCCGGATCGGGTGAGATCCGCCTCCTAACAGTACCAGCGATGTCCACAGACCTTGTCGACGACAAGAACTACAAAAGGTAAAGCGACGGCTGACTCTGTAACTGCGGGATCGGAGTTTGGAGGCCTCTGGTGGCTCCGATCGGACGCATAGAGGTTTAGTCTGTCCATCGTGCTCAGATCTGGCAGCACTGGCGGCGGCGTTGGCGGTAGATTAGCCGTAGTTTGGCGGAGGAAAGGATTTGGGATTTTGGTGAGAGAAAAGGAGGGTGGTCTGGATATCTACGCTAGGTAGAGTGATGGCGGGGGTGACCGGCTCGGCAATGGTTGCCGAAGGCCACCCCGCCGATAGGGTAAATAGCTTTCTTTTTTGGAGAGAGAAACTGGAGAGGCTAGAAAGTTAGGATCGACGCGGTCCATTAACATCCGGCCACATCAGTTGTAAAAGTTCTTCTTTTCATTAACTTTTAATGGGGAAATAAAATAATTCATGGATTCGTTTTAGTCAAATTTTTCTAAACATGTTTCACCGTTAATAACTTTATTTTCATGTATTAACTTGGTCCATATATTTTATATTTCAGAAATAGAGCAAACATTGAATTTAATAGTATCTCGCATGATAATACTAGAATACATATATCAATTGGAATTTACGGTCAAACATGTTTTTGACAAAGTTGACTAAAAAGTATGCAGATCTAGCTTAGAAATCCAAATTCCTCAATTTAATTTGACCAATATGTGTAAATTATATATAATTAGTACAAAATTTTAATGAATTTGTAAATAACATGGAATAGGGTAAAAGATAAATAGGATGGGTTAATGATTTTTTTCAAATACCTTGTGGATGCTCTCACAAAATAACAAGTGCGTGGTTATCTTTATTGAATTTATTTTAAGATTTCTTCAAAATAAATAAATTTAAGATGGGAATATTTGTAAAAGCGTGCGTACTGATGCACGAAAATATAATGCAAATAAAGCACAGTTAATTGTTAAACTAAATAGTTGAGCAGAGCTTTACACTTGACAGGTTGGCCTTACCGTTTGTTCCAAGAAGTTTATTGTAATGTGCTCTTTCCGTTACTCAAATCATTTGAGACTTGCCTCTATAGAGATCAAGTACTATTAGAGACCGTTATCGGTTGAACTTGTCGCTGGTGAGGTTCAATCCCGCTGCCATTGTTAGATTTTAGCTTGCTGGTGTCGCCAGAGCTCAGTTGTCTCACAAGGACCGACTCGAGACTGATTTTCAGTGTGAATTTGTACAAAATAACAGTAATGTACCAGTGATTAGGAATGATCAAGGAAATTGACTGAAAGATCAAGCAAAATAAATAAAAAATCAAATTAACTGAAAGATCAAGGTAAAAAAAGAATGTTAAAGGGAAAAATCAATCAATCTAACTAAAAGATCAAGCAAAAACAGTAAATAATCATTTATTTGGTCATTGTTCTTCACAAATACACGCTTTACCCAAAACATTCTCTTTCTCAAATTGATGGAAGTGTATCTATGTATATATGCATTCCTATGTCCCATTAGTGTTTTCTGATTACATGTTAGGTGTAGTTATGTTTTTAAACCTATATAAATCCAAACGGTTAGGGATTTTTGAAGTGCTCTGTCTTTTGGCAACTTCATAGATTACTTTTTTTTAAAGATTACTTGAAATAGGACAACAAGTGAAATTTCGGTAGGTATTAGATGGACAAATTTTTTTAGCAATTCATTCAGATATGAATGATAACAAAATTAATCTTATTATTATATATTTTAACTTGAATAGCGTATTTTTAAAATTTCTAAGTACAAATCCATCAAAATATACTCCAAATGTATATAATAAAAAAATACACGACATCAACTAGTTGGTGGCGTGAACATCTTGTAATTGGTGGAGGGGGTTGGAGGTTAGGTGGCAGTGACGTTAAAGGAGAAGATTGGTCAATCTTACTGTCTGTGACCTATAATTCAATGTTGGTGACACAAATCTCATTGTCGATCTACAGAATCATCAAGTCGAGTGAAGAACCAATCACATGGTCCTGATGAAAGAAACATGTGAGATTTAAATGGTCATATGAGAAACAATCTTGAATCAAATTATTCATCGAGCGTTGACAACCATAATGGTAGAAGATTTCTATATACGGGATTATCGACACCCTGTAATTTGAAAATTTGCCAACAACTTTCCAACGTGATAGTGGTGCGGTGAAAATGTTGTTGGGATGGAAAAGGGATGATGTTTTGTTCATTCTTGCAACATAATCCCTCTACTTTGATGAGTTTTCACTATTTCACCGAAAATAAAATGTTTATATACTGATCTCAAAACTCGTAGAACGGGGTTTATCAGGGGCCCACCTCACTATGAGATTGGCTTAAACAAAATTTTCATTAGTGATGAAATTTCAAAATTTGAAACTACTCTCAAACCCAAACGGTGATAGTTTTAATAGTAGATAAAAGTAAAGTTGAAATCAAGGTTTTTGAGTGTTTGAGTACGTGAAATGTGTCATATCCTCATTATAATCCCAAATGAGAATTTAGATACTAGTTGACTACCACATATGCAATTCACTCAAAAAAATTGAGATGAATGACTGTAAAATAACTAAAAAAGTTGTCACACTTTCTTATGCATAGTTGAATACCACATATGCATGTTGGTGGTGAAATCTGAGTTCATTTCCACCACTTTTTTACCTTTTCAATTTCTCACTTAAATTCACTCAAATATTTTCTTCCTTCTAAAACTAAAAGTGCTCAAAGAACAATGAAAATTGAGAGTACAAGAAGAAAAGAACAGAATTGCTAAACACGCCTTAAAATAATGGCCCTGTTTGGTACCAGCTGGTGGCTGTTGGCTGTTTTCATTTAGCTGGTTTGACCAGCTGTTTAACTTAGCTGGTTTGACCAGCTGTTTAACTGTTAGCCGTTTATAAAAGTGTTTGGTAAAATTAGCTTTTAGGTGCTAGCTGTTTTATGTAAAATGACACTTAAGGGCATGCTTATCATTTATAAACTTATTATACATATTCATTACTATTAATATATTTATTTAATTTTAATATTTTTTATAAATTATTTACTAATCATTTCATATTTCATATTCTTACTATTATTTATTATGAACACTAATAATAATACATCTACATCGATTTCAACCTACTCACGGTAAATTAATAAATGTATGATTAACTACGACAAAATGTATTTGTATGTAAAAATCCTACTGGATGGAGAAATAAATACAAGATCACAGTAAACATTATCAAACACTTATCAAACACTTAAAGTAGGATTTATGTGAATATAAAATTCCAACAAACATTATCAAACACGTAAGCACACTAACAAATAACATATATATATATATAAAGATAAATATTTATTTACATTCATACATATCAAACACGTAAGCACACTACTATATAACATATATAAAAAATCAATGTTTACCTTGATGTCGATGATGATCTTCTGGATGTGGTTTGTAGATAGGGTTACGGTGATATAAACAACAACAAAGTACGCCTTCTGCAATAATGTTGAATATAACACACACTTTAATAAATTAGGTGGCGGCGCGGCGGCAGAAGATGATTGATGGGTAGGGTTTATGTCGTTTATATAGGAATGAAGAGGTTAAAAGAGTAATTGTAAATGTAAAAAGCCATAAGCTAACAAAATACGCTGGTTTTACTAGCGTGTTGGTTTTGGCGGAAAGCCAAGTAAAAAAAGCCGTTGAACCAAACGCTTTTTTTTTGTGCGAAATTGGCTGTTTGACCAAATGAACAAGCCAATCGTAGAAGCTGGTAAATAAGCTAGTACCAAACGGGGTCAATATAAAATACACCCTAAAATAATATAAATCTGCCATAAAATATTTAAAAATAGCACGTTTTTGGAAGAGAATAAGATAACTCATAGTCATAGACACATGGGCTACAATTATATTGCATGGTAAACATTAGCCCATGGGCTGGAGCTCTATAACTAATTTCGGTTACTTGGGTTTTAAGCTTTTTCTCAACCCATTTCTCTTTTGAAAATTCAACAACCACCAAAGATGATCTCACCAAAGAAGCAACAACAACCACATATTTTTTTTCAGAAAAATAAATCAGCTAAACAGAGTACATAGAGATTAAAAAAAATTAAACAAAACAAAAATAGCAATCACATCCTTGAGTCTAGTTCCATGATGGTGCTGAGGTTCATCGGCGTCATGTACTCGGAGCCGCCCTGGAAAAGCGTCTCAACAATAATCCGGTTGGCTTTCTCCGACGGGTGGAACGGGTCCCAGAAAACGTAGTCTTCTCTGTTCGGGCAAAGGTTCGACATCATGGTGCAGATTCCGATGCCGTTGTACGGCCCCTGACCGCAGCAGGCAACCTTGGAGTTCTTGAACCCGAAGTCCTCGGGGTTGGTGATGAAGTTGTGCTGCATCTGGTTGGCGTTGGCGGCGACGAACACGTCGCCGCCGACTTCCTGGTTGATGTTCTGGAGCATCTCGATGAGCATCGGGTTGAATATTGCGGCGGCGCGCATTGGCTCCGGCGAGCATTCGCCGTTTTGGCTCCCGGACGAGGCTAGCTCCGCCGGCACGCATCCTATGGGGCCCGTGCCGGTCACAAGTACCCGGCGAGCACCTAAGTCGAATAGACTCTGCGCAAAAAGCCAATTTGGGAATGGTTTAATCGAAATTTGTAATGCTTTTTTTGAGAATAATTTATTTAATTATAGCTCATAAATTCATTTTAAAAATCAACTTAGCTTAAGTGCTTAACCATTTAAGAACAATGAGCTCATAGTTCATGGTCAAAGATGCAATAATTTTACCCTTTAAAAAATATATATAGAAAGAGTTTTGAGTCATGTCATGTACACCTGAAATTCTAGTCAACTCAACATTTACCAACTAATTAGGGGACAACCAACATTTAAATATGTCCTTTATGAGAAATTTGAAAACTAACAAAATAAGATATTTTTTATAATTTATTTTAATTCAGTTTGACTTTTAAAGTAAGTCAATGAGACCTTAAAATGTTATAAACATAAAAACTATAAGAAAATCACATATAATCCCGGTTAAAATTGTCGGTATCTATATTTAATTAATTTTTATTAATATATATTTACACATTTATACACTAGTAGTAGAGTGAGGTTTGACCATTTTTAAACAAAAATGATTTTTCCATCGAGCTAATAAATTTATTTTATTAAAAATCCTAGTATACCTTTTCAACAACAAGATTATGCACGCAATGTCCCAAAACTTGTAAGGAACCCAAAAAAAATAAAATTTTATCATCTTGAAATAATATGCAATTGATCAAACCACGTATAAGCTAGTTTACAATTAAAGAATAGAGCAATTTCTACAGAAACAAGAAAAAATGAAAGAGTTATTTAACTACCTGAAGGATTTTGCGGTATTCGGTGATGAGCATAACAGAAAAATCTTGAAGATTGGACTGAAATCTCCGGCCGGTGAGCGGCGGGTTTAAGAAATAGTTGTTCACGTAATCATTCCCGCCGAGCACGATCAACACCAGGGCTCCGTTCACCAGGCTCTGCGTCCCTTCCGGTCCGATCAGCTCTGTTACACGCTGCTGATACTGGGAAAAATACTCCAGCTGCTGATATATTTTAATTATATTTACCTGTTATAAAAATATATAATCATGTTAATTAAATAAGTAGGAAAAAATGCCCATGGGTTTTTTAAAACTATTTTGTAAATAAACACACTTACAAATTGGACACCTGTGTCATTTAGAATCCCGATTCCAGCAGAGGCAAAATTGGCACCGACTAATAACTTTTCGCCAGTAAGTTGAGGGTTTAAGTACGATAATGTGGATTCAGCCCCGAGCTTTTCACCTGGATAATCACATTTTTGCATGGAAGGTAACTAATTACGATGGACACATATGAAAAATATATGAATATTAAAAATGTAGCAAAAAAAAAAGAGTACTTATGATATCAGGAATGTTGTAGCCATTGGAAAATCGACCCGTTGCGCGATGAGTAGGGAAATCAACACCATAAGGCGGCATATCAGCCCTAGCAGTTGTGGCCAGATAGTTGTTGTTGCCATTGTCGACGAGAGAGTCTCCAAAGACAAAGAATGCTCGGGGAGCCGCCTTGACCGAATGACCTATTAAAGTAACGGCAAAGACCATGGCTATTGCCACCACAACTTGGCTACTAGTAAACATCATGTAAAGATTTTTTAAACCTTTTTTTTGTTGTGAATGTGTTATGTTACAAAATGAATCAATGGAAAGGAGAGCTTTCCTCAAGTGAGCTTGGAATGGAAGGGATGAATGTTGTGTGTGTGCTTTTATACCCAAAGATTGTTTGCAATGTGATTTTTGAATGGCAATTAATTAATGGTTGAGTAGTTTGTTGGAGTGCCTAATAAATGGCCGGTCTCCTTCGCTAAAGCACCATATATGGTCATTGCTGAAAAATGGACCCAACTAATTAACCAAAAGCTACACTTTATAGATTGGGTTCAAAATTACTGCACACTGGCTTCTGATAATTTCCTCGTAATTTTATGCTAATACTTTTTATTTTTATATTTCACATTTACTAAATAGTGTGAAATTTTACTTTACAACCAAACAATTTTGACCATGTTTGTATAACGGATATTAGTTGTTGGTTTCATTTGATTTGTTTGACTAGAGATAAGATAATTTACAAATTATAATTATCCACGTTTAATTTTTTTACCAATTAGGGTGAATTTCTTCACTTTACCGACATGCTAACAAAATAAATTGCATTCACAAGGAATAAGATTTTTTTTTATAAAACAACTTTAAACAAGACTTTTTACGTCACAAGAAAAATTAATTAACATATAACTGGTCAATATAAGTAGTATGTATAAGCACATCTTATCTACCTAGACTATTTGAATGCATCTTATTATAGCAAATATTAATACTCCCTCCGTCTCACCCAAAACTGCACAGTTGACTTTTCACGGTCTTCAATGACCGTGTTTGACCATTAATATCTTTAAGTACATATAGAAACAATATATAAAAATTTACTTTTTAAAAAATAGATGTTATAATGAATCTATTGATATCTCATATATAGTTTTATTATTTATATATTGACCTATAATTACAGTCAAAGATTCCTAAGTTTGACTCTGAAAAGTCAACTGTGCAGCTTGAGGTGAGACAGAGGGAGTAGCGTTTTTGACCAAAAGTAATTTGACTAAAAACAATAACTAATATATATATGATCAATATATTTATCGTCACCTCTCATTTAAACTAGCTAGCTATATTGACCAAATCATAAGATTTTACTGTCATTTGACTGGATATTGATGAAAGGTATACGTAACTAGTTAGTCATGCTATAATTTTTGTTGAACGTATTTTCAAGATTGAAATTACAATCATATGCAAGATTGAAATTACAATCATATGCATATACATTCAACTTGACATTCTACCCATATATTCACACTAATTTCATTACAATCTTTATCTCTAATTAATCTTCAATTAATCTTCTTCTTCAACAAGACCGTGTGTTTATTGTTTAGGTATATATATTCTCATTATGAAATGACATGACGAAAAAAGAACTATATATTAGCTGAATTAAATACAATAGTCTTAGATTCAATATTAACAACATTCTTACCATGAACAAATGCGTGAAGGAAAAACATGATCTTCGATTCACATTCAGTTCTTTATATTCCTATTTTATTTGAATTTTTCAATTCATATTAAAATTATAATTTCAGTATAGTTTATATTCCTATTTTATATTTTAGTTTAGTTCAAGTAAATTATAATTTAATTATATTCAATATTGATTAAGTCATAATATTTATGTTGGAATAAATTTTAATTCATTTCAAATCAGATTAGTTTGAATAAATTTAAATAAGTTGGATAAATTAAACTTTAAAACTTCAACATTTCTCAATTTTTGACAATGTTAAGATGAAATTTTTTGATATTGGTTTTCAAAAAATTGACTTTACTATCCTATTAATATATACTAATTAATAGCATTGAAATTTGATGTTTTTCCATAACATTAATGGGCCAATATTTATTACTTGAAAAAGGAAAGGCTTGCATGTTCCTAGTATCTAAAAAATCAACTTAAAAAGGGTTGTTTCAATGAAAAATATATTTGAATTAGATCAGTATTCTTTAAATCAGTTCAATTCAATTCTATTAATTTCAGTTCAATTTAATTTAGTTAGTTCAGTTCAAGTGTAATTTGATAAAATTAAGGTTAATTCAGTCATGTTGATTTTTTCAATGCGTTAATTTTCACCCCAGTTGTTCATTTCAATCTAGTTCAGTTCAGCAAAAATGAGCTTTAGCAAACATGGTCATACAATAAAAAAATTTAAAATAAATTTTTAATTACATCAAACGTCGTACTAGGGAAATATACATACATCAATAAAAATTTTAATTTAGTAATAAAATATATTTTTATAAATAATTAGAAAAGGTCTCTCGACAAACTGTCCAATACTTAAATAAAATATGGATCATGAACTACAATGCTTAAAAACTCATAACCTTTAAACTAAAGATACACCCTTAAAATTTAAAATTAGTATGCATAATTAATTAGTTAAACTCAATTAAGTTGCTAGTGTTTAAGTAGGATTGGACACTTCACTAGTTAAATTCAATTTATTAACTAGTGCTTATAAAAAGTCAAGCAAGATTTAACCTTTCATCAGTTAAACTCAATTTAGTAATTAGTAAGTATAGAAGATCAAGTAAGATGACATTTTACTAGTTAAACTCAATTTAGTTACGATTTTAGCTAGCCAAGTAATATTTGACTTATCACTAGTTAAATTTAATTTAGATACTTGCGTTATAGAAAGTCAAGTAAGATATTCACTAGATAAACTCAATTCAGTTACTAGTGCTTATTGAAAGTTAAATAAGATTTAAAATTTACTAATTAAAATTAATTTAGTTACTAATGTTTATAGAATGTGAAATAAGACTTGGTTTGTGGGTTTAATGGGTTTAGGTTATAGTCTTTAGTAGATTATGCAATTTCTACACTAAACATCATAAATATAATAAATAATTATTGAACTATTAACTAAATAAAAGTAAATTCTCATATATTCTTGAAAATTGGAAAGTAAATTCCACATTTATAAAAAACAAAAATTAAGGAAGAATGAATTAATGGAAGAGGAGAGAAAAAGGGAAATTGCTTTGTTAAGAAATCTTGGCATGGGTATTGAAATGAAATTTATGTGATTATAATGGATTGAATTGAAAGTTAAATGTTGCTCAACTAATAAAGGATATTTATGGTAGTTCATGTTTAAATATGGACTGCAAAAAGTAATGTTGGACTGCATATAGTAAAGGCCTTAAAAAACAGCAGCAACAAAGTTTATAATCAAAATTGTTTTAAAATAGAATGACTTGAGTAGTTCAAGATTTAAATATGTAGAATATCATATAAACATAAATAAAATGTCACCTATGAAACAAGTCTTAATTGATATCAGCATAAATGTTCATATTCGCAATTTCAATGTACTATTGTTGATCTTCTCACTTTCAATACTAGTGTTTTACATATTAAACATGATCATTCAGTGAGACTAATTGAGTACTACTTAAATATTAAAATGTAAATTGAATATAATATTTGCAATATAAATTGAATATTAGTTACTAGCATATTTCGTATGACCACTTCTTGGGTGAGGCAGCCTCACCCAAGAGACAGGACCATGTAAACACTCGTTTTGGTGAGATTTGATGAACAAACACAAAGGTTTTGATGAGGTGATATCTGTTTGATTAATTGGCACCGAATTTTGATGAGGTGGTAGTGAATTATAATGAGGTGGTAGCAATGAAAATTTTCTTATATGACCTTGTCTCATTAGTGAAGATGTCGTACAGGAGAATTACTCATTTTGTATATATTATTTATGTATTTATCCTAAATTAGATGAGTAATTATCCTGTGAGGCAGCCTCACCCATGAGGCAATGCCAAATAAGGAAAATTTCATTGCAGCCAGCTCATCATAACTCACTTCTACCTCATCAAACCTCGACGCCACCTCATAAAACCTCGGTGCCAGTTCATCAAACATGTCACCTCATCAAAATTTTGTGTCAGTTCATCAAAGTTTACCAAAAAAAGTGTTTACTTGGTCCTGCCTCTTGGGTGAAACTGTCTCACCCAAGAATTGGTCAAATTAGATAATTTAATTGTACATGCTTTATTTATATAAATGAATACATAGAGCTCGGATAAGCCTTTTTATCATTCTATTAATATGCTACATTTGGCAGCATATATATAAAATGTACGAAAATCATAACGTTTATAGTTAGGTTACTTTACTTATAATCCAAGCAATTATCAATATTTGGAATACTTCTAAAAATTGAGATTATTAAGAAAAGTGAAAGTCGGTCGCTAATATCAAAATAAGTTCAATTTTTCCTTTGAACACAAGTTTGCCAAACAGGGTACATTTTTACAATCCGAAAATAAACACGGTTGCGGCTTTTAGCATATTTAATTTGTTAGGACCAGAAAAACTGTAAATGTTAAAAACACTTGAATGGCCTGTGTAACTTTTACAAAACAAGCATATACATTTTGCAGGTGAGGTAAGGAAAGGTAAAATTAAAGGGGTGCATTTGCCGCCCGTATTAAAATTTGAAGCGTCGGTCTTTATTGCGAAGGTGGATATGGTTTTAGAAGAGTTGAATTTTGATAGTATAAGAATTTTGTATTACGAAAGACATTTTAAATAATAGTTGTAAGAACTTGGTCAGATTGAAACTATTGTTCCATAAGTAAAAATTGAACTTATAAAACAACTTGAATTTTAGACACTCGTGATTACATATCACACTACTGTAAGATGAACTTATACTAATGTAATTTCATATTATAAAAAATACAAATTCTCATTTGAGACAGAAAGAGACCAAGTATTAAAAGGGACCGTTATCTGTTGAAATTGTCGTTGGTGAGTTTCAACCCCGCCGTCGTTGTTAGATTTTAGGTTGCTGGTGTCGCCAAAGCTCAGCCGTCTCACATGGACCGACTCGAAACTGAGCTTCAGTGTGAATTTGTACGAAATAACAGTAATGTACCAATGATTATGAATGATCAAGGAAATTGACTGAAAGATCAAGTAAAATGAATGAAATATCAAATTAACTGAAAGATCAAGGTGAAAAATGGATGCTCAAGGCAACTAACTGAAAGATCAATCAAACCAACTAAAAGATCAAGTAAAAACAGTAAATGATCATTCTATTGACCCTTGGTCTCCACAAGAACATGTCTCACCCAAGACCAGCTGTAATTTAAGAACAACTCCGCATGAGATTCTGATATTGGAACTTCAATTTAAGGTGGTTCCATTCTGCACTATAAGCCATATCTTCCCATTTCCACCAAATATAATCCTATGCATTCAACATGTAAATTATCCCCAGAACTAATAAAGGATATTCCTAATATATATTTTCTGTTAGGTTCATCAAATTTTGATTGCAATTATAGTTACCTTGATTTTAGTGAATGCGTTTTGTGCTATATATATACTTGTAATTTTGTACCAGCAAGCAGGTGAGGTTATAATTATTTAACTTTTATATTTGCATAATTATTTTCCTCAGCAAATTATAAGTTCAAATATGGATTTCAAATATAGCTGGAAAATACAGCTATAATATATCAAGTGAAGAATGGAGCATCAACATCAAATACGATTGGGAGTCACATGGTTGGACTCTGGGTATTAAAGCGCCTGCAATGGTTACTAAATATAGTTGAGTTTCCTTAACTTTAAATTATTGAAAGACGAGCACCACAAATGTATATCTCAAGATAATTTTGAGAGGCTAAAGCCTAAAAGATAATTTTCACGTATTTATATAAAAAATTATATTTAGAATCTTCAAAAAAAAAATGTAGCAATATTATGATTTATTTATATATTTATTTAAATATATTATTAATAACTATATATCTGTTGTTAGTTAATTGCGCATGTAGTTTCATCGATGGAGAATTATGGGACTGAAATCGCTCCCTAGAATCTGACAAACATGATATAATCACCATCTCACGTTAGTATATGTAGTTTTTTTTTTTGTTCTATGGATTGATAAAAATGTATTACTCCACATATATATTGTTTTTTTTTTTTGAAAATACACATATATATTGTTTTGTGGAAAGAATATTCCCTATAAAGTTTGTAATGAACCACATCGTACTAATTCCATTAAGGAACCTCCCTTTTAGCTATATATTCAATCAACTTTTTTTTATATAAATAGGGTTGTCAGCTCAAAAATGATTCTTACATTCGGGACCAAGGGCGTAAACAACCTGTTTTTTTTTTTTTAACACTTCATTAAACTTGGAGCAGAATACTGTAAAATTACATCATACAACCAACTTGGAGGAGCAGTAGAGAAAATCAAATCATTAGCATTGGTACGAGAATGCCTAGCAACTTTTTGGGCAACTACATTTGTTAAAAGAGGGACAAGGGCTATTAAATAATATCGACTATTTAAAATAACACCTTTATAGTCTTGAACAATCGTACCATATTCTGAAAGATCTAGTCGCATAGAAGAGATATTATCAACAAAATTCTTACAATCTATCTCGAATTCTACACGTGTTATGGATAGTGACGGAACTAGAAACAAATACTTGGGGGTGCGACATCGACTTGGGAGAGCGAAATCGATTGCAAAAGGGTATTTTTCGAAGTCTAAACCCCTGGTTGCTATAGTAAATGGTTGTTAGCCGGAGTCATACGGAGCTTCAACTGGTTATAGGTAGAATCACGCCATAACAAGTTTTCACCATTCGATACTCTCAAATTCTATGAATAAACTCTATTACACCATACAATTAAACAATCACCATTTCCTCTAAAACCACACATAAACTACACGACTTGAACTCTTGGAAAACAACACCATTTAAATTGCGCAGAGTTCCTACAACAACCGCCACATAGCCATTGTCGTGACCGAGATGGTTTAGGGAAAATGGAAATCGAGAAAATGTTGTATTTTATTTCAGGACTAAAATCCTTATAATTTAGATAAGAGAGTGAGTTTATTAAATCCTTATATAATAAATAATGTACTTTGTATAGATATAAGAGAGTGAGTTTTCTTGATAGTATTTATTAAAAAAAAGTTTTGTATTGATACAAAAAATAGATTAATAAAATGAGGTTGGATTTGGTCTAAAGCGTGGTAGGCCAAAATGAGAGTTAATATTTTTTTTTTAAAAGGGCTTGGATTAAAATAATCAAATGAACGGACCAATCAGCACGGCCCAGCTACTCCCAAACAAAAAAACCAATACGACGACCCGGATCAAAATCAAAGATCAATCATCATCATCAATCAATCAACGAATAATTGAAATTTGAATCCAACTGCGAATTCACGAGGGTTTACAACTTTGCATTGATTGAAATAACTGTAAATTCAAACTGCAATTCAGAACAGAAGAAGCATGGCGAGGCAGGCAACGTGTTGCCAGACTTTTCTGGGATTCATACTCAAATTCCTGAATTATTTGCAGACCTTTTTGGGAGTCGCCATTGTTATATACTCCGCCTTCATGCTCAACCATTGGCATCGTCAACAACTTGATTCCCTCTTTCCCCGTATACTCGATGGGCTCGACTTCGATATCCACTCTCTTCCCGCGCCCTGGTACTGTTTGTCATCCTTTTTTCTTCCAGTTTTGCTGTCAAGGGAATTTTAGGTTGTGATGTTTAAACTTTAAAATGGTGTGTTATTGTGCAGGTTTATATATGCATTTATGGGTGTGGGAATCATGTTGTGTTGTATTACTTGCATTGGTCACATTGGAGCTGAAGCTATGAATGGTTGTTGCCTTTGTTTCGTATCCTTGTCAACTTACATCTATTCATTCATTTATTGCATTGAATGTTAACTTGTACTCTATTTCAAAGGTGTCATTTAGTCCATTTTGACATTTCAATTGATAGTATTGATAAGTTCTTAGATGATTATATCAGTTTTTCGTAGTTTTTAATAAAACAGAATTAGAGATGCAAGTATTCATTAGAAATTTTTGAGTCAAATGAGTAAAGTAAAGTTTGATGTTTGAGTTGGGATCCTGGGTTAGAGGGATTTGCACATTAGAATCGATTGAATAAAATTGTTGAATCATATTTTTGTTTAGCAGAAGAGAAGATTCGATTATAATGGTTTGGACAGTTTCTTCTTCAGCATCGTAACAGTAAAAGTGAACCATTTTGTTCTTGTTTATCTTTTTTGTTCCATGTTATTTAGGTAGGCTTATGATCCTAGTGACAGTCTGATGGGGATTGGGCAATTAATTAGCACACAGTTGCTTTGGTCTTAGCTTGTTGTAAAGTAATCGGGATTTTTTAATAGGAACTGTTGCTTCCAAGCCATGGTACTTCCATTTTGTTGTTCTGGTTTATCTAGGAAAATTTAAAAAGTTTCGCCTCCAGTCTCCTTAACAAAATTATAATAACAGCATTCTGTATTGATCACATTATTTGTTCTTCTGGAAATCAGCTTTGTTGCATTTATTGCAATTGATCACCAGTGGGAGAAGGTAACGTTGAATATCATAATTTTTAATAGTTTTTGCTGCTTTCATTTTTGCCCACTTTGGGTATCTAAGCATTGCATTAGTTTTTCAGGATCTTCCAGTTGACAGAACTGGAGAGCTTGACAATTTGAGCTCTTTCTTTGAAGAAAACAAAGAAGTTTGTGAGCTGGTTAGCATTGCTGTCATCGCAATTCAGGCATGTTTAGTCATTAGCTATGAACTTCGAATACCTCATTTAATTGAATTGAATTTAATATATCTTTTAAGATGAGATTCATTGGGAATGTGGCGAAATGTTTGCTGTTTAATTGCTACTCTATAAATATACGAACTTCTTTCAATTGCAACATGTTTATATTTTACTTGGTTAAAATTATTATCACTGGTTTAAAGATTACTGGTATTCGGGAATAATATTTCATCACCAATGGAATAGGATTTTACACTAGAGATTATCTTTCCCAGTGTTATATTAAATCATTATGTTTCTGTTTTCAGGTGCTATCTGTACTACTTTCACTAGTACTCAGATCCTTGGTAAATCAGAAAACAGAGCTTGATGATGAGAGCATATATGACATCAGGGAAAGACCTAGGGAGCCTTTATTGTATCCCCGTCTAACTGAAACATCTAGTTCTAACGGTAGAGGAGGAACCTCAGACATTTGGAGTTCTCGTATGAGGGAAAAGGTAGGTGTCCTTCTCCTCTTGTTTGCAATTGAACCAAGCGATATTTGAAAGCAGTGTAGCTTTAAATTCAGCTGAAGCTTATGATGTTTGAACTCGAACTCCATTATTAAGTTAAAGTGCATAATCAAAATATCAATTTATAAAACAGCCAATATAATTTTCTCTGTTCCACCACATTGGAGGGAATGTTTAAATAGTTTTCCAATTTAACTCGGCTTTGTTTGATCTTATACTACGGTTTATGAAATATAAATATACATCCTCTTTCCACACTAATAACGTTGTTCATCTCTATGAATGACCTTCAGTATGGGCTGCATGGTGGCGGTGGCAATCAAAACAATGAGCCAATGTGATGCAGTTGACTCATATCCCAGGGATTCATGGAGAATCGGATTGTTCCTTGTACATTTTGTGATGAGCAGATTTCCGATTCTTTCATTCTTTGCCGTGTACATAGATTTCGAGAGAAAGCTCTGCCCGCTTCTTGCTGTTACTGAAGTCTTCATAAATCACGTTCTATAGTTGGGGACAGCAAATGACTACATATAGTTCTTGTTTTGGCAGGAGTCTGATGTTTTAGACTTGGTGAATTGCCTTCAATTTTCTTGTTTACTGTCTTTTAATTACATATATGATATATCAATAGGCAATGGAAGTGTTTTACTTTTAATACTTTTCTCGGCCTCTTGGCAGTCCGTTATGCATTTCAATTGTTCGAACACTGGTTATCCCAAGTGGTCCGAGTATATAGTAAGTGATTATTGGCGGTGAGACTGAAAGCCCTATTTCAACTGTTAGATTAGGCAGAAGGGAATTCATGTATTTAAACTACATAACAATTTGCATCTGTATGGTCGAGGTTGACAAGAACACAACGAGGACAAAGGATATGTAGTGCATTAATTCCTGTATGGATGTACGCCATTGTTCCCTTCCAGTTAGCCATATCTACATGTGACTGTTACTAGCTTATTCCCTGCTGTCGGTCACGCTGATGTCATTTTCAGTGACCAAGACAAAGAGGCACTGGCTCAATGGCGTAGTACAAGTGAATATTAGCGGAATCAATCTCCAGAGAGACGGATTCCATTAACATTCACTTTTTGACTACTAGGCTACCAATAACAAAACAGACAAAGCAACAAAATGAATCAGAAAGACAAAAGGGTTAGATAAGAAGGAATGGGCAGAGTCTGCAGATTTATATAGATACATCATAAATGTTCTGCATGTTGTACAGAATGACTTATCCTAAGAGGAGGGAAAGAATCGAAACATTAAACTACTCTACAATGATTTCGGACATGACAGACAGACAGTATTATACCCACAACAGCAACCATCATTTTGGCAGAAAATCATAATGATTAACTCATAAACAATGGTGGTGGTTAAGGTTCTTCTCCTTTGATGAACTAAAAGCCTCATATATCACACTCTGCAAGTCAACTCGATGACAGCCTCTTCGACTAGCTCAGCCAACAACTTCCTCTCGATTTCCTTCCCTAAATTATCCATCTCTAATCTCAGATGGTCTAACCACCCCTTTCCCACCACTTCCTTCTTCACCACCATCTCCACCACCAGGCTGTTGCTGTCCCCACAGTCATCAGACGATGATGACGGTACACACCTCTCCTCTCCCGAAAACCATTCCTTCATTCGAGCCCAAACTTGGTCCACGGCTACGAATGGAGTGCCCTCTAGGAGGGTCATGTGGGGTCCACTACATGGTATAGCTCTCTGGCAGGTGTCTGACCCATACCCAGCTATATCCACCAATGCTGCATTCACACAGTCGAAAACCAGCTTCCTAGTTGATCTTTTCTGCCTTCTCCTTGCCTCATGCATCATATCCTTATCATTTAAGTTCATATACTTGTCCCTCAAGGATGGATCTAACGGGCTTCTCGATGAATGCCATCTTGCCAGAAAAGTGTCAGGTTGCACCTCACCTGCTAGACCTGCAACTGATAATAATGCTTGGACATAGAAATACCACTCTCGTTCCTCTTCCTCGGCAGCTCGACGAGAAAAGGATGCTTTTGAAGGGTATGAAGTGGCTGTATCCGCACAGGAATCGTCCCATGATAGTGTGCGGGCAATTGATCCTATTGGTGGTGACTTGTCAATAAGGTTTGACTTGTAATTCACGGGCAAGCCTCCTGATCAAATTCAGGGGGGAAATTACATTACAAAAAGGAAAGAGAATCGGGAAAAGGGAATTCCATTTTGTATCTAAGACGTACCGAAATCTTCTGGTTTGGAATTACTGGAGGATTCTGTTGCTGTATGTGTATCATCATCAAATATAGTGTCCAGAACTGATACAGGACTAGGTTGATCGGGATTCTCATTTCGGTTCACTGAGGTCAGATGCTTTGACAAAGAAAGACCAGCCTGCATAGGAAGAAATGGTTTAATATTCACATATTCTTACAGCCTAAGAAGAAGTTTCTACTGAAGTTTTGTAAGAACTGCTGGGCATTTCAAACGACACAAGATGCACGACCCATGATGAAAAACTGTTCATCAGAGAGATTGAACTGGAAGATTCCAAAAATAATTTCCTTAAATACTGATGAATCAGAATAAAAATGGATATGCAAATGGCAAAAAAAAAAAAAAAAAACTGACAGTGAAACAGAGAGCATACCAAAAATTAGTAAACATAGTAGAAAATCACATGTAAGTGTATGGATGGAACATGAATATAATTTAGTCCTACCTCGGAAGAAATATTGCCCGGCTCACCAAACTGAACAGGAGAATATGCAATACTTGAAACCTGAAGATTAGGAGCTGAATATTCATCGATCCCCACCTCATTGAGAAATTTGGTTTCAATGTGCTCAGTTGTACCCAGAGAATCTGAAGGAATTCCAGCAGGAAGTGATGCATTTTTAGATTGAGAAGCAGCAGATTTTTCTTTGCTAGATCTTTTGTTCCTTGAAAAGAATAAACTCGAAACCTTTCCTTTTAAGGAAGATTTTGCTCTTCTTTCCTTAGCTGTCTCCTCTGGCACTTCTGTCTTCCCGTGCCCTTCATCTGGGGTGCGTTTCTGTACACCAAAGACAGTCGATGATACAGGCACAGACTTTGACCGCACAAGGTTCCTCACAGAATCATCCACTTGTTCATCCTTCTGTAGATCACTAACTGACTGTGTTGTGGAAACTCTGGAATCTTCTATGCAAACCACCCCGTCAGAGATTCTTGCAAGATTCTTCGTGTCAGAAAGAGCAAGCATCTCGCCCAATGTACTAGAGCTTCTTCGTAAAGGTCTTTGCTGTTCTTGGTACATCCCATTAGATGCCATCATGGCCCATCTTTCAGACAGTCTTTTCTTTGCTTCCCTACATACTGAGGATTCTGGTGAATAAGATGCCCGGCTAAAGGAGGAACAGGAGAAGGGACCGCCATACTTATTAACATAATCCCAAGAATGCCGAGATGTTGGCGATAGAACTTCTGAATCACTCATATGTCCAGCTGCATACTCATTTTCTGATTTATGAAATGAACTTTCATCACCAATGTAGCCATTTGACAGCACAGAGGACATCAAAGTTTCATCCCTCCGGTAAGCAGTTAAGTTTTCTCGCATCTGTCGAGTAATCTCCTTAGCAATTTCCCTTGATTTTTGAGCTTCTTCATCTTCTGGTTCAGCAACAAATTCTTCACCACGCAAAATTCTGGGAGACAAGGAAGGTGACAAACCCATGGCTTTAATATCATGGGGTCTCCCAGGGCTAGGTTTCAGAACAACAATACGAGTGGGTTGAGTAGGATTTTCATCAAATTTCCAGTGTTCTGCAGTGGGGGAGGTTCCTGAATGGCTAATGTCTGGTGCAGCATTCTTAATCTGCTTTTCGTGATTCATAGCAGCAACTTTCCCATTTTCCACCCCCTTGCAAGGTCTAAGAACCGTTATTCGTTTTGTCTCAGGAGGAGGACCAGCATTTGCATTATAGAGATGCTCAGTGAACATCGAATTTGGTTCCTGCAGAAACTTAAGGAACAAATCCTTGTTTGAGCTTAAGACTTCTAAGGCATCTTGGAATTGCTGAGTCTGGCGGAGTTTTTCATCTGTAGACAGGCGCTTTGCTTCAATGAACTTTTGACGAACAAGGGCCATTTTTCTGTCATTTGATACTTCATCATACATTCCCTGGGCCTTGGGTGATGGTTTATCTCTTACACCATTACACTTTGGTGACTGCTGCCTTATCTCATAGATGTCCTTGCATTCATCATGATGAGAGTACTGATGAAACTCATTCTGAGACTGCAAATCCCAGAATCCTTTATCATGCTGCCAATAGTTCAGCAATGTATCCGACTGACTCCGTGTGTAACCTCTAGAGAGGCTTCTCTGTTTAGCCAAATCAGGCTGCTGCTGGGGAAGGGCATCAAGGCCCATTAACTTGGCAACCACACTGGGAGGATTATGCTTGGAGTCAACTTCTTTGGACATTTCTTGAGCGATGAGCATCTTCATAGGAGTGCCACTTGCTCTCCTGTTTGAACAATTTCTATCCAACTCAGACAACATCTGCACGTTTCATACGGGTGGAATACATCAACAATGTCACAAGTATAGTCAAGCTGATTTCAAGAGGATAAACATTCTGACAAGACTTACCACTTTATCCTCCAGTTGATCTTCATAATGACCCATCCTTGGCACATCCGATTGGCTCCTCCTCGAATGTGGAGAACCTACAGTTACACTCCATGTGAGCACTGAGCACTGAGCACTTCTTAAATTACGGCTAAACAAAACAGATACAACACCTTCCCAAATCCCCTCCCCATGTGCTAACCCCTTAACATCTTAAGAGAAGCACATAACAGCGAAATGCAAAAAAGTTTTTAAACACTAGCTACTATAATCATAAGGCCATTTAAATTCAACCTCAAAAACTGAAACTTGTTCATGGAAAATTTGAAGGTTGTAAAGGAAAACATTTCCGATGGTCCACACTGCAAGATGACATGTAAAATATGTGCACAGTATATGGAAGGGAAGTGTAATCACCGTCACGATGTGGCTTATTTGTGAGCAGCCTGTTTGCTGCCATTCCAGCATTCAAATCAAACAAGTTCACCACCCTTCCCAAACATCCCGGAACAGAACTCTGAACGTTGTGATTCCTACCGTGATGAATCCCGTTCATTTTGGAACCTGAGACAATACATTACGTTAGGCCAGTCGCAATAAAGAAAACAATAGCCCCCAATCATGAGCAATCAAAAGGTATACAATTACATAGAATATCCGGCAACACAATCAGTCAAAGGCAACTTCTGCATCAAGTGAACATAGTAGGCAGTAAAAAGGTGGGGGAGATTAACATTGAGAGGAAAAAAAACATGAAATCAACATAAAGGGAAAACCTTTGTAGATCAGGAATTTAGCAAATCAGATCCCAAAACCATAGAATACAAAGACTGGATCAATTTGAAGATTTGGAGCGTGTGAGAGAGGAAGAAACCATTTGCTACAATCTCAAAGCAGGGACAAAACACAAAAGGGTATGAAGACAGCAGGGGATTACAAAGACAACACTACCACCGTAGTCTCGCTGTCAATTTCCACAGCATATTCCCATCCAATGAAACCTCACATCACCCAATCACAGATAAAGAAACCCACATTTCCTGTTCTAAACACCTCCAGATTTGATATCTTAGAGCTAATTAAGCAGAAAATCATCAGAATCAATGCAAATCAGAAATGCTTTCACTCATCTCAGCACATTTAGTCCACAGACTTGATGACAAAAAGAGAAAGATAAGTCCAAATATCTAAAGCTGCAGAGTACTGGGAAAACAAAAAGGTAAAACCAGCAAAAACTTTTCCCCAAAGAAAAAAAAAAGACAATCAGATTAGTCCACCGCATATACCTTCACAAAAAAGCGAGATCGAAATATGTCACCAAAAGGTAAGCAATCGCTACTCCATAGCTGCTACGACAATGGGAGAGAGGAATCTCGCCGTAAAGCCGCCGCCGCCGCTTCCGGCACGGACTGATAACCGTCACTCCGGTGAGAGTACAGTGAGGCTGTAATAAGCTAGTGTTCAGTGGGAAATGGTATTTCTGGTGAGGAGCTGGCCGGAGGAGAATAATGTACCGTTATCGGCGAGAGTTATTAGTTGGCAGTGAGGATCGCATTTGGTGCTGCACCGACTATGTGACTAATGTGAGTGTGTGTCGGACTTGAATGGCCTTTGTTTATTTTGATTCATTTATGGGTTTTGATTACGTAGAAACAGAAATCTGAAAATTAAATAAATAGGGTGATGCTCACCTACACGGGTAAATTAGTACTCCATTTATTAATTTATTTGCCTTTTAAAGATCAGATAATGGCCGGGGATGGGATTCTTCATTTTGTTTGGGTAATGTTTGTTTTGCCAAATGGTCCTTTAGGTTTGAAGCTGTCCTCCATGGTCCCCCCCTTTCATGGTCGATTCTTATGTTTAACTTTTTTTTATAAAAAAATTGATTTATTTTTCTAACAACATATTATCATTATTAATAGCTTAATGTAGTTGATTTCTACTAAGATTTAGTAGAATGAGAGAATATTGAATGTTATGACTTTGTGAGTTTGTATGCATGTCGGCTAGTATATATTTGAAAGTCAATAGTATATAACAAAGAATGTGAATCATAAATTCAATGTGCTCGTGACTTAGCACGATTGATCAGGTGAAGATAAGGCGTGTGCATGATTAAGGAGTCAAAATGTAACGTATGTGATACTTTATAACGAATATTTGTATTGAAAATTTGACCCTTTTAGTTTGTGTGTGTGTCGGGATATGTTTGGAAGTCAATAAGTACCAACGTAAAAGTGTGAAGTGTGATTTTGATTATTTGTGTAAATTTAAGGCATTTGTGAATTAGCACGAATGCTCATGTAGAGATAAGGGTCACACAATAAGTCAAAATTTTGTTAGGAGTTGAGAGTTTAGAAAATTGTATCTATTACAAAATTGTATGTAGATTTTGAGAAGGTGTAGAAATTCAGTTTAGTGTATCATATTAACGTAAATTTTCTAAACATATGAAAAACAACTTTGAGAGTCCATTTAAAATGACACCAAAACAAAGAATAAAATTCATATATGCTACAATGTAGATGTAATTTGTCACACACGTTACTCGTTTAAAATGAATTGAACTTAATGAATGAACTTAAGATTTATTCTATATAAACTAAAAATAAAAATAAAAATAAGTTGTTGGTTGCAAATTTTTAAAGAGTGGGACAAATGAAATTAAGCATTTTGAAAAGGATGGCTAATATTAAATTTCATTCAAAGCTTGGGTTTAATATATTTTCTTTTATTATGGTGGTCCAAAAAAAATCTAGATTTCGTGGTTTGGGGAAGATTCTCGTTATCAATTGGATGTAGATGTAGAAATGTTCGCAATTAATGTAAAATTTTCAATTAAGAAAGAAACTAGAGGTGGTTGGGCAATTTGGCATTAAGTCTTGGGTTTCCTAATTTTGGAATATTGCACCAGGGCTTTTGCCCCTCCTATAGCTACTAATTTAGCCTGAATTAGTTTGTTTTAGCTAGTGAGTAATAACATTCGCTTTGTCTTACGCGCCAACCATATTGAGATCGTAACTTTGTGGTACTATTTATTTCAGACATTGAACTATGTGTGCATGAATTAATGCAAATTCCTACATTAATGTAAAACTCACTTCAAATTATAACTTTCTCATTGAATTTTTTTTGAGAAAATTGTTCCCATAACAACAACACTTGGGGTGTTTGGGGATTAGCTGATTTGACTAGCTGATTGGATTAACTGATTTGACTAACTGTTTACATTAGCTGATTGTAGAAATGTGTTTGGTGAACTTAGCTGATAGATGATAGTTGTTTGTGTTAAACGTATAAGGTCTTGAGTTTAATTCATTGATTTATTTAGAAATAGTAATGTCTTAAATAGAATTATAAAACAAAGATATCGGGATTATAATTCCTTTATATATATATATTAAAAATCTTTCATTGAATATAATACTTGTTAAATCTCTAAATTTTATATAAAAACTCATTTAAATATATAAATACAAAATACAGGTCTAAATAAAATAACATAAGATTATAATCAATAGTAAAAATTAACAATAATTGTATATAGCTAGAATTAATAATAAAATATTAATTATGGTTAACAATAAAATACTAATTTTTTTAGTAATAATAAATAACTAAAATGTTTCAAACGTATAGGAGGAATGATTAAATATCAAACGTAGAGGAGGTCAGGAGGACATTTTTTTATGCATATGCATGCTTCTTTTTGAAGAGGATAACACTAAGCACGTTTGGTTTTTAATAAGAAAGAAACCACAAAACTGGAAAATTAAAAAGAAAAGATAAAAATGTAAGTTTACAAGGCAACAAATAGAAAACGCTCATTTTTTGAGCGTTTTGAAAAAGAATTTTTTGGGCTCAAAAACTCTTCTAAACAGCTCTTTACCAAACACTTTTATTAGCCTTTTGAGTTGGTCAAACAGTTAATTTTGCCTCAAAATGTTCTTCGCCAAACACCCCACTGAGTTCTTTATTAAATGCTTTGTGCTAATGTATCCTGAGTTTTTTAATAGTGATCTAATAGTTATGAATTGACTATAACTTTGTAAATCATACATCTAAAAACTCCATCAACTATTCAAAATATATTTAGTAAAACAATTTACAAATTTAATACCGATTCAATATTACAGAGTACTATTCAAATATGAGGATTTAACAAAGAGGTCAAGGGTAAGGGTAAGGGTAAGTGAACATCCTATGTTAGATTTTACAACGTATGATAAAGAAAACAAACGGAAAATTGTAAAACCATATAATTGCAAGAATCAAACAAATATGATTGTTGAAAGAAGCATACTCACAATTCACCATGCATATGGTGTGCAGTATGGCCAGCCTTTTAACTTTGTCGAGCAGATAACTTCTCAGTACAGCCTGATATCACAAAAGGTTGATTTCCTTGGAACATTTTAAAAGATGACATCACATAATATTCCCTTTTCACACAATGATTTGTTTATTTACCGATGCTTTTTTACCGTAAACATGTGAAAAAATAAAGAGAAAATCTTAGGTGAGACCTGTCCTTGTGGAGACCAAGGGCCAGTGCATAACTTAACATAAGGAAATTAAAAATAATGGGGCCAATTGTTAAATATTCCAATTTCGGTGCAACTGTATAATTATGGAAAGCTTCACGGACCATTCTGGAATTGCAGAAACTCTATGACATAAAGCCACAAAATTAACAGAAATTCCCCAATTCTTCCCTTTTTAGTTCAATTCCAGGTTGACGACGGCGACCGGAAATTGACAAAAGGAATTAAAATTTCTGATCTCCGTTTGAATCCACGACGGCAAGGGGCGAGATCTGCAACGATTGACGCCGGAGGTTGGAGGAGCCGCGGCAAGTTCTGATCTCCTCCGCCGGATATCGCACCGATCGCCGATGGCAGGTTCTGTCAAATTGACTTATGGCTCACGGGTTGTCCTAGCAAATTCATAGCCAACTTGTGGCATCAAACGTAATGTGATAAATCATCTAATGTTATGTCTTGATAATTCAATCAATTTACTTGAGCACTTGCTGTTTTGGTTTGATCTTTCATTCAATTTGCTTGAACATTCTTGTTTTGTCTTGATCTATCAATTTCCTTGAGCATTATTTGTTATGGTTTGATCTTTTACTCAATGTAATTGAGCATGTATTGTGATGTCTTAATCTTTCAATTATAGTGCTTGAGCATATACTATTTTGTCTTGATCTTTCAATTTTCTCGAGCATTATTTGTTATGTCTTGATCTTTCAATTTCCTAGAGCATTATTAGTTATGTCTTGATCTTTTATTCAATGTGCTTGAGCATGTATTGTGTTGTCTTGATCTTTCAATCATGGTGCTTGTGCATTTAGTGTTTTATCTTGATCTTTCAATCAATTTGCTTAACCATTTATGTTTTAATCTGCAATGGTTAATGCTGCTTTTCTGCAAATTCACAAATCGAAGGTATGTTTAAACATGTCCCTCACCTTTAAAATCATCTCACTGAGTTTTCCATATAGCTAAGGCATCGGGAATTATATCCAAAACTAGATTGTGAAGTCGGAATTCGATCGAAAGATTTTAATCAAATTTTGGTTCGAATCACAGTCAAAAGAGGTGTGAGTAGTTACCCAAAAGAGGAGAGTTTGGGAATGAATTTGGGGTTTTCGGGTGACGCAACGAAAACCGTCGCCGGAACTGCAGGGCGGGAGAGAAGGTAGTATGAAGAAGAAAGAAAAAAATTATATTTGCACTTAAGTCCCTATATTCAAGCGCATTTTTCATTTGCGCCTATAATTTTTGAAAAATCCCTTATAGTCCCTCGTTTTTGTAGAGACAGGTTTCAAATGATAATTTGTAAAAAATAAATTAAACGAGAGATTCGAACTCTGGTCATTTTGCACTTAATGTGGAAAAAATGCATATTTTAGCAATGAAGAAAATGAAGTTGTTACAGAGTGGGTAAGCGACAACTGGAGGCAGAGGCGGAAATAACTAAATGAATAATTCACCAACTGAGCTGTGGCAGATTAATTAAAATTAAACAAACGGTTGAATTTTTACAATGCAGATTATTAAAGTGATAATTAGTTTTGTTGATGAACAAATTGTTCTGTTGATTAGGCTTATAATTATGAAGTTTCGTCCTTGTCTGTGGGCACCAAGACAAACGCGGAATGGTTTATTGACACTTCACACTTTACCCCTCTCACGAAACTAATTAGAGTGCTCGTTAGAAAATTTCACGTGCACTAGTTACTGAGTTGAGAATGAAAAAGTAAAAAAATGTACTTAAGTTTAAGTGGAAGAAAATATAAAAAATCATCTCAATTAGCAAGTGACATTTATCCAAATAAGTTGCTGAATACAGTTCTAAATATCAGTTGTGGTTGAAGCATTAGTATTGGTCCACATTTATGTGTTTAATTAACTTGGTTAAATTTTGTCTAAATTTATGTGTTTAAATGTGATTCAATCTTTTATACTTGACTATTACTGCAGTATAAAACAAAGAATGCTCGGATAATACCTAACCATTATTTGATGAAAGCTCTGTTATATTTACGGGACATTGATTTTAGTGTGTTTTTGGCAAAATAATGTTTTTGATTTTTTACGTGATTCTTAAGCAATAAAATTACTGATTGGATAGATTATCATTGTCCAATCATGAAAAAATCTCCATTGAAACATGTCATGTCACTGAATGATCATGATTAATATGTAAAAGTTTATACTTGAAAACTTAATAATGAGAAAATCAACAATAATACATTGAATGATCATGTTTAATAAGTAAAAAATCAATATTTGCCCGGACCGTCATACATGATACGCTCTCTCAAATCATAGCAACAAACAATGTAGTTTGATTGAATGAATTAGTGTTTTGAGACTAAGGGCCTGTTTACTAGAGCTTATTTCTTGATGTACTGAACTAACCTGAATTGAACTGAACTGAACTGAACTGAACTGAAAATTGATGTATTGAAAAATGGAATCAGCGTGACTGAATTAACCTGAATTTCATCAAATTGCATTTTCACTGAACTGAACTGAACTGATCTACTGATAAGCTCTGGTAAACAGGGCCTAAATGAGAGTGAAAAAAATGAATGAATCTAATAATTTCACGTAATAGACGCGTAATTATTTGACATACACACGCTAGCATCCAATGCAAAGATATAACAAAATCTAATACTGTAGCAATTTACAGATGGTAACAAAATATATGATTTCACCGGTCTTTATCTACAGATCGCTGGTACCTTTCGAAATGATATGTACATCATACCAATAACCAATTTTACTTTGTCATCTCGTGTGTTCTCAACTAACATAACGTTGCATGGCCACATAAATCATATATGTACTTATACAGAATAAATAAACAACGCACATTTTTGTGTCATATAATAACAAATCGGATCTTAGATCCATAATTTATTTATTGATTTATACATGCATGCGTTCATGATCAGAACTCCAAATCGAGCATGCATATACAGATGATGACAAATTGATTATCCCACTTTGTAATATTCTCCACATAATCATTAAAAGTAGGTACAAATGATTTTCAGCTAATTCCATCACTATTACTACATTTACTTGTAACAACTCCTATTCTCAATTAGAGTTTTTTCATACTATTGATTAAGAATGATTTGAACTAAAACAAAGTGTAATGGATTAAGCTAGATAAATTTTTTGTGAGAAGTGGGATCAGTCTCAATTAAAACTAGTTATGGATAAATATTGATTTTCTTACATTTAATCATGATCTTTATATGTTAACCATGATCATTCACTAAATTATTGTTAAATCTTCTCATTTTTATGTCTGATCTTCTCACATTTAAGACTGATCTCTTACATGTTTTTTTTTTGAAATCAAATATCATTCATATGTTGCTGGGAAACGCCCAACATCGATTTACAGTGGAATTGACATACAATCAAACCAACCTATGAAAAGGGTAACCAAACTACATGTCAACCAGACTATCCGTCTGTACTATTACATTAAAGAGATCCAATAAAATTGTAATATCGCTCTCGGGGAAATTAACTTGCTGCCGCTAAATCTATATCTGGTTGGCAAAGAGGAGCATCACGCATCAACTACAAAGCCAATCAGGGATCTGCTATAACTGCAACACCACCTAATAAAAAGCATGATTTATATTCTCCAAGTTTTCAGCCCTTGAAAGACACAAATCACGAACAGAAACACGACTTGCAACAGCAGATCAAGAACAAGAAACAAAAAAAATACGAAACACAATCTGTAAACTAGATCGCGAACAAAACTTCAACATGAACAACCAGACCGAGCATCATAAACACAAGTTCTAATTGATCATATTGAAAAACACTATTAATGTGTGAATTCACACTTATTTAAAGCAAAAAAACAAATCAAAAAACAAATAGACGATTGTTTTCCTATCTCCCCCATCAAAATCGCCAAAAACTAATGTTTCTTTTTGCCCGGCGGCTAGGGTTTAGAGAGGGGAAGAAGGAGAATGAATGGAAGATTAATGACATTACCGATCTCTTACATGTTAACTATGATTATTCATTGAGACCAATTAAAATATGTCTCAACTGAGAAATTGTCTAAAATATTTAAGTTTAATATTATTCCGTTTAGTCTTTTGGGAGAGCCGCTTGTAGTCTGCGTATTGTAAAGGCCAAAGCGGTTCGTTCTAAACACACTTTTGCGAAGATGTCAACCAGAAGAATACGATGATACTTGCATTATGTGAATTTCATTTTATTGTTTCTAATGATAAAAAGTCTTCATAGACAAAGATTATTCTCTAATCCCCGCACGTTACCTGTAAGAAAACAGCAAAATCCCTGTTTCCAATTGTTTATGCAAATTAATTGAAAATTTTATACTTATTATTTTAAACTGAGTAAAATGAGTATGACCCTGTTTGCTAGAGCTTATTTCTTGATGGACCGAACTGAAGTAAAATTGATGTATTGAAAAATGGAATCAACATAATTGAATAAACCTGAATTTCATCAAATTACACTTTCACTGAACTGAACTGAATTGAACGAAACTGATCTACAAAAAAGCTCTGGCAAACAGGCCTATGTCACTTTAAAGAAAAAGTTGCACCCTTTGATGGTGAATTATTTTTCTGATTGTCAAACATAAATTTTCAACCTTTACCCTAAATCAATGCAGAATCCATTTGGTCATTCTCTTCTAATCTAAATTATAAAAGCAAGCAATTGCATGAAAATATGCAATTTTCAAATATAATGTGGAATTTTCCCTATTTCTTTTATAGAAATTATGTTACACTTTGTTTCAACTCTCTTTGAAGGTTTCATAACTGTCTTTGAAGGTTTTATGGAATCAAATACTCCATTTTATGGAGTATATTGGGGGAAAATGCCATTATATTTTAGGGATTTGCAAGATTGGGTTGTACTTGTACAGTACTATTTATAGAAGGTACGTATGGGTAGGGAAATAAAGAAGCAATAAAGCTGGCGGTGCTGAAGTAGCTGGTGGAAGGCAACATGAAGGAAGTACTAATAAAAAACAATTAGTAAATCAATTCGGAAAATTGAATATATTATTATTGAGATTAAATAAATTGTGAGTATAGTATAACAAATTGTACAGTATGGTACTACGCGACAGCTGACGCTGATACAGAACTACGGGTTGACTGGGATGCCCTAAACTGGGGTCCCCACCCCACAGAAGAAGGGTCACGAGCCCCTCTCTCCTTTTTGTTAGCAGCTGCTGCTGTTCCCTCCCCCTTTGCGTTCCTATTAGGCCATTACCCTTTCATAGGGGGTAATAATATGTTCACCTCATTTACCATTTGATATTTACATGATTAAGTATGGCATAATCGTGATGTGATATTTGTTTTTACATGAGTAATTAGAAGTCTCAAAAAATGGTTACATCGGTTAAAATGTGGCCATTTAGATCCAAACTTTCTTTTAACCAAAATTTTATATTTCAGGTTCTGAAATCGTATATAAACAAATGACAAAATTCTATACGGAGATTGATTTCGCATACATTTATATCCAGCTCAAATCGGAAGCAGAAATTTTCATTTTGAAGAATACTAATTTGGGTCTGAAAGAGGTGTATACGGAGCGGTTTTGAAGTCAATGGATATTAGATACGGAGCGGTGTATACGGAGCAATTTAACATTGTTATTTTTACACATCATCCTAACCATCCACTCTAATCTAATCTGGTGGTCATTGTTATATCAACGTTTTCTTATTTTCTTATTTTCTAACTTAGTATTTTTGTACATTTTCATGTACCAAACTTGTTCTCTTTGTTTTAAATTAATTAAAATCATCGTCAATGATCAAATTTTTTTCTCCTACAAACTAAAACTCAATCCTGGACGTGATCGTGGTCAAGCTGATGGCGTGGAGCGATCGGAAAGTGTAGTTGCCCCTGTTTGCCGCATTGGTGGTAAAAAGGGTAAGAATATTTAAATTAAAGTGTTTTTTAATTTGACCAAGAAAGGGATTTTTGAGGATAAGAAGGGATCATTTAACATGAAAGTGATCATGTTAAATTTGAGCAATATTTTTTTTGATTTGACTAAAATGTATAAAAGTGTTGGCTTCTATTTTTTTATTTTTTTTTAGTTCTAACATTCATCTAATGTACAAACAATTTCTTATGTAAAAAAAAAAATCATGAATCTGAGAAATATTTTTTTTAAGTTTTAAAATATATCAAGGGGTAAATAATAAATAATAATGATGTCCATTGTCAAGTTCTGAAATTTTTATATAGAATTTCCAGTATCAAGAGTTAAACAATCAAATAAATACAAAAGTATACAAAGAAAGTAGGATAGCTAAAATTTCAAAATGCATGATCAACACAACCCATACGAAGTAACTACAAAAATCTTGTATATCTTTGAGTATGCCGTCGAACTTTATTTTACATCCAAAATTATGTTTTATGGATTGTCATATTCAATTGTACACGGAAATTCATCTCCTTCTTTCATTTTCTAGTCCAAAATATCACTAATATGACATTATTATAATTCCTGTAAATTGGTAAAAGAAATTCAAAAGTCAAATAACAAAAGATATTTTTAAATAAAATTTTAGATTACAATTTTACCATATCTACCCTTATCCCTGCTCTTAATGTACTGACGCATGGAGCCGCGGCTCACGTTATTACTGTGTAAATGGTGACTCTGAGTTAACATTTGCAGCATTTTTAATATCAGTTCAACCTTTGACACTTGATCTTCTTACCGTTAGTTTCCCATTCCTCAACAAAAAGGACAAGTGCAGTAAATTCCCAGCTGTTGTTTAAATACTCCCTACTTTTTACTAGTGTTTCATATCCCTAAACCTAGACTTTTCAGTTCTTTTTACACAGGCCTTGGACTTGGGACCCTAGACTTTAGTAGCAGAAAATAACAAAAACACTGAAACAGAATTACTGTATATTGTAGCATACTCCCAAAATAATTTACTCTACTGAGAAATGAAAATATAGCAATTCCCATTAAATTTTGAAAAATATATGAATAAAAAGGAGAGATAAATGTAGCCCTGTGCAGAAATTGAAAGGAAATTGGGGCTTCCATCAGAAGAACAGATCGAAATCATCAAAGCACAAACAGCGGAAATTCAATGTCACAGTCAAATCAAGAACAGATTAATGATGATAGCATTATTGTTTCTTTTCCTTTTAGGTGAAAAATGATGATACTGGATTATGAATTTAAACTGCGGGGGCCTCAACAATCAACATGATACTATTATTATCATGATAGTTTGATGAAAGCTTTATGATCCTAGGTCCATCTAATTATGATCCTTAACAAACTCTGCAACTACCGCTATGAAATTACTACATAGAACATATATTCAGAAGTCAGCAACACCCAAATAAGGTTGCTGAAGAGCATAAGGGAAATCAGGCACAAGTGCTAATGAACTCACATGATCTTCTCCTCTGGAGTTGGAAGGTAACTCGAGGATGTGACTGCTTGATGTGTAATCATCTTCGAAGAACTCCGTGTCCGGTAGGAATCTCCCAGCAGACTGTGTATAGCGCGGATCATCTTCATCGAATACTCCAAATTCTGCTAATGATGAAGGCTTGTGCATATCGAATGCAGCAAGACTATCGTCCCAAGTCTGCTGGGAAGCGGCTTCTGCTGAATTGGCGAATGAAAAACCAGTATACTGCTCTTTGTCCGGATTAGTATCCCAGCCAAGCAATAGAGGATGGTTAAGATTTCCGGGATCATGAGCTCTGTCCATCCTTATAAGATCCCAAGTCTGCTGAGAAGCGGCTTCTGCTTTATTGGCATATGAATAACCAGTATACTGCTCTTTGTCCGAATCAGTATCCCAGTCAAGCAATAGAGGATGGTTAAGTTTACTGCGATCATGAGCTCTGTCCATCCTTATAAGATCACGCTCTGGACAAATATATCGATCATCATCAAAACTCCGGTAGCAAAACAGATCAGTCTCCAAGACATCTAAACTATAGAAAGAGTTAATTTCTTCTATCTGAGAGCCAATTCCAGTATAGTGTTCTGCTGAAGGAGAGCTTGAATTAACAATGTCATCCCACTTTGAAATAACTCTATTTCCTGGACTATCATGCTGATGTTCAGGAAAACTGGGAAACCTTTCCATCTCTTCAATCCGAGAGCTGATTCCAGCATTATATTCTGTTGGGTGAGTGCTTACATCCGCAACATCCCACTCAGAGATAATTCTCTTCCCCGGTCTTTCAAGCCAATATTCAGGAATAATATCATCACGGAAAGAACCAAAATTAAGTGTACTGATATCCTCTTCTCTATATGGCTCCTGGAGAGTATCTAACCAATAATAATCCTCTATCTTCCTCTCTTCTGAACTTGAACCCGGGATAACACTCTTTCTTGGACTGTCAAGCCAATAATCGGGGAAATCAGCATTGTAGAAAGATGCACGATTCAATTTACTTGTATTTTGCATGGTACTGATATTCTTCTCTTCATTATATGGATCCCAGCAAGAAGGTAAGTGATCCGTGGTAGCAATCCTGCTCTCTTCAGAACTTGAACACTGCCAAAATGAAAGTTTGTAGCTATGAACCATGAAGTGATATAAGAATTTTATTTCACTTGCATAAATAAAGGGATGGGGATTCATACCTCAATCTCGTAGCTATGAGGATACACTCTACTCACTGGGGCTGGAACCGGATCAACCCTGAAATTTTTCCTAACTGTTAGCCAGATAATTCAGTTCCCGTCATATACAAGAACATTAAAACAGTTTCAAGTGTCTAACCCTCTGGAGCACCCTTCTCCACCTTCAGGATAAGAATTAGCAACCACGAATTGACGCAATTTATTCCTTCCGACTACACCTTTTCCATCATGTACTTCGCCTGTAAGATATGAAAAAGAGTCAATAAATGTACAAAACAAGATTCAGCATATGCATCACGACAAACTAATCAGACTGACACAACAGCAACTAAGCCTTTATCTTTAATATGCATTGCCTGTCCAGAGCCAGGTGAAAGGGGAGGGTTGTGCTATGTCAACAACCAGTGTTAAATCGGACCATACAAGAAAAACTAATCAAACAGATATGTTAAAGATTTCATGAATAGTTAACCAGGAAAACATTTCCAGTCTACACATTGGGGACCCAAGAATAGCATCAAAATCCCACACTTCAAAATCATTCATCAAAACCTTTAAGATGCAAATCAGAACTCAGTCTACTGAGAGTAATAGTGTTTCTGTACCCTTGCATTCGAGATATATATGTAAAAAAACAGAAGAGCGAAGAATGTTAATTAGAGTAATACCGCAATGATTGAAGTCCAGCCGTTTGACTACACTGGGAAGGGGAGACACAGAGTTCCTCAACTCATCTGCATTATGTCACAACACAAATCACTTTCAAGATATCACAAAGAAACCAAATTAACACAGAACCATATTATTTATCCCACTTCCTTATCCACAAACCTTTACTGTTTGATTCCCCAGCACAATTACATTCATCCCTTCTAGGCGGTGAGGGGAAAGCATAATGGCAACTAGGGATTTCCTGTTCATCTGCAAGATATCATACTGTTCAATCAGAAAACCCAAAAGATTTACTAGTACATGAATCAAGATTAAACAGGTGTTCAATTATATATAATTACCCGTGTTCTGACCACTTTCAGCTCCAATCTTGACACATTTACTTCCCAATTCCTCCTTGAATTTCTTGAAATATGCGAACTCTGCTGTTTTTGGAACATCAGCTACAAAATTAATAATTAGCCCCAATTATCACCGAAGAAAACACACTGAAAAGAAAAATACATAAAAGAAGAGAGATGGAAAATTTATACACACGAATTGGGCGACGAGGGGGTTCAGAACACGATCTCTTCTCCTTCCTGGTATCTGGGACCGATGGAATTCGGAGTTTTTCACCTTTCAGCACACGGTAATGATCGGAGGATTCATGATTTTCAGAGATGCTGGGTAAGTTTGATGAGGTGGCTCGGGTCTTGAGGTGCATTTCCGAATCGTGTTTGAATTTCCTCACTTTGTGTAGCCTTTCCATGGCGGCATTCACCGTCGAAGTTTGCTTCGAAACCCTAGCTCCTCCGCGATTTTGATTTGGGACCATCGACATATTTGGGCGCCAACTTGTGAAATGCTCTAGAGCCCCGGTGGCGGTAGCCCACGACGCCGTATTTGCAATATTTATGTCCCCGGTTGGATACTAGTATTTTCCTCTCTTTAAATGGGCCAAAACATGAAATGGAGTGTGCATTGTGCAATATTTGAGCTCTTCAGGAGATAAAAGGCTCTGTTTGGTATTACTTTTTATCAACTTTACTTTGAAGTAAAGTAATTTTTTGTGTTTGGTAACTTACTAAAAATCATCTTTTTATGGAAGTATAAGCTATTTTTATTATAAAAAATAGAAGTAGGTTACATCAACTTTAAAAAGAAGTACTTTTCACCCAACTTTACTTATAAGTAAAGCCCTACCAAACAGGAGCAAAGTGAAGAGGATAATGTTGGAATGATTTATATAGAAGGGTAGAGTGCCATGGTAATAAAAATGAAGAGGACGGATAAAATAGGATCAAAGGTTTAATCCTACCTATAGCTAGTCGTAAAAATATGCAAGAACTACACCTGGTAAATACAAGGTTAGGATGCATGTCGTTTGCGACTGTGTTTGATAGAGCAATCATGTAATCTCATTTCTTCAATCAATTCATCCACTTCTTCATCACCTCTCATTCTTTCTCTTCCCCTACCTAGGTACTATTATTGTCTATGTATCTGGTAGGAGTACCTTGTCCTCATACTCTTATTGTTCTAGCCCAAGTTGTTGAAACCCGACTCAACCCATATTTAAAATCTCTCTAGCCAGCGTATATCTAACCACATTTTTAAACAATGCACATTCTAATGTGAAGATGCAAGAAGTTTATATAAAAAATTGCATATTCAGCTGAAAAATATACACAATATTCAAGGTACAAAGATTTTTCATACGACTAATGAAAGTTGGAATTCCAATAAACAATATAAAATGATTTGGTTTTAAATATTCTAAGTTCCTGACAGTGTATACAAGTTTACTTCGATTCAATAAGATATAAGATATGATTTCATTTTTATTAAAAATTACATACACAATATCATGTAAGTGGATTTGAAGAGTAAGGTTATGTTGAGTTCAACTTATTTCAATCATTTTCGGCAATAATCATCTACTTTCAGCAACAATCATTAGTAATCATTTACTTTCATCACTAATCATCTCAATATTCTACTTGCAATATCATCTTAGCTGAAGCACGAATGCCCTTACTGTACTTAAACTCGTTTTTGTTTAAAAGATAGAGGTAAAGATAACCCGATTAAAATTGAAGTAAAATTCAAAGGCATAATAATAGGGCAGGCATGAACTAAGGTCCTGTTCTCTTCACGGTATTTGAACTTATCTGAACTCATCTGAACTTTAAAAAGTTTATCTGAACTAAAAAAAGTTTATCTGAACTTAAAAAACTTTATCTGAACTCATCTGAACTTAAAAAAGTTTATCTGAACTAAAAAAAGTTTATCTGAACTTAAAAAACTTTATCTGAACTCATCTGAACTGAACTCATTTGTACTTAAAAAATTTAGCTGAACTTATTTGAACTTAAAAACCGAGCTGAATTGAAATATATAGATAAATTGAATTGAACTAAATTGAAACTAACTAAAAAATATATGATCATTTCCAATATATTTGAAATTCATTAATCTAAATATAACATAATACATTTAATATTAAAATATACTGAACTGAGTTGCACTGATGTAGATAAACTGAACAGAAATGAATTAACAAATATGATCAGTTTCAATATATTTGAAATTTGTAAATCTTAATGTGAAAATATGTAGAACAAAGTTGAACTGGAATATATAGATCAATTGAACTGAAATGAAATAAATATGACATTTTCAAAACATTTGAAATTTAATAATTTGAGTATAACTTAGAGTTTGATAGGGTTTATTTCTTGTTCAACTGAACTGAACTGGATTGAATTAAACTGAAGTGAAAATTAATGTACCGAAAAAAGAATCAACATGACTGAATTAACCTGAATTTCATCAAATTACATTTGACTTCAATTTACTGAACTGAACTGAATTGAATTGAATTGAACTTAATGTTAAAAAATATGATCATGTTTGCTAGCTAAACATATTGATTTGAGTTGAGTTGAAACATATAGATAACTGAACTGAACTGAATTGAAAATTAATAAGTGTGATGAAAATAAACGGAATGAATAAATTAACCTTAATTAATTGCACAAATTATGTTGTTGTTGAGCTAAACTGAACTGAACTGAAGTGAAATTAATGTATTGAAAAAAAAGAATCGGCATGACTAAATTAATCTAAATTTCATCAAATCATATTGAAACTAAACTAAACTGAATGGAATTGAACTGAAATGATATGAACAATTAAGCTCAAAAGATTGAACTAATTTAAACTGTCTTTAAACTAAACTGAACTAAATTACAAATAAGTTTACTGAACTTAACTTATCTGAAAACTAAAAAGGTTTACTGAACTGAACTCATCTGAACTGAAAAAAGATTATCTGAACTCATCTGAACTGAAAAAAGATTATCTGAACTCATCTGAACTAAAAAACATTTATCTGAACTAAAAAAATATTCAAATAATCTCTAGAGAACAGGACCTAAATGGAAAATAATATTTTTTTTTGAAAAACCTATCGATAATCTCTTAAAGTATACAAAACTTGTGTAAAATCATCCCTTAAATAATAGGTCGTGTGGAACTGTCACGCCATGGGAGGATTTGGGGGGCTGACATTATCCAAGTAATAGATAACGGTGGGCAGGTGGCAGTTCCTGAGTGGCTGGTACGATGACACCCGCCATTTTCAATTGATCATCGTCCAACAATCAGATATCCCACCTTGCATTCAAAGCCTCTCAGGTCTTACTCTGCTTCCTTTTTCTGTATTCCCCCGCAATCTCTCATCTCTTCATCTCCAAATCACGCAGAGCAGAGCAGAAATGGCGAGCTGCAGCATGGCTTCGGCTGCATCAGCTTTTGGCCTCACACCCAACGTAATCACAACCAGTACTTCCTCAAAGACCGCCTCCATGCTCTACTTCCCTTCCAAGCCCGCCGGCGCCGGCGCCAACCTCAGGCTCGTTGTCCGCGCCGCCGATGAAGGCGCCGCTGCCCCGGCTGAGGCTACCACCGCCACCGAAGCCCCCAAGGCCGCCCCCAAGCCGCCGCCTATCGGCCCCAAGAGGGGTTCCAAGGTCCGTTCGGTTCTTCATTATCTTGTTTTTGGCTAATTTGATCTGAACTGAACTGAACTAAATTGATGTGGTGCAGGTAAGGATTCTGAGGAAGGAGTCGTATTGGTTCAAGGATGTGGGATCTGTTGTCGCAGTTGATCAGGTAAAACATGAAATGCTGACAGAATTGTTTTAGTGTTTAATCAGTGCATTAGAATGTGTTCTTGACAGTATTGGTATGGATTTTTTTGCAGGATCCCAAGACTCGTTACCCAGTTGTGGTGAGGTTTAGCAAAGTGAACTACTCAAATGTTTCTACCAACAACTACGCAATCGATGAAATCGTTGAAGTGGAATGACTTGCATGATATGTATCTCTGATTTTTGTGTTCTATTAAACAGCCTTGTATCTTTCTTCACTGTCTTATATATATAGCTTTGTGTTCGAACATTGTTTCTTCCCAGTCCCTTAATAAGTAACTGTGTATGTACATAAGTACATTCATTTACCTAGTGCAAGCTATTGATTCAATCACTTGAAAACTATGAGCTCACTTGGAATAATTTCCCGACGATTTATTCATTTGCTCAGATAGGCAAATGCATCATAAAGAACACTTTGCCAGAATAAGGGTGTTGTATAATTCTTAATTCATATGTACACAAATCAAGTACGAGGGCAGAAATGCTTGATGAATAAAAGTATAGCTCTATATATATAACTCGAGATAGAAACATGAAAGGGAGGTTACGGAGTATAGTAAGTTTGTGGCTGCCTAGAAATTGCACCGCTCAAACCCTGCCATCCATACCATCCAAAACTCCAGACCACATCCCTTTCAGTGGAGGAAGCTGTGCAACAAATGCATTCCAAGGAGGGTAGCCAACACCACTTCCTCGAACACGACCATCCATACGCAGAGAGAGATAACTTCACATCAAAACAACACAAGCAATGTTTTTTCAATCAAAAACTGTCCTTCAATTTTCATATCCAAATTGTTCAGACCACAAACATGAAATTCTCCAAAGGTTTGATATATGATGAGCTGAAATCTAATGAGTACTTACACTGGAGAATCGCCCGAGACACCTGCTAGTTTCTTTTGGTCATCCAGCCACCTAGTATCAAGCGAGCATATAAATGAGACAGGAATTTCATATGCTCAATGCATATAAAGTTATAAACACAGAATGCTATCAAATGCTCACTTACAAAGACCATTCATTGACAAAAGCAGGAGCCAACTGCCAAAGTCTTCGCCTTTTAGCTGTAAATTCCTTCTTCTCCTCACTGTCATCAAACTCAAAACTCGGCAAACTGCCATCAGTGACAAAGGGCACCACAAGGACACCTCTTTCCACTAGGCCTTCAGTAAAAGGCTCGCTTCTCTTAAAAGCCTCTGCAATGTAAGATTCAGGGCCGGAGAGAATAACAAGACGCCCTATTCCCCTGAATGCACTAACCGGAAGGATCCTCTTCTGGTCCACGCGAATTCTCAAAGCTGAGAGGTTTTCCTCTCGAGAGAGCCTCGCCAATTGAGCGTTTCTTGCAGTGTTATCTCGGTAATAAAGGAATGCGAAAACTGCCACAGCTCCAAGGTCAATGGCGAGGCCCTTGGCGATTTCAGGGACTTGGTCAGCTCTTGATGAGTTGGCAAGAGCGCCGATCAGCTGAGAGGTGGCAATGAGGCCTCCAAGCGAAGCACTTGCAATGAAGGCCAGGTAAAAGAACATGCGGACAGATCGAAAGGGGGCGAGGACTTCACCTCGTATCTTGGCTGAAGAGCTGAAGAACAAACAAAATGATGATTACAACATGTCTTCACCTGTTAAACAGAACCTGAATACAGAAAGGTTGGATAGAAACAGCAAATGGTTAGGTCTAAAACTACAGTCTTGAAAATGAAAACATTACTGAGAAAGCAAAATTTCAGTTAAGCAAAGCTAACAAATTTGCAAAGGAAATGTATGAAAACGTTCATACTCATACTGATATAGACGCGAAAATCGAACTATCGAAGAACAGGCTTCTGAATCAGAACCGAGAAAACATTAGAACAGTGAAGCAGAGACGAGGAGAGAGGACCTGATTTCGGGCGACGGCGTTGGGTCATTGGAGGCGGAGCAGACGACTGTGCGCGGCGGTTGAGGAGGAAATCGGACTTCACGCCGGCGAGTGGAGGCGACATTGGTGGTGGTGGATAAGGAGTTGTGGATATGGCGGGAAAATGCTAGTCCAGCTAATTTGGGAGGAAAGGTGGGAGAGCCGATCAGGAAGTAGGTGTAGGAGAGATGATTGGTGGCGGCGGCGGCGGCCATGGGAGGTTGGAATTGGAGCTGCAGCGGAGGCGCCTTCTGTGTGGCCTGGAAACGCCGTTCCAGATAGCATTTCCCTTTTGGTTTTGGGCTCGGGTTGTTTGCTTGATCATCATTCAACCACGACTTCACTTGTTTCAATTTTGCACCGCCTTATTCAAATTCTGCCCTGCACATGGTATGGCAGTAACTTCCATTTTGTTTTGAGTTAAAAATAGCATGTCTACTTTTGTCACAATTTAGTGATTTTTTTAAAGACATATTTGGATGATAATTTTTTATGACAACATCTTATTTGAAACCACTTTTACGAGTTGTTGGAGGCGAAGTAAAAATTGCCAACGATGAGATTTTGTCGTGGTAGTGGGATGGATGACATTCAATAGTAGTGAGTAGTGACATAATAGCTGATGTGGGTAACAAAGTAATTGATTGTAGTGGTGATTTTGCTAGACGTTGGCCGATGAGGTGATCGGACGTTGATTGGCAATTGACCGTTGTTGGCCTAATTTGACTTTCATTGACAGTAGGGTGAAGATCAAAGGTAGAAAGAATATGGGTAAAGAATTGAGAAATACATAAAGTTATTTCTGAAAGAAACACTATACATATCTTTGACTCTTATACCGTAATAAAAAAAATAGCTTGAAAACTTAAAAATAATCCTCTTTATCCCTACTTCACCGTAAAGCTGTTTTACATAAACTTTCATATTTATTAAATTCTACATATTTTATTAGTTTCTAAAATGTTATTTGTACAATTCTAATGTGCATTCAAATTGGTGTGATTGTTCATTTCATTTCAAGGATATGTGCATCTTGATTACTATTTGCACAAATAGAATGAATATAACACACATGTACGAAATGCACTAATTGTATAAATTGCACATTCAAATAATTAGAAATACACAATTTTATGTGGGGCATGGACATGGTACCCCTAGGTACAGTATAATTTGCCTTATTTGTAAAACCACGTGTAAAATTTAATCCAAAGATGTTTCAAATAATGATTTGTTACAAATTTAATGTTTGGATTTTATAGTCAAATATGCCTTGAAAAAGTGTGAAAAACTTTTGTACTCAAGTTTTGTAAACTTTATTTCAAACTCCATTTCAAATACAAACTTTAACAAAACTAAAACTAAAACTCTACCAAGGGCAATGATGAGCAAACAACATGCATACAAACATAAGTACCATAGAATGGTAAATGGTAACTACATGGGCAGTAAATCAACAATCTGCCTCTCTGGGCAGTCAACAATGGCTTCTATAGCAGAGATAAGCATTTACGGGACAAGTACTGAAAAGGGGGAAAAAAATGTATGATCTCTTCTAGATGGATGATCATCTGTATGATATGTTTTCTTATGCAAGGATCTATATGATATGTTTTCTTATGCAAGGATCTATATGATATGTTTTCTTATCCATAGGATGATCGTCTCACTAGCCCTCTTTCTTTATGGCACCAGCTTCTGATAACAAAGATTCTAGATCTCCTTTCCGGTGCAGCTTAACAGTATCTGCGTAGGAAGATCATGGAGGAAATCAGGGTGTTGTTTCTATATAATGATGATCCTACATTGATTTATCTTTTACAACAAATCAACCACAGTGTGCTAAATGTATCGGAGCAGATAACCCTTTCAAACTGAAAGAGATTCTTCTGAACATGAGTGGCATAGTTATTATATCCATTTATCCACCCTATAGACTATAGTTATCAACATATTCAGGTGTGAAATCTCATTCACCAGCTTCAATACAGTATAGAAAGAACAGCGTAGTTAGGAATGAATAGTATTCAAAGAGAAAGTTGACATTTATTAGCTCAATCTTAATAAAAAGCATGCAGTACTATTTTTGTTCTTCTATGGAAGTTCAATGTGCATCTCATACTTTAACGTGCATGGCATTAGGCGTGTAAATCCAGCTAAAAAAAATCCAAACCTTAATTCACCCCCAACACAAGAAAATGTGGATATTTCATGATTAAAAAGCTAACAGTTTAAACATGGCATACCTGTACAGCCACCAATGTGTTTTCCCCCTGAAAAGAATAGAATGATTGTGTGAGATAATTTAGCATCCACATAATGACTACAGACTTTACTAGATAAAATGACAGAACCACATTACACTCGGCAACAAATTTTCATATTAATCAATCCATCAATTCTATCAACTATTAAACCAGCAATACTAACAAATTCTTCGGACCGCGAACTAGGTAAACCCTCAAACATAAAACAAACAAAAATCAAACTTCAAAGTCTTTACTCATTTTTATGCATACACATACACTAACGTCACACAGGACAATCTGAAGAGCTTACCAATGAATACATTTGGAACCGTATGCTGTCCTGTGAGCCTCTCCAGAACCTTCTGCAGTTGGGGACCTTGAGCACCTGATCAAAGAACTATACGTTTCATATACCTGATCAAAGAACTATACGTTTCATATCCAAAAAAAAAGGTGACGGAAAAAGTGTAAAGTTCTTTCCAAATCAGGATTCAGCCGCACCTAGAGGGTGCAATTTCTAAATAGAAATGTTATTTTCTACCACTCTTTCCCTTTGGTCAGCATTGCAAAATCTTGTACAGTTTCATTTCATGACAACCACAACCATAAAAATTTTGGTATCACCTCAATTTGCACACTTGGACTTTACACATTATGTTGATCAATTCCATGTAGCTAAGAATTATGAAAATTTAGCTAATCCGAAATTAGATGTTACAATGAATACTAGAGTGCAAAAATGACTGTATCCTCATCGGTAAATGACATTTAATTTGCAGCATAAGCAACAAATTCAACAGAGTTGGACCAGCAAACTTACCCAATTCATCCAATTCGATAACCAGTGGCTCCACACCGAGTTTCTTAAACAACGATTTCACCTCTGAAGAGTACCTTGATAACGAAATTACAACAAATCCAACTCAAAATTCCACCAAACAAGCACAATTAAATGAAATTAGTAAAACAGGAAAGTACACAATACTCACGAACACCATGTTTTGGAGTAAACCACGACCGGGTTTTCAGTGACAGTAGACTTCACGGTCTCCTCCATTCGGGACCCGAACGATGGCGTCATGGCCCGAATCGATAGGCTCCGACGGGTTATTGATTTGCTTCTGAGAGAATTGGCCCGGGGAAATGATGCACCGCGAGGGTTCGGGAGAAGAGAGCAGTAGGTTAGGGCAGGACGCAGGGAGGGACAGGCGAGCCTACGGAGGGATTGCGGCGCGGTAATCTGTAGAGATGCGCCGGCCATTATACGGTTGTGGACGGCGGCGTCGGCGACGTGATTGAATATCTAAGCTCCCCTCGTTTTTGCACGGGCTTAGCGGTTTAGCTTCACTGGTGAGTTGTAGAGTTATACAACCTTCAAAGTGTTCATTTTCGAGGGTAAAAAAGAGTAAAAAATGGTGTTCCTTGTTTGCATTTTAAAAATAATAAATTAACATAAAATTGTATGATTTTTTATTTTAAATATTACATCACTTCGGATTTATTTCAAAAAAACTACTTTACTTTCATAACTAAGTCAATATTTTTTTTTTTTAATTGTAACTAGTAAAAATCTTGGAGATATAGTTTATGATTGTGTTGTCATAAAATAATACTGAATATTGAATAATGAAACTCTATAAATACAAATATCATATCTCATACAAACTCAACATTAGTGGGGTCCATATCAAAGTTATGCTCGGCCACCAAGTTGGACCGACTGTTAGAATTTTCGCTTGAAACGACATTACATCCTTGAGAGTATTACCGAACTTGCTGGAGTGGTCCTCACATTCGACCCAAAACCTGATAATGGTGAATGGAATGGCGCTGGTACTCACACAAGGTACAATACCAAGTCGATTGAGGAGTGGTGGAGGATTTGAAGCCATCAAGCAAGTCATCGAGAATCTCAAATTGAAGCACAAGACAATGAGAGACGCCTCACCATAATGCACGACACAACAAATATCAATACCTTCTCATGGGGTGTGGCAAATCGTGGAACCTTTGTGAGAATTGGTCGGGACACTAAGAAGGAAAATGTTACTTTGAAGACGGGATGCCAACTTCAAACATGGATTCATACGTGGTGATTTCGATGATAGCCGAAACCACCCTTCTTTGGAACAATAAAACACACAATTTTATGAAATTGACATAGGTTAATTGCTTTGTAATCCGAATAACATTCCATTAATATATAATTTAAATTACACCGGTTTATCATAGAAAAACAATATTTTTAATTTTATAAATTTTCCATATAATATAATATAATATAATGAGTGGATCCTACTTAATTAAGTTAATTGATACATTACAAAATGTGTTTGATATATATATAAAGAATAAACACACTAAGGCCCTGTTTACTAGAGATTATTTCTTGATGTACTGAACTGAACTGAATTGAACTGAACTGAACTGAACTGAAGTAAAAATTGATGTATTGAAAAATGGAATCAGCATGACTGAATTAACCTGAATTTCATCAAATTGCATTTTCACTGAACTGAACTGAATTGAACTGAACTGAACTGAACTGATCTACAGATAAGCTCTGGTAAACAAGGCCTAATTATTAAACAATTTATATGATTACAATCTGATGGGCCTATTTGGACTCAAAAATGTTAAGGACTGAAATAGTTTTATGTTATGATGGGCAGGAAAATAAATCTCCTTGAGGCCCAACGATTCCTTCTAGGCCGAAAAGGAAAAAGCCTGTGAGCAAGTAAGTTGTACAGTGTTATATTTTTATGAACTAAATTTGAAGTTTAATAAAAATTTGACAAAATTTTTTAATATCAAAGAATTTTTCCACGAGGAGCCTCAATTGGAGATATAATGTCACTCACCATCTTACATTTGTGGTCTGAAATTTGAGTTACAAACTAACAATACAAAAGATTTGACCAATACAAAAAATTCTAATGCATTTGGACTCAAAATGTACCAAATAAATTTAGGAGACAAAGTTTGCGATTGACAAGAAGGAAAATGTGACCATCCCATGTGAGGAATTACTCATTTCTGATAACCTTAAGTTGGGATGTCTACTGAAGTCACATTCATTTAAAAACTTTATATTAGAGTGTTATAATTTTGCCTACAATTATACAATTGTGTATGAGAGATATAACTATGGATGTATGTCTACAATAAATATTTTAAATATTATCGAATTGTATATTTGTATTTAGAAATACGTACAATAAAACATGGAACATATATCAATTCTTGAGTGTAACATGAAATATATCTCATTTTCTTACAACAGGTTATCGAAATCAAATGATTGTGCTCCCTCTGCATCTGTTGTTTCTGCACAAAATTTTTAAAATTAATTATGAAAAAAAAAATAGAGTTCTCTAATATATAGAGTCTTGTTCAATTTGTATGAAACGTACAATTATTATATTTGTATCCATTTTTTGTCCTTTTGGACATTAAAGCGAACTGAGTTTGAATTTGGAGAAGATTTGATTGGTTAAAAATCGAAGGAGTGGAGAAGCATGTGAGATGTTCGATCGAAATATTGGAAATTCGAACTTGAATTCGAACGAACCAGTAGTATATTTTACGCAACGATATTCTATCACGGCAAATCTATGGTTTTTTTAACGCTTGTTTGCAGTTATGGTCAGCCATGTCTGCGATGATTCTTAATGGAATGAATGCACCTGTTTCTTTGCCCAGAATTAGTTGAATCGATTCTATCTGGATAATCATACTTAATAGGTAAAAGAAATGATCTACTTAATACTAGTTAGTATGTATAAAAGGTCGTGAAAAGAACATTTATCTCTAATTTCATTTGAAACTGGTCTGACAAAAAATTTTCTCCAGTGCTTCAAATTATTTTGAAGAAGGTTTTACTTACTCTAATAAAACCATTTCAATTTACTAGAAATTATTCATTAGAGTAAATAAAAGAAGAATTGGAGTCTATTCCATTTCCACGGTATAAGATTTTGAAAGCATGATTTCGCATGACTATCTAATGAATGAGTTATAAATATTCTAGCCTCAAAAACTTCCACATTCCAAGAGAAAAATATAGAAATATTAAGTAAATTTCGAAGTATAATCCTTTTATACAAAGTCTTGGGTGAGACCGTCCTACCATAAGCTTATGGTAGGACGAATGATACTTCATGTGTTTAATAGATTTGTTCATGTGTTTCACAGTTTTGTTTGTTATAAGGTGGATTCATGTGTTTGGCAGATGTGTTTCACAATTTTGTTTGTTATAATCTGTAACAATATGTAAATGAATTAACAAATCTGTGAAACACATGAACAAATTCATTAAACACATGAACTATCATTCGTCCTACCATAAACTTATGGTAGGACGGTCTCACCAAAGACCTTCTCATTCTTTTAATCTTAATTGCACTTCATTTCATTTTGATCTAGTCATGAGTTGGGTTGAGTTTTAATTTTTTTTTTTAATTCAGTTAACCTTAACTTATTTTAATTCAACCAATGAATATCATTTATTATACCTAAAGCTATTATAGTCCAATTAATTTAATTTTGTTTGAGAAAAAATAATAGTAACCTAACTCTACTATTTTGAAACCTTTTGAAATTAAATTATGTTTGGTAGTCTTTAATTAATCTCTATATTCCTTCTAGAATTGTGACCCCTTACTCTTAAGAGAGATATGTTTACCTAATGACCCCAGCCTTGTATTAGAACCATCCCTTATACTTGAGTTCTTCAAAGCGACATTTGTATTTATTATAAAAAGGAAATTAAATTCATATCGATAATGTTTAGTTGATCTCTTAAGAGGGACACATTTTGTAATTGAGTTCTTTATATTAATCAACCACGACATGCTCTATGATTGAGTTTTCAACTAATTATATGTTATGCATTGATTTTCAACCCATACTTAACTTCATGATAATGAATTATATGTGACACAAAGATTGCGACTATATACATTTCCTTTATCTGCTGAAGTGTAATTTTAAAATTATAACGTGTTCACCCTCAATCCCACTAAAATTTTGCAATTTCAATATTTATGATTACTAAAAAAATTGGGTACTTCAATTTAAGTTATAAATGTTTCTAGATCTATAGGTCAGAGTTAAGGATATTGTATTTAGTTATGAGAAATATATGGGAATTGATGATTGTTTATACCGCTGATGGGAATAAGCGGATGTGATTTTCACAGTTTCAAGATAATATGTCTGAGGGCGGTATTACATTTTTATTGGATCTCTTAAGCTGGTTGCCATATAGTTCGGTTATTTTGTAATAGACTAGTCGAATTGGATGTCAATTCCACTCATTGTAATCGCTTCTGGGCGTTTCCCAGGACCTTGAATGATTTTCTTTAAAAAAATGATTGTTTATACCGCTGAATTTTCGAAAAGTGATATTACTAGATTGATATTGAGTTTGTAAACCGTACCTCTAAAAGCTCTAATCGGCCATTCAAAATAAACATTCGGATGCCGATGACAACTTTTAGAGGAACGATCGATTCACAAAATCAACGTCAATCCAGGAATATGTGAACACATATCAAAGAATTTAGGGGTATCATATGAATGGAATATACATAAAATCCCTAGTCATTGGGAGAATTTGTTTGATTAGATGCTTTTGAACTGTGATATTGAATCTAGACTAAATGCTTTCCACCTTTCCAGTGAAGATTTAACAGTTTATCAGTTAATTCACATATGACAAATTCTCATTTGACACCTGTCTCAAATGAGACCAAAGATTATATGAGACTGCTATTGATTGAATTTGTCGTTGGTGAGCTTTAAACCCGTCGATTTTCTTGATTGAATTTGTCGTTGGTGAAATTGACCAAGGAAATGATCAAGAAAATTGACCGAAAGATCAAGCAAATTGAACGAAAGATCAAATTAACTGAAAAATCAAGGCAAAACAAAAATACTCAAGGACATTGATTGAAAGATCAAACAAATTGACTAAAAGATCAAGCAGAAACAGTAAATGCTCATTCCCCTGCTCTTGATCTCCACAAGGACATGTCTCACCCAAGATTTTCTCTTCACATATAACTCCATTAATCAGAACTCCATGTGCTACCCAACACCAACAGAGAGTTCCCATATTTTATTTCCTAGGGTCAAACAATAAAAAAATAGGGTTTATTTCCTCTTCTTATGGTTAGTTTCACAAGAGAATAATGTGGCATGCGTCCCAAACTTTAAGGTATACCCTAAGAAAAAGAAGTGAGTGGTGGTATCATTAATCGGCCTCAAATTAATTAACACTAAAAAAATGAGCCACTCGAATATATCTCCAACTTTTTAATGACAGGATCGTATGAATGTATGATCTATGATCAATATTCATGGACCATTTCTAGCTATTGAAATACTTACTTGCAATGGAAAGTTTGGCTTTGCCTACAAAATGTATCCATCCTAATTTCCATTTTTGACAAATGCTACACAGGGTTTTAGCCATCTATTTGAGACATTCATTCTGTTAGGCTTCTATTTCAATCCCTCATGCTATCTGTTTGATAGTGATAGGGGTTGGATTCCAAACATTTTTACTTGTTTGATAAATATAGCATATTTTCTTGTTTGATAAATTAGCCACAAAGTTCTACTTGTTTATATCTAGAGGAAATTCAACCTCTTATGCTATCTGTTTGATAGTGGTAGGAGTTGGATTCCACAATTATAAAAATAAATAATATCATATTTTCTTGTTTGTTTAAATGTCGAGGAGATTTAACAACTGAAATGTACTGGATCTGAAATATATGTGATCATCATCGTATAAGTGAAAACTGATAACTTTCTCTATAAACCATTTCAGTAAAAATATAATTTGAAGAATTTTAGGTTCAATTAAATATGCAGATTCTTTTTACATTACATTAATTTTGATTATAATTTAGTTCAATTCAGTTAAGTTCAAGAGAAAGGCATAAGACAACAACACAAGTGAAAGAACTTGACTTTTTGATTAATTGTAATATATCTCCAAGAAAATTTTACAAAAGATGAACAAAAAAATGGATGAGAAATGAACAAAAGGGGGGAGCCTCATCGTCCTATGTGTACAAAACGCCCAACATACTAAAATCCGTTGGCCTTTTCAGGAGAGGGCTACTGGTATAATCATCAGCTTCTACACTAATCTTTTTCTCAGTTTGCCGTGGCTAACGGCAAAGGAATAAAAGAATGGTCAACAAGGTCAGATTAAACAAACAAACAATGGTTTTTCACGATCAGAAGGTCGATATGCAACGTCTGTGAGTTGGGACTTTCTGCTTCTTCTGCCTCAAATCCTCCTTCCAAACTTTTCCGATATCGTTCGCAATTTTCACGGCGTCGGCAGAAGCGCCGGAAATCCCTCTCCTGGTGAACCCGACGGCGTAAAGCCCGTCGTTCCCTTTCCAGCTGTCCGGGAACGATGACTTGGGCAAACCTTCCTTGGAGAAGAAATCACTCCCCTGTAGCCAGTAAGGGACGTTGCTGCAGTACCCGGTGGCGAGGACCACCGCGTCGACCTCGAGTATTTTCCCGTCGACGAGCTCCGCCGTGCCGCAGTTGAACCGCTTGATTCCGGGCACGACGTTGATGTCGCCGGACCGGATTTTCTCCAGGGCGCCAATATCGAGAACCGGCGTTTTTCCCCTGGTGTTCTTCAGCTGTAACGGTCCCATTGATGGCCGCTTGAGCCCGTATTTCTCCATGTTTCCGAGGATGAACCAGGCTAGGACCAGCAAGAGATTGTCCACCAGCCACAGCGGCAGCCATTTGAGCATGATCATAGCCAGCTCGAATGTCGATCTTCCCATTATTTCTCTAGGCAGGACATGAACCGAGCTGCGAACAACCATTGATGGCTGAGCTTGGTAGTTGCAGAGGTCGAGAGAGACCTCCATGCCGGAGTTGCCGCAGCCGACGACAACCACCTTCTTTCCCCGGAATTTCTCGCCGGACTTGTAGTCGCTGGCGTGGAGGATTTCTCCCCCGAACTCCTTGAGCCCGTCGATGTCCGGCACGACTCGCTCTGCATTCTCTCCGGTGGCCACCACGATCCACTGGCAGATGTACTCGACCTCGCCGGTGGCGGAGACGGTCTTCACCCGCCAGAGCTTGCAGGCCTCGTCGTACTTGGCGGACTGCACGCACTCGTTGAACTGCGGGTTGATTCCGAACCGGCCGGCGTACGATTCGAGGTAGTCGACGAACTGCTTCTTGTTCGGGTACTCCGGGTAGTGATCGGGGAAAGGGAACATGGGAAGCTCGCAGAAGCGCTTAGGGAGATGAAGCTTGAGGCGATCATAGGTCCTCTTCTGCCATAGGGAAGCAATGCAGTCGGATTTTTCGAGGATGAGGAAAGGGACGCCCTGCTCTTTCAGGCAGGCTCCGACGGCGAGGCCGGAAGGGCCGGCTCCGATGATCAGAGGGCCGTTAACCCAAACGCACTTGCGGGTCATGAAATCGGGATCCATGAAGCTAAACATGTTGATGTTTATAGTGTTTGTGTGTGTGTTTAGTGATTTTCTTGATTGAGATTTTTGGTGGGAAATATGATGTTTTGTTTTAGATGAGAAGGAATGTGGTTTTTGTGTTGTTTGAATGATGAGAATGAGAGGGGTGGGGTGGCCTTAAATAGATGAGTTTGAGGGGTTTGAATTTTTAGAAAGGTCCATGTGAGGGAGAGAGTTAAGGCAAAGTATTGAAATGAATTAATGCAATTTTTAAATAATGAGGGTACTTTTTTTTTTCTTTTTTTTTTGAGAATTCAGAATAGATTAACACCTACCTATTGCATATACACGTCCTAATCTAGAACTAACTAGGAGACACCACATTAGATCCATGTAAGCACAGTGAAGCTATACCAACACGGCCCCTGGGAAACCACCATCGGCCCCCTCTACACTATACCAACACGGCCCCTGGGAAACCACCATCGGCCCCTCTACACTATACCAACACGGCCCCTGGGAAACCATCATCGGTCCCTCTACACTGGATAGATCCTGACAATAATTGCTCAAATATTCACAATTTGGTCAGGGGTGTGTTTTGAACCCTGGACCTCTAAGTTATAGAGAGGGTGGATTACCACTGAACCAGACCCATTACACAATAATGAGGGTACTTAATCATTATACAATAACCATCTACACCACTTTAAAGAAAATGATTCTGTACTAACGTTCATATTTATATGGTTCAAATTCCTTTTGGTGATTTGATTATTGGCGTTGAGAATTAGTGGTTTATTAGTACTATTTTGGGTGTTTGGCGACGTAGAATACAAGTGATAATTAAGATGGGGTGACTGTGCAAACCGACGTTTGCAGCATCCTCATTCATCTATGTTTCACTATGGGGTTTGACTTTTAGTTTCTCATCCACTTCGATTTTACTATGTATAGAAGTTTGTGTTTTTAAGAAGAAGCAAGGAATTAATCATTAATGCAATTTAGCTTAGCAATAAAGGTTCCATTGTTGTTTGGGTCAATTGATCTATTCTCTCAAATTTATCTACAGTATTATAATTTATTTATTTTAGCAAAGTACTGATTAGTTTTGAAGAACATCACTGTTAAACCAGTACATTTTATCGATCTTTAAACTCTACATAATCAAAAGTATTGAATGATATCTCAGTAAAGAATAAACCACCGGAGTCAATATCGATGATTTCAATAATTCGATCGACCATCACCACCACGATAAGCCAACATCTAGAGATTATGCGAGATTCCCCATAATGAGAAGATACTAAATTTGGATATGAGAAAAAAAAACACTCATATGTAAGGCACTATGTACATCAAAGTGAACGCCAAACCTTTATGTAACACAAATGTGTAAGAATAGATATCCTAGTTGGTTACCAATATGTATGTTAAGACTTGGTTGGGTTGAAGGTCAGGTGTTCGAAACCAGGCTCTACCCATTGCTATTAGCTCCCATTTATTTTAGATCATGTCCTCCTGGAAATAGATAGGACTTAATGTAATAGTTATCATTTGATCAAAATATGTGCCAAAAAAAATGATATTTTCAATCACGTAGACCATCTCCAACGGAGTGGTAATTTAAAGCAAATGGCAGAAAAAACAAAAAAAAACTTGCTCCAATGGAGCTGTATTTTACAGCAAAATATATGCATCCTGAACAGTGAGCTGCAAATATAGCACCTACTGTTGCGGTGCTAAATTTTATTTTTTTTCCTTTTTATTTCTAACGTTTCTTTCCAGCATTTTTCCTTTATTTTGCAGCCACTTTTATTCTTTTTCTTGTTATGTTTCATTTTGTTTTCTCTCTCTTTCGTATTTTGCTTTTAATTTTCCTTCAATTGTTTTTGTAATAAAATATTTTTTTGAAATCAATAATAATATAATGTATTTAACTATGAGTAATATGTTTAATACTTTAATTACATATACAATAACTAACTTGATGTGTAGTAATCATATTCTTCAATTAAAATAATCAAGGAAATTAATTTAATATAAATTCTAAAATAAAATAATACGTATTTGAATAATATGAGAATCATGCTAAACTGCACAATTTTTTTTAATTGTTAAAGTATTGTATTTAAATTTTTGAAATGTATTTTATTTTCTTTTAAGTCGTATAACTCATTAACGCTTTAAGGTAAACATTTATTTAATATTAGTTCCAATAGAATATAGGATTACAAAGTGAATACTATTAAGATTAATAAAAAATATAAAGGAATATTCTTTAAATACACTGTAGTAGTTGTATTTTAGAGTGAACTATTGAAGTAAATAAACTGTAGCAGATGTAAAAAATACTGTAGAAGCTGAAAGATAGGGACAAACCCTTGGAGATGCTCTTAGAGTTGGATATCTGCTCTACTAACATAGAGAACGATCCAAAATCTAGAGTGTTGTCGATTAGTCCCACACACTCAATCTACTAAATCTAGAGTCTACTGTAATAGTTATACATAGAAAACGCTTGTATAGTTTGTTGGTATATTCTCATTTATAATCACCTAAAATTTTCAGATAATAAAATTATTTTATGCTCCATTTTTCTCACACTATGAATCTACTTATGATAATAAAATTAATATACATTATAGTAAAAATATTTACAACATGCATTATTATTCAATATACACAATATTTTTATGGAGCAAAAGGCGACATTCCTCGCCCGCAGGACCTCTTTATCCCGGCACCACATGTTGATGAGGAGGTTAATCACGATGTCCAAGGGTATAAGCTACCTGACAGTTACTTCCTGGTGCTCACAATTGCAGCTGCCAGGATTTAATATACAAAATATTTTTATCATTTTGAAAGTGATGGTTCATCTTATAGGATTTGATGGGGCCAATGGGGGAAAATCCATAAGGAAAAATCTTTTGGAAAAATACGGGCTTAGTTGGAAGAAATAATGCTGACTGGGATTATGACTAATTGCTCACGTGGAGGGATGCGCGGCGGGACCAATTCACAAGCCCGGATTGTGACGATCGGCGCTGTTCCGCCCCCACAACGCCCATTCCTGCCAACCAACGCCTTCACCATCAAACCCTATGACTTGCCTTATTTTTAAGAAATAAAAAATAAAGTCCTCTATCCATTTTGAGTAAAAGAAAGACTAGTTCCATTTTGCTTTGATCAAAATTCGTGGTTTAGTTTTGGTTTCAATTTTAAAATTATTTTTTAAATTTATGTTATGAGAGTATAATATTAAGTAAAAAACCACGGGCACCAGGTGCAGTACAAGGGGGGCCCGACCACCTCAAAAAATTAAAATTTGTATTTTATACCCTTATAATTTTTAAATAATAAAATTTAGTGCTTTAATTTTACTTATATTCTATTATGATCCCCTCAACTTTAATTTCTGGGTCCGCCCCTGACGGATACTTAATTCAAGAGTGTTTTTCATAGAACGGTACTAATTGAGAGACAGATAGTAAATATTGATCTTTTCACTTTCATGCCTGATCATTATCTGTTTTGTATTGATTTTCTTACTTTCAAAGTATAATATATATATACATGATTATTCAATGTAATATTACTGATGATCTTTATAACTTTCAAACCTGACGTTTTAAAACAAACAAAATAATGGGCACATTAAAAAATAAATGAAAAATCAAGGTACAAAGAATAGTTTATTGGGGAACTAATCATTTAGGATTTATATGTATTTTTTTTTTTTAAAACATAATAGTTTGTTTTATTTGATTAATAAATTAATACTACCCTTTGTTTTTATTGAATAAATTAATTTGCTGGTCAAATAATTGGCAAGCTTGAACTCGATCAATAAAGATTTGAGGATGAATGCATGATAAGTACATGCATGAGATATTTATTCATGTTACATCACTCTCACACTCTCAATAAGATGATTAGATTATCAAATAGTTAATGTATGATGAGTTTTCCAAACTTTAGATGATTAACATATAACAAATAATTATCATGAAGAGTTGAATGATCATAATTAATATATAAAAATCATATTTTGAAAGTGAGAAGATCAACACAGAACAGGTAATGATCATGTATAAATTAGTGAAAAGATCAATATTTGTTGCCCTTTAACTATTTTAATTAGAACCGTCTTACAGGACAAGGTCTCTAATGCAGTGTGGAGGATAAATTTATCCAAATCGTTATATAAACTAAAGCTAATCATATAAACTCAACGTATAATAATACTTGGACAAAAGAAGCATGCATGCACCAGATATATATGTGTTAGCCTGGTAGATTCATACCTCCACCGTTATATATGGATTCATTCCATTATCGATCGCAACAGAAACATGAAACCTCTCACTCATTTTGCTCATTTTCATGGCATGCACGTTCCCTCCATCAACGTTGCTCTCTCAAACCTCGATATTCTGATGCCAGAGTTCTATATAATTAATTACAGTGCTGCTACGAGAACAATCTGCAGAAACTTTTACTTTTTCCAGTGAATACGTACGTGTACAGCCCGAATTGGTTAAGCCTCCTAAAGATCATCATGAGCTGTAGACAAAAGCGGTTAAGGGGCGGTGGTGGGGTTAATTATAATTTACTTTTACCGGCCTCTGGTTTAGGGCTTTATATATATGTAGCTCGGTGATGCAAAGTAAAGATATTTTTGATGATTGGCGATGAATTTAAATATGTGCGCATGGGATGGTCCACGCTCCCACACCTCAACTTGATGGATGGATTGGATTGGATTGGATGATGATAGTATCTGTGAATGAATGCATAGGAAGAAGCGGAAGATTGAGAGGGAAGCATGTGCACTTGCATCAAATTGAACTTGCAGCCTCTCTCCTTTTCATGGAAAAGAGATGATGATTTGCTATGTGGCTTGCCTTTTCTAGGCCTTCAAATTCCTTTTCTCATCATTCTATAATTATAATATCACCCCAATGGTTTGGGAAAATGAGTATCGATCCTCATCATCATTCCCACTCCTTCTCAATATCCTAGGCCACCATCCACATTTTTTTAATATTTGCATAGTATCTCCACAGCACTACGTTGATGGAATTTTCAACATGTACGAGAACCCCTCAAGGTCCCTCCGAGCTACAACAACATTTTTTATTTACCATTTTACCTTAGTATATATAGACTTATAGAGAATGGTTGTTTTCGGAGGAACTGTGCATATAAGTAAAATGAGCATATGCATGGAGAGTAAAATCAAGTTCTACTTTTTAAAAATAGAATCTCAGTCAAAACTTCTTAATTGACTTTGCATAGAATTCTTTTATAAGAGTGTAATCTATATCTTCTGAGTGAAGTTTTAAGAGGTATAAATGGAACCATTTACTCTATTGTTATTTTTATGAACTTGTAAAGGATACCTTTGTATTTCTATGTAATTGTTTTCCTTCCCAAAAGGGTAAATAATCAGAGTAAGAAGTTTTGACTAGAACATACCATAAGCAAAGTGAGTATTTCCCAATTCAGTGCTTGTTAGATAAATTTTCGTATGCCTGTGATATGGTGAGAGCGATTCAGAGAGTTTTTCTTACTGTTCTTGAGCGGATATATAGTGAGATGGACTGAAAAGTGATTGTTGCAACTAAGTTCTATTTATGATTATTGAGCGAAAATTGATGACACTGTTAAAAAACAATGTGATACAAACGATTAAAAGTTGATGACACTCTTATGAAATGTGTGTTGAATGAGAAAATGTGTGTTGAATGAGAAAATGCGTGTTGAAATTTATCCAATAGTATATTCTCCTGATTTATAATAGATTTTGATCTTCTTTTTAAAAGGAGAAACTAAACAAAAGTTAGGGCAACTTGTTTTGACAAAACCTCCAAACAGAACATACCAAAAAGAGTACACACCGGGAAGAAAAAAAAGGCTGGAAAGGAAAATATATGATATGATTATATAAATCCCATGCACGATTCGATCGATAGGGATGTGTTGTGTGGATTCCCCTGTTTTTGTTTTTGTATCGTTTGCCAGCTCGATTGCGAGGTTTAACATACTGTGATTTCTTTACTTAACTAATTTCATTTCCGACTTTGTGGTTCTTAAATCATATTTGATTCTTTCCTTTGTACATAGTGAAAGCGATCGAGCTAACCCTTCAAAAGGACAACTTTAACACCATACTCATAGTATTATAAGGGAATTTAATAGTTTAAGGACCAAATAAAGAATAATATATGTATATTTTAATCATGTGACACTAAATATTTGTAGACGGATCTATAAATTTTCGATATACTATGTATCGTTTTTTATATTCTTTTGTTAAAGTAATAATATACGACTGGTTGATGCAAAGACAGGACTAGATTAGAGGTTGGTAGAGCTAGAGCCATAAGTGGAGGTATGCCTAGAGTTGGGTGGCAATTGACACTCATTTTTTAAATAAAAAATCCATGGCAAAATTTTCAAAATTCGTAATTCGCCTCACTACTATTTTGAAAGTATCCTTACTTGTAATACCCATAAAAATTTTCAAAAAAAAACATAGTAGGTATAGGGGTTGTTTGGTTATTAGCTGATAGCTTTTAGCTGTTCGCTGATTGCATTACCTGATTGCATTAGCTGATTTGACTAGCTGATTGTATAAAAGTGTTTGGTAAAATTAGCTGATAGTGAATTTTTGTTTGTTTAATAAACAAGGTAAAATGACATTTAAGGACCTACTTATATTTTATTAATTAATCATTTTATAAATAGCAATTATAGTTTTTATGTAATTTTAACCTACTAGAAAATATTATACTAAGTGAATTATAAAGGTAGATATTAATGTTTTTCGAATATATATTTATTTTTTAAATAAATAAAAATTCATTGAGCATCAGTATTCAAAATTCTTAACTTTAAAGTAAACAATTTAAAAAAAATTCACTATAATTACATAAAAGCTTATATATATTAACTAAATTAAATAAAACTAAAATGTTAATTGAAATACTACAAAAATTGTAGTATTTAGAAAAAAAAATTCATAAAAACCACAAAATTAGCTAAGATTACAGTTTATCTTTAGCTAATACATCTAAACACAAAAGGAATGTAAAAACTCCATGAAATATATTAAAATATTATTTTCTAAACATTAAAAAATTCAAGGTAAAAGAATGAAGCTACGTACTCCGCATAGTTAATTACATTTGCACAGTTAATTCGGAATAAAGCAAGTAATTAATGAACAAAGAAAGGGTAAATAAGGAAATAAAATAAGGAGTAGAATTAGCTGTTTTAGAAACGCATATTTTTTCAGCGTTTTGAAACAGAGCTTTTTGGGCCAAAAAACTATTCCAATCAGCTCTTCACCAAACACTCTCAATCAGCTGTTTGACGGTCAAATCAGCTAATTTGAGCTCAAAAAGCTCTTCACCAAACACCCCCATAACTTTTCCCCTCACTCGGTCGATCCTAAGTTGCACCACTAACTAGAACCCTAATAGAAAATGCCACCAAATTTAAGAATTTCGACTTTATACATTAACCGCCCGAGGTATGTTCAGCTCTACCTAAAATCAAGTTATGGTTCCACCCCGTCGGAAAGATGAACCAATAAGCTTATGGACGGCTCTCAAGTTGTAAATTAAAAATGCATATATGCTTAACTTAAGCAAGCGCGTACTAAGGCTTTGATCAAGAACCAAAGGTAGCTTTTGGTTCATTAAAAAAACATAAGGTGGCTTTTAAAGGGGGTTGGTAATATCTACTAGAAAACTAATTAAATATGTTGGTAGAGAGAACTAAATTATGGGACAAGTTTAGTGAAAAGCAATTTCTCAATGCAGCTCCATTTTTCTGTCCATTTTTCTATCGCAGATCTGTATTTTTACCATAATGCCCTGATGGAACCCTATGATTTCAAGCTCATTTTTTGCTTTAACAATATTAGAGGTATTATGATAAAAATACGGACCTGCAAGAGAAAAATGGACCTGCATGGAGCAACCCCTTAGTGAAATCAAGAAAGTACAATGAGAGTTTGGTCACGCGGAGTGTAAAGTTAGGAGAAAATCACTATTATACAAATATTTATAATAATAATAATAATATATTGTTGCTAGCTCATATATACTTCGTGGAACCATACTCGAAGGCCAGCACAAAGTTTGCTTACTCATCACACAATCACACACACACACTTAACTGGACCTTGATTAGTTACATGAATATTATGGACATAATACATCAATATTAATTATGATGCATTATTGGAGATTTGTTCTTTTTTACCTTTCATATACTTCTCAACAAACAAACAAAAACATCAATATGAAGTATCATTCCCCTCATCAGATTTTGGTTTCACTGAAATCGTGGGTTCAAAAGGTTGGATTGTATGACTATTTTGTTAAATCTAAAAACAAATGTGTATGGGATTAATTAATTCAAAATGAGCGAAAATAGTTTTATAAATCATGCATGTTGATATGAAATATAATTGTCATAAATAATGTTAGGAGAAAATCCCTATTATAATGTGTAATGAATTATCATATATACTCGCCAGCACAAAGTTTTGTTAGCTTATTAATTGAGTCATCACACAAACTTTTAAATGGTCCTTGAATAATTGTGGTTCATAGAACATCAATTGGAAACCATGCATAGTCTTAATTGTTGGGGGAGGTTTTGTTCTGGGTTCATGTTGATTCTTGGTGCGACCACAATTTCTCACGTCCTCTCATTTTTCTTTCGTTCAAATTCAAAATGACTATAATGAATGGTCAATTTAGTGGTTCCTATTTATGCTTGTTCTCGATTTAGTGCTACATATATAGTTGTTTCATGATGATTTATATTTATTATTATTATTGATATAGCTAGTTATACAATTTTTGGTTTGAGTTTGTTATTTGTATTTTTCAAGATCCCACGGTTTATATTTTATAAACCGTGCTCTAGATCAAATGGTTTTGCAGTTCTACCAGATTTCTGATTGTCGTGATAGTTGATGCGGGAGATGGTATCATCATGGTTTTCATTGATAAAAGTTAATAAATTGGATGCAAGTACTTAACTGGTTCTGTGAACTGATCATAGCTACCCAATACAATGATTAAGGTGATAAATTAGAGTATAATTTGGGTTAGTCATATTTTTTATATTGATTCTTAAGGATCAATATGAATAAGACTGAAAAGTGATTAATATTTATTAAGATTTCCGGAATAAATAAGTTTGGTTGTATATCAAATCATGAAAATTTAACTTTGTAATTTGTTTTTGCATGAAATGATAGAGACATGATTCCTCTCACTAGAATTGGAGAACCTAGCTGATTCTAAACTAGTTAAACCGTGTGACTTTTTCTAAAAAAGACACATACAAATCATATGAAATTTATGAATACGATCGAAATTAAAGGGGAAGAATATTATCTTCGGACAGTTGTTTTCCATCTGAATGCATTAGAAAATAAATAAAACATTTAGGGCTGATTTGATTCGTTATTTATAAAATTATTCAAAGCTAAAATTTCAACCAATTTGCCTTAAAAGGTAAAAATTATTATCATATTTCAGAATACTTTCTGTAATCTCACATGTTCTCATTTTAAATGTTAAGTTTTATTTTTATTATATATTATTTTGGTTTAGAGTGGTTTTTAGTTTATATATTTTAATTTAAAAAAGTATATAGTTTATATATTTTTTTAAAAAAACTTACGATTGGAATGTGGATGGAAGGATGGATGTATCATGTATGTTGGCAGTTGGAAGATATTTAATATACAAAAACAAAGGAGATTATGGGATAAATTTGTTCACATCCAATTGCGTTTAATTTAAAATTAATACTAAGCTGATGATGAATAATGAACAATCTAAATATTCTTCAGCCGCTTGGATCATTTTCTTTTCCTGGGGTCCAACAATTTAATTTTGTTGGTCAAACTGAGCTATTTAAACCCTAATTTTTGTTCATATTAATTTTTTAAAATATTCTTAAGGCCCATCTCTTAAGTTTTATTATTTAATGACCAAATCATTTCAAAATAAAAAATTGCACTTCACAACAAATATATTTGGTTTCTGGGATCCTTCGATATCAAACTTTCTCCCCAACTTTTTGTTCTTTAATTAACGAAAAATGCAACTTTACACATATGAATACCGAAAAGGGCAGAGCATTTATTAATTAATTATGATCAATTGGTATAATTCACTGGCATTTTATTCCATTTTCTCCCCGTTCTGATCCCTTAAGCTAAATATTCCTGTACTCATTTCATCCAAAAAGAAAATAAAAAGATCCTTTTTAAATATTTGCTGAAATTATTCAATCATTGGTGGACCTAACATACATATAATTGAGAGATATTCATACGTAGGAAATAATCATTAATAGTATTAACTTGCAACAACCTTATAAGGAAGACGTAATCATTCTTAAAGATATTCTCGACTCCAATGTTGTTGAGAAAATCTATTGTGAGTTGTGACTAAAACATAATTAAAAGTTTCTGCAAAATAAAACATGATATTATAATTTTTTTGTGCAACCTCATATATTCATCATCTTATTTAATTTCTAGTCATGACCTAAACTTCAATACTGACAACACAAACTCTAGCGCGAAGATCGAATCTTACATTTCACGGCTCAAACATTAATGCCGCCCGACTCCAACTTTAAAATCTGTAATCCAAACTCCGTTAACCCTATTCTCACATTCGACAATCCAAATCTTAATACTGCCAAACTCCAATCTATCGCTGGCAACCCAAACCTCAATAATTTTAAATTTAAGGTGGTCATCTCTTTTTTTCCCCTTTTTATCTTGAAAATTTTAAGGTGGTAGTCTCTTGGAAAATTTCATGCTGTAATAAATTAACCCTAAATGTAATTTTAGATAAAATTATTTAAACCATTTCTTATATTTATTCCAAAGTTGAAGGAATTATATTAGTTCTATTATGTTTTAATTTTCCTTTGGATTTTTGTTTGTTTTAATTAGTTGGAAAAAAGTTAAAACCGTTTCCATATAGGAGAATTTGGTAAACTTTCATTTTGAATATTTAGGATTCCAAATAGGGTTTGAAGAGCACTCTTCCTTTTCCTGCAAGCTTTAGGATTATTTCTCAACTCTTATAAATAGGGACCATGCCATAGAAGTTTGAGAATAATTAACAAACGTAACTCTTTCCCAAATACCAAGTATTATTGTGGTCAAATCGGTGGTTTTTGAAGGATCGATTAATTCGCCAAAGTTCTTGTTATAATTTTACCTTATTTTTTGTCATGTCTCTACTTTCGGATTTAATCAACTTAAATCTCTCTGAATCCTCTGAGAAAATCATAGCTGAATATGTCTGGATCGGTGGATCTGGCATGGACCTTAGGAGCAAAGCCAGAACTCTTCCGGGACCCGTGTCAGATCCTTCGAAACTTCCCAGGTGGAACTATGATGGTTCCAGCACTGGTCAGGCCCCCGGTCAAGATAGCGAAGTCATCCTATATCCACAGGCAATATTCAAAGATCCCTTCAGAAGAGGCAATAACATTCTTGTCATGTGTGATACCTATACTCCTGTTGGGGAGCCTATTCCAACAAACAAGAGGTTCAATGCTGCAAAAGTATTCAGCAATCCTGATGTAGTTAAGGAGGAACCTTGGTATGGTATCGAGCAAGAGTACACTTTGTTGCAGAAGAACGTGAAGTGGCCCATTGGATGGCCCGTTGGAGGATTCCCGGGACCTCAGGGACCATACTACTGTGCATTGGGTGCTGATAAGGCGTTTGGCCGTGACATAGTTGACGCCCACTATAAGGCATGTTTGTATGCAGGCATCAACATTAGTGGGGTCAATGGCGAGGTTATGCCTGGACAGTGGGAATTTCAAGTTGGACCGTCTATTGGAATTTCTGCGGGAGACGAGCTTTGGATGGCTCGTTACATCCTTGAGAGGATAACTGAAATTGCTGGAGTTGTTCTATCATTCGATCCAAAACCTATTCCTGGTGACTGGAATGGCGCTGGTGCTCATACAAACTACAGCACCAAGTCAATGAGGAGCGATGGAGGGTTTGAAGTCATCAAGCAGGCCATCGAGAAGCTCAAACTGAAGCACAAGGAGCACATTGCAGCTTACGGAGAAGGCAATGAGAGACGCCTTACTGGAAAGCACGAAACCGCTGATATCAATACATTTTCATGGGGTGTGGCAAATCGTGGAGCCTCTGTGAGAGTTGGTCGAGACACTGAGAAGGATGGAAAGGGTTACTTCGAAGACAGAAGGCCGGCTTCAAACATGGACCCATATTTGGTGACTTCGATGATTGCTGAAACTACCCTTCTCTAGATTAATTAAATTTGCATGGTTAATGTGAATGAATTGTACTACTTTTATCTCTTTCTTTTCTAATATGAGATACAAAATATTATGTTTTTTGCTTGGCTTTGAGAAACCATTCAAGATCACAACATATTTACACAATAATTCACTTTAATTAAATTTATTTACACTGTCTTCATATATTATAATCTATTACATTTTTTAAAACAAATCATAATTAAAGTAGAAACAAATCATAAATTACGATATATTTGCAAGAAAATGTAAAAACATTATAAGATTTAGCCTATATATTCACTTGTCTCAAGGTCACCCTGTGAGCAGGCAAATAGTATAAACCAAGGGATTCTACAGTTGGGGTTTGTATTACGACTAGGAAGCAAAATCGAGTTATTTGGTGCATGCCAGCTTTTCTCAATTCAGTAATTCAAAAAATCCATATTAATCATACACTTTGATTCTTTTAATTTCATGATTATATAAAGTAAACTTCGAAACAGCTAGCTAAGTTAGCTACGACCGCTGTCTCATTTTAAACTGTACATATTAAATTTTTGTGATTGATTATAAAAAACATTAACCATCAATATCTTTATATATATATATATATATATATATATATATATATAATTATATGATGAAATTTTAATTTTATGAAAATAAATATTACAACGAATCCACCAAAATCTCATACAATCATATTAATAGCTAGGCAAAGTCTTGGAAGCGACCGTCTACATATGTAGACCGGGTTAATATTCATGATTATATAAAGTAAACTTCGAAACAGCTAGCTAAGTTAGCTACGACCGCTGTCTCATTTTAAACTGTACATATTAAATTTTTGTGATTGATTATAAAAAACATTAACCATCAATATCTTTATATATATATATATATATATATATATATATATAATTATATGATGAAATTTTAATTTTATGAAAATAAATATTACAACGAATCCACCAAAATCTCATACAATCATATTAATAGCTAGGCAAAGTCTTGGAAGCGACCGTCTACATATGTAGACCGGGTTAAATTGTAAATAGTCTAATATTTCAAAAACAAGGAGGGACTAATTTGCAATTTTTAAAAATTTAGAAATTTCACACGCTACAGTAATTTCGCGCGTGAACAGTGACATGTGAACAACATGTGAATAGTACTGCTACAGTGTTTTTTTTTTTTTTTTTTTCAAAAAAAATCAGATTTTGTTTTAAATTGATCATGTTTTATTTTATAAATTACATCTTTTAGGTTTTTAGATGATTGATACTCTACCAATTTTTATATGATTAACTATCTCTCAGGTTTTGCTTTAAAGTCCTCATGTTTTAAGTTATAACCTCAATGTTTTAAGTGACACATTTTGATTTAAATTCCACATGTTTTATGTTATAATGATCACCTTTTGGGTAATAATAAAAATCTTCTAGGTTTTGGTTTAAATTCCCCATGTTTTTATGTTATAATGATCATCTTCTAAATTACAAGTTCAAGTTTTAGGTTAAATCCCTCATGTGACTATAATAAACTTGAGCTTTTGGGTTAAATTCCTCATGTTACTGTAGTAAACTTCATCTTTTGGGTTAAATCCCTCATGTAGCAAACTTCAAGTTTTGGGTTAAATCCCTCATGTTACTGTAGCAAACTCCAAGTTTTTAGTTAAACCCCTCATGTAGCAAACTTCAGGTTTTGGATTAAATCCCTCATGTTACTGTAACAACTTCAGGTTTTGGGTTAAATCCTCATGTTATTGTAGCAAACTTCAGGTTGTGGGTTAAATCCCTCATGTTACTGTAGCAAATTTCAGGTTTTGGATTAAACCCCTCATGTAGCAAACTTCAGGTTTTGGGTTAAATCCTCATGTTACTGTAGCAAACTTCAGGTTGTGAGTTAAATCTCTCATGTAGCAAACTTCAGGTTTTGAGTTAAATCTCTCATGTACGGTAGCAAAAGTACTGTAGCGGTACTGTAGCAAACACTGTACACGTGCGAAATTACTGTAGCGCGTGATTTTTTTAAAATTTTTGAAAAATTGCAAATTGGTCCTTCCTTGTTTTTGATATATTACCCTATTTTTAACTTAGTCCTTGGTCTACATATGTAGACGGTCGCTCCAGAGACCACCCCTAATAGCTAATACTAGTTAGTTTAATTTAAATATTGAAATTTTAATTATGAAGATTAAGTTAGGACACAATGAGTAGCTAGTATTTCTTAGTTAATTATTTTTTAATTAACAGTCCCATGTTAACCACAGAAAATTTGACTGGCCGGTGTAATTTAAAAAGCATTTGGCAACATGGAAACTTGTTGAAAATGTGATTATGGCGGCAAATAACGCAATCTAGCAAATCTACGTGATTAGATTTTTGAAATGTTTGGCTTTTATAATATTTGAAAGATTCTAATTCCTAAATCTCCATCCATATTTTTGTATCGATTCCACAAGACATGAGAATATATATGATTAGTTTTGCTTGAATAGTTGAATGAACTATTCTTTACTAATAAATAATTAATTAATTTGCTCAGCTCATTTTATCTCAATCCATACTTTGTGCAGTGGTTGTTTGGTATGCTATGGTGGTAATGAATTTCAACATCACAGATTAGACGATCAGCAAATTAGGAACATATATACTTTCTAAAAAACTTTCGATCTATTGGGTATCGAAATCCGTTACCCAAAAGTTAAAGGATGTATGGACATGTCCGGTTCAGTTAATTCTATCAACACTTCAACATCAATCATATGCTTTTGGCACATTTCATTACATTTCATCATCAATCAGCACATTCAAATAATCATTAGCATATTACCAAATTATAAATATTGCAAAATAAGAAACAAAAATAATTATAAAATAAATAACATCATACTTTCTTATTACTTATTATTTAAATATTATATTTTAGCCCAATCAGCACCAATCAACTTCCAACTACCTTAGTTTCAGCTAAAGTGAACAGTCCTTCAACACCGGAGTTTCATTGAATCAAATCTTCTAAAAAAAGCCCTTGTTTGCAATTCAGTTCAGTTTAAAATTTTTATATTTTTTCAGTTCGGTTCAGTATTTTTAAGTTTTGTTCAGTTCAGATTAATATATTTATATTTTTCAATTCATATAAATATATTTATTATTTTTTCAGTTCTGTTCAACAATTTTTAATTTTTTTAAAATGATATATGGAGGACTATTGACTCCTCAATCCAAATAAAATATGAATAGTACAAAGATCACCTGAAAGCGGTGTTGCCCGAAAACTTTGTGGTCCGAAAGCTATTTCCAAGGTTTTCGCCCGAAAGCAAAGCGCTACCTGAAGGCTTACATCAAATGCGCAGAGTAAAAGCGCAAACTAAAAAGGGATACTAGGCCGACATCTAAGCGCAAACAACTTGAATAGTATAATTCAGTGTTGATATTCCACCATAAATCCACTCATTTTTCTCTAACATTAGCATCGACTTATAATTCTTTGGTACTACAGAAGCTGGATCTCTTCATACTAGGCCGAGATCATCAACCCAATCTCTTATCTCCTTATCAAAAGTCCACCAGACCCACCATGGCCACTAAGGGATCTTATTGGGAGCCACCATGCCTTGTCGCAACAGGCTATTCCGGTTGATCTTCAATTCCAGGCACAAGATCGGCTGGTTTATCAAGATTCGTCGCTATCTAAGGGATCTCATGAGGAGCCATATTTGAGAATATATCATCTTTATATAGAAATATTTGAGAATAACAATCTAACTAAGAAAAGGAATAAGTTACAACTATTACTATAATTAACTAGTTTGAAAATGAATAATAATATAACTAAATAAGGAATGGAATCTCATCACCGTGTCTTGTCGCACCTGATTATATGGGGCATACTAGTATGTTGCGGGGGCTAGTAAGGCATTTGGCCTAGATATAGTTGACGCACAAAAACTACAACTCAAAGTGAAAATTATACCGCACATTACCTAGCAGCAACGGTCGTCTTACCATTCAAACGATCATGAATGCGAAGCAGAAACATGTCATCCGCGCTTTCATCAATATGGGAATCACAATCACTTCAGCCCGGGCCAATGCTCGGATCGAATCTCAGGCTTACCGTGATGCTCACAGACACTTGCTCCCTGACCGTCCAAGCAATCAATTTCTGGTGGATGTCCGTGTTGTTTCATGCATGAACTGTCTGCAACCGTTGCCATATAGATGCACAGAATGTTATGTAGCACAACCACATGGACTACAAGTGCGGCGGGCACACATTTGTTATGGAAAATCCATGCGACGACCACTAGATCGGTTGCGTAGGCTACTAGGTACTTTCTTCCATGGCACAATGTTTCCATGATGCTTGGTTAATAGCATAAAAGTCAGCTCATAGCAATGGTTCCATTTTTGAAGTTGGACATCTGTCTTCCAAGTAACTCATTCCATCATTCTGAGTGTCACGACCAACCATCACAAAGTCTCAACGATTTTCCACACCCCATGAAACTATATTAATATCAGCTGTTTCATGGTTTCCAGTAAGCCGTCTCTCATTGCCTTCTCCATAAGCCGCAATGTGCTCCTTGTGCTTCAATTTGAGCTTCTCGATGGCATGTTTGATGACTTGAAACCCTCCATCGCTCCTCATTGACTTGGTGTTGTAGTTAGTGTGAGCACCAACGCCATTCCAATCACCAGCAAAAGGTTTTGGATCGATGGAGATAACTACTCTAGGAATTTCAGCTATCCTCTCAAGGATGTAACGAGCCATCTAAAGGCCGTCTCCAGCGGAAATTCCAATAGTTGGTCCAACTTGGAATTCCCACTGGCCGGCATAACCTCGCCATTGATCCCACTGATGTTGATTCCTGCATACAAACAAGCCTTGTAGTGGGTGTCAACTCTATATTTGTATTAACCACACCATCCTTCTCGGGTTGGACGGAATACGTCCTTGAATTCGAGCACCTAATGTTCCTTTATAAAAAAATAAATACATTTTCTAAAATGGTCAAAAATATGTTGTATGACAGTTTTGCCCAACTTCCTTCATAACAATAGAACTTGAAGATATAATTGCGACATATATAAATACATTCACCTCTCAAAAAATTAAATAATTGACAATTCCATGAATTTATAGAATATGACTTGTTATTTAATAGTTTCATACTACTCATCAACGAATTTACTGATTTTTTTCACTAAGATTTTACACAAATATCAAAAATATGAATCCAGAAACTGCCATATTCAATACTTTGGGCATCATTTTTTAAAAACATAATCCATGAGCAGCATTTCATAATCCATAAGTGAATCCATTAACCGAATCGAACTAAATCCATGAACAAATTGAATCCATAAAACCCATAAACAGTACTGGGGATTAATTTTACAAAATTAAATCATTTGAAAACAGAAATCTGTTACCGGAAGTGAACCATATCAAAACGCCTGATAAAAATTGTTGCTCATCATCAAAATCATCAGCTCCATGCATCTTCAAAATTGGTTACATTCAAAAAGAATTTTACTACCTATCCTTCAAAAAGATAATTACTATACAAACTGGAAGGTTACATTCTCATGAAAGTCCTGAAGAGCACATTCTCAATTTACTTGAATATTTGTTTATATTGTACTAATATATATTGACCAGATTTAGAAGGTATTGACTGGTCAATAAACGAATATACTAGTAAACTAAATATAAATATTCATGCTATTATACAATTGAAGGAGATTGGGGATGGAAAATTGATATTGATATTTAGAGCTGGGGAATATCAGGTATAATTCATTTTTAGTGAATCACATAATCACATGGTAGAGAACATGCATGGGATAATGGAAGCATAAATTGTATAGTGGGATGGAGGGGGCTAAAATAAAATAAATTAGATATATCAATATTCGGGAATATCAATTAATGTTAGGTTGTGGTAGTGGTAAATATTAGTTATTATTTAATTAAATGATTGAAGAAATGCAATGTGAGAATGTGGAAGATGGATGACTTCTTGATCTGCTATATGATTTCATTCCCCCAAATCCATAAACTAATAATTAATAATTGTTACACAGCAAATCCCAACGATAATATTATTCATCTTATGAGGTCGGTAAAACGGTTGCCGGGTTCTGCTCCTCGTTGTAGACCATTCACGTGTTGCTATTTACACCTTGATAAAAATAGGGCGTGGCTAAATGTATCTCAATTTTTTACTCTTGTAGTCCAAAATTTGGTTGAATATACCAAAATATCCATCTTTTTTAGTTATGAAAAATTTAGGCTACTTCATGCAGGGGTAATATAGTCATTTTTTGGGCTACATGAGCAAAATCTTGGGCTACATTTAGCAATTCAGTAAAAATAAGATGCAAGCCGTGTTAAAGTTAAAATTGTAAATACTATATCAAAATTGATAACAACAACTATATTTCTGGCCAATCAGAATTTTAATTATCCATTTTGTGGGATTAATAAAGGTTGCAAATAGCATTTAGGGATGCAAACAAAATCGCCCCTTTTTTTTTCATACGTATCATTTTACTCTTTTCGTTTCTACCATTTTAACAATACTATCAACTTTTATTGATGGCAAATTACTATCAACTTTTAGTACTAAATGAATTAAATCAAAGTAAAATTTATTTTAAATCTAAGAATCCATGTTTAGAAGCACTGCACCTGGCGTAACCTAGGCGTTGCATGTGGCACACTTCGACTCATGTCATACCCATATTCAACTATTCATTGTATTTGTTGTGACCTAAAAAAAGAGTCTATATTATCTCTAAAAGCTCGTTTGGTTTGCGTACGAAACGCAGGAATTACAAAATCTGAGCATTTATCGTTATTGATGTTTGTTTGGTTGGCATATAATAGTAAAAACGGTGGAAATGATGATTCCGCGGCAATTCAATTTCCCACATAACGTAGGAAAATTGTTACCGAGCTCTACCTAGGTCTAATTGAAATACGCATCAATTTTATACGAGATTACCATTTACTCCCAACCATAACATTATTTTCTCACCTCATGCCGTAATAACGTAATAAATAAAGCAACAGAAGTCAACCAAACAACATGTAGTAAATAAAATCCTAGGAATTACAAAATACGAAGGTGCAACCAAACAGTTTTTCCAAATTCTGAGTATTATAATGGAGGAATTTATTTCCGAGTAATTAACAAATCCGTGGTAATTTAATTCCTACATGGACCAAACGACCCCTAAATAACAAAACTTATACGACAATATTACACTAATCAATTAGATACTAAATATAATTTAAATTAATCAAATCTATATAGTAATCATGACTAAAATATCATTTGCTTCTCATTTCACTTTTTGTTGGCACTATTCACAGTGCCCAAGTTGTAGAAATAGAGGGATTACATGTTTTTTTTTAAAAAACTCTCTCATGCTAATTTACCATTTGTTTACTGCTTAATTTAAGCTGAGAAGGAAGAATTTTACAGAAGCTAGCTAGGTTAAGTTTTTTATTGTCGCATTGTCCAAGGTACCGACTAGGGGTGTAAATGAACTGAACCGTTCGTGAACAACTCGTGAACAACTCGGTCAAAGTTCGTTTTCGAACTCGGTTTGACTAGTTCGAACTCGAATTCGAGCTCGTTCGTTTATAAATGAGCTCGAACTCAAGCTCATAAGAGCCAGCTCGATAGGCTCGTCGAACAGCTCGAATATAATATTTATATATAATTTAATATAAATAAATTAAATTTTATTCATTAATGCATTAATAAGCTCGAACTAGCTCGAGTTCGAGTTCGAACTCGATCTTTTATCGAGCTCACGAGTCGAGTTCGAACTTTTTTAAACTCAGACAAATCGAGCTCGAGCTTAAATATCTCAACTCGTACGAACTCGAACTCGATCACGAACATGTAATACGAACTCGAACTCGAACACGAACACATGTCTGTTCGAGCTCGACTCGACTCGTTTACAGCCCTAGTACCGACCCTCCCACCAAAACACTGTTTATCAGAGACCTAGGGTAAATTAAACAAGTAGTTAGTTATAGTCAGACCAGTTAAATTCATTCGAATAAAATAAAATAAACCTAGCTTTAAAGATGGAAATCATGTGGTCATGTGTTTATTTCCAAGACATTGGTAAAACAAATCCATTCCCCCAACTTCAAACCGTTAAATTTTGATATTTTGTACTGCCGTCTTGAATTGTGTTTAAATTCGTTTAATTTAGTTCAAGATAAATTATTAAAAAATAAAATTAATTGGTCTGAGTGCATCGTCTTGTATTGTTCACATCTTACATTCTCTATCCTACCAAATTTAATTTAATTGCTTCGTTCAGATTTTGATGATTTGAGCCACTAATTTATTTAACCCCAACGAAACCATGGTTTTTATGCCGTTTCCATGTGCCATACTCTGCTAATTCGAACTCTTGTTTTAGGTTTCGGCTTTGTAAGGATAACTCCAATTTCCAAGTAAAAATGATCATATACACTTCTAATTAATCATGGATGTGTATTTTTAATTTTTATCCATATGATAGGGTTTCAAAAAATTTCAATACGCATCCCTATCTTACTGACTATGGTATATATGTAAATAATTAAGAAATCTGTTATTTTGATATTTATTGAATTATATTAATTATATTATCTCTATTGTATTAAAACTAAATTCAATTAACTAAATTTTGTTGGATTTTTCTTCAATTACATTTTCATTGAAAAAAAATAGATTAATTAATGTCCTATTACAATGAAGAAATTCAATAAAAGAATTATCCCCTCAAAAATGTAATGTCGCTAGTGCAAGCCGTACCAGCAAAAAGTCATGTACCACTTAGCAATGGATCTGCATCCAAGTATATATGATACACCTTACTAATCAGGGATCTTCAAACGACTAACATTTAGTCGCATTGAAAACACAGAATCAATCATCGAAAAAGTCAAATTCAGTCGAAATAATCGAACTTCAATCTAGTTATATATTAACTAAAGAGTTTCGTCATCATAAAAGAATGAAAAAAACTTATTCAAAATTGATCAATAAAATTATTTCGTATATGAACGATCTAAAGCATATATATATATATATATGGAGATTTCATACTTATTCAGAAACATAGATGAATAAAAAAAATAAAAATTATTTTCAAACTCCTTGAAGAAAAAACTGGGCTAGGGTTTTATTTTTTGAGAACCGTTCAGCGTTACTTTTAATTAATTTCAATCGGCTATTTACTAATTTCCATAAGAAAAAATAAACATATGCGTAGCGTATACGCGTAAGGCACAAAGTGAGTAAATATGGCGGGAAAGTTAAGGTGATTTAAAAATTGGATAATCGACTTTGTGCGGCGGGGCAGAACCGGCCGTTAAGCGACGGTGTTAGCAATCGTTGACCTTAATACCAGGTCCGCGAAATGAGTCAAACGGCATTTCTACTGTTTCTAAATATCTATTATTTTTTAAAAACCGACCTTCATTTTCGAATGATTAATTAATATATGAGAGAGTGTTGGGTGAGACCTGTCTTTATTGAGACCAAGGGTTAAGAGAATGACCGTTTACTGTTTTTTACTTCATCTTTGAGTTACCTTGAGTATTCCTGTTTTGCCTTGATCTTTCAGTGAGTTTGATCTTTTATTCAATTTGCTTGATTTTTCAGTCAATTTCCTTAATCATTCCTAATCCTTGGTACATTACTGTTATCCGTACAAAATCACATCGAATCTCCGCCTTGAATCAGTCCATGTGAGCTGACTAAGGTCTAGTGACACCAACAACCAAAACCTATTCGCATCAACGGAGTTGGAGCTCACCAACGGCAATTTCAAATGATAACGGTCTCTTATAGTGCTTGGTCTCTGTAGAAATAGGTGTCAAAATGAGAATTTGTATTAATATATTTATGAGGTCCACTCTCGAGTCTGATTCAAGAAGTTGCATGCAAGCTAATTAATTCAATTTATTTTCTTTTCTCTTGTAGATCGATGAGGGGAAATTATCCTACTTTTATTTCACAAATTATGCTTCTCCATTAAATTACGTTCATGTATCATATTAGCGAAATTATTAGATTAAAATTGAGAGAGGTTTGGGTTAGACTTGTTCTAGTGGAGAACAATGAACAAGGGAATGATCATTTACTATTTTTGTTTGATTTTTTAGTCAGTTTGATTGATTTTTTAGTCAGTTCCATTGAGCATTTATTTTTTACCTTGATCTTTTAGTTAATTTGATCTTTCATTCATTTTGCCTGATCTTTCAGTCAATTTCCTTGATCTTTTAATCAATTTCCTTGATCATTCCTAAACCTTGATATATTATTGTTATTTTGTACAATATCACACCGAATCTCGGTCTCGAGTCAGTCCATGTGAAACGACTGAGCTCTGGCAACACCAGCAAGCTAAAATCTAACCACGGCGGTAGGGTTGAATCTCACGAACGACAATTTCAATCGATAACGGTCCCTTATAGTATTTGGTCTCTGTAGAAACATGTTTCAAATGAGAATTTGTAATTAAGGTTTAATATAGATAAAATAAAACATTTAGCTCAAAATAAAACCTTGGCATACAATTGATATACCAGTTCAAAAACATATTAGTTATGGTATGGAGATAAAAGAATATACACTTTATAGTTTATAATCATAATCATATACATTTACCAGTTTTTTATTTGAGTTTTATTTTCAATAATGGAGTGGTTGATTAGAATTGAAAAAAAAAACAATTGGTGAAATATTAGATGAGACAGTTATCTGTAATTAAATTCTACATTTTATGCTTGTTTAAATTAAGATAGCTTCGGATCTAATATATATTAAATATTTTAAAATCATTTCTGACATAGATGGATTAAAATTTTTTAATAGAAGTATAGTCATATATACATTTGGTAAACTATCTCACAGATACACCATAGATCAAGATTCAACAACTCTGTTTGTGTAATAAAGAAGTAGCTTATAACCATTATTATTTTTTCTGCTCAAATTAATTAAGCATCAGATAGTTAATTAATAAATTTAATCTTGGAGAAGATGCCATTGATCTCATTCGGTGGGCTCTATAGCCTCTTGTTTGTGAGATGGAGACCATGTTCTACCTTGCTTTAAATAAAACGCATTCATCAATTAGTAGTTAATAAAATGTCCTATGTATTATTTATTTTAGATTTCTCTAAAGTTTCCTAAGTCTATATATATTATTTATTTGGAATTAGAGGCAATAAAAATTCCAATGCCTTAGGTTTCAATTTCAAAACTTAGCTATCACTACAAGTAGTGCATGAGCATGACCTTAATTCTAAATGTCCACTAATATAATAAAGCTAAAAAAAAGTCAAATTATTTTATTATAAGTCAACTATTTTTTTAATCTCCAAAAATATAAAAGTCAGCCGTTCATTGATACAAACCCAATTTGGCTATACACTTAGAGCTGAGGATGTTAGTGTTGCTTTAAGTTATACGTTAATGCAAACAAAAATTATATTTCATCAAAAAATACAGAAAAAACAATATATTCTGATACTATGTGATTTCGTATTTGTGGATGTCAATGGAGTTTGGCGAGGTTGACCGGGTCGGTACGTGACTAGATCATGTGGATAATAGGGTTGCTAGAAAGAAATAATGAAGCCTAATTACAATCATGATTATACTAATCAGTGCCGGTCCTGGGTTTTCAGGGGCATGAAGCGAACAAAAAAAGAGGCCCCCATATAAATATAGTTAATTTTACAGGGGCCCCCAATCGCATGTATACATGCGCCGGAGTTTGGCCAGATTTTTTAAGATTTGAAAACCCTGAGTCGGGAGAAGTCAAAAATCGAATAAGATTAAATAAATTTGGGTTTTCAACTTTTTATATATATATATCTGGTATTATATTTTAGGAAATTGGGGCCCAAAAAATTGCAATATTTTGGGGGCCTGAGGCAAGCACATCACTTGCCTCAAGGAAGGGCCGCCCCTGATACTAATCATGCTAGGGATCTTTTTGCTAAACTTGTGTATAAATAGTTTATATCATGTTAATGTGTTGGAAAACGTACCGCAACATTTGATAAAAGGAAGTCATGAGTCAAGTTTCATACATGATAATTAATATTATTGTTCTTATATAGCAAAATTAGCTAATAAATGTGAATATGCAGTATATCTTCGTGGTATTTAGCTAGGCCATGCAAATCCAGTATGAACTAGAATTTCCTCTACTATTCTGACACATGAGGTCGGGTGCTCAACATCTCCATAAACCATATGTATAAGTGTAAGTGTATCTTCGGTAATCCCAACTTCTCTCCATTTGAGTTCTCAGACAACCTGATTGCTTCTTGAAGTGCTAGTGTCTCTTGCATAGGTACCTCCCTGACGTCCGGAATACGCCTTGCTACTCCTCGGACAAAAACTCCAGCATAACCTTCCTTCAAACCCGCATCAAACCAGACCCTCCTTCAAAAAATTTGTGTATTTCATATTCTCTTCATTAAATTAGAATTATTTTTATTAGAGTTTAGTGGTAAAATTTAGTTGATGCATACTTTAACTAACATAGATTTATTTCCCATGGGACGATGATCATGAAAAGAAAAAGGAAATTGTTCAGGCAAAGATAAATATAGGGTTGAATCATTTAATTATAACCACTTGCTACAATCAATAACAAAATAATATGACTAAATACATGCATCTGTACTACTTGATGAAGTTCATAATTAAGGATATTAATTAAGATTAGTAACCCAACTTTTTAAACAAAAACAAAACAAAACCCTAACTTTCCATTGTAATCCCAAACTTTTTCTCGATAGAGCGAGCTACCGTAAGAAGATTCTAATAGTTTGGTCCATGGAAATTCGAATTACTATTCATTAATAATAAGTAAGAATAATTTTTTTATAAAAAAAAGTAAGAATAATTGTAATCATGATTAGCGACTAAATTAAATAAATAATTGAATTATTAACTGCTAAATGAGGGATGATATTTGACCAGTGAGTGTTATCCCAAACTAAGTAGCGAAGGATGAGGAAACACATGAGACCACATGGAAATCGCCGTCTTTCACCAACAATTTGGTAAGAAACTTAATCAAGATTACCATTAATTAATTGCGGTTAAGAATCTAGTCAAACCTGATCAGCATATTGAGTTATTGATCAGTTATTAAATAATTAGTATTAATATTGTTTTGATCAGCTTAAATCATTCTAAACACCATGATCACCATTAGTTAGTTACTAAACATGTGCCATTATGAACCAAAGAAACGGCTCTCTTCTTAATCATTACCCCAGAGGCAGATGCAGCTTTCGTCACTTATTTAACCACGTTTTAATTCTAAAAAGAAATAGATAATTAAATTTCGAAGCTATTAAAAAATTGTGGCAAACTATGTTTTAGGCAGTTGGTGTTGGTACCACTTTATTTATATATACGTTATTATAAAAGTTTAAATACTTGATATATATAAAATATTAGAAAAAAAAGAGCTAAAAATAACTTTGAATTATTCAAAAATCAACAAAAAGAGCATAACCTCACACCAATACCGTCATATAAGTACATATAACTATGATCAATTAAGAATGGATCATTATTGATGACGAAAATATGCATGGAATAATATGGCAGTTGCATCTGATTCTCTGTCAATAAGATCAAGGGATTAGATTAATGAGTTAAATAATTAGTACATATAATCCAAAAAGAAAGAGAATTGACCCTAAAGATGGAGTTTGGACTGTTGTACAAAGTCAAGAATCGGGTTATTAGCGAGCCAAAAACCATGTTAGATAAAGTAAATGATAATTAAGCTAATCTGACAAGATTATTGATGCAAAACTGTTGGTAATTAAACCAAACTTAATTAGGATTTTAGATCCTGCTTTATTTAGTTTCCTTTAAGGATTAGGAAGTTGATAGAATTACAGTTTCATGAATGGTTTAGGAGTTTATGTAGTCTATATAAAGACGCATAGGGCATTGATTGTAATTGAGACATTCCAACAAGAAGATTAAGCTAAGATTGCAAGAGATTGAGATACAGACATTTAGGTCTGGTTTGGGGTCGAAAGTCTCTTTGAAGACTGAAAGCCGGGTTGTGGCTTGCCCCTTTGACGACGAGTCGGTTTAAGACGTCGGGTTTGTTATTGCCTCCAATACAACTAAAAATTAATATATTGATATTTGTTCCGCTGCGTGTTTACTGGAATATAATTATTCACGGTAATTTTTATATTCCTACAAGTGGTATCAAGAGCCTGTTAAAAGGTCCGAGACAAGAGCCTAGGAAAAGGTTCAGGTGTCTGAAGAGCCCGAGAAAAGGTCCGGGAGTATCTGAGTTTGAGGAGCCGGAAGAGAAGAGTCCGGGAAATCGAAGAAGTAAGTTCTGAGATTTGAAGACGGTGCGAACGAGCTGTTTGTACACGTGGTGGCCGGTGGAGAAATTCCATACGGCGGTTTAAAAAACAAAAATGTTTAGTTATTCAATGGATATCAAGGATGTGGAGTTTTGGTTTGGTATCATTCGGAAATTGGCTGGGAGAGAGAATTACAAGATTTGGAAATTTTGTACGTGGAGTGCTCTTGGAGCGTTTCAATTAGATAAATATGTTGAAAATGAATTGGCAGATGATGCAGATAGTGAAGAGGTTAGTGGTGATCGTTTGGCTTTATCACAGATTCATTATACTGTAGAAGAGTCAATTGTCCATACGCATCTTAACCATGTTAAAAGTGCTAGACAAGCATGGAGTAATTTGGATGTAATGTATGGTCCTTCGAAGGAAAAACAAATAAAGGTTTTGGGTCTAGAGAGAGAATTGAAGATGTGTGAGATGAGAACACATGAATCAGTGCATGATTTTATCGAAAGAATTGCAGTGGTCAAGTCTGAGATGATATCTAACGGATATTATCCCAAAGAGAAGATGTTTCTGGAAAGAGTGCTTGTTTCGTTACCTCGGAAGTTTGATGATCTTGTAACGATGGTAATTGGGACAAGAAATCTCGAAACAATGAAGTTGGAAGATTTATGCGGTTTATTGTGTTGTCAAGAACCAGCATTGAAGTTGTTTGATAAGCATCCACATTTCGAAGAAGAGATGTCTGCTGAAGAAAGATATGCAAGTACAGAAGAAGTACGTTGTGTAGAAGATGAAGAAATTCCAATCAAGGAGGAAGTTGTGAAAGTTTCCAAGATTGAAGAAGATGATACTTTGGAACAAGAAACTGGGATTGATCATGTGGAAGAGAAGAAAGATGAAATCTTTAGCTTTGAAGAATCTGAACCGGAAAAGGAAAAAGGTTGTGATGAGGTGATAGTAGATTTTGATATCTTGGAAAAAATACATGAAGAAGATATGGGTGTTGAGGTTCCTGACGAACAAACTTCAAATGCGGAAGTTGTTGAAGAAGAAGATAGAAAAAAATGCAAAATTGTAGAAGAGGAAAATTTAGTGCTGGAAGAGCAAGAAAATGTTATTGAAGAAAAGTTGGAAGAAAATTTCCTTGTTGAAGAATCTGAATCTCACAAGGAAGATGGGGATAAAAGGTGATAATGGAATTTGAGAGTTTGGTTGAAGATTTGATTTGTCTGGAGGAGATGTTTGAAGATGTTAAGACCAAAGTTGAAGTTGGCGAAGATGATGTTATGAATGAGATTGTTCCTTTTAGAGACAAGGAAGAACTTGAAGTGAAGGAAGAAAACTATGTTCCTTTAAGAGACAAGGAACAAGTTGAATTTAGTGATGACATGAAAGATGAAATTGTTCCTTTGAGAGATAAGGACGCTGTTGAAGATGAGGTTGTGAAAGAAATTGTTCCTTTGAGAGATAAGGACGATGTTGTAGTTAGCGATGAGGTCATGAAAGAAATTTTTCCTCTGAGGGATAAGGATGAAGGTAATGAGAAGAAGTTTAAAGACACGGAAAAGGAAAGAAAGAATTTAAAAGTGAATTCCGGAGATAAAGTTGAAGTTAGAACGGTTGTGAAGAAACTCTTTCTCAAAGAAGAGTGGGTAAAGATGAAGGATTTCTTTGAGAACAGTTCAGAGAAAGTTTTTGAAGCTTTGAAGTTCATAGGAATGGTTATGATGGATGCATTCATAGTTCAGTGGTTTGAGAAGTCCGTGCTGGAGAAACATGTTGCTGGTACAGCTACAGAGTTTGCAATGGCGTATGAAGCTCGTGATGGTGCTGGAGCTGCTTTGATCAAGTTTGGTTTAAGGGAGGCTATGTTGGTAATTAAACCAAACTTAATTAGGATTTTAGATCCTGCTTTATTTAGTTTCCTTTAAGGATTAGGAAGTTGATAGAATTACAGTTTCATGAATGGTTTAGGAGTTTATGTAGTCTATATAAAGACGCATAGGGCATTGATTGTAATTGAGACATTCCAACAAGAAGATTAAGCTAAGATTGCAAGAGATTGAGATACAGACATTTAGGTCTGATTTGGGGTCGAAAGTCTCTTTGAAGACTGAAAGCCGGGTTGTGGCTTGCCCCTTTGACGACGAGTCGGTTTAAGACGTCGGGTTTGTTATTGCCTCCAATACAACTAAAAATTAATATATTGATATTTGTTCCGCTGCGTGTTTACTGGAATATAATTATTCACGGTAATTTTTATATTCCTACAAAAACTTTAGCAAAGAGTTGCATTCTTTTCATCCGTTTTTTATTAAAAAAAAAATCAAATTTTTATAATTATAATTTGAATACTACTATATATCAAACATCAACTGCATTCAAACACCTAAACTATATACAATGACATATTTCTTCTTCAATCTAGCATTTAAACCTCTTACATCAATTAATCAGATAAGCCAATATTGGTGATGCTCTCCGGTCGTGTTTGTGAAAATTCCACTTGAAAATTTTAAGTTTGGATATATATCATATATATATATATAGCAGCACTGTTTTGGATCACCCGTGATCAGAACGTTGTAACGTGTTTGTTAGCAATTTTGTAAACTCAAATCTCTTATTAGTTAATATTTGAGATATTTCTACGAATTTCTTGGCATTCGTTTCTTTATGTCCGGAAACCTGAAATAAAAACTACTTATTAAGACAATGATTGATAAAAATAGATAAGTATATGCATTTGAAGGAGAAGGTGGAGAAATGGTTGCCTTTGTTTTTTTTGTGGGAAAATTTCTATTAAGTGCGTGGTACAAATGTAAATTATTATAAAGGGCGTGAAACTTGTATATTTATTGTTAAGGGCATTATGATATTTTTGATCTTTATTTTATTAAGAAAAGACATTTATATCCCTCTCTTCTCTAAAAAAAATCTGATTTCTAATTTAATAGGTTTTGTTCTCTTGAGCTTATTTGTAAATCAGTTCAGTATAATTTAGTTCAATTCAGTTTAGTAAAAATATTGATGAAATTTAGTTTAATTCAGTCATTCTGATTTTTATTTCGGTTCAGCATGACTGAATTAAACTAAATTTCATTAAAATTTATTTTTACTGAATTAAATTGAAAAATAATGTACTGGAAAAATCAACATGACTGAATTGAACTAAATTTCATTAAATTTTATTTTATTGAACTAAATTTAACTAAATTAAACTAAACTAATCTACAAATATGCCCAAGAAACAAAACCTATTAATTAGAAATCTGAAAAATAATTAGGGAGAATAAAATTATAGATGTCTTTTCTTAATAAAATAAGGGGGATGCTATTTCCACAACCCAATATCCTAAATCCACAACCCATTTAGGGTAAATTTTACTAAAATATCCCTTATTAAAATTTAATTTTAGTTAGCTATTATTATGAAACTTAGTCCCAAACAAACTCTAATTCATGAAATGTACCCCACTCTTTATATATAGTATAAAATATTCTTATCAACTTTCTCTACAAATTTCACGTAGCTATTCAGATTAATCTATAAATTCACATCCTGTTTGCGAGAGCTTATGTGTAGATCAGTTCAGTTCAGTTCAGTTCAATTCAATTCAATTCAATTCAATTCAATTCAGTTCAGTATAGTTCAGTTCATTTCACCAAGAAATAAGTTATAGCAAATAGGGCCTAAATTTGAAGGTGTTGAATGAATGTTGAAGGTTTTGAGAATTTCTTGGGCCAACAATTAAATTTAACAAAAACTTGAATCCAAAATTTATTATTCAAAACTTAAGTGATTTAAATGATATAATTAATGTTAATTGAATCCTAAATTTAATGAGGGGTGATTAAGTAAAAATAATTACTAAATGGGTTGTTGATTTAGGATATTAGGTTGTGGAAATAGATCTTGTGTAAAATAAAGATCATAAATATTACAACGCCCCTAACAATAAATTTATAAGTTTCACGACATTTATAATAATTTACATTTATACCACGCTCTTAATAGAATTTTTTTTTTTTTTTTTTTTTTTTTGTTTTTGGAAGGAAACGTTATAAAGTCACTAGTTATAATCCAACACATTGGTTGTTTGATCGAAACTATTTTTTGTGCATGTTGGTGTAGTAGTGAAAAATTTACAGATGTCCATTTGACTAAATTTTTTAGTTTAGTGTTAGGATATAAAGAGTGGATAATGTGGAGTTTTTTTTGGAGCTTTTGTCAATTGGATTTCCCACCGATTTAGAGAGTGTTGGCTGCCAGTTTGATTCTATCTATTTTGCGTGTTACCTATTAAATGTTAGGACCAATTAAGCTAGACAACTCCCATAATTCTTTTTCTTTCTTTTAAACTAATCGTAGCATTATTAGAAATTTTATTATAAAAATAATTAAATAACGATGTCATTTATATTAATAATTTGTCAAGTAAAATTTTTATGATCACTTATAAAAAGATGAGTCTATCACAATTAGTATTATAACAATAAATAAGCATCAGTTACCATTATAATACCACTTGATTCAGAGTTAGGTACTGTTGTCTAGAGATTATTTGAATATTTTTTAGTTTAGATAAAGTTTTTTTAGTTCAGATAAACTTTTTTTAGTTCAAATAAATATTTTTTAGTTCAGATGAGTTCAGTAAAGTTTTTTTAGTTCAGATAAAGTTTTTTTAGTTCAGATAAATGTTTTTTCAGTTCATGTAATTTTTTTTCAGTTCAATTCAGTAAACTTTTTTAGTTTTCAGATAAGTTAAATTCAGTAAACTTATTTGTAATTTAGTTCAGTTCAGTTTAAATCAGTTCAATCTTTTGTGCTTAATTATTCATATCAGTTCAGTTCAATTCCATTCAGTTTAGTTCAGTTTCAATATGATTTGATGAAATTTAGATTAATTTAGTCATACCGATTCTTTTTTTTTCAATACATTAATTTCATTTCAGTTCAGTTCAGTTTAGCTCAACAACAATATAATTTGGTGCAATTAATTAAGGTTAATTTATTCATACCGTTTATTTTCATCACACTTATTAATTTTCAATTCAGTTCAGTTCAGTTATTTATATGCTTCAGCTCAACTCAAATCAATATGTTTAGTAAATTGAAGTGAAATGTAATTTGATGAAATTCAGGTTAATTCAGTCATGTTGATTGATTTTGCAAAGTTCGCTAGCAAATATAAGTTATATTTCAGGGTTATGAAAAAGTTGGAAGAGTATCACATGTGCTCACTAGTAATGGATTCGACTTTGCAAAATTCGCTAGAGTATGAGTTACAAAATTCTTATCTCGAGATACCTAAAAGGGGCATTTTATGTAACTCATATCTAGCACAAACCTTGATATTCCAAGCGATAATTCACAAATATAATGACCGGGCATTTTGCTTCCTATCTAGCTACTTTTACCACCTGAAGAACATCCCCTATAATACAGCACCCCTCTAGGTGGAGCTCTTCAATTCGAACAAGTGCTTCCTTCAAAGCCAATGTTCCCGTTAGTAAATGATTTGAAAGATTCAAAATTCTTCTAGGTGGAAGCATGTAAAATCCCACGTGGTCGAAAATCACCACAGCCGTAGCAGCTTTCTCATTATTAATGCCTTGGCATATAGAAACTGATAGTATTATCAAAATAAATTTGTTGCGAGACGGCTCAAAAAAAAATGTCCACTAACTATTGTATTCCATTATTTCAAATTGAAATTGTTTGAAACAAAATTGGAATTAAATTTGTGTTGTGTCTTTTAATTTAATTACATCTTTTTATAGTCTTTTTCCCCAAAGAAAGGGAAATGCTTCTTCTTTTCAACGAGGAAGGGGAAATGGATATATGGTTATGGATCCATCCAATCTTTCAAAGAGGTGACCCCAATGCTAATGAGTCTAAAATGATTGGCGAATTAATAGGCCTTGATAACGGTCCATCCCATTTTTAAGACGAAGGCCCACAAAATTAGCCACACGAGTGTGATTAATTTAATTATTCTAATACGGATTAACCCAATCCACGGCCCTATCCATCTCAGGCTTATTAATCCTTTGACAGTGACAAACTCCAAAATCCATCTCGAATGTTCAATTTGCACTCTAGTGGTCTCACCACATCCATTTCAAATCTTAAAATTTGAGCTGACTGTTCAAATTTGAATTAAATTAAATTTGAGCTGATTTGATTTGAATTAAATTAAATTTGAAATAAAGTAAAAGTAAATGTATTGAAAATAAAATTAGTAAGACAAAATTAAGTTTACTACAATTAACTGATTAACCTTTATTGGAAAAATTGATCAGAGCTGGAGGCCGAAATTCTCTCCATTATTTACTTTCATTTTTTATCACATCAAAACACGTTTGATTTTAAAATGTGATCACCAAATAAGTAATAATATAAAACATTAATACAAGCAAAATATGTGTTTTATATTAAAAAAAATTGTACAATAAACCCTTAAATATAATGAAACTACAAAATATGCCTAGTGAATGAAGAGTACTTAAGTTTGATTATGTACAAACCATTTTAGATAGAAAGAAAGTAAATGAACTTATTTCTGAAAGCGACTAGCATCGACTAGTATATGCTACATTCATATCACGCAGTATTAATTTCATACAATATTATTGTATAATGAAAGTTATATTCCGTAAAACAAAAAAAGTACATAATTTTGATATTGTATGAATAGATTGTATAGGAAAATAAAGCTAATGAGTTTATATTTGAAAGCCACTATGTTTGTCAGAGCTTATCTGTAGATCAGTTCAGTTCAGTGAAATATAATTTGATGAAATTCAAGTTAATTCAGTAATGCTGATTCCATTTTTCAATACATCAATTTTACTTCAGTTCAGTTCAGTACCATCAAGAAATAAGTTGCAGTAAACAGGGTCTAACATCAACTATCTAACAATCAATCTCATCTATATTTATATCCGTATCAAAGATCATCGGTTCAAATCAGACGAAAAGAATATAAACTAAAATTCAAAGAATTTGGAGGGCATTTTGTATGGTTGAAGTTGTCAGAAAGATCATGGGAAGTATCCCAAGAGCATGTTAGTTGGTGTGGAGTCTAATAAGGAAAATCAAAGAGAATGAGTTTGCGGCTAGGAAGCCCATACCTGACAGCAGGGTTTTGGGGCTGCTTAGATTTTGGACCCTATTGGCCAACCATCAGCACCAACTGGCTTACCTTACCTTACCCTCCATTATTAATTGGGCCCTGGGCCAAGAGAGAGTGAAGGACAGGGGACCCTAGAATATTGTGGACCATTTACAGGTTGGTTTCTATAGCATATCTGACTGACTCAGTCAGGTGAAATTGGCACCAAATATTCCTACTAGTCACAATAATATATATTTTCAGGTTGATTTCTCCAAGTCCTAATCTCCAATAGATCATGTAGGTTACTCAACTTTAAGAGAAACCATTTTATAAGACTTCAAAGCCAACTTTGCTCGTAAATGCAGCTCTGTTAAGTACAGTTTGGAATGGTAGGTTGAACTAAACTTATTTCATGATGAATTAAACTGAATCGGACTGAAAATTAATAGATAATGTATTGCAAAATAGAATCCGTACAACTTAACTAGTCAGGATTTTATAAAATTATTTGTTGTTAGACTGCATTGAATTGAACTTGACTTATTTATATATTCAAGAGGCCATAGAGCTATAAAAGGAGTGAAAGAATGTGTAGTGAAGGGTAAATGATGGATGAAGTTGGGCTGAGTGAAGGGTACATTTTGGTCCAGTAGGGGTCCGTAAATGGGGGATTAGGACTTTGGTCCCAGAAGCAACGTGTTGGGGGAATTAAGTTGTGCGGTGGGAAAATTTCATGTGAACTTCTCATGGCCCAACCATTTTATACTACTACTCACTTAGCTAAGCTTCCTAATGTCGGCTGATTCCATGGATTTAAGTTGAAAACACATTTTAGGGAAAATTTTGATTAGCGGAACCTCTTTTTTTAATGGAAAAAATAAGTTGTGCATTTTAAATGCACAAACTCTCCATGAGGTAACATAAATGTTAGACAATCGATTATTTGACCACAAATATCATTAAATATAAACTTTTACAAAAAGTCAACATGAACCGATGAAAATAAGATAAATTCAACAAATAAATGAACAACACAATTACAATAAAAAATTAACATCAAAAAATTATTAACAAACATCAACATAAAATATCAAATGTCTAACATTTATATTGTCTCACATGAAACTTTCTCTTTAAAATAACATTTTTCAATATATTTAAGAAAGTGAAGCTTAACAAATAAATACATTACATAACACTAATTCAACACAAACTCTCGCATATTAATTTTTTTTTACAAATGTCTAACATGAACAAAGAAAATATCAACATCAATTCTCTAAGATTTAGGGTCCAAGGTTCAAACCTTGTATTTATACCTGAAAATGACAACGAAATATCCTAGCTACTTATGTTCAGTTGTATACTACCATACTCAAAATTGAAATTCAATTATCTATACTCAAAATTGAAATTCAATTATCTAATGTTCTTAGGCTGTGATGGCAAGAACTTATTTCTTGCTAAACTGAAGTAAAAATTAATGCATTTTAAAAAAATCAGCATGACTGAATTAACCTGAATTTCATCAAATTACGCTTTTACTGAATTGAACTGAACTGAACGTATCCAAAAAAAATGCTCGGGAAACAAGGCCTTAGTTAAATGAATATACAGTGAAACCTCTATAAATTAATAACGTTGAGATCAAGATATTTTTTTAATTTAGCGAGATATTATTATATCGATAAATTAATAATTTATTAATTTAAAGATGTTTTACAAATTACCTTTAAATTTTCAAGTTCAATATACCAGTTACAATGTTTCTTTAGATGAAAAATAAATTTAAAAATAAGTTCAAAGACACATTGAATGTACAATCACAAATTGATTGACTTTATCAAGTTCATTATTTTTGAATAAGTAAAAAAGTTAGGAGAAGGTCTTGGGTGAGACCGTCCTATTCGAGTGAGGTCCGATTTAATACTGTCTCGAGTTGGGACCGGACAAATTATTAATTTTATCAAGGTTATTAATTTATCGAGTTATATATACGGTTTGATAAATTTTAGTTTTAGGTTGTCATATGATCAATTACAAATAATTGATATTCACCCATTTAAAATATTGTGATATGATCAATTACAAATAATTGATAAAATATTGTCACCCATTTAAAATAGAGAAAAGTGCTAATATAATCCTTAGTTATGTGATAAGTGCAAATATAACCCCGAGTTTTTGATAAGTGCAATTATAACCTTACACTGTATTTTTGATGAGTTTCTAAACAATATATTTGGATGATTTATGAAATTCACTTCAAATTCAAAGAGAAATACTGTTTACTCACATATGTGTATACCTGAATTGGTCATATCAGCATGTTTATGGTTATATTTTACATAAATCTAATCGGAAGAGGGTCATAATCGCACTTAACCAAAAAGTGGGGGTTATAATCGCACTCAACCAAGAACTGATGGTCACAATCACACTTAACCCATAACTGGGGGTCATCTAAGCATTTTGCCCTTTAAAATATTTTGAGTTGAGCAAAGATATGTTTTACTTGATAAACGAGTCACTCGCACGTGACTCGATTATTTTTATTTTTTTATTTTTTGTTGCGAATTAGGCGCACGTCGTCTTGACATACTATTTCATCAATTTAGTATGTGCAAAATATGTTATGGATAAAGATATAAAGAAGTAACTATCTCGTTGTATTTTTGTATGCATGAGGAGGAATATCCACTTTTTTGCTTATTACTCCCCGTACCCAAGAAATTTACCTATTTCCTATTTTGGCAAAAACTAATAATATAAATTATTAATCTTCTCTCGCATACTTCACCAACTCTATCACCTACATCAGCGTCACATTAGATTTCTTAAAAACTGTGCCAAAAGAAATTGGGTACAACATAGTGGGTCACCTACATCAGCGCCACATTAGATTTCTTAAAAACCGTGCAGGGAGTAGTTGGAATTTGTTTTTATGATTTCAATACCCCGTCAATCAAACCAAAATTTATGAATTTATCATCAATCAAATTTTCACTACAAGATAAATTATTCAAATAACTAAACAGGACAGTCAACCTGTAATTTTCTTCTTCTATAATGTAAAGCTTTTAGACGTAATTTTTACATGTTTAAAAAGCATGAAGCTTTTAGTTCTTTTGATAAACAAATTAAAAAATGTAAGAGCAATGGCCTTTGCAGTACCATCATTTCTGAATTCTTAGTGCTTTTTTTGTTTCTGAAAACGGGTCTTTGGTACATTCCATGACTCAACCCATAATCAGATTTGCATTTATAGCAATATTTAACCTTACATAAGAAATGTTTATGTTGTTTAGAGAAATACAGCTAGAAAAAAATATACAACAATTATTTACACCACAAGAAACTATAATACCCAATAAGAAAATCCTCAATTACTCTCAATTTGCGTCAAGCTGTTACATATTACAAATAATGGGAAATTATACAGGACATAACTTTGAACCAAACACCATACAATTGAATATACTTTCTTCCCCCCTAACTCTCTAAAAAAGAATGCTTTCTGTAGTATCATGATTACTATATCATTTGCCCCTACTCCTTCCTACAAGGCCAAAAATCTTTCTTCTCTTTTCTTTTTCCCCTTAAATGCATTTTATATCCACTTACTATGTTTTTTTTTTCTTCAAAAAACACAAGGGAAAAGAAAAAGACCAAACAAACAAATGAATGATTTACAAATGAGCTGTATAGTTCGAATTGGCAGATTAACCAGGACAGAAGATGAAGAATATATTCATGGCCTCACTCTATTAAAAATTGGAAGCCAGGATTCTCAAGAAGTTCTTCTGCTGGTTTGACATCTAAGAATTCCTTCACTTGTAGGGCGTTCGCAAGGTCATCAACTGAGAATGGGATGCTGCATTCCAGAATATAAATTCATTCTTTTAGAAATCGCCTTTTTTTTATCACAGAAGTAACAAAAAGTAATAAAGTGATATTCTCACCTGGAACCGTCATCCAGTAAAAAGTTATTACTGCTAGCAGTATTTGACTCTTCAACCATTAGGACCTTCATGCTGGCTATGACCTGCATCATACGATTGGCATACATTTATGTCAAGCCAAAAGAAACAAGTTGACAATGTGACCTTTAGCAAATGCGGTGATTTTTAAATTTACCTCGGGAGACACGCTTCGAGTATTGTAGTCGCTATCCCAATATAGTTGACATATTCTGTGCAGCTGTTGAACACTAAGTATCTGAAAAGGTTTCAGAAAAAGTTCCCCATTAGTGAAAAGTGCTCAATCTAGCTCATCAATAGGAAAGACAAACAGGCAACCAATTGTACACGCAACAAGAAGCTTTAGCATGAATAATTACATAATTGTTGGCCAATTTGAACGAAAATAATTGTTACATAGGATTCCTTTTATTGGGAATAAGATACTTTGTTCAAAAGCTGAATAGAAAGGAACCTACCGGACACAAATCATTGGTAATCTCATCAAATGATATTCTGTACTTTTGATGAATAACCTGTTCCAAGGCAAAGAACAATAACACCATTTAGAATGAAGAGACCTTGAAGGTCAATGATAAAATGCACATAAAGGTAAATCCAGCATGTCAATACAATAATATAGTTGAAACCTACCAAGAAGCCGACCGCTTGTCTAATGTGTTTGAGCTCATCCCAAGCTGATCCAGCATACTGAAGCCAAACAAGCAATAACCAAATAGTAAGAACACGCACTTATCCAAAATACACAAGTAACTGTAATTTAATAATTCCAATATATGCTCAAAACTACCTCTTCTTTAGCCTGGCAGCACCATTGCTCTAATTCAGCCAACCCGGCTTTGACAAACTCCCCATTGGTGAATGTACAACAGTCACGACGGAGAAGGAGACTGCAAGTCATCAAAAGATACATTGGTCCTTAAGGAAGTTTTAATGACTCGAGTTAGAAGGGAGAAATAAGTAGTAAAACCCCACCTATTAAAGAGTTGAACATTGATTGAGGAGAAAGTTTGGGTAAATATCTTCTGAATAAGCATGGGCGGCACCTAAAATTACAAGAGTCATAAGCTTTTCTGCAAGTATCCAGCACAATAATGAATACTTCAAGAACTATTTCTTACAAAATTTTCTTTCAGTGTACAGAGAAGAGTGTTGAGACATTCAATAATTCCCTGCCAGTGATTTGCTGCAGATTCTTTACTAAAGGATCGCCCAGATCTTAGCACTCCTTTGGTTGCTTTTGGAGCCTGAATACATAGGAAATAGTCATAAACAAACTCCTTTACAAATTATTTCAAGACAGCCACACAGTCACAGATAAAATCCTTGCATAAATTATGCACAATAATGACAGTATATTAAAATGTATTTAAGTCTCCTTTATAATTTTGAGGTTCTATATATGGTTTATCAACAGCAAAACAAATTCTTGATAGCATATAACATGTTATTCTTAATTGCTTAATCCAAAATCCAGGTATTCAAAGAAAAAATTATCAATGGTCTAAAGATGACAGCAAGGTCCAGTAGCTTCGCAGAATATATAAGAGAATTATTTCCAGCTGGTTTAGAAGGTTTACCTGGATACACGATGTAACAAGGGCATTCATTTCCTTCTTCAAATTATCTCGGATAATTCCATAAATTTTCTCGACGTATGCTGACAATTGTTGCTTGAAAAGCAGAGCAGGATATTTTGCTTCAACTTGCCGCACAACCTCAAGTGCAGCTGAAGCTGCACTAGGATTGACAGATGACGAGCGGAATCCCTACAAATTATATCCAGGACCAAAAGTTAACTATAAGAAAGTCAAGAATCTAGGAAAGCTACAACTCCATGACAGTATTATATGCTTCATATATACCATTGCCATTCTTCCAAAGAGAGATGTTGGAGTTTGCTGTTTACGAGCCGAAGCTGACCCACTAGTACCGGAACCTTTTAAGCTTTTTTGGAGAAGGGATAACAAAGTAGATGTATTTGAGAGCCAATAAGCCATACGATCATTGCTGTCTTCATTCTGTAAGGCAGAAATTATGTCGAACTTTGATAAGCAGTTAAAAAGGAAGGTAGTTAAACAGGCTTTTAGCATTTACTCCCTCCAATATCAAATTATTTGACAGTATCATAAGCAATTCAGGAGACTTTGACTGCAATGACCTCAAATGTTGCCCAGGTTAAACATATAAACCTCATTGTGAGTGTAAGACTTGGCTAATAATACCAAAAAAGTACCTCAATTGCTGAACCAAACATTTGAATCAGGCGATCAAAGACACTAGTTCTCTCAGCTTCAAAAGATCTCCAGTGAAGAAGACATTTGTAAATTGTGAATGCTGCAACAGGCTTGCCTTGACTAAAACCAAGATCTTGCATGGCGCATTGAATAAGTGCATCAAAGTCTTCCTGTAGCAGTGTACCAAAATAGTTCCAACCAATCAGGAATAAAATACTTGAAATTTGTAAAGAGAGACTAAACATATCAATTCCTATGTACATACATGTTGGCGATCGGTTGGGGGCCTCTTTAACCTGCTATCAGGAGTTTCAAAATTTTTGGAGGGTGAAACACTTGCCTGGTCCTGCAAATTTGCAGCTTTTTAGTTCAAGTGAAATGCAGAGTTTAATCCTTGCACTAATCAAAGAAAGAAATTGATACAAGCAGTATATTACATTGTTTCTGCTTTCTTCATTCACTGGGTGACCATTTTCCAAAGCCTGCATGAAGTTGGTGAAATTAGGTATGTCAAATAACCCATAAGAGAGGGTTTGAGTGCTGTACGAGTTGATTTACCTTGGATGCGAGAGGGGGCAGATTTTCAGATGCCCTTTTCCTTGGTGTTGATACAGACTGCTGCCTAAGAGCTTGATTTTCAGTTTCCATGTCAAAGATCTTCTCTTCAAGCCTACAAGGACAGTAGTAAGCATGCAAGGATAGGAAGCTTGAATATAATGCTTCTCTCACAAGTGATGCAGTTTAATTATTGCCAAACCTTTGCATAGCTGTCTTTAGTTGGACAAGTTTGGACTCGGCTTCCATAGACTGCTTAAGTCTCTCATCGCTGATCTTACTCGTCTCTTCGAATCTTTTTTCCGTTTCATCAATCTTCAGTTCTAGAGAGCTAACCAGAGCCTGAAATAGAAAATATATAGAATCAAAATTCAAACAAGTGCTGTGGAGAAGTATAATATCAATTTTCAAAATCTCACCTTCAGTTTTTCATTTTCAGAAGTGATTTTGTCCATCACTTCATGATCAATAACGGGTACCTCCTGTATAACAGGAACCTGTTCTGCCGTGCTTTTTGCAGCTTGCAGCTCTTCCTTGAGCTTTTCTTCGGTTTCTTTAAATTGAAGCTGCATTACTTGCAAAGAGGCTTGAAGCCTTGCATTTTCTTGTGATTTAGCTTCTTCAACGTCAGCCTAAAATAAATATGCAAGGGATGAGTGATGAAGCTTCATGGCAAACGTAGTTTTCTGAGCCAGATTAATTATGGCACAAAACTAATATAATTTGATGCCTTGTAAACAAATTCGTGTGAATTAATAAAACAATTCAACGAAAAGTTCTCAAAGCCCCCAATATATTAATGGTGATGAGAAGTTAATAAAAGAAAGAATAGGTTCAGAAACATCTGGTAAGATGTGGTCTAATATCAATCATGATGATCAAGTGTTCGAAAACTTCACATTACATTTTGCCAGACAATAAAATTAAGCAGGAAAATTTCTCATTTATCCTTGATCTGATAAGTTAGAAAACAATTATTATGATGCATATCTACAAGAGCACGGAGGCATATCATGAAATTGTTTATAATTATAAATAGCAAAAAACACATTCTTATTTATGTCACCAATCCTACACATGTAACTCTATATAAACTTACCCTCATGCGTTTCTCGAGCTGCAGTCTCCAAGTCAGTTCCTCGACTTGCTTCTCTAATTTATTCTTGGCAGCTTGGAGAGCACCAGTTTCCCTTGCAGCCTGCATATTGGACGACAATTAATGAGCAATAGACAACAGAAAATCCCAATTAGGCCCAGTTGTACTATTATGTTTAGGAGCAAAGACATTCGAAATGATTTACTCATCTTATGTACTGCATGTATCTGTTAAAATAGGAAATGAAAACCAACTACATCTAGAAGAATAAAAAAGATGAGCAGCTTAAGTAATCCAAAATACAGGAGTCATAGGTTGGACAAGACTAGAGTCTGAAGTGACATAAATTAAGACTATCTAACAATTCAAAATCATGGTTAAACACATATTATAACTTTAACAATGATATACGAATGAGCAGTAGAGCCCTCACCATCTTAAGCTTTTTCAGCTCTTTCCGAGCAACTTTACCCCTCCACGCACATTGTGTGACAATTGCAGCTTTTCTCAATTTGACATACTCAGAGCGGGCCAAGAATTTCCGGCAATGACTCTGCATGAGTAGAATTGCAATGGTCAAATCCCTTTTTTTTAAACCACCTGGGCTTGGTTAAAAGCACATGCTATTCAAAAAATTGATCTTCCAGTATTCCAGGGTGAGTGATCACCTGGATGATGATTGCTGCTTTAGTCTGCCTCCTAAACCGAAGCTGGCTGCGTGCGGCCATTCCCCTCATGCCAGTCTGAATTGAGACAGCGGAAGAACACAAATCTCTGTATGCCTTGCTTGCAAAATGCATGCGCAGGTTTTTCTGGATCCTAAGAGATGATGCCTCTCTCCGCATGTTTTCGTAAACTTTCCGAGCAAGTTCACCTTCAGTAAGAGAAAAAATATCAGTTAGTCATTGTTTACAACGTTCCACTCAATACAGAAGGAGAAAGAAGAATACAATACCTCTGCACACAGACTGCATATATATTGCAGATCGGCGCAACAACGCAAAACTTTTCCGAGCCAAGTAGGATCGAACTTTCCTCTGGATTATACTAGCTGACCTCCCCAATACCTCAGTCCTACGACCATCAAGCTCAGCCATCTGGCCAGCCCTTAGAAATACCTTTGTCTTACCAATCTGCAGAGGTAGCTCAAATCAGTGACAAATGCCAAGTAACCACCCCGAAAATAAACGCGGGTTAGCATATTCCGAGGAGTTCAGTTCAGCACTTTTTTCCAAATATTTTCCATCATATATTACATAACTGACTTGGACATAACATAACACCAAGAGCATTAGCATGAAGAAGTCTGAATTTTTTTGTGCTTGTTCAAGTTGTCTAAGAGCACTAACATAACACAAAATTTAAGTTAATTACGTAGCTCTGACATGTGCTGATGTACAAGGTCTGGGATAGGGACCAGGCCACTAAGGTCTAGTCTATGGGGCTTCTTACAGTCATATAAGAAGCTGCTAAAATCGATAGCCTAAAGTTGCATGGCAAGAGTGGTAAATAGGCAAGTCTGGCTGAATATGCATCTAGAATCAGTATTAAGCAAAAGGAAATCTCATAGAATAAAATTAAAGGTTTTGTTCCATATCCATAAAAATGGATAGAAACACAACCTCTGACAACCTTCAATCTGATTTTCTATTAACATATGGTTGAAATGAATGAACGGAACAAGTAAACAAATAGAATTTGCATTTGAAAATATACATATGCTTGAAAGACAAATGTACAAAACACCTAGAATAAAGCCAAGTACCAGATCCCGAAAGTTGCATTTAAAAGGTAATCAGTGCAACTTCAGGTTTGAAATACTCTATAAACAGGACAAAATCAAATAACTTTTTTTAAAAATTAAAAATAAACTCAAATTCCATTATTTATACCTGGTAACCATCAAGACCCGCTTTCTCTAAAAGCCTCTTGCATGCTGCGACCTCATCACGACTGTATAGAATGTGACACAATTGCATGAACATCTTTGATGTATTTTCCGGGTAAAATATGTGCAAGAAAAGGTCTGGACATACCTTCCATCCAAAACTTCAGGTGCAAGGATCCCAAAACGATCTAGAAATTCATCAAAAGGTTTTCTTGTTGGATATCCAGCACAGCTAATCCTGATTGCCTCCATGACTCCCTAGATATATCCAATAATTAAATTTCAAAAAAAATGATAAGGATGTAGCAGATGGCACGAGAATTTAAGAAATGGCAGATAGTTATATCTTACTCCGCAACGTAGTTGCTGCAGAACATTCTGGTTCTCAAAGATAGCCGGCTTTAGTAGATTATTAGGCTTCACACAACGGATGTAATGTGGCTCGGTACTGCTAAGAGTTTCAAGCAAAGATACCAATTGTTGCTGCAAAGGGGGAGGTGGATTATAATAAATAAATGGGAAAAAAATGAACCACAAAAGGACATATTCAGAAAAATATTAAGAGAGGTGTAACTACAGAGAGAACAGTAAAGCACCTTAAATCTTGTTCCAATAGACGAGAACTTAGACTGTTTGGACTCCTCACCCGAAGGCGGAAACAAACTTGCTACAAAGGAACAGCTTGAATCATTCAAGAGATCTTGATGCTCTGCAATAACGTAGTCTTTGTTTTTGTCCAAAAAATGCTCTGTTTGATAAGTGACCTGATGATATAAAAAAATTATTTTTCCATGGGAGCTTTTCACCCTTGCAATAAGTAACAGTATTACAAAAGCATGCATAAGCATCTCATATCAGTACTTGAAAAAAACTTCATTATTTTTTGGAATAGAAGAAGAATGAATAAAAAATGGACGCACATCACCAGCATAGTGACAAATGGTGAAGTCAGAACGGGACAGTTTGGGCTTGCTGAAGCGTTTATGATCTTTAAAAGTTTGATAAAGCTTTTGGGCAAACGTGTCATGAGTCGATCTGGGGAACATGCTGATACAGAAGATTACAGGATTCTCATATCAGTTAATTTTACATGACAATCGCAGGACAGAAAGCAACAGCTTAAAACAACAGAATTTTCATAATGGAACTTACCAAGCTTCATCCAGAAGTGCTATAATACCTCCAGGTTTCTGATCACAAATAGGAAGAGTTAGAAAACATGTGAAGATAGTATCTACATAACTACTAAGATGAAAATGTTTTTTGACAATGCAATTGCACCAGCACCTCTCCGAACACAATACTGGGCTAAAAAGTTAATGGGAAAAAAAACAAAGAACCAGAAAGAAAAGGAGTGTGGCACTTAAAATAGAAATTGAGACATCACTTGGAAAGAATTGTGGAAATTGTGCACAAAAGACCAGTTTAACCTTTTCGATGAGATCGAGAACATCCTTGTTATCGATAAATTCAATGTAACTCCAGTTGATTTCTTCTTTTGTGTATTCTTCCTGCTCCATTTTGAATACATGCTGCAAACAATAAACATGTTAAAAGCTGCATTGTGTTAAGAGATCAACAATGCAAAATAGAAGGGGACAACTAAAGAAAACCTGATTAAAGTGTTGCTGAAGCTTTTCATTGGTCAGATTAATGCAAAACTGCTCAAAGCTGTACAATATCAAAACATAAGAATTGTAATGCATTGTAGATATCAACAGATAGCCTTTTTCAGCAACATCACTTCCAGAATAAAAAATTATTTTGATGGGTACGGTGAAATACTAATTGACAATATTCTCAATCAATTTAAAAGTAAATCATAAAAAGAAGAATAAGAAAAAGAAGAATAAGAAAAAGAAGAGGAAAAGAAATAGATCTTTAAAATAAAAACATGAAAGTAACAGATTGTACATTCCGAAATTAGTAGGTTCACACAACTACTAATGAGCAAGCTCAATTGCATCTGAAGACAAGACTCTGATGTAAGTTACATATTCCCCATCATTCAACATGCTTGTAGAACCAAATACAACAGATAAAAATTAACATACCTAAAAAGCAACCACAAGAGGCAAGCATAACAAGAATAAATTACAATAAAAAAGCAACTAATATAATTGAAATCATACAAATTATCCTAGCAAGCGCACAAATGAATTCACTGCCTAGTCACTCATAGTCCTGCGCCTCAAAGGACTAACCCTCGGCAACTAAAAAACAAAAAGCATACCACTTAAGCACCTGTTAGTCTTGAAACTCTCAAATCCATATATATCCAGCACTCCAATCAAAAGTTTTGAAGTAGGATCTTGACCAATTGAATTGTTGATTTTATCAACAAGCCTGCAAAAAGTGGCACCGTAAAAGATCATGAAACCAAAAACGTATAAGAAATAGATTCATTTGGCGGCACTTATTATCAATATACGAATAATTACAGTGTGGATTTATTACTGAAACTCTGAAAGGAAATAGAGATTTAATAATTACACAGGAGACCGTGCCTTCGGAGAAAAAACAGAGAACGTAATTTAGTTCTGCAACTGTCTCATTCTTGACAACTCGTTGTAACTTAGGGCTTTAGGACATGCAAATTTGAGAAGTAAACAAATATATGAACTTGCTTAATTGGGCTAACAGGTTACAAGTTTTCTCTACATACCAGTCAAATAATCTTGAGTATACTACTTTAGCCAAAGCGTCTCTGCTGACAGTTGCAGCTTCAGGATCTAGCCACTTTGTGATGGTTTCGTCACGAGTTACAATAACACGTTTACAAAGAGAATCCTCCAAAGCCTTGGCATCACACCTTCAAAGAGATTCCATATCAAAATGTTAAGTTCTCGATGTTACAACTGGTGAAAACAAATCTACCTGAGCTGCCAAACTAGTAATTTACATCAAAAGCTCTGCTGCAGTTTTCAAATGGAACCATGATTTCTCATCTTTAGGCACAGACGAGTCCATCTCCTTCCCCTTGGCGAATTCAATGTTACCAAGATGGAGAATTGAAGCCACGACTCGAAATATAGCATCCTGTTTTAATAAGTTGCCATTAGTTAGTCCAGAAAAAAAATGTAATTTTACAGGTTATAAAGCTTGAGCAAACAGAGGTATTTCAGTACTTGTTCAGCGTCACTTATTCCAACAACATCCATTGCCTTCCTTGTTGCTATGTACTCCTTGCATTCATCAAGACCATCTATTTCAAAGCAATTTGTCTGGTTCAGGTAATGAAATGACCTTGGATCCCCCACTTTGTACCTCTCTTTGTCCTGTGTAATATAACCAAGAATCATCAATACCTTACAGTCATTTGAAATTTGTTTGAATTTCTAATACAAGCTTAGAAGTTTGAAATGGAAGTATCTAAAATTCTGCCTCCTCCCACCCCACACTGAAAAACTAACAAAAGAATCTGGCACACATAACAAATAGGCTAGAAGGGCCTGGGTTTCAAGAAAACCTATATAAAATCAAACATAGCAAATAAAACTGGAAAAAAATGGTCAAAATTTCTGTTCCTTCCTCGTACCATTATCAAAATTTAGTGATTCACTAATGAACAAGTACCTCTTGGGGTGCCGCACAAAGCATGTAGAAGCAATGATAATTTCGTTCCGGATCAGACAGTTGGCAAACACGGGATCTCTCAAGCAGATAAGTTCTCACAGCTGCTCCTGAGATCCTTCCTTTTTCATCAAATTGAATCTCCACAAATTTACCAAAACGACTGCAGTTCAAAACAGAAATCGTACGACATTGTTAAAACAGAAACCCTAAACAAGTTCATAAGCTTTAGATCAAAATTACCCCATGTGAAAAAAAGATGGTTATGAGTCTTATGACTCATGAATATTAAAAAACATCAGACCTTGAATTGTTGTTTCTGACAGTCTTCGCATTACCAAATGCTTCCAGAACAGGATTAGACTGACAAAGAAAAAAGAGTATAAACAAGTGAACTACCATAGTCGTATTGCGAAATCATGGGGAAGAACAAACTCATAACTAAACAATTTGGCAAAAAATATATATTCATTCTTTACCTCCAAGACTTGCTGCTCAACCGATCTGCCCTCAGCTGCAGCTCTACCCCCCATGTATGCAAGATACCTCATCAACTGCTTTGTACTTTCTGTTTTACCTGCCCCGCTCTCGCCACTAACTAAAATTGACTGGCTTATTCCCTCGTTCATCATAAGTCTGGAAAGACAACAGATTTTTCAAAATTGTATGGTGAAAGGGGGGAAAACTGTGGCCAATTTATTTGATTTGAACCTGTATGCTGCGTCGGCAATAGCAAAAGGATGAGGACTGAGCTCCCCAAAGCCAGCACCTTTGTACTCAGCCATCATATGGCTATCATACAGATGAGGCAACCTTTGGAAAGGGTTCACGGCAATTAATATATTCCCTGTGTAAGTCTGGAGACTTATATATATTAGTTTCTGTCACATCGGCCTTTTAGATAAAGTGACCAAAACTATTGCAAAAGAACGATGTAGTGCTTACATATATAAAATTACTGTCATATCTAATCTTAAGATTATGTAGAACTCCTGGTTCATGCAAATAAGCCAATCTTGTCATATCATCCACTCCACATGATGGAACCTCAGTATCTTTATGATAAACATTGCCAGACTTAACAACAACCTGTGACAGAATTGAGTAAACTTAGAATAGTTATTTGTGGACAAACAAACAACAGGACAAGCTGTGATCAAGTTCTTCACACAGTCCTCCAAATCACCACTTCAATAACAAGACAATTTAGCTACTCAGGTGAAAATGTCATATAAAGAAGTACAAGTGGAGAAGGAAAAACATACCGTTTTCCCTGAAGTGCAAAGAACTTTAATATTGTCACCATTGACCTCCAGAACCTCACCATCTAACCAGGCTTCATCAGGATCTTCCACCCAAACAAGAGAACCGATCCCTAAGCTGACTGAAGCAGCCTGCACAATCAACTCGGTTTAGGTATTCACACTGAGAACTAATGAAATATAGATGCTTCATCTCAGAGACTAAATTATGTTAATGAGAAACAAAAATCAGCCCCATTCCAAAATTCTCACACCACTTTGGGAGCCTTATTTACAGTTGGAAACATCCGAAGAACTTATGATATGAAGATTTCAGTAGCAATCTGAGTTATATTTTGGTCGAATAATCACTCAATGTTTCCAATCTTTGTCAGACAAAACACAGGATCAAATTCAATGGCAGTGTAAGTTTTGCACTTATTTATAAAGCATGACTGGATTTACAATCTCCAAACCAGTGAAAATTAAATTCTTAGAATGTTTAACAAAAAACCAGAAGGGCACAATTTAAGAAACCGTGCCTGAGATTAAAATTAAGGGTACATGAATGTGGTAGAAACATCAATAAAACGTGCATAATCATTGTGCAAAGGTAAAAACCAGTTATACATCAATGTCACCTAATGAAGATACAATGCAGGCATGATCACCATACAACTACATAAACAATTCATTAATCTGTTGTGCACGATCATCAAATTTGCTACAAAACTGTCCAAAACAGTCTGCTCCAAAGCAAATGTCTATGCTTAAGAAATTTCAAGGGGATACATCTAGACTCTTCAGAAATGAATAATACATGATCAACACCATAGCAAGTCTTATCAAGAGACAAACTCAGCCTGACTCAATCTGAAAAAGCACTCTATCGCAATAAAAATGTTGGAAATATAGCACCCTAACAATCTAACTGTGACTAAAAAAGACCTCCACCATCACAAAGCTATGATTCAAACAAACAAATTATTCAGTAAACAGCTTTAATCTAACTGTAACACAATGCAAGATAAATAGCTTCAATCTTCATAGAAAACCGCTTTCAGGAACTTCGAAGTTAAATAAGATCTTCTTCAGTTATACAATCCTAAATATCTCTATCTCAGCATTAAAAATAAAACGAATTGAATAACACATCTTCGAAAAAACGTATGAGAATCAACTCTACCATATTCAACGGCCGCAATCAGATCAGAAACTCCAAAAACTCGCAAAATCGATCAGCACTCAAATACTCCACCGATCATACCACTTCTCCAATCAGCTGTAACTGACGCACACGCTACGAACAAAAACAACAACAATGAACTTGGATTTCTGCTGATATTACACTCCAAGTCCACCTCGATTGAAGATCTGGAAGTACACGCAAAGAGCTCCAAATATTCCAAATTAAAATCTTCAATCCGGAGAATTTGAATATGTAAAAAAAAATTAGATGTACAGAATCAGAAATGTGAAACGGAGAGATTGGATTGAGAAATTAAAACCCTCTCTCACCGCGTCGTGAGGAGAAAATGTTATGTTTCCTTATTTCTGTTTTTATTTTTATTTTCTTTTCTTTTCTTTTCCTTGGTCTTTCCCACGTTGTTTGGGGGATTTGGTCCGGTTTTTCGCTGAAACTAAAATCTAGCTAAACTAGGGAGTAATTAAGATTATTCAAGTCATTAACGCATTAAATTTAGGAAAGTTGGTTTGTGAAGTTACGTGAATGCCCTGGGGTTGTTACGTATATTTCGGCGCGCTCGGACAACTCAAGCTGTACATGACAAAGGTTTCTTGTCTGCTCGAATTCGCCCCACCATTCGAATTTCCAGAGCGGTACGCTGCTTAAAATAGGAAGTTGTAGAAGTATCCCTATAGTTTGCTTTAATTACTGAGTGAGTCTCATGGTTTTGAAATCTATCAAGCTGCCACTAAAGTTTTTTATTTAATTGTATCTAAATTCATTTACACAATACAAATTATGTTTCCTAAATGCAGATCTCATGCACGTATGAAAGGATTATTTTTATTAAATTTTACTTATGGAATCTGTATAGAGAAATATGGATCTGTATATATAGGCATTCTATTATATTGAAAAAAAAGGTTGGCAGGATCTAAAAGGTTGGCAGGATCTAAAAGGTTGTAAAATACTCAACTACTAATGCGCGTGTAGCATCTTATATTCTTCTTAATTTTCCTTGTAACAAAAACAACTCTCAAGCCATGCCACATTAGCATGAAGTTTTATCAAAATAAACTGGCAAATTTTGCTATTGATACTTACCAAAGCACAAGTTTAAAGTTATGCTGCTCAAATTTATTACAAAGAGTCATCCTATATATGTTCGTTCGTTGGACTGGACCACTTATAAGGCTAAAATGAAAACACACATTCAAACAAAAAAAAAAGTTATGTAGGAGAGTGTTGAAGATGAGATCAAACTTAAGAGAATAGTTAGTTGTTTTTTCTTCTCATTGTCTTACTCCCTCTGTTTCATGAGATTTGGCAGCCTCTTTTTGTACAAATGTAGATAACAATCCAAACTTTTTACTCCATGCCCCTTGCTTTATATTTTATTTACAAAAAAACCCAAGTAAAATGACACCAAAGTGACACGTGAAGTAAATTGTCTTCATGAAATGCAATATTGTGGAAAATTAAGTGACCTCATGTTGACACGTAGCACCTTTGTCTCCCAAGTGGGATTTACTTTTGCTTCCACTGTTGAAGCTGTCAAAGCTTAGGAAGCGGAGAGAGTATTTTACCATTTCTAGAAAGTTGATTTACAACTCAAAACCTACATTTACTTGCTTTTAACTGTCCCCTATTTCTCTTAGGATGATATGTCTCAATATGAAATCTGGCACCAAATGGAGATGAAAACAAGTGAGGCAGGCAAGGCACCAACCAATTCATAATGTTCGGGTCTCTTTCGTGACTTCTGAAACATTGATGGGTCACATCACAAATTTGATCGATTTTAAGGACAGAATATTAAAATTCTCCTTGCAAAAGTGACTGCTCTACGACGCCGTTCTGTTTTTTCGATAAAGGGTCGAATGGGCAGCTCAAACACAAAAGTTGCGATTGCCGACAAATCAGTTGCTTAATTTAGCTAAAGTTGCGTTTACTAAAAAGCTGCTATTCGTCAACTAAAAGGCCGATTAGTTTACTTTTTATGGCACCTGCTCGCTTGTTTAAACTTGAACCGGGTTCAACCGCATTAATCTTCCCTTGAAGAAAAAGTGTAATGATGTAATTTCATTTTGTTTACTCACCTAACCCTATTACTAGTTGCTTTTTTAATTCTTTCTACTTTTGATTATTAAGGCTTATTTATGAAGACTTTGTTATTTTAAATTTTATTTTGCAATTTCTTAAAATTTATAAATTTCATATTGGTAATTTAAACACCGGTCATGAAAAAAATAATTAAGTGCCTTATTGATGATTACCACCTTCTACTACCATAATTTCGTCAAACTGTTTCAAAATGCTAGACTTTTAATTTATAATGCAATAAATTTTAATTACTAATTTTAATCAAATTATTATCATTTGTCAATTTAAGAATAAAGGAATATTTTAATCTTTGATCTAGTAAATTGCTAGGCCTATTAATTACTTCCAATTTTTCCTTTTTAACGCATTAACTATATACAATACTTAACCCACATGTGGAGATATAGCATATTGGATATTCGTTTCCTTGAATCAATCTAATTATTTCTATTACTTTTTTAAAAATCTAATTATTTCTATTAATAAATAAATTCTAATTCCGGCCCCATATTCATTCCGGCTACCTTTTTCAACGGACTCAAGTACCAATTGAGTCATGCCAACAAAATTGTGGGTGATTTTTGAATAGAATAATCTAAATTCATATTATTTTTTATTAAATGTACTGATATCATACAAATCCAAGATTACTTCTTGTTAGCTAATTCAAAAGTAATAATTTGTTTCAGTATTTTTAAGAATATTTTGAGAATTGGATGAACATTTTGTAGGGATTGTTTTTTTTTTAAAAAAAAACAACAATTCATGTCTGATGCTTTAATTCCCGGATGAACAACATGCCAGCCTCCTCCAAAGTTCCTCCTTATTAAATGCCATTCTTCTGAGTTAAGCAGTCGCATTCATCAACTTTTGTTGATATGGTTCCATGGAAGGAAGGGCATTGGTGGAAATGCAAAGCTACCCTATTATTTAAGGCTTATTAAATAGATGATATTATAGTATCAGGTACAAATATATCACATATCATCTCAACAATACACCACTCTATCTACTTCCGTTAAAAGATTTGTAAACAAAATTTATACCCAAAAATAAATTTAAGCTTGGTTTACTTCAATTTTATGGTAGATCATTTCAGTTTAATATATTAATTGTTGGAAAAGTCTTGGAAGAGACCGTCTCTATATAGAGACCGGATTAAATTGTAAATAGTTATATAAGTCAAAAACACGGAGGGACCAATTTGCAATTTCAGAAATTTTTTTAAAATCACGCGCTACAGTGTCAAGCTGTGCTACAGTGCCGAGTCGCTACAGTACCAATTTGCTACGGTGCCGAGTTGCTACAGTAAAACATAAAACATGAACATTTTGACTTAAAACATGAACATGAACATTTTAACTTGAAACATAAAACATAAATATTTTAAATTAAAACATAAAACATGGACGTTTTAACGTGAAACATGAACACTTTAACTTGAAATATAATACATGAACATTTTAACTTGAAACATAAAACATAAATATTTTAACTTAAAACATAAAACATGGACGTTTTAACGTGAAACATGAACATTTTAACTTGAAACATGAACATTTTAAATTGAAATAGAAAATATAAACATTTTAAATTAAAACATAAAATATGGACGTTTTAACATAAAACATGGACGTTTTAACATTAAACATGGACGTTTTAACATAAAACATGGACGTTTTAATGTGAAACATGAACACTTTAGCTTGAAACATAAACACTTTAACTTGAAACATAAAACATGGACATTTTAACTTGAAACATTGAAGTACACTGTAGCAAACACTGTAGCGCACTGTAGAAAAATACTGTACACGCGCGGAAACACTGTAGCGCGTGATTTTTTTTAATTTTTAAAAATTGCAAATTGGTCCCTCCTTGATTTTCTTGATTGCACTATTTATAATTTAGTCCGGTCTCTATATAGAGACGGTCTCCTCAGAGACCAACTCTTAATTGTTTTAGTTTAATTCAATTTAAAATATTTAAAATTATTTCATTTCAGTTCAATAAGAAATCATTCTAGGCGGATAGAGCTTTAGGTCCTGTTCTCTAGAGATTATTTGAATAGTTTTTAGTTCAGATAAAAAAAAATTAGTTCAGATAAACTTTTTTTAGTTCAGATAAATGTTTTTTAGTTCAGATGAGTTTTTTTAGTTCAGATAAACTTTTTTTAGTTCATATAAATGTTTTTTAATTCAGATGAGTTCAAATAATCTTTTTTCAGTTCAGATGAGTTCAGATAAGTTCAATTCAACAAACTTTTTTAGTTTTCAGATAAGTTAAGTTCAGTACACTTATTTGTAATTTAGTTCATTTCAATTTAAATCATTTTAATCTTTTGAGCTTAATTGTTCATATCAGTTCAGTTCAACTTCATCCAGTTTAGTTCAGTTTCAATATGATTTGATAAAATTTAGATTAATTTAGTCATACCGATTCTTTTTTTCAATACATTAATTTCACTTCAGTTCAGTTCAGTTTAGCTCAACAACAATATAATTTGGTGCAATTAATTAAGGTTAATTTATTCATACCATTTATTTTCATCACACTTATTAATTTTCAATTCAGTTCAGTTATCTATATGCTTCAGCTCAACTCAAATCAATATGTTTAGCTAGCAAACATGATCATATTTTTTAACATTAAGGCCCTGTGTGCCTGGACTTTTATATATCAGTTCAATTCAATTCAATTCAGTTAAGTTCAGTAAATTGAAGTGAAATGTAATTTGATGAAATTCAGGTTAATTCAGTCATGTTGATTCTTTTTTTCGGTACATTAATTTTCACTTCAGTTCAATTCAATCAAGTTCAGTTCAGTTGAACAAGAAATAAACTCTATCAAACTCTAAGTTATACTCAAATTATTAAATTTCAAATGTTTGCTTGAAATGATTCAGTTCAGTTTATCTACATCAGTGCAATTCAGTTCAGTATCTTTTAATATTAAATGTATTATATTATATTTAGATTAATGAATTTCAAATATATTGGAAATGATCATATATTTTTTAGTTAGTTTCAATTTAGTTCAATTCAATTTATCTATATATTTCAATTCAGCTCAGTTTTTAAGTTCAAATAAGTTCAGCTAAATTTTTTAAGTACAAATGAGTTCAGTTCAGATGAGTTCAGATAAAATTTTTTAAGTTCAGATTAGTTCAGATAAAGTTTTTTAAGTTCAGATAAACTTTTTTTAGTTCAGATAAACTTTTTTATATTCAGATGAGTTCAAATACCGTGAAGAGAACAGGACCTTAGTCTTAAGTTTTTTACTTAATCTACGTTGAATTTAATCAAATTTAATTAAAATTGTGTAAAAATAGACTCAAATTTAATTACATTTTATGAAACTAAAAGAAATCAATTGGAGCTTCATAAAGTTGGAAAAATTAAATATGATATTTTTTCACCTTACCAATTAAGGTCTTGCTCTCTTCACGGTATTTGAACTCATCTGAACTTAAAAAAATTTATCTGAACTAAATAAAATTTATCTGAACTTAAAAAAGTTTATATGAACTCATTTGAACTTAAAAAAGTTTATCTGAACTAAAAAAAGTTTATCTGAACTTAAAAAACTTTATCTGAACTTAAACAACTTTATCTGAACTTAAAAAACTTTATCTGAACTTAAAAAACTTTATCTGAACTAATCTGAACTTAAAAAACTTTATCTAAACTCATTTGAACTTAAAAAACTTTATTTGAACTCATCTGAACTGAACTCATTTGTACTTAAAAAATTTAGCTGAACTTATTTAACTTAAAAACTGAGCTGAATTGAAATATATAGATAAATTGAATTGAACTAAATAGAAACTAACTAAAATATATATGATCATTTCCAATATATTTGAAATTCATTAATCTAAATATAGTATAATACATTTAATATTATAATATACTGAACTGAGTTGCACTGATGTAGATAAATTGAACTGAATTGAATTAACAAATATGATCAATTTCAATATATTTGAAATTTATTAATCTTAATATGAAAATATGTAGAACAAAGTTGAACTAGAATACATAGATCAACTGAACTGAAATGAAATAAATATGACATTTTCAAAACATTTAAAATTTAATAATTTGAGTATAACTTAGAGTTTGATAGAGTTTATTTCTTGTTCAACTGAACTGAACTGAATTGAACTGAACTGGATTGAATTAAACTGAAGTGAAAATTAATGTACCGAAAAAGAATCAACATGACTGAATTAACCTGAATTTCATCAAATTACATTTTCACTTCAATTTACTGAACTGAATTGAATTGAATTGAACTGAACTGATATATAAAAGTTCTGGCACACAGGGCCTTAATGTTAAAAAATATGATCATGTTTGCTAGCTAAACATATTGATTTGAGTTAAGCTGAAGCATATAGATAATTGAACTGAACTGAATTGAAAATTAATAAGTGTGATGAAAATAAACAGTATAAATAAATTAACCTTAATTAATTACACCAAATTATATTGTTGTTGAGATAAACTGAACTGAACTAAATTACAAATAAATTTACTGAACTTAACTTATCTGAAGACAAAAAAGGTTTACTGAACTGAACTCATCTGAACTGAAAAAAGATTATATGAACTCATCTGAACTAAAAAACATCTATCTGAACTAAAAAAACTTTATCTGAACTCATCTGAACTAAAAAACATTTATCTGAACTAAAAAAAGTTGATCGGAACTAAAAAAACTGTATCTGAACTAAAAAATATTCAAATAATCTCTAGAGAACAGGACCTAAAACACACGGCAATTGAACATTATTTTACATTTTTACAATCAGAAAAACATCTATACGGATACCCTATCAGAAGCAGCCACGTAACCTTAATTAATCCAGTTACTATTAATTAACTTCCATATCTCCTCACGCGCCGAGAAGATAAAAACGTTCCGCTGTAGGATCGGAGGGTTCATCGGAATTTGGATACGATAAGTTTGATATCTCCAAGACTCCAACGACGAAGGTCCACCGCGTGCGGAATATTATTTATTGTGCCATCTTTAGGAATGAGGATTGAGGCATGGGGATGAAAAACTACAAGTTCGAGTATGGTTACATTACATGAACAAGAAGGATTAAGGCATCATGAACAATATCTTATTCTTTGTCAGCTTCTTAGTCACTTTGATTATGTCTAATGAATATCCACAGTATACATTAAGCAAGCCTATGAATATCCAAATTTTATCAGCTCATCATCCTCATCACCGTCTTCTACATCCTTTCATCTCTTGTCTCCGTGAAATGCTAGTCTGTTCCTCTCCATTCATTTCTTTACTTTCTTTAGTCTCTGCAAATCGAAGGACTAATTTTGTCGGTGGAAACGTCAACTTTTTGCTTTTTGTTCAAATTAACTATCTGCCTTCTCTTGTGTATCATCCTTGTCCAAAGACGCAAGATCAAGCTTCCTTTTTTAAGCAAAGTTGCTTCATCATGTTTCAACCAGGGGCGGAACATGGGCCACCCAAAAAAAATTAAAAATTACATTTTATACCTTTGTAATTATTTTTTTAAAAATAAAAATTGCATTTTATACCCTTGTTATTTTTAATATATTAAAATTTAGTGCCATAATTTTACTTTTATTCTATTATGGCCACTCGACTTTAATTTCTGGGTCCGCCCCTGGTTTCAACTCTGCAAGATACATGCAATCATTTAATCATAGAAAAGGACCAAATTCTAAGACGCTGCTAATTAAAAGAACACATAATGATCATAACCCCATACCTGTCAAAGCACTATAAAATAGGGTAATGTTAATCAAAGCACTATAAAACAGTGCTTCAAATAATCTTCCAGAGATTGAGCAAAGCATTACTTCAAATCAAGAAAAATAAACAAATAGAATTTCATGGCAAGTTGCTACAAAATGGCTCAGTTTAGTTATTAATTTTCAACGCACATCCAAAACCACCGAAAAAAAGGTCTTCCAAAACCCAGGCATAGTTCACAATAATATGATTCAAATTATGAATGGAGATATTCATATAATGGTAACCCTTAGCATCATTCAAAAAAAAAAATCTGATGAAAATCCACAAAATCATCCTGCGAAAATACCATTCCCGGTGCCGCCAGTGAGTTACCAACACACGGACTCCAATTTCTCCGCTCCCGCGCGAGGTGGACCTTCGTCATTGGAGATATCGAACTCATCATATCCGAATTCCGATGAACCCTCTGATCCTGCAGCGGAACGTTTTTATCTCCTCGACGCGAGAGGAGCTATGGAAGTTTTACTAAAATGGAGTAAAAGAAAAAGTAAATAATAGTAATTGGGTTAATTGAGGTTACGTGGCTGCTTCTGATAGGGTATCCGTATAGAGCTAAAATACGATGCTTCCGTATAAAAGTTTTTATGTTTTACAATTTATGCATAAAGTTATTCGGTTCACATTTAAGAGTGTCTTATCCAAAATTGAAGCATCAATTAACTTATCCAAAGTAATTTTCGTTGATCTTATACTCAAATAAATTGAATGAAAATTGCATCTAAGCTTTTAGAACACATTTTGTTTCTTCTAATCTAGGACCACAATAGATTGATAGTTTGAGGGTTCGATTGAATTAATGAGCTAGCAAAGGTACATCAAATGTACATATACAGTATGATATATCAAATAGTACATAAGCACGAAACATGCAAACAGTGACCCGTGAGTATCAAAGCACCTTCCACCGCGACCCAAACAGTGACCCGTGAGTTTCAACGCACAATATGAACCGTCAGATTACTTTCAATTAAACGAAGAAGATACACGTGTAGGCACTGGAGAATGGCGTGATATATGCAGACTCTGTGCGCGTCATTGCGTGTTTTGACGTCTATGGGATCGGACATCTTTGAGATAAATTAGTGTGAACGGTTAGGATTAACGTGGGGGATTTTTATTTGATTACGACCGTTGATTTTGATGAAGTGCCATTGTTGATTGAATATCACCGCCACAACAAACGGCGGGGATTTCACACGTTGACCAGTCGCATTCACCCCACTCCAAACAAAATTTTATATAGCAGTACATCATATATTGGAAGAAAATTATGATTGTATTTCGTACATTCTATTTTGTTTTGCAACATCTCCTAAACATGAGGGTTTATTTATCTAACAATTCAATAATATATTATTACAGTGACATAGGGGTGTTTGGTGATTAGCTGTTACATGATAGTATTACCTGATTTGATTAGCTGATGGTATTAGCTGATTTGACTAGCTGATTGTAAAAAAACGTTTGGTAAAATTAGCTGATACTTGATAGCTGTTTGTTCAATTAATCGTGTAAAATGACATATAAGGACATTGATATTTTATTCCTTAACAACTTAACAAATGTATATTATTTTATCATTTATGATATATATAAGCATAATATAATAATAATCCATATCTTTAATAATATGAGATTTTATACTAATTAATATAAACAAATAAAATATAAAACATATGTCAAACACTTCTAATAAATAAAATAATCAATTATTTCAAGTAAAAGATCTTGAAATCTTAAGAATAAAAGCAAAAGGCGATTTTGACGATTTAACGTATGTTCATAATTTAATTTGCAATTTACATATTGTTCATATTCAATTACGAATCGGCAAGGTTTAAGAATTGAGGAAAAAAAAAAGAAAATAGAATCATGGCACAAAAGAAAATATTCTTCTAATTTTCTTCCATTTAAATGAAAAGAAGATATTCTTAAATTTAAAAAGCAATCGCGAGACCATGCGGCTTGGAGGGAGAAATAAAGGGTAAAGAATGTCATTAAACCAATGAGTACAATTAGATGATTTGAAAACGCTCCTTTTTTTTTTCCAGCGTTTTGAAAAAGAGCCTTTTGGACCAAAAAACTATTTCAATCAGCTCATCACCAAACACTCTCAATTAGCCTTTTGATGGTCAAATCAGCTAATATTAGTCAAATCAACTGTTTTGAACCCAAAAAGATCTTCACCAAACACCCTCATGGCCCCATAGTATTACTGATTGATGTATTGGCAGAGTAAATCAAAATACTCTAAAATATTGTCCTTAAAGTCGAAAGTTATTGATGATGGATGGGCGGAGGAGCCACAGCAATTCAACAAAATCTTCATCCACCCATCTCATATTGGTCGATCAAAAGTGTGCAAGAAAATACGACACAAAAAAACATCCATATTAATACACAATGACCAGAGAACAAATTATTTATATTAGAGAAGCTATAATTAACCATTAAAAACAATTAATTAAGCACAAACATGCGATCACGATCAATACGATATATATGGATTCAACATTCTAAGGTTTTCTATAAACAAGTTTTAATGTGTCATGCCAAAATTTTAAGAATTCTCATGATACATAACGAATCCTATAATACACGTACATGAATATTTCGCAGTGTATAATCGACTACTTTACTATCAAATCAATCAAAATTCTTGTTATTTCTCTGTGGTCCTATGTCTCTAGAATTATTGAGTTTCAGTATGAGTTTCACGTAGATAGTTTTCGTTATTAATAATATATTCGGTACCATTTTATGAGATCTAAAATGTCAAACCCTTAGTAGGAATTTGTTCGAGTACTTGAGTCCCATAATCTCTCATACTGTGTCATTTCATAAGAAGTGTGTATCTTTGCATCGAGTAGAAACTGGTCCAAACTTGGGTTTAATGGGCAATTATATGTCAAGGCTTTTGTGTTGGTATCCACTTTTACGAAACAGTGTGCTCTGTTTTAGGTAGAGGCCCAAAGTCCAATCGCTGTCTTCTCTTGTTCTGGTCCGTGCCTGTCTGACCCATTCCGATAGGTCTAAACAGTTGACCCTTTTCCCCAAAAACCTGACCTCTACAATCGCTATACACTACTACAGTTTTGTTCAGTTTCAGACAAATTTAAATATTTATCTGGGCTTTCGGTGCATTTCATTTAAAGTTTTTAGCCCACATGGGGATTTTTTTTAAAAAAAACCTTCAATAGCAATAATATAATTTTGTGTGAAATTTAAGCTCAAACAACTCTTGAAAACAGTAGATAAATGAAGAATAAATTACTGTGCTACCAGGTTTACCGTATCCCAGTATCTGTAGTCTAAAGTAGCTACAAAGGCTATGGCTCTTCTCTGAAGTCTCGACTCCCCATGCCCATAAGAAGACAAAACGTGTCTCTTTCTTTGTGTAAGAACAGTGGAGAGGGCTACCTTCTTCTCTTTTCATGGCAATTCCAACCCCACGCTTGCATTTTGAGGCTTTTCTAAAAAACAATCCCACATATATTAAAAGGACCTTTTTTACAAGTTTGGTTATTATGATAAGCAATTGCAAACTAACCAATTTGAAGAAGAAAAATGGAGGAAGAAGAAGATTAAGGAGGAAGAAGAATAGGGAGTAGAAGAAGATATCATCATAAATAAGGAAAAATTAGATAATTGCATTTTATTAAACTCTAAGGTATATAAGCACTTTGTCCAATTTTTAGGGTTATATAGTCACTTTATTAAAACTCGGGTATATATAAGCACTTTGTTAAGTTTTCAAGGGTATGCCGGCATTTTATCTTCATTCCAAAATAATGTTTCATTGTACCCTTGAGTTTTGTGCATGTATTGGAAAATGATGAGGTTTGTAATTCTAAGTGATCAAACATGTTTACTGTGAAGAAAAAGCCTCACAATTGAAGTGTGTAGCGCCGGCGAGAGAGTTGAAAGTTGAAACTGCAATACCCAAAATTCTGAAAGTTAAATTACAGTTCACCATGCTGCATGAATTAATTAGAACAAAAATGAAACCATCAAATTAACCTAGCAAAAAAACACTCGAGAATTATTGTTTTTAAAATATTCCGTCATTCCAAGACATATCAGTTGCAAGAAGTCATAGACATACTCACACAAATCTAAGAATTTAGGGGCACATTAAAAATTTGATCTAATTTAAATTAAAAATCATCAAATTATATATATATATATATTTATTTATTTATTTAAGTGTATATTTATTTATTTAATTATATATATACCTTTACCCCCATTAAATTACACCTTTAATTACACCATGACAAGTGTGTAATTTGCATTGGAAATTAGGAAATGAGTAAACTAACACATAAAAAATTACAAACAATGAAAAAGGAGACCGTTAATTAAATTAAGTTAACCAAGAGTGAAAGCAGAAATTTAAATTGCCTCCACAAAATTTCCCTCCACAGGTCGAGACACGCGCCCGACACACGCGACCTTAAAAGCATGAAAATAACGTTCGGAACATCAATTCCCGCACCAATACAATTCGTTCCAACCGGTTATCCATATCCGAAGTACACTTATTTTTGCAGGCCCCACATTAATCTCTCCGAGACAGTTTCCCAAACTCACGCGCCGCCGCCGTACGCCACTGCATCTAACATCCCCAATTATTAGATAGAAAATTTTCGGATATTTTAAATTTCGTCGGTTTTGAATGGCTTCGGATGACGAGATTTCATGTTTTTCGTCCAAAAATTATGGGATTCTCTGCAGATTCTATGCCGGCGCTAATACGTCATCCACGCCGTGCTCGTTCGTGGACGGATGCTTATCCGCCGGTAACCTTTTATGGCTTACTTTTAGTACAAGTGTACAACGTATTGGGTTTGAAATTTTGGGAGCGTCCTACGTCACTGTGTGATTGAGTGTAATTATTGTACAGTGATCCAAATTTCAGTTTTTGCCTATGTTTACAAGTTTCTTTTTCTTCTACTTCACTGAAGTAAAGTAAATGTACAGAGTTGTTGTTACACTCATCATTACATTTTTAAAAAAAATATATTCATCATTACATTTTTTTGTCCATTTTCCATGGATGATAAATAACAATTTCGTTAACCTTGTTTATAGAATTGCTGGGTGAAATAAAAAGAGTTAAAATATTTCAAAATATGGTAGAGTAATACTACGTGCGTATTAATTTAAATTGAAGCTGCAGTTAGTTTATTAGTGTTGTGGTAAGTTTATTGAAACTGAAATGAAGTTAAAATATATGAAGTTTAGTTTAAATAGGTGGAAGGAATGAGTTGCAACTAGCTAATTTAACTGAATCACCTAGATCTAACTGAATTATATTAAAATGAATTGGAACGAGTGAATTTGAACCGAGATATTAAAATAAACTTAATTGAATTAAACTGAATTAAACTAATTCTAATCAATTAAATTGATTTCAGTTGAGTTAAATCGTATAAATCAACTTTCTAATAAAAAATATATACACCCCACTTAATAGTTAATAAAATATACATCTCACCTAATAGTTACTAAATATGTATACAAATTACATTACACTCCCATACAACTTTCAATTCTTACCACCATCTACGTAATAGTTTTAAAATGTGCTCACAATATTATTATTCTTTCGGTTATCCAAATTGTCCACTATTTATTATTATTATTTTTTTTCGATTTTTAGTATTCACTATTATGGAGTGAAAGTGAAGGATGGATAATTGAAAATCAACAACGGTAAAATTCCCATTTAGTACCAAATGTGGCAACAATCAAATGAGACAAGTAGTAGATTTGTAGTCAACTGCCAACCAACAAAATCACAAGTATTTACTTTCCTTCCTTATACGGTTAAACCATACGCGCCACCGCAGGCCTATGTAAGCGAGTGGGATTTCTCCAAACCCCTGCAATTCCTTCTCTGAACCCTCATTCAGTAGTCAAGTCCATTTCCTTCTTTCTTTTGTCACTCCCATCACTCAAAACACCATTCTTTATTCCCCTGCATCTCTCTTCAGAAAGACCATCAAAATCCATTCTCTCATGCCTGCATTTCAATAATCTGAAAAACCCATTTCAGAAAAGCCATAAAAGTCCAATCTTTGTGGAAAACCAGGTTTCGGGGAAATGAGCAACAACAGCAAGGAGAAGCTGGTTGTGGAGGTGATGGGGGCCCACAACCTGATGCCGAAGGACGGAGAAGGCTCGTCGTCGCCGGTCGTGGAGGTTGAGTTCGAGGGTGAGAGGCAGAGGACCACCGTGAAAAACAGGGACCTGAACCCCATCTGGAACGAGAAGCTTGTTTTCGCGGTGGACGACGCGGCGGACCTGCCGTACCGCACGGTGGACGTCAACGTCTTCAATGAGCGCCGCTCCGGCAGCAGCCGAAACTTCCTCGGAAAAGTCCGGGTCTCCGGGTCGAGCATCGCGCGGGAAAGCGAGGCCTTGCCGCAGCTCTACACGCTCGATAAAAGGAGCCTCTTTTCGCACGTGCGCGGGGAGATTACTCTGAAGCTCTACCTCACCACTCAGGCGCAGGAGCAGGTCAAGCAGGTGGTCGTCAACGGCGGCCCCGGCGCCGGCGCCGGAAAGAAGAACAAGAAAGCGAACAACCAGACTCAGACGGCGGCGCAGCAGCAGCAGCAGCAAATGAACCAGCAAAGCAACAAGCTCAACTTCCATAACGCCAACAACAACCACGGTCATGTTAAGCCTGGGGACCAGAGCGAGATGAAGCCTGTTGTCATTACCACCGTCCCCGGCCCTATCATTCCGGCGGGTCACGGCGGCGGAGGTGGTGGCGGGATGGGGATGTTCCCACCAGGGATGCCGGGGGAGTACTCGTTGAAGGAGACCAGCCCTCATCTTGGCGGGGGTTTGTTGAATAAAGATAAAACCAGTTCAACCTATGACCTCGTCGAACAAATGCAGTACCTTTATGTGAGAGTGGTGAAAGTGCGTGAAATCTCAGTCTTTGGAGGTGGAGATCTTGTTGCAGAGGTGAAGCTGGGGAACTACAGGGGGATAACGAAGAGGGTTTCTTCAAATTCCGGCGAATGGGACCAGGTTTTCGCTTTTTCCAAGGATTCAATCCAATCTTCTGCTGTGGAAATTTTCGTCAAGGAAGGGAATAAGGATGACTTCCTAGGGCGTGTCTGGTTCGATCTCAGCGAGGTTCCGAGGAGGGTCCCACCGGACAGCCAGCTGGCGCCTCAGTGGTACAGGATGGAGGACAAGAAGGGGGAGAAGAACAAAGGAGGTGAGGTTATGCTGGCCATTTGGTTTGGGACACAAGCTGATGAGGCGTTTTCTGAATCCTGGCATTCGAAGGCTGCCAACGTTAATACCTCTGATGGTTTATGTTCGATTAAGTCCAAGGTTTATCTGTCTCCTAAGCTGTGGTACCTCAGAGTGAATGTCATAGAGGCTCAAGATGTGATCTTGGGGGAAAAGGGGTCTTCTCTGATGAGGTATCCCGAGCTTTTCGCGAAAGTCCAGGTTGGAAACCAGGTTCTCAGGACTAGGATTTCTTCGCCTGTTAATGCCAAGAGCTTGTCGAATCCTGTCTGGAACGAGGATCTGATGTTTGTGGTTGCTGAGCCTTTTGAGGACTATGTTTTTGTTTCTGTCGAGGATCACATTGGTCCTAACAGAGACGAGTTTGTCGGGAGGGTGGTTCTTCCCGTTGCAAACGTTGAAAAAAGGCTGGATGACAAGGCTGTTGTGTCCAGATGGTTCAATCTCGAGATCAACCCGAATGAGGCTAATAAGGGCGCTATGCGATTCTCTTCAAGAGTCCACCTCAGGGCGTCCTTGGATGGAGGGTACCATGTCCTAGACGAGGCAACGTTGTACAGCAGCGACGTGAGACCGACTGCAAAGCAGCTGTGCAAGCCTAACATAGGAGTCCTCGAGGTGGGGGTCTTAGGAGCTTCCAACCTCGTACCTGTGAAGATTAAGGAAGGGAAAGGCGGCACGACTGATGCTTACTGTGTCGCGAAATACGGGGCGAAATGGGTCAGGACAAGGACAGTGGTGGACAGCTTGTGTCCGAAGTGGAACGAGCAGTATACATGGGAGGTGTTTGATCCTTGCACTGTGATCACCATTGGCGTGTTCGACAATTCCAGGGTTGACAAGAACAACTCGATGCTGACTCGGGATTCTCGGATCGGGAAGGTGAGAATAAGGTTGTCCACTCTCGAATCAGACAGGGTCTACACTCATGCTTATCCTCTGCTGATGCTGCATCCATCCGGGGTGAAGAAGATGGGGGAGCTTCATCTCGCTGTCCGGTTTTCGTGCTCCAACATGGTTAACATGCTGCATATGTATGCAAAGCCTCTGCTTCCTAAGATGCATTATGTGCAGCCCCTGTCTGTAAACCAGCTGGACAGTTTAAGGTACCAGGCCATGAACGTTGTTGCATCGCGCTTGGGCCGCGCAGAGCCGCCGCTGTGGAGAGATGTGGTTGAGTACATGCTGGACCATGATTCTCACATGTGGAGCATGAGGAAGAGCAAGGCCAACTTCTTCAGGCTGACAAACATCCTAGCCTGGTTCATCGGCATCTCCCGGTTTCTCGACGCCATGAGAAACTGGCAGAGGCCGGTTTATTCCGCTGTTTTCATGGCAGTTTTCATGGTCTTTGTTATGCTGCCTGAGCTCATTATCCCCTGTCTGCTTCTTACCATGGCGGTTATGGGGCTGTGGAGGTTTAGGGGACGTCCACGTCACCCTCCCCACATGGATACTAGGTTGTCCTATGCTGACGTGGTGCATCCCGATGAGCTGGACGAGGAGTTTGATTCGTTCCCTTCGAGCAGGGGGGCTGAGGTTGTCCGAATGAGGTATGACCGGCTGAGGAGCGTGGCTGGCCGGATTCAGTCTGTGGCGGGTGACATGGCAACTCAGGGGGAGAGGCTGCAGGCTCTGCTGAGCTGGAGGGATCCGAGAGCGACGTTTTTGTTCGTGATCGTTTGTTTGATTGCTGCTTGTGGGTTCTACGTTGTTCCGTTTAAGTGGATTGTTGGTCTTTCTGGGATCTATCTGCTGAGGCCTCCCAAGTTCAGGAACCGGCTGCCTTCGAGCGCGGTTTGCTTCTTCAAAAGGCTGCCTACCAGGGCTGACAGCATGCTGTAGAAGAACACGATGAATTGGTGATTGGGATTTTAGTCATTGTTTTATGTCTTTATTTAAGGTTACTAGGTTATTATTTGGGCTCTCTTACGGTAGAAGATAGTATTTTGTGTTGGTCACTTGATCTACCATTGGGTATTGACCTGTTCTAGGATTCATGCTAGTACTTTTGCATGCTATTTCATGGATCAAAATCAAATGTTTTCAACAATCTTGATGTCTTTATTACATTTGATGGTCATATTCATATATTCTTCATTGCAAGCGTTCTAACAAGAATAAGAGTACATCACTCCACAAGAAGGTTGTAAAGAATACGGCGAAAAAGATCCCGAGCAGACGGCCTAAACTACGATTGCCTCCACCGCCTCTTGGGATCGCACGCCTAAAAAAGACTCCAATCGGGGATCTGTCGCACGAGGGAGACCAGTCCTGGCGCCCAATGCTCTACAGTTGATAGCTGCCTGTAATAAAGAGAGGATAAACACAGTAAAAAGTGAAATAAGTGAGAGTATTTCAAATGACCTTTTAACGAATGTACTGTCTTGTTTTACTCACCACTTGAGCTGCAAATGGTAACATCTTTTCTGGTGGCATGTCTACACAAATGGCTACAGCACAGTGAAGAGTTAGATACGTTATCATAAATGGAATAAATACACTCTGTTGTTTTCTTCTACTACCATATAGTGTTGCTCCAATAAATGCGTCCCCAGCTCCGGTTGTATCTATGAGCTCTGAAGCTGGTACTTTTTCAGCTGTTCCAACTAACATTCTGCCGCTCACTGTGCCGATCCCCTTGGCATGTAGTTTCACAACTTCCTGTTGTAAATATGGTCATCAACATCGGAATATGAACAAGCACGACATTTTAGCTAAAATGCATGGAAGATTTAGAGGTTTAAGGAATTAACGAAAGGCTACCGAGGAAACACAAGTTAGCGAGTTTTCACTACTAGCCTCTCTTTTCTGCTTCAGTGTTTCCAATAAATCATCCACATCCGTTTCCTCGGATTGGACTGTTTCTGCAAGAAAATTTATAATGCAGTCAATGGAACTCCATAGTACACTTTACATTCCATAGTAGCAACGAGGAATAGTAATAGGCCTTACCAGTTACAGCTCTCTCCAGCATTATACATCCATCTTCACCAAGAGTCACAATCACAAATTTAACTTTTGGCAATTTCAATAGCATTGAAACAAGTGATGTTGCGATAGATGAAGCCCCAGTCCAAGCCTGAAAGATACACAGAACACTCTTTGATGACCACTCCACAAGGAAAATGGTAAACGTTGGATGATACAGACTCAATACTTTCATATGAACCGTGTAAATCTGTCCAGTCCTTGATCAGAATACATGACTAATACAAGCTATAACTACGAAATATAATCCAACTACATAGCTCAGCAAATTTTAGAGCCCGCATTATATATGAAAATATAATCCATCATACCCCAGAATCATTCCCATGGCAATTGACACATTTACAGAATAATTATCAGAGACATGGCAGAAATTACTATCAAGAAAAGATTAAGAAAGATTAAAATAGAAACCAAGCAACATTTGAGTTCCTAGTGGGTACAGCTTCCGATGCAGGGGGAGTGAAGAGAAACATGATTCAAATACAAAGTACAGACAATAACTTGCCTGAGGAAATTTTGCTGAGCACACAATATAGCTAGACAGGCTCAAGAGATCATCCAATCCCTCCCTTTTCTTTTCCGCATCAATTAATATTGGGATACCCCTGCGATTTGCCTGCACTGGAAAATCAGAAAGAATTCTGTTATATGATTTGATGTTTGATTTGAACAATACTCTCGGGCTCAGCGATTCTTAATATTCATAAAATCCTAACATGAGAGAAACCAGATAATATATGTACATGTGGCAGAGGAAAATTACCTCCGCTGCAATGACCAAAGCAGTTTCATGTAGTCTAACATCAAAATAGGCAAGTTTGGCCTTATCTACAGCAGCTAACAACTTCGCATTTGAAAGCTCCTCAGGTATCAATGGTGGGTATCCGGGAGTATGAATGCAAGTGCGGGTTTTACTGAAAAAAGGATAGAATTTTAAGGTTTTCAACATGTGTGCAAAAAAGAAAAAAACGTGTCTCAATAATTTTAAGGAAGATTTTCAGCACCAATTATGTCTGCAAGAGTCACTGAGATTGTTTCATTTGAAGTGGCCTTGAGATCTTACTTTTTTCTTTACAGTATATGCACACATTCAAGAGTTCTTAATAGTATATACATAAAAGTGGAAGTTATGATGATTACGCACGGGAGGTTGCAGATCATCATACCAATACAAATAGACTTAATGAAAAGAGCTAAAGGATGCATCTCAGACTCAGTACAAGCTAAACACATCAGTCATATATACTCACGTTTCACTGTCAACAATTACATAGGTGAACGGTGAGTTGCCACCTTTGGACACCTGAAAACCACATGAAATTTTTTGATAAAAAGCACCAGGACAAATGAAACAAAAAAATAACATACAAATCACAATGAAATGAACTAAATACAGTATATATTAATGAAAACGTAGAGTTAGTACATTCACAAAACCAGGATGATTTTGTTTCATAAAGTAGGACACCAGTAAACAATCAATCCAGTGGACAGAAAAACAAAAACAAACCATGCTCTAATTTCATCACTGATTAATTTATCATTTATCAACATCTGAAGAATCTCTCTACCTAATTGGTAAAAAAGAGGAGAGAACATGTATTAAAGTAACACACACAGTAGATCACAGCAATTTTAACATAAACGAAAGAAATGTACCACCAAATAAGATGTATCAACACCATCAGCTTCGAGTTCTTCGATTATGGCTTTTCCTTGAGAGTCATCCGCAATCTAATCAGTAATCAAAGCTTAAGTCTCAGTGTAATCCAAACATAAACACGACAGAGAGAGTAATCTAATCATCGTATCATTTCTCTAAAACAATTAAAAAGACCTTTGAAATGAGGCGCGGCTGGAGACCTAACCGAGCAGCACAAGTGAGCGCATTGCCTGCATTTCCTCCCCCTTGAACCTAGCAAACAACACAACTGAGATTTAATATGCAAACAAAATAAATCACCAATAAAATGTGGAATCGCAACAATGACGAAGATAACCTTAGCGCTTGTACTGCGAATTTTGTCGTCTGGATTCGGATATGAATCCACAGCAGCGAGGAAGTCCATCGTCACACCGCCGCAACCTACCTGTTTCCAGAACAACACAGACTGATCAATCTGAAAATCGGAATCACGCGGCGTGCGATTCCAGGGGAAAAATTGAAAGGAAAACACGTACGATTACGCGGTTATCCGGAAGAGAGCTTGACATCGCCTTCGCGGAGAAGCTTCACGACAAAGGTAAAGCTCAATACTCTGACAAATTTACAGATGAATTGAAAAGGAGAGGAGAATAAGGATGTTACCTGGTGGAGCGAGTGGTGAATTGCGATCTGGACGGCGGCGATGGCCGGAATGAGGAGGCGCCGGTGAAGGAGCTCAGTGATGACGACGACGCCATTGCTGGCTTAGTTTACTATCCTTGTGCGGCTGAGCCGGTACTGTTTTATCTGCACGTACGCCTCCATTTTTGCTAATTTCATTTCCCAGATATTTTTAATTCTAATAATATTTTAACGGTTTTTCTAACGAGTGCCCATGGGCACTCGTTAACATGGATGAGATTCCATGGATTATTGTGTAGTTAACGTTGATAAGTGCAGAATTAATTATTACGAACATTTATACATTAATTGGGTGTGAATGCATTGAATTTACGTGGTAAATACATCTATTGGTCTTAATTACTTTATATTTACCATCTACTTGGTTTCTTCTGACGATGATTATTCATGGTACACATATATCTGGAAAACAAATCCGTCTAATAAACATATTAATTATCTTTACTTGATATTATTCCATTTGAAATCACAATATATTTAAATTCAAAAAATAAATTGTGTTTATGGTATTAAAATAATAATAATATATCATTCGATAAAATTTCCAAGATAGCAATATTTTAAATGTTTGAATTCATTATTGTTTAATTAATATTTAATATGTTTATTACATGTATTATTTCAAAAAAAAATCAAAAACATTATTTAAATTTTTTATAAAACAATCTAAATACAACTTTGTTATAATAATAGTTGGTGGGTTTATAAAAACTAAAATATAACCACTAAATTGTATGAATATATTTATTACCTGACACTGTAAATTTTAAATATGTGTACGATAAATAATCATTATCGTTGATATAATTATCCGTAAATAGAATCCAATGGTAAGTATACAGTAATTGAGAAAGATAAATATTTACCACGTAATAAAGACAAATAGATGTATTTACCACGTAAATTCAATGTATTCACACCCAATTAATGTATAGATGTTCGTAATAATTAATTCTGCATTTATCAACGTTAACTGCACAATAATCCATGGAATCTCATCCATGTTAACGAGTGCCCATGGGCACTCGTTAGAAAAACCGATATTTTAATTCTAATTCTTTCTCAAAAGTTTTTTGAAATCTTTCCCGCAATTTTCTTACCTTTCTTTCTAGTTTAGAAGTAATTTTTGGTTCCCACTATCTCCAAAAAAAATTTACTATTTAAAATGCAAATTTATCATAAATAAGTTTTGAAACATGTTGCAATAATGTATAAAAGATATATATATGTCTTGCAAATAATACTGCATTGATGGATGAAAAAAAGTTGAGTTTTGGAACCAATCTTGTAAATTTGAAAACCTTTATTTTGATCCTATTTCTGATCCACGAACAATCAAACTGAAAGCACTTGTAAAATCGACTAAGATATGAACACAATGAGTTGAATCAAGTTGATCAATCTACAAGATGAATCTTCCTCGCATCCCTTCTTGATCACTATGGTGGTAAAAGATTCTTAGGATTACCAAAAATTAGAGACCAGAAAACGCCACTGTTTTCTCTCTGAAAAATAACCTAAACACCCGAAGAAACTCATTTCCTTCCTTCAGAACTGTACACTTGAAGAATTTTGCCCTAAATCGAACCCTCATGGCAATCATCGTCCCAATGCCGCTTGGGAAGCAGCCCGTGCTCGCTCATGCTCCCCTTTAACCGGTAGAACGCCTTTTTACTCCTCACGGTCGTCAAGGGACCTGACCGGTTCCCATGCTTAATCGGCAATGCCACTCCAACCAAACTCGACATGGAACCTAGCCGGTTTTCCATGTCATCAAGGGGCCCCGAGCTGTAATCCATCGTTATGAACGAAGAGGCCTGGCCAAAGGTAAGGCGCGGTGTCACCCCGGTGGCATTCCACCAGCTGCTCTCAGAAGGGACCTGGTCACCCTTAAAATCTGACTCCAGAACCGACGAGTCGCGCTGGCTGATTCCATCAGCACATGTCTCGTCTGAGTCGTTGTAAACCAGCTTCAGCGCCTGCACGACTTCTCCCATGAATGGCCGGTGAGTCACCTCTGTGTGGACGCACATTGAGGCAATGGAGGCCACCCTTGCCATGTCATCAAACGAGTAGGTCTCCGCCAAGGAGGGGTCCACCAGCTGCTCCAAACCTTCTCGACTGGTTAGCAGAGGCCTTGCCCAGGTTACGAGGTTTTCTTGTCCCTGAGGTTGACACATGTCCACTGGTTTTCTTCCTGATAGAAGCTCTAGAAGCACGACGCCGTAGCTATAGACATCACTCTTGACAAGCAGGTGCCCAGTCATTGCATATTCAGGTGCAACATACCTGACAAATCAAGATCATGTACTTGTTCTAATGTTGGTAGTTGGTAATTTTGTACTAGGTTAGGACAGTGATGTGTAACTTACCCAAACGTGCCCATCACCCGGGTGGAAATGTGATGGCTTCCTTCTGTAGCTTCCCGGGCTAAACCAAAATCAGAAACTTTGGGGGTGAAGTCATCCTCGAGTAAAACATTGCTTGCTTTGAAATCTCGATGGATGACTCGAGGATTTGAGTCCTCATGAAGATAAGCCAGTCCCCTAGCAGCACCTAGAGCAATCTTCAATCGAGCATCCCAATCAAGAGGCGATCTTCTCTTGTCAATACCTTAAAAAAAATGCAAAAATGAGAGAAAAAGGTATTTATTCACACTGCAATACAAGTATGCTTGAAAATTATGTCAAGAGTACTTTGACAAAAAATGTTACCATGTAAATGGGACTCCACACTACCATTAGGGACAAGCTCATAGACCAAACATCGAACTCTGTCTTCAATGCATATGCCAATCAACTTCACAAGATTACGATGATGCAGTCTGCTGAGCATCTCTACTTCTGAAACGAATTCACGGTCTCCATTCGCAATATCTTTCGTAAGCAGTTTCACAGCTGCGTCGGACCCGTCTTCCATTAGACCATGATAAACACGTCCAAATCCCCCTTCACCCAATATCTTTCTAGAACTGAACTTGTCAGTGGCCTTCTCAAGTTCAGCTAGAGAAAATGTCTTGACAGAAAGGATAGAAGAAGGCATGGCAGAAAGGATGGATGCAGATGTGGAGCTTGTTGGACTGCTTGATAGCATTGAACCCACTCCTGAGGCACAAACAATCGAACAAGCGAGCATGTAAATGTAAATCCTCACTAACTTTATGAATACAATAGTTAACAAGCATATGCACATTTTGTTATACTTATACAGCAACCAAAATTATACTTATAGGATATATATGGTATGGTAAAAGAAAAAAGAAGCAGGTATTCATCATAAAGAGTTCAGACAACATACCATATCTCTTGTTAGTAGCTGGTGGAATTACTGGACCCACAGAACTAGTTGGCTTGCCAGCCTTTCTGCAATTGAATATAACAGCTGCTGCACCAAAGCAGACCACCAGCAACACTAATGCAGACAATACAATGACAAAAATGATTCTAGGATTCAGTTTCTGAGTTTTGTCCTCCATATATGCTGTAATAGGATATTGCTGATTTCCAACATTTCCGCTGGGACCAGTGGCAGAAGGGTAGCTTGATGGCGGTGAAGATGGAAGACCTGATAAACACACAATCAGCCTCAACACTCCATGCCTACTTAATGTGCAAAACAAAAAAAGCAGAAGCTAAAACAAACAAGGTACCTGGATATGATATGTAAGACACTTCAAATGCACCGAAAAGGGTCCTGTTCAGAGACACCTTCTTCTGCCAAAATCTTTCATAAATCAGTAGAGCAGTGGTGTTATCGAACCTTTCCTCAAGTGGAACCAAGTTAATATCAACAACAGCCCTTTCCTGATTTTGACTGTCAGCACTAGCACCGACTATTACTACTTGACTCTGTTGAAGATAAACTCCTTCTGCAATCTCAATTTCCAGCTCATTAACCCGGGGAAAAAAGGATAAAAGTGAGACATCAAGCAGAAGTTTGATCTTCATTGGCAATACACAACCACAACTTGAACCAAAGGGAGTAGAAGTTAACGGGTCAGCACAGATTTGATCACAGCCTGTAAAAATATCAGTGGCAGAACTTTAAGCTTTGCAGCTTCGCATAAAAGGACATAAGAATACAGGGAGGGTTACAATATTAGGAAAATTTAGGGTCATGTATTACCTGGTGTCCTAGAAGGAGATGGGGAAGCTGCATGATGCCTTCCAGGGTGGTGTGGTTGAGAAAAATGTCTCGCGTGTGGACCAGCAGCAGGACCTTCAATCAGACTTGTATATAAGTAAGAGGGAGGGGGGATAAACTTTAGCCATATTCATCTATAATATACCTTGAAATAGTGGTGAAGGAGCCGGTGCAACTGATGAAAACAAAGGAAGTTTAGACCTTCGTGTGGGCAGTGTAAATGAAGACACGGATGCACCGGTAGAAACTAGCCTGACTGAAGAAAGGAAGAAAGATAACCTAGTGTTAGTTCTGAAGATATCCACGCAACTGATTTATGGTCCAAGTAAAATACATGTAAAAAGATGCTGAAAGAGGAAGCTAGATATTACATTGTTGCATTAAAATATGCCCTGCTAGAAAAGGAAAACGTAAAGTTTGAGCAAAAAATAAATGCAAGGCAGTAACCTAGTAGAAATCCTAAAATAAACAATTATGAAAAGATTCCGAACATAAAAAGAAATTAACAGATTGCAACATTACCATATTCGTGTGATAATTTCCTAGGTAATGATGGATGGCTTGGAAGTAGAGTAGGAGACAAATAGGTTCGCGGGAACAAATATCCTGAAAAGAAATATATGCATCAACTATGATAGCTTAAGAACATTAAAGAGATCAAAGCTTAGACCGGCATGACTAGATACAACTGTATGAAAAACCAATTTCAAAAATCATGTGCGTACAGTAATGATTTGTTCAAACTCTAAATGAATTAACTAACCAACAGTCTGGTAATCAAAAAGTGTTATAAACGGCGGGGAGTAAATGGTCAATTCGGTCCTAATAATTCAAAAATCGTTACAACTATTTCCAAATTCGAGTATTCCATTTTCTGCACAAGAACCTTACTACGAAGGCAACATTTACTAGTGATTTTTTCAAATATATTTTGTATACATCAGATGATTTGTTCTAAACAGCAAACCGACCTAGTATTTCCCAGCGATCTGATCCTTGTAATTTAAAAGCCCTTACCACTATATCCAAACACTAGAATTTCGCTATGTGAACGAGAAGTCGAGAACCTTACACAGAAGGCAGCAAGCACATTCCTAATACTACTAGTGAGGACTTTAACCACACCAGTTACTCTAGAAGCCGCTGCGTTCTCCAAACAACTAGAAACCGCTGTGGTCTCCATACAACTAGAAGACTAGTTCGTAGAGACACTAATAAGACTAGGTATAGATCATAGACGAGTATAAATCGAAATTCAGGGCATTTCATTTATACCACTTTATTTAACAAGTAATTAGCCATAATGACACTACATACAGCATAAGGACAACCCAAGATTATCCGACCAGTTCATTAAAAGACAAAGTAGGCAGCCCTTGCCCATCTTCTTATCACAAAAAAGGACAAAATCTCAACAAACATACTATTTTAATTTATTCCCAGTGTATGAAAGCATAAACACACGCACAAACACACACACACGCACAGATTCTATGTATGTAAAGAATGATTACCGTTGTTAGTAGGGAGCAAAATGAGCAGAGTAAGAAGCAAGAAACTAAGCCCTAAAGAAGAAACCATATCGAATTTCCGGTAGCACCCCATCCTCCAACAGCATCCTCGGAGCTAAAAACCGCAGCCCCAAAACAGCGCCGGCCGGAGAGCGTTAGGGTTCCGGTGAACGCGCATTTCCCCTCACCCGCCACAAACGCCGCCTCCATTAACTCCCTGAACTGGTTGCATGTCCTTGTCCCACCAATGCCGGTTGCCCTAGATCCGGAAACCCGGCCCAGCCCAGAGATCCAAAGACCAGAACAGTAAAGCTGCCAGATCTTGTGGGGGGAAATGTGGAGCAGGGGTTTAAGTGTTTAACTAGGATTTAGTGTGTGAGTGTGTGAGAGAGAAAGCGGCGGCAGTACTGCTAAATTTGCTGCTGCTTTTTTGGGGAGGGTGAGTGTGTGAGAGAGAAAGGAAGAGATTGATGGTGGGAGAGAAGGGTGTTTTTAATGGAGCTTTGAGGTCTGTTCAACAAAGCGCGTGGTGGTACGGACCAATTACAAGGAGGGAAATTGATTTAGTGACTAAAATGGTTTTATTTTTCCGGGATTTGTCTTAAACGGGTTGACTGACGTTGACTAACGTTTTTTTATCCCTAAAGGGAACTTGAAAAATTATTCGCTTCAAAAAGTGTGTGGAATAAACGACGTCGTTTCGTTTTGTATAGAGTAACAATTTTTGCCGTAACATTTTGTATAGAGTAACATTTTAAATATAGTATTAATATATTATTTCTGATTGCATGTTTAATTATGTAATATTTTGATTATATATATGATAAATTGATGTACGTAACAACTCAACAATGATTCTACGTAGTACGGCAGCAATGATTTAAATATATTATTTACTTAAATAGGTCACTAATTAAGGGTAAGAAATATATTCCATGTAGGCAAATATATGATATAAGATATTAGTATATGATTTCTATAAAGACAGGTATCAAATGAAAATTCGTAATATAGTATATATACACATATGTAATACTCACGGATTGAGTGATTGGGCTCACGAATTGGAGTATCGGGGTACGGATTGCAGCGAGTGCCCCGGACGATCGGGTTTAGAGAGGACGGGGAGCAAGAAGAGAGCTTTCTTTGTATTTGTAAGTTTTAATAGGTAAATTCTTAAATTTCTACTTTCTTTTGCTTTGCTCTTTTGTAAAATTTTGGATGGTTTATGTGTTATTTAGTTATTAATTTCTTTGCAATTATAATTAACCATATACTCCGGTGTTTTGGTGCTTTGGTTTTGACATGTACATGATAGAGTTGAATTTGATGTGTTTCTACCGTGAACCTTTGCAATTTGATGTGTGATAACAAAAATTGCCTTCTGTTCAAGATCAATTGTTAATTTCCGGTGAGCTCTATTTAATAATTTTTTCCCTTTCCGAATTGTTTAACAAACATAATTATTCCTTATTCTACATAGGAGTTGATTTATATCTGGACTTTTCTTTTTCTTTTTCTTTTAATTTCGTTTATCTTTTAATTTTGGTCCTGTTTAGTGCTGATGAACAGTGAAAGAGATGCTGAAACCAGATAATAACGCACCCTGGGGAAATTATTTTGCTTTTCTGCATGTTTCTCTTCCTAAATTAACTGAAAAGGATCCGTTGAATTTTGTACTTGAAACTCAGAAAATTACAGAATCCAAAAAAAATTTCTGCAGGAGCTCTTCTTCTTACAGGAAAATTATTGGAAACACTGCACAAATTTGGAGGCTTCAGGTATATATGTGTAATACGTCATTATCTTTTTTATTTGCATTGATCATTATTTTGGATGAGCATCAAAACAAATTATTTTGGATGATTATCGATGATCATCGATTCAGGTATACATGTTTGATCATCGACTTAGGCCATGTAATAAGTTGAATTTTCCACAGAATGATCATCGATATTTGATTGATCTTTTTTGACAATTTACTAATTGAAATTTTATTTACTGTACAAAAAGTCCCAAACCCAAGAGCTCTTTGAATACCCAAAAAACTGGAATTCTTTTTTTGTTAAAAATTTAGAATTATATGCATAAGCATCCTAGATTGCCAAAATTAGGTTTTTCATTTTTTGAATATATTCTACCTATACTTTTTGTAATTATGCATGTTAGGATTACCAAAAGCTAGAGTTTGTATGAAGATTTTATTTTTTAAACATATTCTGCCCAAAACTTTTGTTATTATGCATGATAGGGTTTCTAGATTTTGTACATGATCATTAAAAAGAAACTACAACAAAAGAGGATAAAAGATCAATCTTGCATTTTAGTTATGTACAGAAAATCAAGGGATATTTATTGTCCTTAAAATGCTATTTTTTGAATACAATATTATTTTGTTTACCTTTTTTGTTTACTTTTTATCGTATGATGAGAATATTTATTTATTAAAGAATGAGAGACGTTATAATTTAACCCAACATTTCATTACCTTTTATAATCATAAAAATGGAATATGTAATTTCTTAAACATTTATCGATCATTTATGTCTAATTTCTCAATAGTAAATTTAAGATTTTAACTTATTTTAGTTATATATATTTTATAAGCTTAATTTAGTCACCATTCATTTAATAACTAATTATTAGTTAGATTGATTTTAGTCATCATATATAATTGAGTCTTAAATCCAATCATGCTACAGTAATTGACAATTATCCCTAATTTAGTTGAGTAATATCATTTATATGGTATGATATAGTTTAATATATCTCATGTAATATATATCCAATTTTATAATATTATAATTGATTTTGTATGAATAATAAAAAATGAGTACACACTTTAGGCTATTTATTTATTATTAATATGCATGCAATAAATTAGTAGAAACTAAAACTAAAAATGGAGGAAAGAATAAAACAATATGCAGTCATGTATTTGGAAGAAGATTTTGAGAATGAAATCTCAATCAAACAAATATGGAATATCGAATCAAATAAAAAAAATCAGTCCATTAAATACGTCAAAATTGACATTTAATCATATCTTGATGATTTTACTATCAATCAAATACTAAGCTCAAAGAATTTAAGGTAAACACCACAATGATAACAAGAAGCTCAAACTAGGATATTAAAGTGATTCCTTACAATCATATATTACAATAGTACTTTTGCGTTTGTTTGGCTCTTTTTCTATTTTTAATAGATTTTTCTTATTTTGTTGTTTAATTTGGATGGAATAGTTCATTATCACATTTTGTAATAGTTTAAATTAGTTTTTGAAATTCAATTGTTTTTAATTATAATTTCCATATTTTTCTTCAATTTCATTATATTTATTATCTTACGGTTGTATATTAGATTAATTTAAATTACTTTATTAGAGCAATGTTGTTCTATACAATTGTGTCATGCCATAATCTAATAATTGATGAATCCGTTTGTTCGGTCCAAGATCCAAGACTTTAAACATGGATGATAATAGTAAGACAACTTTTTCTTGCCTATCTATATTCGCATTAAGATGACCTAGACTATATAATATGCTTGCCTAATGTGAAATTCATTATAATTTTTGTTTTGAGTAATTTTATAATAGTGGTGATTCGTCGAATTTATTAGAGTAAAAAAAGAAATAGATTTTAGTGTTCCTAAATTTTCATTCCATGCATTTTAATTATTCTTTTAACTTTTAGACTAGGTTATGGTTGCATCTATGAATCTTGGTTCCTTCCTTTCAAAATTAATTATTGGCTGAATTGACTCAATTAAAAGACTACCATTACTATGAACCTATTGGTTACAATAGTGCAACAGACACATGATTTGACTTTGGGTTATAAAGAAATTGAATCGTTTAGACAAGGTTATGAATGCACTTTGATAAAGAAGTTAAAGGAAATTGATGAAATTTGGGTTAATTTAGTCACACTAATTTTTTTTTAAAATAAATTAATTTTACTTCATTTTAATCAAGTTTAATTTAATTCAACAAAACATAAGTTCGCACAAACAAGACCTAACTGTATATTCTTTTTTGCTTAAACAACATTATATCAAAATTTATAAAAATTATCATTTACATAAACGTGCAATCTAATAATAACCCAAAATTCAATTAATAAGTGTTCAAATACGCCGTGCAACGCACGGTGGAGCCCCACTAGTTGTCTGAACGAAGATGCTGGCGTAACCTCAGCTTCAAGTGTTGTTTTTAGAATTTGACCTTCTACTCACTTTATTGACGGATTATAGTAATCATAATGGAATTCCTTAATTTAAAATATCACACTTACAAAATGTAAAATGAACAGAGGATAGTGACGCCATGGGAGAAGTTGATTTTTTTTTGATCGAAGGAGAAGTTGATTTCATATCACCAACGGATTTGATTTTAATTACTGTGGCTATGAGAATTTTTTTAGTGGAATCGTTCCACCATGTTGGAGAAGTTGATTTGAGAAGTTATGAACATTATCTAATTTGAGAAATTGACATAATATCTCGTGCATAGATGTTGTGGATACTGCTATATATGAACACCTACCAAACGACCATACAGGAGATCAGACGAATCCAATGAGTGTTTGTCGCGAGATCCACCTCCAACCAGGGCTTTGAGGTGGATCGAGGATTCTGTCTCGTTTTGGTCTGCAACTCTTGTGTCAAATCCATGTCGAGACTTTGAGGTTAAAATGTTGAGCATGTTTATGGCGTTCTAGTGTGATTTATGATGTGGCTCGGCGGTGGTTCAGTTGTGATGCAACAACGAAGTTACTAGTGTTGGTGACCTCATAAACAATGAGGCTCGGATTGTAACCAAAAAGTTCGGATCGTCGATGAAATTGCATGCATCGGCGTCACTGTGTTGGCGGGTGATATTGCGGACGTCAAAATTTAGGTTAACGACTTTGACATTGATAGTTATAAATCTATAAGACTTAGAGTCTATGTGTATCACTATGTAAATTAGTTTTTTCCTATTTCATATACCCATTTGTGTAATCAATACTTTCTTATACATAATACTTTTAATAAAATTGTATATCTATTGAATTGTTACTGACATATTTTTTTCCACCAAGTCTCAAAATAATAAAATGTTGTCTATATTTTTTCCTATTCATTTATAAAGCTATCAAAATAATCCACGTGTACATATAGTCCCTCTATTTATCACTATACAATACAATGTGAAATCAACTTATAAAAGTCTAAAAGATATGTTACTTTATTATATTTATTTTTTGGAAGTATATTAAATCTATTTTGAACAATTTTGAAATGCACCACACAAAAAATGCCTCTACATAAATACAATATTTTAAAAAATGCAAATACAAATTATAAATTAACTAGCGTGGTCTCTCCACGTGTTGCGTGGAGGGCTTGGCACATATGCCTCTAGATAGAATATATTAAAAATTGTCATTAGATAAACATGATTATCTATTCAGTTTTTCACATATTTACACACTCAAAAGTTGTATATATAGGTAATTTTTGCAGATCTGTGTGCATTTCCAACATGCTAGTCAGATCATTCAAGCCATCAGGGTTCGATGGTAATATAATGCATGACAAGTCAAAACAAGTCAGGACCATTTTTCTCATCAACCAAGTCAAAACAAAATGGTCTTTGCATATCGTTAGTTGTTGCTTTCAATAAATACCAACTAAGCACGAAAACTCTCTATATAAACACCCCTAAATCTCACTCCATGAAAACCATCCTTAAACAAAAACATCTAACTCTCCATTGTGAAAATGGCCTTCAATACCATTTCCCTGAATGTGATCCTAGCGTTGGCTCTGCTGTCATGTTCACACTACTGCAACGCCGCGAGGCCGCTCCGGGAAGAGAAGGGACGCCCTGAACAGCTCCCGTTTCCTCCGTTTCCGTTCCCGCCAATCCCGCTGCCGCCGTTCCCAGGCACCCCGGGATTCTCGCTCCCGCCGTTTCCGTTCCCCTTTCCCTTTCCGTTCCCTCCTCCAGCGGTGGTGGCGCCGCCGGCGCCGGTCCTTCCTATATTTACGCCGCCAGCTCCCTTCCTGCCGCCGGTCCTCACGCCGCCGCGAGTGGGAGTCCCTGCTGCCTTCTCTACAGCGGCACCGGAAATTCAGCCAGTTCCCCACTTCACGCCGCCGACGTTGGCCCCGCCGGTTGTCATCCCCGACCTTCAAATTCCGGCAGCGCCACCGCTAGGAATGTGAACTTTTTGAAGATGTGATATTTTGCTCGATCACTACTATACGTAACATGCATAATGATTTGTGTATCTTATTTAATTGGGATTGTTTTGGAGAGATTTATATATCTTTCTGTTGATTCTGATGTAAGATATCCATCGATATAGATCGTCAATCATTTTTTTTTAATGTTTTCAAATTTCCCAAGCTAAAGCATTCATCAATCAGCTTGTTTTGGTATCCATGCACGAAGAAGAAAGTAGCATGCAATTGATTACTGAAATGCAATTTTACCCCGGCCCGTTTATTGGTAAATCAAAATTTACATATATTTCCAACGCACTTCAGAAATAAACTAGCTAAGTAAACAATTAACTAAATAAAATACATAGCTAAGTAAATACATAGCTAAAATATATTAGGCAATCTCACTAAAATAATTAACTAGCTAAATAAATCAGCCAACATCCATTAAATATATATTCATTTAGGATGTTTAATGATCGTTTGTGATTATTCAATCTCACTAAAATAATTAGTTACATAAATCAGACAACATATCATGATAATTAAATGACATGGTTGATTATTTAGTTGGTAATAGTTTGAACACCTAGGCACCTAGCTACTTGGTGAATTTATATTATATTTGACTTATAAACCGTGTTTGATTAGGGATGGTTAGTTGCTATTTGCTTAACACAAAAATATAATAAATAATTATTTCTACCACTAATCAAAGAGCTAGCTACTATGCAATGAATGGTCTCTCATATGCTTATTAAAATATTTTGTGTATTTATAAGATTTATTGTTGACTTGGGTATAAAGAAATAACGTATAAAGTATACGTTGTGATGGTTTCATTAGATATTTTTTCATGTCATATTCATGAAAGAGAAAGTCTTGGGTGAGACCTGTTCTTGTGGAGACCAAGAGCAGAGGAATGAGCATTTACTGTTTCTGCTTGATTTTTTAGTCAGTTTGCTTGATCTTTCAATCAATGTCTTTGAGTATTTTTTGTTTTGCCTTGATTTTTCAGTTAATTTGATCTTTCGTTCAATTTGCTTGATCTTTCGGTCAATTTTCTTTATCATTTCTTTGGTCAATTTCACCAACGACAAATTCAATCAATAGCAGTCTCATATAATCTTTGGTCCCAGGTCTCAAATGAGAATTTGCCTTCATGGAATCTTAACCTTTTTTGATAATATAAAATTTTGCACGACAAAGAGTTTTCAGTAGCTCGTTTAAATAAACATGACAAGTTAAGAATCCTCTAAAATGTCTCAATTGCCAAACACCCGAAGTCCCAATAAACCACTGAGGCTCTAGTTACTAGAGCTTATTTCTTGATGTACTGAACTGAATTGAACTAAACTGAATTAAAAATTGATGTATTGAAAAATGGAATCAGCATGACTGAATTAACTTAAATTTTATCAAATTACATTTTCACTGAACTGAACTGAATTGAACTGATTTACAGATAAGTTCTGGTAACCGGGGCCTAATACTCCTCGTTATTTATTTTCTCAATTAATTGACATGTATAAGTTTTGACTTTGTAGTTAAAATGGTAATATTTAGTACATAGATATTAATAAGTACATAGATTTGCAGTAGGATAGATAGTATAGAAATAAACAAAGTTTTATTCAAAACGTGAAAAATACAAGAGAAGAAATTAATTTCTCACCAAGTATCATATTTGTCCTTCCACGGTTCTACTGGTTTAGCAATCTTCGTAGAGGTCACGTTTAGCACTGAGTTTTTGGCTTCTTTTTACAAATATCTTACATTTTATCTCATCTTTCTAAAATGTACATTTTATCTATAATTAAGCATAATAAACATAAATGTAATGTGAATGAGAAGGATAAAAAACAGACATTTCATCTATATTCGAAAAATTCAATCATATACAACTCTTTTATAAGCTCATTTTGTGGCATGATAAGTTATTTCATTTTGGATAACCATAAACATTTCGTATAATGTTATACGACATTCATTTTCACATGGAACAAAATGAGAAATAGACCATGTCGTGCTGCGGTAACCAGCTTAGAGCAAGTCCAAGAGCTCCCCTATTTTGGGGTTTTTGAGATATTATAGAGGTTTTATGCTCCAACATCCCCATTTGAAACTTCATCTTGTAGAGAGAGAGCGAAATCTACAAAGTTGTAGAGAGAGAGCAAATAGGTGTTTTTAGGAAGTTTCCCTCTTCTCTTGTTAATTTATAAAAAACAATAATCTTCTAGAATAATATTAAACTTTTTTTTATAAAAAGAAAAGGTATCATGTGAGACCAATATGCGAATATTCTCACATTCAACTCCGATCTTTTACATATTAAACATGGTCATTCAATATATTATTGTTGATCTTTTCACTTATACGTCTGATCTTTTCAAAACTGATATTTTATCTAATATGGCCATGTTTACTAGAGCTTATTTCTTGATGTACTAAACTAAACTGAACTGAATTGAATTGAACTGAACTGAACTGAAATGAAAATTGATGTATTGAAAAATAGAATCAGCATGATTGAATTAACCTGAATTTCATCAAATTGCATTTTCACTGAACTGAACCGAACCGAACTGAACTGAACTGAACTGAATTGAACTGAACTGAACTGAATTGAACTGAACTGAACTGATCTACAGATAAGCTCTAGTAAACACGGCCTAAGTATGATTATTCAGTGAGAGCAATTGATACATGTTTTAATTGAGAATTTGTCTTTTTAAAAACATCTAAAATAGGTGTATATATGATAACAGAAAACACAAGCCATATACCCAAAACCACACCTATTTGCAAATCCCATTTAGTAAAGAATTACTATATTACCCTTTAAAATTTTTTGTTCATGATTTTAGAATTTAGTACTAAAAATAGTACGTAGACGAGTTGTATAGTTGTTGTTTTTTGATAATGTATAGTTGTATTTATTTTCTTTTTTGATAGGGTATATAACTACAAGCTTATTTCTCTATTTTTTTAAAATACGAATTCAATTGAAATGAAATGAATTGAATTGAAAGGACATGACATGACAATATTTTTTTTAAGGAAAGAAATAAGGACAATATCTTGTACTATAACATTAGATTCTCGTAATATACTATATTTTTATATTAAATATTGAATTTTTTAATGTACTATTCAAAAGTCAAAAGTGTGAGAGGAGTTTAAACAGTCCGTTATCAACATTTGACTCCGTCACTAGTTCCGTTATCCTTCAATGTGTAGTGGACAAAATATACTGTTCACCTTTACGACGTCGTACCTCAGTCACAAGTTCGAAACCACGTGTCAGGTTGAATCTCACGATAGATACCTCGTTCGTTTTGTCCTCTCTCGTTACTCTCGAATTCTCAATGGTTTGTCATTCTCGGATTCAACCCGAGCTCACAGTTTCACACTAATCCACATACACTTTCACTTACTGCGTTTCCTCAGTTTATCTCTTCACTAATCTACCAACAATCTCGTGGACCATAAAGATTTGAACTTGGTGGAAAGCTCGCGGCGCCAATAAAAGGTAGATTCTCTGTTGCATTTCATTTAAATCTGATTGTGACGACTGTAAAAACAGCTCTTTCATGTGAAATGACATGATTTAGTGAGTTCCATGAACTGGGATTTTCTGTTGAGGTCTGTTTATGATTGTTCTTGTTCTTGTTTTTTTTTTCTTCATTGAACTTTGTTGCAGAATTTAGTGTGGCTGATTGTTGATTTAGTTTGGAAGGCTGTTAACTCGTTTCTTGCTTCATGGAGGAAGTGATGATCGGGCCGAAAGGCATAATCAATAAAAATGAATTAGTGAGGATTATGATCCAATGCTTACAGTCTTTAGGATACATGAAGTCTGCTGTGTGCTTGGAATCAGAATCAGGGGTATTGTTGAAAAATGTAGGTTTCGAGTTGCTTGAATCCCAGGTTCGTAGTGCCAAATGGGATGAGTGCATTGGGAGTATTACTAAGATTAAGTATCTGAGTGATGAGACGAGAGCTTCTGCATTGTTCCTTGTGTTGGAGCAGTGTTTACTGGAATGTTTGAGTAGCGGAAATGGCGCATTGGCCTTGGATGCTTTGAGGAAGCGGGTCAGTGGGCTGAGGTTGGGTGACGAGAAGATGCATACTCTTGCCCTGAGGTTGCTTTCGCCGAGGGATTCAGGGTTTAGTGGGATTGATGATGGGATTATTCAGGAGTCGAGGGAAAAGCTTCTTGCTGAATTGGAAGGTTTGCTTCCACCGCCATTGACAGTTCCTGAGAGGAGATTAGAGCAATTGGTTGAAAGGGTGGTAGTTGCGCAGGTCGATAAGTGCTTGTACCACACATCAAGCTCCATTTCACTATATGAGGATCACAAGTGTAGCCGGAGCCATTTTCCCACCAAGACCGTTCAGGTAAACTCATTGTTGTGTGTTATGTCTTTTTATCCAGATTTTCTTATTTAAGGTTAAGATAATTTATTTATCAATCATATTCATTTGGTATTCATTTGATGGTTACCACCTTAATAGAAAGTTGATGAACACGGTATCTAGTGTAGGAACTAGTTCTATTATTAATGGTTATCACGGGGAAGTAATTTTTATTCGGACTGGACATCATTTAAAAAATGGTTACGAGGTTTACGTTTTAATTTAAAGGGCAAGAAGATGGATTTTAAATTTGATGCCATTTGGCATCAGAATTTTATGGTTTGGTTTTCGTAGGAATATATCTGCATTAACTTTAGCTGCATTAATGTCCTAAATACAAATTTTATCGGTTACTTAAGTTATTTGGTGTAGAAAGCCTTACCGTGTTGACAATTTAACTTGCGATTTCAACAAAAGAAACGGTTCGAAACATACAATTTCTCTTCTAAACACTGTCTCACCACGTGACGGTGATCATTTGTTCTTATCTTTCGATTTTTGAAAGCAAGAAGATACTTGATGGTTATTGCGTCTTTTGTCTCATGTATGATGTATCCAGAACTGATGTGGTATAGCGTGTCGGGTCAACTAGCTTTTGATTGCTGAACTTACGGACTTTATTTTCCCGGAGCACTGCTTCAGTGTTCTTTGCCTGAATTGCTTCTGATGTTTGCTGTAGATTTCACGTTAACTTGGACGTGGTGGAATACAAGGACCAAACAAGGAAAATTAAATTTACAGTTTTCATTGGAGCAGCTCATCTGCCTTGATTAAACTTTTTTTTACTATGTGATACAAATTACTTTAGCATTGCGAATTATAACCTACTAGAGATGGAAAAAAATGATTAAAGAATAATTTTTCTGCTTCCACTAGAAAGCATCACTTACATTGGTCTAAAACTTATCTTAATTATTGGATTTCTGATTTTTGATACTGTACCTATTCTCAACCAATATCTATGAGATCTTTGGCTTTTGTAACGGAAGGAAATAAATCAATTGCTTTGGATAATTACAACCATCCTGATTTTTGCATGCCCCTGTTACTCGGGTTATATTACTGCAGATCTTGACCGATCATATGAATGAAGTTTGGTTCGTTCAGTTTTCCAACAATGGGGAATACCTTGCATCGTCATCGAGTGATTGCACAGCAATTATATGGAAGGTATGCTGCTTTCAATTCTTAAAAAAGATGTTCTTTTCCACCTATAGCTTGTGTTTGACTGTTGTAATTCTTGTTTTATCTCGAGTAAATTTGATTATCTAGATGCATCTCTATACTCTTTTTCTGAGAGAAATAATATTTCAGGTTCTGGATAACGGACAAGTAACAAAAAGACACGTACTAAAAAGCCACAAAAACCCCGTTTCCTTTGTATCTTGGAGCCCCGATGATACAATGTTGCTAACCTGTGGCAACTTGGAGGTTCTGAAACTCTGGGATGTTGAAACAGGTACCTGCAAGCACACATATGGCAGTGATGGTTTCATTGTCACCTCATGTGCTTGGTTTCCTGATTCTAGGCAGCTCGTTTGTGGCAGTTCTGATCCTGAAAAGGGCATTTACATGTGGGATTCAGACGGCAACGAGATAAAAGCCTGGAAAGGTGTCCGAATGCCTAAGGTTTCAGACATTGCTGTCACTCCCGATGGGGAGCATCTAATCAGCATCTTCTCAGACAAAGAAATCAGGATTCTGAATCTGGAGAGTAATGCTGAGCGGGTTATTTCTGCAGACCATTCGATCACGTCTCTTTCGATATCTAGTGACAACCAGTTCTTCATCGTCAACCTTAACAGCCAGGAGATTCATATGTGGGATGTTTCAGGAAAGTGGCAAAAACCTAAGAAGTACAAAGGCCACAGGCAGCATAAGTACGTGATACGCTCTTGCTTTGGCGGATTGAATTCCACATTCATTGCCAGTGGGAGTGAAGATGCAAAGGTACAGCTCATCACTATCCAGATACAGTTCTGTATTTGATTTATTGTGACACAAACACACACACACACACACACACAAGGTACAATAACAACAGACAATATACAGGGCATCTAGAAGGCCGCCCTAGGATGTTGCACTTCCTTATCTATTCAATCCGGATTTCAGAATTTCATCCTTAACATTTTCCTTGTTCTTTGCAGGTATATCTGTGGAATCGACAGAGTTACAGCCCGATTGAGGTTCTCTCAGGTCATTGCAAGACTGTGAACTGCGTGAGCTGGAATTCAAAAAGGCCTCAGATGCTGGCATCGGCAAGTGATGATCAGACGATTCGGATATGGGGCCCGGAGGAGGCTTGTAAGTAGTGAGTTGTTGCCACCTGGATAATTTTTGAATGTGTATACTATATACATAGTTGTAGTTCTATACCGATTATGTGTGCAGAAGCATAACTAGAGAGGAATGAGGGAATTATGGATATAGATTTTGTATGCTGAGAGGTTGATCTTTATGTGGCTATACTCAGTAAAGCTGGTGTTTCATGGTCTTATTTTTACATGGCCTATGAATTTTCCCTTTTTACTGTGCTTGTGAAAACCCTTTGCAAAATTTCCCTAGGATACTCATCAGTAACTAGGAGTATGAGAATGACCATTTAAGCATGTTCTTCTTTCCAGCTGATTTTAGCTGAACTGAACTGACCTTGTATTAAACATAGTTAGGAATAATAGTTATAGACCAATACAAAGCTAGATAGCGTCAGTTGAATAAATTGACAGATGCTTAGTTGTGTCATAAAAAGTGTGAAAATCTTCAACAACCTCTGCAAAAGATCACCATTTTCAGACAGGAATATATTGTGCCCTAGGGAGGCTGTACAAGTGGCCAAGCACTCTGCAAACCTCGTCAATCCCTGGTTTGTCAGAGTCGAAAGCCTTTCACCAGGCCGGATTCTCTGGAAGTGGCACCCCAAACCGACGCGCCACCACCTCGCTCGGAAACCTCACACACAACGTTGTACGCAGGCTGTCGTTTGCTAGATTCCACCCTTCCTGTGTGACTTCAGGCTGTCTGATTTCGAATGCCACCAGGTAGTTGGACACGAGGATGTTCCATGCTGGGACGGCAGTTGAATCCGACCTCTTACAACACGTATCTCTCTGTTCGGACCAACTTCGACATCAGATCCTCGTATTTCCCGACACAGTTAGCAGTATCCAGATGTTGGAGTTGCAGGTTCTCCCTTCTGCATTCCATGCCATGGAAAACGATGATTACTTGTTGGGCCTGTCGGGGGTTTTCTTCGAGCTTCGACGCTAGCCAGAAAACCCCCAACACGTAATCATCGTTTTCTTACAGTAAAACCGATGAAACAGGACTTGTCCGGTGGCCATGTAATCTCAGTAGAATGCCGCTCTCATGTATCAAATCGAAGCCGTAGATTCGAAGTTCTGTTTCCGTAGCGCTGTCGATTCCGTCCAACCTAGACGGAGAACTCTCTAACTCCTCATCAGTTAAGTAAAACGTATTAATGGCTGTATTGTAAATCATTGCCGGTGATTGTAGTTGGTACGATGAGAGTGAGACGATCGGAGATAGATATCGGTGGCGGCAATCTACAGAATGGAATACTGGTTAAAGAAGGCAACGAACAAACCGTACCGATAGCTCTGAATCAGGCGGGCGGTAGTTGTAATTAGAAAACAATTTTAATTTATCTTCGACATCCTTGAATTTATAAGGTAATACCTTTCACAACACTAATTAGATTCTGTATTAAAGTATGGACCAGACATTGAATTACATAAGATCTAAAAAGGCAGATGTGAAACCGTGAAAATATGTAAAAGAGAACCGATCTTAAACATATGGATCAGACAACTGCAACTCTGCAAGGCTTCCGGTCAGTGAAATCGCTAAAGTAAATAGCAGTACTGACAACGCATTATGATAAGTGCATGATGCGTATATTACGGTTGAAAGCTTTAAAAGGCATTATATGAATGACATAACATCTAACAAGGCAGAAAATAAATAAAAGAGAACCGACCTTAAAATTATAAACTTGACAATATCGTAACTTCAAGTCAGTGAATCTGGTAACGCGAATAGCAGTGCTGGCAACGCATTATAAGAAGAGCATGACACACATAATGCAATGATCAAATAGCTATCTAAATCAGTCCAATTCTAAATACATGATACTTTTACCATTTAGAAAAAAATATTACATAAGGCATAATATGAATTACACCATCTAAAAAGACAGACATGATTCGTGTGAAACTGCCGAAAACATAATATAACGAACTGACTTTAAAAAGATGAACTAAACATCTAGCGTGTCTTTCAATTAGTGAAACCGGTAACGCGGATAGCAGCGCTGGCAGCGCATTATAAGAGGAGCACGACACGTATATTGCAGTGATCAACTACCAATCTAAATCAGTCCAATCCTAAATATAGGATACTTTGATTATTTAGAAAAGTTATTACATTATGGTGAATGCCTTCACAACATTTAAAAAGGCGGAGTGATTCGTTGTGAAACTGCAAGAAACAAAACCGACTAAAAACTATGAAACAGACAGCTGCGTGTCTTTTATTCCGTGAAACACGTAGAGCGGATACCAGTGCTGGCAATAAGAGGAGAACAACACGTGTATTGCGTTCGTCTAAAACATTTTGAATTGCAATTATACCCTCTTATAGTAACAAAAAGAATTACCGGGAGATGAATAAAAAATATAATAGCTGCGTGTCTTTCAGTCCGTGAAACACGTATAACGGATATCAGTGTTGGCAATAAGAGGAGAACAACACGTGTATTGCGTTCGTCTAAAACATTTTGAATTACAATGATACCCTCTTACAGTAACAAAAAGAATTACCGGGAGATGAATAAAAAATATAATACTAACATTTTGCTCATGGTGAAGGCCTTCAAATGCATTATATGAATTACACCATCTAAAAAGGCATACGTGATTCGTGTGAAACTACGAAAACAGTCAAATCATAAATATAGGATACTTTTACTATTTAGAAATGTTATTACATTATGGTGAATGCCTTCACAACATTTAAAAAGGTAAATGTGATTAGTGTGAAATGCAAAAACAGAACCGACTAAAAACTATAAAACAGACAACTGCGTGTCTTTAAGTCTGTGAAACACGTAGAGCGGATACCAGTGCTGGCAATAAAAGGAGAACAACATGTGTATTGCATTCGTCTAAAACATTTTAAATTACAATGATACCCTCTTACAGTAACAAAAAGATTTACCGGGAGATGAATACAAAATATAATAGTTAGGTGTCTTTCAGTTAGTGAAACAGGTAGAGCGGATACCAGTGCTGGCAATAACAGGAAAACAACACGTGTATTGCGTTCATCTAAAAAATGCGGTTTTCTGCAAAAGTTAATTAATTTGAATTACAATGATACCCTTTTACAATAAAAAAAAATAAAAATCCGGGAGATAAATAAAAAATATAGGTGTGTGAATAAAACCCACAGTTCGGACTTTCCAATTCAGTAAACTCGTTCAAACCTATTTCTGATCAAAAACACAAAAAATTCTTCCCCAATTTCGCTTAGGGTTTTACCAATTATCAGATGTTGGAGTTGCAGGTTCTCCCTTCTGCATTCCATGCGATGGAAAACGATGATTACGTGTAGGGCCTCTCGGGGATTTCTTCGAGCTTTTCGACGCTAGCCAGAATCAGATGCAGCTTGCTGAAACCCTCTTCACACTAAAACAAACAAACGATTTCTTACAGTAAAAACGATGAAAAAGGACTTGTCCGGTGGCCATGGCAGCCTGAGGCAATCTCAGTAGAATGCCGCTTTCTTGTATTAAATTGCAGCCGTAGATTCAAAGTGCTGTTTCCGTAGCGCTGTCGATTCCGTCCAACCTATAGACGGAGAATATTCTCTAATTCCTCGTCTGTTAAGTAACACGTTTTAATGGCTGTATTGTAAATCATTTCCGGTGATTATAGTTGGTAAGATGGGACGATCGGAGATGGATGTCGCCGGCGGCGATCTACAGAATGGAATATTGGGAAAAGAAGGCAACGAACAAACCGATCCGATAGCTCTGAATCAGGCGGGCGGTAGTTGTAATTAGAAAACAATTTTAATTTATCTTCGACATCCCTGAATTTATAAGGTAATAATTTCACAGCCCTAATTAGATTCGGGTTTAAAGTATAGACCAAACATTTAATTACAAAAGATTTAAAAAGGTAGATGTGAAACCGTGAAAATATGTAAAAGAGAACCGGTCTTAAACATACTATGAATCAGACAACTCCAAGGCTTTCCGGTCAGTGAAATCGCCAAAGTAATAGTAGTGCTGACAACGCATTATAATAAAAACACCATACGTATATTGCGAAAATTACCTATTTAAAATCAATTTAAGCCTAAATACTTTTACTATTTAAAAAAATGATTACATTATGGTGAAAACTTTAAAAGGCATTATGTGAATGACATAACATTTTGAAACTGCAAAAAAACATATAAAAGAGAACCGACCATAAAATTATAAAAAAGACAACAGCATGACTTTTAGTCAGTGAAACCGGTAACGCAAATAGTAGAGACTGCGTATTATAAGAAGAGCACAACATACATATTGTTGTGATCAACTACCAATCTATATCAGTTCAATTCTAAATACATGATACTTTTACCATTTAGAAAAATTATTACATCATGGTGAACGCCTTCAAAGACATTATATATAAATTACACCATCTAAAAAGGCATACGTGATTCTTGTGAAACTGCGAAAACAGTCAATTCCTAAATATAGGATACATTTACTATTTAGAAAACTTATTACATCATGGTGAACGCCTTCACAACATTTAAAGAGGTAAATGTGATTAGTGTGAAATGCAAAAACAGAATCGACTAAAAATATGAAACAGACAGCTGCGTGTCTTTCAGTCCGTGAAACACGTAGAGCGGACACCAGTGCAGGCAATAAGAGGAGATTGACACGTGTACTGAGTTCGTCTAAATTTTTTTGAATTACAATGATACCCTTTTACAATAACCCGAATAGTAGGGGCAGCGCATTATAAGAAGAGCATGACACACATACTGTTGTGATCAACTACCAATCTAAATTAGTTCAATTCTAAATACATGATACTTTTACCATTTAGAAAAATTATTACATCATGGTGAAGGCCTTCAAAGGCATTATATGAATTACACCATCTAAAAAGGCACACGTGATTCGTGTGAAAATGCGAAAACAGTCAATCTTAAATATAGGATACTTTTACTATTTAGAAATGTTATTACATTATGGTGAATGCCTTCACAACATTTAAAAAGGCGGGTTTGATTCGTGTGAAACTGCAAAATGAAACAGACAGCTGCGTGTCTTTCCGTCCGTGAAACACGTAGAGCGGATACCAGTGCTGGCAATAAGAGGAGAATAACACGTGTATTGCGTTCGTCTAAAACATTTTGAATTACAATGATACCCTCTTACAGTAACAAAAAGAATTACCGGAAGATGAATAAAAAATATAATACTAACATTTTGCCCCAAATTGCAACTTCAAACTTCTCTATAAATGTTCAAAGTAGAAGGTGAATAAGACCCACGGTTCGGACTTTCCATTTTCAGTATACTCGTTCAAACCTTATTCTGATCAAAAACACAACAAATTCTTCTCCAGTTTCGCCTAGGGTTTTACCAATTATCCGAATGCGATATGAGAATTTGAGCGGAGGAAACTGTTAATTGCGAAAATTATGTTGTAAAATTGATATAGGGTTCCAATTCTCACAAAACCTCTCTGAACTCTACAGAGGTGAAATGAGTAGGTTGTCGCTCGATGATCAGGGATTCTCTTCAGCCGAGGGCCAATTTCCCCCCAGGTTCTTACTTGTTCCTGAATTTTTAATTTATTCAATTTTTTTAGATCGTACAGTGGATGTTTTTGGAGATAGTATGTTAGCTAGAATAAGTTATTAAATTAAAAACTGTATTGAATTGCTGTTTTTATGGATCAAAATTTTAATTAATTGTTGTTGTATGTCTGTATTCTCTGTAGTTGTGAGAATGTATGTAAGTTGATGGTTAAAAGAGAGATATGCCCGAGTACGAAAGGTTACCGGAAAAAGCAGTTGTTGAGAAGGGATAGAGAAGATACTCCTTTTAAGCTCAAGAATGAAGCCAACCGAGATGCTAGAGCTGGCCTTTTTTCATGGTATTGACATTATTTTCGATATATGTATGATGTAACCTCTGATACGTAATTATCTGTTGGAACAAAGTGAGGGTCTTCTGATACTATGATATGTATATTATGGATTTAGGGCTGAGGAGGATTCGCTGCGGCATTTGGCTCCTAAATATTGTTTGATGGAGCATCCTCCTAAGTCAACCATAGCAGCTTCATTTAGCCGGGATGGTGGACTGCTTGCTTCCACACAGTAAACTCTCACTTTCATTGTCTTTAAGACTGTAAACTTTTTGACCTTTTTTAGTGGCATCATGTATTTCTTGGTCATGCAGCGGTGACCACACTGTAAAGATTATTGATTCCGAATCTGGAAAGTGTCTGAATGAGCTGAGAGGCCATCGAAGAACACCCTGGGTGGTACGGTTACTCTGTATTGTTTGTGTACTCACTTAGTGATAGTGATTACACCATCTTTTTATCAATGTACATATAGATACATCTACTCTACTCTTGATGTCTCTGCAGGTTAGGTTTCATCCTCAGAACAATGAAATTTTAGCTAGTGGAAGCTTGGATCATGAAGTGCGTGTGTGGGATGTGACCACATCGGAGTGCATAGCTTCCCGCTATTTTTGTGAGTACTTACTAAGCACCTTCATAGACCATATCTGTTAGTATGTTTTCAAGATTGTGGTTTTCTCATAATTAACCTTTTAACTGTTGTGTCTGTCCATTTCAGACCGTCCGATTGCTTCCATTGCTTTCCATTCTGAAGGGGAAATCATTGCTGTAGCATCAGGTCACAAGGTGCTGACTTATTTTAGCATTTATCTTGGTCTTGTTGAATTTTTGGCCAGTACTTTTTTGCTTATTTTGCCATGTGATAATTCCAGCTTTATCTGTGGCAATACAAAGGAAGTGGAGAGAGTTCTTCACCTTTGATATTACTGAAGACAAGACGAACTCTTCGAGCTGTACAGTTTCACCCTCATGCTGCCCCATTTCTTTTGACAGCTGAGGTTTGACTCTGACTAAATTATTTTTACATCTTCAGTGTTTTTAAAAAAAAACTGTATTCTTAAACTGCTACACAGGTCAGTCTTCTTGACTCTTCAGACCCATTAATGTCACGGCCTACGTCTTTGGGCTGTTTAACGGCTAAACATGACAAACTTGCGTTTAATGGAACATTTTAGAGTGTCTGCTAAACTGCCTCCAAGTCCCAGGCCTCTATCTTCCCCATACCCATCCTCATCTATAGGAGATTATGTAAATGTAGGTCCTAGTGTTACCAGGTGTTACCAGTAGCAGGATCTAAAACTCACACTCTAGCCAAATCATCTACTTCCAGGCAGATTCAAACAGATGCAAGTCACACTGAGTGTAATAATCCTGTTGAAACTCCCTATATGACTTCTAATATGCGCACTGGAATCCAAGATAAATTTACTTGTTTTGCCAAAGCCGAGCATATTCCAATTTGTGCTATGCAGGAAATTAATGGGTGTGGCCAGAGTAGCTCATACAATCAGGATATTCCTGACATTAGGCCCCTGCCATTAAACATTCATTATTGACATTTAATTCTTCTATTTCTAACCAGGCAATCCGCGTGGCCTCTATATCCATTCCGACCACAACTCTGATGCAATATGGTTCTGTAATGCCGCAGCAGCTTGGTAACATGAGTTTATCAACCCAGATTAGTTTAGAACGGAGAATTGATATTGTCCCAGCCTTTGGTTATATACAATCTGCTGTTACCGGAGCTGTAGCTGCCACACCTCATGCAGAGTTGCCATGTACGGTTAAGCTGAGAATATGGTCGCATGACTCTAAAAATGCATCTGAGCTTCTGGACAATGCAAATTGTCGCCTAACCATTCCATATGCTGTTCTCTGCAGGTGTGTGAATTTTCTAATGTCCGGTGTTGTTTTTTGGCCATTTTTTTTCACATCATGCTACTTTTTCCTGTGAGATTGATCATGTTTCCACTTTATATGTACATTTATGATTCTAATGGGAATCCGGATATTAACATGGGATATAAAACAATACTTATAATTCTCATGTAGCCTCAGAAGCTTGCATGTCTTTTTCAGTGAAATGGGAGCCCATTTTTCACCCTGTGGGAGATATCTAGCTGTTTGTGTTGCATGCATGTTTCCTGAAGTTGATGGAGAACCTGTACATATATCACAAGTGGAGTCAATTGTGTATGAGCTTCGCATATACTCCCTGGAGGAATCTACGTAAATCTTGCAACTTCTCTTAGCTTAATATTTTCTATAATTTTTTTGCTTATTGGCTAGTTTGTGGGGCGTTTGATATAAAGGGTATTGGAATGTGTAATGAAATTATCTCCATATATGGTGTTTGGATTAAGTATATCTTAAGTATACTTTTGAGGGTTTTGATTCCCTTTGGTTTCAATTCCGATTCCGGTCTAATATAACACCACTCCAATACCCGTGGTTAAACCAAATACCCCCTTCTTTTGCCCTTTTATGACTCATATCTTTGGCACTTTTCAGTTTTGGTTCTGTGCTGGTATCAAGGACAGTGAAGGCCGCTCACTGTTTGACTTCTATTCAGGTCAGGTTTTAATTGTGCAGTGGACGATTTAAAGATGATTTCCCCTTCATAAATGTAGAATGGCATATCAAGTATTTGTGTTGATGCGTGTGATTAACAACCACAGTCTTCATAGATTCGATCTGCTCGTTGGTTGTTATTTATGTCACTTCTTCTGCTGACTCTAAGAAAAAATTCTGTGCCCTGCTAGAATATGTATTGAGCTTGTTTTATGTGTCCTCTACAGTTCTCACCCACTTCCGAACACTTATTGCTTGCATATGGTCGCCGCCATAGCTGGCTTTTGAAAAGCTTCATTATGAATGGAGAAACTATACAACTTTATACAGTTTTGGAGGTACCTTCAGTCTTAATTTACATTGACGAACATGCTATGGCCGAAACCTTTCTATGATCCGTTTAAACATGAGCTTTTTGGCCATTTTGTGTATGTTTTTCTGTCGCGAGTTTCACTCTGGCTCTTTTTAATCAGCTTTACAGGGTGTCTGACCTTCATCTAGTAAGTGTACTTCCCAGTGATTACGATGAGGTCAATGTAGCTTGTTTCCAACCTGTGGTGGGAGGAGGCCTTGTTTACGGAACCAAGGTCTGTCTTTTGAGAATGATGTAGCGATTTCTGTTTCTTTGGGAATTATCTTGTTGAACTTGCTATGTGATTGGCTTTTGAATACAGGCAGGAAGGCTGAGGTTCCTGAAGTATGGCGGAGCTTACAAAATGAACTATGGTAGACCAAATGTGTTTCCAGCAGCAGAACTTGCTGATGTATGGATCTCTTAGCTCAATCTGATTTCTTTTACTGCTTTATAATAGTACTCTTTTCTTTAAAAAGAAAAGGAGAGCTTTAGCCATAAGAAAGAAAGTTTTGTAGCTTGAAAATAGGCTAGTTTGTTTTATTTTTTCTTATATAATTACTTTATACATCTGTGGTGCTGATCGATTGAATGAAGAAAGCTAATTCATTTGCCTCTTGTGCTGATTTATGTAGATCTGATGAGGCGTGCTGACAATTTTCCCCTATTGATTTGGATTGTATAGCAAAGTGAGCTCTCTTCACCCGGCACTATCTACTTCACTTAAACCATACGGTACATTATAATTGACGTTTTGAAAGATGCTGATTCCCGTTATATGTCATACTTTGTTGTAGGGGTAGTGGATCCGAATCAAGTATGTACCTGAAAACCGTTCCTTAAGTTTACTTTAACTCAGTTGTCTTGCGCTGATGGCAACTCAACGTATACTTGTTCATACCTGTTGTATACCGCTCCCCTTTTGGGTGGTGACTGAAGAAAAGAAAATGTAGTACACACAGTCACTGTGTTTTCGCTTCGATAGTCTATCTTGATTTCATCTTGGAGTGAAAATGTAAAGAATGGTCTGTAAATTAAGAAATGGTTATGTGTCTGTGTTTTTTCTTACCTAACAGTGTGTTTGTTTGATTGGTAAAAGGAGAAAATGGCTAAAAAATTGGTAGAATGAAGACAATTTAGTACAGTGATTTTTTTTTTTTTTTTTTTGAAAACACAGTGTGCTATGAATTTCTGTCCGAAAGAGATAGGTGTGGTATATCGTGGGTTGTTACAGATAGCAGTATAAATGAGTCAAAAGGACAATGGTATATTCCCTGACAAAACGTGTCAATAATTTCTATTCTATCCAAAACTATCTCATCTGGAGTCACTGGTCTGAAAGTATTTGTTTGTTTTCTTCCTCTTCCAGGCAACAATCAACACTCTATTCCTAAAACTCTTAAAATGTGTAGTACCTATCCCTCCAGCTAATAATGCTCTTCCTTTTTTGAAAAATTAAATTTAATATATTATTTTGGAGGTTTCAAAATATTAATTTTTGAAAAATTTAATCTTAATATATTTGCACTTTTATAAATACCATTACTCAAGATTTTGATTTTTGACCACTAAAAGAAAAGTAAGTGTTACATTATAATATATTTTTGACTCTCTCTTTTGCAGATGTGAGTGAATTTTTACTCAGTTTTAAGTTTTATCAAAATATAAACTTTAAAAGAAAAAGAGAATGAGTGAGTGTACTTTCAATATCACATGGGTATCTTTTTTTGGTAAAATGTCAATATCTTAAATTGATAAATTTTCAAAAAATAAAATAAATAGTAGATAATCGATTTTGGGAGGAGGACAAATAGTTAGATAAATGATTGGTTATAAAAGGGCGTGCACTTTGATGATAATAAAAAAAATGATGATGATGATTTGACCAGTCAAAGGCACATTGAAAGCCTCTTTGAAGACGATAAAAAGAAGTTCAAGTTTGAATGGGACGTGCATTGACTAATATGCTTTCCCCTTCTTTGACCACCTCCACAAAACACACGAGATTAACAACGAATACGGCTAATTTATGACATCATTACCACAGAAACAGCACAAACATTAATCCAGTTCTATTACATTTAACCTAAGCAGCACTAACATGAACATCAGAATTCCAGCAGTTGTCGGCACGATCACGAATCACGATGAGGAGGCGTCGAACTTGTAGTGCTTATCGACGGCGACGGCGACGTCCCAAGTGCAGCCGAGTCCCGGCGGAAATATGACGAGATCGCCGGCGCCGAACTCCACCACCTCCGACGAGTCCTTGGGGTACACCTTCACCTTACCTCTCACCAGGTAGCACGTCTGCCGAGCATCGTACCGGAGCTGGTACTTTCCCGGCGAGCAGCCCCATCTGAGAAAATAATTACTGCTGTTACTGAACTGAACACTGCTGATCTCACTGTGTGTGTGCGTGTTTTTTTTTTTACTTTTGCAGGAAAAAAAAACAGAGTGAGAAAGAGATGACTTACTTGGGCCAGGACTTGATGCCTAGCTCGTTGAGTTGGGACTCGGACGGGTTCTTTTGTACAATGATTCTTAGATTTGACGAAGAAGAGTCTGAGGCGGACTCCGCAGCCATAATTTCTTAGGAAAGATCGAAACTAGTGTGTGTTTGTGTGTGTGGAGCTTTAAGGAAGATGCTAACGTTTTTGTAGTGTTAGGCCTAGTTTTTCTCTCCTCTTCTCTCTTTTGTCTGCCCCTGCTATCTGGTTTATATACTAGTATTTGTTATTTGTTGATGATGATCATTAATATAATATTAATTGAGTACCTCAGTTTTCTCACATGTGCTAGAATTTCCTTTTTGTAGTTTTCTTAAAATTCTATAATTGCACCCTACATTCATACTGTTACCATGGTTGTTACGACTAGGCGCCTATTAGGCGTCCCGACGGTCGGTAAAGACCGGCGAGTTTCGGCGTCCATTTGGTGTTAATTCTGCGTCCCCATGTTCCCTACCCATTTTTCGCATTCTAATTGAAAACGAACTTTGTTCGTTAAGTGTTGTGTTGCCTTTCTTGGCCTTTAGATTGCAATTCCAGAAGAGTGGCCATACTCTCGTGAAAACCTCTAGCGTCCACTCCGCTCAGGTCTACGTCTCTCTAAACGCCCGGGTGATTCCGGGCTGAGTGCGACAGACGTAGTTTGCAATACGGTAGTTGTGGCCTTTAGGCACAACTGAGTGCTCGGGGCAACCGCTCAACTAAGTGCCCCGTGACAGTTGGTATCAGACGCCTAGGTGGCGGTTCGGCGACAAATTACTGTAATTTTGAGTTTGTAAGAATTAGATCTCCGGCGGATAAAGCTCTGAAGAAGTGAAGCGTCGTCGAGTTCGACTGAAAAACGCCAAATTGAAGGATTCTCCGGAAATCCTGTTTCGTCGAGTTCGACTTTTACACATTAACGTATATATTTAATATATACTATACGTTCGTCGTGCTCGCCAAATTACCGCCGCGACAAATATCATATTGTCCTGGTGATCCAGAAGCGCCGTGATTCGCTGAGGCGCCATGACAATCTTGAGTGTTATAGATGTGGTGGTTCAAGTAGAACTGGCGTTACAAAGGTGATATTTTTGGATACGGGAATTGTTTGATTGTTGTGAGGAAACTGGTAGTGTGATGTAATGGAGTGGTGGAGTTATTCAACCAAATAAACCTATGATACTTATGTCATTTCTTTTAGAATTTTAGTTATAAAAAAATCAACTCATTTATTGGTTTAAGTTTTTAAAATCATTACAAGTGAATGGGCTTACAAGTACTTTCCAATAATTTGGGCGCATATTAGTAATTAAGAAAGAATTAAGGGGTAACTTAACATTTCGCTCTAAAATAATTTTGGTCTTGTTTGGTTATCCGCGTTTATCTGTTAGTTGTTAGCGGGTTTTATTATCTATTAGTTGTTAGCTGATTTTATTAGCTGTTTTAACTAGCGGTTTGACTAGCGTTTTGTATATGAGTGTTTGGAAAATATATAACAATTAGCGGATAGCTGTTTCATTACGTTAAATGATTAAAATAGACATCAGTACAATTTATTTTATTATTATTTTGTAGTGTGTTACTGGTTTATAAAATATTATTACCACTTATATGTTTATTATTTGAATTTTTATTCTTTATTAATAATATATCTACATTTATTTATTTTTTAAAATTTAGAATTAAAATACTTGAAAATTTTATTTTGGTTTCAAGAGAGTGTTAATTTTGGTCAATTTTTTCAGAGCATATTTGACCGTGAATAACTTTGTTTTTATATATTATTATGGTCTAAAACTTTTATAACTAAAAAATAGAGCGCATTGTGAATCTAACAATATCACATATGATAATACTATAGCACATATGCCAATTGCAATTTATGGTCAAACATGCTCAGACAAAGTTGACTAAAAAGTGTGCAGTTTCGGCTGGGACGGAGGGAGTATAATAAACCAACTTTTACTGGCCAAATTACTTTTTGGGCAGAAAGTAAAGTATAAGGAAATGTCAATTATGATTATTTTTTAAATTTCAAGATAATTTAAGGACATATTATCTGGTGGTGGCAGTATTTCATGAATCGTTGGATTAGATAAAGTGGATGGTATGGACGTATTATCTGGTGGTGGTAGTATTTCATAAATCGTTGGATTAGATAAAGTGGATGGTGGTAGCATGTAAAATTTCCCGAACACCTAGCAAATTTGTTCCTGAAAACGGTAGCAATCAGTCAAATTAATCATGAACAACAAGAACATGGCTACCTTAATTCAATGGTATATGGATACTTTTTAGAACTCGAGGTATATGATTACTTAGGGTTATACCACCGATTTATCCTATATTTTTTAGGGGTTTGATGGATGCAGATCTATTTTTCTCTTGCATGTCCGTATTTTTGCCATAATACCCTTAATATTGTTAAGGTAAAAAATGAGCTTGAAATCATAGGATTCCATCGGGGGCATTATGGTAAAATGTTGACTTGCAAGAGAAAAATTGACATGTATAGAGAAATTATTTTTATTGCACGTGCTCTCCGACTCATAGAGCACGTTTCTAGACAAGTTCATTATCCGTGCAAAGTTGCAAATTACGGGCACATAACATATTTGCGTTTCTAGTCAGAGCTATTTTCTCTTCTAATCTAGTTCCTCATATATTGGCTATCAGAATCCCAACAAATTCCCCTAACCCTGACATCCCCATATGGACTGGAAACAGAGATGGAAAGTACTCTGTTAAAAAAGGATACCATATGGCTATGCCTACAATTGGATGTGCTGACCTGAGCAGGAAAAATCTATGGAATGAAATCTGGAACTTGAAGGTCCCTTACAAGTTGAACATTTTTCTGTGGAGGATGCTTAGCAAGGCCTTACCAACTGCAGTTAACTTGCACAAGAGGAAGATTATTGATTCTCCAGTATGCACCAGATGTTGCAACTGTGAGGAGAATGAAATGCACCTCTTCCTGCATTGCAGAGAAACCAATGAGTTATGGGATTCATCCCCAGTAAAGCTAGAGTAAAACAACCTTCAGGAGTGGAACTTCTCAAATTGGTTCCAGAAATGGCTTGAAAGGACCCCATCATTGGAGAACATCAGATTGATGGCTTTTCTTCTATGGGAACTTTGGGTGCAAAGGAACAAAAAAGCAATGGAAGGAGCTAGACTCGAACCGGCCTCTTGTACCCAGATAGCTCTAGCGAAATTTATGTTATACAAAAGACAAGAACAAGTGGGAGATGAGTCGGTGCAACAACAAAAGTCAGAGCCACAGCTGGTGGAAATCATCAAGAGGCCTCTGAACCTGGCTGGTGAGGATCTCATGTCACACCAGGAAGCCCTAATAATGGTGGATGGATCCTTCCAAAAGAGAAAATCATTAGGCACTGCAGCGTGGACGATCAGGATTGGCATCCGCACTGTTACAGGATCAGATTTTTTCATCAGCAACTCCCCTCTCCAAACTGAAACTGAAGCTTGCTGGAGAGCCATTAAAGCAGCGGAAAGGGCAGGAGCCCTAGGCATCCGACTGCTCACAGATTCGTCTGAACTTGTGGCGGCACTCAAAGATGTTGAGTCAGCGCCCTGGGAGATTCAGAGTATTGTGGAAGAAATCAGAAAGCTTCTTCAGTACTTTTTCCTCTCGTCGAAATTTATGAAAGTTAGTAGAAATATCTTAGTTAAGGAGCATAATGAAGCCTTAGGCCTAAACCGAATTATGTGTAATATGCATGGTTTTTAATTTTAATATAAGCGTTATTTCAAAAAAATAAAATTACGTGCGCATAAGTTTTGAATTGAAGCTAGCAGGTGACTTGTACTAAAACCATATCTACGATCCTACAAAGTTTTTTTAAAAAAATTAGAAATTAGAAATCATTCACATAATGAGAATATTATTCATTACCACTCAATCAATAACTTGCCTAGGCTAATTATACAACTAAACAATAGAAGTCTACCAGTTTATATAAATTTTTTTTGTTATCTAAACCATATTTTCATGGGGGTATTCCCTCTATCCAGATACCGGGTCAAGTAACAAATAAATTGGTAAGGAAATACTTCTCAAGTTAGTAATTTTGCAAAAAAATCAGTTTCAAATCATACCCCTAAATAATGTAAATACTATAGGCGGATACCAGCCAATTCGGTCTAACAAGCCAGCAAATTCCACAAAGTATACAAAAATTTGGAACACTGCTAATTATTATCTATCACGAGAAAATCTGCAAAAGATAAGTTCCACAGTATACAAGTATAGTCTATAATTTGAAAAGGAATTGCCAAAAGTATGTAAAATTACTATTTTGACTCGGTTTTCTCCTACCATGCATATAGACAATAGTTGATTCCAATCCAAGTTTAAAACCGAACAATAACATGACCCATCGGTAAAATTAACTTTGAAGATATTATTTAACTAGTTAAAAATATTTGACCTTATTTCAAACTCTTAAAATAAAAATAAGAATAAGAATAAAAGAAAAGAAACGAAACGAAACGAAAAAAACCACCTTTTATTTTTAATTGGGCCTGAAACTAGATGACTCATGTTGCGACCCGACCTAGCCAATTGGGCCCATATATGAAAATGAACCAGAAGAGTCCGGCATGGTGGTGGTGGCGGTGGCTATCAGATCTGTTGTTGAGCATTGGAGGTTGAGATCTCCAATAGGAACGTGTTGGCTAAGGCAAATTGCCAGCATGCGTCTGTCTCAAGAAACTATTGTGAGCGGTTGGCACTGAGACAAAGATAGATCGGTAGCGACCAAAGCTTCAGCGAGACGTCCCGAGATGTAGATTCGGCTAGTCATAAGCAGCTGATATGGGTACGGTGGAGACAGGTAAGGGTGTTCCGGCGTGAGGGTGACCCGGTCGGTGACACCATTGACCCAATCTTCCTATTTCTGCGGTGGTTTGAGATTCGGTGATGCCTGGTCATTCCCAAATCCCAAGTATGTAAAATGGCGAAAGAGAGAAACTCGGGACAACCTAAACTATAACTACAACCAAATTGGGGGTGGGAGGGGGGTACGCGATGGGGGAAACGACGGCCACCTACCCAAAGTACTGGATCTAAAAAGGGGGTGAATTTTGAAAGGATACAATCGTGTTCACGTGAAGAAAAGTTTTAAAGCTGATTAACGATCCTACAAAGGTATATACTCTTGAAATTACAAAAGTACATGTGTAATTTTAATTATATTATTTTGAAAAAAAAAATGTATAATTTTAATTTGTAAACAATTTATGATTGATATAGAATGTACCTCTCTATTTGTTTGTAATTTTATGTGACCCATCCTAGTTATTTTTGTCCATATTAGGATATCCACCAATGAAGGTGTTCCACTCATCGTCTATGACTATGAGACTAAGTTGATTCGATATTTACCTGACTGCATTAGATTGAGTCAAAGAATCGATTGAAATTGTTTGTGATTCAGTTTGCCCATTGGTTATGACTTATGATTGTCCAGAATTAAGAGATCTAATAAGAAAGGATTCAACTCATTATCCATGAGATTGAGTTGACTCTACTGCTTCACACTAAGTTAAAAACTCGTTGCTTCAATCACCGTACTTGAAAAATATATTCTTCAATTTGGATATTTCCGACGGCCTTATCAATTTTCTTTCTTATCAAGGTTTTTGGCGTTAAGAAGATCGCCCAGTTCCACTCTAAAGTCTTAATTAACAAATGAAATTTTGCTAGTAGTTTAAAGGAATTAATTAAAAAAATCATCATATTGTAAAAATATAAATATAAAAATGTTCATTAATACGAAAATATGCACCAACCATGTAAGGATATAGATGAATAATCTTTTAGAGGCACTTCATTATTATTATTGAATGAATACAAAACACGATTGTGTACATTAGTAGTTCTCTATGTAAACTGTAAACTCATATTGTTCCATTGTCATAATGACAAATTCTCAGTTTATCAATTACTATCAATTACTATAGATGAATAATCATGTTTAATATATCAAAGACCAGTCTTAAAAATAAAAATGCAAAATGACATGTAAGAAAATCAATAACAATACGTTAAATAATTGTGTTTAATATATAAAAAATCAAGATTAAAAGTGAGAAAACTAATAGATATTTCTGATACCCTGTCTATAACTTCACCATAACAATTGTCTATAACTTATAAAAAATACATCACAGTTTACAAATCATACTTTTGTTTGACAATGTGAATGTGAGCATATAATCTCATGTTAAAAAAAGGCCTTTACTAAATGCAGTCCAACTTTACTTTTTGCAGTCCGTATTTATACACGAACTACCTTAAATACCCTTAATAAGTTCAATTACATTTACACAAATCCAACTTACAATTTAACCCACTCTGTTCATTTTATTTTCAATCAAATCCCCATTGTTCTTGGATTATAATCCAATCCATTCCCTAATCTCCTTCTCCAGTCTCGATTAAACTTTTAGTTCTATTTTTTCAAGATATAGGTATATGAAAATACAACCAAACCATGACTCTGTGAAATTTGCAGAAGATGACAATGAATGACTGTCATAATTTTTAAACATGATCATGAATTCGTTTGTGTTGAAGCACCGAGCATGATTTCGTGGATTTGTAGAAGGGTGGATTTAGACGATGCGGGCAAAGTAAACATGAAACCGTTGTTGTAATTCTAGTCGCAGATACTTTCCGACACACATCCGGTCTGGGATTGCAGTAAATCTAGGCACTTCATGACTATTAACAAGTAAAAACTTCATTTCCTTTTATACATATTAAGGAAATACAATTTATTCCTTATGTAAATATGAATCTTGAAGATTAGTTCGAATTCAAATTACTGAATTAATGTACTTTTACATATTAAGGAAACATGATTTATTTCTTATTTAGATTTGCATATTGGTCATAGGATTTTCGAGTTACCAAATTATATATGATGAATTCAAAGACTGCGATAGGATTAATTTATATTTTTGAAAGGGATTACGCTAGAATTATTATTTGTTTGACCAAATTTTAAATACAAATAATAAAACTAATTTATTTTTTAAATAAATAAGTAAAATTCAAATAATAAAACCAATAAGGGGATGAGGTCTTTCTTATATGAGTAGTTGATCGAAGTAACAATTCGATCACCGACCAATTACTTAAAAATTTAATTCTAGTGATATAGCTGCCAAATTGAGTGAAACAAGAAAAGCAACGAGAGAAACGGAGGGAGTACAAGAAAACAAGATCGTTCCTCGGATAGTGCCACAACTTAGTGATTGAATCATTAATCATAAAGTTCTCACAGTCAAACAATTTAGGTCATATATGATTGTCTATAACTTATAAAAAATACATCACAGTTTACAAATCATACTTTTGTTTGACAATGTGAATGTGAGCATATGGAGTAATCTCATGTTAAAAAAATCCTCACTCCAAACATCCCGTAATTGCTGATGAGGCCACGAGGGATGGGTTGAAAAGTGAATCCAGATGATTTAAAAAATGCACGTGGCCGATGGTCAGTGGCTATCATAAGTCAAAATTCGACCAAACTGCAAGCTCGTCCCTCCTCTCCCATGCTTCCCTTGTACTAGCTGAAGGATGTCAGGATGATGACATTTTCACAACCTTAATTAATCACGCTCGTCGTGAAATAATACACTACAGTAATCTCTGACTTACTACAAATTGATCCACCTTGAAGTTCATTTTATTTTATTCATACTAATTTTATACCCCTGAGTTCTTGGGGTAAAGTGCTGATATGCCTTTGGACCGACGAAAACTTTTTTTTGCCGTAATACTAGAGTGTTTTCTTGCTGGTCAAAATCGATTTGAAAAGACAAAATCATCCAATGGCGAATTTGGTGGTCATTTTTGTATCAGTTGACTCATGCCGCGTGTGTTAAATGTGGTTTAAATTTCAAAATTTTGAGTTTTCCATTTTCAATTCACTTGACGCCGCTTCAATGCTGCAGTTGTAGGTTTTGTTCTTTACAAACTAACATGTTTGATTGATCAAAACTCAATCAAAGTTATAAATCAGAGGTATATCAGCACTTTCTAAGAACTGAGGGGTATATTAATACATACACAAGAACTCAGGGTGCAAGAGAACTTTTTTCTTGAATATATTAATTTACGCTTAAGTTTTATTTAACTAAAAATGAATTCAAAAGAATACATAAGTTAAATAATGTATTTTTTAAATGCCCTCATACTGACATAAGAATGATATAAAAACAATTATGTCAAACTTAAAATAAATGAAAATTTGCAGGTTAATTATCCAGTCAAAAATAATAATTTTGTAGGTTAGAGATGTGGTCTACCTTGATTGCATCATGGCTGATCCAATAAGTGCAGTTCAAGAAGCTTGAAGTCATAATTTTCGCTCTCCCGTGACATTTGAATTACTCCCTCTGACCAACCAGATCTGCACTCTTTAAAGTCAACTTTATCGGAGCATGTTTTACAGTTAATAACTTTATTTTCATGTATTAATCTGGTCTAAATTTTTTATAGTTTAGAAATAGAGCGCATTATGAATCTAACAATATCTCGCGTGATACTATTATAATACATATATCAATTGAAATTTACGGTCAAACATACTTCGATAAAATTGACCATAAAAAGTGCAAATCTAGGTCAGCGTAATTGTGTTATAATTTAATGCATCTGTTTTCTGGTAAGACGATCGAAGTGAGCAAATTGTCTTAGCATAGCATTATTTTTATTTATTATACATGCACCTTCACATCTAATATTTCGTGTTTGTATTAAATTGAGATAAAAAAACGTTCCATTACTATAATATTATAAATTCGGTTAAGTTATAACAAAATTGAATTGGTATCCATCTTCACTTAACAACCCATTATTAACTCCTAAGAATCATAAACTAGTCATGGATCAATCGACGAAGCTAACTGCATTTGGTGAATATGACTTTTTTTGCATAAGGAATGCTAAATACATGATTTATATTATTTGGAGTGAAATTAAATTATACTAAAATAAAATTTAAAATAATAACAATAAGACTAAATTATTAGTTTTTTTGGGTAGGAACTTGCTATGCCAATGTAGTTTAGTTTGGTTCTCGGGGTACTATTGGAGGTGTTGGAAGAAACCTACCCAAGAGGAGAGATTTGGTTTTGCAAAATTTTGAAGGAAAAAGGATGATGTATTTTGTGAGATGGTGATTATGTTTTCGGTAATCTGGTTCCAACATAATTGTCAGGTTTTAGTGTGATTATTATGATTGATTATAGCTAGTTTAAGGAGTTTTGTGGACGCTCAAATTTGGAGACATAATATGTCTAAAGATTTGTTGTTGAGGGCATTATTGAATATGCCTGAACATATGCATAAGGTTTATGCACGATCATTTTCTGACCAGAATTTTATACCTCACTCACTAGTAATTTATGCTCCCTTATAGATTTTTCATCATTCATTTCTGGACGATTTCTAAAATTCCAGGATTGAAATTTATTGTTTTCAAACTTAATTAACTTTTATGAAATCATATTTTTATGATGATTAAACATTTAAACTTAACAGAGTTGGAAAAGTTCATGGGGTGGGGGAGAACCACCTGTTAACAAATTTCCCAACATAGGCCCTGTCCAGTTCAGTTTATTTCCAGCACCTCCAGCACCCTCCAGCACTTGTCACTATTCACAGACATGAATGATTGAATTTTTTTTTTTAGAGAATGATTTTTCTTTAGAATTAGTTTCAATATGTTTTGTACGAATTAATCATTCTTCAAATATATAGTTTCATAATTATGTACATCATAATTATACAATTTTAATTTAATTTCAACACCCTCCAGCACTTTCCAGTACTTTTCAGCACCCTCTAGCACCAGCTACCAATTGCAGCACCCTATTGGACAGGGCCACAGGGCCATAGACCAAATTTGTTTTTCTTTTTCTTTGGGCTGAGGAGTTAGGGAATATGGGTTGAGTAGCATAGTGAACTTTACAATTAGAGTTCGGTCCATTTCAGCTTGGGCCAATTATTGTCCAATCCAATTTGTCGTTACTTCAGCCACTCCGGCTGCCATGAATATAAATGATTCAATCAATAATCCCACACTACACTCCCTTCCGAAAAAGCATTTCACTGTTGTCGATTGCAAAACCTGTGAACAATGGCGACTCAAGGTCAAGTCATCACATGCAAAGGTATGGTCCCATGGAAAAAAAATCATTTCAATTATTATTTTGATTGATGCATCTCGCCGGAAGTGATGCCGGAGTTTTTCTGATGCAGCGGCGGTGGCCTGGGAACCCAATAAGCCGTTGTCGATCGAGGACGTGCAGGTTGCTCCGCCGCAAGCCGGCGAAGTTCGCGTGAAGATCCTCTTCACTGCCCTCTGCCACACCGACGCTTACACTTGGAGCGGCAAGGTACTGGAATTGCTGCAATTCTCTTTGTTTAAGCTTATGCATTTTGTTGTGCTGTTATCCTAGGATTTTGATTGATCTTTGTAAATGAGATTTTGTAGATTGATTGATCAGTCGTTTTGTTGTAAAATTGGTTGTTCTATCACAGAAGTATAAGTTTAACTACCATATCATTTCATGATTGTGAAAACTTCTAAGGCCTGTTCCTTTTAGACTTTACTCCCGTTCAATTAAGTTCAGTTTAGATAAGCTGCTATACAGTATGGGGGGTCTAAGTGTCTAATACTATTATGTATGCATTAACATGGGAGAATAAAATAATAAATTCGAATCTGGACTGTGTTTTGGTACTAATTTTTTTTCCGGCTGCTTGAAGTCTGCTGCCTTATTCACTGATCTGTTGTTCTTCTGAAGGATCCTGAAGGTCTCTTTCCATGCATTCTTGGTCATGAGGCTGCAGGGTAAGTATTTTGGGTTTAATGTACCTGCTTTGATGTTTTCGGTTTGGTGAAATGCTTTTAGGGAAGTAGGACATCTACCTATACTTCTGTTTAAATTGCAGAATAGTGGAAAGTGTGGGTGAAGGTGTGAAAGACGTGCAGCCAGGGGATCATGTTATCCCTTGCTACCAGGCAGAATGTAAAGAATGCAAGTTCTGCCTATCAGGAAAGACCAATCTCTGCAACAAAGTTAGGTCTGCTACAGGAGTTGGAGTGATGATGAATGATGGCAAGAGTCGTTTTTCCATTAATGGAAAACCTATTTATCATTTCATGGGAACTTCCACTTTCAGTCAGTACACTGTTGTCCATGATGTCAGTGTTGCAAAGATTGTGCCTGAAGCCCCTTTGGACAAAGTGTGTCTTCTGGGATGCGGTGTTGCTACTGGTAAAGCTCCTTTGATATCTTAGAAGCTATTATTGTCTACTGTGGTGCTTAAATCAATGCTTGTTGACTCAAACAGTAATCCTCTCTGGTTGAGATATCTTTAGATGAATGTTTTGAACACTTATGGTTGGTGTTAATATAGAGGAGCTTCATAGGCCACTTTTCCTTCTCTACAATGCAACATAGTTTTTCCATGTCTCACATTTGATCAAATGAGCACACTTTTCTAACGTTTCCAGTATGTATAGCACCTGACTTTTCTCTGCCCCAAAGATAATCTAGTATATGTTGCATGTTCTCTTTTATCTGGTTTTCCTTTTCCTCTTTTCCTTGAGCTTATCAGCAATGTTCATTTTCTATTTTTTAATTACATACTTCTAGTCCGTCTGAAATGATAAAGCTCATTAACGAGACATGGTTAAGTGTTGATGTGTAGCTGTGTACCTTGTTAGGCAAAAGATTTTCCAGGGGGATGAGTCTTTAGCTATTCGCTTGTATGCCTTTCAGGTCTTGGAGCAGTTTGGAATACAGCAAAGGTTGAACCTGGCTCAAATGTTGCTATTTTTGGCCTAGGCACCGTGGGGCTTGCAGTAAGTTTCTCATAGAAAGTTTAGTCTGTGACCACATTGTTCTTTGTTCTTGTAAGTAACTTCACACTTAAATTTTAGGTTGCTGAAGGTGCAAAAACTGCGGGTGCAGCCCGAGTTATTGGCATAGACATTGATAGTAAAAAGTTTGACGTAGGTACGAAATGTTCTCTTCTGCTTTGTCTGTCAAATACTGCTCTATACATCTTTTTATTGTAGTTCCATCTAGATTAGGCTCAGAGTCATTGGCAAACTCTTGAGTTATTATTATGTTTGATTTCCGGAAAACTTTCCAAGATATTTTGCATATGGTTGGCTGGTACATATTATTATTAGACACCAATTCTCACCTTTTCTTTTTCCTCCACAACTATAATTGTCATTTTTGCAGCCAAAAACTTTGGTGTGACCGAATTCATCAATCCCAAAGATCATGAGAAGCCTATCCAACAGGTTATTGTTGACCAAACAGATGGAGGTGTGGATTATAGTTTTGAATGCATTGGAAATGTCTCTATCATGAGAGCTGCCCTAGAGTGTTGCCACAAGGTAAAATTACAATAGAATCAGTGTCTGTATACCTTTCTCGCATTCTGATATCCGAGTTCATGCACATAAACTGGCTATCTCCTGTATACATTCCAGGGGTGGGGAACATCAGTCATCGTGGGCGTTGCTGCTTCTGGCCAAGAAATCTCTACTCGACCATTCCAGCTGGTGACTGGTCGTGTTTGGAAGGGAACCGCATTTGGCGGATTCAAGAGCCGTACTCAAGTTCCATGGCTTGTGGAGAAGTATCTGAAGAAGGTATGCAAAAGAGACATAAAATACTGTATGAATTTGTTTTCTCCTTTCCTTCTCACTAATAAAGATATGAATAACATTACAGGAAATCAAAGTTGATGAGTACATCACCCACAATATGACCCTCAAGGAAATCAACCAAGCCTTCGATCTTATGCATGAAGGAGCTTGCCTGCGTGTTGTCCTAAGCATGGGGAACGTGGTTGAAAATGTGGCTCCAGCTCTTTAAAGAATTCCTCTCCATCCCTTTTTCGCGTGTTTGCTTGTTTGTTGCTTTTGAGCTCAAATTGTAATGACGTTGTGACGAAACTATGAATTCTGGTATTTGTCTTTCATCAGTAACAAAATGATATCTTTATGAACCCTTACTTTACTCAATTGCTCATTCATGAATCCTGGCTTGTCATTCGTGTGCTTGCTATTGTTATGAATATAGTATGATAATAACAAGATGCTATCGTTGTGAAACTATTATTGCTCAATTGCCCAACTCATCCATTCTTATACAATTAGAATGCAGAAAAAAAAATGATAAACAAAGGCTAATGAAACAATATAAACCTAACAGGGGCTAACACTACTAACTACCAAGCTGTATCTCTAAACTGGAAGAGTTCACACTGGAGGAGTTCCGGCCTCCTTCCCGTGCCGCCCCGCTGCCGCCACCAAACGGAGCCTTCATCCGGTCATCCTCCTCGTCGTGGTGGTTATAAGCAAAACCGCCGTGGCTGGTGAGGTCCATTCCCGCAGTCTCATCCTCCACCGATATCCTCAGAAGCTTCATTTTTAGCAGCAAGTAAAACAGTGGTCCCATGGTAACACTCACCCATCCGGCAATCACCAGTATCTGAACCAGGTGAGCCGCCAGCAACCGCGGGCCGCCGCCCATCAGAAGCCCGAACGGCCGCCCTGGGCGGCCGGGATACACCTCGTTAACGTACTCCTCCTTCGCAAACAACGCCGTGAATATTATCCCCCACGCGCCGCAGCCGGCGTGGAGCTGCGCGGCCTCAAGAGGATCGTCGTAGCTCACCCGCTCGGCCAGAGCGTTGAACATCATCAGAGTCCATGCAGCCACGAAGCCACATATCACCGCCGCCCATGGATCCACCACCGCGCAGCCGCTAGTGATGGCGGCGAAGCCACCGAGCAGACCGTTACAAACGTCGGTCACATTCCAATGCCCAATCATCAACCTTGAAAAAGTTAAAATGCATGAAAATTAGAAGGAAGCTTAATACCATTTTGATACCATGAAAGAGTGAACAATATGAAATAAACAAAGCTAAACATTGATCTGGTATGATGAGAGAAAAAATAGGAAAAAAAATAAGCTAAACATTGATTTGAGAAAGAGTGTAAAGTAAACATTTACGATTATGAATTTATGATTATACACTATTATGATTATGATTAGTACACTAACATTTCTGGCGATATCATGAAAATGTTACAAACTTAAAATACACAAGTTAAATACAAAAATAAGCAAACTTATATATGAACTATGAAGCATAACTATCATAGCATGAAAGAGTGAAAACCAGACGAGTCAAATATATATACATTACAAACCTTTTACCGAACAACGTGGTCAATGCGGCGGTGCATCCGGCAAGCGTGGTGGTCACGGCGGTTCTTCCGATGGCGCTCCATTGTCCATAATACGGTTTGTTACCGCCATAAGCCTTCAAAATGGTGATGAACGAACCCGGGTTGAACCCGTACCAACCGAACCACAGCAAGAAAGTCCCGAGCACCACCAGGGTGGCGCTGTGGCCGCGCATCACCACACCCTTGCCGGTGTGATCAAACCTCCCAATTCTCGGGCCCTCGATGAGGGCCCCCAGCAGGCCCGCAACTCCGCCCACCATATGCACCACGCCCGACCCGGCAAAGTCGATCACCCCGGACCCGAATAACAGCTCGCCTTCCGCCTTCGCCGCACCGGCCCAACCGTCGCCGGACCAGAACCAGTGAGCCACGATCGGGTAAACGAACCCGGTTAGGAAAGAGGAGTAGATTAGGTACGCGACGAATTGCGTCCGCTCGGCGATGGAGCCGCTAGTGATCCCTGCGGCGGCGATGGCGAAGCACCACTGGTAGAGGAAGTAGCTGTAGTCGAAGGTCTCCGAGGGGAAGCCGTGGAGGCCGAAGTCGTGGCGGCCGATGAAGCCGTTGGACGGCCCGCCGAAGGCGAACGCGAAGCCGAAGAGGTAGTAGGAGAGCCCGCCGGCCGCCGCGTCGAGGACGTTGGTGAGCATGATGTTCATGGTGTTCTTCGCCCGCACGGAGCCGGCGCACAGCATCGCGAACCCCAGCTGCATTGCGAACACGAGATACGCCGAGAAGAGGAGGTACGTGGAGTCGACGGCGTACGTCGTGTCTGCGAATTGCAAGGAGACGGCGGTGAACTTGCTGCAGATGTACTGCGCTGCGGCGGTGGCGTTGGTGGTGGCTCCGCCGAGCAAGGAGCTGAGCTCGGCGGCGGAACAGCTGCCTGCGGTGGCCATGATGATGAAATGATGCTGGTGTGTGTGTTTTACTCAGTACATAAGATGATAAGAATGTAGGAAATCGGAGAAGTTGGTTATATCAAGAAGAATAAGGTGGCGAATGGAGATGTTGAATCAGGCGGGAGTGGCGGTAGAATAGGAGCGGTTGGAGAGTTGACTCTTTTTACTCTCTTTTTTTACTATTTTAAGAGTCATGAGAGGTTGTAATCTTTTACTGTTGGAAAGTTCAAAGTTTAAATTTATAGGGGCTTAAAAAAGGATTTTTTGTCCTACATACTTCAAGAGTTTGATTACTATTTTAATATGGCCCCTAAAATAATAATAAACAAATCATCAACTACCTTCAATTTTTTTAAAATGACTAGTAATTTTAGCAATTTTAGCTTGCAAGTTTACTGAAAATGACCATCTTTCATCTTCCAACTCCAATCATGCCAGCTATATTAGCTAATGGATAATTATTTTGATAAGATTTTGCCTAAAATATAAGCTAAGATTCATTGGGTAGTTAAATTTCAACAAAATTTTGCCTAGTAAGCCAAACTTAGCTCACTAAAAACCATTTTAGCCAAACTTAGCTCACTAAAAACCATTTTAGCTGATGGTTGGAGTTGACATTTTTTACCCTCCACTATTTAGGCCCTGTTTACCAGAGCTTATCTGTAGATCAGTTCAGTTCAGTTCAGTTCAGTTCAGTTCAGTTCAGTGAAAATACACTTTGATTAAATTCAGGTTAATTCAGTCATGCTGATTCCATTTTTCAATACATCAATTTTCACTTCAGTTCAGTTCAGTTCAATTCAGTTCAGTTCAATTCAATTTAGTTCAGTACGTCAAGAAATAAGCTCTAGTAAACAGGCCTTAGTAGTTACAATAACTACGGAGCATGATTTATTTAGCAAGCCCTTGAAGGTGCTTAAACACTGAAGTTACCATAAATACATTTTGAGAAAATTTTGAGCAGATAGATATTATAACAGGCATACAGGGGCGGAGGCAGGTGGGGGCTGGTGGTGGCTTCAGCCCCCACCAGAAAATACAATTATAGCTTTAATTTTTTTAAAAACTCTAAATTAACCCCAAATTTTTTTAAAAAAATACAATTTAGCACCCACCGGAATTTATGAAATTCCAAAACTATAAATTAGCCCCCACAAAAAAATATTTCTGGTTCCGCCACTGCAGGCATATGGTGTCTTTCAAATGTGCCATAAGAGAACAGAAAGCTGTACACAGAATGGCAAAGATATCATTTCAATGTGATTTATTCCGTAATAGATGAATGAATGCACAGCAGTTGCCAGTTACAATCCTTGAGAGAAAAGGATTATGATGCAGAGGTGCTAAAGTTACAGAGAGATGAAATAGAAGATAATGACAAATATGATTGCAAGAAAAATTGTGAAGAAGGATCTTCTAAACTAATATCACAGAGTCAGCAGCTATCTGAAGACTTAATTGGCTCTTCATGATGGAGCATCACTTTGGGATGAACATTGTGGTGGTTGTCAGAACTGGACAGGCAACAGAAACCTTGTTCAGTGGAATTAGTCGACACTACTTTGGCTGCGCTGAGTGCAATGTGGAACTGCTCATGATCTAATGGCTTTGCGAACTTGAGTATGTTGCTTTCTTGACCCTTGTGGCAACCCGGAAACTGTGACCTCCTTCTCTGCAACTTGTCCTTCACTCTCTGCAACGCCAATCAAAAGCTTCATAAGTAAAATATACCACATTTTAGGGCATCAAGAAACCAGAAGCTTCTGGAATGCAACAATGTATTCATCAACAATGTATTCAGGAATGCAGACATGGATTCATCAACAAATCAGTGTCATACATGCTGCACCACACATAAGGTACCAGACCGCAGAAACAAGATGTTATAAGAAAATCTCGATTATAATAACTTAGTGTAGTTATCAATCAGTAACACAAAAATGACACAAATGCTGTTAAACCTCTTTAGGCAATGCTTAATGATTAGTACTTACTCTAGAACCAGCAATGCCCCTCAAGAAATCGAACTGACACGCATACAAATGAAATCCACATTGATTTACAGAACAAACCTTAAAGGTGAGATCCACAAGTACACAAGGAACCAAATCAATCATCGAACTCGAATTTCAACATACTCAGAGAATACTCAATATGTTGCTTAACTAACTGTAGAACAAATTACTTGACACTATTCATTCATAACCTCATGAAATCAAGATAAGAAAAATGCAGGAAGATATATGCTTAGAGATCAACCTGCAATATCCTGGAATCGAATTTCGGAACCCCGAGTTGGCTGACAGTAAGGGAACCGAAGAAGTTGCCCATCAAAGCAGCATCAGGGACAGTCAAGCCATGAACAAGCCCTGCAACAAAACCCCCTAAGAAGCTGTCACCGGCGCCGGTGGGATCCACCTGAATCGTTGGGAAGGGAGCAATATGCTGCTCCCCGTCCTTCCAGTATACGGTGCACCCGTCTTTCCCATTCGTCACCACCACGCAGCACCATTTCCTCGCCTCCGCAACGTCGACGTACGGCGCCTCCTCCGCCGACGCCTTGAGGACTCCGATCCTCGGAAGCAGCTTGAAGAATTCCGTCTCCTTCAATTCCACTTGCCGGACCCTCCCATCGGGTCCGTCGAAGACCCGGTTCAGAGCTTGGATATCCACCAGAACCAGCCTGCACATGTCCATCATTTTCGCCAGCGTTCCCGGGAGAATCTCTCCCGCGACGCCGACGGCCATGCCCAAGTCAAACTTGGCGGGGCCCAATTCCAGCTCGAGATCCGAGTGGAGAATCGGGTCGCACGTGCGGACCCGCTTCAGGACCCGGTCCATCTCGGACGAGAAATACGCGTGGAATAGAGTGGTCTCCGAGGTCGATATTGTCACCGGCGGGTGGGTAACCGGGTAAGCGAAGTCGTGGCCCACTTTCGCCACGTATTTGGTGGAGGTGACGGAGAGGCCGTCGAGGACGGCGGAAATGAACGAGACGGCGCCGCCGAGGGACTCTGCCACGACAGCGTCGTCTTTGATAAGCACGTCGTGGCAGTAATTGCCGACGATCAGGCATGTGGGGTCTTGTTGCTTCTCGGGAATCATGTCCGCCGCCGACCACCGGGGGATTACGCACGGTGATCAAAGCGTCGGAGAAGGGAAAAGGTTGTATGAAACTTGATTCTGGGTGACTGCATGCGGTGCGATTTGGAGGCTAAAAGGATGTGTATGGGTTTGTGTGCCAGTGACGTCAATAAAAAGAGGTCTGAAAGTGGGATTTGTATTTATCGAAGAATATGAATATGTTCTGAGTAGTGTACTTTGTGGAATGTGGAGGTAGAGTCGTGGAGGTGAAGGGGCGGTGTTTATGCCAATGGGCCGATTGATCCAATTTGATTTTATAGTTCTTTATGGCGTAATTTTGATTGTTTTTGTTTATACTTTTCAAAATCTTAATAATCACTTTTCTTATACTCCCTCCGTACCAGCTGGATGTGCACAACTGACTTTTCACGGTCTTCAATACATGTGTTTCACTGCTATTATCTTTAACTACATATATTATTAAGGGCAAATTCTCATTTGAGACCAAAGATTATATGAGACTGTCTCAAATGAGACCAAAGATTATATGAGACTGCTATTGATTGAATTTGTCGTTGGTGAGCTTTAAACCCGCCGATTTCCTTGATTGAATTTGTCGTTGGTGAAATTGACCAAGGAAATGATCAAGAAAATTGACCGAAAGATCAAGCAAATTGAACGAAAGATCAAATTAACTGAAAAATCAAGGCAAAACAAAAATACTCAAGGACATTGATTGAAAGATCAAACAAACTGACTAAAAGATCAAGCAGAAACAGTAAATGTTCATTCCCCTGCTCTTGGTCTCCACAAGGACAGGTCTCACCCAAGACTTTCTCATTATTAAGATATAAAAATTTGATATTAATAAACTACATGTTATGACGATTCCAACAATATTAGATACAATAATATTTTAATTATCTATGCATTCAAAAATTCAGTCAAAATTTAGCATAGTTGACTGAAAAAAGTTTCATGTGCAGAAAAACCTGGTACAGAGGGAGTACGTTATTATCATTTTCTAATATATATACGTTGATAATAGTAGGTATAAATTTTGTATTGTGAAACTCATTCTTCCATGCATTGCATACTCTTCCGTACTAGTAGAAGTTGCTCGGAAATAAAATATCACATATATTAAGGTGGTAAGATTAGTGGAGGAGTAGTGAATTTGAGAAGAGGGAGGAAAAATGAATGATGGAAAATGAAAGAAAGAAATGAATATCCGTGTACAATTGAATATGACAATCCATAAACATAATTTTGGATGTAAAATAAAGTTTGAAGGCATACTCAAATACATACAAGATTTTTGTAGTTACTTCCTATGGGTTGTGTTGATCATGCATTTTGAATTAGTTATCCTAATTTCTTTGTATACTTTTGTATTTATACGATAGTTTAACTCTTGATATTGGAAATTCTAAATAAAAATTTCTAGAATTAGACCACTCGACGTACTGGATTAGATTAGACTAGATTTGGATTATATTAGGATATTTGTAGGATCTATGTACTAGATTAGGTCGTTTGTAGTGAATGTTTCCAAAATAAAAAGTGTTTGAATTGAATATCTTAGGTACTTGTTATATATATTATCTAGCTTTCAAGTCCTTTGTTGCATATTTGTTATAATGCCTAACTGTGTAGGCATTGAATTCCAAATTGCACACAAAAAGAAGAACCAAAATACAAGATAGTGAGAATGAAAAGATTTCCATTTCAAGTGAAATTGCCATCATCAATGCGGACAACATTCGGCTCACTCATTTTTCAATATCATCCCCGAATGATGTCGTCATAGGATGGATAATCAGCTATATGTATTCATCAAATGTTTGTCGCCGCTGCTTCTACTGTTTATTTAATTTGATATCGTTTTATGTTACAAATATTGAAGAAGATTATTTGATATCGTTCTGCAACTCCATAATATATCGATCCATTATTTTGTGGTGCCGAAGATAAACCTCATCTAAATATTCCGCTTTCAATGACATCATCCTGGCGGAGCCCAGTTTCCGGACTCGAACTTGTTGTAGAAGCTGGATTTCTTCGAGACAATGTAAAATACTGCACACCACAGCCAAAACCATGGCATCAATAAAAACAGAGGCTTGAAACTGCCAAAATTGAGCGGTAGTACTTTCAAATATATTTCATACCAGGAATGCCGGGGACAAGAAGATTTGGTTCTTTCAGTACATCATATAAGCGTCTCCTTTCAGCTACTTTGATCCACCTTGAACTACCACCTGAGATACAATCGGTTAGTCCACCCAACGTTGTTAAGGAACAAAACAGTGAGTTCCAGGTGACGCTCATAAAAAATCAAGACAGTGAAGTAATTTTAATAGCCCCTTCATATCACCTGAAGTTTATGTACATGTCTAATTTTGATTCAGTTTATAATGCAGCTGAAGTTCCAACTCAAAAAAATTACCAGAATTATACATGTCTATGTGGTTTGGAACACGCAGTCCATCTCATAATTTAGAAGCTCAAAAATAAGATCAAATTACGGCCAGGAATTCAACAAACTTACCAACTACTGTGGTACTACTCGTTGATTTATCAGAAGAATCAAATTCGTCAAGCTTTTCATATTGAGCTGCAGCTGTCCCGTGAGAGAGATGGTGGAAAATTTCTTTCTTTGATAAACAAACTCCACCTATAGCCTGTCAGTTCAAGTTAATGTTAGAGATTATATGTGTATAATAAGCAGTACTGCACATTCAGATTCGTCCAAAATCATGCACTTGCTCAAAAGATTGTCAGGCACTTGTCTGGAAAATCAGGACAATGATCTAGTATATGTCAAAGATGAACCAAAAACTGTGTTCTAAATTATGCAGATTGAGAAAGCTTATGTCGAAAACGAGATACTAGCTGAACATGAATCCACAACTTGAATAGAGTATAATACTAGAAGCAAACAGACATTTAGTGATGGTGATAACTGATAAGGGACACAACATGATAAATAAATATTAACAAATCCCAACTTCTTCAATCCATTTACTAGGAAGCTCCACCAGGTCAGAGAAGCAAAAGCTAACGAAAACTACTAAGCAAGGATGTACTTTAGCTCGATTAAGTTTTTTCATGGTATTGTTGATGCTTAAAATACATGTTCTAAATAAAGCTTCTGCATGGACAAGTATAAATGCAACAGTTTGTATCTTTAAATTGCATACCTCGTAGTACAACTCAATCGCATCACGTGTATAAGCTTTATTGCTGTCCCAAGGCAAAGGAGGAGAGCTCTCTGAGAACATAGCGTCCAGGTGATCAGAGAACATGTCAATCTCACAAAAGTCCTCAATGAAGTCACTGTACATGGTCTCGGCATAGAGGAAAAGAACAGGCCAGTGAAGGATATTGCTATTATCTAAAACTGGCCTTTGCAGTCCAGTAAGTTCTTGATATACGGCTTTTCCCATTTTAATCTTTCTCTCTTCAAAGGCGGAGATTATATCCTTCACGACTGCAACGCCACTGGAAACCTCAGCTTCACGGCGATCATGCTCCGATTTCTTCAAATTAATCTGATTAGCTAACTTCTTCAACTCTTCATTATCAGGAGAAAGCTCAAGCCCCTTTTCACAGTACGACATTGCTTCATCCAACAGGTTTAATGACATACATGATCTGACAGCTCGATAAAACGCCTGGAACAGCAGCACAACATAAACTTTTATCAATTACCTCCATAAACCTAGACAAGGAATGCCAGAAAATGAACATGGACAAAACAAACAACCTTAACATTAGTTGAGCATAATCTGATTCCCTCCTCAGCATCCTGCAGTGCACGTCGATTATTTCCAAGAAGCAAATTGACATGGGCTCTATTCGAATAAAGAACTGATTGATCCGCATCACTTAAGCTCTTCTGATTGATGGCCTTTGTGTAACAGTCAACAGCATTGGAATAGTACTTTTTACCCTTCTTCACAAACCCATTCCCTTCTTCCTACATAATCCATTCTAGAAAATCAGTAAGCATAAAAATCAAATCTTTACCATGCTGGCAAAACAATCTCACGCTCAAACTTGCAAACAATCCCTCTAAGTGGGGTTTAAGCTACATAAAACCTTAATATTTCCGAAACAAGTTAAAGCACACAGTTTCAAGAGGGCTAATTGAGACTGAGTAATAAAAAAGAAAAGAGGGCAGGAGGGCAGACCTTGAACTCTAATGCAGTGGCTTCTTTGAGGGCGGCTATGGCTTCAAGGTCATCAATCTCCTTCTGTGTTTGCGGTTCTGAACCGGGTTCCATCAACAGCGCCATTCTGCTTATAGCAACAGTTGATTTCAGTACAATCAACGTCGTGTGAAGTGTGAACTAATTCATCAGGTGAGTCAAACGATTTCGACAGGATTCAAACGAAGTTCTTGCAGAAATTTGAGGAGCTAAAAATGTCTCTTATTATTTTTGAAGGATTACTAGGTAATATAATAACAATTATAGTATTTTCAAAAAAAAAAGGGTAATAACTAATAACAACTATAGTAATGTGGACTGGACTGGGCCAAGCTTTGTTAATAATGATGAGTTTACTTCATTTTCTGTCCACTCTTAATTGCATTAGGTTAAATTCCAGTGATTTTAATTTGTACTCGTTCCCTGAAGAGAAAATATCAATTTAAGCATGTTTGGGATTTGATGATTTCACATCAGCGTTGCTGGATAATTTGTTAAGATATAAATTAGAGAATTTTACATCAATAAATTGTCAAGACACATCAGTATAAAATTACAAATCATCAACATGTCTAAACCTTCAGGTGCAAATGCTTTGATAGAAACTCAATCTTTCGTTAATAAAAATCTGAACCAAGTAAATGAGAAATGCTGCACTAATTCCATCAACAAACCACATCATGGAGCATACAGAACTGAGCTCTGATTCTATCTCCAAGTTCAGACAACTAAGCCACACATCAAAGATCCAAGGTTGATACAGCATTTCCCAACCTTAACTACTGCAAGCTACAGTAATATAATTATTCTTAAACACCAACATGTCTCAAAGTCGAGTTCCAAGAGCTTCTTTCCCTGTACGAGATGGAAACTTCGCTCTCGAAATGAAAAACAGAGTAGCAAAAACTAAGATATGTTAGAATGGTCATATGATCAATGGATCTGCCTAACATTCTGCAGCTACTAACTGTACAAGTTTTACAAAAGACACTAGCCTGGTCTCCGTTATTCCCTAATAACACAGAGTCCTACGGCATTATCATTTCAAGCCTGAGACCACACAAAAAAAAACCAATCTCACAGACCAATAAAGCTAAAAATCAAAGAGATTGGCATCTATTACAACATCCATTGCTGAATTCCCAAAACCATCCAAACCTGGCTCGTTTTCAAAACCCCACGGATCAAACGGATAGACTGGTGGGGAAGGACTGTTGTATGTTGGTATACCTGGAATTGAATCCAGTTCATCTATCTGCACCGCCTTCTGAACCTGGTCAACAGGGAGAGTTTGGTTGCTATGGCCTGTACTATAATCATAATCCAAATTAATCTCAAAACCTGTAGTGCTTTGATTCAGATCACCTGGTGCAGTTGAGCTCTGCCCGTTATTTGACAAGGGAGCAGCCACATTGCCATCTTTAGGTGAATAAATAGGACTAGGAGAAGGATTGCCTTGCACTGATACATTTAGCTGTGGCTGGGATTGATAAGCTGATGAATTGTTCGAATCAGAAACAGAATTACCAGCCGTGTTATTTAAGGCCATTGAGCATGGTTGCATAGGTTTCAGAGAAGCTACTCCAGATAACCCAGCAGGCACTTGAAGCTGAGGAGCGGGTGGAGGCACTTGATGCTGAGGAGCATATGCAGGCACTTGAGGCTGAGGAGCATATGTCGGCACTTGTGGCTGAGCAACGTATGTCGGCACTTGTGGCTGAGCAACGTATGTCGGCACTTGTGGCTGAGCAACGTAGGCTTGTACTTGTGGCTGAGGAACGTAGGCTTGTACTTGTGGCTGAGGAACGTAGGCCTGCACTTGTGGCTGAGGAACGTAGGCCTGCACTTGTGGCTGAGGAACGTAGGCCTGCACTTGTGGCTGAGGAACGTAGGCCTGCACTTGTGGCTGAGGAACGTAGGCCTGCACTTGTGGCTGAGGAACGCAGGCCTGCACTTGAGCCTGAAGCATATTTGCAAGCACTTGAGCCTGTGGATCATAAGCAGGCACCGGAGACTGAAGAACATATTTATTTCTTTGTACAACACTCTTACGAGCTTGAGGAATCATCTGAACTCGAGGTGTTAGATTCCCAGTTCCATTGACTGAATTATTCTGCTGAGCTGGCAGTAAATTAGTAGCAGCAATATTCGCTCTGGAGGGATCTTGATAACTAGCAGGAACTTGAGTCCCTACTCTATGCCACACTCCTGTAGGTCGGCTATGTCTAGTCTCCTCAACGGCATCACGGCCTCTGGAGGCGGCATTATAACATTGGCCATGGGTTGGATTGAGTGGATGTACACTGGAGATTGTTCTTCTGACAGGTCTCCGAGAAATAACACGAGAAGCTACATTGACACCAATGTGTGTCCGTGAAACATTCATAAGATTGTTCTGCAACTGTTGGGAGACAAGCTGTGGTTGGAGCTTTTGTTGAGTCATGGCACATGTGGTGGTATTTGGCATATAGAACTTCTGTCCGTTGTCAATAGGCAATGATGGAGGAATTTGATACGGTGGAGATTGGACGTTCGGTATCCCCGGAATTAAAGAGCCATTCTTTGCGCTCTTCCTTTGGGTTTTCCAAAACTCATCTTTTTCGGTGGCATGACAATGGTCAGTGCTTGAGAAGGCGATGCTCCAGTGAAGGCACGGAGCCAGTGAGTCACAAACATAGCAATGGCACTGAAGATGAAGAAAATGATAACATTAACAAACAGCAACGCCGAAAAAATAAAGCATATTAACAACCTAAAAAGGAAGGAGACTATAATCCAAATAAAAACAATACCTGATCACAATGTCTCTCGTGTGGAGTAGAATCAAACGGATATTTGACACAAAGATGCCGGGCATGAGGGTAATCTCTACAAGCAACCTGCAGAGTTAAACATGTATCAAGTGTTAAAGAACCCTGAACCATGCAAAACAGTTCTCAACAGCAAAAATCATAGTGTAGATATACATCACAACTAGCTTTCAATTGGACCACATGAATAAAGTAACAACCTAGTTTCTTTAGCTCCAGCTTCTATATATGTAAGACCATTAAATGTTCTATGAACATATATAACAACAACAGATATACTACTATTACTACAGCATCCGACAATTGAGTTGGTTTAGATCATCTAAGTCAATCCGCCAGACATTTCAAGAAACCTTAACCAATCACATCATACTCAACAAACACTTCCTCAGCCTACAAAAGCAAGTAGGTATCAAAGCATCATCCGATATTCACAAGAAAAAGAAAGAAAAACTGACTGTTTCAGTTCCTCGTCAAACAGTTTGCCTGTTTCTTCAGGCTGAAAAAAGGTAAGCAAACATCTCAGCCCCAAAACTAAAAAGCCGCAAACTCTCCCCCCTCATCAACCACCACCACCACCACATAACACACAGTGAATCAAAAGACAGTAAAAACTATATCTTTAACTATAAAAATAGAAACTTTACCTGGCCCGTTTCGCCAACAACAACTAGGTCATCAGAATCGTCGTCCCCGTAATTCTGAACGGAAGGGGGCTTATCCGGGTCCCCGTCCAGCAGCACGCAGTCGTCGTCGTCATCGTACGCAGCATTAGTCACGCATTTCACTGAGGAGGTTTTAGAACGTCTGGGGTTTGCGAAAACTTCCCCCACAACCTCCACCTCATCGGAATCGTTCCCTTTGTCCTCCGCAGCCTCACCGGAATCCCTCTTGTCCACCTCACCAAGAAGCACCGACAGCCAATCGCCGTCGTCCCCGCCGTCCGCCAAGCCGGACCCTGCGTCGTCCCCGCCCCACACGTCGTCGTCGGAGCTTATGTCCAGCACCACCGTCGTATTGTCCCCCTCCGCCGCCGACATACTTACAATCCGTACATTGAAGAGGGGATTTCTCGATAGGGGTTTGGAAATCTTGGGGGCGAAATTGGAAAAGTGAGCAAAAGTGAGGAGAAAACTGAAGTCTTTAAGTACTCGTCGTGTGAGAGAGATTGAAGAGAGAATTCGAGCGGTTGGCCAAAAGGAGGAAAAGGGTTTGATTAGCGTCACCGAGTTAGCGCGACTGAGTCCTGACTCGTAACTCGTGACTCGTTCCCCTCTCTCTCTCACTCTGACTGTTTGTCGTGTGTGTGACCCACCCTTCTACAATTTCTTTTCTTAATACTTTGGGTTTGGGTGGATCACATAATTTATACTCTTGTAAATTTGTAATTACATATAGGAAATCACGAAATCCTTTTTGCATGAATATGGCTGGTGATGTTTATTCCTTGAAAACTGAATAAAATAATATAAAATAAGTGTAAATTAATTAGATGCTTTACCATATGACTTCTACAGCTGTTTTTTTTTGGTTTTTTCCTTTTTTTAGTTTGGTCAAACATAAAACAAAATTAATAAAAAGTAATTAATATGTCTATGCCAGTCAAGCATAAGAATTAACGATCATGAATCGCATGTTAAACGTATTCACTATATTCATAAATATTTTAAGCTTAGCTTTTCAATTCGGTCAAAATACGCATTAATAGTTAATAATCATTTTCATATGTCTGATATAGGAATTAATTTGTTGGAACCGTTTTATTTCGATAAAAACACATTTGATGTTGTATAGGTTTATCGAATAACAAAACACGCTGGCGGTGCTTGAAATTTATATTTATTATTTATTATCTTTAAATATTTTAAATTATATTAAAAATTAAAATATACTACAATATGAATATACTTGTGCTTGATTGTGAAAAGAAAATGTGCAAAAAATGGAATATTTAAATTACCATTTATAGATTTTGATAGTTTTATTTCATTATCAGAAACACTCTTATATGGCCCTGTTTGCTAGAGCTTATTTCCACCATGTACTGAACTGAACTGAATTGAACTGAACTGAACTGAACTGAATTGAACTGAACTGAACTAAAGTAAAAATGATGTATTGAAAAATGGAACCAGCATAACTGAATTAACCTGAATTTCATCAATTACATTTTCACTGAACTGAACTGAATTGAACTGAACTGAACTGAACTGATCTACAGATAAGCTCTGGTAAACAGGGCCTATATAAGAAGAAGATTCCAGAAGAAATTAAAAATACAAATTCTCATTTGAGACATGTCTTTACAGAGACCAAGTACTATAATATACCGTTATTGGTCCAATCCCAACGCCCCTGTTAGATTTTAGGATTTTAGTGTCGCTAGAGCTCAACCGACTCACATGGAACAACTCGAGACTGAGTTTCAGTATGAATTTGTATGGAGTAACATTAATGTACCGAGAATTATGAATGATCAAGGAAATTGATTGAAAGATCAAGAAAATTGAATGAAAGATCAAAGTAACCGAAAGATCAAGGCAAAATAAGAATGGTCAAGAGAACCGACTGAATAATCAAGCAAAAATAGTAAATGTTCATTTTCTTGGTCATTGATCTTTACAAGCATAGATCTCACGACTCACGGTCTCACCCAAGACTAAAAGAAAGAGTATTTGAGAAGGAAAAAAAATATAAATATTATACGAGTAGTAAACGTGAAAAATAAATATAAAGATAATTTAGGAAATTGGGGAAGCGTGTCACATGATGACAAAAGGAATGTGAAGACGAAATATACTTGAGAGAATTTTTCATACACCCCCAACATTTGTTGAACTTCTACTTTGGCCCCCCATCGAATTTTGCTCTCAATTTGGCCCCCAACCATACGTTTTTCCATCAGTTTGTTTGACCCCATATGCCTAACGTTGGCGTCAAATCGTTTTTTCGTCAATTCCTCTAGGGGTAGGCTCGTCTTTTCAACAAATACTTTAATATTTACAGTGAACGAGTAAAATATCTCACTTAATAGTATATAAATAGAGGAAGAACCCAACATTTGGGTCAAAATTGATTGACCAAAAATCCCTAAATATGGTTTCTTCTTCTTCATCTGGCTCCGCACACCGCACACTAACCCACCCACCAATATGCTAATGCCCTGCAATAGCCAAGGTGTTTACGTCAACCACCGATAAGAATCCTGGTAGGAGGTTTGTTGTTTGTGCTTACCCAGGGCCGTTCAAAGGTAGGTCTTGCACTTTTTGGGATTGGATCGACCCAGAATGTTGCAAGGATTGCAGGGTAGTAGTTAATAGCTTGGTGGATATGGTCAACGAGAAGGAAGCAGAACAGTTAATTGTGGAAGAGGAGGCGAGCAATGCGAAAGAGGAGCTGAGGCTAAGATAGCCAAAAAAGAGGTGATGATGTTGAACGAAAAAAATCTGAAGTTGCAGAGAGAAATTGAAGGCCATGTATCATCAAGGAGGAAGATTCTTAATGTGATTTTTGTTGTTGCTGCATTTATGGTTAGAATTATAGTTAATCGGGGAGAACATGACACACAATTTTCATTCACATCCTTGCATCAAACAAATTACAGAACATGAAACACAACCAAACCTACTAGAATTCTCACAAACTACAATCCTAAACCATAACTCACTAATATGCTTATCAAACCACAACTTCCAAACCCGTGGTCAATTTATTGCCATCCATTTCTCACCAACCAAAACCTTGCTCAATAACACCGTTACAAAATTTCTCGTATAGATCCAACATTAGATGATTCTCCCCGAGGTCCTTTTCCTCTTCTTGGTGGCTCAGGCTCAACAGTCTATGACAAACACAAGAAAAAGGGAAAAATTGAAGAACTTCATAAATATTGAAGAATATACAAACATTGAATCTGCCAAAATCACTTACATTTTCTGTAGGCAATGGAGCAGTTCTTGCGCTCCTTCTTGGTTGTCGAGGCTGAACGTCGGGAACCTGCTATATCATACATTAGTCCCTGCTACACAATGATGTATTAAATTCATTCAAATTGAAGAACAAACATACCTGCTCTGGTTCATTTTGTGCTGTTGGAATTACAGGATCATCAAGCCCGCCCTCATTTTCCTGGTGGACACCGAAACCATGCAACATATCACCAGACAGCGGGTTCAGGCAAGTTCTGACATTGTGTCCTTCAGCACCACACCCTGTGTAATGAGACAAGAAGTGTCGTTTTATGGAAATAGTACCATTAGGGTGAATCCTTTCTATGGCTTTTACTATCTGATTTAATGGTGGTCTCCCATGTTGTTTCAGATTATATGGGGGGTCTAAGGTAGGCTTGCTGGATTGAGGCCACATTTCCATTCCATTTATAGGTTGCAACACATGAGCATATAGTTTGTTGAACTCACTCTGCCTATAATAGTCATGGACAAAGTACGCCGGGTTCCTTCTCATTTTTAGAATGCACACAACTGCATGGTAGCATGGAATACCAGAAAGCTTCCTGCCCTGCAAGAACACACTCTTTGGCTAGGATGGATAACATACTGACTATTTCCCAAACCTTTCACCTCATAGTCCCCAACTCCATTAGTGATGGCTTTCCATTTTCTGCTCAATTCATAATTCTTTGCCAATACATTCCTCACAGCTGGTGTCACAACATGAGTATTCTTCAAACCCCACTCACCCCTTTTTCTTATCATAACCATCACATAAATCCTCATTGCTTCCATCATGTTTATAATTTTCATTCCTCTAGCATCAACTATCTTAGCATTGAAAGATTCACATGTGTTCTTGGTAAGACAATCACATTTAGTGTGAAAAGGGAAAACTGCCTTCACCCACTCACCTTTTGGTCCTGCTTTTGTGATTGTATCATGAACAAGTGGGAGGTTCTCCTTTAAATCTGCCATCTTTCTCTCATAAAGCTCAACAGTGGTTGTATTGGCAATGGATGAGAATAATTCCTTCATTTCTTTTCCTGGATGTCTTCCTTTAAAATTCTTATACATGTGTTGAACACAATATCTATGGTGTGCATGTGGAGACAACTCCTTCAAGGCAGCACCAAGACCTTAGTTTCAATCAAAATAACAGAACATTAGACCCTATAATAGTCATTGACAATTCAGACAAGGTGTTGTATCTATAGTGATCAAAGTAAGAAGAAAAAATTTACCTTCTGCTGGTCAGAAACCTATGTGTAGTGCTCTGAATCTGTGATATCAAGATCTCTCATCACTAATTTCAAAAACCACAGCCTGTCAAGAAAATAGAACATATCATATCAGTATTATGCCTTACCATAAATGCACATATTAAACTGTATTATAAAAAGAGAATATTATTACCATTGGGCTTTTGCCTCCTTCTCAACCACTGCCCAAGCAATGGGCCAAAATCCATTACTTGGATCAACTCCAAGCACATCTAGCACTTAGCCCATATAAAGGCCTTTAGTAAAACATCCATTAACAAATAATATAGGTATGCACACCTCTTTCCGCCCCTCATTGAGTGGTCCCAGACAACAATAAAATCAAATAAATTTGTATTTCTCCCAACTTCTGGTCTTGGGAAATATTTCACTTTAATGGTGTTGCTGGGGTTTGCCCTCTTAAGCTCCTCTGCATAACTCCAAATCTGACCATACTGTTCAGAGAAACTCCCTTCAATTTTCTGCTTGGCTATTGATGCTACCAAAATCCGTCCGTCTCCCGGGATTAGACGCTATCCGGGTCTTCTCCTTGATCAGCCCGCTTCAGTCCTGCAAAACAATCCCCGGGAGGCGTCCCGGGGAAGAAGCTCCGGTGTGATGATGAGATGGGGATAGCGGAGAAGGAAAACGTACGGAAGGTGCTCTCAATATAAAGTAGAGAGATATAAGTCACATACCTTGTTCACTGTTTGAGACCAGTATTTATAGCTGAGCTTTGCCTGCTTTGAAGATGAGCTGCAGGACCACCCCCCTTGTCATCATCTGTCCTCTTTCTTGTCCGGACATGTCTCTAACCGGGAAAGGTTCCTCTCTTGTTAGTTCTGGGCCGCGGGCCCTTTTCCTGGCCCAGCAGGGCTCTGGGCCGGTACTATCACTAGCCCCCCAGACCAGTCTTCCGGGTTTCCTTGACGCGGTAGACTGATCTTATATGCTCCTCCTTTTGCTACTTCTTTTGGTGGGGCCCCTCCATGCTATAATTGATTTCTGACAACGCCGTCTTTTCCCTTCTGCATTAATCAGTACCTTGTTTCCCGTGTTATCAATGCTTTTCCTCCTTTCAAGGCGACGTTTCCTATTCACCTCCCTATATAAGGGGCCTAACCCTCCTCACTGAATTACTTTCTTCACATCGTTTCCAGACGCTCTGCTTTTCCTTAACAAGTAAGCTCTAACCCTCCTCCTCTGCTTCTTCTGCTCCTCTTTCATCATGAGTTCCCCGCACATTGCCACTTCCTCCCTAGATACCGAGGGGGTTCAAAGCCAATTTGAAATTCACTTCCGAGCCCCTCACCCAATTCCTTCTCCGGGTTCCTCTTCGAGTACCCCCTCTGAGACCTTCAGCACATCCCCGGAGCCAATCGGACCGGGTGTGTCTACCTTAGATGGGGCGGGCTCATCCCCCACCCGGCGTTCCCATCTCCCCCGGGAGGATCCAGATGGGGAAGCCTTCGATGAGGAAGTCGGCAATGATGCTCCCCGGGGTCTTACCCACGGAGTAAAGCCTTATGGCCATCGGTTTTTTAATCTCCCCGGACCTTCCCCTTCCTTAGATAGGGATGTTCTAGATTTAGTTAGGCGTTGTTTTATCCCTTTTCCGTTGGATGCATCATTATCGAAACTTCCCCCGGGGATGTCCGAGCGGGAAGTGCCTTGCATCCCCCGGATTCACTTCCAGTACGGGCTCAGCCTTCCTTTTCCTCCTCTTTTTTCAGAAATTTTCAACTTTTATCGAATGGCCCCGGCCCAACTACACCCCAACGGGGTTGTACTGGTACTGGGCTTCTTACTTAATTGCGCTAGATGCAATGTTACCTCCTCTCTCCTTCTCTTCCGGTCCTTTTATGCCCTTCGACGCGCTCATGCGTTTTTTCCGGGGGTATTTTCTTTTGTAATCCGTTCCGGGACGAAGGACTTTATGAAGAGTAAGCCCAGATCCGCCAAAGGGTACCTCGCAAAGGGTTTCTTCCGCTGCGATTCCCGGGTGTATCCAATGCCCCCCTGGAACGATTCCCTCGTTCCTGAAGACAAGAAACCCCTTTCCTCCCTTCCAACAGACCTCACCAACGATCATAACTTCCTCCGTCTATCTCCCCTAGACATGGACGCTTTCTTTAAGACTGGGAACGCGGGCTATTACTGGCCCCGCGGGATATACCCTGAAAAACTCTTTTCCCTTCTAACCGTCTCCGCTGTGTGGCCGGCTGGAGGTGCCTATTAAAGGCTTTATTCTTTATTTTCATATACATATATGTGTGTTTTATTCTGATCTCTTTTCTTTTTGTTCTACCTGACTTCAGTTCAGCCTACTTTGCACGCGGACGCTACGCCACCCGAAGAGATGCCTTCCGGGGATAGCAGTCAGCAGGGGAATCCTCATCGAGGGCTGGTCACTCCAGCCGAGCAGCAAGCGGCATCCCCGGTCGGGGTGGGGGCTGCTGAGAACCCCGGGTTCATTCCCCAAGGGACCCGTCAGCAACGCCCTTCCTCCCAACCAAAAGCCTCCGGGTCCTCTCCTACCCCGGGGAGGAAATCTTTCATCCAGCACCCGACTTACAGCGGCGGGGCTGGTTCCCGCTTTAAGCGGCCTTTAACCGATGACAAGGAAACTCCTCCGTCTTCCCGCAGAGGTTGGAAAGTGCGACCCCGCCGCCGCCTCCTCCTCCACCTGCGAGTTCTCCTTTAAGGGATAACTCTCAAGCCATCCCTGAGCAGAGGGAAGAGGTGCGCTAACCTTGTTGCTTATTACTACTTTTATCCTCCATCCTCCCGGATAATTTTATCTTTGTTTGAATTTTGTAGACCACCACTTTCGCCGACTCTCTCCTGGCGGACTCTCAACTGGCGGATGCGCTCAACCGGACATACTCTAAGTATAGCGCGGGTTTGTTTGCTAAGAAGGAAAGGGAACTCCTCGATGCCCGGGAGAAGTTGGCCGAGCGGGATGACCTGGCCGCCCGACTGGAGGCTTCCCAGAAGAAGCTAGCCGAAAGGGAGAAAAAGCTCTCTGAGAAAGAGAAGAAGCTGGCGGAAGTAGAGAAGAAATATTCTTCTCTTAAGAAGGAAAAGAAAGAGGCCCAGCTCGAAGCCTTGGACGCTGTGGTTCGAAAGGTTCTCCACTCTGCCGATTTTGACAAGAGTCTAGAGGGCATCACCGCCGCTGCCAGTGCTGACGCCTGCCATGAGATGTATCGCAGTCTGCGGGGTTGGCTTCCGGGACCTGCTCGCCTTGAAGCACAAGCATCCTACTATCGTCCCAAGGCAAGCGATCAGCTCAACTACCGCTGGAGGTCTCTCCTGGAGGCCAACCTGGAGAACCTGGTACCCCAGTTGTGGGATTCGCTGAAGATGTGTTCCCAGGCCCCTTCAGCCTCAGACATTAAGAAGGTCAAGCTTCCGGGGGTCAACGAGGCTGCTATCCCTGAATCCCCCGGCCCGGAGTGCTTCAATGCCTACGGGGTGGTCCTGGAAACGCCTCACTGGGCTGAAAATTACCACGAGTTCTGCGCTATACCTGACAATTTTGGGTATCAGGCCGTTGAGGAGAGGACGGGTGAATACGCTGTGGGGCTTCCAAGGGGGCAGGACGACTTGCTCTATCAATCCCGGAAGTCTATCCGGAAAGTGGGATTTCCTGAGCGCCCGGAAGACGAGCCAAAGGTGGATGCCTCTGCTTACTGCGGTCCCAACTGGTCTGACGCAGACGTGGCTGAACTGGAGAGGAGGTGGAAGAGCGCTCATGCTACCCCGGGGGAAAGAGGCCCTACCGAGGATAATGTATTCCTCTAGACTCTAGTATATTTTTTTTGTAGTTTTAAGTCTTTTGTAATCTTCCTCCCCGGGAGGCACATGTAGAACTTGGCCTTGGTGCCCATTTTGATTAATATAAGTTCTACCTTTTTAATTTGATGAAGTTACTATCTTTTGTAGTCTGAGCGCCACTTGGAAGGAGATCTCCCGCGGGGATCCATGCCTTTTGTTTTCCCTCATCCTAGTTGTTCTTCCGGGACTTACTTCTCTCTCCCCCGCGCTGGGTGCCTCCAATGTTCATTCCTTCAAAGGAAGCTTGCTCATTGGAGGTTTGGAGGCGATCAAGCTATCCGGGCCATGTCTGAGGCTGGATTGTGTGCGTTTGTTCACGAGTTCGGGTCCATCCAGGCATTAGTATCATTTCTTAAAGCTATTAAAAACAAATTTGGCTCGCTGAATCACTGCTTTGACCTAGCTTCTGATCATATGCGGGAGGCCCTAAATTCCCATCAGACCATCGCCGAGTTGCAGGCCCTTCAGGACGATTCTCGTCATCGTACTGCCAAGGAGTTAGGTATGGTGTGGGGCGAACTAGAGCGAGCGCAGGAAAAACTTAGGACCTTGGAGACCCGCTCCGCCCAGAACCGGCTTCTCTGCGACTTTGAGAAGGAGAATCGGTCCCTTACTCATAGGAATAGGGTCCTCCAGGATGCTCTACTAGTCACCCGGCTATCCTACCACCTTTTGGGTCTCAAAAATGGCTTAGTTGGGGTGTCTCCTCTTACCGACATTCCCGCCGGGGTTCGCAGGACGATGGAACGCATGGAGGCTAACCCGCAGAAGTTTGGTGAGGGAGCTCCTAATCATAAGGCCTATCTGGATGTCGTTTAATGGCATAATAAGATTGCCGCGGGAGAAGCTGAGCCCTATCCCTCTAGCCTTCGCCGAGTCCCTGCCCGGGTGGAGGTGGATGTGGCGTACGAAAGGTACGAGGACATGACTGTATCCATTGACCCGGACGAGGTGGCCCGTCGGATAAGACGCATCCGGGAGATTGCCGACTCTGGATTCACCACAAAGGGGGTTAAGACCGCCGAGGGTACTCGTATTAGCCGGGAAGAGAAGGGTAAAAGTGCAGCAGTCATGTTTCCTAAGTACAGGTTCGTCACTTCTGCCGGGGTAAGAAGAATGCGCCTGGCGGAGCCGCTTCCAGAGGGATCCGTGGTTGTGCCTATCCCCGAACTGAACGAAGAAGACGCCGCGCAATTGGAAGAGGAGCTTGCGTGGAATCAAGCCCCGGATGCCCGTTTTGCCGAAGATCTCCTGTCCTCTCAATTCTTCGGAGGGGGTTTCCGCCCGGGTAACCCTGAGGGTGCTTCCGGGTCAGGTCCCAAGTGGGTCTAGTAGCAAATAGATAGGAACACTTGTATGTAAAATGCTTATGTAATCGTCCTACCACGACTATGACCACATATTCATGCGATTTGTAATTTAAAGAGGATTGAATAAAAATTGTTTCTTGAAAAGACCCTTTTCATTAACTCTTCCCTGTAATCATTACATTCTTTGATCCCCGGGCTTCATCCAAGCTCCGGGTCCACTCTAGCAGGGCACCCAAATGGGAGCTACCCATGGGTCCCGTTTTACAAATCTTCCTTTCTAAACCCAGGACGAGGCCAAACGTCGGGTTATTTCTCCGGGCATATTCATGCTTCCGGGCGGGGCATATCCATGCTTCCGGGCGGGGCATATCCATGCCTGGCATATCCATGCCTTAGTAGCTAAGGTGCGATGCGGGGTACTCTACTTCTCGTAAAACTTTCTTAAATTAGCTACATTCCATCTTCTGGGGATCTCCTTTCCCTGCTTGTCCTCCAGCACATAACTCCCTCCCGGGTATGCTTCCTTCACCTTGTATGGACCTTCCCAGTTAGGTGCAAGTTTGCCCTCCGGGGTTTGGCGGCTCTTATCGTTTCTCCTCATTACCCAGTCTCCTGGGATGAAAGCTTCTTTCCGCACCCTTCTGTCATAATACCTTTTTACTCGCTCCTTCACCTTGGCTTCCTGAAGTGCCGCATTCTCTCGCTTTTCTTCCAGGAGGTCCAAGTCAAGGCGCCGTCCATCGTCTTCTTCTTCCGGGCGCTGGTATTGAGTCCGGGGGCTCGGGATCCCAATCTCCGCGGGTATTACTGCCTCCGACCCGTACACCAAACCATATGGAGATTCCCCGGTGGCCGAGCTTTCTGTAGTCCGGTGGGCCCAAAGAACACTGGGCAGCTCCCAAATCCAATTTCCCCGCGCGCCTTCCAAGCGAGTCTTTAATCCTTTGATGATGGTACGGTTGGTAACTTCCACTTGCCCATTCGCCTGAGGGTGGTATACAGACGTCAACCTCTGCTCTATACCGTACTTGACACACCATGATTTGAAAGGATCATTCTCAAACTGCGCCCCATTGTCTGTGACTATAATCTTCGGGATGCTGAATCGACAAATGATGTTCTTCCAGCAAAACTTAACACAGGTTAGTCCCCGTATGTTGGTGAGTGGTTCTGCCTCCACCCATTTGCTGAAGTAATCGATCGCCACAATCAAGTACTTGGCTCCTCCCGGAGCAGTCGGGAATGGTCCCACCAAGTCGATTCCCCACCTACTGAACGGCCAAGCTCCTATGACTCCGATTAACTCCTCCCGGGGAACACGGATTAGCGGGGCAAATGTCTGGCATGCCAAGCACTTCTGTACATGCTCTTCTGCATCTTTGAACAACGTCGGCCAGTAATACCCCAGCCTTAAGATCTTTTTGGCCAAGGTTCGAGCCCCTTGGTGGCTCCCATTAGATCCCTCGTGCACTTCCCGGATGAGGTGTCGGCCTTCCGACCTTTCTACACACTTTAGCAAAGGCTGGAGATACCCTCTTTTGTACAGCTCCCCTCCCTGGATCACATACTTAGGCGCCTTAACTCTTAGCTTCCGGGCTTGAGCCTTATCCTCCGGGGTGGTTCCTTCTTCTAGGTACGCCCGCATGGGTGTGATCCAGGATTCTTCCTCGTTCACCAGCATTACTTGATCGTTCTCCTGGTAGCTCCTTCTCCCTAGTACCTCCAAGTACAGCTTTTGGTCGGGCTCAAGTTTCAATTCTGAGGAAGCCAACTTGCTCAAAACATCTGCTTTACTGTTCTTCTCACGGGGAACTTGAACCAAGTTGAAAGTTTTAAACCCGGCTATCTGAGGCTTCACCGCTTCCAAGTACTTTTGCAGGCTCCTTTCCCGGGCTTCATATTCTCCATTTACCTGCTACACCACGATCTGGGAATCACTGTGTGCCGTGAGAGTTTTGATTTCCATCTCCTTTGCCAACCTTAATCCCGCGATCAAAGCTTCGTACTCAGCTTCATTGTTGGTTGTTTTGAAAGTGAATTGAACTGCGTAGGGATACTCCTTCCCTTCCGGGCTGACCAACAGTACTCCCGCTCCGCTGCCCCCCGAGTGTGCCGATCCGTCCACATATAATTTCCAGGCCGGGTCTGTTTCAGCCTTGGTCATATTCTCTGGAGTGTTAGGCACCTCCTGTTCCTTGTTTATCCTTGCCTCTGATTCCAACAAGAAGTCCGCTAAGGCCTGGCCCTTGATAGCCCTTCTTGGCTCATACCGGATTTCATACTCTCCCAGCTCTATAGCCCATTTCATCATTCTCCCTGATGCCTCCGGTTTGAACATGACTTGTTTTAGCGGGTAATTGGTAAGGACCACTATGGGATGGCCCTGTAAGTAGGGTTTAAGCCTCCTCGAAGCATGCACCAGCGCCAGTACCAACTGCTCCAATTCAGTATACCGAGTTTCTGTCCCCCGAAGTGCCCGGCTAACAAAATAGATTGGGTGCTATTTTCCCTCCTCTTCTTTGATTAGCACGACACTTACCGCTTCCCGGGACGCTGCTATGTACAGAAAAAGCTCCTCCCCCGGGAGTGGCTTCTTTAAAGTTGGCAATTGTTGAAGGTGCTCTTTCAGATTTTGGAATGCCTTTTCACATTCTCCAGACCACTCAAACGCCTTGGCCCTCCTGAGAATGTTGAAGAAAGGCAACTGCCTGTCTGCCCCCTTTGATAGGAATCGACTGAGAGCCGCGAGAGACCCTGTCAACCGCTGTACTTCTTTCACCGACCTGGGGGAGGTCATCTTAACTATGGCATCTACCTTCTCCGGGTTAACATCGATGCCCCGGCTTGACACCATGAAACCCAAGAACTTCCCCGCCCCCACTCCAATGGTACTTTTGGAGGGGTTCAGCTTTAAATTGCTCCGTTCTAGTTTTTCGAACATCTCCTCCAGGTCATTCAGGAAAGCTCCGTAAGCCCTGCTTTTGACCACCATGTCGTCGACATATACCTCCATGTTCCTTCCCACTTGGTCCTTGAAGAGTTTGTCCACCATTCTCTGATACGTGGCCCCCGCGTTCTTCAACCCAAAGGGCATTTTCTTGTAGCAGAAGGTTCCGAAATCGGTGATGAAGGAGGTTTTCGCTTTGTCCGCCTCATCCATCTGCACTTGGTGATACCCTTTATGTGCATCGAAAAAGGCCAGCACCGAGTACCCCGCGATAGCCTCTGCCAGTCGGTCCAAATTTGGGAGAGGATAGCTGTCTTTGGGGCAACATTTATTCAAATCTGTAAAGTCGATACACATGCGCCAGCTTCCATCGTGCTTCTTTACTAAGACCGGGTTAGCTATCCATTCCGGGTAGATGATTTCCTCGACCACCCCGGCTTTCTCCAATTTCTTTACTTCGTTCTTTATAAATTCCGCTCTTTCCGGGGCTACAGGTCTTTTCTTCTGCCTGATTGGTTTTGTTGCCGGGCTTATGTTCAGCTTGCGTACCTCCAACTCTGGCGACACCCCCACCATGTCCTCCGGGCTCCATGAGAATACTCCCTGATATCTGGCCAAGAGTTCCATCAGTGAGCTTTTTACTTCACCCGGGAGGTCTTTCCCCACTGTGACCGTCCCTTTGTCCGCCACCTGCATTTCCTCCAATTCTTGCCGGGGAACTTCTCCATGTACCGCCCCTACTGTTTTCTTTGCGTCCCGGACCGCCGTCATCATGCAACTTCTTGCTACGGCTTGACTTCCCCGTACGACCGCCACACCTTGCGCAGTGGGGAACTTCATCGTTAGCAGATACGGACAACTCGCTGCCCGGGCTTGGGTTAGCCATGGTCTTCCTATGATTACGTTATATGGCGAGGGTGCATCAATAACCGTAAAGTTGCACGTCACTGAGACCCTCTTGCTCCGATCCTTCTCATCCACCATACATACTGTGAGGGGAATAACTCCTAGAGGGACTTCAGGTTTGCCAGTAAATCCTGACAGGGGAGATAAAGGGGGTTTCAAGTTCTGTCTCCCAATTCCCAACTGATCGAAGCAGGAAGCGAACATGATCTCCAAACTGCTCCCGTCATCTACGAACACCCTCTTGACCAAGAAACCTTCAATCTCCGCTGTTACCACCATCGGGTCAGAATGGGGTATCTGAGGCGGGACTGCATCCGCTTCAGAGAAAGTGAGAGCCTCCTCGGGGCGAAATCTTTTTCCCTGAATCTCCCCCGGGGGAACATATCGCGTCCGAGCCCGGATAGCGGAAACCGACTGGCATGCTTCTCCAATTTCTCCACTTATCACGTTGATCATCCTGTTGGGTACTGGGGCAGGCTCCACTGTTTGGACTGGTGCGGCAGCTATTGCAGGCCTCCCCGGGGCCCTGTTGCCTTGGTTGCCTTTTTTTTTTTTCCTGAAATCTGGAGGATTATTGACGGCTCCTCAACCCAATAAAATAGAATACAAGGTTGCACGCACATGACGGCATTTGAGCCCGAAGGCTATGTTGCCCGAAGGCATTTGAGCCCGAAGGCTTTTGAGCCCGTAGGCTATGGCGCCCGTAGGCTTACAACAAAACAAAAAGGGAATACATCTTACGATCCTACGGTCTAATACCCTAGAGATATTGAAAATTCCTAACAAGCGTAGTACCTTAACTCGCTAATCGAAGTCTACTAGACTAAGCACAGAGTACTGTTACTTAGTCCAGAAGCCCATGGGGTGTACCCTCTCCCAACTAACGGTTATAGAGGGTATACAAGACAAATGGGCAAGGATACTCCCCAAGTCTGTTAAGAAGTTTCACAAAAAGACCAGTTCCAAATCAATTCCCTAATATAAGGTCAAAAACCATACCTTATTATGAAGAAAATAACTTAAAAAAGAAAAAAACCTTTATTCTCTAGATTGGCCAGAAAAGAGCCAAAACAGAGGTGAAGGGTCTCCACCCCGTTGCTTTCGTAATGCCTCAGTGAGACCACAGGACGGCTGACATGGATCGTAAAAAACCTGCAGGGAAAAACAAAACAAAGACCAGCGTCCAAAGGTGTCTATTAGCAGTATCGTGGCAGATGGCTCCTAGAGCTCTTCGATGCCGGCCCTTTGGTGATACGGGATTTACATCTGTGACTGATCCACGCATCAGACACGGGCTACCGATGCTCTCGTCGGAGTTGACTGCTCTGTGAGGGTTGCCTTGATTTCTCCCGTTTCCTCTCCCCGGGTTAGGCCTCCACCTCCTCCGGGGCTGTTCCTGGGGCTGGTCCCGGGGATTCTCCTTCTTTGCTTCCATCGCCACACAATCTCTCAGCTGTCCCCGCTCTATTAATTTTTCTATCTCGTTCCTCAGCATCCTACATCCCTCTGTCGAATGCCCATAAGACTTGTGAGGCGCACCATTTGTCCGCATTTTCCCTAGACGGGGTCCCCTGGATAGGCAACGGATCCGGGAACAAATCCTTGTGGATAGCATGGATCTCCGTTCGGGATTTGCTGAGCGGGGTGAAACTATCCGCTCTTGCCCTGTTTACCATTGCGGAGGCAAGGTCCCTTCTACTTGGGTCAACCGTCTTCCTTCTTTCCATCTTATCCGGGAGGAATCCCCCGGATTCTTCTTTTCTCTTCCGCGTGGCATCGTTAACCGCACAGTACAGTTGCACCACCATCTGCAGGTTGTGAAAGGTTTCCGGGATGTTTTCCATCAACTTCTGGAACAACGCCATATCCCTCAGGCCATTTATAAACCCGCTAATCACCGCCTTCTCCTGCTGCTGCCTGTCGACGACCTTCATGCTGTCGTCCATGTACCTTCGATAGTATTCCATTGACCCTTCCGCAGCCTTCTGCCGGGTGGCCAGAAGCTCGGTCAGCTGCTTTCCTTCCTTCTTTAACCCGGCGTATCTGAATAGTAAAGCCTTAGAGAAATCGTAATAATCTCTGAGGCTTTCTCGGGGCAAGGAATCGAACCACGAAAGACAGTTTCCTCTCAGGTAACAGCCCACCAACTTGCATCTCAATTCCTCCGGGAAGTCCCTTGACACCATCAGGTTCTGGTACGTCCTGACAAACTCTTCCGGGTCTGTCTCTCCATTGTATGTTGGGATTCCCTCCGGGGTCCGGAGGCCTGGCGGCCATGGGTACGCAAGCACTCGAGGGACCCATGGGGAGGTAGGTTTAGTCCCGTTTCTTCCCACCAGTTTGTCTAGTCGAGCCTCCAAAGAGTTGGGGTCCTGCTGAGCCACCTGATAACCCCGCATCCTATCGTCCTCCCGATAGTATCTCTCCGGGTAACCGTAGTTCATCCCCATTGATCCGTGCATGGGCATGGAATACTGGATCGGGTTCCCCTGGGTTCCAGGGCCTGATAACCTAACGACTCCACCGGCATGGCTGGCAGGCCATACCCAATTTGTCCCGCCCCCCAGCTGGAACGCGGGTAATAGGGTGGAGCGTGTGGAACCAAATTCGATTGTTGTCCCGTAGCCATTCCCCCTCCGACCCCGAGACTCGGAGGGAAAGAAGGTGGGACGGTGGAAGAGTTCACACGCCCCTGTATCCTTGGCGGCTGAACGACTCCGTCCAGGTCGATAACCTCTCTTTGGTACCCCCGCAGAGGTCCTGCCTGGTCTCCCCCAGGTTCCCTCCGCCTACGATTTTCCCGGGTAGATAGTACCCACTGGCGGTACAGCTCCTTGTTGGCTCTCATGAACTCCAACGCCGCCAATTCTTCCGCCTCGGCTAAGGATTGCCCCTCCTCCCGGGCTTCAGGCCCCTGGGCCCGGGGACTGCCTCCCCCGGCGGGCCTTGGTCCTTGCTCCTCCTGGTACTCTCTTTCTGAGTCGGCTTCGTCAGAGGCAGTTTCCACGTGGCCATCCTGCGGTACCCCTAGCTCCCGCTGGTGTCTAGCCTCCTCCTGCAACTGCCTCAAGGTCACATCATCTCCCGGGGGTGGAAGAGAACCACCCCCTGGGGGTGCCGCGTTCTTCTTTGGCGCCCTCTCCTTGGCGACTCCATCATGCGAAGGTGGGGAGGTCCCACCGGGCGTGCCAATTGATGCTACCAAAATCCGTCCGTCTCCCGGGATTAGACGCTATCCGGGTCTCCTCCTTGATCAGCCCGCTTCAGTCCTGCAAAACAATCCCCGGGAGGCGTCCCGGGGAAGAAGCTCCGGCGTGATGATGAGATGGGGATAGCGGAGAAGGAAAATGTACGGAAGGTGCTCTCAATATAAAGTAGAGAGATATAAGTCACATACCTTGTTCACTGTTTGAGACCAGTATTTATAGCTGAGCTTTGCCTGCTTTGAAGATGAGCTGCAGGACCACCTCCCTTGTCATCATCTGTCCTCTTTCTTGTTCGGACATGTCTCTAACCGGGAAAGGTTCCTCTCTTGTTAGTTCTGGGCCGCGGGCCCTTTTTCTGGCCCAGCTGGGCTCTGGGCCGGTACTATCAGCTATAGATCTAGCTCTGTATGCCTTGGATGTGGAAATTTCTGTCTGAAACTTCTCATCAACAAAGACTCTGATCTGCTTTACAGGAGTTTCCATATTAGCCTCAAACCTTTCAAGGAACCTCTCAGCCACCATTCTTGCAGGTATTTTGTTCTTATTAAAATCTGGCTGGCAGGTTACACTGTGGGTGGGATTCATGGTTGTCACTACAAAATCTAGGCATCTTGTAGCTGCAACTTGCTTGCAATATACATAGAATTTGCACTCTGTTCCTAGACAAGTAGCTCTCATTCTTCTATTGTCCTTGTGCTTAATTTTAATTTTTATGCCGGTCGCTGTCATGTACTGGAGGATAGCTTCCCCGAACTCTTTTTATTTACAAATTTCATCCTAACCCAAATATCAGGTACCCCATCTCTGCTAGGTGGCTTGTAATCCTTGTACCCCTGTCATACTCTTCATCATCATAACAAATAGGGCTGTGTAATTCACCATTCACATTATCATCATTGAAGCCATATCTGTCATCATCACCATCTTCAAATCCTGTCTCAGGGGGGATGGAATCACCATTCATATCACCAGTAGGGATGTCATTCATACCATCAGTGAGGATCTCAGGTGAACTCTTTTCACCATTATTTACGTCATCTTCCCTATTTGTATCTGTATCCTCTCCCCCATCACTTCTGTCGGACTCAAATTCATACTCAGTCATAACACCATCATCCAAATCATCATCATCATTATTAAATGCCTCATCTTGCCCTCTTTCATCAACAAAAAAAACCATCCTCTGTCTCATTCACATATCTGTCTTCCTCTGTTACTGGTACAGGTCTAGTGCCTTCTGAGTTCACCTGTGCAGTTTGACCTATGTCAAACTCATTGCACTGACTAGGTGGATCGCCTGTGTATTGTGACATATCAGCCAACAATTTTTCAAAATCATTAGCATCAAATAAGCCTCCTGATTCAGCTCCTAATCCCTCCCTTGCAATATCATCCTCAAATCCTGGTGACAAGTCATTAAAGATAGGAAAATATGCATCTTGTTGCTTTGTGAAAGGTCGTTGTCTCACTTCCCTGATTTTCCATAGCAACTTGTGGGGATTCTTGATGTTCTTCTACTGGCCTTTCTGTCTCACTTCCTTGATTTTCTATACCACCTCCTACCCCTCCTTGATGTTCTTCTACTAGCCTTTCAGTCTCACTTCCCATATTTCCTTGCTTTCCTGTTTCACTGCCCCTCATTTTCTTTGATGTTGGAATTTCCATATCAAACATGGATTCATGGTACTCCAAGACATACATGGTCCCCTTACCAACTGCATCATTCTTTAGAACTCCTCCTTTTTGAATGTCATTCCTATTCTGTTTTTGGTTCTCTTTGCCTTTCTGTTTCTGTTCCTCAATCCCTTTCTGTTCCTCTTCTATCTCCTCAATAACAACATTGTTTTTCCACTTGTCTAGCTGGTAATCAAGGACTCCTTGCCAATGCTTCCGCTTCTCCTCGTGCATTAACTCAACCATTTCTGGTAGTTCAATTTCATGATAGTATACATCAATCATCTTGAACTCAACAACATCTTCTAAAAACTCCATAGCCTGCTCATATGTTTGAAGTTGTTTCAGTCCCCCACCAAAGACAGTGGAACGAGGATCCACATAGCTATTCAATATTATCTCCGAACTATGATGCCCCAGTGTGACTAGAATTTCATTCAAATTCTCAATAGTGAACTCAACAGCATCATAATGGTCAATATAGTCAACCTTACCATCCAAATACAAAGTTGGCTATTTCTTGTCAAAACTACCCCAGTGTTGAAGCCGGATGGTGAACCGTGTCTTGTATTGTGCTGAAAATTAGGGAAACAATGCAGAAAACAATTAAGAACTCATCAATTATAACCCAATCATGCAAACCCTAATTAACAATTCCAATTTCCTAGTTGAGTATAATATTACCCAATGTGCCCACTTCCCACAATATACTATTTCCAAAAAAACTCAAAACTTGTTTATTTCTCCCTATTATATTGAACACAACCTTCTATACAAACCGAATCCAAAAAAGGCACAAACTTTTGTAGATTAAAGAAATCAATCTAAATGAGAGAATACTTACAATATTCTGTGTCACTGTCGAAGTAACCACCACCTTCCCTTATTCTCCAACAAGCCACGAGAGAGATTATTTCAGGCTCACCATCAACATCTCTACCTGCACGGCGAGATTTACCGGTTTCGTGCTGCTCGTGTGTTCGAGAACCGTCGGGTTCTTCATCGTGTCTTCGCCGGGACGAAGAACCATTTTTTCCCTTTTCGCCATTAGAATAAGCTCCAAGGCTAGGGTTTTTGGTTTCTGGTTTTGAATCTCCAACAAGCCAAATGAATGAAAAGTATGAGGGACTCGGTATTTTAAAAAGAGAGAGAAACGAGAAAGTGGAACCACCACATTTTACAAAACGAGGAGAAAGTAAATACATTAAAGTATTCATTGAAAAGACGAGTCTACCCCTAGAGGAATTGACGGAAAAACAATTTGACGCCAACGTTAGGCCTAGGGGGTCAAACTGATGGAAAAACGTATGGTTGGGGGGCCAAATTGAGAGCAAAATTCAATGGGGGGGTCAAAGTGGAAGTTCAGCAAACGTTGGGGGGTCTATGAAAAATTCTCTCAATATTCTTAGTTACCAATTACCATGTATAAAGATAATTTTTTACTCTCTTTTGTTAGTTTATGAGAATTTTTTTAAATCATTTAATGTAGAGGAAAACCCTTGTGTGCCCCTGAGTTCTTGGAGGTATGTATCAATATATCCCTGAATTTTTGTAAAGTGCTGATATGCCTCTGGACCGACAGAGACTTTTTTTCTGTAATCTAATAGTGTTTTCTTGCCGGCCAAAATCGGTTTGAAAAGAAAAAAAGATCACCCAATGGAAAATTTAATGGTCATTTTTGTCTCAATTGACTCGTGTCGAGTGTATTAATTGTAGTTTAAATTTCAAAATTTTGGGTATTCCATTATCAATTTTCTTGCTGCCGCTCCAATACCGTAGCTGCAAACTTTTCTCTTTACAAATCAAAAGGTTAGATCGACAAAAATTCAATCAAAGTTATAAACCAGGGGTATATCAACACTTTCCAAGAGCTGAGGGACATATTAATACATACACAATAACTCAGGGGTACGAGGAAACTTTTTTTCTTTAATGTATTGTCTCTTTTTAATTTAATGTATTGATCCACCAAAAGGCTCCCATAAGTCTTGATCACTTCCCTCATTATACCTTAGATGAGTTATTGTAAGAGCAGTTCACGATTTTTCTCTAATCGCAAATGTCATTTCGTGGACGGTTGTCAAAACTCCGATGTTTATATACGATTATTATAACTCTAAATAACCATCACACATATCCAGTCACTGATGAATGACGCGGATCAAGCAATCGGTGGTAGGAGATGTGATGAACAATGCCAATAATGGGGAATTGTGACGAAGGGGGTGAAATTGTAATTTGGGACAAAAGGTTGTTAGAGTTCCATTGATTGATTTGATCGCAGAAAAATTAATATATTTTAGTAGATATTACGCTATAGCACCGAAAGTGAAATATAATATATTTTTTATGCAAAACTTGAAAATGAGCCCCTATCTCACTATGTTGCTAATATCAAGCAACACTTTGTATTAAAATTACGTTTTACTTTAACTTTTACATCACCTCATTTTCATGTTTGATATTTTATATTATAAAATTTTGAGATCAATTGATAATTTTTAAACTGAACTATGGAATTAAAAATTTTGTTAACTCTTTTTTTATCACGAGTGGAATTAGAAATTGGTTTAAAGACGTGACGTAACGTAAGAATAGGGTTTAGTTTAGTGGGAGACTTGGAAGTCTGTGAGACTGTGACTCTGTGAGCAGTGTGAGACATGACTCGGTTGTGGAATTTTTCTATTTTTAATTTGGAATCCTATATCGTCCATTAATTTCCAAATCCGCATTATTATTGACCCTTTCAACTAAAGAATAAATGGCCAATGAAAGCATGATTATGAACGTAAGCGCAATATGATCAAAAAAAAAAAAAAACGTAAAGCGCAATTGCTTTAAACATTCACCATGCAACTAAAGCGAATTTTAAAATAAAAAATGGCAATAAACATGTAAATGATGTAAAAGGTAAAGCAAAACGTACACAAAGCAGGAACTTGTGATCAAACAGATTTTAGGTCCATTCAGCCAGCATTTCTTTCCTAATTTCCGGGTTCTTTAGTACTAACTTTCAATGGCTGGTGGTTTTGTAGATTAAATTAAGTGTCGGTTGATCATTCCTTTTAAATCTATTAGTCGTTATTAAAATGTATTATTTATTATTTTTGAGTCAACCATGAATAATTGAGGCGTGTAGGAAGTTTAAGTTAAACAGATGAGGGTTGGTTTTGAGATGGGTTGATAATTGATGCATATTATTATCACCATTACAGCATCACCATACTTTTGTTGACTTTAACCATTACTTCACCGCCACAAAACCATCACACTTTTGTCGACGCTAAGAGCATCTCCAATGCATAGAGCCTCACTCATATTTATATGAGCCATTTGACGAATTTTTATTGGGCGTCTCTATGACATGGATAAAGAGACATTGAAAATGAAATTTTGTTCTCCAATGCAAGTATCATGAATCAATCTTCATCATGATATATTTGAACAAAATGAATTGATTTTAATGCATTAAATGGGCTATACATGTTAAATTAATTATTGAAAGCCTCAATATGAGCCTCTATTTTGAGAGGGTCTAATTGAGGGTGTCAATAATTAATGTTGACACATAGGATTAAAGGTTTCAAAAAATGGTTGTATTGGAGATTGTTTTTCAAGTTGAGAGCCTCTAAAATGACATGGTTAGTGAAGTTTACCTATTTGATGTTTGCATTGGAGATGCTCTAACTATTACTACACCGTCACTCTTTTCGTTAACTATCACCACCACTCTAGCTACAAATAAAAATAAAAGAAAACTTGTTTTTCTTTTTCTTTTCTTCATCTACTCAGGGTGAACCAAACAACAAGTTCACAATACCTATTATTGGGAATATTTGTATTAAAAAAGTAGTGTAGCTTTAAAAATTTAGAAGTGGGGTGTAATTTTTACATTTTTTTGAATAACATCAAATGGTTAACTTAACTTTACATTATATAACTATTGAATTAGAAATGGTAGTACCCAATTTCAATATGTTTTAGTTAGGGTCATTTTTATTTGGTTAAATTCAGTTTAGCTTTATTAACTTCAAATTTTGATTAAAATGAGGTTAATGATCCAAAATGAATTGTATTGATTGAATTTCAGCCAAATTTGATCAAGCAGAATAAATTGAACTAAATAAAAATAAACTTAACCAAATACAGCCAAATTAAATGATTTAATTTATGTATTTCAAAAAAAATAAAAAATGATTTAATTTATGAAGATGAACTAAACCGAATTGAACCACTTTTCAATCTTCGGGTGGCGGCAATACGTGATTTGTGTCCTTTGGTTTGCCATAGCATGCCGTTGTTCCACGCACAAAATGCGTGCGAAAACGCAAAAAATAACACACGATTTATTTCGACAACGCGAGCCATAGCAGCCATGGAAGGACGCTTCAGGTCGTTTCCGCCGCCGTACAGGTACAATAATCACGTCCTCTCGTTTCTCCTTCCATGTGATTATGCATGAAATGATCCCAATGCGTTCGGTTCCTGATTAATTGTTCCATTTCGTTATTTTCTAGGCACAAATAAGAGTTATTGCGTTTTAATTTCGAGCAATTGAGGGGAAATTGCGCTCCGTGGATGAAAATCTGTAATGTTTTTGCATTTTGTTCCATTTGTTGAGAAGCTTCGCTTCATCTATGTTTGTGGCTGCAAATTTGTGATTTCGTGAGCGGTGTATGTGAAATGGATTCGACTCCGGCTTTTTTGAGCAAATTTATTCCAGGATTGTTTGAGCACGAGGAGCTAAGAATAGGTTTTGACGCATGGTGAATAGATATTGCGGTTTTGGAGTTACTTAATTTGGTAATGGATAGATGTACATATTTGGAATAGATGTATGAAGTTTTTAGTTGTTTTTGGTGGTCAATTAGTTGGATTGGAATGAGAGCTGGGTCTAGGGTGCTTAAATGGAGAGAAAAGGAGATGATATCGATGAGTGGCCAACATCCCCAATGCAAGCATTGGAGGATTATGTGAGAGCTGCTGGCTCCTTGATTGCCAATGCTTACTCAAGCACTTTTCTACCTTCGAGTCCTTCGAGTCCTAACCTTCTAGGGGGGCATAGACATTTTCGTAGTCGTGGTGAAGGAGTCAAACCAGGGATTAGGAGGAGCAAGAGCGTCCAGAAGCTCAAGTCTTATGCTTCGAAGGCTTTGAGATTGGGTGGAAATTCAACTGGAACTAGCGGCTCTCAATTCTTTGATCCAGAGGCTTTGGCTGATCATAAAAGGCAATGGTTTGAAGGTCGCTCGACAGCCTTGGTAAGTGACTCATGAACCATTAGTTATGCTTGTCGCTCGACAGCCTTACAGCCTTGGTAAGGATTTTGAATTATCTAACTTGAAGATTAAGATTTTGATTTTTTGCAGCTGTTGTGCACATGGAACACGCTTGTTGCAATTTTTCCTCAGTTATGCTTGTGCAGAATGTTTTCTGTCATGAAATGTATTGATTAAGGCACATAAACTTTGATGTAGGATTATTTGAAATATAAGGAGCCATCTGGACTTCTTGAACACTTTGTCATTGTGGGTCTCCATCCTGATACTAACCTCGAAGCTTTCGAGGATGCGTTTGTCAGAAGAAAGGAATGGGAGTCAGGAATGGGACAAAGACCTGATATTGTTGGTTCTAGAATGCAGCAGAACAGGAGACCCCCTTCACTTCCAAACCTGGAACCTCAGGTCTGGATGATATATGTGTTGAAGATAAAAATAAAAGGCACTAAGAATTAGCAATAAACGTACTGAACTATCAAATCTGACACATATACTAGTGAAAATTAAGAACAAGTTACTGGTAGTGTCTCTTTAGCCTTGGAAGTTGAAAATATTGTTCGTTAACTCATTGTTTGTATTCTTGTTCTTCAGATTAATTTTGTAGAAACTACTCAGATTTCATAAAACGTTATTTTCTGATGATGTTAGGAAATTGTCGTCCTTAAGTCATGCTTGAACTAATACTTGTTAGATCAGTATAATTTGTTTTGTCTGATTTTTACCTTTCCGCAGATACTTTTTAGGTATCCTCCAGGAAAGAAGTTAGCTATGCGGTTCAAAGATCTGGCTTCTTTCTGCTTTCCAGGGGGTGTTGAGGTATTTTAATTGTTCACATACTCATACAAGATTGGTTTTGTATTTGCTTGGTATGTTCAATATGCATATATTTCCATTTGATTCACATGCTACTTATGGTTATGGCCATGCTTGTGATGCGTCTACATAAATATATCTAAACCTGTTAAAGTTAGCAGTGCATTCATATTTTAGACTGCTTCTTATTATGAAGTCATGCTACCGAAAGAGGAATAGCGTGCATGACTTGGAGTTTCATATCGCAGAGCATATTTATATTATTAAGATTCATTGTTTGTTAGTGCTGTACATTATCTGCTATAAATGATGTAAATTTGTCTTCTGAACTCAGGCAAAGGTAGTCCAGAAGACCCCTTCTCTAAGTGATCTCAATGAAATTGTCTATGGACAGGTAGTGTTCCTTTCTCTGCCAAATTCATACGCTGCTTTTGCATTTTCTTCCCTTTTATAGTAAACGACACTAAAATCAGATATTACCAAGGTATATACAGTTGCTCATTTGACATAAAAATAGAGTTTCCTTTATTTATTTTTAAAAAAAACCCTTAGATGCAATTTAATTGACTTTATGGGCACTATCAGTTATGCAATGTGCCAGTTTGTGGAACAATTAGATGTCAGTTAAAGAGAGTGACCAGTGACTGGAAGAAAAAACTGTTGCTTTTATTTAATCTGTGATTCATACCTTTTCAATATTGTCATTTTCAGGAGCACTTAAACAGAGATGACGCGTCCTTTGTCTTTTATCTCAAGGTAAGGTTATGTGCGCTTGATAAACAGCATCGTACATGTTTGTAAAGGATGTAATAAACATCCTGTATATTTGATGGAGTCTACTGTCTATTTTATTTTCTTCAGAATTATGGAATGAACTTAAATCATGGAATGAACTTATTAATATCTGTTTGTTTTGTCTGTTGACATTCCCTTTAGTTCATTTTGAAAGGGTGTGTGTGGGGGGGTGGGGGGAGTTATTACATTGAGTTTTCCTCATTTTATATCTTCATAAGGTAACTGAAGGTGTCTATATCCTTTCATGTAGGTAGCAGACAATGCAACACTCTATGGAGTTTGCTTACTAGTACAAGAGTTTGTCCAGAGAGCACCTGATATTTCTTGTATTTCATCACCGGCCGGTTGTAGAAGGTTTTTGGTCTCTGCACCTCGCTGTTATTGTGTTTTAACTAGAGTTCCATTCTTTGAGCTGCATTATCAGATGTTAAACAGGTTAGTAGCAACTTGTTTGAATTAAGAATTCTATGAAGCCGTGTTTTTGGGTTGTATTGGGATTCTGCTAGGACTTACTCAGTTATTTTCTTGAAAGCAGTATCATCATGCAGGGGCGCCTGAATCGAATAAACTATTTTGTCTCTGAGTTATCTCGGACCGATTCTTCACCTTCATCTAATGACAGTGAACATGCCAAATCTCCTAGTAGAATAAGTTCTGGAGATAGGAAGGGGAAGGATTTCACTGTTCCCACTGATTATCAAGTTGCTGCTGATGGTACTATTTCATTCGACAACGTGGTAACTGTAACATCACTAAGATGCAAAACCTCTGCTGAATGTGTTACTTCTAGCAAGGCTTCTAATCACATTCAAATAGGAGCGCTAGAAAATGGAAAAAAATGCATGCATAAGTTAGTTAATGATGAGTGTGTATTTAATGGAAATCACTTGGATAATGATGGGTCTGAAAGTCATTCTGAAAACCTTATGGATAGTGATGGATGCGAACTCTCTGCATGTCGTTCTGAAAACCGTTTGAATCGTGATGGATGTGAGCTCTCTGAAGGTTATTCTGGAAACCGTGTGGATAATGATGTGGGTGAGCTCTCTGAAGGTTATTCTGAAAACCATCTAAATGATGATGGGTGTGAGATCTTAAACTGTTCTGAAAACAGTATGGATGATGATGCATGTGAGCCATCTGAAAGGAGCCCTGAAAATAGTTCGGTTAGTGGTGGGTGTAAGCTCCCAGAAAGTGGTTTTGAATGTGAGGACATGCTACCTACAGCTTATGAATATGGGTCTACTTCCATTGTTGGGACACTTATCTGCCCCGAGGATGAAACCATGGAACATGCTGGATATTCTGAGTCAAGCAGGTGGATAAACTTCCATACATTACTTATTTCATTTTTAAGATTCTAATGATGGTTTTTCATTTGAAGTAATGTCATAACTTGCTCTCCTGAATTATACCATCACCCAGGCAATAAAAACAATATTCTTTAAAATGTTATAAATTTTGAGTGAACAGGTTACTGATACGGTTCTCTTTCAATTTGTTTCCACAAATATGTTCTTTTTTTCTGGCAGTTCAGTGAGAAATAGGTTGTCAGATGACGATGACTACACTCTTTGTGGCAATGCTATGTATGCTGGTGATGAGATGACATTAGAATGGGCTAAGGTCTGCCACTTATTTTTTTGGTTGATGTCTAGATCCTTAGTTTTCATGCCTTGTCCAGCAAACTCTTTATTTCTTCTGACTCCATGCTCTGACAGGAGAATAAGAATGACTTGCTGCAGATAGTCGATAATTATTACTCCATGCCTCTTCCGTCGCAAGGAAATGAGATAGTTTTTCATCCAATCGAGCACCTGCAGGCTATTCATTTTTCTAGGCTTCCACTTTCAGTTCTTCTATCTACTGAAGAGCATATTAATCTTGCATTGCAGGATCCAAAGAAAGCTTCTCAGGTAAGCATTTATTCTTATCCATCTCGTCTGATTGTGAATAAAGGTTACTTGTCCCTGTTGATATTATAAAGTTAGGCAGGTCCTTTTGCAATTAGCTGCTGCTGAAGAGGCTGCTGCTTTATCAAGATGGACAATTGCTACAATTTGTAGAGTTCTTTCCCTTGAAAAAGTACAGTTTCTCCAGCTCATTTCACTTTTATGTGCTTATGTGCTTTCTGCGTTCTCAGTGCAAAATTTTATTATACAATATAGACACTAAATGGCTGTATTAACTTTGAGTATGATTACAGTTTGACCTAGGTTTCATGTTCCCGGTGATCACCAAGTAATTATATTTATTCTATCAAAATCAAAAACTTGTGCTGAAGATGATAGGCAATAACCGGAGCTATTTAACAACTGAAAATATTAATTCAATAACTGGAACTCTTTTATCAGTTTTATGAGATTTACTAGTGTTTTTTTCATTCATCAGATTTTGTCACTAATTAGTGGAGCTCTTCTGGAGAAGCAAGTACTGGTGGTTTGCCCAAATTTGGTGAGTTGCAGCTTTTTTGCTTTAGGTCCCTAGCTAGAGTTCAGCTCAGTTAATGCACCTTTTCCACGGTTCAGTTTTTTTGTTTTTTTTAAATAATTCTCATATTAGCTTTATTTCCCACACTAATATTAAACCTAACACTTTCTTGTAATCTAGGGAGTTCTGAGTGCCATAGTGCTGTCTCTTGTTCCCATCATTCGTCCATTCGAATGGCAAAGTTTTTTCCTCCCGGTAAGTTGTGTAACTCGTCATTTATTTCAATTGGAGATTCTTTTGAGTCTGATGTATTCCTTTGATATTATAGTTTTACTGTTTTTGTTTTGTTTTGTTTCCAAAATATAACCACCCTGGTTCTGGAAGCTGTAAGCAGCATACTGTTTCACTCTCATGTATGGCATTGTTGCTCAGCAGCTTGTTGATAAGACATTATAATAGAACTTGCAATCTTTTAAAATACACTTTATTTTTTCCATATAAAGATATATGCATAAAGAAGAAAATGAATTTCTGGAAAATGTAGAGCAATAAATTCTTTCTAGGTTTTTTTGCACAGTCAAACATGCAATGACTAAAATTTACTACTCCTTTCGTTCCTTATGAACAGTCCAGTTTCTATGCTCGTTTTAGTTTAATTATAGATACACGACTTTTCATGTAGAACACAAAGAGTAATATTGTTTGCCTGTGCATTTCTTTATCACAGCTTAAGTTGAGTTAGACTTGATTCTGAATCACGGATTCTAGATACTTTCATTTTAAAGTATTATACTGACACATGAAGAATTACAAATCATTCAGAATTACTCCCTCTGAGTCTTTTAATACTTTAATTTTCCATCACTTTTGCTCAAATTTTATGGAAGAGAAAACGAATGGAAAATGTAAATGTGCGGTTGTAAATGGAAGAATATTTCTAAAAAAGGAAATTGTTAATAAGTAAGTTTTTTTTTTGGAATAAAACTTAATGAATCTCTTTGATTCTATGAATTTTTTTCTTGATGGACATTAAAGAAGACATTTTATACATCCTTATCTGTAATTAATTTTACCTGGTATTCCTCATAATGTAATTAAATTAATTCTATGTAATCCAGATTTTACCAGAGAGGATGCTTGACTTTTTAGATGCACCTGTTCCCTTTATTGTAAGTCCCCTGACTTTGAATTTTTAGTTAACCCTTAAACTCTTTCCAGTATTTCTGATCATATGGTAGTGTTAAGTCAAATTTTTACATTTCTCTTTAGTTCAATTTTTTTTCTAATATATTTGACTTTTACTTCTAATCTTGCCAGTTTATAGAGTTCTAAATGCCATGGAAATGGTTAAAGTATTTTTAAATTCGGCTTCGGCCTACTGAAGAGTTCAGAATTCATCCTATTCCTACGTATATTTGTTGAACTTATATATCTGTTCAATAGTGAGGATTAAAAAATTCATCTCATCCCCTAGAGCTTAAATTTTATGAGGTATATAAATAGATTGAAAAACTCTAAAACAAAAGATGTATCTGTTGCTTTTAAGTAGAGACTATCTTTAATACTCAGATCCTAAATAGAAATTAGTTATATATTAACATGAAAAAAAGCTTAGGAAATAATTTGCAATGCAGCCTAACCTACTGATACTTGGCTATTGCAACCTTACATAGCTGTCATAATTAATCTAGTCTCCTTGACTCATACGTAATTTTATATGAGTTCAAAGTCATGAGAAATGATGTATATATTATGTTTCACTGTTCATTCAAATGTCAGACAAGTCTAACCAGCAACTGATGAGATAACTCGTTTTTCTTTTCCTGTCCTGCGACTCTTCACTATCGGTGATGGACTGGTCGATTTGTATAAAAATTTAAGTTGCCATGAAATGTATCTTGTAGTCTTCTTTGAGTAACTGCAAATACTAGTTAATTTTATCATTTTATCTTGCTAACTCTTCTTTTGATGGGGTGGTGGTCCACCTGTGTGCAGGTTGGTGTTCAACATGAACTGCCCTATTCGAAGATGAAAACTTCCAACGTTGTGCATGTTGATTTAGTTAACGATCAGGTTTGCTTGTTTTGGTTGATAAATTTAGTGACTATGGCTGGTAGTGTTAGGTAGACACTCTACATGTACTTATGTCAGTAGGGTTTATTTATCTGAGCATTTGTTTGCATGACTGGTGCACCAGTGAAAATGATGCAAACTTCCAATATAGGTTGAGGGCATTTTCTTATAAATCAACAGAGAAAATTTGAGCAAAAGGATTTGTATTTTTTACGCGAGCTTATGTCTTAACTTTCCTATGTTTCTTTGCACAGGTTAAGATGTCTAACTTGCCCGTTCTTCCTCGGTATAAGGAGCTAATGTTTAAACTTCAGCCAATTCATGCTAAATTATCATGTCAGCGTTCCAATTCTCAGAAACACCCCATATACAGGTGCAATGAAGTGCAGGTGCTTATACATCATGATTCTTTTTCATGAATACGATAAATGATTCTTGTATCTCTTTCTTTTAAGGTAGCAAAAAAGAAATAATAAGATCTGAGATGAGATGACACTTGTTCCTTTCCACAGTTGCTGTGTTATAATCTATGCAAACAAAATTGCATCTCTGACCCATGGTCGATTACTTTAATCTACAATTTAAACTGGGGAATTCACTGCCCCAAATGCCTTTTTGCAGGCAGAAGCAGCTACCCAGTTTTTGGATATCATGAGAAACTACTTAGAGTCTCTTTGTTCAGATTTGAGATCATATTCAATAACTAACGTACTATCAGAGGTTAGCTATTAAACCTTTACTGCTTTCTTAGAGCGGCAAATAGCCTGAAACTAACTAGATATTTCCTTGCAGGTTTCCATTCTTATGAAGGAGAGTTTTATCGAATCCTTTGAAATAAGAGACCAACCTTTTGTCAAGGTACATTTTTTCTGCAATCATTGGGAATGCTTCAAATATTATGTAGTAGATAGCTAGTATTGATTTTCTGCTTGCGTACTTGTGAATAAAGAGAAGCTTTCTGTTTTGGCCTATGCAGCTCTTTGTGGAGACACAATTGTTCAGTGTCTTGTCAGACTCCCGGCTGTGATTATAAGAGCTCACTGCTCAAAATCAAGCAGCTCAAGAAGCACAAAGTAACTTTAGTAATGATATCTCTGATCAGCTGATGAAGTTTTGTTGATATATGTGAAGCATTTTAGGCATCGGTTACAAACACTGGGACTCGGGAGGATGAGGGGAATTTTTTTCCCCATTTTTTTTCCTCATTCCTGAACAGTTGAATTTCGCGTTAACTGTACTAGAATTTAAGTCATGTAAGTGCAGTAGAAGAATCTTGCAAGTACATGAGTATCGGTATTCGGTAGTATATATTAGCAGAATATATTTAGTTTTGGGTTTGATACTTTGATGACAACCTGATATGTAATTAAATGTTTAAAACCATCAATTTTTAAATCGTTTTTTGAACCTACTTGTTTTGTCTAAAAGATATTCATATGTAGTTCCCTTCTGAAATGAAATCTAATTTCATCTTAAGAGAAGTGTAGGGCATAAAAAGAATAAGGTAAAAAGTAATTTTTTTTAAAAAGGAATGGAATGAAGGGCATAAATTGTATAGAAGCAAGAGGCTGCATCTATTTTATCATTTTTTAGGATAACATTTGATCACACAGCATAGCCACTTGTATCCAAAATAAAGTGGTCACAAAAAACCATACAGGCATGAAAACATCGCTGGTACAAATGTGTAAGTACAAGAGTTAATATCAGTCAGCACGGGGAATCATTCATATCATTTGTCATTTCTCTTCATCATCAGATTCTGATTTTAAGATGGTCATTTCTCTTCATCATCAGAATCTGATTTTAAGATGGTCTCGGGTTGCGTTTGGGCATAAGCCGGAGCGATGTACTTGGGATCATTTTTAGCAACCTCAGCATACTTAAGGATTGATTCTCTCGGATCTTCGTTCATCCAGTCATCATTGAGCATGCCATCTTGCTTCATCAGATACTGTGTTAGCAAGCTCCCTTTAGTTTTACCAACTCTTCCACCATGACCTGGCCCGTCCATCGGAAGTTCAGGCCTGTGAGACTTGAGCGGGTCCTTGAGCATCTTCTCGCGCTGGCGCTTACGGCTCGGCTGATCTCTAAACATGGGCAGAGCATGAGGATTGTGGATCACAGGTTCTATTTGGAAATCATCAACAGACTTCTTCCTTGGAGCACGTGCAACACAAACAAGAGCCCCTCTCTCACTTATTGTGGGGTCATAGAGTACGTGAGTTTCTCCGTGGCTTTTATCACCACCAGCAGTGGCAAAAATCTGTAGGTGCAGAAGGACAGTTAATTTTCACTTCATGAAAGAATTTCATTTACTTCATGATACTATTGAAAAGCATACAGAGAATCCTAAACGTTCAAGGGAAAGGCACTCTGGAGAATATGTTGTGCGGGAGAAGAAATTGGTGAAGGAGAAAAGAGGGAACCATCAGAAGACTTATAGACCTAAATTTTCCAGTTCACTAAGTCATAGTCATATGACAATAGAAGAAAACCTAGACCTAGATGATTGGTTTTCATAACTTAAATGAATGAAACACATAAACTTGATTTTTAATATTTTACATCAGAATACATATACTTTCCTTTTAAACCACATTTTATTAGCCCCCTAAATGACGCTCCTTGTTATTATAATCAAAGAACATAACTGATACCTGATTCAATCTTGGGTGCCAGGCACAGCGAACAACACTGCTGGTTGGAGATATTCCAACTTTAGAGACTATTTCTAGCTTCGCTCGATCAAAAAAACATAGCAGACCACCAGTTGTACTATCCCTCTCAACCGATGTTCCAGTCAAAAAGAGCTGCTCATCAGGGCTAAATGCAACATTTGTTTGGCCATAATTATTTGGAAGATTATCAAATGTTCGAAGAGGTTCTTTGAATTGCCGCAAATCCCATACCTGGCACATATTCAACAGTTATTAGCATAACTATAAGTGGTCTAGAAGCATACAAAGAGAGACTATATTTTCTAGGACCGCTAATACCTTCAATGAACAATCAGAACTTCTCGACAACAATATTCTTCCATCACTAGAGAATTTGAACCCAGTAATCTCGTCTGAGTGGCCTTGGCCTATATTTATATCTGGCCTGCTACCCCATCCAGGCTTTACACTCCATATCTGAAAGAGAAACCTCGTGTAAGAAATCATAGCAGGAAAATGCCAGTTCACAGTGATAAAACAGTTCAAAAACAATTTTATTTCAGATTTGATATATTGCACAACTAAAACTATTTATTGATGGAATAAGAAAAAAAGAGCAAAAATCTTGTAGAAAGATGTACGAGTGTATGAAGTATGAAGTTAAACACATTCCCATGGTTTGGTCTTCTGAAGCAGACTACAATATTACAAAAATTAAAGCACAACAAATGAGGAAAAGGGACTTTACCTGTATATAACCATTTTCAATACCACCTACAATGCGTTTGCCTTCACGATCCCAAGCACAAGCAGTAACAATATTTCTTCCATGTTTTCCCTGAATTATAGGTGCAATTACCTATAAACAAAAGCATCCCCAAATCAGCTCTCCATAAATTATAAATACTAGTAACTACAGTCCCCAAAAACCACAACTCTTTGCAATGAGATTCATTTGGCTATTAATATTAGCTAATTAAGGAAACGGTCTAATTAAGTATCACACATCAGATTCAGGAAAATCCTAATTCTTACCTGTGTTTGACTAGTAAGGACGTTCACATCCCATATCCGTAGAGAACCATCTTTAGATGATGTTAAGATTTTCTCCTTCTCCTTAGGGTTCCACTCTCCGCATGTCAATCCAGTTAGGTGGCCTTTGGTACTCTTAAGATTATGTATATACATGTCCCCCTTCACAAACTCCCCCAGTGTAAGTCCATCCTTGTCATATATCTGGGGGAAAAAAGAATGTTTCAGAGTTCAAATCATCTCCCAAAACAAGTTAACAAAGACACAAATGAACACAACCATACATACCTTAGCCTGAGCTGATCCAGTCACACAAAGAAAGCGATCTGACGTAGGACTCCAACTCAAACTAAGAACTGGATGACCTTCAAATGGTTCAAATTGCCTAAATGACTTCAATTGGGCATTCATTCCTTGAAAATCATACATGCGGACCGAGTTATCATAGCTGCCAGAAAGAACTCTGGAGCCTGAATTATCCACTGCAAGAGCAGTAACTACCTATGAAGCAAAACAGAGAAATCAGTTAATAACACCTTCAAAAATATCTACTCATCCTTCAGTCTTAAATCAGTAAAACACCATTTATTAGATAAAAACATCACAAACCCCAATTCTTAATAAGATAGAATCTAAACTATTAGCAAGAAAAGAAGGGGGAATTCATATTATTATTACCTTTGTATGACCCGCTAAAACAATCTCATTACTCAAGGGAATGCGATATTGATCGTCTTCATCTTCCTCATCCATCTCATCATCAGAGTCCTCCACTGGGCCCGGCGGTGGCCTGGGAGGCCCTATCGCTGGCCCGTCATCCTCCTCCTCCTCCGCCTCACCACTCGCCCGAGGCCGGGGAGGCCCAATCATGACATCCTCATCCTCGTCCTCCTCTGCTATCATTCCCATGGGTGGGCGAGGAGGCCCAACCATGACATCCTCGTCCTCATCCTCCTCTGCTATCATTCCCATGCGCGGGCGAGGAGGCCCAATCGCATCACCCTCCTCATCTTCCGAATGCTTATCGGAAGGCCGCTGGGGGCCAATTACGACACCGTCTCGAGAGCTAGGGTTTTTGACGGACTGAAGCCAGGATTTGGAGGAAGAAGAAGACAGGGAAGCAAAAGGATTATCGGTTTTCTGCTTCTTCGAGGCTGACGAAACCTTGGCCTCCGACTCCGATGAAGCTGGAGGAGCACGGAGGGTGGATTTGTGGATTTGTTCGAGAGGGGTTTGGGATTTTGTTTGCTTGCCGAAACTCAACGGGAACTGAGCGCGCACGCCGTCGTACATTTCCGCCTCGTCTCCCATTCTGTTGGGTTTTTCCTCTGCCGTCTCCGGCGCCGGCGATTTTATACTTGTGCCGACGATTTTTGGCTCCGGCTGCGTCACTGCGTGGATGGTGTTGGTTTCAGTTTCTGGTAGAGATTTGATTTATACGGAATTTATAGGCTTTGCTTTGCTTCTTTCCATAAAATAGCCCAAATAGGTCCTGTCCAGTTCAGCATATTTATAGCACCTCCAGCACGATTGAATTTTTTTTATATAAAAAAAAGAATGATTTTTCTTTAGAATTAGTTTTAATATGTTTTGTACGAATTAATCATTTTTCAAATATATAGTTTCATAATTATGTACATCATAATTATACAATTTTAATTTAATTTCAACACTCTCCAGCACCCTCCAGCACCAGCTACCAATTGCAGCACCCTATTGGACAGGGCCATAGAAGTTGTCTTTCCTTTTTTTTAAAAAAAATCTATAAATCTCACAAATTCTTATGATGGGTATGTATACATATTTGAATATTATTTATTTATTTTATATAAAACATGTTTTTAAAATATTATATAAAAATAATAAATCATCGAGTTTATAATATTTGTTTTGCGGCCTCGTAGGAAGTTAAGTAGAAGTACCTTGATATATAAAAGTAAATGAGATTCTTTATCAAGAATTCAAACACAAATTGAAATTGGCAATCATATAAGGAAAAGTCTTGGGAGTGACCGTCACTATATAGTGACCGGACTAAATTATAAATAGTGCAATAAAGAAAATCAAGGAGGGACCAATTTGCAATTTTTAAAAATTAAAAAAAATCACGCGCTACAGTGTTTCCGCGCGTGTACAGTGCTTTTCTACTGTGCGCTACAGTGTTTGCTACAGTGTACTTCAATGTTTCAAGTTAAAATGTCCATGTTTTATGTTTCAAGTTAAAGTGGTCATGTTTCACGTTAAAACGTCCATGTTTTATGTTTTCAGTTAAAATGTTAATATTTTATATTTCAAGTTAAAATGTTCATGTTTCAAGTTAAAGTGTTCATGTTTCACGTTAAAACGTCCATGTTTTATGTTTTAAGTTAAAATGTTTATGTTTTAAGTTAAAATATTTATGTTTTAACGTGAAACATGTACACTTTAACTTGAAACATAAAACATGAACATTTTAACTTGAAACATAAAACATAAATATGAACATGTTTTAAGTTAAAGTGTTCATGTTTTTAAGTTAAAGTGTCCATGTTTTAAGTTAAAGTGTCAATGTTTTAAGTTAAAGTGTTCATGTTTTAATTTAAAGTGTCCATGTTTTAAGTTAAAATGTCCATGTTTTAAGTTAAACTGTTCACGTACTGTAGCAACTCGATACTGTAGCAAATCGGCACTGTAGCAAATCGGTGCTGTAGCAAATCGGTACTGTAGCGCGTGGCTTGATACTGTAGCGCGTGATTTTTTAAAATTTTCTGAAATTGCAAATTGGTCCCTCCGTGTTTTTTTAACTTATATCCTATTTGCAATTTAATCTGGTCACTATATAGTGACGGTCACCCAAGAGACCAACTCATCATATAAAGAGTCAAATAAAAACCCCACTTTTGTATCATGGAAGCAAACCATATATTTGGAAGACATGCAACGAATTCAGAAAGGTGAACAAAAGAATGGCTACAAGGTCTTGAACAAAATTGAAGCCTGATCTTGCAAAATGATCCAAGCATCAACCACATGTCTTTCTTCTGTCAATGGAGCTCCAACTGCTAACCTCAGCGTGTATTTATTCGACAAAACCTGCAACAATCATGAAATCAGGACACCAAAACATAAATATTGCAGCATCCAAAAGCTCCTTGTTCAGTCTGTTGGCAGACTCTTCATCTCCATGTGGATGGCGAAGGCGAAAGCAGACCAGAGAAAATCTCCTCATCGAGAATCCTGAGCAACAAGCTGTTCAAAGTGTTCAGCTATTTTGATGTAAGCTTGGAGATTATCCAGCCCGTAGAGCCGTAACACGAACCATAGTTTCAGTGATCTGTTAACACAAACAAGTTTGGCATTGCCAAGAAACAAAAAAGTTTCATCAAAAGCATATAAAAACAGATGTATAAACAGCAGCTGAGGATGTGGTACCAACCTGAAGGCAAACACACAAAGGTACAATGTTTAAGTTAAAACTTAGTATAGATTTTCTAAAAGAGAATGGATAATCTCAATGCGTTTTAGTCATTGTGTTCTTCAAGGAAGATAATCTAATGGTTTAAGCATATAAGTGATTCAAATGACTTATCACATAATCACTTAACAAACATCTATCCAAAAAGCACTATTATTGCATTTTCAAATCAGCAAACAAAGATAACCACCATAATATGTTTCATTAGAAGGAACACTAATGAAAAATTGGGGATAATTGAGAAAATACTTATTAAAAAAAACAAAATTACTAAGTATCAAGAAGTGTGTCATTAAAATTTTATAACTTACAGTGGCACACAAGAAGAAAGGTACCAAACCGAGCGACACATCATGTGCGATTGCTTCACTAAGTATCTCGGGTGAAAGAGCATATTCGGAGGAGGAGTCTGCTGTCAGTACTCTACAATTCTCAGGGTGAATCCCTGCAATCTGTTGCACAAACCATGAAACTTTAACCAAAACTCACAACAAATTTAAACACATTTCTTCAAAATTTATGTGCTTAACCTGGCAAGCCTTTTGAAGAGACGAATGAGTTTGATCAGAAGAATAGACAACAAGCTTCCCAAGTGCATCCTTTCCAATACTTCTAAGAGCTTTATCGCGAGCAGCCAAAAGGAACATCTGCACGAACATCCTGGTAAAATTTTCGCACGAACATCTGCAGAATTAAAGAGTTTAGCCACTGATTGGACTTATTACACAAGCTGAAAACAATATTGCTGCTTTCCACTTCTATCTTCTCATTAGTCTTTTACACATTGATGAGTAGAACAACAAGTGCAAAGCACGAAACTTTACCGTTGAAAATGTCTCCCAAGGAATCAGGACAAACTGGTGCTGATTCGGGCAAAAGATTGCGCAGGTACCCAGGCTGCAAAGATAGGCACAAGAATGACCTTTTATCAATTATATATTCTTCGAAAAACTTGTCATAGCAATCTTCCCTCTTTTATCTTCAGGTAAAAGCAATAAACATTGACTACTACTAGATTATGTTATCAAAATGGAATTGCTTCATCCAAATAGTCAAATAGATATCCACTCCATGGAAAACAACTAAATCAAGAACATAAAACACACACAAGACCTGAACTTGGCTGACAACAGGAAAGTCCTCGATGTTCTTGTAGTAATCAGCGATGAAATCAACCATCTTGTGACCGTACTCCCTGAGTTGTTCTGCATCCATCGGCTTCAACTCGCTTTCCCGGCAAAAGCCATTGCCATTTTCCCTGCAAAAACCACCCTAATTCAACATAAACCTACAGCCAACGCATGTACATTCTTACGTAAAAATCGTACAGGATTGAGCTTTCTTCCAGGATCAGATCAGGAGTCTTACATTGTATCAAATCGAACAGGGATTTGAGTGGAAATGAAGGGGCGGCTTCACTGTTGTGTGTGTGGTTTCTCTTGGGTTTTGGCCTTTTTATACGAGTGGAGGGAACGCCTGGACAAATTCAAATGGTGGGCCAATGGATTCGTTTTCAACGGACCAATGGCTCAAGAGTTGGGAAACCTGCACCAACCAATCATATTCAGTTTCATTTGCCAAAAATAAATAAAAATTTATTAACTATAATTTAATGAAAATATAATTTAATGAAATTAAGGTTAATTCAGTATTGATTCTTTTGGCCCTGTTTACCAGAGCTTATCTGTAGATCAGTTCAGTTCAGTTCAGTTCAATTCAGTTCAGTTCAGTTCAGTGAAATGTAATTTGATGAAATTCAGGTTAATTCAATCATGCTGATTCCATTTTTCAATACATCAATTTTACTTCAGTTCAGTTCAGTACCATCAAGAAATAAGCTCTAGTAAACAAGGCCTTTGTATATTAATTTGAATATCCGTCTGATTTAATTCAGTTCATTTTAGTTTAGCTCGATAAGAAATAAGCTACCTCCAACATTAGATTGCACCAATTCCATATTAGGGTTTGACTCATTTTGGACCAAATCATGCTATAGTTCATCAATTGAAGGGAATATTTGCTGAGGACGCTAAATTATTTCTGTGGTTGGTTTGATCGGCGGAGTTTTTCATGCGAATCTCCGTCGGAAGTCCTACGCGCCATTTCACCAGCGGCGACGTTTTCGATCGCGACACTACAAATGTTCGTAACTGTGATGATCCACGTCACAGCTCCACAATCCTGATAAAATAATCATTTAAAAGAGGCAAAAAGAATCCCAGAAAGAATCCCACCATTTTTGAATTTGTCCACACTCCACAGCTTTTCCCACCACTCATATAAAAGACCACCCACTAGAAAGAACACACACAAAACACCGCCGGAGCCGCCTTTCATTTTCATTGCAATCCCAGTTTGATTTTGATACTATGTAAGTGTTTTGACTGTGTGATTTCTGGTATGAATGTTGATGCATCGGCTGTGGGTTTATGTTGATTTAGGGTGGTTTTTGGTGTACCAGGGAAAATGGCAGTGGGATTGGACGGGACGGCGAGCTGAAGCCAATGGACGCTGAGCAATTGAGGGAGTACGGCCACAAGATGGTTGATTTCATCGCTGATTACTACAAGAACCTCGAGGATTTCCCTGTTCTCAGCCAAGTTCAGGTTTTTATACTATGTTTCCATTTCTTCATCTCTGTGTGTGTGTTTTACTGTATGTTCTTGGTTTACTTGCTGCCCGGGAAGGGATGCCTATGTGGAATTTTATGGTTGAAGCATATAATCTTTGCCAATGTTCTTTGCTTTTGCCTGAATACTGGCCTTATGTGCTCTCCTCTAACTGCGAAGATAAGGTTTTGATAGACATTATCTCCTATGCCTGTCTTTGCAGCCTGGATACCTGCGAGAACTTTTGCCTGAATCTGCGCCAGCTTGTCCTGATTCATTGGAAGATGTTTTCAATGGTAAAGCTCCGTGCTTTGCACTTGTAATTTTATGTTTCTTGCTGCTTTGTTCAAGTAGGTTTGAGTGTCTAAAAGACTCAGTAAAATGATATAAACTATGATGAGATAGAAGTGGTGAGTAGCATTTTTTATTTTTGGTTTGCTTAATAAGTCCAACTACGCTGAAATTTGAATAATAGTTGGCTAGTTGCTAATTCGGTACTATGGATAACTGGATAAGTATTCTTGACACTAGAAATCATTGGTATATTTTTGCAGATGTTCGCTCAAAAATTTTACCAGGCGTAACTCATTGGCAGAGTCCAAATTTTTTTGCCTACTATCCTTCGAATAGCAGTGTCGCGGGATTTTTAGGTGAAATGCTCAGTGCTGGAATCAGCATGGTAGGCTTTAGCTGGATCACCTCTCCAGCAGCTACAGAACTAGAGATGATTGTTTTAGACTGGCTCGCTAAAGCCATTAGCCTGCCTGATGATTTCTTCTCTACAGGTAAGGCTTCCAGTTTGGCCATATGGCTTTGAAGGTATCTGAATGGTTATTTTATTAGCGTTTAGAAATTTATGGCCTTATTTGAAATTGTTTGCCAATTGAGTCTTGGTTATCAGGTCAGGGTGGTGGAGTGATACAAGGCACCGCTAGTGAAGCTGTTTTAGTTGTCCTTTTGGCTGCTCGCGATAAAGTTCTTAGAAGTATTGGAAAGGATGCACTTGGAAAGCTTGTTGTATACTCTTCTGATCAAACTCACTCGGCTCTAAAAAAGGCTTGCCAGGTTAGATACATAAAATTTTGAAAAATGGATTCTCCTTGAAAGGCTTAAATACTTGCTATGTTTAAAATTGTTATGAATTTTGATTCAGTTATTGACTTCTGCAACAGATTGCAGGGATTCACCATGAGAACTGTAGAGTACTGAAAGCAGATTCCTCCTCTGATTATGCTCTTTCACCCAAGATACTTAGTGAAGCAATCACGCAAGATATGTCTCTTGGTTTGGTACCTTTCTTCTTGTGTGCCACTGTAAGTTGCAAAATTTTAATGTCATCCTCATAATTTTGATTTTTATCATTTGTTACGAATGTGTGTTCTCAATCATTTTTCCGTGTGTAACCATGTACTCCAAATTTTCATTCGTCTTCTTTCCTATGAAACATATTATGGTCGTGATCCTTGTCTGCTGATTTGAAAATGCAATTTCTATGCTTTTTGGTTACATATGTGTTTGTTGGGTTTTGTGATTTTGCAATGGTACTTAGTGTGGTTTTTTTAACCATTAGATTACCTTCCTCGTGGAAATTATGACCAACTTAAGTGGATAAATTTAGTTTCTTACACATGTATAACAACTTAATAATGGGGAAAAAAAACTTAAAAAACTGATGCTTGAGGATCTCTGGTGTGTTGCCTGCAGGTTGGTTCTACATCCTCGACGGCTGTTGATCCATTGCTTGAACTGGCAAATGTTGTAAAGGTGACTGCTGAACTTGAAATTTTGATTGAAAATAGATTTTCTATCTGGTTAGAGAATCATTTTGAACTACTTGTGAACATTCATAACCGAAAAGATACTCAAATCTGTGTTCATTTATGTCCTTTTGTAGGGTAAGGGTATATGGTTTCACGTGGATGCCGCCTATGCTGGAAGCTCTTGTGTTTGTCCAGAATACAGACACTACCTTAATGGTGTTGAGGAAGCCGATTCCTTCAACATGAATGCCCATAAGTGGTTTCTGACTAACTTTGATTGCTCAGCTCTCTGGGTCAAGGTACACTATTTTACATGGTATCCATCCTTGTATGCTTATAAGTTACAATATAAACTCATTCACTGTTTCCGTAATTTTCAGGATCGAAATGCTCTGATTCAATCACTGTCAACAAATCCCGAGTTTCTCAAAAATAAAGTGAGTGCATTCATTTTGTTCTTTTGAGTGGATTTAGATGTTTCTTTCAAGCATGAGAAGTTCATTTGTTGATCGATTTTCTAGGCTTCAGAAGGAAATATGGTTGTAGATTACAAGGATTGGCAAATTCCTCTCGGGCGCAGATTCAGGTATAATGTTTGGTGTCAGTGTAACACTACTGACAAATTTGGCTTGTATCCTTAAATAATACAAACAAAATGTCCTATGCATTAACAGATCGCTGAAACTATGGTTCGTGTTACGGCTCTACGGGTTGGAAAATCTCCAAGCTTACATTAGAAACCATATCAAATTGGCTGAACACTTTGAGCAGCTTGTTGCTCAAGATTCTCGATTTGAGATATTGGTGCCGAGGAAATTCGCTCTGGTTTGCTTTCGCCTTCGCCATCCACATGGAGATGAAGAATCTGCCAACAGACTGAACAAGGAGCTTTTGGATGCTGCAAACACAACTGGAAAGATCTATATCTCTCACACAGTGCGTTCAGCTCAACTTAACTCGACTTGCTGATATTTTTCTGCCATTGTTGTTTATGTTTTGTGTCCTGATTTCATGATTGTTGCAGGTTTTGTCGAATAAATACACGTTGAGGTTAGCAGTTGGAGCTCCATTGACAGAAGAAAGACATGTGGTTGATGCTTGGAAGATTTTGCAAGATCAGGCTTCCATTTTACTAAAGACATTGTAGGCCTAAATCTGCACACCTTCAAAAATCAGTTGTATGCCTTCCAAAATGAATTGTAGAGAAAATTGTACCCTACACTAATTTGGATATGTTATTTTGATCATATCTGTTAATTCAATACATTCAATACATTCATTTTACAATAAAATTTAGTATTATTACTTTTATTTTTCAATACATTCATTTTACTTCATTTCAATTAGGTCATGTTATTTTAAAATTATTTTAGGTAAAAATTAGTGCTATTAAGGCCCTGTTAACCAGAGCTTATCTGTAGCTCAATTCAGTTCAGTTCAGTGAAAATGCAATTTGCTGAAATTCAAGTTAATTCAGTCATGCTGATTCCATTTTTCAATACATCAATTTTCACTTCAGTTCAATTCAATTCAGTTCAATACATCAAGAAATAAGCTCTAGTAAACAGGGCCTAAATACTTCATTTAATTAAATAAAAGTATTTATTTTTAAGTATAAGTTCCGTTAAAAATATCTCGAGATCCTCTCATGTTAAGTTTCCTCCAAATTATTAAATAAAATAATCAGGATCAGGATCACCCGCACAAAAACAATTCCGCTGCCTTTTCTGTTATGAAAGTACGTAACCAACATGAGTAGGTGGAATCCACGGTAAAGCTAAATTACGTAATCATAAAAATGACGTGTAAAAGATGGGTATCCACCGCAGAATTATTATATTTTGCATTATTTATTTATTTAGGTATCTACAAGATGGACCTTAAACTAACTAGAAACCTAAAGAAGGCTACAAAGAAATTAAATAATGCTACTCACCTTGACTAAATTGGTTATTATTTAAGTTTGATGTTAATGCTTCGACACTAGTCATATTCATATGTTGTGTTCGGTCGGTTACACGAATTTGTATGTGGATCTGCTTTACTTTAGTCATTGACCAAGTTCGATTTGACCGTGACCACATTTAGGCATTATTTGCAAGATTATTTTATAATTCAATTTACTTAGCGTAGTATGTTTTAATGAAATTAGTTCAAATAAATATATTTTTCAGTGTATTTCAATATTTTTTTACTATACATTACGATGATGATAAAAAAAATTAAAATTTTGTTTAGTTAATATATATTTAAATTTTATTTAGTTCAGATCACCTCAGCTCAGTAAAGGAAGAAATAAACTCAGACATGTTCGGCCCTGTTTACTAGAGCTTATTTCTTGATGAACTGAACTGAACTGAATTGAACTGAACTGAAGTGAAAATTGATGTTTTGAAAAATGAAATCAGCATGACTGAATTAACCTGAATTTCATCAAATTGCATTTTCACTGAACTGAACTGAATTGAACTGATCTGAATTGAACTGAACTGAACTGATCTACGGATAAGCTCCGGTAAACAGGGCCGAAGTAGGACAAAATAGAAAAACGGAGGAAGTAGTTTAATTCAATATAACATTGTTTTTATTTTATACAAATGATAAAAATCAAAATGAATTTATTATTTTTTTGAAAAAACAAACTAAAATCACAAAAATGTAAATCTGTACCACACCATACCAGGAGCTATCATTTCACTTATCAATCCACTAGTATCCAATTTATCTGCCCTTTTTGTTCTATTTGATACATCTTGATGGGGTTCAAAATTGAAATGCGTGATATTTTTTGGGCGACGCAACAGTGAAAGGTCGATTTATTTTTGGCTTGTTTTCACTTTTGGAATGAATCATGAATAATTGAATATGCTTTTCATTATTATTTTGTTTTGGATCATGAGATTCATTTTGCTGTATATTCCTCCTAACATAAAAATGCCTTTTTATGGGCATACTTTTATCTCATGCACGTGTAGATCTAGCTCACTTTCCAAAAATGTTTATGTTATCTTCGTTATAAAAAAACAATATTTAAAAGTAAAAAACGTAATAAAAAATTTTAGCTTTCTATTATACGTGCATACTAAAATAATAGACGATGGTATCATGCATCACTTTTTCCGGTTCAAACTTTTATAGAGTGTGCAAAAGTCTACCTGAATGCTCTATATTTATAACGTGGAAACAAACTTTAATATGTTAATGCTTATTTAAAAGTTTTGATAAAAGCAAAAGTTAGTCTTTTATACAAAAGCTGTATACCTATTTAAATTAGAGCATTGTGGCTAATCAATACTACGATCGAGCATTTGCACGGGAATATACTAGTAAACTCGTAAAACAAAAACAAAAACGGTCATTTTTGAGGGAAATATTCAAAATTAATATAATGTTTCTTATTCTTTACCAGAAAAAGTATGTTCTTTTTCACTTATCTGAACTTATTTGAATTGAGCTGGTTTAAATTGTGCATATAGGAATCACACTTTTAAATTAAGCAGAATGGTATCAAGTTATATTTTTCACATAATCGAATTGATCTAAACTGAAAAGTTCAGATGAGCTAGCTTTAACTTGGTGGAATCAGAATAGAGAATGGAGGTAGATGGAGTTAATGTTCATTAAAAATGAGTACGGCACTAGGATTGGATTTGGGAGATGCATGCGAATCTCAACCGTCTCACTAAATAATTGTATTTTTAAGATCCAAATCTCATATTAAATCTTGGTAGTAATGTAGAATATTTGTGGGGCGAATTACTGGCTTTAAACTGCCTATTAATTTATTATTATTTTTTGAGAAAGTTTTGTGGAGACGTACTTGTGGAGACCAAGAACAGGGGAATGAACATTTATTGTTTCTGCTTGATCTTTTAGTCAATTTAATTTGTTTGATCTTTCAATCAATGTCCTTGAGTATTTTTATTTTGCCTTGATTTTTCAGTTAATTTGATCTTTCGTTCAATATGCTTGATCTTTCGGTCAATTTTCTTGATCATTTGCGAGTAATGAGATCTTGGTAGCAAAAATATATCCAAAAAAGTATGCACACCAAATCCAAAAGTCTCATATAATCTTTGCTCTCAGAATTTGCCTTATTTTTTAGTTATGATAACGCCTCAGATTTTTTTAGTAAATTATATGTAATTAATTGCATTTTTGGGTCGGTAAACTTAATGTTATTCCTTAGGAGCAAAGTGTTGGATCAAATATCCCAATCAGTTTTTCAAAAAAAGTAAAAATTATTCCCAAAATACCCAATCAGATATATAATAATAAAAATCGAATCAGTAAAATGCTAAGGCCCTGCTTGTCAGAGTTTATCTTTAGATCAGTTCAGTTCAGTGAAAATGTAACTTTATGAAATTCAGGTTAATTAAATCATGCTGATTCCATTTTCAATACATGAATTTTCAGTTCAGTAAAAAATAAGTTATAGCAAATAAGGCATAAGCAATATATTCAAATCACTTACCTAACTAGATTCATCCAAATCACTTAGGAAGTATATTGAATGTGTTTGGTGAAAGTATAATTTGACTTGTTTTATAATTAGAATCTTTTAAGTAAAACTGTAAATGCAATTAAACACAACATCACATGATCACAACATCACATGATGTGTCCAAAAAATAATAAAAATATGATCAAATCAAAAAATATTTTATCCAAAAAATATTAAGTTTAATTTAATTAAAACTAGATAAATGTGACTAGTTTAAATGTTGGTAATTTTTGACACGACATGAAAATTTGATTTAAATTGAATACAAATTTGAGAAATTCGAATTAATGTGAAACGCAATATAGGTCAATGTTATGTCAGATATGGTTGACTCAAAAAAAAAGATAGATTGGGTTTGGGACCTCTATGTTAAGACGCAACCTATTTAAAATGTTATAATTTTGTAAAATATTATTGATGGTATAAATAAAATTTTCAATAAAGGAATTTGGATTTAAGTAAGACCTGTGAATAAAAACGAATCATCAAAGGTCAAAGCCAACATTTATGAGATTTTGCGAGTGATTTATGATTAAATGAGAATGATTACACCCTATTTTTAAGTTTTGGAATTTAGTTTGTTCACACTTTTGGATTTGGTGTGCATACTTTTTTGGATATATTTTTGCGAGATTTTGTTCTTTACAAAGAAATTATTGGAATGCAGCCTTTTTTAATTTATAGTGTGAGTTTTTGTAGTCTATAGTGTGTATTTTTCATATAAATGATTGGAATGTTTGACTGTTTGATATTTGAATTTATAATATCTGAATAAAATTAGTGTATATGAATGAGAAGTATAACAATTAATTGAAAAATAAGTGACTAATTACCTACTTTACTTCCTCCGTTTCTTAACAATAACATAGTTTTCATTTTAAGATATTTTTTAACATTGTATCTCTTTTATTTTTTGGCAAAATTTATTTAACCCCATCCACTAATCTCTACCACACATTTCCCTCTTCTTAGTAGGTGTACCACTGATAAAAACCTAAGGGGTACTTATGCATGCATTGAATTGTCACCATACTTTTCAAATTTTACATGTTACATAGTAATTGTGTTTGGTGTAGTTGTTATTTTACTTTATGAAATACTTTAATAGATTCCTATCTCAAACTTTAAACTTCTTATTTCAGATTTCAAATAAAAAATTGAGTTTTGTTCAACGTAACCTTAGTAAGTTGACTATATACTATTTTTTTTCTCATCTGGCTTGAAATAAATCAAATTCTACCAAATCAGCATACTACCTTTATAATAGTTATTTTCGCAATATATAATATCGTATATTTTCAATACATTTATTTTTTTATAACTTACATTTGCAGATAATTAAAGTTATTAATGATGAAACTTTTTTAAAGTCAACGGACAAAAGTTAAAGTGTGCAACAAGTACGAGGGAAGGAGTAGTAATAAGATAAATTTGATCAAGTCAAAAACAGTTGAAGCATAAATTATTTATCAGAAATGGGCCCCAATTTAATTAATTTTGGCTTGATAACTTAATATTAGACGAGTAGTGACAATCACAAAATGAATGAAACACAAATATAGTAATGATTAATTTTACAATCCGAAAAATGATTGAAACTCAAGTATAAATATAATTTAACATGTGTATTTAATCCTGTTTTGTCACCTTCAAATCTTGAATTACCCCTCAAAATAGGTGGTTGATGAGGTGCAAACTCGTAAGTTGTAGAAGAAATTAAATTAGTGATAAATGTCACTCCGTATACAAACAAATCCCCCATGATTACACACTGATGTAGAAATAAATTCAAGAGCAAAAAAGAAAATTCCAAATCAAAAATCTGAGAGCAGCTGATGCGAGTAAGACCAAACTCCACCACCCCCCCAACCTCTGTCCTCTTCCTCCCACCTTCAACGTTAGCAGTAACAAACTCTGTCCGTTTTCCCAAGCTTTTCCTTCACCTTTCCCACACACACACTAATACACGCACACAGTCGCACACATGTCCACCATTAACGAGTCCTAGTCCCCCACGGCAATGCCTCTGTGGCAATGTTGCAAACACCTACCATCCAACAATAAGGTAATCCGTTCTGACGACGATAAAGTTCCTATTTTTATCGTAATTTTCCGTTTTTAATTCAATAGAATACTATTTATGTGTTGATAAGCCGTGATGTTGGCAAATATGGATCTTTCTCAACGCTCCATGAAAAGGGTCCGTGTGATTCTAGTCTGTTCTTGCTGAGTTCTGCTTAATTTTTTATTTTTTTTGCTGGATTAGGATATTAATTTAATGATGTCATAAAGAGTTTTGGAGTGTTTGTAGTGTAGTAAAAAGGGGAAATATGAACAAATTTGTTGTGCATTTTGCAGAATAATTACCTCGGGGCGATCTCAAACGGGTTCGCCAAAGGATTATCCGAGGAAACTTACAAGAACCCAGGTCATATTTTTGGATTCTTTTCACAGTATATGTTTCAAAATTTTATCTTTCATCCCCCACTGCTCATTTGTCCCTTTCTCTGCGTGTGTGTGTGTGTGCTTGCAGAGATAAAATAGAGAGAGTTCTTGTTTTTTCTTTTCTTTTTAAAATTTTCCTTGCGGTGTTTTTTTATTTGTTTGTGCTATATAGCTGTGATGGTAGTTGGTGCTGATGAAATCGTGTTTGTGTTTGTATTGTGCATTTTTGCTACAGCTTGCTCTCGTTCTTACGCATTCAGATGCCGAACAAAAACTGAAATGCTCCTCTCTAGATTTGATCTTTATCCAAACACTGCCTCATTGCTCTTGCTGTTACTATTTAGTTCTGATATATTAGTGAGGCGCTTTTCACCATCATTTTCATTCTCATCTCTCATACAACTCTCCACCTTTCTTCTTCACTGCATATTCGAATTCGGTTACAGTGTCACCAACCATGGCTCCTGCCTTACTGAGGGCTGTTCTCCGGGGCTTCCCCACATTGGAGCTATCCTCAGTTTGCATTAACCTCACCCTAGCCCTCCTGTTTCTCTTCATTGTGTCTGCCAAACAGATATACCTTTGTGTGGGGAGAGTTAGGGATAGGAAGGAGAATGTGAGTATGAATGGGAATGGAAGCAGCCCGGTTCAGATCAGGGGGAGGGAGGAGTCTGATATTGATCAGAGCATTGTGATTACTCGGGGGTACAAAGCTGTTGCCTATTGCTGCTTCTATCTCCTTTTCATCAGTGTTGCGGTGTTGGGATTTGATGTGTTTCGTTCTGTGAGGAATGCTACGCATGGACATCCTGCACGGTGGCTCTTCATTGTTTTTCCTGTTGCTCAGGCTGTGGCTTGGTTTGTGCTGAGCTTTGCGGCCATTTACTGTAAGTATAAAGGCAAAGAGAAGTTCCCCCTACTCTTGAGGGTATGGTGGATTTTGTCATTCTTTATTTGTTTGTTCACTCTGTATGTTGATGGGGTTGGCCTTGCGAGAGAAGGTTCGAAACGCTTGAACAATTCTCATGTATTGGCTAACCTTGCTTCAACTCCTGGCCTTGCTTTTCTATGCTATGTTGCAATCAAAGGTGCTACTGGGATTCAAGTTTACAGGAATGGGGAACTTCAAGAACCATTGTTGGGGGAGGAAGAAGCTGCATGTCCAAGAGTTAGCCCATACAATGAAGCTGGCATCTTCAGCTTGGCCACTCTCTCCTGGTTAAACCCTCTTCTTTCGATTGGTGCAAAGAGGCCATTGGAGCTGAGGGACATTCCTCTTCTGGCGCCACGAGATCGCTCAAAGGCGAATTACAAACTGCTGACTTCAAACTGGGACAAGTTGAAAGCTAATAATCCCAGGAAGGAGACTACTCTAGCTTGGGCCATTCTCAAAACCTTCTGGAGGGAGGCTGCTTGGAATGCGATTTTCGCTGCGATCAATACTTTTGTGTCTTATGTTGGTCCATTCTTGATAAGCTACTTTGTGGATTACTTGGGTGGGACAGGCACTTTCCCACATGAAGGCTATATCCTTACAGGTGTATTCTTCTCAGCAAAATTGGTGGAGACTCTAACAACCAGGCAATGGTATCTTGGGGTTGACATTATGGGAATGCATGTCCGATCAGCCCTGACAGCAATGGTGTATCGAAAGGGTCTCAGGATTTCTAGCCTGGCCAAGCAAAACCACACAAGTGGGGAGATTGTTAATTACATGGCGGTTGATGTTCAGAGAGTAGGAGACTATTCTTGGTATCTTCATGACATCTGGATGTTACCGCTTCAGATCATTCTTGCACTTGCCATTCTGTATAAGAATGTAGGACTTGCTTCAGTCGCTACATTGATTGCCACCGTTATTTCCATTGTTGCAACAGTTCCGCTGGCTCGGTTTCAGGAAGAGTACCAAGACAAATTAATGGCTGCCAAAGATGATAGAATGAGGAAGACCTCTGAGTGTCTCAGGAACATGAGAATTCTCAAGCTGCAAGCTTGGGAAGATCGATACAGATTAACCTTGGAGGATATGCGGAGCGTAGAATTCAAATATCTCAGGAAAGCTCTTTATTCCCAGGCTTTCATCACATTCATTTTCTGGAGCTCTCCGATTTTCGTTGCAGCTGTTACTTTTGGTACTTCCATATTGCTGGGAGGGCAGCTTACTGCAGGAAGTGTTCTATCTGCCCTGGCAACTTTCAGGATTCTGCAGGAACCGTTGAGGAACTTCCCTGACTTGGTGTCTATGATGGCTCAGACAAAAGTTTCCCTTGACAGAATTGCTGGATTCTTGTTGGAGGAAGAATTGCGAGAAGATGCAATCACTCTTGTTCCGCACAACGTGTCAGATGTGGCTATTGAAATCATAGATGGTGAGTTTTCCTGGGATCCGGCTTCCCAAAGTCCTACATTGTCAAATATACAGCTGAAAGCCCAGAAGGGGATGCGCATCGCTGTCTGCGGCATGGTTGGATCTGGAAAGTCGAGCTTTCTCTCATGCATTCTCGGTGAGATTCCGAAAAAATCTGGGGAAGTAAGTCGGGATATAAGTTTGTTTTTTGTCTTATTTACTTGTTATTGTTGTTGGTTCTGGAAAGTTTATACTGTATTTCTAATTTTTGACTATGGATGTGTTGCTAGGTTAAACTATGTGGCTCTGCAGCTTATGTGTCACAATCGGCTTGGATACAAACCGGTAACATTGAGGATAACATTCTTTTTGGTAACCCTATGGATAAGCCAAAGTACAAAAGGGTTATTCATGCATGTTGCCTTAAAAAGGATTTGGAACTGTTTTCTCATGGAGATCAGACCATAATTGGTGATAGAGGCATAAATCTCAGTGGTGGTCAAAAGCAACGCATACAACTTGCCAGGGCATTGTATCAAGATGCAGATATCTACTTACTTGATGATCCTTTCAGTGCTGTGGATGCACACACCGGTTCCGAATTATTTAGGGTTAGATACTGAACTTTAACGTCTGAAGTTTTGCACCGATGAATTATGCTTTGGCTAAAGATGTCAATTTTGCTTTTGCAGGAATACATACTGTCAGCATTGTATTCTAAAACGGTAGTTTACGTCACCCATCAAGTGGAGTTTTTGCCAGTTGCTGATCTGATACTGGTATGGTTATCTTATTAATTCTTCTTACACTGCATTTATGACCAGCTCTTAGATTGTAAATTTTGCCAATGGATGGATTTGACTGCTGGCTTCAAATTCTAATAGTCATGCTTGGTTTTTTCTTCACATAACTCTTATACTATGATGGGTGTTTGATGTGAAGTTCAAGCCATGTAATTGTTGTAGTTGGAAAGCAAAACGTGTTTACGTGTTGTATGGTTTAAAATGGTTAATTTGTGATGTATTGACATAATATAATTATGCCAAGGAAAACTTGACTATATGAAATAGTTAGTTATCTTCTCTACACGAGGTTGGATTTTTAAGGATCTATTTGCCATTAATGTATTTTCAAGATGTTAGTTTGCTGTCAAATTGCTCTGTGGGCATGGTAAGCGTTTAAAGAGAAAAAATAACGTTACTGAGTGATGTACCTTTACTTATTTGGAAATGAATTCTTGTGGTTATCGTGTTTGTAATGGTAATACCGACATTATAATGACATCTAGTTTGAAATTGCTGCCAGCAATATGAGACTTGATTGTTTATTCTAAATTCGATTGGAGCATTGGTAGTTTTTAAATTTTTGCTCCATGGTTGTTCTATTATACTGAGGGATAACTAAACTTGCTCTGTGCACTTGACAAGTGTGGGTAAGAGTGAGGAAAAATTTCTTACTGAATGCTTGATATTTGCTTCATACTACCATCTAAGCTTAATTTCACTGCTTGCAGGTCATAAAGGATGGTCAGATCACTGAAGCTGGGAAGTATGACCAACTTTTGCAAGCAGGAACAGATTTTGAAACATTGGTTTCTGCCCATCATGAAGCAATTGAAGCTATGGACCTTTCAAGCCAATCATCTGACGAGTCCGATAAACATCAACTGCTTGAAGAGTCTGCATCGATGGCTAAAAAGTTTAATTCGGTTGGGAACAACATGAACAATTTGGCAAAGATTGTGGAGGAAGGACCATCAAGTTCTGAAAAGAAACTGATAAAGGAGAAAAAGAAAAACAAGCGTTCCAAAAAGAAGCAGCTTGTTCAAGACGAGGAGAGGGAACGGGGAAAAGTTAGCATGAGAGTGTACTTATCATATATGGCAGCTGCATATAAGGGTTTGCTGATTCCGCTCATTATTCTTGCACAGACGTTGTTTCAGTTGCTTCAAATTGCTAGTAGCTGGTGGATGGCCTGGGCAAATCCACAGACTGCTGGAGACAAGGCTAAGACAGATAACTTAACTCTCATTGGTGTTTACATGGCCCTTGCCTTTGGCAGCTCCTGGTTTATTTTAATCAGGTCTGTCTTGGTTGCTACATTTGGCCTTGCAGCTTCACAGAAATTGTTCCTCAAGATGCTCAGGTGCATCTTTCGAGCACCTATGTCTTTCTTTGACTCCACTCCTTCTGGAAGGATTCTGAATAGGGTAAGTTGATAAGTTATTATAATTATTTTTTAGTTGATAAGTTATTACACTCGAAGGTAAGTTGTCGGTGTACCTTTTCTTGTCTTTTTATCCCTCTTCTCTAATGGTATTTGTGCTATTATCAGGTCTCAATTGATCAAAGTGTTGTTGATCTTGACATCCCTTTTAGACTTGGGGGCTTTGCTTCAACAACCATCCAACTAATTGGCATCGTTGGTGTTATGACCGGAGTTACCTGGCAAGTCTTGCTCCTTGTGGTCCCAATGGCAATATCATGTTTGTGGATGCAGGTGGGTAATGATTTTAACACTTCAAGTTTGTTACATCTTTTTGTGAATTTATTTAGAATGGATACGAGTTATGTAACGATTTAAACTTGGGTGATGATGCATTGGGCAACAAACCCTAATGTCTCTTTGCTGACTTGAGTGAGGAACCATAAATATGGCCTTTTATGCCCCATACATGTCTACACTGTTGCATTGGGAAATTCTGTTGGGATAAGATTTATCTTTCGATTCTTTTCTAAAAACTATGTTTTAAGATCTTATACCTGTCCTAAACTGCTTATCATCCACGAGACTCAATACGTGAACATTTGACTAACATTTGACTAACATCTTATACCTGTCCTAAACTGAATGATGGTTAATGTTGTTCACTTGTGAAAGTAATGTTGGTATGCACAATACTGTATCTACAACCTACAGTGGTGGCTGAGATTAAATGAAACAACAGTTGCAAGTTGCCACATAGGTTTACTTAAACCCTTTGTAAGCCTAGCCCTTAACGCTTTGTCCATAGCTAATGATCATGTTTACTTTGAATAAAACTGCAGAAATATTATATGGCATCGTCCAGAGAGTTGGTTCGAATTGTTAGCATCCAGAAATCTCCTATCATTCACCTTTTTTCTGAGTCCATTGCTGGGGCTGCCACAATCAGAGGTTTTGGACAAGAGAAGAGATTCATGAAGCGGAACCTTCATCTTCTCGACAGCTTTGCTCGCCCATTTTTCTGTAGTCTTGCTGCAATCGAGTGGCTCTGCCTACGGATGGAGTTGCTCTCAACATTTGTTTTTTCCTTCTGCATGCTTTTGCTCGTGAGCTTCCCCCATGGAACTATCGACCCAAGTATGTGCATCAGATATTTCCTTTATTGATTCATTAAGTATGATAATATTTTACTTCATTTTTATGACAAAGCCTCGTATGTGAAGCTATGGCGGGACTTGCGGTTACCTATGGCCTCAATTTGAATGCACGTTTATCGCGTTGGATACTGAGCTTTTGCAAGCTGGAAAATAAAATAATTTCCATTGAGAGGATTCATCAATACTGTGAGATCCCGAGTGAAGCTCCTTCTGTAATTGAGGATTCTCGCCCTCCTTCTGCATGGCCAACACAGGGAAACATTGAACTGATTGATCTAAAGGTGTGTGGTAGAATATTTTTAAGGATGCCCATAAATTTTTTATTTCATTGGAGCAAGCAGTTTTTTGTCAAACAGCTTGTTCACTCTTTTGATTTCTATAGGTTCGTTATAAGGAGAGTCTCCCCGTTGTGCTTCATGGTGTATCCTGCATGTTCCCCGGGGGTTACAAAATAGGTATTGTTGGTCGAACTGGAAGCGGCAAGTCAACTTTGATTCAGGCACTGTTTCGATTGGTTGAACCAGCTGCTGGCCGAATCATTATTGATAACATTGACATATCAAAAATTGGTCTTCATGATCTTCGCAGCCGTCTGAGCATCATTCCTCAAGATCCAACGCTGTTTGAGGGGACTATTAGGCTCAATCTTGATCCTCTGAATGAGCATTCAGATCCTGACATATGGGAGGTAAAACAAAGTCTGTTTACTTTTAACAGTATCATGGGTATTAAATGCCTCATTTATTAACACTGTATTCTAGAATCTGTGTAATTAATGCCTGTGTTCATGTAATTTTTGTGGCATGTTTTGTATATGACTTCTTTTTAAATTGGCTCAGGCTCTCGATAAATCTCAGCTTGGGGATATAGTTCGTCAAAAGGAACACAAACTCGATTCTCCTGGTAAGTCTGACGTGCCCCTCTTCAAGTGAAATCATTTGTGGTTGGAGAGAAGTTCTAAGTAATGAAACCTTACTTGCTGTGACAGTTCTTGAAAATGGAGATAATTGGAGCGTTGGCCAGCGGCAACTCGTCGCTCTTGGTCGGGCTTTGCTTAAGCAGGCAAGGATTTTGGTGCTTGACGAGGCAACAGCTTCAGTCGATTCAGCCACCGATAACCTCATTCAGAAGATCATCAGGACAGAGTTTAAGAATTGCACTGTCTGCACCATTGCTCATCGTATTCCAACTGTCATTGACAGCGATCTTGTTCTTGTTCTCAGTGATGGTAAGTTTACTTCTAAAGTTTAGGGTTTCTGCACATTACTATGTTTCTGTTTGTTCTTATAATAATGACTGGTTCTGATGGCAGGTCGAGTGGCGGAGTTTGATACCCCAGCTCGACTACTAGAGGATAAGTCATCGATGTTCCTGAGGTTGGTGTCGGAGTACTCATCGAGGTCCAGCAGCTATTCAGATTTCTGATGATTCAACTGGCGTCGTTGAGCGAGAAAAGCTGAAGAAATGATATGCCATAAGGGCAGGTGCGCTAGAGTCGATGTCCATGTACTGGAAGAAATATAGGTTAGCATAGTTTCTTTCAGAAATGGGAATCTGCCAAAAGCTCGTGATATAAATAAGGCAGAAGAGAGATGAGGGGGATAGATAAGAATTTAGACAGAAGCAGAAAATGGAGGGATGTGCAATAATGGATTAGGGCTCGTTTAGGGGGAGAGAAAGAGAGATTTAAGAAACTGTTGTTGAAACTATCATCATTCTGTGTACAATGAATATGCATATCATTAGACAGATAATGAAGTAAATGTTAGATTATGTGCATCTTTTGTATGTTTTTGGCACTTTTGCGATTTTGGTTCTTTAGTTTTAGGGTTGCTCTTTTTCTAGCATGATTAAGGAACACACTAGATGCAATCTCATGTACCAGGATTTAGTTACTTGAAAATGTAGGTTTATACGTTAAGTATTTTAAATGAGATTTAAATGTTTTTTAAGTTCATGGTGCAATTGGAAAGTGGTTATGAATTGGGGATAATTGGAAATTTACGTGATTTGGCAAACGGTACTCTTACTTCTCATACTTTGCAAGTCTTATACTATTGCACCGAGAATTAAAAAAATAGATTTTGACTCCAAAATTTGTAAAAAGAGGATTTTCCATGCCCTAAATTACCTTGTGACTATATCGAACAACATTTTGTCCAAGTCATAACCCTTTACACGTGTCAAGGATCATATGCCTATCATTTAGGTTACACGCCTTATTACATATTCTATCATTTATTCTCGAAAATAGAGTTCAAGTCATAGCCTTTTACACGTGTCAAGGATCTTATGATATCATTTAGTTTACACACCTCTTTTGATATTCTATCATTTACTTATTCTCGGAAATAGAGCTTTTAGAGTCGGCTCTCACATCTTTAAAATGAATATAAAATTAATGTATTAAAATGGCAAATTCTCGAGAAAGTTGAACTTTTAAAAATAATGAGAAGTTCAAAAGTAATTTTTGATTAATTGTGATATTTGCAATTTAAAATTGAATGTTTCAATGTAAATATGTAATAAAACATTTCAATGTACAAATTTAATAAATTGTATATAAAAATATATAAGTTGGAAACTATACACCCACAAGGTAAGTTGTTTAAAGCCCTGTTTGCTAGAGTTTTTATGTAGATGAGTTCAGTTAAATAATTTTTTTAATAAAAATTACTTTTTACTATAAATTACAATGATATATGATTTAAAAATGATTTCAGTTCAGTTAAATATATTTAAATTTATTTTAGTCAGTTCAGTTCAGCAAGAAATAAGTTCTATCCAAAGCATTGGAGTTTTCAACTGTGCCTAAGGAAATGTATGAAGAATTTTCTCAAAGGTTCAAAGCATTGGAGTTTTCATATATAGACCAACTCAAAGCAATCGGATGATTGAATTAAAATGAAAGTTAAATCACATTTCAGAAGAACTAAACTAATTATATTTAATGTAAATTAAACTAAACCAAACTGATTTAAGAATAAGGCAATGTTCATTTGAACTTATATGTAAATCAGTTCAATACAGTTCATTGAAATTGTAATGTATGTAAATTCAGTTATGCTGATTATTTTTTTCAATACTTTAATTTTCAGCTAAATTCAATTCAATTCATTTTAGTACAACAAAAAAAAAAGCTTTATAATTAGGAGAATATGGATAAATTGATAAAAATCCAGATAACTTTGGGAAATTGACAATTTTTTAGCACAAAGCTAAAAAGTCAAGGGGTTATAAATTTGTAATATGCACTTTTATTTTCTACAAATTACAACGATTGATTATTTTTAAATTCATCCGACGCCGTTTGGTAAACCACTCAGTACAAACATCAAAGAGCGATTACATCAGTCTTCTGCGTGTCTTCATTCTGTCTCGTCGGAACCCACAGTAACTCACCGGAGCAAAGGGAAAGATGCAGGCCATTTCCCGGCGATTGGGAAACCAATACCTCAAGTCTTCCGCCACTGCATCCTTCTCATCCTTTGATTTGTCTCTCAATCGCTACTCTCAATGTATGTAAATGTGCATTCCCCTATATTTTTGGGGCTAAATCCGCAAACAAATTGATTTGATCGGTATCGCTTTTGAATTTCAGATTATGGAGCTGAGAATCCGAGGTACGCATCCACAATTACTGCCAGAGGCGGAGGGCACATACTGCGCAAGGGCACCGGTGGAAGATCATCTGTTAGGTATCATATTCCCATTTCTCTAATCAATCAGTTTTATTAGAAATTTTGGTATTAGTTGAGTGATAAATGAATAATCTTGCATACAGAAAGGTAGAGATTCATATGTGAAATGATTTTTAGCTGGAGTTCATAATTGAGGCCATTGTTTCTTGCAGTGGGATTGTAGCTACAGTATTTGGTGCCACCGGATTTCTTGGGCGATACCTGGTACAGCAGTTAGGTGAGCTAGTTTCACATGTTTGTTCCACTCATTTGATTTTACTGTGCAAATTAGGTGGTACTAGTAGTTTTGGTTTTGTAACTTTGTCCCTTGTTCCATCATCAGCTAAAATGGGATCTCAAGTGCTGGTTCCTTTCCGCGGCTGCGAGGATGATCCTCGTCATCTCAAGTTGATGGGTGATTTGGGACAGGTAGTGCCTCGTTTTATGGTTGATGGAATCTATTACTCTTATATGATTGCAACTATATATTTTTAACTCTGAAATGCATTATTGAAGATTGTTCCAATGAAATACAATCCCAGAGATGAAGACTCTATCAAGGCTGTGATGGCAAAGGCTAATGTTGTTATTAATCTTATCGGTAATGCTCCCTTGGAATTTGTGTGCATTTTTGTTAGATTGTATGGAATATAATTGTTTTACTGCATTGTAACTCATCACCAGGAAGGGAGTACGAGACTAGAAATTTCAGTTTTGATGAGGTGAACCATAAGATGGTTGAGCAGCTCGCACTGGTATATTCTCTATTCCTCTTAAAAAATATGGTGCTATTTTCCTGCCTTGTAAATTTTCATCTTTATGAATCACTTACACACAGAGTGCTTTCTTGTATCTTACAAGTACAGATTGCTAAGGAACATGGTGGGATCATGAGATTCATTCAGGTTTCTTGCTTAGGAGCATCTTCAGAATCTCCATCACGATTTCTTAAAACCAAAGCTGCTGGCGAGGAAGCTCTTTTACGTGAATTTTCTGAGGTCACCTACTTTGGCATCATTATTTACTTTTGATTGCCGGCCATATCACTGTTTATCCTCAATCCTTACACACACACACACTCTTCATTCAAGTTTTCATGATACTTGTTTCCTTGTGAAAAATAATGCTAACTTTGCAAATCTTTGTCATTTTCTTATTGCATGAAGTTGTCACGTTTTAGCTTCTTGTACTTGTGAGAGTTCTGAAGTCAAATACATCTTATATTCTACAGAAGATATAATGTTTTAACTGACTTTTAGTTCCGAATTCTGTCTTTTGGTTCCCATTCTTAGACCAAGAAAGAGCTTTGACTGATCTGCCTGATTATATAAAACTGTGGTTTTGGTCATGTGTTTCTTGTGTTTTCTTCTCTGGTGAGAAGTAAATTGGGCATGATCACCTCTATAGTTTATATAATTGTTCTTTGCTACTAACTGCAGTTTTTTCAATTCTAGGTTTATGTGCCTGTGGAGATTTATATGAGTTTTGCTCATCATGTATTCATTATTTACTTAAATTTTTTCTGGCCCAATGAAAGATCATTTTTAAAAGAATTGGTTGGTGAAAACTTTCTTAGAAGTCCAGTTTGTAGGGCTAAAATGATAATTTGTCTTCAGGCTACAATAATGCGACCAGCTGTAATGATCGGTACAGAGGACCGGATTCTGAACACGTGGGCTCATTTTGCCAAAAATTATGGTTTCATCCCCCTATTTGGGGATGGGTCTACAAAGTAAGGCTCAAATTGTTTAGCGGGATTATTTTTTCTGGAACCTCTGTTGGTAATATTTCTGACAAGAGTTTCTTTACAGAATCCAGCCCGTATATGTTACAGATGTTGCGTCCGCAATTATTGCTACATTGAAGGATGACGGTAGCTGCATGGGGAAAGTTTATGAACTTGGTGGACCTGATATTTATACTATTCGTGAACTGGTACTATTTTGGCTATCATTTTTGTCTCATCCTATTCAACAACCTTGTATTTATAGTTGGAGTCTCTGGGTTGTGGAATTTTACTGAAGTTTCAAGTTTGATCCAGGCAGAGCACATGTTTGATGTTATCCGTGAATACCCTCGCTACGTGAAGATCCCTTTCCCTATTGCTAAGGCAAGTATATTTATAACTGTTCTTTCTAAGTGCTATGGCCCCCTTTTATTCTTGTCTCTTCCCTTAGAGTATAGCTTAAGTTCCGGAAAAAATGTCGTAGCTGCATGAATGTATTCATATGACATTTCTTTCAAGTTGAGCAAAATTTTCAGAGTCCCTCGGTCCCTAGTGGCTCCCAACCAAATATTCTTCAGTCAAAACCAGCTATCTTTTTGATACTTAATTTTTTATTTTTTTTGATGTATGTTATAACATAGCGATGTGAGATTGTGTCATATTCATTAAATTATCAAGTTGTCTTCATTTTTAGTTATATGTAGTTAAAAATATTAATGGTAAAACATTCGTGGAGCCTCTTTGGCTGAAAAGGAGGGAGTATTAACTATGCATCTTAATCATAGCTTTTCCTCAACTCCAACCCCAAAAATATAAAATAAGAATATAGGAATTCTTTTCTTCTATCAATGCCTGTGCTCATGACTCATGAGAATGGTGCTCTACACTGTCTATGTATTGGTTCTAATACCATAATTTCACATGATTTGAATAGCCCTACTTCACAAAAAGCTATTTTCTATGGTAAGATTTTCAAGATGCTGACCAAGATCGATTTCTGAATCTATTGACAACCAGGCACACATTTTCAAATGTTAGATTGGTGGAAGAAAACTTTCATAAAAGCTGAAATTGGTTATAAATCATAGCCCCTGTTATTTTCATAAACTTTCATAAATCTATCTATAATCACATGACCTTTCATAAATCAACCAGGCACACATTTTCAAATGTTAGATTTGTGGAAGAAAACTCTCTTTTATAAATGGTTATATAAGTGAAAAAAATTAATGATTTTGTTTAAGTCATGTTGGCACCGCTGTACCAAAAGTCTTCTAGATAGTTTTGAGCTTTTATTTGGTCAGATAATGTTCAGTACAACACATTTTACCCTTTGAATATGAAATTTATTGGGTTCGTACATCTATGATAACCTTCTGTGGTGGCCTGTGATTTGATTATTCTTAATCTATTTGGCTTTGCATTTGATTTCAGGTAATGGCCATGCCTCGGGAAATGCTGGTAAGGAAACTTCCTGTTCCTATGCCCAAACCAGCTATATTCAATTTGGATACAATCCAGAGCCTCACATCTGATACACTGGTGTCAGAAGATGGTAAGTCATGTACTACACAAGTTCAGTTCATGATTCTTGCAATCATAATACGCCTTTGAATAGTTACACCTCTTGTATGTTTCTCCATTGATAACTCCTTGATGGTTTTGCAGCTTTAACTTTTGATGATCTCGGAATTTCCCCACATAAATTGAAGGGATATCCTACTGAATATCTCATTCAATATCGCAAAGGTGGTCCCCAGTATGGATCTACAGTCAGTGAAAAAATGTCCCCTGAAACTTGGCGCTAAGGCTGCTTGTTCCTTGCCTGGGGATGTGGGGCATGAATACTGTCAATGAAGAAGTTATTCACAGTTTTGGAATTCATGTTCAATAATATACTTGATCAGTTGGTTGGATAGTTGTAGCCCATTTGAATCTGGTTGATTTTTAGCTTCAGGAGCAAAGTTCCATAAATGTTGTTTTGAACTTGAGACAGAATTGTTTGAATAAGCTCATGGCTGTAAACTTATTGTTCACTTCTAACTTTTGCTGTTTGTTAGATCTTTTTTAATGAAATGAAATGGATTTCATATATTTTTACATCCTGGTTTGTGTGGAGTTCTTTTAGTAAAGGTCACCTATTTTGTGCTTTTAGAGGGTTTCAGTTGGAAACATGCATATTAAACTCTGAGTGTATAAGCTAATGATGTTGTGGGATGGAGTTGAGGTGAAGTCATTCCATAGAGCATCAGAGTTTTCTTGTGGGTGAAGAAATACCCATGAAAACTGATTCCTTAAAAAAGTAGTCTGATTCTGAGCCATAATAACTATTCCTTCAAGAAAACAATCCCCATTTCCCATTCCCATCTCCTCTTGACATGAGAAACTCAGCCCGGAGCAGAAAGAAACCGAGTTTCTCCGACAACCACCACCTTAAAGGGCCGGAGATGTTCCCAGAAGGCGGCACTGGCATGTGCTTTGAAGGGATCAATTTGGAAGGGAGAAACTCCGGTGCATCGATGGTTGCTCGGAACTCTAAAGGGCTGCAAGACTGCTGCAGTATAAACATATACATAAGCAACAATGTGCAAGGAGTGAACAACTCTGTTCTTATGGGGAGCGAGGTGAAACAGGGCGATCCGGGCGTCCAGTTGGTTCTCAAGGGGCTGAAGCTCGACAAAGGGTTTCAGAAATCGCGCGCGAAGAAGACCGCTGAATTAGTGGGAGCCTTTGGCTGGGTTGCTTTGCTTGCAGCCATTGCAATGTTCTTGTTTTCTCTTATGTAGACTAAGTTGCACTGTTTTTATCTGTTTTCCTGTGCCATCTTGTCACGTAATTATAATTTTCCTCTTATAGCACATTACGAAAATGAGGGACGTTGCCTCAAATTTACATAACATGCAAAGTCATTGATTAGTTTCATAAAATGTGCACATTGAGAGTATGGACATTTCATGATTGAATTAAGATATCTTAATTTTATATTATAGATATCAAAGTGTGTAGGGTGGACATATCAGATGTAACAAGTGCTCATTATCTGGCCAAACATGTAATGTATGATGTTTAAGTTTAATAATATATATGTGGATCACGGAAAAAAGAAAAGAAACAAAGAGTATGGACATTTCATAAATTTTAATAAACTTACTAATGAGCAAATATATATATATATATATATATATATATATATTATTGAGCATCTAATATCTATATACAGCAAAGTGAAACAAATGTGGTTTCCCAATTAGATGTCGGCCTAGCTGCATGTGTGTGATTTGTTGCCATCTTCATCTTCATCTTCATCTTCATCTTCATTTGGACACGTTGGTTGATGGTCCTTCTTCAATTGCAACGTGTTGGACACATTGTATTTTCACAATGTACTTGTTTTAATGATGGGACCAAATCTTGTTTGTAGAATCAATTTTTTGTTCCGCTTTTTCGGTAACAGAAGGTGAGAAACATGAATAATTTTTTTATGATAGAAGAAGAAGAAGAAGACACAAAACCACAATTTACCGTTCAACCAAATAAAAATGACTTTTGAAAGAGTGAGCAAATATTGGGACATTGAAAGAATCCGTCTAACAACCAAAGGAAAATTCAATCCTAAGCTGTATTTACGAGAAGATTGAATAATTAATGATTAATAAAAAGTTGATTTTCTGCAAAAAAAACAGGTGTAAACGATATTACTGTGTGATTTGTTCTTAAGCAGTACAGTATGGAATATTTACGTGTCTAACAAACAGCACTTTCCTAACAAAATACTAAAAGCAGATTACACATAATTAATTAAATATAAAACACAGACAGATCTTGGTGATTACGTCTATCATCTGACACTAATGTATGTTAATGTTAGTGTTAACAAACTTTACCTTTAAAATGTTTAATAAAATAAATTAAATAATATACACAAACTTGGTAAAAACGGTAAAAAATGCAAAAAAAAGTTGACGACCTAGGCTAGGCTAGGCCAAGCCAATGAATAATCATCATTAAGCCCAAAGAAAGCGAGAGCCGCCGCACCAGGAGCGAATCGCAGTCGTGCTAATTGACGCAGTAAAAAAGAATTATAACACGTGTCGAACGCTCACAGCAGCCGACAGGCCCATATCGCAATCAAAGAATTTATCATCCCTTACTTTCCGCTTTATTCAACAGCTTACCCAAATTTAATCACTAAACTAATCAAACCTCAAACCCCCAAACCCCTTCCTTATTCCTTCTGTTGCTTTGTCTTCTCCCCATAATATCTCCCACTTTTTTCCCCCTTCCATTTTTGGACCTCCTGCACTCCAATATTACACTCCCTGCCACTCCCATCCGCCATGGCCGTGCACACGTAAGCACCTTCCTTTGTTCTTATCTGTATTTCCTTAGTTGCTGTTTTTTTCCATATAGAAAATCTCTCTGTTTTTGTTCTCTTTGAGGATTATTGGATTGTATTATGCATATGATCGATTGTGTGATTTTGTGATTACGAGATTTATGTTTCTGTTCTGTCTGTTTTTTCCAGTTTGATCGTTTCAGGCGGTTAGGAATATTCCGAGATTTCGCGCCAATTTTGCGGCGCGGTTTTTTGGTTAGTGAGTTGGTGGACTGATTCTGGTTGCATGCTGTTGCCGGAATCCTGATTTCCGGCTAGGGTTTTGTAGTGTGAAACGGAGGAAATTAGGGTACTGTTAGGATCGCCGCCGTGGCGAGGGTTGGGTTGAGTTTATTGCGGCGCCGGTCTCCGGCGGCCGGTCTGTTAGACGGGAGCATGGAGAAGGAGCAGGGAAAGAATCGGCGTTCGCGAATATGCATGTTAATTTCATTAACGGTTGTTTTCTGGCTCGGATTGTTTTATTTCCACTCTATGATTCTCGGAGATCACCATCAATCAATCCAGCAGCCGCAGAAGCAGAAACCCCTTCCTGTTCTTCCTAAGAATGAATCTAGTACGACTAACAACGATGTTAATGCGGAAATCGTTCGTTTTCGCTCCCACTCTGCAGTGGCTGATCATGAGTACGGCGGATCAGTCGATGATGGTGGTCGGAATATAACCGATCCTCGGAAACTGAAACGTGAAGATGATGGTGGTGGTCGGAAAAAGGCGGCGGAGAATTATCCGTTTATGAGGGCGCTGAGAACTGTGGACAACAAGAGTGATCCCTGCGGCGGGAGGTATATCTATGTCCACGACCTTCCTCCTAGGTTTAACGAGGATATGCTGAGGGAATGTAAGAGCCTTAGCATGTGGACTAACATGTGCAAGTTCATCAGCAACGCTGGACTTGGTCCTGTAATGGAGAATGCCGGCGAGGAAGGCGTTTTCTCGGATTCAGGATGGTATGCGACCAACCAGTTTGCTGTCGATGTCATCTTCAACAACCGGATGAAGCAGTACGAATGCCTGACTCGCGATTCGTCCTTAGCTGCTGCGATATTCGTGCCATTCTACGCTGGATTCGACATAGCTAGGTATCTGTGGGGATACAACATTTCCACTCGAGATGCTTCTTCGCTGGCCTTGATGGATTGGCTGACGAAGAAGCCCGAGTGGAAGATCATGGGAGGCAAGGACCATTTCCTCGTCGGAGGCAGGATAACATGGGATTTCCGAAGGAAAACCGATCAGGAAACTGATTGGGGGAACAAGCTTTTGTTCCTTCCAGCTGCTAAGAACATGTCCATGCTTGTTGTTGAGGCCTCTCCATGGAACTTTAATGATTTCGGGATCCCGTATCCGACATATTTCCATCCTGCGAAGGATGGAGATATGTCGTTATGGCAGGATCGAGTGAGGAAGACGGAGAGGAAATGGCTGTTCTGTTTTGCTGGTGCTCGTCGTCCTGGTGACCGGAAATCAATCAGGGATCAGATCATTAGTCAGTGTAAAGGATCAAAGGTTTGCAAGCTTCTAGAATGTTCTCTCGGAGACAGCAAATGCCACTCTCCGAGCGGTATAATGAAGATGTTCCAGAGCTCAGTCTTCTGCCTTCAGCCTCAGGGAGATTCCTACACTCGAAGATCAGCTTTCGACGCCATCCTAGCTGGCTGCATACCGGTATTCTTCCACCCGGCATCGGCCTACACGCAGTACACGTGGCATCTCCCCAAAAACATCTCGAAGTACTCCGTTCTGATCCCCGAAAGCGATGTTAGGAAGAAGAACATCAGTATTGAGCAATGGCTGAGCAAGTACAGCCGAGAGCAGACGAGGAAGATGACCGAGGAGGTCATCAAGCTCATACCTAGGATAACCTACGCAGATCCTCGCTCGAGGATGGAGACTGTGAAGGATGCTTTCGACGTGGCGGTTGAGGCGGTTATCAAGAGGGTGACGAAGTCGAGGAAAGACATTGTACAAGGTTACAAGGACGAGGATAGGATCGAAGCGCTCAGTTGGAAGTATGCTTTGTTGGAGGAAGGAGAGAGTGAAGTGAAGGCTCACGAGTGGGATTCGTTTTTCAAGCTGGAGAGTGATGATGATACCTCCACGTCTGCCGCCGACGCTGCGAAGAAATCATGGAAACTTGAACAAGGCCAACAACAACATTAGAGTTTCGGAAACTCCGAGGTATGGTTCCAAGAAGTGTATAGAGAGGGAGATGAAGAACATTGTTTAACCATATTCTTTCTTACATTATTTTTCATTACACTATTAGTATTTTCACCTAGTCATTCTTTAGTACCAACAAATTCCACTTGAAATGAGGCATCATCCATTTTTTGGAATAAATGTGAAGTCATTTGTTTGAAACTGGAAATTGTGTCCCTTTGCCTTGTACTTGCTTTTGTTGGATGAAACAGAAACTGTGAAAGCAGCAGAGCGTCACTGTAAATGCAAGTGTTCAATAAATGAGAGCCATTGATGGCAAAGAGCATAAAAAATGGTCCATTTTTAAGACGACAGAGATTCATGGGACTCATCAATATTTGAATGTTTTTAATTCACAAGTCAGTCAAACAAAATCACAAATTTATATTTGGACAGAAACATCTCGTGAAAGCAGGAGCTCAAACAAAAATTAAGCCTGCTGGCCTATTGCTCGTGAAGTAGAGCTCTTAACTTTCACGAGTTTCATTTCATCTCTCTGCTAAGAATTCAAAATTCTCTGCAACAAAAAAAACCCCTTCAAATACCCCTAAAACCATGCATGCAAAATGCAACCAAAACCAGCCATGGAAACCAAAGCTCACATTCTCCTCTTTTCCTTCTTCTTCCTTGCATCGATAAATGCGCAGAGCCAGCATCTCGAAACCTACATTGTCCAGCTCCATCCTCAGGGAGCGACGAAAGCGTTATTTGGTTCTAAGCTCCATTGGCACCTCTCCTTCATTGATAAGGCCATTTCGTGCGAGGAAGAAGACTCGTCTTCCCGCCTTCTCTACTCGTACCACTCGGCCATGGAGGGCTTTTCAGCCCGGCTCACCAGGCCCGAGGTCGAGGCTCTGCGCAAGTCGCCTGAGGTGGTGGCGGTGAGGCCAGAAAGGCGGTACGAGGTTCAGACTACTTATTCATACAAGTTCTTGGGGCTTAGTGAGACTTCTACTGGGAATGGGAATAGCTTGCTGAAGCAGTCAGGGTTTGGCCGTGGGGCGATTATCGGAGTCCTTGACACCGGAATCTGGCCGGAAAGTCCGAGCTTCCGGGACGACGGAATGCCGCCTGTGCCGAAGAGGTGGAAAGGAATCTGTCAAGCAGGACAGGAATTCAACTCATCAATGTGCAACAGAAAGCTCATTGGAGCCAGGTTTTTCACAAAAGGCCACCTTGTGAATTCTCCCGTCTCAGTCTTAGACGGCATCAAGGAATACGCCTCACCGAGAGACGCGCGCGGCCACGGCACGCATACCTCCTCCACCGCGGCGGGATCGCCGGTGCAGAACGCCGGCGTGCTCGGGTACGGCACAGGGGAGGCCCGGGGAATGGCACACGGGGCACACATTGCCGTTTACAAAGTTTGCTGGTCGGAAAGCTGTTACAGCTCCGACATCCTCGCTGCAATGGACTTAGCCATCAGAGACGGCGTCGACGTCCTCTCTCTTTCTCTTGGCGGGTTTCCGATTCCGCTGTACGAGGATACCATCGCCATCGGCAGCTTCCGAGCAATGGAGCACGGAATCTCAGTCATCTGCGCCGCCGGAAACAACGGCCCTTTACAAAGCTCTGTCGCAAACGAAGCTCCGTGGATCGCCACCATCGGAGCAAGCACGCTCGACAGGAAATTTCCGGCCATAGTCCAGCTGGGGACGAAGAAGTACCTCTACGGAGAATCCATGTTTCCCGGAAAAGGTCTGTATAAGAAGCTCGAAGTGGTTTACATAACCGAAGGAAACACAGGAAGCGAGTTCTGTCTGGAGGGCTCTCTTCCCCGCGAAAAAATACGCGGGAAAATGGTGGTCTGCGACAGAGGGGTCAACGGAAGAGGAGAGAAAGGACAGGTGGTGAAGAAAGGCGGCGGAGTTGCGATGGTCTTAGCCAACACCGCCTTAAACCTCGAGGAAGATTCCGTCGACGTTCATATCATTCCGGCGACACAGATCGGGTTCGATGAATCGGTGGTCCTGAAAAGCTACATAAACTCTACGAGGAATCCGACGGCGAGGATTATATTCGGAGGGACGGTGATCGGAAAGTCCAGAGCGCCGGCGGTGGCGCAGTTTTCTTCGCGGGGGCCGAGTTATACCGATCCGACGATTCTCAAGCCGGACGTGATTGCTCCGGGAGTGAACATCATCGCGGCATGGCCTCAAAACCTAGGACCCAGTGGTCTGAAAGGGGACAACAGAAGAGTGAACTTCAGTGTAATGTCGGGAACTTCCATGGCTTGTCCGCACGCTAGCGGCATCGCCGCCCTTCTCCGGTCGGCTCACCCGAAATGGTCTCCGGCGGCGATCAAATCCGCCCTGATGACGACCGCGGAAGTAACAGACCACACCGGAAAGCCGATTCTCGACGGCGATCAGCCTGCCGGGCTGTTCGCAACCGGCGCCGGCCATGTGAACCCGGCCAGAGCGGTTAATCCAGGGCTGGTTTACGATATCCGACCTATGGACTACGTTGTCCATCTCTGCACTCTTGGATACACAAGATCGGAGGTTTTCAGCATCACGCACCGCAACGTGAGCTGCCATGATATCGTTCACAAGAACAAAGGATTCAGCCTGAACTATCCTTCCATTTCTGCGATTTTCAGACCGAAAAAGACAAGCAAGATGCTCAGGAGAAGACTCACCAACGTGGGAAGCTCGGATTCCACTTACATTGTCCAGATTGTCCCGCCTGAGGGCGTCAGAGTGAGAGTGAAACCAAGAAAGCTGATTTTCAGACATGAATATCAAACTCTGAGCTACAGAATTTGGCTGACATCAAAGAAGAGATTAGGACAATCTAAAGAGGAAAGCTTTGGTCAAGGGAGCTTGACCTGGTTCAACAGCAAGCAGAAATCCGACAGGGTGAGAAGCCCCATATCAGTGACATGGGAACCAAAGTAGAACAACATTCAAACCTCAATCTCTACGAAGAAGTACTACAGCTGGTAGTGCTATCTTACATCAGTTCTAGGTTGAAGATTCATGGAAATGTTCCTTGAATCATTTCATTTTATTCTTACAGTCTTCTTTCAATTAATGTAAGTCTGAGTTCAAGCATTTCTGAACCAGGATGAATAATATACACATCATTTTCATAACAAGAATCAAGAATGACAAACTAGTATTTAACAATGAATGTACGTACTCCCTCTGTACCAGCTAGATCTGCACTCTTTATGGTCAATTTTGTCGGAGCATGTTTGACCGTAAATTTCAATTGGTATATGTATTATAATAGTATCACACGAGATATTGTTAGATTCACAATGCGCTCTATTTCTAAACTATACAATTTTTAGACCAGGTTAATATATGAAAATAAAGTTATTAACGGTCAAACATGCTCCGACAAAGTTGACTTTAAAGAGTGCAGATCTAGCTGGTCCAGAGGGAGTATAAGATTTGACTAAATGAATCATTACGATGATAAGAAATTGTTATATAGTATCCCCTAGTGAATTGAAACAAGAATGTCATTCCCTTTCACTACCTAGTTCAAAACAAATTTAAGGATTCAGAGATAAAATCAGGACAAAATTTCAACAAGAAATTGAAGGATATACATTATTAAAAGAAGATAATTTAGCTCTTAACAAATGACAATCCATTGGCATTAGCATATCTCTCCATAAACCTCATAAACCTGTCCCAGTCTCGCGGGGTCCGCATGACGTACTTGGCCTCGATCCCGGCCGGCTTCCCGTTGACGAACCGGGCGCTAACGTCAACCGACGTCAGAGTCCCTTCCTCGTCGATCATGAAGAATCCTGTGATATCTCCGACCTCGCTCGACGAATCAAAAACAGACGGCTCGTCGAACTTGAAGATCGCCTGCCCGTTGGAGCCGTCGCGTGATTTCGTCAGCTTCACGTCGGGAACCGTCCGCTCGTCGGTGCCGGGAATGAACTGAATGCTGGGCTTCACCGCCATAACACTCAGCCCCAAACTCCCCCGCCGAGATGGGTTCCGGCGTAATGGGGTCCCGGAACTAAGCCGGAAGCTCACCGGCTCGCCGTTGAATGAGGAGGCGAGGCTCTGCGAAACGCGCAGCGCATGTTGGAGTGCGTGAGAGCGCGGGTGGCTGCGGGAGACGGAGGTGGTGCAGAAGGCGAGGGAGTGCAGAGAAGCTGACATGGTGGGCTGGTTTCACACAGTGGGCGTGAGTGTGTGGGGATGGAGTGAGAGGAAGCCATAAATGGGAGGGAGGATTGGTGGAGGAATATGTGTAACTTGGACAGCCATTCGTTTTCAGCTTGGATTGTGGCTCATCATCCTTCTACATTGCTATGGAATTTTGTTGGATAGATTTTCTTGATTTTTTTGGATACTTATAAAAATGTTCATTTGTATCGAGAAGTAGAGAAATATGGCCATTGGATATTTGGATTAGATTTGCTTCTGACTAACAACTGTGTCAGATGAAAGCAACTTCTAATTCTTAAGTTTAAGGTTCGGATGTTTATATATACGTTTACACTTTTTATTCATAAATAAAGCCATTTAAAATAATCATCAATCTCTTAAAAAATATTGGAGTATTATATTAGTATGCTAGATTTATTTAGCATTTGCAATAGTGTGATGAACTATTTGAAACAAACAAATCTAGTATCTAACTATAATGAAACAGCTAATCCACATAAAATAAGGTGAGCATCCACTTGTAATATAACATTCTACACTATTCAACTCATAGTTCGTTAATTGTTATGAAAATGTTGTTAAATTTCTATGATCATCAATGAAAGTGTCACTTGTCACGTTGGAAGATTAATATCTTGTTATTGTTTTGCTTTGAAACATCATAGTAATGCTTTGTCGTTTTGTTTTGTAATCGTTGTTTTGTTTAAGAATCACAATACTGCATGATGTAGTCCTGTTTTTTCAAAGTTATGAACAACACAATACACAATTCATTTTACTTGAACATTTAGTTGCTCATGATTTCTCCAAACCTCGATAACGAACTCAAGACCACATTGGAAACATGAGGTAAAAATACAATGAAAACAAATTATGCGTATTATAACACAAATCTAAATGTTGGGTGTCTGGTGACGAGAATGAAAGAAGTAATGGATTGTCATAAAAAAACTAAAATTGACCGATGCAGGTGCATTGAAACCGTCTTGGCCAGAGAAAAAACTCATCAAAGATGACGGTTGTTTAGTCATTGAAGCTTGTATAGGGCCTCTAAAGGGTAATTTTTGTTTTCCAATTTTTTCTTTTATATTTAAATTCAATTTTCATTTTCTATTATTTTCGGATTTTATAAAATAACATCTTAGACTGTTGGAATAATTGATGTTTTTCAGATTTAGTTTTGGGAAGTTTGGGCCCCCGATCAAATAAGACAGTATTTCGAGTATTGGATCATAGCAACTGCCATTAATTAGCCCAACAATAAAAAAAATTGAAGCAGCCCAACAATAAAACTTGTTACTATCCGTTGTAGATTTGCGCATGTGGCACGTGTTTAGTAAATCTCCAAAAATGCAATTATTCCATTTCCTCCCCATGCAAATACAAATGTATCTATCCATCATCTCCCCAATCATGCCCTGCAAATTTGCTAAATGGCTCAATTCTTGTTAAATGTAATACCAACCATTAGTGTTAAATACACATACCTTATATCTTTAGGGTAGATATCCCCATGTGAGTGCACGTAATAGCTTCACTCCCCTAACTAATTTAGCACCACCCTAGTCTTAGTGGCACTTGGGAATGGCTAAAGGGTATAACACTCTTTCATATTTTGTTTTGAATTTTTCAAACATGTATCTATATATTGGAGTTGTGAAAGATATATCAATGACAATGTAATTTTAAACCAAACTACCCTTTTTAGATGAATTGGTTTATTTTGTATACATTAAAAGCTAATCTAATTTAGGTTTAATTGCGTCACTTTAATTCTACATGAGCGTTATCTGTTCTTTCTTCTCTCATCATGGTTGAATGTTTACGAGCGTGAAAACTTATGCCCATTCACATTGGTTCGTCGAATTTCCATCCCCTATGCACAAATTAATTAGAATATGTCATCTTTCTATCAAGGTTTAGGTTTCAATAGAGATTGAATACTCGAATCGAATTAGAGTTTCCTTCATCCTGAATAAATTGGAGGATGCGAGCCACCGATCGCACATAAATCATCGGTTTGTTCAATTCAAATTACGTGAAAATAACATGTTTGTGTATAAAGATGATATTTGATTTTAAAAATATATAAAGGTAAGACACACTAAATGGGGTGTATGTGCATAGTTGTGAAAGTGATGAAAAACTGCATTATTAGCCACTGAAATACATTCATCTTTCAATAATGCACCACTACATAATTTAAGCAAAAGAGTAAACAATGTGAAGAGTTTATGGAGGACCTTATCAAGGAAGCTGCTCTTTCACATGGCCTCCATTTCACTTTCCATAGTTATTTTTTGCCATCTGCATTTGAACACCTATGTCCACATGCTAGCATGTGTAAATGGCAGAGTTTATCCTCCATAAATTAAAAACAATTTGATCAGTTTATCCATCCTGGTAGAAATGGCAAAACATGCACACACCACTCACTCAACACAACTAAGATGAGAATTAAATATATCTGTTTTTGGTGTAATATTTGAATCCCTTGGGTACAATTTGCTTCATTGGCTGTGTCTAATTTCTAACTAACCTTCACATGTTTATGTTTTAGATTAAGCTGAAAAAAGTGCAGAAAGTGGAGAAAATAGACAATAATTTTCATGATTGATTCATTGGGATCTGTCTTCTTATAATTTAATGCTTGATTAACCTTCTTCTTCTTCTTTTTTCCTCTACAAGTTGAGTGGTCTTCACTTGTAAGTTATGAATGTTTGTCATTCTTGGAAGCTACCTTGACCTTTTTATTAGGACTAGAGCTCCTAATAAACTCTTTTGTACGACCATGTTTTGTTAATAGAAATCTACCTTGACCCTTCCAAAGGGCAAGCAACAAAATAAGACTTAAAAATTAGGAGTGTAAAACAGTAAATTAGGATTTTACTTCTATTGTAGTAATGTATAATTACTGATATATCGATGTAATTCTTATGCAATACTATATTTATACGGAATACATTTACATCTCTGAAGTAGAAAACACCATTTATGTATAACGTGACGAGTCGCTGTGCAAATGTCCAGTCAAGTAAATTGAACACAGAACTCCTTGTTAATAATACAACTGAATTTCAATTAGCATTACCATTAAAATCCTTTTATGGATCTGATTCAACAGTAACAGTGCAATAAGTTAAATCTTAAAAATGGATCAAAATCTGAAAGGTAGAGTGCCCAAAGCTGCTTTCCTAATGTGAATATATCTGCAGTCTGCACATAACAATGTTCCAAAGCATAAAGTTCCCAAAAGTAGAAACTTTCCCTTTTGTCCAACAATCACCATGCAGATTTCAACACCCCATTTGAAGGGTAAGTCCTGCAGATGATGAACAAGTTTTATCAAAAAACTGTGTAAGGTTGACTGTCACTGTCAGTAATAAAAAAATTAACTACAGAGAAGAACAGCAAGAGGAAGAATAAGAAGAAGAAACATTACATTAACTCCTACATACAACACATTCTCTCCATGTTTTATGTCGGAAACATTTCTCAATAAGTCCAAAAATTTCCCAATTATTTGCCTATTAACAGCTCAGGACCCTATATAGATCTCATCTTAAATTATTGTCAATGCATATGTATATTAATACACACCTATATATCCAATCTCAGAAAAACAACCATTTTCTCCTTCCATTTCATCATCATCACTTCTTGCACATAGATGATGAGGAAAAACACCAAAAATTGCAGAGGAAAATGAATACAGTAACTCTCTTCAGTCTCTTTCTGTGCTGCTGCTTCTTCTACCCGTGTTTCGCTCTCTCGAGCGATGAAGCAGAAGCAGCTGCATTGCTGTCTGTGAAAGCAGGCCTGATTGATCCGTTGGATCGCCTTCGGGATTGGAAGGTTCTAGAACATCACTGCAACTGGACTGGGGTGCAATGCAGCTCCAATGGTGCTGTGGAGATGCTCGATCTTTCTCGCATGAATCTCACCGGTGTTGTATCCGATGAAATTCAGAACCTGCGGAGCCTCAAAACTCTGAACTTATGTGGGAATGAGTTCAGTTCGCCATTGCCAAAATCGCTCGCGAATCTTACTTCATTGGTAGCCATTGATGTGAGCTTGAACAGCTTTGTCAATGGCTTCCCAGCTGGCCTGGGAAGAGCAGCGGGGCTGCTCACTGTGAATGCATCTAGCAACAACTTCTCAGGTCCACTTCCTGAGGATTTCTCGAACCTAGCCTTGCTCGAAAGCTTGGATCTTCGCGGGAACTTCTTCGAAGGCTTGATCCCGAAATCTTACAAGAATTTGAAGAAACTGAGGTTTCTTGGCCTTTCTGGGAACAATCTGTCTGGAGAGATACCTAAAGAGCTCGGAGAACTTTCTGCATTGGAGACCATTGTCATTGGCTACAATGCATTCGTCGGCGGAATTCCTAAGGATTTCGGAAACCTGATGAATCTCAGGTATCTTGATCTTGCATTCGGAAACGTTGGCGGCCGGATTCCGGGTGAACTAGGGCAGCTTCAGAAGCTGGAGACAGTGTACTTGTTCAACAACATTTTCGAAGGCGAAATTCCATCTTCATTCGGGAATGTATCCACATTGCTGTTTCTTGATCTTTCTTACAACATGTTATCAGGGGAGATTCCATCGGAGATTACAAACCTTAAGAATCTCGAACTGCTGAACCTGATGTGCAACAACCTCTCAGGCTCAGTTCCAGAGAGGCTTCAAGAAATGACTCAGCTTTCTGTCATTTCTCTGTGGAACAACACATTGTCAGGCCATCTTCCGAGTGATCTCGGCCGCCATTCGCCGCTGCAGTGGCTGGATGTCTCCTCCAATTCGCTCTCCGGCAAAATTCCGGCAGGCCTGTGCTCAAAAGGTAACCTCACTAAGCTCATCTTGTTCAACAATGGATTTTCCGGCGAGATCCCAACCGCTCTTTCTACATGCACTTCCTTAGTTCGTGTCAGAATCCAAAACAACCTTTTTTCCGGCACGATTCCGGTGGGTTTTGGCAAATTAGAGAGTCTGCAGAGACTCGAAATCGCAAACAATAGCCTTACAGGACAAATCCCGAGTGATCTTTCCTCTTCTGTGTCGCTTTCTTTCATAGATTTCTCCAAAAACCAGCTTCAGTCCTCTCTTCCCTTCTCCATTACATCCATGATCAACCTCCAAAGTTTCATCGTTTCAGACAACAACCTAGCCGGAAACATCCCGGACCAATTCCAAGACTGTACTTCACTGTCTGTGCTTGATCTCTCTAATAACCACTTCACCGGAAAAATCCCTGCCAGCATTGCCTCCTGTGAGAAACTGGTGACCTTAAACCTCAACGGAAACAAATTGACCGGCGAAATCCCGACAGAAATCGCAAAGATGCCGACTTTATCAATCCTTAATCTCTCCAACAACACCTTAACAGGAGAAATCCCAGAAAGCTTCGGAAACTCCCCTGCTCTGGAAACACTAAACCTCTCCTACAACAATCTCTCAGGCCCGGTCCCTTCAAACGGGATGCTGAAAAGCATCAACCCCGATGATCTCACCGGCAACGCCGCCCTCTGCGGCAGCGTTCTTCCACCGTGCCACCACATCGCCGCCGCCACGTACACCTCCAAACAGGGCCTTCACGCGAAGCACATCGTCTTCGGCTGGCTCGTCGGGACCGGAACGCTCCTCGTTCTCGTCGTCGCCGGGTTAGCGGGTCGGACCCTGTACCAGAAATGGTACGAGGGAGACTGCTTCCGACAAAAGTTCTCCGTCTACACCTCCAGCAAGGACTGGCCATGGCGGCTCATGGCGTTTCAGAGGCTAGGGTTCAACAGCAGCGACCTCCTCGCCTGCCTCAAGGAGTCAAACATTGTCGGAATGGGATCGACCGGAGTTGTCTACAAGGCGGAGATGCCGAGGCAAAACGCCATCGTCGCCGTCAAGAAGCTCTGGAGAACAGGGGCGGCGGATGTAGAGATAGGATCGAGAAGCAGAGACGACGATCTCGTCGGAGAAGTGAATCTCCTCGGCAAACTGCGCCACCGGAACATCGTCAGACTGCTCGGATTCCTCCACAACGACATCGACGCCATGATCGTTTACGAGTTCATGGAAAACGGCAGCCTCGGAGAGGCTCTGCATGGAAAAATGGAGGGAAGGCTGCTCGTTGACTGGGTCTCCCGGTACAACATCGCCGTCGGCGTTGCACAGGGTCTGGCCTATCTCCACCACGATTGCCATCCTCCGGTGATCCACCGTGATGTAAAGTCCAACAACATTCTCCTCGACGCTAACCTCGATGCCAGAATCGCTGATTTCGGCTTAGCGAAGACGATGATCAGAAAGAATGAGACCCTTTCAATGGTTGCTGGATCCTACGGCTACATTGCCCCCGGTAAGATATTCAGTTCAATTCAATTCAGTTCGATAAAATTTGGATTTGATTAAAGTTAACTTAATTTTGTTTTGTTTTGCAGAGTATGGATACACGCTTAAGGTAGATGAGAAGAGCGATATCTACAGCTATGGTGTAGTTCTCATGGAGCTTCTGAGCGGAAGAAGGCCGTTGGATCCTGAATTCGGAGATTCAGTTGATATCGTGGAATGGGTGCGAATGAAGATCAGACACAACAAGCCGTTGGAGACAACGTTAGACCCTTCTGTGGGTGGAATTCGACATGTTCAGGAAGAAATGCTTATTGTCCTGAGAATTGCTATCCTATGTACAGCCAGGCTCCCCAAGGACAGGCCTTCCATGAGAGATGTGATCACCATGCTCGGTGAGGCGAAACCTCGGAGGAAAGGTAGCAGCAGCAACGTTGACAGTGATGTTGCTGGCAATAACACTAACCCTATTTTCACTACTTCACCTGTAAATGATATCCTATAGAGCTCTAATTCCCAACAGCCCTAGTTTCTTATCTGTGTATTTATCATTCTTTTTGTTGGGATGAGTTCGAGTAAATCCAGAAATGAAGGGTTAAACACGCTTAGCAGAGAAAACCCAAGAAACATGATCTTCATGACACGATTATATTTTTCTAAGGACAGAACAAAGATGTAATGTAAACAATCACAAATGCAATATAGCACAGAAGAGTGGAAACTTTAGCTTTCTTATAATTCACAAAGATGCCGTAAATCTGCTGTTTGGAAAATCAAAACTTCTAACCTATGCACTTCAATACTTACAGCAACCAAGGGAAACTACTAGCCAGTAGCACCCAGTGACACGACACAGGTCTTGCATCTTTCGACAAAATGACTCTCCCAAAGAGTCGGTAAATCCTAAGCTGATATATGTATAGAAAGACTACACCATCAAACCGAGCCAGCTAGGCCACATTCAGCCAAGATCGTAAAAACAGGTTTTTGCAAACCAATTTGGGAATATATCTTTTACTAATACCGCATCAAATCAAAACCAAGCACTCCTCTATCAGTAATACTCAAAATATAGCTATGTCCTCCAAATGAGCGTTTTAGGTTTTTCCGTCTGATCCCTTTGTTGCTGTCCTGAAGCTGCACAGCAAATTCAATTGTTAGAGGCAATAAGTAAAAAAATAAAAATTCAATAAGTAACAATCAGACATTTTTCATTAAAAGGAAGTCAGTGACAAAATTCCATACCAAGTCCATTTGCCTCATTTGTCCTCATAATCTTCAGTCTCTTTACCGATGTAATGAACATCCTGAAAGAAGCATTTGAAGAAACAGTCAATTGAGTGAACAGATGTTATCTGATATTTCAAATAATAAGGCCCAGCCCCATTTTCTTGCTGGACATTGTTGTGCCAATGAAATCAACTGGTTTCACGCTGCGCTTTGCTACTTAGAGTTCGGAAAGCAAAGTGAGCTCCTAAACACATCAATCTACTAGGCAACATAATCAGAAGATAACTTGCGATACTTTCATTATCACGGATGGTAAAATATCTACCACATAACTTGAGATACTTTCATTATCACGGACAGTAAAATATCTACCACAATTATGGAAACCGGGTTATGTCTTCTAGGGGCTTATAGCTGCTATTAAAAAAATTTACTCTTAAGACTACTCCAAGCAATCTCACTTTTCTTACGTGGCTTAAAATTAAATCATAAAAAGATTTGTACAAGCAGAATAACATTCATCTGAGTGATAATAAAACAAACATCCAAAGCATTAGATTTAGAAACATACTCCCAAGGAACATCTCCAACAAGCATCCAATCCCCATCCTTGTCCTCATAGGTTAGAGCAAACTCAGATGATCCATCTAACAACCTCCAGGACACTGTCCCTTCAGTAATTCCACCATGTTCCTTTGTGTAAGTTCCTGATAAAAATAAAACCATCATAGGTTAGATCATATTAGAAACAATTACTTCAATATTTAAGCAGATATCATGTGCTAACTTAAAACTTGAATGTCACACAATTCAGTGTAAATTGTAAGAGTCCTCAGAAAGATGTGCAGATGAGGCTTTTGTAATTGATCCTAGGTATTCTTGAAACAATGTAGCTATTCCTACTTGGCGGACTTTATCAATAGTACAAATAGACTCCAAATTCTTTCAGAACAAACTCCAGATGAATCTCTAAACATCAATTACTGAAATATAGATCTCATCAAAAAAAACTTTAAAACCAACCAATTCACAGCAATACTAGATTCATTTGATAATCAAACACCACTGAATACTAAAAGGGAAGGAATTACTTACTTCTTGCACCCACAGTGCTGCCAAGTGTACAAAACATGTCATCCAATGCTCGAGCCAAGGTCTCATAACAACCATGAGCATTCAAATCCACCTTTCTTCCAATGGGAATTCCATCCATGTTCACCTTCACAAAGAGGGAGCTGCTTGGAAACTCTTTCACCTTCACCTCATTGTTCTTCCTGTTCAGGCCACCGCCATCAACAGTCTCAAAACTCTTGCTCATAATCTTTCCAACTGCAGAGCTGGAAACTTCAGCAGCAGGTGACTTGGCCTGATTGATCAGGCTGTTCATTCTAGTATACCTCACTGGAGGCCATCCCACAACCTGGCTGCTTAACAAAGGATTTTCAAGAACAAAACACAAATCAATTTTAAGCTCTAAGCAATACCATCTGATTAACTCAGACTAATACCATACTCATATAATCATATTCATATACTCCACTAATTTAATCCATAAATAATCCCGTGATGTACTACTAATTTGAATAAGCAGTAATATTCTAAGATTCAAGAAATTGTAACGCAAATTTTAAAAATTGAATTCATAAAGAAGACATGTTAATGTAAAAAAATAAGAGTTTGCCAACAAATTAGTCAAAACATTAAAAAAAGGTTTAAATTTTCACCTGACACCAGAACGCGGGGGTGAAATAGAATCAGCGCTTCTTTTGGTACCGCTGTTACTGCCGCCGCTCGTTTTAACCGGAGTCGGAGAGTTCGACGAAGAAGACGACGAAACCACCTGCCCGGCCGGTAAGTTCTGCGCCGTCAAGATTCTGCCCTGGTTCCGCGCAATCGCCTTCGACTTGGGACCAGTGAAACCGCCGCCGCCAAGACTCAGTCCAAGACCGAGGTCAAGCTCGGGGTCTTCCGGGCGGCGCGACGAGGAGACCTCCGACGAGGGCCCCGTGATCACCAGCTCATCCTTGGACACAGTCGACAGCGACCCGGAACCCGACCCGCCGGAATCAAGACCTTCAACTTCCATGAAAAAACAGAGTGATTTTGCAGTGGTGGAATACTAGTACTTTCGAATTCTGGAGCAGAGTTTGGGGTTTCGTGCTCTGTGGAAATGAGGGAAGGGAAGGAAATAAAGGAGGGGAAGGGAAAGGTAGGTGGAAATGGCGATTGGCAGGGTGTGGGGCCTATTTGTCGGGTTTGTGCGCCACACTTCCCATCGTTGATTTCTTCTTGCTGGGTCCCATGCTGCTGCTCCGCTCCAGTGAAATTTGTTATTTTCTCTTTCGGGAAGTCCTTTAACTCTTTATTTGTTGTATTTTTTAGCCCTCTAGTATATTTCATGCAGTATTTCAATTCAATTCAATTCAATTCAATTTTGTTTTTTTTTCAATTTACAAAAATTAATAACCATTTAATTTACTTAAGTGTATACTGCAAAAAAAAGCCCTACAAAGTTAGATACAACAAATGATCTTGCATGCAAAATATTTGATGGTATTTGACATGTTCTGAAGAATGTGAGTTATATTATTTATTATTTAAATCTGATCAGCAAGATAAGCGGTGATGAAAATCCTTCTCTAATTTGTTAATATCTTTTTGGACTCTTTTGAAATTCTAGAAATTATAACGTTCTACCACGTTGTTTAGTAGATAGTGTCAAACGAAATATAGTGGAAGTAATGGATTTGAAATCATAACCCTGTTTTAGGGTGTCATTCGATATTCCATGCAAAGAGTTCTTGTGAAAATTTAAAAGTGTGAACTAACTCGTCTAATAAATTAACAAACATTATGAATCCGAGAACTACCTAAATAAGGATATGAACTAATCTCTCGATTTACCAATAACCTTGATAAAACTTTGTATCTGCGGATGAAACTGATATTAGCACAATGTTTTGGGTACTAATGAAAATTTTACCTTGAGGGCTTTTGTGATCAATTATCAATCTCAAAATTAACAACTCATTTATTAGGGGAGAGAAAATAATATAATGGTAGCCGGAGAAAAGATCTGCAGTGTTTTATTGTGCTTATTTTTGTCGATTTCATTTGAGGCTTTTGGTATAAAGCAGAAATGTTGGGATTATGTTGGAGGTATAGACTATAGTACAAGCAAATGCAATTTAAAATAAGCTTTTTTTCGTATCATGCACTTCTGTTTATTTATTTTTGGGAGAATATTTTCAGTTATACTACTCCAGATTTAGCTGGAAACAGAAACTACAGATTTGGTAACAAACCAGAATTTCGTTGTCTACAATCTACGTTAGCCAGTTGAGGCCAGATTTGATATGATTTTGCCTTCTGAGGAACTTGTCACCAGTTCTATCGAAAATGGCATTAATTCCCTTTTTAAATAGTTTAATATATTCCCTTTCTATCTCACTTTGATTGAAGCAAACTCAATTTTGATCTCTCTTCTATGGGAATATGCATTTTATTTCTTGCTAACCTTTCAATAATTTTGCATATTGGGTCTATTTTCTTCGGTTTATTTGAAAACTTTCACATCAGCAATAATGAAAAATAGGTAGTACTAGTAGCTCAAATGAGGTTGAAATAATGTAGAGGGAATTACCCATGACGTACCTCCCAATTATAACACTAAATTTCAATGGTTATGATAACATTTAACTTTTGTCATTCTAGTGTTAATTTTTTTAACATTGAATTAGATCAGTTCTGTTTAGCTTAAATAAACTGTAAAGAGAAAAAAAAATACACAATCAAATGAGTTCAAAAGAACAATTCTTTTATATTGCGTCTTTATTTTGGTATTTCGTTATACAGTTAAGCTACATATTAAAATTTGTATCATTCATTAATTACACCCACTAGTTTGGTGCTCTAATTATCACACATAAATTGATGTCAACTACTAGCCCTCACATTCGTCTCACCCTTGATCAATTCACAACAAAGAAAACATTGTCAGTCTCGTCTGAGTAATCAAGCAAATTTACCGTAATACCCTCACATAGACTACCTATGCAATTATATGTTTATTTTATTTAGTTGTTGCACAAACATGTGTTATGATTAAATTAATATGTTGCATGATACTTGAAACCAATTTTAAAAAATCAATTGTTCTATAATTTCACACCTAACTAAAGTAACGTTTGATACAACAACCCTAATGAATTCATCGTCCTCTATTTAACCAATGCAAATTCCACACACAAACACAAATATCATTAAAACTTGGAGGATAACCATGATAATTAAGCACTAAAACCATGATTACTTATACTAATTACACTGGGGCAGTAGGTCAACTTGTTGTAAGCTTGTGATTAATCGAATTGAATGAGATTAATAAAAAAATGTTGGAGGGGGACAAAGGAAGAGCTTGGGGTCCAAAACGAGAGACAAAACGACATCGTGGGGACAGATTTGGGGAGGGGAAAGTCGCGGGGCTCAACAGCGCCATCCGTTCAAAGTAATGTGTAACCTAGGGGCCACGTAACGTTTTTGATGGTTGCCCATAAACAAAGCTAAAATCTTTACATCTCATATCCAATGGACAATACCAACCTTCTCCCATTTGTGTTCTTCTTACTCAACTAGCCAATCATCTTGTGCCATGTGACTACCTAAAGTTATGTCTCGTGGATTATTATCTTACTACTAGATAATGATTCATCACATATATTAACTATCATTGTAAGTCCAGATTTTGTTGGATGCTTTGTGGAATGTCATGTTGCAACATGACTTTAGTTGGCAGAAAAAGATAGAATATTTTCCAGGTTTCAGCGCAGGTTTTGAAGATGGAATGGAAATATTGTGCGATGGAGTTTATGGTAACTACAGTCATAATGGGTGTCTAAAATGTGATTTGCAGCTGTATGAGGATGGAAATATTCGTTGAGATCAGTTTTCCATTTATCAGATAATTAGACACGCATAAATTCCTTTTCTTCAAGATTTAAATGTGGAATAGAAGTCTATTGAAGGAAGGATTCAAGAGCCGTGCAAAAGGAAAGTTTTCACGGCAATGAGCTATAAAAGAAGGACATCGGTTGCATGCTCGGATCATCGCTTTACACAGAAAAACTTCTGTAATTCAGAGTTTCATCGTTTTGAGAGCAAAGGCAACGCAGTCCACGGTTTCTACAATAACCAAAACACTAGGGACGTGTGTTAAAGCTCGGGTGTTCAAGATCTTGCCGCACCTTCGTGGAAAAGAAGGTAATCACTGTAACAGCTATCAGAAAGAAATGGTAGTGTGATAGGCTTGCTAGAATAGCCACTAGATTGTAATAGATCAGGAAAATATTTATTGCATCTAGTGAAGGATCTTAACACGGGCTACGGCCCCCCAGACGTAGGTGCTTTGCACTGAACTGGGTGATCATATTGTGTCTCTTTACTTTCCGCACTTAGTTTTAATTTTATTGTTTTTGAGTTAAAACTTGACACGATAGTATAGATCTTAGTAAGCACGGACTTTCAATTGGTATCAGAGCTTAATCACTCTTTTAATCCTCTTGCGAGGTGAGTGACCGATCTGCTTACTATGGCCAAAGAAGGAGGATCCATCACACGAGCTCCTCTACTGGTTGATGGAGGCTACCCGGACTGGAAGACGCGCATGCGTATATTTATTGACCAACTTGATGATGATGCTTGGAATATGATTGAGATTGGCTACAGTCCACCTACCACAACAAATCATGCTGGTGAAACTATTCCTAAACCTCTTCCATGGACTGATGCAGAGAAGGCTATGAAGAGGCTTAACAGTAAGGTTTTGGGAGCTCTGTATAATGGAGTTAAAGATGACCAATTCAGAATCATCTCGGGGTGTACGACTGCCAAAGCTGCCTGGGAAGCTCTTGAGAAGGAGCATGAAGATTCCAGTTCAGTCAGAAAAATCAAACTTGGAATGATCAAATCTGAATTTGAAAGCCTGGAGATGTTGGAACACGAGTCAGTTGATGAATTCAGCACTAGATTGAAAGATTTAATTCATAGAGCACACCAGTTTGGAGAGAGATATACTGAGGCTCAAGTGTTGGACAAGGTGAAGAGGTCACTGCCTGAGAAATTCTCGGTTTTAGTCATGAACTTGGAGATTAATTCACAGCTGGATGTGGTTACTCTAGATGAGCTGATGGGGTTTATGAAGACATCAGAGATGTGCACTGAGAAAAGTAAGGACAAAAAGGCCCTGTCATTTCATGTTGCAACATCAAAAGGGAAAGGAAAGTTGGAGGAGATGGAAAATGCTGGTTCAGATGAAATGGCTTTGCTGGCTAGAAACTTTGGGAGATTCATGAGGGGAAATCAAGGCAGAGGCTTCTCTGGAAATCAAGGAAGAGGAAATCAAGGTAATCAGGGTCAAGTCAGAGGGTTTCCAAGTCCACAAGGTGTACAAGCTCAAGTGAATCAAGGCCTGGGAACTCAGGCTTTCCAAAACCAAGGAGCTCAGCCCTTTCAGAACCAGGGAACTCAGTCCTATCAGGGTCAAGGAACTCAGGCGTTTCAGAATCAGGGAGCTCAGCCGTATCAGGGTCAAGGAGCTCAGCCTACAGATCCACAGAACAATTTCAAAAATTATCAAGGGAGTGATACCTCTCAGAACAGACTCAGATCTGTTGATGATTTGCCTAGAGGTCCTGAAGGTACAAAACATGCTGGAAAACCCCAATGTAAGGAATGTGGTGGTTATGGACATCTTGCCTATCAGTGTGGAAATTTCCTAAATCAACCAAAGGCATTTGTAGTATCTGGTGAAACCTGGAGTGATGATGAAGATGAGATTCAGTCAGAGAAACATGTATCCTTTGGTGTTAGAATTCTGGAGTCAGGACCAGTTCCAGATGACACAGAAAGTTTTGATATCCAGTGTGCTTATGATCAGCTTTACAAGGAATGGGAAAACTCTGTTGAATTAATCAAAAATTTGAAGGATGGTCAAAGTGAGGGCATCGAAGTCTTGAAACTTTCGGAAGAAGTTGAGTCTCTGAAAGTAAAAGTCAACACCTTAGTAAATGATTCACTGGTTGAGGAGCAGGAAATTGAGGAGTTGACTTTGAAACTTAAATCCATGACAAAAAGAGCTGAGAAAGCTGAGGAGTCTCTTGCTGATCACATGAAGAAAAGTGAGATATATGAGGGAAAGAAACCTATGGATGATATGGAGAAATCCATAAAACTTGAAGTAATGACCAAGAGAGCTAAGGATGCTGAAGTAGCCTCGGAAATCCTAGTCAAGAAACTGGAAATTATGACCTCTAGAGCAGTGAGTGCTGAAGAAAAGGCTAAGGCCAGAACCATTGACTGTGACAATTTGGGGAAGAAGTTGAGATCTGTAATTGCTAGGGCTGAAGAAGCTGAAGCAACCATTCAGAAATTGAACAAGGGAACTGCCAAATTGAATGATCTTCTGATAATGGGAAAAACTGATGGTAATAAGCATGGTTTGGGATTCAACAGCAAGGTGTCAACCTCTCAGATGAAGAAGACAGTGTTTGTATCTGCTGGAAATCATTTTTCTACCAGCCAGAAGAAAAACAGAAGTACTCAGTCTAACTATGGAATTGTAGAGAGAAAAACTCCTCCCAGATGTTGTGAGTACTGTATGATGCAGGGGCATAATGAATCTCGATGTATGAAACTACTTAGAGATATCATGAGAGGCAAGCAATTTGTCTCATGTTGCAACATGGAACCTGAACTGCAGAAGAAATTGACCAAGAAGGTATGGATTCCTAAAACCTCTCTCAACTGTTATGTAGTTCATACCTGCTATAGTGTTTATGCCAGGGACACGTGGTACTTTGATAGCGGATGTTCCAGACATATGACTGGTTCTCCAGATCTTCTCAAAAATGTGTTACCTTGGATTGGCACTGTCCAATTTGGAGATGGAAAAATCAGCAAGGTTATCGGGAAAGGCGAGCTACATATTCAGAACTTCCCTGTATTCTATGATGTACTGCTAGTAGAGGATCTCAAGGCAAATCTTATAAGCATCAGTCATCTCCGTGATCATCATATGACAGTCCACTTTGATGAATCTATCTGTACGGTCAAGCAAGGCTCTAATGGAATACTCACAGGGAGAAGATCTTCTGATAACTGTTATATCTTGGAACCATCAATTACATGCTTGAGTGCTAAGAGTGACAACTCAACTCTGTGGCATCGAAGACTGGGTCATGCAAACACCAAAGCACTAAGTAGAGCATCTCGGATTGAAGCTATCAGGGGGCTCCCTCAAATCACCTATCAGAAGGATATGATCTGTGGTCCATGCAAGGAAGGAAAACAGACAAAGGCACCTCACTCAGCCATTAATGACATCACCACTTCCCAGAACCTGGAATTACTTCATATGGATTTAATGGGGCCAGTTAATATCTCTAGTATGTCTGGAAAGAGATTCATCTTTGTGTGTGTTGATGACTTCTCTAGATTCTCTTGGGTTGAGTTATTGACAGAGAAATCCGAGGCGGTGAACTTTATCAGAGATCTGGTACTTTGTCTAAACACTGAGAAGGCTAGTGCAAATCAGCGAGTTGTTAGCATTCAAACAGACAATGGAGGAGAATTCAAGAACACAGCCATGGGTGAATTTTGTTCTACATATGGGATCAATCACATTTTTTCACCTCCCTTCTCTCCACCGATGAATGGGATTGTTGAACGCAAAAATAGAACCATACAAGAGATGGCTCGGACCATGCTAGCTGAGTATGATGTGCAAAAACGCTGGTGGGGCGAAGCTGTTAAGACTGCATGCTATGTTATAAATCGGGTATACCTAAGACCGTGGACAGAGAAAACGGCCTATGAGATCTGGAAAGGGAAGAAACCTAGTGTGGCTCACTTTCATGTATTCGGTGCAGAATGTTATATTCTCAGGGATAGAGAAAAACTTGGTAAGTTTGAGTCAAAATCAGACAAATGAGTGTTTCTTGGCTATGCATTGAACAGCAGAGCTTACAGGGTGTTTAACAAACGCACGGGTACTATTATGGAATCGATTAATGTGATAGTTAAGGATGTGCCTGATAGGACTCCAGAAGATATTGATGACATAGAGCTACTTCAGCACAATTCAAACCAAAGTAGTGCAAGTCTGAAAAACCCATCTCCTGAACCATGTACCAGTTCTCATGTTGCAACACCAACTGCTACTCCGGGAGAGAACCAAGTTTCGAAACTTGCTGAAGATGAGCAAACTAATGCAGTAGGGCTGGATTTGTCAAAAACATCTGCCACTGTTGCACCTATTCAATCAATGACTGAAGGTGAGTCGGACACATCCGATGAATCTGATGGAGAAGCAACACGAGTAGACACTGAAATTACTCCAAGACAGAAAAATCCCCGAGGAAAGCCCCTTGTGAACTATGCTCAGATGCACCATGGAAGCCGTCATGTGCTGCAATGCTTTCTGTCTTTGATCGAACCAAAGAATCATAAGGAAGCTCTATTGGATGAATACTGGATCTCAGCTATGCAGGAAGAATTGAGTCAATTTGAACGGAATGATGTATGGGAGTTAGTTGCACGTCCACAAGGAATTAATGTCATTGGTACAAAATGGATTTTCAAGAATAAATCTGATGGAGATGGAACAGTTACCAGAAACAAAGCAAGGCTTGTGGCTCAGGGATATACTCAGGTAGAAGGAGTGGATTTTGATGAAACGTTTGCCCCTGTTGCAAGACTTGAATCTGTGCGAATTCTGTTAGCTATGTCATGTGTGCTGAACTTCAAGCTACATCAGATGGACGTTAAGAGTGCCTTTCTAAATGGAATTGTTAATGAAGAGGTATATGTTGAGCAACCTAAGGGTTTTGAAGATCCTCACTTTCCAAATCATGTGTTTAAACTCAAGAAAGCTCTATATGGTCTCAAACAAGCACCAAGAGCCTGGTATGACAGATTGACTCAATTTCTGCTTAACAAGGGATATATTCGAGGGGGAGTTGATCGAACCCTGTTTATGTATTCTCATGGGACAGACATCTTAATAGCTCAGATTTATGTGGATGATATTGTATTTGGTTCAACTTCCACAGATCTTGTAAATGAATTTGTCTCATTGATGACATCTGAGTTTGAGATGAGCATGGTGGGTGAACTCTCGTACTTTTTAGGATTACAAGTCAAACAAGGTGATGATGGCTTGTTTATCAATCAAACAAAATATGCCTTGAACCTGGTCAAGAAGTTTGGCCTAGGAGATGCAAAAGCAGTACGAACTCCCATGTCTACAACTGAGAAATTAACTAAGGATGAAAAAGGTGTGCCTGTTGATACTAAGCTATATCGAAGCATGATTGGTAGCCTATTATATCTGACAGCAAGCAGGCCTGATATTTCTCTAAGTGTTGGAATATGTGCCCGATTTCAAGCAGCACCTAAGGAGTCTCATGTATCTGCAGTGAAGAGAATTATTAGATACATTTCTGGCACTGCTGATTATGGCATCTGGTACTCTAAGGGAACTAGTTGTCAGGTGTATGGTTACAGTGACTCTGACTGGGCTGGAAACGCAAATGATCGAAAAAGTACAACTGGAGGCTGTTTTTTTATTGGGGAAAACTTGGTGTCTTGGTATAGTAAGAAGCAGAACTCAATCTCTTTATCTACTGCTGAGGCCGAATACTTAGCTGCAGGGAGCTGTTGTACTCAGTTGATATGGATGAAACAGATGCTCCGAGACTATGGTATTAAGCTTGGAAGTCTTACAATTCTATGTGACAATAAATCTGCAATTGATATCTCTAAGAACCCAGTTCAGCATAACAGAACCAAACACATCGATATCAGACACCATTTTATCAGAGACTTAGTTGAAAGAAAGGAAGTGGAACTTAAGCATGTGCCCACTGAGAGCCAATTTGCGGATATCTTCACTAAGCCTTTGGATGCCTCAACATTTGAAACCCTGAGACAGCATCTTGGGGTGTGTACTATCTAAGGTACTGAAGGATATCTATTTGTATAGTTGTTATTTTGAATTTCTTTTTTCATTTTACAAAAATCAGAAAATACCAAAAATATGGTTAAGGTTGAAGTTGCATGTCATGTTGCAACATGAAGATATAAGGTGCAAGTGATAAAGATGGCGCGTGTATGTGTGGGGGACAGCTGGGGCCCACTAGATTTATGTGTTATTTTTCCGTTGGGCAGCCTTAAATTCTCGCGTAAAAAGGCGGAAAAATTGGTCTTTCTACTGTATTATTCGCGCCCAAGCCAAAACCTCTCCCTATTCCTATTGCAACACCAACATCGCTCTCAGCCCATCGTGAAATTGCTCGCAATCGGCTTCCGGCTTCTTGACATCATCGGAATCCGCAGCTCTGTATTAAGGTATATTCTTGGTTTCTCGAATCTCTTCGCTGCCATTGGATTCTTGAGTTGCATGTTAGGGTTTCTCTGTTATTAATCTCCGATTTGCTGAGTTATTTGGGCGTTTAGAATCATGTATTTTCGCGAGAGTGATCGGTTCAGTGTGGGATTTGAAGGGCAAGTATTGACAGATTTAGGGGGAGTGTTTGACACTCGCTGGGCCAAGGGTTTATGGGATCCATGCTTTGATTTGATTGAGTCTGAGACATATGTTGTTGGATTTGTGAAACCCATGCCTGAATCACCCCAATCGCCTGCACTGGATGCGATTCCAGAAAATTTTATCCCGGCACCAGGATCTAGAGATGCAGAGCGTTTGAAGAAGTACTATAACGATTTAGATGTATGGGAGTATGCTAAGGGATTAGACAATTATCTTCATGGTGTTTTGGGGAGTAGAAATAACCCTGACAGATGTTCTTATAATGGTCAGATGAGACCAAAGCCCCCTAAGACTGATGTGATTATAACCTCTGATCTTTATAAACCCACTTTTGTGAGGCCTGAACCTAAAGTTAACCCTTATCTGAGGCCATCTTCCTCTTCCAGGTATTCTACAAGAGGATCATCTATGGCAGGAAGTCAGAACAGAGATAGCAGCTCTGAGCCTCCCAAGAGGACTCCAAACACAAAGGTTTCCTGTGTGAGGAGCAGGCCCTATCACACCAGATCCAACACCAAGTTGAAGTCTGTGTTTACCAATACCAGTGATACCCACATAGTGCTGGATGATTCAGCAACTCAGGAGGGTGAAGCATCTCAAGCACCACAAGTAAAGGAGGTACCAGTTCCTACTGTCCATGATACAATCCATGGACCTGGTGACATTTCATCCTCTGCCACCTCTACTGGAGGTTCCACTATTGCTCCCTCTGATGCTTCACCCTCTACAAAAATGAGATCTAGCAGAACCAAAAAGACTGCTGGAAGGATATGGAATGATGGAAGGAGGACACAGTGCTTCACAGATTTTCCACAAGCTACCTCCACTTTTGAGGATGACTCTTCTCCTCAATATTTGAAGCAATTTAGGGGTCCTGCATCTGAGGGGGATGAAGGGATTCAAGTTACTGCTACTGGGAAAATCGATGACATTCCAGGAGGTATATATACCGGTCCAGTGGCATCTTCAGACTTTCTCCGATTTGGTGGGACTGGAGCAGTGATATGTTTGCCTGATGGCCTTACTCTTGAGGATTGTATTGAGCCTCTGTCAGATGTTGAAGAAGCTCAGGAGGACGAGCTTGTCATTGCTGATATACTGGGGAGTTTGAGGAAACCAGTAACTGCCCCAGCCCCAACTGATGCTCCTATGCCAGCAGATTCTCATGTTGCAACACCAGATTCTCCCAGTCCCTCACAGAAAACTGAGATTGTGGAATCTGAGGATCAAACCAAGACTGCCATTCTTGAAGACAAGGAAACTGGTAATGCTGATGATGAGGTCCAGGGTCCGCTTTCTAAGTCTGCAGAGATGCCAACTGCAGCAGCTGTTAATGCTCATGAGGAGCATAATTCTCAATCTGAGGTCCCTCTTAGCACCAGTCACTCTAGCCAATCTGTGTCTATTACAGAGGTACCTCTCCCTATCTCCAAACTCAGAAGTCTGAACAAGCTTACACCAAGGATAGCCAAGAAGTTTCCCTTGAATGCTCCATCTGATGGGGCTGCATTGCTGTCCCTAAGACAAAGGGTGGATGTTAGATATCACATGAAGAAGTTCTCAGAATGGGCTGCTCCAGCTACTATCAAGCACTACTCTAGGAGATCGAGGAGGTTAGCTGGGAAAAGCTCTACAACTGATGCCAATGTCACTGGACAGAACCAGCTGCACCCTAGCTCTGAGAATCCTGTATCTCCACACTCTCCAGCCCATGATGACAATGTTCCTGCCTCTTCTCAGCTCATTCCTATTAAGCTCAATGTACCAGACTCTCCAATTCATTTGGATAATATCAATGTTGAACAGGATTTGCTTTCCTCCACCTCTCCATATCCAGCTCCAGATGAGGAAGACTATGCTAGTTTTAAGGAACCTACTGTTGATGATATCTCTGCTGATGAGAATCCTGCTGATCTGGAAGACCCAGATGTTGACTCTGAGACTACAATTGGGAAGGAGGATGCCCCTGAGGATGGTGAGATGTTCAATGCTAAGCTGTTGTCCTTGGCTCACTCTGAAAAGTTCTATTCTGTCACAGCCAGCCTACAATATGATCTATTAAGCTCCAGGGGTTTCTTCGTCGAGAAGGTGCTGGATATTAAAAAGTGTGCCGAAAGTGGCTTTGATACATTTCTGGGTCAGATTGGCTATGTACAAGCTGCCACTGTCTTCAAAAGCTATGATCCAGACATGGTACTGGAATTTTACAGTAATCTTCAGAGGAGTACACTACAAGCTGGAAATGATTGGTCTGGCAAGCTATACTTCAGGGGGAGAATTGTTGCACTTACCCCAGAAAAGTTGAACTTAGTACTGGGTATTCAGTTACTGGAGGACTCTGACTTGGTTTATCCCAGAGATTATTTAGTGGACAATCATGTGATGGCTAGAGCACTGACATTTGGGAAACTGAGTTCCTGGCCTTCTGGACATGTCCCCACCAGCTCACTTACTCTCAGGTTTTGGTTGCTTTTCAAGGTGCTTATCAACTGCTGGATGCAAACCTCCAACACCACTTCCCTGACTCCAGATCAGGCAGAGCTTCTTTTTGGGATTGGCTCAAGGTGTGAGGTGAACCTTGGGGATTATGTGCTGAAGAGAATAGTGGGTGCTCTTGAGGCATCCAGATGCACTGAAGCTCTTCCTCATCCTTGCCTGATTACTGCTTTTCTGGTGGCTGAAGGATTTGAGGCAAATGAGGAAAATATGAAACCAGCTGGCAAGTTTGGTTTTACTGCCAGGTCTTTGGATAGAACTGTGCTAGATCTGCCCTGGGATCAGAAGATGATGTCTAGGGATGTGGTTATGTCTAACCAATTTGAGTTGAGGGCTGCTGAGAAGGAGATCCAGTTACACATGGATCAAATTATGTTTCACAGTGAGTTGCTAAAGAAGGCTCAGGATGCTAAGGCTCGGATTTTGGATGCTATTGCCAAGGCCAATGCGACGGTTGAGCAATCTGTTCCACCTGTTTCTAGCCCTTCTATGCCTGCTCCCTCCAGGTCTTCTAAGCGAGCTAGTTCCTCTGGCCATGTGAAGCAGCCCCGAGCCAAGAGGACCAAAGTTTCAGTCACTCCTGCCTTGAAAAGAGGCAAAGCTCTTTCTGACTCTGAGGATGATGCTTAGTGATCTTTGCAATTTTTTTTTGTCTCTTCCCTCCCCTTCTCTGATTTGTTGTCGTACTGTGGTTGTTCTGATTCGGGCCCTTTGGCATTTTATGGCCCCAGGGGGAGAAATATTGTGACTGTGATTTTGAATGACTGTAGTTAATTGGTAATTCTACTTTTTCTGCCAAGTTCTTATGTTGGATTCATGGAGTAGAAGCTTATATATTTTTTTTGGGATTCTGAGGTTAGTAGAAGCTCTTTGCTGAAGTGGGTCCACAAATTGCCAAAGGGGGAGATTGTAAGTCCAGATTTTGTTGGCTGCTTTGTGGAATGTCATGTTGCAACATGACTTTAGTTGGCAGAAAAAGATAGAATATTTTCCAGGTTTCAGCGCAGGTTTTGAAGATGGAATGGAAATATTGTGCGATGGAGTTTATGGTAACTACAGTCCTAATGGGTGTCTAAAATGTGATTTGCAGCTGTATGAGGATGGAAATATTCGTTGAGATCAGTTTTCCATTTATCAGATAATTAGACACGCATAAATTCCTTTTCTTCAAGATTTAAATGTGGAATAGAAGTCTATTGAAGGAAGGATTCAAGAGCCGTGCAAAAGGAAAGTTTTCACGGCAATGAGCTATAAAAGAAGGACATCGGTTGCATGCTCGGATCATCGCTTTACACAGAAAAACTTATGTAATTCAGAGTTTCATCGTTTTGAGAGCAAAGGCAACGCAATCCACGGTTTCTACAATAACCAAAACACTAGGGACGTGTGTTAAAGCTCGGGTGTTCTAGATCTTGCCGCACCTTCGTGGAAAAGAAGGTAATCACTGTAACAGCTATCAGAAAGAAATGGTAGTGTGATAGGCTTGCTAGAATAGCCACTAGATTGTAATAGATCAGGAAAATATTTATTGCATCTAGTAAAGGATCTTAATACGGGCTACGGCCCCCCAGACGTAGGTGCTTTGCACTGAACTGGGTGATCATATCGTGTCTCTTTACTTTCCGCACTTAGTTTTAATTTTATTGTTTTTGAGTTAAAACTTGACACGATAGTATAGATCTTAGTAAGCACGGACTTTCAATCATAACAGCACAGAAAACTCCGAACTGCTAGATCTAAATTTTTTATTTTTGGAAAATATATATGGTAAGGTGAATCCAAAACTATATCATAGATAAATATTATTACTCATATACTACTTCAAATCTATGGTCAAACTTGCAACATAAATTATGATGAATAGTACGGTGCCATTTAGATAAAACCAGAGATAGTATTAATTTTATTAGCCATGATAATTATACATATTTTTAAGGTTCAAGGTTTCAAAAAAAGATAATATATAGATATGTATGACGATTAATCTTTAAAATAGTATTAGTAGTCATCAAATCGACACATGGAAGGTTTATTATACTCCATAAATTTCATATCTTGATTACTAGAGTATATTTCATTAATTCTATTTTTTATAGGATTAGGTGACAAATTTGTTATTTTAAATAAATTAGCATTAAAAAACTTATTCAGAAGAGTCAACATATTAATTGGCTAATTAAGGGGAAAAAAAAGATAGCATGAGAAGATTTTGCTCCAAGAACAAAAAAGGAATATTCTAGAGACTCTTTTGAAAATAGTTTTTTTAAAGAATGAGAAAATTTTATGAGAGCGCCACGTGCCACTTCTAGATCCTCTCAAAATGCAGCACTTTTATATATAGTATAGATTTGATGAGATCATTCATTTTTATACCACCTGTAAATATTAGCATAAATGTTAATTGAACGCTAAATTTAATGAGGGGTGATTAAGTAAATTATTACTAAATGAGTTGTGTACTTGGGATATTGGGTTGTGGATTTAGATCTAGTGAAAAAATATATACTACTGAGATCAGTCTAGTTGAGTTGAAATAATGTTGTTGTGATTGTGGTGTTGTTTTTTGTGGTGATGGGTGACGTGTAATGTGAGGTGATGCGTATTGCAGACCTTACTAGGCCCTGTCCAATAGCGCACAAAACCAGCACCACCAGCACCTACCAGCACCCACCAGCACCTACCAGCACCTATCAGCACTCACCAGCACCTATCAGCACCCACCAGCACCTATCAGCACCCACCAGCACCTCTATCAGCACCCACCAGCACCTACCAGCACCTACCAGCACTTGTCACTATTCACAAACATGAATTGTTTAAATTTTTTTTTTTACAACAAAATGATGATTTCTCTTTAAAATTAGTTTCACAATGTTTTGTATGAATTATCATTCTTCAAATATATAGTTTCATAATTATTAATCATTTTTCAAATCTATTTAAATAACAAGTTCGTACTAGTAAATCAATATTATAAATAACTATTTTACAACTGTTACAAACATATTCGTACTTCCAATAATATTACAAATCACATATACTACTAATCGCTATCATCTAATGATTCATCTTCGCCAACATCACTACCTTCTAAATCAACATCTCCTAAATGCCAAATTTGTAAGGCAATACTCTCACGCACTTCGTTCATAGCAGTTTTTCGATCATCATCGTACAAACCTAAATCACTACTTCCTACACGCTCAGGATGATCTAACACGGGAATGTCTAGTTGTTGCATGCGAATGAAGTTATGAAGTGTGAAACATGCAACAATTATTGCTTTTTGGGAATCAATGTCTGTTTGGGGCTCTTTTTAACATTTTCCAAGAACTCTTCAACTGAACGAAAGCTCCTTCTACTTTCATTCTTAAAGAAGAATGTCGTTTGTTAAAATGTTCCTTCATACCTTGAGGTGGTGTGTTTCTAAATTGCGGTAGATGCCTTCGACTTACTCCATCACTATATGGAGCCAAGTATCCAAGGGTGTTTGGATATCCTGAATCTACCAAATAATATTTTCCTACAAAAATTGTTAGGTAAGTTGATGTACACAAATTATACAATATTATTTGTTAGGTAACTTGATGTACATTTAAAATTTTACCTTCTGGGGGATGAGGAAAACAGAATTCTGGGTTACATCTCTCCACACTGTTGAGTCGTGGGCACTTCCTTCCCATCCCACATGAATATATGTGAATATACATGAATACACATAAAATTTATATTAATAATATGTACATGAATATACATATAATTTATTTATTTTTGGTTACAGTTATTGTATTGGATATTATTTTATGATACACTAATGATTAATTAAACTTATGTTTAACTTATCAAAAAATAGTAAATGTAAGTCAACATATAACATTGACATTATTTTATTAATCACAGTACATAATTATGTACATCATAATTATACAATTTTAATTTAATTTAAATACCCTACCAGCACCTACCAGCACCTACCAGCACCTTCCACCACCTTCCAGCACCTACCAGCACCTACCAGCACCTACCAGCACCTACCAGCACCAGCAACCTGTACCAGCACCCTATTGGACAGGGCCTATGAAATGGAGAGTGATGATTTTGAATATTTGATATAAACATAATGGAATGAGTTTAAAAAGTGTGTGAAATAGTGGACTTGATAATATTTAATTTATTTATATATTTTAAAAGTCAATATTTTTTACTAAAATATCGGATACATATGAGACAAAGAGTATATTGTTTGAAATATTGTATTTAAAAGGTAACTAATTTTGATGGAAAAAGTTAAGAGTTTTATTCGGTGGGGAGGGAAAACTAGTTCTAAACCACGGAAAGTAATTGCAAATCATTGAAATCAACCTAAAGATAAAGGTCTTTGATGCAAGAATATTTAGATTCAATTCCAGAAGTGTAAGTTGAGTAAAAGTAGAAAATGGATTTTTTCAAAAAAGCATAAATAGAAAATGGACAGGTGGAGAAATGTGATTGGTGGTAAGGATGAAGGGGTGGGCATAAAAATAAAAAGAGTGGCGGATGAGGTACGCCGGTGTTCAGGGAAAGGGAACACCTGGGCGTAGACTTTAATCAACTACGACTACTCAGTCTCCTCTCCTGTGACCTACATTGGCCCTATCCAATAGTGCTTATTTCCAGCACCTACCGGTATCTACCAGCACTTGTCACTATTCACATACATGAAAGATTTATTTTTTAAAAAAAATAAAAAATAATTTTTCTTTAGAATTAGTTTCAATATGTTGTGTACGAATTAATCATTCTTTAAATATATAGTTTTACAACACCCTCCAGCACTCCTCCAGCACCCTCCAGCACCTTCCAGCACTCCAGCACCCTCCAGCACCCTCCAGCACCAGCTACCAATTCCAGCACCCTATTGGACAGGGCCATTGAGTTATTTCACATTTTATTTTTCAAACTTTTCTATAGTCGGCAAATTGGTAAATATTTCTTGCTTTATAAATAGAATATATATTTTTCGGAAATATATATCGAGTAATTCTTTCCAAATGTAATATTAAATAGAATTTCTATGCACCTTTTTTCTTCAATTGTGCTAAAATAAAATATAACTACGATACATTATTATACAAATATTTTATTGACGTGAACTTAATAGCGGAACTCATGAGTATTGAGTCTAAATAACCATAAGTCTTGTTCATATGACAATGCTCAGCACAATTACGATACCATAAGCATGCTTAACCAATTTATTAGATGAGTTATTTCGACGATTATAGACAAACGAGCGAATGTTAAACGTAATACTCCCTTATCTCGAGGATATGTGATCAGACCTGAAGATTAAAGGAGCAGCACTGAGGGGTTCATCTATAAATAGAGGGAGCGTACTATTGTACTGTTATGTACACAACCGACATGAAAATAATTAGGTGTTTGCTCCATACATGACGCATTTGCTCTTGTAGGACTATTATTTGACCATATTACCCCTGCTAATTTGTGCATTTGACCATATGAAAGCAATTTTGGTCCTGTTGCAAGAAGTAAACTTGTCCTGCATAGAGCAACACTCAATAATTACTGCTAATTATTTTTTATGGCATAGTAATTTAAATTTACTTAGACCATGTTCTTTAAGTTTAATATATATTGAATTGAACTAAGGGATTGAACTAAATAGAACTAAAGTAAATTAAATTAAATTAAATTGATAGAATATAACTAAATAATATACCGTTATACTACTCCATTTGATACTCTTCCAAATACGGAGTAGTAGTTGACAATTTGAAACAGAGTAGTATTCCATTTTTGTGTTTTCATCCTCGATCCCATAAATTGGCATTATTGATACTATTTATAGACGACAAACTGAGGTTTGTTTTTACTGTCACGCGCACAGTTGATAATAGTACTCTGTCTCCCTTTGATCTAACATTTAATTAATTTTTAATTTCTGACTTTAGTACAACCCTTCCTTTCTGCTTTTGATATTTACAGCTGGTGATTTCACGATAAGGTACAAACTACAACTGTAAAACAACAGTATGGGGTTTTAAGGAAATTATTAGGAACCAAGAAATTACAGAAAGATGGTTAATCGTGAAATCAACAACGTGGGAGACAGAATTTGACAATAATCATAACAGATCTTTTCTAAAGTATAAAAAACCACCGTTTCAGTCACAAAAGCCCAGCATCAAAGTTACAAGTCCACTTATTTCCAACGTGCGAGAATCCCCGGTTTGGTCCGTTTCTGATCTTTACCCTTTTCAGACTCAGGAATTTCATTCCCAGCTCATTAGATCACTAGCAAGTTTGACATTTTCACATTCTAGTTTCATATAGTTAATCATCTGATCAATGGAAATGTTACCGCCAGTTACAGCCATGTTTTACTGTTTAGCCCAACTCGTACATGGTGGTCGGGTGGTGGGATGCTGCGTTGGCAGTACGTAGGAAATGCGATGAATGAGTGCAGGGCCGGTCCTGAAACTTTAGAGGCTTAAATTGAGTCGTTGTTTTTATATTATCAAATTCAAACATTTGATTATAAATTATATTTATTACATAAATTATCAAGAATTTAACAATCATTTTTGAAATATTGATTTTGAAGGTATAAATAAATTTTAACGCTTTAAAAGTTAAATCTTCAAATTATTAAATTTATATTATAAAAACTAATTCATCTCCGTAACTTGTGAGTTTTTCTTCAGAATATTTAGTTTAACATGCATGCATGCATGCATCAATTACATGTATATATTTCTTTCGTTGAAATCTTCCTTTCTCCTCCTTTTAAACCATATATTAACATTTTAACTTTTGGAAAATACAAAAATTGTAGTTTATGTTGTACTTCTACCAATGTGTTATAGTAGGATGGTAAATATTTGCTTATGTCAATTGTTATAACAATCGTCTTTTGATTGAACTTGTAGATGAAGCCGATATTAGTATGGAAGCGGCAGTAGATTGTTCAAAACCATCCGGAGCTTTTGAGGGACCTTGCATTAGGAGAAGTCTGTGCAGGGAAGCTTATCACGAGCAAGGATGTAGCGATGGCAAATGTACTCATATTTTTGGAAAATGCAAATGTTGTTATCCTTGTGAGGATTGATATTTCTCCTTTGTTTGTTAGGAGTTGCACAATTTAAAATAAATAATAAAAATTTTGATTTTATTTTTTTTGATAACCAAAATTATTATTATTTTATTTTTAATAATGGTGTTATTACTAACTATTTACTTTTCTCTCTTAGAGTTTTTCATTTTTATTTTGTCTTTTGCCGTGGCATTTCAAATACAAACGGACTAAATCAAACTATAGCAATTCTTCAAAAAAAAATAAAAAATCAAACTATAGCAATAATATGTAATGGAACAAAATGAAATGGAAGAGATTATATACCTTATTTATAAAATCTTAAAATGGAAGAGATTCCTATAGGATCTGTTATGCATGGAAACAAATCCACGTTAGCAACAACATCCCCTGGCTAATATTCTTTCTCTTTGTAAATAAAATATCGACTACTAACTTCCCATTTTCTGTAATATTGTACGGTTTGCCTGCAAGTATTTTTAACTGCGCTAAAGAGATCTTAACTGCGTTTAAAATTTAAAAAATTAGTACAATCCATCTTGCTTATCACAAAGATTTGCTAATGCCACTTATGGAATTGGAATTAAAATAGAAAAGTAATGCTATTTTAGGAATTTAAGCTTCGGAAATAATGTTATTTAAGGTTAATAATTTTTTTTATGGTTTACCTAACCAAACAACATCTCATACTATAATATATTCTGATCATCTGATGATTCATATAATTTATAATCTGATGATTCATATAATTTATAATCTGATGATTCTGATCAAATGAACCATTCTCAATGCATCAGAGATCAAAACAACTACAATCATATAGTAATTCGACACCATAATACAAAGTAGACCATTGATTAGAGACATCAAAGGCAAATAAAAATCTTCCCTATACACAAAAGAAGTTACAGAAAGCCTTTCATAAATATACAGAGGCTTCTGCACATTAAGTTTCTGCTTCATTTCTAATGGAATCGAATCAACAAGCTTAGAAAACCTACCATCTTTCGTCTCCAATCCAGTTGTTTTTCTCCTTAGGACCAGTAGGTCCTTCCTCACCAGACAGCTCCAGAGGAAGCTTCGAAAAAACATTCTCCACTGAAAAACGAAGCATCAATGGCAGGCGATTGATGATCCTGGCTAGCACGTTTCTCGAATTATACACAATCTTGGGGCCCCATTCTCTCATATACTGCAACCAACCAGGTTCTGCCACAGCTCCATCGAGATACTCGGCTGCAACAATTTCATATTGCTTGCTAGAATCCACGTAAAGATCGCTCCTAGCTGAATCATTTCTTATACCAATCCCAAGTATTGCAGAGCCTTGAATGTAAAGCCCTGGATGTGGATAGCTAGCATGGCCACATTTTGAAGAATAAATGATGGCTTTATTTCCTTCAATGAATTCCAAGTCACAGATATCTACCCAAACTCCCCCACTGTGTTGTGAGAAATATATACTCCATAGTTCTCCTGTGAAGTTGCTTATTCGTAGGGTAAAATGCTCCCAGTCACCGACATGCTGGCCGATTTTGCTCATAGGAACACTGATTAGCCCTAGCTTCAGAGTTGCAGGTCCATTGAAAGGACAAAAAACCCACATTACAATATCGGTGAAAGTCCCGCCAAAGGCTGGCTTCACATGAATGTAAAGCTTTGCACTTTCCAGATGCCCGTGTTTCAACCTCTTCCTACTAAAATCAGGAGGAAAATCTATCCAATATTCACCATCATTTGAACCACCTGCAGGTAAATTATCACCTCTAGCATTAATTGCTTGACCGGTTTCCTCACCCTTCTTGTACAACAATGCTCCATTCTCAAAAAACCACGAGACTGAAGACGGAAGATAGGTCTCTTCAGGATGAAAATACACTCGAGGTCCATAATGCCTTATTAGTTCGTGAATCTGGTCAACGGTAGGCATTGCGTGTAAACTGCTATCCATGTTCTTTAGGCATGAAATGCCTATTTCATCACCCCGGTTCCAACAGCTGCTGCAAAAGAAGGTGCCTGTTGAGACACCTCTCCCTAGTATCCCCCTGTGACGGGGCCTTATGCTCCATACACTAAAGGGTGTTTGCGAAGAACTAGAAACAGTGCTCACTAACAAACGATGCACTTCACATTCATCGGTAAGGTCAACACGAACACACTTGATTCCTTCAGATACAGGTTTTTGAGGCTTGCTAGTTACCACAAAACCTAGAGCTCTGTAACCCTCGGGCGATTGAGGCAACCAGAAGTACCCACAATTGCTGAAATGGTCTTCAATCCCATCATCAGAGCTCCAAACTAAGGTATAATCCAAAGGATCTACTAAAGCTGGCAATTCAAGGGAACTAGATGAATTAGAAAAAGGCACCTCCCTAGCTACTATAACAAATCCTTGAAAAGGCCTTCCGTTAGATTGGCAATAGTAACCTAGGCAAAAAAATCCATTCGGTATGCCAACAGGCCTATAAAAACTAAAACCTTTTCTCCTGTCACCCGATGAAGCACTACAGTCCCATATGAACTCAAATTTCGTGATCTTTCGTACCTCTATAGATCCCAAATTTATGGTTCCATTAGCAAATCCTCCACCTGGAGATGTTAAAATATCAAAAATCAATAGTTTCCTTTAAATCATCTTACATATTACAAAGCAACAATGATGGACCTAAAAAATACTGTCTCGATCTAATTCAACAGTCGAATAACCCAAATAATAACTGTCATACTCCCTCTTTAGCAATATTTAGAGGTTGGTAGGTTGCATTTAAGAAATTAAATCACTCATGAAGTTTAATTTCCCACATATTTTAATTTCCTAGAAAGTTAGAAAATTGTTTGGTACTTTGGTTGCATGTGAGAAGTTGAATTTCCCATGGAATCCCAACTACCTTGGGGTACCTAAGTAAGTATTAACGTCAACCAAACAACTTTTAATATATTATCACTTCCCTATGAATTCTAATGTCTACCAACCTACATCCTATTCAGATTTGCTGTCCAAAAGGTGTGTTCAACATACATATCTTCATATTTACTTGTAGCTATTCATTCCATCCCACCATTTATGTCACATTCAAACAGATTAAACACAGAACCTTAACTTAATTTCAGCTCAATATTAGTATGCGAACAGAAGGAAAAAAGCATGTAAAACATCAGAAATCATATGATCATCTAATAATACGGAAAATCAGAATACGAAATTCAGTGACGAACCTTGGGGCCAATCGGGAAGCGGGGCGGGTAGTGGGAAGGATTCGGATCCGGGCTGGAAGAAATCGCCGGTTTGAGACCAGTGGAAACACTCGCATCCCAACATCGTAGAGTGGAAGATAGTTTAAACATCGCCGGAAATTGGACTGAAATCAGGTGGAAGAATGGATCAGAGACGACAGTGGCCAAGCATATCTGCAGCAGAAACTCAGGTATCAAGGCACCGCCTTGGCGCCTTTCTTTACGGTTTAGTCGGAATTGGTCAAAATATAACTTTAATAAAATACAGCATGTCATTGAGACAAAATACAATTCTGTTGAGAGTTTTAAAATAATCGTTATGTGTTTGACTCAATTTAAGGTAAATTAAAATGTGTTGGTTTAGGTGATATTCACCCAATTAGATAGTTGTACTTGTATAAGTCAATTTAAAGCACTGACTTTCCCTGGCGAAAGTAGAAAATTGTTCGGTGGAGCTAATCTATATAAAAAAAACTTAAAATGAGTCCAACATTCAAATAATTATGTGGTCAAGTGATCCACGTAATTCACTTAGTTTCAGCAGATTTACAAAATAAACACAAAATTAATATAATAATTATTCAACAGTCGTTAGTTCAATCAAATGAATTATTTCATCAGATCAATCAAATGGTCTCGCTCACTGCATCCGTATCATCAAGTTGGGGAGTAGTATAATTTGAATTGGAATTCGGAAGTCTAAATTTGAGTTCACCGGCCACCGGCTGTTTTTATCAAACACAGCCGATTCTTGATTGATGTTAATTAAATATTAATGCTTGGCGGGTGTGATTTCACACAAAAAAGAATGAAGGAAAAAACTTGATAGATGGTGAGAGCAGAACAAATAGTGACAAGTATATATATCGACCGCCATGCGATACACATGCTATAAATATATGACCCATTTTCTTCAATCATTCGCGCGCTACGACAACCATAGCTTATCATCACACCATACAAATCACATGGTCAATACAAAAAGGTAGGAACTTGGAAGAATGATGTGATTCAAGAACACATAGTTTACTCATTAAATAGAAATGAAAATGAATAACATACTTTCAAAGATGACCTGAATAATTATATTTAATAAGTAAAAGATCGGGATTGAAAGTGAAAGTGAAAAAATCAGACATGAAAGTTTATAAAAATAGTAAAAATAGACTGAACGATCATGGTTAATATGTGAAAGGTTAAATTTGAAAGTGAAACGATCAACATTTGTTATTGGTCTTAATTGAGACTGGTCTTATAGAAGACCTTCTCTTAAGGATGTCATAAATTTATTCTTTCATTTTTTTGGGGGAAGTAGAACTATATTTTATAAAATGGCCTGATCAATATTGTATAGAATAAAGGAGGGATCTGAATAGGTGGAATAGTAAAAATCCAATATCGTATAGTACTAGTGTACTACTAATTTTGCCACCATATTTAAGGTAGAACTTTGTCTTACTACACCCTATAATACATTTGAAGTGTACAAATTCTTGTTTTATATCTTTAGTTTTCAATTAAACCCAACAACTAAAATAGTTTCAGATAATCGAGAAAATTGACTCAGTAATTTCAATTAAAGAAGCATAATGAACTGTATGTGCCCTTGAATATCAATAAAAATGATATTTAACATTTACTCCCTCCGTCCCTTATAAATGTCCTACTGAAATAGTAATTTTTTTCAAACCTTGACGATTAATAACTTATAATATATAAATGATATCGTTAAAATTCTTGTATGATGTACTTTTTAAAAATCAAAATTATTTACTCTAATATTAAGTATAATGAAAGTTATTAATGGTCAAACATGGTATGAAAAAAATTGACTATTTCAGTATGACATTTATTTGGGGACGGAGGGATTATGCAATGGGAGAGGGGTTAGAGACATTCCCATTCCCCTTCTCAAACCAAACACCCGATTTTTACAGTGTCTTGATTCAATTTAATTTATTAGTGATAGACAATAAAATGACCTAAAATGGAGATTTCCATAAAGGATACACAATGAGAGGTTCAATTCTAAACAATCTCGGATAAGGAAAAGTGGGCAAAATAAAAAAGTTGCATTCCAACATGTCATAGGCCCTGTTTACCAGAGCTTATCTGTAGATCAGTTCAGTTCAGTTCAGTTTAGTTCAGTTCAGTTCAGTTCGGTTCGGTTCGGTTCAGTTCAGTTCAGTTCAGTAAATTTAAATTTATTTCAGTTCAGTTCAGTTCAGTTCAGTTCAGTTCAGTTCAGTTCGGTTCGGTTCAGTTCAGTTCAGTTCAGTAAATTTAAATTTATTTCAGTTCAGTTCAGTTCAGTTCAGTAAATTTAAATTTATTTCAGTTCAGTTCAGTTAAGTTCAGTAAATTTAAATTTATTTCAGTTCAGTTCAGTTCAATTCAGTATATTTAAAATTATTTCAGTTCAGTTCAGTTAAATAAATTTAAATTTAATTAAGTTCAGTTCAGTTCATCAAATTTCCTTTTATATGATGATGAGCATTCATTAATAACAAATGAAAATGTATTATTTTTATTTTAGTTCAATTCATATAAGTTCAGTCCAATTTAGTTCATGACTATAATATTCAACTCAATATATTTCTTTAATATACCATAACGTTTACTTTTTATACATCCAATATAATTATTTGAATCGTGATTCATTTAAATCGACTCAACTATATATAATATGTCTTCATTATATGACAATTTGGAATTAGTTCAGTTCAATACATTTCAGTTCAGTTCAGTTCAATATTAGAATAATTCAGTTCAATTCAGTTCAGTTCAGAACAATTCAATTCAGTTCAGTTCAGTTCAGTTCATATCCTCTTAAATATAATTTTATGATACACAACTCAATGACTCATATTCTCTTTAATATAATAATATTATGATATACAACTCAATGACTCAGATCCCCTGAAAAATACATGGCTATGAGCCTATGATATTCAACTCAATATATTTCTTTAATATACCATAACCATTACCTTTTATACATCCAATATAATTATTTGAATCGTGATTCATTTAAATCGACTCAACCAAATATAATATGTCTTCATTATATGACAATTTGGAATTAGTTCAGTTTAGTTCGTTTCAGTTCAGTTTAGTTCAGAACAATTCAGTTCAGTTCAGTTAATATCCTCTTAAATATAATTTTATGATACACAGCTCAATGACTCATATCCTCTTTAATATAATAATATTATGATATACAACCCAATGACTCAGATCCCCTGAAAAATACATGGCTATGATCCTATGATATTCAACTCAATATATTTCTTTAATATACCATAACCTGTACCTTTTATACATCCAATATAATTATTTGAATTGTGATTCATTTAAATCGACTCAACCAAATATAATATGTCTTCATTATATGACAATTTGGAATTAGTTCAGTTTAGTTCAGAACAATTCAGTTCAGTTCAGTTAATATCCTCTTAAATATAATTTTATGATATACAACTCAATGACTCATATCCTCTTTAATATAATAATAATATTATGATATACAACTCAATGACTCATATCCCCTGAAAAATACATGGATATGGTATTCAACTCAATATATTTCTTTAATATACCATAACCTTTACTTTTTATACATCCAATATAATTATTTGAATCGTGATTCATTTAAATCGATTCAACCAAATGTAATATGTCTTCATTACATGACAATTTGGAATTAGTTCAGTTTAGATTAGTTTAATTCAGTTCAGAACAATTCAGTTCAGTTTAGATAAGTTCATATCACATGCACTATAATTTGATGATATTTAACTCAATTCAGTTCAAATTATATCACCTCAACGTGTTTTTATATTTAAATAATATAAAAATGTATTTATATTTATTTCAATTCAGTTCAATATATTTAAAATTATTTCAGTTCAGTTCAGTTCAGTTCAGTAAATTTAAATTATTTCAATTCAGTTCAGTTCAGTTCAGTAAATTTAAAATTATTTCAATTCAGTTCAGTTCAGTAAATTTAAATTTATTTCAGTTCAGTTCAGTTCAGTAAATTTAAATTTATTTCAATTCAGTTCAGTTCAGTTCAGTTCAGTTCAGTTCAGTTCAGTTCAGTTCAGTTCAGTACATCAAAAAATAAGCTCTAGTAAACAGGGTCATAGTCACGTTCCCAAGTGCCGGAAAACAGCAAAAACTAAATGAACGAAGCATATCCCATCTCGGCTCCGCGTTAGAGTTAGATGTCCATTTGACCTTTCCAACTCTCGTTTTCCAGTTGCCATTACAGCTCACCCGCCGTAAGGGATTTGCTCCACTTCCATTCTCCACCACAAAATACTATCATCCACCCAACGAAATAAATGTGCCTCCACAATGTGGCCAAAGTGTATATTTTTTATTCCTATAAATTGATTTTGATTTGAAACTTCCCTACACTACATTATTCCCCCGTCTCATTCAGGTTGATAAAATAAATAAATTAACAAATCATTTTTCATTTGAACATGAATTTAATATATTTGAATCAATGAAAGTGGCCAATAAGACATGAATAGGGAATTTTTAGACAAGATACCACATACTATGTGTATGTAAATAATGGAATCATTGGTGAACTCGTATGATATGGTGTTTGAGTTCAAAATGTGTTGCGTTGAATTGTGCTCTATTCATGTGGAACATGATTTATTAATGAGTGTTAAGATGAATGTGTTTATTTTATAATGAAGAAATGTTAATATTGATTTAAAAGTGTTGACTCTTTGGTGGAAATCTTTTTAGTGAAATGTATTGTACTGAATGATAATTGTGGTAATTTTATATGATATAATCTTAAACAACTCGAATATCTCAAAAATCAGTAGGTATGGATGAATATTTTTCTCATAGAATATTCAAAATATAAGCCAAATACGAATAAAACCCATAATCAAGGACCAAGACTGCAAATTCTCTATTTTTCCCCTTGTATATAAATCAGATTCAGCCAGTACAAAATACTCACACTGATATTCTATCCCTACTTTTGCAGTCATCTCTTTCACCCCCTCCACAAAAATCCCCAGCAGCCTTGAGATTTTCAACAGTCAATATGCTGCTCAGAAGCTCTTCCACGCCGCTGCTATCGTCCTTCTCTGAAACCAACCCCACCCCTGAACATTCCTCGAATTCCATCGTCCCCAACAAGATCAGCTTCGGCAAGCACGCCGGCGCTTCCCCCAATCTAACCGCCTCCTCCGCTTACCACCACAGCTCCTCCCCGATTTCACCCTCCGTGTCGGAGGCATTCTCCGGGAGCAGCCTCGGCGGCGCAGGAATCCGGAGAGCTCAGTCGGATGGGAATCTGGCGGCGCTGGCCTCCGCCTCGTCGAATTACATCGATGATTTCACCTTCTCTGTCAATCGCCGGGCGAGAGCGCCGCACTGCTCCAATCTGGAAGCCATCCCGTCGTTCTCGTTCCACGGCTGCTCGATTAACAGCTACGAATACGACGGCGAGAGCGAGGAGTACGAGGAAGAAGAGCCAGCGGCGACGAACAGCAATGGAGACTGGATTTCTAGCAGCCTTTACCAGCGCAATCTGGGAGAGTCAACGGGTATGTACCTTGCTAGAGGGCTAGGGGTTTCTGATTTCAACTTCGTCGACATCGGAGACCATTTCAATGGAGGCGGCGGCGGCGGAGGCCGAGGCCTCAGACCGGTAGGGTTTGGGGATGACGGCGGTGACGGCCGAGGGCTGGCAATGGAGGAGCACTACCGGAAAATGGTGGAGGAAAATCCCGGAAACGCCCTTTGCTTAAGAAACTACGCCCAATTTCTTCATCAAGTAAGTATTAACATGAGTGAGCTATGAATCATATGATCTCCAATCTCCATGGTAGCAATTACTCATGTTCTTTGACATTTTTCTTTGCAGACAAAGAAAGATCTTACAAGTGCAGAGGAGTATTACAGCAGAGCAATTTTAGCAGATCCCACAGATGGAGATGTTCTATGCCAGTATGCTAAACTGGTATGGGAGCTCCACCGGGATGTCGACAGAGCTCGAGTCTACTTCGAGCGAGCAGTTCAGACAGCCGGGGAAGACAGCCATGTTCATGCTGCTTACGCTTGTTTCCTGTGGGAAACTGCTGCAGATGAAGATGATGATGAAGCTTGTCTCGCCCCTCAGCTGCCCCTCTCGGCAACACGAGCCACGGAGGGGATAGCTGCGTAGATTGCAATTCCTAGGATTAGTTTAGATTCATTAATCAGGATTGTTTGTAGAGAGCAGAAAAGGCTGCTCAATCACAGATTATTACATCAATAAAGATGTTCCAACTTGCAATAGAATAGATTCCTACTTCAAACAAGCCTACATTTATTTTCTTAAAGAGGAGAAAATTTAGCAGTAACTCTTCTGCAAATAACAGAACATTTCTTCAGCACAAATGAAAGAGAACATATCCAGGTGATGTAGGAGAACAAAATGAGGTTGCTCAATTAGATTTAATCACGGTAATAAAGATGTTGCAATAACTATTCTACTTCAAAACATGCCTACATCTCTCATCTTTCTTCCCGAGAAGAATAATTAGCAGTAACAGAAGACAACCAAATAACTCTTCTCCGAAAAACACATGACCTTTTTCAGCTCTCAAATGCAAGAAAACATATCCAAAAATATGGCTTTCATAAAAAACCGTTCATATGAAATGTAGAGTGCAGAAAACATCCTGGTGTTTTAGCAGACAAAACCCAAGTATCTTCTCGCAGCTGCAGTACTGAACTCGAGTGTATCTGGTTCCTGAATAGCTGCTCTTAGTACCTCGCATTAGTATTTCCACGCTCCCCTCCTCCTCGTCCTCTGCCTCCTCCTCCTTCTTTATAAGAAAAAATTAAATTTGAGGACTCAATTTGTGACAGTTTGACAGTGTACGAGTGTGAAACTACAAACTGAAGTATGCAATCAAATCAAACACTTAACAGAATAACTTACTTCCTCCACGAGGAGGTGGTCCACTGGGACTAGTTCCCGCTTTTTTGAACTCAATGTAGACTTGTCGCTCACCGAACCTTAGAGGAGAAACCTTAAAAGAAACAAAAGAGTATAGGTCTCTCACAAATAATATATGTACTGATAAGATGCTTAATTACAAGCTTAATGTTGAGCCAGAAACATATCCACGTGTTATTAAATAATATACAACTCGAATACCTTAACAGCATTTTCTGCACTTTCACTATCTTCAAAGTCCACAAACCCATAACAGAAGCCAGTTTCCTGCAACCACAAGAAATATTGAAAAATTCATCAAATGCATAGTAGTGTAGACTAAAACTATGTGAAGAAGTACGGTAACAATAACAAGACTAATAACTATGTAAAGTAGTAGGGTTAACAAATAGAAGATGTTAGAAACCAACCAGGGAAGTTTTCACAAAGATCCCGTCTTGCTTGATTTTTCCAAATTGCTGGAACTCTTCCAAAACTTCATGTTTAGAAATACCTGGGGGTAAATTCTTCACGTAGACAGATTTCCCTGAAAAAGGGTTGTTTTAGGGTCTATATTCTAAAACAACTGGAGAATCTATCAATTCCTTAGAGAGAACATACAAAAGAGCAACAAATGACAGATGAGACCCAACACACCATCATTAAAGAAATTGGACAATGAAACAACTCACCAGATGGTAAACTTCTTACTGAACTGCCTTCAGCTTTATCTGATACAACAGACGCAGGCCTTGATGCAACAGACGCGGGCCTTTGTTGTTGAGCAGCTGGCTGCGGTGCCTTTTTAACATATGATGGCTGAATACTAGCTGCTTTTGCTGGAACTCCCTTTTGCACCTTCATATTTTTTAAAGGAAAATAAATAAATTAAAGAGCACTTGAGGAGCTAAATCAAAATTTTAAAATTGAGATTTTGGGGAAAAAATCAGATTCATGAAACTATGACATGTATTTAGTCACAAGTCCATAAAACAAGAACCATGAAACAGCAACTGAATCAGCCCCCTTTAAAGAGAGTACACTTTAAACTTCATAGTCTTTTCCCCCCAATGTCATTTTCTGTTTGATAAAAGAGATTTAAAACAAAGTCCAAAACATTACTGAAACGGCCATATTCAGAGTCAGAACGATTATTTTGATGTTATATCTCGCAAAATAAACATAAAATTGTACATGATGGTCAGAAACAAGAAAAAATAGGCTCAAGTAGGTTGTTTATTTCAATTGTGCAAAAATTAAACAGATACGTACTATAGATGCGTAAGAGAACTTTGGAGGCTCTGTAACAGGCTCCTCAATCTCAACCGCAGCCAAAGATATATGTGCAGGGTGAGGGTCGCTTTGTTGAGTAGGAGATGAAACCTCCAAAGGTGCCTCCTCCTTCACTGATTCAGGTTCATTATAATGCTCATGGTCTTGCTTGTGAGAACTGCGATCCGTGTAACTGGCCTCAGCCTCAAAGGACTTTTCAGGTTCTATAATAATAAAAATAAAATTTGGTCAGACACAATAGATATGACCACATATATATATATAGAGAGAGAGAGAGAGATGTACAAGACCTTGAAAAATGATAACAGAACTCGTAATAATCGCATTTCAATCTTAAATAACAACAATTTCCCATAAAATGTGAAAAAAGAAACACCCTCCAGTAAACAGACAGATGTGATTTTAAGCAACCAACCTAATTTGTAATTTAGACATTTAAACACACAATGAACAGAAGCAAAAACATTGAGGAATGTAATAATACCTTGTTCATCCACAGCACTTTGCTCAGATCCTTCTGAAGACGCATCCACGGTAATGCCCACATCCTTTTCTTCAATAAAGCCCACCTCGAGATAGTGAACAACATCAGACTCAACATAGTAACCCTTGTTTTGGGGAGCTAAGAAGACCGTCTGCATAAAGTTCCTTCTCACACAAACCGATTCGCCCTTAATCGCTGAGTCCATGCAGCCAGAGAGTACAACAAGAATACCACCATTCCACGAATCAACAGAAACAATTTTATCAATCACGACTGACTCGAAATCGAGTGTCATCAAGATGTCGTTTATTGCCTGCCAAACAGATTAAAAACAGACACAACTTAGATAGCACTTGGAGGAAACAATATATCTCAAACTAAAATTGAGCTAACTCAACCCATTTCCACTGAAAACCAATCGATTAAACAGTCTGTCATCGAGATCCACATTATAGGAACAAAATCTCATGAAGATAAAACATAAATTTTTCTTCCACACCTACAAATCACCTAAATTCAAAAATCCTCCATAAGTTACCTTGAGAGTTGTGGCGGTTTCAGTGCATCCTGGGTCGATTCTATTGACGAAAACAAGATGACTTCCCTCATTGTAAAAACGGCAAGCGAATCTCGGGTCCTTCTGAAGAACGTCATAGTACTGCTGAATGAAGAAAGTGCCAATCTCTTTCGCGCCGATCGCACCGTCACCGTTGTCGCTGGAACTGTCCATTTCGCCGCCACTCATGGCGAGCCTCGGGGAAAAACAGAGAGAAATGGAGATTTTTAAAACCCTAGATTAATCCCCAGAACCCTAGTGGAGACGGGGATTTGAAGAAAGATACGTGGCGGATGGGAGAGTGTTACTTATAGAGGAAGTCCACACGGCCCTATATAGGCAAGTTTTTTTTTAATAAGTTAAAGGCATTAATTTTGACCGTTATTTGAATGATAATGTTGGCAAAAATATTATTGGATGTAAATACCATTTAACTTTTTGTATTATTAGTTTCTAAATATCAAAATTTATAATTTTCAAAAAAAATATCAATATTTATATGTTATTATATAACATTAAGTCAAACATATCTTGAAAACTGAGAAAATTACTTTATAATTTATTCTAGAACGAGAGTAAAATAGAAGAAAAATAAACGAGTAGCTTTTTACCTTTTTTTATAGACGAAGGCATGGTTCTCTTGAGTTTATCTACAATTATCTCAACTCACTTTGATTTATTCTAGTTTAAAAAAATTCATTTGTTAAATTCTATTCAATTAAAGATTGAATTGAAGGATAGGTTATTTATATGTAAGAAGTAAATATGTGTAATATAACTAATAAAAAAACATGATTCAAAAAATATACGCAAATTGTATATGAGAGAACAAGTGTTTATGATCTAACAATGATTGAATGACTAATTAACCGTTTACCGGTGAACTAATTAGTGAAATTTGTTCGGTAATAATTAAACATTTTTGTTACACTTTTGTTGTCAATTTAGATGTTTCAACTTTCAAGTGTGAAGTTTGTAATATGCGGCTCAAATTTGTTCGCTTCAATCCCATAAATCAATACATCTGCAAACTGTGACCGTGTATATAGATGTTATTAGGAGTTTGGTCTAACAATAAAAACTCCAAAAAGAAGCATTGAAAATTTGAAACCACTTCCGTGGTGGTTTAATCCAACAATCAAGCAGCTTTTATTTAATCGTTATAAAAGTACGTTCTTCAATTCTCGAACCAAGAACATGGACCTCAGAAATCAGAATAAACAAGTCCAAGGTTAAGGTTTAAAAAAAGAGTCGGTCTCTGACTAGATCGTCTAGACCAAGGTCTGCTTCCTAAACATTGAAATAATGAGGTCCTTAATTTGCAATTTTTGAAACTTATATAATTCAAGCGCGCGTACACCAAGTGAAAATATGACGCGCCATATGTGTGGGCCCATAAATATTGCTATCGGCTACAGGCGGCTCATAATTCCTGGCAAAATATCTGGCAAAACAAAACACGCATGATCACGTGGATCCCACTAAACTTGATCTTTTTAAAATCAATTATGCACCATTTATATTAAATATACAACATTTTTATATATTTATAACATAAAGGTTTTAACATGAAAGATGAACTACAAAAGTTAAAATATGAAGATTTAAACATGAAACATAAACTTTCAAAGTTAAACATGATTTTTCATCATCAAGCCTATAAGCTGCATGCTTTATCATACAACTTGCAGGGAAATAGAACGTGCGGGTTTTTTGATATAACATGAATGGATATAGAACATGCATTTTTTATCATAAAACCTGCATGATTTATGATTGAACTTGCCGTTGCAGATAGAACATCTAGGTTTTATGATAGAACCTACAAGTTTTATGAAAGAACCTGCATGCTTTAAGATATAACATGCAAGGAGATAGAACATGCATGTTTTATGATAGAACATGCATGCTTTAAGATATAACATGCAGATAGATAGAACATGCAAGTTTTATCATACAACCTGCATGGAGATAGAACATGCAAGTTTTATGATAGAAACTTCAGACTTTAAGATATAACATGAAGGGGGATAGAACATGCAAGTTTTATGAAAGGACCTACATGCTTTAAGATATAACATGCAAGGAGATAGAACATGCATGTTTTATGATAGGACCTGCATGTTTTAAGATATAACATGCAAGAGATAGAACGTGCAAGTTTTATCATATAACATGCAGGGAGATAGAACATACAAATTTTATGATAAAACCTTCAGACTTTAAGATATAAAATGAAGGGAGATAGAACATGCATGTTTTATTATAAAATCTGCAAGATTTAAGATACGATTAAACATAAAACATTTAACTAAAAAACAGAAGAAATCATAACCTTCACCATCATGAGGTGCAGGAGCTTCCGGTTCGTCAATATATTTTCCATTAATTCTTTAGCTCTTCAATCGCGAAAACCTATTTGAAATCGATGCCGCGAAATGAAATTGATGCAGAAGCTAAATGAAAAATACCGGAAATAATACGGACGCCTCTCCAATCTTGAAATCGATCAGGAAAAAAAAAACGATGCCCGCAACCGCAAGGAATTTCAGATGATTTTCATGGCAGAGGGAGAGAGAAACGTAGAGAGAGAAACGTAGAGAGAGAAGAAGGTAGAAAGAGAAAGGGCTTTTGAAAATAAGAAAAGACTTTTGGTCTAATATACAAGTAGTAGATGTTTTAGGTGATGAATAAAACAAAAGCCCATCTGGCACAAAGATAGCTCCTAATACGCCCAGTTTTACCGAACGAAACCCGAATTTTGATATTAGCATTACACGCGCGCGTGTAGTTATTAAAGTTTTAGAAATTGCATTATAAGGACCTCCTTGTTTCAAAGTTAATAAATGAGTCCCGTCTATATTTTGATCAGAATATAGACGGTCTATTCCAAGACTTATTCTTAAAAAAATTGGTTATTTGAATTGGCAATTTTGAACCTAGACTTGTACATTTGATAGCACAACTAAAAAATTAAAGTAAATAAATATTTATAACTGAACTGTTATAAATTCATTGCATGAGTATCTTCTATTTGAAGAGAATACATGTCCAATCCACATGAAGTGTATCATGTGAGATGTAAGACTACGAAAAAGGTTTTCCTAACCAGTACCTAGTCTACATTGCCAACAAAAGCGTACAGCAAAAAGGCTCTTGCTTCGGCAAACTCTCACGGTCACTGCTCGGGAATAGATAGAAAGGCCACAAATCGATCACGGTAGCTTTGAGTATCAATAGTAAGTGCCATAATAAGCAGCTCCTGCTGCAGCATTGGCTGGTGGCACTGGACCCACGACTGCAGCAGCGGCTGCAGCTGGTTGTGCATAACCTTGTTGAGCATATGCCTGTTTAAGACTCAAAATTAGATTTCCAGAAAAACATTGAACAAGTAGCCTGGTTGATAATAATTTCTCACACCAAAAAATACATAAAAATTGTGTACTCGTCTTTTTTAGACAAAACAACAATCCTTCAAATATATTGCAATACAGAAAGATGGAACAGTAAATTCAAGAAATCAGAACACCATCAAGTTCTTTTTTTCTAATAAATCAGAAGAAAATTGCAATGAGAGACCACTGACAAAAGGCATCAACATACCTGAGCAGGGTATGTGGGAGGATAAGCAGCACCATAAGCAGCAGTTTGGGGCACAGATGCAGGCACTTGTTGCTGCGGATATGTACTTCCATAAGCACCGTATGCGCCGTAGGCAGGCTACAAGACAGAATTAGAGAATGCATAATCAGTTGAAGAACGTGTCACAGGCAATGAACATAGACGTGGTTCTAACAACTATCCAACCTGTTGGGCATAGGCAGGGTTCCACTGCTGTGCTTGGGCTTGTGCAGCCTGCGCATAACCTTGAGGTGAAGCATAGTTTGCTGGCCACTGGTTTTGTGTACCAGGGTAAGCACCTGTAGCTGATGAAGGATGACCAGACTTAGCAAGCTTGTTTTGGTCAGAACTCAAGTAATCCTCCGCATGACGTTTCTTTGACTCTGGTGCACTCCTGTGAGGTAAGAAAAGCTTTGCATGCCGCTCATCAGCCTTCTTGATTGCTTGTGCATCTCCAAAAAGATCGACAAACTAAAAAAAGGAAAAGTCATCCAAACTCAATATTGTTATCAATACGGGAGAGATGTCATTTACCAAGAAAGCTTCCACATAAAATCAAAAACAGTAATCATAGAATAATTACCTCCAAGAAAATGCTAGATAACTCTTCTCTCTCAGCAATGCTTGAAACATTTGGGTTATCAATAGATGGAACAATGAACTTCTCAACCAATGAATCCAAGTATTCAATTCGCTTGGGAAGAGACTGAACAGACTCGAAATGGATCAAAGCCTAGCATAGGGAAAACACCACAAAATATATATATAAGTTAATAAACATACTCTCATCCAAAATCAAAAGGTGGAGAAAAAAATATAGTTCTATGAAACAAGAGAGTAGTGTGATCAAAAGAGAACCTCCAGAAGGGGTTTCGACAACTGAGAATTCTCAATAGCCTGGTCAAGAATCTCTCTGGCTTTTTCCACCTTACCAGACACCTGTCACACAACAGAAATTAAAAACCAATCGATCAAAAGGAGAGTACATAAAAATGACGTTAGAAGATCATGTTTGATCTTTTGTTTTGCCTATCCAAACACTGTTGGCTTCATCCTATATGACAATGTCAAGTTTAGATCAATGTTTCCAGTTAACTCTTTCAGGTATTTGAAGACAAGTATACTTATTTAAATAATTTTCACCTAGTTCAGCACACATATTTTCTGCTCAAGTTGGCATAAGACTCAAGACAAAAGATATGGGATAAGATTTTTAAAAAAATAAGAAGAAAAGTTACCATGAAAAGAAACCGGGAGTATTGGGCAAATAACAATGGTAAAGTTTGTGAATGTTCTTTCCCCTTTTCTATCGCAATGGCTTGTTCATACAGTGAACATGCATCCTCCAGCTTTCCCTACAAAATTGGAAAAGGATAGTCATTGAAAAGAGCACTTCTACAAAACCTCAAGGATGAAACTTGCATGAACCAAAGAAGCTTACTAAGCGATGCTCCATATTTGCATGCTTCACAATTGCTTCCAAAAGCCCAGGTGAAATTTCATCATGCACCAATTGGTAAGCAGCACGGGCTCCTTCAATATCTGCACGCTTCTCCCGGAACCGAGCCGCAAAGAGGTGTATCTCTGGTTGCCTCTGTTCACATTGAAGGGCAGTTAGAAACATGATATATAAAATGGTTAGAAACTTCAAACCACAAGGTAACATGATGCTAGAAAAATCAATGATAATAAAAAGTTAATTTCAGTAATTGACTCAAGAAAAATAGAAAATTGTAAGTTTACATTTATCCGAACATTTAAATTTTTTTTAAAATTGTCTCAATTTAATAACATTAATGTAAACAACCATATTAAGAGAAGATTAGACGCCAAAATCATAATGAGAGGATGTTTATCCTTCTTACATACCTTCACGAATACTTGAGTAGCACGTGCAAGAGCATTATCAACAAGATCCATACTTCCACTAGCTTCCAAGCAAAGGACATATCGGATCCAGTACTCAGGGTAATTAGCACATGCTATTAAACATCTTTCGTACAGCTTGACCACCTGCCCAGACAAAGTTGTAGAGGGATGAATAATCAAGCATTCGAAAGACAGAATATATAGTGTTACATTCAACCAGAACTAAATCAAAGATTATAAAGAAAATACTCCTCTTGAAACAGGGAGGCCCCTTTACTACAAAAGAAGGGTCCTCCTTGCCTGGTCAATAGATGGTTAGGAAGATAAGATCAGACCTGCATTCATAACATCGGAAATTTAACAATAATATTTTCGCATATAATACATGATGAACCACATCGACTCACAAATGAGGGTTTGAAGTACTTATCCTTAAAGAAAGCAAATGGAAGGCCAATGCTTAAGTCCATGTTCAATATCCCGTTTTAATAGATGCTTCGTCCAACGTTTAGCCAATAAGGCATATCATGCCGCATGTATTTTTAACTGTAAGTCAATGTTTAACAAGGCCAACTAAAGCTATAAACCAATAGAGACATATTCATGTGTTATACAATAAATACCTTATTGAGGTCGTTCACACCCTCGATGAAGTCCAAATAACTATGCCAATTTTCAAGCTCTGCATCATTAAGGGGCCTAACATGATAATACGGCCTACGAATAGCTGTTTCGAAACCAACAATCATTGAATCAAACTCTTTAGCTTTCTTATACACCTCTTCCCTAATGGCAATGTACTTCTCCAACTCCTCAGCTTCTTTCAAGCTCGAACTCACTGGTTTCGCAGACTCATCAGCATCAACAGGGTGAGTCTCTCCCTCAACTACATGACCACCAGCTTCAGAAATTTCTGCAGATGCATCAGCTTCCTCAGCAGTTCGCAACTCTGACAGAGGTCGACTTGCAACTAGCTCTTTAAAACTGCAAAATTTTGAAACAACAAATTTTAAAACATCACACCCATGGGAATGCAGGGCAAATTTGAGTGACAAACATTTAAAAGTTAAACCATCAAAAGGGGGAGAATATGAGCCAGGGTGTAGGAATTGTGTGCAAAATGCAAATAAATATGGAAGTGTTTATAATATACTTTGAACAAAGGAAAAATAAAAGAAAAATAATTACCCTTCAAAATAGCGATCTAGATTCTTATTTGGATGCTCCAGGACCCGCAAGTAGAGCATGGCAACCTTGGGCCAGTCTTGTTGTGTGTATTCGTATTCTATGTACTTATCCCAGAGCATAGAGGACAGGTAATCTGTCCCAACATATTCTAATCCTCTTTCAAAAACCCTGTAAAATCAAGGACACCAAAATATTGTTATAGAGATAAAACGCAGACAGGACACATTGAGACATCCACAAATTCACTACAATAGCACTAACATCAAGGTTGATGCAGGAATTCACTCAAAGAACACTTGACACATCCAAATACCTTCCTCATAACAATCATACTAGATCCTTCAAATGAAGCAGTAACAGTGGCCATCCTGACCTTGGAAGAGATCTTCTCAGCAGCCATTTGAATAGTGCACCCCAAGTACCAAGGTTATAATAGCAAATTTTCAAAAACATGGACCTATGACTGAGCTCTAAGGATTGGTAAAATTAGGAGGTGTAAAAGAGGCCACAGGACAGTAAAGAACACTAAAGAAGAAGGCTACAAAATCAGGGAAATGCACATCAGAAGAGCCATAAATCTGAAGTGCATCCCAACAAACCTTACGCCACAGATGGGAGTAATTGCTGTTCCAAACCTACTAAAATCAAGTTAGAGCACAATGAAAGACCACTTAAAACATGCTGCAAAGATGAGGAATGGACTGATCATTCCCAGAACAGATAGAAGACCCTATCAAATGCAGTTACCTTCTAATGGTGTCTGGATCTCCATATGTGCTTATGGCAAACACAGAATAATGGAACCACATGTCAACGGAATATGTTACTCCTTGAACAGCTCGTTCATAAACCTCGGCAACTTTATCCATGAAGCCAAGTCGAAGTTCATGATCAGCATACTTCTTCCAATAACCATAACACAAAGGAAATTCAGCTAAGAACTCATCATAAACTCTCCGGATCTTCAGTATATTACCCTGTAAAATTAAATAAAAAGATCAAAAAGTCAGGATCAATTTTTATAAAACATGCAAAAAAGACTCAATTAACAAGCAAATAAAAATAACCAAGGGTTTAGTAACAATATTAACCAAATCCATATAAGTACGTTCTAGACACACTTTTACAGGATCAATGATTGGCAACGACTTCAAATGAAGGATTGTCCATTGAAGCTTAGTATATATGACGTGAAACTTAAATGCAAAAGAACCCAGAGTTAAGAGGTAGTCTGATATCAGCCACAAAATTCACAAAGACAACACATTATATTTCACAATAGTTGATCAGTGGTTCCACCATGTAAAGACAGTAGATTATTATCTATGTGGTTCAACCTACCTCAGACTTCTCAGTTTCCTCTACCAGAGCCGTCCACGCATTAAAATCCAACGAATTAGCTCTGACAATGTTCCACAACCGTTCTTCTTCTGCTGATAGTGCTGCCAAGATAATAACATAAAGAGCTCGTTAATAGAGAAAAATAATAATGAAGCACCAGTGGTACATCTTAGGCATAAATCTGCAAACTAAATTTAGCTATTTATTATTAATGAATTGAAGTTTACATGTGTAAACTTAACAGGGTTGAAAATTCTAAAACACCCTCTTAACAAATTTTAAACTCAGAAGAGAGACTATAATGTAAGATCTATATATTCCCCTCTTTATGTTTCACCCTCGTGATTCAAAAGATGATACACTGCAAAGACTCCTTATGCAGTAAAAAAGGGGGCATCAGATTGTTCTCATTCTTAATGAACTCAAAAAATATTAGTGAGGGAACTGAAGTTTGATAGAAAATATAATTTTCAAGGATTCACAAAGATAGTTTCATCTTACTTTGAAACCACATACCAGAATTATCAAACATCTGGTGTACATCAGATGAACCATGTGTGCTATCTGGAATGACCCCATTCATTTCAGTTTCCACTCCACTGGCTATGCTGCCATTTGTTGTTGCTTGAAGTATGACGCTGTCGTCATTATTGAGAGCAGGATCCGCTGCTTGATCCGCATCCATATCAGTTGCACCCACAACAGCAGAAGGATGCTTAACATCCTGGCTGGCCTCTTGATAGGCTGCGATAGGATAGCTATCTTGTACATAGCCTGTGGCTGAAGATGATTGAGCAACGGCAGTCTCACTGTCTGCCATGATAGCAAAACTGGAGGGCAGCTGCATAATGCAAACAGCACTTCATTAAAGAATGCATCTCACATCAAATTCAGGGGAAGTAGCTAAAGATTTACAGCAATGGCATGAATCAATTTCAACATTTAGAAAATGGATCCATAATCTTTCCAGCAACATCTCCTAACTCTACTGTTGGTTTCAATTGCCATACATTCGTGGTATAATGATTTTTTGAGTTTCCAGATTAAATTGACTTATTCTACAACTTGTAGGTCACATCCCTACCCGTAATTGCCGCTTAACACATTCTACCGTCATATTTTCTCGTCCAAAACTAAAATCTAGGTCTACCGCCATAAAACCCTAGTACAGTAAAGAGCTGAGTAAAGGCAGCTAGAGCAGTAAGAAGTAACACGCGGGAGCTGAATGCAGGCAGTAAAAACACGGATAAAATCATATAAGCAACACACGCGACGCGCAACCATATTCCGGAAATTTGAAAAAAAAAATGCAGCAGCTTAAACTGTATTAAGTGGAAGAAAGAACGATAAATATACCGAAATCCGGCGGGTCTTACCGATGAAGACGACCGGAATGCAGAGATGAACACGAAGCAGCTGGACAGGATTGATGGAGCTCCCACGAGCGCCGGTGCGGAGGGCTTATTTGGGGGCGCTGGTGAATTTGTAGTGAATTCGACTATCAGCGGGCAACGGCGGGGAAAGGGGATAAAAGAGCAGGAGTAAACTGGACCCTGTGGGTTTGGACCGGTTTTATAAGCGTTAAAAATAGATTTGTGTTTTGCTTGAAGTTTGGGCCTTGGGGAAGACCCCTTTCTTTTTTCTTCTTTTTCCATTATTCATTTTTGATACTTGTGGTGTTATTATGATGTCATGAATCATGAACTCACTAATTGATAGTATTGGATTGAGTTAAAAGGTACTAATGATGAAGGAAGAGAATTGGAAATAGCCTGCATGTTTGCTGATAGATGTTAGGAGGTGTTTATCTGATAGCGGTTGAGGTTGAGAATGGGTAGTCGAGTTTCCGCAGTTATTCATATTTATTTAGAGAATTTTAAATTAATCGTAAATTAATTTCATAAAAATGTATCAATATACACGACAAGAAGGTGTGTCGAAATTCATAAGTGAATAGTCATATAAAGAGTGCACTTTACTATATTAATTTGTATCTATCTTGTTGGTTGTAATATATGGACTATATGCGTAAAAATTCAATGTTAATTTGCAATCAATCGCAACAACTTTACACCTCCTACAATATCAATGTGATATAACTTGTGATATCTTACCATAGATTCCAAAAACATCATGTGTGAAAACAAAAGATCTTCAATTTTATAAATTAAAGAGTAATATGTAACACATTAATATGAAATGTTGCTAATAAAATAAATAATATTTAAATTTACTTAGAAATAATAACATTAACAAATTTCTAAACCTGGTCCAAATGCATAATTTAATTTTATATTTGCAAAATATAAATTTGGTAAAATTTGGCAAAATTTTTGACATTCCTAAAGAAATAGGCTACCATGTAAAATTGAAGAGAATGACAAATTGTGGTGGTGAAATTCAGATTAAATACTTTATGGTGGGCTACTATGTAAAGACGCTTTTAGCATGACCCGGAGCTAAAACCTCCTTCACTCGTCTCTCCCTAGCTTAGCAAAAATTGACAAAAAAGTCCGGCCGCCGCTTGCATCACTAATCCACCTCTCAAAACCCTAAGAACGATGTCGGCATCCAAAGCAGGCGGAATCAACCTCCCGAGCCGCGGCGCCGCCGCAGGAAAGGGCAGCGGAGCCGGAACACTATCCCAATGGTCGTCATCAATCTCCCAGTCTCCGATCGTTCACACGGGTAAGCGGGTTGCTTCAGACGCCTCGTTCGTGGCGAAGAAGCTCCTGAAGAGCACCGGGAAGGCCGCGTGGCTCGCCGGCACAACCTTCATCGTCCTGGTCGTCCCCCTCATCATCGTGATGGACCGGGACCAGCAGCTCAGCGATATGGAGATGCAGCAGGCTAGTTTGCTCGGCGCTCCTCCTGCCATGTCCGCCCCCCAGTAATGAGCTAGGGTTTTCGAATTTGGTATTGGAGGAATTTAATTGTCATGGAGTTTTCTTTTCGGATTTAGTTAAGCGATGAGAATAATTATGACTTTCTATCGATGCTACTACATTGCTATTGTGTATCCTGTGATGAATTGGGGTTTCGGTTACTTTGTTATATGGTGTTATTAATATTTGAGTTTGCACTAAGCTATAGTTTAGCTCAATTATGCATTTAAAATATCTGTTTTATATAATGATATCTTGCTGAGAATCCATGTTAATGATTATCGGAGAATTAGCTCGAACATGTTTGCAGGGGTAATGTAGGATCTCATGAAATTCCCCTCAGGTATATGAGAAGTTTTGATAAGACCTGAGGATTATAATATTTCTGTTTTATAATGGCGATTATCGTCTTTTGATATGATTTGCTTGGTCCCTTGGAAGATGTGTTGCCCAGGTCTCACTAGTCTGAATAATGAATTGCTATGCTGTAGCCGTAGATAGATGCTATTTGCTACGCTGTTGCTTCTTTTTTTGAGTATGTATATTTAGCTTGTATGCATTAGGGATTTGAGTTTGAAGACGTCTAGATGAGTGCATTGGCAGGTATGTATCACAGTGTTTACTTGTTGGAGTATGTATATGTCAAATTCTGGATACAAGAATGTCTTGCTTTTCTTTAGCAGCTGTGGTATTACATGAATCTTATTAGTACTAATTTCACTAGAATTGCATATCTAGGCATATTTGTGAAGTCAAGTCATTTTTTGCACAGTGTGTGCACTCTCCGATAAATCTAGACAACTCTTCCCTTGATACGAGTAAATCTGGCTCAATCTTTTCAGATTTGAAACCGTTGCTCTTAGTCGAGTAATTTGTTGAGTCACTAATCATGCAGCGAACACATATTCTCGAGTCACTTTGATATGCTTCCTATGCTAAAAACGTTCAACAACAGGTTACCTGTAGTATACACTACCCACAGTCCCACACTATAGGCTGAATATGTACACTAATTGCAGTGCATCTTGAGTTGCTAATCTTTATTTTCTAACTTCTCTATGTTACAAATATCGATTCTTGTCTTGATGGAAAAAACTTTGTCTGAGTGTCCTACCTTTTAAAGTAGATCTTTACCAAGAGTGATGATTAAGTGCATGTTATGTGAGATGAGCACTTAGCTGTGATCTATTTTCTCTGTTGTGATAGACAATCACAGAATGTGCCTCTGAGCTTTTGACTTGTGCTTTAAAGCAATGGTCATGGTCCGATTGTGGTCTACTGGTCTTTAAATTGAAATGCTTAGGAGTTTAGACAGAATGACAACTGTTGAATGCGATTGAGATCATGGTTCAGTTTCGCCTCCCAATTGAAGCCTCTTTCGAATGGAGCTTCAATTAGAGTTTGGCAACACCATTAAGGCTGCCACCAGTGCTAGGGACCCCTGAAAAGAAACAAAATCTGGAGCCTTAAGCATAATGCAAAAACTTTTGCTAAGCTTTGATATCTTTATTAAAAGATCCAATCGAGACAAAAAGAGCCTCTATTTGGCGGACGAGGCTCCCACTTATACGCTCCAAAATAGAAACTCGTACCAACCTCAGCAAATCTTTTACTAGTGAATGCATGATAAACTACACTATCTAAACTTTTCATGAATCATTAATTTCATTAAGAATTTGAAATCTACATGATGATCAATAATTTTTGCCAAAGACTCTTCAAAGAAATATAATAATAATAGAGAGAAAAAGAAAGGAGTAGATCTTTCTACAAGCAAATCCAAAATAAACAGCTTCTTCTTGTGTAAGTGGAAAGCACACTCACAAGATTTGGAAACCGGATACTTCTCTTTTCCTCATGTCTTGTTATTTTAATCGATTTTTTGTGCAACTTAAATGGTTGAAAAAATTGAAGAAACTAAGAATCTTGTAAAATATAATATAATATAAGTTATAAATGAGTTGGTCTCTTGGGTGACCGTCACTATATAGTGACCAGATTAAATTGCAAATAGGATATAAGTTTAAAAAATACGGAGGGACCAATTTGCAATTTCAGAAATTTTAAAAAAATCACGCGCTACAGTACCGATTTGCTACAGTGTCGAGTTGCTACAGTAAAACATAAAACATGAACAGTTTAACTTAAAACATGTACATGAACATTTTAACTTGAAACATAAAACATAAATATTTTAACTTAAAACATAAAACATGCACGTTTTAACGTGAAACATGAACACTTTAACTTGAAACATAAAACATAAATATTTTAACTTAAAACATAAATATTTTAACTTAAAACATAAAACATGGACGTTTTAAAGTGAAACATGAACACTTTAACTTGAAACATAAAACATAAATATTTTAACTTAAAACATAAAATATGGACGTTTTAACGTGAAACATGAACACTTTAACTTGAAACATGAACACTTTAATTTGAAACATAAAACATAAATATTTTAACTTAAAACATAAAACATAAAACATGGACGTTTTAACGTGAAACATTGACACTTTAACTTGAAACATAAAATATGAACATTTTAACTTGAAACATAAAACATAAATATTTTAACTTGAAACATAAAACATAAATATTTTAACTTAAAACATAAAACATGGACGTTTTAACGTGAAACATGAACACTTTAATTTGAAACATGAACATTTTAACTTGAAATATAAAACATAAATATTTTAACTTAAAACATAAAACATGGACGTTTTAACGTGAAACATGAACACTTTAACTTGAAACATAAAAGATTAAAACATGGACATTTTAACTTGAAACATTGAAGTACACTGTAGCAAACACTGTAGCGCATTGTAGAAAAACACTGTACACGCGCGGAAACACTGTAGTGCGTGATTTTTTTTAATTTTTAAAAATTGCAAATTGGTCCCTCCTTGATTTTCTTTATTGCACTATTTATAATTTAGTCCGGTCACTATATAGTGACGGTCACTCCCAAGACTTTTCCGTTATAAATATATTAGTAAATGAGAAATTTTTTAATTTAATTCAGTTCAATTCAATAGTAATAGTATGATTAATTAACATATATTTATAGTCATCCTTGTCAAGATACAACTAGGTGAGCAAACTAGAAAGTCTAAACCAATGCCTATGCAGAACACTAGTAGAGGAGTACTACTACTATTAACATGGGGATATCGACAGCTGCTAAAAATAAAACCAAAACTTGGAGAAGAAGAGAATGAAAACCCCATTCCCAATCCAACGTCACAGCCAAATCTCTTTTTCTTTTCCCCTAAAACGCTTTCACCCCTTTTTCTTTACATTTCCATCTTTTCCCAAAGCCGCCAATTCCATCAGTACCCTGCAATAATAACAACAACAACATTGTCACTAATCAACAAGAAAAAAAACCTCAAAAAATAAACACACACAGTCACACACTAATGAGTAATGACTAACCGCCATGCTTGGAAGAATGGCTCTGTTTCTTGAGAGTCGATCGGGTGAACATCAAGCAAGCTAGCACTAGTCCCACCCCGACAAGGCCTCCCAGCACGATAGCAATGGTCTTCTGCGTATTCGCCCCTGGTTCACGCAAACAATTACGGCCCGGTGCAACAGAAACGAACGAGTAGTTGAATTAGACCGGTGTTCGGTTCGAGACTTTACCTGACGATGAAGAATGGGTGGACCGGGTCGGGCCGGGGACCCCGTTCGGGTAATACTTGTAGCTGATGTAGCACTGCTGGAGATATACCTGGGCGGAGATGGCGGGCCCACACTCGCTCTTCGCCTTCTGGCTCGCCGCTTTCACACACTCCACGCAGTCGCCGTTCGATAAGTCGCCTTCGCACTGCCCCAGCACGTACACCGACTGGTACCCGCCGGTGTAGAATCCGTTGCTGTTTCCGACGCCCTTCGCCACCTCCGACAGCGCGTTATCGAGCCGGTCCTGGAACCCGGACCCGCTCGCCTGAGTCGACCCGCATATCTTGAACAGCAGCTCGGTCGGGCCCGCCAGCTTGAACCCCGCCACCTCGTACCTCAGGTAGCACCCGCCGAGCTGGACCCTGACCGCGACGGCGCCACCGCAGAGCTTCTTCGCCGTGTCCGGGGTTTTCCTCACGCAGCTGCTGCAGTCGCCACCGGAGAGGTCCCCGCGGCATTGGAACAGCCCGTTGACGGCCGTTCCGCCGCTGCCGGCGGTGGCGTTGGAGAATTTTGCAGACGAGGCTTCGGAAGTCAGGGTGTCGAACAGAGTATTGAGCGATTGGGTATACGCGCCGTCTGGAAACTTCTGGTCGGCGCAGCCTTTGTAAACCAGATTGGTGTTATCGGCGGCGAGCCCGGGATTTGCGAACATTAAGAGGCAGCTAAAGAGGATGAGAAGCTCCATTTGGAGAATTCCGATCATGGTTCATCAGGGGTTTTTCTGGGGTTCTCTGGGAACTGGTTTTTTAGTAGGTGAAGAAGAATTGGTGTGAATGAAATGAATGAAGTATGATATATTTTGGTGGGAGCGTTTATTTATTTCCGTTGTTGCTTTTGGTTTTTGAGGTTTTATTTAGTGAAGGCAGCCATTTTTCGTCGTTTTGTCCACTCATACAGTTGGCATTTAAAAAAAGTCGTACTGTTACCTCATTTTTGACTGATATTATTTTGTTATTCATTGATAACAATTTTTTTAATTACATCAATTATCAAAGTACATCAGATATATACATCATTATGATCGTGGTATGTCTTAAATTTAAGAGTTTAATTATTATAAATGTTGAAACAATGGCTTTGTTACTAGTAAGTCAAGCTAGTTTATGTTGCATGTGGATTAAGTTAATGTCGTTTGGTGCAATAAATATTAGCATTAGCTAAAATATCATACCTAAAATCATAGAGTAATTCTCATATGAGGCAAGGTCAAATAATGAAAATTTCATTAGTGTCACCTCATTATAACTCACTACCACATTATCAAACATCGACGCAACCTCATCAAATCTCGGTGTCAGTTCATCAAACATGTCACCTCATCAAAACATTTGTGTCATTTCATCAAATCTCATCAAAAAAAGGGTTTAATTGGTCTTGCCTCTTGGGTGAGGCTGCCTCACCCAAGAATTGGTCAAAATCATATTCTCCCTCCGTCTCACCCAAAGCTGCACAGTTGACTTCACGGTCTTCAATGATCGTGTTTGACTGTTAATATTTTTAATTACATAAAAAATTAATGTTTACAAATTAACTTTCTGAAAAATAGATGTTATAATGAATCTAATGATATCTAATATGATAGTTTTAATATTTATATATTAACTTATAATTACAGTCAACGTTTTCTAAGTTTGACTCTGAAAAATCAACGGTGCAGTTTGAGGTGAGACAGAGGGAGTAGGGAAATTGTATACATTATAAATATTTTAACAACATTTTATATTTACTACAAATTTATATAAGATCAAAATAAAATAATAATGCGTAGTATTGTACATTTTCTTCTATTGAAAAATACAACAATATCCGTGCACCTCACCTTTTTTTTTTCTAATGCGCATTTAAATTAAAACATTATTAACAATTTATTTTAATTATTGACTCAAAATTACCTAGTGGAGTATATGCTTTTATGGATTATTATAAACTAATACTGAAATAATTAGTGGATATTGAACGTATAAAATATTGTAGTCCAAGTTTGTTTTTTCTAATGAAGTTAGACAAAATCATTGCCGCCGGGATTCGGAAGGGTAAAGCGGAGGCTGCATGGAAATGGGGTTTCCATTATTTTGTTCCAATTAAGTGAGATTTTCATTTTGTTAATGGGAAAACGGTTTGTTTTGCCAAAATCATACGCGTCGAATACAAATCAATAATTGAGCACTGTATCTGTACGTTTCATTAACGACCCTTTTGTACTCCGTCTTCTGATTGGCTCTTAACCAAGTTTTCACATTAAACAATCCTAAACCAAATGAACTTGTACTCCTCCATAGTCTACTAGGATATCTCAATTAATTTTATTATTATGTATTGGTCCAACTTTACAATTAAAATGTGCTATGTTTGATAGGACCTTGCAAGAGATAAAACAAAGGGTAAAATGCTTAGATGACCCCCAGTTATGGGTTAAGTGCGATTGTGACCCTCAGTTCTTGGTTGAGTGCTATTATAACCCCCAGTTTTTGGTTAAGTGCGATTATGACCCTCTTCCGATCAAATTTATGTAAAATATAACCCTAAACATGCTGATATGACCAATTCAGGTATACACATATGTGAGTAAACAGTATTTCTCTTTGAATTTGAAGTGAATTTCATAAATCATCCAAATATATTGTTTAGAAACTCATCAAAAATACAATGTAGGGTTATAATTGCACTTATCAAAAACTCGGGGTTATATTTGCACTTATCACATAACTGAGGGTTATATTAGCACTTTTCTCTAAAACAAAAGGAGTACAAGAAATATTATTATTTGATAGTTTATTTGTATGTTTAATTTGCGGTGATTCTTTTATTTTGTATTGCAACATGAACTTTTATAAATTCTATTTTTATAAAAGTAAATGCAAGTATTCATAACACTTAGGAAGAGTAACTTTCAATTGATAATAAAGGCCACCAACATCATCATACTCCCTCTTGTCCTTTATTAACGCCTCTCTTTTTTTCTTTTCTTTTTTAAAAAATTTCTTTTTACAAATATTAAGGAGAAGAGTGTGAGTAGTGGAGAAAGTGTCTAGGATTTTAAAAAGTACTATGAGTGGTTAATATATTAAAGGAGTATTTAAAAATAGAAAATATGAAAATCATAAAAATATAACAATGTTAAAAATCATAGATTGAATACATGACATTGCGAGCTAGAAATTAGAGCCTTATGGTACTAAAGCAACTAATTATATATATTTCTAATTGGAACAAAATCATGTATGGCAAACACGCCATTTGTATGAATTCATTCATTTCATTTCATGACAACTAATATTATGGAGTACTTGATTTGATTTTTGTTTGAGATACGATTTGATTATTTGTTAAAGGTGAAATGTGCAAACATTTATCGTGCGTACGGGACATAGGATTTGGTTGTTTACCGACATGCGATTGGTCATTAGTTTTTTTTCTTTTGTTATGTCCTGAAAAAAAAGAAGTTAAATTAATGTTTTATATTGGTGATAATTGATAAATGTATTATTTCATAGTATTTCATATTCATGATTCTGTATAAATAGAAAATTCCATTGAGATTGAGCAATTCGCTGCTCCTAAACGGGATTGAGATCTGTGTACTGATTTTTATTTATTTTTCCTGTTTACTATTAAGGTGGTGACATAAAGTTTAAAACTGAAAGTGTAAACTTACTGGCTAAGTCCATGTTTGGAAAATGAAGACATGATTTGACTAGGGTGTAAATAATATAATATGTATAGGGAATCTTATTGCTACAGTTTAAAATTAAAATGATAAGGAACATGTATATCATAATTATATATATATATATATATATATATATATATAGATCGAATTTTAATGAATCATGATATACAAAACAATTTAACAGAATTGATGGAGTCCTGAATAAAAGAAACCTGGATGACCTTTGTTTCTTAGGTATAACTATCAAGTATCGATGAACAAATAATTGCAGTACCTCGTACTTACACACAACTTGATAATGGGATGGATTATACTAAAGAGCTCTATTCAAATGCTCTAGGAATCTAACAGAATAAGAAATATGATTATTTGATGATTTCGGTTGAATTTACCATTATTAGATGAAAATAGTTACGCATGAGTGTTTAAATTTATCTGTTAACTGAATTTCACAACCCACATTTCTGATGACCATTGAGCGATAAACCACGTGGCAAGCTGATCATCACAATTGCTCAAGGATCCCTCGGCGGTGATTGCAAGTTTGCAACCCTGAACCCCATATCTCATAAGATTTAATCATGGCATGGGGTTGAGCGAAAAACGATGACAATTTAGGTTGTTTGGCAGAGGAAAATTGTGACACGATTTGGCAGATGATCCGCTTATACAAATTGCGGAGGATTTGCAATATGAATTCACGTGATCTTGTGTTTTAATTTTGATTTAATACTTTATTAATATGCGATTTTTTGTTGAATTTGTTGTTTTAGACTCAGTTTGTAAATAATGCACTACGGTTGCACATTGTCATGACGACTGGGGTAGTGAGTTGGCATCAAACTAGTGGATGACATGGCTTGAGGCTGAGCGAAAAACAACGACAAATGAGGTTGTTTGGCAGAGGAAAATGATGACCACGACTTGGCAGATGACCCGCTTATACAAATTGGGAAGGTATTTGCAGTTGAATCCATGTGTGATATTGTGTTTTTGTTTTTGTGATATACTTAATTAGTTTGCGATATTTTTTTGATTATGCTGTTTTAGACCTCGTATGTAAATAATGCATCGCGGTTGCACATTGTAATGACGGTTGGGGTGGTGAGTTGGCAGCAAGTTAGTGGATGATGAGATAGCACTTGGAAGAATATTGGAAAATGATTCGGTAGAATGACTCAGAGATTTTCTTGTTAGTCTACATGTTTATTTGGTGAATTCATGTGTTTGTATAATTAGTTGTACATAATTATATTTTTCAAAAAAAAAGAAAAAAGTTTTACATAATTATAAAAATATTTATAACAAATCTTATATTAAACTTATTAAACATAACCATTAAGTTTATTATTGTTGATCTTCTTATTTTTATGTTTGATCTTCTTATTTTTAAGACTGATATTTTATATATATTAACTATTAAGTACGATAGTTCAGTAATCTCGATTGAGAATTTGTCAACATTTAAATGGTAACATTGGGGTGGTCTCTGGAGCGACCGTCTACATATATAGACCAAGGACTAAGTTAAAAATAGGGTAATATATCAAAAACAAGGAGGGACTAATTTGCAATTTTTAAAAATTTAGAAAAATCACGCGCTACAGTAATTTCGCGCGTGTACAGTGTTTGCTACAGTACCGCTACAGTACTTTTGCTACAGTACATGAGAGATTTAACTCAAAACCTGAAGTTTGCTACATGAGAGATTTAACTCACAACTTGAAGTTTGCTACAGTAACATGAGGATTTAACCCAAAACCTGAAGTTTGCTACATGAGGGGTTTAATCCAAAACCTGAAATTTGCTACAGTAACATGAGGGATTTAACCCACAACCTGAAGTTTGCTACAATAACATGAGGATTTAACCCAAAACCTGAAGTTGTTACAGTAACATGAGGGATTTAATCCAAAACCTGAAGTTTGCTACATGAGGGGTTTAACTCAAAACCTGGAGTTTGCTACAGTAACATGAGGGATTTAACCCAAAACCTGAAGTTTGCCACATGAGGGATTTAACCCAAAAGATGAAGTTTACTACAGTAACATGAGGAATTTAACCCAAAACCTCAAGTTTATTATAGTCACATGAGGGATTTAACCTAAAACTTGAACTTGTAATTTAGAAGATGATCATTATAACATAAAAACATGGGGAATTTAAACCAAAACCTAGAAGATTTTTATTATTACCCAAAAGGTGATCATTATAACATAAAACATGTGGAATTTAAATCAAAATGTGTCACTTAAAACATGAGGAGTTTAAAGCAAAACCTGAGAGATAGTTAATCATATAAAAATTGGTAGAGTATCAATAATCTAAAAACCTAAAAGATGTAATTTATAAAATAAAACATGATCAATTTAAAACAAAATCTGATTTTTTTTGCAAAAAAAAAAAAAAAAGAATTAGCACTGTAGCAGTACTATTCACATACTGTTCACATGTCACTGTTTCTAAATTTTTAAAAATTGCAAATTAGTCCCTCCTTGCTTTTGAAATATTAGACTATTTACAATTTAACCCGGTCTACATATGTAGACGGTCGCTTCCAAGACTTTGCCAACATTAAAAAGAAAATAATACAATATTAACATTAATTAGCAGAGCTTAAAATTTTTCTAGTATAAAAGTTAAAGTCTGGTTGACTAAAGTTTATATCCGTAACGCATTTAGTTTTGCGCTCCCTCCCAAAAGAAGCTCCCTAAATTCCACCGCTAAACCCCCCACAATCGGTAGCCTTCTCGTCTGAAGGGTACGATTCTGTGTATTTGATCGTCGTTTAAGTGTTTGTTCATACCCCATTTCCCTGGCGTTTCTATGTGTATGTAGGAACTTTGCTCCGTACGAACGATTTATGTGTGTATTTTACCTTTTGAATTGTACAGCTTGCTGGGGTTTTAGTTTAATCGAAATTCCCGTGATTTTGTTTCTATGAGGTTTGCTTTTCACGGGGTTTCATTCTGTTTGTCATGCTCTTCGTGCTGGTTGTTGACATGAACAAAATCAGTCAATTCTTGCTTCATGCACGCTCTTGTTCATGTCGATTTTTGTTTGTATGTGGGTTTTCATGATGACCAGAAGGGCCCTTGAGTTTATTTACATTTTTAGAACTAAACAAGTCAAATTGAAAACATAGATAAAGATGCTGTTGGACATAAGGGATTAGATTTTGAATTTTTCTGATTATTGTTTACTAGTATGTTGAGGAGTAGAGAAGCATTAAATTTTTGTGCCAGTTATAGTATTCATTAGGGATTTTTGATTAGTGATACAATTCAAGGAGAGCGTTATATAAGATAAGCTTAGGGTTTATGGGTTCTGGTAGAATTGATGGTTTGTTTCCCTTAAATGCATGTTACTTGCTTCGCAACTTTGCTGATTAAATTTGCACCAAAAAATTTGCATACTGTCGGACCCTTGTGTTTGTATGAACTTTGTGCTGTGCGGCCGATTTATCTGTATTTCATACCCGTTGACTTGTAAAGCTTGCTCCTTATTCGGTGTTTTTAGGAGTCAGAAATCTCGTGATCTTATTTTAATGATTATCTCTTTTCCCGTGGTTTCATTCTGGTTGGCATGCTCTTAGTCTTCGTGCTGGTTGACAAGAAAAGAATCAGTCGATTCTTGCTGCATGCACGTTTTTGTTCATATCGATTTTCGATTGTATAGGGCTTTTCTGGCCATAAGTAGAGGTCTTTTAAAACAGTTATTTACTTTTTCGAAGTAAACAGATCAATTTGAAAACATAGATATAAAGATACTGTTGGAAATGATTGATTGTATGAGGAGTAGAGTAGCATTAAAATCTTTTTTTTGGGGATCAACATTATCTTCTATGAAGTTTGAATTTATGTGTCAATGTTAATGGTCTGTGCCAGTTATAGTATTTATCAGGGCTATGTAAATGTGATACAATGCAAGAGAGAGCATTATGTTTGATAACTGATAAGCTTAGGTTTTATAGGTTTTGGAATAACTGATGGGATTGTTTCCCTTATATGCATGTTACTCTTGTCAGCAATGGCGCCTCCTCATCCTAGAGTAGTGAATGCATTTCATGCTATGCGTGAATTGGGAATCGCCGAAGAGAAGGTCAAACCGATCCTGAAGAAACTGCTGAAGCTGTACGATAAGAACTGGGACCCTATTGAAGATGAGAATTATAGGGTTCTCATTGATGCCATATTTGAGTCCGAGGAGCCACAGGTTCTGGTAAGTCTTTTCCTTCTAAGAGATCTAGATGCTGACATTCATTTTCTAATTGTTTTGTGCTTAATTATCACTAAAGGCCCCAATCAGTTCGAAGAAGAGGGGGAATTCTGAGGTATGGAACATAGAAATTGGCATATCTAAATACGTCATATGTAGGTATTGGCATTAGTTTTCCTAACCTTTTCGCTCAACTGTCATTTCAGGCTCCCACTGCTTCACCGAAGAAAGAGATTGTTGAGGTATGGTGAATTATTTTTTTTCTGCACCATTTCTTTTTTAATTGGTAACTCCACTCCACATCATGTTATTCTTTCTTTATAGTATTATCTTGCTTAGTTGATTTTCCAGGCTTCAAGCAAAAAGAAAATGAATGATATGTCTGAGGTATGTCTGCCTTTATCTGCACGTTTTGGTGTCTGATTATTTTCTTTTAAAATTTCAAAACTGCAGGAACAAACTGAACTGCCTTTGAAACGGCATCGCTCAACATTTCAAGATCAAGTGTCGTATGTTGACGAAAGCTCTACTTTCTCAGCTGGATGTTCTCGAAGAATACCCTATGACGAGCCGATTGATTGTCCAGAATCTTTTCACCCTGCTGTCAGTTATTCAGGTACAACACATCTTCTATAGTTGCTAATGACTTTTAATTATACACGATGAAGTACTTGATTCTTTTCATTTTGAGGTTTGTGAGAGGGCGAAAGTTTTATCTTATTGTCTCCGTGCTTGGTATATGTAGGTTATCCCTTGATCTATTTAGTATAAAATGGTCTATTATACGTACTACATGTACCATGGCTCTTTTGCTGTGGGCATTTCTATAATTGCATGTCTTGATATCTGGATTTGTGAGTATCCTGTACCACTGAAGTGGTTTCATGCTTTCTCATCACTATGCTTAGTAAGAGTTATATTGTATTAGGTGCATAGTCAGATAGTTGATCTAGTGAGTGCATAATAGTGTATTTCTCTTGGAAACGAGAGATTTAAGTAGCCATAAATGTAAGCTCTGAACTTGTAATTTCTAATGTTAATGACCTTCTGATCTACAGATAAGCCAAATGAAAAAGGGGGTGAGAGATTTCCACAAGAAGGAAATGGCGCTGGGCCCTCGGATATCAAGAAAACAATTGATGATTATCCAGTTCCCCTAGCTGTCATTTATCCAGGTACACACATCTTCTATATTTGCTATTTATTTTTAGTTTTATACGATGGTTGATTCATTCATGTCAAAGTTTGTGAGAGGCAAAGAAGTACACAAAAGTTTTATTTTATTTTTGGTGTATGTGTGTCCGTGCTTGATATATTAGGTGTTATCTTTTGCTCTACTTAATGAATAATGGTCTATTATACATCCTATGTGGTTCCAGTACCAGAACTCTTTTGCTGTTCCTTATTGTGGATCATGTCTTGTTATCTTGGATGCTGTTTATGAGTATATCGTAGTACCACTGAAGTGGGTTCTTGCTAACTTATAAACTATGCTTTGTAAAAGTGATGTTGTATTAGGTGTTAGTCAGATAGTTGATCTAGTGAGCGCATGATAGTATAGTTTCTCTTGGAAACTTGACATTTAGGTTAGAATGTGAGTTTTGAAGCTTCATGGTCACTGAACTTGTAATTTCTAATGTTAATGACCTTCTGATCTACAGATAAGCCAAATGGGAAAGGTGGTGAGAGATTTCCACAAGAAGGAAATGGCGCTGGGCCCTCGGATATCAAGAAAACAATTGATGATTATCCAGTTCCCCTAGCTGTCATTTATCCAGGTACACACATAGAATCTTCTATATTTGCTATTGACTTTTAGGTTTATACGATGGTTGATTCATTCATGTCGAAGTTTGTGAGAGGCAAAGAATTACACAAAAGTTTTTTTTTTTGGTGTGTGTGTGTCTGTGCTTGATATATTAGGTGTTATCTTTTGCTCTACTTAATGAATAATGGTCTATTATACATCCTATGTGGTTCCAGTACCAGAACTCTTTTGCTGTTCCTTATTGTGGATCATGTCTTGTTATCTTGGATGCTGTTTATGAGTATATCGTAGTACTACTGAAGTGGGTTCTTGCTAACTTATAAACTATGCTTTGTAAGAGTGATGTTGTATAACTTGTATTAGGTGTTAGTCAGATAGTTGATCTAGTGAGCGCATGATAGTATAGTTTCTCTTGGAAACTTGACATTTAGGTTAGAATGTGAGTTTTGAAGCTTCATGGTCACTGAACTTGTAATTTCTAATGTTAATGACCTTCTGATCTACAGATAAGCCAAATGGGAAAGGTGGTGAGAGATTTCCACAAGAAGAAAATGGCGCTGGTCCCTCGGATATCATGATAACAGTTGATGATTATCCAGAACCGATTCCCCTTGCTGTCATTTACTCAGGTACACATCTATATTTGCTATTCACCTTTAGTTGTATGTGATGCTTGTTTCATGTTGATGTTTGGGAGAGGCAAAAAATTACGCAAAACTTTTTTATTTGTGTGTCCGTGCTTGATATATTACTTATTAAACAATGGTCTATTATCTTTTGTGCCAGAACTCTTTTGCTGTTCCTAATTGTGGATCATGTCTTCATATCTTGGATGGTGTTTTTGAGTATATCGTAGTACCACTGAAGTGGGTTCTTGCTAACTTATAAACTATGCTTTGTAAGAGTGATGTTGTATTAGGTGCTAGTCAGATAGTTGAGCTAGTGAGCGCATGATAGTATAGTTTCTCTTGGAAACTTGACATTTAGGTTAGAATGTGAGCTCTGAAGCTTCAGGATCACTGAACTTGTAATTTCTAATGTTAATGACCTTCTGATCTACAGATAAGCCAAATGGGAAAGGTGGTGAGAGATTTCCACAAGAAGAAAATGGCGCTGGCCCCTCGGATATCAAGATAACAGTTGATGATTATCCAGAACCTATTCCCCTTGCTGTCATTTACTCAGGTGCACACATCGATATTTGCTATTCACCTTTAGTTGTATGTGATGCTTGTTTCATGTTGATGTTTGGGAGAGGCAAAAAATTACACAAAAGTGTTTTTTGTGTGTGTGTGTCCGTGCTTGATGTATTAGGTGTTATCTTTTGCTCTACATATTAAATAATGGTCTATTATCTTTTTGTACCAGAAATCTTTTGCTGTTCCTTATGGTGGATCAAGTCTTAATTTTGCGGTTTCTACCCCCCCGGGGTCACTGAACTTGTAATTTCTAATGTTATTGACCTTCTGATCTACAGATAAGCCAAATGGGAAAGGTTGTGAGAGATTTCCACAAGAAGAAAATGGCGCTGGCCCCTCGGATATCAATATAACAGTTGATGATTATCCAGAATCCTTACCCCTTGATGTCATTTATTCAGGTACACACATCTATATTTGCTCTTCACCTTTAGTTGTATAGGATGCTTGATTCTTTCATGTTGAAGTTTGTTAGATGCTTGATTCTTTCATGTTGGAGTAGGTGTTATCTTTTGCTCTGCTTATTAGATAATGGTCTATTATCTTTTGTACCAAAAATCTTTTGCTGTTCCTTATTGTGGATCATGTCTTGATAGCTTGGATGCAGTTTATGAGTGTATTGTATAAACTCTGAATTGGTTTCTTGGGAACTTATAATTTTTCTTTGTAAGAGTTGTATTGTATTAGGTGCTAGTCAGATAGTTGATCTAGTGAGCCCATGATAGTATAGTTTCTCTTGGAAACAAGAGATTTCGGTAGAATGTGCTTTGAAGCTTCAGGATCACTGAACTTGTAATTTATAATGTTACTGATCTTCTGATCTACAGATAAGCCAAATGAGAAAGGTGTTGAGAGATTTGCACAGGAAGAAAACGGTGCTGGCTCCTCGGCAGGCTGCCCCTCGGATACGAGTTCACATGGATTCTCCTGTCACCTCGTAGCTTCTTCCTCGCCCAGAGGTGAAGTGAAGATGTTTCTAAACTGCAACGCTTCTCAAGTTAGTGATGGTTTTCGCATGCCTGCTGTGGAAGACGTGTTTCAGTTGGTGGAGGATAGATGCCGCGAGAGGTACAATATTCAGGACCCGAACTTCTCCATCAAGAACATTATGGAAGATATGAGCAAAGGTGTTTTGGAGCTGGGATCCGAGTCTTAATACTTCAGTTTCCGGTTTCTTTATTGCACTCAGATATACTGAGAACCAATTTTGATGGTTGCTGATTTGCAAGCTGGGATTTTGTTTAACAGTTCTCTTTAAGTTATTGAATTTTTTTACCCATATTATATTTCCAGTTGGAAGGAATACCTAGGATGAAATAATATGAACTGGGCGTTTCAATAAAAGTTAGTTTAATCCTGGTTGAAACTATCATTATTCCATTTCAAAATAGATAACATTGTTACCGAAAAAATGATATATTCGATATTCAAGCCATGCAAGATGTTTCATTTAAAAGTTGAAAATTTGAAATCAAGTGCAGTCCCTGTCCAGTTGGGCTGAAACTGAATTGATTGATTAGAAAACAATTTAACATCATAAAAAATAGACGGATACCACGGCCTTCGGGCCTCATTTGATGAACATTTTAATATATTATTATTATCTGTTTAATTATTTCATTGACATTTTTTAAAATTCAAATATTTAGATGTACATGTGATCATCAAATTCACATTCGCGCCTCATTGAATGAATATTTGAAGAGAACGTCTCATGTAAGGTCCCTTTACGGTAAGGGTAGACCACATTCTACAAGATTGGGGTTTACTATACAAAATTATTTTAATTATTTGGACCATAAAATATAAAAGATCAAGGAATAAAGTGAAAAGATATTGCCCAAAAGATGAAAGATCAAAGCAAATAAAACATCAAACCTAAAACATAAAAGATCAAACCAAATAAAAAATCAAACCATTAAAAGATCAAACTCAAGTATAAAAACATCAGACTCAAAAAAAAAAAACTTAAATAGTTAAAGTAATTGTTTAGTAACTCCAAACTTGTAGAAAATTGTCTAATTTTGGGCTGCTTTTACCGTAAGGTGCCCTTATTTGAGACTTTCTCATATTTGAATATACTATTATTATCTGTTTATTATTTTATTGAAATTTTTGAAAATTCAAATATTTAGATTTACTTGTGATTATCTAATTCACATTGCTAAAATATTTTGTAGCAAATAAATATTTTTGTTTTTGAAAAATTCATTCATGGTACTGGAAACGCTCAGTTGCGATTACAAGTGTAATCAATATCTAATCAACTAACCTATTACAAGTCTAACTAAATCATATGCTAACCAGACTCATACCGTTTGTACTATTACAAATTGAGAAATCCAATAAAAAAGCTGTAATACCGCCCCCAGAGATATTATTTTGCAACCGCTTGGTAGAGAGGAACGTCTCCCGCATCAATCACTGCGCCAATCGGGGATCTGCTACAATCGCAACCAGGGGCGGAGGCAGGTGGGGGCTGGTGGTGGCTTCAGCCCCCACCAGAAAATACAATTATAGCTTTAATTTTTTTAAAAACTCTAAATTAACCCCAAATTTTTTTAAAAAAATACAATTTAGCACCCACCGGAATTTATGAAATTCCAAAACTATAAATTAGCCCCCACAAAAAAATATTTCTGGTTCCGCCACTGATCGCAACACCACTAGGCCTAAACCACGATCTATGTTATTCAAACTGTAAACACCTTGAAAATCATAGATTACGAACGGGAACACGATCCACGACCTGTCCAACCAGATCAAGAACTATAAACAAAAAACTAAACGACGATCTGTTCAACCAGATCGGGAACCAAAACACCAACGAACAACTTTATAAATAAATAAAATTGGAAAATAAAATAATATCATATAAATAGTGTATATATTGTTTTAAAAATAGTGTGCATATTTTGGTAGAAAAATTAACCATGCATTTTGATGTCGTTTATCCCACACACAATTTAAAGAGAGTAACTATTATAGTTCCCTTTAGAGAAGATTTAAATTTAATTAAAATGAACTATAATAAATTTAAAATAATTTGATAAAAGTATTTGAATAAATTGAATTGAATTGATTGTTGTTGAATTGAATTAAATTGAATTGAACTGTGAATAAGTTGAATTGGACATGGTAGTATGAATTGGACATAATCTCAATTTAGATTATATTGAAATCTGCTAAGCCCACTCTACCGGCATTTTCCCACCTACTCATTTTGTACAAGTACTTATTTAGTTATTTTACACATCACCCTATTTAAGATAACCAAAATATAGAAATAAAATTTTAATATTTAAATATGAATTTTTTTTCAAAAAAATGCATTATGAATAACGAAAGAAGATGACCATAAAGCGTACTGTCTAATCCTATTGACATATAATGTTCATTAAACAACACATTTCTAGTAACTTTATTAATACTAAATAAGGAGAAATAACTCTCATATGGCACAAACTCTGAATTTGTGAGTGGCATGATATGACATGTATATTAATTTTATAGTAAATGACATCATTTAATTAATAGGGGCCATGGTATAAAGTTATAACAGAAACATATATTTTGATACAATTTATATTAAGGTTTCGGAATACACTCTTCATTCTTAAGATGTTTAATATTTTAATATATTATATTGTGAAATAAATTATAATAACGTCACCGATGTTACGGTAGTCAAAACAAATGGCTAAATATCAGTGCATTTTTAATGAGATTTTTGTATTTATTGCATAAAATTTATCTTTATAATCACGTTAGTCAAAATAAACGGTTAATTATACGGGTACATATTTTGATAAGATTCTTGTATTTATTGCATTAGATGTATCCTTAAAAGATAACTTTTTAATAAATAATGTCATAAAAATTATTTAAAATAAATCCATTAAATATTACGCTCCAATAGATATTACCATCTTGAAAAATGAATGATCATATGAAATATGACATGACCAACCATGTAATAATTGGGTTGTAAAAGTAAAAGAGTACTAACAATTAAATTTTTTATTTTTTACAATTGAACTGATACAAATCATTACTCCACTCTCTCCTCCCAATTTGAAAAAAAAATCCAATGCATTATCATAAAATAATATACAGAAATTAAATGAATAACTATCCTTTAATAAAATGATTGATCCATCCCATTCCCATCATCATCAAGTGAGAAAATCTTTTTTATATTTTTCTAAAACTGGATTTTTTTTGTTTGACCGAAAATTCTCGAATCTGAATAATGATGCCACAATTAGAAATTCATTTCTGGCCTAATTAATTTATTAATCATTGTGATGTATAAAAGGAGCTGATGCTCCCCACTCCCCCCTCCCAAATTTCACCACTCTCACACAGTCACACACCGCTGTGTGCAATTCTCTCTAGCTCGGCGGCATTTTCCTTTCTAAAAAAGGGTAAGCCATTGCTTGTATTTAGTACATTTGTACTTGACCGCCACCTATTTCTACACCTGCTCTGGAAAGCCTGCACCTTTTTGCTGTTTGTTGTTTTTTCCTCGGTTCTTTTCGGTGTAGAAATCAAAATTATGGTGATTTTTGGCTCCCTATTTTGTTTTCCCGGCTACAAGAACCAGTTCTTATTTTTTTCGTATGCATAACGATTTTCATTAGGGTTTTCCGTACTGGGCAGGAGGCAGTTTTTAATTTTCTTCAAAGATGTAACTTTTAAGGTTAATGCTGTGCTTTTTGGCGGTGATAAACCTGTTTGGAACAAAGAAAAGCTGCTCCGAAAATAAATGAATTTGTTTTATGTTCGTGTCAAAAAAGTTAAGGAGTGTCATTGAATTATCTGCAATTTACCTTAGATTCAGGGCTTTGTGTATGTAATTTAAATTTTTAATTCAATACAAGATCAAGCACTGGAAATGCTTCGGTTAGGGTTTTGGGGGTTCTAAACTAATTTATGGATTATTTCCCGAAAATACATGTTATGACCTGCTGTTAAATGATGTTGATGCTTAATTGAGCTTGCACACTGGATATGGTTTTTACGTTTCCCTATTATGCTGATTTGCCCTTTTGCGGTATCTAAGTGTTGGCTGTTGTGCCTTTTGAAACTTTAAAACTATGTTTATACTCTTCCTGGCCTTTCATTGCGCTTGTATGTACTTTTGGCTGATTTTAAAGATTAAATTTTCAACCACCTTCTAGTAGATACCTGGTGACTATTTGCCCTCTTTTTAGTTTATGTTAGGCAAACCCATAATTTGTGTGTTTGATTCAGTTTGGGATGTCCTTTTTACTGGTTGACTATCATCAGTCAGCCCTCGTTTACTCTCATTCATAACTTTTCGGGAGGGGTGAAATAGCTTTGGGTACTGTGGGTTCTAAACTAGTTAATGGTTGCATCATGAAAATGCATGTGATGAGCTTTTGTTAAATAATATTGATTTTAAGCTGAGACTGAATATGGATTCAGTTCTTTACCTTAAGTTGCTCTTTGGTACTACGTAAGTGGTGACCTCTTTTGAAAAGAATAAAGCTCTTTGTATATGATTTGGGATCTGTGAATGTATTCATTTCAAGATTAAGCATCCTAGTTTACAAGCTTAGGGTTTTGTGGCTTCTAAAGTAATTAATTGGCTGTTTCTGTTAAATGTTAATTTTAAATGAATTCACTTACCGATTTCTCTGTTAGATACTTGTTTCCACCGTCTCATTTGAATAGCGTAAATTTGTTTATATCTGTTTCTTCTATTTGCTTATGTTTATCCTTGTACTCTCTAGACGTCACCAATGGCACCCGCCAATCCAAGAGTCAAGAAAGCTTTTCGTGCTATGAAAGAGATGGGAATCAGTGAAGACACGGTCAAGCCAGTTCTAAAGAAACTCTTAAAATTGTATGACAAAAATTGGGACCTCATTGAAGCGGAGAGCTACAGGGTTCTTGCTGATGCCATCTTTGATTATGATGAGTCACAGGTTTAGTTCTCCGTTGATTCTAATGTAATTTGTTACTTCTTTCTCTAAGTCCTTCCAAGAAACTTTAGATGTTGACATTTTTTTCCTGCTAATCAGGATTCAGTCAGTGCGAGTACGAGAGAGAATGCAGAGGTATGAACTATTTCTATAAAATGCCCTTCATCGAATAATATTTGGTTACTTCATTCTGTTCAAGTGTTTTCCTTCTAAGCAACTCTAGCTGTTGACATTTATATTCTAAATATTTTTGTGCTAATTTATCATTTTAGGCTCCAATCTGTGCGAAGAAGAAAGAAAATGCTGAGGTATGGAGAGTACTTTGTGATGCCCATGCCTTTGCTTAGTTGCTATTGCCACTCATCTCCCATATCTGTTTTTTTTTTTTTTTCCTCTATGATGTCGCTTCTTTGAGTAAGGGTTGTCATCACGTCATTCTGTATTTGGCTGTCTTATCTACATGTTGTCTTATTTTTACCAAATGAATCTCAGGCTTCAAGCAGCAAGAAGAAGAAAATGGGTATTTCTGGGGTAGGGAAACTTATTTGTGATACTTGTTCTTTTCTTTATCTACTTGCACTCATCTCTCTTTTCATGTACGCTTTTGTTTCTGATTGTATTTTTGATGTTATTTGAAAATTCAAATCAGGAAATTTTGGAGAATGAAAGGGTAATGCTACAGGAGAAAACTGAACCACCTAGGAAGCGGCTACGCTTAAAATATGATGACAATGACTCTACTTATTCAGCTGGAGGCTCTCTAAAAGTACCTAAAGACGAGCCTATTGATAATTGTCCTGATTATACTCCTCTTGCTGTCATTCGCCCAGGTACATCTCATCTTCTATAGTTGAAAATTATTAATTACCTTAAGTCTGTATGTTACATGATAATTTTTCAAGTTTATGTTTCAACCTGGCTATTGCTGAAGCAGAGTGAGGTATGATTCTCTCAGAGGTCAGAAATTATAATTAAGTTCGTTTGGTTTTCTGCTATCTTGGTGTTCGTACCTTATTGTTGAATAACGGTCGATTATAAGTCCTAAGTCCTATGTGGCACTGGTTCATAGTGTTTTGTTGAAGGGGATTATTGTAATCGCATGCTTGGTACTTGGATATGGGCATATGGTTTTGTATTGCTTTATTCATTGTGCTTAGTAAGAGCTGTTTTCCAATTTTATTCATACCAGAGTAGTTTATCCAGTGAACAGATATTAGTATAATATCTACTGGTTGTAAGATATTTTGGTAAGACGGGAACGTTTTCCTATTTTATGCATACCGAGTAGTTATCTAGTGAACAGTTATTAGTATAATATCTCCCGGTAGTTAGAGATTTTGGTAAGACATGAATATGTGTTTTAGAGCTTCTGATCACCGTTCAAAGTCTGAATTTGTTATCTTAAATGTTCTTGTGAACAGAGACACCACGTGAGGGGGATGGTGAAAGGTCGCTGCAGAAAAAGGAAGCAGTTGAGGAGGATGGGGAAAGGTCACTGCAGAAAAAGAAATCAAATGAGGATGATGGTGAAAGGTTGCTGCAGATAAAGAATTCAATTGAAGATGGTGAAAAGTCGGCACAGAAAGAAAATGGCGCTGAACCCTTGGCTATCAGAAATGCCGAGACATCACAGCTGCATGTTGCTTCCACACCCTTAGGTGAGGTCAAGATCTCTCTGAGCTGCGATAAGACAGGTTTTCACATGCCCAGTTTAGATGCTGTGGTGAAGATGGTGGAGGACAGGTGTCTCCGGTCCTACAAGATTCTTGACCCAAGCTTCTCAGTCAAGAAGTTGATGGAAGACATGTGTGAGTGCTTTTTGGAGTTAGGATCAGAGAAAACTCAGGAAAAAGAAGAATATGTTCAAGTTATACCCAGGACTGATATATTCAAGAAAAGTTTTTTTGGATTTCCTGCACAAGGAACTGCAATCCCATTTTACAATCCTAGTGTTCTGGATAAGGCTCAGTCAGATAGAGAGATAGCCTCGCTAGAAAGTCTACCACCTCCACCTGATAAGGGATCTAGTGTCTGTAGCGGGGTGGCTCATGATCAAAATGAGATTGATGCTCCAAGTTGTATGAGTTTGATGGTGGTTCAGCAGAATGAAATTTCTCTGGACCAGGTACGGGCTATGCATGATATCACTGATATAGGCAAGGGGCTGGAGACTGTGGTCATTCCTATTGAAAAAGGGAATCAAGAATGTCTGCCATCTTTTTGGTATATGCGCCAGAACACTATCTTCCAAAAAGCCGCTGTAAATTTCTCATTTGCTGTCATGGGCGATGACTGCTGTTCAGCTTGTTTTGGTAATTGCCTATTGTCGGATCTGCCATGTGTGTGCGCAAGTGAAACTGGTGGTGAGTTTGCCTACACAGTTGAAGGACTTGTGAAGGAGGATGTACTAGATGAGTTTATCTCTCTGAAATGCAATCCAGAAAACCATTCCCTATACGTCTGCAAGGAATGCCCTCTGGAAAGATCCAAGAATGGCGGCATGATGGAGCCATGCAAAGGTCATTTGGTGAGGAAGTTCATCAAAGAGTGCTGGTATAAGTGTGGATGTAATATGACATGTGGCAACAGAGTAGTTCAGAGAGGCATCACTTCCAAGTTACAGGTAACTTTTGGTGGGCTGTTTGTAATTGAACTTGATCAATTTGATTTTGCATTTGTACTAGCTCTTAGTTTTCTATATTTAAACTTCAGGTGTTCGCGAGTGAAGGAAAAGGATGGGGCTTGCGTACCCTTGAAGACCTGCCTAAAGGTTCTTTCATTTGTGAGTATGCTGGTGAGATACTAACTACCACTGAATTCTTCAACCGCATTTCACAAAGTCCGAAGGGTGAAGGGCACTCGTATCCTGTTTTGCTGGATGCTGACTGGGGTTCATATGAGGGGGATCTGAAAGATGAAGAAGCCCTTTGTTTAGATGGGACCCGATATGGAAATGCTGCTAGGTTCATCAATCACAGGTAAAACTCACCTTCTTGAAAAATGTCTGCATGTTCTAATTGAGAAACATGTTATCCTTGTAAAGACCATGCCCCCTGCAGTTTTAGCAGTTTGTGGTTTTGTTGGGGCCACTCATTAAGAACTGTAATTGGCAGTAAAAGCTGGTTTTTACATTGTCTGAATATTAAAATGCATTGTATGAGTGCTGAACATCTCTAGCCATGACTGTTTTCCAATAAGTTTAGTTTCCCTGGCTTTTAATAATGTCCCTTTTTTTGGTTGCTAGGTGTTCTGACGCGAATTTGGTTGATATACCAGTTGCAATAGAAAACCCTGATCACCATTATTACCATGTAAGTCAGTTTATGAGCTTTTTCATGCAGCAAAATTTTACCTTTAATTGATACTTGAGTTTATATCACTAGGAGCCCAAAATTGAAAATTGAGTTTGATCTGTCTCTTGGTGCAGGTTGCACTTTTCACTACAAGGGAGGTGAAAGCTATGGAAGAACTCACATGGGTAAGCTCTTTCTCATACTGTGCTCATCTTTTGGCTTCCATGACAGTAGATACTCGATTGAAATGTTATATGATTTCTGTGTAACTTTAACCGGGCAATGTCTAATTGTTTTCAGGATTATGGCATTGATTTTGACGAAGCTGAGCATCCGATAAAAGCATTTCAGTGCCTGTGTGGCAGCCAGTATTGCAGGAACATCAGACGCCTATGTAGTGAGTACTTACTAGCCTTATTTGATAGCACAGTAAACCCTTTGAAATTTCTATCTATTAACTGGCTAAATTTGGTTATAAGTTAGTAGCAGAGAAGGAATATGGTATATTTATCACTGCAGCACAATCTTTTTCAATAAGGTAATGACTGGATCATAATTCTTGTACTTTGTAGGGTCCAGATCCTGAAAGAGATCTATCTTGCGCATTTGGAGGGACATCTCTATTTTGCTGACTCTGGAGATGGGGGTTTCGGTGATGCAATGAAGACTTGATCGTTTGCTGCACAGATGATTCGAGTTTCTTGCGTTTAGTTTCTTTTGAACTAAGTTATTTTGCTCTCGGCTTTTGAACTTTTTGATTGAGAAGACTTGAACTCGATCATTTGCCTTTAGTTGGCTCTCGGCTTTTGAACATTTTGATTGAGAAGACTTGAACTCGATCATTTGCCTTTAGTTGGCTCTTAAGTTGCCTAGGTTTAACGGCAAGTTGTCATTGGCCGTTTTTAATTTCGTCGAAACTACAAGTATGGTAATGCTATAAGAATTTTATCTTGATGTTGGCATTTTGTTCGTTAATCTGCATTATCTATGTGAGAGGCTCTCTTGCATATTCATGATGCAAAACCATAAGAAAGGCTCTCTTGCATATTCATGATGGTCGTTAAAAGGGAAATCACCTGAGTAAGTCAAATAAATTCTACTTGTTTTCCCGTTATTTCCTTTATATTCAGTTAAAAATATCGCTTTAATTCTTCTATTTGCTGTTTTGGGAAAATATTCTATGATATATGTGGAGTTTACTCTTGCTCTAGATTGATGATTAATTGATTGTCCTATGCCACGTTCTTTTAAAAACACTTGCTCTTCATACAAAAGTAATTTAACAAAAGTAGTTCCATTGACTTCAAAAAAAAGAACTAATTTTATAAATGATTGAGAACGTTACAACATAGGGTTGAACTGCATTCATGGATAGATGGTAACTATAACGTAACTTTAACTAGTCTTATGAAACACATTTCACTAACTGCTCAATAACCCGTATAATTCAACCCCATCTAACTAGTGAACCGCTTTAAAAACTCCCTATAAGGTTCACACAAAGCTATATAAATATGTGAATCAAACAATAAAATCCTATATAAATTAATGGCTACATGTCATATCACCATTCTTCGAACTAATCTATCTTGGAACTGCCACATTTTTTTTATCATCATTGAAAATTCTGTAACAGTGTAGGACTAGGAAGTCGTTTAGTTTTAAAGTAGCACATAGTGAATTGAAGTGAAAGTTTTTCATTCTCCTCTTGGCTCAGATTTGGGTAAATACTAAATACCATACAGGACTCTGAAATGACCGTTCGTACCATTGTTAGTTAGACTCTGGTTCTAACATAACTATCATGTAACTTTTTCTAGTATACGAAACATGTCTCACTAACTACTTAACATGCCGTATAACTCAACCCATCTACGAGCTTCACCACTAGTGAACCGCTTAACAACTCCTATAAGCTTCACACAGCTGAGCTCCTTGTAAACTAGTCAATCCAGGCCAATATCAGCATTCTTATAAGTAATCCTCGTTTTGTTTACAAGTAGCATAGAGCGAATTGAAGTGAAAGTTTTACATTCTCTTCTTGACTTAGATTAGGGTAAAAATCATACTGAAGTGACCGTTTGTGCCAGTAAATAGTAATAGTATAGATTTCCATCAAAATTTCATTCTATATTTCTTTCATATCAAAATAGGGTTTTTGTTTTTGCATAGTCAGATTTGTAGAACTAAATCTGTTCACTACCTTAACCATACTTAAACATTTTGCAGCCCCTTTCCTTTAATTTAACCTAATATTACTACTCCACTAAAACAGACACTTTACAGAACTCCAGGAAAATTCCTCAGCTCCTCCAACATCCTTGATCCAACCATATATGCACAATCAAAACTCTGCATCATCACCACCACCACCATTATCATCATCAATCCTCGACATCAATGACCTGCACTGAGCTACCGACAGGCTTCGGCTTCTTCAACATAGAACTCCTGTACTGAGGTTTCATCAGTGCTTCATCTTCACAGTAGAACGGCATGGCCGGCCTAATACCTCCCGGATTCAGCGGGAACAAAGTCTTGTAGTAACCGTCCATAACCGCCTCCAGGTTGCAAGTTTTCGCAACCGATGGAATCTGTAACACCATTTCACACACACACAGTGACAGACTATTAATAAACTTAACAATTTTCTGAAAGTAACAACCTTAAAACAAACAAACACTTCAGACAGAAGTAACTGTAATAGTAAATGTATATATATACCTGGTAAATGTCCCTAACATAGGGGTAGAGGTTCCGGTAATCAATCAGTCTCTTCTTGGTGCACCGGAATAGGGTGTTGTAGACCACGTCGAAGCGGATGAGTGTGGTGAAGAGGCAGACGTCGGCGAGGGTGAGATCGTCGCCGCAGAGGAACCTTGAGCTGTTCAGGTGATCGTCGATGGTGTCGAGAGCGTCGAAAAGTCCGACCACCGCCTCGTCGTACGCCTCCTGGCTCTGCGCGAAGCCGCAGCGGTAGACGCCGTTGTTCACCTTCGGGTAGATGAGGTTGTTCCATTTCTCTATCTCGGCGGCGAGGGAGTGTGGCGCGAGGTTGACGGCGGGGTTTCCGATCGCGTTGAAGAATTGAATGATGTCGTAGCTCTCATTGCATACGACATCACTTTTCCCGGCGTCCCACAGCAGCGGAACGGTGGGGCGGCCGTTGTAGTCGCCGCGGCGGAGGGAGTAGACATCCCGGACTGTTTTGCAGCCGTAGGCCTTGTCGGAGGTAGGGACGAGCTTGGCGGTGGGGGATCCCGTCGACGGTGGAGGAGGAGCGGTGAATTCCCAGCTGGCGTCGTCGCCGGGGGCGGCGATGGAGACGATGACGGAGTCTTCGAGGCCCTTGAGGGCCCGGACGATGAGGGTTCTATGGGCCCACGGGCAGGGGAGGCCGACGTAGAGGTGGAGCTTCTTGAGTCTTACGGCGGCGAGGGCAGTGGGGTACTTCGGGGGGCCGAACCGGAACTTGGAGGCGGGGCGGTTGTAGGTGCCGGCGGCGTCGGATGGGGCCATCTGGTTCATGATGACGTGCCAGGCGGTGGTCCACGTGGCCTTGACGGTGGAGATGACGAGCTGCGGCGGCAGGGCTGGGCCCCACAGGAGTTCGGTGAGGGAGCTGAGGAAGTTGGAGGTGCCCGGAATGGCTGGTGGAGTGGAATTCTCCGCCGCCCGCGACATGGAGACTAGCCGCGACCTCTTCGGCATGGGGCTGGAGACGTGGGACGGCCTTGTCTTCCTTCTGGTGACGGCGGCGGCGGAGGTTCCTGATCTGCCGGAAATTGAGGAGGAGGGGGAGATGAGGACTGGGTTCAGGGTGGCGGTGGACATCATTTCGTGTTCTGGTTGGGTGGTAACGGTGGTGGTTTGGGGTTGGGGGTTCATTTCCGCGGTGGTACTGGGTAGTTACTAGTTAGTAGTACCAGTAGGCCCACCGGACTTTGTTAAATTATTTTTTTGATAATGAAATGATATTGGATAGATGCAATTCCTAAGCCTCCCTCTTTTTAAACTTCTCACTTTATGACTTTTGTACTTTTTAATAGACAATAAAGACTAGTAATGATTCTATAGAATTTTATCAATTGTAATCTAGTGTTTTATATAACATTGCTTTTTATATAACATTGTTTTCTCAATAAAATATGCTCATATACCCCCAAAGTTTTTGAAAAATACTCTAGTACCTCTTATGTTAATTTTATAAATTATGCCTCTAAAATCTTTGGCCGGCCATCTAAATTATGCCCTTGCTTTTTTTTCCCACCATTTTAAAGGAAAGTTTTGATATAGATTACACATATATACAGTTACATCATTGTGTGAGATATATTCAGATTTTCATTGACTTGTGGATTTCAAAAGTATCTCAAAATTAGCGTATATTATTTGGTGCTAAGCTTTCCTAAATAAATGGTACAAAAAGAGTAGAACGTTAAAGGTTGTTACTTGTTTGGTTGGAGATAAATTATGTATAAATTTGAAAATCCCATTAATTTAATTATTGTATACTCTTATCTTCTTAGTCGAAGTGTCTTATTTTGACTTTTCAAAGTCAAACAAAGACAATTTTGACTTTTCAAAGTCAAACAAAGACAATTTTGACCGTTAATATCTATTAGTTAATATGCTAGATCATTACCATGTCATATATTTTTGGATTTATAATAACATATATTTTAAAATAATACATTTTTCAATAACAATTTGAGTAATTAAATAAATATATTAGAAATCAAAGTTGCGTTTGACTTTGAAAAGTCAAATTCATACACTTTGATGTAGTTTTTTGGTTGGCATATTAATGAGATTATTTGATCTTTTTCAAGATCCAACCAAACCCAAACATTTTCAATATCCTAAGAAATTTAAATGATTTAAGAATTCAATATTCATAAAAAAATAAATTCTCACATGCAACCAAACGACCTCCCAAATGTAGTACCTATTTTTAACTATTAGATAACTTCAAAATAATCATTTAGATGCCAATAAGAGACTTTAGATATACGGTATACAAAATCAACGTGAGCCTATAAGTACCAAATCACTTTTCAAAAACTCAAGAATATATGAGCACTTAATATAAAACTCGGGGTAAGAGCACCTTCTTTTGTTTTTATATTTATAGAGACTAGTTTGCTTAACACTTTGTGATAATTTATTTATTTTTTATTCATACACATGGATCCTTAATACCGATGATTTTTGTGACAAACCTAAGCCAATTTTATAAGCATAGAGATAACCGCTAAGAAGCTTATACCAAATCCTGGCAGTTGCAGTTGTGAGCTCCATGAAGTAACTACCAGGTAACTTATACCTTTGGACAACGTGATTAACCTCCTCATCACCCCGTGGTGCCGGGATGAAAGGGTCCTGCGGTCGAGGGATAATAGAGATAATCTGAATTTCTTCATACATATTTTGAATTATTAATAGTTATAGTCAAAAACACATACACTAATTAGGAACTCATTACGACAAAAATATAATATTTTTTCAAGTATTACTGAATTCCAACTCATTGTTAGTTTAGAGTTACCAATTTATTTTTAGTAAAATGAAATTATTTTAAACTGACAAATAATTTGTGGTTTTGTATTTCAAAAATAATAAATTGTGTTTTTGGGCATATACAATGCATGGAACTATGATCAAAAACAAATTAAAAATGCATGGAACAACTTGCTGAGAGAATTTGGTGTCAGAGCTAAAAATTGAAAAGGCCGAAAGTACAAAGCCCAACCAATTACAAGCTTTTGGGTCCAAGAAACTCACATAGAATGAGTCAAGCATGGGCCGAAAGTGGCCTTTCCATTAACTCAAAACCCTAGCAGCCATCTAATCTCCAGCACAAGTATATATTCAAAACCCTAGCACACTCCTTCACATTTTCACAGAGAGGTTGGCGCAGCTGCAAACATGTCGAAGCGAGGTAAACCCTCCGATCCTTAGTTAGATCGAAATCAATCATTCTCTTAGGGTTTATTCTGATCGGAATTTGTTGTGTTCGATTTTGTGTAGGTCGCGGTGGTTCCGCCGGGAACAAGTTCAGGATGTCGCTGGCTCTTCCAGTGGCGGCGACGATCAATTGCGCCGACAATACCGGAGCGAAGAATCTGTACATCATCTCCGTGAAGGGAATCAAGGGCAGGCTCAACAGGCTTCCGTCCGCTTGCGCCGGCGACATGGTGATGGCCACGGTCAAGAAGGGAAAGCCAGATCTGAGGAAGAAGGTCATGCCTGCTGTGGTGGTCCGCCAGCGCAAGCCATGGCGCCGAAAGGACGGTGTTTTCATGTACTTCGAAGGTATACATTTCTCTTTTTCTTTGTTCTTGATGGATGATTTTACTTGTAGTTTTGCTATTTGCTGTTCTGTTACCTAGAGTTTGTGTTAGGCTATAGTTGGTTTTTGTTTATGTTTTGGATGATTGTTTTAGCTTTTACTTGTATGCTCATTGAATGCTGTTGTATGAATTAGCTTATATTTTCTTTAAACCTGATAGCTTTTCTGCATACATGTTCAAATCTGTTTTGGATTGTGGACAGAGGTTTATGGTTTGTTTTTCAACTGTTAAGTTGCTTCTCTGTAGTTTTTGTATATATTGATACATTATCAATATAAGTAGGACAGGTAGCATACATTAAATGGATTTACTCCATGCCAGTCTTTAACAGCATGGTGCTCTGTGTTTAATAGCATTGTGTTACCTGTCTACTGGTATATGATATTTTGAGTGTTCTGATCTTTGTAAGTTATACAGTATAAATTCTGGTTTGATTATGTGAATGTAAGAGATGTTTGTGCCTATAAAGTGTGTATGCCTATAGCTTCTGCTGTTAACCTACTTTGTTGGATAATGGATGGGCATTATGCTTCATGTTTGCTCTTACTGATGGATTTCTTGTTTGATTTTTTACAGATAATGCCGGAGTGATTGTTAATCCCAAGGGTGAAATGAAAGGTATTGTTTCTGCACTTCTAGTTTGTGATTTCTAGTCCTCTGATCTCACTTATTATGTTCTTTTGGCTATAGTGTTCCTTGGTTTATGGTTGGCTGACTTGGGAATCCGTCTTGTTTATAGGTTCTGCTATCACTGGACCCATCGCCAAGGAGTGTGCTGATCTCTGGCCTAGGATTGCAAGTGCCGCTAATGCTATTGTTTGAGAGATGCAATTCTGATGTTGGAAGCTATTCTTAGCTTTGTTTGCTTGTTTCATTTAGGCTTTCGAACAGTAGTTAATGTTTCAGATGATAAACAATTCGGTCTCTGTAATCTTAAGCAATGCTGGATGATTCTGTTTTGCTTGAACAAATTTGTTATGCGTAATCAGAAGTTTTTGGAACTATTTATTCTCATTCTCGTGGTGTTTTACTCATTGTGAAAGTTACTTTTGTGTTTTCTTTAAGCTGTATCCGTAGTATTTTTATCTAGTTTCCATGAATTTTCAGTGACACGATGAACTGATTAAAATTTCTGTTTTTTGTTAAAAGTGTTCAAGATTCGGCCCTGTTGACTGTTGTAATCCTCATTTAATAGTTCATTGTTCTATATTATTTTGTTACTTTAGTACCTCTTTTATAATAGCGTGTTTTAAATTTTCAACATTTCATATTTTTGCCAAAAATTGTAAAAAATTTCATGATTTTTGCTTTATAATGTAGTCATTTATGCAACGATTGAATGGTGCTAATGGATTTCTAGTGAGTATATTTTCCAATATAATCATACATTTCTCTATACCAAGTGACAGGCTTCAGATTTTAGCAGGTTAACATACGCTACAATTTTATATTGTTAATCTCTTTTTTTAATATCTCCAAGTCTCCAACTAATAGAAACTAAAATCAAAGGTAACGTTTCAGGGATGAATTCAATAACGTGATGAATCTGATGACAAGAGTAACATTTCGTTTAAAATTATTTCAAAAATATTATTTAGTTTAAAAGTCTCTATTGCGGGTTTATACACTTCTGGGCCTCAACACCCAGCCCAGTGCCACCATAAGACTGAGCAATAATCCCAAAGGGCGGGAAATACACCGAACTAGAATCCAGGGAGATATTCCGGCGGTGCTTCAGATGGATTCTGCACATTCCAACGTATCCCTAGCGGATTTCATAGTAGTAGTTAAGGCATTTATTGACATGCTGGTTCTCGCATCCGGGTACCAATCGACGGGCCACCCCGCCCACTGGGATTCACACAACATCAAGAAAGCTTTTCAATGGGCCATCGTAATCGAATCCGTAAGTCGCTTCTGTGTTCCAAGCTTCCAATTAATGGCCATTTTGACCCCTAGCGGTTATGTTAATGTCAATTTTGTGCATTTCCAGGTGTTGGGATGCTGGAAAAGCTCCGAAAATCGAAAGGATTCAGTGGTTGAATTTGATGCAGCTTTATCTGATATCATTTCCAGCCCTTCTTTCCCGCAGGTTGGTTTTAATTGTTTTATTGTTTTGTGCGGATGGGTTATAAGGTTGCTAGGTTTACATAGTTGAATGTTTAATCAGGGGCTTAAGCATATATCATCGGCGAGTTTGTGTCAGGCTAGGAAACTTGTTCTTAGGCATTTAGTGCATACCATGCCTTTGAGGGATGCACATTTAAGGGCTACGTTAGCTGCCATTGTTGAGGTTGATGTTCAGGAGCTTCGCGGGATTAGCAGTGATGCGCTTGAAATGTATCTTGATAGGTTGATGTATGATGTGCCGGAAGAATGTATTACAAGAGGATTGAAAAGTAGTGCTGGTGAAGGGGGCATGGAAGGTGGTTTGACCATGTGTGCTCTTCGAGAAATCAGTAGGAGGCAACATGAGGTGTCATGCCTGTCCACAGCTGAAATTGGATTGGCTGCTCTTTCAGAGATTATGAGGAAGAGTTTCTCAAATGAGGTTGGAATTACCTTGTGTGGGGAGAAATCGCAATCTGTGAAAAATTTCATGTGAGTCCCATGTTTAATTCCTCTTGTATGCATTTAAATGCCCAGGAAATTTGTCCCTAGAGTTTCATCAAAGATTAGTTTGCATGCCTAATTAATTTTGTTTTGTATCAAGGGGTGAGGAAAAACCTGTTGATCCTGAAATTTGGAGCAAATGGAAATCACGAAGCCTCTCATATTTGCTTGATAAAAGAACAGTTAGAATGGTTTCAGGTGCCCAATTACTATTGTCAGCACCTAAGCATCAGTGGATGGAGGTGATTAGAAGAATGGATGTCTCAGTTGGAACCGACGATTACTATGAACAAATAGTAAGCTTTTCTATCTTCATACTTTGTGCGGGTTGTACCATTTCTTTTAACAACGATTAAATGTCCATTAATGTACAAGTGATATGATGACAAATTATATGCATCACTGGTAAGTAGCTTTCTTAAACCACGTTTTTTGCTCAGTATCATTCTAATGGTGCATATCAGTTCTATGTACACCATCACTTATGTTTGGAAAAGTACCCTCTCACAAATTTTTTGTTTCCTATTCTAGGAGCTCTTGTTATTGGGAAGCATTGGCAGCAAATGGAGTTCTATAATTGAAACTGTACTATCAAGTTCATATAAGTGTGTGACCTTCTCCAGCTTATACCATGAAGTACAAGACTTGCTATATAGGAGATGGCAAAATGTTTCTTCAGAAGGGAATATGTCCGTTGAGGTAGCTCTTTACCCGTTTGGCCCTTTTCAAATAATTGTTTGTTTTTATGTACTTGATTATTTTTCCACTTCTTTTGGCAATATTTTCTCTGTTGATGAAAGGGTAGGAAAAAGCTGCTCTTGAGTATTTGGAGAATATTTTGAGCAAGCGGGGAGATTGTTTATGGAAATTGTTGCCTGTTCTTCCAGCAATGGCAATTTCTTTGAGGTATAAGATTCATTTCTAGACGGTTTTCAAAACTAAGAATAGAATAAATAGCTGGCCTCCCTTGGCATGTTCAACCTTAAAGCTACATCCAATGGATTGAGCAAGTATTTTCATGCCAAGCTTGGAATTTGAGAGCTCTTATTTTTACTGAAAAGAAATGGATTATTTGTTTGCAGGTCACCACTGTCAAGGTTATATCTAACTGAACTTGATAGTAAGATGAGAGGAGATTCCTCTGCAATTAGGTATTACATTTTTTTGCTGTCTGCCTATTTTGGTTTCTGGATCATCTTTATCTAGTGACAATAACAAACATGATTAATATGCAGATGTTGCAGTTGCATCATGGAAGGGAAGAACCACTCAGAATGTAGGTCTTTTTCTTGCTCTTTCTTTCCTTCTCTAATATGCATGCTCTATACGGTGTTCTATGTTCCTTGTATTGTATGTAAACCTGACTACCTGAGGAAGCAAGTTCAGTGCAATCTTTATGAAGTAAAATGTAACTCTTTTTTTAAACTGCCAAATAAATTGTGGTTTTGTGTATATAATATATGCAGGTGAACTTGCTGAGAGAATTTGGTGTCTCTACATTTTCCATGCCTGTGGTTCATGGTAACATCTTAATACCTTAAAACAATATTTTTCCTCTTTTGCGAGTGCTGTTTGTAACGTTGATGAACCTAGATGGACATTGTATAAGAAAAATCCATTAATATCAAGAAAGTCTTTGTTTCCCTACCACCAAAATCTGCCAAGTCGGCACTCGGCAGGTAAAAAAAAAAGAGATAATCCGTAAGACAGCAATAGAAAAGGAGGTTTTGTCTGATGGAATTGGAGCCGTTGGCTTTTTTGTCCCTCTATAGTGTTACTGAGATTGTGGACAACTAATGGACCCATTTTGTTTGATATTTTCCTAAGTCTCCACAACCCTTTCTAATTCTGCCTTACTACCTCTGTTCTTTAAATACTGACACCTTATATTTATGCAAGTTGAATTGTGTGGAGAATATTAGTGAAGAGTGAAAATATTAACGAGTAGATGAGCATGATCCATTTTTGAGTCAGTCATAGAAGAACTGATGGAGCACTTTTCAATGCTTAGATTGAAAAGATCATGTCTAATCGTGTGGCTATATTAAAACACCGTGATCAAGTTGTCTACTTTTCTGCCTATGATGGTTGCCTGGATATGTTAGTGGGAACCTGTTCACTCAAAGATCTGTCTTTTTGCTTAAATTCGTGAATGGTCGGTTTAATTAAGGAATCTAAGTTGGTGCTATAATTTTCCCTTGTTCTTCTTACTTTAACTACCCACCACATAATTTGTTATGTTTCTGCAATCTTCATCTGTCAGTTCCAAGATACAGAGAATTAGAATTCCTTGAGAATTCAATCTTCCTCTTCAAGTGCTGTGTCTCACTGTAATGATGTTAACGTTGCTCATTATATTGCTTGGACCATAGGCATCATATGTAGACCCTCTGGGCCTACAAGAACCAAAGTTTGGTTGACTAGTTTTATTCTGATTAAAACTCTTATCACCTCACCAAAATGTGAAAATGACACCCATTTTGCCATGAACCTATTAAAGTGCATGTTTTTCTTTCACATTTATGCAGTTAGGAAGAACAGCATTCATGAAACTTCAGAGTATCTTATGTTTGAAGTCGGTCCGATTCTTGAAGTCGGAAAGAAAGGTTATGGCTCTTGGAAGTGCTGACAGGAGAGTTGTTCCAGCTGATTTTTGTTGTTTTGTGGGAAATCAGTTGGTTAGGAGGCTCAAGAAACAGTGGAAGCCTGCACTGAGCTGGCAGAGAAGCAGTGGCAGTTGTAACTATGATGCTCAAAGCTACTCGCAGAACTTTGATGATGGCTGCTGTGATGATCATAGATCTCCTCTTGCTCCCTGTCCTAGATGAGTTTCTTTACAGTCTCTTAGCTAGATTTAGCGTTTCATCGAAGCAGCAGCAAAATGGTGCTTCTCTTTTTAATCCTTTCATGATCTAGTGTGCTTTTTAGCTTCTATGTTGAGGATCATATTGTTTCTAGCAAAGAGGAAATTTTCTTTTGTAGCATCCAAGGTTTCAGACACTATTATAGTATTGGTAATGCAGTAAATGTAGTAACACTTGAAAACATGTCTATTCATTTCAAGCAATAGCATTTGAAAGATTTCATGGTGTGTGGGAGCTTTCCAGACCAAAATCTCCTCATCCCCTTCTCATCTGTACAATAATCGACGATTTTGATGAAGAAACAGGGCTCCCATTTGCAGCACCTAGACAGCCCGGTTCTTCACCAAGCTCAGCTTGAAATTGTAGTTACTCCATAAATTTCCCTCCTCGTCTTCCAACACAAAGAATTCACATTCAGGTTGAGAATGGACTCAATTATTAAAATAGTTAAACTAAAGTGAGTTGAGTTGAAATGAAAAGAGATGAGAATTAACTAAACCAAATCCAATAGGCTAAAACATGTAAATGTTGATTCATAAATAAAGAATATTGTATTTAGTACATTTGATAAAAATTGGAGATGTACTTAAAATTTTGGGATCTGTACAAATAATCCAAAAAAAAGGACAAGTTTTCAATCGAGACTTGCTCAATTAGTCTTACTAAATAATCATGCTTAATAGATAAACGACCAGTTTTGAAAGAGAGAAAATCAGACATGAAAGTGAGAAGATCAGCAATAATATACTGAATGATCATGTTTAGTATGTAAAATGTCGGATTTGAAATTTAGAAAATCAACATTTGTTTCCTATAGTTTCAATTGAGACTCTAATCTCACATGATCCTTCTAAAAAAACAAAAAACAAGAAAGATGATTGTTTGGGCTGTATTCTGCTTGCTTTTTGTTGGGTTAAAAGTTCTTGTCAGTAGCCCATGCACTAATTATAGCCTGTAGTCACCAGCTGTTTGATACGGACTATAAACAGCTCAAGCCCAAGGCACCCATTGCAGTTGGCGTGTTTGACCAAAAAAATAAAAATGCAAGTGAAACCCTTTGGGCAAATTCTCATTTGAGACAGGTCTCAAATGAGACCAAAGATTATATGAGACTTCTATTGATTGAATTTGTCGTTGGTGAGCTTTAAACCCGTCGATTTCCTTGATTGAATTTGTTGTTGGTGAAATTGACCAAGGAAATGGTCAAGAAAATTGACCGAAAGATCAAGCAAATTGAACGAAAGATCAAATTAACTGAAAAATCAAGGCAAAACAAAAATACTCAAGGACATTGATTGAAAGATCAAACAAACTGACTAAAAGATCAAGCAGAAACAGTAAATGCTCATTCCCCTTCTCTTGGTCTCCACAAAGACAGGTCTCACCCAAGACTTTCTCAATCCTTTGAACTAAATATTAGAATCATCTCCATTTGATGTTATTATTGGAAAATTATACGATCCGTTTATAGAATATGAGTGAAATTTCAGGCAATTATTATCCAATTATAGTATGATATATCAACTATGAGTTGTCTTCCTATATTTTAGTAGTTCTTATTGAAATGAATACAACCTTATTTTTATTGTAGGAAATTGTTAGGTTAGATTTAGTGATGGTAAATGACATGACTGCACTTTCACAAAATTGTTAGGTTTGTATGAAATTGTTAGGTTAGTTCAGACTGTAGTTCTTATTTATTTATATATAAACAAATTTTTTAAAGCTCTTACACAATTACATTACATTAAGTCGCTTATTGATTGACAATTTTTTAGTTTGATGGGACATTTTGATTGATAATAGTATTATTAAATTTAATTTTGAAAATTGAAATATTAGATAAACATAAAAATAAATGTTTAGTTACATACACGGTATTTAATTTTACGTTTTACAACATGAATATATTTTCTTGTTCTCCAATTTGAACGAAAGTGTAATCTTTTCATTTTATTTAAATTAAATGTGACTTGTATTTGCACTTATGAATTCAGATATTAGAGATACCAGAGATCTTTTCAAAATTATCACAAATTTTAAATATTATGAATAACACTCTAAAATGGAGGGACTAAGACTTAGAAGAGGTTTATGCTAGCAACCAACATGAGCATATCCCAAGTGCCGGAAGGACCACAATTTGTCTGTCCGTGCGGCCGCTAGACCACCCTACAGATGAACCATTTTATTAGGTCACATACCCTACAACCTAAAGTCACAGCACCGAATCCAGGCCAATCTCAAAAATCAAGTGCCCTCTCCATCCACTTTGGTGGCGTACTGCCGGCCCTTGAACCCACCGGAAGGACCATATGCCCTTATTTTATTCCCTTATTTTATTTTAATTACTTATTAAAATAAATAAATAAAAATAAAAATCCGCAAAACTTATCAGAGTGGGAAAAGCACAAGTGCATCCCATTAACCACTATCCAATCACCTTCCATTATCACTGGGCCCCCCTCACATGAGGGCCACAATTGTAAACCATCTCCCGCGGTTCTACCACACGCGCCAAAGAAAGCGAGTGGAGGCAGGATCAGAGTTGCCATCGTATTTTAATTTGTTTAGGACGTCGGGGGAGAGAATAAGAATTGAATGAGAGCCTTCCAGCAGGAAGCGAAAGAAGTTGTCGTACAACCGAAAACAAACGTACGACTTCGATCCCTACCCGGATTCCATATCGGGTTCTCGGATAATCCGGTGGCGTGTTTGACGATGATGGCGGCCCGTGGATAAGACGCACGTGCGCTTTTGTTTCTCTTGATTGATTTTGATTGTTGGAGGCGTTAATGTTTGTTGATTTTGTCTGTTTTCTGTCATCGTGATGGAGCCCTACGATTCTCCTCGATGTCTCCTCAATTTTCTTCTGCGGTTTTAGGTGAGAAGGATTTCTTCGAATTCTGCTCGGTCATTAGTTTGCAAGGATTCCCCTGTCTTTTTTGATGAATTTGATTTTTTTGATGTTGTTGTTGCTGCCGCTGCTCCTGTTCATGATGTTCTTTGTGATTTTAATGCATGTCTTGAATTATGAGTTTGTTTTTCAAATCATTGCTGCGCTTTTGTTGTTCTGAACTTCTGATTTTATGCTGACTGCTGGGAACTGTAGCTTTTCTGTTTAGAATTTTCCAGCTTTTTCTTATATGGATTCACCTGATGTAGGTTTTGAGAGGTTGTGCTAAAGGTTGAATCGAAGTTTTATCTGTTGTAGAAGTAATGGAGGCACGCCCTAATTTATCCTTCCCTAGGCCCGGCTCTCAGCCGTTGAATAGTTGTGTGTCGTCTGGTGCTATGTCGGTTCCGTTTCCTGTTATGCCTACTGCATTTGGTTCTCAGCATGTAATGGCAGAGAAAGAATTCAATGCATACCCCAACAATGGGGTTGATGTTCATTATTCTACTGTTTCACAACAAGAAAGCCATTTGTTACAGCAGCCACCTTTTATTTCTCAATCTGCTGGCAGTGGGACATCGCCATCAATGATGATGCAGCAGCCTTCCCATAATGGAATTCTGCAATCCACAGCTTCTAGTCATTATGCTAAAGATAACAACGGAGGTTCCTCTTGGTGTACTGATTCTCTGGATTTTTTTGATTTTCCTGGTGGATGTTCCCTTCAGCCTGAGGATTTGAGTACAAGAAACTTGCAGGAATGGACTGAAGATCTATTTACTGAAGACGATACCTTTAGTCGTTTGACTTCTAGTTTGTGTGAGATGAACCCTGCCCCAAATCTTGTCGATTGTCAAACCAAGGTTAGGACGTCAAGGAATAGGATTTTGCATTTGGCTTTGGTTATATTCCTTTAAGATATACTTATTTGTATTGTTCTTGTAGGTGCAGGTGCAGGTGCAATCACAAGTTAATCAACAGCATGCTAATATCTCTGTCCAGCAGCCACAAATTAATCAACAGCATGCTAATATCTCAGTCCAGCAGCCACAAGTTAAGCAACAGCATACTAATGTCTCAGTCCAGCAGCCACAAGTATCTTTGCAGCTTCCATCTTCTTCTGGAGAAACTGGCTCTGTTGCTCCTGCACCTTCCTCTGGAAATGGTGCTCCATCTAAACAACGCATGCGCTGGACACCAGAACTTCATGAATCCTTCGTCGATGCTGTCAGCAAGCTTGGTGGAAGTGAAAGTAAAGTTCTCTCTACTTAAGGTTTAAATTTTCCAGGGCTAAGAGCTTTGGATGAGATATGATGTTTTATGCGCTATATAATTTCACAGGAGCGACTCCGAAGGGTGTGCTGAAGAGGATGAATGTTGAAGGCTTGACGATATATCATGTTAAAAGTCACCTACAGGTATAGTCTGCATTTATGCTTATGTATGATATTTAGATTATGTGATGTTTCCTTTCTTTGTAATTCTTTTACGTGCTTTCCTTTCTGCAGAAATACAGGACGGCTAGATATAAACCAGAGCCGTCTGAAGGTAATGAAACTGTAGGAAACCTTAATGTTTCCTCTTTCTGCATGCAGTTCACATTGTCGCTATAGCATCCAATACATTGTTTTTGCCAAATGGACTGTGATTTATCTGGATTCCTAATGGGAGATCCTGTTCACTGTTGAATCACAAAGCTTTCTGTCAGGGTTTTATCAAGATCTTTATGCAATATCACTTAATGTTTTCATATTTTTTATATAGCATATTACGACAAGCATTTCTCTTCTTTTATTTTGGTTGCGGTGCATAATTTGATACGGTTGATTGCAGTGAGAAATTTACTTTCGGACTCTGAATGAGTGAATGATATAGTGCTTATGTTGTTGTCCCGTGTTAACTTTCAAAGGCGCGTTTAAATGATTTTGTTTTCATGGCAGGTTCCTCAGAGAAAAAGCATACTAGCATTGATGACTTATCGTCTCTGGACTTGAAAACGTAAGTTAATCATTTGAGTCTTCAATTTAGTGCTTCAGATCTTGTTGTGCACTATAATATAAAATTGTCTTGTGTAGAGCTTGTATCTTAAAACTTGCACTTGAGGGTCGGTAACTTGATACTGTCTGACTTGATTTGACTGTATAGGAAAAGCTTCAGGAAATTGAATTGAGAGTGTTTTGTGTTGATGGCATTAAGAGTATAGATAAACTGATATTTTTTAAGAAATGCATTTCTTTTGTTGCTGACATAAATGAAAATTTTCATCGTGTTCTTTGGCATCAGGGGCATTGAGATAACTGAAGCATTGCGATTACAGATGGAAGTGCAAAAACGTCTTCATGAACAGCTTGAGGTATTACCCTATGTCTTAACCTTTAACCACTCATTGCATAAGGTATTTTGATCAGTGTTTCGTTATATTGAAATTTTGATGATTGCTTTGACTCTAAATGCATGAAGATGATAATTGTTTCCTAGGAAAATAAATGAATATAAATTTAGTAAAAATATCATAAAACAGCTTGAGTTATAACCCTATGTCTCAACCTCTTACCACTGTATTTGCATCCATAGGTATTCTAATTACTATTCCGATACCGGTAATTGTTTTGACTGTTGATGCATGAAATTAAAGGTTTCTAGGACCGTTAAAAAGGGGAAAAAGGTCTCTAGGCCTTCTGGATTAGTTTCTTAACTAAGATACGTGGAACTTATTTTGCTGACTTAAACATACTCGTGGATATCACTTTGGCATACACCATCATAATTGGCTTCTCTTACAATTGTTAATACCATCTCTCCAGATTCAAAGAAATTTACAGCTGAGAATAGAAGAGCAGGGACGAACTCTTCAAATGATGTTCGAAAAGCAGTGCAAGTCTGGCATCGAATTGCTCAAGGGCTCATCTTCCACATCAGAGAGTCCTGCGGCAGATCTGACCCCACCAGTCCTAGAATCGACGGCCAAGATCAATCTGGTTCCCACCTCACAGGGCAACGAGGATAAACTGGGCACTTCTGCTGCAAAAGATGAGCCAAAGCCGCCTGACAATGAAGCTGAAGATCTGAAATCTAACTCGCCACCAGCAAAACGCCCTAAAATCAACGAGTAGGGAGATTTAGTTTATAGGACATAACATACTATTGTTGAACCGAGCCAAACGGTGAGAGGGAAAACTCTTGTTTGTTTCTTTGGATAAATTTGGGCATCTTTTCCTTAAATTCAGTTGGCCAGAGAACTGCTTCAATCTGGTTAACCTATTTTTAGCATAGGAAGATACCTAGTATGTGGTCTTTGACACCATGTGTTAATATTTATATGAGGAAATCTTGAAGAGGTCGACAACAAGGCCAACATTTTTGCTCCTGAATATTCTACATGTGCTATCTACTTTCTGAAGTATTTTTATAAACCACTTTCAATATTGATGATGAAAAAAGTTGCAATCCGACCTTAAAATATGCTAAACAACTTCAATTGTGTCTTTCTGTAGCGTTTGTTAGAAAGAAGACATGCACATTAGACTTGGAGTGTAAGCTAACTCTAATCTACGTAGTTGTATAGTATTGTTCAAGTGATCAGAAATCAGAAAGAAATAGTGTAGATATATTTTGGAGAATTGCATTTACATCCATGAAAATAAATTTGGATAAATTATGATTTAGGTCCTGTTTGCTAGAGCTTATTTCTTGCTGCACTGAACTGAACTGAAGTAAAATTAATGTATTAAAAAATGGAATCAGCCTGACTGAATTAATCTAAATTTCATCAACTTGGTAGTATACTTTTTTATTTTCCGGCTGAATTAAACTGAACTAAAGTGTAGTAAAGTTCAATTGATCTAACTAGGTTATCGAATGAGAATGAAATAATTAGAAATATCAGGGATTGATTCATAGTATATTGAAAGATCATGGGGGATAAATGCATTTCACCAAAAAAAATTCAAAAAATTGTATTGCGTTACAAAATGGCAAAGCAAAACAAACGAGCTGTCCCTCTTGTTACCAGACTATGGATCCTGACTTCTCTTCCAATCCATCCCATTAGTTTGGTGTACATTTGTTTTCACAGAAATATCAGTTTGGTGTACATATTAGCTGGTTTCCACCACCCTTAAAATGCCCTTCTTTTCCTGCCTTCAAGCACACCATGGCAACTCATGGCTTAGCAAAGGGCAATCCTTCCCATCACACTGTGTACGACATGGACGATGACGAGGTACAGCACCGGCCTCCCACTCGCGAATCAGCTGCCGCCACCACAAAGAAGAAGGCATGCCGGGTATGTGGGGACGACGTCGGACTAGGGAGGCGCGGGGAGGTTTTTGTTGCGTGTCACCATTGCGGATTCCCGGTATGCCGGCCTTGCTACGAGTACGAGAGGAGCGATGGCAACCAGTGTTGCCCTCAATGTCACACACGCTACAAACGACACAAAGGTTAGCTATCACTTCTTCTAATGTGGTCATATTATTTTCATCATCAGTTTTTTTTCTAATGCAAGTTGATATGTGTGATTAGAATTGAGTAGAGAGTCAAAATAGTGAATGAGTGGATAAATAATCAATTTCTTTGACATGAAAGAAAGCAAGACTATCTTGACTAAAACAGACTAAAATGAAAAGTGTGACAATCTTAGAAGAACGGATAAAGTATATGAAATTATATTATACTCTATCCATCCACGTTATGTTTTGTTTCACACTCGCTACAAGCAACACAAAGGTCGGTAGCAAATTCAAGCCTAAACATTAAGAAAATATGATTTATCCTCAAAAAAATAAACTAAGAAAAAAAATCTTAGAAGAACATATTGATCGACAAGTCTCAATGTCAAGATAATCACATCACGTTCATTTTACACGACAGGCTGCCCCAGGGTGGCCGGAGATGACGATGACGACGACAATGTAGATGATGATTTCGACGATGAGTTTCCGATAAGTACTCATGAGAATCCAACTCATGATCTTCCCAAATACTCGGTATGTGTACACACATTTCTCCATTCCAATCTAAAATTGGTGGATCAAGAAATGATTTTCATTCATCAACTGTTCGTCCCATTGTCTTGCAGGAAAATGTTGATTCTAATCACCACCAGCCTTTGCACACAAGTGGCGTTGCAGCTCTTTCAGTTGCCGGAAGTGGTACTTTCTAGCTTCTCATTACCGTGCACTCCTTTCATAACATGTTTAACCTTCATACTGATTTCTGGCCGGAATTGGATGTGCAGTCGCCGCCGGCAAGGAAGAACTGGAAGATGATCAGAGAGACGCATACAGCAGCTCAGAATGGAAAGACAGAGTCGATAAATGGAAAACAAGGCAGGAAAAGCGAGGCCTCGCCGCCAAATTGGACGACGACGGAGACGAACCAAACCACGATGGCGAAGAAATTGATGATTTTGTGTTAGCATTTCTTGCTCAACAGTCAACATTTTCTCGATTTGTTGAATTTGATTCTTGTAAAATATGAAAATTTTCTTCTTGAATATGAATGTTTGACTAGTCAACGGTGTTCAGATTGGCGGAAGCGCGGCAGCCGCTATGGCGGAAGATCCCGGTTTCTTCGAGCTTGATAAACCCTTACCGGATTGTCATCGTGCTCCGGCTAGTGATCCTCTGCTTCTTTTTCCATTTCCGGATTCTGACTCCGGCGTACGACGCCTTCCCGCTGTGGCTGATCTCCGTCATCTGCGAGATCTGGTTCGGGCTGTCATGGATACTCGACCAGTTCCCCAAGTGGATGCCGATCAACCGGGAAACCTACCTCGACCGCCTCACGCTGCGGTTCGAGCGAGAAGGTGAGCCGAACCGGCTGAGCCCGGTCGACGTGTTCGTCAGCACGGTGGATCCTCTGAAGGAGCCACCGATCATCACGGCGAACACGGTGCTGTCGATCCTCGCCGTGGACTATCCAGTGGATAAGGTGAGCTGCTATGTTTCTGACGACGGCGCCTCCATGCTCCTCTTCGACGCTTTGTCGGAAACCGCCGAGTTTGCCCGGAGGTGGGTCCCGTTCTGCAAGAAGTACAGTGTGGAGCCTAGAGCTCCGGAGTTTTACTTCTCCGAGAAGATTGACTATTTGAAGGACAAAGTGCAGCCTACATTTGTCAAGGATCGCCGAGCAATGAAGGTAAATTTACTGATTCATTTCGCAAATGATTTCTTCTGAGACGTGATGCCAATAATGTTTTGATATGATTTCCAGTGTGACCAGTTATGATTTGATTCAGCATTTATGGTTCATCGTGTTAGTATTTGATTCAAAAAGATAAACTTTACTTATGTTACAAGTATGATTTGTCTTGATCTAGAAATATCAATGAAATAAGTTCATCATGTTTCATGTTCGTGTTGGTGCAACAACTGATTCAAAAAAGATAAAATATTATGAGATTCACCATTTGTTGGATGGATTGGTGCAGAGAGAATATGAAGAATTCAAAGTGAAGATGAATGCACTGGTGGCAAAGGCCCAGAAGAAACCAGAAGAAGGTTGGGTTATGCAGGATGGAACCCCCTGGCCTGGAAACAACACCAGAGACCACCCTGGAATGATTCAGGTAATTTTGCTTGCTGCAAATGTTCTTTTCGATCCTGAAAATATTATGAACACAAAGATTGATAGTTCTTGGAATTTTTTAAAGGTGTACCTGGGAAGTGAAGGGGCCCTTGATGTAGAAGGGCAGGAGCTTCCGAGACTGGTGTATGTTTCCCGAGAGAAGCGACCTGGCTATAACCACCACAAGAAAGCTGGTGCCATGAATGCCCTAGTTCGCGTCTCTGCTGTTCTTACCAATGCACCATTCATGCTCAACTTGGATTGTGATCATTATCTCAATAACAGCAAGGCTATCAGAGAAGGGATGTGCTTTTTGATGGATCCTCACGTTGGAAAGAAGCTCTGCTATGTTCAGTTTCCCCAGAGATTCGATGGTATTGATCGTCACGATCGTTATGCAAATCGCAATGTCGTGTTCTTTGATGTATGCCCTATTTCCCTCTTCAATTTTTTCGCATTCAGGATATTATGGATTGTGATTCATAATTTTTTTATTTTGTTTGGAACAGATCAACATGAAAGGATTAGATGGTATCCAGGGGCCTGTGTATGTTGGAACTGGATGTGTCTTCAACCGGCAGGCACTGTACGGCTATGATCCACCGGTTTCTGCAAAGAGGGCTAAGATGACCTGTGACTGCTGGCCAAGATGGTGCTGCTGCTGTTGCTCAGGCGGTTCAAGGAAGAAGCCCGGAAAGCCCAAGAAGAAGCTGTCTTCTCTCTTCTCTTTAAATGGAACATTCAGCAAGAAGAAAAAAATGATGAATGGCAAGAACTACAGTAGGAAATCATTAGGTCCTGTGTTTAATCTTGAAGAGATTGAGGAAGGACTCGAAGGATACGACGAGCTTGATAAATCATCCCTCATGTCACAGAAGAGCTTCGAGAAAAGATTTGGACAATCGCCTGTTTTCATCACTTCCACGCTCATGGAAGAAGGTGGCCTTCCCGAGGGGACTAATCCCACATCACTGATCAAGGAAGCCATTCATGTTATCAGCTGCGGGTATGAAGAAAAGACTGAATGGGGCAAAGAAGTAAGCAAAGCAAAACAATTGTATTAACTGTTGATCCATACTATTATGATCATGATGATGAATTCTTTTTGTTTTCAGATTGGATGGATTTATGGCTCTATTACAGAAGACATTCTGACAGGCTTCAAGATGCATTGCCGAGGATGGAGATCAGTGTACTGCTCACCAAAGAGACCTTGTTTTAAAGGATCAGCTCCGATAAACTTGTCTGATAGGCTGCACCAAGTTCTGAGGTGGGCTCTTGGCTCTGTTGAAATCTTCCTCAGCCGCCATTGTCCTCTTTGGTATGGATATGGGGGGAAGCTGAAATGGCTGCAAAGGCTTGCGTATATTAACACCATTGTCTATCCATTCACTTCCATTGCCCTAATCTTCTACTGCACGCTTCCTGCAGTGTGCCTCCTCACTGGAAAATTCATCGTTCCCACTGTAAAAATCTTGATCCTTTCCACTTTGGAGTAATTTTTGTGTTCTGTTTTTGCCATGTTGCATTATCTTGATCCTTTCTATTGCCAATGCAGCTCAACAATTACGCTAGCATTTGGTTCATGGCGCTTTTTATCTCCATCATACTGACCGGAGTTCTCGAGCTGAGATGGAGCAAGGTGAGCATTGAGGACTGGTGGAGGAACGAGCAGTTTTGGGTGATTGGTGGCGTTTCGGCTCATCTATTCGCTGTCTTCCAAGGCCTTTTAAAGGTCCTTGCTGGAGTTGACACGAATTTCACTGTGACAGCAAAAACCGGTGAGGATGCAGAGTTTGGAGAGCTCTACCTCTTCAAATGGACCACCCTCCTCATCCCGCCCACAACTCTGATCATCTTGAACATGGTCGGAGTTGTGGCCGGAGTATCGGACGCCATTAACAATGGTTATGGATCGTGGGGTCCACTGTTTGGGAAGCTGTTCTTCTCCTTTTGGGTCATTGTTCATCTCTATCCATTCCTCAAGGGTTTGATGGGAAGGCAGAACAGGACTCCCACCATTGTTGTCCTCTGGTCTATTCTTCTGGCGTCGATCTTCTCCTTGGTTTGGGTCAGGATTGATCCTTTCTTGCCCAAGCAAACTGGCCCTATTCTCAAACAATGTGGAGTAGACTGTTAAACACTCTACTGTCCTTTTCCTTCCATTTCTGCCAATTTTGCTAGGTCAGTCCTTTCTTATTTAGCCTTTCAAATTAGCAGCATATTGCAAGATGTATCAAGACTGTCTGTTTTCTTCTTTCGAAAATGTACTGTTTTGATCCTGTCCATGCCCTGATAGGGTCGATCCGTTTGCCATGTAAGACTGTTTTAATGAAATTTTTTCTGGCTGTTTTATTACAAGACTGGCCTCAAAAATGTTGCTGTTATTCTTCCATACATTTTTCCTGGCACTCCATACAATGTGATGTCACAGCACCATAATATGCCAAAACTAGAAGGTGATTTATAGTACATCACTAACAACTTTAACCTAAAGTTTAGGGAACTAACAAAGCTAACATCATCAGCATATCCTTATTTCTTAAAATTAACAAGCTTGCCAATGGTTATCATTCCAATCGGGTCACGAACATAAGCCTGGGTTCTAGCGGATAGTTCTTGAGCAACAGCGCGCATGGTGGGGCGTGCCTCAGGGGTGTTCCGGGTACATGCTAGAGCCAAAGTGACCAGAAACACCACCTCCTCAGCCCAGTGCCCTGATGGAGTTGGCAGCCTAGGATCTAGAATGTCTTTCAAGAATGTATCGGGATCAGACATCCTTGTTGCCGATGACAACGATGTTACAAGGTCTCTTGGGTGCTTCCCCATCACGACTTCCAACGCCACCACTCCAAAGCTGTAAACATCAGACTTCACAGTAACCTGCGTGCTTGATGCCAGCTCTGCATAAAATCAACTCAGTAAGTCATATGTTATTACATTAAAAGAGTTGTGCTTTTTTTTTTTTTTTTTTTTTTGAGATTCTGGAATGTAATTTCTGTTTGGTTTACCTGGTGCCATGTAGCCATAGGAGCCTGCAAGAGTGTTAGTTGAATTGGATGAATTCATGCTCAGAAGCTTTGCTGTCCCAAAATCAGACAGCTTTGGCTCGAACCCTGACTCGAGAAGAATGTTGTTTATGGAAACATCTCTGTGAACGATTGTCGTAGAGCAATCATGGTGCAGGTAAGCGAGTGCATGAGCCAGGCCGTGCACGATCTTCACCCTCTTGCTCCAGTCCAGCTCAGCTGCCTTGTCATTATCGTACAAGGTTTTGCCTAGGCTTCCCTTTTCAATGTACTCATAAACCAGGTACATGGATCCCCACTTGGAGCAGAATCCATGGAGCTTGATGATGTTCCTGTGGCGAATTTCTGTCAAGGATTTGATCTCATTCTCAAAGCTGCGTTTGTTTGTCAGAGGAATCTCCTGAGAACCTGACATGTCGAGCTTCTTGACCGCCACTGTCTGATTAGTGGAAAGAACTGCTTTGTACACAGTTCCAAATCCTCCCTTCCCTATGCAGAAGTATTGTGAAAAACCTTCTGTTGCTTTCGCAATGTCGTTGAATGTGAACTTGCCTCCTCTCTCCCATATCAGAGATTCCATACTCTCAAATTTCTGAGAGCTTCTTGTCTCCTCATCAGACAGCGTTTTTTCCTTCTTACGACTTATGCAGAGCACAGAAACAAGAGTTGCTAGGAGAATGAAGCATACCGATGGAACTATAATTGCAATGAGGATCTTCGTGTCGTTGTTCTTTGGCTTATTGGGAGGATTTGAAGATTCTTTAAGACAGCTGGGCAGGCCTTGTTCTTGTTCACACAAACCAGGATTTCCAATGAAAGCTGCTGGGGGCGCTGTCTTAAAAAAGCCTTCTTTGGGAAGAGGACCGGATAAATCATTGTAAGAAACGTCGATTCTTTGTAAACTAGACATGCCTGAAATTGCTGTTGGAATTTTACCCGAAAGGCCATTGTGTGAGAGGTTGAGATTCTCCAGGGAAAATAACTTTCCCAAGTCTGAAGGGATGGTTCCTGAAAGTGAGTTGCTGCTCAAGTCTAGAACATATTGCAGACTGTCTAAGCTCCCAATTTGAGGCGGTATTGGACCGGATAAATGGTTGCTGCTCAAATCCAATGACAGTAATTCTTGGCAACTCTCGAGCTCTTCGGGGATGCTTCCACTCAGCTGGTTTGAGGATAGGTCAAGAATTTGCAGCTGTGTCAGGTTGCTTAGGGATGTAGGTATCTCTCCTGTCAAATGATTGTTGCTCAGATTAAGGTTGAACATCCACCCTAGGTTTCCTAGCTCTTGAGGAATATCTCCTGTGAGTTCATTCGATCCTAGGTTGAGAAAACGCAGCTCTACCAAGTTCCCGAACTCTGGTGGGATGGGTCCTGATATCCTGTTTCTGTCCATCTCTAGATTTGTGAGCTTCTGGCACTGCCCCCACTGAGATGAAAGAGAACCTGTAAACTGATTTCCGTCGAGTGAGAGGAAGTCGAGATCAGGATGAACTCCAAATGCATCTGATATATCCCCAACAAACATGTTATCTTCCAACCTTATCCTGCTCAGCTTCGAGCAGTTCTTCAGGCATCCAGGCAATGGTCCGGTGAATCTGTTCCCAAACACGGTGAACTCCTCGAGTGCAAAGCCGCTGCATAACGATGCTGGCAGTTGGCCGGTGAAGCCATTGACTGCGAAGCTGACGTTTGCCAAGAAAGGGCTGTTCTTTCCCAAGTCCTCAGGAATGGCCCCAGAAAACTGATTGTTGAAGAGTGTCAGAGTCCTCAGATTAGGGAGATTAGAGAGCTGAGCAGGCACCTCTCCAGTCATGTTGTTTGTGTTGACATCGATAGAAATAAGTTCAGCCATGTTCCCGATTTCTGGAGGAAGTGAACCGCTCAAACTGTTGCCAAAAAGCTGAAACATTTTAAGTTTTGTGAGCCTCCCTACTGTTGCTGGAATCGGACCAGAAAACCGGTTATCAGAGATGTCCAGCTGGATCAGATTTAGCAGGTTGCCGATTTCAGGCGGGATTGATCCAGAAAACTGGTTCTTATACAGGTAAAGATACTGCAGGTTAACCAGAAGACCGATTTCAGCTGGGATTTGGCCACTGAAACGGTTCATGTGTAGCTGAAGAGAAACCATCTCAGTCCAGTTGCTAAAGAAAAACGGCGAAAGATCACCAGAAAGGCTGTTTTCAGACAATCCCAGCTCAGACAGCTTGACCAATCTGGACAGAGACAGAGGCAAGGGGCCAGAGAGCTTATTCGAAGCCAGAGCTAAGTAAGTGAGATTAGTAAGAAAACCAAGCTCAGAAGGAATGCTCGAGTTCAGGCGATTCATCCCCATATCGATCCATTCAAGATTTCTCAACAGACCTAGTGATGAAGGTATGCTTCCTTCAAATGAATTATTGTACATTTCTAGATGCACAAGATCAGGCATTTTGTCAAAGAAACCTGGTACTGAACCACTGAAGTTGTTATTGCCTAACTGAAGATTTTTCAGTTTTGACAGATTGGTAAGGTTTGGAGACAATGGACCTTCAAAACTATTGTCAGTAAGATTCAGGTACTCAAGATGAACAAGATCAGTAAACACATATTCAGGGATTTCGCCACTCAAAGAATTAAGAGACAGGTCAAGAAAACTGAGATTCAGACAGCCTTTTATGAAACCTGGAAACTCCAAGGAGAGTTCATTGTAGGTAAGACTGAGGTAGTTCAACAAAGGCATGCTTCGAAACCTCGACCAATCAGAATCATCCAGGAAATTCGACCCGAGATCCAAATGCCTAACCTTCTGAAGATTCCCAATTTGAAATGGCACAGGTCCATCCAGGTTATTGTTGTTGAAGCTCAGAAACCTCAGCTCCGTCAAAAATCCAATCTCCACGGGAATGGGGCCCTCCAGCAGGTTGTTGCTCATGTCCAAGAAGCTGACTCCGGTGAGGTTGCCGATGGCGGTCGGAATGGGCCCACTGAGTTTGTTCCAGCTGACGTCAAAATCTTCGACATTGGAGAATGAGGCGAAATCGAACCGATCAAGGGTTCCATTGAGATCAAAACCAGTAAGCTCGATCCCAGAAACTCTTCCTCGATTTCTGCAAACAATGCCAGTCCAATTTCTGCAGAGGTTTCCGGCATTCGATTCAGACCAAGTATCAAGAAACGAGGATGGTGCAAGGCTGGCCTTCCATCGCAGAAGAGCTTCTGCTTCAGCTGCAGCAGCATGCGAACTGGTGTTGAGCAGATTGAGAGACAAGAAGATTGCGAGAAATAGAACTGATTTGTCCAACGTTGTCATCCTCAGTTGGTGAAATGTTTGCAATGTTTTTCTGAGTTTTGCAGAAAAGTCTGTTTATGGAATGTATGTGAACGCAAAATGGAAGTGGACATTCATGCCGTCATGGGAGAGGAGAAGTCAAAGCTTTGCTTTAATATTGTCTCAAGTTTATGCGATGAATCTCTGCATTCCTAGCTGTTTTCGGTTATACTATTAATTTTCTTTGACTTCTACATCTATTTCTCGTTTTTAAATTTTTTGCCATTTTTAACATTTTACTTTTGTTCATAGTAGGGAAGATATCATTGTGGTTTATGGTGAAAATTAAAGTTAGGATGGATTTAATAACATATTAAATTTGTATCCATTTTGAGGTTTTAAGGCCCTGTTTGATATAGATTGTTTTTTGATGTACTGTACTGAATTAAATTGAACTGAACTGAACTGATCTACAGATAAACTCTGGCAAAAAGGTTCTAAGTTTTAAATGTATATCAGTGTATCTTATGGGCTGTTCCATTATTTTTAAAAACTAGTTTAAATGGAACAAGAGGCAAAATGTGTGTGTAAAAACTAAAAACGTAATTTTAACTTTAGTTGACCATTTTTTGATATCACTGGATGCATCACACAACACATGTGCTGTACTTTTTTGATAAATAAATTAGGACTAAAGTTGGATAAAAATAAATAAAAGGCATGAAAAATGCAATAAAGATCTCCACATATTAATGGAGCCATTTCAAAAATACAAATGCAAATTTGTCACATTACTTTCATGTACGTAAAAATAATAAAAATGGGATGCCATCATCAACACTTAATAATGACATTCATCTTTCTCTGTTATTTTTTATATTAAATAGACTGTAAAACCATCTTCTATGACCGACTGACCGTCCATTCTATCACCGTCCAATACTTGTGATATTAAAAGTATTTATCTATTTATTGAAAATTAAATAATTATTTTAATCTGAAATTACGTTTATGTTTGACACGGTAACCGAATTCTTTTAATTTATTTACCTACATTTTTTTTAAAAAAAACATTAAATCATTAGTGACGGGTTTGGAGGGTGTCTTTCCCTTTACCGTAATGATAAAAATGGCTAGAAATAGTATACATTAAGTTGCTCGTAGGCTTATCCCGAAATGCCTGTAGACTTGCATCAGTTGACCGAACCAAAATCTTACAACAATTGCCTGAATATTTACATTAATATCAACAAATAAAATTTATAATTAAAGATAGGGTCATTACTAACTAGTTCGGGTTCAACTAACCAGTTAAACCACAATATTTCAGAAATTGGACAACGCACAAAAACTTTCATCGTTACATATGGGGTAAATGGTAAAGAGATTGTACTTAAAAATAGCTATAAAACTCTACACTCTAGTAGTTCATAATTTTCAAAACCATGACATGTAATAGCGCTCCTTTCAAAACCATGAACGTGCAATGCAAGTATGCAACACTTTAAAGTTTTCTATGAGAAGTCAAAGGTTAAACATTTGGTTTGCTAACAACTCTATTAATAATATATTTTATAGGAACAATGTTGATTTTTTCGTTAATCAACGATCTATCCCATCTGTAATGAGAATTTATACCTCATTTTCTAAAATATAGTCCAGAATGTGGAAAACATTGCTTCATCCAGCATTCTTTTGACAATCACTGCCATAAAATTCCTGTGAGAATCATTTGTCTAATCAAGAAAAAATGATAAGGAAAAGTCAAATTTATCTCCAAACCAAAAGTCAATTTTGAAAGTCACTTTTTCCACATGTCATGTTTTAATTGGGACTTTAATATGATGTAAACAAGTTGAAAAAATTGAAAGTGTCTTTTAATTTTTCATCTCCAATCCAACATTCACAAATAAAATGTTAGTATGATGTGTCAATTATTGAATGGACAAAATTAAATTTTATAAATTTAAATTTATGAGAGATCCCACTAATTCTCTTAAAATAACAAGTGAAAGTGTCAATTATATTGACATTTGACACTTTCAATTAAAAAGTGTGTCATGTAATATTGATGCTCATATTTGACACTTGCATTGGAGATGATTTTAGGACAAAAAGTCAATCAATATGACATGAAAAGTGACATTTTACAAAGTGATGGTTGGGTTGAAAATGCTCTTACCAAGTTGACTTGACTCGGTGAATAATAATAAACTAGCTTTTAGTGATGCATACAAATACAACCAATATTTGTCATGATTACGGATCATAATTAATCCCGGAGTGGTCAATTTCAGTGGGTGTAAAAGATCGGATTAGTTTTCGTGGGCCGTGTAATCAAAGAAATACTTGACTAATTAGCCCATTATACATTAAATATTGGTTAGCAAACAATTATTAGCTTTATATGCACGTGTAAACGAGTCGAGGCGAGCCGAGCTTTGGCCTTATCAAGCTTAGGCTTGATAAAAATAAGCGAGCTCGAGCTCGAGCTCGAGCTCTTGTTCGAACATAAAAACATCAACTCGAGCTGTAATGAGCTCGAGCTCGGCTCGTTAGCTCGGGTAAATCGAGCTCGTTCGAATAAGCTCGGCTCATTTATATTAATTAAACCTTTTAAAAGCTTTTTTTAAAATAATTTATATATAATAATTAATTTATATATACATGTACAGGCTCGTTAAGCCTCGACGAGCTTATCAAACATAGTCGTGAAGCTCGAGCTCGATTACTAATCAAGCCGGCTCGAGCTCGGATCGTGTTCGTTTGTTTCGAGCTTGAACCAAGCTTTTATCGAACTGTTCACGAACGGCTTGGTTCATTTACACCCTACACTTGATTATGGCCACTAGACTAGATTGTTGGATTAGTCCTCAGTATCGAGTAGTAGCATGATTTTGTTATTGAATAACTGATTTTTTTAAATAAAATAAGTGTATTGTTCTTCCATATTATTGTAAAGTTTTGTGTAACCAATTAAAGTTCGTGTTACATGTCATGTTTATAAACTTTGATTTGTATGATATCGATGTTACATGTCATGATTATAAACTTTGATATCAGGGTGACATGATCCAACAGGGGAGGCATATCGCCTTTTGCTCCACAACGAATGAAATGTCAAAAATGAAAACAAACGAAAATCAAAAACCCTGATCAACCTAAACTCGTCTAAGGGATGGAGTATATTCAAAACGATGGAGGTGAAATATCAACCAAATCGGCTCCGCGAAAGATACCCTGTACTCCATTTTCTTCTCCTCAAAATCATATAAGAGTACTCTATCACATGACAAGAGAAGGAGTTGACATCCATCATTCACAAAATCAAGTGGCATTAACAAGATAGGATTACTAGTTAATGAATCCGAATCAAAAGATAGCTGAAGTGGAGCCCAAGATTCTGCAACTCCATATTCTCTCATAACCCACACCAACAATCCACCTTTTTGTACCTCGGACCTGTAAGCACAAAGACAACCACCCAAACTCATCAACTTAGCTGGAGCACCCGTACGGAATAAACCAGGACGATAAAATGGCCGGTTGAAATTTTCGGTTGAGAAGTCAAAAGCTACAATACTACGCTCGTAGGTTCCAAGCACGTTGGATAATAGCGGTTGTTAGCTGGTGATCAGTTTTATCAAGTCTTTTCCAACAATTACTCTTAGAGCTATAAATCTCGCACCCGTAATCCCTCGTTGCCATCAACTTCAATACTTTCAAGTCCTCGATTATTTGATCATATCCCAGGTGGTAGTAGATGCATCGTTGATATTTATCGGAGGCCTCGCTACTAGGCAAGATCCGAGAATCGCCAATTAATGGGTTCCACAACATTATGGATTCGTGCAATCTCAGCATAAAAACACCCATAAAACAGTACCCACTCGCATTTATAGCCAAGTTTCTGGAGTGCGATTGATCTGGACTTGGTGAAATCAAACTTTTTTAGAAAGTAGTCGGCAGAACTATACGACATAGCCATAAGAGGATTTTTTTTGTGAGATTGTTGATCATAATGCTTCTGGATGAAATTGAGACTGTTTATCAAGGCCCTGTGCCACTTGGATAAACAACGCAATTTGACAACCAAATTGTCTGGAACCCTAGCTTATAATATTTCAATTCATTAATCTTCTGGAAGTTCAACTGATAAATATGAGCTTTGACTTATTGCTCATCATGCTTCTGCGATCGCTCCTGGAACAGACTGTAATAATGATCTCTGTATTATTCCCAGTGCAATATACAAATATGCTAAAATTAATTAGGTATAGGAAATGGATTCTAACCTACAAGAAAATGGATTTACTATAGTACTATATATTCTTTTATATAATATTAGCTTCTAGAGCAAAATTTGAGAAAATACCAAAATTACCCTCTCTTTTTTTAAAATCATTATTCTCATACGTTTTTACTGTTATTTGCACCCATTTTTTCTGTTTCTGATTGTTGTCTCTCTGCAAGACTGCAACAATAGTTTTCTTATCAGGAAGCAATTTTGAAAAGTCAGACAGCTGTGTTTTTATAGCTGATCTAACAGCTTCTAACTAACTAACCAATTACCCAATTAGGCTCAACAACTCTACAAATTAACCAACTTCAGTGAAACCGGCCAGTTGATGAGCTGAGCTCCAACCGTTTTGAGTCGGTGGAAAGCCAGTCAAACTGAAACGGTTGCTGAGTTGACTTCAACCTTTCTTCAATATTTCAACAGCTACAAATTAAAGTTGCTTGAAAATGAAAAGCATTTAGGCCAATACTCTATAGAAACAGGACATAGCACTGGCATCAGTCAAATCTTATAAAACTGTTTTCTTTCATCATCCACACCGAAAAGGAACACCCAAAATCGATAGCAATTTCACAGTTTTTACAGGTTTATTTAGATGATTAAATGTTACACATGTACAAAAATGAACAAAAGGAACATATATAGATGAACAATCCCATGAAAACAAAAACCAAAAACCCTGTTCGATCAACCTAAACTTGTCTAAGGGATGGAGTATATTCAAATTGCCGGTGAATCCATGGAATTTCCGGCTTCGTGAAAGTTACCCTATCCTGCAATCTTATGGAATCCTGCAACATTATGGATTCCTGCAATCTCAGCATAAGAACACCCTTCACATCTATAGCCATCACCAGGGGCAGGAGGGATCAGTTTCGGGAGTGCGACTATTGATCCGGAATTGGTGGAATCAAACTTCTTCAGAAAGTAGTCTGAATCATCATTCAATATTGTAAGAAGATGTTTTTTGGTGTGATTGATATTCAGAATGCTTTTGGATGAAACTGGGACTGTACTTATCATGGCCTTGTGCCACTACTTGGATAAATACCGGAACTTGACAACCAAATTGGCTGGAACCCTAGCTAATACTTCGATCCATAAATCTTCTGGAAGCTCAACAGATGATAAATATGGCTCCAACTTCTTGCTCATCATGCTTCCGATCGGCGCTCCCTAATTACCTAATATACGGCGAAAGCTGTAATAATTAATAAATGACCTACGAGAAAGTCTTGGGTGAGACTTGTCCTTGTGGAGACCAAGAGTAGGGGAATGACCATTTACTGTTTCTGCTTGATCTTTTAGTCAGTTTGTTTGATCTTTCAATCAATGTCCTTGAGTATTTTTGTTTTGCCTTGATTTTTCAGCTAATTTGATCTTTCGTTCAATTTGCTTGATCTTTCGGTCAATTTTCTTGATCATTTCCTTGGTCAATTTCACCAACAACAAATTCAATCAAGGATATTGGCGGGTTTAAAGCTCACCAACGACAAATTCAATCAATAGCAGTCTCATATAATCTTTGGTCTCATGGTCTCAAATGAGAATTTGCCATGACCTATATATGTTTGTGTAAATATATAGAGGTTACAATTAACGAGGTGATCAAATAGGAAAAGGATTCTAATCTTAACCTACAAAAAAAAAAAGGTAAAAAATAGTTCTCAAGTTCGGGCGTGAATATTCAAAATACCCAACTTTTCAATCCAATTCGATGAAACGTCAGAAACAACTAGTAGTTAAACTCGTCTTAGGCTGGGAGTGTATGCAAAACTGTAGTCCTGAAACAATAATGAATTCGGCTTCTCGAAAGAAACCTTTGTCTCCAGTTTCCTCTCCTTGACATGGTACAAATACATGGCCTGGTGCGACAAAAGGAGCAGCTGCCGTCCACCGTTGGTAAAATACAACGGCCGCAGCAGTTTGAACTTGGGCCGCTTAGTATTAATCTGCAGTGTTATTTCATCAGGCCAACTTTTATCTTCTCTCTTCATCATCAACGCCGACCACATCGCAAAATCCTTCCCCGCCGGCGCCGGATCATCGGTCGTCCCATATTCAACAAGACAATTACCACCATCCAAAACTGATATACGTGTGTTCACACGCAGCGGTCCCGGAAATATTGGCCTGAACTTTTCCGTTGAGAAATCGAAAGCAGTTACTCCAAAGTTTCCGATATGGATTAGTGAATCTCTAGGCTCCTCAAATATTGGAGCCAAAGGACGCTGACGAAGAATACGAAATAGTTGGTGATCGGTGATCTTTTTCCAAGAATCCCTGTTAGAACTGTAGATATAAAAGTCATATGAACCAGGTCGCCCAAATGTGTGCACAAACTTCATTATCTTCAAGTCGTCGGCTGTTTGATCATATCCTAAGAAGTACGAGATTTGCTCGTAGATTCTAGCCTTGGCCTCGCCGGGAAAGCTCCGGGAAGCCTTGGTCAGCGGGTTCCACAGCATGATGCCGCCTTCCGACGAGCGCAGCAGCAGGACGCCGTTGCAGCAGCCCTCGCATCTGTAGCCTTTACGAGGAAGGGACAACGTGTGGAGCGTTATTTGGTCGGATTCGGACAGTGAATCAAACTTCTTCACCAGGTGATCTTTCTTGTATGAACGGACAATAACGCTGCTACAGGGTGGATCAGATTCAGAGGATGTTTGTCCGTGCGGTAAAAGATCGAGATGCTTTTGGAGGAAATCAGGATGGTCAATCAGAGCCTTGTGAAACTTGGACAAACGGCGGAATGTGGAGACCTGTACGTATGGAACCCTCACTAATATATCAAACCATAAATCATTCGGAATTTCAGCGGCTGCTCGTGATGAATATGACGTCATCGTGCTGTAGTACCGATCGCTGCATGCCTTAACCCTGTCGGGTAACGGTTAACGGTTAACTCCTCCTATGATAATTATGTGAAGAAATTTACAATCCATCGCTTTATAGGGAGTATTAAACCTATTCACCAAAGGAACATGATAAAAATTTTTTAACCATCAATATCAATTCAGGTTACTGAAAAACACCTAGCCTCGATTATAATAAATGGAAAATTTACAAAACTGCCCCTCGTGGGAGGTAGGTCCTGTTTGCCAGCGTTTATCTGTAGATCAGTTCAGTTCAGTTCAATGAAAATGCAATTTCATGAAATTCAGGTTAGTTCAGTCATGCTGATTCCATTTTTCAATACATTAATTTTCAGTTCAGTTCAGTTCAGCTCAGTTCAGTTCAATCCAGTTCAGTTCAGTTCAAGAAATAAGTTCTAGCAAATAGAGCCGTATTTTTTTTAACAATCACTATCAATTCAGGTTACTGAAAAACAGCCTCGATTACAATAAAATGGAAAATTTATGAAACTGCCCCTGCGGGAGATAGGAGATACTGTAGGAGGTTTTTTTTTTCCAAAGAACCTCTAGGATGAGCTTATTAAACAGGATTACATAGCATTATATATCATCCTGATTCCCATCAGATAGGACCGTAGAGATGGTTTTCCCGAACATCCAGCACCTCTAAATTAATCAGATTACCTAACGTAGAAGGAAGATAACCAGATAAATTGTTGCTACGTAATCGAAGGTGTACAAGACTTGAGAGGCTCCCAACTATCTCAGGTATGGCACCGGAAAGTTGATTCTCCGACAGGTCCAAGAACCCCAAATGCTGCAGGTCACCGATTTCCGGCGGGATAGATCCTGAAAGCCGATTCTTTGAAAGGAATAATCCGGTCAAAATTGACAGATTACCTATTTCCGGCGGAATAGGTCCGGAAAGTTGGTTTCCTAAAAGGTATAATACCGCCAAATTCTGCAAATGTCCAATTTCCGGTGGGATAGATCCGGAAAACTGGTTATTCCGCATGTAGATAGAGTTGATATTTGTCAAACGTCCGATTGTGGCCGGAATCCTGCCGGTGAAATTATTGTTATGCAACTCCAAGGAATCTAGTTTGGTCCAGTTACCAAAAAAATCCGGCGTTATTTGGCCGGAAAGACGGTTATCAGACAATTTCAGCTGAGATAAGTTGACTAATCCGGACAGGGACAGAGGCAATGGACCGGTAAGCGAATTCGAGCTCAGATCTAAGTAAGTGAGCTTAGTGAGCAGACCAAGCTCTGAAAGAACGCTCGATCTCAGGCGGTTAAACCTGAGATCGAGCCATTCAAGATTCCTCAGCTGGCCTAATGATGATGGGATGCTTCCTTCGAATAAATTTTCATCCAGTTCAAGAACAGAAAGATCAGGCATGTTATGTAAGAACTCGGGAAATGGACCTGTGAAGTTGTTTTCGCCTAAGCGAAGATTTTTCAGCTTTGAAAAATTCTTAAACTTTGGTAAGAATGGAAGTTTTCGAAACTGATTAGAAGTAAGATTCAGGTACTCAAGATTAACCAGATCAGTAAACAAGGATTCGGGGATTTTCCCGGTCATGCGATTCAGGGACAGGTCCAAGAAGCTGAGATTCCGACAACCTGCAATGAAATCTGGAAAGCCTAAATTGAGTTCATTAGATGCCATGCTAAGGTAATTCAACAAAGGCATGCTTCGAAACCTTAACCAATCAGGGCTGTCCAAGTTGTTGAATCCCAGATCCAGATGCCTTAACTTTTGAAGATTCCCAATTTGATATGGAATAGAGCCATTCAAATAATTGGTGTACAAGCTCAAATACCTCAGCTGAGCTAGCAGCCCAATCTCTCCGGGAATCGCGTCCCGGAAATAATTTGTACTTAGATCCAATGAGATGAGCTTCTTGAGGCGGCCAATGGCAGCTGGAACAGCCCCGTCGAGGCTGTTCCAGCTGACATTGAAAACCGTGACATTCGGAAACGAGGCAAAATCGAACCGATCAAGAGTTCCATTGAGATCAATCCCATAAAGGTTGATCTCGGAAACCGTTGATGAACCGCTGCAGTAAATACCTGTCCAATTGTTGCATAGATTTCCTACGTTGGAGAGTGACCAGGAATCAAGAGAGGGAGATGGTAAGAGGCTAGCCTTCCATCTCAAGAGGGCTTCTGCTTCATTAACATTTCTTGGAGATGCTGAAGTACTATTCTCTTCCAGATTACAAGAGAAAAGGATTGCAAGAACTGTAACTATTTTTAACGTTGTCATTCCTCAAATTTGTCTTTCATTTAGAAAATGCAACACAAATTTATTGGCATAGCCAAGAGCAAAGTCAAAGATATTTTGGTTTAGTGGATGATGCACTAAGTTAGTGATGCACTAAATTTACGACTTTATGCTCAAAATTCTCCTCGTTTGTTGAATATATATTTGTGGGGCTGCCTTTTATGACTTGAAGGTTAGTATCTTTGGTGAAACTTCGCTTATAATTATAAGGTCTTGTTTGCAAGATCTTTATCTGTAAATTAGGTCAGGTCAGTTCAATTCAGTTCAGTGAAAATGCAATTTTATGAAATTCAGGTTAATTCAGTTCAGTACAATTCATTTCAATTCAATTTAGTTCAGTACATCAAGAAATAAGTTCTAGCAAACAGGGCTTAAGTAAGATTGTGTTAAAAGTGCTTATTTTAAAAGTTGTGATAGCAAATTTTATTTTTGGCCAAAAAAATTAATTTCTGCTTATCATGATTATGTCAAAGCTAATATGTATAATTTCATCACTAGCTTATATATTACAAAGTTCCCTGAAAACCTAGTCATCCTAGTCATGGACCTAAACTGGTCGAAGACTAGGAGTGTACTCAAACCCAAGGGGCCGAAACCGAAACCTCGATGCATCCGTCTTCTCCAGAGAGACGAGCCGATCCTTGTTCTCGAAATCGCAGAAAAGCACTCCCTGGTCCGACAACAAGAGGCATCCACGTCCATCATTCACGTACTGAAGCGGCATCAGGTTACAGTAGCGCGGCCGCATTCTACAGAAATTTAACTTCAACACCTGCTCCCAAGACTCTGCATTTCCATACTCTTTCATCATCCACACGCTCAACGACTTATAACCGTATTGCTTACTCGAGTACACACTAAGACATCCCTCCAAGCTCCAGATGCCGGTTGCCATATCCATCTCGCACGGAGGCGCCTGAATCCGGCTGAACTTCTCGGCCGAGAAATCGAAAGCAGCTATAAAAACGCCGCCATCATCATAATGGCCCTTTCCGATCATGTGCAGCGAATTCGTGCCCTCCACGAAAACTCCAACGTGATTCGCAAGCCGCAGGCTGTGGCCGGCTTCGATGATCTTCCCTCTCCAAGAACCGCTCTTGGAACTGTAAATCTCACTTTCACATTTACCACTTTGTATTGGTTCAAAATAGTACTGTCTGGTCCTGCGAATCGTTATCTTCTCCATTTTATGCATCAGCTTCACTATTTTCAAGTCGTCGGTTGTTTGATCGTGTCCCAGAAAGTAGTTGACGGTTTTGTAGGGCCTCCTGACCTGAGGGAAGATCCGGGAGCCGCCGGTCAGCGGGTTCCACAGCATGATGTTTTCCGGCGACCGGAGCAGCAGGGTGCCCTTGCAGGACCCCACGCATTTGTAGGTTTTGTGAGGAGGGTTCAATCTCTGGACAACGTTTGGGTCAACGTTGTTGGTCGGGTCAAACTTCTTGACGAAGTAATCTTTGATTACTCCCTCGGATTTACAGTGGTGTCGAGTAGTTGGTGGATTTGTCGACGGAGTGATGAAATAGGTTGGTGGCGAGGATGTTATTTTCCGGTGACATTGGTCGGAATGTTTCTGGATGAAACATGGACTGTTGATCAGATTGCGGTGAAACTTGGATAAACAACGTAGGTTGACAATACTACTGTCCATTGGAACCCTGGCTAATATTTCCATCCAGATATCCTCTATAATTTCATCTCCGGCTTCCGGTGAATGCGACTCCGACGACTCCATGCTGCCTATACGTTACGTTAATTCCTATAATCGTGTAAATTATTAAGAAAAGTTATCTTCCAATTATATATATGGGGATGGGAATCGGGGAAAACCTATTACCAAAAGTGATGGAGATTTTAGAATCTACGTAACAAAAAGAAATTTATTTACCTTAAATAACATTATTTCTGAAGCCTGTATTCCTAAAATAACATTCTTTTTCTATTTTAATTCCAATTCCAAAAGTGGCATTACCAAATCTTTTTGATAGCAAAGATAGATTGTACAACGACCAGGCAATACTAAATAACATGGAATTTGATGAAATTCAAATTAATTCAGTCATGCTACATTTTTTTAACATCTAGCAAACGTAGGCTAAATAGTTTAAAAGTATTTATTTTAAAAGAGTCAAGACCCGGTCCTTCTTTTGTCCTAAATAACATGGAATTTGATGGAATTCAAATTAATTCATGCTACATTTTTTTTATTTCATTTCAATTCAAAAGTGTTCATATCTACCTTATAAATTAATGACTCGTTAATTTCAAGCTGACTAAAATAAATATAGAAGCAGCAAATAATTATCTTGATCAATACCTTAGTTATAAATTTATAATTAACTATTAGCTACTCTATATTAAACTTGTCTAAAACTGGGTGTATATAGAAATCTCAGGTCCAAAAGATCCAACGGACTTGGCTCCACGAAAGAGACCTCTTTCTTCACCATTCTCTTCCCCACATCGAACAAATGCACCCCGCCGGATGATAACAGAAGGAATTGACGTCCGTCATTCACATAATCAAACGGCATCAGCTTATTATTAACACCGCCGGAATAACGTAACGGTAATACCGGAGACCACGATTCCGGAGCTCCATATTCTTTCATCGTCCACACCGTCATTGCCCCGTCCAGCGAACTTCTGGTGTAGACGCAAAGACGGCCATCCAAACTCGAGATATATCTTGCCAGTGACATTCCAGGCCGCGGAAGAGGAGGCGGAGCTATCCGGCTGAACTTATCCGTCGAGAAATCGAAAGCAATGATGCTTTTTATGTCGGTGTCCGCGGTTTCCATCTCTCTAGCAAGCATGTGCACAGAATTGGTGCCCTCGACGAAAGCCGCTCCCAAGTACGTGATAACGCGTACTTGGAGCTGGTGATCGGTTTTGATGATCTTTTGCCACGTGTCACGTTTTGAGCTGTAAACCTCGCACTCGTATTCGCTGACTAGGCAGCTAGAGGAGAGGCACATCATCTTCAGTATCTTCAGGTCATCGGCTTTTTCGTCGTGTCCCATGAAGTAGGAGGCTAGTATATGAGGGGGCTTGTTGTGAGGGAAGCTTCCGGGGATTCCAGAGCATGATACCCTCTGCGGAAGTCAGCAACAGGATACCCTTGCAACACCCCTCGCATCTGTAGCCATTGAAAGGAGGGATGAATTTGTGGAGTTCGATTGCGTAGGAATGGGAACCTATATCAGACATCTTCAGGAAGTAATCTGTCCTGAACGAGCTAAGAAGAACATAGCTAGCATAGGATGTTTTCTGGGATGCATCCAAAAGCTTTTGAGTGAATTTTTTACTGTCAATCAAAGAACGGTAAAACTTGGATAAACATCGAAGTTTGAAAACCTTATTGGTTGGAACTCTGGCTAATATTTCAATCCATAAATCTTCTGAAAGTTGAACAGATGAATATGGCTTCTTGTTCATCATGCTTCCGACCGCCTGAATACCTTAAAGATTGTTTGCTGTTATAATATATATTTATATGGGGAATAAGAGATTCCTAAAACCTTTTAACAAAAGGAACATGGAATTTATACATCAGAAACGGAGATTCAATGACCTGTTTAAATTAGTGGCTGCTGTTATCCCGAAATTTCATTTTTTAAACTCTGTAGAAAAATGTTAACTCAGTTCTGAACTATTATCACCGATACGACTCAACAAGTTAGAATGTCATAGCTGATCCAAACTGAGACTAAATCCGACTTGCTAAACACAAAATGAATCATACTTTTTATTTGAGTACCACCAATTTTGTTTCACCATACAATTTAATGGAATAGAATTTCTTCACAAGCCAAGTTTTCCAACCGAAATATCACACCAGTTCCATCACAAAAGAATAGCACAGATATATAAACACCCCACAATGGGTAAAAGAATGACTACAGGAACAAACATATGGATCCCAAGACCTCATTGAAGGCCTTCATGAAATTTAAATGCCTCCAGCCTTTCCATTGAGAGCTCGCTCTAATCTCGTCTCAAATGGAGTAGAATGCCATTTAACCCTCTTATCCTGCTACCAGTTACAACATTATTATGAGAAATTCTGAAACTATAAAACAGTGATAATCTGGAAATAAGAATAACTTTCAATTTAGTTCACTGTGTTTACCTCTCTGTACTTGCTGGTGGTGTTTGGAATACCTTTGAAGGATGAGCCTGTCCGCGATTCCTTGGATGACACCGATTCATTCCAATATGTTCCAACACTCCCAATTATGTACATGTCGTCAGGGCTCCTGCTGGGAGACTTTCTTGGCGAGGAAGTTGCTGACATCTGTTTAAGCTCTTCAACAGTCAGTGCACCTAAGATTGGTCTGTCTTCAAAATTCCTTGCCGTGCCCTGATTCACAGTTTCAGGACTACCGTGGCTGGTGGTCTTGGCAGGAGAGGGTCCGGTATCAGATAACCAAGTTGAAAGACTAGCATCCACAGCAATTTCTTGATTTGAGTTCTTCTTTCCCTCTGATTTTGGCTTGAAAGTTGGTTCAGAACTGAATGGTATCGGTGATAGATCAGCAGCTGTTGAATTCTCCTTTTCAAGATTGAATTGTGAACTCTTTTTAGATTTCACAGTCTTCCATTGGCTAAGATTCTCGATAGGATTAAGAACCTGCTGGGCATAGTCATTTCGGTTCCTAGCAAATCCATATGGACCAGTCTTGTTCAAGTCTTGGTTTAGCCTGAGTGGCAGTTCCATTGGACTATCCACTTCATCCAGAATTGGTTGATGATCTTCCACATTACCAGTCCTTGACTCCATGGACTGCCCATCGTCTTCATCACTATAGTCTTCTTCATCATCATAATCCTCCTGATCTTCCAAATCACTGTAGTCCATGTCTTCATCATCACTGTCCCTGCAGTTCTGATAACGATGGTTTGGAGGGTACGAACCAACGCTCGAGGAAACTGAATCATCTTCAGAAGTTGACCGGGAATCACTTGGTAGAACAGCTCCACTGCCCTCCTTTTCTTTTAGCTCAGGCAACAGCAAAGAATCAACACTCTCAGCCACTGAAACATGCTCGTAAGTTGTCACGTTGGAATCAAAAGTAACCTTCTTCTTACTATTTGAGCTCAATGGTTCCTCAGTCTTATTATCACTACAATCAGAGGTAAACAACTAAAGCATATCAGGCCATGATTAACTCAGGCAGCACATTAAAAGTTCAGAGCAGAATCAGAACAGCAGAGCAAAATCCGGAGCATAAAAGTGATATAACACATAGGGACAAGAAGAAAGACTATGACTTACAACAAATCAGTAACCTTCTCCTTACTATTTGAGCTCAACAGTTCCACCTTACTGTTACTACATTCAGAGTTGAACAGATCATATCAGGCCAGGATAAACTAAGGCATAACATTATAAACCCAAGCTAAGTCAAAACAAAGGAGCAAAATCCGAGCATATATCACAGTGGGAGCGACTTACCACAAATCAGTAAGCTTCGTCTTACTACCTGGGCTCAATGGTTCCTCGGGCCTACTGTCACTAACATTCAGAGTTTAGGGCAGGATAAACTAAGGCATAACACTAAAAATCAAACTAAATCAAAACAAAGGAGCAAATGGACAACAAAACTGCCACAGACTTACCACAAATCAGTGATCAAGTTCTTTGGAGGAGAACGTTTGATGTCCACTTCGGTAGGCACCACGGTCTGAATCTGAAGATAATTTTGACCGCCATGCCTCTGCCAACAATAAAACCACAAATCAGAACATTGAATTAGCACTTAGGGATTTCCAATTCTTAGCCAAACCAGGATTTCAATGGAAAAACACAGACAAAATCCTCCAATTCTAAACAAATCAATCAGAGAAAACGCCTATAAAACCTAGAGAGGAACGAACATCAACATCCGAATTCAATCAGCTTAGAAATCAACCACCCATAGAATAACCCTAATCACGAATAACCACAAGCACTCACAAAATCACAAACAAAAAAATCAGATTCGAGTTCGTTTCATTCACAAATCACGAAGGCGATTTGGTACCTGCTGGCCTCCGGGGCTGGGCGTCTTCCTCAAATTCCGGCGCCGGCGGTCCTTGCCGAAGCATCCTAGAAAACAGCCCATTGATTGATTGCAGGAACGAGAGCGCACTGATTAGGGTTTGGGAGTTGTTATGGGGAAGAAGTCGGGTTCTGCATAGTAATTGCTGTAGTAAATGGGAGTGATACAATCTCGAAAGTGGAGATATGTAACGGTCAATTGGTGGCGATGATGTCAAAAGGAGCAAATGACCGTTAGAGCGTACTGGAGCCTAGAGTCTTCCCTCCTTTGTTCACCTTTATGAGTACTAAATATTTACAACAACCCCCATAATATTCCATTAAACTATAAATTAAACCTGGCATCTTGGTGATACTACAAGGGAATACTTCCTATCCGTTCGTCTCACCCAAAGCGTTTTGTTAATTTTTCAAAATCAAATAGAAAACAATTTTAATCATTGATATTTTGTTAATATATAAGATTCTTGTTAAGTAATATGTTGATGGATTCCCAATACTGTATTTTTAAATAATAAATTTTCCACATACACAGAAAAATAAATATATTAGTTGTCAAACTTAGCTCAGGTTGACTTTGAAAAGTCAAACTACACACTTTAGTTGGGACGGTGGACTAATAAGGGATGAATGCAATGGTGATATAAATTAAAAGCTATTTCTTTCATCCCAATTACAATTTTCGGTCAAATATACTTTAACAAAATGGAATAAAAAATGTATCGTGAGTAACAATGTATACATGACTTAAATATGATAAACATTATCAATGCATATTGTTAACTTTTCAATTTACAAGAAATTAAAATGGTCTGAATTAGTGCTATACTATTCAATTCTCCACTTAAACATCCAAAACATAATTTTGGAATAAATCTCATTTAAAAATATTCAATAAAGATGATCCGGTTTTAACTCTATTATCACACCTTGCTTAAATTTGCTTCATATATATAGTTTTTGCTTCATATATATATATATATATGTATATATATAGTTTTTAAAAGAAATAATCTACTTTACGGTTTAACAATCAATCAAATGTAAAAAAATATGCGTGACTGTTAATAGGTGACAAGATTTATACATTTTCATAATGTAGTTTTTGACAATTTAGAAATTATTAGGATATGATTTGTTATATGGCCAAACTGCAAGGTGGTACTTGTGATTTATCTAATTAATAATTAGTTGTTGTTATCCATTGATGTCTTGATGATAATTATAGTTGATGATAATTGTATTTTTGGGTTAATTCGAAATTATCGAGAGTTTAGCTGAACAACTTTGATAAGTAAAATAAATCCATTTTGCCACTTTGGTCCTTATCCTCTCTTCTTCTTCTTTTTTTGGTCCTTATCCTCTCTTATTCCTTTCACCATTGCTTTACACGTAGACTGAGAAAGCGCACTCTTTATAGCGCGAAAAGCTGAAACTCGTAAATATAAAACAAAAGAGGCGGACCGGGCTTTATTACAATTTCCCCGCTAAATCAGCCCCAAAAAACCCCCAATTTTCCGTTCTCTGCACAAATCCACCCAATCTCGAACCCTAGCCCCACTGAGCTCCATTTCACTCGATTCGATCGCAAATCTCGCGCATTAACACCACACTCTCTTCCTGCTCCAGCATTGTCAGCTCCGGCACACGGCGGCGATGGATTCGTCGGTCACGGACGAGGGTAAGCTTTTCGTCGGCGGAATCGGGTGGGGTACCACCGACGTCGCGCTCAGGGGTCATTTCAGCCGGTACGGAGAGGTGACGCACGCCTTGATTTGCCGGGTTAAGACCACCGGGCAGCCCCGTGGGTTCGGATTCGTTGTATTCGCGGACCCCACAGTCGCCGATTCAGTTCTCGCCGAGAAACACGCCATTGATGGCCGCCCGGTAATTTCAACCCCACTAAAATGTAGTCGTTTTGCTGTGTGATTCGAAGGGTTTGTGTTTATGATTCCACGATTTTGGACTGGGTCGCTGTGTATAACGATTTGTGTGTGAAATTATTATGTGTATTTGGTTATATTTGAATTTCACGCAATTTTGATTTATTATGGAGCAGAAATCATGTTGGATGTTTCAATCTCTAGTAGTTTATTTATGATTTTGATGGTAGTGAATTGGAGAGGTAGTACACCTGTAAAAATGTCATAATCGAGTTGAGTGGCTTTTTAGTAGGATGGAGAGAATACCCTTACCAAATCCCTGGTAAACTCTACTGTATGATATATAAATACTTACGTGTGTTTTTACTTAGGTGGAAGTTAAGAGGGCTTTATCGAGGGAAAAGCAGCAGCAAAGCTTGGAATCTCGAACTTTGAGTCCTTATGCTAGCAAGGATCTGTCGAGGCAGGGGGATTTCAGGACTAAAAAGATATTTGTTGGTGGATTGCCTTCGATCTTGACAAAAGCTGAATTCGTGGAGTATTTCTTGAGTTTTGGGAAAATTACTGATGCTGTAATTATGTTTGACCAAGCTACTGGACGATCCCGTGGTTTTGGTTTTATTACGTTTGATACTGAAGATGCTGTTGATGAAGTACTGAACAAGAACTATCATGAGTTAAATAGTAAGCAGGTTGAGGTCAAGAAGGCTATGCCCAAAGAAGCAAGTGCTAGCTTTGGTGCCCATTTGAGAACTCCGAGTCCTCATGGTTCTTACAACAGCGGGAGCCCATTTGGTTCTCCAATGAATATCAGGGCAGGTTTTCAGATGCAACCTGCCATTGGTGGATATCCTTCATATTCAGTCTTTGGAGGACCTGTTGGCTACGGGTATCGTGCTCCTATGTATGGTGGTGTAGGTCCATATCCTCTTGGAAGCTACCAGAACGCCACTGCTATCCGTGGAAGCACTGGTGTAGGCTTTGGTGAACAAACTGCTAACAGCAATGGTTATTTTGGTGGTCCTGGTTTTCCAAAACCATCCCATTGGGGAAATCCAGCTCAGGGTTATGGTGCCCTTGCCTATGGCATGAGCCCAAATTATGGGGTAACTTATCCTTGGCACTCTCCAGTTATGAGTGCACCATTAGGCCCTTCTCCGAGAGGCATGCCACCTGTAGCTGGATATAGTAGCCCGCTTGTTAGCGAAGGCCGATCAGTGAACAAGGATAGAAGGAATTTTACGAAAAGTTATTCAGGTCACAAGACTCACAAGTCCAATGAAGTAGGGCATCATCAGGCAGATGGAGAAGGCAATAATGGAAGATTGTATAACAGCACCATCAGTTCTTGATGCTTGACAGTATCCAGAGACTGCATGTGACTGTAGTTTGCTGTTGCTGTGTCCATGAACCTGGCTGTTAGGAATGTTAAAATTGTCGTTACTTTGTGTTTAATTCATGTTGAAGGAACGCTGATCAACTGACAGTGTAGCGATGATTGTGACCTCTCCTTTATCAACTGGATTACATGACTTTTCCAAATTGAATAAACTTTGTAGATCATGCAATTGTTTGATTACATATGATTCCCAGTGCAAATTGAAATTCAAGGGTGCTTGTTTTGTTGATCATATGCTATGATATATTTATGTTGCAGGCTAGGATATTATTGAGAGAGTCGAACAACATAGTATTTGCAATTTGCAACGAAATTCGTGTTTCTGTCTGACAGGTAGGTTGTACGGTTCATGTTGGTCGCAGCTACAGATGCCCCGGGAATGTCAGTCCAACTGGTTGGGGTTAAAGCTGAAAACAGATCCTCCTGTTTGTGTTCTTGTAACCTATCAACATCAGGTAGGTTGTCTTCTTGGTTGAGTTTGGATCTTTTGGATGTTCTTTAGGCATTTGTTTTGTCTGGTGTCCATTGCCATGAGACCAGATGTTTCAATAAAATCCAATATGCTTAGTTCAAGAAATTTGGATCTCTCTAGATTACATTCTTCAGAAGTTCAACAAGATCCATTGCCTGGAAATATTAGTCTATTATAGTTTGAAACAGTTCTATGATAGTGATGATTACGCACAGGTCCTAACAAGGTCTTTTATAATCAATATAAGATATGATTTAGGTTTGATTATTCTTGTTTATTTATGGAGAGTACCTATAAGTTGAACAAATGGATGCACTAGAATCTTATAAGGATTGAATTATATTGCTTGGATCTTGTTTGTGTCTTAAGGATATCTCATAGGTAGACTCTTTCATCGATCTTAGTCATGAAATTCGTACCTTCACACGCTGTCTTTAACCTTCTTGCCTTTTCAATGATTCTACGGCAGCCTTAGTTGTATTTTGGTGGCAGTTCTAACACGAGAAATGTTTCAGAGTTGAATCTAAATTGATGTGTTAGTGAATATTTTCACGAATAGGTTAAGGTTGATGAATTCAATAAGCCATTGCATCAACTCAAATCATTCAACAAGCGGGTTGGCGTGATGACGTCAAATAACAGAATTTAGACATTCTAATGAGCCCTGACACGAATTAATACCAGTACTAGTGCATGATTGGTAGAATAATTCGTCCGGGTACATCAATTTGTTTCTTCATTTTCATTTCAAAAAAAATACTACCTCTAAATTAATCTTAAGGGGTAAATAATATCAACTCATGCAATGAATACTATGCTAAAGGACAGATATTTCCATAAACTGGAAAATCACACAAAGAAAACAAATTTAGATATCTCCTCTAAATGAATACTGTGCCAAAAAATGCTAACTGGAAAATCACACAAAATGACAAGCAAAATTCTAACACTTTACTAGGCTGCAGAACAGTTTAACTTGTATAAAAAGAACCATCTCCAAGTGCTGTATCCTCATGCAATTGCTTTAGTAGTGGTCCCAATTCACAGAGCCACCATGCCACTGCAAGGGGAGGAGAAAGGCCCTTCTGATGGAAGCGAAGACTACACACAAGATGGAACGGTTGATCTCAAAGGCAGGCCTGTTCTGAGATCGAAAACTGGAAGATGGAATGCCTGTTCTTTCATTGTTGGTAAGCCCTCTCACTCAGTTCCACATGAAGAGTCGTGTTTGTAATACGGATGTCATGCAAATGGATATATCATATGATATAATCGATGATCAGTTAATCTTTGCCATCATCAACAACTATTTTATGTTAGTTTTGATTTGATCTTTATGTATTGCAGGCTATGAAATCATGGAGAGGATGGCCTACTATGGGATTGCGACAAACTTAGTGTTGTATCTGTCTGATAAGCTTCATGAAGGAACAGTCAAATCCTCCAACAACGTTACCAACTGGGTTGGGACTGTTTGGATGACTCCCCTCATTGGAGCTTACATTGCAGATGCTTACCTCGGCCGATACTGGACCTTCATCTTTGCCTCGGCCATCTACCTCGCGGTATGTTAGAATTTTCAACACAAAACTCAAAACACGAATACACGATCATCAAAATTAAACTGATGACCAGTGCGTATAATCGCTCTTTTCAAAATTATACTGCTCAAGTGACAACACAAGTGAGTCTTAGGTCACTGAGTTTAGTATGCTTAATTTATTCCTAGTGTTACTTTACTGCAGTTCAGTTGCTAATAGTAATAAGTCATAGGTCACTTAGAACTCTTAGAGTTCTTGACATGAAAATCAGGATATATAAGAGTTTAACTGTAATTCAGCTTAGTTTAGTTTAGTTCAGTTATTAACAGTAAGATTTTAACAGATAAGGCACAGTTTCATGAATTTTGATCACAGTCTCTATGATAAAACAGGGAATGTGCCTACTAACCCTAGCAGTGTCCCTGAAGTCTCTCCGGCCACCACCATGTGGCGGCGAGAACACAGATGGCACGTGCCAAAACAACGCTTCACAGCTCCAAATCGGTGTATTCTACGCAGCATTGTACATCATAGCCATAGGGACAGGTGGGACCAAACCCAACATATCCACCATGGGAGCAGACCAGTTTGATGATTTTGAGCCAAAGGAGAAGCACCACAAGCTCTCATTCTTCAACTGGTGGATGTTCAGCATCTTCCTCGGCACGCTCTTCTCCAACACCTTCCTTGTCTACATACAGGACAGGGTCGGGTGGAATGTCGGTTACGCCCTCCCCACTGTGGGGCTGGCCATCTCCATATTCATGTTTGTCTTGGGTACGAGGTTTTACAGGCACAAGGTTCTTGCAGGGAGCCCCATGACTAGGATGGCTAAGGTCATTGTGGCTGCATTCAGGAAATGGGATGTTGAAGTACCTGAGGATCCAAAGGAGCTTTATGAGCTGAATATGGATGAATATGCAAAACCTGGAAAGTTCAGGATTGATCACAGCATTTCTCTGAGGTAAGAAAATGTCACATAAGCCATTTCCGACTGATATGAACTGAACTGATCTGATATGAAGTAAAGTTAAAAAGAACTGATTCTTGACAATGGCTTGCAGATTTCTTGACAGGGCAGCAGTCAAAACCAGTTCTGATTCGCCATGGATTCTCTGCTCAGTAACACAGGTGGAACAAACCAAGCAAATGCTAAAAATGGTTCCCATTTTATCAACAACCCTAATTCCTAGTGCTTTGATAGCTCAAGGAAGCACACTGTTCATCAAGCAAGGCACAACTCTGCACAGGCACATCGGGCCCCACTTCGAGATCCCACCGGCCTGCCTCGCAGCATTCATAACCATCTTCATGCTGATCACCATCGTCATCTACGACCGCTTCCTGGTCCCACTATTCAGGAAATACACAGGGAACCCTAGAGGGATCACAATGCTGCAGAGAATGGGGATCGGTTTTGTTTTCCACGTCATCATCATGATCATCGCCAGCCTAGTCGAGAGGGAAAGGCTGAGAGTAGCCAGGGAGCATGGTGCCATCAAGAAAACCGACAAGGTCCCGCTGTCGATATTCATCCTCCTTCCTCAGTTTGCTCTGATGGGAGTTTCAGACAACTTCATGGAGGTTGCGAAGCTCGAGTTCTTCTATGATCAGGCCCCTGAAGGGATGAAGAGCCTCGGAACTGCGTATTTTACCACCAGTTTAGGGCTGGGATTCTTCATCAGCAGCTTCATTTTAACCACTGTGTCTGATTTCACCAAGAGGGATGGTAAAAGTGGATGGATTTTGAATAACCTCAACACATCAAGAATTGACCACTATTATGCTTTCTGGGCTGTGTTGAGCTTCATCAACTTCCTTTTCTACCTGCTGGTGGCCAGGTACTATGTGTACAACTCCGATGTTTCGGAGCATAGGATAGAGTTGCAGAAAAATGCAGAACCTTCACTTAACAAGGTTGCTGCAGAATCTCAATAAGAAATGGAAATTGTGAGCATGTAAAAGAATATATCTTGGTTTCCTTTTGAATTTGGAACAAACTCAGGTTATTTTCTGAACAAGATTTGAAGGATTAATGAAGGAAAAATCCAGAGAAACATATGTATAAACTGAAAAGATATTAATATATATTTAACAATTTGATCAAAAGTAAATAACATTTGTAATCCTTTCTGAAATCTCTATACAAACCGACCAATTCTATCCCTCTTTAGTAAGTACAAGCTCTGAATCTGTTCCTATACATGTCTGGAACATACACACAAATTTCATATGCAATGGATTCTCCACCTATATCCATTCATCGTCGTCCTTTTTGATCCGGGGCAAATCTTACCAAGATCTGCATATGGTCCTCAAGATGTATATATTCCGCAAACTTAGAGACATCATACCAAGCGATGTCCACCTATCATATAGAACAGTAACAGGCAACATCAGCAACAAAAATGAAAAGGTCATTGTGAGTACGAACATAATACTACATTATCTAAAATTATGATGTATAATTATAAACAGTGAGTACCTTGAAATCTTCGTACAAATCGACAAGTGGGCTTCATCTAATTATATTGTTTCTCATGAGAGTTGATTGAAACTGTAAACATAAATTAAAATAACATCAAAACAAGATCACGCCATATTAATATAAACTTGCATAAGAAACTAAAATAGGTTCCGAATCAGCATGACCAAAGACTTGTTCGAGGTGTTAGCCTGTTAGGCAATTTTACGATATGATCACAGTATATTTCCAAGTATTTATATGGGAATTCCGATTTCTTGAACCGGATTTTCCGGTTGTTAATTGTTATTGCTAAAGAAAAGAAAAGAAAAGAAAAGAAAGAAAAAAAGATAAGGATATCTTGAGAAGAATATTTGATCTTACAATCATTCAAAATTATGGCTTATATCTAGGAGAATATTTTTTGAAACGGAAATTTTTTATGTTATTCCTAGATTATAAAATTGGTGTGAAAAAAGATCAAATAGGGATCATAGATATATGAGAATATTTAACCTACCTAATCTTAGTAATCTACCATATGAAATCACAATCATTTAAAATCTACCATATGCGATTTTTTTAAAATGGGAACTCTAGATATTATTTTCTAAGAAAAGGAAAACCAAATTGGAGTGAATTAACTAGAAATTGGATAGGAATAGATTGATGAGAATATTTAGGCCATGTAGTTTCTTTTAGATCAGTTTAATTCAATTTAGTACATTTTAATTTTTCAATCCAGTTTAGTTTAGTTTAGTTTCAGTTCAATCACTTCTTATTATAAATAGGAAACATAAATCCAGGGCCAACAAGAGTATTCAAAACCTAACATAGATGAACCTTACTAAACTGATTTCAATCTCCTCATAAACAAACGGAGAATCAAAGTTGCACCAAATCCTTATCTGCATGGGAGAGAAAATCTGGCAAGAACTAAGCCCTTAGAAAACACAGGCAGCTATAGAGTCAAGAATCCATTTGTGCCCAACAACTTTACAGTCCAGCTGAGAGACCAGGTTGAGAGCTTCGAGCTTCCTCTGATACACTACGCGAGTCGCTTCATTAGGTGAAAAGCCCTGAGGTGGATCAACATTGTAAACAACTACTCGATCAGCATTCCACGTCATCAACTCTTCTATGCTCTCAGCTACCTCACCACCAGCAGTTCTGACCAGTTCAACTAGGTCGGTCTTGTAACCGGAGACAAACTCACCAGTGAAGTAAAAGTTAGTACCTTCGAAGAGTTTAGGTTCCTGCAACAGAAGAGTTAATGCAATCAGGTTCTTGCTGATTTATCGAGCAAGAAAACATCCATGGTTTTTGATAATAGAGCTCTTACATTGTTTAAGACCCTTAGCCTGCCGGTTTTTGGGCCATTCAGACAACCATGGTTGTCTAAGCTGATCTCATAAGGCTCTTCATTCAGTGGCTGAATTGCTTCCATGCATGCTTTGACCCCTATATAGGGAAAATTGTACCATAAGCACAATTGCAATGTAGAAATGCTAAATTGTCAAAACTGAATCCATAATAAGTTGGGTTTAAGTTGACTTACAATCCATGTTTAGGATCCATGTTCCATGCAAAATTCCCATGAGAAGTTTTAGGGTCCTTGTGCACGCGCCCTTCTCATCAGTTGATGCAATCACATGGGTCACATTTGATCTCCAAAGTTTGGACACTCTTGCACCGCATAAGTTAGCAAATTTAAACAAAACAATCTGCAGTAAGTAATAACAAGAGCATTAGGGAAACAAATCTAAACTATATGAATGTGTAATTTAGATCATTGCAGGATGGATCATAGAAGTATGCATATTCAGTTTCCTACTTAGCAAAATATAATAAACCAACAGCTATTGCTAATAAACTGAGCATGAAGAAAAAAGTTCAAGAAATTTTTTGACCTTCTCCTCATTAGAGAGAGCAGATCCACAAAAGACCCACTGTTTTTGTTCACTCGGTGAGTTTGCCCAAAATTGAGGATGTGGCAAGATCCAGGATCTGCAAGCACAAGGATGTAAATTATTCCAAAATCCAAAACTTAGATTACAAACAATATGTCAGATGAATGCAGAACCAGTCATTTCAAGTACATTTCACAGGGAGCAATAGGAGTTGGAGCAGATCTCTTAGGCTTGGACTTCTCTCTGGGAAACCTTGCAGATGCATGAGCTGGGCAGAACATTAGGAATTCATCCTGAAATTCAGTTTACAAGAAGAATTTTGTTGAGAACAGAAATTGTAAACAAGATGCTGTAAAGTGTAAAGAAAACTGAGGTACTTACACAATCCCATCTGCATCCTTCAACCTCAACTGCACAAGGTACATGGTATGTTTTGCGACAAGACTTCTCAAAACAACCAAGTGCAGCACCTTTATTTCCACACTTACTGCACTTGAGCTTTGCAGATCTTGCCAATTCAGACCTCAAATTCTTGATAGTGGTCCCTTCAAAATATACTTGAGGAGTCCTGCAAGCATCATACATGGCAAACAGATTTAAAATAAATTGAAAGTAAAGTTCCCGTGGCTTAATATGGAAAAGATCAAATCAACATACCATTCAATGCATTTGCTATGCACAGTTGTAACTTTTGAAGTTGTGGTCATTTCAATTTCACTAACTTCCTTTCCATTTGCATAATACAACAAATGTCCAGTTACCTACAACCACCAGTAATGGAAGTCAGAAGGAATCACAATGAGAATAATTAAGTGACAAGCAATCTGGACAGATAAGCGTGCAAAGATAGGTAAGTTTGTAAACTTACTACAGTCTGCTTAGAGGTATGACAGAAAGCACAAACACCTTTCCTCTGTGAAGTTGGAGTTGCTTGAGAAGCACTTGAAGGATGTACAGTTGTACTGTGTGAGGCAGCATTAGTATCAGAATCAAAGACCTTTTCTAAATCCATGCCATTCCCAGACACTTTAGCTTCAGGTGATGAATAAACCAGCTTTTTTTGTCTTTTAGCATCCCTATCATAGCTAGTTTTTTCTGCCATGCATTCATCTGGTCCCTTGCTCTGACACTTCTCCAAGCTCTGAAACAGTCAAAGAGTGATTAGTGGGTACTCAAAAGGATTCTAAAAGGCCTTGCACCAATAATTCATAGGGGTGAAACATACATTATAAACAATTGCAAGACTTTTCCTTTCAAATACCAAGTGTCTTATCATGTAACTATCAAACATTTCAGAGTGTTGCATAGAATCACAGGTGTAAACAAGATATTCAGTGGCATGAAATAGATAAACTTACACTGCCAGTGAAGTTCCTATCTCTGCCAGGATCAAGGGAAGGTGAGCTGGCAGGTGAGGGTTCTGGCCCCGGATGCATATCCTCCTCTCGCATATCTATCCCTTTGCAACCATAGGATGGCAAAGGAGTCAAAGATGCACCTGCATTACATCTCAATGAACTACCACCCAGTGCAGTTTGTTCCTCTTTGGAGTTATCATTATGTCCTGAACCAAGATTTGCAGAAGATTGTTCTGGTATCCCCCAAAAATACAAAATTCAAAACTTTGTACAATCAACTTAAACACTATGAACTCCAAAAATAATTGTAGGTAGAAAACAAGAATGAAACTCACCAGAAGATGAACGACGAGATGTAACAGAATTAATGGTAGACTGCAAGCCACGGTATATAGTCACCAAGTTCTCCATATAAGGAGCAGGCCTTAAATCTACACCCATGAAAACATGATAAATGTCTCATTTCAACAATAAAGGTAACATCTTTGAAGTTTCTACACATCCAAAGCAGTATTACAAACTTCTTCGGAGTTCAGATTAACATGATTTTACTACAGTCCTGTGTTCTAACACACACTTACATGAAAAGCATAGTAAATTCATCTCTTTCCCCTATTTCTAAATTCAAAATCAATCCCTTATTTGAAAGATAAAGAACAGCAAACAAACCTGCAGCGGAATATTCGTCTTGGCAGGTGGGGCACTCCGATATGGGTTCACGCGGAGAAGGAGAACATGACCTGTACAGCAACAACAACAAAAAACTACAGATTAAAACACACACAAGCACACACTGAAATGGAAGCAATGCTCTTGAGTAAGTACTTACTGGCAAATAATGTGATTGCAGGGAAGCAGCGTGGGTTTCTTCAGCAGATTCAGACTGTAATGAAAATGGGAGAAGAAAAACCTCTCAAATTAGCTCGTTTAGGCAGATCTTGTAACAAATTTATACTCAAAAGGGGAATTACCAGAGAGGGCATTTGAGCTCAAGATCCAGTTTTTGGACGTGCAGAGTCAAAGGATTCAAAAACGTGGTCAGATTCTGAGCCTCGGCCATCTCTGGGAATATCTCTGAGCCTTAGCTGCTCTTCGACAAGTGGAAATGTTCAGTTCGGAGAAAACTGCTTTTTCTTGAAACCGGATTGGTGATGTGGGAGCACTCAAATAGTGTGGATTGGTAGGTGTTGGACGGTTCAGATTGTCTGGTCAACTGTGAGGATAATGATAGGCCGTTGATTTGTGGGGGTGAAAAAGGGAGCGGGTAGTGGAAAATTATTTCTATTTTCAAATTACGCGCCATCTCTGCTTTCAGACTCCCGCCGGCGGGGAAATGAAATTTTTTTGGGGTGATAATATAAATTTGGGAAAATTTGCATTAAGGGCAGTGGAACTTTCATTATTTGAAAGAAGAGTGTAATTTTAGTATAATTTCTAGAAAGGGCAGTAGTTAATTAATTCATATTTTCTTAAATAAGAGTAATTAACTAAAGACACTAATACCCTTCTTTTGGTTATTTTTGTTTAGTTTAAATTAAAATCAATTCTAGTCAAATAAGTTTAGTTAAGTTCCATCCAAAATATTTATATTAAGTTCAATTAAATTAAGTTTAGTTCACTTTATTAGCATTCAAAAAATTCCAATAAATTCATTTGAATTTAGTTAAATTTGGTTAAATTTAATTTATTTTAGTTAATCTTAATCAAGACAAGAATATATTTGTTGACATTCAATTTGATCATCCAAATTTTAATATTCACTTTATTTAGATTAATTTAGTTTAATTAAATTAAGTTCATTCAAATTCATCTTTGCTACATTAAATTTAAAATTCAAATCCATTAAAGTTTCGCCTTTAATTTAAAAAATCATTTTAATTAAACTGAATTGAACTTAACTTAAAATTAAACTTAGCCAAAATTGAATAACTTAACCTAATTGAATTAAATTTAAACAACTAAAAATGGGATGAAACTGAATTGAATTTTACTAAAATTTGTCTGAAGATGTACTAAAATAAATTAAACTAAATTGAACTGATTTCAACCAAATCTTAATAAACTCAATTTATTTTTTTAATATCAAAATGTGAACTTAAATTAACTAAACTAGAACTAAATAATTGGGATAAGAATAAATTTAATTGAACTAAAACTAAAAATTTGGGATGAAACTGAATTTAACTGATTTGATTAAATTTGAATTAAATAGAAGTAAACTTAGTGAAACAAAACTGAATACTTAATTGAATAATACTAGAATAATGAAAATAAGGGTATTAATGTCTTTAATTAAATAATTATATTAAGAAAAAATTAACTAATTAATTACCGCCCTTTCTAGAAATTATGATAAAATTACACCCCTCTTTCAAATAAAGAAAGTTCCACTACCCTTAATACATATTTTCCCTATAAATTTTTATTCTTATCATCCTTATGCCATTAATGTGTTTGATACTTAACTGAAAAAAGGGGGAAAAATAAAATCTCAGACAATCATTGTAGATATCATTTAAATAAATAAAGTGGATCAATCAAAGATTCGAGTGAAAGCGTAGTACTTTTCTTAAAATAATATCACAAGTCTTTTCTCCTTTCATTGACGGTAACAATTAGAATCTTGGGAGTCATCATAAAACTTCTTTAATAACCGTATCTCTTCAAAATTTATGATTAGCATAACAGTAAAAGAGAATGATACAACTCTAAGTATTATGGCATTCTTTATGTTGGAAGGGAAATTTTACCATTTGATACCTAAAGTTAAATGGGGATATTTTTACAATATATACATGTCAAGAACTTGGGAAAGTTCAACTTTCCAAATTCTCACGTAATTACCTCTTTATATTTTTAGAGTTTTAGAAATTAAGGTACGTCGTAAATTAAACATGTAGAATATGTTGAATATGAAAATTCATGAAATATTATGCAACTCTGGTGGCGGCACTCAATCGTTTAGAAGAAGCGACTTGGGAGATCAAATATATGATCGAAGAAATAATTAACTTCCTAGCTACGTTTTGTTATGCTGAAATAATCAAAGTTAGTAAACTAGTTGTTGGTAATGAACATGATATAGCCATCGATTTAGGGTGTGTAATATGTAATTCGATATTTTCCTTTTAATAATAGTGTTATCTTAAAAAAAAATTCATGAAATCATAAAATTTATCAAAGTTAGTAAACTAGTTGTTGGTAATGAACATGATATATGCATCGATTTAGGGTGTGTAATATGTAATTCGGTATTTTCCTTTTAATAATAGAGTTATCTTTAAAAAAATCATAAAATTTAAAAATACATAAATATTTTTCAAAAGGTTTAAGGAAAATTAGACTTTTATGAAGGGATGATCATGGGTCGGGTTTGGGTCGGGTCTACTAATATCCGGACCCGACCCGTTTAAAAATAGTAAGACCCATACCCGATCCATACCCGATGGGTCTTAAAAAATGAGATCTGGATCCAGACCCCGATGAGTCTAATGGGTCCAAGGGTCTCAAACGGGTGTTTAATAAAAAAAATTATTTTAAATTTAACATAAGAAATTTTAAAATAAATACGTAACAGTTTATTATCAACCATAAATCACAAAATATGAATATAAAGTTAATACTTTCAGATAGTCTACATTGTTAATTTTCATCGATCCACAAATACAAAAACAATGTTTAATGATCTCTTCTCCAGGTAAAGAAGTCGAACACTTATGGTGTTTTCTGGACTTCTGTTAGGTAGTGTGTTGCGTATGTGTGTAGTATTGTGCGTTTATTGTAACGCATTAGGATTTGGTTTGGCATTACCGCATTACTAATTAGTAATTAGTTTTATTGGACTTGAAACCTATTTGAGTTGACTTATGAAAGTCCAAACGTATTGAACTTGTTTTACTAATAATTATGAATATTAGTATATATTTATATAATACATATATGTTTAATGGGTTTGGGTCGGGTCTGGGTCAGGTCTGAATCTTAACATTTAGTATCCGGATTCAGACCCATTTATTTAATCCGGGATCCGAACCCGACCCAAACCCATAAAATTTTAAAAAATGGGATCCAAACCCGACCCTCTAGCTCTAAACACTCTGGGTCTGGGCAGGTCTTTGACCCATGATCATCCCTACTTTTATGAGCTAATTATTGAATATATTGGGAAAAGGGAGGGATCAATACACTCCCTTATTTACACACCATTTGTACTCCAAATCCCAGCCATCAATTCTAATCCAATCTAATGGTTACAATTAATTAGATATTAATTTGATTTATGGATTTTATTGATATTTTCTTTTTAATCTTTTCTTCTTCCCGATAATTACCTTCTTTCTCTCTTCTTCTTCTTCTACTTTTCTTCTTCGTTACTTGTCTGCAAATTCTCTTCTTTCTTTTTGTTTGTTGCTTTCTTTCGTCTACTATTACTCATCCCACAAATTTCTTTTAACCACCTCAAATCAGCCGCGACCAGTTTATATCACCACCGATGAGGGTCTGAATTAATCCATAACCCTATAATTTCTGCCTCTTTATTATCAAATCCATAACCCCTGAAGGTAGATCAACTCTGGTGTCTATACTCTTCGGCAAACGGAAAATCACCTTCGATTCTCCATCGTTGCTTGTCTTTAAACACCGGCAGTCCATTAATTTCCTCCAATAGTTATTCCACATCAAATCTCATCGATTTACTAATATGGCGATTCTCCATCCCCATTTGACGGCAATCCTCTGTCATCGCCTGGTTCTCCATCACCCTTTTGACGGAAACTCCCCTGAGATTGAGTAATAAAAACAGAGTATAATGGTTGATTGAATTGATAAATAGATTTGCGAGGGAAGTAGTAGAAGAAGAAGGGGAAAATGAAAGGAAGCAGGAGAGGATACGGGGAAGAAGAAGAGACAGAAAGGGGAAAGGGACGAAAAGAGAGAAAAGAAATTAAAATTATCTAAATTAATTGTAACCGTTGGATTGGTTTAGAGATTGATGGCTGGGATTTGGAGTACAAATGGTGTGTAAATAAGGGAGTGTATTGATCCCTTCCCTTGGGAAAATTCGTGTACCAGTGAAGAATAAATCGGAACCGTTAATTCACTACATCAGCAAACTAGCACACCTTAATATACTGCGACCCATCGCATCTGATCACCCTTATCGGATAGTACTATCTTTAAACCCTGTATACCAAAAACCTCATCTCCCCTACTCTCAAACCTAAAATCCCCCGGCAATCCGATGGCGACCGCCGCTATATCCGCCACCCTCTCCCGGTCACTCGCCGCCGCCCTCCGATCGTCCCGCAACCCCACCTCCACCTCCTTTTTGCTATCCCGGCGCCTCTACCACTCTACCATCTCTAGCCCTCCTCCGCTCCCTGGGCTGTGCCGGCCGGTGTCTTTCCGGTCTGCGGCGCTGCCGTCCATCTCGCACGCCATGGGCCTCGTCAATCCCTCCGCGAGCCGTGTCAATACAGTACGATGCCGGGTCAATCGATCCGGGTCTAATTACTCGCCGCTGAACTCGGGGTCGAACTATAGCGACCGTCCGCCGACCGAAATGGCGCCGCTTTTCCCCGGCTGCGACTACGAGCACTGGCTTATCGTGATGGATAAGCCTGGTGGCGAAAACGCCACTAAAGAGCAGATGATAAACTGCTATGTGGAAACTCTTGCCAAAGTCCTCGGCAGGTATTAATACTGAAGAAGTGTTTTATGGTTTTTCCTTAAGTTTGAAACTGTATTCAGTTTGTAATTATGTATTTTTAGATATGAGCTATGTTAGATGGTTTCAAAAGAGTTGGCTTCAACTAACTAAAGCTTAAAAAAACTGTACTTTAACCTATGACTCATTTGGAAAGGAGGGAAGTTAAAGGTCCTACTTTGAGAAGTAGTACTATATGATATGACAGTTAGTTAAGTTGTATGTGTGTCTGATTTTAGGTGGGATAGTAACAGTTTCTTGATTGAATTAACAGTGTCGAAGAGGCAAAGAAGAAGATATACAATGTGTCGTGCAATAGGTATTTCGGCTTTGGCTGTGAAATTGATGAGGAGACATCCAACAAGCTAGAGGGTGAGCAATTTCCTACCTTTGTTATCATTGTTATGAATTCGCATGGACTGTTTATTTTTTTTGTGGTGCGTGCTGAATGCTTATTTATTGTCTATGTTGCTTCCTTGCATTTATAGGTTTGCCCGGGGTTTTGTTTGTTCTACCAGACTCCTATGTCGATGCTGAAAACAAGGACTACGGAGGTAATCAGTTCTTTTCTCTTGGATGAATCAAATCAGATCTTTGAGTAGTTTGTTTTACATGCATTTGGATGTTTGATTTAACTTTGGGTTCTTTTTAATGTTTAAACAACTGATTCAAACATAGAGAAATTTCATTTTATCCACCACTATATTACCACTGTATATGTAGAGTCTTGTGTCCATGCTTGAATATCATCATAAGTTAAAACTTAAGTATGCTGTTATTTATCTCCCACTAATGTGCGGGTAACTAAAGTGTTCATTTGGGAGTTCAAACCAGTACACTGTACATGTTTTTGCTGGTAGTTAAATCTCTATGAAACCTCTGAATGTTGTGTGATTTGTGTTTGGCTTGGAATGTGTTTTTAATTGGCCATGTTTTTTTGAACTTGCCAGCTGAGCTTTATGTGAATGGTGAGATTGTCCAAAGGTCACCCGAGAGGGAGAGGAGAGTGCAACCTGTGCCGCAGAGGACCAAGGACCGACCACGATACAATGACCGTACCAGACATGAGAGGCGCCGTGAAAACATGAGCAGATGAAGGGTTTCAGATTAGTAGATGACAGCTCATCACAAAGTGGTTGTATTTAGTGTGCTATTTGTGGTTGGCTATAGTTTAAATAAAACAGTCTAAGGTTGTGTCATTCATAATTTCCTAGTTGCAGTCTGTTTTGTTCTTATGGATTCATGACCTTTTGTTTTTTAAGTTATTGTAAGAACATGTTGCCCTAATTCTCTGTTTTCATTGCTGCAATCAAACATAATCAGATTATTATGTGGTTCACAAATCATCTTTTTCTGTAAAAAAACTATGGCAAATCTTTCACATCATCTTCAGCAATTAACATATCCTGTAAGCTATTACTAACAGCCTCATCCAAGCTTTCTTCCAATGGCACAAAACGGTGGACAGCATTTTCTGACACTGGTAAGTCACCGGAATTCTCATCCTCTTCATCTTGGAACAAGTTTGAGGAATCAGTGGATTGATGATCAATTTCTTCATCTTCTAAGTTGTTTACTGTTTCAAAGATGGAGGATTCATTTTCACCATCTTCATTCAATTTCCGAATAGCTTCTATGGCAGCTTCCATAGCCCATGTCCAATCCTCAGCATATCTGATGAAAACATTGAATCAGCAAAAAGGTAAAAGATAGCGTGCTTCAACGCGTTACAGAAGATCAGATGCTCGGAATTTGACCTGTCTAGGCTGAACTGCTTTGCCGATGTAAGGCGCGATTCCATATCATCCGACATGTATCCTCCACTTCTGGCAATTTCCTCCAGAAACTGCAAATCGAGGACAAACAGCTTCAAACTAGTGTTGTTGTCTTCCACAGAGAGATCCTCAATTGCTGCTAAAATCCCATCTTTGTCTGAAATCCATTCGAATATTGTCTCCATCAGCTCCTTGATCAAACCCTCCAACCAATCCTCATCAATGTAACTGTCTGCTGCGAAACTCTGCAACTTCCTCAGCTCCAGATAGAATTCCTGATTGTTTGTGACAGAACAAAAACAGGAAAAAAGGTTCAGAAAACTGCGAGTTAGTTTCCTAACCTTAAAACACGCACATGGTTGGTTCATCGTACCTGGTAAGGCAAGGAAGGCGACATAGGGCGACCATGATCATCAAGTTCACATGTCTGGTCAGGCTCAGAAGAGAACAGTTTGTTTGCAACTTTCTGCAGAAAATTTGATCTCATTTTTGCATGAGTTTCATGAACAAACAGCACAAAGCTATCAATCTCAAACGTTAGATGATCAATGCTGGCAAAAACACTTGTGGTCATGTAAGGGAATAGCTCCATCAAAGTGGACAAGTTGGCTATCACGGAAACTCCTTGTACCAGGCTTTCAGCAGGCCGAATCCCAGATTCTTCATCGGTTAAGGATGATTCAAGAACAGTTACATACTCCGAAAACAATTCCATAAGTTCTCTGAGAAGAATACCTTCCATATGAAGACCAACCAAGGAAGAACAGTCATCCATGATATCCTGAAACAGTGTCAGAAACTTCCTCCCACTGTTTGTAAGCAGGCAGTATTCATCAGGGAAGCTCCCTTTCCTTAAAACACCTGATACGAGGTATCTTCCGATGATCCAGGCATCATTTGAAGTGAAAATGGTGATAACTTTCTTGTAATGATCGACCTGAACGAGCAGAATTTGCTCGATGCAAGGACTGATATGACTGATCAAGCATGAACTCAGGAAAATGTTCTGATTCTCTAACAAAGAACAGTATGACAATGAATCCTGAGCTGCCTCAACTGCAGAGGATAAAGACTCAACATTCTTGGTGAAAAACTCAGCGAAAATCCCAGTTTCTTCCTCAATCCATTGAATCAGCTCAGGAGCATAAGATGCTGAATCTCCATGTAGCCCAATAAAGCTCCTTGCTGCCTGAGAGATCATTGAGAAAACATGTTTTGCAATTTCCCGAATGGTTAATCCACGCGAATCTTTCATTTTGATTCGCTCGTGGTAGCAATCAATAAGAAGGCTTAAAGCCAGATGGGATTCACCAAGTTTGCAAAGTCCCTTCAGAGCCTTTTGCAACTCAGGAGCAGAAATTCTCAGATTCTTTGCCATTTCTGAGAAAGCATTTACAAGAACAGCCCTTTTTTCCGCTATGGCGGAATTGTAAGCCATTAGCTCATCTTGTGAGAAGCTTTCTTCAAATCGGATGCTCTCCAAGGCCCTGGATTCCATTTCCAGGACAGAAATTGCTTCATCCAGCCTATGTTCTGACAGTAGCATATCCAGGATTTCTAGGACATCATCTGTGTGAGCTTCTAGCGAACTGGGGGACAATGTTTGATCTTTTAAGGATTCTTCCAACAATGTCTCCATGATTTCCTCGGACAAATCAGTCATTGAAACGGTATTCGTGAGGCCCTCGATTCCTCTCTTCTGCATTGCAGCCTGTGATCTCAGCTGGAACAGCTCATTCTCCAGGCTGTCCATCTGCTCGAATATTCCTTGGAAGACTGAGTAGTTGGCAAATATAGTCACCTTGAAATCTTCATCGGATTCATTTTTCAACTCGAGCAGCTCCGAACATAGATTCTGAACTCCCTGGATGATAAAGGAATAAATTTTATCAGACACTAATCAGATTACATGTTTGCATTTTGAAGAAAAACATAGACCTGAGCTGTCATGGACTCGAGCTCGGTGTCTTCACCCTCGTACTCCTCCTCGTCATGACTGGAGACCGAGGAAGACTCGTCAACGTGGCGTTGGAATTCTCCGGTGTCTCTGCCGTCGCCGAGTAATAACTGTTCGTCGTTGCTAGTGGTTGTTACTGGATTTGGAGGTGGTATTATAAGCTGTTGAAGGATGGTTTGATCCCGGGGACGGAATCTTCTTGATCTTGAAGTTGTGGTTTCCATTGATTTGTGTGTGTTTGTGTTGAGCTTTGGTATGAAACTAATACTGTGTTTGCTGCCGGCTTTTTCAGACGGTTAATATTGCCGGCCGCATATGAAGAGGGGGAGATGTTAGTGTTTTTTATTTTCTGAGTTAGGGAAATAGATTTATTTTTTATTGTTTAAAAAACATATAATTGTAAGAGTGAGCTATACATTGTTGAATGTATACGATGTTAGTTATGCTGTGTTTTGTCATATTTTAAAACTTTATGGTTATGAATCAACGATACATCAGGCTGTGTAATGTCTGATTATTTTGAATTTAATTAATTCATTTGTTTTTTAAAATTCTAGTTAGAAAAGCATGTGGGGAACATTTTCCCCCCAAACAAAACTGTTATTTTAAGCAAAGATTTATTTCCATTTGATGTAAAAGTGTGAGAAATGTCTGTGTATCGTTCCAACTATAAACTTGTTTTGGGTGTGTTAGTTTAAAAATGTGTGTTACAATATTTTTTTTTGTTTTCTGAACGAATTTAAATATTGAGATTGAATTTGTTGGCTAAAACGTCTATTTCAATATTAGATCACTGTCTCTTTTTGAAGCAGTCTAAGTAGACCAGTTCAAAGTGCAATTGTTTCGACTTTCTTGACTACATGAACATTAGAAATATTATAACACATTAACACCTGACATGGACGTTGAAGTTTGGGTTATTAATGTTGAAGTTTGAGTCGCCGTTTGAATCTCGTGGAAACTTGATATTGAATGGTTAAGTAAAATTGACATTAAAAATAAAAGTATTTATAGTTTAAGCATAAAAATTTATGCATTTAATAAAGTCGTATATGAATGAATAGTTGACTTTGACATTTAAAATACATGTCATTCTTTTTTAATACAAACAGAATAACACAAATTTAAGAGTTTCCCATCTTATTTCTCAACCGTCAACAATCAACATTCATCAACAATGTTTTATAGGAAGGTCAAGTCCAACCTAAGAAAAACTTACGTAACCATTCCAACCCGGTTTCGCCACGTAAACAAAGATGGAAAAGCAAAGGGCAATTATGGAAACAACCTACAAAACTCAAAACGCAGAAAGGTCCTCTATTGGCTCGTGAATCGTGATGGCTTTATATTTATTCTTGACCAGAACACGTTCCAACTTCCCTTCCCACCGAACATTCTTACACACACTCACACACTCCTCCGGCGAACGTACTCCGGCTCCGACGACGCAGCACTCAAATGTGAACAGTGTCCCAAGTTCAGGTAATGAGAGAAAAACACCTCGGACTATGCGTCCTCGTTTCATTCGTTCTTCTTTTTCTCCTACCCGCCACCGCTACTGGCAACGCCGGAAAGTTCGCCGGCGATTATGCCAAGCTCTCCGGGATCATAATCCCGGGGTTCGCCTCCACGCAGCTCCGCGCGTGGTCGATACTCGACTGCCCTTACTCCCCGCTCGATTTCAACCCCCTCGATTTGGTCTGGCTCGACACTACGAAGGTATGGCATTCCTCACTCACTGTGTGTGTGCGTGTATTTAAATCCTTTTTATTTCATTCGTTGATTGTCATTATGAATGTTATATGAATGAATTGTTGAAAATTGCAGCTTCTTTCTGCTGTTAATTGCTGGCTCAAGTGCATGCTGCTTGAACCATATAACCAAACGGATCATCCGGAGTGCAAGTCCAGACCTGACAGTGGTCTTTCCGCGATCACAGAGCTTGATCCTGGTTACATAACAGGTTGTTATTTAATTTTTAGTTTTTTTGGTTGCTCAGAAAAATATGATCTTGCATGTAGCATTCTGATTGTTTTTAAATTAACGTGATTGAGCAGGTCCTTTGTCATCAGTATGGAAAGAGTGGGTTAAGTGGTGCATAGAGTTCGGTATTGAGGCTAATGCCATTATTGCTGTTCCTTATGACTGGAGGTTGCCTCCAGCAAAGCTAGAGGAAAGGGATCTTTACTTTCACAAGCTAAAGTATGTGACTTTCATGTAGTTCTTGATCTTTATTTATATCCTTGCACAGTGACCAACATTCATGGAAACTGCTTTACATTAACTTTTATCGACTTTTTCAGGCTGACTTTTGAAACTGCTTTGAAACTTCGAGGGGGGCCTTCATTAGTTTTTGCTCATTCATTGGGGAACAATGTTTTCAGATACTTCCTGGAATGGTTGAAACTAGAAATTGCCCCTAAACATTATGTTCAGTGGCTAGATGATCACATTCATGCCTATTTTGCTGTTGGTATGCTTTACTACTCTATATGGCAGTATTTAAATAGTAGAGTCATCCCTGATGTATCTAAAATCGCTTTTTTTGGTCGTCAGGGGCTCCTCTTCTTGGTGCAACTGAGACAATTAAAGCTACCTTGTCTGGATTTTCGTTTGGTCTTCCTGTCTCCGAGGTTTTTTACTTTTCCACATCCTTATATTCAGTAACTATGTCCATTGCTGTACTTCATCTTTCTCCCTCATTAGTAAAAAAAGATGAAAGAATCAAGAACGCTCTATTATATTGTAGTTGTCTTAAGTCTTAACTATTCATAAGATTTCTTTACTTATCCTTCATGTTGCTAACTGATCATTCTCTCATTAGGAGATCTCTGAGAGTGGAATCATATGGAAGTGCTTTGATTTGTATTTGTGTATAACTCCTTTCTATGATCTGCCTGCTCTCAAATAGCAATTTTGTATATGGACAGTACTCTAGTAAACAATTTCTTTACATTGGCTTGTCCACGGCCACTTAATGCTTTTATATGGTAGCTACTACTATTTTCTAGTTGCCTCTGAACTAAAGTTGTTTTTCCTCTTTTGCTGCTTTCACATACTGCTTATAAAGAAATTACCCTTCTGTGAAGAGAAAAATTGCTCTAGTTTGTTCTCATTACTCATAATATCATTTGGCAAGTTATCAGGGAACAGCTCGATTGATGTTCAATTCATTTGGATCTACAATTTGGATGATGCCATTTTCAAAATATTGTAGAACAGATACTGCATACTGGAAGCATTTCTCTACTGGGAGAAGAAAAGGCCAACATTTTTATCACTGTGATGACGAGGAATTTCATTCGAACTACTCTGGGTGGCCCACAAATATCATTAATATTGAGATTCCTGTTGTTCGAGGTATTGCATGAAGTCCTTGATCATATCCTTTCTGTGTAATATCCAAGCAAGCTACTTATAGGTTCTTGGTTGTATTTGTAGGAAAGGATGCATATCCCTCTTTTGCCAATATAGCTGGGACCAACTCATCTAATATGGAATGTGGATTACCTACTCAGTTGTCCTTTTCTGCTCGTGAAGTTGCAGATGGGACGTTTTTCAGAGCGATAGAGGACTATGATCCTGATAGCAAAAGAATATTGTATCAATTAAAAAAGTATGTTGTTGAAAACTAGTAAAAATATTCTTAACAGTAATGTGTTTAGAATGACATGAATGTGTGTTAATAAAACCACTCTACCTTGGACTTATTCTCTAGGAGGGGCTTCTACTAGATCTGCTGCATTAGTTTCTTATTTTTCTCATATTTGTGATTCCTCCTCATTTCAGGTCATACCACGAGGATCCTGTTCTAAACCCCCTTACTCCTTGGGAAAGACCTCCTCTGAAGAATATTTTCTGTATCTACGGAACAGATATGAAAACTGAGGTATACAAATTTTTATCGTTTAAGGGCGCTGTCTCTTAGAACATTTTATGATCCTGATTTTAACCGCCTGCATCTGAATTATTGTGATCGTTAATGTTTCTATCATGTTATTAATGTTCCAACTCTGATTCAATCCATGTGGACCGGAGGAAAATAACTATTTCAAGAATTTTCGCCATGTAGAGTGGGTTTATACCTATTGAACTGCTGGTGTTTATTATATGACTCCACTTATGTTATCTTAAGAGGGGCTAATAGTATGGTTTGCCATAGGTTAGATGTGGAAATTGTTTATATAAAGAATTGTAGATAGAGAAGATGGTTGACGTGTTTCTTTCATGTAGGTTGGCTACTATTTTGCACCAAGTGGGAAGCCTTATCCTGATAACTGGATAATAACTGATGTAATATATGAGCTCAAGGGATCTTTATATACCAGGTAATTTTAATCCATCATTATGCAGTCATAAGTTTTATATGCCCCAAAAAAGGACAGTTTCCATAATTGTGTATATGAAGCTAATGTACATTCTGACATTGAATTAGGGTATATTTATAGGTATGGAATGGCCTGCAGTTTATGCAGGATTATCCATGCAGGTTTTGGGTGACTGTGACACATGGTGCTTTTAGCTATATATGAATATATCTTGGCATGGAATTCTTATATTTGTAGTACTTCTTTTTTGACAGGTCGGGGACTGTTGTTGAAGGGAATCCTGGGGCAACTAGTGGAGATGAGACGGTATGATAATATAGAGAATAAATACATTGACCAGCAATTGTGTGCTCCGTCATTCCAGAGGCTTAAGTTCGATATCGAATTTTCAATATTGTTAACTTAAATCTGGAAGATTTTTTCATGCAGGTATCATATAATTCCCTTTCTTGGTGCAAGACTTGGCTGGGCCCAAAAGTGAACATAACAAGGGCTCCTCAGGTATCGTTTTATTGGCTAATGTGGATTATCGTAAATGGGGTTTTGAGAAGGGCATTGCTCCTAAACATTGCTCTCTCCTTTACATCGCAGTCAGAGCATGATGGATCTGATGTACAAGTTGATCTAAATGTAGACCACGAACATGAAGCTGATATAGCTCCCAACATGACAAGGTCACCTCGAGTGAAGTACATAACATATTATGAAGATGCTGAAAGTCTTCCTGGAAAGAGAACAGCTGTTTGGGAGCTTGACAAAAGTATAATACTATCTAACTCTGAGCTTCGCGACGTACTTTCATTACTTGGTTTATCAGATTGTAATGCACTTGTGTATATTGCAGCAAATCATAGAAATATTGTTAGGTCTGCAGTTTTGATGCGAGAGCTTTGGCTGGAGATGTGGCATGATGCTCATCCCGATAAGAAATCTAAATTTGTCACAAAAGGTTAATATTACTCAGTAACTTTTCTCCTTATCCTTGTTTTCTTTTTGGTTACATTGTCATCTCCCTAATCCTCAATACTGCAGGTAAACGAGGTCCTCTGAGAGATGACGACTGCTACTGGGATTATGGTAAAGCTCGGTGTGCATGGTCCGAGCATTGTGAATACAGGTTTATCCTCCTTCTGTTAAAAATACTAACCCTTGGTATACTTTCAATATAAAACCATGCTTCATGCTTTTTATGTATTTCAGATACGTATTTGGAGATGTTCATCTTGGACAGAGCTGCAGGTTGAAAAATGCATCTGCTGATTTGCTGTTGCATTATGTATAATATTATAGGTATTAGATTAATCCTGGACTTGAGAATTCAGATATCAAACTTTATGCTGAATTTCATTGCTCTGACCTCTTGTCAACAATTTTCTGCAGTGTTGAAACTCATTGAATCGTTCTGTCAAGATGAGGTTTTGACGAGTTGCAGAGTTGACGAATGATTAACACGTACGTGTATATTATTATTATTATTCCTGATTCATTATTTGTAATTGTGAGGGCCATAAGTGATAGACAAGTATTTTTGCCATTTTGCACCAACATGAGGGAATGACAAGCCTTTGAATGCCTTCTTTAGGTTATCATCCTTAGAAAATTTTGTAAATGTTGAAAGTAGATAGGAGAGGGTGGGTCTTTTTTAAATTGAGGAAAAGCTTAGTGCAATTTTGCATCCGTGCTATTGTATTGCACGATGGATTTTGGCACATAATAAATGAAATTGTTCCCTCTTTTTGGCATATATGGTTATTTTGAACAAATCTGCATTGTTGCGAATTCTTGTATGTAACACTTTTAAGATGATCCACTAGTGTAGCACAATCTCAAGAACTATCAATCATGAATGGAAATCCAACTAAAGAAGATGATCAACTACTGTTCTATTCAACATGGACTTGACAAAATCTAAACATAAAAATGGAACTAGAGAATATCCCAGAATCATCCAAAAAAGAAAATCACCCATACTAGGCCATGGTCTATGCGCTTTTCTTGATTTCAAAGGAGTAGTTGAGCTCCATATGGCAGTTTTTGTCATCGTCTTCAAACTGAACCAAAAAACAGGAATTGTAGCAAAATATCAGCCACATGCTTTTCTGACTGAAGATGATGCAAAATATTCATTTTAAACAACAAAACAAAGCTCTAATAGTTTAGAGCGCATTGGATCAAACCGAACTCACCCTGAGTTTGGCTGTATATTTTCCTCTAACAAGCGCACCAGAGGGAGTTGTTTCCTCCTCTAAGTTGTGAACATATGGTTCTTGCTGAGGAGCAAATGTGCCCAGCATTCCTTTGCTTCGGTCCACTGAAAACCCATCATAAAGCCAAATGGCAATGCATTAGAAGGTATCGACTATCCATTAAAGTCAGATTAGATGCTCAGCGAGAGTATAAGAAGTAGGTAGTTTCTTTCCCAGAAATTAATCTCTAGTGTAATCTAGTCCATCAACTTTCTTTTGTTTGTCACAAAACATTGACTTGATTTTACATTGGAATAAAGGAATCAGAGGGCTGGCATAAATTAGCACAGAATATGATGGACTCTAATGCATTTCAAATCGTCTTCAAACTATCATGTCATTTTATATTAATGCCATACTTATTAAGCTAGATGGAGTAGAAAACCTTGGATTAGAGTTCCTCACTAGCTCAAACAATGAAGTAGCCTACCTTGGATTCCACCTTTCCAAACAGTGTTTGTGTAGGCCAAGCCACATACAAGGTTGTGAAGAACTGAGAATGTTAGCTTCAGGCGAAACTCAGACCCTTCCTTGAGAGTGAAAAGGACAGGCTTGCTAGGGTCTTCAGCAACAGGCAATGTAGTGTTGATCTCTCCAAAGTCCGAGGACACTATTCCAATCGAGTGGAACTTAACTTCAGGCTCCATTTTTCCTATCAGCAAGAAATCACCAAACATTTATCTAAGAACTAGAAAGAACAGACTTTTCACTAATATGGATGAACTAGAAGCTAACCACTTAAGTCACTTTCCACACATCCCAGCAGCTTTTCTTTCCACCTCCTTAGGCTCTCATCCTCCTGAAAACCAAAGCATAATCACACCCCGATGATCTTTTAGTCAAACCTGATAAACATGAATCTTGACAGAACAAATTCCTTACAAAGTAACCAAGAATTCTTATAGATAATCTAGGATATGATTTTCATTTCCCCTTTGTCATTCTTACTCATACTCTATGCAATCATTGCTTCTGATTTCAAACTATTCAGAGCACACTAGCCACTAGAACAAAGACAATGAATCTCTATAAAGTTGCAAAACAAATTTAGTAGAAAACCACAAGCAATGATATGCAAAATCTATCATTATTCTACATACTACAAGTCTACAGGCTACAGCACACAGTCTTCCTCCTCAAAAACAAAACCATAGAGTTAGTAAAGTGCCACTTTCTAAAGCAATGCTCATTCTGTCAACAATGAAGGATCCAGTCCACACAACCAATGTATCACAAAATTTAGAAAAAGCACCAAACTTTTAGGAATCAGAAAAGATACCAAGAAAACAAAAAAGGGCTTGCTGGAAAAACCTTGTCTTTGTCAACCTGGTCCTTGAGAGAAAGGAGAGGGCCAGGAACAAAATCAGAAACAGCCCCTTTGTTTCCACTAGTGCTAGCATCATCATCTTCATCACTCAACACACAAAAATCTTCCATGGCATCCTCCAATTCATCATTCATGAGGTCTACAAGCCGCTTCTTCTCTCCTTTAACAGTTGTTGCTGATGATGTTCCAGCCTCCATAGCCAAAACTAAAGCAATCCCAGAGGAAAAGGAAGGATTTTTAAGGATTCGGGAAGTCTTAGGGTGCGAAAAATGCAGGAATTGGAGCTGGGCAAGCACACAGTGCACGCTTATTGTGTGTGTAATGAGGTAAAACAGCAGCAAAAGGCGTGTGAGAAATGAGGAAACGGAAAAGCGGATTTAAGGGTGAAGAGACAAGGGGCAAAGACAAAGACAGTCAACAAAATCTTTTTGCTCTCAAACATTAGTCACAGTCTCACTCCTCACTTTCACACACACTAATGCTTGTTTTATTATGAACTTTGAACCTTTTTCCCTGAAGAATGTGTCGGCATGCTCATGTTCCGACCAACTCTACAGTGTTTTCCCCTTTTCTTTGCCGATTATAATTATTTTGTAGAACAAATCTTGTTTTATCTAGATATCTACAACTGTGTTATAATATGTGCTTTTTTGTACTAACCACAAAATTTCACAACTTAATAAATTGAAAATGTTAAAGAACTTTGATGGTAAGAATATATATTGGGAATAAAATGGAGGAGGATGGAGAAATAAAGAAGATGAGAAGAATTCACTTGAAAATGAGTATTTGTTCGAGATTTAGAGATAGTATTTATTCGTGGTGGGTGTGCAATGTTTATTTAGGGCAAACATATAGTATTCACCTGTAACAAATATGTAGTGAAATAGTTAATTATCACAAATTTAGTTTAATGTTAATGTTAAATTCATCACTCATGACATGTTTTACCTTTTTATAACTTTGAACAAACAACAATTTTGTTTTTCTTCTTTTGTAATAATATATTTCTTCTTCACAAGTTACATGCTATGGTGGCATGGTGCATGAGGTTTGGATTGTCGATTTGCAGTTTTGATCTTCGACGGTGTGAGGTTGTGATCGTTTGTGTTAATATTTGGGTTGCGATCGTCATTAATGAGATTTTAGTAACAATAATGATTGGTGAGTTGATGCACAGTGAGGTGACTACAATGTGTAAAAAATATAGAAGAGAACTAGAATAATAATGGGTAAAAAATTATTACATTCTGACTCAAATTTGTAAAAATATGTTTTACCCATAGATGTGGATTTTCTAGACTCTCTCAATTAATATATGTTTTGTCTTTGTTTATTTCTAAAGCCATGTTTGCTTGAGTTTTTTTTTTTTTTGAAAGTTGCTAGAGCTTATTTCTTGTTGTACTGAATTGAATTGAACTGAACTGAAAAGTAATGTATTGAAAAATGGAATCAGCATGACTGAATTAACCTGAATTTCATCAAATTACATTTTCACTGAACTGAACGAATTTACATATAAGACCGGCAAACGTGGCGTTAATCTTTGAATTTGGTTTTGCTAATTTAGTTTGGATGAAATTTTAATCAATTTAATTATGTTATGATGTATTTTTATCTTTCAATTCAATTTATTTTATTACTTTTACCCCCTTCGACCCTCACAAAATCTCAAAATCAACACCCATTTCGTCCGTCCAGACTCCAGTCATCTTCTCAGTTTAATTTTGCCACGGTTAAGGTAAAAATCTCATCCTCAATAAATAGAATAAATAATTCACGTGATCCAGAGACTACCGCCTGGAAACCGTGTAGAGATTTTAATGTGTCCAAAGTCCAAGCTCAAACTTAATTGCCAAGGACGATTTTCTCGTGAAAGCCTCCTCCGGACGGTAAAAAGTAGTTAATCCTTTGCATTCACTTCAGATTAAACTAGTAGCCTTTATTAGAATCGGCATTAAAAAATGTTATAGCATAACTCAAAGAAAGATCAAGTTACACACTAGACATTACAGTCCTAGTCCTACTCGCCACAGCACGAGTACGAGTATAACTGTATAAGGCCTTCAAAACTATGTACCCAGAATTTTGCAGAGTTCATTCAACAAGTTTACTCAATCATCTGAAGGGCTCCACAGGTGCAGTTTCTTCGAGCAACGTGGCTGCTGCAAAGCATTCGGCAGCCTCTGCAGCTGATGCGATACCTTCGTCTTTGAAAGTCAGGCCGAGATTATACCAAGCGGAGGCATTCATTCTGTCGAGCTTTGTTGCTTCTGTTAGAAGGCTTTTTACTGTGGTGGTGGACCGAGTACCTGACCGCCTAAGCACCACGGCCATGGAGACTAGGCTTGGGGTGAGGTTTGGATCAATGGCTAGAGCGTGTTCGAAAGCTGTTAGGGCTTCTTTGTGCAGACCCCTGGCTTCATGAAGCAAACCTGCAGGAACGCTAGACATAAAAAATCTGTCGAGAAAAGAGACCACTGGAAAAGGACTTTATGATTAATTTATGACTGTCTAAAATGGGATACTTTGAAGTTTCAAAATGCTGATTAGTTTTAACTTTTGAATGAGTAGGATGACAGAAAGGAGAGACATCAAAAGCGGGGAAAAGTTTTGAACATCAGCAGTGACAGGTCAACAGCATTCTATAAGTCAAGTAAGGTATTGTATGTCAAGAAATGTCAGATAAGGCACAAAAACTGCATTTGTAGTATTAGCATATTTTGATCTACATTCTCGGCCCTAGATGTGGTTCACCATACATGATCTAGAAAGAAACAGCATTACAGCAATTTCCATAATCACATGCCTAGTTGGGGCTTAAAACATTGGATGATCTAGTCATAGAGAGAATCTGAATACGGTATCTTAAATTTCTCTCTAAAACACCTCCAAACCCACTTAGTTAGATAAAAAATTACTTCACAAAAAGAAACAACACTAATAATAACTTAGAGCATGTATTAACATACCGGTAGTGTGCCATCTCATGGCACAGTGATGACTAATGGCTTCAGATTTTGACAGGCAGATTTCAGCATCCCTCCATTGATTCAATCTGATATATATGGAAGCTAAGTCGAGCAAAATTTCAAGCTCCAAACTTCTATTATGTTTTGAACCATTCTACGAAACACGAAAATGGAGATATTAGCAACATAAACAGTAATAACATACTTTAAAACTGGTAAGTGCTAAACACACCTTAGGTTTTATCCCTGAACCAAAGCTTTTAAGTTGAACCTGGAGAACCGCAAGAAGCTGTTTGTAAGTCTCCATGGCATTCTTTAAACGACCCTGCGCAATTTGGAGTTTAGCTTTCGTTCTCAACAATTCTCCCTGATCCCATTTTCTTGTTTGATCCAGAGCAGCATTTATAATGGATTCAGCATCTACATATAGTTTCTGAGCTGATAAAACGCGAGCTAACAACAACCAATTCCTTATGCTGCAACCACTGTCCAATTCCATCAAGATCTTTGCATAATGAAGTGATGTGTCCAACTTCCTCTGCTCAGCATTCTCCAAGCAAAGATGGTAAACAATCACGGGATCATTCATTCTGGTGATTTTAGCAGCAGCCTCTAAAGACTGAAGTGATTCAGTCTGTCTTTGCACCCTCTTTGAATCTGTTGTTACTGATATAGAACTTGTCGAAAGTGAAACACCTAACAGAAATTTTGCAGTACCATTCAACTGACCACATTTTCCTTCCAAGTTGGCAGTGGCACGTTGAGCAAAGGCAATCCCATCTTCGGCAAATGAAGAGCTCTCACCACAGATTTTTGAGGCTAACAGTAAAGCCCGGACACAATTTGGATCCACTGCTTCATTTAACAGCTTTCTCAACAGATTTAAAGCATCCAAGTCATCACCTTCTCCATAATAACAAAGGGCCAGTTTCTCATACCGATCTTTCTTATCTAAAATCCCCGGAAGCAACTCTTCCATTTGATTGGCCAACGACCTCAAACTCCCTGACATACACAATGCATATGAAAGGTGATCCAGAATTGACGGATCCCACTGCAGTCTCTTAAGATTAAATTTTCGCAACAAAATCATCAAAAGGAGAATAGCTTCTTCGATATTGTTTCTAGGGACAAAAGAACTCTCCATTTGGGACTTCAAATTTGGAGGACTCGCTTCACCTCCACTGTAAAGAAGAAATATGGCATATTCTTTCTGAATCCTGGCTGTAGATTGTTCATCAAGATTCCAGTGGTGAAGAAGAGACCTTCGATATGACAAAATTGCCTCGTTAGGAGAATCAGCAAGCTTCCAAAGTTCTGGAAGTAACTCAACAGCCTTGCTCAATGTCTCCTGCAATTTAGAGTCAGCGGCAAAGTTTTTAGGCAAGCCCTCTGGTAATGAAGATTCTACTATGTCCAGAATAACTGAGCATGATTGAGCAGCTTCTGCAAAATAATTGGAAGGTATATCAGACAAGCTAATACAGTTTGTTTGTGCTAAACGTGCAGATCCTCTGTCCTTATCAAAAACACACAATGTCAAGAACTTTACAATTTGTTTTTCATCAATTTAACAACACCTGAACAAGAAAAATTAAAACCTAAATCAGGTCATACGCTAAAACCTTGCAAACTGTTAATTTGAGCATTATAACCCAACTCAGAAATCTATTTCAAAGGAGAATAAAAATGACATTAACTATAAGGTTCTAAAAAGGAACTTTCCACGTACAAGATTTACCAGCAACAGACAGCAAAAGCACTTTCCAAATCATCGTGCTAGATTTCTAAGAATTGTGATGGTATAAAAAGCAAGCTGAACCCTGAATAATCAATTGCTTATCTCATGATATCCTATGAAGCATTATCAGAGAGCAACCACTAGCAATAAATATATCTAATCCAAAGAAGTTGTTTACATCACAAAGTATAAGATTTCAGTACAGCCAAAAAAAGTACTCCAGGGTCCATGTGAGTATAAGAAATTCACAAAGGTAGCAGAGTGCAAAAAATATGTTGCAACAATAATAATCACAGAAAGACAAATGAAGTTCACAGAACAGCATGCACAAGTACCTTTGTATCTACCAAGAGCCTCCAGAGACTTTGCTTTTAAAAAGATAGCCTCCAGAAGTAAACTGACTGCATGCATCGACATAGGTGGAGAGGCAAAACTATGTGACTGTCTTCTCGGACGTCCTGCTCTTTTAGCAAGAGTAATTTTCATCTTTGGAGTCACTGCAGCAATATCTATCCCTTCAAAAACATGGAGAGCAGCTTCCAGATTTCCCTTCTGAAACTCATATCTTCCTAGAAGTGCCCTTGCTTCCTGAAAAACAAGGATATCTCAGTAAAAATGCAAGAACAGCCCCTATTCTCATTTAAATCACATGTAACTGAGTATACCTCATAGTTAATGGAGCCCGTCTCCCGCAGAGAAGATTCTGCTTCTTCAACATTTCCTGTATCAGGCTTTCTCTCTGCATCTTCAACTAAGGAGGAGTACACGCTATTCGAGTAATCCTTAGTCGCAAGTGATTCCGACGAAGCAATCATTTCATCCGGCTTTCTCAACATTTCTCCTGAGCAAAGGCAATTCATGTCTTTCAATAACCTAATAACTCTACTTTTCGCCCTCTTCCGCACTGTGATAGGTTGCTCATTCCTCATATTGTTTCACTAGCCTATACAAATTCAGAAAAGCAGCCTTCAAAAAATTAATCACACCGGAAAACCAAAATTCTCCAAACACCGGAAATGCAAGATTTAACGGTACGTTATCAATAAACATCCAAAAACTGCCACGTGATCACGAAACTGAAACCAGAAACCTAATGTACAACCCTAATTCAAAAGAAGGAAGTAATTACATTCAATAAAAACCGACAAAAACGGTGAAAAATTAAATTAGAGAAAAAAATTCTCACCGTCCTATGAAAGTAGGTACAGAATAGCAGAGGCTGAAAATCCACAGCACCTCCGCACCAGCCATCTTTTCCTCAAATATAAAAAGGCGAAATCTCAAACGATCAACAAAGAATAATTCCAAAAACAGCCCTAGCAAGCACTTTTCCTTTATCCTTTATTCCCTCACAAAATCCTCATTCAAATTCAGCAAAAACACTTTATCAAAGTCCCGACGGAAATGCTGATCTCGGTAGCCGCAACCGTCGCCGTCAACGTCAACGACGCCGATAACCGCCGGGTCCTCGGTAGCTGCAGCGGCGGAGTGCGGCGGAGGTGGCGTAAATGGGAAGATTGATTATAGTTTGCTTAAAGTGGTGCGGTTTAATGAGTTGTTTTCAGGAGAGGGAAAACGGAGATTGGATTTATTAAATCAGTGTATTTATGGCGGTGGTGGGACCAGTTCTGGAATTCGGTGGCATTCTGAGGTTGCGTTTGTGCCACACCTTTTTTTAAAAAAATTATGAAGCTGGTTTATTTATTTACATAAGGGGTGGTCTCTGGAGCGACCGTCTACATATGTAGACCAAGGACTAAGTTAAAAATAGGGTAATATATCAAAAACAAAGAGGGACTAATTTGCAATTTTTAAAAATTTAGAAAAATCACGCGCTACAGTAATTTCGCGCGTGTACAGTGTTTGCTACAGTGCCGCTACAGTACTTTTGCTACAGTACATGAGAGATTTAACTCAAAACCTGAAGTTTGCTACATGAGAGATTTAACTCACAACTTGAAGTTTGCTACAGTAACATGAGGATTTAACCCAAAACCTGAAGTTTACTACATGAGGGGTTTAATCCAAAACCTGAAATGTGCTACAGTAACATGAGGGATTTAACCCACAACCTGAAGTTTGCTACAATAACATGAGGATTTAACCCAAAACCTGAAGTTGTTACAGTAACATGAGGGATTTAATCCAAAACCTGAAGTTTGCTACATGAGGGGTTTAACTCAAAACCTGGAGTTTGCTACAGTAACATGAGGGATTTAACCCAAAACCTGAAGTTTGCTACATGAAGGATTTAACCCAAAAGATGAAGTTTACTACAGTAACATGAGGAATTTAACCCAAAACCTCAAGTTTATTATAGTCACATGAGGGATTTAACCTAAAACTTGAACTTGTAATTTAGAAGATGATCATTATAACATAAAAACATGGGGAATTTAAACCAAAACCTAGAAGATTTTTATTATTATCCAAAAGGTGATCATTATAACATAAAACATGTGGAATTTAAATCAAAATGTGTCACTTAAAACATTGAGGTTATAACTTAAAACATAAGGAGTTTAAAGCAAAACCTGAGAGATAGTTAATCATATAAAAATTGGTAGAGTATCAATCATCTAAAAACCTAAAAGATGTAATTTATAAAATAAAACATGATCAATTTAAAACAAAATCTGATTTTTTTTGCAAAAAAAAAAAAAAAAAAAAAAAATTAGCACTGTAGCAGTACTATTCAAATACTGTTCACATGTCACTGTTCACGCGCGAAATTACTGTAGCGCGTGAAATTTCTAAATTTTTAAAAATTGCAAAATTAGTCCCTCCTTGTTTTTGAAATATTAGACTATTTACAATTTAACCCGGTCTACATATGTAGACGGTCGCTTCCAAGACTTTGCCTTTACATAATCTTCAATTGAATTTTTAATATGTAAAATATATTAATACGCATGAATGGGACTGCAAGCACATGTATAAATAATAAATTGTGAAATTGGCTCAAATTAAGCGTTGACCATAGTAGTGATTTTGTTATTAGAATTATTGTGACAGCTAATTATACTTCCCGTGACATTTCAAGCTGCCTACCTGCCTAATTGAAATTAATATAATCAAAATTAAAATTTTAGTTATTGTAAATAATTTAAAAAATAGCTTTGACTTTTAGGGTCAACATATTGGTATGAATATCTTCATTTATTTTCTTTCATTGAGGAAACCATGTAGTGACTTTACTAGCCTTTTATGGTAGCTTTTTTATTTTATTGATTCTCTATATATTAAACAGTGGTTAAGTGTTAGATGTCTCATGCAAAGTAGCAATTAATGTATATTGACTTTTGGAGTACCGTGGTGGTTTTGGCCATTAAATTCTATATATAGCAATTTTATCAATAATATCACGTTTGTTTCATTATAATATGATAAACAAAAAAATTATAATTAGGATTTTTTTGAGTGGATGGGTACATTTTCAACATGGCCAAAATAAAACGATTAAAACTAAAAAATTACTTTAATTTTTATTTAAATTAAAGTAATTTTTTTAGGTTACTAAATTTTTTAAAAAAATGATCTTGGTACTTCATCTTCATGTAGAATCCCATAAATTTCTAAGTAGTTATTCAAATTTATGCTTTGTCATTTTGAAGAGGTTATGTCTAATGTGATGTTGTATGATGTGAATGGTAAAAATTAGTGGAATAAGTGAATTTTTATTTATTTATTTTTACTTTAAACTTTAAAGTGGCCTCATTTAATGGTTTTTGTAGAGTGGTGGAGTCAGTGGACCGTGCCTACTAGTCATAGATTTCTGAAAGTGGTAAAGCACGAGGCCCATTATTTGCAATTGAAAAATCAATCTGTTGGTCTTAAAACTTCCATTTTGATGTTGGTCTTGAAAGGCCTATCCGCCTAGCAACCAAGATGCGCATTATTGGACCATGTCCATTGTCCAACCAACTTCTACCTGTTTCAGCCTCTGCTTTTTTACTTTGTTTTCACCATGATGTAAAAATAAATCTTTCGGGTAGAAAATAGAAATATGAGGCATTGAATCATTGATTGATTTTATCTAATATTTGACTACTCAAACACACATTCTGTTCCTAGCTAATTAGTTGCACCCGATTGCAATGCTAAACACATTTTTCTGTCCATCATTTGTGCTCATATATGTTTTTAGTTTCACTAGTCAAATTTAGTTTTGTTAGTAACTATAGTTCATACCGCACTAATTAGAATGTCTTTTTGATATAAATTGGGTTCCGTCACATATTATTTTCTATTTCTGGTCAGATCCTCACTTTATCTATAATGTTTCTCACTTTATTTTGAGCATTAGCATTCCTAAGACCTCTAACATTCCATACACAGATTTTAAATGAGACCATTATTATTTAGCTTCTGTGAATCTATTTGGGCCTTTGAGTTATCACTTTTTGTTGAATTCATATAGCTCTTTTTTGTGTTCCTATTTCTAGGTTCCATTAAAGAGAATATAAGATCTTCATCTGAAACATCATCCATTTGTAAGCTTCTAAAACTGTATGGAGTTATAAAAGAAGGTTCAAGAAAAATATCTCCCTCATTATCCTTGGTTTCTGTTCCTTTTGACCAAACAATTTTTGGATGAGGATCTAAGTTATCAATTAGCACTATAGATAAATTTAATTTAGTAAGTTCAACAAGAAATTAATTCTGATAAACAAGACCTTAATGGTTTATTATTCTAAAGGATGTTACTATGATTTTAGTAGGTTTTTAATTGTACTATTAAAAATTGTCCAATTGTTTGACATGTAATTTAATTAATCTTGTAATATATTAGTTGGACTAAATATCTACTATGATTGTTGAGTGTTTTTAATGTCTAATTAAAAGAATATAATACATTCAACATCAGTCAACATCAGTTACCGATCTACAAAACACAAACAAAGATATTTATTAGAAATAATAAAAGGGACAATAGCTTGTAATGCAAGATCATAATTTTTAATAAAATATGAACCGGGGTAAATATGGTAAAACCATTCATTTATTTTTATTGAAAATAAAATCATTCATACCAATCTTATTACATATACGTGTTCTACTCACATATTATTTTCTATTTCTGGTCAGTTTTTAAATTTACCTTTTGAATATATAAATGTGATTGTATTTATATAGAGATATGAGAGTATATAAAGTTTTGATTTAATCCCAAACTAAATGATACTGTATATCACACATGTTTATGGTTAAATATTATTTGAGAACACTGAAAAATAATAAAAAGTCATTAGTTCAATGAAATAATCGGTTAATAATATTTGTAGGCTATTTTATGATATTTTTTTTTAAAAAATTTATATTTAAGGGTTTGCTATTGCTATTATTTTTTTTATAAAACTTCACATACCATAATATTTAAAGAATTATGGAATAAAAAGTTAATTTTCCAGGCAACGAGTCCGATTACGAAATTAACTAAAGTAGAAGGGCAGTGAATGCAATAAATCTGAGAGAATATAATTAAAGTGCCATTAAACAAACCAAAATTGTGGTCCTTTCCTTGCCCGGGTCACGTAATTTTCTCCAACTCCAGGGGCATTTGTTTACTCGCTCCCCTATATATACCAACCCAACACCAAAGCCTTGGCTGCTTTTCAGAGTGCATCTTCAAGAGATTTCCCCTCTTTCAAATTGCTCTCGTTTCTCTTTCTCTCTCTTCCTTCCATTTGCGTCCGTTAAAACAGTTTTTTGGGTTTTCAAAATTCCTAAAACCACTCTACTCGAATTTCCATTTTTTTTCTGAAAAATATATTTTAAATTCGTTTCTGTTCTTCATCCAATTGTCTATCATTATCCAGAAATTTCTGATCTTTTTCATTTAATTTTGTTTTTTCGAGCTGTACCGAAACTGTCCCTTGCCTGTTTTTTGTGAAAATATCGGTACGACGGAGTTTCTTATTTATTTAAGAAAAAGGTCACGGGGGTATTTGAGTCATTTCAAAGAGGATCGGGAGAGGGCGCATGTGGCATTGACGTGGCGCGCGCAAATCGAGCCATGAGTGCAACCATGATGAACCACTCACGTCGTCAGATTTTGACGGGGCCGTCAAGTGGAAGCAGCAACAAACGGAAGGAGATTGACGGTTTCAACAAGCCCCCGTCAGTGGTAACCACCAAGACGTTAGCCAAGCCGAGCATCCACCGAGCCGCGCCGTCTAAGCCGCCTCCGAAGCCGCCGACTAATCACAACAACAAGCTGCTAGCCGGTTACCTGGCGCACGAGTTCCTCTCCAAGGGGACCCTGTTCGGCGAGGCCGTGATGGACCCCGCACGCTCCGATGCCGTGCCCTTATCCAGAAACAAGCCGCCGGAGCCGGCGAAGAGGAAGCCCGACGGCGGCGGCGCCGACGACAAGCAGCGGTCGGAGAAGCACCGGAGGTACGTGAAAGTCGCCGATTTGCTGAGGGCGGATGGGGTCCACATACCCGGGATCGTGAACCCGACCCAGCTGGGCCGGTTCTTACAGCTCGGCTGAGCCCGGCGAATTTCCGATGAGGATTTGCTTCAGAGAATGTAGGGTCAGGGGTGGGCCCCCGGTGGTCCCCGATCCTGCTCTGGTTCTTCATGCGGTCCTTCCCTCCCAACCGTTTCGATTAAAAATTTTAGTTGTTATGATCCTGCAATCTTTTTATTTTCTGTTTAGTATTTCTTTTAAGCAGCACCCAGTTTATGATTCCATTGTACATCGGTTGGCATAGCAATAATCAAACATGCATGCAGACTCGCGTGCTTTCTTCATCCATCATTCTTTTTACTATATATATTCATAGTCTTCATCTTCGTTTACTCTGTGTGTGCGTGTTTTGTCGCATCTGTATTTGCAGCCATAGATAGCCATGATCTCTGAATTGATTCTGTTTAGTTTGTTGTGCGTGAGTGCGTTTTTTGCAGTGATTGAGTGTTTGTTAACAAACCACAACCGATTGAAATTGAGAATTGATTCTGTCTTGTGTTGTAGTAGTGCGTGAGTGCGTGTTTTTCTTGTTGATTTCCGTACGAATTAAAATGGGGTGAGATGTAACGAACTTTGGAATCCCAGTACGAAGGGACGAACGATGCTGCGTTGAATTTTTCACCCATTGGCTTGTGACTTGTTAACTATAAGGGGGGTGCGGTTAATTTCGAGCCGTGTTTAAGGACGCTTTGCTTCGCTATGAAAGGACGAGAGGCTAGAAATGTGTGAATCGATCCCATCTTTCAACAACTGTCACGACTCATCTGACGATTTCAGCATATGAATTATTTTCCGGATTGATGAATGATAATACTGATCATACAATTTTGGGTTTTACTATTTTTATAATATTCATCACCACTTTTACATTGTTGAATACAATTTCATTCATCAGCAAGATCAAATTTACAATCGTATTATGGTATTTTAGTCTACTTTTTTTCTTCCTTCTCAAGAACAAAATTATAACTTTTAAATAGATTAGATTATAAGAATGTTTTTTGCCTTATCAATTTGAATGGTTCCCTTCTAGATTTTTTAATTTATTTATATAAGGCTCGTCCACTATATGTGAATCATGTGGGGGGTCAATTTGCTTGAGTGTGTAATAAAAACTGTGAACATATCCAGTGATTCCAGCAGTAAATAAAATGTACACCAAAGAGATGTTTTACCATCCTAGGACTTGAAATTTTTTGACAAGCACTGATAACGAATGAATAGTTGCGTAGTAGGAAAAGGAAAAGGATATTAATGGATGGTTGGAATTGAAGGAGAATTAAAAAAGATTGACACACCTATTTGCTTTGAATTCTCAAATAGGATGTAGTTCCTATTTTGGTATTTCTACATCATGAATTAAAATCAATAATTAGAAAACGATTTGAATTCAATAGAAAAAAAAAATCTGAAAAGTTATAAAACACGTGCTTAACCTACCTCAAACGCTTCTTCATGAAAACGTATAAAACTTTTTCTTATATGCTTTCAATTTCCCCCTCCTTTTAGATCAAAGTCCTATTTTATAAAGATTAGATAGCATTGCCACACCATAAATTTGTTACGGCAAAGCCAAATGATATGTAAAATAATTAGTTTGTAACTTTGTATACAATTTGCTAGCCTTTCAAAATAAGTAGTTCAAACTTCAATTTTTCTTTTGTAAAAACTTAGGTAAAAGAATAATAGCAATGAGTTGATTGTTAGGTCTGTCGACATGGTATTTGACTCCAACGTGTTAAAGAGATTTCCTAACAAACTAAAAACCACAGCAGTGCAGTGCGACGGAGATGGTAGCTATGGTGAAGTCAAGTTTGGCAAGGTTTATAATAGCACGAGTGTACTAATTAACTATCTCTACCGTGTTTGTTAAGCATCAGCCGCAACCTCCGAACGGGGACACTATGACGTATTATGACAATGGTTAATTAAGCAAGGATCAACCACAACAAAAATGACATTTTTTTGTACTCTTGATGTATTAAGGAGTACATGACATATTTGGATAGACTAAGAGCTACTATAACCCTATCTATTTTTCATAACTTTGAGATGTAGAACTAAGAGTTAAAAGCATCTTTTTTTTTTTTTAAGTTAAAACCACTCATGTGGTAGGAGTCTTTAAAGGGTTCCCAAGCCCGTAGGAAACACAAAAATATTACATATAGTTCATGAGCTAAGTTTCTGAGTTTTATAGACTAAAAACTAATAGCCAGACAATGGCTTAGATTACGGAGTATAACAAAACTCCCGAAGCAATAGGGATTGCTTCCAAAAGAATAAAAGGTAGAGACTTCCAAGAGGAAATCTTTATCCCAATGAATAATTATGTAAGAGATTGTCTGATAAAAGAAACTAGCTGAAGGAAAGACACACTTCTCAAATTGCAATTAGACTCCCAAGCATGTCTGCGAATCAAACCAAGTCAAGAACCCAGGATGAGACTCAAGTCGGCCGAGGAGTAACTACAAAGTGAGAGAGATGTGTTAGCACCATATGTATTCGGTCGGGTGCTGCTCAGTAGGCTTGAACTGCTACAGATGCCCCATATGCAGTTACTTCCAGTTGCTCGATGTACCAGTTAAAAGCATCTAAATTCTGTGATCCTGGAAAATGGTTTTCTTTTATTAGCCAATGCATTCTCCAGGATAGCTGAATATGTTGACCTTTGATGATGGCCATGAGCTCCACTTGGAGCATCGGAAAAAACCTGAGATGTAACGTAACTGTGATCCTCGTATGTGTCTTTGCTAAAACTGAAGCATCAAGCGGCCAATCCCATGTTTAAATAACGTTGAAATGTACTATCAGTTATTAACTACAATTTCCATTTCAGGCACCTGGTCGACTTCATTTTCTCTGAATCTGCTCTCGTTTCCCGACGAGGCATATTAACCACACACTTATTTTAACAATGTGAAATTTATATTTTAAAATTAAAAGAAAGGATTATTCATGACTCATCCCAACCGAAAATAACTCACAATCATGTGAAATATTTTTTAGCTGAGTTCGTGATGTTTAACATATAGGCGTTTCCTTTGAGATATTTGTCAATCGATTCTGAATAATTTCCAAAATTCTGAAAGGCATAAAATTATTGTTTCCTTATAAAAAAGGAAAAAATGAATACAAATACATAAATTAACCAAATATACAATGAAGAAATATTTTATTAAGAAACCATTCTATTTGAAAATTAGCGTTTAGGTTTAGCGATTAGTTGTTAGTGAATTTCTTTAATTGCTCTAACTAGCGGCTTGTGTAAGTGTGTCTGGTAATAGATAATTGATAACTATGTTGTTTGGTTAAAATAACAAAAATAAAATCACCATATCATAATTTCTCATTTAAATATAATATAAACATTTATTATTTAATAATAGTAAAAGTGGTTAATTTTTTAGTACTTTTGAATACTAATTTTAAATATAGGAAAATATTTTGATTAATTATATTATTTATTTATTTATATGGTACAACTTACAAGTTATTTGAGGTGTTGTTCGTATCACGAGGGTTCGCAATTTGGAGTGAAGACCGTGTCTTTATTTTGATGTTTGCATAAAAAATTCCCAATTTTATTTTTATTTTTTGGGTCTTGCACTATAGCACCCTAATTGCAAAATTTATAAAAAAAGATTTACTAAGGACATTGTCTCAATATGATTCAAATAAGTCTTAAAATATAAACAACATCCCAATGAGGTAATGGTGAAATGGTCTCATTACCTTTACTTAATGTATATGTATTTTAAAAATACCAAATTGGTGCTATGATATGCTATATGAGGAACTTTGTCCTCTTCTTATTTGTCGAGTAACGTGGGGAATAGAGGCATCAGTTTGCATCCGATAATGCTCTTATTGCTTAATTCAAAATTAATCGTTCACTTAACCCATTTAAAGTAATTAATAAGTTTATTTGTTATATAAAAATAACAATTTTTTGTTTGAAATGTATAGTTAGTTGAAATTTCTAGTGGACCAGGCTTAACGAAAATTATGTAAAGCTAAGCATGTGGATAGTATTTAGTAAGACAGTTGTATTTTTTAAAAAAAAACTAAAGAAAGTAATGCGAAAATCAAATATTAGGCGCCTCCCCAGCTATGTTTTTTTTTTTTTTTTTTTTTTGAAAATTCCCCAGCCATGAGGACGTTAGACAATTATTCGAACTGCATTAACAATTAAGCAATTCCTTCTTTGGCGGACATGCCAAAATCGGCTATCTTCTTAAGGGAATGCAATAACAACATTTAATAAATATAGAGACAAAACGGAATCATAAATGGCACTAAGATCTTCATAATCCAAGCATCATATAAAACTCTAGCAATCATCATTGGGATGTTTGCTGATTAGTTGATAGCTGTTAACTGATTGTATTAGCTGATTTGACTAGCTGATTACATTAGTTCGTTGTTTAAAAGTGTTTGGTAAAATTAGCTGATTTTTAATAGCTGTTTGTTAAATTAATCTAGTAAAAGACCCTGTTTACCAGAGCTTATCTGTAGATCAGTTCAGTAAATTTAAATTTTTTTCAATTCAGTTCAGTAAATTTAAATTTTTTTCAGTTCAGTTCAGTTCAGTAAATTTAAATTTATTTCAGTTCAGTTCAGTTCAGTTCAGTTCAATAAATTTAAATTTATTTCAATTCAGTTCAGTTCAATTCAGTATATTTAAATTATTTTAGTTCAGTTAAATAAATTTAAATTTAATTAAGTTCAGTTTAGTTCATCAAATTTCTTTTTATATGATGATGAGCATTCATTAATAACAAATGAAAATATGTTATTTTTATTTTAGTTCAATTCATATCAGTTCAGTCTAATTTAGTTCAGATCCCCTGTAAAATACATGGCTATGATATTCAACTCAATATATTTCTTTAATATACCATAACATTTACTTTTTATACATCCAATATAATTATTTGAATCGTGATTCATTTAAATCGACTCAAACCATATATAATATGTCTTCATTATATGACAATTTGGAATTAGTTCAGTTCAGTACGTTTCAGTTCAGTTCAGTTCAGTTCATATCCACTTAAATATAATTTTATGATATACAACTCAATGACTCATATCCTCTTTAATATAATAACATTATAATATACAACTCAATGACTCAGATACCCTGAAAAATACATGGATATGATATTCAACTCAATATATTTCTTTAATATACCATAACCTTTAACTTTTATACATCCAATATAATTATTTGAATCGTGATTCATTTAAATCGACTCAACCAAATATAATATGTCTTCATTATATGACAATTTGGAATTAGTTCAGTTCAGTTCGTTTCAGTTCAGTTCAGTTCAGAACAATTCAGTTCAGTTCGGTTCAGTTCAGTTCATATCCTCTTAAATATAATTTTATGATATACAACTCAATGACTCATATTCTCTTTAATATAATAATATTATGATCCCCTGAAAAATACATGGATATGATATTCAACTTAATATTTTTCTTTAATATACCAGAACCTTTACTTTTTATACATCCAATATAATTATTTGAATCGTGATTCATTTAAATTGACTCAACCAAATATAATATGTCTTCATTATATGACAATTTAGAATTAGTTCAGTTCAGTTCGTTTCAGTTCAGTTCAGAACAGTTCAGATCATTTCAGTTCAGTTCATATCCTCTTAAATATAATTTTATGATATACAATTCAATGACTCATATCATTTTTAACATAATAATATTAAGATATACAACTCAATGACTCATATCTCCTGAAAAATACATGGCTATGATATTCAACTCAATATATTTCTTTAATATACCATAACCTTTACTTTTATACATCCAATATAATTATTTGAATCGTGATTCATTTAAATCGATTCAACCAAATGTAATATGTCTTCATTACATGACAATTTGGAATTAGTTCAGTTTAGATTAGTTTGATTCAGTTCAGAACAATTCAGTTCAATTTAGATAAATTCATATCATCTGCACTATAATTTGATGATATTTAACTCAATTCAGTTCAAACTATATCACCTCAATGTGTTTTTATATTTAAATAATATAAAAATGTATTTATATTTATTTCAGTTCAGTTCAGTTCAGTTCAGTAAATTTAAAATTATTTCAATTCAGTTAAGTTCAGTTCAGTAAATTTAAAATTATTTCAATTCAGTTCAGTTCAATTCAGTAAATTTAAATTTATTTCAGTTCAGTTCAGTAAATTTAAATTTATTCTAGTAAACAGGGCCAAAAGGTATATAAGGACATTAATACAATCTATTACTTAAACACTCAATAATATCTATATTATTAATCACTTAATTTAGAATTATAAATGAAATATTTATGAATTATAATAATAAAAATTTTAAAAATTCGTATCTCCATGTTCATGGATATTATACCAACTATAATATAAATAAAACTATTTCAAAGATAATTTAGTATTTATTTTTTCAAGACTCAAAAATGATTACTCTAAAGTCTTCTTTTTTCAAACAAACAAAAAAAAGTTTTCGTTTAAAATTTCAAATGGCAAAATAAATGATAAAGTGGTAGAAGGTTTTCGTTAGATAATGTTTACTAAAACAATAAATTAGTTGGAGAAATTTCAGAAGTTTTATTTTTTGAAAAATATTACGGAAGTTATTGATAAAAGCAAAGAAACTTGGAGCATGAAAAGAATGATGAGAATTTAAAAATATCAGAAAATATGGTAAGGACAATTAAAGAAAAATTGTTAAGTACAATAAAAGAATTATGATCGATAATGGTAAGTCCAGGAATTAGGAGAAAACAAAAGAAGAATTATAGAAATAAAGGATAAGCAAGGCATTTAACATGGTAAGTAAAGTTAGCTGATTTGAAAACGCTAATTTTATTAGGGTTTTGAAAAAGAGTTTTTTGGACCCAATAGGCTCTTTCAATCAGCTCTTCACCAAACACTTTTATTAGCCTTTTAAGTTGGTCAAACAGCTAATATGACTCAATCAATTAATTTTGCTTCAAAAGGCTCTTCACCAAACACCCCCATGTAAAACAGAATCATTTAGGGGGCCCCTTCTGGGTCCCGAAGGATTATAGTTTTGTCGCCCACGCTCTAGCAAACTATGCGAAGTCGAACCCATTGTTAGTTAATACTTGAGATGCTCTACCTAGTTTATTGTCATTCGTTTATGGACGTTTTCTAGAATACTGAAATATAACTTAAAAAAAAAAAACTCTACACAAACAAGATATCATCTTTCATAAAGCTAACACACATCGAATTTTGAGCTTTAATAAACTAAAATAAAAAGAGAGAATTTTTTACGGAACCTCCTATCCTTTGCGAAATGTTCATCCTAACCCCCTATAAAAAAAAAATGTTATTCTAGTCCCCTAACCTTTCGTTTTTGCTTCAAATCACCCCATTCTGTTAGTTTGGATGTTAAATCAAACTTTCCATCCATATTTTAAGGGGCAAACATGTCACTTTTTTTTATAAAACAAGGAAAAATTATTATGAAGGGCAAAATAAGAAGTAAAATTCATACTTAATGCGTAAAACTTTCAATATTTTTACTAAGGGCATACAATAAATTTTACAATTAAATAATACTTAAGTGACTACTCTACCCTTTAATAAAAAATCACAATACAATAATTGAATAAATGAACTTATTTTTGTACCAAAAAAAGTTTTGGAAAATAAAATCAGTTCAGTTTGAATAATTTCAGTTCAACTACATTCCAAATTTATAAAAAATAGCTCATTTTCATTAATTTCACTTGAATTTAATTAATTTAGTTCGTCAAAGTTTTGGTGAATGAAATTTTAATTACACGAACTTATCCCTACATCTTCTTATAAAAATTTTAGTTCAGCTCAATTCAACTCAGTTCAGTTATTTCATCCAAATTTGAGTCAATATGTTTTTATTAATTTACTTGAACTACACTTTTCTATGTGTTTTTATAATTTTGTTCAATTGAATTCAAATAAACCCAACACAAATTTAGTTTGGTTTAGCTCAACTAAAATAGCCTTGGTAAAGTTATTAAATTAAACATCATAGAAACAAAATAATAAACAATTAAAGGCTAAAATAGTCATTTATCTATTTTAAAAACTAAGAATATAATTTCACGCCCCTAATAGGAATGATGAAAGTTATATGCCCTAAGTATACATTTTACTTCTTATTATGCCCTTAACTATAATTTTCCCTTGTTTTACAAGAAAATGACATGTTTGCCCCTTCAAATATGGATGAAAAGTTTGATTTAACATCCAAACTAACAGAATGAGGTGATTTGAAGCAAAAATGAAAGGTTAGGGGTTAGAATAACATTTATTTTTGATAGGGGGCTAGGATGAACATTTCGCAAAGGATATGGGGTTCGAGAAAAATTCTCTCAAATAAAAAAATGCTGAGTAAGTCTTGATTTCAAAATCATGTTCAATAACAAGATAACCTGCATTACTCTCACACACAATTCTTGATATTTGCTACTTAACTTGTTCTTGTTTTGCTTTCTTCCATAACCTTTTAATCAGGATTTTAATGTTATCTGTACACTGTGAAGTTAGTGTGTGGTGTTTTTTTTTTTTTTTTTTTGAGAAGTTAAGGGTTCATAATTTTCAAACACCAATTCTATACCAGAACTTTTGTAAAATCAAAATTATGAGATAATTCTATTAAATTAGATAATTATAGGTGAATTCTAGAAAAAATAAACAGGATTTCATGTAAGAGATCGATCTGTATTCTTTGGGAATTGATCCAATTGCTCTTTTCAGGTGAAATTCAGGCTTCAAATTCCATGATTTTTACAAAACTCGCGGGTCCGGTTTTCGGGTCCATAAAAACGGGTTTGGTTTTCAATCTCCTACTTCCGTTTCATCTCGGCCTCCTCCGCTGCCACCCGATCGACTAAAACTTGTTCCGGCGAAATCATCAACGGTAAGGAATCCATTTTATCTGTGTTTCTTCCGAATTTCAGATTATTTCGAATTTGAGTCTAGGGTTCGCTTCTTTTGTTTTTGGGGATCGATTTCGATAAAAAACGATTTGGTGGATATTATTGGGTTTTTCTGGGGATCCATTTGTCAGTTTTGGATTGGATTATATAAAGTTTTCTGGGGTTTTATTGCTGTTTGTATAGCGAATCCATTTTGTGATTAGAGTTTATAATCGGTAGCTGTATACATTCATTGCTCGGTGTTTTTGCGTTAAGAAATTAAAAGGTCGATTTCTCTGTATGGAATCTGATTACAAGGTTAATTTTTTTAATGAATGTTCAATCTAATAAGCTTCTGTAGGATGACTCCTTGTAAACAGCCTTGGAAACGATGTCTTTTTCACGTAAATGGTGTAGCTCACTAAGTGCACTGATGTGAATAAGACAGCTGTCTTAGATCAAGGGAATGGTGGTAAGTTATGTATCTATAACTTGTATCCAACTTATTCATGTGAGCTGTGTGAACTTATGCTTGACGTATATTCTGCAATGAATGTATACAATTAATTGTCAAGATTTTCGGTGTTCTTGTGTACATTGTTATTCTAGAGCATGAAATGGAAAACAAATGTAAGCAAGATGAGATTGTTTTTTAATTTTTTTTGTTGGGATGTGAGTGCCTGATAATTTTGGATGCGAGGTTGTATGCATCCAAGTAGATGTTGGTCATGTACTATGGTTTTTTATTTTATAATTCATGTCAAATAATATCCATTAATGAGAGAACTATACATAACTTTTGTGCATTAGATAGTGTCTGTTTTCATCTCAGCTCTGAACTAGAAGATTTTATGGTATGGGAATAATTTTTCTGGAATTTGCAAGTACATTATCTGGTGGGATAGTGAGATTGTTTCCAGCTATGCAATTTGTGTACTAGTCTCCAATTCTTCTTTTATGATGTGCAGGTCTTATACTAGGGTGACGTGCTTTTGAAACAAGTTGTTTAAATGTATAATCAGTAGTGTTCTTTTAGTGTTCTTGCTGCACTAAATTTTTCTGAGAACTCACTTTCTCTTATTTGAATCCTGAATTTAGGCCTGCAAAGATGCTATCTGAGAACTCACTTTCTCTTATTTGAATCCTGAATTTAGGCCTGCAAAGATGCTATTGAGCATGCACAGAGTTTTCTGGTGCACAAAACATTTGAGGTGCATGCAGGTTGCTAGTACAAATCAGCAGTTTGTACACTTGAGTATATTGTATGCCTAAAGTTGATGAAAGCAGAGTAGGTTGTACACTGAGTCTTTTTTATTAAAAAAAACTCTATGAGAATACCATCGGTTGTATCAGAATGATATTTTGAATAGATAAAATGCCGCCGTTATGATTGTTATAGCTAGTCATATATAAAGCTTAATGAACTTTCTTCTGTTGAACACTTAGTGTACACCATATGTCGGTATTTGGCCTGTCTATTTATTTCAGTGCCTGAAACTTTACATCTTTAGGCTCGCTTCTTTGTATAGAGTCTGGTCATTTTGTCCCCTAATATTTTATGGTTGGTTAAATTTAGTCCCTGGTGTTAATCTTGCTCTCATGTTTATCAGTATGACTGTGGCTATAAATGGTGTTAAATTGTTGATCATTCAGTATGACTGTGTTTATTCTTTATACACTATTTAGAACATTAGTGTACTGATTGAAATTCTAATATTTTAGTTATTTTTTGTTTGGACAATGTAGGTGAAGAATGAGATTTTTTACCCAGAAAGTATACTTTGAAGTAGTAGACATGGAGGATTCTTTGAGTTGAAGTAGTCTCATGTTCTTAATTAAAGTTCATGTCTGAAAGCATACAATCTGGTTCTTGTTTCTCTCACATGTTACTGTGAGTAATTCTTACCTTTTCGGTTTATCCCTCCTTTTGTAAGTAGGGCAACATATTGAAGAGATGAGTCTTGCACACTTGTAAATACAAGTTCTTCTACATCAATTAAGTGAAAGATGTACATGGACAAAAGCTCTTGTATTAAAGAATTTCATAGTGTTAGATTTGTGTAGGAGACTACTCAAGTCAAACTTAGATGATTCATTTTGACTCATTTTGTTTTAACACTAATTCATCATTTCAATTCTATTGAATTGGAATACCAATTCTAATACCAACTCTATCAAACAAAAACACTTTCAGCAAAATTTATTCATGTTTGCTCATGTTTATGACAACTCAACACAAAAAGAATCCTGAACCAGAAGCATTAATATAATGTCAAAGTTTTTCAAAGCAAACATTAAAATTTGATTCAAGCTTGTGTAAAAGTTCAAAGTTGCTTCAAATTCAGAAAAGAAACTCCATCATTTCACATGGCTGAAATCTACGTTCCCTAACTAGTGGAGCATATCTCGTTCATTGTTAGTAGCACCAAACCACATACCCTTCTGGGAGTCCTTCGATATACAGCCAGAAAGGTTCGCTATAAAAATCAAAGGTGTATACTTGCATATGAAGATGATGAAATGTTGTATGTATCTAAATTTCAAAAGAAACAATGTTCAATATGCATGCACATATTTATTGAAGAAAATTGATAATAACATGTTAAAAACTTCAGATAATAAAATTGCCACATCATTTCTTATAAAAACATGATGAAAAAAACATCAAGCTGGAATTAGTGATGATCACTACAGCAGCAAAATCTAGTGAAACACAAGAAAGGCCAAACCTTTTATGAACCGAATGACACTTTAGTTCTATGCACATTCAAGCGTAACAGTTAAAAATACAAATGTAACCAAAGGCCAGTGACAGAATACACAAGCACAGTAAAGAAGAAACCATCATCAATCCTTAGAACTATACAACTAAAGCTTAACAACCACACTTTTTAACAGTGAACCGGTCTGCTCTTGCACACACCTTATCCAGATGAAAGAGGCTAGGGATCGAAATGCTAGCGAAATATTGAGCCTCTAGAGAATGTACCGACTTCTTCAATGGCAAATATTGAGAGCATTCTCTAGATGCTCAATATTTCCCATTCAAGAAGTAGGAACATCTCTAGAGGCTCAATATTTCCCTTGCATATCCGTAGCCTGTCCGCGAAGATCTTGCTCAGGTAGAGCTTGCTGTAGCTGTTGTATCCATCGGCCTGGAAGCTGAATGTTTCCTCGTTCAGGGCCCTGGAAAAGTTGTAGATTTTGCCCATGGAGTCGAAGGTCGAAGACGAAAACAATGGAAACCGCTTGGCCTCGTACACATTCGTCCAGTACAGTATAGGGAGGATGATGTAAGTGATCACGATGAAACCAACCACGTAGTTGAAGATTGCGTCAGCCGTGTTTCTATCGGATTCCCTACGCCGAGCGGGTTCTCACGGTACCCGAAGAAGGTGTTGCTGAAGGCTAGGAGCGAGCACGTCCAGATGGTTAGAACCTGATCCGTTATAGGAACGGTGAGCCTAACGGAGAATCGGAGAATCGTTCTCCTCTTCTTCCTCCACATCCAGAACACTCTCCAGTTCAGGCTCAATCTCTCTTGTTGAAAGAAGCCTGAACAACCGTCTCCACACTCTCAATCTCTCCCGTTGAAGAAGTCGGAACATTCTCTGGCACCGGATTTTCTGTGACAGAACTCAACGAGGTCAGGAGCTTCTTCCTCTGAGTATAGTAAACAAATGAATCAACTCTCAAATTAAAACATGTAAAAACACATAAAAACACAGTAAAGATGACCGGAAAATCCGGATATGCAAGGGATGAACTAGAAGCTAACCATTTAAGTCACTTTCCACACATCCCAGCAGCTTTTCTTTCCACCTCCTTAGGCTCTCATCCTCCTGAAAACAAAAGCATAATCACACCCCGGTTTCTTTTAGTCAAACCAGATAAACATGAATCTTGACAGCACAAATTCCTTACAAAGTAACCAAGAATTCTTGATGATAATCTAGGTTGATGGAATCTCTATAAAGTTGCAAAAACAAATGATATGCAAAATCATATTCTACGTACTACAAGTCTACTGCACACAGTCTTCCTCCTCAAACAAAACCATAGAGTTAGTAAAGTCTGCCACTTTCTAAAGCAATGCTCACTCTGTCAACAATAATGAAGGATTCAATCCACATAACCAAGGTACCAAAAATTTAGAAAATGCACCAAACTTTTAGGAATCCGCAAAGATACCAAGAAAACAAATAAGGGCTTGCAGGAAATACCTTGTCTTTGTCAACCTGGTCCTTGAGAGAAAGGAGAGAACCAGGAACAAATTGATCAGAAACAGCCCCTTTGTTACTACTGGTTCTAGCATCATCATCTTCATCACTCAGCATACAAAAATCTTCCATGACATATTCATCATTCATGAGATCTACAAGCCGCTTCTTCTCTCCTTTAACAGCTGCTGATGATGTTCCAGCCTCCATAGCCAAAACTAAAGCAATCCCAGAAGAAAAGGAAGGATTTTTAAGGATTCGGGAAGTCTGAGGATGCGAAAAATGTTGCAGGAATTGGAGCTGGGCAAACACACAGAGCACGCTTATTGTGTGTGTAATGAGGTAAAACAGCAGCAAAAGGCGTGTGAGAAATGAGGAAAAGCGGATTTAAGAGTGAAGGGTCAAACACAAAGAAAGTCCGTGAGAGAGAGAGAGAGAGAGAGAGAGAGAGAGCCGATGTCATTAAATATGGCTAAACAGTGCGGCCTAGTTTTCAGGGTTTCACATGGGGCGGTAGCCAATGATAGTTATTGCAGATGCGCGCAGAAGTTGCTGAGAAGCTGGGATCAAATTCAAAGACCTTCCTAATCGAAGCATCCCATTTCCTATTGCAGCTTCTCCGCTGGCGTCGGATCTGCAGTAACCGGAGCCTTGGTGAGAAGCTGAGCAAGGTCCTTCCTTGCCTGAGAAGGAAGCAGTGTGTGATTGTGTGAGAGGGAGAGAATAAAGCAACCGAAAAGCAGGAAATGAAATGAAACAAGGGCTAGATAATTACTGAGCTTGGATCCGGACGGAAGTTTCGCCTGAGCATTCACATTGCCTACGCCGGCGATCAGGTTTTGGTCGGAGATGTTGGCCGTGGCGGAATTCAGAGATAGTGTCTGTGTGAGAGTCTGAGAGAGAGTGCTAGCTAGAGAGGTTTCTGATCAAATCCCTAATGAGGGAGAGTGGCATCGATTTGAATCGCATTTATAGCCCCAACTAGAGTGGATTAATTAGGTGTGGGAGGGTGTACAGTAAGCATGGGCAACACACTAACTAGTCTACGTGTGTAATCGATTTTATCGGCTCCTACTCATTCTTTCATCAAAAAGAGATGACATTACAAACCTCTTCTGAACTTTAATTTGTCCTTTTTTTACTTAAGTTGTTTGCCTTATTTTCCTGCTTGCTTTCCTTTCTCTTTATTTTAGTTTCCTTTTTTTCAATATTTTTCTTTGTTACTTTGTCAGTTTTAACTCCATTAGTTAAACAATGTTTATAGTACTCTCAACTCTACTCTGTAGCTCATATTTATTTTTCTTTTGTTTTACTAAGGCACTGTTTACCAGAGTTTATCTGTAGATCAGTTCAATTCAGTGAAAATATTATTTAATGAAATTCAGGTTAATTCAATCATGTTGATTCCATTTTTCAATACATCATTTTTTACTTCAGTTCAGTTCAGTTCAGTTCAATTCAGTTCAGTTCAGTACATGAAGAAATAAGATCTAGTAAACCAGATCCATTAAAATTAGGAAGAGGCCTTCGCTTCATTTATACCTTCACCATGGAAAATTAAAGAAGTTTGAAATGATGTTACTTACACCTTTCATGCATTTCTCTATTCTTTTCACCTTCTAATAAAAGAAAGTATGTACGCAACGCAAACTTTTTAAAAAGGAGTGGTGATACAAACTCCAATATACATTTATGACGCTGGGACTAGAATATTTTATTAATTTAATTAAATATTATTAAATCGATATATTAATAATTTTTTAATTTAAAGAGGTTTTTTTCTATAACCTTTAAATTTTCAAGTCTAAAATACTAATTACAATGTATATTGGTTATAGATCAAAAATCGTAACCTTATACTATTAATTTATCGAGAGGTTAATTTTACTGTTTTATTAGGATGATAAGATAAGCAAAGATGCTTTTCCGTACTCATCCGCCAAACTGTATTATTGGAGAGAAGAGATCATTGGTAAATAAAAAAAGTTGGAGATGACAAAAGTAAAGCTTATGTACTCCTTACGTTTGGAGGTGACAAAAGTTTGGAGTTTGGAGTATCTCTTTGTAATTTTCTCTCTTTATTAAACGTGTATTTTGTGCTGTATTTTTTTTTTGTTGGATGTGATTTTGTGTCCAGCTCAGCGCATATGTTATTCTCTTGATCATTCTCTTCTTCGTGATCTTGATGTCAATCTCTCGTATGACTGGTTTTTTCTCTCAATCTCTCCTCCTCTGTTTTTATTATGAAGATATAATTACATTACTCCTAGCTAGTAGTACACTAGTATTGTCCTCACATTGGGTAATGCGTACGATTCTCATCTCCATGTCTTCACATTTTCAGCAAAATGAGACGACGTTACAGCTCCCTTCACATTTTCTCGATGTACATGATATGAATGCATGTGAGGAACTTTAATAATTTTCACCTCTCTGATTGCTTTACTTTTCTCTATAACAAGTACTTTCTCGACTTGATTTACTTGTCTTTTCTTTATCCGTAATTCCACATATACTTTGTAACTCTAATTTACTGTTGTAAATAATCCATACTATCTTTACATTTACTGTTCAGGAGAGCAATTGAGATCATATTCCCAGACCGGTGGATCTTTAGTCTTTACATTTACCCCGTCAACTTGCATAGTAGAAAGATATATTCATCACATGCAGTAACTTGATCTTCCTGAGAAAAGACTTTTATTCAATATTCATCACATTTCTTAATTAGCAAAAAGTATGACTTTTTATTCAATATTCATCACATTTCTTAATTAGCAAAAAGTATGACTTTTTATTCAATATTCATCACATTTCTTAATTAGCAAAAAGTATGACTGTATGGCAAAGTATGAACCATTGGCTTGTGAGTTGTGAGTTGTGACTTGTTAACTAAAACGTGAAAAAACGTGAAAGGACGACGTGACTCAACTGTTCTATTAGCGCAACCATTTCTTGCTACCTAATTTTCCGATTACATCTTTAAAGTAGTCGGTACTTATGTAAATGTTATCACTTTTGCTTTGAAAGGCATGAATTAAATTTTTTTTATTTTAGATAGTTTTAATTTATTTTAAATGGACGTGGATGAAAAAGTTATGTAAAGTTTTGAAATTGATTTAAGGAGTATGGTACTTTTCAGCAAGGGCGGATCTAGTGACATGCACCCTAGGCCTCTAATATACCAAGGTTACTTAGGTTTGTGATAAGGATAGTATGAATTGCAACGCCACTTGCATATTTAGGTTTCCACTATCACAGGTCCAAACCTGTCGAAGAGACGACTCCTTTTTGTTATACTTTTGCCTAAGCACTCGTATTGATAGGGTTATAGGAAAAAAAATCCAAGGATTTGAACAATCGTTTTCCCTTAGGATTGGGGATTGGGGATGAACAGAGTATGAAGCACATTTGCCTAGAGTACTCTAGTCCAGATGTTCATATCTTATCGTCGATTAGAGACCGCTGTTATCCACAAAACATTTGGGCTTAACATAATAATATTAATCAACCCATCATGAATTTTTTTAAGAGATGTGGAGAGCTCGACATCATGTGTCAGAATAGTATAGGAGATTCGAGCTGATATTATCCGCACTGAAATTGCATGGCCTAGGTGGATACCAAGGAGGGACAATGCTGATGCCCACTTAGTAGCTAGTTTTGCTAGGAATAGTGAACTCGAATGTTATGTATACCTGAGATAATATAAACAATTTCTTTCTTAAAAAAGAAAAAAGAAAAAGAAGTTGGTAGTATTTTATATTTCTCATACTTGTAGTTGAGAATATAAAGTTGATGTGATTATATGATAGGCGGGCATGCACTTTCTCAACAATCAATGAGTACCTATTTCTCACACCGTATAGTATTCAAGCGATGTGATCTCTCATAATGTTCATCATTTAATAAAATTAAATAAATATTCATAGAATACAAAGTCTTCGGTGAACATAATTTTGTTTGCTATAAACTAGATTTATGTGTTTGATAGATTTGTTCCTGTGTTTCACAATTTTGTTGTTATAATATGTGTTCATGGATAAATGAACTAATAAAAGTTGTGAAACACATGAACAAATTCATTAAACACATGAACTAAACTATTATTCTTCCTATCATAAACTTATGGTTGGACGGTCTCACCCACGACCTTCTTTTCATTGAATTAGTAGATTAGGGGTGCAACTAGGTGTAGTATATGGGCTCAGGTGAAAATAATATGGGCTTGAGGAGCTTTTTACATAATCTTAATTATGTAAGCCCAAAACTATTAACGAAAACGGCCCACAAAATAGGTGGTCTTCGTATGAAAATTCTCATATATTTCTTTTCCGTTTTAATTTTCGTTATTTAAAGAATTCCGGCAGCAACCGTATATAGAAGAGACAGTCAAGCACATCCTCCCGGCGCTTCCACTTTTTATTACGTTCTCAAATCTCACCAATCGCGGCGACCTAGGGTTCTGTCGTTCGCGATCAATACGTATTTTCGTCTACAGGATCTTAATAAAGAAGAATGGTGAGAGGGTTGCTCGGCAAGCTTGCCAACCGTTCTCTGTCTGTCGCCGGGAAGTGGCAGCAGCAGCAGCTCCGCCGCCTCAACATCCATGAGTATCAGGTTCGCTTTCACCGTTCGCACTACGAATTTTTATGCTTGATATTTATATTTCTGTTGTTGTTTTTTGATTTATAAATAGTTTATGTTGTATGGTTATATTAGGGTGCTGGGTTGATGGGTAAATACGGAATTAATGTTCCGAGGGGTGTGGCGGTTGGTTCTATTGATGAAATCAGGAAGACTATTGACTCTGTTTTCCCTAAGCAGGATGAGGTGATGCCCTAATCTTTTGAATTTTGTGAATATATTTGCTGTTGATCAGGATTGATTGATGATATATGGTTTTGTTGTGGTGCAGATTGTGGTTAAGTCTCAGGTTCTTGCTGGTGGTCGTGGATTAGGTACCTTTAAGAATGGTCTGAAAGGTGGAGTTCACATAGTCAAGAGTGAAAAGGTCGAGGATATAGCTGGTATGGAAAAATTTCATTCGTTTACCTCTGATTTATAATATACTGTGATGATCTGTAGAGGAATGCTAGAATTTAAAGAGTAATGGATGAGGCACTGATTTGCTTTTATTTTTAGGTTAATGGCATCTTAGTTGATTTTTACCGTGCATTACCACTCCTTATGACGTGTTATTATACTTGGTAACTTTCAGGACAAATGCTTGGCCAGATACTTGTTACAAAGCAGACGGGTGCTCAGGGAAGGATTGTTAGCAAGGTACGGCTGAGAGCCTCCTTTCACCCTTGAGAATTAATTGAACTGGTAGTATCTCCACATGAATATAGAAAAATTATAAGATCAACTTTAGCTTCTAAGATGGGACTCTTTCATATGGAACAAGGGAGTAGTGTTATATTTTAACAAAAAATGCTATGTTTTAATGATTTTAGAAACTACAATAATAGTGGATGTTTGTTATATTTTAACAAAAAATGCCATGTTTTAATGATTTAACTTTTGTCTGTGATCCTCGTTGTGGATTAGCTGCTTACAAAATATGCCATGTTTGTTATATTTTAACAAAAAATGCCATGTTTTAATGATTTAACTTTTGTCTGTGATCCTCGTTGTGGATTAGCTGCTTACAATTTTGTGTCACATGATATGGCTTCTTTTGAAACATAGCTGCAATCCTCTTATTGCTTCTTTCTCTCTATGCAGGTTTACTTGTGTGAAAAGCTTTCACTTGTGAATGAGATGTATTTCTCCATCATTCTCGATCGCGCATCTGCTGGTCCTGTAAGTTTTCCAGCTCGTCATCCCATCATCCTATTTTTTTCGTGTCTTAACTGTAATTGAATCTGTCTTTGTTTTGTAGATGTTATTGTAGTCTTTTCTTGAATGCTAGATTAACTTTTTATGTACTAAGTTCTAACTGGTCTTCTTTTTTGCAGCTCATTATTGCTTGTAGTAAGGGAGGAACTAGCATTGAAGACCTTGCAGAGAAGTTCCCTGATATGATTATTAAGGTAACTATATGCTTTCTTCATAAGAATTGTATTAAGACTATTTGTTTTCCTGTAAACTTAAGTATTAATGTATTGTTTTCAGGTACCCATTGATGTTTTCAAAGGAATTACTGATGAAGATGCTGCCAAAGTTGTAGATGGTTTAGCTCCAAAGGGGGCTGACAGAAATGACTCAATTGAACAAGTGAAGAAGTTGTACAAACTTTTCTGTGAAACTGATTGCACAATGTTGGAGGTAAGAATATATAGTTATTGCACAATTTAAGTTCACTTCCTGCTTGCTTCTTTGTGATATACTACTTTTACTACTACTACTACTACTACATGAATCTGACCTTGGCATTGTTACTGCTGGCCAGATTAATCCTCTTGCAGAGACTTCTGATAACAAGATGGTAGCCGCTGACGCAAAACTTAACTTCGATGATAATGCTGCTTTCCGACAGAGAGAAATATTTGCTCTACGTGATCCAACACAAGAAGATCCCCGTGAGGTGATTGTTGCACTTTGACATGTTCTTCCTGTCATTATTGTTTGCCGAAGTTGCATTTCTGTATTTAATTCCTTGTTTATTTAATATTACTCTTGACAGGTTGCTGCTGCAAAAGCGGATTTGAATTATATTGGCCTTGATGGAGAAATCGGCTGCATGGTTAATGGTGCTGGACTGGCAATGGCTACCATGGATATCATTAAATTACACGGAGGAACTCCTGCTAATTTCCTCGACGTTGGAGGAAATGCATCTGAAAACCAAGTGAGGGGAACATTACTTGATCTAAATTTTTTCTTGAATCAGATGTGGGAGATTATAATCAAGGCTGATGATACTCTTAATAGGTTGTGGAGGCTTTCAAAATTTTGACTGCTGATGAAAAGGTGAAAGCAATCCTGGTGAATATTTTTGGAGGCATCATGAAGTGTGATGTAATAGCCAGTGGAATTGTGAATGCAGCCAAGCAGGTTTGTCCTTTTGCATCCTTATTGGCACATATTCGACATTCACTTTCTATCTGCTTCCTGCTTGTCTCATCTTTTTGCTAGTCCATTATGCTCAGGATTCGGTAAATATCTTAATGGAATGAAGTACTTATTAATCATATACTTGCTTTGTTTGTCCTAAAAGGTTCAATTGAAAGTACCAGTGGTGGTTCGTCTTGAAGGTACTAATGTTGAACAAGGAAAGAGGATACTCAAGGTAAAAAGTTAAACCTATTTGATTTGTAATACTTATCTATGATATCATGCTGAGCTAAAATTCATTGATACATCCTTACAGGAAAGCGGCATGGCACTGATCACAGCCGAGGATTTGGATGATGCCGCAGCTAAAGCTGTGAAGTCAATCAAGTAAAGAGTTTTTACCCCATGAGCGAAGTAGACTACTCTGCTATTATTCTTTTTGTTTACACCATGAATGGTGGAGTTGAATTATTGCCTAGTTTCGGTGCATAGGCAGTGACACTAAAGAATTTTCGGACCTGTAAACTCACACACTATGTAGTCTCCTGTCTCACGACCAGAACATCTAATTTTCTCATAAAAATTTCAATAAGCATTGCATATATGCTGGTTATTAATTGTTACATTATAGTATGTTAATTGAAATGGTATCTCCCTTCTTTAAGAAATTCTGCTATCTTCTTAGAAATGCAATAAGCAGTGGCTTGAATAGTGATCATCGGGTTTACCCCGATGGCAGTTGGTATAACACTCCCATCACATAAAAATAAGCCCTCTGCTTCCCAGCATTCTCCGTTCATATCAACGGCACCGTCTTCTTCAGTAGCTCCCATTCTGCAGCTGCTCATCTGATGAGCAGAACAATACATCCCCCAGTTTTCCGACTTCGACTTGGGGCCACTGTGGGGCCCCACCTCGTCGAGGAAAGCTTCGAGGTCCTTACCGGAGCACAGCTTCTGCCCATCACTCCTGAATGTCCCGACTTCCACAGCTCCGGCAGCCACCAGTATTCGTAAAGCTTGCCGGAGCCCGTGTTTCAGATTCTCCTTGTCCTTTTCATTCATGTGGTACTTTACTCTCCCTTCTTCCGTCACTTCCCCGGATCCCTGATCTCGAGTCAAGGCGAATAAGAACGCTGTTCTGGAATACCTTGTCATCCTCTCTTTCACGTCCTCACCGGAAATCCACGGGACGAAAGAGGCGTAGGATGCAGGGCCGATGGCCGCTGCTTCGACGATGCAGTCGGTGCTCACTTTATGGATTCGGGTGATGATTCCTCCCTCGAAGCTTCTTCCATTTATCTCTGTACTCTCCGGGAAGTATCCCCACGCGAGGATAACCGGGTGGAGGTGGAGATTCCGGCCAATGTGGCGGTTCTCGAGCCCGCTCGCCACCAGCAACGGCGGCGTTGACAGAGAACCGCAAGCGGAAATGGTGACCTTGGCTTCGATATGGATCTTCTTCCTCTTGCTAGCTCTGCCGATGCTTTCAACGATGGCGATCACTCCTCTGCATTGCTTCCTCGTACCTCCATTTTTACGTTCGAATATGAATTTCTGTGCTTTGCATCCTGTTATGATCACTGCGCCGTTCTGAACGGCGTCGAGTAGGAAAGTTGAGTCGGTTCCTTTCTTGTCCCCGGTTCTGCATCCGTAGCAGCATGAGCCGCAGTAATGATCCTCCGACGAGTTCCGACAGACGGTTGATGATTGCAGACCGAGGTTTTCGCAGCCTTTCTTGATTACTTCGTTCTGGAAGCTCTCGCTTCTGCAGCCTGATGTTACTCCGATTCTCTTCGAGACGGAATCCATGGCGGCGCGGTACGCAGAGGTTCCGTAGAGTGGGAGATTTTGTTTTTCCGACCATTCTTTGAGGACGTGATCGGGGGTGTTGATTGAAGCTGACCAGTTCACGGCGGAGCCGCCTCCGACGGTGGAACCGGCGAGGAGCAGGAGTTTTCCGTCGACGGTTGTGAGCTTTCCTCCGGACTGGTAGAGTTCGTCAAAGGAGGGTCCCTCTAGCCCGGAATAATCTTCCGCGACGAAGTAGTGGCCTTTCTCGAGAACCACGACTTTCTGACCGGCGGCGGATAGGACGGCGGCGGCTACTCCGCCGCCGCAGCCGGAGCCGACGATCACAACGTCACATTTGATTTTAGACATGCTGTCATTCGGCAAGTCTTCCACATGAAGGCATTTCTGGATAAAGCATTTCTTGAGAGATGTTTCATCTTCCTTCATGGTCTCAATCACGCCGTTCTCAAGAGGCCTCTCCTTCCGGCTCCGGGGGTTTTCGCCGGGATTTTCTCCGGCGTTGACCACACGGTATCCAATTGCATCCCAAAAGGGATTCTTGGAGTTCTCATCTGTCTGCACGTCCAAATTCAGAGAATCAAGTAATAATGAGAATGACAATAAGTAAATGTCTATAGGTATCACGTTGCTTTCGTGTTCAGTCCTGATGATGTAATATTTTTAAGGTAGTCTATCATGCTCATGGTTCTATCGTGACATATTATTATGATACTATCGCATTTTGAGGTAGTAATGTTACTAAGACATTTATGAGGTACTAATGTATCTAATCGTGTTCAGTCGATAAACAAAAACCTTAAAAACAATTACTCACCCAAGCGAAGAAAACGAAGAAGCACATCATCTTGATCATCAGGAACACAATTCTGAGAGGGAAAAACAAGGTTTGCCTTGACCATTTATGGAGAATGCATTCTCTCTTCTCCAAAGATAAGTCAGAGAAGCTGTGTACAAATGGCCATTTCCAGTCCAAACAAACGAACCCACAAACCAACAACGTTCCCAATCTCGTCGACAGCAACTTGAGAGCAAGCCTCACCACAGAAACTCCATCAGCCAAGCTCCTCTTCACCATCAACTCCGCAACCTAAAAACAAACATCAATCAGAGCAAAATCAGACTCATCATTCAAAAGTCAAAACAATTCCCAGAAAAACAGAATGATTTCGGACCTCATCAGGATAAGGAGCCTCCGAGGCGGAAGTCCGGTAGAAGGTTTCAACGGCGCTTTGGTCGGAAACTCCATTGCCGGTGGTCGGAACAGGGGATAAGGAAGGAAGAAAAGCGTCGCATGCAGCGGCCAGAGCTTGAATTTGGGATTCGGAGAAACCATGTGTGTAACCTTTTTTTCTGGATGCTGTTTTCAACAAGGGATGAGGATCCATTTTTGCAATTATAAAAATTTAAATCAAAAGAATATCTGAAAACTGATTGAATTGAAAGGACGGGACAAAAGTGTTGTTCGTGCTGGAACATGGAATGCAGGGGATGGTTTTTTATAGTACCAAATTGTAGCTTTTGTCTGGACATGGAAGTTTGCCGGTTGGAGAATCAATTTCTTGAAGCTGGATTTGTACAAAGAATTGGAGGTTTAGTCCACAAACTTTCATCCTTTTGTTAATTTCATCCACAATGTTTGCAATTCAATACTTTAATCCACAAAGTTTTAAATTTTATTAAATATAATCCTTTTAATAGAAAATTAGACAAATCAACTACTTTTTTTGTTGGTCAACTCACCTTTAATGTTTTAAATTAATTTCTATTTTTGGAAAAGACATCAACTTAGTTAGGATTCATAATTTTGCTTTAGAAAGCATCTCCCATCCATTTTCATTTGTTTACGAATTCTAATGCACATAATACAAATTTCCAACAAAAGAAAATACACCGAAAACATTATCTCAAAATTTTCATAAACACAAATTTTATTAATTAAGAACCGATCATCTTAGCAAGTTAGCAATTAACTTTGTCAATAAGATAGCCTAATAAGGTCATATTAGTCTGAGGTTATTTCTCGTTGAACTGCACTAAACATAAAAAAATTAAATATATTTAACTGAACTGAAATGATTTTTTAGTTTGTCATATATCATTGTAATCTATAATAAGAAAGTAAAATTTAATAAATACAATAATGAACTGAACTGAAAATATTAAAATATCCACTGAATTGAAATGGAAAAAGTATAAACATATTTAATTAGCTGAATTCAATTGAACTGAATGATAAATATTGCACTATTCCAGTCCTAGTCAGAGGCCCATACTGCAGGCCCAAGCTGGACTGAACCAAGCATCGGCCCACAGACAGGTCCAAGCACTGTAGCGACTTCTACTATTCGATGTCGGCAGCTCAGAGGACTATAAATGGAACCTGATCCACAATGAGAACAGTTAAGTTCTCTACTCATCCCTACCAATTATCACGATCAGATCTCAGAGTTTCCCCTCTAATTTGATCGTCGGAGCAGGCGCAGGCATAAGCCGGCCTGTCTGACCTCCGTTCTGTACACGCAGGTTTACAGGGCAGAGCAGCAAGAGCGCTACAGGAAAATCCCATTTACAGCTTTAACACTGAACAAATTCGCGGAAAAGGTCAAGCAAACATTGCCTAAGAGTTTCATTGCTACAATACCAACCCAAACCAAAGAAAACACATCAAAATACTAAAAATTAAATTTCATTGCTACAATCTAATAAATATATCATTTATCATCATGTTAATAAAAAATGAGTTGAGTAATCATGAATAATTTCTTGATTGTTAGTTTTCCAATTTTATGTTAAATGGCCTAAATTTAATAAAAGTTGGAAAGTTTGTGGATCAAACTAATGAATTGCAAACATTGTGGATGAAATTAACAAAAAATGAAACTTTGTGGACTATATCTCCAATTTTTCCTGGATTTGTATTAGTTGAGCTTTACTTGAACAAAAGTTGCGTTGCAAATCAGCAAAAATAGGCTAATGCTACACATGGACTTACACGTTACGAACTCCTGTTTAAGGAAACAATCTTGACATGTTACCCTAATCGAGTTTGAGAAGGCATGCATTTGAAATAGAAATGTTAATACCTTATCCCGCTATTATCTTCACACTTTACTTTTCTGAGATGCATATTTACTTTCTTCACACTGTATATCAAATGTGAAGAAATCAGATGAACATGATATAAAATTGTTATGTCGATTTCATCAAATACGTGGTAAATATGAATCAAACCTTGAATTTTATATGATTTGTCATGTAGCCAATCAAATATTGATACAGAAAGTAGATATATAACAAAATTTTAAATGTTAATTGATTTGTTATACTATTTCATTTCATTAGTAACTAAAATGAAAAATTCTCAATTCGTCTCGCTGAATAATCATGCTTATTGCGTAAAAGATCACTTTTAGGAATCAGACATGAAAGTGAGAAGATTAACAATAATACACTGAATGATCATGCTTAATATGTTAAAGGTTGAAGTATGTAGATCAGCATTTGTCCATAGTCTCAATTGAATTAAAATACACATTCCATATGTTTCACTACAACATCATTATCCACCTATCATTCAACTTGATTTTACCATATTTCAGCACCAAACATGACTTTTATCATCACTTGAAAGTACTCATTCGCATTTATTAACACTAACAATCTTATTACCAGTCAACTGTACATTTAGTTGTTTACCACATGACTTCTTAATCGACTTTTAACCTTTACTACACCTTTAAAAAATTACAATATGGTAAAAAATTTGAGGTGCCTTCATTAATTTAGCAATAGATATTTGCTTGTTAGCTTCTCTCAATTTTGTCTTGATCAGAAATCTGAATTGATTAGTGGGGGTAATCTAATTTGACGGGTAGTTATTGGAATGTAATTGAGGCTATTTGAAAATTGAAAAGTTGAGAAAAGATCCGTTTGGGACGGCAGCATCCATACACGCCATATCTTGTGGGGTACTCCACTTCCATTGGCTGGACAATATTCCTTTCTACTTATTTTAATCTCTTGATAATCTTTAGTCGTTTAGTCACAGCTTTAAGATATTACTAGTACCCAGTACAAGTACTAGAATCAGGGCCGAAGCCGACTCAAGATGACAACAGGCAGTACGAGTTTATTGTGAATTTCAGGTTCGGGCTAACAGATAAATGGCTCATTTGGTAATTTACCTCCTCACATCACAAAAATTTACCTCCTTATAATAGCACAAAAATTCTTATGTATAATGTAATAAACATTTGATTCTTATTATGGAAGTAAAATTTTCATAATTCAAACATTAGATTTTTTTCTTAATAGTTTTATTTTTTTACTATGTAATTCAATTCATACTTTCAACCTAAATCTCTTGGGTGTCATTTACCTGCTAGGGTAATAGGAGGGTAAATGTTATTAGGGGTTCATTTGGAATTTTGGATTATCATCCAATTTTATTTTATTTTAAATCCCGGTGTTGTTCAATTTATCACTAAATTACTAGTAGGTTGTTCATCTAATCCAAGATGCATGCCAGGTTCCTTGACCTGCCATTTTTTTTACTAATTTTTAAAAACATTTTTTGATTTATTTTTTTAAAATTAGAATCATGTGAAAGACATTTTTCATGGCTAAAAATCCATAAGATCGCCTCCTGTGAAACTATGGTAGGGACAAATGTTAATTTTCCCAATTTTCATCCCGAACTTAGATTTCAAACATAATCATTCATTGTATTATTGTTGATTTTCTCACTTTCATGTTTAACCTTCTTACTTTCAAGACTGATATTTTACATATTAAACATGATTATTGTTAAAACAATTGAGAATTTGTCATAATCCATACTTAGTTAAAACAAGAAGATGAAGAAAAGGAAATTTAGATGGTAAAGTAAGCATAAAAGAAGAGTCCATCGCATGTGAAATCACTCTTTGTGGAGATCAAGGGTCAAGGGAATGAGTATTTATTGTTTTTTCTTGATCTTGTAGTCAATTTGCTTGATTTTTTAGCCAGTTCATCTTGTTCTGCCTTGATTTTTCAGTTAATTTTCTTGAACATTTACTATTTTGTCTTGATCTTTCATTCAAATTGCTTGATCATTCCTAGTCTCTGGTACCTTACTGTTCTTCCGTACAAATTCACACTAAAACTCGGCCTCGAGTCGGTCCATGTGAGCCGGCTGAGATCTGGCGTCACCAACAAACTAAAACCTAACCGCGGCATCTCACCACCGGCAATTTCGACCTATAACAGTCTCGTATAGTCCCTGGTCTCTAGACATGTATCAAATGAGAATTTGTAATAAAAGATTGATAAAAATGTGGGTTATTATTACGGAAGATTGAAACGAAAACTCATGAAATAGTTGTGCTAGCGTTGATGACGGGTGACAGTGTAAACTTGTATCATTGTTTTGTGATTTTGTCCAATCGTGGTCATTATCAAAGCGAACAATTCAATAAGCTCATAGAGTAACGTTTACAACCATCTTTTACAGTTTTGGCATCATGTTCAACAGACAATATCTTGTTCTAGTATCTTTTTGCCTTTTTGGGCCATGTTGTTGAAATAAATCGCATCTCATATATGTCTGTTTGTGTAGTAGTAATTCTTTGAGCAAAGCTCTTGGTAATACAATTTCTTACTTTAATATAACTTTAATTTTTTAAAATATTAATGTAATATGGGATTGATTGTTATTTATAAGCATTCATGTAGCGTATTTACCATGCACACTTTGCCATCCTTTTTTTTCTTCTTATTTTGGCAATTTACCTAATTATGCCTAACATTCCCCAAATGGGACGTTTACTAGAAATGATCTGTTAGAATCTGGATTTTTCTTATCAAATTACAAGTAAAACTTTTAGTTAGAATTATGATTCTCATGTTTGCCTAAAGTCTTCAGTTGTTACACTAGTTTTGCCTTTTAAGCACATTGTAGAAGTTTTTTAAACCTGCTAATCAGAGTAATAAACAACAATAGAATAGTATATAATAAATTTAAAATGTATCAAACAGGTGATCTCAATCAGCATTTACAGGCAATGTTATAACCTTGCAAATGCTGCGGATTTGGAAAATCTCGACAAGATATCAGGCGGTCGAGATTGCTTCTTCCAGAAGGGTTCTTGTTGACACAACAAAGGCCGAGAGCCGGAGTAGTTCTGCATGACATTTCTCTTCGGCAAGGAAGCCAGTTTCAAACTGCAGCTTATTTTCTGAGGAACAGCTCTCTTCTCTCTGACATCTAGCTGCAAACTTTGTATCACATCACTCGATTCTTGACGCCAAACCTATAGAATTTAAGCAATTTTCCCAGCACGACCCTTAGCATACTTACAGTTTACAATCCCGTGTACAGAATGCAGGAATCTTTCCTTCGATAAGAGTGTATTATAAGAAAACAAGAAAATCAATGCTAAAAAGTAGATGCTCAAACATCCTCTTCTACCTTGTCATCCTTGCATCTCTTTAGAAAAATCAGCTGATCCCGTAAATGCAGAACCTGCAATGAATGAATATTCCAGATAAAAACCCAAGCCACAGCTACCAAGATCCTAGAATCAAGCATTTGGAAATCATTTTGAACCAGAAGATCATGACTATAGATGGTATTTCAAAGAAAAGCAAAAGCCAGACACTAGCTTCCAGTTTTTTCTGGGCTCACTATTACTTGCACTAATGGCTACATTTGAAAGCCATATAGATAAAAGTGCATGTATGTAGAAAAATCCATGGATAGCAGAAAGTTATAAGGATAAGAGAAAAATGGGGAGGGGGCGGGGGGGGGGGGGGGGGGGGGTGGGGGGGGGGGGGGGAGGAGAAACAGACTCAGACTTGACACTTGACAGTAAAATATGTACGAGAATATTACCTCTTCTTGAAGCATAAGAGGGAGATTCTGTACTGAAACATGACTATGAACCTCCTGCAAAACATGCTCATCTTTGATTCCTGTCCACGTTTCTGCGGGCAATGCCAGTAAAAGAGCTGTAAGAACATCATTGCTATCTGGATGCTTCCAACTGAATTTATCAGAACTGGAGCTACAGCAGCTAAGATTGGCCAGAGAAGGGACAAGCATATCAATTTCTTGTTCTCCATTGCCATTGCCATTGACAACTGTCCCAGATACTACTGTAACAGGACGGTTTCCATTAGCACTATAACATCTCACACATGTTTCTCGGCAACAAAATCTGTCTGTCAAATTAAACTTGCCAGCAAATAGACCAGCCCCTTGGCAACAGACACTAGCTGCAATCTTTGGGAAATTATCTACATGACTAAATGTTGGATTCGTCTGGCACTTTTCTGAACAAAGAAGATCAGTGATGTGCTTGTAAAGACCAGTCTCCTGCACTTGTTTCAAAACCTCTTCCTGAACAATAAAAACATACTACTAATTAAGCAGATAGACTTAATGCATTCACAAGCCCAAGACCAGACAGCAATCTCCTCAAACAACATACTGAAGGAAGGAAAACTTATAAGAGCTAATCAAATAATTAATCAAAATATGGACCTTAATAGCAACCCTCCCTCTTTCTTCTTCACTCAAGTTTTCCTTAGTATCCTCTTGTTTACGAACTTCGGCAACCCATTTGATAAAGTCTGCGAAATTAGATGGCAGGGATGCAAAAACTTTCATGAGGACGTCTTTGATGCCCTTTACATTATCAGATGCTAGAATCACAGGAACCTCTTCTGTCAGGTACTTTGCGATGCTGCTCCAGCTCTCGTGTTTACAGCTCTGCACATGTATTTGAATGCATAAGGCTAAGCAGAAAATTGGAGGCAAGTCACATCCACAATACGACCAGGGATATCAACTTTGAGAAAAAATAAAAAAATCAGCAAACACCTGTCACAGAATAAACATTAGTATTGCGTAAAATTTGCTGTCATCATCATATATAAAAATAATCAGCAAACCAAAAGTTCCATACATCCTATATCCCATATAAGGCTAGGAGATATAAGAGACCAGTTAAGATCAATCGACATGTTGTGAGAGAAGAAAATTAGACTCTACATGTTCGATTGTGACTTTATAAAAAGTATATACATGGCATGAGCCATGAGGACTATGGAGCAACCAGTGAGACAATTTTTTAAAAAAATAGCCAGACATAGCAGGAAGATAACAATCACAATGGCGGTAAGGCCCTCAACAAGTTGCATTCACACGAAAACCCACAGGAATTGAGCCATACCAGTGTATACAATAATGCGGGGGCTCTGTGAAGCCTAGATACCAGCATGAACCTACAAAGAGTTAAACAATCCAATTCTTAGGAATTAATATGCTAAAGAAAATGCATAACAATAACAACTGAATATGATCCCAGTTGATAGCAATGTATATAATAGACAAAGATGAGAATTTAATCCAAAAAAGATAGAATTTTAGATAGTCAATATGATGTCATAACAAAAAACTGTTATCCTTTTTATAACATAGCTGGGACAGTCAGATTCATAAATGAGAAACATAAATACCCTCTATGTAGTCCAGTTCCTTCATCGACTGTATCCATTGCTTCCCAGAGTAGTGGAAGTGGAACCCAATGAGGAGGATATTTAAACCGTGCAACATCTAGAATTAGTGCCATATCTCTTCCAGCATGATAGCCTCCAATTGGTGAGAAGTGGCCAGTTCCAGTCTAGAGAACAAAACAAATTTGAACCAACTAATGAAATCGCAGAGTGCCACTCAAGTCTCTCCATGAAAAAGAGAACAGACTAACTGATGACAACAAACCATCAAAGAACGAAAAATATAAATATACATAAGTACCTGCAGGAAAGAACCCCTATGATATGATGAGATCACATGACAAGTATCTGAAGAAGAACACTGCATGACATATTTACGAAAATCCTGTATGGTGCTCTGAGGTGTGCGGAAAGCCTCAACTTTTGCTCCAGCACAACGAGCCAAACAAGCTACCTTCCCAAAGGCGATGCCATTAGCTTTGACTTTTTCTAAGGGCTCACAACAGTCCAACATAGATTCATCAAACCATCTCCAAGGTCCTGCAGTTTCACTACGTTCATCAACAAAATATTTGAGACTGAAGGAGAACATATATGTATAGGGCCAATATTTCACAATAAAAGAGGGTTCCCTCAATAACTTAAGAAATGGTGAATTAGGTATTTGAAGCTATCCTATCAGCGCTGGTGTGAATGAGCATATTGTTAATGAAGAACTGAAGGACACAAGCACCAAACTAACTTAGTTTTTCTATCCTTAAACATAACCCATGAAAAGAGTATGGAATTGGACTTTGATAATCATGTTCAAGAAACACAAACTATTAACTAGAACTATACATGGAATCCAAACCACAATATAAAACAGGAAAAAAATATAATTTGCCAATAAGAAAATATATACAAAGCTACTGCACAACATTATCAATAAACAGAACTTGTATACGTTATGTCATTAGAGTTAATTCAATCCAAAAGAAAGCAGATCACAGACATATTTTTCATTTACTCTTAAAGGACTGACCTTTCCATTTTCGACCTGGATCAATAGCAAGGGCATTCAAGACCACAGAGAGGCTAGCCAAACCACAGTAAGCAGGTTCAGATTGAGTTTGAAAATAAGAAATTAGCTTGAAAAATCCCTCCATCGTTCCATTTTGTATAGCTTCCACAAACAGTTGCTGCAATTCAAAAGCATACAAAGCTAACTGGTAAGTTTATAAAATTGTATTCATCTTTCTTGAAGCAAATTTTGTTACATGTTTACTTCACAAGTCTTTTTCAAGGTCCAAAACAACATTTTTAGCAATCAATATAAGTATAATTGGTATGTCTGGCGACCAATCTAATAGCATAATTCCGTAAAGCAAACTTGGCTACTGAGAAAGTAATTCATAACAAATCCTCAGCAGGTATATAAAGTATAACCGACGACATGACTTTAAACGAACTACCGACAAAAATTCAAAGCAAAAAAAGAAGAAGAGTAAATTCATCCGAGCAAATTGAAATCGGCAGTAGAAAAGACCTTTCCCTCGGCAGAAGCAAAATCAATGGCAGGAGGAGAAGGGAGGATGCGCCTGTACAAGGTTGCCATCGCCATGTCTGCTGACGGCCGGCTTCACCACGCGCCGCCTGCCGGAATCATAAAACCGCCGCCAATAGGTTTTTCGCGAGGATTTCTCTGGTGCTTATAGAATAATACCCGCGTAAATCAACCGTTTCGAAATAGGAAAAGCAAAATTTGCTCTAAAAGGCAATAAAAAGAAAGAAGATGCGAAAAGATAACTCCAATCAATAACCCCCGCCGGGATGCTATATCGAATTAACGAATCTATTATTCTTCTGTTTCAAAAGGAATACAAACACGAAAAGAAAATACCTTTACATACTTTATTCCATTAAAAAGGGGGAGAGAGATTAATAGAGATTCAGTCAAAACAATTTTAATTGCTGGACTGAATTAAAAAGTTGATATTAGTTTGATAAGAATGAATTTACTAGAGGTTTATTTTTTTGACATAAATTTACTAGAGGTTATTGTAATCTGTATACATGTAACTTATAAGCATGTTGCATGTTGAATTTTTATTTGTTTTGTATAACTGAAAAATTAATAAAAAACAAAATAAGACAGTAGAATTTTTCAAAAAATGAGCAATATCCAGTTTTTAGTTTTACCACTAAATCTTAGCTATTTCCTATCAATTTTTGTAAATTACTTAGATTCCCCAAGACCGGCAAAACTTTTTCAACTTGGAATATTTAACCGACGAAGACCGACGTCATTCCTGCCAAAATTGGTTTTAAAAAGAAAATCACCCCTTAGTAAATCTAGGGTTTCATGGGTTGCGTCGGATTTCGTGGTTTGCGTCTCATTCCGGTTTAGTCATTGCCGCCATCAATCACCCGTACGGGTCAAATTAGATGTGAATTTTATAGAGGATGGGTTTGACGCGTTACAAAGTCAGTATGGGTAAAAATGTTCACCCAATCTGACCCGATTAGGAGGGTTAATTTTGTCTTTTTAAATCAAATTTGGCCGGAAAGAGCCTAGTCTTCATTAGTAAAAAACTCAACGGTTACAATTTAAAAAGTCTCTTCATCAGTGTTGGGACATATCATCGTTTTTCACGAACCATGGGACATATTTATACATATCCAACATCTCGGGGTACATTAGGATTTTGCTACAAAAATAAAGAGAAAATGAAGAAAAAATGCACACTTAGGCCCTGTTTGCCAGAGTTTATCTGTAGATCAGTTCAATTCACTTCAGTTCAGTGACAATGCAATTTGATGAAATTCAGGTTAATTCAGTCATGCTGATTCCATTTTTCAATACATTAATTTTCAGTTCAGTTCAGTTCAGTTCAATTCAGTTCAGTTTAGTTCAGTTCAGTTCAGTTCAGTTCAGTACATCAAGAAATGAGCTCTAGCAAACAGAGCCTTACTTTTTTTTAAATGAAATAACAGGTTTGTTCCCACTTTTTCCATTTGTTCCAAAAACATTCCCAACATTTGATCATATGTGCCATTTTCGTTCCTTCCACAGCCACCGGTTTTTTTTTTTTTTAAGTTAAACCACCGTGGGTGGAGGGATATTTATTAGGTTCCCCAAACCTGAATAACTGATCTCCTCAAGGGGAGGCAATTTGAAAGATTACAGTACATATACTGTATCTAGAGCGCTGATACACGCTGTACCTACAACTAAAAAGTGCGATAGAGTACATCTTAACATCCTAAAGTCTAATGCCCTAGAGCATAAAAAACCATCTAGCAGGTAAAGCACCGATAACTTGCACTGACCAGTATAAACTAGACAGCCAAGTCTACTAGTCTAGCTCATTTCACAGAGTCGCCAGAAGTAAATTGTGTCAACTACTCTGACTCGGATTTCTCCTATACTGTTACTAGGAAAGAGACTAGAAGCCGAGGGGATTTTCCATAGCCCGGCTAATCCAGTTACAAGGAAAACAGCAACTAGGCAAAAGATACTCGATAAACTAGTCTAGATGACTTCACAAAAAGACTCAATTGAAGCACTACTCCATCTGACAAAATAAATAAAAGAAACAGAACCAATATCTCACGACGGGAGGATTCCGGTGGCTGCGTGACGGAGCCTTCACTGCGGCGCGTGGCAGTCACGCGCCCACCACTGCGCGTTGACCGTGTTGGTGGCGCGTGTATCGCTGGCGAGGCGGCAAGCGCGTTGATACGCCAGCTTGTTCGCACCGCCCGGCGGCGCGTGGCAGCGGTGCTACTGCTACAGCAGGAGTTTTTCCGGGCAGATCTGAATCCAAGTCCGGTCGAGATCCCCTAGTTTTTCCGATCAAAAAACAACTTCGTCAGGAGGTGGACAACACAGATGTGGCTCCGGTGGCGACTGTGGATCCACTATCTTTCCGGCAGGAGCTGTCCGGTCGACGGCGACTGTCGCGTGACTGTCTTTCCACCGCCGGCTTTCCGACTGATCGGACCTGTGCGTCGACAACATATGATTTTGACCGTTGCTTGGCGGAGAAAAAAGACAGAGGTTCAGGTGAGGGAGGGAGTGGGGTGGCTGGGTGCGTAAATAAAGGGGAAGGGGTGGAGGGGGTGACCGGCGGCGAGGGGCGCCGATCTCCGGCCACCCCTCCGATCGGAAGAAAAAGAAGATCTGGTCTTGGGGTGTGTGCCCGAGAGAGAGGCTGGAAAGAGAAAGTGTCTAAAAAGTTAGTTGCTAGTAAACCTCGGGTCAAAGGTTTTATGTGGCCAAATTTATATTAGTAATTATTGAGGGTCCTTTCTTTAAATATTTATCAAGACTTTACATGGAATTAAACATTAATTTTAAAAAAGTTAAATTATGGAATCCTCCCTCCAGCTCAGCTGGTTTTAAATTAAAAAAAAAAAAAAAAGATGAGGAGGAAGTTGGAGAAGGAAGGAAAGATTGTGTCGAAAAAGAGAAATTTAGATTAAAGTTATGAATTTGAGAAAGGAATTTTCTCCATTTTATTTTGTCATTATTGGAAAATGTGTGAAAAATGGGTAATAATATTTTTTTCTTTATTTATACTTATCAAATTATAACGAAAATCATAAATTGGTCAAATAAAATTAGATTTCTAAATATGAATTTGATAATTACATTTTCAAGAATCAAGATAGATGTGAATAATAATACTTTATGATATTTTTGAACAGTTAATGAATATGCACATCAACACCTATAAATAAAGAAAGTGGACGGTTGTATAATACAGGTTAGTCAAAGTATCAATAAATATTATAGTTAGAGATTGAGTAGCAAACTAATGGATCAATTAGTTAGAAATGCAACAAACACCTAAAAAAACATTGATTAAATTAATCACCAGGTTAAGAATTTGAAGAATTGGACGGTTGATGGTTGTTGGTTGTTACGTTTAATAAATTTTCAGATTAGTGTCTCATATTATTTTGTGTATATATAAATTTCACCATAGTTGCACTTTTATATTACAAGTTTCTTTTCTCAGTGATTTTGAACAAACTATATATGGCGAAAACCAACTCAACCATTGCATCAGTTGCACTTTTTATCCTTTTGGTAATTGCAAGCCATCTCGATGCCGCCAAAGCGACGACAATTGATCGTGTGGATACCAGAAATGAGCAAATTCAAGATTTTCCGGTGAACCGGCCGGTAATCGAAGGTCGTAAGATGCTTGCTTGTTGGCCGTGGTGTTTACCCTTTTGCTACTGTAGTAGTCCACCGAGCAACGAAACTGTTTCCGTCAAGCACTAATGGAATTGTAAATTACAAATAATTAAATTATACTGTCCAACATTAATAAAATTATATTTGTCCTAATTTAATGTTTCTATAGTATTATGAGATTTTTCTTCTGGGCCTTTATATACAGTATTTCTAGTGATACCTTATTATCTCTCAAATCTCAATGCCACTAATTTAAATTTCACCGTCAATTATCAAAATTTCACTGTCGTTGATTGCAAACTAATATTCATTCTACCAAAATCTAAATTTGGCAACCGTGATCTGCTTGGATTTGGAATAATATATAATACTTCCTCAGGCACCTCCAAAATTACACATGTTTCACTGTTAATATTTTTAATTACATAAAAAATAAATCTAATAATATCTAATATTATGTTACAAAATTAATTAAACCACCCCATGTGTGACATACCTCCGCCGAAATGTATTTGCGGCAGCCTATTTTACCACGCCTATTGGATTAATTTATTTCTAAGAATAATGTCAAATATGTAAACCAAATTTATCTTCAAACAAAGCTTCATCATAATCTTTAATTAGGCGTGGATCAAATCTCACGAGATTAATCGTCGGCCCATCATCAAACTTTAACAATATTCTTAACAATTCGTAACAATTCTACTTAGATCAATCGTTCAAATCTGTCAACTTTAATTTTACTTGTCTGAAGTTATAATGTAAAGAGCATGATGTTAGTGGCATCATTGCAAAACTATATATGACCAATTCAATAAAGGCAAATTCTCATTTGAGACCTGTCTCAAATGAGACTACTATTGATTGAATTTGTCATTGGTGAGCTTTAAACCCGCGCGATTTCCTTGATTGAATTTGTCGTTGGTGAAATTGACCAAGGAAATGATCAAGAAAATTGACCGAAAGATCAAGCAAATTGAACGAAAGATCAAATTAACTGAAAAATCAAGGCAAAGCAAAAATACTCAAGGACACTGATTGAAAGATCAAACCAACTGACTAAAAGATCAAGCAGAAACAGTAAATGCTCATTCCCCTACTAAACAGTAAATGCTCCGTACGTACGTACGTGTTATCATGCGTGCATTGTATAACCACTTTATAAGTCAGTGGCATGGAGTGAAAACATAAAATTTAACGATTTCATCCTAATTATTATTTATTGTATTCAAATTTAGTAACGTGATATACAAAAGTCATCCAAGTTATATTTCATGCATCTAATTAATTAATTAATTGTCACGCGCACAACCTCGGCTTCGACTAAATTAAAGGCCAAATATTAGTGTCACATGCATATATAACTGAAAAATAAGTAGTTTTTGCAAGAGAGATATTATTTGAAAAATGAAATATATAAGATATTTAAAATGTTTAGCGTGGGTTGTCTAAAGTCTGCAAATATTGTTTCAAGAATCAACAAAATGTGCAACCATGAATGTGCTAATTAATTACATACATGTATAGACTATCAAGAATGGCTAGCGGTCTTGGCATTTCTCATAAGACACTTGAGTGATGTTAATATCAATATACGCAAAACAATTGCCAGGAGAAATAACCAGTCTTCTTTACCACCAAAAAAATGGTGTCCAGTGTTTTGATGGTACAATAATGGAAGAAAGAGATGGAACACAAGAGAATGCCACTCAAGGCTGCAATTAATTAATAAAAATTAAGAGTACTATAAGTTTATGGATTAGCAAAAGTTCATAGATAACTAGCATGTGTAGTACATTGACAAAATATTGTGTTAATTCAAACCAGCCAACACTAAATTAAGTTTCAGCGAATTCAATGTTTAACTTAAACGAATTCATGCTAGTCGCTCAAGCATTTTCCCAATAGATTACATTCCCTTAATATCATGTTTTGTGACAAACTGAAACACGTAAATTTCTTCTACAACTAGCATCCCCTACATGAAGTGATGGTAGGTGGAATTTTTTTTATAATTTAATCTCAAACTACTACATTACTAATTCCCCAATCAATCACCACTTTCACTACTTTTCATTGTCCCACTTTATTTTCTATCATACTCATTCATTTTCTCATTATTAATCATTTAAATAAATATACTGTAATTGAAATTTTGAAATTCATAATATAACAATACAGTTAGTAATTTACATGATTTAAAATAAACAATAAGCCTAGTAATTTTTATATGATTATTTTAAAAAATAACTAGAATATGGCTAAACTAATAAAATTATTGATCTAGTCACCAATTATCAAAAGCCTTAAACAAATTCATAATACTAAAATTTAAACTAAAATATAAAGTAGTTAATTGGCCTTCATTCATAAAAAATAAGTTCAAATTTCAGAATTAATCAGTGACACGTGGCCCGACCGTAATGTGACATGTGTCCCCAACTTGTATATAATATGGGCCCCATATATGTCACCCAATTTCAATTCCTCACTTTGGACCCTACTTCTCATCTTCTTCACTCCGCGACCCATCATTTACCCTTCCATTGGCCATTTTTTCCGATCCACTTCACACTTCACCTCATTCTAACAATTCACTCTAACATGAACTCCTAAGGGCATCTGTTATGGTGAATGTTACTCAAATTTTCACACAAAAACTCTTTAAATGGACTTCTTCCCAACTATGGGAAGTTTCTTTATGATATTTCCTAAAAATTTAGTCAATTTTGTTGTTGTCTGTTGCTCTAGTGAATTTGGGTCATAGTGTTCACGTATCATCACACTGGTCCACTTAATTTCCTTTATTGTGTCTTTCGCCTTCTTGAAAATAATAATGTGGTGAAAAAGTGTATGAAGGTGGGGTATATGAAAGATGATGTGGAAACTTGTATAAAGGTTATGTGATTGTTGGCTTGGGAATTAAAAAGGTTTTAGGAAGAAAAATCTCCAAATAGAATTTTACCATAGGAGATGGTCTAAAGAAGTGTGATACATTATTATTTTGGCTTGACAATATGTAGAGCTTGTTATAGCCATTGTAGATGTTTGTGAAATATTTAAAGTAAACCACAAAATAAGGCTCAGATTACAAGTTTCTTTAGCGTGCAAATTTTATTTTAAATCACTTGCAAACGATTAAATTGTAAATATTTTAACCATACTTCAGGTGCAAGCTTTTGGAGTTTCATTAAGCACTTTAGGTCAAGGTCCGCAAATTTCTTCAATATGTTTTTACACAAAGAGCGTTCTTCAAAGTATTTATTCTTTTCATGACGCCTCATCAGAGTAACAAGAAGGAACATCAAGCTCTGCTCAACATGCATGATTGAAGCAAATTCTTCAGTAGCAAATTCCAAAATTGGAATCACCTCACTAGTCTGACCCGAAGCTAGTTGATCAGAACTTATATTCAATGATAGTGAGAGCAAATGCATTGCCCTCCAAAGCACACCTTAGGAAGCATGTGTTGCCTTTGACTGATCTGAGGCAACATCATAGAAGAGAACAACCCGAACAATATTTAGAGTTGTCTTGCACGTAGCTAATCGAGCAATACCACTAAAAGAATGATAAATTTTTGACCAATGCGGTATTTGGGCCGCCCCAGCAGAAATCTTGCAGGAGCGCAAATATCTTTCCTCCGCTTTCTGCAAATTACTAGAATCCCGATGTAGATAATACAGGTCCAGTTCCTTCCAAAATTCCAATTTCAGATTATACTTTACCTGGGAAAAGGAAAGCTAAACTATCACATCTATATAACAGGAATAAAATCGACTCTTTCAGGGGAGGGGGATATGAACCTGATCCGAGATAATTAGTTTGGAACGTGCAGCAACATCATTCAATATCTTTTGCATATCGCCATTTTCCGATAGATATATAGGAACAGATGCAACCAATTCACTGTAAGTAGCATCTTCAGTAGATAACTTATATACCACTGCTCTTCGTAAACAATCATCAATTGTTGATCCACAAAATTGTCTCTCTTTCACTATTTGGATTATGAGCACAAGCATTTCCTGAGCTAGAATTGATTCCCTTGATTCATCCCTAACAGGAAGCGAGGAGGATGATTTAGTTAAACAAGTTAACAATGAGTCACCAATGTACATTTAACTCAAAACAACTTTCTTGAATTAAAAACCTTGCACCCAAGTTGGCTCAAGCACATTCTTTCATTCAATTTAAAATTAATACATACTCTCTTCATTTCACCAAGAATTGTCCATTTCCTTTTTGGACTGTTTCATGAATCATGATGAGTATTTCCCTACCAATTATAGCAACATTCGGGTCATCCACACCCTCCCCTTCCATTTTTTCTCTGGTTTCTGCATTGTCTCCTATGCACATGTCAAATCATAACTTATCCTATTAAATATCGTGCGTTAGAACATCTATACAAAAATCTCATATTGCTAGTTTCGGCTATGACTCTTCAGTTAAAGTTACATCATCTGCAAATAACTTCTGTTAAGGAATCCCTTTCTGCAGAGATACTGACTGATCTTGTTAATAACTAATTGAAACCAGTTTTTAATGCAGACTCAAGGTATGCAGAAAGAGTGTGTTGCGGAGTGAAGAAGATGGGAAGGAGGGCCCAAGTGAGGAATTGCACTCGGGTGACATGAGGCCTTCTGATTTTGTACAAATTGGGACACGTGTTGCTTTACGGTTGGGCCATGTGTCACCGATTAATTTTTTAAAAGAATTGAGGGTTTGACTTAGTACTTGTATATATTTGAATTTTGTTTAATATTTTAATAATTGGTGATTAGATCAATAATTTTATTGGTTTAGCCACATTAATTTGGCTAGTTATTTTTAAAATAATCATAAAATCATGATCTCCTATAACTTTAATGACTTGAAATTTTTTTATTAACCATTCATTCTGAATTCCAGTAGGTAACAAACAAGGTTTAACACATGGCTCCATATTTGCATTTTCTCCCCTTTTAGTGCTATTGGGTGGCCCTACATAACCCCCTCTCCCCACCCCCACTTTGTGGTTTTATTAAATACAAGACAAAATCATATTTTATCTTTGATTAAGTTAAGATATTATCATTTAAATCTATTTAAATAAAAAACACATTCATATGGTAGATGAAAAATAATTCTACAATTAAATGTAAAATATTTAACATGATTTATCAAGTATTTAGAGATTTTGTGGTCATATATGTAGCTTGGAGTGTGGTGTTCAATTGTTATGGTAAAATGTGGACTTGCAAGAGAAAAATGGACCTGCATAGAGAAATTGCTTAAATTTATTACCTAACAAAATATAACCCCGCAACAATTGATCACGCAATTCAGTGCAAAACACCTACATCTGCGGAGTCGTATCCCGGTGTAAAAGTCATTCACTAATGATTAAAGACAGTATTACAAACTTATCTTCACAATATAGTGTTGCGATCCCTCTCCCCAATCACACTGCCTAGGTCTCGTCCTAACATTTGCTACTATGATCACCCCTGATCCAGGGATTTTATGGATGACTTTCTACACCCAATCTTCACACGTCTAAGTGTTTGTTGATATTAATGATGACTATTGAAGATTCATCATTAATAGTTGATGAAGAACGCAGACTGTGTTGTCTTCTTGCTCGAACTATTAATCAAATGCTGAATGTCAGAATTGATACGGTGTAAATCGGTCTTCTCACAATACAATGAATGTCCGCTTTATAGCTCAATGTCGTGCTCAATGCCCTGCATATTGCTTTGAATGATTTCGATCTTCCTATTACTTTTGCTTTCAATTGTGTTCATTGTCCAGTAACGAAAACGTATTAAACGATCATTTATCGTTTCAGTTATTCATTTGTTCACACCCCTTCATATACATGCACTAATTTTTATTTTAATTTGTAAAATTGCCGTTTAAAAAGTTTGTAAATATTACGAAAGCAACCAAGAGATTAAGAAAACACAGTTTGGTATTTTTAACGGTGGTTATGAAGAGCCGTCATTAATAGTTCGCAGTATATATATTCAGTAGAATCACCATATACATTATCCAGGTTATGGCGATTTAAAACCAATTAGCATGATGGACATATAACAACCGTCATAAAATTTATCAAGTTCGTAATTTACGAAGTTACGAACTCGTAACTAAGCTATTTAGATTCCGTATCTAATAACAATATCTATTACATTCATAGATCGATAGACAAATTCATATTCCATAGATTCAAACAACTGTGTTATTTGTGTGGCTAAGAAATGCACACAAACGATCAATAAAGCAATCAAAAGAAAACCACACAAATACATTTTCAAAACATCCAATTATTTTCATCAATATTTCCCAAATAATATTCCCAAATTCAGCAATAGTTATGTCCTCGATTTTCCCCGGCATGAGGTTTACGTTGCATGCAACCGTCCCACTGAGAGCCCGTATATATTACTCGTTTGAATATTGAATTCAGCAGCCGTAAATCTGAACATTAATTAATGGCTCTTCCTCAGGTACAACGAAGCCTTAGAGCATCTCCAAATGATGAGAGTGTCAAGAGTAAAAATAGGTGCCAAATGTTTAAATTTTATTGGGTGTCAATATGATGTAGGATTGAAGGCTTTTATTTTGAAGTTTGGTTCTCCAATGCAACCATCAAATTGTCACAAAATATCATTAAATTAAATATTGCATTTATGTTTCAAATTTTAAAATGGAAGGATGTAATGATTAAAACTCTATATTTGTTAAGTTGTCAAATTGAAGGCTTCAAAGTAAGCATCAATATATAGAGGGTGTAATTGACACCTTCAATCCACATCATATGACACCTATGATTGACCCCTACATTGAAGCATGTCAATTAATATTTGGCAATCCTACATGTCAATTGATATTTTTGAAAGTGAACGTAGCATTGGAGATACTATATATATAGAGAGAGGGGTTTGACGTATCAATATTTGTATGAATGAGAGAGTGCTTCAATTAGTATGTTGTATTTAGTACTTTTGTTTTTATACTTTAAAACTTTATCATATAGTATCCAAGAATTATTACGACGTGAAACCTAAATATGACACCTGGCCACCAAATTCTATATTGCAATACATATTTTGACTCTTCGAATTATATCAAGAAAATGTAAAATCAAAATTAAACAATTCCTAGCCTCAGTACCACCATAAATTAACCAAGACCTATTATGTAACTTTAAAACGAACGGGTAAGTTTTAAAAGAATGCGTGCGCGCTTGACTCGGTAATTAGTGATTCTAATTATAATTGTATTAACGGATGATTAATTACCACATGCACCTAGAGTTTCAATTATCTCATCCATTTTGTGGTGCTGGCGATCGAGGATGTAGTCGCGCGCTGCAACGGAAGCAACGGATGAGATTCTATATATATACAGAATTAATCCTACAGATTAAGAAGGATCGATGTTTTCTCCTTTCCTCAAACTGCTTCAGCTTTGTCGAAAGAATCCATCTGTGGAAATCATTAATTAGAGCATTCTGTAAATTTGGATTAATTTCTAAAAATAATGTCAAACATGTAAATCAAATTTATCTTCAAACAAACCCTTATCATAATATTTAATTGGGCGTGGATCAAATCTCACGACAATTATCAGCCCATCATCAAACTTCACAATATTCTTAACAATTCTACTTGGAAATCGATCGTTCAAATCTGTCATATGAATGCATTAATGGGGAAAGACCAAAACTGCGGAACGACGACCGGACTGAACGCGTACGTACGTGAGCGACGACTCGGTGAGGATGCATCTATTATAAACTTCAAACTCTTGACTATTCTGAACTTCAAACTTTTGCTGGCAATAATCAAGGAGTTGGAGATATTTGAGATTCTTCTTTTCAGTCTGTTAGCGATCTGATTGAGAGTTGTTATGGAAGAAGAATTCTACAGCCGTGCTAACTGAAGGAAAACACGGCTTTGAGCTATAAATAGGACAGCAGCTGCAACGCTCGAGCTACCGCTTTTATTGAAGAACAATTCTACACTCGGAATTGTCTAGAGCAACGAGCAGCAAGGTCCATAGAACTTCATGATACCTACTCTGGGACATGATGTTTAGTGTAGTAACCCCGCCATAAAATCTCGGGAGAGGTGATTGTGCAATCAACTGATAGTATAGCTAGTCAGGCCAATCGGCAGCAGGGAGTGCAAATCCACATATAGAGTAGTAAAGATAAGTTCTCGTGTAATATCTTTGAGTTACTAGTGGATGGTTACAACACTAGGCAAGACCCCCGTATCTTTGTTAGCATCAATTTGGTGAGTGCCATTTGAGGATGATGAACGTTTAAGTGGACTCTAAAAATTTGGTGAGTGCCATTTTCATCTCTTTCTACGTACGGAGCCATTCAGCACATGTTAATTAGAACGGTGAAATATTCAACGAATTATCGTTGTAAATAAAACAAATTGCTTTTGAAGAAAGATCTGAATACAAAACCACTTCATATAATGTCATGGAAGAATACATCAGCGGACCAACACAAAGCACAAACAAATGAAACAGTTGTTCATATATATGATCATCATATATCAGAAGCGCTGGATCCTGTCGGCCTTGACAATGGGGTTGGCCTTCGCGATCTCTTCCTTTCCCGCGCCTTGTAATCGAAGGGGCACTTGTGCTCCTCCGGGTACCCGTGGGCCCCGTAGAACGTGACGCCGCACCGGCACGCGAATCCGGTAAGCCCCACCTTCTTGTTGCAGCACCCGCACCGGTTGCTCGTCCTCTTCTTCTCCTCCACCACTCAGCCGTCAATCATCGGCTCCGGCGCCTGGTCCACAGTAGTATCGACGACGGTCAACTTCTCCGTAGCTGCCACGGACTTCTGGAAGGCGAATTTGGTATCCACGGCATCTCGGAAGCATTTGGAGCAGAGATTGTTGGTCGCCGCAGTGCCGAAAAACCCGCACCCGTTGGCACAGAGAACAGGCTCCGATGACGGCAAGTTGGTGGTCATCCTGTTGTCGCTGCTGTTACTCATTTTCAAACTGTTCTTTCCTTCCTTCAATTTGTGTTCTGTGTGGTAGTTTAGAGAAAGCTCTAGAGACTTCTTGTTTTGTTGATAAATTACATTGTATACGCAAAAGTAGAGTAGGTATATATATAGAGAGCAAAAGGGAATCCAAGACTTAAGAGCAAGTCCAACAGGTTTTCTAAATGCTATAAATTTTTCCTTCCAATCCAACAGTTTTGCTATTTTAGAGATTTTAGAGAGAAAATGGAATATTTTTTCAAAAATTTACTAAAAATAGGAATTCTAATTCAATTCCCATAAATTTCGTTCTCCAAATTTACTCTCTCATTATGCATATATAGAGAATGAAATCTTCTCTCTCATCATTTTTCTATAATAGAGATTGAGATAGCAAATCTGTTGGAGACAAAAAACTCTAAAAATATAGAAAGTTTCTATTATAGAGATCCTGTTGGACTTGCTCTAAATGGAAATAGGATTCGAATTTGATGAAAATGATCAATCCGGCACAATTATAAGGAATATACAACTAAACTTGAAAGCACATAATACATTCACATATATAATCGAATCAGGTCAAAAACACACTATTCCAAACTCCCATAACCAAATCAAAGTAGGATTTATTATTATGATATATATGAATGCAATCATGCATAAGCCCTGCAGAATATTATTAAGAATATCGTTATATTTTATAACGATGTTGTTAAGGGAATCGTTTTATTTATATTTTTCATTTCCTTACAAAAAGTTATTAATACAATGCATTTCCCTTACAAAATTGATGTTGCCTCGCCATAATCACCCGTTCATCACCTGAATTCTGGTATTAATTCCTTCTGAGCTTGGTCTGCTTACTATGACTTACTTAGATCTCAAGTCTAATTCGCTTACCGGTTCCTTGTCATTGTCACTCACCGATTTACTCAACCTATCGCGCCTGGACTTGTCTGGAAATAATTTTTCCGGGAAATCTCGCCTTATTTCTTCGGTAATTGGACCCAAGTTTGGTCATTGGACTTATCGAATAATACTTTTATTGGCAGAATTCCATATGAAATTGGACTGTTAACTGATCTACAGAATCTTGCTGTTAACAATAACCAATTTTCAGGTTCCATCCAAAATTGGACTTTTGACCTAAGTATCACTAAAACGGGTACGGGATACATATACGGGTACGGGGACGGGTACAGCAAACGGCAAAATCCAAAAATTAGAGGGTGCGGGTACGGCTAGGGTGCAGATAAAATATATTAATAATAAATATTATTAATAATACCTAAATTCTGAAAATATTATTAATAAATAAATAAATCAATCCAAACCAATTGTTTCAATAAACGGAATAACTCAAAATAACATTCCAAAGTCATAAAACAGCAAAACAAAACATGGATGATCGTCCAAATAAAAGCCAAATAAAATGCACTTCTTATGGATGTCTCTTTTCTGATATCAATTCATTCTCCAAATCTGGCTCATCAAGAGAGAGACTTGCGAACTCCAAATATCCCACATCTTCGAGTGAATCAAATGAATCTCCACCAACATCCCACATCTTGGTCTTCTTATCATCATATTGATCGGAAGCCCTCGATAAAAGACGGAGGTTGTTGTGGATGAAAACCAAATCTTCAGCACGACCAGGATTCAACCTGTTCCTCTTGAGTGAGTGAATGAAACTATATGTGCTCCAATTTCTTTCACAGCATGAAGAGGAAGAAGGTTGACCAAGTAATTTAAAAGCCAAAGACTGAAGCAATGGAGCTTGAGCACCAAAACTAGCCCACCATTTCTTAGGATCAAGAGAATACCTCTTTGAGATCGAAGTTAAATCATCAAAAGGGCCTATCAAGAGTGAGAAGTCTCCATATTCATCATGAACTTTACCAAAGTCTTCATCATTTGGAAATAATCTACGGAATGCTTTGTTCCTTTCCTGAGATATTTCAGCATCTCTGTGAGGGGCATCCCTTCTAGGATCCTCAAGAAGCCATTCTTGACTATAAAACCTTCATTATAATAATTTAAAACAAATCACATATAAGAAATAAAATAACAATAAATTAAATAGAAAGCTAGTGTATTGTACATACCTTGGGTTCAATGAGTGAGCAAGACAGTGCAAAGGAGTGGAGCTCTTGGTCCAACGAGCAATAAGGATGACATAAACAGCCTGATGAAAAGGACTAGTGTCAGACAATGGACGGCGCTCTTTCCTGTAAATTTCCAGCTTCACCTTTTCTATCATTGAGTCCCACATCTCATAAACTAGGTGAAGACATGGTCTATCGGTATCACAAAATCTGATCATGTCATAAATTGGTCTTGTGAAATCAATGATATAATCCACCTTATCCCACCAAGCATCATTCACAAGTTTCTCCTTTACGAAATTTGCCTTTTCCACATCATCCTCTCTATATGAACTCCATTCATCACTCATGACCATTAATTCAAGACCCCGTCGTATAAGCTTAAATCTCTTGAGCACAACAATGATGGAGGCAAAACGAGTTTCAGCAACAGAAAGCAGCTTAAGAGGACAAAACTTGAGAAACATGGCATTCCTCATGTTATGATTAACAATGAAGTTTTTAATTTGCACAGCATCTCCATAAACTTCACTAATCCAGTTGCACAACTCAAATGTTTCCTGGTTGGCAGCTGTATTCTTAGGAGCACAAATATTCTTCAAAGCAAGATTAAGAGTATGGACAACACATGGGGTCCAGAAGATGCGAGGATACATACTCTCAATGACCTCACCGGCCGCTTTACAATTAGCGGCATTATCTGTGATAATCTGCACCACATTTTCATGACCCACCTCAAGAATAACTTCTTTCATCAAATTCGCAATGAAAAATTTATCCTTTACCTCACCGAAGCAATTAACAGCTTTGAGGAACATAGGACCTTTTCCACTAGTAGCCATAAAATTAATCAATGGCTTCCTTACTGGATCGCTCCAACCATCACTACAAAGTGAAACCCCCCTTTCTCTCCAAGTTCCTTTCAGTGGAACCATTAATTTCTCAACATTTTTCTTCTCGTCATGAAGCAAAGAAGTCCTCAACTTGTTAACACCAGGAGCCACATATCCACCTATGTTATGGCTAGCAGCAAAAGTGTATGAACTCAGGTAATACGGATTCCTTGCATGATTGAATGACAAGCCACCAGTGTAAAACATCCTTGCAATTATTTGATCCAGCTGAGCTCGAGCAGAAAGATCGTTTGCTCTAGCAATTGGATTTTCCACTTTTCTCTTCTTAGAAGTATCTCCTTCCAACAAAGATGAAGCACCACATGGCAAAGGAACATGTTTGGGTTTGGGCGCTGCTGCATCTATTTTTTTCTGGTCAAACTGCTCATCCATTGCCTTGAATTCCTTCACCTGCTTAGCACTCACTTTCTCGCAAATAGAAATCCCTTGATTTCTCTCTTTAACCAGATGTGCCCTCACTCTACGGTAATTCCCCGATCGAGTTAGAGAACAAAAGGTACACTGAAAAGTCCAAGTTCCCCCGGATCCTTTTTTGAGCTTCGTTACATAATTCCACAAGGGACGAATAGAATCACTATATGTCTCTTCTATTTCTATCGGCACTGAAGCAGAACCACTTGCACTCCCACTGTCTTGATTCTGTGATGCCATAATCTATTTATAAAATACAAATAAACAACAAATCAGTCAACAAAATAAACAACAGAACATGCAAAGTGCAAACAAAGTTAGAAAACCAAATAACCAACGTAATACAATAAAGAAAACAAAGTCAAAAAGTGAGCAACACATGTAAATAAACATTGCTTCTAATTAAAGTACAAAATAGACGCACAAATACCTGAAGCAAAGCAAGAACGGCACAACAGCGGCAAGAACGGCACAACAGCAGCAAGAAGCAGAGCTTAAGCCGTCGGGTTTTTTAGGAAAAGAGGTTAATATAGAAGACTAGAAGACTAGGAGTTTTATTTCGGGAAGGAATCAATTATATTAGGCAAATAAATGACTGGGACGCGTATAAATTTTTGAATTGCCGTCCCGAATACGTCCCGTCAGATTGGTCAACTTTGAGTCGAGACGGTCAGCCGTCCCCGGAGTTTGTGGGACGGCATGGGGACGTCCCAACGCCGCACCCATCGGCGTACCTGTACCTGGTACGGGGTCTGGTACGGGTCTGCACTGGATCTGCCGCACCCGTGATACGGAGCTTTTGACTAACCTCAAGTCTCTTTTCATGTCCAATAATAAGTTTTCAGGATTTATACCATCCCAAGTTGGATTCCTCACTAGCCTCACACAACTTAGCATGAACAACAACCATTTCTCAGGGCCTATTCCACCCAAAATTGGAGATTTACATGATTTGACATCATTAGACCTTTCCCAAAATCAAGTTTCAGAATCTATCTCACATGAGATTTGGAATCTGCAATATTTGGAAAACTTGGACCTTTCATATAATCATCTCTCTGGAGCAGTAGTACCTATGACAATCAGAAACCTGTCAAGTATTCGACGACTTGTACTGCGTGCCAACAAGCTAACTAGATTTGATTTTTCTGCTACAAGTGTTATGACAAAATTAGAGATTCTAGATCTTCGAGAAAATCATCTCACTGGTTCTATCTGGTAGATAGTAATGTGTATATCACTTGTAGCAATAATATTATAAATACAAGTGGTTTCACCCTGATTAATTATACTTCTTCCCTATCAATATATATATACTGTGACAGTATGTGTTGTTATAAACCAGAAAGATAGAAGATACGGTCTCACTCGTTAAAAATTGAACACAACTTATCTAGAGTACATGTCCTTTTGCTAATTTGAGAGGCTCATTTTTGACTACTTTGGTTCATCTTGAATAACTGGATCATAAAAGTAATATATATGCATCAAGGGCCATTGCCATCAAATTTACCGTCTCGAAACTTAATTCTCTTTACTTTAAAAGGGAACAAATTCGAGAGTCACACAACTTGTTTTACCAGCTGACTTAGAGCAACTCCAATGGTAAGCTATTGCTAGACTTGCCACATAATATTTCAAGCTAATGATGTGGCAAGCTATACCCTTCAACAATGGTTAGCTACATTCATTTATAATTTCTAGGTCCCACATGTTTCCTTATTTTTGAAAAATATTCTAATAAATTATTTTGATTATTTGTAAATTTAAATTAAATTTGAAATAAATATAATACATCTACAATAAGTAATATTTATTAAATAAAGTAGCATAATTATTTGTACAAATCATTCCAAATCTCTTCCCACACTCTAGCAAATCCAAGAGCTTACTGTTAGATTAGAAGAGATTCAGTAGTGGGCCTATGGCCCATCTTGTATAGCCTAGGGTTTAACTAGTGCTTGTTGTATGTCTGTCTATATATTTTACCTAATACAGATACACCTCTCATTGAGGCTTTTCCTATCATGGTATCAGCTTAGGTTTTCTGATCCTTTTCTGCGCAGCCACTACTGCCGCCGCCTCCTCCATTCTTTCATCAAAATATTTCCTTTTCCCCCTTTTTCATAATTGCCGTCCACATTCATCAATTTTTTTCCCCCAAAAATCTTCAGAATCATGGCCGACGACAGGGTTTCGTACAACACCCTCCTCCATCTCATGTCCATCAAGTTGTCCTCATCCAACTATGTCATCTGGAAGCGCCAAGTTCATCACGTCTTGAAGCCTCAGGGTCTTTTCGGCTATCTTGACGGCTCGAAGCCATGTCCGACCATCCCTTATCCTCCTGTTCCTACCGACGACGCTACTCCGGGTTCATCAGATGCTTTGGCGAAGGAAAAGAAGGCCTTTGAAGCGGCCGTTGCAAGCCACTCCACGTGGATGGAGGAAGATCAACGTGTTTGCAGTCTTCTTTTTGCTTCACTTACGGAGGAGGTTCTGAGTGAGATCCCGGATTGTGACACATCCAAGCACATGTGGGATGCTATTGCGGCGATCTTTCAAAACCGTAGTAAGTCTTCTGTTCTGCGGCTTCGCCATCAAGCCCATACTCTGCGTAAGAATGGTAGTGTTCATGATCTTAGCATGCAATTTAAGCGTATTTTTGATCAATTAAGTCTTATGGGTGAACCTGCAACCAATGATGATCAAATCATGTGGTTTTTAACTGCTCTTGGCCCGGATTTTCAAGTTTTTTCTGCTCCTTTAATCAATTTGTCACCGGTGCCGTTGTTTGTTGACGTGGTTGCTCAAGCAAAGAACCACGAGTCGTTTTTGCTAAGTCTGCAGGGAGCCCATCAGCCAGCGAGGGCTCTGGAGGGAACTGCCGCTTTTCTGGCGGCAGAAAGTGGTTCTGGCGGGGGCGCGTGGAGCCACGCGCCGGCGAGTGGAGCGCGTGGCAGGGGCGCGTGGGGCCCACGCGCCGGTCGTGGCGGTCGTTCCGGCGGCCGCGGTCGTTCTGCAGCTTATGGTGGTCGTTCTGCTGCAGCTGGGGCTTCTGGATCTGGAGGATCGGGCAGATCTAGGCCTTTTTGTGATTATTGCAACAAACCGGGCCACTTTCCTCAAACTTGCTACAGGCTTTTTCCGAACCTCCGCAACACCGAATCTGCACACCTGGCGCATCAGTTTCAGTCCTCTCTACAGCTGGAGCCATCTCCCATCACCTCGGATTGGTACATTGACTCCGGGGCCTCTAGTCATCTCACGCCGAATGCTTCGGCGCTAGAGAGTGTCACTCCTTATCATGGTAAAACTCGTGTCTCTGTTGGTAATGGCCAGTCTATTTCAATTGATTCTATTGGTGATTGTCAAGTTACTTCCTCTTTGCGATTAAGTGATGTTTTGCTTGTGCCTGAGGTCACTAAAAATTTATTATCTATCAGTAAACTGACTAAGGATCTCGATGTATATGTGATTTTTGATGACCGGAATTTTATCATTCAGCACAAGGTGACCAGGGCAGTAATGGGAAGAGGCCACAGTGAGGATGGTCTATATGTGCTGGACAGAGGGGAGACAACTTTAATTTCTTTTATTTCGCAAAATAAGCAACGAGCTTCGTTTGAGTTGTGGCATGCTCGTTTGGGCCATGTGGCGCCTAGTACTATTTCGCTTTTGATTAAGACTGGACATTTGTTTTCTTCTTCGTTGTTGCCTAAGCCAGGCCTGTGTGCCCCTTGTGTTATGGCTAAAGGACAGAGACAATCTTTTATTGATAATCCCAAGAGGGCTAGACATGTTTTGGATTTGATACATTGTGATTTATGGGGAGCTGCCCCTGTTTTATCTGAGAATGGTTTTCTTTATTATGCGATATTTGTTGATGATCACTCTCGATTCTCTTGGTTGTATCCTCTTCGTAAGAAATCCGATTTTGTTGACATATACTTGCAGTTTGAGGCCTTTGTTGAAAACCAGTTCTCTTGCACTATCAAGACCTTTCAGAGTGATGGGGGGACTGAGTTTCTTAATAATCGCTTGAAATCTCATTTTTCCTCTAAGGGGATTCACCATCAGATATCTTGTCCATACACTCCGGAGCAGAATGGACGAGCAGAGCGCAAACATCGTCATGTGTCTGAAATGGGACTAACGATGCTCTTTCATTCTCATTTGCCCCTCTCGCACTGGGATAGCGCTTTCATCACAGCGGTTCACATCATCAATCGTCTCCCTACACCTGTTCTTGATGGAGCTTCACCTTATAGCTTGCTTTTTGGACGATCTCCTGAGTACTCGAACTTTCGGCCTTTTGGATGTCGAGTCTATCCTTTTGTGCGGCCCTATGCTGAGCATAAGCTCTCTCCACGAAGTATTCCTTGTATCTTTCTCGGCTACAGCTCTCAGTACAAGGGTTTCCGGTGTCTCGATCCTTCTACGAAACGTGTCTACATCACTCGGCATGCTCGATTTGATGAGACATGTTTTCCTATGGCGATGGATAGTACGGCTCAAGCTTTTTCCTCCTTGGATGTTCTAACCTTTATTGAGCCTGGTCAGACTTCCGTTGATCCATCTTCGCCTTCGCCGATGCTTTCGGCTTCTGCACCATGCACTGTATGCATCTCCGATGCTCCGGTTTCCTTACCTGCTACCGTGTCTCGGCCTACTCCTCCGACATCACCGGATTTGACTCCTCCGTCATCCCCTGGTTCTGCTCGCTCGAATCCTCCTTCTTCACCGGATTCTCCTCCTTCGCCGCCACGTGGCCATCATATGACCACTAGGAACAAGGATGGTACTCGAGTGAAGAAGACTTTTGATGGGTTTGTAACTGGTCTTCTTGCTCAGGTTATGGACCAATCTGAACCTCGGGATTATCGTGCAGCTCTCAAAGATCCCAAATGGGTACTTGCTATGGACGAGGAAATGGCGGCGCTTCGGAAACAACAAACTTGGGAGCTTGTTCCTCGTCCCGCATCTGCCAATATTGTGGGGTCTAAATGGGTCTATCGGGTCAAGTATCGGTCTGATGGTGGTATTGACCGGTACAAAGCTCGTCTTGTAGCACAAGGTTTCTCTCAGATTCCTGGGTTTGATTTTGATCACACCTTCAGTCCAGTGATCAAAGCAGCTACGGTTCGTACTGTCCTTGCAATAGCCACTATGCGACGTTGGCCTCTTCATCAGCTTGATGTCAAGAATGCCTTCCTCAATGGTGTTCTTGACACTCCTGTCTACATGGCTCAGCCTGTTGGGTACAAGGATCCCGTTCATCCTGACTATGTTTGCCGGCTTCGGAAGGCGATTTATGGGCTTAAGCAGGCTCCGCGGGCTTGGTTTGATCGGTTCAGTTCTTATCTTCGTCAGCTTGGTTTTCGCTGCAGCTCCTCGGATACATCGCTGTTTGTTTTCTCCCGTGGTACTACATTGCTCTACCTTCTCGTCTATGTGGATGACATAATTCTTACTGGGAACGATGATGGGGCCATTCGCCAGTTCATTCGTCGCACTGATCAGGAGTTCTCTATCAAGGATTTGGGTCATCTCAGTTATTTTCTGGGTCTTGAGGTATCTCCTACTTCTCAAGGTCTCTTTCTTAGTCAGGCCAAGTATGCTCGAGATATACTCCGCCGGGCTGGCATGAGTGATCCTTCCTCCGTGACTACCCCATTTGTTCCGCTGTCCCAGCTTCATAGTAGTTCGAGCTCTCCTTTTGGTAATCCAACGCTTTATCGATCCTTGGTTGGTGCTTTGCAGTATTTGACCATCACCAGGCCTGATTTGGCTTTTGCTGTCAACTCTGTTAGTCAGTTCCTTCAGGATCCTCGTGATGATCATTTTGCTGCTGTTACTCGGATCCTTCGGTATGTTGCTGGGACTCCACATCATGGATTGGTTTTCCGCTCTGGTGGTTCTGCTGATGTTTGTGCTTACTCTGATGCTGATTGGGCCCGGTGTTTAGAGACTCGCCGTTCGACATATGGATATGCAGTTTTTCTGGGTGGCAACTTGGTGTCCTGGAGTGCCAAGAAGCAGCCCACTGTCTCTCGTTCGAGTTCTGAGTCCGAGTACCGTGCTCTCACCAACACTGCTGCTGAGGTTGTTTGGCTGTCTCATATCCTTCGCGATCTTCAGTTTCCATTGGATGGTTCTCCGCTTTTGTTATGTGACAACAATAGTGCTATTTTTTTGGCTCAGAATCCGGTGGCACACAAGCGGGCGAAGCACATTGATATCGACTATCATTTTGTTCGTGAGCTGGTTACTATGGGCAAGGTCCGTGTCAGTCATGTTCCTACCTCGTTGCAGTTGGCGGACATCTTCACCAAAGGGCTTCCTAAGCCTCTGTTTGAATTTTTCCGTTCCAAGCTTTGCGTTTCGGTTAATCCGACGCTTCGCTTGAGGGGGGGTGTTAGATTAGAAGAGATTCAGTAGTGGGCCTATGGCCCATCTTGTATAGCCTAGGGTTTAACTAGTGCTTGTTGTATGTCTGTCTATATATTTTACCTAATACAGATACACCTCTCATTGAGGCTTTTCCTATCACTTACGATGTTAATCCGATTCAACAACCCATGAAATATGGCTCTGATACCATGATAACATACATGAAGAAATGAGTAATTTGGAATGAGAGATTAGGAAATTTTGGGATGAACCCCATTCATCCAATGTGAGCAAAGCATGAGTTCTTACAAGCTAATAAGAGCCTTATCTAAAGACAACTAGGAAATGACTATTATATCCTTAGTACAATAACTATATTACTAACATTAAGAACATCCGCGGGGAGAAAATCCTAGCTTTCCTGCACCAACATCATAGACCACCTGCTGCGTCTGCTGCTGCATGTTGCCGAAAATTCCCAAATATCCCATTGACGCTTGACTTACAGTCACAAATATCCCATTGACGCCCAAATTAATCAACACCCACGTTTCCCTTGAAAATGAACTTGAGTTTGGGTACGGCAATGTTATCCAAGCCGGTGAAGTTATAGCAAGTATCCAGTATGAAGAACGCCGGTGCATGCCGGCGTATACATCTTCATCTGCTGCTTAAAAGCATCCCGAAATGCAGAGTACACAACTTATCTAGAGTACATGTCCTTTTGCTAATTTGAGAGGCTCATTTTTTACTACTTTGGTTCATCTTGAATAACTGGATCATAAAAGTCTTGATTTACCAATCTCTGGTTCATCCTTTTGCTATATATACATATGCATCAAGGGCCATTGTCATCAAATTTACCACTCTCTCGAAACTTAATTCTCTTTACTTTAAAAGGGAACAAATTCGAGAGTCTTGATTTCATCATTATTTATTTAGATTGGACACACAACTTGTTTTACCAGCTGACTTAGTGGCGACTGAGATTCGGTGATAACCAAGTTTGAGTGGACTATACTAATCTTTTGTCTGTTCACCTGGTTTGTCAACTTTATCTGCTGTCGGGACTGAAGCAAAGGACCTCTTGAAGTAGCAGAACTAATTACCACTAGTTTCAAAGGAAATTGTGTGGACTAAGATTCGATTCAATTTCCATAGATTGGATTCAGACCCTCAATCACGGCAAATGTAACTCATAAAACGTTAAAAAAGACCTTTGTTCTTCATATATACCCCCGAACTGTATTCCACTGTATAAACTTAATTAATCATTTGAGGATGATGAAGCTAAACCTCGTAACCTTTCTGTCTTTTCATTTGCTTATAAACATAATCACTCCCATCCGCTGCTTCAACTCAAGCAGCAGCCCTATTGAAATGGAAAGCCAGCCTTTCACAATCCTCTCTTTCTTCTCTTGATTCATGGTCTCTCTCCAATGCCGAAAATCTGTGCCATAACTGGAATGGCATTTCCTGCGCCGATTCGGGCACAGTTTCCCAGATCAACCTTTCTACACAGTTTGATCCCATTGAACCTTGGCGGATTGCCGGGAATTTTTTGATCAATGGAAGTCTTGAACAGCTCGATTTCACATCCTTCCACTCGATTTCTTTAAAAAACATGACTCGTATTTCGACACTCGATTTGTCATACAATTCATTTGAAGGAAGCATCCCATCATCATTAGGCCTGCTGACAAACCTTGAATGGCTTAGTCTCATCAGTAATCGCCTGAATTCCAGTATTCCTTCCGTGATAACTAATCTCACTCACTTGTATTTGCGTGATAACTTACTTACTGGTCCCCTGCCTTTGTCACTCACCAGTTTGCACAACTTATCTGATCTGGATTTGTCTGCTAATAAGCTTTCTGGCGAGATTTCCCCTCATTTCTTCGGTAATTGGACTACATTGAGTCTTACACTGGACCTATCCAATAATTCTTTCAGTGGCAGGATTCCGTCGGAAATCGGACTCTTGATTAAAACATTATACCTTTCACAAAATCAGCTTTCTGAGGCTATTCCACCTGAGATTGGGAATCTGCAGTACTTGACAGCCTTAGACCTTTCAGAAAACCATCTCTCTGGTGCAATACCTATGACAATTGGAAACCTCTCGAATATTACAGAAATTCGACTGCGCACCAACAATTTGACTGGTTTCATATTTCCCGCTATGTATAATTTGACAAAGTTGGAGGTCCTAGACCTTCGAGAAAATCATCTCTTTGGTTCCATCTGGTAGTTACCATGCATACATATTCAGCAATGTATATTACAGTACTCAGTGATTTATAAATAAAGTGGTTTCAGCATAATTTAATTCTTTGTTTATCAATACTATGATACACTGTATACCTCAAGGCTAGCTTACTCTTGTTTGAAATTATTAATCTTGATCAGCTATTTTATGCATTTCTTTGTCTAACCAACCTGTATATAAGGAAGCTGTTAATATTGCGCTAGAACAGAAGGTGATGAAATGACTGGCAGCGTACCAAATAACGTATACCAAACACTAGATTATATATATATATATATATATATATATATATATATATATATATATATATATATATATATATATATATATATATATATATATATACACACACACACACATATATATATGTTTCAATTGTTGGGAGGGAACTACTTAAAGGTATGAAGGAGGGCTTAGATAGTTTGGAATAGGCTAGGAAAGTTTGTGAGAAAATGGAGAACTTGGAGGAATAGGCTATTTCTTATAAGGGAGAAGGTTTCTTATTTTTGGCTTTAGAGCCCTTAACTTGTGGCTTCTTTGTGGCTTTATCCAAACTCACTTACATCATCCCTATTTATACTAGTAGCATCACCTAACCAATGGTTAGGATCCTCTCAACCTATCTCTAATCCAATGGCTAAGATTAATCTCTAGAATATTCTATACATTTCCACACTACTCCTCATATTCTAGAACTTATTCTAGAATCTTCTATACTTCTCCATACTTCACTTCATCTTCTAGAGTTTCTAGAACCTTCTCAACTTCTCCATACTTCACTTCATCTTCTAGAGCTTCTAGAACCTTCACATGCCTTCCAAGAGCTCTCTTGTATTCTTCTAGGCTTTGGGCCACTTAACTCTAATTCTCTTTGGGCTAAAATCCCAAAATCAAGTTTACTTTTTCAACACCCCCTCTTAAACTTGATTTTCCTTCTCCATGCAAACTTCTTATCTTGATGATCATTCGTCTTCTTGTATTCCACTCGAACATCTCTTCCAAGGACCCTTTGCGAGGCAATGCACTTGCTTTGACCACGAGACACAAAACTCTTCTTTTCTTTGAATACCTGCCTCTCACCAACTGCCCGATGCCTTCTTGGAACCGATGCTAACTTGCACTTGTCAATCTTCTGGGTGGCATTTCTCCCTTTATTCACCGCATTTCTTCGAATCTTCGTTTCCCGGGGTTCTTGCATTTTCACTGGTGGACATCGTGCTGACAAGCAGTAAAGAGTAAGATTCTCCCGATTAAGATTATTTTGATTCTCCGTTACCTGGTAAATATCCTGCAGGCTTTTGAAACGTGGAGCTCTTTCACTTGAGCTTTCACCTTCTCCGGCACTTGCACTTGCACTAGAACCCGAACATGCTGAACTTTGTAGTGTAGTTGGCTCCTCCGTCGGTTGCTCGATCCTTGCTTCTTCAACACTTTCTTCTTCCAATATCGGAAAGAAGTTGTATTCTCCTTTGTGTGGACTCCAATCCCATTCTCCTTCTTCATCAAACACCACATTCCGGCTGATGGTCGTCTTCCTTGTATCAGGATTGCAAAGCTTGTAGCCTTTGGAGTTAGCATCGTAGCCAATGAAGATATACTTCTCACTTTTATCATCCATCTTGCTCCGTTTCTCGTCCGGCACATGAGTGTGAGCAATGCTTCCAAACACTCTGAGATGGGAAACTCCGGGCTTCCTTCCACTCCATGCTTCTTGTGGTGTCTTTCCCCACACACTTCTTGTTGGGGATCGGTTGGATAGGTAAACCGCGCACGCTACGGCTTCCGCCCACAACTCCTTTGGTAACTTCTTGCTCTTGAGCATACTCCTTGCCATCTCAAGGATCGTCCGGTTCTTCCGCTCCGCAACTCCATTTTGTTGAGGTGATCTTGGCACCGTCAACTGCCGCCGTATTCCGTTATCTTCACAGTACCTCATAAACTCCTTTGAGGTAAACTCTCCTCCACGATCTGATCTCATGGATTTGATCTTAAGCCCACTTTCATTCTCCACGAGGGCCTTGAACTTCTTAAAATGCTCGAACACCTCCGACTTCTCCTTCAGAAAATATACCCATGTTTTCCTTGAAAAGTCATCAATGAATAGGAGGAAGTAGTTACTCTTACCGAGCGAGCCTGGCTTTATGGGTCCGCACACATCGGTGTGTATGAGTTCTAGCGGCTTCTGAGCTCTTGAGTTTGACTCCCTCGGAAAACTCATCTTGAATTGCTTCCCGAGTAGACACCCTTCACATGCTTGGTTGGGATGCTTGATGCTTGGCAAACCTCTCACCATGTCCTTCTTTGACAGCAACTCCAATCCTCCAAAGTTGAGATGCCCATATCGTAGATGCCAAAGCCATGAATCGTCTTTGAAGCACGTTTTTAGACATTGCGCCGCCCCATTTTGAATGTTGAGCACGAACATTCTATTTCTTGTCATCGGCACCTTAGCTATGTACTTTCCCCTTTGATCCTTCAATGAGAGACTATTATCTCTCAATTGAATGTCATAATTTTTCTCCACGAGCTGACCAAGGCTCAAGATGTTGCTCTTCATGCTCGGCACATAGTAGACGTCCGAAATGAACTGATGATCTCCATTCTTCAGTCGGATAAGGATGTTACCTTTTCCTTTCACCTCCAACTTGGTGTCGTCTCCTAGAGCCACCGTGCCCTTCACCGCTTCATCGAGCTCAACGAACAAACTCTTCATGCCACACATGTGGTTGCTTGCACCACTGTCAAGATACCACTGATTCTTCTCTCCTTGTTTGCCTTCTTTAGAGGCAAAAAGCAAAACATCATCTTCTTCACCATCCCGTTTGACATAGTTCGCCTTCTCCTCGACTCTTTCGTGTCTTGGAGCTCTGCATTCTGCTGCATAGTGCCCAAACTTCTGGCAATTGTAGCACTTAACGTGTGACTTGTTGAACCTGGGTTTCGATCCCCCTCTTCCATGGCCTCCGTGTGAGTCGTCTACTCCTTGGTTGTCATTTGACCTCCAACCTTGCCCGTATCCACGTCCACGACCTTGCACTTGGCCGCCGTCTTGTCTTCGTTTGCTCCAACTACTTTCTCCCTTTGTTGGATGAGCTTGCGCCTTGAAAACTTGCTCCACGACCTCCTCTTTCTTCTTCTTCTTTTCTTCATAGGCTTGTAATGAGCCTAGAAGTTGCTCGATCGTCATTTCCTCCAAATCTTTCGTCTCTTCAATGATAGCCACAATGTGCTCGAACTTTGGATCTAAAGATCGAAGCACTTTCTCCATAATTCTAACATCATCTAACTTTTCCCCATTTCTTTTGAGATTATTCACCACCGTTAACAATCTCGAAAAATAATCCGAAACTAGTTCCCCTTCCTTCATGTGCAACGACTCAAACTCCCCTCTTAGAGTTTGTAGACGTACCTTTTTTACTTGATCGGCTCCCTTGTGTGAAACTTGAAGCTTCTCCCATGCTTCCTTCGCCGTCTTTGCTCCGGATACCTTCTCGAACGTGTCTTCATCTATCCCTTGATAGATTAGACAGAGAGCCTTCTTGTCTCTCTTTCTTGAATCTCTCAAGCTATTTAATTGAGCTAGAGAGAGTTCATCTTCATTCTCCGGTTCGGCGTGACCTTTCTCAACGATCTCCCATGCATCATGTGCTCCAAGGAGAGCCGTCATCCGTAGACTCCAATTATCATAGTTGCTCTTAGTGAGCAAAGGGACTTGAAAGGGAATGACGTTATTGGCCATTTTATCAGGATCTTATAGCTCGGATACCACTTTGTTGGGAGGGAACTACTTAAAGGTATGAAGGAGGGCTTAGATAGTTTGGAATAGGCTAGGAAAGTTTGTGAGAAAATGGAGAAATTGGAGGAATAGGCTATTTCTTATAAGGGGAAAGGTTTCTTATTTTTGGCTTTAGAGCCCTTAACTTGTGGCTTCTTTGTGGCTTTATCCAAACTCACTTACATCATCCCTATTTATACTAGTAGCATCACCTAACCAATGGTTAGGATCCTCTCAACCTATCTCTAATCCAATGGCTAAGATTAATCTCTAGAATATTCTATACATTTCCACACTACTCCTCATATTCTAGAACTTATTCTAGAATCTTCTATACTTCTCCATACTTCACTTCATCTTCTAGAGTTTCTAGAACCTTCTCAATTTCTCCATACTTCACTTCATCTTCTAGAGCTTCTAGAACCTTCACATGCCTTCCAAGAGCTCTCTTGTATTCTTCTAGGCTTTGGGCCACTTAACTCTAATTCTCTTTGGGCTAAAATCCCAAAATCAAGTTTACTTTTTCAACATCAATATATATAATATGCATGCATGACATAGACTGTGATAAAGTGGTTTCAGCATAATTTAATTCTTTGTTTAGCAATACTATGATACTCTGTATACCTCATAACCTCAAGGCTAGCTTAGTACTCTTGTTTGAAATTATTAATCTTGATCAGCTATTTTATACATTTCTTTGGCAGCGTACCAAATAATGTATACCAAACACTAGATTATGACCCTATTTACTAGAGCTTATTTCTTGATGTACTGAACTGAAGTAAAAAATCGATGTATAGAAAAATGGAATCAGCATGACTGAATTAACCTGAATTTCATCAAATTACATTTTCACTGAACTGAATTGAGCTGATCTACAGATAAGATCTGGTAAACAGGGCCTATATATATGTTTCAATATATATAATACATGCATGACATAGACTGTGTAAGAACTGGGCTGGGATTTATGAGATAATACCAAATATAACATAAACTACAAATATCAAAAGTGGCAAATTAAAAAAAAAAAAAACTATAATTTAGGTGATAATACCATATATGACATAAACTAGAAACATGAAAAGTCTTGGGGAAAATAGTTATTCAATTTTCGGTTGAAATGTTGCATCATGCATTTAATTATGGTATTGACTGAGCACATGCTGGACGGATTGGCATTGGCAGCAACATTTCTTAGACTAGCTAGTAAACGATGACGGCAAATTAATTAAGACCTAGACTTTGGTGACCTATATTGGCCTTCATATACAGCTTTCATTTTGAAGAGTGTGATTTCCCGGATATTCATGATGATGTTTGAGCGGAGTTTATTCATCTTTTTGTCATTTCATCTGTTTCTAAACATTATAATCAGCTCATCTGCTTCATCAACTGAAATGGAAGGCCCTTCTAAGTCCGTCACGCTTCTCTGTTTCTTCAGTACTTGATTCATGGTCTCTCTCCAATTCCAAAAATCTGTGTAAGAATTGGACTGGTATTTCTTGTACCATTAATTCTGCAACTGTTTCTCACATCAACCTTCATGGATCAAACCGAGTTTCGTAACATGCCTTTCTTGAATCACCTCGACATTTCACTCAATACACTAGCTTTTGGATTTCCAGGTTTCATAAAAGGTTGCCGGAATATCACTTATCTAGACTTGTCGTTTGGTAATTTAAGTGGCCCAATTCCTGATTCCTTATTTACTAATTTGGTTAATCTTGAGTCCCTGGATCTTGGATATAATATGCTCCAAGGGCCATTGTCACCAAACTTTGCTACTCTCTCAAACCTGAAATATCTTGACTTAGGTTTTAACAATTTCAGTGGTCCAATTCCTGGTTTCTTTAGCAACATGACTCAACTTGTGGAACTTGATTTATCATACAATTCATTTGAAGGAGCCATCCCATCATCATTAGGCTTGTTGAAAAATCTTGACAAGCTTTCTCTCCGCAACAATCGCTTGAATTCAAGTATTCCCTCTCAACTTGGTGTGCTTATTTATAATCTCATCAAATTAGATTTCAGTTTTAACTCACTTACCGGTCCGTTGCCTATGTCACTCACATCTTTAGTCAAGTTAGATGAGCCAGGAATGTATGGTAATAATATCCTTTCCGGTGAAATTGTGTCTTATTTCTTCAGCAGTTGGACTGCATTTTATTATGTTCTAGACCTGTCGAATAATTGTTTTACTAGCAGAATTCCATCTGAAATTGGACTTCTGACAAACCTCACTATACTTTCCATGATGAAAAACCAGTTTGTAGGACCTATTCCACCTCAGATTGGAGACATGCAACATTTGAGATGGTTAAACCTTTTCCATAATCATCTTTCAGGGTATATTCCGCCTGAAATTGGGAATCTGAAACTTTTGGAACAATTAAGCCTTTCCCAAAATCAACTTTCAGGGCATATTCCACCTGAGATTGGGAATCTGAAATATTTGGAAGTCTTAGACCTTTCCCATAATCAGCTTTCGGGACCTATTTCACCTGAAGTTGGGAATCTAAAATTTTTGACAGTTTTAGACCTTTCAGAAAATCACCTCTATGGTGCAATACCTGCGACAATGGGAAGTCTTTCGAGTATTGTACAACTTCAACTGCGTACTAACAATCTGACCGGTTCCATATTTCCCGATATATGTAATTTTCCAAATTTAGTGGTACTAGATCTTCGAGAAAATCATCTCTCCGGGTCTATAACTAGCTAGTAGGATCAAACAATGTATCCAAGTTGATAATCGGTTTATAAATAAAGGGGTTTTAATTAATTAGTACCATATATATATAGTTATAGTTGTAGGAGCAGAAATTATATGTTGGCATAATTTGTGAACGAACAGGTTAAACATTGAAATGTCTGTTCCGCAGTTCATCAGAACTCACACATTGCAATTGAATTGAACTGATCTACAGAAAAGCTCTAACAAACCGGGCCTAATTATTTTAGTGTATTACTAAAGTTTTCCTACGTACATATTATAGGAAAAAAATTCTTCCCTCTTCTTTGTAGAATCGAAAATTCATTATTCTAACTTTTTTTAATGGAAAACTCTTTTTTGTTTTTTTTTGAAGATAAGAAAACTCATTATTTGTTTGGCGGAAATGTGGTACACTAAAATGACGTGTGAAGGTGATGTTAAATTTAGCGACACTTTTTTTACTTGTCACTAAATATAGGTCACCACTAGATTCCTTTTTAATTTGTATCGAAATCTATCACAAAAACACTAAAAATGTTAGTGTTGAAATAATATCGCATTTAAACTTTGTTGTAACAAAAGATAATTGAAATTCACTTTTATAATTTTTTTAAAGCTCCTGGAATGCAAAATTCAAATTTGATCAGTGAAGAAATAAGAGCAGCAAGCCAAATTCTTCCCCGAACCCCCCAACATTTTGTATTGATACTTCATCTAAAAATTTCAACATACTCATGTATATGACAATCTCAAAATGTCAGATATGGGGGCCCAATCGGATATAACCTAGTGTGAAGAGTATAATTAGAAATTGACATGTCAGAACGTCCACACAAAATGTTTACTTTTTATATAGATTCGGTCATCAGCTCGTCAATATAATAATTTAATCATAAGAAACTAATAATTAAGCGATTAAATTGGATGAACCGAAATGGACGAAGCAACGGACTTACTTTTTAATTTTTTTTAAAACAACAAATTCTCCCTTCATTCATTTCATGGATTTGAAAAAAATCTAAAATTTGAAAAAAAAAAAATCCAGAATTTGAAAAAATATCCAATTTCAAATGGGGTATGTTTGCTGTAGTGTCAGCAACTTATATTTGAATTCTAACTCACTTACTGGTCCATTGCCTTTGTCACTCACAAATTTAGTCAACTTTCATTGGTTAAATTTGGCTGACAATAATTTTTCTGGCGAAATCTCGCCTTATCTCTTCGGTAATTGGACTACAATAGATTTTGAACTAGACCTATCGAATAACTATTTCAGTGGCAGAATTCCACCTCAGATTGGAGACCTCCAATATTTGGAATTAATATCTGAACCTTTCCCAAAATCAGCTTACTGGGCCTATTCCACCTGAAATTGGGAATCTGAAACATTTGGAAGACTTAGATCTTTCAGAAAACCACCTCTCTGGTGCAATACCCGTGACAATTGGAAGTCTCTCAAGCATAAAAAAACTTGTACTACGTACCAACAAATTAACCGGTTTCATATTTCCCGCTATATGTAATTTGACAAAATTACAAGTTGTAGATGCTCGAGAAAATCATCTCTCCGGGTCCATGTGGTAGCTAACTAGCAGGATCAAACAATTAATGTGTCCCAGTTGATTATGTAATTTTAAATAAAATCATGTCTTATTAATATGGCCTTCATTTAATAACTTGCTTCAATATGCCTCCAAAATTCTAGGACGGACTGTCTAGAAGATAAGTTTGCGAGAAAGTCTTGGGTGAGACCTGTCCTTGTGGAGACCAAGAGGTGGGGAATGAGCATTTACTGTTTCTGCTTGATCTTTTAGTCAGTTTGTTTGATTTTTCAATCAATGTCCTTGAATATTTTTGTTTTGCCTTGATTTTTCAGTTAATTTGATCTTTCGTTCAATTTGCTTGATCTTTCGGTCAATTTTCTTGATCATTTCCTTGGTCAATTTCACCAACGACAAATTCAATCAAGGAAATCAGCGGATTTAAAGCTCACCAACGACAAATTCAATCAATAGCAGTCTTATATAATCTTTGGTCTCATTTGAGACAGGTCTCAAATGAGAATTTGTCTAAGTTTGCACAAAGCTGAAAACCAAATTTCTTATGCAAATCCAGCAAGCGTTTATTGTGTTATTAATTTCTGAGTTTTCTAGTATTCAGAATCAGAAGTGATCAAACATATATATACGAGAAGACTGTTGGAAAGTTTTTCATTAGGTTCAATTTGTTGAAGTTTTCTTTTCACTTTCATGCAGGTTCCAACACAAATGTAATATCGGGCAATCGTTGCAGCAGCTCTGGAAAAGATGGAAACACTAAGTACGTAAGAGCTCAAAATTATAACTTGGTGAATACGAATAATTAAAGACCATGACTATTCAGTCTCGGTTTTTTGTTCATATGCAATCATTAAAGTCTTCGGAGAGCTATCCTACAGAACCGTGATTATCGATCTATTCCCAGAGGGATGATTTGAGGCTTAAAATGTTTCTATTTCTTGCAATTACAATTTACTCCTCTGAACCAAAGATATGCGGACTAAATGAAAAGGAGATAGATTAGATATAGATTCATGAATAAACTACCAATTACGACAAAATGAAAAGCCCTCTCGGAATAAGGCAAAACACATTGACTTGGTCAGTCTAACTTTTTTGTTCATACATGCAGTGTCGTGGGGATCAGAAAAAGGATAATTTCCCAATTTTATGTGAGTGAGATTTTCAGGACAATGCTTATGAAATTTGAGTGACCTTAATTTCATCTGCTTTTGAACATTACAAATATTTCCTGTTAATTAATTATATCAAATTTGACAAAATTAGAGGTTGTAGATCTTCGAGAAAAATCTATCTTGTACATAATTTGATATCGTGGCTGTAAATATTACAGTACTACTCAGTCCATTATAAATAAAGTGATTTCACCATTGTTTATAAACTTCTTGTTTATCAATACGTACTGTGATATATACATGATATATACACTAATTAGTATATTTAAGTTTTCAAAGTTTGTTTTTTTTAACGTGTATTTTACGTCCATTTGAAGTTCAAATAGCAACATCCATAAAAATTATTTCGAAGACCTTGACTTCTCTTATAATGTGACTATCAGATATGAATACATGATTCCATGACCATTCAATCTTAGTTTCAATAATTCCCATGACCATTCATTTAAATCATTTTGTCTGTTCATCTTCTTCTTCTAAACAGTATCAGCTCATTGGCTGCATTCATTAAAAAGCTAGCTACTGATAGAGAATATACTCCGTCCCAAAGAGATGTATCTAATCTCCATTTACACAATCCTAACTGGTCCGAATTTCGCAGCATTCCTTCCTTGAATACCCTCTACATTTCACTCAATACACTGGCATCGGGATTTCCAGGTTTCACTCAATACAATAATTTTTCTGGTGAAATCTCGCCTTATCTCTTCGGTAATTAGACTACAATAGATTTTGAACTAGACCTATCGAATAACTATTTCAGTGGCAGAATTCCACCTCAGATTGGACCTTTCCCAAAATCAGCCCAATTTTAATGAGTTCAAATGAGTTCAGTTCATATGAGTTCAGATAAACTTATTTAAGTTCTGTTAATATTTTTTAAATTCAGATAAAGTTTTTTACGTTGAACTAAGTTCAGATAAGTTCAAATACCGTGAGGAGAACATGGCCTAACACACACTACAAAATAATTAATAATAAATGGTACTAATTTCTATTTCAATCATTTAACAAAATAAAACCGCTCTCCGTTTATTATTTGCCAAAAACAGTTAATAGAACCCGCTAACAAGTAATAAAATTCGTTAATAACTAGTGATCAAATGAGGCCAAGCGCTTATAATTAAATCAAATAATTAAACTGAAAAAAATTCATGGGTAAGATTTTCAAATATATTAGATTAAGAACGATTTCTTTGAGCTTTGTGATTTCTTATTCGAGTGTTGGGTACGTAGCATTCAATTAAAATTTAAAAATGTATTATTTTGCTATAATCAGCTTACTGGGCCTATTCCACCTGAAATTGGGAATCTGAAACATTTGGAAGACTTAGGGGGTGCTTGATTGAGGGGTTTGGAGGTGGGTAATGAGTTTGATTATAGAGTATGAGTGTTTGGTTGAGTATTATGATTATATGGGCCCACCTTCATTACCCAAAACTGGCTAATCACCCAAACCCCCCAAAATTGACAACTATGGGTTTCATTACCTAGTTGTTTACTATATTTAGCCACTCCGTCATTTTAGTTTACTAATTTTAGCCATTCCCTAATGCAAACCAAACAACAACATTATAATCATTATACCTTATTATCATTCTCATTCCGATTCCCATTCCTCTATTTCAACCAAGCACCCCCTTAGATCTTTCAGAAAACCACCTCTCTGGTGCAATACCCGTGACAATTGGAAGTCTCTCAAGCATAAAAAAACTTGTACTACGTACCAACAAATTAACCGGTTTCATATTTCCCGATATATATAATTTGACAAAATTACAAGTTGTAGATGCTCGAGAAAATCATCTCTCCGGGTCCATGTGGTAGCTAGCTAGCAGGATCAAACAATTAATGTGTCCCGTTGATTATGTAATTTTAAATAAAATCATGTCTTATTAATATGGCCTTCATTTAATAACTTGCTTCAGTATGCCTCCAAAATTCTAGGACGGACTGTCTAGAAGATAAGTTTGCACAAAGCTGAAAACCAAATTTCTTATGCAAATCCAGCAAGCGTTTATTGTATTATTTGTAAAGTCCAGTTTTTGTTGGCTGCTTTGTGGAATGTCATGTTGCAACATGACTTTGTTTGACAGAAAAAGATAGAATATTTTCCATGTTCCAGCGCAGGTTTTGAAAGATGGAAGGAAATATTGTGTGCGGTTTTTCTATGGAAACTACAGTCCTAATGGATGTCTACAACGCGTTCTGCAGCTGTATTAAGATGGGAATATTCAGGGAATGAAATATTCCATAAATAGAAGTTGAGACAACCATAAATTCCTTTTCTTCAAGGATTTAGATTTGGAATATAAGTGTATTGAAGGAAGGATTCAAGAGCTGTGAAAAAGGAAGTTTTTCCACGGCATTGTGCTATAAAAGGAGGACATCAGTTGCGTGCTCAATTGGCGATTTTAATAGCAAAATTCTGTAATTCAGAGTTTTTATCTTTCGAGCAAGGAGGCAACGCAGTCCACGGTTTGCAACCATAACAAAACACTAGGGACGTGTGTTAAAGCTCGGGTGGGAAAGACCTTGCCGCACCTTCGTGGAAAAGAAGGTAATCATAGAAGCAACTATCAAAGCTAGAGTAGCCAATTGGTAGTGTGATAGGCTTGCTAGAGTAGCCATTAGTTTGTAATAGACCGGACATATTTATTGCAACTAATGAAGGGTTTTACCACGGGCTACGGCCCCCCAGACGTAGGTGCATTGCACTGAACTGGGTGATCATATCGTGTTCTCTTTTATTCCGCACTTACAGTTTTAATTAGTTGATTGTTTAGTTAAAACTTGAACACAGTAGAGTATAGATCAAGTAAGCACGGACTTTCATTATTAATTTCTGAGTTTTCTAGTATTCAGAATCAGAAGTGATCAAACATATATATATACGAGAAGACTGCTGGAAAGTTTTTCATTAGGTTCAATTTGTTGAAGTTTTCTTTTCACTTTCATGCAGGTTCCAACACAAATGTAATATCGAGCAATCGTTGCAGCAGCCCTGGAAAAGATGGAACCACTAAGTACGTAAGAGCTCGAAATTATGACTTGGTGAATACGAATAATTAAAGACCATGACTATTCAGTCTCGGTTTTTTGTTCATATGCAATCATTAAAGTCTTGGGAGAGCTATCCTACAGAACCGTGATTATCGATCTATTCCCAGAGGGATGATTTGAGGCTTAAAATGTTTCTATTTCTTGCAATTACAATTTACTCCTCTGAACCAAAGATATGCGGACTAAATGAAAAGGAGATAGATTAGATTCATGAATAAACTACCAATTACGCCAAATGTACGCCATATTGACAAAATGAAAAGCCCTCACGGAATAAGGCAAAAGACATTGACTTGGTCAGTCTAACTTTTTTGTTCATACATGCAGTGTCGTGAGGATCAGAAAAAGGATAATTTCCCAATTTTATGTGAGTGAGATTTTCAGGACAATGCTTATGAAATTTGAGTGACCTTAATTTCATCTGCTTTTGAACATTACAAATATTTCCTGTTAATTAATTATATCAAATTTGACAAAATTAGAGGTTCTAGATCTTCCACAAAATCGTCTCTCTGGATCTATCTTGTACATAATTTGATATCGTAGCTCTACGTACTTATTCAGTAATATTACACTACTACTCAGTCCATTATAAATAAAGTGATTTCACCATCGTTTATAAACTTCTTGTTTATCAATACGTACTGTGATATATACATGATATACACGCTAATTAGTATACTCGGAAACTTCTTCCAACAGATTTAAGTTTTCAAAGTTTGTTATTTTTTTTAACGTGTATTTTACGTCCATTTGAAGTTCAAATAGCAACATCCATAAAAATTATTCCGAAGACCTTGACTTCTCTTATACTGTGACTATCATATATGAATACATGATTCCATGACCATTCAATCTTAGTTTCAATAATTCCCATGACCATTCATTTAAATCATTTTGTCTGTTCATCTTCTTCTTCTAAACAGTATCAGCTCATTTGCTGCATTCATTAAAAAGCTAGCTACTGATAGAGAATATACTCCGTCCCAAAGAGATGTATCTAATCTCCCTTTTGGTCCGTCCCAAATAGATTTACCCATTTCTTTTTTTGCCAAAAAATTATAATATAAACCATTAACCTTCTCTCACAAACTTAACCAACCGTATCATCCACATCAGTGTCACATCAGCTTTCTTAAAAATTGTGCCAAAAGCAATTGGACACATAAATATGGGACGGAGGGTTTAGAAATTAGTGAAGTACCTTCATTTTACACTTACATCGCAAATAAAAGGGTTGACTCTGTCAGGAAGACTTTTGACTTTTGAGTCTGGATATTTTTGTTATATAATTGCATGCGAAGTATAGAAAAGGCAGACAAACAGCTTCTCTATTTGGTTAGTTATCATTTTAGTGAGTGAGTGATTTTCAGGAGAATGATGAAGTTTGAGTGGCCTCTCTTAATCTTTTTGTCATTTCATCTTCTCATAACCTCGTCTGCTTCACCAACCGAAGCAGAGGCCCTTTTGGAATGGAAGGCCAGCCTGCCTCCGTCCACTTTTTCTTCATTTCTAGTATTTGATTCATGGTCTCTCTCCAATGCTGAAAACCTGTGCCATAACTGGACTGGTATTTCCTGTACCAAACCTGCAGCCGTTTCTGAGATCAACCTATGTGGACGAGGACCTCACGGAAATTTTGATCTGGGTGAAAGCAATGGAAGTTTTGATCAGTTTCCTTTTACCTCCTTCCCGAATCTCACCGTTTTCAACGTTTCCTACAACATGTTTAGTGGGGCCATCCCATCCGCCATTGCCAACCTCACCAACCTCATCACCCTCGACCTGAGGTTCAATTATTTAAGTGGTGGCATTCCATATCAGATTGGGAGTCTTCAAAAGCTCAGGTACTTGGACTTGTCCTTCAATAGTTTGAATGGTTCAGTTCCACATCAAATTGGGAATCTTCAAAACCTAAAATATCTGTCCCTGGGAAATAACTTCTTACAAGATCCTAACTGGTCCGAGTTTCATAACATGCCTTCCTTAAATGACCTCGTCATTTCACTCAATACACTCACGTCAGACTTTTCAAGTTTCATAAAAGGTTGCCGAAATCTCACTAGTCTAGACTTGAGCGGTAGTAATTTGAGTGACCCAATTCCTGATTCTCTGTTTACTAACTTGGTTAATCTCGAGTCCCTATCTCTTGAAATGAGTATGCTTCAAGGCCCATTGCCACCAAACTTTGCTACTCTCTCAAACCTGAAATATCTTTACTTAGGTTCTAACAATTTCAGTGGTCCAATTCCTGGTTTCTTTAGCAACATGACTCAACTTGTGGAACTTGATTTATCAGACAATTCATTTGAAGGAGCCATCCCATCATCATTAGGCATGCTGAAAAATCTTTACTTGCTTTATCTGCAATTTAATCGTCTGAATTCAAGTATTCCTTCTCAACTAGGCATGCTTACTAATCTCATCTACTTAGATTTGAGGTCAAACTCACTTGCTGGTACGTTGCCTTTGTCACTCACAGCTTTAGTCAACTTAGATTATCTACAATTGGCTAATAATAATCTTTCTGGTGAAATCTCGCCTTATTTCTATAGTAATTGGACTGCAATGAGTTCGCTTCTGGATCTATCAAATAATTCTTTCACTGGCAAAATTTCATCTGAAATTGGACTCTTGACAAACCTCTCTAGACTTGTAATGTCCGAAAATCAGTTTGTAGGACCTATTCCGCCTGAGATTGGGAATCTAAAACTTTTGACAGACTTAAGCCTTTACCAAAATCAGCTTTCGGGACCTATTCCACCTGAGATCGGGAATCTGAAACTTTTGGTAGACTTAGACATTTCAGAAAATCAGATTTCGGGACCTATTCCACCTGAGATCGGGAATCTGAAACTTTTGGTATACTTAGACATTTCAGAAAATCAGATTTCGGGACCTATTCCACCCGAGATCGGAAATCTGAAACTTTTGGGAGAATTACACCTTTCAGAAAACCACCTCTCTGGAGCAGTACCTGCGACAATTGGAAACCTATCAAATATCGAACGACTTCGACTACGAACCAACAATTTAACAGGTTCCATATTTCCCACTATATGTAATTTGACAAAATTAGAGGTTCTAGATCTTGGAGAAAATCATTTCTCTGGATCTATGTGGTAGCTAGCTAGTAGGATCAAAAACAATGTATACTCAGCCGATTTATATAAATAAGAAGTTTCAGCATATACTATATAGTTACATACATCTTATCTGATGAAGTTTGAGTGGAATCTATTGATATTTTTGTCTTTTAATCTTCTTTTAAACATAATCAGTTCCTTTTGCTGCACCAGCAGAAGCAGTGGCTCTTTTGACTATTGTGTTATGCATATTGCTGTTTTGAGTGTCAAATTCAGACAATATTGCACATCCCGTTTGGAATCATTTGTGTTTAATTAGTGTTTAACTAAAGTATAAAGAGAATTTTCCCTTCTTCTTTAATTTTTTTGTTTGGTAGAAATGAAAACTCATAAAAGCCTCACATATAGTTTTAGCCCTACGCACATTACCCTAAATACTAGAAGTAAGATTATGTGTTTGAAAAATAAGTTAATTTTAATAGAAGACCTTTTAATTTGGACCTGAGTTTGGTGCATATTCATTGTGTGGAGTCTTCAAAAGTTAAGGCATTTGGACATGAGCTGGAATCAGTTGGAGGGTGCCATTCCTGCGGGAATTGGACAGCTAGCAGCTGAGCTCAGGTACCTAGACCTGTCGGGAAATTCGTTGAACGGTTCTGTTCCATTTCAAATTGGGAGTCTTCAAAAGCTCAGGTACCTGAGCTTGTCAAACAATCATTTGAGTGGTTCAGTTCCATATCAAATCGGGATTCTTCAGAAGCTAAGGGATTTGGACATGGGAGGGAACCGCTTACATCAATAACTGTACTAGGTTAATCTCCTTGGCTCTATCGAATAATTCTTTTAGTGGCAGAATTCCATCTGAAATTGGATTCTTTACTAACCTCAAACGACTTTGTTGTGGATAATAACCAATTTTCAGGACCTATTCCAGTCCAAGTTGGGCAGTTGACTAACCTCAACCTACTTGGTATGTCCAATAACCAGCTTTCGGGACTTATTCCACCACAAATTGGAGACATGAAAATCAGTTTTCAGGGCATGTTCCACTTGAGATTGGTAATAATATGAAAGATTTGGAATACTTAGACCTTTCTCAAAACTCTCTCTGGTGTAATACCTATGACAATTGGGGGTTACTATTTGCAAGACCAAATTACTACTGCAGGACCATATTTCACCTGATCAGACGCATTTGCAACCAATTAGTTTTGCCCAATTCAAAATGCAATATCTGATATCTTAGTGGGTCAAACGTACAATTGAGTTGGGCAAAACTAATTGGGTGCAAAACTAATTGGGTGCAAATGCGTCTGATCAGGTGAAATATGGTCCTGCATTAGTAATTTGGTCCTGCAAATAGAAGTTGCCCAATTAAAAACCTTTCAAATATTAATAACTTCGACTTCGTGCCAACAATTTAACTAGGTACAATTTTTCCACCATATATAATTTGTCAAAATTAGAAGCACTAGAAATCAACTCGTTGGCTCTATATGGTAGCTAGACATGTTCCAAGAAAAAACCCTAGTTTGTGTCGTTGATTGACAATTGACATGTTCCAAACCTTTTCTCATAGTTTTCCTTTATGGCATTCTGTAATTCCTTTAGATTTTGATACAGAGAATGTTTTGTAATTTTTTATAATTATAAAATTTCTTTGTAATCTTGTATATTGACCTCCTCATGGGTAGAGGGTTACTATGTTGTATTGTTTTTTTTGGACTCTATGGGTGGCTGATTTGTAAGTAATTCTTCAGTCGATTGATGAAGAAGAAGAGCTTTAATCATAACGTCAAATAGTAATATGCTACTACTAAAAATAACTTGATTCAATTTTTAATCGATTTTCTCTAAAGTACTAGACCTTCAAAACACAAATCACGAATAGAACATGATTTATAACACCTAACCATGAACAGTAAATACAAAATAATGAAAGCAGTATGTTTATAATCAAATCAAGAACAAAAAAGTCGATTTTGAGAGTTTAAACAGTTGATTTTGAAGAACCCTCAAAACAACCACCACTTGCTCAACCCAACTCATTTCGAGTCCCACTAAAATCTGAGTCCAAAAATGGCCTAATTAGTTAAAATTTTACCCCCTTCATTTCCTTTACATTTTCCAAGAGATGATAACATTATCATGACTACTAGTGCGGTGCTGTAAAATCACATGGCTTGACTGCAATGGGCTGGTGAGCAAACTTAAAGGACAAGGATTCTTGTATGGTTGGGTTGGGTTGGGGGAACTGAATTTCAGATGTGCTGGTCTGCAACCTTCTACTCTGTGTTTTCCATATTTTGCCGTTTCCGGCTACGAGACAAAAGACTGATCCAACCCCACATTGCATCGTCTATTCAAACGTTACACAGATTCGGTTCAGTGCCAACTGCCAATTCCAGCTTCAACTTTGTCTCCCCCTCTTTTTTACCTCAATAAATTCGTTGTTCTCTCGTTCCCACTTCACAATTTTGATACTACTTATCGTTGTTTGTTTATCTCCATTGATCGTGTGATTATGTTGTTGATATTTCATTAACATCCAAATGTCTAAACATTTAATAATAAAAACTGTTGTCTTATGTCAGCCGTACTTTCAACTAATCTGATAGCTAAATCATGTAATAAATGTAAGCACTACACTTTTCACTATTGAAAAGTTTTAATTTATCAATTTATCACTTCGCAAAGTGAGAAGGTTTTGAAAAAACACAAATCGGGTATCATGATATCATAAATCCATATCGTATTTAGTGTGACTTTATAAAAATAATATCTGATAAATAGGAATAGAGTCCATCTCCTATGAGACCCGTCTCTAGACCAGGGGCAAAAGGAGTTTTGGGTCAATTCACAATTATTTTGAACTTGATGAAGTAGTCATATTAGACTAAACATCAGAGACTAAACTCTAAAAGTGAAATTATCTAAAAAAATATATTAGATTTTGACCTCCTTTCTCCCCCAAATATGCAAATTTGCCGTTCTTCAACTTTACCCGTCACAGCTGTTCACTCCAACTCAGCTTCCACAATACCCAAATAACAGATTCCGACGAGTGCATGGATCATTCATACCAATAAGAAGAACAGTACCATGCAGTCTTTGGTGGTCTTTGAGTTCAGAGCGACACCATCCAGACAAGTCCAGTAGTTAGAAAAGATTTGGTGTTCGTCAGATGAACGATTCAGCAACTGACTTGGTGCCAGATCGTTAGAAAATCATATGTACCTATAAATATTCATATGGAAAATGAATCTGTAATAAATTCACCACCTGTAATCTGTGATGGTCATTAGCATATGATTTTTGCATATTTTTGAAGTATCGCTTACTGGGGTGTTGGAGATTTCAATAAGCCACTAAAATATAACAAGGGCAATAAAAATGTTAAGCATAGTCTTTATTATTAAGGGAAAGTAGATTGACAATCCACAAAAACTAAGTGAAAAATTGGACTATAGTCTATACTATACATATTAATTTTATTATTCAATAAGTGATTGTTGCAATCTGGTAACTGAATACTAGTAATGTGACAAAATCATCAAAATTATTGTACTACCACCCCAAAAGCAAAAGCAAATTGTGAAATACTACTAACCAAAAAAGTCAAACACAATTGAGCCACTAATTAATTAATGTTTTGCTTTTTGTGCTGGAAGAATTTGGACTATATAATTTTGCATTAACAAAAAAATTTAATTTGCGCCCAGAAAAGAATTTCTCGTGTAATGTCATTTCCGAAAACGGTATCACCGTATCAGTACAGCACAGGCAACTCTAAAAACGCCACGTGGCAGAAAAGATGCCGGATTTCACCCAGTGCCGGTCCTGACTTTTCGGGGGCCTGAAGCGAACTGAAAAAAGAGGCCCCTAATCGCCGCACCGGAGGCTGAAATTTGGCCGGATTTTGAGAAATACAAAAACATTGGTTAGAAAAATAATCTAAATTTTCAAAAAAAAAATTAAAGTAATAATTAGTATTAAATTTAGAAAAATGGGGGCCCAAAAATGGTAATTATTTGGGGCCCCTGAATTTTCACCTGGCGTCACCGTATTGGTAGGTACACTAGACGCATCCCTTTCAAGAAAGAAAAAGGTTGACAATCTCGGCAAAACATGCCGGCGGGCTAGTGGTCGGCCGTTGAAGTCTTTTGTCCGCAGGTTCATATGCTGCATCCATTTCCAGGCGGGACAAACTTTTTACCTTTTTACCCTTTTGGTCCCCCTTTTTACTGAGCTCGTACCTTTTTGTATCTACTGTGCATAGAGCCAAACAGCAACGCAGTCGTAGTACAGGCTTTTATCCAGGGTAATTAATTAAAGTGCCTGCTGAGTAAACAGGCGTTTGCAGTTCCAATTACAGCCGTCGGATTTTCCGGCGTGCCATCGAGATGGACGGTGGGATCGAATTCAAAGTGATCGGACGGACGGTCACGATCATTGGTCCTGATGCATATGATCCATCATGTCAATGCATGGTTTTTTGATGCTTCTAGGTTCCTAGCTGTCAATCTCGCAAAATGTGTGTTTTTGATGGTTTGGTCAAATTTTTAATTATACAGTAGGAGGTGAAATTATTTTAAATATGAATGTACTCCTATTAACCTATCATAGGGTCAATAGGTTATAAATCAAAATTATTAAATTTGACTACTCCGTATTGTTGTTAATTTGATAAAATCTAAATTTTATTTTTAAGTAAATATTAATTTCTCATTCATGATTCTGAAAACACTCAGAGAAACGAAAGATAGAAAATTAGGGAAAACTCAAACGTTAAATACCAAGGTACTCGATGAAGTATCTCAGTCTTGTTCCCCTCTAATCATCTATATCAGCAAAATCATATCATCGATAATACAAACATGATGTCGGTGGAGGTTGTGCGCTAAACAGACTGCTTCCTCCATGACCAATTCTGCAAGAAGAGGGTCATTTTTATGTTAAACTAGTTAGTTGTATTCTATATTTAAATTAATGAATTTTTACTTCAATCTAGTTAAGTAAAAAATTAAACTAAACTCAATTCAGCAAATTGATCTTAATCATGCGTTTAATCTATGAGAATCACTAGGCAAACTAAAATGACACTTTTCTCATAAGTTTTGGTTTTTCAATCTTGAATTTGTATTTTCCATGGCCAATTTTTATCATTAATGTCATCAACCACATATATTATGATCTCACTAGTATGTAACGTTACATCTTCATAGCACATTGCAGCCCCTAAATTAAACACACGCAGAGCAAACATTCAATGTGCTGAACCCAAATTCATGCAAAACCCAAGATTCGAAAGATCTTTGTCGTCCCCAAATGCAAATCCCATTCGCAGCAATTAAAGAAAGCATGAAAAATCACATTCATGGAAATTAAATTTCGCTCAAAAATATTCCAGTTTACAAGGTACAGCCCCACCTGCATGAGCAATAAATGGAGCTTTGATCAAAAGGTACAACTCTTCCTGCACCACTATCCCTGCCGCATTGTACCCTATTCTATATAGAAAGGACTGAGAGAATCTTAAACCAATCTGTCCTTTGAATCCCTCTTTCAATTTCCCAGACCAAGTTTATTATATACATGGAGAGAGCATGAACAGCAAGAATCTCATTTCTCTGTGCTGAGAAAAAGTTGAAAAAAGCTTCCATTTTTTTCACCTTCAAGAAAGCTCTTCCACTTTTCTTTTCATCCATGGCGACGACGGTGGTGATGCTTTGGCTGTGTTTCTGGGGTTTGGTGATGGGTGGTGCTGTGGTTGCGCAGCCGCCGCTCGGCGCGGCGGAGCAGGAGGCGGTGTATAAGGTTCTGAGCATGGTGAACGCGGCAGTGCCGTGGCGGTCAGATTTTCCCGACGATTTCTGCTACTCTGCCCCGCACGGCGTCGTTTGTGAGTATTTTAATGAGAGTGGGGTTCTTACTGGTCATGTCACGGAGCTCAGTTTCGGGACGGTATCGGATACTTCTCCCAACCCGCCGTGCTCGCCGGAGGCTGCTCTGGACGCTTCTCTGTTCTCGCCGTTCACGCGTCTGAGCAAGATCTTCTTCTACAGATGCTTCGCGGATTCCGGCCACGTTCGGTTCCCGAATTTTTCGTCGGTTGGGTCTTCGTTGCAGGAGCTGGTTTTTATTGAAAACCCGTCTTTGGTCGGGACTCTCGCCGGAAAGCTGGAGAAGTTGAAGACTCTCCGGCGACTGGTTATCACCGGCACCAGCCTCACCGGAGAAATCCCATATGGGTTGGGGGACCTGGTTGACCTGGAGCAGCTCGTGCTGTCAAGAAGTAAATTTTCCGGCGAGGTTCCCGTCAACTTTCAGAAACTGAAGAATCTGAAGGTCCTTGATTTAAGCGATAATGGGCTATCCGGGAGCATCCCGGCTTCACTGGGAAACGGGTCTTCAGAGCTGGTGAAGCTCGACCTGAGCTCCAATGGGTTCTCCGGCGAGTTTCCGGCGAGCTTAGTGGGCTTGCAGAAACTGGAGTTTTTAGACCTGAGTCACAATCAGTTCAACAACTCCGGCGTGCCATTGTTCTTGGGAGAAATGGTTGGTTTAAAGGAGGTTTACTTGAGTGGTAATTTCTTGGGAGGTGAAATCCCTGAAATATGGGGGAATCTGAAGAGCATTTTGGCTGTTGGTTTATCAGGAAATGGTTTAACTGGAAATGTACCATCTTCTCTGATTTCCAGTTCAAGAAATCTGTGTTTTTTAGGGCTTGAAAACAACAACTTGGATGGTGAATTGCCTGAGGAATTTGGGGCATTGGAAGCTTTCTGTGAGCTGAATTTGCAGAACAACAATCTGAGTGGGAAAGTGCCATTTTCTGCCAAGTTTGTGGGTCAAATTGGTATTAAGTTGAAGTTGCAGGGCAATCCTGAACTCTGTGCTGAAGGTGATGCGCTGAGGCCACTGCAGTTGAGGCTGTGCAGCAAGAAGGAGGTGGCAGCGGCGGCGGCTATGCCGGAATATGCTAGTTTCAGCAGCAATTCGGCTCGGAAATGGTCAAGTTCTTGCTCTTGGATTATGCTTAGTGCTGGGATTCTGATGCTGTTTTTGTTCTAGATATTAAGTTGTGCCCAGAAACAAAAAAAGAGTAGTTTGAATAGCAAAATGGTTACTTTGTTTATACCAAACTTGTTAGCCCTTGTTAATTAGGTAGAATCAGTGTACCACTGATTAATGTTTGGTCTTTTGGATGAAGTAAAATGTAAAATTTTGTTGAATTTGCATTGTTCTTCTTCAAACATGTGACAAACCAATGTAAATCATGGAGGCTCCAGTTAAATTTATTTGAAATGACTTAACCAATGTCAAATCAGAAAAATATCAACAATCAAGTGAAATGATGGATCAAGATAAAAATCACGTTTGATTTGTAACATCTTATGGTGCCAAATGACAAAAACGTTGTGTAAAAGATGGAGTAGGTTCATAAAATGAAGGGCTAAACACAACCACTTTTGAGTTTTGCCTAAAATGTCACTGAAATCATCACTTTTGAGTTTTGTACAGTCAAATCACCACTTTTGAGTTTTGAATTGGCATCAAAAAGTTGACTAGATCCATAATGTAACTAGCTAATGTCTTAATTTTTATTTGAATTTGGTCAAAACTAAATTGAAGTGATCCATTCTCATGTGAATCCAAAATTAAACCAAAAAGTAAACACATTTGTTCATCACCATATCAAATTTAGAATTTGGAAGTGACTGTGTTCATGCTTTTCTTCCAAGGACCATAAAACATAGTTTTATCATGAGCAACCATAATCCATGTTTTGCATGCAGTGAAATACCTTGAAAATGGACACAATATGGTGATCAGCATAAACTAAGAATCTAATAATGTAAATTAAAAGAAGAAATTTCTGGTTTCAGTTTGAACAAATTCCTCTATTCTACTACCAAATCAATCTCAAAGCAGAAAGAAAAAAATGGTACAAAAAGAAGGGCAACTAGCATTGCATATATCACCATCATCACACCATTCACAGAGGAGGCTAAAAAATTCCAATGTTTTCTTTCTCTGTAACTGTAACATCTATGTCAGACTTCAAGCTCGTTCGATCACCCTTCTTCTTCGACTTATGCGATCCCCCCGGCTCGTTAGCCGCCGCTGTGGACGAGCTGTCCCCTCTCTCGCCCTTGGATTTCAACTTCCCTGAGCTGGTGCCACCATTCACGTATTCTTTCGACTTCTTTCTTCTCGACTTCTTCGGGATGTCAGGGCCTTTCGATGGCGAATCTATGCCGTCTTGTCGGATGGATCTTACGCTGTCAGCTGAGTCCTTCGAGTGTTGCTTCCGCCTTGATCTTTCCTTCTTCGGGGACTGCTGATCAGATGTGTTCTCCCCGTTTCTATGGCGCCTGCTAGACTTTGTTCCTTCCTCTTTGCTCTTGTTGCGTTTTTCACCTTTTCCATCTAGAAATCAGTATGCTGATCAGAGCTATCTCTAACACTTTCATGTAATAACATGTGTGATGATCAAACATGAGAAACTAACCTTCGGACACCCATTTGACCTCACTCTCTCCGCGATCCTGAGGACCACCAGGCACATTCAGAGGAGCAGATTGAAAATTTGATGGTGACTTATAATCTTTCATCTGATTTTGATCAGATTACAAGAGAATATAGGATGCATCAAATAAAAGCAAATGAATATGCAGACAAATTCTGAGAGGAAAAGTTCAGAAAAATACCCAGCTAGGTGATTCGATGGACGGTCCATCCCAGCCTATGTGAGCAACGTGCTTTACATCTGTTGGATGGCCAATCTCTATTTCTTGTTCTTTCTCTTCATCTGCAATGTAATGATCATCATATTACAAACACAAAAACAGGAGAAAAAAATGAAAACACAATTAGTATACAACATTTTCGTGTACCAAAAATCTGGGAGATGTATCTGAGGCCCTTGAGGAGGCCCTTCATCTTGGCGGGATTCCTAGGAAGGGACGCCATTTTCTCCGGTGGTGGTGATCGGATTCTAGGACGGAAAATGCGCTCTCTGCTCCCACCGACTCCTCAATCCATAACAGCAATCCCAGGAGCCTGCCGGAGACCTTCTCTCTCACCCGCAGACACACGCACACATAGACACACAGTGGATTGGATGCAAGGAAATGTTTATGTGAAGGGGATGATCGATGAAAGGGAAAAGCAGCCTTGTTGAAATGTGGGGAGTTTTTGGGAATGGTAAATCTGTGGAGTCAATGGTGAAAAAATCTTAAGCTCTAACAGGGAAATATGGTGTTGAAAGCAAATCAATGGCATTCCATGCTTCCTCCCTATCATCCATTGATACATACCAGACGCTGCTCGATATTTTAGGAGCTATATATACTGTTTGTTTTTCTGTTGTTCGTTATATTCCAATCAAAACACACAAATATTTGAACCAAATCTAAGGTTGCCATCCTATATTTAGTCTACGGTGGATGTGGAATGTTTGTTACAACTTTCCTTACAGCCTATATATGTACACATATAAAGGAGCCATTTACCAACTTTCACCTAGTCTTGGTGAAAGACGCAGCCTTTTTAAAAAAAAAAAAAAATTACCATCTGTTTTACTGCAGTACCTTTTTTTTTCTCCTCGGACCCATTAATATCAGATAAACTGACAAAATTTAGATACTTACTTTCAGGTGAAGCTTCAATTTCTGTTCATTTTTTACATGTTCTTAAAACGTTTCAAAATTGTTACGAAATGATTAACATTGATTCAACAAGCATGGTTAAATACATCAATTCCTTACTTACACATGAAAGTGGCAAACACATTGAAAAGGGTAGGATAAAACAATGTATAGGCACAAAACATTCATAACATTAAAAGAAATATGTGCAACATGATCACATGGATATTTTTCTTGTTATACTTGTATATCGAACATCCGTTATATAACAAAGTAAACAAAGTAAAAGTTTCTGCATACTTTTCCCCCCCTTTGATAAATCTGTTACATCCATAAACCTTCCAGCTGGGGGTGATTTAAGAACATAGAAAAGTGTGCATCTCTCAGAAGATTATATAAGTTGCAACATCCACCTAGTGCAGATAATTCTATACTTATCAGCGTGAGAAGTAAGGGAAACGGAGATCATGCCAACATTCGCACTTGCCTTCTGTAATGTGTTTTAAGATGCTTTAAGATCATCGAGTCCAACGCTAGCCTGAGAGCAAAAATTATGTGCATTAGTTAGGTTTAGACTCTCTGATATATGCAGCTCCCATAAATATTGAGAAAAATACAAGGTTATATAATCAGCTCAGAGGTTGCTTACCAAGAACTTGTGGTTTTCTTCCAAGAATGGAGAAAAGGTGGTGCAGAACTTCTCCATGTCAGCAATAACATCACCAGTACCACCAACTACTCCCATGAACTTCTGCCTATCAGGGGCAAGCTTCATAGCAATCTACAAGTTTATCACAGAATAAGCAATGAAACAATATAGGCCACACAATTTGAAATCACACGTAGATTTAAAAGCAGTAGAGTATTTTACCGAGAAACTAGAACTTGCAAGCCAGCCATGCCATTTTTTCAATGTTTTGGTATAGGACTCACTGCAAGCTTGGGACATTGTCCAGTCTGAGTGATCCACCAAGTTACGGAACAACGCAACCAAGAAATCCATGGCCCTGAATTTGCAATTTAAAAACACTCAGCGAAACCGATACCCTTAAAATGAAAAACAAGCAGCACACTTCAAGAATTAACACCTCTAGAATTTTCAGACTAACACTTCCTTAGCTCGAGTATGAAAGCCAAAAGTATGCAGCCAAAATCTTACCTTGTCAACCATAGAAGACCATTAGTGCAACTTGATGAACCTTTTGCAGTTTTATCTGCAACCTCTACTTGTACAAAGCTATACAACTGATGAAACTTAGCTGGATCGGACAAATACTTGGTTTCTAACCTCTGCACATAAAGAAATATGGTTAGGCAAACAACTTTTACAATAATTTGGAAACAACCGAGTCCACTCCAATTAGTTTTGCAAAAGTAATAATTTAGAAACCCAAATAGCTGCTGATGTACAAGTGCAATCTACCAATACATTCCACTACAGCGGAAAGTGAGAACAGACCCAACTAAAATGTTGTATAACTAACTAAACCTTCCCTTTATCAAAGCCTCACATAACTGATCCTAATAAAATAAAGCTAAGATGTGGTACATAGGCCATAGCACTACGGTGTCTTAGATGAAGTTTTAGCATGAGAGGGTAAGGAGCGAAAATGATATGAGTAATAAAATGAATATCTTACCGTTATGTTACCACCAATATCAGATTTCACAAGAGCCATAGCAGCTCCAAATTTCTCTGTCATTAGAAACAATGCAAATCAGCAGCCACAAAATCCAGTCTCTAGCTACAACACTTGAGCAAAATGACTTAAGCAAAAGATTCAGCACCATTCATACCGGCTAGTTACCCTAGTAATAGTCACGAAGCTATTTACCTAATTTCATTTTCTGAAACAAATAAACATCAATACGAGATCTGGAAGCATAACGAACCTATAACAGGAAGGATTTGCTTGCAAACCTCCAAGAACGGCTTGGTAAGCATTTCTCCTTGTTCAGATTTGACATGCTTCATACCATCCAAAGCAGGGGTGAACACTGTCCCTTCCATTTTTCACCTCTTGTCACTACATTCATCCAATAACAACAATCAATATCACCAAAAAGGAACATACTCTTACTGCAGCAATTGACTGAATTACATATAAAACCGCACAACGATCAAATCAACAAAAGCAACTGACATGAAATTCAATTGAATCGATCTAACAAATTGGATAACCAACGAGATCAACGGGAAAATCACACCAATTTTCAAAAAAAAAACCCGGAGAAACTGCAATGTGAAGAGCTTCCTAATAGCAGAAAAAACTGAGATTCTGCAAAGATCAAATACGAACAGTTCGCGATCGTCGGGATCGATCCAGTGCAGTAACGGTGGAAACAGACAAATAGTGGATACTGAATTGAAAAGAAATCAAAATCATGCTATATTTTGCGGAAACTGTAAATTGTTAGATCACCAAACTCACCTTTTTAGGCTCTGGAGATTGTTTGTGGTAGCTTCGGGAAGACGGTGATAGTGTGGGCAAGGATTTGTAGAGCTGTGTCGGGAAGACGTGAGAGCCTTAAACAGAAGCCACGAGAGTATCTGACGCTCGCTGATTTCCTGCAAAAACGTTCTATTTTCTTTCTATTTCAACAATTACATTTCTTTAGTATTTTCAGTTTACCTTTTAACCTTTTCGTTTCGTACAGTGTTTTGTTTTAGTCCGTCTAACCATTAGTGACGACTGACGACTACAATGGAAAAAAAACATTTTAGAAAACCACATCACTCATTTAATGAAATTAAAGGAGAAAAATCAACACATTTAACTCATCTATCCTTAGGATGTTTCAAAAAAAAATAAAAAATTTATCCTTGGGAGAAACATCACATCACCACCCCATTAAAAAAACTAAATATTTTAAAGATTATAGTATTATATACATTTAGTCAATTTTGATTAACTTTAACCTTCAAATTGAATTGATAAACAAGTTCAAAATATCTAATTTTTATAATAGTTGAACCGTACAACATATTATATGATCAAAGTCATTCATGTTTAACTTTGAAAAGTCAAACAAGACGCTTTGACTGAAATAGAGGGAGTATTATTATGTATGATAACAATATAATATTAAAATTCATAAAATCAAATCCTCACCTGTCATTTATGGGATAACATATTAAATTCATAATATATCATCATTCATTAAAGAGAAAGTTTTGGGTGAGACGTGTCTTTGTAAAGACCAAGAGCAGGGGAATGAGCATTTACTGTTTCTGCTTGATCTTTTAGTCAGTTTGTTTGATCTTTCAATCAGTGTCCTTGAGTATTTTTGTTTTGCCTTGATTTTTCAGTTAATTTGATCTTTCGTTCAATTTGCTTGATCTTTCGGTCAATTTTCTTGATCATTTCCTTGGTCAATTTCACCAACGACAAATTCAATCAAGGAAATCGGCGGGTTTAAAGCTCATCAACGACAAATTCAATCAATAGCAGTCTCATATAATGTTTGGTCTCATTTGAGACAGGTCTCAAATGGGAATTTGCCATCATTAATTCTAAATAGTACTTATAAATAGTGTTTTCCCATCCAACCTTTATCAACCCCCACCCCCCACTAGAAAAATCTCCCCAATTTCAGTTTCAATAAATTTCCAAATATCGATTTGCCATGGATCTCAAGTTTCTTATCCTTATTCTAGCTGTTCTTGTCACAGTGTTTTGCCCAACGCCATCATGTTCTTCAACCATAAGAAAATTTGTTGTCGGTGGTTACAGAAAATTAGATCCAAGGGCGCCTTCAGCAATAGAGAATGCAAAATTTGCCATCCAAGAACACAACAAAGAAGAACATGCCAATCTGGAATTTAAATCTGTGGTTTCTGCAGAATCGCAAGTTGTGGCTGGATATAATTACAAGCTCGTTATTCAGGCAATCGATGGTGGTGATGCTCATGATTATTTGGCTGTTGTTTATGTTGATTTGCATGATTATAAGAAGCTTGTTAGCTTTCAAGCAAATTGATTGATGTATTCACAATGTTGTTTGATATTAATAATTGAGATTTTTTTAGTATTAAGCCATGTATTGAACTGAACCAAATTGAAGATTAATGGATTGAAATATATACAACAAAATTTAATGTACTATTGAAAATTTGGCATGACTGAATTAACCTGAATTTCACAAAACTGTTTATTGTTTATTACTGATTTGAATTGAGCGGATAAGATCAACATAAAAAGACCTCTTAAGTGTTGAGTTGCTGTAATATGGAAGTGAAAGATTCATACATTCATGTTTTATTATTGTAAGACCTCACTTTCAATTCTGAAAATCTCAAATTCTCAATACCAAAATCATCAAAATATCCTACTATTAATTACAATTTGACTTTGCAATACACGCAAAACACCAATCTATTGCACTGTGCTGTTACAGAGGATACTACATTGACAGATAGCAGTCAATACTCAATACTCAGTGAGTTGACGACTAGTTTCAGTCGAAGCCTTGTGTACAACTTAAACTCAGTTGCAGGAAAACCTCAAACAAAAATGGGGGATAAAAATTGAAGAATTAATCAAATAGACCGCAAAGAAATTTAAAGCACAAAATATCTCCGAAAGCTCAGTAGTCGGGTACTCCTCCGGGTGCAGTTGCAAGCAACTATTGTTTCTTAGCCTGCAGAAAATAAAAAACACGAATAAGAAATTTCAAAGAAATGCAGGATCAATCTGAGAAATTCTAGAGCATTGCAGTAATGATCCTTGCCTTGCTCAAATACTTCTTATGAATCTTTAGTGCCTCTTTTAATGCCTTCTTCGCATCCAAATTCCCAGTTATATCTCCCAGAATCTGGAGAAAGTTCATTTCAAGCCCAGAATGTTAGCAACATCTGATATTAACAAGAAATGAAGAAACTTCCTGTTTTTTATGTACCTGAACAACATCATCGAGGCCCTTGGCCTCTTTGAGAAGCCGCTTATTCTTGGCCTCCAGAACACTAGCTACAAGAAAAACAGCAAGAGCGCTTTTCTGTTCTGACCATCCAGTTTGCACGTATTTCCGCTCAAATTTCCCATACTGCTTTAGCATCTTGCTGCTGATCTTCTGACCTTCCTGTGGGCCGCCTTTAGAAGTTGAGTCCCGAGGCTCTTCATATAAGGAGAATATGTGAGGGCTGTACTCCATCGCCCACATAACCTGCATAGTTACAAAACAATAAATCATTGTCCCTCCCCTAATAATCATTAAGAATTACTGAATCCAGAAAAGGTTTCTTATCTTACCTCCCATAAATACAGTGAATCCACAAATGAGAATTCCCTCCTAAACAGTACCATCAACATTCGAAATGCAAACAGATACTCCCCGCCATCCAGCTCCTCTGCAAAAGATCGATACTTTAGGGTAAGAGCAAATAGATGTGAACATCCTCTATGGAGTATAAGTTTTTCATTTTTGGAAGGAAAAAGTCCCCACTTTTTCATGTTTATTTTGTACGGAGAGCACTTGGTTAACTTTCACTGTAAAATGGTTAATACAAAAACAAGAAAATTCACCATATCAAAATTCATAAATACTAGTTTTACAACAAGACTATAAGTAAAACTGAGTAATTTCTAGGCAGGGTCAACAGACAATACCAAGATGCTGATGTAGCTTTGGATCAATAGCTTTGATGATTTTTGCAAGGGTGCTCAGCTGAGATTGGACGCCCATAGAAGTTGTGGTGCATCTGAAGTTCTCCCTCTGTGCAAGCAGAAGAAATGTTTGATTTAGAAGTCCACATAACAAAAATAGTGGAAGGCATAAATCTTCAGCCCAAGCATTTGATACTAAAGACCTGACTAAAAACCTAATACATGAATAGAATCAGCATTATTGTGTGAGTGTCATCATTAAGCGCATGAGCAATAAAGGGAAACCGAGATATACCAGTCTGCGCATTGCACGCTCGAAACACCAAAATGCATCTGCTTCGTTTTCTAGAAGAATAACTAATGGAGAGCATATGTCATTCATTCCTGTTTACAAAAGAGAGAATAAACATAAGATTCATAAGATGTATTACCATATTATATAGGAATGAGATAACTCTACCTTGAACATATCCAATATCTTTATCGATCCAAGAATATACAGCAAGAATATCCCAAAGTCGTGCCTGGTTCTCTACACTCTCATAATATACTAAAGTACGATCAGTGCGAACAACATCCAGACCTGCAGCATAAAATTTTCAACAGTGATGAATGCAACAACATATAGATTTCTAAGAAGTAGTGACATGTAAGAAGTAAATGCACCCGAACATACAAGATAATTCATTTTTAGCTGGTTCTTAATGTTTAGGATCACCATAGAGCATCCAAATATAGGCTCTTGATATTGTTCTTAATTGACCACATTGACCAATGAAAAAAAAAGAGAGGCAAACTGCAAATCAAATCAAGCATAGCTTCAAACAACCAACAACTATGTCCTTATTTATTTGTTTGTTTTCTTCTTACATGTGTGACTTTTGCCACCCACAGATAAAACAGCAGCAAAAACTACGCCTGTTAAATCATCTGATGTTGCCACTTTCACTTTATATTGTTTGTAAGCCCAGGATACTCCTGTTTCACTCTTTGAATCACCATTCAATTTCTAAACAATTGTTCCGTTCTCAGTGCTACTGCCTGGTAGTAGTTAAAATGCAACTACCCCCATGGATTGCTAAGGGATGGAGAATTAGATTTTGGGGACTAACCTATTTGACTCAATCCTTGCCTCCACTGATCCGCCTTTTTGTCGGGCATGGCTCCATTGTTATCTAGAGTTTCATCTACTGAAGCCTCTTCTGAAGATTGATCATATGCTACAACTTCTGTCAGAAACTTTCCACTGCCAATTGTAGGCTCCACCTGTTTACATTCAGCTTTCCATGCAGCATACAGACCCCTGATAACCCAACAAGACAACAAATTACTCTAACAAAAATCTCATTCGTCAACATAGATATCAATCCAGCAATAAATGATTTTGCAGCAGCCCAAATATAGGATGATCAAATAAATCCGAAAAATAAATGGAAGTAAATAAAGAAACCAAAATTAACAAAATCCATGGAACTGAGAGTCACATTTCAGCAAAAAATGATGATTCTCGATAGAAAATTTAAAACTAGAACAGATTATAGAATTTCAATTTTTTATGAACTATCTAAAATAAAAAATGTCATTCATCTTATAAAAACTTTATCTTTATAGCAGTTAACTTGATCCTTGCCTTCGGTTTTCTCTAAGTTCCTGTCTGTCATCGAATGTGCTGTTTGGATCAAAACATCCTAACAAGAACTCCCAGACTGCTCCTTTAATTGATGGATGGACTCCCTAATTCATTTGCAGAGAATCTCGTATAAGAAAAATATGTGAAGAACAAGCTAAGAAACGCACATAATCAGTGGAATTGACATCTCCCTCTTCCCCTTATTAGAAGCACGAGTAACTCAATTATTGTGAGAATTCACATAACCACTATTTTGACATAAATTGGATTCTGTCTATGAAAACTCAGTCAAACATATCGTCCACTTCTGTTCGGTGATATTTGGATGATTATACGAGATGTTTGTGTCATAATCAGCTTAAACAAGGCCTAATGGAAAACATGGAGAATATAGAGTAGTATATGATATTACCCCTCTCTGAATTCTCCTAAGAACACCCGCTATATCCAAACGACCATTATCATCAAATGCAGCTTTCCATCTTCTTGGACTAAGAGTTTTACCAACCTGTAGAATCACACAAACACAACAAGCATTTCATATCCCCCTTCTTTTAGTAAAAGAACCAAACTTTAACCACTGAAAATGAACAGATATAATGTACATACACGGGGTTTGAAGCGTGTTTTCGGGATTTCAGCTTGATATTCAGGTCTGATAGGGAAGTATGATTCCAGCTCTGCAGTACTCGAACCCCTCATGTCCGCTAAACAACCACAACCTACTACAATCACACGGAAAACAACAAGAAAATCAAAGAATCACCGCATTATTCATATTACATAAACTTAACATCCCCCAAAAAAAAAAACACAAATTCATACCCATAGAACAGAATCCACTTTCACAGATGCTTATCAAAATCCAATGTAAATCCGCAGATTCAATCAATTCGCAACAAAAATGAAGAGGGCGTTAGCAACAAGGACAGACGGATCGAATACATCGTACAGAGGTAAGAAATCAGCGTACCGGTAGATTAATCTTGAGGATGACAAAGAATACCACGAATTCTTCTCCGTGTATTAAATCAATCTTACTGATTCAAAGAGGAAAAATGATTGACAGTGATTTGAAATTTTTTGAAACAAATATGCTTCTAGTTTTTCTACTAACTACTTTACGTTTGACATCTGTCTTCAATACTTATTTTTCTTTGAAAAGTCAGAAACTATACACCATTTATATGAAAATTTTATTATCAGATGATCCAGTCTCTAATTTCACAATGTCAAAGTAACGTTTATATGAAACAAAGGAACAGGTATATGAAATATAACGTTTATAATGCATGAGTCATGACTTAACTTTTAGTCGACGAGACTATAAAAAATTCTTCAACAATAAGATTTCAGGTTCAGCTTCTTATGCTACTTAACCTAATTCCATAGATACAGAATGATGATGAGTAAATAAACATCTCACGAAATAGATTCAACTTCACAAAGTTCGAACCTTGCTCATTGTCTCAAGTGTATTTCGTAAATAGTCGTAACACACCGTGTGATCATTAGACCACTCTTGGAATCATTGGCAAACTTAACAAGGTTTCTATGACACTATAATAAAAGTAATACTTTGTCATTCAAGTGAAAAGGTTCTGTTTCTCTTATAAAATGACTTAGCTCCACTATTGCTTGAGCTAGATTGCACCTCTAGATGACCGTGAGCAACAGCATAAGACATAACGCCGCATGAGCTAGCCACCATGATGTTCCCCGTCTGATGAGGCGAGCAGAGCAATTAGGCGATGAAGCTGAGGGCGCCTTGGCTTGCTTAGAGCACTGAATCCCTACGGCATCGTCGTGGCACAAGCTCGCAAAGAGATTGGGTGGATAGCTTCCGTGGATGTTGATGTAGGTGAACATGGCGAGCGCGCACTTATTGGTGATGTTGTTCAGGTATTCGGCATAAGGGCACACGAAATTCTTCAACGCTTTGCAGCAGATCTTCGGAGGGTACTGTGGACCCTTGCACTGGCTGGTTATGATGGTGTAGTTCAGGTGCTCGAATGGAACAGGGCAGTTTTTCGGATATCCTGCACATCTATCGGTTGATGAAATGACCAAGATGATCCAGATCAACCGATACATGACTTCCTAGTTCGACATGAACGAGGCTTTCACGAGATTTATAGGACACTTTCTGACATTGTTCAGCAGACAATGCACGTTCTTCTTAAGAAGAAGAAGAAGATTATGGGATGTTTAGCTTTTTATTAGTAGGAGCAAAAAGTGTGATGTGTTTTGTCTTAAATTAATGGTCATTAGCAAAGGTAAAAATCCAACAGCACAGTATCACTATTACACAGTAGATGAGTAAACTGTTTTAATAACTCTTGGACTCATGAGATGATAATCGTATGGTTCATCACGGTAATTATACTACTTTAGAAAAAGGAATTTTCATGATTGATCCAAAGATGAATTACATACAACTGCAATCCAATTGAAAGAGATTTTAAAACTGCAAACCCTTATGGAGTAAATAATATGCTTACTAGCAGTAGGACATAAAGAGTATCAAATAAATTCCAGTGCAAGCAATTAATCTCTCAAGCAAAAGAAACATTCAAGCATTCTAGTGATAAACAAGGACTCTTTAGATAATTGTAGCACAAAATAACAGGGTGATAATGCAGACTACTGAGTTCCTTACAATATTAAAATTCAGTCCCTCACAACAAAATTAACTAAATTAAGTTCGAGTAGCGTTTTCAAAACACTAAAATCCTTAAGCTGAGACTTCCTTCTTGAGCTTAGCAAGTTCCTGCCTGACAACTCCAGCTTTCTGCAATATTCACAAGACAAAGGTTATGTTACAATCATAGTAACTATAAAACTAATCATAGCTACAGATACCAAACCAGATTAAATTCCTCATATGTTGTATCTCTATTAACTTACATAGAGGTACAATTCCTCAGAAAGAAAGCCTCCTAATCATAATAACCTAGACGAAGTATATAATGATTCAAACAACATGGAGATGAATAAATAGACACAAACCTTGATCTTGGCTAACATGAGCTTGAACTTCTCGAAGTCAGTGAGTGAAGCCCTCCTCTTCTGAACAATAAGCTTCCTGCCCCAAGAGCTGTTGTCCCACTTGTTCTTGACATCTACAGAGGAAACACAGAATTTTCTTAGACAAAACACCACATGTCATATCAAAACAAATAGAGAAGAACAAACAATACATACCAGCAGCTTCCATTGCAGCAAGCAGCTCCTTCTTCTTAGGGGCTCTCTTGATGTCAATCTTGATATCAGTCAGAGAGAGTCTCTTGAAGTTCATCTTTCCACGAACCATCTGAGGGGCATCAACAAGAGCCTGTGGAAATAAAGGTTTTCAGAATACTTGTAAAAGAAGGATCACACTCTGAATAGAAACTATATACAGGACATGTACTCAAACATTAAGGAATCCAAAATTTCTTAGGACCTCAATAAACTAATCAACACGTATAGAGTCTAACCAGATTAAGAAGGTTAAAATGCTAATAGCCAGATGGTATTTATCATTACTCTACAGAACATGGCATCATCATTCAGACAAGAACAATTGAACTAAAATCAATCTAACATGGCAGAGCACAGAAACAATACTGGATTATTCTACATTCACATCTAAAACTAAGAAGTCGATATGCAGCCTATTCTTTGTATAATGGGAGCAATCAATCACTACGGCAAAGGCAGCCGAAACCCTACCATACAACTATAAACCCTTTAAAAGTAAAGCTCAACACCAAAAACATATACATCAACAGAATGGCACTAGCTCCAGATATAACAAAGATAAAAGTATCCGAAACCATAGAAATCAAGAGAAGAGGAAACGGCGTCGTACCCAGTTCTGGTCAAGCACATCGACGATGACAACGAGCTTGCCGTAATCCTCTCCGTAGTTGATGAGAGCGACCCTTCCGATCTCGACGTACCTCTTGAAAACCTGCAAACAACAACGGACAACATCAGCTAACAAGCCATTGAATACGAGATCGAATCGCCGGAAGGGAAAGGATGACCGGACTCACCATTTTGGCGGCGGCGACGGGATCCTGCGAGTGAAGATTTTGAGGCTGCGCCGAGGAGTGTTGAGGTGACTAGGGCTTAAGAGGAGCATTTCTTATATCTATAGTTTGTACCTAGGGTTTTAAACCGGATCTGGGCCGTCGTGTTGGTGGGTTTTGGGCTTGGTATTACTAAAATACCATGGACTGTACTAATCTCTTACTACCAAAATTTCACCCAATCATATTTTACTGGTAAAAAACAAAAAGAAAAATATTAACATAATTTTTTACCAAGTTCTCATATATAAAACTCCTTATTAATATGAATATGAATATTGAATTAATTATATCTTTTGATATCATTTACATGATTATATATTAGAGGTACAATAAGTATTTTTCACTATAAACACCATATACTAATTATCCTTTTAATCTTTTTCATCATTACTTGGAGTTTCCCAACAAACCATCTAAGTTTCACATAAGTATAATCAAGAAATGCACCATACAACTCATAGTAATATCAATCGATGGCAATCTAAGTTTATTGCAACTAAATTTTGGTGGGAGGTAGTAATGCCGTAATGGTGGTAGATGGGTGAGTGAGGAAGGAAATTAAGGAACAAAATAGTAATAATAAAAAAATGTATATATGTATGTATATTAGGATTTTTTAACAAGTAAAAAAAATTGTTAGATTCTACACTTTGTTTTGTCAAATCAATTTAGGATATGAAGATTTGGTAAAACTAAATTAAAATTTGATATAACTAATAAAGGAACTCAATCAATCCTACCATGATTTTGAAACATATTACATAAACGTCGTTACATACATCTAAATTATTTTTTTTTTGATAACATCCAAACAATATTTATATAGTATGAATTTATACTTTTTTTAATGTCATAAGAATTTATACTTAAAATTAACTAGTACAACTTGACTCGACTTAGAAGTCAACGTAGATTTTAAAATTAAACAAAAGCAAAATTTGCAAACTTCGTGAGACGGAGACGGAGTCGGCGTCGTACGTTGTGGCCTGGCGGTTTGCATCAATAATATCATCTGACTAAGCATTAGCTAGTTCATGAGCTGAAAAATTACGCACTGCAGAAATCATGAATCTCTTCGCAAAGAAACCCACCGCCAAAGGTATCAATATCATCCCGATAAAGTCAATCGCGTTGAATCATTCACACTTAATCGATTTCTGATTTGTTTCTGGTTCTGATCGAATTGCAGAGGCTTTGCGGCAGAGCAAACGGGAAATGTCCAATGCTACCAGAGGTTTGCACCTTCTCGATATTCTGATTTATTAGCTATTGTTAATTTTTGTTGCGGAATTGAACTTTTTGTTGCTTTGCATAATTGATATTTAGGTATAGAAAGGGAGATCAACGGATTACAGTTAGAGGTAAGATATTGATTCTATTATTTTGGTTTCATTAGGAATAAACGAATTATAGAGTGATAATTCTGATAGGAACTTTGCGTTTTAATGATGGCAGGAAAAAAAGCTTGTAGCTGAGATTAAGAAAAGTGCCAAAACTGGGAATGAGGTGCTTATTAGTTATTATGATTCTATTTATCACTGTGATGAATTTTCCCCGTGTTAATGTTGTTGTTGTTCTCGTGAGTTTAGAGTGCTACCAAAATTCTAGCACGGCAACTGATTAGGCTGAGACAGCAAATAGCAAATTTGCAAGGTAGTCGAGCGCAGATGAGGGGTATAGCTACCCACACTCAGGTAGACTACTACTGCTATATCCTGTAATGTTGTTTCAGTGTGAGTAAGAGTTGGAGTTTAATAGATGATTTTGTCGGGTGTTTTTTGCAGGCAGTTTCTGCCCAGTCTTCAGTTGCTGTTGGCATGAAGGGGGCCACTAAAGCTATGTCGGCAATGAATAAGGTTTGCCTGAAGATCTCTCATTGTTTGTTTATGTTTTCTTCCCAATGGAATCTTGAAAGATTATACTATATGTTTGTTTTTGTTACAGCAAATGGATCCGGCGAAGCAAATGAAAGTTATGCGTGAATTCCAGAAGCAATCATCGCAAATGGATATGACTGTAAGATTATATTATATTGTCTCAGTTGTTTCATACCACTTGGATATTCTGTTTTTTATACATGGAACTTTACTTCTTGCATTTTATCTTTTCTAGACTGAGATGATGTCTGATACCATTGACGAAGTTCTGGACGATGATGAAGCTGAAGATGAAACTGACGAGTTGACTAATCAGGCAAGTTTTGTTTCTCTGGTAGTTTGGCTGATAAATTGAGTTTCCATGTGATCAATATGTTTCCCTTGCAAGAATTTACCTGGCTGCTGAAATAAAGGCTGTTGAAATTAGTTCATGCTTATTAATCCCATTTTTTTCTGATACGTAAACCAATGGTGAAATCTTGACTGGTTGTTGTGACCTGTTGTGATATATAAGTTATCTGAAATGGGTAGAAAGCCCTTTTTTAGATCTACACGATAGTGGTTTCAGATAATCTCGCCCTTTTGTGCAACAAAATAGATGATTTCTATAGCATATAGACATTGTGATTCTGGATAGTTTGACATTCCTTCCTATGCTAGTAGAACATACGAATCGAACAATTGCAAATTATTTTGTGATGAAACTCCATGATTTTCCCTAGCTGTTATGAAACATTTTGGTCTTCACTCTTGTTTGAGTTTGGCATGACGTTGTCAATATTTGATTCCTCAGGTTTTGGATGAAATCGGTGTTGATGTTGCCTCACAGGTTTGTTTCTTCTCTTCTTGTCATTAGATTGCTGGAGAAAAAATATTTTATATATCACCTTTTAGAATTCTGTTTATAGTACATTTAAGCCCTGCATTTAGTGTCTTAATTGACTTTGGATGTCTTCATGATTTGCAGTTGTCCTCGGCTCCAAAGGGGAAAATCGCAGGGAAAAACTCCGAGGATGTTAGCAGGTTAGCTCCACTGTTCGAGTTCACTTTTAGATGTGTTGAATTTATTTTTTTACCATCTTTAAATTTTATTTTTCAATTTTTTCACCTGCAGTTCTGGGATTGATGAACTAGAGAAGAGACTGGCGGCCCTCAGGAACCCGTAAGCACAGCCTTGTGGTTTCACAAACATGATTCTCACAAAACGACTGGTCGTGTGCTCTGTAATTAGTTATTCGAGTTTGAACTCTGCTCTATCAGTCAATTGTTGCTCCATTCAGTTGTAGATTAGCTAAACTAACTCCAATTTACATCACGTCAGTGTTATGATTGTCTGATCAGTTTGTTCCAAATTCAAATTGTGTGAATTGCCAACAGTTTCCTTATATTTACAGTACTAAAACACCTTGACCATTCAAAAGGAGCACAAATCTGCATCATAAGTTAATGTTCATTAATAAAGCTAAACCAGATCCATCCTCCATAACAGAGTTCATTACAGTAGTACCATGTAACTACCATTGTAAGCTTAGAATGCCCTCACGACACGAACCCTAAAGACAACGTTGTTGGTGCTCGTGAGAGTGCAGCAAACGTCAAGCGCAAGAACAAGGATGTCTCCCACTTGAAGGTTGTTTGATTTGAAAAACGCCGTCCATCCAGTTCTCAGCTTCATGTTTCTCTGGGAGCATTCTTTGAGACGAATATCCTGGTAATGAGCGAGTTCAATCTCCCAAGCGTGCCCGGAATGGTTCAGCAGAATCGCCATTTTCTTGTCTCGTATATCATGCCGCTTCAAGAACTCTGATGGAATGGTCTGCAGTTCACAGCAAAGACAAAAAATGTCAGCTGCTAACAAACCAAACATGGAATGACATTAATTAACAAACAACATTAAGAACTTTGTTTACCAGGTAGTTGTGCTTCAGATGGTGTTCCTCAATGTATGCTAAGAAATCCGGCTTAAACGAGCATTCTGATACAACAACATTGTTTGATCAAAATCAATCATCGAAAACAGTTTATGACTGAAATTACTGAATCAATGCTAAAAAGCCTTACTTATGCAGCTTGTAACTTCCTCCCCATACTGCCAAATGCTCTCTGCATTTTCAGCAACAAAATCATGTTTCAATCACATGTAAGGAAAAACAAAATCTACATTACAAATCTAGGCAAAAACAAAAACTCACTCTTCTTGCATTCTGCCAGGCCACTAAGTTCCGCGCTTCTCAGATCCTCAAAAGGGTCAGTCAAATCCTTCTCGCAGGTGGAAAGGTCGAAAACATGAACTCGAAAGACCATGCGATCAGTTTGCTCGAACCAGACAAGATCATTAAGCTCAAGCTTATGATTCTCCAGAAAATCTTGCCAGCTTGTGCCTGAAAGAACAAAGTCCTCATGGCAGCTGCAAATCCCTAGCTTCACTGCCCACATCCCTTTGCAGCTGATCAAGATCGCGTTATCCTCGATATCCCCGTTCAGAGTGCGAATGAAAGGTGGAGGAAACCTCTGCAACAAACAAGCAAACTTTAATTCATTCATTCATCATCATTACACAGAAATCCATGTTATGTAAACAGTTCTTACAAGCTCTCTTTTGAAATCTGGTCCCATGATTCGGAAGAAGCGGCCGATCACTTCATCTTCCTTCTGCAAATTCGCATGAATAAAATCATTCAGAACTTCTCATCAAACAAAATACATCGAAACATGTCGGAAAAGATGATCAATTTCACCATAGTATCGCTCGGAGAATCATGGCCTCTGTTGAACCGCCTGAAATTCGGGAGACCGGAAATTCTGCCTTCTGTTCATACGAGAAGGAAACGTGTGACGGAAAATGGAATTCCATAAAACAAAAACGAAGAAGTTCGTGAAAATTAAGGAAGTAAAAGTGTTGCTAAACCAAATTACCTGCGTCCGCGGTCCGATGTTTGTTCTTGAACTCGCAGTGCACGACAGATTTCCTCACTTTCTTGACGGTGTCTTCAACAACGATGTCAAGCTCGTGATTTGCATAATTCTGGTCTCTTTTCTTGCCCGAACAACCGTCACAAGCGCCACCTGGAACCGACTGCATTTTCACAATCTGTCTTCCTCCGGGCATCAACTGAGATCGCCGGTCGGAATCAGCTGAACCACCAAAAGATCTCAGACAAAGGAAAACTGCGTGAGAACTGTAAAAGAACAGGTTTGTTTAGAATTTACAGAGCAAATGACACATAAATAACGTTAGAAAACATGATATTGGCGTGTGCAAGTACAAGCTTGACCGATGATCATCTTTACCGGTTTGTTTTTACTTTTGAGATATGAGGATCGGTTAACTCATCACTTGATATTGAAAGATATTTGACCAATCTGCTTTTTAACAATATGCTTAACTATAATGGAAAATGGTATTATTGATATCCAATTTTTTTTTTATAAAGTGTTACTTGATCCCATAACGGATAAAAAATTTAAAACAGTGTTTGGGTTAAATTTTAGAGTCTAAATTTATTGTCAAAAACAAAATTCTGAATTTTTTCTTGACGTCGTAGTTTGGACCATACACAAACTAACATGATTCAAATAAACTTAAATTTGACTATAATCAAATTAGTTTAACAATTGCTGGACCGCCAATTTTAACCAATAAAATACCATCATATTAGAGCTACGAATTGAATAATGCTGATGAATAAGTGAATAAATTGTAGTTGAAAGTGAAATACTCTCTCGAAACAGAAATAAATAGGTATTCCCTCGACGAAGTACAAATAGTTAACTGAACATTTAGGGGATAAAACACTAAAATATATAGTCAAATCATATTGTACCAAAGTTATTTTAGGTATTTTAATTTATAAAATTGTGTATTCTTATATATAGTATTAAATGCACATATTTTAAAATTTAAAATTACATGCGTCCGAAGTATATAATGAAATTTAAAATTACTTGCGTCCTCGATGAAGGACAAACATTTGAAACTGTCAAACTCTTATTGCCATGAACCTTCATGGTCCTCCATATATTAGAATTCTGAGCCAATAATTTTGTACTGGTACTGCTGATTTGTTCTCTTATGACAGGTACACACTAATCTGCCAGCTGAAGGTTGGAACTGGAGAGGACATGCTCTGCAACAAATGGCCATCCAACTGTTTGGAGATCACTATGATCTGCACCACAATGATCACAACAACCAATGGTGCTTCAACTGAGAGCTTAAGGACTGGGATACATAGGTTTCCATAGGCTGAATTTTGTCTCATTGAGATTCACTAACAGCAAGTGGAAGGATATGTCTCATTTTCCTTCTCTCATTTATTTTGACATAGAATGAGCTCTCTCTAACCACTAACTCATTCTTTTTGTGGCCAATTTTTTGGCCCCTGCGTAGTTTATCTACTACACCACAAAGCACCTCATTAGGGGATAAGTCTTTCAAGCCTTTAGGGCTTATTCTGTTTTTATATTTCATTAATTGTATAAATACTCTTATTCATAATGGCATAGGGAAGCCAATATACACCCCCACCCAATAGCGGAACCATGATTTAAAGTTGGAAGGGGCCATAATAGAATATACAAAAAATATATGTACTAAATTTTAATATATATATATATAAGAGTATAAGGGTATAAATACAATTTTTCAATTTTTTGGGGGTGGCCAGGCCCCCTCGGGCCACCCCTAGTTCCGCCACTGCCCCATCTTCGGTGTTTTACCAAAAATAAAATAAAATTGAAATGCATATCAAATGCACGTTATTTTGTGCATTTTAATTTATAAAATTGCGTGTTATTGTATACTCCCTCCGTCCCAGCCAAAGTGTCTTTGTTTGATTTTTCAAAGTCAAACAGAGACAACTTTGACCATTAATATCTATTAGTTTATATGCTAGATTAGTATCATGTAATATATTGTTGGATTCATAATAACATATATTTTAAAATAATGCATTTTTCAAAAATAATTTACATACTTAAGTAAAGATATTAGCAGTCAAAGTTGTCTCTGTTTGACTTTGAAAAGTCAAACTAAGACGCTTTGGTTGGGACGGAGGGAGTATAGTATTGTGCATTTAAAAATTATTTATTATTACTATAATGAAATTGAAAAGCACATATAAAGATATTGAAATGCAAGATATTTTGTGCAGTTTAATTTATAGAATTGTTTATTCTTGTACGTACTATTGTGCATTTTAAAAATTATTTATTTGTATTATAATGAAATTGAGATGCACACATAATGACATTGAAATGCACATTAATAGATGATGCACTTTTACTATACCCTAGGTATATTGATCTATATATCTTCTATATCATATTCGGGATCAATTGATAAATTGAATTTAAAAGATTATCATTTTAAACAATTAAAAATAACTTGTAAATGACATGTACATTTATTGCACGTAGTGATGTAGATGATACACTAATGGCATAGAAATGACATGCCAAATGTAGAATAGAGGACCTGAATATGAATTTAGTTTAACATATGAAATTTTTTAAAAGTAAATAAACTATTATTTTAAAATCAACAAATTTGTTCATGCATGAATGAAACTTCATACATAAAAAAATTACTATATTTTAATTCTTTACAAAATGAATCGCTACACCAATTTTTGCACATATATGATATATGACACACTAGCACACTAATCGCACAAAAATTTCATAGAGGATCTAAATTGTCATTAGCGTAACGATTTGTTTTTCCAAATTCAAATTGACTAATATCTTTTGCATAATGATAATAACCATATTTTGGTTATGATTATTGATTAGTGTCAATTAGGTTTTTTTATACGAGTACTTTCCTCACAGAGAATCAGACTGTAGTGGTCCAACAAAACCGTTAAAGTACAGTAAATCTCAGCAGAGCAGCAAATCCAAATTGCCAAGAAAGAATATATGGGATCACTATCAGAAAAAAATAAAAACACACAGATCTATTTTCTATGCGATGAATAAGTTTTTACCATCTAGTTATCTCGTTTCATATCCTAAATTTTTTTTCTATTGTGAAACTTATTACTCTAATCTAATTAATATAGAAAAATATAATCATAGAAAAGAAACATATTTTCTTTTAATAAGTTGTTTACTTGCACAAAAATGAAAAAAATACTGATATTAATTGACAGAGGATAGATAAACAAAAGAAAACATGAAATGGGAAATAGTAGTATTTAGATATTATTTAATAGGGTGAAAAGTACATGCATTCAAGCTCATGAACAAAGGAGAACTCTACATGTACTCTAAATGACATTCATAAATATCACTATTTTGTTACAGTGTATCCAAAACATAGAAACTCACTAACTCAGGTTGCATCCAAAGTAAATGTACACTGTAAATACACACTTTCATAATGAATCTAGACAGAGATACAAGGTCACGCATAAGGGCGGTTATTCATGCAAGAAAAAAGCCCACATGTAAACTATAGAAACTCAGAACAAAAACGAGACATTTAGGATCTCGGATGAGGGTGAGTTTTACTCGTGTAAGACAACCTTTTGCATTTACATGAGTGCAATACTCTTCTTCTATATTTCCCCCTCCAAGAAGATTCACACACAATAATTGATGAGGATGCAAGTTTACTTTTCCTTTTTTACAGATCATTTCCTGATAGAAAGGAACTCAAAGCTCCTGAGGGGGTCATCTCGAGTAACCCTTGCTGCGGCTGCAGTGCGTGTAAAAGAAGATGATTTTGGTTCACTTCCTGCTTGAACTCTTTGTGTTGTGGACAAACGGCCACTGCTTGAGACTATTCTGTTTATGCGGCCATCAGTAGGCTCGCCAGAGGAGCTTGGTCTGCTGCTTGAGATGGCTGCTGCTCTTTTTGACGAACTACCATTGCGGGAGGTCCTTCCTCTTTCAGAATCAGCTTGCTGTAAATGCAGAACAAACCTTAGGTTTCACAACCTTTTTGGAGGGGCCAAACTAAAAACAGAGGAAAGAGGAAAAAAAAAAAAGAGAGGAGAGAAAAGGGGGAATACCACATCCTTGGAAGAAGGTACATCATCTGAGGTTCGGTGTCTTGAGTTCTCTCCATGGCGACCAGAACTGGTAATATTTCGTCTTGAAAAAGCTTCAACAGCGCCAGAGAATCTATCTCTAATATCTTGTCCAACTGGATTAACCACCAAACATTAATGTCACATGAGAAGATAGAAAAGAAGCTGATGCAAGTACTGGACATACATTAATCTTCTGACAACACATCTCTAGGCAAAGAAGTTTGCAAGAAAATTGTGTGTGTGTGTGAGAGAGAGAGAGAGAGTATGTGTCTTTGTGTCAAACAAGAGACTTCTGAAAACACTAGTCGTTCATTCATTACTCATACAAGCTCATACTCACATTCATTGCTAATGTTCAGTCAAATACGAGTTCTTCACAAGCAGAAACATTTGTAAGGGAGCTACACTACTTTTTTATAATAGCAATACAGCTAACGCATAAAATCACAAGCCCTGTCCCATATCTCTAGTTTGTATATACCTGATGTTCTTCCTGGTCTATCTGCAGAAGGTCCAGCACTTGCTCCAGTGTTTGCAGTAGGAAGATTCTATATGCAACCAAAGAATATTTACAATTAGTCTCTTATTATAATTTTTAAAAGGAAGTAAAGAGAATTTTATTCAAAAAGCACAAATTGAAAAATTCAGAGAAAAAAAAGCACTAACCCTTCCTCTAGTGCTAGCACCAATTTGTGGATACTTCAATATTGTCCAATCAAAAACATAATCAAATTGATAACCTGCACGACATATCCAGTCAAGAAAAAGATAGAACAGAATCTACTTATAGCTGAATATATGTATCAAAACTATGAATCATTTATTCAAAATAACGAAATATTAGGCATCATCATCCACCATCCAACGACCAACTTAATCTAAGATAGAAGAGTTAAAAGGACATAAGCTACCTTCTCGAATAAATAAATCCCGAAAAAGCCTCTTCAAATATGAATAATCTGGTTTATCTTCAAACCGCAATGATCGACAATAGTGAAAGTATGATATGAACTCCGATGGGTAGGATTTGCAAAGTACCTGTTACATAATAAAAGGAAAAAATATTTTAAAAAGGAATTGGCATCACACAGTGGAATATAACCAACTATGGAGTACTATCCATTCCAAATACCAAAGGAACATTTGGATAAAAGTCAATAAGACTAATGTGGTTGGTGCAAGGAAGAGTACCCAAAGCAGTATTGTTTGTAGCAATTACATGGCACAAATACTGCAGTAACTAATAAGGATGCCATAGACACTTAATGCTGGATAAGGAAAACGTGGTGTAAATGTACAATCACCAGTGAAACAAAAAACAAGGACAAAAAAAAAAACAGATAAAAGAACTCATCAACACAGATTACTACTATCACATTAAACAACAGATCCCCTCATGAATACATAAAATTAGTGGATTACTAGGCTGAAAAAAGTAATAATATAAGCAATATTGGTGCCCAGCCATACTAAGTCTCAAATCTCATTACATCTCTTTGAAGTGACCATAGGCAAGCTAAATGTAGATCATTATGCAATACCAGGTATAGAGAACAAGATACAATTCAGGAGAAGCACCTCAATAGAAGTTAACATCTTCTTTTCACTAATCTTGTCATACTTTTGCTTCTTGGTCCCAGCTTTAAGTCCCTGCCAAGGAAGGCTGATGCCGAAAAATAATGAAATTAAATAACAAAAAAAGAAAGAACTAAGAAGACAGTAGACAGTTTCAGAATCCAAACCTTCCTCTCAGAAAATACATTAGCACGTAGCCAAGTGATTCCAGATCATCCCTTCTGCTTTGTTCTACATAAAAAAACAACAAAATGTAAGAATTTTACAAAGTTTTAGTTTTTATGTAAGTAAACACACACACACACACACACACAAAACTCACCAACTCCTAAGTGAGTGTTAACGCTAGCATATCTAGCTGTGCCAGTGAGGTTCTTGTTCTCTCTGGAAATAAACAGAATTTTCAGTTAGCAAGCCAAAATTAATGACTTATTTTGCAATTTCTAACTTATAGTCAATGTCCATCAAAGTAATTCTCAATACAAGGTAATCAAAGTACTTATCAGGTAGGAGATAATCTTTAGCGTCTCATATTTAAAAAATTATACAGTAGCAAATGTGAACTGATTGAACTTAAAGGAAACTTGACAGGTTACCTAGTCTCTATGAACGGGAAACATTTTGAAACATTTATGTGGGTTAAAAATACCTATAAGGTATGTGCTTGTGGGTCTGCAAATCCCGATACTTCTTTGCCAGACCAAAGTCAATAATGTAAACCTGAGATTAGTAGCGATATGGTTAAATAAGAAAAACCTGATACCAGAATATTCGACTGTTGGAGAAATGAGAGGCACACACATGCTTACAAACGCAAAAGAACAATTTTAAATAAAAGAGTCCATGAGATTTTATTTTAAATGTTTACCAAATTTTGAAATCATCTCAGCTAAACACTTGTCAAGTATTGCAACTAACACATGAAAGTGCAATACTAACTATTCCCCACAGAGAGTAAGTCCTAGAAGATTGAAACAGCAGACCCATTAAATTTAGCCTACAGATGTGTATTTAAATACAGCTAGCAGAGCAAACTGTAAAAGGAGTCATTTCCATAAATCTGAGGAGAGTGAAGGAACACAATCAAGTAGCAGGTCATACAAAGACTGAGGCAGTATGTTACATAGGTGAAAGGGCTACATATCTGACAGTTAAGATAACATAGACCAACTTTAAAATTTAATTTGTCAGTATATTGAAGACAGTTAAGATCCAGTCTCCTGCAATATCTGCCCAAACAAAACTCAATGCAAAAACCTTCAGGGAACAACTTTGAGCACCATGCAGTGTCTTAAAAAAAAAGTTCTTCACACTAGTAGAAGGGATACCTGATTTGCCTTGCGCCCTAAACCCATCAAAAAGTTGTCAGGCTTGATATCACGATGAAGAAATCCTCTAGAATGCATGTACTCCACTCTATTAATCTACACATATTAAAGCCACACTAGCGAGATCAGTAAGGATTCAGACACTACATTTATCAAGGACGAGGGAAAATATAGAAACTAACTAGTTGATCGGCAAGCATCAACACTGTCTTCAAGGAGAATTTTCTGTTGCAATAGTTAAAAAGATCCTCCAAACTCGGCCCAAGAAGGTCAATAACCATGATGTTGTACTCTCCCTCAACTCCGAACCACTTCAGATTTGGAACTCCAGCTACACCAGGATGGAAATTTAATAAGAATGATAATTGATTCCAATCTCAATCATTATAATAGATCAGTAGGTGCAAATTAGAGTTTCAAGCAATCAGAAGATGACTGACTATCTTAAAACTTATAATCTCAAGGCTCAAGTGTAATGTAAAATACAAACTTGAACTTGTTGCCACCCAAGTATGGCCATTGACTCAAGTAAAAGAGGAACAGGCACAATTGTTATTTAAACTTGAAGGAAAGTGAGAGACTTACTTCCTCCTTGAAGCAGCATATAGATCTTTGACTCATAGTGCAGTTGAGGGTGCTTGGTCTTAACAGGTTCCTGGTTGTTCCATGAAAGTTAATTAATTTTTTAAGACACATTGCTAAAAGTTGAGAGCTTTCCAGAAAATGTTGAGAACTGGGGAGAATAGATACACATATAGAGGAATTTTTGCTTGCATCACACTTGAATAAACATGGTGTATAATAGAGGCATTTACAATTTTTCCTGTTATATCAAAATCTTATCATCTCAGAGTAACTAAATGTCAAATTCCTATTTCAGAACTAATTCAGGCCATAGACTCACTACACAGTTCACACTTTTTTGGCCACCAGAAGATAAACTATAGATAAGTTCAGACGAAAGGTAACCAATCAATTCAAAATACTAGTATGCAAATAGATCCCAACCCTGTCATTCTAACATGCTAATATCACTAATCAGATACTCAACCATGCAAGTGAATGCCTTTAGCTTGCACACTACGTCAACAACAAAGTAGTTCAGACTGCAAATAAACTGTATGAGCAATGGAACAAGAGTGAAGAAGCTAAAAACTCACAAGCTTAATGGCCACTTCCTCTCCATTCTGAATATTCACACCTGCAACAATACACATCAAATCGGTCAACTAAAGCAATTTAACACTGCAAAAGATCAGAAAACATGAAATCGGAACGAAAATGCATACCTAGAAAGAGTTCGCCAAAAGAGCCACTCCCAATCTTCCTCCCCATCTTAAACTTTCCACCGACCACGTGATCCATGGTGATTCAATTGAACTTCCCTCAACACAAATATCCCTAAAAAATATCTAACTCCGACCAGCTCTCCGGCGATTGACTATTTCGCGGGATGAAAAGCTACCCGACACTAAACAACCCCTAATTTCACAGTAATAAAGAAGATACCGCCGCCGACGGATCCAGTAATGATGTCGATCAAAAAGAGAAGGAAAAAGAAATCAGTCCTCAATCAACTACATCATCTAGAGAGCCCTAAATCCTATAAAACTCCGGCAAGTGCAAACCCTAATATCACAATCATCATTGATCAAACTAAAAAGGAAATCAATGTATGATGATGTAAGAACAAATATTACACAGATAATTTTTCCTAATTTTTTCCTTTTTTGGGGTTTTTTTGGGGTGGGATAAATGAATCAAAGAATGATGGGGAAATTAAGGGGACAAAATGAGCGGCAATCGAGGGATCAGAGACGGAAAGAGAGGTTTTATTTAGGAGAAAATAATGGATTTCTCTGTGTGTGTGGAAAAGCAACGTGCCCTGTGTGTGAGTGTGTGTTTTTGGGTGGGGATAGGAAAGGGAGGAGGCAGGTGGTGCTGATAATATTCTGCCTTTGAAAAAATAAAAGTGTATTTTGGTTTTATTAGATTTACAAGTACTACTATTTTCAAAAAAAAAAAAGAAAAAAAATTTACAGGTACTACTCCATTATATTTTTTTGAAAACACTAGATCCATTATTAATAAATTAATGATTTATCAAAAATAAATAAATTGATAATGATAATTTTGCTCTCAATGGAGTCTCAATTAGTTTTACTAAATGATGATGATCATGTTTAATATTTAAATGGTCAGGTTTGAAAGTGAGAAGACCAAACATGAAAGTAAAAAATCAATAAAAGTACACCGAAATAATCATACTTAATGTGTAAAAGATCGAGTTTGAAAGTGAAATTATCAACATTTGTTTTTTGCCTCGATTGATACTGGTCTCATACGAGAGTTTCACTTCCCATAATACGGTTCCATCATAGACATTGATTAGGTTGTATGTTTATTATTCGTGTGTCTTGTATCATAAAAATTATGTAATGGTAGATATTAAGAAAAAAACTAAACAAGTATATTTAACAACTAACAAATCTTAAATGAACACAAATGAATAAAATAACTAATGAATTGTTTTAATTTGTATGTTTATTTGATTAATTCGTGTATTTTTATCATTTTATGTAATTGCAGCCGTATTAAATTATAATTCTAGGGGATTACTAATAATTTTAACTCATTCAATTTCTGGGTCACAAAATGTTAATACCACTATATTTTTTGTGCTTATTCCGCCGATTCTTCTCCTATCTTCTAGCATCCATTACCCTGATGTCATCTCACCATACACCCGACATAATTTCTAGACCCAAACCTCATCGACCTAAGAAACTTGCGGCAACCGATACCTCATTGTCAACGACCATAAACCTTAACATTTGTAACCCAACACCTCCGGCAACATATCCCCGAGGATTTGTGATGGGAGGTGATGATCGTGAATGTGAAGGTTCACAAATTGAAGAAAAATTTGTTAATGTTACCAAAATTTGCATATAAATCCTTGTATTTTAGTTAATCTTTTATTGAACGTAAAATGTTTATTTCTTACCCAAAATTTATTTATTTTGAGTTTGTTATTAATATGGAATAGTGTAACTATAATTTTTATGAATATTTTTTAATTTATAAAATAATATGGAATAGTGTCACAATATTGTACTCCCTCCGTACTAGCTGGATGTGCACAACTGACTTTTCACGGTCTTCAATACACGTGTTTGACTGCTAATATCTTTAACTACATATATTATAAAGATATGAAAATATGATATTAATAAACTACATGTTATGACGATTCCAACAATATTAGATACGACAATATTTTTATTTATCTATGCATTCAAAAATTCAGTCAAAATTTAGCATAGTTGACTGAAAAAAGTCTCCCGTGCAGAAACAGCTGGTCCAGAGGGAGTACTTAATTTTAAAGATAAATCGTAAAATTGTTACACTTAATTAGACCTCACTATATACCAAAAAAAAACAGTTTAAAAAATTAGGAAAATTTTAAGTTATCATATTATCCACTTTCATGGTTAAAAAAACAATATTCATTACTATCTTGATCATGAATTAGGTGAAGTCCATGCAGAAACAGAATAGAGGCTGGTTTCCTTCCACCCAAGCCTCAGGGTTCCATCTCCCTGAACAAGGCTATACCCATGCGACGGCGGAAACATGTTCAGTATCAGCTGCGCCTGCGCCATCGAGTTCGAGCTCATCGCCACCTGAGCGAACCCGCCCTTCCCAAGCTCACTTCTCCAGTGCCGGAACTTATCCTCCCCGCTCCGGGCCGGGCCCCCGATCGCGAGCACGTTGTTGATCTCCTTGTACAGCAGGTCGTGCTCGACCCGGTGGCGGCCCGGCTCGTCGCTTTTCAAGAACGCGCCGAGGGAGTCGAAGACGGTGGAGTAGTAGTGGAGGGCGCCGACGAACCTGTCGAGAAATGAGCCGCCGTGGGATATTTCTTGCTCGACTAGTGTTATGATTCTCGGGGAGATTGACTGGAGAAGGGACATGGTTTTCCAGTCGGGGCCGGTGGCGTCGTACATGGAGTGCTGGAGCCAGTGGACTGAGACGGTCTCTCCTCGCCGGAGCTGGAGCATTGAGGCGTCCACGTCGGCGAATTTCCGGGCTATCGGCTGGAACTCGAACGACATTCCGAGCCGCCGGGAGAAATTGGATAGCTGCTTCCCTGTTATTATTGAATAAACCATTAATCAACACAAGGTTTCCTGATGATAATATTTGTATAATAATGTATATAATACCTGTTTCCGTCAAGAGCTCCATGGAAGTGCCCATCCCCGTCATCCTGACGTGGGGCGGGCCTTCCATGCGGGTGGCGAGAATGTGGAAGAGGGCCGGCCATTGGAGCCCCTGCATGATATCGAGGTCGATAATGTGCACCCGCTCTCGCCGGTGAAACGCCTCTAGGATGGCCTGGTTGGACGTGAAATGCGCAAACTTTATGTACGGGGACACGTGGTTGAACACCTGGAACGCCGCGTGGAGGCTCTGGTGGCTGATGAGCGGCGCGCAAATACCCAGCCACGAGTTCACCACCCGGCTCGCCATCGCCCTCGAGAAGTACGCCACGATCCTCTCCGCGCACGACGGCCCGTAAGGCGCCGCCATCTGAGTCAGCTCCAGCAGCATCCGGTGGGCTTCGCTGATGTTGTCCACCGAGATCGCCACTGCGCATTCCATCAGCAGCGTCATCAGGTTCAAGCTCGAGTCATGATGACTCTGATCATGGCTATTTCCGGCGGTTTTTATCGCCGGAATCACCATGCTGGTTTCCTCCACCGCCGGTGGATGATCGTTCATGAGCTGTTTTGTGACTTGCTGGATCCACTGTGGGGTTAGAGTTTCGTTTTCTATGTCCTCGTGGTGATTAACGTTGGAGAAGGAAATGCTGTTGAGGCTGCTGTTACTGTTATCCATCCATGGATCCTGCTGCATATGATGATGATGATGATGAACCTGAAGGTCGATTTCACCTTTGAACATGATGATGACAATGTATAGATATTGGATGAAAATTAGTTTGGTTTAAGTGTAGTTAATTAAATGTAATGAAAGAGAATTATTATAGTGGATCATGAAGAGAGATGATTAGGTAAATTAGTTTAATAGGGTGGCCGGCATAATGGAACAAAGAGATGGAGATGAAAGCTAGGTTCCAAGGATATTTACACGTCAGTTTTGGTAGTGATTTTACCATTTGATTAAATTAAATTAAGTACCATTTCATATAGCTATAGCTAATCATTTTACATCTTCAGCCTAAGATAAAAATCTATTTTATAAACAGTAATGATCCAATTTTACTCCATATATTGTGTCTTTCATAAGAGGTTGTAAATTATTATTTGCAGAGAGGTAATTAAAAATTACTTTTTTTAACAACTTCATACTGTGTTAGATTACTAGATTGGTTTTTATATATATAAAAAAAAGATATATATTAGTATATTTTATATCTAGCCCTTAAGGGAAAATGAAAATAGATTTCAGAAGGTACCCCACCAAATCTTTTCAACACTTTGATCCTACGGGAAAAAAAATCCATAGTAGAAAGATTAAAATGGAAGGAATACAATTATAATTAGGAGAATCGAGAAATGAGATTTGAAAATTTTTCAAAAAAAAAAAAAAAAAAAAGATTTGAGAATTGAGAAGGATAGGAGTTGAAGGATATTCTTCTTGTGCACATCGATCTTACCTAATAGTCAGCTCCAAATCTAAACAATTAGCTTAGAGCATAGTGAACATCTCAAACAATTTATTTCTATTTAGTTTCATTTCTTTCAACCAAAAACAAACTCTACCAAATCCAGAAAGCAAATTCGTCTTTTGTTCATCTTATTATTACTATTATATATAAACAAACCAATGAAAATCACGAGAAAAGAACAAAATCTCCATCTTGGATCACAATGACATCAAGTCGTGGTTATTATTTGATTAACAATGCCACCACAAAATTAATTACGTGATCTCGTTTACATCAAACCTTCGTTTGCAAACTACGACGTTACCGCCAGAATTGCAGTAAATTAAAGAAGAAAGGGACAAGTTTGCTTTACCTTTTAACAGCGGAGCAGATGAATCTATTCCCGCCAAATGGCTTTTCTTAATGCATGTCATCAAATTATGGCATTAATACGTACTTACTCCCAACCAAAAATTTCTTAGTTGATTTTTCAAAACTTCTAAGACGACTTTGATCATAAATATATTTATTTTTATATTTCTTTGAGACTTGACCCTACAGAGACCAAGTACTGTATAAAGGATCATTATCGGTTGAAATTGCCGTTGGTGAGTTTCAATCCCGCCGTCGCTATTAGCTTGTAGGTTGCTGGTGTCACTTAAGCTTAGCCGTCTCACATTGACCGACTCGAGTGAATTTGTACGAATTGACCGACTCGAGTGAATTTGTACGAAATAACAGTAATATACCAAGGATTAGGAATGATCAAAGAAATTGACTGAAAGATCAAGCAAAATAAATGAAAGATCAAATTAACTGAAAGATCAAGGTAAAACTGAATGCTCAAGAGAACTAAATGAAAGATCAATCAAACTGACTCTAAAAGATTAAGCAAAAACATTAAATGATCATTCCTTTAGGGCAAATTCTCATTTGAGACAGGTCTCAAATGAGACCAAAGATTATATGAGACTGCTATTGATTGAATTTGTCGTTGGTGAGGTTTAAACCCGCCGATTTCCTTGATTGAATTTGTCGTTGGTGAAATTTACCAGGAAATGATCAAGAAAATTGACCGAAAGATCAAGCAAATTGAACGAAAGATCAAATTAACTGAAAAAACAAGGCAAAACAAAAATACTCAAGGACATTGATTGAAAGATCAAACAAACTGACTTAAAAATCAAGCAGAAACAGTAAATGCTCATTCCCCTGCTCTTGGTCTCCACAAGGACAGGTCTCACCTAAGACTTTCTCTTCCTTTAGCCATTGGTCTCCACAAGGACATGTCTCACACAAGATTTTTTTTTTAAATGAAAATTCAAAAATCTTTATAATGGATCTAAAAATATATAGATGGTCATCCTGCTCTCCCTGCCTTCCCCGGGACGATCTCCGGATATGCGATCCGTTTAGACCCGTCCCTTTATGATGTCAACCGTCTCCGTCATTGTTTTGTGAGAGAATTTTATAGAGACCCCCAACCTTAGCAAAAGTGTCAATTTGACCCCCTATCCAATTTTAATGTCAAAAAGACACCCTAACCTTTCGTTTTTGTATCGTTTGGACCCCTCTGGCTAATTAGACCATTTATTAATTAAAAATAGCTAAATGTTGAGGGTATACTAGTAATTTCATGTTTAATTTAATAGAAAAAGTGCAACAAGTGGGTTTGAACTCGGGTCTCCCAAAACTACAGACAAAACTGTTACCATTACGCCGCAAGAACTTTAAAACGCTAATAAAGTTCTTGTGACATAATGTTAATAGTTTTGTCTGTAGTTTTGAGAAACCCGGGTTCAAATCCACTTTTTGTACTTTTTCCATTAGATTAAACCTGAAATTACTATTATACCCCCAACATTTAACTATTTTTAATGAATGAATGACCTAGTTAGCCAGAGGGGGTCCAAAGACTCCAAACGAAGCAAAAAACGAAAGGTTAGGGGGTCTTTTTGACATTAAAATTCGATAGGGGTCAAACTGACAGTTTTATAAAGGTTGGGGGGTCTCTATAAAATTCTCTCTTGTTTTGTTTTGGATGATTATTGATGAATGATGACGATGAAAATGATGATTTCTGGGGATTTTATTTATAGATGACAACCCATGGCCAATTTTCATCACATTTTCTGCCAGACTTAAAAAAAAAAAAAAAAGCAGAAAAGTGCACTGCACCCAATGCCTATCGATTTCATGTAAAGTGTAGTTTCAGATTCCTCTACATCTATTTACAGGCGCCATCAGCAAAAGAATTAAGTTACAGACCAAACATTTTTGTTTTGATCACTTGTAGCAAAGGTTACATATAGTAAGAAAGAATGCAAGTTTAACAAGTCAGTAGATTTGAAGTGCCTTCCTTGGCAACTGGCTCATCTTCACATTTATGTACTCTACACCAGCAGCAGCCTCAGAGGCAAGAAGTTGTATACAACTTTGTACACTTACACGGATTCCTTTTGCTTCTTCTCGGAACCATCCGGAAGGGGAGGCAACATATTCAAGAAGCTTCCTTGTGATGACGCATTGCTAGCTGTGTCCGGAGATTCTGATTCATCCTCTGCAGAACCATGCAGTGTTAGTAATCATGTTATGGTCTTTTTTTAAACATCAATATAGGTTAAGGTTAAGGTTGAACCCCTACCAAAGAGTGACTTGATGGTTGGTCTTCTCGGTTTGGTGTTTTTCTTCTTCAATTCAGCTGTCAAGAAGGCAAATAGAAGTTTAAAAAAGAACAGAGAAACAAATATGTAGAGAAAGAGCGGGCTTTATGCAGATATACTCATTCCAGGAATTTGATAGTCGTTCACGATCTCAAAGTTCTTGTATGTGTATCCAACAAAGTTTATGTCTTTCGATGAAAGCATCTGCATAACAGATCAAGAAAAATGTGAGAAAAGAAAATGGACAACCTACCGTAGAAAGAAGAAGAAGCCATCCAACATGATTGAACATACCTTTCGCCATGGACCTGATTTCGATGTATTTCCTTCATTTGGTCTATCAGCCTACATATTTTATCCCAATGGAATTTTAAAGATGAAGAATGGTAACAAGGAAAATTTTAATTTTAAGCAAACACAATTTAAACAACTATTACCTCATCAAACTTTTCAAAGTTCTGTGTATCAAGCTCATCATTGACCTCAGGAAGGAAAGCAGCTTCCATGTGATATATTCTTTCCCAGTCGGTTCCTTCAAACCAAGGATGTGCCTAAAATGGTAAAAGAAACGACTAAAATTACATATGTATACACTAAAGTCTGGAAACTTCCGGAAACAGATGCATAGCACACACCATACAACACCTTTATTTCATCTGCGCCTTTCGAACCAAGTCTCTGGTTGACATTACATAGAAGTTTGCTGATGAGATCCTTTGCTCCTGGAGATAGCTTTGCTTCTTCGGGAAACTTCAAATGAGATTTCCAGTTTACTATCTGGAAAACAAGAAGTTTTCAGAATGAAGTTCTTGCTACGAAAAGGAGTGAACTAGATATTCAAAGTTACATTTGAGATCTCTAATACGTCAGTGTACCTTCCTACATGTTGACATGGGCTCATCAGAATAGAAAGGCGGATATCCTACAAGCATTTCGTACATAATAGCACCAAGAGACCACCTAAAGATACAATAAGATATCTTGAGCAATACGAGCCATCAAACTTGTTCGAGAAGGGGTGAGAAGCAAGAAGAGTTAATAATGAAGGAAAAACTAACCAGTCACATTCCATGGCATAACCTTTCTTCAGCAGAACTTCGGGAGCAATGTAGTCAGGTGTACCAACAGTTGAATATGCCTGCAATGATATTACAGAACAGACACTCAGGGAAAGGAGTCACACGTGGAGAAAGAAAGATGAAAGAAACCCGCTCAAATTTAAAAGCACAATTCCAGCAAATTAATAAAACCCTTAATTTGAAATCTTATCACCAATCAGGATATAAAAGCCATGCCAAATTCTCAATGCAAGAAGACTTACAAGCATCCTTCTATTTTTCTGCCAATGCTGTAGTTGCTCTTGTTGTGTTCGTTTTGGAGCCCCTGGACGCTCCTCGCCTTTTGATCCTCCATTGATATTTTCCACTCCAGCAAAATCCTTCTCCTCTAAGGTACTGCAGTCTAACGGTTTACACAATCCAAAGTCAGACAATCTCAAGTGGCCATGTCTATCAAGTAGCAAGTTGTCTGGTTTAATGTCTCTGCAGCAAAAAAGAAAGAAAAAACACGAACACGTCAAGCTATGCAATCTGGAAACATATGAAAATTTAATATCATAATGTTGTGTTGAAAATTCTTGTACAGACCTGTGTATATAGTTATGTCTATGAATAGATTCAATTGCCAAAACAGTCTCAGCAACATAGAATCTTGCCTCATCCTCAGTTAAGATGTCCTTTCTCATCAATAACGTCATCATATCTCCCCCGGGTAGATACTCCATGATAAGATAGAGAAACTCATCATCCTGGAAAGAACAGTACAATTTGACAATGCAACTGCTGTCCACCTCTGCAAGCAGGTTCCTTTCTGCTTTTACATGCTCAACCTATGATAATAATCATCAAGTTAAGCACATCGAAGAACAGAACCAAGAAACAATATGGCAAGTTGGAGGAACAATGATTAAGTTACCTGGCCTCTACGAAGCATTTCTGATTTCTTAAGCTTTTTCATAGCGTACACATGCCCCGTTGTCCTTTCTCTACAAACTCTGACCTGTATAGAGAATGAACCATTGAGCAATTGATTTGAAAGTTATTACTGTTCCAAAAGGGCAAGGAACTACACAGAGCTAGAAAATCAGCCGAATTGTGAAAACAACAAGGAACAAAACAAAGCCTGTTGTTTTATAAACATCCGTACCTCGCCAAATGCACCTTTCCCAATCATTGTCAGTAACTCAAAATCGTCAGCACCCATTTTGTGCCTCTGTAAACGCATGTATTCAGTTTCCTTCTTCTCCAGAAATTTCAGCAGGTTGTTTTGATCTTCCTCTGAAACATCAGCATCAGCTAACTTCTTTTCCAGCAATATTCGTCTGCTCAGAAAAGGAGAAAATTACTAAAATCACTTGCAAGGAAAAAACTCAGTACAGCATAAAAATCAAACTAACTTCAAAAGTTACACACCAGTAATACTTATACTTGATGCCAATGAAATAAATGCAAAACATCCTAGAGTATGCATTCTATAAATGAAATGGAAAATGCATACCGATCTCTTCTCTCCTGTAAGTTCTTCATTTGTGCCTTGTAATGATTCTCTATGTACTGCTTCGCAGCCGCAGCTCTTTGTTTTGTGACATTTGAGGCTTCTTCGCTCGATATACCACTCGTATCCTCCCTCGCACTGTTCCCCATTGATTCCTCTTTCTTCTTGTTAACCGACTTCAAACGACTGTGGAACCAACTTCTTGCAGAGTCCATCTGCTCTTCTCTTAGCTCGACAAGATGCCAAATTTACAGCCCCACATCAATTTCCTCATCTTAAATCATCCAACCATCAAAAAAACCTCCTAGAATGATCAATCTGCACCACAAAAACACAAACATTCATTCAATCTCCAAAAATAAAAAAAACTTTTACCCCCTGGGACTAAGATATTAAAATGCTAAATTACAAACAGCTTAAAGCAAGCATTTTTTTTTTAAAGCTACCATCTTTGAGGCCCCATTTGAGAGTTCTACACAGAAATTGATCTAAACAACCATTCAAATTCCAAAGCTGTGTCTTTGGTGATTGATTGAGGAATCTTCCAAACACAAAGGGAAAAACTAACAGAACCCAAAAGCAATAATCAAACGCCAATGCAGAATAATCAAACAGTAGAAAATGCAAAAGGAATTTTGAGAAAGAGAAAACAAAAGCTTACCGCCAAATATTAGCTGATAACAAGAACCGGATTCGCCTGCAGACCAGTTGATTAAAGAACAACTTTAAGTTTTTTTGCATTTCAACAACATATGAATGAACAAAATGCAGTTGAATTGTAAATGGGGAATATTGGAATACAGATTGAAAGGGAAGGAAGGAAATTGGTAGGAAAGGGAGGGACGGTTAATCCGGCATTGTCGCAGGTTGGCAGTATCTTTGTTTCCCCACGTTCCTTTTATATACTTTCCTATTTTTTCTTTTCTTTTTTTGGTGAACCCATTTTAGATTTATTTTTTTTGTCTTTTCTTGAAAAACAAGCTTAAATTTAGAATGAACATATATAAAGGAGTTTTGTATTGTAGAAACTTGAAAGTTCATGAAATAACACGTGGGTTAATGGGAAACAAGAAATTATTTATAATTCAAATTTTGATTTTTATGTTACTAATATATGATTTACATTTCTTGTGCAATTATTAAATTGTAATACATTAGTTAGTAGTGAATGTCAAATATGTGACATTTAATTTAACTACTCTAAATAAGAAGGATGCGTATAAATAGTTACAACTACCATGTCACTATTTTTGAAAGGTAACCGTATACTTTTGTTGCAAGTAAAAGATCCATTGTGATTATTACTTCTCACATGGTTGCCTGCATTATGAGGACTATCTTTTTTCATTGTTTAACTAATCATTTTCATATAAAACTTGGTTAATTAACTAATAATCTGCATTTCAGCCATCTCCCCTTGTTTAAAATTGGAATAGTCGATCCAACAACTTAAGTTGACTAAGCAGACAACTCCACATGGACGTGCATGCATGTACTGTTAAGATCTTGTGTAAACACTTCATAAAAACTCAGCATGCTATGATTGTTCCAATCATACTTTAATCAGTGGAGATTGGACGCTTTGATTAGTGAAGTGAGTTAGCTTAATTAGATTCTTGTTAATCGCTAATTTCAAACCATCATTTAAATCTATTGTACTCATCATTAGTACCAAATACAACTCTTCCACACAAGATAAATTACGATGGTCCAGTGCCAACAACCTTGACAGGAAATTCGAGTTGAAAAAATAACTCATCCAAAATAATTCTCAAAATGTGAATGATACATAATATTTATCTTCAATAGTAGATAAAAAAGGTAGTAATTCATACTACACACTAATTACACAAATGAAATGACTTGCCTATGAATTTCAGATCCACTATTATCAATCTAGACTGGAACTTGCTAATCATGTTCAAAACGCACGCTCCAAAATCTAGCATGTTCACGAAAAATTAAAAAAATCTAGCATGTAACCGTGTACTGTGTATTTCACTCCTGTATACCGGAAAAAAGAGGAAGAATTCCGTCCCCGGTTACTTCAGAAACAGCAGAACGCTCCACAACGAGCCTATGCCAGTTTCCTGGGGATTTATTTTCGTTGAGATTGTGAATGTGAAATGAGATTACCTATAGTGTGACATGTGCCTGGAAGATTTAAATGGAGAATTATCAAATGGTGAAGACTTCTTTGCTTGAGATGGAGGATTAGCTGCAGGTTTCTTCTTCTCTATCTTAGTTTCAGAGCGCAGCCAGTGCTCAACTACTGAAAGTAGATTTGGTGAAGTCTTTAACTCTGAGAGCTCAGACATTTTCTCATGCCTATGCAGGGTCCCATCTTGAATGTACACCAGGTCTGTAGCCCACATCTCCAGTCCATCAAAAATGTGTGTTGCATAGATAATTGTTGCGCCTCTCTATTGCAATGAAAATAAGTATATATACCAATGACAAAAGTTACATAACCAGGCATTTGAGTTAAATGTAACAAATGCGCGCAATTATCACCGACAAAATTCTAGCATGAAGTTCCCAAGTCAGAAAACCATAAATGCAACCAAGCAACAATGTCTAGAAGCTCTTAAAAGATATCTATGCCTCTCAAACAATACAATTTTGAATCCCATTCCCCAAATTTCCTACATGCTAACTAATCGCAAAATGTATGCATCTAGATAAAAAGGAACACCTCAAACAGTCATTGATCTTGAGTATATTGAATGGACCGGAACTGAACATACCTGCTCGCATTCTTCTTTAAGAAACTCAAGCAAATCCATCCTAGCAACAACATCGAGATCAACAGTTACCTCATCCAGCAAAAGAACCTGAAGATTGAAGATTGTCAGTCAATGTAGTGAAAAGGAAAACCACTCTATTTCATGTTTATAACACCAATTGAAATATCAAGATTTTCAAATGAGAGCACGGTCTAATAGACATGTCCTACCTCCACACCTAAACTCATAAATTTAACTTACAGAAGAAATGGACTCTAGAATAAGAGGAAAGCGAGTATATCATTTGGATTATCATAGAGAAAAAAGATCCATCATTCAAAATAAAAGATCCATTCAGCTGAATAACAGCACTCTATTTCAAGCTCACAATTATTCAATATGAAGCCAGGCAAAATTACCTTGTAGGGGTGAAGAAGGCCCATGCAGATCTGGACTCGACGCCGCTGACCATCTGAAACCTTATGCATACGCCATCGCAGATCAATATCCAGAAGTTCAATCAAATTCTCTCGCCTAATGGGATCTACACCTTCAACTACACAGTAACAAAACAAGCAGCACCGTATAAGCTAAATATCCAAACACATCAAATTTGTATCTGAAAAATTCTTAGCCTAGATTTATAGGATATTTGATCCCTAAGATACCAGCAGAGAGCAGACCATATTAATAAAATAAATGTTTCCCTTACCTCCAAATATCATATGCTCGGCCGAAAAATCGCCCTGAAGGGGAATTTCTCCCTGGATATAATAATATACTATATCAGAAACACACACATACATGGAGAACCAAAATCAATCAAAATCATAAACACAAATGTCATTTCAAGTGGTGGAAACTCACAGCAGAACCGACAGTTTTACTCCAAGAATCTCCTAGATAAGCCAAATCGCCACTGCAAACTAGACTCGTATCATGAAAAGCTGACAAATTTAGCACCCGCACCACATCCTTCCCCCCAACCATATGTTTCCCAGCTAAAATCTTCAGCAGAGTAGTCTTCCCTGCAAACAAAACAAAATTGAAAACTGAAAATTGAAAATGGGATTAAAAACCTAAAAATCTAAAGCGATTAGCACAAGAGAGTACCAGAGCCATTGGATCCGACAAGGAGGCAGCGAGATCCGGGCGAGATGTTGACGGTGAAATCGAAGAAGAGCGGGTTCTGGACATCGTACCCGAATTGCATTCCGCTTACCTGAACGCTGCTAGATTGCTCCATTTTCCGGCGAGAGGAATTGTGCGGGAAGAGAAGGCGTTTCTGGTTGGATATGGTGGCGCCAGTTCTTTAGGATCAATTTATAACCGTTAGATTTGGTTTTGGGCGCGCCACCAACCGCGCTGAATAAGTGCACCGCTCAGCACTTTTTTGAAACGGTGACGTCGCGTGCTTTAGAGACACGAGTTTACTTTCTTCGCACATTTGGTACTCTAAACTTGATGTGTGTGGTCCTTGTTTTTAACAAATAGTTCATTTCCGTCCCTTGTGTTTTGAAAAAACATTTAAAGCTCACCAAAATGAGCTAAAAATTTTATTTACTTTTACTTTCTTATATTACCATTCTTTAACAACCCTCTACACACTTCTTTTAAGGTGAAACTGTTAAGGAGAAGGGATATTTTAAGTGGAATCCCCGAACCAACAAACGTAAAATAAAGTCAAATAAACTCTTCGAAAGTAGGGGCATTTTAACAGATAATCTCCTCTTCATACTTAAATCTTTAAGTAAACTTATGGGTTAAACTTTTGAATGTCTTACATGGGTTCACGTCGTGTCATGGGCTCCCTTCCTCTAAATTTTGTTGTCTTTCGCATGAACCCATCAATTCCAAACCATTTCGCTAGCAATTCCAACAAACAATACCAAATTTCCCCTGACCAGGCACATGTACATCCCTAGTTATTAGCATTAAGCTTTAGTTGGGTCGTCGACGATGAGTTTTGATTCACCAACCTAGATGTTGGGTTGACGGTCAACGAAAGTGAAGTTTGGACAAGATAACGAGTAATGACATGGATATAATGTGGAAGAAGATGAGAGAAGAATACAGAAATTGGAGAAATATGAAGTATTTCTAAACAAATATTGTACATTAATTTTTATTTATAAATAATATATTATCTATTCCCTCTATAGAAATTAATTAGGTCTAACAACCTCTCAAACGAGAAGGTTGATGTTCATTGGAATCAAAGTCAATTTGGGAAATATCTTTCATTGATTTTCTCAGGAAACATGACTCATGAGCTTGTTTATATACAAGGGTATGTGACCTTAGGCGCATGTATCAGCAACACAAAACGAGGGTTTCGCTCGTTATAAGACTCGACCAACCATCTCACGACACGAGCTGACGATAGCCATGCAGCACCTGTATGAAAGTTAGTATCATCCCGTTAAGGACATGTTTTGTTGTTCATATGTTCATATGCTACGTGACCATGCATCACATATCACGTAGCAGTTAGAAATTAGAAATAAAAGAAAACATAAACTTATGAGGTAAAACTAAAACGACAGTGCATCTGTCTAAAAACGACATCAGTTAAAATGGCGCCAAAAGGCCACCGCCTTAACTCAATGCTCAGCTTAGCAGTTAGCAGCACATCTATAATCTCTACACCCCCAAAGGCACTAAAAGTGATAATTTTTTATATTTATATTTATTCAAATTATAATTGTTTCAAAATAAAAATGGCAAAGTTTAAACGTGAATATTGCCAAAAAAAAAAATGAGCAAGCAATTTAGTGGGAACTGAGGGAGTATCGAGTAATTGGCCTAGAGAGGAAAGAGATCGAAAAGTCTACCCTTGCTAGGCACGCCGATCTGTCGGCTTGGCGGTTAAGATTCAACCACGAACATAAAGGAGTCGGACACGGTGGTGTGGCCGGACACAGAATCGCAACCGCAGACCTCCACGCACGCCGACCTTAAAAAGCTCCAACTTTCATTTTCCCTGTTAAACGGACGGCGCCGATATTCTAATCGACGAAGCTGTATTAAAATTTCAAAAGGCGAACCATAATTCCCTCGAAAGTGCGAGTATTGTGAAAGAGAATTTGGCACAATTTCTCGAGAAGTCACTTTCAGGTTCTCAAAATTTTCGTGATCAATTTACCGGGAGCTTGAACCCTCGCAGCGCCGGAGGAGCTTGGCGGCGGATTATCCGAATCCGATCAGATTATTCCAGAACACTGTACCGTAAGCTTTGCATGAACATCGCATAAAACATCATATGTATGTAACAAATTAGTGCATAATGTTTTTAAGCATTTGCTATTGTGAGGCATTTTGATTGCTAAGCTGCGAAATGAAGCTGTGAATGTCTTCTGTGGCAGGTACTGAATTGCTTCTTTGCTGATAATGAAAGGTGAAACGGAGGATTGGAGCTTGTTGGACAGTTTAGGGGTCACATCCGAGAAACCCGAAGATATCGAGAGGCGTATACTAGAGCAGGTTCATCACCTGTTCAGAACTGATTTGTGTTTGTACTTTATTACCAGCATATTACTTTTATGATCCTCGTTTGTATAATTAGATTCAAATGTTCAAGAATGTATGAGGATGTGTGTGTGTGTGTGTGTTTTAGCTACTTGTTTATTGTTGACAATCTTTGGTTGCAAACTTGTTTAAGGTTTTCTTAATACTTTCTTTCAAAATCTGTGAAGTATATCCTGTCTATTCTCAGGCACGTATCTGTTATACATATTGTATGATTAAAGCAGAGCTTCAAATTTCTATGCTCTAGACTCTCATGGTTTCTATGGAGTTTTTAAAAGATTGTTTATTTCTTCTCATTTTTCTTGGCATGGAATATCCTTTGACCTCTGTTGGTCAAATATTAATTTTGTGTTGATTACTTTTCATGGGGTTTTTAGTAACCTGACCTATTTCGTTAGTGTCTTGAAGTTTTTTATCTGGTCATATATCTGCAGAGCAAGAAAAGTGATGCTGACACTAATGGAGCTGAGATAGATACGAATAGGGAAAACAGTAATGGAACATCTTCTGCTAGTCTTTCTGATCGGTATAATAAACTGCAAGCAGTCAAGACTGAAATAGAAGCTGTTAGGTCTACTTTTGAATTGGAAAATGACTCTGAAGATAATTCAGAGGGAACTGCTCGTGAACATGATAATAAGGAAGAGCAAGAAAAAGCACAAGGTGAAAATAATCTTTCTCGGGCTCATCCCAGTGATAGAACACTTCAATATGCTCTTGCTTCAGATCGTTTAAGAAGTCTGGATGAAACTAAGGCTCAGCTTGAGAAAGAAATTTTGGAGGCGTCTAAAGACGGAAAATGTAGGAATTTGATAAGGAGTATTGTCACAGAAGATCGTAAGCCAAAGCCGAAGCAAAAGCAAAAGCTGAAAAAAGATCAAGAATCCAGTAAGCCTCCGAGCAAGAGGCTGAAAAGAGCTTCCTTACTTGAGGATGACGATTTTGATTCAGTTTTAAATGCAGCATCTGCAGGATTTGTTGAAACGGTGAGTCATAAACGTTCTAATAGCTGTGCATAACTCAAATTTCTGACCTTTTAGAGGTTTCAAGCTGTTTTCTATCACATTATTACAAAATCTAGTCTCAAATCCCTATATCTCTTTTTCTTCTGTCTTTGTATTGCTTTAAAAGTGTGTGCAATGTCTTTGTTCCTCAGGAAAGAGACGAGTTAGTGCGTAAAGGAGTTTTCACCCCATTTCACAAGCTTAAAGGCTTTGAACGTCGAGTCCAAGAACCTGGCTCTTCCAGTAGGAATGAGTTTACTGATAATGCAGATAGAAGTGACGAATTTGCTACCTCCAGCATAGCTAGAGCAGCCCGGTCAATTTCAGAGGCTGCCCAGGCTCGTCCAACTTCTAAGTTACTTGATTCAGAAGAATTGCCTAAACTCGATGGACCCACTCGTCCTTTCCAAAGGCTAAAAGCACCTTTGAGACTTAGTGATTCTTCAAAGACTGATGCACAAAAAAGTAAAGATAGGAATAGGAAGAAAAGGCCACTTCCTTCCAAAAAGTGGAGAAGATTATCTTCCCGTGAAGAAACTTTGGATGGTATGTAAACAAGTTAAATTTGCCATATTAATATAATATTTTACATCTCAGTTGACTGGTTATTCATGCTGCCATTTAGATTCACAACTTTTATAGTGCAACCCATTCTCTTGGAAGATTTTCTCTGTCACAATTATGTTGTTGTCTGAGAAGGGAAATATTATGTTGGATATTGAACTAAAATTCCCACTGGTTTCCTGGATATTGGTAGACTGAGACTCATTGTTGGTATTGGAGATGCATATTGTTTATTTAATATGTCTGTGGCATTTCTGTTTGCTGGGCTTTTTTTCCCTATTAGATGATAGTGTCTTTTGTGATGAAGGTGTCAATGCAGAAGATGAAGAGGAAGCAGTTGTTGAGGAACCTAGTTTTGTCTCATTAGAAGGTGGTCTAAAGGTCCCAGACGCAATTTTTAGTGAACTGTTTGATTACCAGAAGGTTGGTGTACAGTGGTTATGGGAACTCCACTGTCAAAAAGCTGGTGGAATAATTGGAGATGAGATGGGACTTGGTAAAACAATTCAGGTGATAGCTTTCCTTGGATCATTGCATTTTAGTGGTATGTATAAGCCAAGCATCGTTATATGCCCTGTCACACTCTTGCGGCAATGGAAACGAGAAGTTCAAAAGTGGTATCCAAGTTTTCATGTAGAACTGTTGCATGAATCTGCTCAGGATGCATCTAGTAGAAAAAAGCAAGAGAATAGTACTGAGAGTGATTATGAGAGTGAAGAGTTGTCAGATAATGATGTGCAAAGGAGTTCAACTTCAAAAAATAAATGGGAAGCTTTGATTAACCGTGTTATGCGTTCACGGTCTGGCCTACTGATCACCACGTATGAGCAACTGAGAGTGCTTGGTGAGAAGTTACTTGATCATGACTGGGGATATGCTATTTTGGATGAAGGACACCGCATACGGAACCCTAATGCAGAGATTACTCTTGTTTGCAAACAGTTGCAGACTGTGCACCGTATAATCATGACTGGTGCACCAATTCAGAACAAGCTCAGTGAATTATGGTCTTTGTTTGACTTTGTCTTCCCGGGGAAGTTGGGCGTTTTGCCTGTATTTGAAGCAGAGTTTGCAGTTCCCATATCTGTTGGTGGTTACGCTAATGCAAGCCCCTTGCAAGTTTCTACAGCATACAGGTCTGCATGAATTGTACTGGAGATGTATTTTGTAGGATTTGTGTCATGACTTATATTCAGGTTTTGCAGAATCAGTTTGAATTATAATTCTCATATGATTTTAATTATTATTTTGTATCAGGTGTGCTGTAGTTCTTCGTGATTTGATCATGCCCTACCTCTTGAGACGTATGAAGGCTGATGTCAACGCCCAGCTCACAAAAAAGACTGAACATGTCCTCTTTTGTAGGCTTACTGAAGGTCAAAGATCTGTTTATCGAGCATTTCTAGCAAGCTCTGAGGTGGAGGATATTTTTAATGGTAGCAAAAATTCTCTTTATGGTATTGATGTCATGCGAAAAATATGTAACCATCCTGATCTCCTTGAGAGAGAGCATTCCTGCAACAATCCAGACTATGGAAATCCTGAACGCAGTGGGAAATTGAAAGTTGTTACCCAAGTTCTAAAGGCGTGGAAGGAACAAGGGCACCATGTTCTTCTATTCTCACAGACGCAGCAGATGCTTGATATAATTGAGAATCTTATTGTTGCAGAAGGCTACACTTATAGGAGAATGGATGGATCAACTCCTATAAGACAAAGAATGGCTCTGATTGATGAATTTAATAATTCTAGTGATGTCTTCATCTTTATACTGACAACTAAGGTTGGCGGACTTGGAACAAATCTAACTGGCGCTGATAGAGTCATCATATTTGACCCAGACTGGAACCCTTCAAACGACATGCAGGTTTGTCTTCATAATACATCTTTAGTGGGAATGTCTTTTGTTTGATTTATAGTCTGGAAAAATTTGTGAGGTACCTCGTTTTGTACGTGTTGTTGAGTCAATCCACTTCACAATTTACAAAGCTACCATTAAAAAGCCCTCCTTTTGTTGCCTTCGGACTATTTATGATGATGCTATTCAAATTCTTGACACTAGTATGTTTTGGTCTGACCAAAGATATTACTGATCTTGTACTTGGGACCTATTTGCATTTGACAGGCGAGGGAGCGTGCATGGCGTATTGGCCAGAAAAGAGATGTGACTGTTTATAGACTGATTACTCGTGGTACCATAGAAGAGAAAGTTTACCACAGACAAATATACAAACACTTTCTGACCAGTAAAATATTGAGCAATCCACAACAGAAAAGATTCTTCAAAGCACGAGACATGAAGGATCTTTTCACCTTGACCGATGATGCAAATGGCACTGAGACATCTAATCTATTCAGTCAGTTAGCTGAAGACATGAATGTTCTATTAAATAATGATAGTCAAAGAGGACATTCTGTGACGGATATAGTCAATTCCAATGCAAATGACAGACAAACATGTTCAGAAGCTGAAAATGAAGGTGAAAAGATGGATGACAATAATGATGGGAAAAGTGATGAGGGAACAAACATTTTGCAAAGTCTTTTTGGCGCCCATGGGATTCATGTAAGTCAATACTTATGCTCTTTGTTGTTTCCTGTCAACATAGTTGTTCCCTGTCAACATAGATGTTCAAGCAAAGTTTTTTTAGGGGGTTCATGCACATTGTAGTCATTTAGTTGGTTCAGACCATATTTATTTTCGCGCTAATTGTATGGTTGTAGTTGGGTTCCTGGCACCTTACAGGTGTTTGAACTGATGAGATTTTTCCATGTAACTATATTGTTGAGTCACACTTCATAGGAAATCAAATGAGTTCAAGTTTTGCAAAGAGCTGAGTTTAATTTGCTTTTGTTCAGTTTAATCTCAACACTCCCAAAATTTTCAACACTCCCAAAATTTTCAACACTCCCGGTCATGTCTCATGAAAACTTTCATTATTTATATACAAGTGTTATTCTCTTTGGTTGATCCTTGATATGAATAATTGACTGTCTTGAACATATTATGAGTGAACTTCATATATTACTATTAGCCTGAATATTGTTGGTATCATTAATTACGTTGTCTGCTTCTTCAGAGTGCGATGGACCATGATGCTATCATGAGTGCTCATGATGAGGAGAAGCTTAAAATGGAGGCACAAGCCTCCCAGGTGGCACAGAGAGCTGCAGAAGCCTTGCGACAGTCACGAATGCTTCGAACCCGTGAAAGTGTTTCCATCCCTACCTGGACTGGTAAATCTGGGGCTGCTGGTGCACCAGGCAGGAAATTCGGCTCTACTGTAAATTCCCAGCTGAGTAAAAATTCAACCTCAACAGAGAACTTAGCTAGTAGAAGACCCAATGGTTTGGTTGCTGGGGCATCTTCTGGTAAAGCATTATCTTCAACCGAGTTGCTGGCGAGAATCAGAGGGACCCAAGAGAGTGCTGTAAGTCAAGGGCTTGAACATCAGCTGGCTGCTTCTAGTTCCAGTGCTAGCAGAACCGCGAGTAAGAAAAATTCTTCAGTTGTGCAGCCAGAAATTCTGATTCGTCAGCTGTGTTCGTTTATTCAGAGGAACGGTGGCAGCTGCGCCTCTGGCATCATCGTCGATCATTTCAAGGACGGAATACCTTCTAAGGACCGGGCGTTGTTTAAAAACCTCCTCAAGGAAATAGCCGTTTTGGAGAAAAGCTCTGGCAGTTCCGTTTGGGTTTTGAAGCCGGAGTATAGAGAATAGTTACTTATTCCAGCAACCACTATAGCCTATGTACAGTGTCTTTTGCCTTGGCAATCTGGTCAGTAGATTGGCAACAGGAAAGAATTTTGTTCATTCTTTTGTTTGTTTCCCGACAGAGGAACAGTTTTGAGAAGCATTTTTGGTGGGTAGTATTGAATAAACTAAATAAGCTATATTGAATATTACATCTTGTAGATTTTTATGTAGTATCTGTTGGACTTGTTCTACATAAAAATGCTAAAATGTAGTATGCAATTTTTGGTCATCTCCAAGAAACATTTTGTAGCTCTTACATGGATTATCATTAATATTAGCAACATTTTTAATTTTATTTTCTACCTTTTTAGTTTTAAACAATACATTGTTTTGGGACTTTTGATGTTTTACATTGAAGATGAGAGGAGATAGAGTGAAATTTGGGTTTAAAAAAGGAAATAATGCATTGATCAATGTTTAGGCATTAAATTTTAGAGGATTGGACCTGTCAGATAATGCTTTTACCGGCGGAATTCCACCAGAAATTGGATAACCAGTTTTCAGGACCTATTCCACCCCAGCTTGGAAACCTGCGCATTTTGACATCATTATACCTATTCAGGAATCAGCTTCCAGGGCCTATTCCGCCTGAGATCTGGAATCTCCAACATATGATGTACTTAGACTTTTCCGAAAACCATCTCTCTGGTGCAATACCTACGACAATTGGAAACCTCGTATATATTCGACGGCTTCAACTAGGCGCCAACAATTTAACTAGTTGTATCTCATTTCTTTTTAGCCAATTTGGTACCCTCTGTTAGATTGTTAAAAATCAGATAACTGGGTGAAGACATAAAGAGGGCTTTTCGCTTGGCATGTTATCGCCTATCGGACCATATTCCCAATATATGCACCGTTTTCGATCTGTCTTCTGAAAGTAAATTTACAGCAATCACAAACTCTCCGACAACTCTACAGCACCATAACCAGCAGAAGATGGCCCAAAGAACTGTGACAATCTTTTGTACAGACTGGTTTGATCGAGGATATAATTTACGTCTACTAATTTTCCGCAATTATGATCCTCTTTCAGTCAGTTAAAAATCAGATGATTGAGTGCAGGTAAAAAACAAAGAGGGATTTTCCCAACATGTACTTTATATGAATATTGGGTAAACTGATTACATGTGGCCAAACAGACTTATCAACACATCCAGAACAACTGTAATCTCTGAAATGAATTATCATGAGTTTTCTAAAATAATGAAGTTCTCTTTTCATCAATGCTTTAAATCTCTTTTGATACAACAGCTAAGGGAGATATACCAGAAGCATGCTCAAAATGCCGCCCACCCAGCAGCATTGGCTTTACTTGATGCTCCTGATGCCACTGTGGTGGATGGAAGATTGTTCTGCAAATACAAGAGAATAAAACAGGATTAAGATTACTTTATCACTGCATATAGTCCACAAAGTATTAGACAAAATATGAGCAAAATGTGTTTATTAATGTTGCAATAGCATCCTATCAAACTTCACATAGACTGTTGTCCACGTGTGGCCGAAGCTGGTCCTTTTTACACGTTTTCAATAGAACAAAAAGGGATGGTCACACATAATTCATCATTGTCAACAGCATCGTTACAACTAGGCCAAATTAAAACTTATCTTTCTATCCATTTAATAATGCTTTTACTCACTACTATATTCACTAGACAAGTACGTTTGTGCAGGCCTCTTAATTCAAGTAGCAACACATCATTTCAATTTTGCTAAAAACAGATGCAAGGATATTAGCAAAAGGATACTCGTACTATAGATTCATAACTCCTTAGCCATCGAGATTTTACAAAGGTGCATCTATAACTCTCAATAATAGACTGAAAGATAATAATCAAACTTTGGTTAAGATTCCAACATGAGACATTCAACCACAAAACATTCATCATCCAACTTTAAGGCACAACTTTTGCCCGAGTTCAACTTTTCATAGTGTCAAATAAATCATCTATCCCATCAACCAAAGAAACATTATGGAACTCCATGTCTCACTCATTCCAACCACCTACTTGCACTGGAAAATTATGAACAGAATTCAAATAAATTGACCATCTAAAAATGCATTAAACCTGAAAACATGACACATACCTCAAGTTGTGAAAGATCTGATAAAGGGTCATTGGAACGTCTCGCATTCTCCTTAGCTCCCTTGAGCGGCACCACACCACCACCACCACCAAGAGTCATCCTAGCAGCTGCGGGATCATTGGGAGGTGGCGGGAGTGGAGATCTAATCTTCACTGCTCCACTCGGTGGTGGTGCAAGACCCAAAGGTTTAGGCTTAACAGCTCCGGGAGCTGGACTCGACAATCCCGCATTTGAAAGCATGCCTGCTCCGCCAACAGGTTTATTCTTCACATTAATCCTGATAGTTTCACCTTCCTGATAATCAAACCAAAACAGCAGTAAGCACCAAAAGCCTTAAAACCGACAACCAAAATGAAGCAGATCCATCTGACTCAAAAAGAAAAAAAAAACCAAATATTGCAGAATTCTTCAGCTTATAATGTCAGACTTTCCTTCTTCAGATCAATCCAAAAAACCTCGTCAATGAAATCCCATTGATATGGTGTTTGCAATGCGCATTATAAAATCATCAACTTTTTACTAAACAGAATATAAACACTGATGCTTGATCTATGAAAAGTGTGACATTATTATAAGCGGGAGCAGGAAAGTAAATGGATTGATTACCTTCAGCCTATGATTCACAGCAGGGTGAATATCAATGTGATTGTCGTCGCCGCCCTCACTGGAGCCAGCGGCGGAAATATCTTTATCCTGCTCTCTCTTAACATACTTCTCATGATCCGAAAGCGCGACATTGAAATCAAAAGCCTCATTCCTCTCATTGAATCCCAGCCCAATGAAAGCGTGCTTCCCTGAGCCGTCTTCAATCTTCAGCACGAAGTATCTAGAAGAATCGAGCGCCGGCTCCACGGAGCTCTCCCTCTGCCCGGGGTTGATGAAACAAGCTGCGAAGAGCTCTGCGGAGTTCGGATCCTCGAGCCGGATCTCGCATCGGGTGGCGCAGGAGACGACCCGGAGCCGGCCAGTCCAGATCTTGTCGGACTGCAGCCACTCGCCGAACTTGTAACCGCCGCTGGTGGACCGGGGCGGGATTTTGAAGACGGCGACTTCCCGCACCACCAGGAGGGTGTGCTCGAAGGACTCCTCCACGTCGTCGAACGACATCGTTTGTCAAGAAGGGAGTGTGCTTGTGTGTGTGGAGCGAGGATGCAGAGGGATGAATATGGTGAGCTTGCTGTCAATGCGGTGACTTGTCGAGGTTCCTTTGGAGTGAAGATGAAGGCGGTGGTTGATGGTGGCGGTGGGGGAGAGAATCGGCTTTTGAAGTTTACCGGGATAATATTCTTCTTCTCCCAATGCCAAATTATTTCTTTTCCCTTTGTTTTCTTCCCACTAAAATTTATTGTGTGCAGCCATATTATTCAAGTTTTTTAAATGCAAGTATTCATACGAGTACTTTATAACATAATTCATACGATTTGTTGGCATAGTTGATGTTGAACTGAATTCGTGCCTTGTCAAATAGATCAGTTTAGTTCAGCAAAAATAAAGTTTAATGAAATTCAGGTTAATTCAGGTTAATAAAGTTTAGTTCAGCAAAAATAAAGTATCATTAATTCAGTGATGCTGAATTTTTTTAATATATTAATTTTCACTTTAGTTTAATTTAGTTCTGTTCAGTAAGAAATAAACTCTAGCAAACACGAGGTTAAAGTGTGAAAAATAATGTCCATTCATTGTAATTATCTATTTGTTTTGCATTAATTGAGAGATGTATATTAAGATATATAAATTTGGAGATTTGTACGTAGATTCTCCCGGTTTTTGTTTTGTTTTGTTTCAATGCCACGATACTTGATGGTGAAATCAAATAATAGTTTGTATAAGAGTACTAACTGCATTTTGTATTTTTTATAACAAAACATTGTTACACAGACCATAATTATGTTAAAGTTGAATGGTCAAAATTGTAATTTGTATTATCATTATATGGACAATTTTATTTTCAAGCTGTGGAGAAGTCGTGTCCGAATGCCATAGGGCAGAACACGTTCATCCTGTGACGTGGATTACCAAACGGGACATGCATGGTAAAATACTAGTCAGCTCGTGGGCATTTTCGGTAATCCATAAGTCGTCACTCTCGCTCCATCATCTAAACACTGTAAGCCGCCATAGTCAGTCAGTGGCACAGACTCCGTAGACTTTCAGACGCCGTAGACTCCGATCAGTCTATTGAATCCAATCTTTTCCTCCGAGTAAGCACTTCTCGGATTTCCAGTTTCATATTAATCTAGTTTCTCCGAATTTCCCTCCATTTTCGCTGATTTGGTAGCTGTTAATTTCCAGCAGGAATGGCCAGAAATCTGGTGTTTCTGGTTCTAGCTTTGTCAATCGCGTCGATCTGTCACGGGGCGGTTTTCGCTCCGATCTCCGATTCTCACCGATCCGCCTCATTGGAACTGTTCGCCTCGGCTGATGGATCTCTTCAGAGGTGGGTCCCTTTGAACATATAAACCCTCGTAAAACCCTACATTTTCGACGTTTATATTGTCTGACTGCATTGTGATATGTAATTTTTAGCTTGGAGGAGACTTATGAGGCTCTGAGAACGTTTGAGGTTCTTGGAATTGATAAGAAGGCTGACATTGAGCCTTCCTCGTGTCCTACTGTGGCTGGTGCACTTCAGGATCCTTCTTCAGCCCTGAAGGATTTGTTTCAGGCGTTGAGAGTGAATAGGATACTGAAATGTGAGCACAGTGATGAGGTTTTCGTGGTATGTGGAGAAGTTATTGTTTGTTATATGTTTTGGCATTGTTATGTTTGTTGGTTAAATTGAACAAAATGTTTACTGTTTTGTGCTGTTTTTCTTACAGGCAATTGCTTCAAGACTTAAAGAATCTGTGCGTGCCTCCAGCAATCTTCTCGATTTTTACCATTCAATTGGGGGTCTGGTGCTTACTAAGGTAACCACTTGCTCCAAACTTATACTCAGTGGTCTTGCTCTTTTATACTGAACTTAATTGCATTTTGTATATTTTATTTACTGATATCTGCTAATCTGAACTGGAGACTGTAGTCAGGGCCTTTGTTTTGCTTACGTACACATATGACAAAACTGTACTGATGTATTTTTACCTCGTGTGTTTTTTATTTCTTTTCTTTTCAGGATCAGGCTGCTGAAGTTGATGTTAGTCTTGAAGATGCTGAAGGAGTTTTCCGTGCAGTTCAGGTTATACTATTTCTGTTTTACTATGAGTTGTGATGGAACCTGAGCAATTCCTTTCTTGTTGTGCGTCATATTCAAATATATAAATATCTCTAAAATGCCAAGTGGCTTTGGAAATCATTGTCAGGCTCTTAGTCAAAGTGATGGAAGGTGGCGATTTAGTTCCAACAATCCAGAGTCTAGCACTTATGCTGCAGGTACTATGTTATCTTGATAAAATGATGTATCAGAGATGAGGAACTAAGCATATTTGCTTTATTTTAGGTCAATATGACGGGATGAGTTGTTTTATGGGAATGAGTTATTTTGCAGGGAGAATCGTAAGAAAAACATGAAAGATTATAGGGGAAAGGGAAAGAGAGGATCTAAAAATACTTGGAAAGAAACCAATTAACTGAGACATGTTACACGTATATTATAAATGAAGCAATGTGTATTTCCTCATATGATGGAGCGTTATGATCCAGTTACCTGATTTCACATAGCGGGAGAAGGGCTTGATTTTATACTGTATACTAAAGGTCTGAATGGATGCACTTTACAAAATATGGTGTAAATTTAAAACAAATTCCCATCATTCCAACCAACTCAAAAAGGCTCGAATATTGGTTTGATTTAGTTTGATTTTGTCACTCCAAGACTAATAGAAATCTTTTGGCAGGACTAGCGCTTGAAACATTGGCTGGAGTTGTTTCGTTGGCATCTCAAGAAATAGACCAGTCTCTGGTTGGTTTTTATATTTTATTTTTTATTACTCACTGATACTTTCCTTGGGCTTAGGAGTAATTTCCCCCCTAATCACTCAGTGACTCCGAATCATTTCTCCACACTATTAAAGTCGTATAATGAATATGTTTCTTGTAAATCCCACTAGCAGAAGTGTTTTTGTTTGAAAGGTCTTGAAAACCATGCTGAAGTAGGCCAGATTCTTCAATAGCTTAGATATAGTGAATTCAAATGAGAATACCATACGACATGATTGGAAATTTGTAGAATAACTTATTCCAAGGGCAGGAGTGTAGGTTTTAGCTCAGTCAACTACTTGACATCATTATTCTTTCGCAATAGGTTCACTTATAATTTTCATTTGTGCAGATTAATTCCCTGAGAAAGGACGTGTTGAAGCTCTTTGATGGCACCGAGAAATATGGTACATATGTCTATTTTGTTTTCTGTGTTAGTTCTTTGTTATTGAATTTGGAAAAAGAGCTTCAAATAATCATTTTGGTTATGCAATTTCATTTATCCTCATTGATCAACTTAATTTGTTTCTGAACTAGCACTTGTGTGAATATTTTTGCAAATTTCTGAACTTAATCTTAGAATGCAAATCTACAATAGGTTATTGACTGCTAAATGGACTTTCAAGTGCTAAGTACTTATATCTGTTTGATGAGTGACTACTGATTGCTAATAAAAGCTACAGTGCCTTTCTTCAAGGATGAACATTTATTGAACCCTTTTTTTCATAATGTAGATGATGGGTCATGCTACTTTGTGGATGCTCAAGGAAATCAGGGGCCTGTGTCAGCTTCCTCATCGGTCATCCGTGGAGTTATAGCTTTTGCAAGCTCCAATTCTGAAAGCCTAAATGTTTGTTCAAGGGCCACTCTTATCTTAAGCTCCATCTCTGGCCCACATTAATCTCTTTCTTTTGTTCTGAATGGCAGCTTCCTGGTGATAAAGTACTCTGCATCGCAAAGTTTCTTCTTGGTATTGGAATTCCTGGCAGTTTCAAAGACTTGTATTACCAAATTGACGCCCTGGCTAGCTTGGAACAGAATAGGTAATTAACTGTTAACTAATTATTAAATTTTTGTAGTAATTTATTTGTTCATTATTTGTGTTTTTTTGTTTTATTTAAAATCTAATGTGAAGTTGGGTTGTTTTCTCCTATCCTTGTCTTGCAACTACAGTGTATCCATTCCCCTGATTTTGTCACTTCCATCCTCTGTTATTTCGATGACTAGGAACGATCAACTCAAGGTACTCCGTTAAAATTCATACTTTTTTTATTGAAGTCGCCTTTTTTGTTCCTAGTAAGGCATGTTTCTAAATGGCATAGCCCTACTTAAAAAAAATATATATATAAATGGCATAGCTCTTTCATGTGCACATGTATGAGCTTCTAGGATTGTAGATCACATTTTTGCATGTTTCATACGGGTGCTTAGGATTTGGATTTCGTTTTTGTACTTAATATCACATGATATCGGATTGGATGCCTTCATAGTTTATTTTACTGAAGGTTTATATATCTTTTACTCCATGAGCTAACAAAATTTTCACTTATTTTGCCTTATTTCTCAGGTTCGTGTGAGTACTGTTTTTGGATCATCTGCACCATCTCTTTCAGTAAAGCTCAGGCAGATCTTCACTCCTGGATCAAAGGATGCTTCTGTCATTGACCAGGTTCTGAAATATTTCTTATATGACAATTATTTCCATTTTTTATCCATACTACAGTTTTGATTTATCCCCTGCTCCATCTTGTATTAGCTCTGAGAACTGTAATTGCATAACAGGAATTGACATTTGATCCAACAACTGAGTTGCATGTGTTGGAGACCTTGCCACATGGCAAGGATATTGGGACTTATACTTTCAGCTTTGAGGTATCTAATTACCACTCTCAATATCACCCTTTATCACTTAAGTGAATGGAATTTCCTGTTAATTTTTCTCAATTCTGACATTTTCGACATTTCAAATGGCAGATTTTGCTTCATGACTCTGAACTTAAACCAACATATGCAACTGGAGGACGAACAAAAGTACCGGTTTATTTAACAGGCATTGTTAGTGTTGATCAAGCAGAAATCGCGATACTTGACAGCGATTATGAGAGTGCGGAAACTAAGAAAAAGTTCGTAACCTATTCCAAATTCATTTGTTCATTTCCTCTAGTTGTTTTGGAATTGTTTTGTTGGTTCATTTCTTCTGGTAGCTTTGAATTGCTCTTAGGTCTTTTTGAAAAATCTGCTACAATTGTTCTTTTAACTTGATTAGTCTCATACGGGAACTTTTATGCATCAGGCTGCCCTTTCCCTCCTAGATACGTTGTATTAGCTCTTTTTCCGGCGTTCCTTCATATTTGGATTACACTTTTCCCCTGGCACAAAATTATATTATGCTTATCATTTGTTTGTGGATTAGTGGTCTCACTAACTCTTTTATTTCTGATTTTGGTAAAATTTCAGAATAGATGTCAATGGACCCAACGATTTTGCTCTATCAGCTAACCACCTTCAGAAGCTATTGTTGACCTTTCAGTTGACCACTCCCTCAGGAAATGCATTTAAACCCCACCAGGTTGGCTCTGAGTTCGTGCTTCCGTGCCTAATGATTATTGTACTTGTTCTTATCTAATGTCTCTTCTAATTTCAGGTGTTTCTCAGACTGAAGCATCAGAGTGGAGTTTCACACCTCTTTCTTGTGGGGAACTCTGGGAAAAAATTTGAGGCGAAACTGGTAAAGTTCTTATACCCAATGCATTGTTTTGATGGACTTTTGTCTATTTTAATGCCAGTTGTTCTGTTCATGCAACCTAGAATTATTGTACCTGATAGAATCAATGTTCCATTCGTTGTAGGACTTTCTTGGACTGGTGGACAAGTTCTTTTATCTGTCAGGGACTTATGACATAGAACTCACTGTTGGTGACGCTGTCATGGTAAATCACTCCCCACCCCTATACACATACATAAATACATACATACATACATACATACATACATATATAATATTTACATTACACATACTGTATGAATATGTTTATGTTTATGTATTTGTGCCATTCCATTAAAATAGTTTCACATTCTATAGATGGCATTTTTTGTATTTTCAGGAGAATTCTTTCTATCAGCCTCTAGGCCATCTTGAATTAGATCTACCAGATGCACCAGAGAAGGCAGCTCGCCCTCCTCCTCAACCTGTTGACCCTTCATCAGTATACGGTCCCAAAGCTGAGATCACTCACATTTTCCGATCTCCAGAGAAGAGACCTCCGACTAATTTATCGTACGCATTCTTGGGACTTGTTCTTTTGCCATTTGTGGGATTCGTAATTGGGGTAAGTTATGGTTTCATTCATTCGTCCTTTTATTGTTTTGAAAGAAATATCAGTAAGTACCCTTTTTGCTGCTTATATCACTGTTAAGCAAATACTGAATCCATTTGCATGATACCAGTTTTTTTATGTGGATGGTAAAGTGTGTTTCATTATCTTTAAATGCACTCCATTTTCTCTCCGCCAGCTTCTGAGATCTACTTCTGATTGTTGGTTTATCTGCAGCTTCTTCTACTAAAGGTGAACTTGAAAAACTTCCCATCATCGGTACTGCCTGCTGCATTTGCTCTTTCTTTCCATGTGGGCATTGCCGCTGTCCTGACACTATACTTTGTCTTCTGGTTGAAGGTTCGTCCTATAACTGCTGTTTTTAACGATAAACACTACATTTTCTAGTTTAACGAGCTCTGTTTCTCTTCATCTCCAGTTGGATCTATTTACAACACTGAAGGCCCTCGGGATTTTGGGAATCTTCTTGATGTTCACTGGACACAGGGCCCTTTCCCACCTCGCCTCAACAGCAACAAAGTTGAAAACAACATAAAGAATGCGCTCATCTAGTTCAGTTTTTCTTGAGGGGCCTATAGTTAACTTAGGAGAGGGGGTTATGCTTGACTGAATTTTGTCATCTGTAAGATAAATTCAGTAATTATGTTACTGCATGGAGAGATTTTCTTTCTTCTCAGCAGTTTTAAGGCAGAGGCAGAGGCAGAGGCATAGGCATGTATTGGATACTATTTACGCAACACGGAGTAATCTAAAAGACTAAAACCACCGCACTAAGCAAACTTCAATTTCGTCAGTAATATACTTTGATGTCATCGACACCGATCATTTCATTAGTTCCTTTCAACCCTTAACATTAAGCTTGCACATTAGAGAGTCTAAATACTCCAGAAATTCTGCTAACAATGATTATCATTAATAATTATCACTAATAATTATCACTAAGACACTAACCTAGAGTAAAAGAAGTAATCCCAAGTAACATGTGTTTTACTGTTTCATCCATAGTATGCTCAGCTCCTCTCCCCGAGACAGGTTTTAAGGGCCAATTTGGTACCCTAGACTATATACTGAAAGAATTGGAGCTTTAGTCCACAAACTTTCATCCTTTTGTTAATTTCATCCACAATGTTTGCAATTCAATACTTTAATCCACAAAGTTTTAAATTTTATTAAATATAATCCTTTTAATAGAAAATTAGACAAATCAACTACTTTTTTGTTGGTCAACTCACCTTTAATGTTTTAAATTAATTTCTATTTTTGAAAAAGACATAAACTTAGTTAGGATTCATAATTTTGCTTTAGAAAGCATCTCCCATCCATTTTCATTTGTTTACGAATTCTAATGCACATAATACAAATTTCCAACAAAAGAAAATACACCGAAAACATTATCTCAAAATTTTCATAAACACAAATTTTATTAATTAAGAACCGATCATCTTAGCAAGTTAGCAATTAACTTTGTCAATAAGATAGCCTAATAAGGTCATATTAGTCTGAGGTTATTTCTCGTTGAACTGCACTAAACATAAAAAATTTAAATATATTTAACTGAACTGAAATGATTTTTTAGTTTGTCATATATCATTGTAATCTATAATAAGAAAGTAAAATTTAATAAATACAATAATGAACTGAACTGAAAATATTTAAATATCCACTGAACTGAAATGAAAAAAGTATAAACATATTTAATTAGCTGAATGATAAATATTGCACTATTCCAGCCATAGTCAGAGGCCCATACTGCAGGCCCAAGCTGGACTGAACCAAGCATCGGCCCACGGACAGGTCCAAACACTGTAGCGACTTCTACTATTCGATGTCGGCATCTCAGAGGACTATAAATGGAACCTGATCCACAATGAGAACAGTTAAGTTCTCTGCTCATCCCTACCAATTATCACGATCAGATCTCAGAGTTTTCCCTCTAATTTGATCGTCGGAGCAGGCGCAGGCATAAGCCAGCCTGTCTGACCTCCGTTCTGTACACGCAGGTTTACAGGGCAGAGCAGCAAGAGCGCTACAGGAAAATCTCATTTACAGCTTTAAAACTAAACAAATTCGCGGAAAAGGTCAAGCAACCATTGCCTAAGAGTTTCATTGCTACAATACCAACCCAAACCAAAGAAAACACATCAAAATACTAAAAATTAAATTTCATTGCTACAATCTAATAAATATATCATTTATCATCATGTTAATAAAAAATGAGTTGAGTAACCATGAATAATTACTTGCTTGTTAGTTTTCCAATTTTATGTTAAATGGCCTAAATTTAATAAAAGTTGGAAAGTTTGTGGATCAAACTAATGAATTGCAAACATTGTGGATGAAATTAACAAAAAGATGAAACTTTGTGGACTATATCTCCAATTTTTCCACTATATACTGGGTCACTACGAACTTAAGCCCAATAAATCCAAGCTATTCTCATCTGAGGCCCAAGATTGTTCGTCCAAGTGATTACAATTAAAAACAGGAAATATGAGTTTGAGAAAAGGGAAAGAGAGCTTTGATAGGGAAAAGGGAGACCGTACAGATTACAGAATAGAGAATTGCAGCTCGTTCGACTCAGCGATGGAGCCAGCACCGACTAAAGCATCTACGAGCAGGAAACGCGGCCGCGAAGAGGAGGCTTCTTCGCCGGAAACTGACACTTCCGATCAACTTGCATCGCTCGGTACGTGCAGTTCCGTCTTCCGCCTTTTCACTGTTTTTTTCTTCTTCTTCTGCCGCATTCTGTTCAATTGACGGAAATTACCTTCCGTTTACCGAAGTGGATGATCTCACTTTCAGCGACACATCAGTCGCTCTTCAAATGATGCGTTCTCAGTTTCCTCGCATCGATAAGGTACCGCCTCTTTTGCTCATAAGTTATATTTTCTGTGTATTGAACTACTGATCAGTTTATCTAATTCTCAGTATTCTGCTTTCAGTAAATTAAGTAGTCCGAGCGCATCATTTTGCTATTCCAATGGTGCTCTTGTAAAGTAGGCATATGTATAGAACATATTCATCAATCTCCATTCGATTGTGTGTGTGTGTGTTTTCGTTTCAACTGTATGCTCTGGTTATTTACGGTCTAAGTATAACTGTACAACAATGATGATGCTCCGTTTTGAGCTGCATTTGTGTAGCTGTGACTTTGATGGCTTAATTTCATTTTCAGGTTTCTATTAGGCCTTTCATTTTAAGATCGCAGTTATACAGCAGTGTCAAGGATAGGACGCTAGTAGATAGGGAACTGGAGGTATAAGCAATTGAATACGAACAACATTCACTCTTGTTTTCTTTCTATGCAGCTATCATTTGGACTGTGTTAGCTACTCAGCTTATTTTCATTTGTGTTTTGTAGTCATTAAAGAGGGAGAGAGTTGTACGTGTTTTCAAGTTAAATAGTGGACAAGATGATCATGCCATAATGTTCCTAGATGACTACCATAGTCAGGTTGGTTGCTTTGGTCTTCCTATTTTGGTACATTTGTAGTTTCTGTTATTCCTAGTTGAATATTAGGTTGGATATAGTAGTTTCATCTTCTCAAACTTGTATGTTGTAGTTTTAATGGTCTGGATATAATGGCATCAGGGTTTACACCTTGTGTTTTTGTTCGGTTGCATCCCTAACTTAGTTTCTATATTACTTGCTGATGCTTATCTAAAAATAATTGCAGATTTTTTTTTTACAAATGTTTCATCAGTTTACTTTGACTATTTTAGATTGACAACGCGATCAAGAGACTTGAGTTAGAGAAGCAAGATGACCTCAGAGTTTTTGATTGGTTTAAAACACACGTCCTTCCATCCAAGCTGGATACGAGTATTGGACATCCAGAGCTTGTAAGCTCTTACTTTCAGTTTAAATATCCTTCACTGATGATATTCGAAGCTTGTTTGCACATAGTCATACTATCATATCTAATGAGATCACCCATCCAAATTCTGCAGAAACATGAAACAGTCTAGTACAACTGTTTGATATCTAGGGGAAAATAGATTAGTTCTTGATAATGTACTTGATCTATCAACGACTGAACCAGTGTTTTGGCTGTTTTAGCTGCATGAACTACCCATATTCTCCCAAGTCAAATCGCTAGTTATTTTAAAATCATGAAATGTATCAGGGATTCTTCATATCTATTTCAATGTTCTATCAGTCTTTGATTTGGGTTTTTGGCTTCCTTGATAGCATTCACTTCTGTCATTAGCGGGAAAGGTAAAAGAGGAGCACATCTCTCTTTTAATTAATGCTGGCCTCCTGGTGAGTGGATTTGAACTGCTGTTTTCTTGTCCTCTTTAAGCAACAGATGAGCTGTAAGAGAAAATAAACTGTATCTTCTCTTGTCCTGTGTCATTAGCCGCCCAGTTTTGGCACCATGTATTGTGGTTACCGTGTGGTTGATAATACTGAACAAGTGCTTGTGTATTGTAGGAAAGGTTCATTTCAATTCAAAAATTTGTGTAATGCACTGCCTGATGACAGTTTATCACCTACTCAATTTGCTTCAAATCCTTCAATGCACTTAGTATAGCTGTCTTTGAAAAATTATCATTAATTGATGAAATTTCCCCTTAAGCAGCCTTTGTTTTGTACTCCATGTATGACGAGTCAGTCTTTTCTGCATAGAAAACTAGTAATTTGTTAATGCATGAAACTTTTTTGTTATTCAGATGGCATCTGTTGCTATTGGCTGCTTTTCGATGTATTCTGTTTAGCCATCTTGATCACCCTTGTGCCTGATAGAATAGCCATCTTACGAGTTTCAATTGAAGCTGGTAATTGCCGTCTTTGCTAGCTTATTATGTGCTCGGCTTTGTTGTCTCATAGTATTGATGCTTATTTCTTCTCCTTTCTGATGAAGCTGATCTGTGTGTGTGTGTGTGTGTGTGTCTTTTAAGACTCGGCAACTTATTGACCCCGACATGTACTGGTTTGCTATTCCAAATATTGGCTCAGTACTTAAGGGCCTTACTCAGGTGAGTAACAGATTATCTCAAACCTTCGAGCCTTTTATTAAAAGCAGAATGAATTGTGATATATTCCAGACACCACTTCAACTTGCTAGTGTGCAAACATTAGTACCATTTTGTCTGGTCTTTGCCTAGTATCACTTAATCAGTTTTTTAATTGTAGAGAAATAGATGATAGTAACTTTAGTGAACACTGCCTGTAATCTTTTCGATGCTAGTTACTTTACTGAGCTTAGTAGGTAGCTTCACTTAAGAGTGTAACATGATCTTAAACCTTTGGAAGAGGTTACTGCACAATTTTATTCCTGAAAATATATGCACATCTAAATTCATTTCTTAAACCTTAGGGAAGGAAGGAACTTTTGGGTATTCTGAATCGTAGGAAGTACAAAGAGATGATGCTGTCTCTTTTGGAGAAGAAACGCCTACGGTTTTCTCTGCTGGATATAAGATTTCATCTTAGAGATTTGATTGGTTCAAGTCACCTCAAAACAATCCAAACACCAACTGGGCTGGTTGTCCGGGTTGTGAAGGATTAAATGCTGGTTAGGAACCATACCCCTGTTAAATCTTCTCAGTACATCTTATTGATACAAAAGCAAGCCAAGGTTGATTAAATTGACTTGCGGTGTTACCATTTCTATTACGTAACTAGATTGTTTTGCAGGATCACAATTCACATGAATTTCCCTAATGCAAAGAAGTGGTGCTTTTAAAGGTAATGCTGTGTTGCCTTTTATTCTTTTTTCGCGGTCTACAAGTATTGTTTATCACAAGCTGAAGGATTAGGATGATCAGTAATGAGAGATTTTTACTGGCACTCCCTGTCCTGAACAGTGACTAAAGATGTAAAAAGAAAACATACTACTGAATGGACTAAATACCATTAAGCATTTTACTGAATAGACTGATGTACATGAAAATTGTTTAATGGATCAGGGAACAAATTAATTTTAAAATAGGGCACTTATCTGAGGACATAGAAGTTTCTACTTGTTTAAATTTGAGTGCACCTTGCTAATGTTTTCTCTCGTGTGATCTAGATTATTTTTAGGAAGCAACGTAGGGATTGGTGAAGAAAGTTGAATTGGATTAATCATTTATGCACTGTTTCGTGGCTGAAACTTGATAATCACGACTTGCTCAGAGATGCCTGGAAGTGTCTTAATGTTATTTTTATGGATGAAGTTGAATGGAGAAAGTAAAGTGCCAAAAAGCAAACTATAGGGCACAATATCATTTCGTGGGGGGATATTCAATCATCTCATGTAAAGAATATGCTACTTTGGCCTGCCCAGGTATTGGCAGCATGATTGTCCTAACTTTAGTTTTAAATTAGTTGTAAGATAATAATTTACAGTTATTTTCTGTGGCCCCCCTTTGATGATGTTAGAAATGTCATAATCACTGGGGAATCTGAGTTCTTGGCGTGTATGTCTGTTGATTGTGCAATAATTTGTTGTGTTATACTAGGAGAGACTCTACCACAAGAAAGGCACTATTATTTTAAGCAGATCTTGTTTGCTTCTTAATCCCATGTTTAGTTAACTTGCATGATCATCTTCTGGGAATGGAGCGATTTACCGCCTGTTACTGCAGTTAGTTTTATATGGTATGGATAAAGACTGATGAACATGATATCTTGTTGGCGTACGTTATTAAGATAGCTATGTTTTGTGATTGGAAAAACCAGATCTCTTGGCTCTATTAGCAATTGTACAGGTGGAGTCACCATCAAAGGAACTTGATCCATATTTGTCCAGGCTAGGAAGGCCAAAGTCTAAAGGCTGTTACAGAGGCTGCTGAAATTGAGAGGTGACTCACTCAAAACGTTTTCATTTCTTGCACCACACACTAAAATGACTCACTCACTTCTTCCACAATCATACTCTTCTTATGAATCTCTCCCTCCTCTATTTTTGGCCGGGGGGTCCCCGACCCAATCTGTTTTCTCCTTTCTCCTCTCTTCCGTCGATTTTAAGGCTGAATGTGAAGAGAGAAGGTTGAACACCCCACCAGCGGGTAGCTCCCGCGGGCGGTGGTCCTCGGTAATCATTTCGACATAGTTGATTCATTTAAGGGAGGATTAATCATTAGTGAGCCTAATTTGATGCTTTCCGTGTGGACTAGTTATAAGTTTCGAGGTTTTTGACAATTCGGGGAGATGGATGAATTGATGGAACCCAATCAGGGTTCTGAAGGGATCGAATATTGTACATGATTGTTCAAATTGGACGTACAATCATCGTCTTGGGTTTTATCTGGAACGGGAAAGATCAGAGTATGAAAAGTTCGTGGGATAATGATTTCGGTTTTGAAAATCGTTGGATGGAGAGAAATTCTTGCGTTTTCATGTGGCCGTGGAGGGAGCAATATGAACTCAATCGAATGGTCTCCGAAATTGCACTATTTAAGTTCATTTATTAATAAATTCAAGGGCCAAATGATTATCATCCAAAAGACTCGAGCAAAAAAAACAATTAGGGCATGGCCAGGCCTGGTGAACTCCATAAAAATCATATAAAATATAATAAAGCTGAATTAGTTTAAATTAGAGATGGAAATTGAATTATCAATCTCTTTAAATTAATGTCGGTCTTACATCTATCTTCCTTGTATTACTAAGTAGCCTCTGGCTCTACGAAGACTACTACTGGTGAATCAGTGACGATCAGCTCTAGATGCCACCAAGTTCAGAACTGTTTTCCATAAATGCCATTTTGTCGTGCACCAATTATTGGACGCTATTTTCTAGGCTGAAAATTCCGGGCTTTGTTTTGTTGCGATGAAATTCCTTAATGTGTTAATGATTTTTCTTTTTGATTAAGATAGAATTAATTTCCTTGTACACCTTTTCAATTTGTCCTGTATATAAATAGATTTGCCACACCTGTCAAATTTTGAGCGAAAAAAGAAAAGTAAATGAAGCATTAATTTGTTTATGCTGCACTAAATAATCATGTTTAATATGCAAATGATCAGTGTTAAAAGTGAATATTAGACACTAAAGCTCTGTTTGCCAGAGTTTATCAGTAGATCAGTTAATTCAGTTCAGTTTAGGAAAAATATAATTTTATGATATGTATTTTAATTCAATTATGCTGATTTTTTTTTTCAAAAAATTAATTTTCAGTTCAGCAGCTCTGGCAAACAAGTCCTAAAACATTTGAAAATATGATAAGATTGCATCGCAATTTAATTAGGAGGGTAAAGCATAAACTTGTCTCTCCAGATGATGTCATCAAATCGGTAACAGGAGTAGTTGAAGTATCAATATCAACAGTAAATAAGAACAAATCTAATGCAATCCCGTTAGGCGCTCCATTATATAATACACAGCTCTGACGATTACAAAACTTAGGGTTACTTTCAGCTAATATTGCGGCTGTCCCCTTGGTTCTAAGTTCTAACTTGTATCTCACGCCTTTCAGTTTTTGCCTCATACATATATATGATTTTGTTTGACACTTTTAACGTAACAAATAATGCAACTAATTAATTATTATATTATATTATTAAAATATGAATTCGTTTATTCTTTTTGTCACAGACGTATAGTTACGACAGAAACAGTGAAATTTGATTTTGGGTTGATTACATTGTTTAATCATGGAAAAGAAAGACACATTAACGAAATTAAGTACAAACTCTATTAACGAAATTACAAGTTTCACCTTTTAAAATTTATTTAAAAAAAAAAACCTTCAATACACAAACAAAGTGAAAATATCGACCCAACAACATAATCAATAACCATCATGGTATTAATTAAGACAAAGTCTTAACTGAAAGCTATGTAAATTGGTGTACTGAATAATCATGGTTAATATGAAAAAGATTAGTATTGAAAGTGAGAAGATTAGCAATGATACACTGAATGATCATTCTTAATATACATAAAAGGTTATGCTTCAAAGTGAACAGATCAACATTTGTCTCTAGCTAGCTAGTCTCACAGGAGACTTTCTCATTAATTAAACCTCAATTAATTGAAAGAGTGTCCTTTAGCGGTCTCATAATTGAGACCGTACAAATATATATTGATATTCTCATTTCATGCTTAATCATTATATTCTGTGTTGATCTTTTCACTCTCAAAGTCATTACATAGTATTAAGCATGATCATTCTGTGTATTCTCAAAGTCATTACATAATATTAAGCATGATCATTCTATGTATTACTGTTGATCTTGTCATTTTCATGCATGATCATTACATGTTCAGTAACTTTATAACTTTGATCTTTACCTAACTATTAAATTTTTGAGACAAATCCCAATTGAAAAGTTGTGCAATTAATAATTAGCACTAATACTCGTGCAAAGGCAAATTAGGCAATAATATTACGACACGAACACGATTGATTGGGAGCAAGTTCATCTACACTGTGGGAAAATCTGTCACTGTGTCCCGAAATGAGGAATCAGTTCGGTATGCATCCCACCGGATACACAAACCCAGAACTGATCATCATATATATAATACAAGAAGGTGATGATTAGAGTTAGAGCTTTCAGCAGAATCGTATAGATCGATCGAGTACCAACTAACTACAAAGCTGCTGCTTTTTCTTACGAGTTCGTGTGCCCAGATTAGTGTTAGCTAGAGTATGATTATTTATGAGAGAGATTAGGGAATCTTCCGCGTAAATAATTGTGTATATCATGCATTAATTTAGATACGGCTGTTTGGCGATTTGATAGTATATTTAACTTTTGACCTTAAGGGCAGGGGTATATGCCCTTGCATGGGGCTATCTAGCCAGTAATATGCATATATTCCCGGCCTCCTTCCAGCTCTGATTGTTGACAATTTGTACATACTCAGCTGGCCACCGGTCCTAGTTGACGACATTTGAAGAGACGGGCACAGTGAGTAGTATAAGGGCAACTTTTAAATTTACCGGCATGCTATTTGTAACCTTGTGTTTTACTGTATTGCATCTCGTATTTTTGGTATAAAAATGAATATATTACTATTTTGATACATGTCTAAGGTCATGTTTGCTAGAGTTTATTTTTTGCTACACTGAGCTGAATTGAACTGATTAACTGAACTAGATTTAACTGGATTGAACTGAACTGAAGTGGAAATTAATGTATTGAAAAAAAATGAATCAACATGACTAAATTAACCTAAATTTCATCAAATTACATTTTTACTGAATTGATCTGAATTGAATTGAATTGAACTGAACTGATTTACAGATAAGTTCTAGCAAACGGGGCCTTATATGAAATTGTATTGATTTAAAATATCATTAATGATAATTCTGTCCAAAATTTAAAAATGATTAAGTTTATATATTAACGCCGTATTTTATTTAAGAATACAAATAAAGCAAAATACGGTTACGAATAGCAAACCCCTAAATTTGAGGCTCTTGAACCATTTGAAATTGCCTAAAGTTATTGGCCTCGTTTGGCTATCAGCGTTTAGCTGTTAGCTGTTAGCTGATTTTATTAGCTGTTAGCTGTTAGCGGATTCTATTAGCTGTTTTGACTAGCGGTTTGACTAGCGGTTTGTATATGAGTGTTTGGCAAATAACAATTAGCTGATAGCTGTTTCACTACGTTAAATGACTGAAATAGACACTAGTACAATTTATTATTATTTATTTTTTGTAGTGTGTTACTTGTTTATCGAAAATTGTTATGACTATATGATGTTTATTATTTGAATTATTATTCTTTATTAATATATCTACATCTATTTAAAAAAAATTTTTGAATTAAAATACTTGAAATTTTTATTTTTCATATATTTAAAATATGTGTAATATACTTCAAAAATAATGAAAATAATGTAAAAAACCTTAAATGTACGTACGCAAATATGATGCGTACATAAAAGGTTATTTATTTTTTAAGTTTACTAAAAGGTTATTATTTACGTATATAAAAGGTTTTCTAATTAGTTTTAATGAATTTGAAAAGGAAATTTGTGAGGATAAGGATATAAAAGATATTTTGTAATATTTGTTTGAGTAACTTTTTACAAACGCTGCTCTTTCTAGCGTTTCAGAAATCAGAGGTTTCACCAAAAAAGCTAATTAGAAAACTCTCCTCACCAAACACTAGAGAGAGCTGTTTGACCAGTCAACTATCCATATTTAACCCAAAAAGCTAAACGCTCTTCAAAACTCTCGTCACCAAACGGGGCCATTATGATCAATGAACATAAATTTTAGATAGGATATTCATGTCTACCAAAAGGAGTAGATCTAGAATTAAAATTGTAACTTTAGGTAATTTCCCTAAGGTAAATTCTAGGTGATTATTATTAATCTACAAGAGGTGTAGGGATTAGGGCTAGGGTGTAGAATTTCATACTTGTTTGGCCCGTCAATTAAATTGTTGCTTTAACTTTGCTTGTGGCGTAAGTGATGAAACAGTGAAGTTTCACTACTCGACAGCTGTCCAAGAAGATTAACACTGATTAATTACATTTACATTATATATGCATGGCAATTAAGGAAAAACTAATCATACACATCCATCCTATAATATATCTATATATGATTGTTTGACGTGTCGATCCTATCCGGTCCCATTCTTGAATTTCGACATTCTCATTTGTCATTTTGTCAACTTCATCACCTACTTAATTATAACTTTCTCAAACTAATTTGTATATCATAAACCATCCTATGTATCTTTGATTACCAAGTAATATGGTCCAAAATCATCCTTCTTAATATTAGAGAATCTTCAATCATATATAACATTTTAGTTGCATACATCTAAATGTTGTAATACAAAATGCAATTTAATTTAGATTGAAAATAAAACATGACATATATAATCAAACTATGAACAATTGAATCGAGTATCAAACACCAAGTCTAGGAAATCGTATTGAAAATAATGCTAATATAATGATAATCCTCACTTATAAAAAAATAGCAATCAATATACAGTTTTTTTTTCCAATCTTTTCAATGGCAAAAAGATTGAGAAAATTTAGGGAATAAAAAGGAATTTGCAACCTATGAAATGATAATTTCTTTGTAGTAAAATCACTAGTTAATTTACCCAGAGATCTTTGGTTTGATTTCTGCATAAATAAGTGGAAGGTGTATTGAAGGTTCATTTGAATTATTAAATCAAAGAAAAAAGTTTCTTTTAAAATAAAATAAAATTCATTCATGGTACTGGGTAAACGTCCAGTCAAGATTACAAGTGGAATCAACATTTAATCAACTAGCCTATTACAAGGCTAACTAAATCATATGATGACCAGACTCATACCGTCTGTACTATTACAAATTGAGAGATCCAATAAAAAAGCTGTAATACCGCCCCCACATATATTATTTTGCAACCAAGAACACCACAACCGCTTGGCAGAGAGGAGCGTCTCCCGCATCAATCACTGCGCTAATCGGGGATCTGCTACAACCGCAGCACCACTAGATCCAAACCATGATCTAAGTTCCTCAAACTATAAACTCCTTGAAAATCATAGATCACGAACATGAACATGATCCACGACCTGCAACCAGATCAAGAACTATAAACAAAAACCTAAACCACGACCTGTCCAACCAGATCGGGAACAAAAACATCGACAAACAACTAAATCATGAATTCAGCCGATCAAATCGAGAAAATTTTCATTGTGTGAATCACACTTATTCAATGTGATAAGGAATCAATAAACGGAAAAGCAATTGTTCCCCCTCTTCCCATGATGGGGAGATGGGAAAAGATTGAAGAAGAAGAGAGTGTTTTTTTCTTGGGAGCGGTAGGGTTTAAATCAAAGAAAAAAGATTAGTGACTTTACAACGATCTAGTAAATTATTATTAATTATGTATCTGGTTTTCGTGCATATACTTATGTCTATTTTTTTTAGTTCAATATCTTATATTTTAATTCAATGTAATAAATTTATATTTAATTTAATTTAGTTGAACTAGTAAAATCCATCTCAATGGATAGGGTTTAGGTCAAAAACTGTTGATAATTGATGCAATTAATTAAATCGTGATTAACTTACTAGTACATGTAGTAATCGGGTTGCTTGTGGGTGCGGTAAGCATAATAATAAACACAAATAAAATAAATTCCGTGTTGCGGAATCCATCAACAGAATCTTTGGATGTTACTACTTTACTTCCTTTCCTTTCTCTATTCGATAACGACTCCTCTCTTCTTTCGTTTCAACCCCTCGTCTTCATCCATTACCAACACTTTCTTTTATTTCTTCCCCTTAGCCACGTGTCGAACCTATATTATTTATTCAAAATTTTACAATTAAGTTTTGTTTTTACTTCACAAAATTTTACTAATTACTACTAAGGTTCTGTTCTCGTGAACTTATTTTACTAATGCTACTTGTTAATTTCGATACTCTCACAAGTCACAAGCGCCGTTTCTGCCATTTATATTGATATAATTATTATATGACAAGGTCTCCTTGAGATCAGTTACTATGGACAAATCACAAAGATTAATCTTTTCACTTTTAACTTCAATCTTTTACATATTAAGGATGATCATTAATTGTGTTATTATTGTTGATCTTCTCACTTTTAAAACCGATCTTTTACGTATTAAACACAATTATTCAGTGAAACCAATTGAGAATTTGTCTTACTAAAATGTTGTGTTGGGATACTCACCATACACCCAGAATATAGTACTCCCTCTGCACATGTTAGATCTGCACTCTTTTCAGTTAAACTTTGTCAAAGCATGTTTGATCGTTAATAACTTTACGAAAGTATTAACCTAGTCTAAATTATTTAAATTTTAGAAATAGAGCGTATTGTGAATCTAACAATATCTCACCTGATAATATTATTATACATATGTAAATTGAAATTTATGGTCAAACATACTGTAACAAAGTTGACTAAAAATAATACAAATCTATCTGGTACAGGGACATAGGAATAGTACACCCATACAGTATGTGAACTGTGAATAAAGAGTTATGATGGGTGGAGAGTTTGGAGTTTCTTCTCATTCATGCTAAACCTATATTATTAACAAAATGAAGGTCTAATACGGATCATGATCATGATTATCATACATCTAATCATATTTATACATTATTTTGATACTGTACTTTACTCTAATCCTAAGGCTGGAAGACAATTGGGGCTACTCGATCTCTACAAAAAAAAATAAAAAAAATTGCCGTATAAATAATCTTCTGCAGGCTCTTCTGAATTGGAACATCAATTAATTAATGACTAATTCTAGAAAAAAAATACAAAAGAGTCAAGATTCTAAACGGAAAAAATGGTCAGTAAAGTAGTGAATGATTACTATTTAAATTATGATTTCTGGAAAGCTAGATTCCTTTGTTTAAAGCGAGCTACCTAGAAATGGATATGAGAGGCTAAAGATATAACGATGGAATCCCTGTGAAGAAACAATAACTTTAATTTGTTGAAATTGATGATATCGATCTTATTCATCAAAAAAGTGATCTGAAAATAATAAAGGTGAAATGAAGATAATAATAATCTTTCTAATTTGTCAAAAGATCTGCAGTACCATGATTCCTTCCTTTCTATCAACCTGATCTCATAAAAAAATAATTTAATTGGGGGAGGATTCAGTTGGAAGCTGTTAGCTAGCTAGGATTATGTAAGAATTGTATTTTTAAAAGAACTTATTAAGATAGTAGACTTTAGTTCATTTTATTTCAGCAAATTAAATTCACAGGAAGTAAAATGTTTTGAAATTTTATCGTGCAAAAACACTACTTCAAGTGTTTAATCAGAAAAATTCTACAGTTCAGTTTGTTACATTTAACTGAATGTTCAGCCATGAAAAATGTACTGTATTATCAATTTTTAGTAAAAATAAATTTAACATTTATTTTTTATTTTGAATTTATTTTCACCATTCAAATCAAATCCAATGTTTATAATGAATTGACTGAAATAAATGAGTGTTTTCAGGAAAAAAAAGTGTGATAATATTAGAAAATCCGAATAGAGTATTTATTTTTTCTTTTAAATGCTTTTGGAATGACATATTCAGCTAATAATGTAAACATATAACTAATAAACCATTCATTATCCAGATGGGAGCTGTGCTACATATATAAAATTAATTAATTAATTGCTATGAAATGAATTAGTCATACTATTAAATCGGCAAGTGAATATGTCGGTAGAGTAGGTTAGAAAATTAAATAATATAATTTATAAACTGGAAATAAATAGGAGTGTTATATATTTTAAGCCACGTATTTTAATTAATTAAAAGAACAATCAGCAAGATAATGTGTCTGGTAGCTAGCTAGGTCAAGATTAATAGTATAATTTTGTTAATAATGTAACCATAGTACTATGTTTTCGAATACGTTAAATAAGAATGTTTATTATAATTAATTTTGATGGGAACAGGATTAAATTGAGTTGTACAAGTCATTTGATTAATTATAAGAGTTCAAGGGCCATGATATAGTGTCGAAAGGTTTCGTTTCATATTATACGTGAAAGTTAGGTGTTTTATAGGGTGTGTCTGGTTAAAAGATAAAAGTCTTATTTGTGGCAAAAACAATTCCTTTTTAAGTTTTGTAGTTAAAAATTATATACTACTTAAATTCAACTCCATAGTAAAAACCCGTCAAACTACAATATAGATAGATATTTTCTTGAAATGATTGTAAAATTAACAAATATTTCCTATTCAGGCCATTTCTATACCGCGACCTAATATGGATTTCAATCCAACTATCTGACGATATTAGCGATTTCATAGCTGGATTCAACCATATCGTCGACGATGGGCTTCAGTGAATTCGACGTAAAGAGCCATAATGCTTTGAGCATTTTTAACCTCAACTACTTTCTACGATAATGACGTTGATGATCGATCGAATATCTTTTATCGAGACTGTCCATCAACAATTTAATTAGGTGAGTTGCTGGTGGTGACCGGCGATAAGGTAAAATTTAGGTTGTTGGTGTTGATGTTACAAATTCCGATATTGGAGTTTGGGTTGCACGACATTGAGGTTATCATTCCCGATGTTTAATTTTATGTGAAGTATAAGCATGATACTATAGTGAATAACGGAGTCACAACAAGAAATAAGAAAATAGAGAAATAGGCAAAAAAAATGTATTTACATTTTAACCTAAAAACTAATTAGAAATTTGATTTTTCATATACTTATTATTATTGGATTCAAATATTTTTATTTTGTTATAAAAATTGAGGGTTGTTTTTGTAATTTTTTGAAACGATTTTTTTAATGAAGAATATGATTTTGTTTTGAAGAATATGATTACTTACTACTTATTAGACCCTTATAATCATTTTTATATTTTTTTTATGTTACTAGAAAAATGTGATATAACAATTATAGCAAAATTGACAGTTCTCCAAATTATTTTATTACAAGAGTAACTACATTACACGCCAAATATATTATAAATAATATAATATGGTTATATTATATATATATTTTTTAAATATTTTTTTTTGTGATAGATAAGAGTTCGAGGGCCATGGTATAGTGTCATGTATAGATACATATGGTTATATACTTGACAGACACTAATATTTGTAGGTATATGCAAGCAGCTGATGACAACTATTTTCATGCCAACTACTAATATTCAACTATCACATCAATTAATACTATATTGCAATGATTAATTAATTTTTGTCCCTTATATTTTTTTATTAATTTATACACCAACAATCCAGTACCGCGTCCTACAACAGTAAGGCGCGCCTTAGTTAAATTTTAGAATTTCGCTTTATGATTTCAAAAAAAAAAATTCGCTTTGTGCTTGGGGTAATTTTTTTTTTCTTTTTATAAAAATTTTAAACCACCATTACGATTTGTCATTTATTTTTCAAAAATAATAATTCAACCCCTCTTGACGTGTATTACCTTCCTTTCCCTTTGTCGCTCCTGAAAATGTAATTCATCTCTAAAGTTTGAGGTATAGTATATCAGAAACAATTACATAGGAATTTATAACGTCGAATACAACTAGTTTATTCCAAGAATAACCCGCACAACCGGGTACCCTTAATTATACCATTTAATGTTAATTTTGTACAAAAAAACATTGAGATTTTTAACCAATTTAAAAACCAAATTAGTGTCATAAAGTGCATAAAACCAAAAAATATCAAATTTACAAACTGAAATCACAGTCAAACCATATTTTAGGAAAATATTATTTTATATTATTTTATATTATAATAATTTTATTAATTTATTAAAAATATATAATATGTTACCGGATACCGGGTACGCGGAAAATCTATTTTCCGAATATTTTTGCGGAAAATGCATAATTATCGGGTCGGGTACTAAATACCCGAATATTAACATTCGGGTTTCTCGGGTATCGGGCCGGGTAGTGCGGGTGATAGGTCCTAAATATACTCTTATTTTGTAGCATTTGAGAGCTGTTTTAGATAGTATTTTGTACTTTTATATTAGACTTTTGGACCGAATCATTCATGATGGTTTGAAATTGAAGACGTGCATTTCGACCTTGAATTGCACTTGCGATAGATTTGGATGATTTGAAGACCTTCTATGACCGTCCTGAAGGAAGCAGATACATTGAAGAACCGGTCGTAGAAGTGGCGTGAAGGCACACTCTCGCGGACCGCGAAACCTAGGTCGCGAAGCGCGAGGGTGTGTGTTGCTGTTTTGGAGATGCCGAGTTCCGCGCGGTCCGCGAAACTCTGGTCGCGAGCCGCGAGGACCAGCACGAGGACCGCGGAAGCCGAAGACGCGCGATCCGCGAAACATCGGCCGCGGTTCGCGAGGACCAGACGCGCGGTCCGCGAAACCTCGGTCCGCCGCGGATCCAGGCTCGCGGTCCGCGAGGGATTTCGCGCGACCCGCGAATTTTTCCTGCAACTTGCATGTTGTTTTATTTTAATTTTATTTGTTTTGGGATATAAATAGGACTTATCCTCATTGTTAGAGGATCGAATTTTTACAGAGCAAAACTCATTTTCCTTCATTTTCCTTTTGAATTTGATCTTGGAATTCATCATGGTTTGTTGTATTGATTATGGTTTTGATAATATAACTATGGTAGTAGGCTAAAACCCTTCTTGGATATATGTGATTGGACTTCTTGTTATGGATTGAGAACATGATTCATGAAGGTTAGGAATGGTGATTTGCTATTGAATGATCATAATTTATATGTGTATTTGATGCTTGAAATGATTAGGAATGATTTCCTAGTGATAGATATGTGTTGGATATGTGTTAGATATTGCTTTTCCATGGTTAGAATGTTATCATTCTTTCTATGTAGGAGTAGTAAATTAGGAATCGAATACATGTTGTTATCAATTGTATTTGTTCTTAAGATCATTCATTAGCATTGTACCTATGTCAAGTTTGTTATCAAATTGCATGGGTAGGGTTGAGAAACATCTAATTTGAAGTAATATTGATTTAATTGAACTAGTTGTTATCATCTAGTAAAGTTGTCAATTGAAGTTGTGAAGATGCTTTCATGTTTCATAGCTATGGTTAAAGATAGTTTCTCACTAATGTTCACCATTCTCAAGGCATCATGATAAAGTTTGAGGAAAATCTCATAATAAGAAGTCACCAATCTCATATGTCCAAGTTTCTTATTCTCTTAGTTAAATCTCTAGTTAGAGTAATCTTATGGTAAAGTAGTTGTAACTTTAAAGTTCTAGTAGTTTTACTTAGTAGTGTCTTAAACAAAACTCAACTCAAACCCCCCCCCCCCCCCTTGTTTACATTGCTTTTATACATGTATATATATATATACTACAAGATATACATAGAAATAACATTTTCCCTGTGGAACGAACCTTACTTGCCACTATATGCTTAATTGTGTGTAGAGGTAGTAAGTGAACATAAATTGTATATTTGAGAGGTACGGCGACGACCTCCCAGCGGGTCAGTTATTTTTGAACACCCCTAATCATATGTCAATCAGATCGACCCGCAACGATCATTAAGATCCAATATAAATTATAATGTCGTATTTATGGATGTTATCTTGCGACCACGAAAATCACAATTGTTCGGTAGAAAGGAGCGCCTTCCACTTCATTCACTATTTCAATAAGGAATCTGTTATAAATGTAACACCACTTAATACAAAACATGATTTATATTCTTCAAACGGCTAGCAATTTGAAAATCCCATATCAAAACTAGCTAACTAATAATTTATTGGATTTCTACATGCATGTACATTTTTTTATGCATGTCTTCATTTTACAAAAATACCTTCAAATTTTCTAGTGCATTTTGGTTAGCGTTTTTAGTCTAAGTAATATTAAAAATTCTTATAAAAATTCTGGACCAGCACGAAACCAACCCCATAAGTTATTGTACCCATCTTTTAGCTTTTTGTAAGTATTATCCGGCGGTCAGGGTGCATATTGATTTGTGTAACATCTTGGAATTGGAATGACCATTCAAAACATAGAGACGATTTATTACTACTTCTTATGGCATAGTACTACTTTGATCTGGTTTAATTGGTTGGTTTTTTGTGGTTGATTTATCGACACTGAAAATGATAGCTATTTCGCTAGATTTATAAAATCATGTTCGGATCCAAAAAACCAAAAGATGCTAAATGCATTTTAACAGGAATCAATTGCATTCTACGTACGTTTCAATTAAATTTTCTTATATATATATAGTGACAATAAACACAATTTTACTCTTAAGTTTTTTTTTTTTTTTGAAATACACCTTTAGCTAAATAAGCTCTCTGTGCATTTTTTTAATAATAATAATAATTGTTTGCGTATGAGAAAAAAATCAGATTTAATACATGTTTCACAATTTTGTCCATTCCGGCTGCCTAATAAACTTAACAGCATATTTTAATATCCAAACAATAATGCATTTTGGATATTTAGAACATGAGGGGTATTATTTAAAGACATAACTGGCTGGTTACAAGGTATCCCACGTTTGTTTCCTAAAGAGGTAGAACCATGGCGTCTGAATAAGAAGACTAAATGAATTGAATTATTCCTCAAAATGGAGGATCATATTTGTCAAACTTGTTTGAACCATATATACTTATGCAATTATACACATGATATACATTGAACATTACATAAATTATTTGTAACGAACTTTTATAAACAATTTTATTAAATTAAAACTATGATAGAAGTTTTGGGTACACGGTGATATGATCAATATCAAGCAAGTTGGTAGACAAAAAAAAAAGTTTTAACTAACTTCTTTTCTTTGATGCCTATAAACCTTTTTTAATCATTTTAAGAGAAGTGTTCACGCATCAACCACAACGCAACTGTTATACCATTTAATCCAAAGTATGATCGCGGTGTATGCTCTTCAAATTTTCAGCACCTTGAAAAATACAAATTACGAACAGAGAAACACGATCCACGCGTAACACCTGATCAAGAAAAAGAAATAAAAAAATCATGAAAACACGACATGTACAATTAGATTAAGAAAAAAACACCAACTTTAACATCCGGATGGAGCATAGTAAACACAAGATATAATTGATCATCAAGTGGTGGACCAAAAAATGAAATTAAGAAGGCCATAATAAAGAATACTAATATGTGAACAATTACAAAAATTAGCAGTTATCCAAGAACTGAGGAGTAGTATTTTCCAATTTAATAATTAATAATAATGATTAATATTGGGTGGAAGAGGATCAATTTTTTTCCAGCCAATAGTGATTGTTTGAAGTCGATGTTTACTAAAATGACGGCGTGAAATATGATATCAAAGGGGGGAAATCCACCACCGTCGTGTCAAAAATCCCTATAATTGATACTAATTAATTGTCGAATATTGTTGATTTTTTTCTTAAACCACATTCATTCTGTGGAGGGGATTCATGCATGCATACGACCAAAAATATAATTTCAATGTACTTTTTTTTTTTTAAAATAATAATTTCAATGTACTTATATATGTGCAATTAGTTCAAAGTTTTCATGTCAACTAATTTTATCTGAGAAAATCACTAAAAAATTGTGAATAGTGTATGTATACTTGCATTATGAAACTTCATCTGTGTAAATTTTAAATAAAACTTCATTTTAAAATCTTATTGCTGAAAACATGTAATATTTAACCTAACTATTTTATATATAAAAACTAAAATCACCTGTAACATCAGTATATACAAATTTAATATCAATTACAAATAATTTTAAAAAAAAATAGAAACATAGTTTCAACAAAAATATTTGTTGGCAGCATAGAGATAAAAAACAGAAGAAAAGAGACACGATTCTTTAATCTTTATGGTACAATAATCCTAGTGTGCTTTTGATTAATTTAAAAAGGTTAACTTTTGAGTAATTCTCCTGTGAGGCAGTAATTCTACCATGAGGCAAGACCAAATAAGGAAAATTTTATTACTCCCACCTCATCAAATTACGACGCCACTTCATCAAATCTCGGTGCTAATTCATCAAACATGTCAGCTCATCAAAACTTTTATATCAATTCATCAAACATCGTAAAAAAAAAATGTTTACTTTGTCCTGCCTCACCCAAAAATTGGTCTTAACTTTTTTGGAGGCTAAAATAAAAAAGAGTCACCAAATATGTGGTGCATGGAAGCTCCACATAGAATATTTTTGGCTTTTTATCAGTTGGGATCGATCGATCAACACGGTCCTCAACAATATTCATCATGTTTATTATTGATTGGACAAATGCAAATCTTATTTCCAATCATTAACACCAATAATTTCTCCTCCATTTTGGCTATAGCTATGCAAAATTAGTTATATTGATCGTGTGCTAGCTATGAACAAATACAGATAAAGGGATGATTCCGTACATAATTAATGAGATGATCGATATTTCATATGTTTGGTAGGCTAATCTATATGTAAATACAGATATATTTGCTAGTTGCATTTCTCTTTTGTTAATTCAAAATTTTAATAATATACAATTGCTTGCTCGTTATTAGATATGTTTAGAATACATCATTGTAATTGATTTAACATAAAATATTACTGTGTTGTATATCAGCACGCACGAACTCTGCTTAAAAAACGAAATTATTAGCAAGGCCGCAACAAGTCTCAGCAAATAGACCTTTGCATAATTAAGGCCCCAATCATACGTGGAAGGAATATTGTGTCTTTTTCATTTACTTAGACGGGGTCGCTCTATGAGATATTCAGATGTGATGTATTAATCGACCATACGAGTATTTAAATTATTGGAAAAACAAAGTTCAATTTTTGAGAGGCTTGTGAAATTAATTACTACTACATTGCATTTTCTATTTAAAAAATATTACATTTTAAATTTTAAATATTGTATATACGTACAAAGATATGTGTGTGAAAATTCATGTAGTATATAAAACATATCAAGCACTATTATAAATATATGGAGCAGCATATTCTCACGTGTCGCCTACTAATTATACACATCAAACTTATAAGTTAAATTGTGATTGGCTTGCTTGTTCAGTTATTTCCCACGAGAGTTTAGAAAATTTTCAATGTAAATCTCTCTCAATCAAATATGTTGACAGTCACACAAAGATAGGTATATATATGATGGGTCATGTAACATGAATTAATATCACTTATAATGTCAATTCTATAGATTGAATATTTGGCTTTAAAATACTTTTAACATATTTTGGAAATAGAAATAATTGGGTCGGTGACCTATAACATCAGGTCACTGGCCAATTTTTCTTATTTTTAATGGATCGGACATTCGAAAGCTCGTGTTTTTTTTTTTTTTAAATTGAAACCACCGTTGGTGGAGGGATTATATTGGCTTCCCCATGCCGTAAATAACAAAACAGAAATAAAATACAGGTGCCCGAAGGCGATATTTCCTAGGCTTTCGCCTGGAAGCAAGGTGTAGCCCGGAGGCTGCTGTAACTCCACGTGTGGAGGCGAGTAGGACTCCAGAGAAGTTTTCTAACAATGTAGCAATTTTAGTACTTCTCTGTGTCTAATGCCTGTAACAGCATATCTAAAACTACACTAGACTACAACTAGAAACTAAGAAAACAGGGATACAAAGAATCAATACTATCAACAATCCGACAAGTGCTGGTCTCACATGTTGGATGCCCAAGTAGTATTCAGAAAATCAGACTACGCAAAGATATTATCGTCACCTTCCGGTAAGTCTCACGGTAAAAGAAACCCCGGTCAGTTCAGACTCTATCAGCTCAAAACTCTCACTTTCCGGTCATCTCACGGTAAAAGAGAATTTTCGAAAAGCTATATGACAGTATTGAGCACGCATGAAAGCTATCTAACACGCAATAAGCAGACAAATCAGCCCACACGGTCTACTAATCTAGTGAAAACGGAGTCGCCAACAAGTGAGTAAAGACTACTTTTGACTCGGATTTCTCCTCCCGTTAAATAGCTAGATTAGAAGTCATAATAAAGTTTACCGAACTAAAAAGGACCCGTCGGAAACTCAATTTGACAGATAGCATTCGTCTAATTATCTAGCAAAAATACAACAATAAAGCACTTATCCCAGTTGAAATAAAAAAGCAAAAAAACTTAAAATTAAAATTAAAATAAAGGGAAAAAGAAAATGAAACCCTCTCTGGCGGTGATGGTGGATCTTAGCAGCGGTCTCCGGAGCGGCGGTGTGAACCACACACGCGGGAGCGCCTTAAACCGGCGGCTGCAATGAGCCAAGTACGACTAATTTATATCCCTCGTTTTTGTGGTTCTGATTGATATGGTTGGTGCTGCATGAATAAAAAAAGGGCAGTTTCTTTAATAGAATTGGAATGGTGCTAATTTAACTTTGATTGGACATTCAACACTTTTACTGTCCAATTTTAGTAGTCTTTTCTAGAAGTTCAAGACCATATGTGAATCTGAAGACCAATTTTTAGATTAGCTAAAGACGATGATAAAATCATTCATCGTTATTGGAAGATAATAGTTCAAATAAACCCCATAAACTCACATCCATACTACTAAGACTTCAACCATTGACGGCTCCATCTCCGGCTAATATGTAGAAAATATTGTCATTTATTTCTTCAATTTATGCATTTAAATTTAGGCCCTGTTTACCAGAGCTTATCTGTAGATCAGTTCAGTTCAGTTCAGTTCAGTTCAAAATTCAGGTTAATTCAGTCATGCTGATTCCATTTTTCAATAAATCAATTTTACATCAGTTCAGTTCAGTTCAATTCAGATCAGTTCAGTTCAGTACCATCAAGAAATAAGCTCTAGTAATCTAAACATAAACTATTTTAAGCCAAACATTAAAAAAAATAATGGAAATGGAAATAAAATTTCCTTAAACAGACCAAGTGAAATGAATCTTCATTTGTTCCTTTCCTATCTTTAGTAGCTGAGAAGAATTCACACATAGGTACAAAGTATCTTCCGCGTGAATCCACGCCCTTTACATGACGAATGAATGCCGTGAATATCAATCCTCTGCATCTGAATGCAAAACAAATTAAGAACCTTTTATTTATTTTTTTAGGGAACTTTATAAACCTTTTGTTTAACTGTTCGCATATATATATATACACGATAATAATTTATTATATAGTTAAATATTTTAACTAAATTGATTGCCCTTGTTCTTAAACACCGTACAAGATCCAGAACTAAATTATTGATGTATCGTTTATTACTTTCTCTTATGTAGTGTTATTATAGTAATAAATAAATAAATTGTTGTATTTTTGTGTTCAGTAAAAAGGCGTGTCTTGGATTTTCCTCTCCCAAAATATATCATATTTTAAAGATGAAAAGTAGATTCATTCCTCCAATTAACCATTTCTTTTTGCAGCATAATTTCTAATGTTAGGATTTTGAAGGAAGCCATATCATACCAAAACTCTACCACATAGCAAGAGTTTTGTTTCTCTTATATATGTCCAAATTTTTACAAGAATGCCTTTAATATTGTTAAGGCTAAAAATGCTAACCAAAATACAAAGGGACATTTAAGGGTATTTTAGTAAATTTGTGGACCTACATAAGAAAAACGTACATGCATATCAAGTTCTCTCAGTTTAAGATTATTAGTTTATTTTAACACAAATCAATAAAATATCTTTGATGATTGACCTTTTTAGGGTAAGATTTGTAGCTAAAACTTGTAGGCATTAATTATTATCTCAAATAAAAATAAAGGAAGTAACAACTTATTTACTAGATACCATACCTAAGGTAACAACTAATACAAACAAGTCTAGCTATTAATAGAGATAGACATGCATCCATCATCAGCTAACATTGTTAGCTGGTGATATCCGTTTGCAATATAAACACAAAAATAATGTTTAATACTAAAACAAAATACTAGTAGTTACATATATTTTTATTTTTGCATAAACAAATGCTTTTTGATCTCATATTTTTTATAGAAAAAATAAATAAAGTAGAGTATATAGCAATATTGTAGAAATAATTAAAAGTAAATTAAGTGGCCACCCACCCCCTAATCTCCGGCAAAAAACGATAACTTGTGGCACTGGTTTTTCTTGAAAGTTCCTTGCTGCTTCTGCTTCTGCTTCTACTTTATTACCACCGCTAACTAACACCACAGCCCAGAGCACAAGTCCTCCCCAGAATATATCTTAGAAATTCCCATCTTCTTCTTCCACCTCATCACTTTCTCTCTCTACTTTCTCTCTCTACCTTTCCCTATATAAATACATTTATTCCTCCCCTTATATTTTATAATTCCACCAGCTTTCTTTTCTTCCTGTATTTTCCTCTAGCCTAGAAAAACAGCAAAAAAAAGATATTTTAGAGAGAAAAAAATGGGTTTAAGGGACATTGGAGCAACTTTGCCACCTGGGTTTAGATTCTACCCAAGTGATGAAGAATTGGTGTGCCATTATCTCTACAAAAAGGTGGCCAATGGGGTAGAAGTTTCCAAGGATACCAGCTTGGTTGAGATTGATCTCCATACTTGTGAGCCATGGCAGCTTCCTGGTATGCTTTGATTTGATCTTGAGTTCTTGATCTATTTCTTGTTTTGTCATTTTGCATTTTTTTATGCAAGAATTTGATGGTTTGGTTATTCATCAATTCAAGATTCCATAACTAGCTAGAGTCTTTGCTGGCTTTGCATTTACCCTGACTGGCAAATTCTGACACGCTGTTTGTGTGTCAGAATAATACTAATAATAGTAAATAAGATCTGATCAACACCGATACTATGATGGCTTTCATATTATCGGCGTCTGATCATATTCATATGCATGTGTGAGTCCAGGAAGGTTGATGAGGAAATTAAGGTTGTGTGATGTGTCTGTGTTTTTTGTTGATTTTGGTTTGATTTAGTTGAAGTGAATGCAGAGCAGCACGTGAAATGTTCCATGTTTTCTTTGCTGTGAATATATCAGCCTAGCTTATAAGAAAGCGTACAAGAAAAATTAACCTTCATTTGTCTCTTTCTAGTACATTTGTTCAAAAAATTTCTATTTTTTTTATCACACTTTAGGTATATGGTTAAAGTAAAATTACTGTTTTTGTTTTTTGCTTTTTTTCGGTTTTGTGTTGCAATTCATGGGTGGAGGAATTTGATTCTTGTTGTCTCGACTAACTATAGAGCCAAGAAGTATGGCCTATAGCTGGCTATGATTGCTAGAGGCTTTCGGAATATTTTTTCCGATTATCAATTTAAGTGGTAAGACGGTCTCATTATAGATCCAGGATTTAAAAGTCCGGGAAATGATTAATGGATAATAGATGCGTGACATGTCAATAAATAAATAATGTGTTGTTGTATTTAAAAAACATGTGTTGTGTCTGAATCAACTGTTAAAGTACCTGGTACAAAGTTCTATGATGATCTGAACTATATATGATGATTATCCTTTCATTCATTGAGGGTCGTAGGTAAGGACATGAATTGACACGGACTTTGCACCCTACCTTTTTTAGGCTTTTCCCCAACTTGTGGAAAATTTTAATCACTTAAATTTGTATAATTTATGGTTAATTAATTTTGTGATTTAGATGTGGCAAAGCTGAATGCAACGGAGTGGTACTTCTTCAGCTTCCGGGACCGGAAATACGCCACCGGATACCGAACCAACCGAGCAACCACCACCGGGTACTGGAAGGCAACCGGAAAGGACCGGACCGTGGTCGACCCGAAGACGAGAAGCATGGTTGGGATGAGGAAGACGCTGGTTTTCTACAAGAACCGGGCTCCGAACGGGATCAAAACCGGGTGGATAATGCACGAATTCCGTCTCGAGAACCCTAACATTCCACCCAAGGTGCGTTTTTTCTGGTGTTTTAATTTAATTTCGTGTTAATTAATCCTGGGATTAATATTAATAGAAGCGTAATCATGGAATTAATATGTTGACGTATGAAACTTGTTAGAAACATAGTTGAAGCAATCCATTTATTTAATCTCTCTATGCCTAGCCATATCCCATGATTGACTTTGTACGTTGCTATATTCTAGAAACAAAAAAAACACGATTTTATTGAGCTAGTAGGTTTTTTTATATTCAAAAATTGAAAATTATAATTTAGTTCAAACTCTATATTAAATTTGGTTTAGTTTAACCTGATTAATATTTCATTTTTGTTCAATTCAGTTCCGTTCAAATCAGGTGAAAACAAGTTTACTTTTTGAAATGATAATGGTGTGAGTAAAATTATTGTGGATATATATGGATTTGTGAATTTGTTTGATATATAAACTTTATAAATTATGTATGAAAGAGATCGAATATTGTTCTATAATTGATTAGTATTAATTAGAAGAAGAATGAGTTGATTGAAAAGTTTTGCTGATTTACAGGAGGACTGGGTGCTCTGCAGAGTGTTCCACAAATCCAAAACGGAAAACGGTGATCAGAACGACGTGTGCGACGAAATGATGATTATGGATAACAATATCAGAGGCGGCGCTGCCGCTTCTCCGACGGTGGTAGGATCTGCTCCGATAGACGCGTTGATCATGAGAAATTACAACAGCCAGATTTCTTGCTACACTCCGGCGGCGGTGCACCACCAGAGCCACCCGTACTCCGCCATGCTGGCACAGCTGGACAGGAATTATCTCCAGCTGTCTCACGACATCATACACGGCGGCGGCGGCTCCGCGGATAGCCGGATCATGCATTACAAGTCGGAGGCGGAGGAAGACGAGTGCGGCGGCTCCTTCTTCTTCGACGGAATCAACGCCGGCGCCGGCGCCGGCGCCCCCATCTCGAATACTCTTGACGAGATGCAGTTTGATGATGACAGCAGCTTGGTTTTCATCTAAATATAGTAATTATTTATTTAGTATTCAGCATAAATTAAACTATATATATATATATATATATATATATATATATATATACATAGTGAAATTAAATTAAAATTATGAATTAAAATGGTTGTACTGGATTGGTTGATTATTTACGATGGTATTTAAATAATTACTAGGTGCATGCATACATTTGTTAGCTAGCTAGCTAGGTGAAGGAATTAGTGTTGAAATTCATGCGTGTTATCTTTGTTTTAGATTGCTATAGTTAGTCTCATGTGTAAAATGTGATGTGTATATGATAGTGGATTTTTTTAATTATATGCGTGTAAATTATGAGATTCAATTTTTACTCATTTCCGTTATAGTCATTATTTATTTATGTACGTAAACGTAACGTACAGAAGTTAAATAAACACTTTAACAAAGGATGGAGGGAAGTGATGATTTACGATTCCAGAGTTTATAATTCATTTTACTTATAAAATTTATGCCTTTTGGACTTATTATTTATAAAAATATCATCTTTTATCTAACTAAAAAAGATCAGTTAGAAATGTGTCATATGATTATTGAAAGGCCGGTTCTGTTACACTTCTTGAAAGATGATCTAGTTTTAAATTTGCAAATTGTAGTTTTTTTATTAGTTTTGCATTCATAAATTTCAAATTTGTTATAAAAACTTACATGTTTAATTTAGATCTTCTGGTGAAGTCAAGTTGTTAATAGACTGGCATCTTATTTAAAGTTGTGTTTAAAAAATAAAAATTAGATCGTCTTCAAAAGATAGACCGGCATTCAATTGTATATTTTTAGGTTCAGTAAAATGTTGAATTGATGTTACTTTTCACAAATCTTTAGTCGGTTCATTTCAATAGAAATCAAAACTAAATTAACATAACAAAGTTTAAACTATTTGGTAAACTAAATGTAATCAACTTATTTGTACTTTTTTTTCTTCAAAATAACTTTGTTTGATTATAAACGCATCTATCAAGTATAATATTTATTCAAAATTAAATTAAGACTGAAAAATAAGGCGTATAAAAGATTAATAGGGCGAGACTATTCAAAGTGGTCTACTTCAACTTAGCGGTTTTCACTACACTTAGTTGTCTCATATTGTACTGCATCGTATCTACAATACGTAGATAAATCTATTAAGTGAGAAAATGCTAGTATAACTAATTATGTCATATATTAGATTAATGACATTTAATAGAAAAACCTTAAATCTTAGAAAGATGTATTTTAGATCATACATTTAATATTAACACCAATTTATATATGCAATTGCTTAATTACACAAGAACACAAGTTTCGTATTGGACTAAAACTCATGACGATTCACACAATTTATGAGAATGTTGGCACCATCCTTCCCATCCACAGAAAACAGGGCGCCCATGAGGGATTACAAGGATATAATCGAGGGTGTGACATAAAAAAATGTTAGGCCCTGATGTGAGATTGGGCAAGAATGTATGGGGCGGGCTCAGTGGTGTCATGTCGATTTTCTCAAAATGTAGGGTTCGGTATCAATTTTCTAAACTTCGGGTAGGGCCCTCTAGTTGGGCACTCGCATTTTGAGAAACGAATTTGTATATAGCACTAGTTCCATCATTCATTAGTTTGGGCAATGTGGCATTCATATTTCAAAAATGCCTTGAATTCCACATGTTCATCATAAGGGAAAAAAAGATTTAGCATGAATTATTTGACTACATGTTTTCTAGCTATCATCATCTCCTACACTCCCTTTCAATTTCATTTTGTTTGTTGGATGAATTTTGGAGGCTTTGGGGTGGGCATTTAGGGTTAATCATCCTTGAATTTCGAAGTTTAAATTAGGGTTAGATTGAGTCAAGTCAGGTCGGTTGGATTTGACTTAATATTTATCATATTATGTATACAGACTGTACATGTGTATCTAGTTTTTTCAATATAATTGAAAATGAGTTGTTGCTCGTTATACGCTGCCTTCATTGACGACTTCATTTTTCGAATTTCTCCCGTCTAAATTTTTTATGTTCGTTCACTAATGTCTCATTTCTCTCTACACCCAATGCAACCGAACATATTACGATGTACGTAACGACTTTTAATATAGTCATTGTCTCACAGGTAATTTCACATGTTAATCACTCAACTAATTGACTCTTAACATCGATTTGTTATGGTTGGCAATTCTAGGATTAACAAATCATTACCTATAATTCATTTTTCTCCTTCAAAATCATGATCTACCTACCATGAAGTGCATTATCAATCATACATTAGTATAACAAAATTAACTAAAGTTACTGGAAAAAAAAGACATGTAAATAGAAAAAAAATGATTTTAGTTACAGACACATGGCATAATGGTACATTTACTCAATTTTAAGCAATTCTACTTTTAGTGCTATTTTAGAAGAAGGTTCAAAATTTAGTGCTATTTGATCCTTTGATAATATATATAAAAAAAGAAGACGTTTGGCATAAATAGTCATTAAGGTAGCAAATGAACAAAACTTCGGTTACGAAATCGCGGGAGGTCCAAAGCATTTGGGGGTTCTAATTTGAAATTGAAAATTCACAGTCGATCAAAATTATTAGGGTTTTCTAGTTAAGCTCACCGGAATTCCTCTACAAACAATCACCATTTCGGTCCGGCAACAAGATTCCGATCACCTTTTTGATGTCCCGCGCTCTCTGAACGGACGGCATTTGACCCTGCGCTGTATGTTATCTTCTCCGTTTTTTTTAATTACTCGTTTCGAATGATTTTCTCCTCAGTACTGTATGATTCGGTATATGCGCCTGTTTATCTTATCATTATTTCAATTTTGATTATTGTTTCAGACTATGGTGATTTTGTAGCTATGCTGTATGTTTTTTCTCCTGTTTTTTATATTACTCGCTCCTGAGTACTCTATGATTCGGAATATGCGGCTGTTTATTTTATCATGATTTCAATTTGATTGAAGATGCTACTTTATTGTTTCAGATTATGAGCTATTTATGGATTTTTATTGGGAAGTAGATTGCAATTTTGATAGTTTAGGTTTAGGGTACTCTATGATTCAGAATATGCGGCTGTTTATTTTATCATTATTTCAATTTTGATTGAAGATACTACTGTATTGTTTGTTTCAGATTATTGTGAATTTGTAGCTATTTTTGGATTGTTATTGGGAAGTAGATTGCAGTTTTGATAGTTTATGTTCTTCTTGCAGTGATAATGGGTAAGGAGGATGCTAAATCATTTCCGAATTTTCCTCCGGGTTTTTCATCTCTGTCATCATTCACATTGAGGGGGCAGCAGACCGAGGAAGCTCCGATTATTGCTGCAGCAGTTTTTGACATCCCTTACGTTGTAGATGTTGAGAAGTTAAAGAGGGAATGCCGGCATAAACCTTGGCTGTATGATGGTCAGATTACTCCAAAACGAAAAGAATCTGATTCTGCCACTGAAACGGTGATTAATCTTCTGAGCATGTTCTTTCTCTATTTTTCTCCTGTATTTAACAGAATCACATGCTGTTTATTATGTTGAGAAAATACTGATTGCCTAATTATGCCAAGTGTGTTGGATTCCGATTGATGTTATAGGTTACTAAGTCTGAATTGTCCCTACTGTCTAGGTTATAGATACTGAAATGAATCATGCATCCACAGCAACTATAACTAAGGCTTTTTATGCCACTGTATAAGGCTAGCAGATTAAAGTATCTCTGTGGTTTACCGAATCTGCTTTCGATATTTAATATTTTTTGTAGCAGGCAGGCCACTGTTAGAGGCAAGTAGTTACCAAACTACATGCTTGTGAGCTGTTGCATTCCACATAAGCATTTCAGTATCTTGAGTACTTGACATATACTTCATCTATTCTCTTAAGTTTCTCAGGTTGGCAAACTGGCTTTATGTGTTTATTTTAGGCAAGTTGAAATGTGGTGAGAATTGAGTGGACATTGTGAAAATAGATGTGTGACAATCTTAGAAAAATATGAAAGTCTACAGAAGAATAGCTAGCTTGCTTTAGTAAATGACATGGAATGTCAAGCTCCAACATCTTGTCGTTCACCATTGGAGATGCTCTTAATAGATATACATTGGAATTTGGTTGAATTTTTTTTCTTACGGGGGCATGCAATTTTGGAGAGGTCCACAGCTTGATGTAGGTTTTAGGGTTTTTGGAGAGGCCCACAGTGAACTTGAGATGGAGAATTTAAATAACATTCACTTGAGTCTAAACTAGTTGAAGCTCTTTCTCCTTTTTACACATTTTTGTAATCTAAGCTGTTGACTTGGGTGTTCATATGTTCAGTGATTTACTGTGATAGCTATTGAATGCAGAACCTTTCGGAGAAAGCTTGCCTTCCTAAAGGAGTGATTCGAGGATGCTCAAAGTGCCCAAACTGCGTGAAGGTTAATTTAATTAGGAACATATATTTCATTCATGAATATTTGTTCGATTATTATATCATCATTTTGACGAGACTGTAAGATGGAGATTTCACCACATTGTGCATTAGCTTCCACTCTAGCTAAGATTCATTGTACTCCCTCTGTCCCACTAATAAGTGCTCTTTTTTTGCTCAACTTTCTCAAGTCTGTATGACCACCAGCCACCTTTAACTTTTGTACATATACAAATGTAAGTTAACATTATCCCATGTGATGATAGTGTTAACTATATACTAATTGATAAAGTTGACCAAAAAAGAGAACTTATTAGTGGGACACAGGACTATAATTTTACATAGAGAGGCAAAATGAGAAGCTATTTTCATTGTATAAATTTGTTTGTGTCAAATTTCTTGATGCATTGTTTTAATCTTTCTGAAGGTTATCTCTCACTGGCGGCCTGAAGAGCCACGTAGGCCTGTGCTGAAAGAGGCTCCGGTATTCCACCCCACTGAAGAGGTAGGATTTCTAAGCTATGTTTAGTTAAGGCACAAGTCTCCTATCACTATAATTTTATGATGAGACAAGGGATTAGTTCGTGTATGTATGATGAGATTAGTGGTTCTGTTTTATATAGATACATTTGTTTGTTTATTTTAAAAGAACTTTTTTACTTGATTGTTGTACTAGAAATTGAAAGTGTGAACTAGATTTTTTTTAAAAAACTAACAAAACTTATTATGAACTAACCAAATTGTTTTTTCAAATCCATGAATTATTCCTCATCTCATAATAAACATGTGGTGAAATGGTGTCAACCAAGTTTTTGTATTTAGTTAGTCGTTCAATGTTTAATTAAATTTTTTATTATCTAATAGGAATTCAAAGACACAGTTAAGTATGTTGCAAGCATACGCGAAAAAGCTGAGAAAATTGGAATGTGCCGTATCGTTCCTCCTCCTTCTTGGAAACCTCCTAGCTTCACCGGAAAAATTAACGTGCTCAAGAGTTTGGAGTTTGAAACCAATATTCAGCAAATCCATAAACTGCAGGACCATTTTCCTAAAAACAAAATGTTTAGAGGTCAAGAGGAGAGGAAAATTAAGAGGCGGAAAGGTCTGGTAGGGAGCTCAGAAGATAAAAGCTCTGATGTTCCTGCCGAGAGCTGCTTAGCTGAACCCGGGCCTAAATTGACATTGAAAGCTTATGAGAAGTATGCTGATGATTTTAAGAGCCAGTATTTCAGTGAGAAAAAAATGGCAACAAGCTTAACATCTAACTCAAAAAATTACCAAGGAGGTTGGGTACCATCAGTTAAAGATGTTGAGGGTCAATATTGGAGGATAGTTGAGCATCCAAGTGAAGAAATTGAGGTATGCAGTATATGTAAGTCTTCATGAATCGCGTCAATTCCATGCTTTAAGTAAAATGATTCTTTACTCTAATTTGTATTATAGGTCCTTCAAAGTTCACATGTAATTTCTGGAGTGCCTTCAACTGGGTTTCCAGTGAATAATAGGTCATCTGAAGATCCCCGGCATCCTGATAGCATGGCATCAGGCTGGAACTTGAATAATACCTTCAAGGTTCGTGGCTCACTTCTGTGCTATGAGAGTGAAGAGACTTCTACCTCTTTAGGGCCACAGCTTTCAGCAGGGATGTGCTTTTCTTCGATCTGCTGGGTATGATTCAAACTATGTGTCTTGGCTCTCTTTTTCCATTATTATATAATTTTAATGCTTAGTACTCAGTTGCTTTTATTCTCATTCGAGTGACTGTTCTCATGTCTAAGACCTTCTTTGGTTCTTTAGTTTTTGTCTTGACAAAAAAATGCATGTTAGTTTGTAGTAATATTCAACGCCACTAAGAGGAATCTCAATCCTTAAATTTGAGTTCTCACTGTTTTGTCTCTTCTTGTGTGTATATTTATTTTTTCCTTTGATTTGCAGCAAGTTGATAAGCATTATTTGTACTCGCTATGTTACGCGCATCTGGGTAGCCCTAAGATATGGTATGTCGTCCCGGGAAGATACAGCTACAAGTTTGCTAATTTTGTAAAGAAGCACTTTCCAGAATCCCTAGAGCATCCTGAACAGCTGTACAAGAATGTATGTTGATGAGATTTCACTTTATTTTTTTCTTAAGTAACTTGTATTTTATAGTGAGAAAGTTGTATTAGACGTTGATTTATTTTTCTACTTTAATGATATGCTACTCTCTTATAGTTGAAGTTTAGTAATTTGAAAATAAATGGATCTTAAAATTGGGAAGAGTTTGAGCCTTTTATCACTTTGTCTAGCTCAACTCACCGTGCATTGGGTGTCTCTTATGCTCTCAATATGGATATTTGTTGATTAAAATACTTTTGGTTAGAAGTTACAGCTTCTCCTGCTGAATTGAAGAAGGTTATTGTACTGCTTTTTACTGGTTACCATTCTTTTCTACTTTCAGATGCCTCATTTCTCACCATCCTCTTTGATAGCTGAGGGAATTCCTGTATATCGTTGTGTGCAACAACCAGGGGAATTTGTTGTCATCTTTCCCGGGGCATTTAATTCTCAGTTTGACTGCGGCTTCAGTTGTTCCGAGGCTGTTAATTTTGCTCCCTTTGACTGGCTACCAGTTGGTCAACAGAGGGTAGAACTTTGCAGTGAACAGCGTATACGTACCTCAATCTCTGTAGATAAATTGCTTCTAAGAGCTGCTGGTGAAGCAGTGTGGGCACAGTGGCAGCGGCTCTTACTGCTCAACAGGAACTTGCTGGATCAAATACCATGGGCATCTGTTTGTGGAAAGGAAGGGGTCTTAACAAAAGCACTCAAAGTAAGTCTCTTATGCTTTCTCGAACTTTTACTATTGAATTGAGATTAGAGTCAGAGATCACAAGATGCTTGCGTAGCAAAGTGTGGACACTGGCACATTTAATTTTACTACTACAAACTTTAGTGTTTTCACTGCGTATTATCCAAATCTGTTTGTAAAACAATCAAGCTGGCTTAGCTTATTGTCCAATTGAAGTATTCTCTCCCTGGATGGAAAGGAATGTTTTGTGGATAAGAGATATCAAGCATGATCACCATATGAATGCAGTTATAATATACTTCCGTGCATGATTCTTTTAGTTACATCACTTTTATCTTGTCTTCTGATTGCTGCAAATATTTTCTATGATGGCTTGCTATATTGAAGCTATACAGAGTATTAGATACTAAATAAGCTATTGTAAAGAAGCCATAGAGGGATTCTCAAACTTGGAATAAGAGTGTTTTAAGTTATAATATGGTCTTGTGAACTGGTTGTTTGTTGTATTCTTTTGATCTTTACTTGTAATGCTGGTTAGAAGTTTACGATATTGTTTTGACTTCTGTAGTCCCGAGTGAAACAAGAGGCTATACGAATGCAATATCTGTGTACATCTTTAGAGTCACGGAAGATGGAGAAGAACTTTGATCTCCACGTCAAACAGGAGTGCAGCATCTGTTTCTACGATCTCCATTTTTCTGCCATTGGCTGTTCTTGTTCTCCTGGTAGATATGCTTGTATGAGGCATGGTAGGGAGCTATGTTCATGTACTTGGACAAACAGGTATCTCCTTTCCCGGTATTCTATGGATGAGCTAAATTTGCTAGTTGAAGCTCTGGAAGGGAAACTAGATGCTGTCTTCAGATGGGGTAAAGAAAAACTTGGCTTGAAGCTCAACGCCCCTCACTTGAAGGATGCTCTCCCAATACCAAAGAACGTTGACTTGTCTGCATATTTGAAAGCTTCGTCTGCTGTTTCTCCAGCTGAAAGACCAGTTGCCCGTGTGCCTGAAACTGAGCAGAAGGGCGGCGATGATGGTTTCTTAACCAAAGTGATTTCTGACAGTGGTAGAAGGCAAGATACTCGGAAAAGGGAACAGAAAAATTATGTGCCCGATCCAAGCGCAATCATTATCATTGATGATGACTAGCAAGCCGTACAGAATAACATCAGAAATATAGTTCTTTCAAGATTGTGTAGTAGTTCAGGTAAAAAGGCCTTGGCCATGTGTACATATATGGTGCCTGTTACGGATGTGCATTTGTTCCATCCTTAATTCTTTTTGGTTTGTCAATTGGCATACTCTTATGTACAGATATGGTGCCTAGGCTCTTTTGTGCACCTCATAAATAATAATGTGCGTATATTACATATCTGGTTTTCTTGCATCTGCATGTGTGTCTGTTATTCTAAGCTGGTTTCAAATCCTGGACAGTATGAAGATTATTTGTACAGTGGTCATTTGTGATTGAAATGTTCCCTCTCCATTCTCTTATTATACAAAGTCTTGGAAGTCACATTGTCAACACTCAGGTGACCAAACGGCCGCTTGGCCTGAAACCGAACCGGGGTGAAAAGTGGGAGAGGGGGCCCAAGGATATAATGTTCTGAATCATATTTTGACTGTTGGTTTGGAAGTTGGGCCCAACAGGGAGAAAACTTGAAATGAGCTATAGTTGGGCTTACGATGTGGACTACACTAGGGTGTACAATACAGCCCGTCAAGAGGCTCTCTTATCCAACCCACGCCTGCCATATTCACGTGTTTGAGGTGGTAAGTCGGGTGAAGTTGAAAATAAAATTTATTATCTCATTTGAAACCTATCTATTGTCTCTACGTAGACCAAGTACCTTATCGATTGAAGTTCAACTCCATCGCCGTTGTTAGATTTTAAGATTTTGGTGTCGCTAGCTCAACCGGCTCACATGGACTGACTCGAGACTGAAATTCGGTATGAATTTGAACAGAATAACAGTAATGTACCAAGAATTATGAATGATCAAAGAAATTAAATGAAAGATCAAGAAAATCAAATTGAATGAAAAATCAAATGAACTAAAAAATTAAGGCAAAACAAGAATGCTCAAGTGAACTGACTGAAAGATCAATCAAATTGACTAAAAGATCAAGTAAAGACAGTAAATGCTCAATCCCTTGTCCCTTGGTCTCTACAAGGACATGTCTCACCCAATACTCTTAAAAATTAAAACTCCTTAATTGTAGGAAGTATATAAGGTGAATTATGAGATTATAGAGATTTCTAAATTTACAAAAGAAACTATGCAATGTAGTTTTTTTTAAAAAAAATAGTAACCTAAATGTATCAAATAAAATCTCACACTCCCTTTTTCCCTGAAGGTATCGCATGGGTCCTGTTCGGTTCAGTTAAGATGATTCTGGATGTATCCAAAAATAGATGATTGATGATAAAATTAGATGATTGAATCTGAAAGTATAATTTTGTAGGTAAAGATGATTGAAATAAGTTAAATTGGACATATCCATGACCTATGGGTGATTCAACTAGTATCTTAGCAAAAGAGCAATTATCAATTTCTTCATAGGCAGTTTTGTGCTACTCAAATAAAATGACGACACGTTGCTACTTCAAAGCATGGTTGGTAGGGGTGGCATCGGGTCGGGTTATTCGGTTTTCGGGTTGTTCGGGTTGACCCTCAAAAATCGCAAACCCAAACCCGAACCATATTAGCTATAAACCCGAATTTCGAATTCGGATTCGGGTTATTTGGGTTTCGGTTTGTTTCAGTTTGAACCCGGACAACCCAATTTACAACTTCAAGATTTTGGACAATCTAAAATTTCTAAAAAATCTCAATCAAATTATTCAACTAAAACATATCATTCATACAAATATCACGACAAATGAAATCAAATCTTCAAACTTTGGGTATTTAAGTCTGAAGGACATAGATAAGAAAAGAGGGAGAGTTTAGTTGAAATACAAATTCAATATTCTATTAACCAATGTAGAAGATTACTATCAATTTGTCAACCTGGACTCCAAACTCCATAACGGTTAGAAATAAGGTTAAATTCAAGTTTTACTATTATTATATATAGTATATTAATTATTTTATTATATATTAATTTTTGAATTCGGTTTTCGGGTTGAGTTTCAATACCCAAACCCGAACCAAAACCCATGTTTGTAATTCGATTTTTTAGAATTCGGATACCCGTAACCCATTTATTGAATTCGGATTCGGGTTAATTGGTTTCAGGTCATTTGGTTTCGGTTCGGTTTTCGGATTTCGGATTTCGGTTTTTTTTGCCCAGCCCTAATGGTTGGTGTGCCCTGGCGCTCCTCTAAGTAACAAACGAACACTAGTGAATGGAGAAATGCATGCAATGACAGCCACAATAATGCGAGATAGAGACGAGACACGATAACATTATGATAAAGTTTGAAGGTGATATAACACAATTTAATAAGATTGAGTCCAGTAATACCGTACAAATTACAAAATTACGTAACGTGGTCATCCATCCAATTGGTTTTGAATCGATGTGATCGGGTCGGCATGGGGCATTTGTCTTTGAATTGATATTAATCTTTATAGTTATGAACATTGTAATAGGCGTTCATCATGGCGATCTTCACTTAACACGGCGGTTAGTAATACTAATAGTCTAATAGTAAGGCACGGTGGTGGTTTGATAGTACTCGTATCTGAAATAAAATTTGGTGGGGTGGAGAAAGCATGAAATGAGCGGGGCCGTGCCGACACCACAGACAGGGTCGCACGTGAGGAGAATTGCACTCTCCGGGGCTCGTGGGCCCCACCCCTCATAAGTCAAATCAAAAGTCCCATCAGATTGACCACAGAGTGTGCGAGATTCTCGTACCGCCTCCTCCTTTTTTTTCTTTCTTTCTTTTTCTCTCCATAATTTTCGTTTTTTACCGTTTCTTCGCCCGGCGCCGATTCCACGCGCCACCTCCTTCATTTTTACCGTGGTCAAATTAGTAAAAGCTAGAATGGGAAAACAAAGGTCAAGTTGGTCAAATAGTCATTCGAATTTCAAAGGAACAGAAAGGTTCGTCACTGAAAGGGTTGGAGTAGTATGTTCGTCTCATAGCTAGTTATATTTGACTTCATCTTTCAACCAGGGTTTTTATTATAATTTATAGTATTTACATTTAGTTCTGGTTATGTATAAAATTTAGTATTTTTAAAAATTTTAAATGAAGAATTAGACAAATTCTCAATCAATATCTTTCTTTATTAGTATTATTGAGTGACATAGGTAAAAAAAAATCTTTAAAGTAAAAAGATCAGACATGAAAATGAGAAAATCAGCAATAAAATACTAAACAATCATAGTTAACATGTAAAAAAAAAGTCAGTATTGAGACGGTTATACCCTAGATTTTTCAGAAAATTTTGGAGTCTCCAATTTCTTTAGGCACACCGCACACTCCCTTTCGTGGTGTTTTAAATGTACTTATAGTAGGAAAATAGATAAACATTTTTGAGAAGCCTTTATGTGATACCAGTTTCAATTTCAATTGAAATGGGACAAATTAATGTTTATTTTTTCATTTTTAAATTTATTCTTTTATATGTTAAGCAGGATCAATCATTCAATATATTATTACTGATCTTCTCACTTTTATGCTTGATCTTCTTAATTTTAAGACTAATATTTTACATATTAAAAGTGATTATTCAGCCAGATCAATTGAGACATATTTCAAATATATAATCAATATATATATATATATATATATATATATATATATAATCGTGCACCGTTTTTGTTAGCACTCCACCGTATATGTATCTTTATGTCGAAATTCCGTTTGGGTGCAATTTTTATGATTAAAGTGAACAATTTAGGCATGTTTGCTAGAACTTATATGTAGATCAGTTTAGTTCAATTCAATTCAGTTTAGTTCAGTTCAGTGAAAATGTAATTTAATGAAATTTTGGTTAATTTAGTCATGTTGATTCTATTTTTCAATAAATTAATTTTCATTTCGATTAGTATATCAAGAAATAAACTCTAGGAAACGTGACCTCAGTCACAATGTATTCATTTTTGTCTCTGTGGTTTGAATGCACGGAGGAAAAAAGGCTGACAATATATCAATGCTCGCACGACCTCATTTGGACCGATTGATCCACATTTGTTTCCATTATTGGAGTTTAAAACGTCTGGACATGAATAAAGCGGCTGGTCTTGCTCCCTGAATAATTCTCACAATTCCCATATTTTCTCTTTATTTTCCCCATTGATTTCTAATTTAAGTGCAAAACAATGTTCTTGTGTCCTTCTCTTCTGAGTTAATTAATTAATTAATTGAAGTAAAAATTAATGCATAAAAATTGTATTAAAATTTTTAATTAAATTAATTACATTATATATTCTTACTCAACTAAATTGAGTTCATGTATAAATCCATAATCGCGCGTAACAGTATTATTCGTTCATATTATGCAACTAAAGTGAGAAAAGGTTTACTGGTACCAATAAACTCATGATGAGATGAATGATATACATCATATTAGTGTTTATTTGGTTTATTTATATTATTTGTATGGTTAGTTTTGTGTTACTCGTCCTTAAACTCAAACAACCTTCTTTACATGTAATTAAAAAAAAATTTAAAGTAAAAGTATAAAGACATGTAAATATAAAATTAACTATTCTTTTGGCTAATTATAAACCATACAAGGGAACATTCCCACCCAATTAAGTCTTTTTTAACATAACATTAAGATTCACTACTCCCTGCATGTGGACTAGCTATTATTTCACAACAAATTTTACTTTTCGCGTCCATTCTTTTTACTGACAGCTCCATTTGTATTAGAGTTTCATTTCATTATAAATGAGAATAGAAGCACAAATTTGGAACCACATATAATCTGCAATTATGCACAATTAGGTTTCAGTAGGATATAAAGAGCTCATCTTTAACCTAATTGATGTACTAATCTGGATTCACTGTTTCCACTCATATAGGACCTCTTTTTTCGTCGCACATGCATATGGCTTCTTTTTGATGAGGTTTATGATGATTTGAAGTTTTATGTTTGCCTATATTCGGTCCGACTCCCCGTCTCACACGAGGCCATGAATCATGATGACCATCCTTTCTGGGTAAAATATCATTACGCGAACCGCCTCAATCAATTCGGTTGCAATTTTAATTTACCCGTGCTTAATTTATTCGAACGGTTAAATTCTCTGCGTCGAATTGACTAGGCGCAGGGCACCCCATGCATGCAAAGTAAAAATATAACTGCACGGTGAAAATACATAACAGCGAAAGTGTTTTCAATTCGACTGTTAAGTTTTGACCTTAATTATATATGGGAATGCTTGTGAATTGTTTGAACTATGTATTTGGAGACTGCAGGCCAGGTCAAGTAGTTAATTAGGTTTAGGGTTAAATACGTATACTCCTAGCTAGGTGATTAATTAATTAGCTAATAAACTCCCTTCTTTCTCGGAGATTTCGATCGAGTCACGCGCGCGCGCGTTTATAAACCTAAAAACTTTACGTTCTCTAGGTTATAAATAAGTTTAGCAGATAAATTACCGTTACTTAAAACGGTAAAACGGTTCAAGAATTTACTTTACGATCTACTTAGCAAGCTCCAATATTATTTCATGTATGATTCTGTTTTTATACAGATAATTTTATTTGTCACCACCCAAAATATTAACTTCCTTCCTTGATTAATTTTTAATATATACAATTAAAAATATAAACAATTTTTAAAACCTTCACACTTGAAAACTACATGTTTATTTTGTGTACTATTTTAATTAAGGGGGAGAGGGGATATTGATGGAAGCCATTAATTAGTAATTACAAGGGCAGTTGTGATAGCTCTATTTAAAATGATATGATGTAGGGAATAGTAATTTGATCACCACACATTTTATTAATTATAATAAAGATAGAAAATGAAAACAACAAAAGGACACCTGATTAGTTTAATTTAAGGAACTAATTGCATAAAGAATCCAATTGCATATCTTCATAGGGCCAATATATGAGGCCATGGTATCACATTTGTCTGCCAATTCCCTAAACACTTTCACTGAAATGACACCACTATATCTCAAATTATGTATATTTTTAATCAAATAAATTAAGTTACGACTTAATTAATTACTCTATTAGTACATAATGTTGCTAATTTTCATTTATTTAAAACAGTAGTACTCTTTAAATTGTTGGAGTATATATAGTACATTATGTTCACGGGTGCCCTAATTATTAGCTGCAAAGTTGTACATGCTAGCTTCCTCCTTGTAGCCTAGCCCGTAAATTCTCAACATTGAATTCATTAATAAAATATATTTAAAATTTGTGTTCATCGAAAATAACTCTATGATGGAAAAAATAATTAATTAATCAGTTGAAGGCATTGATCACGAAGAGCTATAAAATTCAAAAGTGTGTACACATCATGATCAAAGCTGTAAAAACTAGTGTCAATTTTTTTAAAAAAACTGTAAAAACTAGAAATGTATACATTCACCTTGCTAATATATGTTTTACATATCTATTATAGACCTTTGAAACATTCTAATTAATCTGTTAACACACTATCAATATTTCCCCAATTTTATTTTATTTTTTCACTTCCTTCCCCATTAGTTCTGTTATAATTTTCCATTTCCTACCCAATTAATTAGCTATCTGTTCTGTACGGCTGCGGAAAATGGCCGGAAAAACACAATAATAGAAAAGTCAGATCAAAGAACAATGTAATAGAGATTTGTCATACATGAGTATGTATACAAATCTAATTTTTATAATTCGTACGTGTGGCCAAGGAGCCCTTCATAATAAATACTTCTACTATTCTAGAGCTAACTTCCCAATTTCCATTGCATTTAAACACATTTGCCTATAGATTTCATATAGCATATAAATAACACAACATAATTATACATTCATTTTAACATGTATAAAATATTCATGATGAGGCTAGCTTCAAATTAAACTAACACATAAACAACATGAAAATGATGGAAAATCAAATATATGATCCATGATACACATTATATATATTTATATTATCTGACACATGATATAGAAGATCATGATGAAAAATAACATTAAGAAGTGCTAGTACACATCCATTAATGTCTCCAATTTTCGCTACAACTTTAACCTGCACTTCCAACACAACTGAAACTGCTACACTTTGCATCAACACCAACAAGATCGATGGAGAGACTCAGATAATCCTTAAAAAAAACAGTAAAAATAAACTAACCCTAGTGATCCATGAATCGAGCCCGATTATTACAGACACCAGTTAGAAGATGAAGATGAAGAAGAAGAAAGATCATGCGAGATCAGATAATAACGTACGAGTGGCTCCTAATTAGCGTCACCTGAAGATGAAGGTGGGCCCAGGCTCGGCATCACCGACGACGGCAGCATCAGCTGGCCGGCGGGGCGCTTGCGCTTCTTCTTCTCGTAGCTGATCCCCCTGGCTTTGGACTGGTGATCGCGGACTTCACGGAGGTACAGCCGAACGGCTCGCGCGCCGAACGGGTTGGCTTCGGGCCTGCCGCCGTTTTCCTCGAACGCGGCTCGGAGCCTGCCGATGAGGGCATCGAGGCTGCCCCACGCCTGCTTCAGAGGGCAGGGGCAGGGAGCTGGAGGGTTAGGGTGCCCGTAAAAGGGGCACATCGGGGTGTGAACCTTAGTCTTCCCGAACTGGTCGAGGTACCGCAGGAACTCCAGCACGTGGGCCCCGCTGCACCGGGACAGCGCCAGCGGCGGCCGGTGGTTCTTCAGGTACTGCCCGAACGTGTTCCAGTCGCGGCGCTTCTGGTTCTCGTACCGGCTCGGCGTCACAGAAGCCGCCGCCGTCACTGCGGACGACGACGAGGTCCCGCCTGAGGATGACGTCATGATCGTGTTCATGCTGCTCAGGCTACACGTGTTCTCCGACGGCGACGCCTGCATATCCCCGAACGGATCCATGAGAAAGCCTCTCGAGCTCTGAAACTGGAAAAAAACAAAAGCTTTTATAAAAATTCTGCAGAAACAAAAGTTTTTTCAGACTAGGGTTTCTTCCATCTGTGTAGAAGAGAAGAAGAAGATGATGAAGAGATGGAAGAAACTAGGGCATTTGTTGGTTGCATATATAGGGTAAAAAGAGGGGTGAATAATTTAAGGATTGGAGAAATGATAGATCAGAAGATTTACCATATTTGTTGAGAGATGGGACTGATGAAGAAGAAAAAGGATTGATGGGAGACTGGTGAAATGAAAGAACAGTGGGGGAATATATATATGTGTATATGTATATATATATATATATATATATATATATATATATAATATATGTGTATCTATATATATGGTAAGAGTAGAGTTCCTCTGTTAGAGCAAATACTAAGAAAATCTGATACTGTGGATTTGGTAGCCTTGTTTTCTGAGAAAGTAACTGAGGAGTTTTATAGCCCAAAATGGGGGAAACAAAACAGCTGAGATGACGTTTCTACGAGGCAGTCATTTTTTTTTGGTGATGATGAATTATTGCTAGGGTTTCTGTGGCAGCCATGAATGAAGGAGATAGAAGAAAGATGAAGAAAGAAGCAATATTTGATTTGAGAGTAGGTTCAGATGGGGACATGAAAAGGGTTTTAAAGACTTTGCGTGAAACAAGTTGTGAACAGTGTTTCGGAATAAATGAATAATCAGTCCATTATCAAAAATAATAATCAGTCAAATGTGTATTTAATCTTTTCTTTATCTACAATGCCATTCTATGATTTTTTTACTTTTTTGGACATGAATAAATTCTTAAGGAAACTGAACAGGAGTATTAATGAGTCAAATGCTATTAATTTTTTTCATTATCTACACAATTATCGTCTTTAAAACTTTATGATTTTTATGGATTGCATACTTCATAAATGAATTCTTATAGAAAAAGGATTAATGAGTCAAATATATGTTAATTTTTTTTCTTTATCTACATATTTATTGGGTATAAAACTTTATGATTTTTTTAACGAACAACTTAAATACTTATAGAAACATAAATAATGAGTCAAATGTTATTAATTTTTTCTATTTATCTCATTGAATTTACATTATATGATTCCTTTATTGACCGATGGACGGTTTCCTCTGTTAAATTAAATTAAATATAATTATTTACTATTTTTTAAAATATAAATTCAGTTGTAAACATTTTTTTATCATGTATCATAATGACACAAAATTTACAATCTAAAATTGCAGGTTAGAACAAATCCAACCATATTTTATGATTGTATTTTTAATAACTTTGACTGGAAAAAAATTGTTGCAATTTACACTTAAATGTCATGTGATTCTTTCTTTTAAATTTATGTAGTGGACATCTATTGTTTAACTCAATTTGTCTGATTCTAACAGTTATGGAGATGAAAATGTACGTTATTTAGTAAGAATGTAATAATATCGTACATAATTGAATGATATGATTCATATGAAAGTTTCATGATAATAATGTTCAATTAAACAATTAATATTATCGGTCAAGTGTATTGTTTATAGATTAGGACAGTAATATTAGGCGGGGAGAATAAAACAGACTTTTCCTTCAGTTTTATTAATTAAAAAGATATTAAAAAATTAATCAGAATTTCTACTGTTGGTATTGGTGTTATTATTATTAAAGTAATGGGAGAGTGGCAGACCTTCCTGGCCAGGCCCCATCTAACACTACTTCTGTTTTGAGTTTTCACCCTCCACTGCCCACCGAATGACAGTTCCTTGTGCCAATTGTCCAAACTACCCCTCCACTTTTCTTTTCTATTGAAACACCATTTCTCATTTTCATTATGAAGAAAAACACCCTTCACTCATAAGTTCTACTCATTACGAACCCTTTAACCTTTTTAATATGAGCTAATTAAAGTGAAATTACTACGCACATTCAAGTGAAATGTTAGCTTTAATGACAACTGAATTGAAATGCTTAAGTTAAACTTAGGAGTAGTTTGGTATACGTAAAGTATGTGGTAATTATAAAATACTAGGATTTTGGATAGTGTGTAGTTGTTTGGTTGACGGATAATACATAAAATCCAGGAACTTACGATTACGCGTAATTTGAACTTCTTATGAAACGCAGGAAATATATATCTTACCTAGGTTTCCCTTGGTAGTTTACAAATCCTCGTTATTTTACCGTATTATTACATTTATTACTGTTCACCATTCCTACGTTCAAAGAATCACAAATTCTGTACGTATGCAACCAAACAATTTTACCAAATTCTTAGGATTTCGGCAAGGAATTTAAAGTCGAGTAATCATGCTCAATTGGTCACACTAAATAATCATGCTTAATATGTAAAAGATCAGTCTTGAAAGTGAAAATATCAACAATAATACACGGAATGTGTAAAAGGTCGGGGTTCAAAGTGAAAAGATCAACATTTATATTTAGTCTCGTCTCAATCTCATAAGACCTTCTCTTTATATTGAACCGAAATGAATGCTTCTAACTAAAAAGAATATTGTACGTGTCCTTCTCTTTAATTATATTGAACTGAATTGAAATGCTTCAAAATAAAAAGATTGCATGTGTTTCATATCAACTTAACATGGTTTAATTTTTCACTATCAACCTCTCTAGTGAGATTTTTATTATTCATTTTGATTCACTCATAACCATAACCTAATATTCTCATTCTCCTTGACTCATTTCTAGCATGTATATATTGTAATATTGGTCTTTTGACTGATTCATGAGGTCAGAATGAAAATGAAAAACATTGTATATGTTTGTATGAAAGAAACAGTAGAGTGGAGACATCCTAAGAGGGTTCCCAATATGGTGTTGTTTTGTGGCAGTGAGTGAGGAAAGGGAAAACCAGAAGGATGCATGGTGGTGCTGACCATATAAGGTACTAAAACTAAGTGCACTCTGTTGCCCACAAGACCAAACATTGCAGACCATCAGAAGGGGGGGTCGATCTGGACCATGTTGGTGATTCATTTTTCATCACTGCTTTCTCTCATCCATCCATCCATCCATCAGTCATACCATGCATGCCACACCACTTCATCTACAGTGTTTTATCCAAGGGATTGCTCCCTGCATCCCTTATCAGATCCAGTCTAACCAAATCTGTAAAACTAATTTAGGAGGCCATATAACTTGTAATTGTTGGGGGTACTCTCCTGTGTTATTTGGGGAGTGCTGATCTATTCATAAGCTTTTTAAAAAGTATTCTGGTACCACTAAACCTGGATTGACTGATCTCAAATTATTTATTTTCAATTTATGAGTTACTTCAAATTATGAAAGCAATCCGAAATCACAAAGATCGGTACACGCAAATTTTTTCTTCCATGCGGATCTCCGTGATTTATATAAACATTTGCCTGGTAAAAATATTGGACAAAAACACATAGAAGGTCGACAAAAATTTGGCAAGGACTTGTATAAATGGTGGGGATCTACGAGTCACTAAAGTTTATTCTTGCGCATTGACTCTGTGATGCAAAATTATTTTCCCATAAGCTATAAATAAAGAACTTGATGAAAGTCGAAACTTTTGGGTACAATTTACAAAGTTTATGCTGGCCAGAGGTACTAAAGCATTTTTCTGAAATTCAGGAGTACTAGTGTACTTTTCTACAATACAAATTTTTATTTGAGACATGTTTCTACAGAGACCAAGTACTATTGAAGTTGTCATTGACAAACTTTAACCCCACCGCCGCTGTTAGATTTTAGGATCGATGTTGGTATCGCTAGAGCTCAACCAGTTCACATGAAGTGACTCGAGATCAGTTTTGGTATGAATCTGTACGGAATAACAATAATGTACCAAAGATTATGAATGATCAAGGAAATTGACTGAAAGATCAAGAAAATTGAATGAAAGATCAAATGAACTGAAAGATCAAGATAAAACAAGAATGCCTAAGGGAATTGAATGAAAGATCAGTTAAATTGAATAGAAGATCAAGCAAAAATGGTAAATGCTCAATCCATTGTCCATTGGTCTCCACAAGGACAGGTCTCACCCAAAACTCCATCTTTCTACAAATCAGAACAAATCAGCACTAATCAGATCCAACTACCTAAGTAATTATTAATGGTCATAGTTTCACATTAGTTATCCATGAATAAATAAATAATAGTACCAATAGTTTTAACCACTTACCCTCCCTTTTCACAGTTTTTAATTACTACCCCGAGCTGTCACTATCTGCCATCACATGAATGTTGCAGCAATATTGTGATTTTTGTACTAACTAGATAGCTCAACTGCAGGGAAAGGTATTAAACAATTAAGCCAATGGAGGAAGGGTTAAGGCCAGCAGATTTAGATTTGTTCTGGATTATGGGTAAAGTTTTGTGAGATAGTGCTGACAGCAAAAGGCAAAACAAACAACGTTAAAATTTGAAGCAAACTGTAATGATTGCGCGATCATCCAGCCATTAAAGAGCCACACTAAACGGTCCGAAAACTCGTCTTTTCATACTATACAAATCTATGTACTACTGCCACCTTTTGCTAACTAATGTGCACACTACTATTCATTTGTTAAGAATGGTTACTGTAATCATAACTAGTGTTGTCCAATTAACACAGAAATAAAAGTATTATCATGCAAATATTTTGACTTTTCATACTCAAATTTGAAAAACTTTAACTTTAAGTTGATATATGAATGATAAAACATCTATTTTTCAAAAGAGTAATTTTGTATATGTATTAATTATACGTGTTGAACATATTAGCAGTCAAACATAATCTCAAGATCTTAAAAATATTTACTGTGCGACTTAGTCTAAGACAGAGGAGGATATTATATTTGATGTAACGGGCATTTCCTGCATATAACTTTTTATAATACTTTCAGTTACAAGTCCATTTCCTGTGAGACCAGTTGGTGGAGACCAATGGCCAAGAGAATGAGAATTTACTGTTTTTTCTTGATTTTTTAGTCAATTTGCTTGATCTTTTAGTCAGTTCCCATGAGAATTCCTGTGTTGCCTTGATCTTTCAGTCAATTCCATTGACCATACATAGTTTCTGGTACGTTACTGTTCTTCCGTACAAATTCACACTGAAACTCAGTCTCGAGACGATCCATGTGAACCGAATAGGCCAGCAACCTAAAATATAATCGCGGCGTCAGAGTTGAACCTCACCAAAGGCAATTTCGACTGATAACGGCCCCTATAGTCCATGGTCTCTATAAAGATAGGTATCAAAAGAGAATTTGTATTAAGTTATACTTAATCGAAGATACTGTATCTTACTAGGGAGATGTTCTCCTCGTATTTCTTTCACTAACTAATCTAATCTATAGATAAGTTCAATAGAACCAAACTTAATATTTGGTAACTTTTCATGATATCATTTATCGGGTTAAAGAAGGCTTTGACGTTGTCTATATTTTAACCATGGAGGAGGCGGTATATATACATCGTTGTCCAAAATTATGCAAAGACGACCAAAAGTATTTGAAATCAAGAATGCATATATATATTGTAGGGCTAGGGGTCCCTTGGTACTTGAACTTGGCCATGGCACGAGTGGAAAATTCATCACGACAGTCCCTTACAAAGGGTCTTGCCACTATTTTGTTGCTATACACTTAAAGCAAAGGTCCCAAAAAACTCCAGTTCCAAAACAATGTAGTTTCCAGGAAGCATGTGTGTTTTCTGGAGTCTCGCACCCCTCATATCTAGCAACCGAGGGGGTTCATCAATCATAACCCCCAAAAGTCTTAAATCTAAACATATCTCCTGAATACTGACGACATCTGATTCATATAGCGGAATGACAAGTGTGATTCATATACCCGATCCCAGTTAAAATGCGCACTTTATGATCTATACAGTTGATCACAGGTCAAAATGCACAGTATATGATTCATAGAATCGATCCTGGTGTGATTCATATAGCCGATCTAGGTAAATGACAAAATAGAATTGACGGTAGGGTGTTAATTGTAGTACCCAACTTCCTCAATTTGAAGGTCCCACGAGAAGTAAAGATGGGGTAAAAATGTAGAATGATGGTTTGTGTTGGCATTATGCAACTACAAGACTATGCCTATGGAGTAGAGAATGGGGGGTTCAGTATCACACGAAAGAGCTGGAAAAAAAAAAGTGGGTTAGGACAACTCAAGGAACACTCCATGTGTAGGTTTACATGGCCTTGTCATTAAGAAGAAAACATACGTCTTTGACTCTTCATTCAGACTAACCAAAACAAACGTGCCAATAATTCATCATTCTATTCACAGCCCTTTCCTTCTTCATTAACTACACCATCAACTTCCCCCCTCTTGTTTTTCACTCATCAACCGAACAATGACTGTGTATAGCGACACGCTTTATCAGCAAAACTTAACCTAGCCCGAAACACGGCATCTACTTTTCAAATACCTAATAAGCAATCAGCTAATAAGCAACTTTTTGTTAATGTGCATTCTCATCTAGCGTGGTCCCAATACGACACATGCGACTGCAGGATGAAACAAGGGAAAAGCCAGCCCTATTGGCCCAGATTGCAAGATATGAAGAAGTTTCTAGGTTCTGAAAGTTTTTGCCTTATGTGTGGCTAAGGTTCTTGACAGAAACGAAACCTTCTATGGTTAGTCTAAAGTTGTTCCTAAAGCTTCTTTAAAGTTAATCATAGTGCAAATCAAGCATCTCGGAATCCTTTACTGTGAAAAGTTTAGAATCTGATTTTACGAACTATATAACAGGATAACAAGAAAATACTAGTCCTGTGATACGTAACAATACCTTAGTATGATATGCTTAAGCTTCAGGCTTTGTTCTACTTCCTACCTAGTAAATGCAGACTAGTTCATTTTCCTAGTTGACCTGTAGCATGGTATCCTTCTAAATTGTATTGTTCGAATAGTGGAACAGAATAATGGGGACAGAAGAATCTAAACTGCTAGTATCTGGATGCCACTCTGGTCTAAACTCAAGAAAAAATGCACAAAAATCTTCATGTCTGTGCATGCATATACTTTTACCCTTAAAGCAGAAATCAAGTGATAAGCATTCTTAATCACATTTCATCCCAGAGTGTGAAAAACTAACTGTCAAATTCAAGCAACATTTACAAACTGAAATACTCTGATAGATCCCAAAAAGGACCACAGGAACAAAAAAGCTGATAACAGAATCTACAGCCGACATTTGTAGAAAGTACTAGCTAAAACAACGAGTTGCATTAAGAAAATAAAGGAAAACAAAACCTCTCCTCCACATTACTTACATATAGATGACATCCACATTCCCTACGACTTTCCCCTACCCACAGTACCTTCACGCTGGCTACGAAAATGACCGAGAAGTTGCTGCGCCTGCATCAGTTTAAAGACAAACATTACTTCTGTTCCAATTCCTAGCAAAATTGTTATTCAGGGAAAAGAAAAAAAGACCATTCCTTTCAGGAATCACACACAAAATTTCTGGAATTCCACATGGAATATATGGCAACCACTGTCTAAGTACACCTTATTACACACATGCATAACATGTTTTCATATTGCAAGTAACACTCAAGACACAATCTGGCCAGAATAAAGAGACTTGACATTTCAAAAAGTGACAGTCTAAAATTGACTAATCAATAAGGTTATGAAGAGGTATAGGCTGATTGGAAATGGAAAGTGAAGATAAAAGAGGGTAGAATGTCAACCTTCTCTTTTGCTCTAGTAGTTCCAGACTGAGACAATGCTACAAGAGGCGGTACAGCTCCTTCCTGCAAAACAAGCCGACAGTACTTGGAACTGTTTATGCACAGTTGCAGCAAGGTTGAGGCAGAATTTTCCTTTCCCCGGGAAGATCCCATCTCAACAATTTCAACCAACATTGGTATGCCCCCCTCTCGAACAATGGCTGAACATCCTTCGTTAACGGTTGACAAATTTGCAAGAAGGGCAACAGCTTTGTCAACCATTGCTTTCTCAGGGTCCAACAACTGGACTAGATATTTAACAGCTCCAGCTTGGACTATACGAGCCTTGTTCTCGTGGAATATTGACAAGTTGAACAAGGCAGTTGCAGCATCTTTCTTTCCTCTGATAGTTCCTGATCCAAGAAGATCAACTAAGCCTTTAACTGCTGTTGAACGGCCAATTTTTGTTCTGTACTCTTCCAAAACTGAGAGACTGAAAAGGCAGGCAGCAGCATTCTCTTTTGAAACATCATTTCCAGTCCTCAGAACATGTATTAGTGGTACAAGAGCTCCACTTTCTGCAATTTTAGCTTTCAGGATTTCATTTATTGATAAGTTAAGAAGTGCAGTGACAGCATGTTCTTGGATCTGTTTCACATCTGAGAGCAACAACGATATCAATGGTCCAATAGCTCCACAGTTTCCAATAATAACACGATTCTCATTAATATGCTTTGCCAAAAACCGCAATTCTGCTGCTGCTTTGTTTTGCAATTCAGGCATTTCACTCTTCAAATCTTCGATTAGGCCTTCAACATGAGCAGTTGTGGTTAGATCATTAAACTCAGACTCTGAAGGAAGTGAGAGTGATCTAGACATGTGAGATTGTCTTGGAGGACCATTTTTATCAGAAGATGGCATTTCTCCGGCTTTGGATGTATCAGGAGATACTGAAGGTAAATAGTCATTGCCATTGCTAGAGACCGCACTTGATGTTGATTCACTCCTGCTATGGACATACGAGTGTGTAGGAGAGTTGTCAGACTTTTCAGCCTCCCTTGCCGGACCCACGTGTGAATTCTCACCTGTGAGTCCAAAGGCACTTTCGATCCTTTTATCAGGACCATATCCAACTGCAGTCCTCAAGGGCGAACTTCCAAGTGGTGAATCCTCAGACTTTGACCGAATCAACGCACCACCAGGGCAATCAAGAGTTTCACAGGCCTTTATGTTGTTCTCTTCACACCAATTTGATATCATGCCTTTCACTGTAAAGTTGGGAATAAGACTACCATGCGAGAGGTTTTGCCGGGTTTTAGGGCATACACTTAGACCTTGATCTACCCATTTTTCAATGGCTCTCCTGTCATAGGTTTGCCCGGAAGCCACAATCACTGGATCCACCATCAATTCTAAAGATAGAGGACACAGGAAATATGGAGGGATCTTGATACCACTAATGGACTTAAAATTCTCCAGCTTAACCATTGTATCTCGAATATGAGACAATAGGTCAACAATGAGGTTTATTTGATCTAAACTCATTTTCATTTTACTGTCTTCAGCCTTCATTCTCTCCTTCTCCAGGGCTATACTCTCATTTAAGAGAACCTCATTTGAGGTCAAATTAAGTGATTCGATTATTGGCACTAGGTGCTCAGAAGAAGGGACTTTCCCTTTTCTTTGTACCTCAAGAGCTTCTTCTATAAAGTTGGATGTTTTTCCCATCTCTAAATGCTGAAATTCCTGCATTAATTGTTGATAGAGATGATCGGAATCCCATTAAATTCTAGATAATGCAGCCTATAAAACTGTTATATGTGACGAAAGGAACATCGATGTAGAAACCAAACAGGGTATCTCTCCACCCAATTGACAGGAAAACCGAAAACCTTTAGGAAAGACAGAGAACTACAAGCGGCATCATACCTGAATATCAGATAGACCCGTGGAGGATGCTGGTTCGAAAGATCTAAAGAGAGTTTGAGAAATCTTAATCATGGACTTTTGGATTTCTTTCAGCAATTGCTCACTTTGAACAACCTGGAGACAGCAAAAATGATTAGATGCATAAAAAAACCTTGAGTTTTGATTCTTACCTTCTTTATTGTTCTTTCCATTTATCTTTATCTAAAGAACAAATGTTGGTTGATATTGTCTGCGTCTCAAAGAACTAACCCACGAAATAACAGCTATATAACTTGCATTGACCATTCTAGATATAATTTACACTCCACGTCACTACACTAAATTAGGAGAAAATTTAAGCAGAGATGGTTAGAAGACTATTTATGCCATGGCTTAAAAAATATCTCTAAGGAGTACAGAAAGTATCATACATTTTATTTCAGATGACAAAAAACCCAGAGCTTAAATTATTCGAAAGTCAAATATGTTCATACAAAGTATGCATGTAGAGATATGATGCTTCTTAAATCTAAACCACGGTATACAGGATAATATTTCATGGGCCAAGCAACAGCATACAGGTTTTGTCTTGTTCCAATTTCCTAAGACCAATTTCCTAGAATGCCACATTAATCAGGAATTGATGGTTAAGGTGGTAACTCACACAAAGAATCTTGCTCATCTTTGGAGACCATCTCTCGAGAAATTCTCTAGCCTCATTGACAGCTATATCCAACTCTTCACAATCTTTGCAAAGTATTTCATCTGAAGGTACTTTACCATCCGCCACATAATCTAGTAATGGTTTCAACTGCTTTAGAAAACAGCATAAATGTGTGTACTCCTTCTGAGTTGGCATACCCTTTGTAGCGGAACATTTTACCAAATGAATAAACCGAGATACGCTGTTCAGAAGGCATCTTACGGCTGTTACATCCATTGACCTGTTACGCATTAGAAATTAAATAAACTAAACGAATATGGCAATAAATTATTATTTTAAACAAAAAAATCACGAAACTCTTTCTATCACCAATCAGCATAGGCTTCGCATCATGTTTTAAAGTCCACGTAAGATCCAGTTTTAAGATTCCAATAACCATAACCCGTGTGAAAACTGTTAAAGCAATAAGAGATTGTAATATATTTTCTACAGCTATATAAGAGCCTGTTCACCAACTGGAATACAAGAACACTCGATCAAGTAAAACTCCACAGTTTCAACGCACCAAAGCAGTAAATTTTCCTCAATCCTAGGAAAATTGGTTGGTATTAGACAGGATGATCAGTAAGAAAAATACTACTATAACAAAACAATGCATCCTGAATTTTCCTTCTAAGCTAAAAGTAAAAGCCTGCCAAATGTCAATTGAGTTGAACAATGGCAAGAAAGGAATCCAACTTCCAAATTGACTATCAAATTCTTGAATTTTACTGCAACAAATCACTCTATGGAATATTCTTCAGCTACCAAACCATCCTCTTGACTAATTGCAGGCATGAAATCAAGAAACCTAGGAACATCAACTTGTCCAACCAAAAGAATCCCACAGAAATGCTGAGCCATAGGAGATGCTTATTACTCCACACAGCAGAAACTTAATAGATACACACAACCACATAAACACAAGCAGAACTTACATGCATTTTTCTCACAAAGAATAACATTAGAAAAGTACCTGTGCTGTTTCAGAGCCATAAAAATTAGATCTTGATAGAGCCCAGAAAGCAGAAAACAATGAAAGATCAAATTTTGGAGGAAAGAATCATCATATATCAATATTTTCCAACAATGAGAAGGCAATTCTCAAAATTTCGTCTTTCCCTTTTCAGAACGCCCCGTAGAAGGAGAAGAAGGTAATCCAGAACCAAAGAATTGGCACATGAGATATGATGGAAAAGTAATTAAAGAAAAAGCAGGGAGGCCAAATTGGTGGGACCCCTCAATAGCTGCAGTTTTGCTGGGGTTGTTTTGGTGAATCTAATTAACAATTCCGAAAGATTATGATTAATTGATTTTGACGGATTAATTTTTTTCCAATCAGGAATCTGGAAATGATGATTAGTGGAAGCTAAAAAGGGGTGGACCTTTTTATGAATGAACTAATATTTTTATTAATAAATGGTGAAAGGATTCACAATCCATAACGTTGTTTAGGAAAAGATCATTGGCTTTCATTACGTGGTAAGAATCATGTGTTCTTATTGGAAATCTTCGGATCACCATATTCCAAAGATGTTAATTTATTTTATTTTTATCTTATTTTACTTGAAAATATTAGTGAATCTTCTTCCATAAATTAATTTACAAGAATTGATTTTATTTTTTTAGCTCTAAATCAATTTCCTTAAATCATAATACTTGGGTACCCGGGCAAGGTTGATCCACCAAACAAGCTAAGGTCATCATAAATTTAGCTTTAAATCCCGAAGCTATTACAGCTACCTTAACCTTACTCAGTCCCGTGAGAATTAGGTAACCATTATGATTTGAGTCCGATGAAATCATGAAAATCATTCGTAATGAAAAGGCAGAAAATTGCTTTAAAACGTTTTTGTTTTATTTTAGAAAAAAAAACATATTTGTTATATGTAAATTGTTCCATACTCCCTCCGTCCCAAACTAAATTAAACAGAATTATGATTTCAGACGTTTTATTTGTATTAGCGCAAATAAAAATATACTACGTAACCACCAGCTCAATCCTATAGGTAATCATTAGCTAGAACGAGCTTAGTTTGTGATCATCCGGCTAATCCACTAATCATCATTAAAGCTATTCATAAAGATCAGAGCCATAACTGAGAGTGGAAATTTAAAGCTATTCACGTGTATTGACCAGCTGACCCATACTTTCAGGTCTGATGATACATAAATTTTACCTAAAGAGTTGTCCATTTTGCAGAAACCTGGAGCAAATGCTAAAACGGACGCAAGAAATAGTACAATATTACAAGGATAAGGAATACTATGGAACATTCCCCTTTGCTGAGGTCAACAGTCACATTCCATTCATTAACTAACAACTGATCTTTCAGGCAGCAGCAAAACGTTAAAAGCTTGCATCAAACCCCACAAGGTTTCATATTAAGACATATAACTACATACATGCCACAAATCATCACATATTAGGATCAACATTATATGTCGCAATCTCGATAACTGTACATGTGCAATTTGCATCCTAAAACAAACATTCTGGCAATGCTTAGCTGTGACAACGATCAGCCGGGATGATTATATAAAGCTCGAGTTGAATGTAGCAGAAAAAAAACATATAGTTATATGGATTCATTCACAGAAGTTACCTTCTACTTATGTTATGATTCCAGAATCTGGGGAGAAGATATGTCTCTGTACAGGACAACATTTTGAGAGAGCATCAAAATAATACTACAAAATTGATGCTACATGGCCAGGTCTACCAGCTCCCTTTGAGGAAGCTGGCCATAATGCCACCTCATAATCAGTTGTCTGATTTTGACATAGATAATAATCCAAGAATCCTAGTAGTATCAGATGAGGCCTGTAGAAGAATATCTAACCTGGATTGTTGTTGACTCTTGGAGTAGTGCCAAAATTGGCAAATTGGCATCACCGCCGTGCCAGAGTGCAACGGGTCTACCAAGGTGGTTGAATCTCTTCGTATCAAAATAAACCTGCACCACAAAAAATCACCCCTAGATCGAAAGAAAGAGGAGTGCACTAGAAAATCACAAATGATGTGACTGAAAGATCAAATTACAGGAAAACACCCAATACATCGTTTATGCAAATCCAACAGACAAAATTTTCAACGTTTCTAAGGTCTAAACATAGTGCCTAGATCCAAGCAAAAAAGGAAACACGTCAAGTTATCAAATTTTAAACTCCAGTGGCAGCGAGTAGTTCAATAAGCTCCTGCTTCTTCAACTTGGAAAATCCTTTCATACCCCTGGACTTTGCCAGCGTCCTCAGTTCTGTTAGCTTCATATCACCAAACTTGATATCTTCGGCTACATCAGGTTCAGGTTCAGGGACATCAATGTCCCCACCAGTGTCATCCTCGTTGTCATCATCATCATCATCATAAATTCCTGAGATTTCATCCTCGGATATTTCATCAAATTCATCATCATCAGAGAAAGCAGGATCAGCTTCAGGCTCAACATCAAACTCAGGCTCCAAGGCTTTCTCCTTTATTTTATGATTAGAATTGACCCAAATAGAGCGAGTTGAATTTTCATCATAATCCACATGCTGGACTTTAACTTGAGGGACAGGAGACCTGCGCTGAAAGTTTGACCTTGGTCGACTAACAATTGGAGCTTCATTTTCTGGCTTCTCGTGTTTGAGATTGAGACTACTTGTTGAATTAGACACAATAGTGCTTCTATCTTCAGAGACCGATCCATTCTCCACAAGATCGTCCAAGATGAAGTCATTGCTGCTGCTTTTCTCATCACTCGCCTTTCCTTGTTTAATGGAATGCTTCCTTAAAAGCTTAAGGAGGGAATCAACAGTGTCACTCTCTTTACCCTTTTTCGGTGACTCATCAACCTTTTTTTCATCCTTAACAGCAGCTCTTTCACGGAGTTTGGCCTGAACCTTCCTGAACAGCTCAACAATTTCCTTTTCTCTTGGACCCGGAGTTGCAGTAGCCTGGAATCTTGAGGTGCCAGAAGCAGAAAGAAGTGGCCCATTTTTGGAGGATAACATGTCAGATTCTTCAAAGCTATCATAACCATCTCGATCTTCATTTTGCCAATTTCTCTTTCGAGAATATCCTTGCCTGTTCGGCCTTGAGGATTCATTATTTCTCCTATGACTGCCAGAGTTTGCAGAACATACAATAGATGTGCTTCTGATGGTATATCGACATTGGTTGAGCTTTAAGGAGTAGTTCATCCGACTACGAGAAGGGTATGGTGAGATACAAACGGCACTTCCAGAAATTTCACGACATGGTAGACATTGGCTCTCAGGAGGCCCTAGTACTGAAAAGGAAAAACACAAAGTATACAAAGATCAGAAATTAGGCTCCTTATCATCACATTTGAGCTATTCAAACAACTAGAATTTCCGTCCCCTGATTAACATATTGTTCCATAATACAGCCTAAAAAGTCCATAACTAAGAAACAGAAACCGCTAGAAGAGCCATAATTGTACATAGCACATGTTAGACAGGCACATCATAGAAATGCAGAGAGTGCTAAACTCAGAAGCATCTATTGTTAGTCAAATCAACAATATACAGGACATTCTCTCTATATAATTAACCTTGTTTACACATTGCGCGTGACTACAGGTAACAATATCTAATGAACAAGATGGCCAAACACTTCATTCAAATGTAGAGACAGTCATAAACTCATTAGGCACATATATACCATACATTCAATATACAACGCGTTATCTTTCTCTATTATTAGAACCAAGAAAACTTAACAACGATAATATATATATCAACTCTGTTGACTACACAGGATAATAGCTCATGACGCATTCTCATCTAGTATTAACTAACCAAAACAGAAGAGAATAGAAAGAAAAAAACTGCAAGCAAGAAAATATACATTTCATTAAAAACTGCATGTACTAGCTTTTCGATTTGGCCAAGCAAGAAATAAGCCTTTCAACAGTTGCAACAAATCACCTTATAATTCATAACTCCAATTAGAATAAGAAAATTTAAAAAACTCAAATGAAGGTAAGTTACAGATATCTTCAAAAGCCCTAACTGAGCATTTCAACAATTACAAGAAAAAAACCAAATAAGTAAAGCTCAAATGAAGGACAACAACTAGTTTCTCCGAATTACCACCCAAAAACTAAGCATTGCAACAATTTCAACATCAAATCACCCAACAATTCTTTAACACGGAAGCTATACTTCAATTTAGCAACAATAACAACAACAAATCACTCAATACATCATAAAAATCAAAAATTCGAACGAAGGTCAGCCAGGAGTTTTATCAAACACATAACGCGCGATGCAAAACTTTGAGAAAAACACCACTCCATGCGGACCATGCCCGTCCTAGGGTTTTCCATACCGCACAAAACAATTCGTGTAGCTAAAACGACATCTTATAGGATGACTAATACAGTGGTGTTTCTTCATCCTAATTCCTATGGAGGAGAGTATGGAGACGGAGACTGTACCTGGAACACCTCCGGCCATGAAATGGACGACTCGCGACATGTTTGACAGTACGGAAGCGTTAAACCCTAGAGATAATCACAGTCCTTTACGCATTTCGCAGACAAAGTGGGGAGGAAGTATTGGAGGAGCTAAGGCGGCAAATTGCTACAAAATTGAGGCAGTGCCCAAATAATTATCCTGTTTTTGCGAGGCCAGATATCCTAAAGCTAAAACCCTTCATGTGTCAAATATTTTAGAATTTTATTGTTCTTTATTAAATCACATTTTCATTTTCTATAGTCCTTGATTTTTTTTTTTAGATGACTATATCTATAGACTATAGTCCTTTATTCATTAAATGTTAGGTCACTAAAATTTTAAGAGAAGGTCTTGGGTGAGACCGTCCTACCATAAGCTTATGGTAGGACGAATGATAGTTCATGTGTTTAATGAATTTGTTCATGTGTTTCACAGTTTTGTTAATTCATTTACATATTGTTACAGATTATAACAAACAAAATTGTGAAACACAAGAACAAATCTGTCAAACACATAAACTCAGTTTATAACAAACAAAACTGTGAAACACATGAACAAATCTATTAAACACATGAACTATCATTCGTCCTACCATAAGCTTATGGTAGGACGGTCTCACCCAAGACTTGGTAAAATTTTAATATTACATTGTTTAGATAAAATGTGATATTTGTATTGTGGTGCCATTTTCACTTTAATACATTTGTTTCATTAAAATTTTGGGCATGAATATTTTACTAACCATGACTGAAATTCTAAATATTATTAATGTTTAAACCCACTTAATTTTGATTGAGTTAAATAGTGCAAATGTAATTTAAAATAGTCCAACTCCTAAGTGACTAGTATGCTTTTAGTTAATTTCAATGTAAAAAACTGACTAACAATTGTTTTTTCTTAAATTCATACACTCCATTTTTATTTATAGGAATTAGAAGATATCAAATGAATGATAAAAGTTGAAATAAAATAAGATAAAAGGTGAAATAATACATGTGTATGATGGAAATTAGTTTCCATTTCTTTCTAACTTGTAGTTTTTCATCTAATCAAGATCTCAAGTTAATCAAAGTTATATCAGCATAAAAAGGATGTTATATTAACACTTAAGAAGTCAAAACCAAACTTATTTTTGGCATTCTTAATTATATCAGCACTTTTAAAAGAACTCAGGTAGTGAAAGCTTTGCTCAATAAATCACAACAGATGAAGCGCAATAAAAAGTAATCCAAAACCTAAATCAGTGCAGCTGTTCATTTGCTGCTTCGTAGAATTAGACGAATCAATATTGTTTCTTGAATAGAATACCAGAGTAAACATTCATGAAAAGCACACTAAAGAAGAGCTAATAATAACAAGATTCTGCCAATTTTCAGATCATAAACATGAACATAGTTCAGCACACTTAGAGTACTAAGAAGGGATTAAGGAGCCAGAATTCTCTTCATCAGTTCACTTAAACCTGTAGACGTTGAAAACCCCTTCCTTCTTAACCAGTTCAAAGATGCAAACTTCTCCAGCAGTCAGGTCTCTTCGCTTGGCAAGTTGTCTCCAGCCAGAACCGCGAAAAATTCCAAAGCCCTTCGAATTCCTCAACGTGATCGGCCACTTCTTCTCCTCGCCATTCAGGCGAAGGCTAAGCTCCACCCCCTTTCCACTGAGCTCTCTCTCGGTAAAGTGAGCGCTCCAGAAACGATGGGGAGCGCCCTGCGAAATAGCAGAAAGACGAAATGCATCACTATTTTGGTGAAAACAAACTGATGAAGAATCGAATATAGAGAGGTTCAGGTTGCTTACGGCTACGTAGTTCGTGGCAACATGAGAAGGTTGGATGGAGAGGCTGAAAAATGGATGCTCGGATTTAAAAATCCTTTTGCAAGCTTGGACCTTGTTCATCCCTGAATCACGCCGTGGATAAGTCCTGGCAGCGGGACGTGGACGAGGAGCCCTTGTTCTTCTTCTCTCACTGTTTCCATCTGAAAGAGAGATAGAAAAACACATCTTGAAACTGTGTAATGAAATGTTATGAAATTGTTGTCACTGAAATAGAAATACTGACCTGAATTTATGCCATTTCTCAGTTGGCGGCTGTTTCCACGTTTCTGATTCGCTTTGCCTTTTCTATTGACAGGAACAGGAACAGAATCAGAATCAGAAATCTCTTCTGGTTCTGATTCGCATTCCACCTTCACAGGTGGAATTTGAAGGCAGTGATCAACGGGGTAGGAGATTTCGTTGTTTGTTTTGTCAAATATGGTGACGAGGAAATGAGAATCGCCTTGGTATTTGAACATCAAGAGGCATTCTTCCTTGATGGAATAGAATGCCACAAACTCTTTCCACCCTTTGTCGAACCAGGTTTCACCATCAATGGCTCTCAGCTCCACTTCCCATTCAGTCCTGCCTGAACCCGAATCCTTCAAGAACACAGAATCTCCCAAGCTATCTCCATGTCTCTCCATAAACAAAGTGGAAATCCTCTGTCAGGAAAACATACAAGTCAAGAAATTAGCACCCACAATCTGGCAATCTTATTAAGAGAACAGATTCACACACATGCAAATTAAGAAATCAGCCTAAACAATCTAGGAATCCTGTTGAAAACACACATAAACACATTAAGAAATATCCCTAAACGATCTAAAAATCCTATTCAGAGAACAAACATACACACATTAAGAAATCAGCCGAAACATTCTAAGAATCCTGCTCAGACAACACATGCAAACATTAAGAAATCAGCCTAAACATCTAGGAATCCTGTTCAGAAGACACACATACACATGTTAAGATATCACCCAAACGATCTACGAAATCCTGTTAAGACAAAACATTCGCACATTAAGAAATCACCCAAAACGATCTATGAAATCCTGTTAAGACAAAACATTCACACATTAAGAAATTGGACTGAACAATCTATGAAGCCTGTTCAGAGAACACATGCACACATTAAGAAATCAGCCTAAACAGTCTATGAACCTGTTCAGAGAACAAATGCACACATTAAGAAACCAGCCTAAACATTCTAGGAATCCTGTTCAGAAGACATACATAGACATGTTAAGAAATCACCCTAATTATCTAAGAAATCCTGTTAAGACAAAGCATTCACACATTAAGAAATCAGACTAAACCATCTATGAACCTGCTCAGAGAACACATGCACACATTCAGAAATCAGCCTAATCAACCCAGGAATCTTGCTCAGATAACGCATACACACAAATTAACACACTTTCACAATAAAAAAAATGCCTTTTAAGAAAACACAGACAGCAAGAAATCAGCATTACACAATATTGATATCCTGTTAAGAAAACACACACACGCGCGCGAGCAATTCAAGAACACAACAAAGCAGGCATAGAAGCATAACTCACAGGACATAAAATTGAAAAGAGTGTAAGCATAACTCACAATGGGATGGTTGGAATGGTGAGAAACAGTTGCATAGAAGCGTGATGGCAGCATCGAGTTCATCCTCTTGCCTGCTTCCATGGATGTTTTCTCCACTCCAAGAAGATTGCAGAACAACAAACAAGGGGAAATGAAGCACCTTTACCTCTCTGCTAGCATATTTAATTAAAGGCGGGGGACTGAACCAAATGTGGCAAAAACTAATTCACTGTGCTCAAATCTCAATGCCCATTTCACTATCTACATTGGGCAATCCCTCGACAGCCTTGACATTACTGATGGGTGGTGGTGAGTAGGCAATTTTAAACGGCAACTACTGTGTAACCTATTGAAATTGAATGCCATTAAAGAGTACTGTACTAGCTTTCTGGGTTTTTCTTTGGCATATATTCTTGGGTCTTGGAAGAATGCCATTAAAGAGTACAGTACATTTTTGGTCAATGTTCCGTTTAAAAATTGGAAAGTGGAGGTAATTTCTGAAAAGTGTATTTAATAATTAAACTTAATTTTAATTATTACAATTATTGATACAAAGACACTAATGAGTTGTTTGGTTCACCTAGGAATCAATTTCCCACCGAATTTGTAATTACTCAGCTTTAAATTCCTTGCCAAAATCCTAAGAATTTGGTAAAATTGTTTGGTTGCATACGTACAAATTTGTGATTCTTTGAACGGAGGAATGGTGAAGAGTAATAAATGTAATAATACGGTAAAATAACGAGGATTTGTAAACTACCTAAGCGAACCTAGGTAAGATATTTCCTGCGTTTCGTGGGAAGTTCAAATTACGCGTAATCGTAAGTTCCTGCATTTTATGTATTATCCGTCAACCAAACAACTACACACTATCCAAAATCCTAGTATTCTATAATTCCCACATACTTTACGTATACCAAACGACTCCTAATACCCATATTTCAATTACTTTTATTTAGATCACTTGTGTTTAATTATTGAAAATTCCGGAGGTGGAGACACATGACAAGTATCTTGGATTGCCAACGATAATTGGTAGGAGGAAGGGGGAAATCTTTCAGGCCATAAAGGATCGCATCAGACAGAAGATAGATGGGTGGAACGAGCAAAACCTGTCAAAGGCTGGTAAAGAGATCATGATTATATCTGTCTTGCAGGCTATTCCAAGCTACACGATGAGCTGCTTTCAACTACCAGGATATGTGGTGGATGAGATACATGGCTTGCTGAGTAACTTTTGGTGGGGAGGATCTTCGTCGGAACGGAAAATACCATGGGTGGGATGGAAGAAGATGTCAAGGTCTAAGCAGAAAGGAGGATTGGGATTCAGGGACCTAGGAGCTTTTAATCAGGCACTTCTCGGGAAACAGGCTTGGAGGTTACTGACTCAGCCGGGATCCTTGCTAGCAAGAGTTATGCGTGCTAAATATTACAGAAACGGGGACCTGCTTTCTTCTGAGTTCGGCTCGAGACCATCATGGGCCTGGAGAAGTATTCATGGGGCATTGGAGTTGACTCGGAGAGGGGGCAGGAGGTCGATTGGATCCGGGCATCATACGTCAATATGTAATGATCTGTGGATTCTGAAGGAGGGGAGCTTCATGATTCAGAATCCGCATAATATCCCAGGACATCTTTCCAGGGTGGCAGATTTAATCGATGAAGACACTAGATGGTGGAGGATGGAGCTGCTCGAGGAGCTGTTCACTGCGGAGGAAGTGGCCGCGATCAAGGGTATACCCCTCCGTAATATGAACTCTTCCGACAAATGGGTATGGCACTACACGAACTCGAGTGCCTATACAGTACGAACGGCTTACCATTCGGTCGTGGAGGCAAGGCACTTGCAGCAAACGCCGGCTCAGCACGCAGAGGCACCGGCTTTCTGGACTCGGTTATGGAAATTTAAGGTTCCAAAGAGGGCATTGCATTTCGCATGGAGATTATGCAGAGACTCACTACCGACCGTAGCTAATCTGAGGAGACGTGGAGTTGAGGTCGCATCGAACTGCCCTTTCTGCATGGAGGAGGAGGATTCAGCTACTCATCTATTTTTCGAATGTGAGTATGCAAAAGCAGTATGGGGAATAGTGGCACTAAGGTCGAAGGTGGAGAGTGCGAGGAAGGAGAGAGGAGATGCTTGGTTTCGCGAGATACTGAAGGATGGGGATGAGGAATTCTGTTCTCTAGTGATTATGGTCTGTGATGGACTATGGTTTCAAAGGAACAAGAGAATTTTTGAACAGACCCAGTTGTCAGCCAATGTTGTAGCTGCGGAGGTGGTGGGCAATCTGAGGAACTACAGGGCAGCGCAGAACTGGAGAGAGGATGCTTCGAACTCTCTACTGCCGTAGACATTAATTTTGATGCAGGAATCCTGCATGGGGATGATGGAGTAGGAGCAGTGGCACTGGATCATTCGGGACACTTCATTTGGGCAACTGCACGAAGGATACCGCACGTCAGCGACCCAGCTTTGGCTGAATACTTGCCACTGGAGGAGGCAATCGTGTTGGCCAGGGACTTGAACCAACCCGAGGTGAAGCTGGTGGGGGACGCTCTTCAGGTGATTCAGATGTTACATGGAGAGGTGGGATGCTCAGTGAATTGCATGAAGACAATTCAGTGAATTCGTGGCCTGATAGAGTATAGTTCTTGGTTAGGTCCCTTCTGGGTACCCCGTAGTCAGAACTTAATAGCTCATTCGCTAGCGAACTATGCTAAGTCGAACCCTCTATTGTATGACTCTTGGAACTCACCCCCGAGTTTCCTATCATTCGTTTCTGGACGATTTCCAGAACCTTGAAGTTGAATGAAAGTATTACATTTTTCAAAAAAAAATACAATTTCGATTCAATAAGTTTACTCCAATCTAAACAAAATTTATTTCTATCCAAATTAGTTCAATTAGCCCTAACTCATTTTCTCAAGTTTAGTTTAGTTCAATTTAGCTCATTCTAGTATTCAATTTTGTTCATTTTCATAAAATTATATTAATTCACTCAAATTTAGTTCAATTCCTTTCACTTTTTCATAGTTTAATTTAATTTATATTTGTTCAGAACATTCAAACTTGGATGAATTCGATTCAATTCAGTTCACCTTTGTTCAACTTAATTCGTTTTTGCTTCATTAAAATAAATCAAAATTTAGTTAAAATTCAATCAAGGTCAATTCATATCCATCTAGTTTCATTTACACTTGGCTAAATTTAATTTAATTAGGTCCATGTTTTTAAAGATTTTTTAATCCAGTTTAGCTTACTGTCTTTGTAATCAATTCAATTAAGTTTGATCAAGTTCATATGAACTTTCATACGAACTTGACTATTTTGAGCTGAATTTGATTAGAAATAAATTTTATTTAAATTGAAATAAAGAAAATAAAGCTAAATTAAATTTAACTAAACACAAGTGATCTAAATAAAAATAATAGAAATAAGAGTAATAGTATCTTTATATCAATAATAATATTAATAATAATATTAAGTTAAACTATTCATTGTCCTTTTCAGAAATTATATAAAAGTTACACCCTGCTTACCAATTTATAATGTTCCACTACCCTTAATCCCAATTTTCCCTTTAAAAAATCCATTTTCCCGGACCAACTCACTAACCATCTAGTTTATTTTTGTAAAGGGTAAAATGCATATATAACCCTTAGTTTAAAGAAAGTCCAATTATAGCCCTTAACTAGCTAAATTTGTGTAAATATAACCCCACGTACATTGACTGGCTTGGACCCGCTTCATCGTTCCACGAGACGCCAACCACCAGGTACAACCACAAGACGCCCTAGTACTTCCCGATCACGCCGGCGAGTGAAACCACAAGCAGGAACACGCCGACGGCAGTCGTCGCCTTCTGGAAGAAGCCCTCGCACTCGATGCTGCCGTGCCTCTCCAGCCATCCGCCACCGAAAATCACCACCGAGAGGATTAAGCTCACAGTGTTCAACAGCCCCACCAAATTGTTGCTAACCTTTACAGGTCTCGGATCTCCCAAAAGGCACAGTCGATTCATGTTCTTGCTCGCTCGATCTCCGGTTCTTCCCCGTTCGAATGGGAATTCGCTGCTGCTCAGTATTCCAGCGGGCTTGAGCATCCCAGCGACCATCTGAGCCTTCAAAAATCTCGTCGGAAAGCTCTCGTTCACCTTCCCCGGCGGACTCGCGTCGGAACGGCGTAAGGGACTCGTAATCACGATTTTGGTTTCATTCTCCATCGTGATTTCAGGTATGCGGTGTTGCTGATGATAATCAACGGAAGATTGTCTCCAAATTATGGTGGGAATCGACCGTTTTCCGGAATCCTTGTTGGACAAGGTAAAGTTCTCCCTAAACCCTAGAAGGGTTCATGAGAGTCGGCAGATGTTAATCCATAACTAATAATTTTGGAGTAAAGTGTATTTAATTTAAAATTCATAAATTTTCATAAATTTTAATTAGACCCACAAATTTAATGACTAAACATTAAAGTGCTCACATCTTCACCAAAATTAGAGATCACATACATGATACATGATATATCCAATTCGTGCTCGTCCACGGGATTATGCAAACAATCTCACGTTAAAGTGGCGCCAGCTGACGAATAATTAGGAAGGGGGATACACAATCTCTAAAGGATAAGTGGCAGGAAGAAGAAGAACATCATTGATCCCGGCCGAACTTCCCAAAAACGGGACTGGATTTTATGGTTATAGCCAATCAAGTTTGTAATAAAAATTTCTTCGAGAAAAATCAAGCAAATAAACTCAAAAGGTCTCTTCTCTCTAGCTTCAATTGATATTGGGGTTCTGTACTTAAACTCAAACGATTATTAAAACAATTATCCAACCTATTTCTTTTTCGTTTTAATAATGATAACATGTAAAAATTATCAATTATTCTTCAACTCAAATATAAAACCTCATCTACTGATCTTACAACTGATAAAAAAATCAATAAGCACATGATGCTCAAATAATTTTTAAGATAATTCCATAATGATACTAAAAATACCGCCGATTGAAGTTGATCGGAGATTCGGTCAGAGCTCTGGTCGATAACTCTCACAGCATAGAACATCTCCAACCCAATCATCACTTTGTAAAATGTCACTTGACATGTTATATTGATTGACTTTTTGTCTTAAAATCATCTCCAATGCAAGGGTCAAGTAGGAGCATCAATATTACATGACACACTTTTTAATTGAAAGTGTCAAGTTGAGTGTCAATATATAGAAGATCAAATTGACATTTTCACTTGCTATTTTAAGAGAATTAGTGGGACATCTCATAAATTTAAATTTATCAAACTTAATTTTGTCCATTCAATAATTGACACATCATACTAACATTTTATTTGTGAATGTTGGATTGGAGATGAAAAATTAAAAGACACTTTCAATTTTTCAACTTGTTTACCCCATATTGAAGTCCCAATTAAAACATGACATATGGAAGAAGTGACTTTCAAAATTGACGTTTGGGTTGGAGATGCTCTAAACCAATCAAATTAAGAAGGATAACCGTTCTTGAGTCAGGATATATAGGCCCTGTTTACCAGAGCTTATCTGTAGATCAGTTCAGTTCAATTCAGTTCAGTTCAGTTCAATTCAGTTCAGTTCAGTTCAGTGAAAATGCAATTTGATGAAATTCAGGTTAATTCAGTCATGCTGATTCCATTTTTCAATACATCAATTTTCACTTCAGTTCAGTTCAATTCAGTTCAGTTCAGTTCAATTCAGTTCAGTTCAGTTCAGTACATCAAGAAATAACCTCTAGTAAACAGGGCCATAGTACTTTGTAAAATATCGTCAGATATCTTCTTATATATTTTGTTTCTAAATAAATGGGAGAATAACCTAAATAACTAAAAAAAGGCCAATCGTGATTTGATTGTTCAGAATATATAAATTACTAAATTACTAAATTACTAAACAAATAATGGCCCCGTTTGGTGACGAGAGTTTTGAAGAGCGTTTAGCTTTTTGGGTTAAATATGGACAGTTGACTGGTCAATCAGCTCTTCTTGGTGTTTGGTGAAAAGCTTTTTCTAATTAACTGTTTTGATGAAACCTCTCGTTTCTGAAACGCTAGAAAGAGCAGCGTTTACAAAAAAATTAAACAAAACAATATATCAAAATATCTTTTTTATCCTTATTCTCACAAAATTTCCTCAAAACTAATAATTTATATATATGTATAATTCAACTTTGCAATTCTGTATGAAGAAAAAATTTCCTTAAAACTAATAATTTAAGATATTTTTGTATGTACGTACATTTTTCAATATTTTTAATTTATTTTTGAAGTATTATAAATATTGAAATTAAAATGGCACATGCTAAATATATATCAAAATAAATTTTTTATGTAATGTAATTCTGAAAATAATTTTTTTAATAAACGTAGATGTATTATAATAAAAAATAATAATTTAAATAATAAAAATAAATAAACATATAAGTGATAATTATTTTCGATAAACAAGCAAAACACTAAAACAATAATTAATAATAAATTGTACTAATGTCTATTTCAGTCATTTAACGCATTGAAACAGCTATCAGCTAATTGTTATTTGCCAAACACTAATGTACAAAACGCTAGTCAAACCGCTAGTCAAAACAGCTAATAGAATCCGCTAACAGCTAATAAAATCCGCTAACAGCTAACAGCTAAACGCTGATTGCCAAACGAGGCCAATATTGATTTGATGATTATGATTATAAATGCATGGTGCAATATTTCATACACTAAATATATAAGTAAATCATTTAGCAATAACTAAAATATATGTTTTAGCACTACGACATCGTTTATTCCACACACATTCTGAAATGAATAACTATTCTCGTTCGCTTTAGAGATAAGAACCTGTTTGCCAAAGTTTATCTGTAGATCAGTTCAGCTCAATTCAGCGTAGTTCAATTCAGTAAAATTGCAATTTGATGAAATTCAGGTTAATTCAGTCATGTTGATTCCATTTTTCAATACATTAGTTTTCACTTCAGTTCAGTTCAGTACAAGAAAAATTAATCTCTAGCAAACGGGGGCTAAGTTGAGGGCTCAACAGTTGAAGCTTTTGTAGGATGATGCAGTTGGAAATGACTACCTTTCGTGAAGATATATAGCACAAGATCACAACATCTTTCTTCTCAAAGAGATACCAGGGGAGAGAAACTTGATCATTATGGAGTTTGAAAATAACTTGGTTGGGCATGAAGCATGCTTGCAAGCAAGAAGATCAAAATTAGTGCATGAGTTTAGGGGTCAACTCGAGCAGGAAGTTAGTAGATCATATGGGTATCTTGTTTTCCCGTATGCAAATCATACTTTTTTGTCTTCCCCAGTTTCTTGTCATCTTGTATTCCCGTCTGCAAATCATACTTTTTTTTCTTCTTCTTCTTGCGACTGCAAATCACCCTCTTCTTTCTCAATAATTAACTCATCCTCTTTTAACATACATCCCACCAACTCCTTTTTTCCGATCCAGTTTTTCTTCAAATAAATCAATTTAAAATAGTCTCTTTCTTCTTTTCCCCAAATCTATCTCATTCAACCATTCTTTTATATAAATCAATTTTTCTCTCCCTCTGCAATCGCATCTGCAGTTCTGCACCAGTCGACCTTAAATCATATTCTCACAAATTTCCAGTCCAATTTCTGAAACAAGAATAAATCTATGTATCAATCAAAATTTTATGATTTCTTTCCCTTTTATTCCAGAAGAGAGATTAATATATCGATCAAACCTGGTTTAAATTCCCACCGCGGTCGAGACTTGAAAATCAGCTTTTGAAAAGATTTTCTAAAAAATAAGGTATTAAAAAAGAAATTAAAGAAAATCTGGCTAAAGAAATTTAAGAAAATAAATTAATTTCAACCGTTGGATTTAAGTATTGGGAATGGTCAAGATCATGTTAAAAAACATGTGTTAAAATTTTAAAATAATCCGAGGCGACTCATATGGGAGGTTGTGTTCTTGACGAACTTTCCCAATATTTTGTCCGAGAATCCGAGGAAGTAGTTTAATTACGGCATACTTCTGACATATTTTAAGGATAATGCATACGGTAAGAATGGTATTCGCCTCCCATAAATAATCACTTACCGAACCTTTTTTGGGGGTTCATGGGTATCCACCACCGAATATCTCATCGATCAGGTCAGAGTTCAAGATTCATATTGGTTTGTTCAAATTTTGTTTGGAGATTTTAAGTTATAACCCGTTTGAGTATCAAACTGGAGTGTTGTTTGATTGCTTTGGGATGATGATCATGTTTCTGAACTGAAATTTGATTCATGTTGTGTTTTCTTAATCTTTGGGATGATGGTCATATGGATAATTTGATTGCTATGCATTATAAACGAAAGGTGAAAATTTTGAACCTTTCCAGTTTTGAATTGAACCTTTAGTATTTGTCGTTTAAATTTATCTGGAGATGTATGGTGTAGTGGGCAGTAATGTTAGAACTCATTTTCTGAGGAGAGTAGTGGGTGGTGATGCCATTTTCAGAAGTGTGTGTAATGGTATTCAATTCACCGATTGGAGAAAGAGGTGGTCCTGTGTGATGAGAGCTGAAACATATAATGAAGAGGAGATTGTGAATAGTACTTTATATTCGTCGTATAAAAATTGTTACTTTCCGTCTCCTAGGACTAGTTTCGACATGCACTGTAAAGATGAATCAGATGAGACATTGTCAAGGATCAATATTACATATCCTTCGGTAATGAAGGAGGGTCTTAGGATTGTGAAAGGCAAACCATTGGAGCAAGATATTTTATCATTGTTGTCCAATGGTGGTAAGAGGGACTACCTGGTCCGTAATAACGGTGATAAAGTTGCAGTAGATAGCCTTGCCGGAAAATATCTGCTCATCTGCTGTTTCAAGGTTCCATTTTCGCGGAAGAGCCTCGCGGCCTACGCATCCAAGTGCATGATATCAGCATACTCTCAGCTGGTTAATAGTGAGAATTTTGAGATGGTGATTGTTGCCAAGATTGCTCCATTAATGGCTGCTGATGAAGAGGAGGGTGCTTTCAACCATTTCTTTGAAGCATTTCCTTGCATTGCAGTTCCCTTCTGGGACACACAGTCCTGTGACTATCTTTGCAAATCTTTTGGTCTCACCACTCCTGATAAAAACTTCGCTGCTATTGTTCTCGATCCTGATCAAATGGTTTTGCAGACGGAAATGATTTCGCCGATGGAGGATAGTCCTTTTTATAATTTTGGAGCAGACGGGTTTCCTTACAGTGATGAACGGCTGGGTGCCCTTGATAGAGAATTAATGGAAATCCTGTGCAGGCTTGATCATTTTCGCTGGCATATTTATAACTGTAAAAATATGCCAGTCATCTCCAAGCCCGGGCCTGTGTCTCTAGTGGAACTTTTGGGGGGCAATGATCTTCTTCTCTCTAGATTTGGCTGTGGCGATAAGATGCGTGTTTCAGAACTGAGCAAGAAGAAATGTGTGGTATTCTATCTCTGCCTGAACGGAGATTACATGTATACGATGCAGTCGATTCATCAGAGATGTGTGGCTAAAAATCTCGAGTTTGAAGTAGTTGTGGTACACATACCCTTCTATAGTGACACCACCTCTTATTTTAAGGCTGTCCAGGCTGCCTTAGAGAGGCACGAGTCATCATCTTGGTGGGTGATGCCGGTGAACGATGATGGGGAAGCAGCAGCCTGGAGGCTGTGGTTGCTGTGTGGTCTAGGTGGCAGTTTACCTCTCGAGGAACAGTGGATTTTTGTGGCAGATGGTGGCAGTTCTGTGGAATTTAATGGAAATGAGCTGATGGACAGTTTACTCTCGGAGGTTGAAATGTATCCCTACACGAGGAATAGCATGTTAGATGAAATCTTGTGCAGGATTAGGTCAATCACACTAGAGTCATTGCTGGGCTACGATAATCAGCTCCTGTCATCTTTTTCTACCACATGGGTGAATGTGTCTGAGCTCAAGGGAAAGAAGGTGGTGCTTTACCTGGAATGTTTCGGCAGGTGTCATGATTACAAACTGATGCTTTGGTTATACGAGCAAATGCAAAAGGACTGTCCTAATTCTGAAGTCGTTTTTGTTCCCATCAACGACGAAGAAGAGATTCCTGAGTTTCTTACAATGCCGTGGCTGGTGCTTCCTCATCCTGCTGCTCTACTTCAGGGCTCGGTAATTGAGCGATTGTTTCCGAACAATGTAAAAGGACCTGGCATCTTTGCTTTTGGGGAAGACGGCCGCGTTCGTTCTGTATATGTTCGTGGTAAGCTAGATGGCGACAATGTTTGTGATTTGTTTTCAGATACTCTCTTCCAAGAAGTCTTTGATGGTCTCAAGGACTATTGTTTGGTACGTTACCCCGACTTATTTTATTCAATTTATGCTCTGAATCTTGTACTTAATGGTTCATTGATGCAGGATTATTAGTAGAAGCCCCAAGTACGAGAACAACAATCAAGAAAGATTTAGGTGTTTATATGAATAAAAGCAAACGGAGCTAATATTTAGGTGTTTATATGATAGCTGAGAACATCACAATACAGAATAAGCATTTCGCAGACAATGGGAGAAAGTATTGGAGGAAGCATTTCATTTATAGTCTCCTTTTTTTTCTTAAATTTGAATTTAAGTAAAAAATATAAATTCTGTTTTTTTCTTTTTTTGTCCTGGCGGGAGATAGGAGATAGTAGTTTATGTAATCCCAAAAGAGGCCAAGACTCAACTGGAGGAATAAATAGTAGGTAGGAAATGAAAATTTCTGAATCCATAGAGTTATATGTACATCCTGAAAGGTTCTAGAAACCTTAAAAGCATCAATGAACTCAATAAGAACCAAAATAAAGGAGAAAATGGTCATATCCATATGTGAAAACTCATGGAGGTCCATCATTATTGTTGAAAGAACTACAAATCAACTATACCTAACATTGCTCAAATGCACCAGTCATTCTGAAGGAAGCCTCTCTTTTCCTCCTGCCTTGTCCTCATTCTCAGAAACAACTTTGGCCGGGCTTCGACTTCCACTACTGGCCCCGGACGCCTCAATTTTTGAAGGTTCTCCCTTTTCAGCATCATTCAGATCATCTCGATCGCCTTGCAGAACAGAAGTGGTGTCATTTGCACCAGATTTGTCAGGCTGTGGTGTTTCAGAACCTGAACCAACATGTTTTTGCACACTTTCTCCAGCTTCTTCTGGTGCGGCTTCTTCCATCTGCTCACATCTAGAAACCACCTGTTGAAGCTCATCATGGAGGCCGAGAGCCTCAATCAGTAATCCCTCATCATCCACAGTCCCTTCTATGATTCTCTGAACAGCAGGCATAGATTGCTTGCAATTATCCAGCAAGCTCATTGCAAGTTCATTCTGCACAACCAAAAGAGCTCAAATGAATAGCCGTTTAAAAAACTCAGAAGGACAGAAAAGAATAAATTCAGTTATACTGGAAGTTTGAAACATATTAAGTGGCACAACCTTAGAAGGTTTTGGTCCATCCTGAGAGTTCAATATGCTGGATAAAAGGTCAAGAGTATTCCGAGTCACCATAAGAAATTCTCTCTTTTCTTCAACCGACAGGCCACCATGATTCATCAGCATTTCACTCTCTGCATCGCGAAAACCCCTGTTCGGAACAGGATAACTTTCGGGAGGTGACAGTGGATCCTGATCAAGATATGTTCCAAGATGGTGCTGCAATTCAGGCGCATTATTATCCGGCATTCCTGGAAGGCTTGCCTTTTCCTTCAAGGTCTGCAAACACATACAGAATCAAATCAACCTTCAAAAAGTCTGTAGTTAAAAGTAATCTACATGACATAGTAGACACCCTCTAGCTATACCAAATATGAGTTCTGGAAAGGCTGAGTTCATTTAATCAGAGTTATATTGTAAAACACAACAAGAAGGAGCATTTGGCTGATTAGTGGGAATTAGAACGGGAGGGTATAGGCAATTTCAAAACAAACAGAAAAGAATCGTTCCCAGATTCGCTCTTACTGCCCTTAACAAAAGGGCGGGAGTTGGAACGAAGCAATTCCATCATTCAGCTACCATAAACCTAATACCACTAAAACTTTTCCTAAAGTTCCATGGCTGGCATGTGTGAACTTCCAAGTTCCAAGGCATCAAGAAAAGACATATTGCACTTTCCTGAAAACATCATCCATTCCTCAAACACTTATTCAACTAATCAGACAGACTATAATTATTGTTCATTATATAAACAGGGGGAGCCTTAATCCTAGAGCCAAAAGAAAACAGTGGAAATGTAAAAACTCAGAAAACTGTGAATGAATATCACAAAATGAAATTAAAAAGATGACAACTATACCTCCCTGTATGTACATCCACTTCAGCCAAAATTTTACACAATAGTCCAACCACAAAGCAACAGATAACCTAAACAGCTCAGAAATTCAACCTTTCAATCAAATCTAACTGATTTTCCGCATCAGGAACACAAAATTGACAGTTCATCTACAAACAATTGCCATTTAAACTGTTTAATGAAAAATACAATATGAGATGAAGAAGATGACAATATTTCCTCCCTATATACCCCTTTCAGCTAAAAATTAAACACAACCGTCCAAATGCAAAACAACTCAACCTTTTTTCCCATAGCAAGAACAACCAATTCCATATAAAGAAGATAAGAACACAGGATTGACAGTACAACAACAAACAAATTACCATGTAAGTCTGGCGAAAGACAGGCAAGTAAGCGAGATCCTGAGACTCGCCCCAGGCCCTGATCAGCTGCATCGCCTTCACGCGGTTCTCATGGTCCGTCTTGGGATCATCAATCACCTTCATCATGTCTTCTAGAACCTTCTCGGAGGCTACCTCGGAGAAGACCTTCTCGCAGTTGGAGCTGCAAGTCTCCAGCAAATCGAGGGCGAGGCGCTGGCCCACGGGGCTCTTGCCCATCAGCTTCTTCTTCACGGCCTTGACGATCTCCGTCCCGCTGAACTCCTCGCTGTTGATCATGGCGCAGATGCGGAGGTTGAGGCCCCAGTTGGGCTCCTCCATTGTCTCCAGAGTAGCCTCGTCGACCATCTTCGACTCCGGCGTCGGCGCTTGGAGGAGATCCTTCACCTTTGAGCTTACGATTCGGCTCATCTGGGCCCCGCCGGTCTTCAGCCTCTCGCCGAACGAGGATGACGCAATTTTTAGCTTATCCAATTTGTCCATGCTGTTGTTTGAAGACTGGATGCTCTTTTCAGTGGGGTAAGGGTTTTCTTATAACTGTTGGCGGCGGCGGCGATGGCGATTGTTGGCGGAGGAGGATCGGATTGGATTGGACTGAATTGAAAAATCAAAATGAAGAATCTGCTAGGGGAATAATGGAGCGAGATACGACGCGTGGCCTGAGAATCAAACGCCCCGATGAAGCATGGGACCCACACCTGAAAGTAATTAACTGTTACTACTCATCAAAATCATAAAGAGAGAATTTTACCGGACATCATTACTGTTTTGAAAATTGTCAAAATACACCACTAATCTTTACAAATCTCAAAAAACATCACCAAACTATTGTTTTGGTTCCAAAACACACCACTTGCAACTGTACAACCATCAACCTTCAATTCCGTTAGATTTTATAGGGATACAAGTGTCATTTTCATATCCTAACTTGTCATCTTTTTTTCTCCCCGTTGCTATCAGCCTTCTTGTCTTCTTTACCCTCACCGGAGTAAAAAACCTTTCCTTGAAGCTGCAAACAAGTTTGGCAAAAATCAAGTTCAAACCTTCAAAGTTCAAACTGATGAAGTTGAACAAAAATAGCTGAACAAAGTTGGGCATAGAAATGCTCTGCAATACCAATTTACACTCTTTCATCAATTGTTTTAAACAACATAATTCTACCACAACTTCAGCGCAACATGAAACTGCAACATTGCTTTGTAAGAATATATTATTTTTTCCTATTATGTGGTCTTATTTTGATCTGTTTTCTTATTGGATATTGCTATTCCATGATATATTTGGTGACTTATTAAATTAAGTATAAAAGAATATTTCCTAATAATCTCTACTTTGATGGACGGTTGAGATTAATTCTCAGAAACCTGATGAGGATTTAGGTCCTCTCTCCACCTATAAATTCATGTCTTTGCTCCATTGAAAAGACATGCTAAAATTCTTACTGTAAACTTATGACGAATCCTTATGAGCAACATCCTGATGAATTTGATGGCTGCCGATTCACAACACATAAAGTTCATAGGCAAGGGGAGAGAAACCTGAACTCCTACACAAGGCTCGCAGCAGGACATCAAGCTCTCCGTTACAATGAGTAGAGGTTAATAATTCTGCAAACCTTCATGATTCTATTATGTGATTGAATATGATGTTTAAAGATCCTAGGGACAATTATGTCATGTAAAATTTATGCTTACATGTGGTATCAAGAGCAAGGTTACGAACATCTGTTTAATCCATTAAGAGTAATAGATTCATGAACTGAATGATTGAAGAATTAATATATGTGATTTAGGGTTTTGCATATATAAATCCATGATTAATTTTCGACAGCATGCATTATTCGTATGTCTGTATATTAATTTTGTTTATCAGTGAATTAAAGATTTTCACCGAATTAATTCTGTCAAATATCGGGTTTCTGCAAATTAAAGTGTTATTGCAGATCCTATTACGAGATATTTATGTGATTATGTTATTCATATAAGTTTAACCATGATTATTTAACTATTCAAATATTCATAAATATACATGTATGGATGTATGAAATAAGTATATTTGAATAAGATTATCGTATGCTAGCATGAAATAAATGGATTGTCTATGATTTTGATCCAGATTATGAAAGTGTATGCTTGCTTGTGTTATTTACTTAATCTGAGATGCATGCAAATTTGATTTGATGTATATATTTGTATGACTTCGGGTTTTGGACCTTTTGGTATACATGATTATGCATGTATATTTATGTGATGAATGATAATCCTTGAATTGATTATGATACAAATATGCATCTATTTTCCATTAGAATGTGACGTAAGTGCATGAAAATTGTAATGTCATTATGAAATAATGGTGTATTTAAATTGTTGCATGCAAAGTTGAAGTGAATTGTTTATGCATGATGCCTATATGTAATTATGAGTATACATATAGTAAAGTTATTTTAACTTGTTATTTCATGATTCTGTGAATTAATGATTTTCATAGTATAATTTATGTTTACTATATTCGTGCATTATTCGTGCGAAATTACTGATGATAAATTGGTTTTATGCATAATCGTTTGACATATAACTCGTGAAAACATTTTGTGCATTATTAGTACAAAAATGGTTTTGCATTAAAATCCTAAAAGTTGTTTTATGCATAATCCGTATAAAATATATTTGGATTAATTATGGAGAAACAATTTAATGTGCATAATTCTTACAATACATTGGTTTCATATAATATGCATAAATTGGGTTTAGATATCACCACAGTGACTATATCCTTGAATGATTTGCATGTGAAACTATGTCTAAGGAAAATTTTAATCTTTCTTATGTATAAGTAGTTACCCACAGGTAGACTATGAACATAAGATGATTGATAATTTATGAAGTGTTGTATGTGTGTAGACTATGAATATCCACAGATAACTTAGTCTAAATTATTGGCTACATCACTTATTTATGGTTTATGAATATGTGACCTTAATGAAATTATAGTGATTCCCACATGAACACTATAATTGTTTGTCATATTATTTAATTTATGTTTTGTGTTGTTTATGTTATGAAAGAATGGCGAGATTAGTGGGAGTGATAAAATTCAAGATGTGGTCATTCAGGAAATTATGATAAATTCTGAATGTTGGGAAACCTTTGTTATTGAAGCATTTAACAATGAGGAAAACCCAGTGAATGATCGATCATCTACTCCATGATGAAATATCTCCAATAATGAACTTGTAGATTAAGAAACTACATGACGTATAGAAAATCAACACATCCACAGATGGTTAGATTTATTTATTTATTTTTTACTTAGAAAAGATGAAAGATTGTCATTAAACACATAGGCACTGATGTTATGATCGCAAACATATTTACGAAAGCATTACCTCCTAAGACCATTATGAAGCATGCATGCTAACGGTTTAGGTCTTGAGGAGAGCATTATGTTGTCTGCTTTATGTTTAGCCTTTGTTTGACATTTATTTGAAACCTCTTATGAATTTTTACATCTTTCAAATATTATGTTTCCCTTGTGCACACACATTATTGTGTTGGGATTTATGATAACAAAATTAGTCTTTATTTAAGACATTAAGGGACCATTATGAAATTCCTACTTACGTTTATGGTTTAGCTATGAAGGTATTCAATGTAGTAGTACATGGAAGGGATCATGTTACAGAATGATTTGTGACCGCCATGACTCCCATTGATTACTACATTAGTCAAAGCACTTATGATGACCAACTGAAAGAGGTTTAGCATTTTATGTCGACCTTATGATTCCCGATAGAAAACATTAAAGGATACAAATATTGACCAAGTGGGAGACTGTAAGAATATATTATTCTTTCCTATTATGTGGTCTTATTTTGATCTGTTTTCTTATTGGATATTGCTATTCCATGATATATTTGGTGACTTATTAAATTAAGTATAAAAGAATATTTCCTAATAATCTCTACTTTGATGGACGGTTGAGATTAATTCTACGGAAACCTGATGAGGATTTAGGTCCTCTCTCCACCTATAAATTCATGTCTTTGCTCCATTGAAAAGACATGCTAAAATTCTTACTGTAAACTTATGACGAATCCTTATGAGCAACATCCTGATGAATTTGATGGCTGCCGATTCACAACACATAAAGTTCATAGGCAAGGGGAGAGAAACCTGAACTCCTACACAAGGCTCGCAGCAGGACATCAAGCTCTCCGTTACAATGAGTAGAGGTTAATAATTCTGCAAACCTTCATGATTCTATTATGTGATTGAATATGATGTTTAAAGATTCTAGGGACAATTATGTCATGTAAAATTTATGCTTACATGCTTTATGCAACTATAAACAAACAAACCTAAAATCCAACACGATATCACTCTTTTGGCTGCCTACTAATTAAAATGTGTAAAATGCCTGCAAATTTTAGATAGAAGCTTCTAGTTGTGTGGTTAATTTCAAGAAAATTCTTGTATGATGACTAAGGAAAACCATAACCCAAATGGATTTGGGGAACACTAGCATTTCAGTCAAAAGATTTGATGAATTTCCACATGCTTTCTTGAACGGGATCGGACCTCAATGGATGTTCCTCTGAGCCTCGCAATATTTTTGGTGAGGAGCAACATCGATCCCTGCTAGTTTCATTTATTTAAAACCCCTATACTTCTTGGTTCCAAATCCTTACTGTCCAAAAACTTGATCCTCGATTCCCATTCCAATTAATCCCTTCAAACCCATATCAGCAAACCAAATCAAATTCAAACCAATTATAAACAAAATTCGAAAAGCTCAAATTAAACTGTAAACTCACCGGAAAATACGGATATGAACACGGATTCGGGTGAATACGGGTCATCGGTTCTTGAAGAGAGAACGGAAGAGAGTATACTGGAGTGGTGACTAGCATATGGAGTTATTGGTACAGATGCAATTATCATAGGTCTTTTTCCCGACTCTCCCCATTGAGCTGGTCTGAACGAAGCCACCGCAAATTACATCTTCATTACCTTAAAAAAATCAATTTTCAATCTTGGATAAATCCCAGAAATCAACTTGTCTTTGAATACAGTCGAGACAAATGAAGAAAATTAACGCACCTGACGAGACAATATTCCAACTGCAACTTCACCGACTTGAATGACAAGAGCACAGGAAAGAGAAGTACTCTTGGCCGTTACTGTGGAGACTGGAGAGATTGACTGGTCATTTTAATTAATAAAACTGAAACAACACAAAATATTCCATGGCCCAAGGTTAAAGGACCATACCACCCTTCACCAAACAAACGGAATAGATGTTTGACGGCAGTACAGTTGCAAATGATGTGAATTGAAGCCAAAACAAAAGTTTGGTGATGTTTTTTGAGATTTGTAAAGATTAGTGGTGTATTTTGACAATTTTTAAAACAGTAGTGATGTCTAGTAAAATTCTCTCAATTCATAAATGTCCAAAAAAAACATATTGTTTTTTAATAAAGAATTGCCATAATAAAATGAAGAAAAAATGTCTAGGAATATCTCCGAATTCCACAATATACATTAATGTTCTAGGACTACCTCAAATGAAATTGTCTATTGCAAAGTTAAATCCTTAATTGGTTTTAAAAGAAAAAAACACTTTTCAATTAAATTATTTAAAGAATATTATGGGCCTATGATTAGGAATAACGTTCAATTGGGAGAACGAGGATATGAAGAACTGAGAAACTTGACTGGGGAGTACCGGAGTAGCATATAGGGAGGAAAGGGTGCCCTATGGTGGAAGAGTCGAGGGAGGCCATGTAATATACGAAAATATAAGGGTTTTACGGAAATATAGAAATTTTTATTTTTATTTTTATTTTTATTTTTATTTAGATTAGATTTAGTTGAGTTCAATTGTTATTTGTAATAAATGTCAAGAAGTTTTTACATATTTGGTGCTGATATTTTTTGAATTATGTTGTTTTGTTAGTGTTCTCTACAAATTTCTTACTTGTCGGTTGTTATGTTTGTTTATTTTGTGAACCTCAAATTATGTTGTTTAATTTGTTATGTTATCTTTATGTTATCTTTAGTTACTTTTTTGATATATGTTGTTGAATTTTTAGCATATTTAGTTATGTTAGTTAAATTATTCAAATGAACACTAGCAATCCTCTAAGTTTGTGAAACAATTTTTTCATGATATTGGAAAAAATGCAAAGTTCATGCTAAAGTAGGTAAAAGGACTTGGGAGTATTTCGTGAAAAGGCCAAGTGCGTAAATTGCATATGGGTGCACGGACTTACACGTTGAGCTCACTTGTACCCCAAATTTAAAACACCCGGGGCTCCACACCCCTGCAGAAGAGGGTCTCTTTTAACGAGCAACAAAAGTTAGAGGAGAATAAATAAGGAACTGAAACAAGGTTTTTCCAATCTCTTCTGCAACAATGGTTTCCATCACCACCCTGGCGCGTTACGTAGCTAGCCGGATGGAATACTCTGTCAGCTTGAGCTTGAAGGTTCTGCAATCCCCTCGCCAATTTCATCTTTTAACTGCCGTTTTTATGAGTGCCGGCGCTAGGGTTTATCATGCAATTGCTTAGCTGTTTTATACTGAATGTGTTTTTCGATTGATGAATTAGTTCCAGTTTTCTAGAAATTGGGTTTTGACCTTACCAGCCTGATTGCGAAATCTTTGAGGGATACTTTTGTTGCATTTTTCTTAATGAGTATTGAAATGGGGTTTAGCTTCATTGTCTGGATTTTATTTCTTCTAGTTCATGTGTCCAATTTATATCGGTTTACAGGTCAAACTTCATAAACTTTTACCATTTAGGCAGTAGCATTATTGTGTTTCATCAAATTAACATTAACAGTGACTTATGGGATCTGATTTGATTTTTCTCAAGTGGATTCTTTGCAACTTAACCAACTTCTTATTTATTGACTATACATGATTGAAATATAAACAGTTGAAGTTTTTACCTCCCAAAATGCAAATGTGGTAGTGTAAGGTGGATGTAGGGAGAACTATACAAGTTTCCAGTGTCCAACGTTGATTTATATTAGAATGTGAGGTTCTCTGGGGTAGTTTAAGAGCACAAGGTTGTACGTGAAGTTGTGAATCCATGGCTCAGATTGCCAAGATTAAACAGGAGGTTTCAAATTATTATTTTTGATGTAATATTGACGAGCAGAAGTTTTTGTTGATGATCTTAGAACTTGACCTATCACCTATGAAATGGCTCAATCTATTTTATTATTTTGCTATATTACTCTGCTTTTATGTTTACTTTCTTTCTGTCCGTGGCTTCCCCTTTAATTATTAGGCTGATGCAAAGTCTGTTTTGATACAGAACTTTCAGCAAGGTGTTAAGGATGTTGATGTGGTGCGGAATTTTTTTCAAGGAAAGTTGACTTATTTGCATTGGAATAAGGGGGAGGAGATGGCTCCAACTATTGGACCACAGGGTGGAACTCTTCTTGTGCGGAAGATACTTACACCTGATTCAAAGTAATTGTGGTCTTTATTGGAGCAATTGGCTCAGTGGTGGTTTTCAGAAAAAATTTATCTTAATGTTTTGCAATCAATGGATTTTTGGCTAGTTTTTTAGCTCAAATCAGTAATCTTTCCTGAATTATCTGAAACAGATATAACTATCAGACAGTTGAGTTTGTTCTTTTTGAGCCAATCAAGTAGTTGACCTTGAGGGTCATTGGATTAACATCTATGTCTTCTGTATGCCATCATGTTCTCAGGATACTTATCTTTCTTTTTCAGAAGGATTGATGTTGGGGACGTTGTAGTTCTGAAGGACCCAGCAGATACAAAAAATTATTTGGTGCGGAGACTAGCTGCTCTTGAAGGGTATGAAATGGAGTCTACTGACGAAAAAGATGAACCTTTTGTTCTAGAAGAAGATCAGTGTTGGGTGTTGGCTGACAATGAAAGTATGAAGCCCAAGGTAAGGGTTAGTTCCATATGCTTAGAAATTTTTCAAACTTTTTTTTGCTTCCAATTAAGATTTCTGTGAATTACGAATTTTATACTTTACAAGCATGAGTGAGATAAAGAACATTTCAATTGAGCACGCCCTTTTAAATTATGGCCTGAGTGGGTTCTGTTACAGTTCTTCAACTGCACTCTTTAGAGGGCAGCATTTTGCATCATAACTTGAAAAAAACTCAGGCCCTAATGAACTCCCAGACCTACTACAATCACCTAAATGAGTGCCATTTTGCCACACTTACAGTGTTAAAGTATTGCTTGTGTCCTTTGAGAGAAACTTGCAGTGTTTAATGTTTCAAATTGCTAAACACTTAGTAGGACTTATTGCTTTCCAAATTTCCAATTTAGGTGTTCCACTCTTTTGTTCAGGCCACATGATTAGACTATCTGATATTTCATTGATTGTTTGGAAAGGATGTTTTTCCAAGACCACTATCTTGTTTATAGGGCATGAATGTCTAGTGCTCTGTTCAATCTTGAACCGCTAATTGCCATTGATATTCAATTGATTTGGCGACACACACTGATTATCCTTGTTTTCATTAACTCTCCTGTAGCAGGAAGCATATGATAGCCGCACATTTGGGCCTGTATCGATGTCAAACATAGTAGGAAGAGTTCTATACTGTCTAAGAAATGCCGTGGATCATGGTCCAGTTGACAACAGGTCTGCTGCTTAATCATTTAGACTTAATCCAATTCACATTCAAATGCTGTATTGACTTGTGCAACTTTGTTATTCAGTCAAACTAGCATGTGGAAGGATTCGCCCATACTCGAAGTTGAACTAGATGTTGACGAGATGGTGAAGAACCACAAAGTATAGATCGTGTGGAAGAAAAACCCTATTTTTCTGGATTCTGTTGATGTGGTACTAACTCTTCTGTCGATTTTCTTGGCCGGATCTCTGTTGTCTCAGGCAAGTCGAAGCACTAGAAAGAATAAGAGCAGTTTGCCTGCTAAACAATCATTTTTTCTGAATGGGGGCTTGGATTAGTGTAATTTTCTAATAGAATAGAAAAAAAAAAATTAATTTGAATTTGAGCATCTCAACAGCGAAAATGCGTGTATTTGAGTAGTTTGTCTATTGTTTTTAGACAATTTGTGGCCTGGATTCTACTGTAAAGTGTTCGTAGTTGCATTTCTTGAATTTGGATTCTTGACTTTTGTTCAAAAAAATGGAATAATGTGAATTTTGAAGGAGCGTAATTTCAAGAGTCATATAGTCTTTAGGAAAGATGGTAACGTTTTTTCATGGACTACAAAGCAATCATAGTTAAATATAAGTTTATGCAAAATGATAGTATCAAGGGAAATTCCCATTAAAGGTATAATAAAAAGTTAAGGGCGTAAATTTTTTGTAACTTTTTCATAATTTCTACTTAGGGCGTGAAATAAATTTTATAATTAAAATAATATTTTAGTGATTACTCTATCATTTAATTAAAATTACATTACATTGTGATTATGATTATCAATAACTATAGGAAAATACACATTCAATACATTTTTAAAAGTACACTGGTAGGAGCAACAATCTTTTGAATTCATTCTTCTTCTTTTTTCTTTAAAACGTCTAACTTAAAGTGTACATTTTGAAATTTACAAAAGAGAAAAGTGCACATATAACTACCAGTTATAGGTTATGTGTATATATAACCTTGAATTTTTGGAAATTGCTATTATAACCATATATTAATCATCCGGTGAGTTTTTGATTGGAGAGGTCTGATTATAGATGGAAAGACGAAATTAACCCTAGTTCATAAAAAAAAAGAAAAACCTACGAAGGTGTGCAGAGCTTATCCAACGGTAATGGATATGAAGAACCCAGAACATACTCCTTTTCTCAGTTCTCACCATAGTTGCCTTTTTTAGTTGCTTTTTTTTTTTTTTTTTTTTTTTACAATTCAACAGATTCTTCTTCCCAATGAATTGTTCTCAATTATGCAAAATGATTCCTCTTGCCCTTTTGTAGAAACACTTTTCCGCCTGGATCAACACAAACTACACCTGAAAATCTGTACTTAATTACCATACCCACAAGCTATACCTTAACATATAACACACATACGCTTGAATAATTATGTGATTATACCCATTGTTCTGAAGGCGTCACTGTACCGCGGTTGGTCATGCCTAAAAACCCAGATTTCAGTTCCACCACCGATCTGGTATTATGGTTTCACCGGGGAATTGGGCTCTTTAATTTCTTCCCCACTCCATCCCTGCCACACCAATCACCACCACAATTGCGACGGTGCAGCCCGTTCTTCGACCATCGGTGGTACTACCCACGCCTCGTACATATTCTTCCGATCTTCATTTATCATAGTTAGCTTTTTGCATCGACTCTCACTATTGGTAAGGTGTCCGTGATAAATTTGGGGAAGAATGAGTGGTGGAGACGTGGCAGTGAATTTTGGATGAGGATTTGACATTTCAGCTCAATCCCCAAAGGGTATTTTTGTCTTTTCAGTCGATAGTATGCTGGAATTAAGCCGGTCAAAGCCAGTCAATGCATGTAGGATTATATTTACACAAATTTAGTCAGTCAAGTTTTATAATTGCACATAAAATTGAGAGTTATATCTGCACATAAGTTAAAACTGGGAATTATATATGCATTTTACCTTTTAATTACCCATAGAAAGTATTACATGTACGTATACAATAAAATTTAAAGAAAAACCACGATACCTAATTAAATATTAAATTTGTTCAACAAATTTAGACTCAAATAAAATTTTAAGCATTTTTTATTGATAATTCATTACAAAAATTAAACGAAGAAAATAACGGACAAATTGATGAAAAGGAAAGACGGTTAAGAAAAAAAAAATGAGGGAAAAAAATGTGAAAATGAGGAAAAGGAAACAGAAAATGAATAGGTAGAAAAATATGGAAAAGACGAGGAATATGAGAATAACATAGCGTATGAATAGTATACTTCAAATTTGGCGTTTGACCAAACGGAATAATACCGTGCCATTGGGATTTGGGAGTGGAGTTTTTTATATCATCCTACGTGGCACGTAATGATGTACCTCTTGCTAGTTTTGGTTTGCTCGGTCGTGGATATATGTGCAGTGCAGTGCAGTAGGTCATAGGTGCAAGGTCCTACTTTGACTTAAAAGAACAGTTTTGAGCGTACCATCTTCTAATTCATCTCATCCGTGTTTTTCAATTTATTGTGAGGATTAACATTGTTTTGACTTTTGATAACTCTAGACCTTTATTTTGACAATGAAAAGTAGTATTAGGAGTAGTTAGATATGAGTACGAAACGCGATAATAACAAAATACGAGGATCGAACTTTTGAGTGGTTATTTGGTTGATGTAAATTGACCAAAATATCGAAAATATAAATTCTGCTAATTTTAATTTTTCATAGAACGGGAGAAATTTGTTACCGACCACCCCTATGTAGAATACACATATACGCGTTCATTTTGTATTAGTTTACCAATTTAACCTATTATGGGCTCGTAATTTTCCACTTCGCGACAAATTTTTATTTCCCCTTATGAATTTATTACTGTTTCAAAGAAGATTGCTCTTAATCCCCTGGAATTTGATTTCTTCTTCAGTCTCCCCGAAAACTATAAATGAAGAATTTGATTTCTTCTTCAGTCTCCCCCGAAAACTATAAATATACCTATGTTCAGGGTATGTTACTTTTAGATTAATAGGGAGGAGATGATCAATTGAATTTTTATATGTTCATTTTTTTTAGATTTCTAGAATATTTGGCAATGTCTGCTCAAGATTTCGAGTGGAATATGTTACTTTCAATTTATTTTAAGATAATAATAAATTATTTTTAAAGATTCTAGTGAGATATTGTTTGAAAATTTACGATGAGTGATATTTTGTTTGAGTTAATTTGAATTTGTTTTAAAAAAAATTCAAATACAAAATCCTTAGATTTTAAAGAATCACGTGAAATCAACCAAACAACATGCAGTAAATAAAATCCTAGAAATAACAAAATCCGCACGTACAACCAAACAAGTTTTTCAAATTCTAAGGATTTTTGTAAAGAAATTAAATTCTGAGTAATTATAAAATATGTGGGAACTTAATTGCCACATGAACCAAACGACCCTTACAACTATTTTCCATGCAAACCGAAATCATTAGGGCTGGAGTGAAAACGGATCCAACTTTCTTACTCAGGGAAAACTGATCTAGTAAGTTCATTGGAGCATTAACAAACCATAAAACACAATAAGTGCATTATGCTAATACACCATATAGTAATAGCAAACAAACCTCTCTAGCAATAATGACGTTTTATCTCTTCTGATCATTATTATCAGGAAAGAGATATCTCAAAACTTGGAATCTGCTAAACCTAAAACTGCTTAGTTGATTTTTGAAGATCAAACGAATCGATTTTGACCATAAATATTTACATTTTTTTTTGTATTTTAATTTTTTTAGAAAAAATGATAATTTAAAAATATATGCTATGATGAATCTAAAAATATATATACTATATCAACTCAAATAATTAGTTTTGACTTGGACGGAAGGAGTATGATTTAGGTCATATTCTATTAAATTTATCAGCGCGAAAATCAGTTTTATAATTGATCGTCAATTATTATGACGTATCAGTAATGCGTTATTTTTAGTGTACACTCCTAGTAATTTGAGTAAAATTTTCTAAACTGTATTACTCGTGAAATAGTGTAAATAACATTTTTACGTTCACAACTGCCAGATTCTTGCCCGTTTAAACCATGGCAAAGGGAGTAGGAAGAAAAGCAACTCTTGTCTATACCATTTATGCATGTTGCCGTCTTATTCAAATTACAGAGCAACAGTCCAAAAATATTGCAGGAGCTTCCGTTTTAAAAATCACAATGCAACAAAATCACACACCAATTCGTATATGTTACTCAACTCATCCTATATATTATACACACCAGAGCAGCGAGTGTTCTTTTTCTTCTATATATGCAGAAGAAGCCTCTGTTCTTCTTCTACCACTGTTCTTCTTCTTCCTCGTGAGTGAAAGTTCGATTCTTCCGCCATTTCCGGTAAGTCCATTTCTCCTTTTCTTCTCTAATCTACGTGTTTTGATAGACGTGTTGTAGAGTTTGAGCCTTGATTTTGTATTTTATCGATTTACAATACAAAACATCTACATTCAATAGATATTTTAGGGCAAATTCTGAGTAACAGAACTACACACAGTCACACAGTGAAACCAAACCAAACCACAATGGCAGCCGCAGCCACCACATTCCACCTCACCAAGCTCATCTCCTCCGCCGCCGCCGCCCCGAAACCCTATGCCCCTCTCCTCTCCACCAAATCATTCTCCTCCTTCTCAATCACCCGCCTCCCCCACAAACTCCACTCCCTCCGCCGCCAGCATCCCACGCCCCTGAGACTCTCCGCCGTCCCCAGAATCTCCGCCACCATCTCCGTCGGAGATAAGCTCCCGGAATCCACCCTCTCCTACCTGGACGCCTCCGACGACGTCCAGACCGTCTCCATCTCCGACCTCACTGCCGGCAAGAAGGCCATCCTCTTCGCCGTCCCCGGCGCCTTCACCCCCACCTGCTCCCACCAGAAGCACCTCTCCCCGGATTCGTCGAGAAGGTGGCGGAGCTGAAGGCCAAGGGCGTCGACACCATAGCCTGCATTTCTGTGAACGACGTCTTCGTGATGAAGGCGTAGAAGGAGAATCTGTGCATCGGCGACGAGGTGCTGCTGCTGAGCGACGGGAATGGGACTCTTACGAAGGCTCTAGGGGTGGAGCTGGATTTGAGTGATAAGCCTGTTGGCCTGGGAGTTAGGTCAAGGAGGTATGCCCTGTACGCCGAGGACGGCGTCGTGAAGATCTTGAACTTGGAGGAAGGCGGAGCTTTTAACGTTAGCAGTGCTGAGGATTTGCTCAAGGCCATCTGAGTCTTCAATTCAATTTTTTTTTCCGATCTGTGTTAGCCTTCAATTCAATTTTGTTTTTTTTGTTTCAATTACGCTGAGTCATGTTGCGAATAAAGAGCATGGATAGAACAGTGTTTTTTCCCTTTTTCGTGATGAGTTTATGTTAATGAATTGTCCATTGCTTTGCATTCTAGGAAAAAAAAAAGGGCAAATTCGAATAGAACAAAATCTTTCAAAACCTTTCATTTTGCATGAAATGATTTAAGTTTTGGATTACTTTTTCTTGCGCTTCATTTATTAAGAATTTTTGAAAAATAAGTTTGGTTTTTGACTTCTCAAGCGTTGATATAAAATTTTTTAAGTGTTGAAAAATAAGTTAGAAGCTCATTACAAGGTTTTGTCAAAAGATTAGGATTCGGTGCAGGATAATCCGCTTACTCTTAAATTTTGTTTACTTTTTAAAATAAACCACACCTAAAAAGTCTGCTTCTCTCTCCTCCGTGAACAGTAAAATATCCTCTCAACTCCAACCTTTCTATTTTCCAGATCCATTATGGGGAGGTGACCGCCGGCGCCCCTCGCCGTGCCGGTCACCTCCTCCACCAAAATATTTTATTTTTCAGTAGTATTAGTTAACCAGACCACCAACTCCTCGGACCTCCACATAACCAATATATCTTGCTCCAGTAGCCGTCCCGCGATGCCGCTGCAACGCCACGACCGGACAATCGTCGAATTGGGTCACCTTCCGTAGATCTGGTGCTACGTCCGACGACCCAGGAGTCCTCGTGCCTAACAGCGACAGAGACGAGCCGCACCGCCGACGGTCTCGGCATCGACGACCCTTGCTCCAGCCATCGCTCGTTCCCCGGCTGTCAGATCCGGATCACATACGCGTCTCGGGCAGATCCAAACGCCCTACAGGCGGGCCTATACCGGTGCCCCGGAAGTGCTATCCCCATCTTGCCGACATAAGGCCCAGGAAGACGCAAAAGATCCAGGGCTCTGTTCGGGTCGGCCCGGTTTGGTCCGGGTCGGCTTGGTTCTGCTCATCGAGTCGATAGCCGGTTCAGGTTGGGTCTGGTCTGGCCTAATATCAAATCTGATCTAGTTTTGACCGGCCGGTCTTCGGCCCAGTTCGGTTCTTCGGCCGGTTCGTCTCGGTTTCGACCGAATGCTCACTAAGATCTAGTCACCACGTCCGGAGCCACCACTCCAGCAGCGCCGACGCTCTCAAGCCGCCGCTGGTCGATCCAGGATCAGCAGAAATGCCAGGGAGGTGGATCCAGAGGACCTAGTCCGCCTCCTCCTTCCGCATCCTGGCCAACGCAACCGGCGGTCAATCGGGTCCGGCCTCCAGGCTGCCGACATGCCCAACAAGTCGGTTTCTTCTATGGTTCTCTGGTCCGGTCCGTTCATGTTTCGGCCCAGATTCGGGTCGGGTGGTTCGGGTATAGTCTTAATTGCAGGTATGGTCATAATTGCAGAGCCGACAGTCCATGCGCGTCCAGGCTATGCGCCCGCCGCCGTGCTGGGAGCCCTCCAGCTCCTCGCGCTCTCTTGTGCTCCCCGCGTGCAGGCTACGCGTCGTCGACGTGCCTGGAGCCCTCCAGCTCCTCGCGCTTTGTGCCCCGCATGTACATGCTATGTGTCGCCACCGCGCCGGGAGCCCTCCGGCTTCTCGCGCTCTCTTTTGCCCCGCGCATGCAGGCTATGCGCCGCCCCGCGTTGGGAGCCCACCAGCTCCTCGTGCTTTTAGTGCTTTTTCTTTCAGCTCTGATCATTTCGCCTACGCATTGATGGTTTCCTACAAGCTGCCTCATTTTTTCATGGAGCTTATTGTACTCAAGAGATTTTTACTCCTTTTTGATACAACTCTTTCATGTGTTTGTAAAACTCAAAAATTTAGGGATTGGGGATCCCAAATATAGTCTCCCCCACCTTTCATAGGTGGTTTTAGGGGTGTTTATTGAGTCGAGCTGATCGTGAGCAACTCGTGCTCGAGCTCAGTCAAAACTCGGTCAAAACTCGACTCGATTTGGCTCGACTCGACTCGAAAAGTTTACGAGTCGAGTTTGAGCAAGGCATACTCGACTCGAAAACTCGTGAGCAAACTCGATATGTAGGTATTTTTGTTTAAATTTAAATTTTATAACTAATATTACAAATTTAGTTCATATTGTAATTATTTACTTTATTAATTTAGTACTTTTATTAATTATATATGTATGTTAAAAAATATGACATTTTTCGTCAACTATACATAATTTTTTTGTTACATTACTTCCTTATATTTGAATTAGAGTTAGTCTCTGAGGAGATCGTCAATATACAGAGATCGGACTAAATTTTAAATAGTGCAATAAAGAAAATCAAGGAGGGACCAATTTGCAATTTTTAAAAATTTAAAAAATCACGCGCCACAGTGTTTGCTACAGTGCGCTACAGTGTTTGCTACAGTATACTCCAATGTTTCAAGTTAAAATGTTCATGTTTTATGTTTCAAGTTAAAGTGTTCATGTTTCACGTTAAAACGTCCATGTTTTATGTTTTAAGTTAAAGTGTTTATGTTTTATATTTCAAGTTAAAATGTTCATGCTTTATGTTTCAAGTTAAAGTGTTCATGTTTCACGTTAAAACTCCATGTTTTATGTTTCAAGTTAAAATGTTCATGTTTTATGTTTCAAGTTAAAGTGTTCATGTTTCACGTTAAAACGTCCATTTTTTATGTTTTAAGTTAAAATGTTTATGTTTTATATTTCAAGTTAAAATGGTTAAAATGTTCATGTTTTATGTTTCAAGTTAAAGTGTTCATGTTTCACGTTAAAACGTCCATGTTTTATGTTTTAAGTTAAAATATTTATGTTTTATGTTTCAAGTTAAAATGTTCATGTTTCAAGTTAAAATGTTCATGTTTTAAGTCAAAATGTTCATGTTTCAAAAAAGAGTCGGTCTCTGAGTAGACCGTCTATATTCTGATAGAATATAGACCGGGACTAAGTTACAAATATAATCAAATATAAAAAATATGGAGGTCCTTAAGTGCAAATTCTGAAAATTATAAATTTCCACGCCCTGCTTAATTCCACACGCCTTAATGTATTCAGTTCATCAATAATCCCACGTGCTGAAGATTTGCAGGTAGATAGAACATGCAGGTTTTATGATAGAACCTGCAGGGTTTACGATATAACATGCAGGGAGATGAAACATGTATGTTTTATCATAATACTTGCAGGCTTAAAATATAACATGTAGGGAGCGAGATAGAACATGCATGTTTTACCATACAACTTGCAGGGAGATAGAATATGCAGCATTTTGATAGAACCTGCACGTTTTAAGATATAACATGAATAGAGATAGAACATGCATGATTTATGATAAAACATGCATGATTTATGATTGAACTTGGAGTTGCAAGTATATGGAACATCCATGTTTTATGATAGAAGATGCAAGGAGATAGAACATGCATGTTTTATGATAGAACATGCATGTTTTATGATAAAACCTGCATGCTTTAAGATATAACATGCAGGGATATAGAACATGCGGATTTTATCATACAACCTGCAAGGAGCTAGAACATGCAACTTTTATGATATAACCTGCCAACTTTAACATCTAAACATGTTTATCAATTCAACACTAATCATCAACCTAAAATTAAATCATCGTTAATTCATCCCAATCATCATCATCATTAACATGAATCCAACACGATCACCATCAACAATTCATCGAAATCTTAATCATCAACAACAAATCATCATTGTTCATACCTCCACCACCATCGCCATGTCATTGCCTTCCGAAAGTCACAATCAATCACCGGGACCAGCCACGTGATGCGATCCAATCCACCACGACGGATGAAGACTGGCCGGAATCAATCTGTCGCAAGGGAAGAGACCTCCACGCAATCGCAGAGCCGGTCGCCGCCGCAATCGAACCGCCTCTTTTCAATCCCCGCTGCTTCAACAATCGACCTCCGCCCGCGAATCTGCAGTCACTGAAATAACCGTCATCGCTGAAAAACAGCTAGATCGTTGCTTCTAGTCGTCTCCGTTGTAACTGTGTCGTTCCCGTCGTCACTGTAAATTTGGAATTTATTTTTTGCAGTTTTATTTTGGGGTTTGGGTCCAACATATATAGGCGAGTGGATAGTAATTCTTCAAAATTTGCAACTTAAACCCTTCCTTGTTTCTATATTTATTAAACAACCCTGGTCTATATTCTAGTAGAATATAAACCGTCTATTCCAAGACTTATTCTTCAAAGAATATTCATATTTTAAGTTAACCTGTTCATGTTTTATGTTTCAAGAAATGTTCATGTTTCACGTTAAAATATTCATGTTTCAAGTTAAAATGTTCATGTTTTATTTTTACTGTAGCAACTCGGCACTGTAGCAATCGGTACCGTAGCGACTCGGCACTGTAGCGCGTGACTTGGCACTGTAGCGCGTGACTTTTAAAACTTTTCTAAAATTGTAAATTGGTCCCTCCGTGTTTTTGACTTATATAACTATTTACAATTTAATTCAGTCTCTATATAGAGACAGTCTCTATATAGAGACGGTCTCTTCCAAGACTTATCCTAATTTTATTGGCACAATTTTAGAGAAATAAATTACTCATATTAAAAGTTAAGCATAGATTATTATATATAATTTTTAGTAATTGCTTTTTAATTTTCAATAAAATTAAAGAAAATTAATAGATAATAATGGTCTACGAGTTCGAACTCGAGTAGCTCGCAAGCAACACTACACATTAACGAGTCGAGTTCGAGCTTTGATTTAAAAAGCTCGCGAGCAAACGAGTTGAGTCGAGCACGTAATATCACTAACGAGTCGAGTTAAGCAAGCCTCTCCTCGCGATCGACTCGCTCGATAAGCACCCCTAGGTGGTTTATCTTAAAAAAAAAAAAAAAAACCACACTTCATTTTATTGTATTGCTCTTGTATGAAATAAAACATGGTTTCTTGGTTTAATTTTTTGATCAAAAGTTTCTTGGTAATAAAAATTAGTGCTTGTTGTGTTTGTCATTGTTGATACATGTTGATGTATTTAACATGCGGTCCTAATTCAAAAAATTTACATACGTATATAACACCATTGAGTAACCATACTTATATGCATAATCTATATATTGTAGATCAAATATAGATACTTACTTGGATGGTCAGAATTTGTGTTTTATCTTGAGTATATAGTAGGGCAAATTCGGATGTCCCCGAAGGGACAGTAGTAGGGCAAATTCGAATAGAACAAAATCTTTCAAAACCTTCATTCCTCATGTAAGAGCATGAAATGCAAGTATTTTCCAAGACAAAAGAAGTATCTCCTCTGGAGTGACACTTTAGAATAAACTTGAAACAATTTAAACTGTGTAATAAACTTTGGAACAAAAGAGAAGGATTCAAACTTGAAACACATGTTACATCTATAAAACATTTAACCAAATGATTGAAGTTTATTTCTTTCCATTGCACAAATTTATTTCTCAGCATTAGTCTCATTATTTCTCACTTTTTCCTTTATTTTGTTTTTGATTGTTTTGTAGAATTGATCAACATGATGATGAGGAGAGTTTTGAATCGTTGTGCTAGTTTGGGAATCGGTAGTTTGGGAAGAGGAAAATCCATATATAGCACTTTTGTAGGGAAGAAGCCGAAGCATGAGATAGGTAAACTCTCCATTGGATATCCAATGACATGCTATGAGCCGGGATGTAAGTTCCCTCCAACCGCTTTCTACCTTCATGGCTTCTTTGAATCGGTCGATGCTTATTGCAACTTGAGTAGTCGTCCATTTCGAGTTCTTGGGAAAGACAAATTGCATCCACTTGTTGAATTGGAATTAGTGAATATCGTGTTTCCCCAATTCATTGATAGAATGAAGAGAGTTGTCTATCCTCAAAGTGAGGTTGGGGTGATTGAGATTATGCTACATATGTGGATTAAGCATGGTTGTAAGACGCCCTACGTTCCCGTGGCCTACTACGAAATCTCATTATCTCTATATGAGAGTTTAGGTTGTGGAGGATTGCTAGACTTCATTTGGGACACGATTGATTTTTTGGATGTTGGAGATGTGGATAGAACTAGAGGTGGATGCATTGGTGTGAAAGGGGAGGTTCTAAGAGAGTTAGTTCTCGCATATTTCAACTTTTCCGATGATATGATGGTTGAGATACGCTCAAGTCATAAATATGGATTTCATGCATTCAAAGATATCCTCCTTGGATTTGATATAGTATCGTTTGAGCTACTTAAGGAGACGGGAACATTGACACGCATGAGAGGGAGCCTCGATTGGGGAAGAAAGAATGAGTTTGTTTACCTCTTGAAGCGTCAAACATGATGATTTGGAGACAACTAGCCAAGGGAAGGGAGCTCACTGTTGGAGAAGTTTTGCATCTTTTTGAATTTAAGTGAGCCGATGAAGAGAATTATTGTCCCTTACTCTTTTTAGTACCTTTGATTTAGTAGAATTATGTAGCACTGGAGTATGTCCATGTTTATGAGCTGAAAATTGGCAGAATCTTGTTATTATTAGTTTTTAGTAGTGCTTTTCATGGGTCCATATGTTTACTCTTAGTAGTGCTTTTTATAAGCTGAAAACATTATTGATTCGTCTTAATTTTGGTACTCTCTATTCATGAAACAATATGGAATGATTTAGGTTTTGAATTACTTTTTCGTGCACTTCATCTGTTGTGATTTATTGAGTAAAGCTCTCACTACCTTGAGTTCTTTTAAAAGTACTGATATTATTAAGAATTTTTGAAAAATTGTTTTTGACTTTTTTAAGTGTTGGTATAACATTTTTTTAATGTTGATATAACTTGATTAACTTGAGATCTTAAATTCTTGATCAGATAAAAAACTAAAAGTTAGAAAGAAACTGTAACTAATTTCCATCAAACACATTTTTTTTAAAAAACTCCAGACACATGTGTTATTTCACCTTTTATCTTCTTTTTATTCAACTTTTATCATTCATTTGATATCTTCTGCTTGCTTCCTTTAAATAAAAATGGAGCTTGTGAATTTCAGAAAAATAGAATAAGGCCCTGTTTGCTAGAGCTTATTTCTTGCTATACTAAACTGAACTGAACTGAACTGAACTGAATTGAACTGAACTGAACTGAAATAAGTTTACATTTACTGAACTGAACTGAAATAATTTTAAATATATTTAACTGAACTGAAATAAATTTAAATATATTTAACTGAACTGAACTTAACTGAAATAATTTAAATATTTATCATATAGCATTGTAATCTATAGTAAAAATGTAACTTATAGTAAAAAAACTATTGAACTGAACTGAACTGAACTGAAATAAATTTAAATAGATTTATCTAAACTGAAAATATATATATATATATATATATTTATCTGAAGTGAAATAAATTTAAATATACTGAACTGAACTGAAATAAATTTAACTGAACTGAACTGATATACAGAAAATCTCTAGTAAACAGGGTCTAAGTATTTTTAGTCATATATGTATTGACTAAAAATATACTAGTCACTTCATAGCCCGGACCATTTTAATTTACATTTGCACTATTTAGGCCATGTTTGCCAGAACTTATCGGTAGATCAGTTCAGTTCAATTCAGTTTAGTTCAGTTAAATATATTTAATTTTTTTTCAGTTCAGTTTAGTAAATTTAAATTTATTTCAGTTCAGTTCAGTTCAACGTATTCCTAAATATGTTTTTTTAGAAATTTTTATAAACATTTTTTTTGACTTAATTTTCTTTTATTAGGTATGTGTAGTTTAGTTCAGTTCGAATAATATGTCTCTAGAAGTTTATGTTATTCGACTCAATTTTTATTTTGCAATACATTATTTTTGTTTCATTTGAAATTAAAATAGTTCAGTTTGGTTCAGTTCAGTTCGAATGAAATATAAGTTCATGATATTCACCTGAATTTGTTTATTATTTGTTTACTTTAGTTAATCACAAATGAAAATGTATTATTTTTAATTTAGTTCAATTCAGATCAGTTCAGTCCAAATCAGTTAAGATCTTCTGAAATATAATTTTATGATATACAACTCAATTTATTTCTTACTTTACCATAGCCTTTGGTCCTTTACTTTAAATATAATATAATTATTTGAATCGTGATTCATTTAAATCGACTCAACCAAATATAATATGTCTTCATTATCTGACTTTTTTTAATTTAGTTCAGTTTGGTTCAGTTCAGTTCAGTCCAGATCAGTTCATATCCTCTGAAATATAATTTTATGATATACAACTCAATGACTCATATCCTTTGAAATATAATATTATGATATACAGATCAATGACTCATATCCCATGAAAAATACATGGATATAATATTCAACTCAATTTATGTCTTTAATTTATCATAACCTTTACTTTATATATAATATAAATATTTGAATCGTAATTCATTTAAATTGACTCAACAAAATATATTATGTCTATGATTATTTTTAATTTAGTTCAGTTCAGTTCAGTTTAGATAAATTCAATCCAGATCAGTTCATATCCTCTGAAATATAATTTTATGATATACAACTTAATGACTCATATTATCTGAAATATAATATTATGATATACAACTTAATCACTCATATGAGTCATATCCCCTAAAAAATACATAGTCATGATATTCAACTCAATTTATGTCTTTAATTTACCATAACTTTTACTTTATATATAATATAAGAGAGTCTTGGGTGAGACCTGTCCTTGTGGAGACCAAGGGCAAAAAGAATGAGCATTTACTATTTTTGTTTGATCTTTTAATCAGTTTGTTTGATCATTCAGCCAGTTCCCTAGAGCATTCCTGTCTTGTCTTGATCTTTCAATTAATTTGATCTTTCATTCAATTTGCTTGATGTTTTAGTCAATTTCCTGATCATTCATAGTGCTTGGTACATTATTGTTATTCCGTACAAATTCACACTGAAACTCAGTATCGATTCGGTCCATGTGAGCTGGTTGAGCTCTAGCGACACCAGCAATCTAAAACCTAATTGCAACAACAGGATTAAAGCTCACCAACAACAACTTTAATTGATAACGGTCCCTTATAATCATTGCTCCTGGTGTTCCGGTTTTTGGTACACTATATCTTTACACTAATTTAGAATAGGCCTAGTTAGCTTATTCTTTATTTCTTGAGGCCCCTATGCCTAGTAGAGCTTTCAGCTCTCTCTGTAAAAACTTTATCATGTGTTTTTTCTCTCATGGTTTGGAGTGCCAATAAATACCTCCTCCACCAATGGTGGATTTGCCTAAAAAAAAAAATCATTGGTATCTGTAGACACAGGTGTCAAATGATAATTTGTAATAATATAAATATTTGAATCGTAATTCATTTAAATCGAGTCAACAAAATATATTATGTGTATGATTATTTTTAATTCAGTTCAGTTCAGTTTAGATAAATTCAGTCCAGATCAGTTCATATCCTCTGAAATATAATTTTATGATATACAACTCAATGACTCATATCTCCTGAAAAATACATAACTATGATATTCAACTCAATTTATGTCTTTAATTTAACATAACTATTAACCTTTACTTTATATATAATATAAATATTTGAATCGTAATTCATTAAATCGACTCAACAAAATATAATGTGTCTTCATTATATGATTATTCTTAATTTAGTTCAGTTCAGATTAGTTCAGTTCAGTTTAGTTCAGAGCAATTCAGTTCAGTTCAGATAAGTTCATATCATTTACACTATAATTTGATGATATTCAACTCAATTCAGTTCAGAACGTGTTTTTATATTTGAATTATAAAAAATGTATTTATATTTATTTTATTTCAGTTCAGTTAAATATATTTAAAATGATTTCAATTCAGTTTAGTTTAGTGCAATATATTTAAAATTATTACAGTTCAGTTCAATATATTTAAAATTATTTCAGTTCAATTCAGTATATTTAAATTTATTTCAGTTCAGTTCAGTTCAGTTCAGTTCAGTTCAGTACATAAAAAAATAAGCTCTAGCAAACAGGGCCTTACTCAATCACTATTTATTAAATTTAAACATTAAAATAATATTGCTATGCATAATGAAATAATACAAAATGAGATTGTCTTTGGTCTGACAGCCTAAAGATTAGACATTTGATGATTGATATTTATGTTGATTATGAGTATACTGTAGTTGATATTGTGCGTTTATATGTTGAAGTTATTTTAAATGGTTATTAATAAATGATGTCTTCATTTATATTTAGACCTGTTTGCTAGATCTTATTTTTTGCTGTACTGAACTGAATTGAACTGAACTGAAATAAATTTAAATTTACTGAACTGAACTGAACTGAATTGAAATAATTTTAAATTTACTGAAATGAACTGATATAATTTTAAATATATTTAACTGAACTGAACTGAAATAAATACAAATACATTTTTTGATAATTTAAACATAAAAACACGTTGAGGTGATATAATCTGAACTGAATTGAGTTAAATATCATCAAATTATAGTGCAGATGATATGAACTAATCTAAACTGAACTTAATTTTTATGAACCAAATTAAACTAATCTAAACTAAACTAATTAAAAATAGTCATATAATGAAAACATGTTATATTTGGTTGAGTCGATTTAAATGAATCACGATTCAAATAATTATATTGGATGTATAAAAAGTAAAGGTTATGGTATATTAAAGAAATATATTGAGTTGAATATCATAACCATGCATTTTTCAGGGGATATGAGTCATTGAGTTGTATATCATAATATTATTATATTAAAGAGGATATGAGTCATTGAGTTGCATATCATAAAATTATATTTAAGAGGATATGAACTGAACTGAACTGAATTGTTCTGAATTGAAACGAACTGAACTAAACTAATTCAATCAAATTGTCATATAATGAAGACATATTATATTTGGTTGAGTTCGATTTAAATGAATCATAATTCAAATAATTATATTGGATGTATAAAAATTAAGTAAAAAAAAATTTTACAAAAATTTATTAAAAAAATAAATATTTAGGAATACACTGAACTGAAATAAATTTAAATTTATTTAACTAAACTGAACTGAAATAATTTTAAATATACTGAACTGAACTGATTTTTTTTAAAATTTACTGAACTGAACTGAAAAAAATTTAAATTTACTGAACTGAACTGATCTACAGATAAACTCCGGTAAACATGGCCTTACACTGTGTAAATATCATAATATATTCCATTTAGGCACGATTTTCTAGAGTTTATCGGTAGATTAGTTTAGTTCAGCTCAATTCAGCTAAATATATTTAAATTCATCACAGTTCAGTTCATTTAAATAAATTTAAATTTATTTTAGTTCAGTGTATTCCTAAATGTTTATTTTTTAATAAAAATTTTGTAAACATTTTTTGATTATTATTTTTTTATTAGAGTATGTTTAGTTCAGTTAATTTCAGTTCAGTTAAAATTGATAATACAAAGGCCCTGTTTACCAGAGCTTATCTGTAGATCAGTTCAGTTCAGTTCAGTTCAGTAAATTTAAATTTTTTTCAGTTCAGTTCAGTTCAGTAAATTTAAATTTTTTTCAGTTTAGTTTAGTTCAGTTCAGTAAATTTAAATTTATTTCAGTTCAGTTCAGTTAAGTTCAGTAAATTTAAATTTATTTCAGTTCAGTTCAGTTCAATTCAGTATATTTAAAATTATTTCAGTTCAGTTCAGTTAAATAAATTTAAATTTAATTAAGTTCAGTTCAGTTCATCAAATTTCCTTTTATATGATGATGAGCATTCATTAATAACAAATGAAAATGTATTATTTTTATTTTAGTTCAATTCATATAAGTTCAGTCCAATTTATTTCAGATCCCCTGAAAAATATATGCCTATAATATTCAACTCAATATATTTCTTTAATATACCATAACATTTACTTTTTATACATCCAATATAATTATTTAAATCGACTCAACTATATATAATATGTCTTCATTATATGACAATTTGGAATTATTTCAGTTCAGTACATTTCAGTTTAGTTCAATTCAGAATAATTCAGTTCAATTCAGTTCAGTTCTTAACAATTCAATTCAGTTCAGTTCAGTTCATATCCTCTTAAATATAATTTTATGATACACTACTCAATGACTCATATCCTCTTTAATATAATAATATTATGATATACAACTTAATGACTCAAATCCCCTAAAAAATACATGGCTATGAGCCTATGATATTCAACTCAATATATTTCTTTAATATACCATAACCTGTACCTTTTATACATCCAATATAATTATTTGAATCGTGATTCATTTAAATCGACTCAACCAAATATAATATGTCTTCATTATATGACAATTTGGAATTAGTTCAGTTCAGTTTAGTTCAGTTCAGTTCATATTCTCTTAAATATAATTTTATGATATACAACTCAATGACTCATATCCTCTTTAATATAATAATAATATTATGATATACAACTCAATGACTCATATCCCCTGAAAAATACATGGCTATGATATTCAATTCAATATATTTCTTTAATATACTATAACATTTACTTTTATACATCCAATATAATTATTTGAATCGTGATTCATTTAAATCGATTCAACCAAATGTAATATGTCTTCATTACATGACAATTTGGAATTAGTTCAGTTTAGATTAGTTTAATTCAGTTCAGAATAATTCAGTTCAGTTTAGATAAGTTCATATCACCTGCACTATAATTTGATGATATGTAACTCAATTCAGTTCAAATTATATCACCTCAACGTGTATTTATATTTAAATAATATAAAAATGTATTTATATTTATTTCAGTTCAGTTCAATATATTTAAAATTATTTCAGTTCAGTTCAGTTCAGTTCAGTAAATTTAAAATTATTTCAATTCAGTTCAGTTCAGTTCAGTAAATTTAAAATTATTTCAATTCAGTTCAATTCAGTTCAGTTCAGTAAATTTAAATTTATTTCAGTTCAGTTCAGTAAATTTAAATTTATTTCAATTCAGTTCAGTTCAGTTCAGTACAACAAAAAATAAGCTCTAGTAAACAGGGCCAAAAGGTGATTGGCTAAGGAGACCTTCCAGGCAATCTCCGACTCACCTGAGAGACAGCTAAGAGGGAAGTTCGGTAGTACAGTCACGTGCCCAGGACCACAGCGAGATACAAAGAGGTGACGTGTGATGAGAAGGCGAGGCCTAAAACGCCTATAAATAGAGGCCACAATCAACCATTACAGGTAAGTTCTCTATCTCTTGAATACATAATTTTTATCTTTAAAGCACAAAATCTCATCATCACACCGGAGCTACCTCCCCCGGGGTAGCGCCGGCCGCCGGGGGGGCTTGTTTTGCAGGCCTCAGAGAACAGGTTCCAAGTAGGTCTAGTCCGAGGGCAAGGAGCTCGGATGGTCAAGAACAAGTGACGAGCAGCGTCCATACTTCGGCCCTGTTTACCAGAGTTTATCTGTAGATCAGTTCAGTTCAGTAAATTTAAAAAAATTTCAGTTCAGTTCAGTTCAGTAAATTTAAATTTTTTTCAGTTCAGTTCAGTAAATTTATATTTATTTCAGTTCAGTTCAGTTTAGTTCAGTGTATTTAAAATTATTTCAGTTCAGTTCAGTTAAATAAATTTAAATTTAATTTAATTCAGTTCAGTTCAGTTCATCAAATTTCCTTTTATATGATGATGAGCATTCATTAATAACAAATGAAAATATTTTATTTTTATTTTAGTTCAATTCATATCAGTTCAATCCAATTTAGTTCAGAATCCCTGAAATATACATGGATATGATATTCAACTCAATATATTTCTTTAATATACCATAGCCTTTACTTTTTGTACATCCAATATAATTATTTGAATCGTGATTCATTTAAATCAACTCAACCATATATTATATGTTTTCATTATATGACAATTTGGAATTAGTTCAGTTCAGTACGTTTCAGTTCAGTTCAGTTCAGTTAATATCCTCTTAAATATACTTTTATGATATACAACTCAATGACTCATATCCTCTTTAATATAATATGTCTTCATTATATGACAATTTGGAATTAGTTCAGTTGAGTACGTTTCAGTTCAGTTCAGTTCAGTTCATATCCTCTTAAATATAATTTTATGATATACAACTCAATGACTCATATCTTCTTTAATATAATATAATATTATGATATACAACTCAATGACTCATATCCCCTGAAAAATACATGGCTATGATATTCAACTCAATATATTTCTTTAATATACCATAACATTTACTTTTTATACATCCAATGTAATTATTTGAATCGTGATTCATTTAAATCGACTCAACCAAATATAATATGTCAGTGGAAATATTAAAGGCAGTTCCCAAACAAGGGGGAACTAGGAAAATGAAGGTAGGGAGGAGTAGGAGAAAGGAATTGGTGAAAGGATAAGAAAACTTCATCCAAGACAAGAGGAAAGTCTACAAGGGAGATCGGATAAAAAAGAAAGAAAGGCCGGAGGAGATGAAAAGAGGTGATCCTTGAGGCATTTAAGGGGATCGAGAAAGGGTAATCTAAGAGAATGATCATGGGCTCAGCGTGGATACGCCATAGCTCGGATGCGTGGATACACATAGTAATTGCATGTGCGACAGAAGACACATTGTAATAAAATGGGGTTCGGAGTGGATACGTCAAGGTTCAGATGCGTGGATACGCTCGGAACGGAAAGCGTACTGGATAGTGCGTTAGAAAAGCATGGGTACGCAATAATTTGCATACGTGCTGGATAGCTTGGTGTAAATAAAGGGAAAGTCGGGACCACTGGGTCGCTCCCATGGTTGGTGCCCCGCAAAAAAGGAAAAACCTCGGCAAGGGTAATCCGAGGAATATAAAAGAAAAGAAAGACAAAAATATTTCATTAATGATAAAGGCAAGTACCCGAGGGGAGACGTCCTCTCGATACTTGTACATCTTACATAAAATACAAAATAAATCTAAGGAAATACATTAATCATCGGATACATGAACTACTTCGTCTCCTTGAGATGGCAAGGAGCGAATAGTCAAGATATGCATTGTCAGGAGGAAAATGCAGGGGTCGGAAGATCACAGAGAATGAGACAAGAGGGGCGCTCACTAAATGAGCACCTAATGAAGGGCCGGGCTCACTATAAGCAGGCAAACCCATTTTCCGAATGCGGAGAACTTCTCGGATTCTCCTCTGGCAATCCTCATATGTGGTAGAAAGCCGAGGATCAAGATATCGGTGGAATACAGGAGAAATTTCCCATAGGGAAGGTGGAAGAGGATCAAACATTCCAGAAGATAAGCGGCAATTCCATTCAACAACCTCGGCATAAGCAGGATGAGCTGAACCCCCAACTTGAAACTTACCCATCTTCTCCATAGCAGAGATGACGTTTCGAACAGAATAAGTGATATCAGGAAAGGGAATGACACGAGTCTTTCCACGAACGAGAGAGGACAGATGAAACGAGAGCCTCGGGTGAAGAAGATGATCCTGGAGCTTGCGGTTGCGAGAGGTAAGTTGCTTGTTTTCAGCTTCTAGCTTGGAAATCACCTGCCTTTCGTTATTTCTGTTTTATAGGCTTCGGAGTTTGCTAAGGGCCCTAGAGTACTCGCCCCACACCAAGCCAAGCTCCTCACCAGCATGGCGTTCCAGCTCCTTGCATGAAACATGCAATCGATTTAGAAGCTCAGGCATATTCGCAGTCTCCTCAAGGTAGGAAGAGATAATCTTATGGCTTCGTTGGATAGATCTGAACCTAGCCTTCATAAATCGGAGAAACCGAGCTGCGGCACTAAGATTATGAAACTCCTCAAGAAGGCCCTCGAACCTGCTACTATTTGTGGATCGGGTAAGGCTGGTGTTCGGCATTTAGAGCATAAAGAAGGAGAAACTTTGTCCAAAGAGGGGGGAAGGGGACCATGCAATGAGGTATTGGAAAACATTATAAGACAGGAATCAGAAATAGTAAAGAAGATAACACATATAACAGGCAAAAGGAAAAGGAATTTAAGATATAATAAGGGAAATATATAAAATACATTGCAGCAATACAAGAGAATGGTTGGAAATGCCCCTAACAGGTGGGGAAGGCTAACAACAGAACAAAAGAAGCAAAAAAGATTGCCGAAGCCAAGAAAAAAGAAGTTATACATGAGAACCAGACGCTTCTCCAGAAGACAGGTAGCCCTCGGTAGCTTGGGGAAATTGAACAGGGCGTGGCGCTTTGGAGAATTTAATGACGGGGACGTCATTGGACAAAGCAGGCTTGAAGCCGAAAGATTGCGGCTTGGCACACCACTCAATGTACCCCTTGCTGTTAACAGAGTAGTGATGAGATGGGGGCTCTAGACAGACCCCATGAGGATTGCGAAGGTCGGCTTCAGGAACAACTTTCTCCTCAGGAACCGGAGCCTTCTCCGATCTTCAAAAGGTCGGTGGCAGAAACAGGTGGCTTGGATGAATGCAAGGAAGCCCAAATCCTGGGAGCTAGAGTTCGAAAGGTACTCAGGCGGAAATCTCTAAGACGCTGCTCATAACGGGCCAGGGCCCCAGGATGATAGTAGCTCTTCTGCATAGATAGACGAAAGGTCCCAGGAAGCCAGCCTCGGATCCTCTCATAAAGAAGGGTGGTTTGATAATTGTTTGACTCCCCTAGGAGCTTGGACAAGGATTGGTCGTAGGTCTTGGAGCTGATAATTTCCCGAGCGATGGTCTCGCCGAACTCACGAAGCAAAGACCCGTCTTCAAGGGGCTTGAGCTTCTCCAAAAGAAGGGCAGAACGTGTTTTTCCTTCTCTAGAAAGAGGGCAGAGCACACTTTCTCTTCCTCTAGCAGGAGGGCAGAACAGGCTTTTTCCTCATCTAAAGCTCGCCGGCTGGCCTGAAGGTCACCGAGCAATTTACCGGAGCACTTCTCCCACATTCCGACCAGTAAAGTCTGGAAGTCGGGAGAGTCGTTGAATCCCTGAACAAAAGCTTGGGCCTCCTGCATAAAGGCCATCACACTAATTAGAGAAAAGATAAGGGGAGGAAGAAAAATGAAAAACAAAGCCATAGGAAAACTTACAGGAGAGAAAAGGGAAAAGTCAGGGTCACTTTCCGCTGGAGTGACAACATGAACAAATCCCGTAGCTTGGGAGGTCGCAACAGCCGGGTTCCCGGCGGTAGGAGTTGTTACTGTCGGCTGGACGGGAACCGATATGGTGATCGGAGCAGGTCGTTCTTCAGGAAGAGGGGAGGAGGGCTCACTTTGCTGGGCAACGCATACAAGGGGATCGTAGTCAAGAGAATCCCAATTGAAAACATCATCCTTCTGATGAATCGGGCTAAGGGAACCATGGTTCTTCGGAGAAGAAGGATCCTCGGATTGAACCACATGATCTGCTAAGGGCGTCTCAATGGCCTTGGATATGAGTCTTTTTCACCCGAGGTCGGAATCAGAGATGGCGTCCGAGGTGGGCTTAACAACTTTCCGGCGAAGAGTCCCAGTCATTTCTGTAGTGGGGTAAAGGGCAGGGTTATCAGGAAGATCACGAATCACTGCAACAAAACACAAGAAATAATGTTAGGATAAGGTAAAGAGCCGAGAAAAAAAACAACATGGAAAGAAAGGAACAACAAAGTAAAGACAAATATCCTAAAACAGAGAGTAAAGACCTTATTCAGGCCATTGGGCATAGAGTCAACGACGAGTAAAGACAGAGGCAGGATAGATATCCCGAGGCTAGTAGAAACTACCATTTCCTCTCAGCCAATACTGAAGGACATTCAAGGTACAACCAGATAGAACTTCATAGTCACAGGGTACAGACGGGAGGACAAATACCCCGGGGGCTTCAGCCTCAAGTTTGTCGTTCCAATCAGGGACATGGTACTCAACTTGGTTAAAGGAGTAGTGACTAGCCTCTCTCCAATTCTTGACACTGTCAATCTTGGCAAGCACCAGAGAGACACTTTGGGGATAAAATGTAAAAATCCCCGGGGTTTTCATATGGGAGGCGTGGAGGCAATAGAAGGAACGAAACAAGGCCAGAGATTCCACAATACCATGCCTACGGCATAGAGTGATGAACCCCAGAATCACAGTCACTCTGTTAGGATGGAGTTGAGCAGGAGACATCTTAAAATATTTGAGCAATTCTAAAAAAAGATCAGGGAATGGGAGAGACAAGCCAAAATGTATATGGCGAGCAGGTAAACACGAAGCCCCAGATTGGACTTGGGCGGCATCCAAAAGCTCCAATTCCGCGTCTTCGGGAATAGGGACAAAGCTGTTATTGCAAAGATTGATAACATCATGGGTAACCCACTCGGGACGAGGATCAGAATCACAATGGAAATCGATAGGACTAATCCGAGGCACACGAGCAAAGGATCGACGACACCGTTTCTTCCCTTTAGCAACGGGCAGGGGCTCCGAGGAAGAAGATTCAAAACCCAGATCGGGGACCGGAGGAGATACCAGATTAGAAGCCTGAGCTTTCAGGCCATCGGCAGACACAGGTTCCACAGACCGACTGGTGGAATCCATAGTTTAGAAAAGACAAGCACACTAGCAAAAGATAGGAGGAGAAAATAAGAGCAGAAGTGACTCACCAGAAAGTAAGAGATAGGCGGAGGATAAAATTGGAGGGCAGCAAGAGAGGAAAAATAAGGGAGCCAAGGAGATCTATTTATAGAAGAGAAAACAAGGGAATAGTAAAAGACAGCGCATCGGGGACAGGAGTAATGATGACACACAAGAAAAGAGGAAGAACATGGGGAAAAGTGAAGCGTGTAGCCGCCAAAAGCTCGAGGATATTGGTTGCCTGCAGTCCAGAGGCCCACTTGCCAGAATAGCAACCAGCGCGCGTGAAGCCGAGTCATCGGTAAACAAGAAGAGAGAGTGGCAAGACACAAACCTCCAACCTCGGAAGACTAAAGCCTTTGTCTTGGGGGGCTTGTGATAATACAAAAGGTGATTGGCTAAGGAGACATTCCAGGCAATCTCCGACGCACGTGAGAGACAGCTAAGAGGGAAGTTCGGCAGTACAGTCACGTGCCCAGGACTTCAACAAGGTACAAAGAGGTGACGTGTGATGAGAAGGCGCAGGCCTAAAGCGCCTATAAATAGAGGCCACAATCAACCATTCCAGGTAAGTTCTCTAAATCTTGAATACAAAGTTTTTATCTTTCAAAACACGAAATCTCATCATCACACCGGAGCTAGCACCCCCGGGGTAGCGCCAAAGGGGCTTGTTTTGCAGGCCTCGGAGAACTGGTTCCAAGTAGGTCCAGTCCGAGGGCAAAGAGCTCGGATGGTCAAGAACAAGTGACTAGCAACATCCATACTTCATCAACAATCAACACCCAGAAGCCCTCGGATACGTCAGCTATCCGAGGCCCAAATTACTAGTGCAGATTTGCCCCGCATCAAAAATCATATGTCTTTACAAGTTTATATTATTCGGCTCAATTTTATTTCACAACACATTATTTTTACGTCAGTTCAAATAAAAATAGTTCAGTTTGGTTCAGTTCAATTTAGTTAAGATCAATTTATATCCTTTGAAAAATATTATTTATTTACTTTACCATAACCTTTACTTAAATATAGTATAAATGTTTGATATGTGATTCTTTTAAATCGAATCATATAAATATAATATACGTTCATGATTATTTGGGGTTAGTACCAAATTTTTTTTTTAATTTTAAACCACCCAAGGTGGGGGTGATTTATTTGGCTCCCCGGACCATAATGTGCTCAAAATCCTTGTTTGTAGTTACAATGAGTTCAAGAAAAATCCTAACAATTAGGATGAAAAAACTTGGAATGTCCAAGAAAAACCCTAACTGATAGGATGAAAAAACTTGAGGAGTACAAGGTCCCTTGAGCCTATTGTCGAAGATTTCCAATCGATATCTACTCAACTGATCCAGGTTAGCGCACAGCAAGCATAACACATGCCGAACACAAGTTTGCCTCAGCGAGGATAGCATTGCAAAGGGCATTTCGGTAATCGCCTTGGCAAGCAAGACGAAAAGCCACTTAGCCCCTTGGGTTAGTAACAATTTAATTTGACTCAACTCTACTCTCTAGTGCCTTTTATATTGATAACTACATCTCTCGCATCTCTACTATATGCCTGTTTTGATCACTAAAACTTCATTTTGATTGATATGTATGTATTTTCCTTCCATATTTGGAAACTAGCCTAGGCATTTGGGAAATTTGGTCAAATATATTGAAAAATATAAATTCTTTTTTACCGTGAAATAGAATTTTAGTTAAAAGTAACTATTTTTTTAATCTAGTACCTATACTAAAACTATATTTTTTATACAATTGTTACTTCCTCTTTACATACCCTTAATCTTTTCGAGCTCTAGAATTCTGACAAGTGCCACATCTTTTTTTTAATCTTATTATTTATTTATTTTAAAAATAATCTAATTATGGCCAGGTCCAGTGTAATGAAATCCATGAGTAGAACCAGTTGGAACTGTCGGGATGGTATCAAAGCAGTGGTGAGGGATCTCCAGACAGTTCAGGAGCTGCGCACCATCGTGCGCCTATGATTTCTTTTATCGGAAATGATAGTCATAGGGAAAAATCTAAGGAAAAAACCATAGTGAATGACATGGCATTCTTAAGTGGCATACACATATTTCTAAGGTTTACCAAAACCAACCCACATAGTTCGTAATAATTACAAATCAATCCACAAACTTTGTAATGAGTAATATTACCAACTCAAATTCAATTTATATAAAGGAAAGTTAAAATTTTCTGGATATAAACAAATTGAGTTACATTGACCATTATTTTTAAGTGGGCTTAATTAGCCCAGGATTTATCAAGTCCCTCCAGTCTGAAGTGGTGATCTTGGAGCGTGCTTTGGACTGTAGCAGGACCTGATCATGTCGATGGACGAGTCGCTGGAAAAGTCGCTGGTCGGACACGTATACTGGATTTGTTTATATCCAATCGTGTTGATCACGATAATCAAACCGTCGACATTTTTTGTCTTGGCTTGGTTGTCTTTCGGCGTTGGTCCTTGATTTCAAATGCCCTTAGCGTTGTGCCGTGGGAACATATGATTTTATGGTGTTAGGTCTGTCGAGACTTTTGTCCTCGACCTACCATTAGATGCTTGGCATCTTGTCGGTAGACGTTATGCCCGGTCTGTCGAGACATTGGTCTTCGACCTACCTTTACAAAATTTTGCATCATGTCGTTAGACTTGACACCCAGAACTATCTGGACTTCAGTCCACGACCTAGATTTAATAAAATATGGTGTCCTGCCATTAGATGTGATGCTTGGTCTGCCTGGCCTTTGGTCCGCGACCAATCTTGGATTCTTAATAGGGTTTGGCTTCGTGTCGCTAGACGTGACGCCCGGTGTGTCGAGACTTTGGTCTTCAACCTACCCTTTAGATGTTTGGCGCCTTGTCGTTAGACGTGACACCCAGTCTGTCTGGACTTCAGTCCACGACCTAGCTTTAATAAAATTTGGCATCCTACCGTTAGACGTGACACTTGGTCTGTCTGGACTTCGGTCCACGACTAACCATGATAGAGTTTGGTGTCGTGTTGATGCCGGGTCTGTCGAGATTTTTGTCTTCGACCTACTCTTTATATGTTTGTCATCTTGTCGTTAGACGTGACGCCGGGTCTATCGAGACATGCATGGGTCTTCGACCTACCTATGACACGTTGGCGTCTTATCGTTAGACGTGACTCCAGGTCTGTCGAGACATCTGTCTTTGACTTACCATTAAGAATTTTGGCGTTATGTCGTTAGATTGACGCCTGGTCAGTCGAGACATTGGTCTTTGAACAACCTTTCCTAAGTTAGGCATCTTGTCATTAGACCTGACGACGAGTGTGTCTAAACATTTATCTTCGAACTGCCTTTCAGAAGTTAGGCTTCTTGTCATTAGACCTGACACCAGGTCTGTTGAGACATCTGGCTTCGACCTACCCTTAAGAATTTTGGCGTCTTGTCGTTAGATTAACGCATGGTCTGTCGAGACATTGGTATTCGAACTACCTTTCTGAAGTTAGGCGTCTTGTCACTAAACCTGATGTCGGTTCTGTCGAGACATCTGTCTTCGAACTACCTTTCAGAAGTTAGGCGTCTTGTCATTAGACTTGACTTCGGGTCTGTCGAGACATCTATCTTCGGCCTACATTAAGAATTTTGGCGTTTTGTCGTTAGATTGAAGCCTGGTCTGTCGAGACATTGGTCTTCAAACTACCTTTTGGAAGTTAGGCGCCTTGTCATTAGACATGATGCCAGTTCTGTCGAGACATCTGTCTTCGAACTACCTTTCAGAAGTTAGGCGTCTGGTCATTAGACTTGACGCCGGGTCTGTCGAGACATTGGTCTTCGAACTACCTTTTGGAAGTTAGGCGTCTTGTCATTAGACCTGACACCGGTTGTGTCGAGACATCTGTCTTCGAACTACCTTTCAGAAGTTAGGCGTCTTGTTATTAGACCCGACGCCAATTCTGTCGAGACATCTGTCTTCGAACTACCTTTCAAAAGTTAGGCGTCTTGTCATTAGACTTGACGCCGGGTCTGTCGAGACATCTGTCTTCGACCTACCATTAAGAATTTTGGCGAACCTTCAGTTGTTAAGCCTTATTACGCCTCGGTTCGTTAGACCGTGCGACAGTTTGGGAGCCTTCAGCTGTTAAGTCTCTTGAAATGCCCTATTTTACGGCTCAGTCCGTTAGACCGTGCGACAGTTTGGGACTAAAATTGTAGATGTTAAGATGGAGTAGAGAACTTACCCTTTCCAAAAGGCGGTGATCTCCTTTATACTTTTGATGATGATGCCATTGTTTGATAAACAGTCTAGACATCGTGGGGCATAAAGATGCTCTGGGCCTGATGGGGCTAAAGCCTTAGTATGCGACCGATCCTTTTGAAAGTTGGCATCGCGTCCTTAGACTTGTTGCCTTGATTGTCCAGACCTTGATCTTCGACCTTCTCTTAGGAAGTTTGGCATCGCGTCCTTGGACTTGATGGCTAGACTGTCCAGACCTTGGTCTGCGACCTTCCCTTAGGAAGTTTGGCATCGCGTCCTTGGACTTGATGGCTAGACTGTCCAGACCTTGGTCTGCGACCTTCCCTTAGGAAGTTTGGCATTGCGTCCTTGGACTTGATGGCTTGATTGTCTAGACCTTGGTCTGCGACCGTCCCTTAGGAAGTTTGGCATCGTGTCCTTGGACTCGATGGCTTGACTGTCCAGACCTTGGTCTGCGACCGTCCCTTAGGAAGTTTGGCATCGTGTTCTTGGACTCAATGGCTAGACTGTCCAGACCTTGGTCTGCGACCTTCCCTTAGAAAGTTTGGCATCGCGTCCTTGGACTCGATGGCTAGACTGTCCAGACCTTGGCCTGCGACCTTCCCTTAGGAAGTTTGGAATCGCGTCCTTAGACTTGATGGCTTGATTGTCCAGACCTTGGTCTGCGACCGTCCCTTAGGAAGTTTGGCGTCGTGTCCTTGGACTCGATGGCTAGACTGTGCAGACCTTGGTCAGCGATATATCTTTAGCAAATTTGGCATCACATCCTTGGATTGGTGACGGTACTGTCCAGACCTTGGTCTCCGACCTATCCTTAGCTTTGTCGAATGTCTTGGCTTTTGGGTGTTCTACATACTAACAAGTCAAACACCGTGGTCTTTTCAACATACTACATATGGCTATGTTCCTGTCGCGGTCTAGGTACACAGATGTAACCGCGGTGCTAAATGGCTAGCCACTCTGCCTAAAATTTAGAACTATAAGAAAATAGCAAATTGGCTTTTTGGCCGTTAGAGCACATATCAAATAATGAATAATGTATCCAAATCACGCTCATCTATGTATGTTTCTTAGAAGAATACGTAAAAAGAGTAGTGAATGTGAATAATTATGTATTATTGACCTTACCGCAATCTTACGTGGCACGGTAGGTGCTTAGATAATGGATTTACCTGATGGCCGGTGAGGCTGGGATTAGCTTCCTGTGTACGGACACATCGACCAGATTAGCCTCTAGTCTGGTGCACAAACATGGTTGTAGTCTTTTTGGCTGGGTTATGGTGACCCTTTACCAGACCGTCATGTCTTTGATATTTGGCTATGCACGCCAAAATAATTTGGTTTGTTCGTTGTCACATTATGTGCCATCATTTTGATCTTGTGAGGTCTAAGGTGGTTATATTGGGTCCTGCTCGACCCTGGCGTGTCCTGTGGATAGTCAGACATGTACTCAAACCAGGGTCTTGATCGACTCCGGATTGTCCAAGGGACAGATATATGATTTGGAAAAATTTAGAGTTTGGCACGAATTTGTGGGTTTTCCAACTTGATCAATTGGATGTCTTATTGATTTTACACAAAGATAACACTTTACTTCGTGGCTTTTCCAATTTAATCAATTGGATTATCTTTTACCCTATCCTTCATCCCTCTTCTTTTTAATGAGAATTGGATAATTCTTATGTGGTTGAAAGAGGATTACATGAGGTGAATGGGTTTATTTCAAGATATGTATAGCAAATCTTGAAAGTTGTGACACTTAGGCTATTCTTGGACGTGTCCATAGTCGTGCGAGACGCGGAACTTGTCCCTGGACAAAATGCATGAACTGTCCAGACCTTGGTCTGCAAGCGTCCCTTAGGAAGTTTGGCATTGCGTCCTTGGACTCGATGCCTAGACTGTCTGGACCTTGGTCTGCCACCGTCCATTCAGGTATGTTGCTTAGCTAGTATTACAATTTTCATTGCTATTTTACATATTGCAACATGTTAGTGAGAAAGTTAGACTTGCTTGGGCATGTCATTGTTGTACAAGACATGTAACCGAACTTAGGATTATTGAGTTTGGGACTGCAGAGCTAGTACCAAGTGTCGGGGGTTAAAGACGAAGCTGTCCTTTTGGGATAGTCCTTAGACAGGAGTTCAAACACACTGCCAGATGAGATAGGGGACACAGTACTGTTGTGTAATCATTGGAGACCAATGGCATGACCGATAACCATATGTCATTAATAAGGATATTGGACACCAATGGTATGACTGATAACCCTATGTCGTTAATAAGGATATGGGATACCGTTGTCAGACGAGTATTTATATGATCACTTCTGCGCGTGTCGCTAGTCAAGACCATGTACCGGTTGGCTGGTCGAGCTGCCCTTTTGGTGGTCCTTAAACAGGACGCTGGACACGGTGTCAAAGACACTGGACATGTCACTGCTAAATCGAGCATTGTATGGCTGATTTAGACGTATCCATGATTAAGATATTTGACATGTTGTTAGTGTTGTTAGTGTTAAAGCTGTAAATGGGATATTCCTGTAGATCTTCTTATTCCCTGCCCTGTAAACCTGCACAGACGGAACAAAGGTCAGAAAGGCCGGCTTATGCCTGCGCCTGCTCCGACGATCTAATTAGAGGGGATCTCTAATATCTGATGTCGATTGTGCATAGGGTATCAGCAGAGAACTTAACTTTCTCATGGTGGATCTGATTCTATTTATAGGAGCTGAGCTACCGACATGGAACAATGTAGATCGCTATAGTACTTTGGTCTGTCCGTGGGCCAGTGTTCTGTTCAGTCCGGATTGGGCTTTCAATGTGGGCCTTCGACTAGTACTGGATAAGTGTCATATTTATCAAGTCCCCCTAGTCCATGTATATAGTCAACGCACTATATTCATTGGACTGTGGTCAGAGAACATTGAAAATTTATAGGTTGTCCGAGCAGTCGGTGATGCAGTCTGGGATGAGGCGGACGGTTCAGATTCCTCGTGCCTCCCACATGCTCCACTATCTCATTTACAGCGTTAGAGATGGGCCCATAGGCGTTTATTGGTTTTGAAAATGCCTCCCAGCTTCCTTCCCCGACACGCCTCTATTTAGATCTAACGAGGCTCGAGGATAACCTTTGCTTTCCCTCAGATTCATCTTCTTCTCTCAAGTAAAACATCTAATTCCTTCCTCTAAAATTCAATTTATTTCTTCTACTTTTTTCGTAGATTAGGATGAGTAATATGGATAATATCCGGTCCGCCACTGTCGACGAGGACGTCGTCTTTGCGCAGGAGCTTTGCCGCTCAGTCTGCGGGCTTACCGCCGAAGAGGCTGAGTCTAAAGTCCGGATGCCTTGGTTTGGGGAAGATACCGTAGCAACTGCCCTAGACGGGTTTATCCTGTTGTATTGTAAGTATCTGTTTGCGTGCGGGCTTTGTTTCCCCGTATCGCCTTTCTTCCGGTCGGTATTGCGCTATTTTGACGCTCCTCTGCCCGCCCTCTCACCGAACTTTGTTCGGGTCCTGATTGGGTTTGAGGTTTTATGTACTCTGCGTAAGGTCTAGGCCACTCCCCCACTGTTCATGGCCTTCCTTTATCCGGCCATTATGGGCGGCAGTAGTGGCTGACTTCAGTTGAAAAGTCGCGAGAAGATGCTGAAGTTGGTCGACGCCGCCCGAAGATGCATGATTGGAAAACCCGTTGGGTCTTTGTAGAGAACACGTTGGTCTTCGGTGAGGGTCCGGAGGACAGGACAGTCCCGGTCCTTCCTCTGGCTATTCAGGGCAATGCCCCTCTCCCTGCGGAGACATCGCGCCTGGCCCCCCAGATAGCGAAGATGGGGCTCAAAAGCTACAGTTACTCTGTTCTGACTGACGACAGGGTCCTCCGGGCTGCTAATATGCCTTACTATGTAGATCAGATTCCTGATGAGGATTTGGGTATTTACCTAATTCTGCTTTTTAGATTTCTTTGATAATGGTCCGGCCCACTGGCCGTTCCTCTCGCTGACTGTGTTTTCACTCTCTTTTCGCATGTGCAGGCGCCATGAGGAAAACTCTGCAATCTCTGATTAATGAGCTGAGTAACATGCCAAAGCCGCGTAACAGGCCCGGACTGCGGCTGAGGATTCGCTGTCAATGACCGCCACTGGTTCTGCCAAGCAGCCTAAGGACGTCGACGATATACACGTTGAGAGCAGCATGAGAGGAGGAAGACGAGCCGTGCTGGTAATTGAGGAGACAAAAGCGACCCGAAAATGCTAGAAAACTGGGGGAAATGATGACGATAACATAGCGCAGTCCCAGTTCGACACGCTGTCTCAGCCTTCCGGCCAGGTCGCCCAATCGCCTGTCAAGTCCTTAGATGACGACGAGGTTAGGATTGTTGACCCTCCGCCTTCTCCGGTCCGTTCTTCTCTGAACGAGTGGATCGTCGAGACCGTGGCGGAGCAAGTCCTGGACACTCCCTGTGGGCGCAATGCTTTCATGAATCAGATCTTTTCTGCGGCTTACTTGGAGGACTGGGTGACGCATGGCCCTAGGAACTATCCAAAGACCTCTGACATCGCCGACCACCAAGCCTTCATCGCTATCGAGGTATGTGATTTGTTCTGTCAAGGCTCTAACAGAGTCTTTTGGAATTTCATCTGCCTGCTTCTGATCGCTAAGCGTTCCTTTTCTTTCTTCAGCACTTGCACATATCCCAGGTGCTGAGAGGGGAGATGTCTCGGCTGAGGTTGAGGGGCACTGCTCTAAGCGCTGAGCTTGAAAAACAGGATGCAGAGTTGGCTAAGCTGAAAGGTGTTGAGGCTGACAATGCACGTCTCCGTGTGGCAGAACAAGAGATGCTCCGTGTAAGGGCTGACCTTGAGGGCTCTTTGTCCACCGAGCGTTATGCCGCTTTGGTTATGAGGGGCAGGGTCACGGAACTGGAGGCTCTGTTGAAGGAGAGAGACGGCCGGTTAACCTTCTCCGAGATCCAGCGTGCGCGCCTGATCCGTACTTTTCCTCTGGTGTTTTCCAAGATAATCCAGTCTGATGAGTCAGCTGCAGCGTTCACCACCACTCTTCAAAACTCTACGGCGTCCTAGGTGAGGTTTATGATGATCCTGCCAAGCATTTTGAAGCTCTGGATAGTCTGTTTCAAATCTTCTCTGGACGCCAGTACTCTGATTACTTCAACGCCTTAGCTGCTATGAATACTGCAGAGGAGATGGAGGCATGGGAAGCTCCTACGATAGCGCGCCCTGCTGCTCAGCATTGTTCACCTCTAGCTGGATATGATCAGTCTAAGGCTGGCTGTTCGCAGATTCAGAATGCTGGTGATCAGACCAAGGATCAGTTGGTGGCTCAGCCCGGGGACCAGGCGGCGGCTCAGACCAAGGCCTAGAATCAATCTGTCAACTTGCTTCTGTTAACGCGCTTGTGTGCGCTGTTTTGTGCGCGTATGTGCGCTTTTGCTTTAAGGATAATTTCAGCTGTTTAGCTGCAACAGATTTTGCTTTTTTCTATGCATCGTGCTTAATTCATATTCGTGCACCTTTTGTTTATAGTTTTTTGAGGGTTTGTACCCTCCCTCATTCCCTTAGGAAATTTGGCATCGGGTCCTTGGACTGATGGCCAGACTGTCCAGACATTGGTCTGCAACCTTCCCTTAGGAAGTTTTTTATCTAGTCCTTGGACTGATGACCAGACTGTCCAGACATTGGTCTGCAACCTTCCCTTAGGAAGTTCTTCATCTAGTCCTTCGACTGATGACCAGACTGTCCAGACATTGGTTTGCAACCTTCCCTTAGGTAGTTTTTTATCTAGTCCTTGGACTGATGGCCAGACTGTCTAGACATTAGTCTGTAACCTTCCCTTAGGAAGTTCTTTATCTAGTCCTTGGACTGATGGCCAGACTGTCCAGACATTGGTTTGTAACCTTCCCTTAGGAAGTTCTTCATCAAGTCCTTGGACTGATGGATAGACTGTCCAAACATTAGTCTGTAACCTTCCCTTAGGAAGTTCTTCATCTAGTCCTTGGACTGATGACCAGACTGTCCAGACATTGGTCTGCAACCTTCCCTTAGGTAGTTTTTTATCTAGTTCTTGGACTGATGGCCAGACTGTCCAGACATTAGTCTGTAACCTTCCCTTAGGAAGTTCTTCATCTAGTCCTTGGACTGATGGCCAGACTGTCCAGACATTGGTTTGTAACCTTCCCTTAGGAAGTTCTTCATCAAGTCCTTGGACTGATGGATAGACTGTCCAGACATTAGTCTGTAACTTTCCCTTAGGAAGTTCTTCATCTAGTCCTTGGACTGATGACCAGACTGTCCAGACATTGGTCTGTAACCTTCCCTTAGAACTTTTTTATCTAGTCCTTGGACTGATGGCCAGACTGTCCAGACATTAGTCTGTAACCTTCCCTTAGGAAGTTCTTCATCTAGTCCTTGGACTGATGGCCAGACTGTCCAGACATTAGTCTGTAACCTTCCCTTAGGAAGTTTCTTTATCAAATCCTTGGACTGATGGATAGACTGTCCAGACATTAGTCTGTAACTTTCCCTTAGGAAGTTCTTCATCTAGTCCTTGGACTGATGGCCAGACTGTCCAGACATTAGTCTGTAACCTTCCCTTAGGAAGTTCTTCATCAAGTCCTTGGACTGATGGATAGACTGTCCAGACATTAGTCTGTGAGAGTTGATTTTCGAATGCTTTAGTAGTTAAGGATTCTTTGGATACTTAGTCCTAGCCTCGTTCATTGCTTGTAAGCAAACAAAAGTATAGGTACAGTTACACAGAAGGTGCTAATTTTGATCACTTCCCCTATTGGGTGGCCAAAAGATGTGATCAAACGGAATTTCTATATAAAATTCCTATCTTACCGTCCTATCAGGCACAAAAAGGTATGTACATAACGGCACTGACACTTTTTCACTGCCTTTTCTAGCCATAATACCTCCGAAGGTTGTTGATGTTCCAAGTTCGGGGTATTGGCTCTCCTGCCATAGTTTCTAGTCGATACGCGCCGTTTTCGATGACTTCGGACACTCGGTACGGGCCTTCCCAGGTCACATCCAGCTTCTTCTGTCCTTCCATCCGGCTGGCTTCATTTTTTCTCAGGGCTAGGTCTCCCACACGCAAATTTCGGACTCGACCCTTGCGTTATATCGCTGTTCGACATAAGATTTGTAGGACACTTCTTTCAACTGCGTGGCCTCTCTATTTCTTTCCAGTTCTTCCAGCTTTTGCCTGATAGCTTCATCATTATCCCCTTGGTCAAAAGGCTCAGACACTCGTGCCGTAGGGATGATGATCTCCGGGGGTATGATGGCTTCACTCCCGAAACAAAGCAGGTATGGTATCTCTCCTGTCGCCGTTCGTGGAGTGGTTCTGTAGGCCCACAAGACACTGAAAAGCTCTTACACTCAATTCCTTTTAGCGCGAGTTAGTTTTTTCTTAATCCCTTAGACAATTGTCCGATTTGTCCTTTCGGTTTGACCATTTCCTTGAGGATGCGCCACGGAAGTGAAGTTTTGTCCGATGCTATAGCCAGCGCACCATGATCTGAAAGGTTCATTAGTGAATTGTTTCCCATTGTCGCTGACGATAGTGTGGGGGAGTCCGAAACGACAAACGATGTTCTTCCAAGCAAAGTTCGTTATTCACCGTCCGGTTATTGTGGCCAAGGGTATAGTCTCCACCCACTTCGTGAAATAGTCCACAGCAATAACCTGGAAACATTGTCTTCCGACCGCCATCGGGAATGGTCCGACGATGTCGATGCCCCATATGGCAAATGGCCACGGCGAAGATATGCCGATCATTTTGTGTCCCGGTAACCTTTGTATCGTGGAATGAATCTGGCATTGATGGCACTTCTTTACGAGCTCGTCTGCATCGTCTTTCATCTTTGGCCAATAATACCCGGCTCGGGTCGCGCGCAGAGCTAGCGTGCGCGATCCCTGATGTGCACCCCAAGACCCTTCATGAAGTTCTTTCAACACTTGCTCGCCTTGGGTTTTGTTTACACATCTCAGCCATGGGTCGAGAAAACCTTGTCTGTAGAGGATTCTGTCCTTGACTGTGAACCCTAGTGCTCTTTTAGCCAGTGCGCTTGCCTTTTTAGCGTCCGCAGGTCTGACCCCATGCATTATGAATCTTTTGAGTGACGTCGTCCAGCATTCTGTACCTTCTGCTATCAAACCGACTTCCACACGATCCGTTGACCTGACCGCGAGCGTCTCTACCAGCACGGTTTTTGTAAGGTGTCCGCTGGCTGAGGACACCAACTTACTCAGAGCATCCGCGCGAGTGTTCTTTGATCTGGGAACCCGAGTGACATCGAATTCCTCGAACCCGTGAGCCAAGCTTTTGACCTTTTCCAGGTATTTCTGCATGGCCGGTTCTCTTGTAGTATATGACCCGTTGAATTGATTTGCGACTAAGGCAGAGTCTCCATATGCATCCACCTTGATGACGCCTAGTTTCTTAGCTATTTCCATTCCAGAAATCAGAGCCTCAAATTCGGCCTCGTTGTTGGTTGCTGGAAAAGTGAAACGGAGAGCGTATGTGGTCTCTACTCCTCCTGGGTCCGTGATGATCAAACCGGCTCCTGCACCCTCTACACCGGACGCTCCATCAACGTGCAGTTTCCACCAGTTGGCTCTATCTTCATGCCTCACACGATGCTTTTTGGCTGGAATTTCTTCGACGGCCTGACCCGAGTCTACAGGGTTAGCTGGACTGTTGACCTCTTCCGACATCTCTGCTAGAAAATCTGCCACGACCTGACCTTTGATCGCCTTTCTGAGAATTCAATAGAGTGTTCACTTAGTTCCACGGCCCATTTGGCCATACGGCCGGACACCCCGGGCTTGGTTAGGATCGTCTTCAGAGGTTCGTTTGTTAATACCACAACCGGATGGGACTGGAAATAAGTACGCAGTCTCTGGGCCGCGTGTACCAAAGCTAGCACCATTGCAGGGTGCGGCTGATGTAATAGACCGGCCTCTGTACCCTGGATACTTCCTTGATCAGCGCTCCGCTGACGGTTTCTATTCATGCAGATACGTACAGATATAGAGTCTCTCTAACGGTCGGGGGTGATAAGACCGGCAGCTCATGAAGATGTTCTTTCAGCTCCGTAAATGCTCGTTCCTCCGTCTCTCCCCATTGTACTACTCCTCATTTCTCCAAGTTCCCTTTCAAGACTCGTAGGAATGGGAGGGTTCTTTCCACCGCCCTTGATAGGAACCGGTTCATAGCAGCCATGCTGCCATTGAGGCTTTGAATGTCCTTAACGGTCCTGGGTGAGCGCATATCAATGATTGCCTGTATCTTTTTTGGGTTTACTCTCAAGCCGTCCTTCGATACCATGTGCCCTAAGAATTTTCCTTCTCCAACGCCGAATTGACATTTCTTCGGGTTTAGCTTCAAACCTGTTTGCTGAAGTTTTTCCAGAGTTTCTTCTACGTCATTGATCAAGTCGGAGAACTAGTGGCTTTTGATCACCATAGCATCCATGTATATCTCGAGGTTCTTTCCCATTTGATCTTCGAAATTCTTGTCGACAATTCGTTGATATGTGGCCCCTGCATTCTTTAATCCGAAGGGCATCATTCTGTACCCGAACACACCATTTTCTGTTATAAAGGCCATCTTTTCCACGTCGGATTCTAGCATTGGTATCCGATGACACCCTTTGTAAGCGTCCAGGAAACACTTGATGGGGTACGCTACCAACGAGTCCACCTTCTGGTCGATCAGCGGGGATGGATAGCAGTCTTTTGAGCATGACTTGTTCAGCACAGCGTAATCAATACACATTCTCCAGCTGCCATCCGGCTTCTTGACTAGGACTGGGTTGCTGAGCCATGTTGGGTATGGCACATCAATTAAAACTCCAGCGTTCAATTAGTCGGTGACTTCCTGATTGATCGCGGAATTGCACTCGGTACACTGCGGTCTTCTGCGCTGTAGGACTGGTTTGTGATCTGGGTCCACTTTTAACTCATGGTAGCCTATTATTGGTGACACGCCAGTCATGTCACTCAGTTTTCAGGCAAATGCCGATGCGTGTTTAGACAATACGGCCAACAGCTCTCGTTGGACGGATGCGGGAAGTGTCTTGCCAATTTGGACTACCGCCTTATGGGCGCAGTCAAGCTTTACTTCGACCACTTCTCCGGACAGTTCGGTAGGCCTGGATTCTCCTTCATTGAGTGTCATTAGCACTTCTCGTCTGGTGTGTGTCCAGACCACAGGACTGTCCCTGTCTACTTCTCTTTTTCTTTTGCTAAGAGCTATCCGGTGGAATTCTCTGGCTTTTTGTTGATCTCCTTTCACGGTGGCCACACCGTATTTGGTTGGGAACTTTAGCAGCAAATGTAAGGTAGATACTATCCCTTTTAGTAGTGCCAAAGCTGGTCGTCCTATAATGTGGTTATAGGGACTGTTTGCTTTGACAACCACGAACTCAAGCTCGACTACTTTTCGCGTTGGATGCTCTCCGAACACTACTGGCCATATGGTTCTGTCTGCAAAATCTACCAGCGGAGTGTCGGTTGATCGCAATTTGGCCTTCATCGTCTCGTCTATCTGTTCAAAACAGTGCCAATACATGATTTCTGCCGAGCTGCCACCGTCCACATATGCCCGGTGGATGAGCTTGTCAATTACCTGGACTGTTATAACGACTGCGTCACCTCCGGCTGATCTGCACGGGATGGGGTCATTGGAGTAAAAAATGATTGATTCTTCCGGACCGAGGTGCCTGTCTGCCGTATGCGCCTACATCTCTCCTTTCATTGTGACTCTGTCTTGCCCCCCGCGCTGCCACCAATTATAGCGAATATATTAGTGGTAGTGGGGTTAACTCCCATTGGTTCGGGGGACAAGTCTTCATATTCGTGCTTGCGCTTAATGCCTTTGGAGTACTCCCCGACCAGTGCAACTTCTTTTCCTTTGTCACTGTTACCAGGACGGTCTTGATATCGGGAATTATATCCACTGGCCTGTCTGGTTGATCCTCCAGATTTTTTCGCGTACTCCGCATCATTATGGGATCGTGCCTCTTTTGCGAAGTGTGAGAGCTGACCTGTCTTGATACAGTTCTCGATGGCCTGTTTCAAGTGCTTGCACTCATTTGTGTCATGCCCGTGGTCGTTATGGTAATCGCAGAACAGCTTCGTGTTTCGATTATTACCGGAGGTTTTCGTCTTATTAACCGGATCGAGAATATTCTTGTGTGCCACCAACGGGTATATCTCCTTTGGTAATCTATTTAGCGGTGTGAATATCTTCAACGGTGAACTTCGGTCTGCGCTCGCTTGTGGGAATTCTCTCTTCCACAGCCTTTCCTTCACCGGTCTGCGTCCGCCTCAGCTTGTCCTAGTGACCTTTTTTCCGCTTGACAGGACTGTCTTGTCTTCGACCCGGTTTCTGTAATAGGTCTTCTCATCGATGTGTATTTCTTTGATGTCTGCCTTATCAAAGAATTCCACTCTAATCATTAGTGCATGCACGGAGTACACTGGATTTAGCACCAGGTCGCGACTGAGGGCTTTATGGCATAATCCGCGGATGAAAGCATCGTTGACAAAATGAGCACCTCCACGGTGATCAACCCCGTTAACCAATTCGTTGAACCATTCCCTGTACTCCGACAACGTTTCTCCCACGTTCTGCATGATTGTCAACAAATCGTTCATAGTCTTTGTGAATTTCCTCTCTAGATGAACCGGCTCAAGAACTCTTCTTCCTGCTCTGTGAATCGTGAGATGGTGTTATTGGGCATATTTGTGAACCACAGCCTGGCTACTTTGGTCAGCGTCGTGGCGAAGACTTTACACCAGATGGGTTCTGGGATGCCGAATGTCTACATATTGGAGGTGAACGTGTACAGATGGTCCGCTGGATCTGATGTTCCGTCATATACTCCAAGGTTTGGCGGGATCTTTAATTTGTTGGACGCGGAAAAGCTCAGCATTTCAGCCTTGAACGGACATCCTCTCGTATCCAGTTATGGGTCCTCTTCAAAGTCAATTGCGAGGCGCTGTCTGACTGGAACTCTAGGCTTGACCATCGGAGAGTGCACGTAGACTGCCGGCCATTTCTTGGTCTGATTATCGCTCCATCCGGACCCTTCTCTGGTTGAGTTCCTTGGGGAGGAATGGGCCTCATCTGCCCTGCGAGAAGTTATTGCTTCGTGACATGTCCTGTTACCTTCAAAGGCATCTTCTCTGTCGTCGAACAGTCTGACTGGTCGCATACGCTGGACCAGTGCTCGACCCGCGAGTCCGGTGGATCTCATGGTGGCTCCAGCGGTGTTTGCCCTTTCCTGGCTCGCCGGTGTGCCCTCTTTCAGCTCCTGGAGCTGTCGGAGCATCTCGGTCTGAGTGGCAACTACCTGTTTCAAGATCTCGGCCGTGTCCTTCACTTCTGAGATGCGCCAAATTCGCTGTATCGGGTTGCTTGGAGTTTGCTCCATCGTCACGATCGGCCTGCTCGTCGTCACGATTGGCCTTTCAGTAGAGTCCAAGATGGGGCCATCCCTGTTGGCCTCCAATAAAGCGCGAGCTCCACCCAACGGAATCCTCGGTAGTTCCGGGAATGGATCCGGGTCTGCTCTTTCTTCTGTCATGATGCACAAGCTGCATGGGCTGTGAAGATAACGTGAACCCCACAGATGGCACCAATGTTAAAGCTGTAAATGGGATAGTCCTGTAGATCATCTTCTTCCCTGCCCTGTAAACCTGCACAGACGGGACAGAGGTCAGACAAGCCGGCTTATGCCTACGCCTGCTCCGACGATCTAATTAGAGTGGATCTCTAATATCTGATGTATATTGTGCATAGGGTATCAGCATAGAACTTAGCTTTCTCATGGTGGATCTGATTCCATTTATAGGAGCTGAGCTACCGACATGGAACAATGTAGATCGCTACAGTGCTTTGGTCTGTCCGTGGGCCGGTGTTCTGTTCAGTCCGGATTGGGCTTTCAATGTGGGCCTTCGACTAGGACTGGAATAGTGCCATATTTATCAGTTAGAAAGGATACCGTTCGAGTTCAAATGGACCGGTATGGAGTAACTGACTATGCGTGCGTCGCCTGGTCGGGACCTTGGATAGACTGCCGGTTAAAGCACTGTAGGGGTGCACGACTTAAGATACGTTGCTGACCATGAGGGTAGTCAGCTCCCTTCTTGTTTAATTATCATGTACAACTTCTATTTATGCTAAAAACATAAATTAGAGAGAACAATTGAAGCAAATGTATGATGTATTTCCTTTCCCCTCAAAAAATATTTGTGTAAAAAGAGATCTATGGATTCTTTTACACACATTGGGTAGAATCGCATCCTTATAGGAATCGAATAACTTTTTTGGATATGTTTTTAGCTTCTTGAAAGCTAATTTTTGCAGATCTGAATTTTTGTGCTCTAAAGATAGCATCTTTGATTCAAAGCTTTACTTTTTGAAAAGAATACTAACCTAAGAGTGGATTTAATTGCTCGTAATTGAAGATGCCCAACCTTGGTGGATATGGGCTGCCACTAGGAGCTGCGTGGGGGACTGTACGACAACTCCCCACAGAAGGCGCCAATGTTAATGCGGAAAATGGGATATTTTTTGTCTGCTCTCCGGTGAGTACTGTAGACCGACGAGATCTGTTTCATCTTGCTTATTGAGCCCTTTGTCCAGTGGTGCTGTACCCAGAGGGTGCTGGATCTGGTGAACTCTGCTCTGGTTGATGCTTTGGTCCAACTGGGTCTGCTTCTGTGGCTGTTTCCCTGTTCTGTATGGGGTGCTGTGCTGCAGACCTAGTACCTGTATAATAGAGAACATGCGTCACTCCGGCGGACCGATGTTGCGTCGGCCCGCTCCGATGCCAAAGTCAGGCAATTTGGGAGAATGGATGAGGAAGAAGATGAATAGTGGAGAGTGGAGTTCAGAGCTCTTATCAACTTACATTCGTTTTGCTCTTTTCCGATAAGGGAGAGGCCCTCTTTTGGGATTGATTTGGGCCTTTGACCATTATTCTGAAGTAGGCTAAATTAGCCCAGGATTTATCATGGAACATAAACTACAAAAGTTAAAACATAGAGGTTTTAACATGAAACATAAACGACAAAAGTTAAAACATGGAACATAAACTACACAAGTAAAATTACGAAGGTTTTAACATGAAATAAACCGCTAAAGTTAAAACATGAATGTTCTAACAAGTAACATAAACCACAAAAGTTAAAACATGAAAGCTTTAACATGGAACATAAACGACAAAAGTGTTTTTACATGGAACATAAACGGAAAAGGTTAAAACATCAATGTTTTACGGAATTGCTAGGTGCAGGACTGAATTTCTCATGCAGGACCAATTTTGACCTGAAGTGACGAAACTGCCCTCTTTAGTTTTGGAGTGATTTTGTGAGTCCTTTTGTCATCGGTTTTGTAGAAATTGCGAGAATATCCTCAAAATTCATTCAGGATGAGACAAACGCAGAGTTTCTGGATCTGAAGTGACTGTCGAAATTTATCCCCCAACCACATCTCGAAATTTGGTCGAATCCACACCTCTCAAAAGCTCCCTGCTATAATACTCTTTTGCTGCTCTCCAGGATCTCGAAAAATTCCGATTAGCATCATTTTTATCGAGCATAGTGGAACTGGATCAACGATCGCCGGCCGGGAAGAGGTCAATCAAGCCTTGTCAAGGATGGGATCTGGGTCGGGCGGGTTCGGGTGAACAAAGAAGGCGGGTATAGTGGTGGCCGCCGCTTCAAAATCAAGGGGCGCTGCCACCTTCCTCACTGCCGCCGTGAACGACACCCTATAACCCTCGGGATCCTAAAATCTTGCAGACTCGGGAGGATCTCAGGAGGATAAGGTTTTAATTAATTGATGAGATGAAAGGAAGTCGAGATCTGTTTGTTAATTGATGAATTATGCGGTGATGAGATGAAGAAAAAGATCCAGATTTGGGTTCTGAAATTTATAATTATTAATTTAATAATAGGTATTAATATGTATACATCAAACATTTCTACCAAAAATGTTTCTAGTCAGGTGGTAAAGGATTGATATAAGAACTTAGTAAGCCCAGGTTCGACACCAGGCAACGGCATTTTAAGTGTTAGAAATATTTTATGTAGACATAACTTTTGGTCATATATTTTTATATTTTTTGCAAGCTCAAAAAAATTAAATTTTCAAAATTACAATTTAAAAGTTTAAAATTACAATTGATAGGTTAAAATATATTTACATATTTTGTCCGAAATTTTCATATATGTTGTAACAATCAAATTAAATTTCAAATATTTTTCCACTCAAAATATATATATATACTACCTGATTTAGTACACAAACATATTCCATGGCGTCTAACGTCACATATTAACAAAAACACCACTATAATTGTACGTATACCACAAACTTGAAATTTATCAAAGTCGGTCTTGTGTTTTAAATTAATTTATGAATAGTAGAACATAAATATTATCTCCTAATATAACATAAATAGTGCTTAAATTATTTTGGGTCAACGGGGTGGTAGAAAAAATATTTACCATTACTGCCCGAAAGTTCCAAAAATGTTGTTATGGTCATTAAATTTTTATTTTTCAAGATATTCCAACTCAAACTTGACCAACCCATACCTGATTTAGTACAAAAACATGTTTTAAGGCGTATTACATCGCTTATTTAACAAATTCACACTTCAAACTGAGCGTAAATCACCTGTTATCTTGAGTTTCAAGAGTCAAAGTTGTATTTATAATAAATTTCAACGTATTAAGGACATTCGTGAAATTTTAACTCGATATTATTTCCTAATATAGTATAAATTGTGCTCGCGCAAATTTTTGAATTTTTCTGAAATGCAAAAATAGGTGGTGCAGAACAAATCAGTAATACTCACTAGTAGTGTTTACTAGTTACGATACAAAGGTTCAAGAGATTAACACATTGACTCTTTAGTGTTGTAATTCGAATGAAAATTTGATGGTGTTAAAGTACAATATTAGTTTTTAGGATTTTTGTTACAAATTCCTTCAAGCAGATTTCAATTTCGGCATTTATACAAACTTTTTACTTTATTCACCTACGTCCCTCCAAGAATGTTGGAAGCCCCGAATTTCAAAATTCAGTAGTCCGAAACCTAATTGAAGGATCACGAATGGGTAGAATAAAAGTGATTTGGTTTTTCGTACGTTTTCCATGTATTTGTGGTTGTGGGTTGTGGGGATCACGGTGAAATTTACGGGAGGTGTGTGAGACTCGAAGTTTCTGAACTTTACGGGAGGTGTGTGATAGGAGTAATGTGTCTGAACTTTCTGGATTGGGCCAATTATAATGGGCTGAGTAGAATTAGTTTGTTCTGGAACGGCTTGGATTAAAAGAGGATAGTATGAAGCTAATTTGGTAAGTGGGTCTGCAATAGTGGGCACAAGATGTAGCATGAAAAATTGGGTTATCATGATTATTAATTATTTATAAAGGAAATAAAATGGTTTGTTGAGCATCTTTGAATGGCTTTTTTTGTGCTTACAAAATATTGAAATTGTATTGTGATAGTCTGTATAAAAATATGTAGGGGAATTGTTGAGATGTTTATTTATATAGTAGTTAATTGTTTGTACAAATATAATTTGTTGTTGTGGTAGAATTAATCTCCGTTATTCTAAGAAGATATGGAGAAAGAGAGATGAAAATAAACTGTGGAAATAACAGTTAAAGAAGTAATGATAAAATTACTTAAATATGAGATAGACATACTTTAACTTTCGTTTGTGAAGTAAACAAATATTAAAATTAATTTGACATTAATAATAATGGGAACCAAAAATTAAAAAAACACATGCATTATCTAGATAAGCAAACCAAAGGCAAGATAAGTAAGACCCAAGAGGCTAAGACAAAGCAGATGTCTAGATAAACACAAATTCCATTACAACGAAATTGAACATGACTAAAACATCCCAAATTTAAGATAAAAGGAGAGGAACAAACAAAAGTGGTTATTTTCCCAAAAGTAGTCCTCATCCTAATACATAATAAGAACACAAGAAACATGGCGTTCTTCTAGGCATCACTTCCCACGTCAAAGCCATCTTCATCGGTTGAGTCATCCACAACAATAATATCATCATCGGTCGAGTCATCCAAAACAATCAGCGGAACTGGATCAAGGATAATGCACGGGTTCTCGGGTGCCACCCCCCCAATGAGCAGGAACTTGTTCTTTTTTCCCGCAACAAGCTTCCTAACCGGCATAAGTAAAGGGGGAGCTGGTTTGTCGATGAATTCCTCGTCCGAAGATTCATCAACCAGGAGAAGAGGTCTTTTGTTCGATGACTGTGGAAAATCATCTACAACGAAGGTGACAGATGTTTTAGTAGCAGGAAGTTTCTTAGTGACCTTGAAGGACTTTGGAATTTTGGCAACTGATATTTTTGAGGCAGAGTTTGAAACAGGCTTGGGGGCTGCAGGTTTCTTAGAGGAGGAGGCAAATGAATCCTTTAGTTTAGCAACATCGCTTCTTCTGATGGGGGTGGGAGCCATGAAGGACTTTGGGATTTTGGCAACTATTATTTTCGAGGAAGAGTTTGAAACAGGCTTGGCCTTAGGCTTGGAGGCTGCAGGTTTCTTAGAGGAAGAAGCAAGTGAAGCACTTAGTTTTGCAACATCGTTTCTTCGGATGGGAGTGGGAGCCATGATTTTGTTATGAAGATAGGAAGTTGCAGGATGAAGTGCTTTGGACTTTGGAGGGAAGGCTGGTTTTATATGCAAAGATGTACCCGCCAGAGGGAAAATAAAACAATATAGCTAATGCAATATATTTAAAAAATCAAATTGAAACTCAGGAAAAAGAGTGGTGAAGTCGGTATTCTGTAAAAGTAAACATTTTTGTACCTGAATTTAACCGACAAACATACACGTAATGCATATGAATAATAATAAAAAAATTGCAGTATAGAAGTTCAACATTGATACTAAGCATATTGAAGCTGATTTCTGGGGTGTTTGGTAGCCGAAAAAACCGATTAAAGCTGAGGCAAAAGATTGACTTTTTGAGTGACTAGGCAAGTGGGAACTTGTAGTAGATAGATAGACCATGCTTTCGCTGATTTTATGATGGCACAGAACCAAATGCTTTCGCTGATTTTATGATGGCACAGAACCAAATGATCATTGGACTTGTGGCTCTCATTCTAACACCAACTCCAATGGAGCTCTGCCTTTTATATTCCACGTTAGATTTGGCTGAAATTGAATTCGGAATTGCACGGTAAAATGCCGCTGAAAACGCAAAATTACTATATAGAGGAACGCCAGATAGAGTGTGTTCCCAAATGAATTAATTTCTTTCTTTACATAAAGATAAAGTTTTAAATCAGGTCAGCTTATGTTAAGAGCAGGTCAAAATAAGATCAATTGTGTAGAAAATTGAGGGTTATTATTAGATTATTTTAATTATTTGGTTATTTTAGTTTGACTCTTATGTTTTTATACTTGTGTTTGATCTTTTATTTGGTTTGATATTTTAGGTTTTGGCCCTGATGATTATTTGGCAGGATCTTTTATTTGGCCCTGATGTTTTGGGTAATATTTTTCACTTTATTTCCTTGATATTTTATGTTTTATGGTCCAAATAATTGTATAGAAACTCCCAATATGGTAGAATGTGGTCTCCTTTTGGTCCGCCTTTACCGTAAGAGGACCTTACGGGAGACGGCTCTCCTGTTCGAAAGTCTGTAGCATTTTTCTCTATATTAAAAATATTTATTATATTTGAGTTTGATAGCAGATTATGTGTTACTATCATGAGTATAGAATCGTACCATGCAATTAATTTCCTTCGTTAAAAATAATATTATAAAAATCACATTAATACAATATATGGTTTAAAATAATTTGAAAATTTGAAAAACTTAATACAATAATATTTTGTAACTATAAATTTAGCATGTAATAGCTTATTTGAATTTTTTTTAAATCAAAATTCATATGCAATGTTTGCTAGATTTTATGTGTAGTTCAGTTCAGTTAAATATTTTATTTATTTATTTCAGTTCAGTTAAATAAATTAAAATTATTTTCAGTTCAGTTAAATATTTTCAGTTTAGTTTAGTTCAGCAAGAAATAAACTCTACCAAATAGGGTCATAAAGTAAAACCATTAGATAATGTTACATGATTTCAAGAAAATTAATGTAGATATCAAGAAATCAAATATTAATAAATATATTCAGTTATGTATGAGTAATTATTAGTCATTTTTTAGTCATTATCACTTTTATACTTTTGTTAAAAGTATAATAAATTATTAACAAGTTAATTTCATCAAAAAATTAAAAATTGTACATGCTAAATTGATACGAACTCGGATTTCTACATATACTAAATGATCAAAAATCACTATTTACTTGACCTTTTATTGATACTACTATGAATGGTTTAAATGACCAAATATCAAATCTTAGTTGGACTCTCTGTGAAAGCTAACCCTATACAAATTAAATAATCAAATATGAAACCTTATTTGACCCTGTAAATATTTTTCAAACATTTTTCACTTAGATTGAAACACCAAATCTCCAATTGAATATACTCATATGTTTCATTATATCACATGTAAGTTATTTAATAAATACACTCTATAACTTAGAATTTCCAAGAATCTTCATTGGTTTAGAAATAAATTTAATTAGGTTACATATGTCTACAGTGTTATAATTCAATATTATCTCCTAATATGATATATTTAATGCATGTAAAAAATTTTGTATTTTTTTGAGTTACGGAAGTAATAGACGTAGAACAAATCAATTACTATACTGGTGTGTTTACAAAGGTTAAACAAATTAGTATTGATACCTCATCAATAGAATATAGATAAATATTTTGAATGATGTGAAAAGTATAATGCTAGTTGCGAAGACGTTAGTAAGAAATCCCTTCAAGCGGATTTCAATTTCAGCGTTCCTACAAAGTTTTTACTTTTTGCACTTAGGTCCTTCCAAGAAATTGGGAATTGTTGAATTATAAAATTGAGTAATCCAAAATAAAATTGAAGTCATGTGAAATGTGAAAATATAGTTTCATGGTCTAATAATGAAGCGTAAGAGGTTTAAAAAATATTTACATGTGTTACCCGATAGTTCTATATATGTTGCTATGGCCCTTTGTAGATGTCAGATTTGTGTATTCTTATATTTGTTTTATATATTCTAAATTCATAAATCAACTATATGGTGTAGTGGTATATCTTAGCCGTTATATGAGACAGGTCAGGAGTTCCAATCCAGGAAGCTAAATTTTGGATCTAGTATCATTCTTTATAAGTACTTTATTCATATTCCTAGATTTTACCAGAGCTTATCTGTAGATCAGTTCAATTCAGTCCAGTTCAGTGAAAATGCAATTTGATGAAATTCAGGTTAATTCAGTCATGCTGATTCCATTTTTCAATACATCAATTTTCACTTCAGTTCAGTACATCAAGAAATAAACTTTAGTAAACAGGGCCTAATTTGTCTAACAACAATGTGAAAAGAATCACGGTGGTCTTGCGGTTAAAATTTCCCCAAGTTTCCAAGACAATCCAGGTTCAATATGTACTAGCATATTTAGCACCTAATGAATGAAAGTTGCAGTATGATATTTGATATTTAGAAGTTAATCAGAAAATTATTCTACAAAATATTTGAGAACCAAAAATTGGACTAAAAAATCATTGGACTTAAAAAATTGTACTGTCAATCATTGAACCAAAAATAATAATTGGACTGGGAGATTGTACTATAAATACTACACACATACAATATTTTTCTATGACCATCATCATTCTAAATTCATTGCAGAGGCAAAAATATGGGGAAAATACCCATCATATTGAAATGAAACTGATTACTCATCATATTTAGGCCTTCATATATTGATTGAATTCCAGAAAATACAGTAAAACATCAAATCAAAGCAAATAGAATGACCATTCGATCTCTTTATGGTGCTCGAATTACAACCGAATAATAAAGCAATCAAGCGTGTCCTTGAACAAACTACAAGTCACATGTTTGGCTGGTTCACGAATAAGAGTACACGAGCAACTCTGCCCCAAAATGTGTCAAGTGCTAATCCAGCAACAAACTACTTTGACCACCAATCACCAACATGGCACATTCAAATAGCAAAAGACTACAATACCACCTAGTTGGCTTATTCCATTTCCCCTACACAAAGCACTCTATTGAACAAAATAATCAAGGATCCGTCCATTACCTTATTCAGTTAGATTAATAAACTTGGCCTTCCTTTTCTTCTTAGGGACTTGACTTTCCTGCTTCTCCCAGGAAACAGATTGCATCTTCTTGTAACGCTCCAACCTATCACCGTAAACATGCTCCCAATGGCCCAAACTCCTGCTTCGTACGTAACTCCACTCTGCATGAAGATTTGGCAAAGGATGATCGCAGCTGAAGTTGCCAACAACAAAGTGCAACCTACTGGTTCTTAGGATGATACTGAACTCTTTCAGCTCTTGGTACTCATCAATCTCGCCCCCCCAAGGGAAAACAGTGAAACTTTCACTTCTTTCATTCTTGTCACATGAGTACAGGGACACAACGGCACGAAATATTTGGGCCACGACAAATAAATCACCCTGGGTATGCATCCAGTGTTCCCTACTGCATTTTCCACCGGTCCAATCAATTCGTTGAATGGCCTCATCAACTTCACCATTGTTGCCGTACAATTTTTCATACACACTCCGATTAGCTCTGATCTCAGCGACCATCATTTTCCTCACACTTACATAAGAGTCTTCTGATCCAAGGAATTGTGAGGCAACACAGCGAAACCCACAGTTCCCGTCTTCACCAACATCATCCATTGACAAAAAATATGGTCTAACAAAGGGCGGCACGTCCTTGATACCTTTGAGCAGCTGTTCCGCACATTCTGCATTACAAAATTACAATTCAGAATGCAAAAAGATGGGAGTCATTGCATCTATTTGTGGCATAGCAATCAATATTCATGTTTTGTAAAAGGATAAGATTATAAACTTACTTGATTTCACCTTCGACGAACCAGAAAACTTCTTCTCCACGTGCTCCCAGTGAGAAAGTTGGCGGGTTGTTTTTGCCTTTTTCTTGCTAGGTCTCCCTCTTTTGGTAACATTAACTTTTGGCTCTTCGTAGCCATGTTCATCAGGGTACAACTGGGCTTGAAGAGCCTGGCTCATAAGCAGTTGGTCGGCTGGGTCCCTCTCCTCATACTCTCGAACTAACTTTTCCAAATCCAGCCGACGTAGCTGAACTTCAGCTTCTTCTCCATCAAACGCTAGGGTACTCCAGAATGCATCTACAACACCTGGGTCAATGGAGCCTCCCTTGCTCAGAATCTCTAGTTGGCATTGACACGGCAATCCATGTGTACTCCTCAATGCATGAGTACAATCTTCCTTCTTCATTCTCTCGGTTTCCAGCAGTTTCAAACAGTAGTGTGAAACTACCCGTAAAAGTGACATGTACGGTGAGCAATCAAATCCATACAGATTCTTCGACCGACTCCATTGCAGCATGCACTTAATTTCACTAACCTGTCCCTTGATCTCCGAATGAGCCTGCTTAAACAAGGTGTCAATCCCACCTTTACAAGAACTCATCCATGATTTCAGCGCGGAGTGCGCACTCTCCACCCTGTTTGTAGTAGTGTTGCCAAAGTGCCTAACATTATTAGTCCATGCAAAACATATCTTCTCCTTATGCGGCATCCAAGTCTCATCCAAATATTTCATAAACCCCGGCACCCAACCATACTTGGTACGTAACAACAATTCATTTTCTTCAAAGTCCTCAAGTGTAGGAGCCTCAAACATCTTAGTCACATGCCCATAGCAAAGTGCATCAGCCTCCTTCTGGTTGTCTAAAATAATCATTGCTCTGGTCCTAACCATCTTCTGAACATGAAACATGCACAACATATGATGAGACTTGGGAAAAACTCTCTGTATGGGCTCAAATAAACCGAGTTCTCGATCAGTAACTATAACTTCTGGGTGGACCTCCCCCAGCAAATCTGAAAAACACTGCAAAGCCCACAAATAGCCCTCTTTATCTTCATGTTGTAACAATGCTTGACCAGCAATAAAATTCTGGTTTGTTGGTGTGACTCCCACGATCTCAACCAGTGCATAGTTATATTTGTTGGTGCCATACGTAGAATCAATGCAGAAAACCTTGGAGTAAGTGCGAAGTAAATTCCTAGCATCTGGATGTGACCAGAACAAATCTGCACAAGCATATTGTTTCAAACAAATCTAATGTTACGAATTGCAAACAAGGAGCATTTATAAACTTAATAGTACTCATGGCATATACGTCTATTAACAATCATTGATTCAGCTACAAATCATAATGTGCATCAAATTATCCCAGCTAAAATAAAGGACGATTTGAATATTCAAACTCACAGCATATACAGTATTATTATCAACTGCACAATACAAAACATTAATTATCATGCTAAGTCATAACATGCAAATCACAGTTCAACATTGGTTCATCCATTTCTTACATCCCATTCAAAAATAGACACCTGCATCAAAATTTCATGTGAAAACAAAGGACCAAGTCACAATTCAAAACATCAAAGGTTACCTTTAATCATTTCTGTCCCAGCTTGGACAGAAACTCTTGTGACATAATGATTCTCACGAGCAAGATGAAAAAATTGCCTAGCCGGGTTCCGTCCCTCTCCAGCATCTTTTTTAAGCTTAAAAATTCTGTTGTACACACCCTTTCTAACATAAGGTTTCCTCGGTTCAGCATATTGAAGGGCTTCAACAATAACTTTCGGCTTGCAGTGAGCACGAGCCATCTCCTCGATCTTCAGTATGTCAGCAGGAGTCAGACGGGTATAGATAGGGTTGCCTTCCACATAATAAATCAGAGGGTGGGCATGGCACCCTTCAAAAAGGATGATATGGAAGAATCCATCCGCTGTCAATCGGATAACCCCGCGAAATTCGCAGCCCACTCTTTTAGAGCTTGTTCGTCGTTTCTTCACCACTGGTTTCTTCGCCTTCTCTTTCCTTTCTGCACACTCACAAGTAAAGTAATGATGGTATAAATTCTCGTCCCGCAGTGGATCAAAATAACGTAGCTTCCGAGTTGATCTTGTGATGTTAAATTTCAATGCATTTGACACCTGTTGTGCCCACAGAAATGCATCATTCTCAGTTTCGAATGATCGCCCGGTTTTTCCGGTATCTAATACAGATGTGAAGCAACAATCACTCGCCTGCGTTATAAAAAAAGACAAACATATTAGGCATACATGCCAAGGAACATTAGAATATCAATTGGGAGGCTTTCAATATTGTTAACTACTATAACTTACATATGCCATTGCTACTATATGTCGTTTTTCCCGTGTAAATCACACCTGCAAACAACAACCAACGTCAGACACATAAGAATCTCAAAAAAAATTAATTACTGACATTTTTAAAAATATAAGTTGTAAAAAATTTGATATTTTAAAATTTTTAATAATATAAAACCAACAAAATTACATATAGCAATATAATATATTACATTTAGATTAACATCCCATTAAATTAAGACAGTAGGTATGCTATGGTTTATTTCTTTCAACAAAATTTAGATGATGGTCATGAATGGCAGCTTCTAATTAAGGTGATGTGGAGGTGGTATTGAAAACTTAAGAGTTAAGAGTACCTTTGCATTATTTTAATGGGTACGCACGTTCTTTTGGTTCAGATATACTTGTTTTGGACTTTCTAATCAACAAATCAAGCTTATAATTTTCAAGGCCAATGCACACAAAACTTCCACAGCAAAATAGACAATAGTTCATGTAAATAACATGCATACTTTTCACGGTTTAAGTTTACACATCTACAGCACACAATCAAATACCCCTCTTCCACAAGTACCAAGAATCTACAAGATATGTATTTAAACATAGATGAGTCTTCATCGCACAAAATAGCCAGGGTTCTCATAAAAAACATTCTTTCTACAACTTATTCAACACAGTAGTAGAAGGTATCATACAGCTAAGAAGGAAGAAAGTTCTGAGAATAAGGCAACTTTAACATATTATTGGTTCTCAACATAGGTCACTTACAAACTCAAAAACAAGTTCAATTTTTCAAAAATCTGTGGTCAAAATATAACATGCTTATCTTCAACTTTCTCACATTACCAAAAGAGTCCCATGAAAAGTTAGAATCAGAAAATCAAGATGCACCATTCATATACAAGTTCCGCACATTCACTCACCCAATCAAAACTAATACATACAAGATACTGCAAATAACAAATAAATAGAATTCATCGATTTACCTTGATGTTGACCATCCAGATTTACTGTTACTTCTAAAGCAGTGAGAAAGAGTGGGAGTGGTGGTTGAAGTATGTGTGGTGAAGATATGATGAGTAAATCTTAGGGCTCGGAATAGAGACATTCCCAGCCTTTGATCAATTATTGACCAATTCCCAATCGTGACTAATTTCAACGAATTTTATGGACAAAACAGTCCACGAATAAAACTGCCCAATCGTGACTAATTTCAACGAATTTTATGGACAAAACAGTCCACGAATAAAACTAGGTGTGGCCCAAACAGCTGGGAATATCGAAAATTCATCTCACCGGCTTCATCGACGAGCTTTCGCAGCAATAACAAATTCACCGGCGATTTTCTGGAAATTTTCCCGCCGCTAAAATCTCATCTTCCTCGAACTCCGAATAATTTCAACGAATTTTATGGACAAAACAGTCCACGAATAAAACTAGGTGTGGCCCAAACAGCTGGGAATATCGAAAATTCATCTCACCGGCTTCATCGACGAGCTTTCGCAGCAATAACAAATTCACCGGCGATTTTCTGGAAATTTTCCCGCCGCTAAAATCTCATCTTCCTCGAACTCCGAATAATTTCAACGAATTTTATGGACAAAACAGTCCACGAATAAAACTAGGTGTGGCCCAAACAGCTGGGAATATCGAAAATTCATCTCACCGGCTTCATCGACGAGCTTTCGCAGCAATAACAAATTCACCGGCGATTTTCTGGAAATTTTCCCGCCGCTAAAATCTCATCTTCCTCGAACTCCGAATCAACGCATTCTCCGATATAAACCACGCCGCCTCAGATATAAACCACGCCGTTGACGATCAACGAACGAGAAGCACGGCTGGTCTTCTTCCCCAATTGTCGTTAATTCTGCAACTATAAACCCAATTTTCACCAGAAACTACTCATCCACGATTACATCATCAACACCCGATAACATCCCCAGCCCATCTCACCGGTGGAATCGCCCAAACCCACCAAAACCCCACCAAAATCGCCACCAAAACCCCACCAAAATTGCCACCAAAATCCCTATTAGGATAAAATCGGAGAAGCTGCGTTGTTGATTCGGAGAGAATAAATCCAAAATCTCCAACGGACGAGAATAAATCCAAAATCTCCAGCCTTTGATTCGGAGAAGCTGCATTGTTGATGATAACGTTGCCATTATTCTCCTCGAAATTGAAGAAATCGGGTTCGCGTTTGAAGTAGTCAGCATCAGGTTGCTTCGATTCGGAAACGAAAGAGCTCGAATCCGACTCGGAGGAGCTCTGTGCGGGCTTCCCCTGGATGATTATGGATTTATTCTTGTCCGTTGAAGCAGAAATTGAGGTCGTTGATGAAGGACGTAGTTCTGGATCCTTGCACAGAGATCCCAAGTTCGCTACTTATTCCTTTTAAATCCCAAGTTCATTTAATTGCAGACAGGCCCCCAAAGACGCTTCCCATAAGAGTGTGGACATAATAGTAATTTAACCTCAAAAATTGGTCCTGCAAGAGAAATTCGGTCCTGCATATAGCAAGCCCCAATATAAACGATAAAAGTTAAAATATGAAGGTTTTAACATGGAATATAAACGACAAAAGTTAAAATTCATAATTTTTACATTATTTAAACTACAAATAAAAATAAAATATGGGCAAGGTTATTGAATTTCCTTGGACCATTTGGTGGGTACATGCGGTCACAAATAAGAAACGCGTGCGGCGCGTGTATAAACGGAAGTTTCTGAAATTGCAACTTAAGGACCTCCTTGTTTTTATGTTTATGAAGTATATCCTAGTCCGTCTATTTCAAAACTTATTAGTTCCAATTAGGGGTGTAAACGAGCCGAGCCGAGCTGAGCTTTGGCCTTATCGAGCGTAGGCTTGATAAAAATTAGCGAGCTCGAGCTCGAGCTTGTTCGAACATAAAAACATCAACTCGAGCTCGAGCTTGATTAGCTGTAATGAGCTCGAGCTCGGCTCGTTAGCTCAGGTAAATCGAGCTCGGCTCGTTTATATTAATTAAACCTTTTAAAATCTTTTTTTAAATAATTTATATATACATGTACAGGCTCATTAAGGCTCGACGAGCTTATCAAACCATAGTCGTGAAGCTCGAGCTTGAGCTCGATTACTAATCAACCTGGCTCGAGCTCGGCTCGTGTTCGTTTGTTTCGAGCTTGAACCAAGCTTTTATCGAACTGTTCACGAGTTTCTCACGAACGGCTTGGTTCATTTACTCCCCTAGTTCCAATAACAGATGAGAAGTTTCATCTCATTGAGGAAGAAGCAGATGCCCGAGGGTTTTCCGGAGGCATGTCAGAAGTGAAAGATGTTAGAGACCCCCCTATGGAAGACCTTTGCAGTAAAGGAACGTTGTCCGACAGTCGCGGCAATGATGATCACCTCTCAGTTAGAGGATAATACTTGTATGAGACCCTATTGATCACATCCAGTAATAAGGCCCTGTCCAGTTCAGCTTATTTCCAGCACCTCCAGCACCCTCCAACACCCTCCAGCTAGAGGTGGGCAAAAAAATCCGGCCCGGTAGACCCGGCCCGTTAGCCCGCCGACCCGTAAGAAATGAAGCGGGTATTTTTTACTTTTATAGAGTAGGGTACCCGACCCGTTATTTTACTTATTTCACGGGCCGGGTCATGGGCCGGAATTTATAAATTACCGGGTACCCGTCCCGTTAGGAATTTATTAATATATAATATAAAAATAATATATTCAATTATTATAAGCCCCCATCTCCTAAATTTTAATATCCCGGCCTAACTTATAATTTCTTGCATAGTCGCTCGTTGTATTACTTCAAGAAATTCTAAATTTTGATCAAAACTTCCGACTCAATTTCATGGCCGCCAAAATTTATAATTTACGAATTTACAGTAGTCGGACGATGTAACTTTAAAAACAATCAATTCAACAAAGGTAAACATCAATTTAAGGTTATGCATAATAATTTGATTTGTGATTTGTATTACCATTTCGACGTCGTTGTTGATTCGGGCAAATGTGTGAGTATGTGACTGTTGAGGGGTTGTAAGAGTTTCTTGAAACAATATAATGAGTAAAGACTGTGATGAATAATAAATTATTTACTACAAAATACATATCAGTTTCGACAAATTTAGGTACAGATGAATTACTCTATATTTTAAATGCAATTTCATCTTTTGGATATACCAAATTTGAACCTTTAACTAATTTTAAGTGTGTTCGTAATTTGTACAATATTACAACATAAATTTTTATAACATTACAAATTGTAATTCATACTTTCTATTATCCGAAATTTTTTAGTCGTACACTTTAAATTTTTGTTCATGAAATTAAAGTGTATTTTAAATTTTAAAATAAATTAACCGGGTACCCGATAACCCGTCCCGAAACATTAGGGTACCCGTTAGCAAATACCCGGTTCTAACCGGGCCGGGTCACGGGCCGAATTTTCTTATTTTTGGCGGGCCGGGTACCCGGTATACTATGGTTTAACGGGCCGGGTACCGCTAATGCCCACCCCTACCTCCAGCACTTGTCACTATTTACAGACATAATTGTTTGAATTTTTTTTAAAAAAGAATGATTTTTATTTAGAATTAGTTTCAATATGTTTTGTACGAATTAATCATTCTTCAAATATATAGTTTCATAATTATGTACATCATAAATATACAATTTTAATTTAATTTCAACACCCCTCCAACACCCTCCAGCACCTTCCAACACCCTCCAGCTCCTTTCAGCACCCTCCAGCTCCTTTCAGCACCCTCCAGCTCCTTCCAGCACCAGCTACCAATTGCAGCACCCTATTGAACAGGAACTAAGAAGGCAATAAATATTTATTTTTTAAAAAAAACCTGCAACTAGTAGTAGTGAAGTAGTATCAATTTAACCCCTTAACTTCCAAATAAATATATATTGTCCTACCCAAAAAATTTCCGTCCCGCCAAAATTATCCCCCTTTTCCCCCTTCTCTCACCCTCTCCGCGCCCTAGAAATCAAATTCCCATTTCCCACTGTACCAATTCCACTTCGAGCGAACTCCGGTAGTGGAAAAAACTCTCCCGACTTCACATCTAGGGTTTCAATCCCCAATTATCACCGGCGATGCCGCCGGCAAAGGTCCCGCCGGGCAAGATCCTCCGACTGGAGCTCGAGAACTTCAAGTCGTACAAGGGTTTCCAGAGCATCGGTCCGTTTTACGATTTCACCGCCATCATCGGGCCCAATGGCGCCGGCAAGTCCAACCTCATGGACGCCATCAGCTTCGTCCTCGGCGTCCGCACTGGCCAGCTCCGTGGGGCCCAGTTGAAGGACCTCATCTACGCGTTTGACGACCGTGAGAAGGAGCAGAAAGGTCGCCGAGCTTTCGTGAGGATGGTCTACCGGCTTGATACTGGAGCAGAGTTCGAGTTCACCCGGAGTATAACTAGTACCGGAGGTAGTGAGTATCGTGTTAATAGCGATATCGTGAATTGGAATGAGTATGATAGAAGGTTGAGGGAATTCGGCATTCTCGTGAAGGCGCGGAATTTTCTGGTTTTTCAGGTTGGTTTTTACTTGAGCTGTTCAGTAATGATTATACAGAGTTGACCTAATACCTTGTTTTTATAGTATGCGGAAACTAGGATACCATATATTGTGTTTTTTAATCAATGCCTGGGATTATATAGAAATCTGAATGTTGTTATTTATGTTTTTGTTGGATGCTGCAGGGGGATGTGGAGTCAATAGCATCTAAAAATCCGAAAGAGCTCACAGCACTTATCGAGCAAATATCGGGGTCTGAGGAATTTAAGAGAAGGTATGAGGAGTTGGAAGAGGCGAAAGCCAAAGCTGAAGAGAACTCAGCACTAGCTTATCAGAAGAAGAAGACTATTAAATTGGAAGTTAAGCAGAAAAAGGAACAGAAAGAAGAAGCTGAAAAACACTTTCGCCTACAAGAGCAATTGGTATTGTTTAAGAAGCTTTTCTCTACACTGACATTTCAATATTCTATGAATTATAGCACCTGACTTCTGTTATCTTACTATGTTTTATTCTGTTCAAACATTTGAGAATTATGAATATACTTTGCCCTTCACAAATGATATGGGATGCATTTTAATTTACAGAAAATATGCCACTTAGGACACACTGCTATATATTCCCGTTAACCACTGTGGGGCAAATAGGTTTAGCTTGTCATGTTTCTGAAAATGCATTTTTCTCGACAGGAGTTATTCTCTTCTGGTTGACTGTTTAATTTTGCAAAGTAAGTCACTGTTTCCTCTCCTTTGCAGAAATCAACAAAGCAAGAACATTTCCTGTGGCAATTGTTGAATATTGAAAGGGATATAGTGAAGATCAATGAAGATCTTGAGGCTGAAGAGACGAGCAACAAAGAAATTGTGGATGAACTGAGCCATTATGAGAGTGAAGCCAGCAAGAAGAAGAAAGAGCAGAGTGGATATTTGAAAGAGGTCATGCGATGTGAGAAGGACATTGCAAAGAAGAAGACAAGACTTGATAAGAGTGTAAGCTAGCTAATTGATTTACTCTTATTTTTTTGCCAAGTTGAATCTCTAGATCTTACTTACAGGTTACAACTGGATGTTTTTATGCTCTTTTCACTATAAGTATGATGTGTGCACCCGCACATATATCCATTGAACAGTTTAGGAGTTTCAAATAGGAACATGGACGGTCCCTGTTTGGATTTATCAATAGTTGGACCCATCTTGTCCCTTATTTAAATACCTAAGCAGTAAGCACGGTATTAACTAGTTAGTAACGAGTATAAACAGATAGCAGACTACATAGTTAATTATAATAGGAAATGCTGGTTTTTACTATATAAAATCGGCAGACTGCAGAGATAAATATAGTAGATAATGCTGACTATCAGTTTGTGTAGATATGAATCTTTTACCTTTTGTATACACTTCTACTTGAAAGTGTAATTATTGCCAGTTACAAAGTTAAGTTTATTTGTTAGAATTGGGCTTGTTGTGATTTAATTATAATCTTATCCCACATCTTGCTATCTTGCGTGGGCATGGGAGTTTGTCAACTTTTCTATAATAATCATTTCATGTTGTTTTTGAATTAGTAAAATTATCATTGTTGGTTGTTGACGGGGGACTGTAATTTAATACCATTGGCTGTTCCTCACTTCCTCTTTAGCTAAATTCACTGCTAGTTGCTGTTTGAAACTATTTGTTCTATTTCATTGATTCTATGTGAGGTGGGTTATAGTGATAAATTTACATTGCTGACTATTTTCTTATATTCAGCAACCGGAGATTCTCAAGTTAAAGGAAGAGGTAACTCGTTTAACCCAAAAAATTAAGAGCACGAAAAAAGATCTGCATAAAAAGAAAGAAGAGAAAAACCGGCATGTGGGAGAAGTACAAAAACTTCAGAATGACTTGCAAGATCTCATACAGCAACTGGATGAACTGCGTGAAAAGGGACGTGGTGCTAGTGAAAAATTGCAGTTAGCTGATGACCAGTTAACGCGATATCATGAAATGTAAGTGGTAACATGTGTATTCTAATCCCTGATAGCATGTTATCTATTAATCCACAGCCTAATATGTAGCAAGCGTTATTATTTATAACAGTTGGACCTAGGTAGATTCATTTAATGTATTGAATTTGCTGGACATGTCTCAGCCAATTCAATTGATTTTTTCTTGTTTTACACTGCACAGCCTTCCTCTCACTTGCATAAAGTTATCTTGTTGAAGTTTTCAGTGAAATGCTTGACTCATTAAAGTTTTACGTGACTATTCACGGTCATTTTGCAGTAAAGAGCAGGCTGGGACAAAAACTGCAAAGTTGAGGGATGAGAAGGAAGTCTTAGATAGGCAACAGCATGCAGATATGGAAGCTCGGAAGAATTTGGAGGAAAATCTTCAGCAGTTGACTAATCGAAAGGAAGAGCTTGAGTCTCAGGAGAAACAAATGCAATTAAGACTGAAAAAGCTCCTTGTTTCCGTTGAAAAGAACAGAGCAGATCTTACAAAAGCAAGAAAGGAACAACGTGACATGAAAGAAAAACTCGATGGATCCAAGTGAGTGAACTTCATTTTGAAGGGTGCTAATTGCAATAATTGTGGGACTTAATTCCCCACCCTATCCTTCAATTGTATTGTCAGTCGGATACAGCTGAACACCCTTCAGGCTATATTAAAAATTCTTATCAAAATGGTCTTGGTATTTGTATTTTAAAATATGTTTCACTCATCAGAGTTTTTTATGTTCAGGCGCAAGCACGAAATGTTGAAGAAAAAAATTGAAGAATTCGATAAGAAACTTCGCGAGCTGAAGGCTGACAGATATGAAAATGAAAGGGATGCTAGGTTCTCACAAGCAATTGAAACTCTGAAACGTCTATTCCCTGGTGTTCATGGTCGGATGACTGATCTATGTGGGCCAACTCAAACTAAGTACAAACTTGCTGTCACCGTTGCTATGGGCAGATTTATGGATGCAGTAGTAGTCGACAATGAAAACACTGGAAAAGAATGCATCAAGGTAACTCATTTTCATTCTTATCATTCCTTCTCTTGTTTGTGTGGTCATCTGTAATCTTATGGCTAATATCTCAAGGCTTTACTACTTGAGTTGACTGGCTTGGAAATCAGTGCATAGGTGCTTATTTAAACACTCCTTGCCTCTATATATCTATGCTAAGTCAATTGGTGCTAATATCTTCCATGCCTAGAGCTAGCTGGAAAAATGAGCTATTTATCTGTGTTGTCTCAAATACTTCTTCTGTAAAAATTGTGCTTCAAGTCCCCCACTAAGGTTATTCTCTGACCACCTTTGCTCAAGGCAGTATTTAGGCTTACACCTCATGATTATGAGGTTTCTTTAAGGGACAGTGGTGCCTTTTTTTGGGCCATGTGAATGGTTAGTCTAAAGCTAAATAATAAAATACTTAAGTTAATCTTACTACATTTAGAACTGAACTAAACCTATTAAATAATAGTAGTAAACCTAAACCTTTTTGTACTTCAGCTTATACATTTCGCTCCTCAATATACTAAATGGAATGAACTGAGAAACAGATGCAGCAACTAGTTATATTATGTTTTACTTCAATATCTTTCAGATTTCAGAACAATTGAAGTATGAAGGCAATGCTTCTCCTTGCCTTGCAAATGCCTTTGACACACTTTTACACTTTTTCAACACTGTTCAGATTTAAACATATTCTGTTAGGATAACCACATAGATTAGGCAAGTGCCTATTCCATAAACTGTTTAGTAATATAATACCCTTGATCTTAACAAGTCTACTTTCTGAAGGAAAAGTATTTCTGCTTTTCTGCTTCTTTGGTTGCATTGGTTTGCTGACTTTGGTTTTTATCTGCTCAATTGTAATTTCTCTTTGAATCTGCTGAATTTTATTTTCTCTTTGAATCTGCTCAATTGTAATTTCTATCTGAATCTGCTCAAGTTCGTGAAATAGTATATCATTTCTCCTTTTTCATTTGCATTTATGCTGTCATCAAAGTGCTTGCTTTCTGGAAAATTAAATTTGGCTCATGCCTTTTTTGCTCGGATATTGTAACTATTATTAGAATTTTGAACGATGGGTTGCTTGTTTACAGTACTTGAAAGAACAGAGGCTTCCTCCCCAGACATTTATTCCTCTTCAGTCTGTTCGTGTGAAGCCAGTTATTGAGAGGTTGCGCACCTTAGGTGGAACTGCAAAGCTGATTTTTGACGTTATTCGATATCCTTTTAACAAGTTGTACTTTTGAACGTCCTTCATCTTTGATACTTTCCATTGTTATATGCACAAATACATGAGTAAATTGATAGGATGATAGAATCCAGTTACTAGGAACATTTTAAGAAATTTGTTTGTGATTAGTGGTGAATATATGTGCTTCGAGTTCATGCTTCATTTGGATTCCCAACTCCCCTCTACATATTGGAAAACCCACACCCACACCCACACCCACATGAACATGCACATGCACAAATGACAGACTTTTATATTCTTCAATTTGAAAAGAAAGCTATTTTCTTAAATCTCACCATTCTAGTCAAATGTTATGTAGACAGATGTCATGTTTGCGCTTAACCTTCGTACATTTGATCCAGCATTCGAGAAAGCTATAATATTTGCAGTTGGAAATACCCTAGTATGTGATGACCTGAGAGAAGCTAAGGATCTTAGTTGGACTGGGGAGAGACATAAAGGTAAGCTCATATTGCCTTTATTCTCAGCTGCTTCTCCTTAGAATAAATGTCTGACTTCTTCTGCATGGAATGCAGTTGTCACTACTGATGGAATCCTATTGACAAAATCTGGAACAATGACTGGTGGTACCAGTGGTGGAATGGAAGCACGATCAAATAAATGGGATGACAAAGACATAGAGCGTATGTTGAGCAGTTTCTTTGATTTGATTACAATTGATTAATTTGATATCCTTGTCTTGATAATTTTTCACTTTATTGTGTAGGGTTAAAGAAACAAAAGGAAGCTCTTGAGTCAGAAATGGAAGAACTTGGATCAATTAGAGAGATGCAGCTCAGGGAGTCAGAAGCATCTGGCAAAATTAGTGGACTAGAAAAGAAGATCCAATATGCTGAAATAGAGAAGGTACAACAACTACTATTATTTGTAGCACGTTAATTCGAATTGCATGGAAAATGCTCTATACATTTACATTAATTACAATTACATGTGGTTGCAATGCGGGCAATTTACAATTACTATAGAATTTTAAGGATATTGGTGAATTTGGCAATTTACACGATTTCTCGTCTTTAGAAAATTGCTCGATAGGCTTGTTTTATTGGACAAAGGAGTATAATTCTGTATTTGGAATTTTGTGTATTCATTTCACTGGTGGAATATATTGGGTATTGTCATTGGCTATGCAAGAGTGATAATTCTTGTTTTACGCGAGACATGACCGAATCATCATAAGATAACCAGAAGTTTTAATTTTTCTGAGTTCCTTCTACTTTTTGAGTTTGTTTATGTGCTGATCCAAGAAAATTTCCACATTTTCTTTTCTTACAGAAAAGTATCGAGGACAAACTTTCCAAGCTTGAGACTGAAAAAGGAAACATTGAAAATGAGATCAGTCGGATTAAGCCTGAACTTCAGAAGGTACTAATTTTACAATCGGTTGTGTTTGCAAGCTGCAAAATGCTTTTGACATCTGATTTATGGTTTAATTTTTTGCAGTTGGAAAATGTCATTAACTCAAGGAATTCCAAGATTTCAACCCTGGAAAAGAAGATCAATTCTATAGTTGACGGAATCTACCAGGAATTTAGTGAGTCTGTTGGGGTAAACAACATACGCGAGTATGAAGAAAATCAGCTCAAGGCTGTTCAGTTGATGGCTGATCAAAAGCTCAGCTTGCTAAATCAGCAATCAAAACTGAAGTACCAGTATGTATTCTTGTTTAATTTGTACTAATGTGTTATGTTAGGATTTTATTTTCTATGGGCTGTTACTTGAAAAAGTATTAATGTAGTTGCTGTCACTTAGTCATATTGTGCATGTGGTATCATTATCCTTAGAAGTTGTGTTTCAGAGAGTTACGTTAGCTTGTCTTACCATGATTACCTTGCATCCTTTTTTCCCATAAAGGTTTGTTTGCCCTGCCCACAAGAGCATGACTTTAATGAAATTCTAACATAGTTTAGGTATTGAACTGAACTGTTCCTGAGATTTCATTCATTTGGTATATTTGGTTGTCTATCAACAAATTTCTTATCCAGATAATTTTTTTACATGTGTCCAGGTTGGAATATGAGCAAAAGCGTGACTTGGATATCAAATCACGAATTTCCAAATTGGAATCTACGCTAGAGAATTTGCAAAAGTCTTTTAAAGAGGTTGAGAAAAGAGAGCTTGAACTGAAGTCTATTTTGGATAATTCTGGGAATGAGATTGATCATCTGAAGGAAGAAGTAAGAGGTAATACACTTATGCAAGAAATGTAATAACTTTTTATAGAGGTATTAAAATAGTGAGCAGTGGTTTCAAGATTTATCTGACATCTTTTAAGTTAGTGAAATACTGCAATTGTAGGATTGTGGCTGTTTTATATGATGTGTTGCTTCCTGAAGTTTCCAGTTGATAAGAAAAACTAAGGGCGTTCATCTTTTGTGTTTACAGAATGGAAGTCCAAGGCTGAAGAGTGTGAAAAGGAGGTGCATGAGTGGAACAAAAAGATATCTGCTGCTACCACCAACATAAGCAAACACAATCGTCAGATTAAAGCCAAGGTATGCAATGTTTTCTTATACTGCTGATCTTTGCCGACTCTGCACTTTCTAAAAAGAATTAAATACTGCACTTCTTTCTCCTTAACTCAAAACGACTAAGCTTTAATAAAAGGGCGTTGAATCAATTGCAGGAAGCACAAATTGAGCAGCTAAATTCACAGAAGCAAGAGATAATGGAGAAATGTGAATTAGAGCATCTAAACATTCCGACTACTTCTGACTCTACTGGTCCAGCTTTTGACTTTAGCAAACTTAGTAGATCTCATCAGCACAGTACAACACCGTCTGAGAGAAACAAGCTTGAGGCAGAATTTACAAACAAAATTGGTGCCTTGATGTCAGAAATTGATAGAACAGCTCCCAATCTGAAGGCACTGGATCAGTATGAAGCTCTGAAAGAGAAAGAAAGGATTATACTCAAAGAATTTGAAGAAGCTAGGCAAGCTGAATTGAAAGTGACTACAGAGTTTAATAATGTGAAGCAGGCTAGGTACTAATCTTCTGTGTTTTCTGAACCATTTATGATTCTGATATCTAATTATAATTCTTTGCTATATAATATGCATTTTCTCTTTCCCGGCTTCCTGTTGCATTTAAATTAGGTAATGTGCTACACAATCATATTAAGGGAAACAAAATGAAACAGTGCTTGATTTTTGTGGCATCTGCCTTCATGATATCATTTGGTAATTTGGTCAATTTGGGTGTCATAGACAGTAGCATATGCCTTCATGATATAGTTACTTTATAGTCTTCTGAAAGTGATTACCTGTTTCGTGGAAGGAATGTTCAAGTGTGTATGTGTTTTTTTTCCCTTTCCGGTAATCGTTTTTAAATGTCATACTGAATGTTTTATATTGATCACAGGTACGAAAGATTTATGGAGGCTTTTGCCCACATCTCTGGTAACATTGACAAAATCTACAAGAAGCTTACGATGAGCACTACCCATCCGCTTGGTGGGACAGCATATTTGAATCTAGACAATGAGGACGAGCCATTTTTACATGGAATCAAGTTCACAGCTATGCCCCCAACAAAACGCTTTCGTGATATGGAGCAACTGTCAGGTGGAGAGAAAACAGTTGCTGCACTTGGATTACTTTTTTCCATCCATAGGTAAGTAACTCTGAACCAAAACCCTCTATATTCCTTCCTTTGATTGGGCATTCGATCTCACCATGTTTAATAAATAAAAGTTCGTAGTTATGGTCTTTGCTTTGTATAAATTCCCACAGACTAGCCACCGCTTTTGTATTTCTTTGGTGAATACTATGATGAATTCCTCTATTTCCTATAAATCTTCATACCAGTGATAGACAAGGTGCATTGGTATGGTATCTGTTGTGATATAATATAAACAGTTGATCAAAACAAACAAGTAGTAATTGCTATACCAAACAGTATCCAATTTTTTTGAAAATGCTATATGTGCTACTTATTTCTGTGGAACATTCCTTTTGACTCTTTAGGATATCTGTACTGGAATGTGTTGTTCCAATATCTATCCTATTGTTCCTTCATTTTCCATTATGCATGAAGTTTGCTGACCTTACTTTGTTCTTTTGCATTTTCAGTTATAGAGCTTCTCCATTTTTCATCTTAGATGAAGTGGATGCAGCCTTGGACAATCTAAATGTTGCAAAGATTGCTGGATTTATCCGGTCAAAATCTTGCGGAGGAGCCAGAGTTAATGAGGACAAGGAAGGAGGGTGTGGGTTCCAGAGCATAGTGATTTCACTAAAGGACAGCTTTTACGACAAGGCTGAAGCTTTGGTTGGAGTATACCGGGATGCCGACAAAAGGTCAGGATCAGCCCTTGTTGCATATGCTTATAGTTTCATTAGCTTGTTGCCTATCAAATTTCTGAACAAATAAAATTATTTCACTCAGCTGCTCGAGGACACTGACATTCGATCTGACAAAGTACCGTGAATCCTGACAAGCATATATCCTCCTCAGTCATGCTGCCTGGTGGTTTTATTGTATATACATGAAGAAAGATTGAAACCGTGAAATCGTAGGGATGTTCACTTAAGAAGCCGAAGCTAGAGAATCAGCTGCTATATGTGTAAGGTGTAAGCATTACTATATGTGCATTACGAGGTAGTTTGATAACTGTTAGTTCACTTATGTTACATTCTGGAGTCTGATTCATCTAAATATGCGTATACTTGTGTTTTTAAGTGCTGTTTTTTTTTTCAAAGCTCTCTTGATTCAAAAATATACTGTATTATAGAGACAAGTAGTCGGATAAATAGATGAAATTTTCAAAACTGACAAAGATTTTTGAATAGAAAAAAGACGGGAATATTAACTGGGGATGTGTAGTGCTTGCTCATGCATTAAACCTTCATGAAATAGGGATGCAAAGACTTCCATTTCAGCCTTGGTCAAACATACTCCCACCTCCATGACGCCAACCGCATCCCGTGATTCCAAGAGTGAAATCGCATGCGTCTCACCGTTTACTGACATTTCTTCAACTTTCTCGGGTCTGCCCCACCCGAAATCCAGTTGGTAAACGGGCACTTTTGGTGAACCGGTGATCACAGCATTGAGATCCGACCCGGATGACAACTCTTTCCAATCCGAGATCCATTCCCCTGCATTGCTCAACATTCCCTTATTCAGCTTTTCAATGGTGCCTCCTATTGCCTTTGCCACAAATAACATCCCATTTTCACCCATCAACTCGTCCCTTGATACACTAACGCGACCAAATCCGATGCAATTTCCGACATAAGCAGTTGGCACCGAATAGTCTAACCGGTGGATACCGCCCGCATTGAACCCGAATCCAAGAAATTCGGGTATTCCCATACTACTATAATCCCCTCCTCCTACATGGGTTTTGATCCAACAAACCCAAACAAAAGCACAAACTACCACATAGGGTGACAAATACCATCGGGTCGACCCGAATACCTTCATGAAGCGGGTCACTAACCATCCCTTAATTCTTTCAATTTCATCGGGGCCCACAAGAAAAGTCGCACGCTCCATTTCCTTCTCAATGATTGAACTAGAACTTTTCCGTCTGTTCGCATGACAACGTTGGACGGCCGCCTTTTCCAGCTGTTCAAAGAGGATCTTCTCAATCTGGGTCGGGTCTTGGATCAAAGTCCGGTCGTAACACGGCGAATCTTTCTCGAACACAGAGAATTCTGGGTTTTTGCCCAGAGAGGCCCAAGTTTTCAGGAAATTATGGAACGTCCTACAATCTGCGGCAACTTTCCTGAGTGCAAACCCCAAGCAAACACCATAGCCAGGAAATGTAGTTACCTGAACAGCAAGAAGTGGACAGCTCGTAGCACGACCGGATACCGGTTGACCCAGCTGTCTCAACCGGGGCACCAGCTGCTGAAATGGACGTACGTTTCTCGGCTCGTGGCGAGAAAGGGCAGAAAAAACAGCAGGATCGTCAGCTTCTTCAGCGAAGGTCAGTGAGACGGAGGTGAGAGATCCCAGAAGTGCACGGTTATTCATTCATCTATTTTTAATTCTGGGCTCAATTAAGAACATGGTGGATCGATTCAATAACCGTGCACTTCTGGGATCCAAATTTGTGTACCTTGATTCAGTATAGTTTCGTCAAGATCTACACTGCAACGCAAAAGCATGTGGTACTCTGTTTCCTCCAAAGCACTTGGTTCAGTTTTTCAAAATCAATTGAATCCGTTTTAATAATAATAGGCACATGATATAATATGCATAAAGATTAATAATAATTTCAAACGGATTATTGTTGAAGTCCAAAAGTTAAATGAAGACATTTTAATCGGGACAGAAAGAGTAATATTTACCGATAGAGTTACATCGACATTTTGATCCATAACGATAAAGACAAATTACATTCTCCTAATTGATTTTCTCGTAGCACAATGTATATAGTTTCTGCCATTATTTTTAAAAAAAAAAATCATTTTCATCAAATATATTTTCGCTCTACAGATTTAGGGAAACAACTCCATTCCCTCTTCAAAACCCCCTAGTTAGGGAATAAGATAGGGAATCCATTGGAGCTGAAAAATAGCCCACGTTCCATAAATTCATTGAAATGGAAAATGATATAAAAATCAAATGGAAAAGCCGAAGGATGAAATTGGGAATTTATCCATAACACGTCATCGGATATCCGATGGATGAAATTGGTAATTTATGAATTGGATATCCGATGACGTGTTATGAGTCATATTATATATTAATATGGAGCAAATATTAACTCAAGAGATAATATGGACCAAATCCATATTAATAATAATAGACTATCAAGAGATTAGCTCAAATATTATTACTAATGTAATAAAGTCATAGGCCCTGTTTACCAGAGCTTATCTGTAGATCAGTTCAGTTCAGTTCAGTTCAATTCAGTTCAGTTCAGTTCAGTGAAAATGTAACTGATGAAATTTAGGTTAATTCAGTTATGCTGATTCCATTTTTCAATACATCATTTTTACTTCAGTTCAGTTCAGTTCAGTTCAGTTCAATTCAGTTCAGTTCAGTTCAATTCAATTCAGTTCAGTTCATTTCAGTACATGGTGGAAATAAACTCTAGCAAACAGGGCCATATACAATCATCTTCAAATATATTTTTCAACTTAATTTGAAGGTTTTAATTAGGAAATTTTGAGTAAATAAATTGTTAAATTATAGTTTCGTTAGATTAGGGAGTATTCTTTAATGGGATTCTTTAATTGAAATTGCAATGAAGCAAAATTATCGGTAATGAAGCTGTGATGATGTGGCAATGACATTAAGTTTGGACTGCAAAAGGTTAAGGTTGCCAATAGTAAGATTGTGATGATATGACGAATACAATTAGGTTTGAGTCAATGGAGATGAAGTTTTGGCTGGCGAAGGTGAATTGTGGGTTAGTGAAGGTTTAGGTAATCATCAATAAGATTTTACTCGCGATAAGGTTGTGATGACGTGAATGCGGCATCGATGTTTGGATTGCTAACATTGAGGTTTGGGTTTACAAAAGTTTGGGTCACCAACAATGAGATTGTGATGATATGACACTAGCTTTAAGGTTACAGTTGCGATGAAGGTGATGTTTGAGTTGACAATGAGGTTTGGGTCACTTCCCGTCCTGTCATACCCGACCCGACAACCCAAGTGTTAATAGCCTGTTGATTTTAGATTTTATAAAGTTAGTTATTAGGCCCAATTATAAAATGAGTAATGATGGAGAAAAAAAAATCATAGGGAAATATTTTAAAGAATGATGTGTCGATGTAGGTGACACTTTCATATCATCATTTCCAAAAGAGTAATGATAGAGATAGTGAAAAATTATAGGGAAAAATCACACTACATAGCGTTTTCAACCATACGAATGATATTAACAAAAAACAAAAAAACTATCCAAAAATGGACTTCACCATGAAGCATTCCGATCACATGCTTTACTCGCCGGGAATGGGAGTCCAAAACAGGACCTGGACCAAATCTCGACAAAAGGCCCATTTCTCTACATTTTGCCCCAGCCCACGTTTATCCATCCATGCACGGACATGCTTCTGTAAGACACCAGAAGAACAAATACAGACAGAGAGCCACCCGCCCGAATACGCGACCCGGATTAGGTGTAAGCCACGAGGAGCCCACTCTGCATGCAATGGTGCAACATGGCACAAATCTCTCGACACGCCGCATATGACTCATCCCCGATTTTCCCCATAAATACCCCTCAATCACCACCTTCATCTTCATCCTCATCTCTTCATCTTCATCTTCTTCCATGGCTAAGCTCACCAACCTCTCCATCTTCTTCGTCTTCCTCTGCCTCTTCCATGGCGGCCTCAGCCAGAAGCAGCAGCAGCAGGAGGTAGGCGAGTGCCAGTTCGAGTCGATGCGGCCGCTCCAGTCCCTAGTGTTGTTGCAGCGACGAGCGAAATGAAAAACAAGCCTTTGTGAAGGTAAGAAGCAAGAGGATAATATTAGAACACAGTATTTTGGTGCAGTGGAGTTCATTCTCTTTACTGCGTTTTTGGTCTATATTTATACTACCAGAAGGAAACCAGCAATGCTACAAATATGGAGCACGTTCTAACGTGCATGCAAGAATATCTCAAGCTAATCACTAACTCCTAATGACTAGGTCTTCGAGCAATTTATTGGCTGAAAATACAAACAACCAAAATAAAAATTCAAACTACGAGTAAACTAAAAGTGAATGATATTCACTTTGACTTTGAACGAGATTAACCAACAAATCACCCCCTTAAGCTCGTTCCAACTCATTGAGTCGAACTACACCTCATGCACCATGAGTAGGGTTGGTTGATCGTCGTATTCCTCCACGGGTTGAGCGCTGACATATCCCTCCGATTGTCGCGTTGATCACCTTGACCACGTTCGATGACACCCCACAAGCCTTGCGCTTGCAATTGAACCTTCATTAGAATCACCCAATCTGCATAATTGGTTCTAGTGAGAACTGGATAGTGCGCCACACCATCGCTTTCCCTGATGACTCGCTCCACTATACGTGTTTCACTTCCTCCGCCATCGCCCATCCCGATGGTGGCGGTGTCGAAGTTGCTCCCTTGTTCTTGTCTCCTTGTCGAAGCGGATCGAACACCGTTCAACTACGAACTCGTTTTGGATCGAACACCAAAACGGAACTCCAAAGACTTGGATCAAACACCAAGCTCTGATACCACTTGTTGTTGCAGCGACGAGCGAAATGAAAAACAAGCCTTTGTGAAGGTAAGAAGCAAGAGGATAATATTAGAACACAGTATTTTGGTGCAGTGGAGTTCATTCTCTTTACTGCGTTTTTGGTCTATATTTATACTACCAGAAGGAAACCAGCAATGCTACAAATATGGAGCACGTTCTAACGTGCATGCAAGAATATCTCAAGCTAATCACTAACTCCTAATGACTAGGTCTTCGAGCAATTTATTGGCTGAAAATACAAACAACCAAAATAAAAATTCAAACTACGAGTAAACTAAAAGTGAATGATATTCACTTTGACTTTGAACGAGATTAACCAACACCTAGCGCCGCTTCAGGCTGAAGGTGGCCGGACCGAGTTCTGGGACTACAATGACCAGCAGCTCCGCTGCGCCGGAGTTGCCCTCTTCCGCCACATTATCCACGTCAAAGGCTTCCTCATCCCTTCCTACACCAACGCTCATCTTATCGCCTACGTCCTCCAAGGTACTGATAACACAGTTTTGAGTTTTGTTCAGTTTCATTTAGTCATATGGTTATTATTTTCAGACCGGGGCTAAATTTTTGATTTTTTATCTTTCAGGCCAGGGTATTGCCGGACAGATCATACCGGGCTGCCCGGAGACATTCCAGTCATCGGAATCACAGTTTCAGGGGAAGCAGGGCATGTCTGATCTTCATCAGAAGGTTGAGACACTGCGCCAAGGCGATATTGTCACGTTTGCAGCCGGATCAGCTCACTGGGTTTACAACGATGGAAACGAGGATCTGATTCTCGTGGTTGTTCAGGACACCAGTGACAACGCTAACCAGCTCGATCAAACACCAAGGGTAAGAAATCAATAAATTACATAATCATGAGCTGTTCATTTTGATTTTGCTGACGGTTTTCGTTGACATGATGAAGAGGTTCTTCCTCGCCGGAAATCCGGGCGGGAATGATGAGCGCACGGCGGAGCACCTCCACCAGGTTCAGGGATGGGGCAACGTTTTCCGGGGATTCACCATTGATCTCCTGGTTGAAGCTTTGAAGGTGAGCCGTGAAATTGCACAGAAGCTCCAGAGCCCGAACGATGAGAGAGGCCATATTATTCTGGTCAAAGAAGGCTTGCAAGTTGTCCGGCCACCGAGGGCCAGGTCCACGCCGGAGCAAGAGCAGCAACAGGCTGGCCGCGGCGGCGGTGGCGCAAATGTGCTGGAGGACACCATCTGCGCGGCGGCGATCAAGGAGAACATCGACAGTAATTCACGCAGCGACGTCTACAACCCGCAGGCCGGCCGGTTCACCACCGTCAACTCCCTGACACTGCCTATCCTTGCCTTCTACAAGCTCAGCGCTGAAAGAGGAATTCTCCACAGGGTAAATTACAGTAAAATTTGAATCTTTTCCCTTATATATCATCTCTAATATTCTAAGTATTGATTGGATCATGATTTTGCAGAACGCTCTATTTGCACCATTTTGGTACGTGAATGCAAACTCGGTCATGTACGTGACGAAGGGCAGCGCCAGGGTGCAGATGGTTGACCAGAGAGGACGAGCGGTGTTCAACGGCGAGCTCCGGGAAGGGCAGGTTTTGGTGGTGCCGATGACTTTCGCCGTCGTGAAGCAGGCCGGAAACGAGGGATTCGAGTGGGTGGCATTCAACACCAATGACAACGCGATGATCAACACCATCGTCGGCCGCACGTCGGCGTTCCAGGGGATGCCGGTGTCGGTGATTGCCAATTCGCTGCAGATTCCGGTGGAGCAGGCGGAGCAGATCAAGTATAACAGGCAGGAGACTCTGCTGTTTCCGGCAAGCTCTAGGCCCCAATTTTGGGAATTTTGAATTTAGTTGAGTGAATGAATTAATGAATAATGGGATGGGACTTTTAATATAAGACGAAATCATCCATGATTTTGTCACGGTTATTTCAGTGACTGAATTTGGAGGAATAAAATTGCAATAAAAGCTTGTTTCATTATTGTTTGTTTCGTGATAACCTATGATGGCAGCGCCGTCTCTTAGAATGCGGTATTAAATCTGAGCCGCATAGAGGACAATTCCGGTGGAATTGGTTGGCCGTCGGGTGAAAAGAAAACGTTAGAAGGTCGGCGATTGAAATTAAAACTTATTTACTAGTATAAGAACACCTATTGACGGTGCTGGAGGAAGATTATCTTAGAAAGGCCATTGACATAATGATCCTCCATTAATGACGTGGAAGAAGTGTAGGGAGAAGAAAGAAATTAAGAGTAGATATACGGGATCACATTGGGATGGACTGTGAAAACTATTGAGGATGTTCAGTTAGTAAAGGAGATGTGATTTTCAAAAATAAACATTACAAATAAATAGTTAGGTAGTTCTCTAGATATTTTTTTTGTTTATTGCATGGGATCTGCATTTAGAGAATCATGATTTTGTATATATATGAGTGGTGTTCTAAGCTAAAAAACTGCAAAAGAGAGATTAATGTCCAACCTAATGTCTCTGATATTGATCAAGCTTACAAGTTCAGAAGATTTATTAAACGGGATTTAGAAGGAAAAATAATAAATCCATAGTACTATTTCAAATACTTGTGTTTGAACTTATAGATCTAGCCACCCACAATATGTTTATGAGAGATTAAAACATGAAATAGAGTAGATGGCTATATAAAATAAAGTTAGTTATAATATGAGTGAATTTTTTTTATTATCCAGTGGAATAGTACTAAATTTTACTCTACTTACTAATATATATGAATTTGGATATTGTCCCACTATTATCTGATTTTGCATCAAATATCAACAACATAATGGGTCAATGAAACTGCCTTAAATCAACAGTAAGGAATTTTTTAGTTCATCTTTCAGATCACTTTCATAAGCCAAAGCCAAAGCCACAGTAAAATATTCAGTTTCAGTTCCCGGTATTCTTTCTGAGTAAAATTTGAGGCTGAAGATTGAACTTTTGACTTTTGAACTAGAACGGTCCAAGCAACACTACATAGATAAAGTTAGTCCTCGAGAACGTGGCATTTGTACATTTGGGACCGTTTTACCCAAACCCACATTCAAACTCACGAATAAAGTAGCTACAGAACAAGGGCACCAAACGTCCACAAAACACAGAATGCAGCAACTCCAAGAAAAACACAACAAAATCTTACCATATCCCACTTTCATATAAGATCTCAGATTTGTCCAAGTTCAAAAACTCCATTTGGATATGGCAGTGACGAAATCCATCCCCATTCTTCTCCTGCTTCTCTCCCTCCTATATTCATCAGCTCCGGCCGCCGTTGCAGAAGCGGCGCCACCGCACCATGGCAGAGCTGCAAGGCTCGGGTTCACCTTCACCAGAGCCAGAGGAAAATGCACTCCCCAGTAAGCTATACTCCATAAAAAAACAGAGTATGTGAAACTATGAATCCTATCCTACAGTTGTTTATGTTTATGAGTTTCAGGTACTGGAGCAGCAGGACTGAGTCGTGGCCGAAGATGGTCCCGCAGATGTCGACGGTGTCGAACGTTTTCGGGTCGAGGGCGGTGGAGCGGTACAGGTTCGACCTCACGCTGTTGGAGGCGGCGACGAGGAGCGATGACACCGGGAACGCGTTTTCCGGGATGGTGAAGGAGTCCACGGCGGCGCTGCTGAACGCGTATGCTAGAAAAGGGTACCCGTATACGGCGTGGGAGATTAAGACGATGGTGATTCAGGGCTTGGTTTCCCGGCAAGCCGCCGCTGCTCAGGCGCGGCGGTTCCGGGAAGCTAACCTGGCTTGTAATCAGCTTCATCTTTAGATTTTAAGAGCATGTTGTATTTATCAATCATCATTGGCAATACAAATTTTGCTTCTAGTGGCTAAGATCTTCTATTTCATTTATCTTTACAAAAATAAAGGACCTGGATTTATAATTATATGAAATTTCATCGCAAAACGATTCAAATAATTAAAAGAATTATATTCATTCAAAAATAGTACACCCACCAACTTGATTGGCAATTCCTTGGAGATTAATTTTTAAATTCACTAAACTATTTATAAGAAGAATACAATTTTGGACTTTATACAACATTCTTACAATTTAATTTATATTTAATTTCACGTGTGCCTATAAAAAGGGTGGTCTCTAAATTATAAATAGGTTAATGAGAAGGTCTTGGTTGTAGGACGAATGATAGTTCATGTGTTTAATGAATTTGAAAAAGGAACTAATTGAGTTTTATGAAAAAGAAATTAATCCAATTTTTTGTTGTCTCTAACACACTAGTTTTCAAGATTAAAACAAAAAACGTTCGAATAAACTTGCCACCATTTTCATTAGTACTAGTATATCTTTGTAGAAAAGGTCGAAAAACATGACTATCAAAAAAGCTGACCAGTACTCATCCGCAACCCATAATCCAGCAGCTATTAGCATTGCTGCATGTTGAATAATAAAACTCCTTTTAGCGCAGATGATATTACATATGTTTAAACTCTTGTATAGACTAAAATATAAGAAAGAAACATATTGTTAGATAGACTACATAACGGGCTGAAGTTTTATGTAATGGAGTTTCCAAATTTGTAATGGAGTTTTTAGTTTTATGCAATGGTGTTTCCAAATTTGTATACGGGTCGTTGAAGTTTGCCTTAATTAAAGATGGGCACTGAGAATAAAATAATTACGGGTCTTTTATTTGTCGCTTTTATGACAATCTATCAGTCCTTGGTCTCCACTCACCCAAGACTCTCTCTTTAACTTTTTCACTACACTTTCTTGAGTAATAATGCGGACTTATTTCTCATTTAACTTAACTGGAGAAAATATTAAACACGTAGAAAGTTGTGATAATATGACTAAATCAAACTTAATTTTAATTTCATCAAAATTAACTTAGCTATATTGACTTATATTAATGTGACTTGAGTATTATAAATTCCGTTTGGTGGAGTTGTACTTGTAGGTAAAGTTGGGTTAAAAATGTTTATTTTTAAAGTTGTTTTGACACATATCCGATTCGTTAGGAGAATCCGAGCGCGACGAAGTTTACTCTGATCGGAAAAGTTTTGGCACCACGTCAGATTCCTCATGAACAGTTACAAAAGGTTTTTAAGGGAGTTTGGGTTGTCCCTGTCCTAAGAATGCAAAACCCTAGGCCACAATATCTTTTCGTTTTGACGTCTATTTGATCGTACTGCGCGATCCTTTGCCTGGCATGATGCCGAACAGACAGAGGAAGGGGCGGAAGCTCGGGAAACAAGAAGCCCACGGTTAGGGAAGCGTACACTGGACAGTAATGTTCTCAACATTCAAGCGGAGACTGGCGGTGAGGCCCAGTCCCGCCAAGATCCATGAGTCGTCCTAGCTGGAACCGTCTAGATGCCCTTAAAATTGAGTGGAAAAATCTCCAAACGGTTCAGGAAAGCCTATGTCTTTTCTTATGTTTTATTTATTTATTTTTATTCCAGTATTTTATTTTAGTACCAATAACCGACGAGAAGCTACATCTCGTCGAGGAAGAAGCTGATGTCCAATGGTCTCCCGGAGGCATATCATGGGAGGAAGAGGATGGAGAACCCCATTGGAAGTCCTTCGCTGTAAGGGAAGTTTGTCCGGAAGTCGCGACAACGCCATTGGAGAAGTTCACATCTAAGGCCCTGTCCAATAGCGCTTATTTCCAGCACCCTCCAGCACTTGTCACTATTCACAGACATGAATTGTTTGAATTTTTTTTTACAACAAAAGGATGATTTCTCTTTAGAATTAGTTTCAATATGTTTTGTATGAATTAATCATTCTTCAAATATATAGTTTCATAATTATTAATCATTTTTCAAATATATTCAAATAACAATTTCGTACTGGTAAATCAAATTTATAAATAAATATTTTACAACTGTTACAAACATATTCGTACTTCCAATAATATTACAAATCACATATACTACTAATCGCTATCATCTAATGATTCATCTTCGCCAACATCACTACCTTCTAAATCAACACCTCCTAAATGCCAAATTTGTAAGGCAATACTCTCACGCACTTCGTTCATAGCAGCTTTTCGATCATCATCGTACAAACCGGAATCACTACTTCCTACACCCTCAGGATGATATAACACGGGAATGTCTAGTTGTTGCATTCGAATGAAGTGTGAAACATGCAACAATTATTGCTTTTTGGGAATCAATGTCAGTTTGGGGCATTCTTTTTAACATTTTCCAAGAACTCTTCAACTGACCGAAAGCTCCTTCTACTTTCATTCTTAAAGAAGAATGTCGTTTGTTAAAATGTTCCTTCATACCTTGAGGTGGTGTGTTTCTAAATTGCGGTAGATGCCTTTGACTTACTCCATCACTATATGGAGCCAAGTATCCAAGAGTGTTTGGATATCCTGAATCTACCAAATAATATTTTCCTACACAAATTGTTAGGTAAGTTGATGTACACAATTTATACAATATTATTTGTTAGGTAAGTTGATGTACATTTAAAATATTACCTTCTCCAAAGTAAAATCATATTATTAATATAAAATTTTTAAATTTATAAAATTAATATTAATAATATGTACATGAGTATACATATAATTTATTCATTTTTGGTTACAGTTATTGTATTGGATATTATTTTATGATACACTTATGATTAATTAAACTTATGTTTAACTAATAAAAAAATAGTAAATGTATTTCAACATATAACATTGACATTATTTTATTAATCACAGTACATAATTATGTACATCATAATTATACAATTTTAATTTAATTTAAATACCCTCCAGCACCTACCAGCACCAGCTACCAATTCCAGCGCCCTATTGGACAGGGCCTAAGTTAGGGAATATCACATTTATGGGGTCATGCTGGTCGCCTTGCAATTCAGTATTCTTTTTAGCTAATTCTCTAGCGTTACTCACAAAATCGAGCACCCTGTTAGTTAACGAATGAGGGCTCTTCTTAGCTATGTTCAACCGTTATTGGATGATTTCCAGTGATTCACGAATGAAATAAATATATATATTTTTTTAAAAAAGATTAATAGTGTGCTCTATATTATAATTTTTTTGAATGTAGTAATAGTATTTTCTTGATCTTATGACACATCCTTTAGTAAATATATGCTAAATATAAATAGTTTATTGCAATTAATATTATTTTAAATGGAATAAAATGGTAAATCTAAACCCCAAACACAATTATAAAAGGAGTTAAAAAAAAAGGAATTTGGTCGTAATTCCTCCTTGCTCAAGGTATGTTTTGTATCTCTAACACGGTCAGGAATAAATTTCAAATAAACTCGCCGTCGCGTCTATTTTAGCCGGGAATTTAGTTGTGAAAGAAAGAAATATGGCTGCAAGAAAGCTAGTACGGGACTCATTAATCGGCCGGCAGCCCCTCATCCGGCAGCTACTGTTAGCACAGCCGAAAAGGGTACGTTGTTGGATGAGTGAAACCCTTTTTTTTCCTATGATATTAGGGGTCTTTGAAACATATGTTTGTGGTGTAGGTTTGTGGCGGAGCTCCGGCCAATGGGTTTACATCGAGACGCCAATTCAGCCTTTTTAGTGATATATCTAAGAAAGTCATGGGTGAATTAGAAAGGTAATTTGTATGGTTTTAGCTGGTGTTTTTAGGGCAGAAAAAGATTGAATTGGTGTTTTTAGGGCAGAAAAAGATTGGATTGGTGTTTTTAGGGCAGAAAAAGATTGGATGTTTGTCTTATTTTCTGCTATGAATTGTGTTGAGCTTTGCCTATTTAGTTATTGGTTATCCTTAATGTCTTGTTTGTTGTTTCTTTCTGTTTATGTTACGAGTGAAGGGTTTTTCATGAGGTTTTACAATTATAATAGCCTAGCTGATAGTCTGCATGAGGGAATGATTTTTAATAAAAAATGCATCTTTCTAAATGTTTGCTGCAGCAACCCGGAAATAAAAAAGACTGTGAATGAACTGAAGAAGGAAATAAAGCAGACAGCTGAAGGGTTAAAGGGTGTTAAACAAGATATGGAAGCTAGGTAATGTTGTAGACTCCAGTAACTTTTCGTTTTAGAGTTGTTTATTTCCATTTAAAGGATGAGGCATACATTTTATGTCAAGTCCGGCAGATTTTCATTCAAGTTGGTGAACTGGAAAATGCAGAACAAAGCAGTCAACTGAGCAGCTTCTCAAGGTTGTGGATGGTGTCCGGACGGAAGCTGAATCTACAGCAAAGAAGGTATTTGCAGTCCTATCGGCTTCTTAGATAGGTCTTTGGTATTTACATGGCGAGTTGTTTGTGTATAAATTATGTGGATTATTTATTGGAGCTACCATTTACGAATCACAGGTTTATTCCAATGTGGAGGAAAAGATTGCAGCTACTAAAACTGAGGTCTGTCATCTTTCTGATCTTCAGAGGTTGGCATTATGTATATAAGCATGAGAATAATGTAGTGTTCCTGTTGTGCTTTAGGTCAAAGATTCTTTCGGGCTTGGGAAGCAAGAGTCTTCTGAGTTTTCTGGAGCATCTGAGAAGGTTGGTGCTGAGTCCAAATTTGCAGAAGGGAAGAAGCCCGATCAGCATCAGCAATCTGGGTCTGATAACTATGTAGAAAGTGTGTTAGGCATGATCAAGGCTGGTGCTGGTTATGTTTCAGGTGGAGCTTCTACGGTATTTCAAAAGGTGAAGGGAGCAAAACCTGTTGATGCAGTAAAGAAAGGTTATGACTTTGTAAAGGAAGAATTAAATGGAAATGCAAATAGGAGAAGGCACCTTGAGCATGCGAGGCCTACATCGTCTGTTAAAGTTGAAAAGAGCAATAGGACAGAGCTCGTCTACCAACCTCAATCAAAAATGAGAACAAAAATGGATGATTTTATGGACAAGGTGATCATTTGTTAAATTTATCATTAATTGGTGGAATACTAATTTATGTTTCTCTTTCATAATTCTTCTAGTAATTGCCCTTTCTTTGTTTTTTCCAGTATGATTTTGATTTATATACTGTATCCTTTCTAACTACATTTTCTAGTGTCTGATTTTTAATGGAGTAATTTCTTTCTGGTCACAGTTGCGCAGTACTCCAGCATACAAAAGAGTTAGAAAGTTAAGCGAACCGGTTCAGGATGTAAGTGACTTGGATTTTGTCACACTTTTTATAACGTGAGAATAATTGTGTAAATTATTCACACATTATTTTATTTTTTTAATGTGGACACATTGAATGAGGAAAAATAGATGGTGTTTTCACTTTGTTCACAGTTATTGATAAAAAAATATAATAGATGAAAGTCAGCCATAACTTCTGAATGTTATTTGAATGAATATTGTAGTTTTTATGAAATGGTATAATGTGGACAAGACTTTGATCCTTTAACCACACGTGAAATTGGACACCAACCTTAAATATTAACACTGAAGTGCCCATTCATGTCCACTCTGTTTGTGACAAAATTGTAGATAAATCAAATCCTATAGTACAGGTATCTACAAAAAGTTCTGCTCTTTTTAATGTTTCTCAAGTTTGTTTCTGATGTTTTGATGTCTAATTCATCAGATTGCTGACAATGTGCGTGACTGGTATGAAACCACCGACAGTCCTCTCGTTCACAAAGTTCAAAAGTATGTTGAAAGAGTACTCTATATTTATTTATGGTTAAGGCTCTTTTTACTTCTTGTTTAGAGTGCTAATTTTACCTACTTTATCTGGCAGTGCTACAGACACTGTTTTTGGAGAAACAGATGTCGGAACATCCACAAAGGAAATAAAGCAACGAGATCCGTATGAAAATCTCTTACCACTGCTTGTGCTATTATCTCCTTTACATTTTATCCTGTAGTGCACTTCATAATTAGATAATGGATCGTGCAGGGCATTTAGTCTTCCTGAATTTGTTGCAGACGTGCAAGAGTGGGTTAAACCAGTTCTAAATGCTTATTTCAAGGTGAGCTTAATCCCGATTCCAGTTTGAATCCTTGACAAAATAGTTTTAACGAATTAAAGGGTAAAGAGCAGAAAAAAATACCACAAATTACTTATACTTGTTTTCAGCAGCTAGAGATATCATTTATGAGTTTCTGTTGGATTTCATCAATTTGCAGGGGAATACCGACACTTTAAATACTTATTGTACCAAAGAGGTGATTGAACGTTGCAAAGCTGAACACCAAGTTTTTGCAAGCCAGAATTTGTTTTTCGACCACAAGGTATAGCAACATGAGAGTTTTGCAAACTGGCATTTTCCTGTAGTTGTTGGACCTATATTTGTCCTTGTTACTCATCTGCTGCATTTTTTACCTGGATGCTCTCTTTCCGATGAGATGCAACAGGAATATATGCAAATTAACGCAACAATCTTATTAACTGGGCTTGACTTGCCTTTTGCAGATTCTGCATATATCAGAAGTTGATGTACGAGAAGTCAAAATGTTGGAGGACTCTCCAGTAATTATAGTATCTGTAAGAACCCTCCAAAAAAAAAAAAAACAGTCGAAGTAACATATCTGCTGTTTTAGTTTTGTTTAAAATTCTCATTTTGTGACTTCTGTAATTTCTGCAGTTTCAAACACAACAAGTTAATTGTCTACGCGACAGACATGGCATGATTAAAGAAGGAGGAAAGGTGATATTCTTAGTTTCCTTGTTTTGAGTTCCTTTCGTAATGTATTTTCTGCCTTTTCCAGATGCCTAGTAAGAACTAAGAACTGATACTACTAGAAGATTTTTTCCTGCTTCTGCAGTTTTTTTTTTTTGGTATGAATGTTCACAGCTAAGCTTTTGACATTAATCAGGATACGATACACACAGTGTACTATTTATGGGCGTTGCAGCAAGTACTCGAAGAAGATGCGTTGCACCCCATCTGGAGGCTACGAGAAATGCAGCAATTTGGCGTGCAGGCACTTATCTGAGCTAACGAGTGATGATGAAGTGTGCAGGCATAGTAGTTTCCCTGTAACCTCAGCAATTTTCCCTTAGAGAAGAAGATAATGGGAAATGGATTTTCCATCTGTAGGGTTATTATAGTACATCACTATTATTTTTGTCCAACGTTTTGACTTTTGATCGTGTAATGCCATTTACAGTGCAAGGGGAAATAATAATTAATTATTTGTATCTGAAAATTGATCCTTTCTTTAGGGTGAATAATATGAAGTTTCATTTATCTGTTCGCTTCTCTTAATTCTGTTTCTTCATCATAAATATGATTAAACTTTTTGATGGCAATATGGCCACAAGCTTTTTTTAAAGAGAATTTACAAGAGTGCTCCTGTCATTTTATTAACCATTATACAACAATGCAGCTTATTAAAAATACAAAACTAAACCTTAATAACAGAGTTGCCGGAGAGAACTCGCCTCTGTTAGTCTTCAGCTGTTGACAGAGTAAAAAAAAATCGATACAAAATAGTAAAATGTCGATTTTAAGAGTGAGAAATTCTAGCAACAAGAGAATCGTAAAGCAAATAATTGTACAACTAAACATTAGTTCGCGGAAATTTTACGCACTTCCACATCATCACATGCCCTTTTTCTTCACTCGTTCATCACACAATTGTCTCAGAATTTATTCCATTCTCTTTCATATCTGCGCTATAAATAAACGCACACAAACGCACATCAATATTCTTGCTTATCAATGTCTTGCTTGAACCTCAGCAGATTCTTGCCTGCAAGAAAGGCTTGGAAAAAATTCACACAGAAAGTGCAAACCAAGCTGAACAAGATCAAGAAATCACCAAAAACCAAAACCAAAACCAAGCCTGCTAAGAAAAGCTCTGTTTTCTGCATCCAGCGCAAGATATTCAAGCTGAAGCCGAGGCAGACGCGCCGCCGCTACTACTTGCAGAAAACGGCGGCGGCGTCCCCTGTTTACATCGACCAGCTGTTCGTTGAGCCGGCGGCGGTTTCTGCGACGGTTAAGGAGGAGTTTGTGCGACGGAGAGGGAAGGCGGCGGCGGCGGCGAAGGTGGATGAAGATGGAGATGATAAGTGTGCAGATGATATGTGGGAATCGCTGGGTTTGGGTTCGCCCCAGATGAGCGGGATTAACCAAAGAGCTGAAGAGTTCATCACTAGCTTTCGAGCTGAAATGGTGCTTCAGGAGAGGATTGCTCGTCAACTGTTGTAGCAGTTGTTTCTGTGCAGTTTTGTATTTTTCATTTTCGATCTTTTCTTTGTTATTAGTGATGTACTAAATAGAAGTTTTTTTTTTTTTTTTTTGAAAAAATGAATATAGAGTGTTCATAACTCATAAGTATCACGAAGTCGGGGCAAATCAACCGGGCGTTTACAACTTTGTCGAAACTCAAAGTTTGAGACCGGGTTGATCAAATTCGAGATTGGTGTAACTTTGAGATCGAGCTCATCTTGCACATATTTTCCAAACTAAAACATGATCTTCTTCAAAATTTCAAGCAAATGAACCGAATGAAAATCAAATCGATGTGTTGAAAATTAGCTTCATCTTTCAAGATGAACGAGATGACTTGGATCGACCTCACAAGTCAGGTATAACAAACCAAATGAAACGAGACTACCACGAAGATAGGAATAATGGAGAATCGAGGATCTAGATAAATAATTTTTTATCCAAAAAATTATTCCCCATTATAACAGGCCCTCGTAAATAATTTCCATCATCCAATGCACAGCGAATAATAGAATTCCTACACATAACTTAGTCGGCAAAAGGTATTCCACCTTTTACTTTTATTTAGAGTACGCATCCAAAATCAGATGAATGACAGAGCACTGACTCCAAATATCATTTACCAACCAAATTGTATTCGTACTTATCCTGTATTTTATTCCTTAGACTAGGTTAATATACCTCTAATTGGTTAATGAGATTGTTCCCAAGAATCTTTTCTGTTATATGATTCTGGGAATTTAAGAATCAGAATTCAAGAATGCAGAGTGGGCAAAAAGAAGGCATAAGGGAGCTCCAAAAAGACAAGATAATCACAGATATTGCAGCATAAAGGCAATCAATAGACCATGAAATATTCTGCGGAATTTATACGCACTCACTAAAACACATTACCAGGTTTATTCCATCCCTGTGCAAATTTCACTATAAAAGAAATACATCATTCTATAGCTCCAGCCCACCACAAATTCACACAACTTCCTACTTCTTACAATGTCTTGCCTGAACCTTAACAAAGTCTTCCCCGCAATGAAGGGACTGAGAGTCGTCCCTCAGAAGAACGATGAAGGGCCATCTGCAGACAGAAGGGCGGAGTTGCACTCGGAGAAGCAGAGGCTCAACCAACAAGTCAAGAGATCAGATGAAATGTGGGAATCCGTGGGATTCACTTCACCACAGATGAATGGGATTAACCAGAGAGCTGAAGACTTCATAAACAGTTTCCGAGCAGAAATGGTGCTCCAGGAGAGACAAGCTCGCCAATCATAGCAAAAAGCTACAAGTTTATGTAACTCTTTCCTAATCATCCTATGTTATAGCAAATGAAAATAATGTTCTATTTTCCTGAAGTAAATTGCATCTATTGTCACAAAAGAAACCAGATAAACAGATTATGTAATGGCAACCAGGAGCACAGCTTATATACAGCATCCTTCAACGAGTTTTCTTCAAAACATATAGGTGAATAAGTTCACATAACAGCACACTGACAGTAAATCAGGAATACTACGAGCAGAACAGTTTAAGCATGTTCTCATCTAATATCTCAACAGATGAAAGATAGTAGTATCTTCTTCTCATATTGGAATAACAACAGTCTTACAACTAGTTCAGTTCAAGAAGTCCTTCATTGGATCATCGTGATGCACTCTCTTCATCCTATACGCTTCCATGTCCTCTGCAGTGACATCATCGTTCCACTTCACGTTGTATTTGCGCTTCCTTTCATCTCTTTCTTCCCTTTTCCTTTCATCCTCCTGCTCAAAAGCGGAAGTTATGTCAATAAAAATATTCCAAAAGGATACATTTCAAACTTCCAAATCTGGACGTATAATTTACCTTCTTAAGAGCTTCAGCTAGCTTGTTCTCGTCCAGAACCAAATCATCAGGGACCTCAGTTCCCCAAGTGGCAAGCTTCTTCTCCTCAACTGGAGCAGGAGTACCTGATCATTTAAAAATTGCAGAACTTAGTACAGAAGTCCTAAATGTATTTGAGACACAAATAAATTAATGCTTTACCACTAATTAACAGATTAATATTAACATTTTCCGAGACAAATCCAAAGTTTGATTGTTTTTAACCCCATAAAGCAGTTTTGACCCAAAGAGAGTAACAAGAAAAACTGAATAATTAAGATAAGGGGAAAAAGGCACAAACCTTCTGACGCCTCCTTTCTGGCAATGTTGGCCCTCATCAGATCCGCTGAAGCTTCAGCCGCTTCAATACCAGCTGCACCAGTACAATAGCTGTTTCTAATTGTCTGTTTGCAGCACTTGTAGCCCCACTGATGATCCCTCCACCAAGAGCCCCAAACTGTTGTGTGGTTATTAATGTAAACATCCTCTTCATATTTGCTCCGTGGAATGGCTGCCTCCTACAGATCAAATATAAAATAAGCAAGTAAGCAACAAACCATACTGTAGTAAAAGAGACTACAAGAGAAATGATCCATTCTATGCCAATAGGATCTCCCCTTCAGGCTCATTAACTATTTCCCATACAGAACAGATGATTACGTTACACAATATACCTAGGTCACCTAATATAAGTAGCAACCAAATGAAAGACAGATACGGCTCTATATAGATTAGCAAGGAACACTTCAGATAATGATTATCATCGCAGAATAAGAATAGGTAAATAAGAACAATTTGTTAAAGCATACCTGGCCCTTGATGATCCTACCAGCCCTATCATATTCAATCTCTCTCTCACTCTGACCAAGTAAAAGCTCTACTGGAAGTTTTTCATCAGCAGCTGCATTTCCGTACTTGGCCTCAATGCTCTCCTTCGTGTGACCCTTTAGTTTCTCCCTGTTGATCTTAAAGTTCTTGTGCAGAAATTCAGCTTGTGAAGGAGCAGCTTGCATGTGAACGTCATGACCCTTGTCAAATGCTTCCCAGGCATGGACATTGAGCTGCTTGAACTCCATAGCCTGACCGCTTTCTCTGTTCTGATTATCCCCAGCATAAAACTTCTCATTTGGATCCATATCTGGAAGAGGATCTTCACGCATAGACCGAGTTTTAGGGTCATAGTAAGCAGAATTAACATCCAGATTAAGGAGATATTTTGCAGTATCTTCTCGAATACGCAGGTTCCTGACAGTTCCAGTGCTCCCTCCACCAGTAGTACGCACACGCTTCTCAACCTTTGCAAAGTCCATCTGCTTGCTCTCATCGACTTTAGCTTCATCCACTTTCAGAGCATCTTCTAAATCATCCTCATCAATCTCTTCAACTTCTTTACTTTCTTTATCATTTTTCTCTTCCAAACTCTTAAGCTTTTGGTCCTTCAAATATGTCTTCCTCGCATCATCTCTAGCTTGAAACGTTTCAATGACATACGCATAGGTTGAAGTATCATACCCATTCCAGCGATCCCTTTTACCATCGTAGTCCAGCTCAAACGACTCTATTTTCTCATCCGGAGCAATATACTTGTCAGTAAACTTTGCTCCAATTTTCCTTGGCCTCTCCATACATGCTTTTGCTTTGTGAGTCATAGCTCCACAGCTGTAAAAATAAAAAAACACAGCATTGAGTACCACAATCGTTCTGTTTAAAACAATAAAACCGAGTTGAGATACCTATAGCAGCTAAAACTTACTTCGTACAAGCGCCTTTCCGAAACTTCTCAGCCTGGAAAGTCGTTACACCTCTATCGTACCATGATTTTGTATATTTTGGATCCGGCTTCCAATTCCTTTGATGTTTCAAACTCTAAAAACACGAAGATCAGCAGCAATTTAGAGGCAATTTACTAAACTCTAAGAACAAAACACACAGCACAAAAACTAAAACTAAATCTAAAAAAAGGCAAAATCAAAACCCAATAAGTTTTTGACATACCGGATGATCGGCGCCGAGGTACCACGGCGTCGAGGACATATACTGAGGAATGTGAGGATTGATCTCTTTCCCATCCTCGTCGACCTCCGCCGGAGCAAGACCAGCCTTACGCGCCTCCTCCAATTCCAGCTGCTTCCGGTGATCCTCCCTGGACTTAAACGTCACTGCAATTCCCAACCAATTCACGAAATTAGGAACCAATCCAAAATTTCAATTGATCGACATCGAAATCCCTAAGAGAGATATTGTTGGATACGGAATGATTGAAAGCTTACCTGAAGCAGTCGCCATGGTGAAAGTATAGAATCTGTTGGTGAAGAAGAGGAACCCTAGAGTTGATCTGATATAATCCGATAAGCGGCAGCGACGGTTTGGGTATTTGTTGCGTTTTGGGTTCCTACCGACTTTATTTTTCGGGTCTGAAATTCCCTTTAATTCCTTTATAGTCTTCTTTGTTTTTTTCGTTTGTAATAGGAGTAATAATAATAATTTTTAGAAGAAAAATAAAATCCAATTCACTTTCATAAAAATAAAAAATAAAAAATAAAAACCGTTTCAAGAAAAGAAAAAGAATAACATTTGTAGGTTTCAAACTTTCAAATGGAATTGGGGAAATTGAAGATAAATAAGAGAATGTGATATTTATGTGCGTTTTTGCAATATAACCCTATATTTTATCAAACTAATTAAACAGAGGCACATTCGCTTCTCTCTCTAAAATAAGCACGCTCTGCCTTCTCTCTAAGTTACTGTTACTTTTCAGTCCACTTTTTACCATTAACAAATAATACTTACACTATTCTCAGCCACCAACGGATCTCTAACGGCCTTTAACGGACACCCCATGGCGGAGCCACCGCTCCCCCAGGGAGATCCAGTCGCCGGAAAATCCTTTCTTCAGGCTTTAAACACTAAATATCAGCCCCTCTACTCCACGCTACCAAACACGCCCAATCTTCACCCAATAACGGAGTACAAAGGGAAGATAGCGTACATTTTGCCATCGGAAGAAGGAGCTGTGTTAGCCTCATACTACCACAATGCTTTAGTCGGTAAATTCAGTCGGGGAAAACCTGCTATGGAATCTCTAATGGCTTCATTCAAATCGATCGGGTTCACGGGTCGCTATCAGTTGGGCTCTCTTGATTTCAGACACGTTCTGATCCGTTTTCAGGAGAAAGATGACTATCAACGATGCTGGATGAAGGGCCAATGGAGCTTTGGAAACGCTGTAATGAAAGTCCAGAAGTGGACTCCTGACTTCTCACCAGAACTGGAATCATCAATTATTCCGGCATGGGTAACCATTCATAAACTTCCTGTTTTGTTCTACAATGTTTCTGCTATTCAAGGTATTAGCACTCAGATCGGGAAATTTTTAAAAATGGATGCAGCTACTATGGCACTTACTAGGCCATCTGCCATTAAAGTTTGTGTTGAAATTGACCTTTTATCCCATTTGCCCTCATCCATAGTTGCTGGAGTAGTCCTAAAGTTGCTGAATATGATATTGAATATGAGGACCTCCCCCTCTATTGTAGACATTGCAAAATCATGGGACATTGTGATATGAATTGTGGTTTTCTGCATCCTGAGTTGAAGCCAAAACCTATTGAAAACCCTAGTGCTTTTCAACTTCAGAAAAATGCAGTTGTCCAATCTCATCCAAAAGTAGCTCATCCTAAACCTGTTTTAGCACAACTCAAACCAAATGATGGAGCTGGTGGCTCTGGTCTTGATATGCAGGAGAAAATGAATATTCCCCAAGCTCTATCTCACAAAGGACCTCAGAAAGGGATGTTCAAATACTCTAACAGAAATGGATATAGATTTAGCAGACCTGGTCTTAAGCTCAAATATATTCCTAAAGCTACTGCCACAGAGCTTCCTAAGAAGGATATAGTTGTTGTTGAAACTCCAGTTGCTACACCGAATGCGGCTCTCCAAATCTCTCCAGTTGTTGTTATCCCACTATCTTCACCTCTTATCCAGTCCTCATCAGTGACTACTCCACCAGGGTTTTCCCTCATTTGGTATCCCCTCAAGGCGCAAGACCTTTTCCATCAGTGAATGACCCTGCTCCACCATCTGCTCAGGTTTTTTGGAGTGCTACTCCCTCCTCCACCCCTCTGGTAGCTCAGACTTTTCAAGTTAGCAGTGGATTCCCACCACTAGCTCAGACCCCTAATTCTAGAGGAAACAAAATTTCCTCTCCATCAAGCTCCCATATTTCACTTTCCAGTGATAACTCCAAAGCTACAAGGCTCTCCTCTAGTGGGAAAAATTCTTCCTCAAGAGCATCTCCTGCACCAACACACAGAGAAACTCCCACCTCATCATCATCTTCAACTGTAAAAAAGGATTCACAGGCTCAGAAAAAAAAAAGGCTCAGCAAAGATTTATGGCGAAGGATGATATTTCAGTTCAAGGTATCAACAACACTAGTATTTTTTCTCCTTTTAGCTCTAACAAAACTGCTTGTCACTCACAGGAGAAGTACAGGAACAAATTTCAACCATTACAGGAGTTACCTCAATCAATCTCTGATAAAATCAATGATCTCAATCTCCTATCCAAAGAATCCACAATTTCAGAAGGAGAAGCTCCCATCATTTTGACTGGACAAGAGGTAAGCACAGCAAAGGTATCACCTCCAAATATGCTCAAAAGAACCAAGAGAAAGTCTAGAAAAAATGCATATACAAATGAACTTCATAAAGTTGCATATCTTCTTAGATCATCCACTAAATGCTCAAACAGTAGTTATCTATGATTAATACAACCCTTAAAATTAAAATGCTAGTTTGGAACATTAGGGGCATGGAAACTTCTATGATTAGATTAAATAGACTGCTCATATCATATAGACCTGATCTACTTTGCATTATTGAACCTCTGCATCTTTCTACGAAATGCTCTGCATACATGCATACTCTAAATTTTGAAAATTTCATGCATTCATCTACTGGACAGATATAGCTTTTTTGGAAGAATGATATCTCCTTGTCTCTTATAACTGATCATAGACAATTTCTAGCAGTTTCAATTTTCAGTCACCATTTAAGAGCCCCAATGGAAGGAGTTTTTGTCTATGGCCTGAGAAGTAGAACTGGTAGGAAAAATATGTGGAGTGATTTAATCTCTTTAGGGCTAGATAATGCTTTTTATGCGGGAGATTTTAATGCTTATAAATATGTTCATGAGTATAAAGGCCCTGGTTTACCTAAACTCGGAACCATTAAGGATTTTAATGAGTTCATACAAAACATGGCCCTAGAGGAAATCCATACAGTGGGTAATTTATTCACATGGACAAATGCTAGGCTTCATCCTACCATAGAAAGGCTTGATAGAGGAATTGCATCAAACCAGTGGATATCCAACTTCCCATCATCCTCTATCCTTGTCCTTAATAAAGAAACATCTGATCACAGCCCCCTACTGCTGACAATAGGTAGCTCAATCCCCAGCACACCTAGATCTTTTAGATTATTAAACACCTGGTTTAAAAGGAAAGATTTTATAGAGGTGATTAAGAATAACTGGACCCCTCTAATTCCTCACAAAGGCATGCTAGGTTTCTATCTTAAGCTAAACAGACTGAAAAGATTCCTAAAATATTGGAATAAAGAAGTCTTCGGAAACATTACTAATAATGTTTGCATAGCTGAAGAAACCCTTAGACTCCAAGAGATAAGCTATGACCTTGATCAGAGTGACTTAGAATTATCCAAACTAAAAGATGCTAAATCTAGACTCAGTAGGGCTCTGTCAGAAGAGAAACATTTCTGGAAGCAAAAGGCCAAAATCAAATGGCTGAAAGAAGGAGATGAAAATACTGAGTATTTTCACAAAACGGTTAAAGAAAGAAAGAGTAGATTAGGCATAACAAAAATCCAAAACTCTCATGGAGTTTGGATTGATGATATAGCTCAGATTGAGCAAGAACCTATCTCTTTCTATGAAAACCTTCTTACTTCAGATACACCAACCTCACCTCCTTTCCTCTCACATTTCCTCAGCCAAATCCCATGTCTGATCACTCCAGAAGAAAATTCCAAACTCAACAGCCCCATCTCACTAGAAGAGCTCAGAGTTGTTGTTTTTAGCCTCAATAAATCCAGTACTCCTGGTCCAGATGGTTTTTCAGCCCAGTTCTACATTAAATCATGGGATATCATTTGTGATGACCTTCTAAGGGCAGCAAATGATTTCATGATAAATCCAACCATTCCTCAGGGCATCTCTAGCACATGGATTACCATAATCCCAAAGAAAGAGGTTCCAATATCCTTCAATGATTACAGGCCTATTAGTTTCTCCAATGTCTCCAATAAGATTTTCTCAAAAATCTTAATGGAGAGATTAAAACCTCTAATGCCAAAATTAATATCACATCATCAATCTGCTTTTCTTGCAAATAGAGACATCTCTGATAATGTTCTCTACCTTAAGGAAATGATGAGATTTATTAATAACAAAGGCAGAGGGACTAATTGTATACTTAAACTTGATTTACAAAAAGCTTTTGACAGAGTAAGCTGGGATTTCTTAAGTGCTGTACTTTACAAATTTGGATTTAATGGTTTGTTTGTCCATGCAGTTCTAAAAAACCTCTCACAGGCTTGTTTCTCTGTTCTCATCAATGGAAAGCCAATGGGTTTTTTCAATGCAACAAGAGGCATCAAACAGGGAGACCCCCCCTTATCCCCTTTCTTGTTTAACATTTTTTCTGAAGCTTTCACAAGATCTTTAGCTTATGTCTATGAGATAGGAAAAATTGATTATTTCAGAATTCCAAATACTGTTGTTCCTATATCTCATTTGTCCTATGCTGATGATACCATCATTTTTCTAAATGCTAACAAAACCAATCTCACTATTCTTAAAGCATTCTTGGTGGTTTTTGAAAATACCTCAGGACAAAAAATTAATTTTGAAAAAAGTGAGGTTTTTTATAGTAAGTATGCATCTGCCCATTCTATAAATTTAATTAAATCCATTTTGGGCATGAAAATAGGAGCATATCCATTTAGATACCTTGGGTGTCCTATCTTTTCTGGTAAGATGCTACAAGCTCATTTCCAGCCAGTGCTTGAGATCATTAATACTAGACTTGATAGTTGGAAAAATAAGTGGTTGTTAACAGGTGGTAAACTCACTCTGATTAAATCATGCATTTACTCTATTCCACAGCACATTTGGGCTGTTTTTGATCCTCCAAAAGAGATAATAAAAGCACTTGAAAAAACTATCTCTACTTTCTTTTGGGGAAAAAATGATCAAAAAGCTAAGAAAAAGTGGAGGAAATGGAGAGATATGTGCTACCCTATTTCTGAAAATGGAATAGGAGTTAGATCAATATCCACCATAGTTACAACTTTTTCAATTAAACTGTGGTGGAAATATCAACTAGCACAAGCTCCATGGACACTATTTCTAGCCTCACTCCCTTTTTCTGCAAAAACTTCCCAAACATGGAAAAGAATTTGTAAAGTAGATAGTTTTGCATCTGCTAACATCAGAGTTCTGATAGGAAAAGGAAACTGTGACTTTTGGAACTCTACCTGGTCAGGGAATTTTTCCATCATTGACTTGGTAAATCCAAACCAAACCAATATTCCTACTGCATGCACTGTTGCTGACTTCATTGTAAATAGGGAAATCTATCTTCCTTCTATTCTACCTCTAATTCCTAACAACAATGTGATTTCTATGTTGCAGGAAACAAAGCTTTTGCCTCAGCTTGCAGATAGATTGGTTTGGAAACCCGACCTCAAAGGCAATTTCACCTTCAAGTCAGCCTATGAACTGCTTAGACCAAAAAGAGCCACAACTCCAGCTATGTCAAAAATATGGTCAGTCAGAACACCTAAGAAAGTCTCTGTTTTCATGTGGAAATTGTTTAATCTTTTCCTACCATTTGATGATATTCTTATTTGGTCTGGATTTTCTTTAGCATCTAAATGTCCCTTCTGTGATAGTCAGGATAGTATTGACCATTTTTTTAACAGTTGTACTATAGCCCTACAAGTCTGGAAGGCAATCCACATATTTTTATGTATAGGGAATCCAATATTCCCTTCTTTATGGTCCAGACTTGCATCCTACTAGTCTTTTAATGGTCTTACATCACTGCACACACAACTGGTTAATATTGTGCCATCTTTTGTGTGCTGGTGCCTATGGAAAGCACGAAATAAAATGTTTTTTGAAGAAATCCCACCTTCTTTTCTATTTATTTTTAAAGAGGTAAAAGAAATGATTTTCAACTCTTATATTGTCAAACCTTTCTATCTCTCTAATCCACATGATATTGACATTGCTAGTTCTGGGGTCTTACCCAAATGGTTAAAACCCCCAAAACCAAATATTGTCAAAATTAGTTGGATTAAGCCCCCCAGTGGTGTTAAAGTAAATGTTGATGCTGCTTGGGAGGCTTCCTCCAACAGTGCTGGTTTAGCTGTTATTTTCAGAAACCATAAGGGGGATTTTCTTCATTCCAGATGCTTCTTCACAACTGCTTTCTCACCATTAGAAGCTGAACTTCTTGCTTTGAAATTTGGCTTATTTACAGCCCATTCCCTTAACTTGTTCACTTTCTGGATGGAATCAGACTGTCTAAATGCAGTACATATGGCTAATGATCCTTCCAAATCCCATTGGAAAGTGTATCATCTAGCATATCATATACACTGTAACCTTTTTCCTGCTATTCTTTCTCACTCTCTGAGACAAGCTAACTCTGTGGCTGATTCTTTATCAAAATTCTCTCTCTCCAAGCACCTTTCCTGTGAAATGGTTTTAAATGATTTGCAATCTACTGCTAGAGGGGCTCTTATGTTAGATAAACAAGGACTCCCTAACATCAGAATAAGAAATAGATGCTGCTGATGTCTGTTTTTTTCCTTACAGGTTTCAACTCAAGCTGGGAAAGGCTGTTATTTTGAGCAACACCATAGGAGATATTCCCAGATACTCACTATCTCTGAGCCACTCTGAAACTTCACTGCTGATCTACACCATACTCCAAGATTTTGGTGTTCTTTTGTGAACTGCAAACCAATGAAGCAGAATCTGTCAGGAAACTCTCTCCATAGGCTGATTTGGGTCTCAGTCTAACTGATTCACTAACAAGCAAGTGGACTCAGATAGTTCTCCTTCACATATTTCTGCAATCAAACTGCCACATCCATCTTGTTGATAGAATGAGAATAGTTTTAGGCTAACTGTCTTCTCCTTAACTCATTCTTTTTGAGGCACCTCTAATGCCTTGATGCAGCATTTGTCCTTTGTAAATGCTACATTTAGAGAAGCCTATATGGTTATCTCTATCCAAACCGCAGGGTATCTTAATCCCTATTATGCGGTTCCTTGTAATTTTATTTTATTTCTTTTAATGGCAAGGGGAAGCCAATATATCTCCCCCCACCAAACGGTGGTTTATCAAAAAAAAAACAATATAACCCTATAATTTGGTTAGGGTTGAGCAAAATAACCGAAACCAATTGGTTAATTGATCGGAATCGAACCGATTTTAAAGTTAACCGAAATGTACAGTTTGGTTAAGGTTATTACGTTTTGAATAACCGGTCTTTCGGTTAAGGTTAATGTTTTCAATATTTAACACGAATAGTTAACCGACTAACCGAGGATTATTTTACAATTATTTATTTATATTATTATTATTTAATTTAACCCTATATAAATAGCACCATCTTGGTAGCTAGCTTTTGTATTCCTCTTGGTGTATGAGTATGTATATATAGCTAGTTTTTGTATAAATCTTGACATATGGGGAAATATATATAGCGTCTCCGGTAGGACGGTCCTAATATTTTTCTTTTATTCAGAAATTTGCAAATTTTCCCCTTAAGTTTTGCGCCTTTTCCAAATAAGCCCAGAAATTCTAAAATCAACATAAAGTCTTAAGTACCCTCACGTCCTAATTAGGACCGTCCTAACCAAGACTTTGTCATATATATATATATATATATATATATATATATATATTTATAGAGCTACCTTTTGTAGTATGCTAAACTGTGTTTTAAAATATTTTATAATTAATGAATTCTCAAAATTATTGGTTAACCGTAGTATAACCGGTTAACCTAACCGAGATTTTAATTAACCGAGACAAAATGTTGCTTGATTTTATTTGTCAATTTTAAAGGTTAACCGAACCGTTGAATAATTAAACGTTAGTATATTTTCTAAAAACGGGAAGGTTAAGCCTTAAATTTGGTTGTGTTTTCGCTATTGCGCAAAAAACCTGCGATTAGGTAAGTTTCCAGCGTAATTGCGGAAATTGTGAAAGAAGATGATATTTTATGTGCATTTTTGCAAAAATAACCATGTACTTTGTTTATTTTATGTCCCAAAATTGTAAAAAAGATGTTTGTCTATCACACTGACTCACTATATATGTTGGTCTCAAACAACACAAAAAAGTTAGGTTCAAGTCAAGTGAATCCATTTTTTTTCACCCTCCAATATTTATCAAGATTTTATAAAGAAATTCACTAGTAAAATTTAAAAACATAAAAACCATCTCACAATTAACAATTTCACATGTGCTTACATAAACACAATTCAACAACCTGTAAGGAACCAAATGAACTGAATTCTGAGCTTGAAAAATAAAGGTCACACTAAACATGATGATATTCATGACATGAGCTTGGTATGCCTTCCTTGAATTACCTCAGTTTGGGTTTCAATGGACTCACTTCTTTTCATAACCAGTTGCCGGAATCTCACATTTCTAGACTTGTCCGGTAATTCATTTACTGGTCTAATTTCTAAACTTTAGGAGAATTGTACGACTTCGACTTCGTACCAACAATTTCACTAGTTTCAAATTTTCCACTATATATAATATGACAAGATTAGAGGTCCTAGATCTTCGAGAAAATCACCTCGAGGGTTCTATCTGGTAGCCACTATGATTAAACAATGTATCTCTGGTTCTACCATTCATATTCAATAAAAGCATCTCATGAGATGGAATGTTTTAACATCAAAATTTCCTCTTAAACAGTAAAAGGATCTAAACTCATCATCGATTGTAAATCCACGTTCTAGTTACGAATGAAACCTAAAGCTATCAGCAAGCAAATCGAGTTCCTGTTCCATCTAGAAAGCGATCAGTATGCCAACCTTTCACTTGCAGTTCGGACAGGAATGGTCGAAATACACCATCCATTTTCACATAAGCTTCTCTTAACGCACTCTCATTCCAATGACTGCCAGATTTCTCCATTTCTGCAGCATATGCAGCAACAAGCCACCCCCTCAGGGCATCTTCACCTGTAGCATTGCGCTCCAATAACAAGTCTGTGCATCTAGCTCCCATATTAAGAAGAAATCTCTCACTTGGAAATATCTCTTTGAGCTGATTTAGCTTTGATGGTTTGACTACTGCGTGGAGAGCACTCCCTACTCTGACACTCCCTGCATCCTTTATGAGCCTATTTGGGAACAGAAGATCTTCTCGATATCTGAGGTCAGCAGGGCTCAATATCTTTCCTTCCTGGAAAATCCCAGAATGGTCAAAGAGTAAGTTGACCTTTATCACACAGAACACCAACAACAAGATGAACACAAAATTACCTTTATAAATTCAGCCACGATCATTGCAGTTCTTTGTGGATTTAACGTATTTATTGGAGTGGCTCGCATTTCTTCAAACACACAGTACACGTGTATTACTGAGAGGAGAGGTCCAACAATCATCTGCCACATGCAAAGGATTATTAGGATAACTCCTGCATTTTGGTAATATTCAGTAGTTTACAGGATTCACCTAACTTCACTTAGGATAAATGGTTAATGATGAGAAAAAACGGATTAAATAGCAGGGAAAATGTCTGATATTAAAGTTGTATGACAATGGAGATGCCGGCGACTATACCTTTCCTTGCATTGATGAACAGACCGTGGAAGCTAACTGAATCCCAGCACCAATCCCGGCAATATTAAATACAGTCGAAATTGCCTCACCTTTCGCAAAAAGGTCGCTAAGATTGCCTTCTTTGGCAAATGCAGAATATATTGGCAATCTTGTTGCTCTTGCAGCAACCACTGCCATCCCCTATTAGACCAAGCACGAACAGTAAAGTAACAACACTTCTTTCAGAAACATTTTGGAAAAACTCAGAAGCTCGAATAAATTAGTACCAGATACTTACTTTGGCAAAGTTTCCGAGGCCTGCCACTTGAAGAAATAACTGTGGACATAGTGGCGAGAGAACTTCTAATCCAGAGCCCAAGTCATAGAGGACATCAGCTGCAAGTATTAAGAAAAACACTTTCAAGACATACTCAGTACAAAAGACGAGAAACAACTCAAACAACAACATTGTGCAGAAAACATACTGTGGGAACAAAAAAGAAAGAAGGAAACAGTGCTCAAGATATCTATTGTACAGAAAAAATAATAAAACAGACCGAAAATTCTCCATCTTTTAGGCTCAGAATCCATCCTTGCACCCATATTGCTGCAAATGAGTTTGCCCATGTGCTGCATACCATCTTTCAAAATCTGCCAAAAACGAAAAAGAAACACAACAAGCTGAAGATTCAAATTAAACCAAAATGACAACATAACCAATGAATCAGTAAAGATTTCATAGTCATCTTCAAAAGAATGTAGCAAAATATTGTCTTACCCAGCTCACAGCAGTTGCTTGAGCAGGGGTGGGTCGTAATCCAGCAGCAAACAGAAGGGACTGCAAAGAACAAGAGAATAGAGAAATAAACATGCAGTCAGGACAGCATTTAAGCTATTTCCTTGCAAACCATAAATCAATAAAGGTTCCATAGTTATCTCAAAAGATACAGTAAACATGACCTACTGAAAGTCTAACTCGGAAAACAAAAAACTTTACACGTAATGCATGGTTTAGTTTATATTTATCAACAAAATTGCAACACGAAATGACGTTCCAAATTTGACCTGAGTCGAAAGTACAGACAATGCTGCACTGGTAAAGTGTTGAAGTGCTCGGAATTGCGTGTATCTGAGATATCCTTCATTCACACTGAGAGAGAAGAAGAAACCAAAATTACAGAAAATTGTACTAATTCTGCCAAATGTGTATTAGAAAATCTAACACCACAATTTTTACTAACCTATATGGATAACCAGAGGGGAAAAACTTATTAAGAAAACTTTCAGCCACTCTACGGGCTGCCGGTCTAGAATCATCCACAACATTAACCTGCAGAAACAACAACCAATACATCCGTCACCGAAACAACGTCGTAAAATTACGAAATTTCTAAAAATGAGAGCTTGATTCTAAGTAACGAAACGAGAAGAGAAGACTGACTAAAAGTTGGCCGTTGGGTTCGAACTGATAGTGACACGACAGGGACTCCGAGGTCTCAATCCAGCTCACTGTCAACGGCGGCGGCGGCTTCTCCGGTATTTTCTTCGGCATCTTTATCACTTCCTGTAAAAAGTATAGAAACCAAAGCATTAACCAAACAGATTTGACTGCATTTGTCATCCTGTTAAAGAAAGACGAGAGAAAGTGGGCGAAGTCCTCACCAGAAAATTCATCGTGCAGAGGACGGAGAGTACGAGGTTGATCAACGGAGGTTTCTGCCGCCGGTGGGGTTTTGAGCCGAATGGGCGGAAAGTCTTGTCAGGTCGGCTCCGAAACAGTATTTCTTGCGGATAACAAATTCAAAAGGGGTGATACGACGACGTTCGATCTCATTTTTCCTGAAAATGAAACGCCACGTGGCACGTGAGGGACTGGCAGTGACAAGTGACTTCTACCGTCTCGAAATACCTGTTTCGGATAATTGCGTTGAGTTTGGCGGATTTGACAACGTGCGTGTCTTACCAAAAATATCCATGAGCCGGTTCTCGCCAATTTTCAATTCAATTCAGTTAAGGTTCACTTAAATTCAGTTAGATTTAATTATTTTAATTTTATATTTTAATGTATAATTTTTATTTCAACTTAAACTAGTTCAATTCAATTATATCAAATGTGTCTTCAAAAACATTTCTCCAATTTATTTTAAATTGGTTCAGTTCTATTGGATTTAGAAAAGTTCAGGAATGCCGAAGAAAACAAGCCAAATATCTAAATTCGACTTTAAAATTAAAAAATAAATAATTATATGTCGAAATCATCCTCAAAGGCGTTACGCTTTAAACCTCGAGAACTCACGCTTCTGCACACTCGTCGGGAAAAATAGCGGTAACCTAACAACCTCGTTTAAAATTACACGACCGTCGCTATTAACGGTGGACAACCACGGCTTCGATTTCCCCGAGGAAGAACAAAACCCTTGTGGCAACGAGTAATCGCGATCGGCCGGAAACCGGCGAGGAAAAGTCAAACCCCGGCGGAGGGGAAGATCGTAGCCAAGCGTTTCTGATCGAATTGATAAAGCTCAAACATGGAATCTGAAGGTAACCTCTGCCGCTCTTGATTGGCTGTTTGATTCGACAGGATTCAATGCTTTCCTTTTGAACAGATTTTGTTTTTACTTAGATTGTTGTCTGTTTAGGGCAACGGACGCCAACGCAGACTCCTCCGACTCCGTCAGCGGTTTTGGCGGCTCTGCTGTGCAAAAGAGCCAAACTGCATGAAGAACTCCGGAGCATCGAAAAGCAGGTTTTATGTCTTTCCTCTTTTGGAAGATAGAGTTTTTCTTTACTTGTGCTGTGTTTATTAAGCTATGATAAAATGTTTTAGGTGTACGATATGGAGACTGGTTACTTGCAGGATCCCAGCCAGTGTGGAAACGTGTTGAAAGGTTTCGATGGATTTCTTACCAATAAGAACACTACCCTGTAATTCTCTTTTTTTATCAACCATTCGTGTTTTTTCAATAAAATGTGATATTCTAGCAGTGTTGATTGCCTCATGAACTTGTTTGCGGGCAATGGTTTTCTAGTTTTTACTAGACTAACATTATGGATTCTTGAGCAAAATTTGAGCTTTAAGTTCATTGAGTTAGAATAGCTAGGATGTGGTTTGAGGATGCCTGGTAGATTATGTGATTACCCCTTATGAGCTTGTTTATCATAGCTAAATTATATGTTCCGTTTTCATTGCAGTTTGAAGCGATCGAGGAAATTTCAACCTGAAGATAGGCTGTTTTCACTATCTTCTATTACCTCGCTGGCTGTAAGAATTTAATTAGCTTGTTGTTTATCACCCGGATCTTGTCTTACTATTTTTGACCTAGATGACTCATTAGCACTGACTTCCCTGGAGCATCTTTAGGTCAAGCTATTGATCAGGAGAAAAAATCTTCACATGCAAAGAAAGATGTAGTTTCTTAATTGTGAACACGAGAATATTTGTTACCTGTACTTTTGTGCAGATGTAGTGTATTGCTTCTGTTATTGCACCTGAGAGATCTGGTTGGAGCCTTTTGTGTACCTGGATAAGATATGGTAAATGAGGTTGTGTATTTTGGAGTTGCTGGAGAAATTACGTCTGATTTTGGAAGTGTTGTTGGAACATAAGTTCTAGTTCGAGGCCCTTCTCACCTATTGATAGAGGAAGATTAAAAGACTGTTTCTAAGTCCGAGAATTGATGAATTTGTTTATTGCCTTGTGAAAATCTAAACTAATATTTTCCCAGTTGACAAATCTTGTCGTCCAGTTTGAACCTTGGCACACATTGAGATAGTGATGAGAATCTTTATTAGTTATTCATTAGGATCATTGTTTAGCTTGCCCTTACTTTCTTCTCTTTATTGTGACAGAATTGTCATCTTCAACAATTTTTAGGGGGTCATGTATGATAAGGCTATGTCTCTTACTTTCATGTTTCTGATCTTTTGCAGGCAGAAGAACAAGCTGCTGCACGGGAAGTTGGGGGTATATACTCAAATGGACAGTAAGTGATTTGATATTTTTTGCTTGGTGTGATACAATTAACGAACAGCCAAAAATTGAGTTTACATTTTGATATGGCTATTTTGTGCTCTATTTACAGAGGGAAACCGAAGAGGGGTAGGGGAGGCTTTAGAGATGCAAAGAGAATCCGGCAAAGTGAACAAGATTTAGATTATGAAGAAGAGGCCGATATGATGTAACAGTGGTGCTTTATAACTAATACAGAAAGGAAAGAGTTTAGCTTCAATGGTTTACTTTGCTAGATGCAAGCCTACATGCCGGCGCACTTGTGTATAGATATCATGTTACCTCCAGAAAAGGTTAACCATAAGAAAATAGCAAGTTTATGTTAGGCTGGGTAATTTTGAGTCATCTTGCCCTCTTATGACAGGGAGAATTTCTTGTTATTGAGATGATTGGATTTACCTTGCTGGTATGAAAATCTTGAGTTAAGTTACACTTGTCAGTTTCCAGTTTTACTTTTCAGTTCGCCCTCCTATGATTGGATTTACTTTTCAGTTTCATGATATGTGACCATAAAATTCAGCTAATAAAACCATCTTTGAGGTTTATATGACAAGTTCTGTGATGAATGGCGAACATTTCATTTCATGTAGTTCCGTCACTCACTTGAGAACGCTCTTGCAAAAGGACTTGAAACCTTTCTAGGAAAAATGCTTTGATGATATGGCAAAAGAAAGAGGTTGGAAATAGGGATGGCACCTGACGGGTATTTGGTGTGGATATGGGTATGGATTTTTTTAAACGGGGCGGGTATGGACTATGGATATTAGTTTCAAACCCGCCATTGGTAAATGGGTGGGTATGGATATTGATTTTAAACCCGCCTCATACCCGGCCGTATAATACTCGTATAATATCTGTTATATATAATATTATTAGTATTATGTGTATTTATATTATTAATTTGAGTGTTTTTTTAAGCATGTTTGGTCTATTTTGAAACATAAAAGAATTTTATAAGTTAATGATTAGCATATTATATATTATTTTGTTCTATTAACATAATATATTTGAATTATTAGTGCTTTTATTTAAATTTTTACGATAATGAATAGATTGTAGGTTAATTTTTGATAAATATGGATTAATAAGTCGGATGGGGAACGTGGGTATAACATGGCCATGGATATCCACGGATACCCAGATGAAATGGAGACCCATCTGGGCGGGCATGGATATTAAATTTGTACCCATCATGGATAATTGAAAGGAAATGGATAGTAAAATTTTAGATGGGGATGGACATGGATAGTCTACTATCCACGCCCATTTTGCCCAATGTCATCCCTAGTTGGAAAGCAGCGTGGTTTAAACGCAGATCCATTTTGATTCTGCTTCTTTTTCCACCAAACAATCATCCAATTTTGCCAAAAGTTTTAGATGTGCGTCTCTATTACTATATGGTGTCCTTTTACTGATCACATCTTTTTAACCACCATATTAAAATAGATATCAAAATTCTTCATCATAAACACATTACATTAAAAGTGTAAGAATGCTCTTTTGCTGTACAAATCAAAAAATTGGCATATGGAACATATTAGACCATGTCCAGTTGTGCTGAATTGAATTGATTTAAATGAGCAAAATTGAAATTAAGCTAAATTGCGCAGGCCTTTTTGTCAGAATAAATAAAGAGGGAATTTTATGTTACTTTCTCCATATCATCACATATGCGTTTCCCTTTCCTTCAACTCACGCCATTTTCAGAGCTATTTAATCTAAATTCCAGTCCTGCATATCCAGTTTCTTCCTCGGAATCATCAAGCCATGTCCTTCAGAATCAGAGGAGTAAGTTCTTGTCAAATGTATGATCAAACCAAAGTGAAAACATTTGACTCATTATTAACAAGTGTTTCATGTGGCTTCTTGGTTTCAGCAAAATGCAAGTTCAGGCATGGGAGTTTCTGATCACAGCAAGGATGCCTTCATGGAACTGAAGAGGAAGAAGAGATATCGATACGTGATCTTCAAGATCGACGAGAAGAAGAAGGAGATAGTGGTTGAGAAGGCTGGCAATCCATCCGAAAGCTACGAGGATTTCACAGCATCCTTGCCTGAAACCGACTGTCGATTTGCCATCTATGATTTCGATTTCGTCACCTCGGAAAACTGTCAGAAGAGCAAGATCTTCTTCATTGCATGGTCAGTACACTACAAACACATAAACACATAGTGTTAACGTTATCTCTTCAAGAGACATGAACTTGTCTTATGAATTGTTGTTTGCCAGGTCTCCAGCAGTCTCGCGAATCCGTGCGAAGATGCTTTACGCAACCTCGAAAGAGCGGTTCAAACGGGACCTGGACGGAATTCACTACGAGATTCAGGCCACCGATCCGTCGGAAATGGACCTTGAAGTGATCAAGGACAGAGCAAACTGAAGAATCCTCGACAACTCAAAACTTTTATGTATTCTGGAATTGTAACATGGATTTTCAAGAATGAATATATGCAAGAGGGAAATAAACACACAAAAAAAAGTCTATTAAACACTCCAAACATTGAAAAACAAACTCCAGAAAAAACTAGCTATTACAAAAGGCAGAACTTATTTTAGGACATAAAAAGAGAAAAACTGAAGAAATAGGCTGTTTGCAAAAAACATGAATTTATGTCCTTTCCTCTGCCTCCTCGTTCTCGCCGGACATTTCTTCCAGAGACTTCCCCTTGGATTCTGGTACCAGGAAGGTGAACAGAAAGCCGAGAATATTAATCACTCCCAAGATAATCAGAGAATTCTTCACACCAATGCCAGCTGGATAACCTGCATCAGCCTTGGATTTGTCAGGGCTCTGAGCCAAGTACAGAAACCCGAACGCGCCGACGATGGCTCCGAGCTTTCCGGCGGCGGCGGAGATTCCGTGGCAGGTTGACCGGAGCCTGGCCGGAAAGATCTCGGCGGGGACGACAAAGGTGGTCGCATTAGGCCCGAAGTTCGCGAAGAAGAAGGTGAACGAGTACATGACCACGAACGGGATGTGGTTTCCGGGGTGAGTCCAGTGGTCGTACGGAATGGCGAGGGCGAACATGAAGACGGTCATGAAGAAGAATCCCATGAGCTGGATGTAAAAGCGGCCGATGCGGTCTATCAGAAAGACGGTGAACCAGTATCCCGGGACCGTGCTGCAGAGGGCAATCAGCGTCTGAGCTTTGGCGATGGTGAAGGTTTCGTGGATGGCGTTCATCTTCTTGGCAGCCGGAATCCAGCCGACGGCGCTGAAAATGTCCTTCTGGAACAGATTCTGACTGTAAAACGCGATGTCCAGCAAAAACCACGTGGTCGTCGTCCCCAGCAGATGCAGACCGTGGCGAGCCAGGAACTGCTTCGAGAACAAACCGTAAGAGTTTCTCGAGTCGGCTTCCTCGGAACCAACCTTAGCCTGGTCGGCTTCGATGTCAACATTCAAGACCTTGGACATATCGGCGTTGGCCTTCTTCAGATCCTTGGCGACCAGGGCGGTGAAGCGGGCGGTTTCCGGCATCTTCATCCTCTGGTAATAGGTAAGTATCGCCGGGAGAGCTCCGGCCATCAGGATGATTCTCCAGACATAGTCTGCCTCAGGCACGGTGGAGGCCAACGCGTCAACCTCGTATGCGGGCGCTTTGAATGCCTTGTCGAAGGCTGTGGACACGATCATGGCGAAGAAGCCGGCGCCGAGGATTCCGAATCCCTGCATCGCGAAGACGGCGGCGATGAAGGCTCCTCGGGTCTTCTTGTTGGCGTACTCCGACATGATGGTGGCGGAGAGTGGGTAGTCACCGCCGATGCCGAAGCCGAGCCAGAACCGGAAAAAGCAGAGCGTGGCCATAACCGACTTCGGCTCGTTGCCGAACGACAGACCAGAGGCGATGGAGCAGAGGCACATGAGCATGAGAGTTATGCCGTACACCTTTTTCCGGCCCATCTTGTCACCGAGCCAACCGAAGAAGAGCTGGCCGGCGAGGGTGCCGCAGAGAGCAACACCGTTGACGGCGGCGGCCACGTTCGGCGGCAGGCTTCCCGGCTTGGAGGCGCCGGGCTTGTGGTAATAGATCCGGCCGAGCATCTTGGTGACCAGCGAGATGCAGAAGAGGTCATATGCGTCGGTGAAAAACCCCATTCCGGCGATAATGACCGCCGTGAGATGGTACCATTGCGTCTTCGCGGTGTCGAGAGCGTTGAGAACCTTAAGGTTTTCTCCTGCCATTATTCTGCTCTTCCTTTCTCTGATAAAGAGACAAACGAAACGCTATATTAGAATTATACAGCAAAAATAAAGGGTGAAACAAAATTTAAAAACACAAACAACCTGATGAACTGAAACAGGTAAAGTATGAACACTATGTAGAATGTGTTTCTATACTGCTCATGTAATCACTAAAAATCAATTTTGTTTTGAAAACGTGCGGAAATTAAATCTGTTCCAAAAACCAGCAGTCAAAGATACACACAATAAGTGAGAACTGGACCAAATCGAACAAATTTGGCAATATCAATTAAAAATCAACAAAAGATCAAACAACCAATAGCATAAAAATTTCCCAGATTATTAGGACAGCAGCAAGAACAGATTCAACAACAAAAGTAGCAGAAATCTTACCAGACAGAAAGAGAAGACAGACCGGTTGACGATCGGAAATCACAAACACACTAATAAATCTGTCCAAATAATTCGAGGGTCAGTCACCTTTGCATGAACAAAAAACACAAATCTCTGCAGCGAATACGTACAAAAAACAGCTTTTTTAAATATATAATTTTCGTGAAGAGAGACAAACAAACCTCGTACCTATATAGTGGAAATTGGGTTTGAATTCCGAGCGGAGATGGTATAAATGGGATTTGGAATCCGATGGGGATTATGATCAAGAATTGGAGAGAAACGGTGTTAATTTATACCAGCGGATAGAAGAGTGGAATGTTACTGCTATAAGGGGATCTGGGATGGTATATTCCCTGCCTTTCTGTTTTGCCAGTCAATCTCTATTTCCTTTCCGTTTCTCACGAAACCGTTCTGAGTTGTACTCTGACTCCTTTTCTATTACAACTACAACTCCCTTTTTTTTTTTACTTTTTTACCTTTTCCCTTTTTTGATTTTTTTTATATTCATTAAAAAAACATACTATTTTGAAAAATTAGCAATTCATACGATTGTTGTATTAGTTTGGTTCAGTTTAATTCAGTTTCAAAAATTCACACACTTTCATGGAAAAATAGTACATCGGCCCTGTTTGCTAGAGATTATTTCCACCATGTACTGAACTGAACTGAACTGAATTGAACTGAACTTAACTGAACTGAACTGAACTGAACTGAACTGAAGTAAAAATGATGTATTGAAAAATGGAATCAACATAACTGAATTAACCTGAATTTCATCAATTACATTTTCACTGAACTGAACTGAACTGAACTGAATTGAACTGAACTGAATTGAACTGAACTGAACTGAACTGATCTACAGATAATCTCTGGTAAACAGAGCCATCTTATGCTTATCTATACATTCCAGTTTTTAGTAAAAATATGATTTTTTTAAAGGCAAACTTATGATTTGATCAATTTTTTTATTTTATTTTTAATTTTTATTTTAGCTAAATTCATTAAACATGAGCTGAAAAACACAAGGCTGAATAAATTGAAATATGTATGTATTCATGAACATAATCATTTTCATAAAAATCCTTGTGGGAAATCAATTTATTAGTTGACCGCATGAATTCAGAATTAATTTTTGAGATATGATTACTGTTAAAATCCCAACAAAATCGAGATTGCAGTGTGTAATTAATTCTAGGAAAGAATGTCCAATGGCATCTAATCTCGTATTCGATTTGCATCCGAAAGACCTCTTCATTTTTACCTTTTCCCTTTTGATTTTACAGATGTGCATATTTTGCTAGCCTAGAATATAGGACGTGTAAAAAAAGCATATACTCTATAGTTTATTTAGTTGCCTTTTTTTACATATATTTGGTAACATTTGAATTTCACTCCTTGCAATTCAAATTTATCGGCTATCCTTTAAAGTGACTATATGGATGGAATTTATCCATTTTGATTTCGATGCCTTAAATAGAGATAAATACAAGCACGAGGAAACTTAATTTATATATCCATTATGTTCAAGATTTGGACCACTAATACCGGCCTCGATTCATGTTCATTGTATTTTATTACATTTGGAAATTAGGACCATGTGTTTTCAAAATAAAAATTAGGACCATGTACATATTCTACTAAATAACACAATAATAACAAGCAGTGAATCAAAAGCCATACCTAAAGATGTTTTGGATGTGTACAAATTTTGCATGTTTGGATGAGGGACGAATCAAAACGAGTACGTAATGAGTTAAGTGAGTTACTTAGGACCCGTTTACTAGAGCTTATTTCTTGATGTACTGAACTGAACTGAATTGAATTGAACTGAATTGAACTGAACTGAACTGAAAATTGATGTACTGAAAAATGGAATCAGCATGACTGAATTAACCTGAATTTCATCAAATTGCATTTTCACTGAACTGAACTGAATTGAACTGAACTGAACTGATCTACAGATACCTTATATACGTATTGAAAAAATTATAAATCAATAAAAGCATAATAGGGAGGGGTAGTATTGTAATTTGTCCCTCACCTACACTGCTAGTCTGCTACACATGGTTAAAGTCGACTCATTTTGACTTTGAAAAGTCAACTAAACCGTTTTGGTTGAGATAAATGGAGTATTTGTAAAAACAGTCAACAAAATCCGCTAACAGTTAAACGCTAATATCCAAACGAGTCCTATATTAATGCTCGATTTTCCAGAGTTTTTTTAGTTAATTTCAATTTAATTCAGTTCTATAAACATATAATTTAATGAAATTTAAGTTACGTTAATTTATTTTTTCAATATATTAATTTTGATATACATCAAGGCCTAAACATCATAACGTTTTCAGATGCATTCTCAAATTATTTTTGTTATAACGGAATTCTGTAAGCAACCATTGTCCCCGTTGATCGTACTTCCTCCAAATCTTGAAACACGGCTGGCACTTAGCAATATATGTAATTAATCACAATCTTTTTGGTTGATCTCTATTTACAATATTACAAATTATAAGTGATTCGGTTTCGAACAAACGTTCAGATCATACGTGTTCGTTTTTATGGTCAGCCAGCTACCATGCTTGATCTTAATTAGAGCATCTCCAATGGTAAGCTAATGTTTAACTTGCCATGTCACTATTCAAACAATTGATGTGGCAAGCTACATACCTACACAATGGTGAGCTACTATGTTTATAGCTATAAAGGGCCCACGTATTTTTTTTAATATTTTTACCAAGAATTTTTACTATCATTAAAAATAATTAATGTATTTATCTAAATGATACAAATACTATTGATTTAAAAATAAATCAGAAGTTAATCAAATCAGTCCTACCTTACTCTCCCTGGTTCCAGTTTGTAGAGTGGTTAAAAGAATCCAACATGCTACTGTGGTTTGGAAATTACCCCAAAACCATAGTGTTAAAGTTAACACTGATGGCTCCTCATTAAAAGATGGGTCAGCCGGAGCTAGCATTGTTATCAGGGACCAAGATGGGAGAGTCCTTGTGGCTAAATCAAGATATCTTGGCCAGTTGGATAGTCTAGAGGCTGAGATCCATGGTTTAGTCATTGGGCTGGAAACAGCTTATGCGAATGGCTACGAAAATATCCAATGTGAAGCAGATTCTCAGGTGCTTCTTAAAATGGTGAGAAGGGAATTTAAAATCCCTTGGAGGTTCGACAATCTGATCAGAAACATTTGGAGCTTAACAGGTGAGTTCAATGTCTCTTTTCACCATATCTTTAGAGAAGGTAATTCAGTTGCAGATGCTCTAGCTAAAATGGCAAGTATTAATAAACTATCTAGCAACTTTATACATACTTCACTCCCTTCTGAAATCAGAGGTTTAGTTCAACTAGATAGCATAGAGTTCCCATATGTTAGAAATCAGTAAAATCTGTGAGAATGGGTTCTGCTTTCTTTTTTACGTGTATTGCAGGATAGACAATGACAAAAAAGGAGTGAAGCATCATGAAGACAACATAAAAGAGGAAAGGGAATACTGCATCAGGTGTCCTCCTTCTTTTTTTTCATTTTTTTTTCACTTGTTTTAACCTCTTACCTTCGGGTACTGATGACACTATATTTCGCTACAGGATAACCACAAGGTCATTTGACCTTGTGGTTGGTTGAAATGACCTCAGATTCAGCTACATCTTGCATTCTCTTGAATTTCTGGATTCTGGAACTCAAAATCCCATATGGAGGTTGGATTCTGGAGCCAAGTTCATCATACAGACGGCCAGCTCTCACCAAAACTGATGATCAGGAAACTTCAGATTGGCTGCTGGAGAGAACTTCATTCCTTTTACTCTGTAAAAATGCACTTATGGACTAAATCTAATTCAAATTTATTTCACAAGTTAGCAATTTTTAATCACACTCAAGTGGCTAATATGTGTTTACTCAAGTTCATCTTGATATTCACATACTTGCTCCTTGTAGTGATATCCTCGCTGGGGCAAAATTGTGCTCTCGACTGGGAAACTGGTCGATCACTAAACTAGATCAGCTGAGTTGATATGGATTAAGAATTGCTAACTACAATCTTCTCATAGAACTTAGAACTTCCCACGTTTTTTCATCCCAACTAGTTGGTTTTTTTTCTTTTTTCCCATCCCACTTAGTTGGGGTTTTTCTTGGACAATTTGTATTAAGTTTTAAGACTTTGTGAGATATGGTCTAGGGAGCCAAATAAATATCCCTCCAGCATTGCTAGTTAATTAACAAAAAAATAAAATAAATTTATAACAACTAAAAAATAATTATGTTAAATTATAAAGTGATTTACAAATTACAAATAAAAATAAATAATTATAATAAAAACATTTAGACTACCAATATATTGCAAATTATTAGAAAAAACTTGGTTTTTGTGAGGATGCTCTTCTACGGAAGAAAGAGGAAATTCGTCAAAATGATTTCGCAATTCTAACCAAGGACACATCAAATATGGATGATAGAACTAGAACAAATCGTGAACAAGTGTGTGAAATTCTTAGAAATAAGTATGGAATGTCATTAGAATATATTTGATGTATTTTTCATTCTTTTTTTTTTTTTTTTTTGCATTTGGAATAAAATTTTATTGGTATAATGTATTTAAAATTTTTATGAAAGAATACAAATCAAAGTTTGGATATATTTTAAAAAATAATGTTTATATTTATTATATTTATATATTTTTTCAAATTATTTATAAGTTATATCAAATATTAAGTATAAAAAAATATAATATATACAATATTAAAATATATTTTTTATAAATATTATTTATTTATGCTCGTAAAATAATTAATTAAAGTAAATATTTATAATAGAATATAACTACGTGAATAGAAAGAGAAATTATATTTACCAAGTAAAAGTAAATGAAAGGTAATTCATAACATTAATGACGGCAGTACTGCTCTGTGTGCGGTGTCTACGTGGAGTGAAACAATGGTAAGATACACTGCTGAAATTTATCGCAAGCAGCTCCGTTTCTTCAACCATTGGAGATGCTAAGACGGCTCATCTCATGGGTCAACGGTAAATTAATACTCCATCTGTCTCATGTCAACCTGCACAGTTGACTTTCCAGAGTCAAAAACTTTAAAAACTTTGACTGTAATTATAAGCCAATTTATAAATGATAAAACTATATATGAGATATCATTAGATTCATTAAAACATCTATTTTTTTTATATTAATAGTGAAACACGATCATGGAATACCGTGAAAAGTCAACTGTGCAGTTTTGGGTGAGACGGATGGAGTATATGACAAATCTCCATTTTACAAACTTGTGATTAAATTGTAAGTGTATTTAATTTACTGCGCTATTATAAAACATAGTAAAAGGTTAACAAAACGTTATAAATATAGATATTTGACCTAGCCTTTCTGGTGTTTGGTGAAAAGAGTTTTCTAATTATTTTTTTAATGAAGCCTCTAATTCCTGAAACGCTATAAAAAAAAAACAGCGTGTACAAAAAAGGAGGCCGGAATCATTTTCTGACGGGGACGTGATGAGACTATTATAAACCAAGAATTTATATATTTGAAAATTGTCTTGAAGTTACACTAAATCAAACATATTTACATATTACAATATTCGCACTCAACTATATATCATAATTTTTTTTATTTGTTTAACTATAAATTTGAAATAATATATGAATAATATAATAATACAAATTCTCATTTGAAACATATCTCTACAGAGACCAAATATTATAAAGGGCCGTTATCGGTTGAAGTTGCCGTTGGTGAGTTTCAACCCCGCTGTCGTTATTAGATTTTAGATTTAGCTCAGCTGTCTCACATGGACCGACTTGAGACTGGATTTCGGTGTGAATTTGTACGAAATAACATTATTGTACCAAGGATTAGGAATGATCAAGGAAATTGACTGAAAGATCAAATTAACTGAAAGATCAAGGTAAAAAAAGAATGCTCAAGGGAACTGACTAAAATATCAATCAAACTGACTAAAAGATCAATCAAAAACAGTAAATGATCATTTCATTGGCTTTTGGTCTCCACATGACATGTCTCACCCAAGGCTCTCTCAATAAAATTATCATGTTCATATGGTATAGTTTTGGATCTTTTTAAAATGTATTTTCAAACTATCAAAATTTTAAATATTAGTTAACATATGTAATTAAAATTAATGATAATCAAACCTGCCGTCAAATAATGTTTTGGTAAAAAAGTGCCAATATAACAAAATTAGATGGAATACACGAACCTTATATAATGGCAAGAGATAATGTCAGCAATAGGTTGAATTGTGTTTCACCGTGTCTCACTTTGACTCAATAACAAGCAAGTGGTTTTTCTTTCTCTTAATCTTAACTTCACTCCTTTTCACACAAAATGAGTTTCTTCTACAAAACTCATTCTTTTTTATGGCATTGTGTAGTTCCTTTCTACACTAAACAACTCACCTTGGAGACTATTCTTTTTCTCATGCCTTTGTGGCTAGATTCTCATTTTTAGATTATTCATATGTATCTATACTCATAATGTTTTTATTCTTAAGGCTTGGGACATCCAATATACATCCCCACCAACGGCGGTTTGCCAGGGAAAAAAATGGAGCTAATGTCAGCCATGAAACAAATTAGGACCAGAATGTCACAATTTCTTTGAAAGTTTACAATTAACACTTTTTAAATTACAATGCTAATATATTACAACAAACTAGATTAGGGTCTTAAAACAAAGATAGAGTGAGGTACTTACATAATACACACTTATACAGCTCTGTGCGCCAACTGATGCATCTCTTAGCTCACTCGAGCAATGAAGATCGGAGGAAAGGAATTCGAACCTGAGACCTTCCCTAGTCAAAGTACATTCTTTTGCCTAGCACCAACTGCGTTAGGGCGGTTGGTAACCTCAACAATTAATTACTCCAAAACAAGACCATAATTCATGCTCAGTCTGTGACATGCTGCCACTAATGATGAAGTTTCCAGAATGTGGCGAAACTTTTAGTTCCACACGATATTTCCACTACTTGATGCGTAATACTATGAATCAAGTTTTAGCCATATGTAGTGAATGATACCCCAACCATCCAATATCAAAGGCCATGGTTTAAACTTTAAAGCGGAACCTCGTCCTTTCTGGAATTTAACAAACCTTAACTTTGTAAAGTTCACATTATTTCTGCCCGTAAAATCAAAAGCTACAATCATTTCTCACATAGTCACATGGCAGAATATTATTATTTACTGTTTTATATACAAGGAGCATAATGTAGGTAAAAATAAAGGAGCATATTCGTAAGCATAAACTCTACTGAACTAAACCTATATTGACCTATTATGAGAATGAGGTTTCTTTTTTCCGCAAAGCATCACTTACGTTGTTTGACTTGCGAATATTTTACGAGCCTCATGAGTACAACCAAGAGTTAGTTATACAATATTACAAATCATAATGGGCAAATAATTGACTAAATAGGTAGAAAATGCATGAACCTCATAATCTTCAAGCTTTATTTCAAATCCAATCATATGCTACAAGGTCCCTCTTATTCATACAAATTAAGAAAATGCAGAAGAACAAAGCTCCAAAACGGTTCTGAGCCACTTATTTCAAAACATTCATTAAAATACAGAATCATCAAAAGTCAGGCCAATGTCTAAGAAACCATGGCATCATCCTTCATCTATGGAACAATATTGCACTGCAACGCTCGATCTTTTTCTGAACAAGAGCCGAAACCTTGACGAACCATGAATTCGGGGCAACCCGGATCAGCATCCACCCCGAATACGCAAAGTAAACAGCCATAACCACAGTCATCTTCCAGTTCTCCAGCAGCCACTTCCAGTCCTCAAATTTCCCTTCATCAGCTTCTGCACTCTCCACAGCGACCCGACGATGCATGTTTGCATAGTTCAGGATCATAACCGTGGTAACCAAATTTATCAACAACATCTGCATTCCACTCCTGAAATTCCAGGTCAAACATAATTGTCAATAGAATCCACTAACTAATGACTAAGCTGTGAAGATACTATAAGCCAAAATGAACATGGACTAATGGATGTAGTTTTGCATTTCATGATAATCATAGAAAGCCTAGCTGGTTTAACACTAAACATCCATGTTTATATATTCATATCGAATCGATTTTAAGGTACCTTGTTGAAAAGTTTTGATTGGCATCAGCCATTGTGTCCAGTGATTCTTGCTTGCTGTTCTTCTCCTTTTCCTCTTCATCTTCCTTCTCATTCTCCTTATTGATCAAGGTGCTCTTGTAGGGTACCCTAAAAATATAGCAGAATAGTTAATCATAGAGACCAATATGGCATAACTTACAAATCAAAATCAAGACAGAATGAAGTTTGAGGCACCTTGTTGAAAAGTTTTCATTGGAATCGAACATTTGGTCATTTGATTCATCTTCACTATCCTTCTCCGTGTCACTGACCTGTTAATTAGCAGAATTATCTCTGTTTTATTCAAGAAATCAGTTTGGCACAAGGTGTACTAAAAGAGAGACAAAAAGCCATACATTTTCAAGTTTGGACAGAATCCCTTGTCCTAAATCAGAGGACTCTTCCAGCATGGTGTTTATCTGGGGTGCCCTAATCAAATGTTCATCCAGACACATAGGATCAGATAGCATGAAGATACATGTTATTACAAGTGAAAATCAATATGAGATTAATACATGTAGTTTTGCAACATATGATTTATACCTTGCTGAATTTTTTTCACCAAAAACGAACATTTGATCATGTGATTCATCTTCACTGTTCTTCTCTTTCTTGCTAACCTGTTAATCAGTAGGAGCATCATTTTTTCAAGAAACCAACAAGGCAAATTAAACAAAAACACAGCCAAAAAAACTCTTACCTTTTCAAGTTTGGACAGATTCTCTTGTCCTAAATCAGAAGACTTTTGCAGCATAGTATTCATCTGAGGCACCCTAATCAAAGAATTATAAGTCAAAATCAAGATAAATAATAATAATTGAGGAAACAGAACCACAAAGCTGAACATTTGGTCCGAAAACCTCTCTGAAAAGAGTTCACTACTGTCAAAAACTTGGTCCGATGATTCCTCCTCACTGCTCTTCCCCTTCTCCTTCTCGTTGACCTGTTAATTAGTAGTGAGAGTATCATTTTTTGAAGAAATCAAGAATATCCAGTAAACAAAAACATTGAACTTTTATATGTACAGATCGAACCTCTTGGTCTGAATCAGACAGGTCATTCAGCTCGGTTTTCGTAGGGGAAAACCTGATCAACGGAGCGTCGGAGCACGGCGGAGCCGACAGCAGAGAATTGTACTTCGCCGTCCCGATTCCTCGAGGGTGGTTGCAGCCCCAGTGGTGACTCCCGATGAGTCCACATTTGAAACAAAACACTCCCAGATTCTCGTACCTAAACAAACAGAAACTAGGTAAGTCCTAGATTCCCACATTTGAATAAATCAAAACCAGTCCCAGATCGTTCCTCGTACCTGAACTGAATCCAAATGTCACTCAGCCCGGTTCGCTTGACCAGGTACTGCGTACGCAGAGGCTCCCTGATGTCCAGAACCACCCGGAGCCGGAGAAACTCCCTCGCCGGCGGCAACTCCTTTGCCGGCCGGCACGGCGTGTTCCTCTCCGAATACATGAACTTCCCCAAAACCTTCCCGATCTTGACACCGTTTTCCGGCGTCATGTATTCCCGAGGTAGCTGGTGTACCTGAATTCAGACAATCACACATCGATTAATAATACATCAGAAAAACATTAATCAACAAGAAATTATCTTTAACGTAGTAGATTTCGAATCCACCTGAACCCAGAACGGGGAGTAGGCGAAGTTGAAGGATTCCGGCTTCTGGCCGGGCTTCCACGGCGAGAGGATCAGTAGACCGCCTCGGACATTCCACGGCACGTTAAGGAGGACGTGCATGCAATCCTGGTGTTCCTCGAAACGAAAGATGAAGGTATTATGCGACACTGTCGAAACCGAGAAATCCTTCTTGCAGTTCCATGAATCCAGAAGCAGTTCCTTAACATCGTGTTCTTGAAGAGGATAAGAGTAGCACAGAATCACCCTCCCGATCAAGCATTTCGTCTTGAACCTGGAGATGAATTCTCTGTTTGGCTCTAATTCTAGCTCCATCTGAAATTTGAATTCTTGGGAATGTGGAAAAAAAACAGAGGAATCAAGATCCTTTGTATTATTACCGGAATATGGTACTGTAGTGATGAAGTTTGTAATTTTCCAGGTTTGGGTGTGGTTTGACTGGAAGTAAGAGAAAGTGCTTTTGCTTTTATGATCATTCAGAGTTTCATGTGCAAATTTTTTGTGCATTTCCAACGTAAAAGCAAAAATTTAAAGCTGGGTTGGATTCTTTGTCCGTTTCAGTAGATGTACAGTTCTTTACTTAATGGTTAACGTGTTTTGGGATTCGAAATGTGAATGATTTGATTTTTGGCGGGTTTCACAACGGACCAGCCTGTACACAAGTTTTGTTTCCCAGTCACATTGATGAACTTTGACCGATACTTATTTCCTTGACTACATTTTTTTCTCAAGTTTGGTACAAGTACAACCATTCCTAAAATTTCAGTTTTTTTTCTAATTTTGATAACGTTTAATATTTGTATTCTTCATTTTTCAGTTTTTTCCAACTTTGTTCACATTTCACCCATATTATTATTTCTTGCAATATGTCATATTTATAGTGTGGTGATTATATGGAATTTTAGTCTATACCAATATTATTGATAATTTATTAATTTGTAGGATAAACCCAATTACCACATTGTAAGATTAACCCACCTCAAATTTGATTATGATCATTAACTTGAAAGAGTCGATGTAATTTGTATGAAACGTAATGAGGGCATGGTTAAACTGACATTGTTCAAATACGACTAGGTTCATTTACCGTCTAACTTCATTTTGATAAGCATATCATATTACTTCCGCTCCAACCTATGAGACTTTGAATTTCGTTTTACATGTTTTTAGTATTACAAAATCACTTTTTTCAAAAATAAAATAAAAATATATATTACAAATTCACTGATGGGCAAGCAACACTACAATGTCCTCTTACCAATTCATCATCTTATTTCCGATATAAGTAAATCATAGCAAAAACTCAATATATATAATATAAGTCTAAAAGGTTTGAATAATTTATTTCAAACATTCATACCAAACTAATAAGTCACTTATTTCAAAACATTCATATGACAGCATCAAAAGCCAAGCTAATATCTAAGAAACCATGGTAATCTCTTGGATCTTATTGTGCTCCTCTAGCGTTTTCCAAACCAGACAAGAAGCCTTGACCAAACTTGACCAACCATTGTAACCAAACCATTCATCATCAGCATCTGCATTCCACTCCTGCATATTTCCAGATCAAACATAATCATCAATAGAATCCACTAACTAATAAACTAAGCTGTGACATAAATGTAACTAATAGGCCAAAATCAAGATAGATAATGGATTATGGATGTGATTTTACACTTAATGATGGGTATAAACACAAACAACAAACAGAACACACATATTTTCGAGTCGTTCAACGTAAAATGCCATGTTTTTATGTTCATATCGAATGGATTTTAAGGTACCTTGTTGCTGTTGGAAAGTTTTCATAGGCATCGAACATTTGGTCCGATGATTCTTCTTCACTGTCATCTTGGCCGGATTCAGCAAACTCCGTCACCATTGTGTTCATCTCCGGTGTCCTAAACAAAGATTCATCCAAACACAGCATGATCAGCACTGATATGTAGTGAAAAATCTTGTTTCTGTTTTCATATGTTCCGTTCAATGAAGTTTAAGGTACCTTGTTGAAGAATCTTTATCGGAATCGAACATTTCTTCACATGATTCCCTCAGACAGTCCTTCTCCTCCTCGCTGGGCTGTTAATTCGTAGGATTGTTGGAGCATCATTTTTTTAAGAAGATACACAAAACAGAACCAAAAATTAAAAAATCATACCTTTTTGATAAAAGACAGAATCTCTTGTCCTAAATCACAAGACTCTTTTCCCGTCGGTTCTTCCCATGATTCCTCCTCAGTCTCCTTCTCCTTCTCGTTGACCTGTTCATGAGAACCAACTTCTTGTCCTAAGTCAGAGGGCTCTTTCACCATGGTACTCATCAGGGGTACCCTATTCATAGGACAATTCATACAAAACGGAACAGATTAATACAAGTAGTTTGTATTGCACTTCAGAAACATTAAACATTAAAAGTCAAATGAAGTTTGAGGTACCTTGGTGAAACGTTGTCTTTGTTCTCTATAGCTTTGTCCGGCGACTCCTCCTCCACGATTCTCACCTTCTCGCTGGCCTGCAAAACAGCAGAAACAATTTTACCAACAAATCAAGAAAGTCCAAAATACAGAGCCGAAAAAGCAAATTACCCTTGTCGGAAAATCAGAGGGCCTTTTCAGGATGGTCAACTTCTGGGGTACCCTAATCGCAGGAGCCTCTGAAAACGGCGGAACAGACAACATAGTACTGTATTTCTCCGAAGCCTCTCCGGCACGATGATCGCAAGACCAGTAAAAACACCCAATAAGTCCACATTTGAAACAGTAAATTCCCAGATCCTCGTACCTAATTAAACAGAATACAAATCAGTCCCTGACCATACATTCTCGAACCTAATCGAACCTCGTACCTAAAATGAATCCAGATGTCACTCAGCCCGGCTCGCTTAACCAGGTACCGGGAAAGCAGAGGTCGCCGGATGTCCAGAAACACCCGGATCCGGAGAAAATCCCCCGCCGGCAAGATCCCCGACGTCAGCGCAGCTGCGTGCCTCTCCGAATAGATGAATTTCCCAAGCACATTTCCGATCTTGACCCCGTTCTCCGGCGTGATGTACTCAGGAGGCAGCTGGTGAACCTGGTATCACGAAAACCATGTTAACCGATGTCGAATCATTTAACGTTGTATATGAAAGAAGAAGCTACACAGAGTCCAGCTCAAAGTACCTGAACCCAGAAAGGGGAGAAGTTGAAGGTGAAATCCTCCGGCTTCTGTCCGGGCATCCACGGCGAGAGGACGAGGAGACCACCCTTAACGTTCCACGGGACGTTAAGGAGGACATGCATGCAATCCTGGTACTCCTCGAAGGTGAAGATGAAGGTGTTGTGCGAAAATGCTATGACGGAGAAATTCTTCGTACATTTCCATGATTTGGAAAGGACGCTTTTCACGACTTGCTGTTGAAGAGGATAGGGGTAGCTGATGATCACCTTCCCGATCAGGTAGCCGGTGGTTCTGAACTGGTGGATGAGTTGTTTGTCGGGATCTAGCTGGATCAAACCTTTGCTGCTCTTGTCTTCCATTTTCGAATTTGTCGGAAAATATGATAAGAAGAAGAAGAAGAAGAAGATGAATGAGAATGAGAGTGTGGGAAACAGAGGAATCATAAAGAAGGGAGTTTATTATCCCATTTATTACCAGAAATGGACATTTATGGATTTTTGTGATTTTGCATTTTTTTGGTATGGTTTTGCATGGATAGGGAAAAGTTTGGATTTTGACTACTCTTGAGAAAGAGCTTTGCTTGTTTGACTGCATATTTCAGAAATGAATTAAAATTCGTTGGATTCTATATGGAGTCCTAGTCACTGTTCATTAGGCGTACAGTGACGAAAATATGTTGTCACGGAGTCACAGTCAACAAACTCCAAAGTTTGGATTCGATTCGTACAATAGACGGAAATGATTCTTGATTTGAATTCGATTTTTGGCGGGTTTTGTAACAGATCAGCCAGCATACAAGTGTTTTTAATTCCAAAACAAGTGATTTGAAAGCAAGTCTATGAAATTTAGAGAGGCTATCTAGTTGAGATGAGATTGAGAAAATCTAAACTTAAACTTTTTTACTCCAAAACAAATTACTTAGTTGTCGGTTGTCGCACATCTTTTCTTTATGTGAATACAAGCAAACAATCGTTCATTTATATATTAGTAGTTTCTTTGATTGAATTGATTAGATTTTGTGTTCATGTGATGATAGATGGAAATGTGTTACCATGCAGGACTGGTTTACTTTTGCGTGATGAAAATTGATTATAATGTCTTTATATGATCAAATGCATAGTCTTGAATGAGCAAATGCAATAGAGTCAAATATTGGTCCTATAACAATGGGCTAAATCAAAATAGATTGTGATAAATCAATTTTTATCACAATCTAAACTAGGGATAGCATTGGGCGAACTGGGCGTGGATAGTAGACTATTCATGCTCATCCCCATCTAAAATTTTACTATCCATCCCCGTCCATTTACCCATGACGGGTACAAATTTAATATCTATCTCATTCAACTGGATATCCATCTCATCTGGGTATCCGTGGATATCCATGACCATGTTATACCCACATTTCCCATCCGACTTATTAATCCATATTTATAAAAAATTAACCTAAAAGCTATTATTATCATAAAAAATTAAATAAAAGCACTAATAATTCAAATATATTACATTAATAGAACAAAATAATTTATAATATGCTAATCATTAACTTATAAAATTCTTTTATGTTTCAAAATAGACCAAACATGCTTAAAAAAAGCTAAAATTAATACTATTATTAATATAAATACAAGTAATACTATTAATATTATATATAACAGATATTATACAAGTATTATACGGGCGGGTATGGGGCGGGTATAAAATCAATATCTATACCCACCCATTTACCCATGGCGGGTTTGAATCTAACATCCATACCCATGGCGGGTATAAAAAACTCATATCCATACCCGCCCCGTTGAGCGTGTGGCGGGCGGGTATCCACCAAATACCCGTCGGGTGCCATCCCTAATCTAAACAGAACATGGCTATGTTTAAGGATACCAAAAATTAGTATAACTAATTAAACTATATTCATGAAATTCTTTATGAATGAAACAAAAAAACTAATTTGAATTGAATACATACTAAAGTTGATCTAAACTAAACTATGTCGAGCAAAATTTAAGTGTAGAAAATAACTGAACTAAAAAAGTGAAATAATTGAAATAATAACGACAGTTTTTTTGTTAAGTTAAATTCAGTTAAATTATAAGTGGACATGGACTGAAGTTTTTTTAAGTATTAAAATCTTAAGTATTAAAATGAAATTGAATGAATGTAAATGAACTTCATATCCACATCCACTTATTAACGAGGAATTCAAAAAGAGGCCACCTAATATCAAAACATAACTATTAACACATTTATTAACACATATGATATGTTAATAAGATATTTTGTTAAAGAGATGACGTGCCTAAACTTATCATTTCTAACGTTTAAAAAAAAATTCATTCGTAATGCTGGGAAACGCCCAACCCTTACAATAAGTGGAATCAAACATATAGTCTAGGGTATCCTTTCAAAGATAATCAAATTAAATGCTAATCAGACTAATTGTCTTACTACAAAGATGAAATCCAATAACCAGCAAAGTTGTATCAGCAAAATCCATAATCTGCTTAACAAGGGATCTGCATCCAAGCATAATCAACCATGTTAATCAGAGATCTTTAACATCTGCAACCCCACGGACACGTTGACATGTGTAGTTCAGGCGTAAACACCTTGATCCAAACTGCAGACACATTGAAACACAAAATCAAGCATCCAAATGCGATCTATGTTCTTCAAACTGTAAACATCTTGAAAATCATAGATCACTAACGGAAACACGATCGTATAACCAGATCAAGAACTATAAACAAAAAACACAAACCACGACCTGTCCAATCAAATCAGGAACAAAACATCAACGAACAACTAAATCATGGATTCATCCGATCAAATCGAGAACAACATCAACTATCAAATCGATTAATTTAGTGGACCTAAGCGTTTGTTTAAAACGTTAATCTAAGAATCAACTATCAAAACAAAGTTATTTTAAAATCACATGCTCTCTGCCATGACAATGACGACTTGTTATCATTTCTAACGTTAACACAAATGATATATTTTTTGTTCGCAAATAGCCATCATTTTAATTCAGAATAAACACTAAAGTACGAATTTCAATGGCTTAGAAATTTAGAATTCTAGGCGAATTTAAAGTTTAGGTACAACTTCACTCTATCCACAACGGTAAGTCGTAATAACAACAACAATGCTTCATGCAAATTTGGGCAGCACAAAGAAGCAAACCAGGGTCCAGATAATGGCCAACATGAAACCCGGACTAGACACCATCTGACCCGACCCGCTGATGCATGCATTGAGTAACCATGAATTCCGGCTGACCCGAACCAGCCTCCACACCAGATATGCAAAATAACCGATCACCACCACAAACAACTTCCAATTTTCCAAAAAAACCCTCCAATTTTCAGTGACTTCAGAATCAGCCTCTGAAGCGGCGGCTGCGGCAACCAGACGGTGGATGATGGCAGAGTTCACGATCAGAACCACCGAATCCAGAGTATTTATCACCAATCTTTTCAAATGGCTCCTGTGCATTATAATTCAAACTCAATGACCAATAAATAAAAACTGCAATTGTAAAATATGTCTAATGATATGCATATCAAGAATATAACTGAATTTTAATAAGTAAAATATAGACGGATAAAAATGTTACAAAACACGATCACATATACATTCATAAAATATGTCCAATTATTACCAATAAACACGAATAAATCAAATGCAAGATTACCTAGTTGAAAACTCTTCTTTGTCACAGAGTATTTGATCCTCTGATTCATCATTCTCCTGATTCTTTTCATCATTCATCTGAAGATGATTACATTGTTTCAAGAAATAAAATCAAACCAATTACATTCAAGAAAACAATCAACAAAATCATTTTGAAAAAGAAAAAAAATGATTCAAAATCACGAACCTCTTCCTTTATTAATCCAGAGTACTGTATGAGCATGAGAGAAGGGGAATCAAGACAGGGCGGGACTGATAACCAGGACCCAAACTTGGCATTCACCTCAGGAAATTCGCACGTGCTGAAATTCCTGCCAATACGCCCACATTTATAACAAAACCTGCCCAACTTTTCATACCTGAACTCGACCCAAACGTCGGTCAGACCGACCCGCCTCACCCAGCGTCCGGTTAGCACAGACCTCCGGATGTCCAGAACAACCCGGATTCGAATAAATGTCCGCCCGGGAAACTTGCCGCAACCGGGTTCAGGTTCCGGTTTCATGTCCAAATACATGAGCTTTCCAAGACTCTGCCCGATCTTCAACCCGTTTTCTCGGGTCAGGTAGCTTGGAGGCAGCCCATGGACCTGCCGTTACAAATCCCTCATTTTAAAATATTATTAATAAAAAGTAAGTTTTTCTATGTCATGTTTTGTGTGTAATACATACAAACTTTTATAAGTATGGTTGTTTATGTATATTTATTGTTCTATGGTTGTCTATGTGATTTTAGGTGTAAATTCTAGGTATTTGTTATATATATACTATATTTTGTGTGCAATGTACATACAAACTTTTGTTAGTGTAATTGTTTATTTTATTGTTCTAATGTTGTTTATATAATTTCAGGTAATAAAATGTGCAAATACATTTAGCTAAACATATCAAAAATCACCAAAACATTTTCCATACTAATGCAAATGCAATTAGTACTCCAAAAGAAGGTGTCTATTTGAACTAAATCCAATCGAACTCAACTAAACCTTAATAAACCAAAAGAAGTAACCACAAACGAAAGTACATCTAAATACTAAACTTTTTCAAACTGAACTGAAATTAACTCTATACCTGGACCCAGAAAGGCGAGAAATTGAAGTCGAGCTCTTTCAAAGCCTGGTTGGGGCTCCACGGTAACATGACAAGCAGCCCTCCCTTGACGTTCCACGGCACGTTAAGGAGCACCTGCATCAAATCATGGTCATCCTCGAAGCAGAACAGGAAAGTGTTGGGGCCCACCGTTGAAACAGAGAATCCCTTGCTGCATTTCCAGTCTGCAGAAACAGAGGAGGCCACGTCACACTCGTGAATGCGGCGCTGAGTGATGACCTTCCCGATCAGGCATTTCGACCCGATTCTGGAGCTGAGTTTCGGGTCGGGTCGCAGCTCCATGGGTGAAACCATCGGGTAAGAGAGATGGATGGATGGATGGTGTGTGAAAAAACAGAGAGTTGATTTAATGAGGGGAGTTGATATATCAATTTATCGTTTCACTTTTTCACCACCCTCGAAATGCGTTTTTTGGTACAGTTAATTATGAGTAAAAAGGACTTTGACAGGTGAAAATGGAAAGAAGAGACACGTGAATATGGTTTTTAGGATTGAGGTTTGCATGGAAATGGAAGTTTTTGATGGGTACTGGCTTTGCTGCTACGTTTTGTCCTTTCATCCCCGGTTTGGAAAGTTGTTTTTACCGCGTTAGAAAAGTTTATTTGGCTGAACATTTTGTTTTTTTATTTTACATTGCAATGAATGAATGAATCCAATGGCTTTTTCTTGTTTTGATGGGGACAATGATTGTCATTCGAGGCCTGAACCAGCGAGTTTACTACTTTTACTAAAGGGAGATACCAAGTTATGCATAGGGTGACAATTATTGGGTAACCTCTTCTTTCACACCACTAAGGATAAATATTTATTTTCGAACCCGACATTTTATGGTCTTTTATTGATGATCTTCTCACTTCAGGACTAAAAATTTTGGGAGACCAAGTGAGACATGATAATTTTCATGGGCGCACACTATTTTATTTAAATGCTAATGTGTTATGAGTGTTTTTATTAAGTGCTCATATACCATTCATTTTTTAAAAAAGTAATCTAATGTCTCTAGACTGGGGTTGACTTTGAAAATCGTTGATCTTGTGTAGAAGCTCATTTCAGAGGATATCTGTGTTTAAATAATCAATCATCTAATTGTAGTTTGTCTCATATGAGAGTTTGTGCAAAAATTAAGGAAAAGTAAAAAAAAAGAGTGGTGATTAAGTGAAATGATGAAAAGTGTAATGGATGGATGCAAACATCCTCAAATTTACTACTTTCTTTGTCCCTTATGTAATTTGACTATTTATTAAATTTAGTCAAATTTACTTGATTTTGACCATCAAACTGAATAGGTAAATGAGTTAAAACTTTATCATATATGACCGCGTGGATTCATATTATCATTTATTTTCAAAATATCAAATTTTTATAAAAATTATTAATGATCAACTTTTTTTTGAGTTATAATTTCAAATTGTATCTGCACATTTTAACTTTGGCAGATACAATTGGGACAGATGGAATATAATAATTGAAAAGTGCCATTATATAAAAAAACAAGTGTGGAAAACAAAAAAATAATAATAGTACTAAGGATGTACGTGTTGTGATAGATGTGATCGTGCATTCTAATATTATTATTTTCACTTATAATTTATGATGACCATTCGTGGTTTTATAAAACGTGGGGCACATACTAATCGACGTCCATCTGTTTATAATTATATGATTGACTAAATGTCATATAAAAGATAGAAAATGCTCAAATGCAAGCCCTCATTGAGGCATCGTAAACAACTTGGCTACTTAATTATAAAAACATTAAATAAATGGCAGTCCTATCCAAAAAGAACCGATCCATCTACGGATTCTAAAGACTATAAATTGGGCAAGAATTCTATCAAAAAAACTACTCCTCACTTTTGTTTGCAATGCTCTTCAACTAAAAAACCACTCCCACCTCCAAGAAAATAGTTACACCAACTCGATTCTTCTTTGTGTTTAAACAACGATCACCATCAACTATGTGTATTGGTGTTTTCATTTGGAAATCTCATCCATTGCATCCACTCATCTTACTCTTCAACCGCGATGAATACCACAACCGCCCTACCATTCCTCTAGGCTGGTGGGGTGTCGACCAGTGTCATATCCTAGGAGGGCAAGATGCCCTTGCAGGGGGCACTTGGTTAGCTTGTAATTACCACCTCGACAAAATAGCTTTTCTCACCGTTGTTCGGGAAAATGCGCCCTGCAAGCATCACACTCCAAAGACCACCCGGGGTGACCTTCCCGTTCGCTTCCTCCGTAGCAAAAAAGGAGCCGGAGAATTTGCCAAGGAGCTAGTTGAAGAAGGCGGTGATCACTACAACGGCTTTAATTTAATCATTGCCGATCTCTCTTCAATGTCCATGTTTTATATAACCAATCGGCCGAAATCGCGAGGAGTAACCGCCACACGAGTTTCTCCGGGGATTCATGTCATGTCCAATGCAAGCCTAGACACCCCGTGGCCGAAGGCGCTACGACTGGAGAACAGTTTTAGGTGTTTGATAAACCGATATCGCGATCGAGAGGTTCCATTGGAGGTGTTGTATGAAAAGGTTATCATGAATGACAGAAGTAAAGAGGAAGATGAAAGCAAACTGCCTCACATTTGCCCTAAAGAATGGGAGTACGAAATGAGTTCCATATTTGTTGACACTAAAATCTCTATGGGGCGACATGGTACCATTGGTACTTTGAGTACTTCGGTGTTTCTCGTGAAAACAAATGGAGAGATTACATTTTCGGAGAAGTTTTTTGGTGAAGACTCTTCTAAGTTGAAGATGACCACCTTTCACAACGGGATCGATATTAGTGGATGCGGTATGAGTGATTGACATATTGGACACATGCAAATAAACTCCAAAAAAAGAAGCATGTGCATTATATGGTTATTATATGTAATATCGAATATTTATACAACATTTAAGCTCAATTTATACTAGTGCACAACTATGTTTATAATAAAGCTCAATTAGACCATTTGAGATGTACAAAATAAGTGTGACATCTAAAGTGAGACGGTTGGAGCTTCAACGGCCAAATGGCCAAATGTTCATAATGTATTAATGTTTGTCATGAACACAAATCATGAGAAGGGTACTAAGCTCTTTTTACAAGTCTAGAATGGAAAAAATCACACATATAAGAGCAAGTAAAACAGATTCTCCAAAAAAAAATTCTAAAATAGAGAAGGGAAACTTATATTCTTAAATGTTGGTTATGACAACTTTATTTTTTTCTTTCTCCCCTTCAGCATTTTTCTTAGTTTGTTTACTAGTTTTTAGTTCTTTGGATAGGCTACTCTAACCTCAGATATTTAGAAGGTTAGAATTTGATTGTTAGATACTTCTCTGTATTCTGTCAAAACGCCTCCGTGCTTGTGGAATTTATGTACTTTATTTTATGATTGTTGGTTTGGGGATTCCACTTACAATATTCCTCCGCTTTGGCGGTTTCACCTTTAAAAAAAATTACTACTCAACTCCAATAGTTTTTCTACTTTAGAGATTTTGGCCTCGTTTGATGACGAGAGTTTTGAAAAGTATTTAGTTTTTTGGTTAAATATAGATGGTTAACTGGTTAATTAGCTCATCTTAGTGCTTGGTGATTTTTTTTCTTCTGATTAGCTGTTTTGGTGAAATCTCTCGTTTCTGAAACGCTAGAAAGAGCCTGTTTGTGTAGGTGATCGGACAGGTGACCGGAAAGAAGATCATTCATTGGGCAAATTCTTGCTCTAACAGTAGATTAGTGAACATAGATTATCCAATAGGGACGGATCACAAAAAAATTTTGGTTTCTTATAGATATTTCTCAATCAGTTCATACTATTCTTGTGCGCTAAATATCCCAAATTAATATAGATTTTCCAATGAATTCCCATTTCAATCCGAATATCAATCAGATTACGTCGTACACTTTGTAATAGAATTTCTTTTTCGTGATTAATATAACTTGCTTTCAAAAAAAAATCTGAATATCAAGCCCAGTCGTCTCAATGTTCTATACTTTGGCCTGGTTTGGCAATCAGTTGAAAGCTGATTCCACTAACTGTTAGCTGTTAGCGGATTCTATTAGCTGTTTTGACTAGCGGTTTGTATTTGAGTGTAGCTGTTTCATTAGGGTAAATGACTAAAATGGGCATCTGTATAATTTATTATTATTTATTTTTATATAATATGTATTATTTGTTTTGAAGTATCGAATGTATTTTTATTTTCTATTGTTTTATATCAGTTGAAATATTATTAATTAATATGCTACATTTATTTAAAAAGAAATTTTAGATTAAAAATGCTTGAATTTCACATTGGTATGTGATTATTTTTAAAATTGACCTTTTCTTTTAGACTAAAACGTCAAAAAATTTGTACGTATATAAATGATACTTGCGTACGTGAGGGAGGATTTGAATGAATTTGATTTTTTTTTAAAACGAAATTTGGTAATGAGTAAGGATAAAAATGAGATTGGGTAATATTCTTCTAATTAATTTTTCACAAACGCGCCTCTTTCTAGTGTTTCAGAAATTAGAATTTTCATCAAAACATCTTGATAAAAAAATCTATTCATCAAACACCATCAAGAGATGATTGATCAGTCAACTATCCATATTTATCCTAAAAAGTTAAACGCTTTTCAAACCTCTCATCACCAAAAGGGGTCTTTGTTCCACAAGAAATCATATAAATTGACTTGCAAATGGGACATGAGCCACTTAGATAGGTAAACAATTAATTAAAAATGGAGTAATACTTTTAAGAGAATTTTAAAAGATAAATATGATTAATAATAAAATCAGGAAAAATTAGGATTAAGGGCAGTGGGATATTAGAAATTGGGAAGTGGTGTGTAAATTTCACATAATTTTTGAAAAGGGCAGTGAATAATTAATTTAATTTTAATTAATATTATTATTAATATAAAGACATTAATACCCATATTTTTATTATTTTATTTATATCAGTTGTGCTTAGTTAAATTAAGTTTAGTTTCAATAAGTTTACTCCAATATCTAAATAAATGTATTTATGATCAAATTAGTCCAATTTAGTCCTGTATCATTTTATATAGTAATGGTTCAGTTCAATTTAGTTCACTTTAGTAGTATTTGATTAAGTTCATTTTCATTAATTTTAGGAATTCACTCAAATTTAGTTGAATTCAAATCAAATCCTTTCACTTTTGCTTAGTTCAATTTAATTTAAATTTATTAAGATCATTCAAAATTGGACTAATAAAATTCAATTCAAGTTCATCTTTCTTTAGTTTAATTCAGTTCCGCTTCATTAAAATCATTCAAATTTTTGATTAAAATTCAGTCCAGGTAAATTCATATCCATCTAAAAAATTATATTTACTTTTATTTAGTTCAATTCAATTCAATTTGGTTGACTAAGTTCATTTATATTTGCCTAAATTCAACTTAATTAAACTCCATTCATATTTTAAAATCCAATTTAGTTCAGTTCCTTGGTATTTAATTCTATTAATTTTCATCAAGTTCATATGATTTGACTGTTATGACCTCAATTGAAATGAAATGATTAGAAATAAATTTTATTTAAATTGGAGTAAATAAATAAATCTAAACTGAATTTAATTAAATACAAGGGATATAAACAAAAATATTAAAAATAAGGGTATTGTTTTCTTTATATTAATTACAATATAAATTAAAATTAAGTTAATTATTCACTGCCCTTTTCAGAAATTATGTGAAACTTACACCCCATTTTCCAATTTCTAATGTTTCACTGCCCTTAATCCCAATTTTCCCATTATTTTATATACGCTGTGTGTTTTTAACTAATGATATGAGAAAATCTTGGGTGAGACATGTTCTTGTGGAGACCAAGGCCAAATCAGGCCACCTACATACATAAAACCAGAGTTTCCATAATTCGGGGGTGATTTTGTAATTATTTAAATTTCGGCGCCACAGTACAAGCCTCTTTAAACATTAGGGGCTGAAATGAAAATAATAAAACTTTAAACATATAAGCCGGCCCTTTATTCTCTGGCAGCCCAAAACCCATATCCCGTCGTTTTTCGATCTGCAAATAACACCCCGATCATTGTCGGTTATTTGAAGTTTTCCAGATCACCAGGGCTGGTCGATTCCGATTCGATATCACCGGTTCGTCCAGCATGAGAATCACAGCTTCAAATTTCAATCCAGAATCTGAGATGGATTACATAAAACTGAAGCTCTCAAATGTCTGAAAATCTTCAAACGAGTTTGATATTTTATTGCCTGAAAAAGACTCAAAGAAAATTTCAAAAAAATCAAACAAAATAAGATCAAACTCAAGTGATTACTAAAAAGATCAAAGAAAATTTCAAAAAAACTAACAGAATAAGATCAAACTCAAGTGATTACTGAAAAGATCAAAGAAAATATCAAGAGATCAAACTCAAATTATAACGAAAAAAAATCAAAGAACATATCAAAAAGATCAAGCAATAAACATACATATCAAGTCATTAATGAAAAAGATTAAGCCATTACTGCAAATTACATTAAGCTCAACTGATATAACTAAAAAGATCAAAGAAAATATAAAAAAGATCAAGACATAGCTACAGTCAGTGAAAGAGAAATGGATACCAACTTAAAATGATACTCAGATTTCAAAAGTAAATAAAATAAGTAATGAATCCAAATTTGTATCTCTTCGTCAGTTTCACATGCGAGTGCTGGGATATTATTTTTTTCAACTAATAACAGAAAAATCAAAGAAAATAACAGAAAAATCAAAGAAAATGACAAAAAATCAAACAAAAAACATACCGAGTCAATCTTGCAGGTTTTCGGTGCCGACGAGCAGAGCTCTGCAACTGTGACGCCAGAGCCACGACTCCGGTCTTTTTGCAACGCTAGAACCATAGAGAAGTCTGGCTGCTATACTCAGGAGGCGCCCCTGAGATCTGATCGGAAAAATCGTGATCCAAGATCACGACACACGAAGGTTCACCTGTTTTCTCGCCGGAACAGATAGAAGGAGTCAAAAACCCAGCCACGGAAGAATCGACTACGACGGATTCTTCAACGCGAAAGTTTCGAAACTGTAGGAAGAATGTGGAAACGCGGAGATCGCGAGGAAGAAGATGAATGGGGTGGAATATACTATTTTTGCAGACAATCCCCTATAATCTCCCGTGTTTTGCATATTTACCCCAAAACTTATTGTAGTCCTTGGTCTCAATGGAGACAGGTCTCAATTGAGAATTAGTACTAATGATAAGGTTATCTCCAACGACAAAATAGAGATAAATGTATCAAATTAATAAGTTAAATATATTTTAATCTATTTTAATTCAGTTCAGCTCAATTCAGTAAGAAATAAACTTTAGTAAATGGAGCCTAATTTGTGTGTGCATAAATATTCAAATACAAACCTATGAAAAAAATCTAAAGATGAGTCAAAAAGTCATTTTTCTAAATATATTAAAAAAATGCACTTTTACACAAAATCGGTATAAACAAAACCGAGTACAACGTAAATGTCAACATATTATCAAGGAATATTAACATCATATAGCATCCAATGTTTAACCTTTAAACTATCTAACAAAGTAACAATAGACATTCTCACGTTCAAATACTGGAAATAAGTTATAGATAAAAAATAAAGAAAATTGAAATGAAATACCTATAATTAAACTAAAAATAGTAACATGTTGATTTGTGGGTAGAAACAAGTATCCACAATAGTGGTTCTTAAGTACACTTTAACAAGAAGTACTCCTTATTTAGAAATGGGCATTGTTGAATTTTAATCCTTGCTCCTTATGCCTGTTTGCTAGAGATTATTTCTTGAGGTACTGAACTGAATTAAACTGAACTGAACTGAACTGAATTAAATTGAATTAAACTGTACTGAACTGAACTGATCTACAGATAAGCTCTGACAAACAGGGCCTTATTTAAAGAGTGGGTACCTTTATTATGTGCTAGAGCTTACTTAGGCCCAGTTTACTAGATATTATTTCTTGTTGAACTGAATTGAAATAAATTTAATTGAATTTAAATAAATTTAACTGAATAGAAAATTTGTTGATGATATTTTTAAACAGTACAATTTTAAATAAATTATGAATCAATATGTTTATTTTTATACTATTTTGCAAATAGCAGGCCATATTGATTGTCTTTTTTTTTTTTGAAAAGTTCTCACAATTGAATTTACTGATCCAAATTGTAAAAGTAATAAGGGAGAATATTTTGATTAAAAATGAGAGTGTTGATTCTAGGGAAATTGGGATTAAAGGTAGTGTAACATTAGAAATTGGTAAGTAAGGTGTAAGTATTACATAATTTCTGAAAAGGACAATGATTAATTAACTTAATTTTAATTAGTAATATTATTAATATAAAGACAACAATACCCTTATTTTTAATATTTTTTTGTTTAGATCCCTTGTATTTAGTTAAATTCAGTTTAACTTTATTCATTTACACCAATTTAAATAAAATTTATTTCTAATCATTTCATTTCAATTCAGGTTATAACAATCAAAGCATATGAACTTGATGAAAATTACTTGAATTAAATACCAAGGAAGTGAACTAAATTGGATTTAAAAATATGAATGGAGTTTAATTTAATTGAATTTAGGAAAAATATAAATGAACTTAGTCAACCAAATTGAATTGAATTGATCTAAATAAAAGTAAATATAATTTTTTAGATGGATATGAATTGACCTAGATTGAATTGTAACCAAAATTTTGATTGATTTTAATGAAGCAGAACTGAATTAAACTTAAGAAATGTGAACTTGAGTTGAATTTAATTAGTCCTTTTTTGAATGATCTTAATAAAGTTAAATTGAATTGAACTAAGCAAAAGTGAAAGGAATTGATTTGAATTCAACTAAATTTGAGTGAATTCATAAAATTAATGAAAATGAACTTAATCGAATACTACTAAATTGAACCGAACCAATACTACATAAAATGACATAGGGCTAAATTGGACTAATTTGATCATAAATACATTTATTTAGATATAAGAGTGAACTTATTGAAACTAAACTTAATTTAACTAAGCACAACTGATCTAAATAAAAATAATAGAAATAGAAGTATTAGTGTCTTTATATTAACAATTATTTTAATTAAAATTAAGTTGATTACTCACTGCCCTTTTTTCAGAAATTATTTAAAACTTACACCCCACTTTCCAAATTCTAATGTTCCACTACGCTTAATCCCAATTTTCCCTTGATTCTTTCATTGATAAAGATTGGTATTTGTGGATACAATGGCTAACTAATTCTCACCTAAATATGGATACATTTTAACAACCATTCTTTAGTTTAATTACCTAGTATCTTGGTACGATTTTTGAAATCAAACAAACAAGAGATCAGGTTACTTTAGTTGGGTTGATAATTTTCTCCCCTATCATTATTTGCCGATTAGGGTTCATAAAATTAGGCAGACCAGTTTGTAATCGATGAAATCAGGTAGATCAGTTAGTTAATTAAGAGATTGCCCGAGTGAATTTTGAACCTATAAATAGAACCGTAAGTGTATGAAGAAAACCATGAGTAGTATCCATTGTATAGTCGCTAACTCCGTCACTAATCATTGTCAACAATGTGTATCAGTGTGTTTATTTGGAATGCGCATCCATTTCATCCACTCATATTACTCTTTAATCGTGATGAATATCATAGTCGTCCTACCATGCCTCTATCTTGGTGGGATGACCAACCTGAGATCCTTGCAGGACGGGATGCCCTTGCAGGAGGCACATGGCTCGCCTGTAACGGCCACCGCGCCAAGATAGCTTTCCTCACCATCGTCAGGGAAAATGCATCATGCCGACGTCCCACTCCGAAGGCCACCCGGGGTGACCTTCCCATTCGCTTCCTTCGGAGTGAAAAATGCGCCGAAGAATTCGCCAACGAGCTAGTTGAAGAAGGCGGTGATCACTATAACGGTTTCAATTTAATCGTTGCCGATTTCTCTTCAATGTCCATGTATTATATAACCAACCATCTGAAATCGCAAGGAGTAACCGCCACGAGAGTTTCACCGGGGATTCATGTCATGTCTAATGCAAGCCTAGACACCCCATGGCCGAAGGCGCTAAGATTGGAGAACAGTTTTAGGTGTTTGATAAACCGATATTGCGATCGAGAGGTTCCATTGGAGGTGTTGTATGAAAAGATTATTATGAATGACAAGACTAAAGATGAAGATGAAAGCAAGCTGCCTCACATTTTCCCTAAAGAATGGGAGTACGAAATGAGTTCCATATTTGTTGACACTAAGATCCCTATGGGGCGACATTGCACCATTGGTACTTTGAGTACTTCGGCGTTGCTCGTGAAAACAAATGGATAGATGACATTTTCAGAGAAGTTTTTTGGTGAAGACTCTTCTAAAGAGAGGAAGAGTGAGATCGATATCGGAGAACCGTGCATGCAATTGAACTGAAAAAACTTGGCTGCATGAATAAATAATTGTAATATGAAATATCGAATTTGAAATCCTTGGAATGTTATAATATCGTTAAAATTGATTAGTTTTTAAGGCCTCATGCCAAGAAAAAAACTTAAGAACAAAAAAAAAACTATGCTCGTCGAATAACTTAAATACTCCCCTTTAAAGGTGTGAGTCAGCAACATTGAAATGAAAGGTCGATGAAAGTAAGATCAGAAATCGCCCATGGAGTTATCTAAACCATATTTTAGCTTAATTAATATAACTACTAATAATTTCTCTTTCTCAAATTAAATTGTTAACCGCATCAATTAAAAATCAAACGGTTAGAAACTTTACGTAACCGATATAATCAACCGAACTATGACCACTTGACCAGCACTAATCAAAATGTCGACCAATGGTCGTTCTCAAATAATGGAGATTAAAAGCATGCAAGTTGCACACATTTGTAGTCATTTTCATTTTGTTCAAGCTACAAGCTAGCATCTAAGGAAATGAAACCCATCCAACCCGGCAAGAATAGTTTCCAAACATATCAAAACAAACAAGAAAGTTCAAAAACAACATCATTTAAACACCCATTACAAAGTATAACTAGTGATTAAGAATTTTATTGAGCTGTAAACTATAATTAATGTTTAGTTAATGGATTTGTTTGGCACGACTATGCTTGTAAGTAAAGTTGACCAATAAGCACTTACTTTGAAGATTGTTGTAAACAACTTCAAATTCTGGCTGCCAACACCACTTATGCATTGGGGATAAGTTTTTTTTTTTAACAGTTTACCAAACAATAAAAGTTATTGTGTTTAAGTATAACCGCTGAAAAGTTGTGTCAAACATATCCAAATGTGTTATTCTCACTCTTTTGCATTGGTTGTTAGGAGATATCTAACCACTTATATTGGTACAAATATAAATATATTTTTCGTGATGTTAATTATTAGCTGAAACACATGTTAAACTATGCCGTTTATTTTGGAGTGAAAACTATTGATAAAGAGTGAAGTGGACACAATCATCAAAGTCAAATATATTTTTTTTCTCTTTTAACTTGTCGGGGATCCGGGAATGACTGCAAAAAAGAGAGAAGGAAATTTTGGTGGTGAGCTGGTTTGAGTCAAATAACATTTGATTAGTTAAACGTTTATTTGAATTTAAATTGTAAAATTCAAAAGTTATTACTTCTGCAATTTAAGTTATCTAAAATTCAAAACGTATGCGATACTTACCTTACCCGTGAAAAACATGGGCCAAAACAGCAAATCCAGGAGAAATTCACCATGAATATATTTTTTATTGCTAAAAATATATTATTATGATTATTGTATTATTATACACCTTACAAAGCAGTCAAACAGAACAACCTTAAAACGGGAAATATACATTAGGAGTCAACAAAGTCAAATTGCCGATGAATTTAACAGCTCCTCTAGAAAGTCCGCCCCCAAATCCTCCAGAACCACCACATTCTCCGACTCCTCCGCCGCGGCAACGGCGGCAGAACTAACGTCTATTCTGCTCTTCCTTGTCAGAGACGATTTCCGGTTCATCGAATGCCTCTTCTTCAGCGCCATCACCGGAGAACCCGTTTCCTCTTCACCCGACCCGCATTTCATCGCCCGGAGCGACTCCCGGACGACATCCACCGGAAAATTCATCACCGCCATGGCTCCCCGCATCGAGAATGCCGCCTGGTCGTAAGCCAGCGCCGCCTCCTCTGCGGTGTCGAACGTCCCCAGCCAGACCCGGATTCCGTTCCGGGTCGAATCCCGTATCTCGGCGGCGTACTTGCCCCACGGCCGCCGCCGCACACCTCTGAAGCTCCTCTGCTTCTTCAGCTCCTTCTTCTGCTCGGAAGTCACCTCCTCCTCCTTCACAGCGCCGCCGCCGTGCTCCACCGCCGCAACCGTTTCTTGGGGGTTCTCGGGAAGCGTGAAGTCGAAGGGGATGAGGAAATCGTCCCAGGACGAGGAGGACGATGATTGTGGGGATCCAAAGGACGATTCTGATGCGTAATCAATCATTGGATTTGGTTGCTGAAATTCGTAGAAGAAAGGGTCCATTTTTTTCAGAGATTTTGTTGGAGTGTTTTTGAGCTCTGCTATTCAGTGACTGAAATTGTTGGTTGACAAAATCTGGTGAGCTGTATGCCGTTTATATAGTCGTGGAAAACGGAGGAGCTGGATACTGTTGATGGATTAAAATTTTGGCAATATTAAAATACTTAACACTTTACTAGTAGTATTATTTATATGCTTTAATAATATCCAAGGATACAAATTTTTTATAAATTTATATTTGAGTGCCTTGGATATCACACTTTAAATGTTAAAAAGTGATTTATAATTACCTTTCTTATATAATATCTCACTTTATTCTAGTTCAGTTACCACTCACCACGAGTTTGATTTATTTCAAACTTTTGAATATCTTATTATCATACTACTCTTTATAACTAAGCTTTTTACCTCCTTAGAAGATGTGTTTTAACTAATTGTGTTCTGAAAAGTATTTTAGTGTTGGCGATATTATAGTTTTATAATAGTTAGATTATAAAAAAAATTCAATATATTTGAATTGGAAGGAGGAATATGCCCTATTTTTGAAATTCAATTTAATCTAAAATTGGAAAAAAAAATGTTTAGATAGAATTTGGGAAGGAGGGAGGTAGCTACAAGATTGAAAATGACAATATTAATGAGATCAATTACGTAGGTTGGTTCAATAAGACAAACCAAATGGATAAATAAATGAATAGACCTTGTAAAACAGAATGGGCCTGAGCATGGGCCCAGGGCACGTGAGACCGATGACGCACAGCCTGACGTAAGCAAAGGCTTTTTTGTTTGTTTTCCTCGTACAGTACACTTTGCCACCGGGCGGTGGCACTCCGAGTCTCAGGTGAGGACCCTCGAGCAAGTTGCATTGGCTAAACTGTAAATTTTATTTACCTCTGTGTTTTTACCGCTCATGCTGAGAAGGTTCTTTTTTGGACAGGTGAAAATATAAATGGTCCAGATGATCAGATTCAATTATATGCTGACGATATTTCATTTGATTTAAAATGGGATGAAAAGAGGTTCTAGAATAGTCAAAAAGAAATTTGGAGTATAGAAATGAGACTGCATTCTACAGTTTAGTAGAGCTCAGTTGCTGGGAAGTTGCCCTTCCTGAAAACTGGTAAAAATAAAGGGCAATTCATCCCCCCTGAAGAAACATCACTCATTGATCTTCTTCCCATTTGTAAATATCTTTGATGATGCTCATTATTCGAACATGAATTAATCTCTCAATCTACTTGTAATGATGTAACTTTGACCCAAGTTGCATTTACATCATTTTTGAACATAAAAGGACATACACAATAACACAAAAGTGGAGTCAATCTTAATATTACTTGAATTTTATACTCCAGGTATTATTTCATATCAACCTTCTCAACCGACATACTCCCTCCGTCAGCAAATATAAGTGTTTTACTGATTTAATCAAAATTTTCAAACCATGTTTGACCATTAATAACTTATAATATATAAATAATATATTTTAAAATAAGATATCGTTAGAATACTAGTATGATATATTTTTTAAAAATCAAAATTATGTACTCTAATATGAAGTATAATTAAAGTTATGAATGGTCAAACATTGTATGAATTTTTTTTACTATTTCTGGAAGACACTTATTTGGGGACAGAGGTAGTACGAAGCATGGAGCACTTAAAGTTAGTATAAAGAATCTATAACTAAAATGGACTATAGAAAAAGTAAGGAAAAATTGAAAATGGTCAATGCTCATTGTACTTCCAATCAGTTTAACTTGAACTAGTGATTTGAATAAGAATGTCATGTGCTAGTGCCTAGTTGAGCATGTTGAGGGTCGATACCTCAATGGAATATGACATGTTTAATTTGCGTTCTAATAACAATTAAACTTTTTATTAGATATCCAGCTACTCTAAGGAAATATCCTTATTGAAATAATGATTATATATGATATGTCGTCGTTATATAGCCAGCCATGTATGGGAATAACGTTCTAAATTAGAAAATGAATGAGCTAATAATATTACTACTAGTTTAATTAGAATATGAAAATAATAATATTGATTAATTAACCAGAACTAGTAAAGTCATAACGCAACAGGGATTATCATGTATATGCAATCATGAAATAATATTTTATTCATTCAAATACAGTATGTAATGGGCGGCAAACTATTTGCTTCACTAATAAGAATTTATTGATAAATAATGCAAGTCTAGAAAAGAAAATCCTATGCTTATGCAAGTTGCCACTTGTTGATAAGAAGGCAGCTAACAGATTCATCGTACTTGGCCAAAATTTGTTTGCCCACGTTGGAATTTACTTGACTGCAATTTCTTCTTGTTTTTATCCTTGTTAAAACAGGATCAATTTAATCAACCCTTGATTTTGTTTTGATTTCCTGCAAATATTATAAGTAATCCCTGGCCCCACTTGATACGATTTCATAACCTGTATAACGTATATTTAAGAGGTTACTAAAGGCACTGTTTAACCTTTCTGTGGGCAAAGGATTTGAGTAAATCCATTGTTTTTATTGATTAAAATATACTACCCAAAATACCTACTAACTCCTGAGCTTGTATTCGCTTGTCCAGCATTGTTTATGAAATAGACTGCGATGAATATGCGCACCAAATAATATGAGTTTTTGGCGCCAAATTTTGTCTCTTACTGCATCTCATATCCAAGCATCGAATACATAAAATTTTACTAACCATATCATTATTAACACTCTCGACATAAAAAACAATATTCAATGTAACCTTTTTTTAGCCACCTTTAATCTTACTTGTCCTCATTAATTATTGACACCCTCACTTAGACCCTCTCAAAATAGAGGCTCAAATTAATTATTAATAGATTGGTCTCAATGAATAATCATACTTAATATTTTGAAATCAGTTTTGAAAGTGAGACGATCCGACATGAAAGTGAGAAGATCAAGAACAATACACTAAATGATCATGTTTTATATGTAAATGATTGAGTTTTAAAGTGATAAAACCAATATGTGTCCATGGTCTCATTTGAGACTAGTCACAAATGAAACCTTATCTATAATAAAAACAAATAATGATCAGCCATGCATTCAAGTGAAAATATCAATATTTGTAATCTGTCTAAATAAAACCGTCCTACCGAAGACACGCTCTTCCAATACAATGAAATACTCCCTCCGTTCGCTTATTATTAACACACTTTCCTTTTTAGTATGTTCATTTTATTTTGACACTTTCCTTCTTTGGAAAGTTTTCAACCAATCTCCACCACTCATTTCTCTTTTTCCCTCTCTCATTTTACACCACATGTACATTCATTCATTAATTTTTTGTGTCATCTCCAAAATTGTCAATAATAAGTTAAGAGTAATTCTCTTGAATTAGTCACCCAAGAATTAGTCATAAGCTAATGGAGGGAGTCAGTGGCGGAACTAGACCCAAGCTCTTGGGGGAGCGAGATCGAACAGGGGGAGCGAGATTGCACTGTATAAGCCTATTTTTCAAAATTTTCGAAGGCTAAACGTCTAATTGCTACAGTAATATAGCCTGTAATCTGAAATCTACGGGGAGCGGCCGCTGCCCCGCGCTCCCCCAGTTCCGCCCCTGGAGGGAGTAAACAAGTGTATTAAATATATTTAGTTGCGAAAACATATTAATTCCGAATCAAATTGATTGACGATAGGTGACGTGAGGCAGACGGGTGTAGGTGGGGCATAGATAAAAGGCGAAGGTTCGCGGCAGCAATCTCTCCATCTGGAAATTGTCCACCTTGACTTGACAAACAAGACTCAATATTATTGAACTACTCCCACGATTTCCATAAATGCCCCCCACGCCCAAAACTTCTTTACTTATCCGTTTTTTCACTCCTATTCCTCATCTGGTCAAACTCAATCCCTTATTTCTGCTCTAAACATTCAAGGATTATGAATCTTCTGGTTAGATTGCTGCAAATCAACCAATATCATACCCCTTCTTGTATATTTTAGATTATGTGCAGTTCAGCTGAGATGATTATGGATGTAAATGATTGATGTTGTAAATGAATGGTTGTAGATGAAGATGATTAGAGTATGTTGAACGGGGATGCTATTACGGTGAAATATTTTTTTCAAAAAAAAGGAAATTCTAGAAATCGATGATACACTAAAATTTAGACCATACAATTATCTGGTGACATACAATTTACACCAAAAACAAAGATAGCTACATGCATGGCAGATCACAGGACTGGCTATTTTTCAAAAATAATATTAAAGAATAGTAGTAAGAGATCACCCGCAAATAACAAATCAGTATAAATGGAATGTGAAATCTAGAGATAATTATAATTTACCCAAGAACTTGTTTGTTTGTTAAACTGTCGATGTCTGTCGACGGGACCTTCCTTGTCGCTACAACTTGGAGAGGACTATTGTGTTTTATCCCATCGATACGCACCTTTCTCAATCTTTTTCCTTTTTATAATCTCTTTTGCCTGCATGGTACTATTAATAAATAAAGCAGTTGTATTTATTGATCAACCGGTCAATTATCTAGCAATCGGTTAGTCAACTTTTAAAATAATCCACTATAATTGCACTATTTGCAATTAATATTTAATTTAGATATTCAAATTTATTTATTTAGTTAAATTTGTCATGATGATGAGAAAAAATTGTTAGCTCCCACGTTACCTAATACTCTATTGCTGAATATAGTGAATTATCAAAGGAATATGTCTTATTCCTTAATTCTAAGAAAATATCAGAGCTTTATTTGTTTTTTTGTATTGACTGAAAAGTTTTTTTTACTTTGGTGCATGCATTTGCCATAAACCGTCACACCTGATGAAATGTGTTTCTACCAATTAATTTATTATGGACAAGTTTTAGAGGCGTGGATTAGTTGTTGGGAGTTTCCGGGAAGTAAAGAGCTATTTTTTGTATATATTATCTGATTTCATTTCATTATCAAGTGATGATTATGGAATCTTTTTTTGAATATATTTCTTCTAGTTAATTTATTCAGAGAAAGGCACGTATGCTGTTTCGACGAAACAGAATCCTATCCATGAAAGTGAGTTTAGCGGTCATAGAGAAATCATTTGGTAAATAATCATTACTTAGGCCCTAAATATTTTAGATCATTATTTAGTCCACCGGTTAAATAAATTTAAATTGATTTCAGTTCAGTGTAATTTCTACGTACCAAACATTGCCTTGAACCTTAATATATTTAATTAGAGTTCCATAAATCTGTATTTTTAGCAATAGCATATCTACATATAAGTATTTTAACACCTTCAACCTAGTTATCCGTCGATTTTAAATCAAAATTTTAAGTTGACTTCATAATGTCAAGGACAACTTGAAAGAACTTAAAATCATCCTCAAGTTTACTGACTATAAAGATGTCATCATCAATCACCTGTCCATGACCTAAGTCGATAGTGATGAATTGCAAAAATAATCTCATGAAAATTGTAGACATTATGAAGTAAATATTTTTTTGGGCGTTATATTTTGTGATTGTAATCTTGTTCCAGGAAAGACTGGAACACACAAATTAATCCAACGAAAGGCTTTGAAACTAGATGAAAATGGCGTATGCAAGTGTCATTGGAATTTTGCATTTCATCGTTATCGATTATGACCATGGTTGTATGAATGGTGATCCTTTTGAAGCAAATGAGGAGGATTTGGAGACACATTTGATCGTGATTTTCATGAATTATTTCAAGTTGTCATTGAACGTTAATAACTAATTTAATAGAGGGTTCAAAATAGACATTTCCAAATATGTAGGGCTTAAAATGAATATTTTGAAGAAAGTCTTGGGTGAGACCTGTCTTTGTAGAGACCAAGGACCAGGAGAATGAGCATTTGCTGTTTTTGCTTGATCTTTTAGTCAGTTTGCTTGATATTTCAGTCAGTTCCATTGAGTATTCCCGTTTTACCTTGATCTTTCAATGAATTTGAACCTTCATTCAATTTGCTTGATTTTTCAGTCAATTTCCTTGATGATTCCTAATCCTTGGTACATTATTGTTATTTCGTACAAATTTACACCGAAAATCAGCAAAATTAGTCCATGTGAGCTGACTGAGCTCTAGTGACACCAACAATCAAAACCTAACCGCCTCAGCGGACTTGAAGCTCACCAACGGTAATTTCAACTGATAACGGTCTCTTATAATGCTTGGTCTCTGTAAGGACAAGTTTCAAATCAGAATTTGTATATTTTGAATAAGTTTTTTTTTAAAGAAATATAATGAATAAGTTGGAACTTATATTTGGTCACTTTCTTACTGGACGTTAAAACTTGCCTAAAGAATTTTTGGAATTCATATAGCTATAGATCTCTTTTCAAAACAGAAAGGTAGTTTACTAGAGCTTATTTCTTGATGTACTGAACTGAACTGAACTGAACTGAATTGAACTGAACTGAATTGAACTGAAGTGAAAATTGATGTATTGATGTATTGAAAAATGGAATCAGCATGACTGAATTAACCTGAATTTCATCAAATTGCATTTTCACTGAACTGAACTGAATTGAACTGAACTGAACTGATCTACAGATAAGGTCTGGTAAACAGGGCCATAGTGATGGTACTTATTTAAGACTCAATCAATGTTTAGTGTAGATAGAAGGGCCGATTTAGCATCGATTGTGGGCCCGTAAGAACATGGAGCAAAATGCCCAATTGGAAAACATATTACTGTAGATATCGGCAGCCTTTTACTGTAGAAATGGGAGAAGTGAAACAACGCACTTCTCAAACTATAAAATCCAATACTTCAAATTTACACCATTGCACTACTTCAAATTCACATTCCAAACAAGTCTCTTTAATTCAAAATTTCTTCATTCACATTAGGTACGTAATCAAAATTTAATTTATATTATGTGAATATACCCTTTTATCCCTGGTAAAACAGAATATATAGTTCAAATGTATGGAAAAATTACTAGTGTTGGTCAAAAAATAAAAAAATGATCACTTTTAATCGGTTCAGGATAAAATTGTGGAACGGAAATTTGTTGAGGTCAGATATGTACGTTTTAGCATATGTTGGGCCAAAAATTAAAAATTAATAATTTTTATATAATCATTAAATTGGAGTGAATAGTCTTGTTTTTTTTGAAAATTCTATTATTTATAATGTTTAGAAACGCTCAATAAATACTACAATAAGTGTAATTAAACATTTTGTCTAAGTATCATATCAAAGATAATGAAACTAAATACTAATTACATTAATTATACAAAGAAGAGATTTAATAAAAATAGTAATATTTCTTTAAAATATATAATGCTACCAGTAAAGATCTATCTTAAATTTTTTTTATAGAATTGAACTGATCAATCTGTATAAAATATTAAAATTAATATCCTCTACAAATTCTCATTATGATACCAAGTACTATAAGGGACCGTTATCGGTTGAAGTTGTCGTTGGTGAGATTCAATCCCACCGCCGTTGTTAGAATTTAGGTTGCTGGTGTCACCAGAGCTTAGACGTCTCACATGGACCGTCTTGAGAGTGAGCTTCGGTGTGAATTTGTACGAAATAACAGTAATGTATCAAAAATTAGGAATGATCAAGGAAATTAACTGAATGATCAAGGAAATTAACTGAAAGATCAAGCAAAATGAAAGAAAGGTCAAAATGAAAGAAAGATCAAATTAATTAAAAAATCAAGGTAAAAACAAATGCTCAAAGGAACTATCAATTAAAATAACTAAAAGATTAAAAAAAACAGTAAATGATCATTCAATTGGCTCTTGGTCTCCATCAGAATAGGTCTCACCAAAGACTAGAGATCTAGTAAACATGGACTATAGTTAAATTGAAAAAATATTGTAATGCAATGGATTAATTTATTATTATTATTTTTTTGATGTAACAATGGATTACTTAAAAGGTAAACAAAGCTCGTGATTTTATTTGACAGTGACGCAAATTTTGCATAACAGGTGACGCGTGCATACAAAAAAACGGCGGCTAATTTCAAATTCAATAAACCAGTCAAGTTTCACGACCTCTAGCGACGGCCGTAAAGACCATTCCGGTGGCTGTCCTTAACTTGATGTAGTCCTCAAAAATCTAGTTTACATGTGATAATTGTAATTTTGCCAACCACTAGTCTAGTTACATTCTAAACCATAAACAATTGACATATTTTGAAAAGAGAGACGTAATTAAAATAACTGATTAGAAAGTAAACACTTTCTTCAAGCGTTACCAATAAACCATACATTATATTGAGGGTCCACTGTGATAGATTCTTCAACAAAATGCAAAATAGAGAAGGATTTCCTAAGTTTTAATATCCTCTACAAATTTTAACATTAAAATTAAACTGATAAATAATCTAAAATTTATATATACACATAACTGATATTGATAATTAAATATATTTAGATCATGTTTGCTAGAGTTTATCACTAGATCAGTCCAGTTCCATTCACTTCAGTTCAATTCAACTCATTCCAATTCAATGAAAATGCAATTTGATGAAATTCAGCTTATCAATACATTAATTTTCACTCCAGTATAGTTCAGTTCAACAAAAAATAAGCTCTAGCAAACAGGGCCTTACTGATCCGTTATTTGCAATTTCGTATTTTACTGTATTGCAGCATGTATAGTTAGTATAAAAATGATTATATTACTATTTTAATAAATATCTTATATGAATTATATTGATTTAAAACATCGTTAATGATCATTCTGTCTAAATGTTTTTTTAAAAAATTTGTTAAATATATAACAATTTATGTAATTTATTTTAAGCCGTAAATAAAGCAAGATGAGTTGCAAATAGCAACCCTATATTACATCATTGAACCTATATACAGTTGACCAATTCTTGGGTGAGGCAGCCTCACCCATGAGGTAAGACCAATTTAACCCATTTTTTGATGAGATTTGATGTATTGGCACCTCAAGACTTGATGAGGTGATCATGTTTGATGAATTGACACCGAAATTTTGATGAGGTGATGTTGTGATTTGATGAGTTGGTAGCGATGTAGAATGAGGTGACAACATTGAAACTATCCTTTTTGGCCTTGTCTCATGGGTGAGGCTGCCTTATATAGAAGAATTACTCTATATAGTTTCAGTGGTTCAATTTTAAAATATTTTTGTATTATTAGTTTATTATATTTATGCCCTGTTTGCTAGAGTTTATCTGTAGATCAGTTCAGTTCAGCTCAATTCAGTGAAAATGCAATTTGATTAAATTCAGATTAATTCAGTCATGCTGATTCCATTTTTTAATACATTAATTTTTACTTCATTTCAGTTCAGTTTAGTTCAATTAAATTAAGTTCAGTTCAGTTTAGTTCAATTAAATTAAGTTCAGTTCAGTTTAGTACATCAAAATTAAAATTTCTTTTTTTTATTGCTGATGTGAATGTATCGTGGAGTTGTGTAGAAGGGATAAACATTATTTGCGGGCGAGTCAGAAATGCAATTGACTACAGTATTTTATTTTGACCGAGAATGAATTTATCAACACAGAGATGACCAATCCTACCAGAAAATATTAATAATAAATAAAGGAGTTCAACTGCAACGGAAGCCAATTTGAAATTGGAGATTGACTGTTGAAACCTTTTCAATGTCCGGTAGGCGGTAAGGTTAACGTAATGCAGACGTGCTAATTAAAATTGTTATAAATATTGAAGATTAAACTAAGGCACTATATTACTCTTTTAGATCCTCAACTTTTGCTAGTAAGACTTTCCTAGTAGCAATATTTTCACGAGGGAATATCACTCTTTTATTAAATCTCTTCTTTGTAATTAGTACAATTAGTTTGATTATTCTTTAGATAGGATACCTATATTAGATGTTAATTGCACTCATTGTAACGCTGTTTGGCATTCCCCAATATCTTGAACGATATTTTCAAAAAAAAAAAAAAACCTAAGGCCAAAATAAATTGATATTTTCAAAAATAAAGTAGGAACCGGCTCTACAAAATCTGCTCAGAATTTTTTACTTCAGTCAAACATGCTAAATTTGACCGACTTTTTAAATACAAACATAAACATAAACAAAAATACTACTTATATCGTGAATTCATCATAATATGTAGTTTTTTAATATCAAACTTATATATATATATTGATAATACAAGATAATAATGACGGTTTTAATAAATGCATTTAAATATTTGGTGGTTAAGAATGTGAAAACTTTCAATTCCATAACCAATTAAATGATATGCAAGCATATTCACCAAAAGAGGGAAAAAAACATCACATATGTATTGACCCATAAATAGAACCCCGCACGTGTAGAAATTATATAAATACATACATAGCTCATCCATGAAAAATTATTAGTAGGACGTTTCCAAACATGGCATTCCATGTTAGGCACACAATTGGCTTAACTTCAAAGGCAGCTAATTCTTTTATTAATCCATTAATTTTCAACGTATAATTCAAACATAGAGTTGACAACTAAATCAGACAACAAAAATAAGTTTCTATCCGTTAATATAAAATTTAATATAGTTTCTTAAAAAAAAAAAAACTTACCCGTGAGATCAGTCATTGTTATCACAAACAGGGCTGGATCCAGCTTTCGCCTTGGGATAACCATTATTTTTAGAAACAATAAAGAGTAACTAGTATTTTGGCAAAAATATATTTTTACTATAGTTACATAAGATAAGAGGATTCTTTCAATTTTTTCCCTATTTTTAAAATTTTAAATCCTCCCGATTCACTTTTTCAACATCTCTTAAAATTTCTAGAGCACTCTTTTATTCAAAATCTCATTCCAAATTTCAATATTAATGGTGAATAAATTTTATTTTGTAATATTTTCAATAGTAGGGCCCTGTTTACCAGAGCTTATCTGTAGATCAGTTCAGTTCAGTTCAGTTCAGTTCAATTCAGTTCAGTTCAGTGAAAATGCAATTTGATGAAATTTAGGTTAATTCAGTCATGCTGATTCCATTTTTCAGTACATCAATTTTCAGTTCAGTTCAGTTCAATTCAATTCAGTTCAGTTCAGTACATCAAGAAATAAGCTCTAGTAAACAGGGCCTAGGTACCCTTATGGAAAAAATAAAATATCGGCACAATTAAATCTCACTATACTATAATTTCAATAAATTAAATTAAACTAATTTAAACTAAATGGATCAAACGGAACTACAAATAAGCTTAACACACCAAATTTTGATCATTATAAGGCCCTGTTTACTAGAGCTTATTTGTTCATGTACCGAACTGAATTGAAGTATTGAAAAATGAAATCAGCATGACTGATTAACCTGACTTTCGTCAAATTACATTTTCACTAAACTGAATTGAACTAAATTAAACTGATCTAAAGATAAGCTCCGGCAAATAGGGCTTAAATTCTATACTATCAACATATATTTTCCTTTACTACATTATTAGGATAACAAAATCTTTATTCCATTACGAAAACTGACAAACTAACAATTTTAAAAGTCCGACGAGCCAATAAATTTCCTCAATTTAGAATACCTCCATATGGTCAACTTTTACATGATGATTTCATCACAACTTCGTAATTGATTACAAGTGCAGGTAAAAACTTTCTTCAAAATCTTAAAAATACTACTAAATCTCATTAAATTTGTTTAAAAAATTAACATAATATTTGCATTTTTGCAAACAGTGAAATCCCCCACTAAGGCATAAAAAAACCCACTTGGTGAAGGCTTTATAAAACATGGCCTAAAAACGGAATGTATATACATACACAGCGGTTCAAGGAGGCGGATGAAGTTTCCGGGAACCTCCACACATTTACTCTCTGCCATCACAGAGTCGGCAAATGCGACCCGATCCATTTTTCTCCCATGCATATATAAATCTCACATTCACCATTCATCCAAAACCTTCAGTTCACCAAACAAATCACACAAAACCATATTTTGCAACATTCAAAATTATCATGGACCAAAACGCAGACAAGAAGAGCAGCAGAAAATCCCCCGCCGCCGCCACCTCCTCCGCCACCGGCAACAAGTACCGCGGCATCAGGCGGCGGCCGTGGGGCAAATACGCGGCGGAGATCCGTGATCCGACGAGAAACGGCGCCCGGCTGTGGCTCGGGACGTTCGAGACGGCGGAGGAAGCGGCTAGGGCTTACGACAGGGCTGCGTATGCACTGAGGGGCCACCAGGCGATCCTTAACTTTCCGAACGACGGGCATTACCGGGACGAAGACCCGGCAGGCGTGGGATCCAGTTCGGGTAATTCGGGTCGGGTGCAGCAGCCGGAGCCGGATCCGGAGCCGGAGGAGAATGTGATCGAGCTCGAGTACATGGATAACAACGTGCTGGAGGAGCTTCTGGGCGCGCAACAGTATAATCAGAAACCGCAGGATCATAACAAAAGACCAAAGTATTAATCTATTTTTTTTTTCACTTTACTTTATTTTTTTGCTTGCGAATAATAATAAGACGGTCAAATATGGAAGAATTTATTCGAATGTGTGAGAAGGTTTTTGAATTTTTCTTCAAGTGTAACTCATTTGACTAGCTTGTTGGATAATTAATATTCCAGTCTTGGTGGTTCGTTCACCCAAACATTGTACGATCAAAATCTCGAATAGATTTTCTTTGTTCTTTTCTAGAAAGATTCTCTCATTATTGGATTTATTAAAGATTTTATTATTATTTACGTGCATATATGATCGGTATTACGAAAGATATATATATATATATATAATTTGACTACACTTTTAATATTATGTAGTTGAATGAAGTGTTAATTTCTCTTAATTTTAATTGTTAGTGTGCGTCTTTTCACTCGCTATGAATTGATTTCGAAAAATAATAATGTTCAATTTTTATTCAACCATATTTTTTTTATGAGAAAGTTATTATGGGCTTCCGCTCACAGCTTAGGATCTGATCCAGGCTAGGGATGGCACCCGACGGGTATTTGGTGGATACCCGCCCGCCAACCGCCCAACGGGGCGGGTATGGATATGAGTTTTTTATACCCGCCATGGGTATGGATGTTGGATTCAAACCCGCCATAGGTAAATGGGTGGGTATGGATATTGATTTTATACCCGCCCCACCCGCCCCATACCCGCCCGTATAATACTTGTATAATATCCGTTATATATAATATTAATAGTATTACTTGTATTTATATTAATAATATTATTAATTTTAGCATTTTTCAAGCATGTTTGGTCTATTTTGAAACATAAAAGAATTTTATAAGTTAATGATTAGCATATTATAAATTATTTTGTTCTTTTAATATAATATATTTGAATTATTAGTGCTTTTATTTAAATTTTTATGATAATTAATAGATTTTAGGTTAATTTTTTATAAATATGGATTAATAAGTCGGATGGGGAATGTAGGTATAACATGGGCATGGATATCCACGGATACCCAGATGAGATGGATATCCAGCTGGATGGGCATGGATATTAAATTTGTACCCGTCATAGGTAAATGGGCGGGGATGGATAGTAAAATTTTAGATGAGGATGGGCATGGATAGTCTACTATCCACGCCCAGTTCGCCCAATGTCATCCCTAATCCAGGCTCGTGGGTCGGGATCCCAAGGGATCAAGTTATCGTCTGTCGACTTGGCGCTTTATGAAATACGTGTCAGCACTACCGATCAAGGGTGCAAGCTGGTGATTCATACTTCTGTGGATCAAATCATCAACGTAAATATCCACATTAAACAGTGGTTAAGGTACATGAATTATTCTTCTCTAGCTAAAATCTTCATAGAGAGCGTTCTGTACTTATGTATTTTCAAGACCTACATTTCATCTAGGGGTGTAAATGAACTGAACCGTTCGTGAACAACTCGTGAACAACTCGGTCAAAGTTCGTTTTCGAACTCGGTTTGACCAGTTCGAACTCGAACTCGAGCTCGTTCGTTTATAAACGAGCTCGAACTCGAGCTCATAAGAGCCAGCTCGATAGGCTCGTCGAACAGCTCGAATATAATATTTATATATAATTTAATATAAATAAATTAAATTTTATTCATTAATGCTTTAATAAGCTCGAACTAGCTCGAGTTCGAGTTCGAACTCGATCTTTTATCGAGCTCACGAGTCGAGTTCGAACTTTCTTAAACTGAGACGAATCGAGCTCGAGCTAAAATATCTCAACTCGTACGAACTCGAACTCGATCACGAACACGTAATACGAACTCGAACTCGAACACGAACACATGTCTGTTCGAGCTCGACTCGACTCGTTTACAGCCCTAATTTCATCACACCAGAGTAGTTACTCTTGGATGGCTCCTGGATTCTGTTTTTTGCAGATTGTGCTTTAGAGGTGACTCGTTCTCGAGGCCTGAGTCTCTAAGAGCAAGTCCAACAGCTCCTTATTTCATGGAATATGATTATTTTATATATTAATAAATATATATAACTAAACATAGCATATGTGATCTCGTTACGTTTATGGTAAAACATACTTTTATACTATATAGTTTTTATAATTTTTTTGATATACACAATTTTAGATATTCTAATTTTATAATCATGTTTAGTTAAAAATAGAGAAAAGTAGAGAATTTAGTGAGAAAGGGAGAGGTGGAAGGAGAAAATATAATTTTTTTAATCAAACTCACCCCCTAAATATTTTCTTCTCTGTACAAAGTTATAGAGAGAGAATCAAAGCTACAAACTAGAGCCTTTTATAGGGGAGCTGTTGGAGCCATTTTGCAAGCAAAACCCTTAAAAACTACCAAAACCCCCATAATAGAGGATTTCTTGGACTTGCTCTAAGAGCCCGAAAAAGCCAGGCAACATCAAAAGTCTCTTGAGATACCGTTTAAATTTTAATAAAATATAGATCAAGCACTAAGATGATAATTAACTCATACCTTTATATAATAAACATATACTCTTTGAATCTAAATAATAAAAATGCTCATGAAAATAAATTATATACTAAAAACATCTTTCGAGGGAAAACGGAACCTTTCATCTTTAGTATGAAACTTTTTACGGGGTTTATAATTGCCTAAATATAAATGGTATTTTATGAGACTTTATTTTTTTCATCCACCTTATAATTTATATATTCTTTAAATAAATAAAAACCCACTAAGAGCAAGTCCAACCCTCTACTTCGTATTGTATAGTTTGGCTAAAATGAAGAATTTGTTTTTGAACTCCAAATTGCTATTACATATGAGTCTCCAATAAAGAGATTCGGATAGTGACAACAAGGAGGATCCAACTGGCTCTGATACCACCTGTCACGGGGCACCTAGTTGAGCGGTTGCCCCGAGCACTCAGTTGTGCCTAAAGGCCACAACTACCGTCTTACGAACTCCGTACGTCGCACTCGGCCCGGAATCACCCGGGCGTTTAGAGGGACGGAGACCTTAGCGGAGCGGACGCTAGAGGTTTTCACGAGAGTTTAGCCACACTTCTGGAATTGCAATCTAAAGGCCAAGAAAGGCAACACAACGCTTGGCGAACAAAGTTCGTTTTCAATTAGAATGCGAAAAACGGGTAGGGCCAGGTGCCTTACCCCGCCTAGGGGAGATCTGGAGTTCGAAACTCCTCAGAGACAACATTTCACGCAATTCTCCCAGATCCCCGAGTCAAGTCTCCAATCTTACTCAACTCAAGAGTCGGAGCTACAACGATGGTGTCAAGAGCAGGGGAGCATCGACGGTGTAAGTGAGATCTTCACTCCACTCTAAACATCATGGTGAGGACCTCGGCCACTCGACATACGAGATCAGTAGATTAGATTAGATTAGACTAGAATTCTTGTATCAAATTCGATCGTTGTAGTATTCCTTTAAAGAAAAAACAAGGAGGATTGAAAGAGAGAAACTCAACCAGGAAGATTGATAATTAATGTTAATCACAATAACTCAACATGGAGGATTTCAATAAAAAAAATTCCATAAAATTAAAAAAAGGTGTGAAAAAATATTTCTTTCTTCATGAGCAAAAATAATTTAGAGAATATTGAATTCTACTCTCCATTTTTGTAGAATCGCTCAATCAAGTAAGAATATCTAAAATGCATTTTAACTTGTTTCTTTAGTAAGAATATCATTTTCAGAGCTAAACTTTGTTTCCAGTCCGAATCACCTGTCCAATATATTGTATTCAAGTGTGTTCAAGTAGAAATACGACACCGTATATTGATCTTCTTCCATCTAAATTCACCAACAATGCTTAACTATAGTTAACCTTTAAAATTCATTTTTACAAATAATTAAATACTTTAAATCCCTCTTAATTAAATTTAATCCAAGAAAACCTCCAGTTCCCAAACTCTCCGCCCCTCCGTTCAGATCATCCCACTCTCCTTCCAGAAACTTTCTCTATCAACGGACACCGATTATGAATTTTCCATCATGCATCCTTTTTAACGGAAGGCATAGTAAGTACAAACGGACTGATAGTACTATTTTGCAAAATCCGATGGGCCCTTCCACACCGTCAGAATTTTCCACAGGACGTGGACGCGGAAGCCTTTGATTTCCGGGTTATCCTAGCCGGAATCTTCGTCTTCGAGGAAACTTCTTAGGAGAATGGATAAGAGATATGAAAATCGCCGATCCAGATAGGAGCATCTCCGCCACCTGCACGGGCGGCCTCACCTTGAGGCAATTGAACCCCTCGCCTCAGGCCCCCAAATTTTTGGGTAATTTTGGGGCCCCATTTTTTAAAATTAGCTTTTATTATTAGTTAGAAAATTAATATAAATAGCAATTTTGGGGCCCTTTTTTAAGTTTGTTTAAGTTATATGATAAAAATTAAGATCTAAAATGATAAATAAACACTCATTTTTAATTTTTTATGATAATAAAACATTAAAAGAGAATAAAAATTCTAAAAAATTTCTCTAATAACTGAAATATCTATTATAATTTTTATTTTATTAAAAATATCATTAATTTATTGTACCAATAGTATATATAGGGCCTTATTTTTTTTCTCGCCTCAGGCCCCCATAACCCTAGGACCGGCACTGGCCACCTGGGTACTGGAAACAACCGCACGATCCAGATAGGTCTGGAAGTGGCGGTGCATGACGTCGACAACGGTGGAAGAGGAGGATTACGCCATCGCAAAGTTTGGGAACTGGAGCATGGGGGAGTTTCTTGGATTAAATTTAATTAAAAGAGAGGTTTATTAAATATTTGATTAATCATTTGTAAGAATGGAATTTTAAACGTTAACTAAAGTTAAATATGGTTAATGAATTCAGATGAAGTAAGATTAATACGGTGTAGTATGTATGTTTGGGCACACTTGGACACAATATCTTGGATAGGTGATTCGAAGTGCTTTGTTTCACCTTAGCGATTCACTAAAATGCTCCAAAAGTTAATATCGATTGAAATTGGTTTCCTTTCTTGTAGTATATAGTTAGAGAAGTTTTTAAATACATGAATTGTATTCAAATTATAATAATTTATTCTCACTTCCAGACTTTGTAAAAACTTGTCTATGGTAATAATGAGCTATTTTGCTCTCCTTTGGGGGTTGAGGGACCAATAAAATACCCACGGTTAAAAAAAATTAATCTCAATTATTGTTGAATCTTAATTTTATTACTTGTAATTGTTACTTTTCAAGAGATTTATTTTTTTAATAATGATGAACGTTGCTCATTGACAGTACAATTGCCATCTAATATACTAATCTAGCATATTATTAGTATAGTCAAATTACATGTTAATTAAGTATATTCATAGTATATACACTATTTTTTAAAAAATTAGATAATAATCCAAATAGACTCCCAATAAAATTTCAAACCCATGACCTCAGAGTAATATATACAATATTATAGACTATAAGAGACCCAGTAAAAAAATTTATTTTAGCTACCCTTAACTAGCAATGATAAAAATTTGTATTTTTGATGGTACCTCACACAATAATCACTACACTAAATATACATAAACTCTAATTATAATTACATTGCCACTTAATATGATCATCTAAGCTAGGGTACGTACATTGTTTTCAAAAAAATAATGTTCAATTAAGCAAAATTTCTTTTACCACTCCAAATAATTAGTGGAGTATTGTCATTTTTTCGTCGCCACCAATGTTGCAAGTTGCAGCAGAGACTGAAGAGCAGCCTCTGAAAATTATCACGTACTACTTTGAACACTAATTTGCACACCGTAGATCACTCTGGCAATTATTAACACGACATATATTATCATTCACACAAAAAAAAAAAATCCCCCATGTCACAGTCTCTCAAATTATAGATATCTCCATTCATTATTTTCAATGTAAAATAAACATTATTGCAATTAGTTTGACTATCCTTTCTCAGATTAGATGTTCGCGATTCCCAGTGTTTTTCAAAAAATAGTTACGCAGGCGTTTTTATCAATGGCTTAAAACATGCGTCTGAACTCATATTTGGAAAAAAAAAACGGACTGAAAGTGGGAATTTGTTGACAGATGGAGTGAATGGGCACATGGAAATTAAGGAGATTTTTTTCAAGAATTATAGAACGCCTACTCCAAATTAAGACCTTCTTAGAGCAAGTCCAACAGCTTCCCTACGAGATTCTCCAAGATATAGTACTTCATCCTCATATTCCCCATCTTTTTTTGCTTCAACTCCAACAGCTTCCCTAGTGTGGGGATTAGAATTTAATGCACGTGCATTAAATTTCAGTATTTTATCTCTTTATTTCTGTTTTTCACTATTTAAATATGTTTTGAAATCTTAATATTTTAAATTACGTATAATGAAAAAATGTGAAAATATATATTATTAAAATACACATTATAACGAACATAACAAGATCTCACATGATAATATTCAAATTTATATATGCATGCGAACATAATCATGTAAGATCTTGTTACGTTCGTTATAATATGAAAATTAAGAATATATTATTTTTATAATTTTTTGTTGTGTATAACTAAAGATATTTGCATTTGAAATGTATATTTAATTTGTTAAAAAATAAAGACAAACATATGAATAGGAAAATAATCAAGTCATAAATGCAAAAGCATTAAATTTTGCTTCCCCAAATATTTTTTCTCTCTCTACAGATTTGGGGAAGCAACATGGGGATTTTGAAAAATCCCCAAGTTGGGGAATGGGTTGGGGAAGCTGTTGGAGCAAAAAAAAGTCCCATATTCCCCAAATTTAATGAAATCCCCCAAGTTGGGGAAGCTGTTGGACTTGCTCTTAACCGATTCAGAAATTGTAGTTGACCCTAGTGTTGTAGAAAAGCGTTTGAATAACTATAAGTTCTTCTATAGTGAAGTAGCAAAAATTCCACCTCCTTTTCGGGAAACAAATCCTACAAGTTTGTGGGGTTTGGGCTTTCTAATGGTCAAACTTCTTTTTCATCGAGACGCATTTATAACAACTTTAATTCCGCATATAATCAGCTATTATGCATGAACCTTCTCGTGGTTATCAATTTTAAACTTGGCGGGATGGGGGACAGGCTATGGATGAAGAGGAAGGAGCGGAAGATCAAGTTAATGATCAAATTGTTGATGTGGAAGATGAAGATGGTGAGGAGCACCATGTGTTCCACGGGAGTTCAAACTTCTATCTCAGTGACGATTTCATCAAGGCATTGACTTCTCCTAGGAAGACCCGAAGGTTGAGGCTTCAAAGCTTATTCTTTAGCAAACACATCTCCAAAAGTATGATAATTCAAGGCTATCGTCTAGCTAAGGTTGCCATTGGAACCGAATTTCTTCAACTTTTGAAGGCTTGATTTGAAACCAATCCGGGTCTTGAGGGAACTGTATATGGTCCTGCAGCTTTAAGGAGGGTGGTCGAGATGACATATTTTAGGGTGTGATTTGCCTGCAGAAGTGGTGGGTTGAAGATTAAAATCGGCGCGTCCAGTGTTGTGTTGTTGTTTGTGATGGTTGGAATAAAGTCGTCTCTGTGTCTTTCTTTTTTAATATTTATTTTGAAGTATGTAGCGTTTCTTGTTGGTTATAGTGTGTCGTGTTTTTTTCCGATCTGCTATCAAGTTGTGTCCGAAATTATCATTCCGTTTAATAATATTAAATTTCTTCAATTGCGGAGGAAATAGAGATAGTATATAAAATTAAGGATATACGGTGAAGATCTTTTCCTAGGTTGGAAGCTATAGAATATGTTTCTTAATTAACAAATTAATATATCTACATCTATGTTTTCTTCTTTAAACCATAATAGAATAAGAGAATACATTTCACATATTGATTTTTTTTTTTAAATCATTCGTAGTGTTTAGAAACGCACCTAACCGCGATTACAATAAGTGAAATCAAGTATCTACTCTAGTTATTCTATTAGTGATAATTAAACTAAATGATATCAGACTATTTGGCCTATGATAAATATGAGATCCAATAAAAAAACAATATTCCATGAGAAATATATTTTCACCAGTAAAGCCGTACCAACGAAAGCCATAAATCATTTTACTAGGGATCCGCATCCAAGCATAATCCACCTTATTAATTAGGGATTTTCAACCTTTGAATCATCACGAACACGTTAATCTGTGTAGTTCAAACGTAAACACCTTGTGTAAACACTTTGATCTAAATTGTAGACGCGTTGAGACATAAAACAAGCATCCAAATACCGGATCCAGTCAAAATAACTAAATTAAAGAAACCTTTATCTAGTTACAGATAGAGCAACAGTTTTGATCACAAAGAATTGTCATAAAAGAAGAAGAAAAATTTATTAAAAACTTCAAATCTAAGTGATCTAAAGCATATGTATGGATACTAGGCAGGGGTGATTGCACTTCGTGCAATTCGGACCCGGACTTGTGTGTTTTTGTGTGTTAATGAAGAGTATAGAAGATGGACCCGGACTTGAGTATTTTTATATAATACATTATCGACAAAATTGTGCATCTAACAATTCAGTAGCAAAACTTGACTCCTTCCCCATTCTTTTAGTCTTTCATCAACACAATACTGAATTGAAACAAGTTTGATAAATTTGAATATATTTGAAATGTGTTAATGTAAAACAACACAATACATTGAATGTTAAAAATTATTAGATAGCACAAAACATACATGTTAGGCTAAACTTTTACATCTTGCTTTGAGAATAGCAAGAAATCAAAATGAGTGGATTTTAGATAGCTGCCAAACTCACTACATGACTACTTCAAATTCAAATTCATCTTCTCTAAAATCTAACATAAACTTACAATACATCCTTTATCGTAGCATCATGGCATCATCCAACACTTTCTTCTTTTTCTTTGGGGCACAGTTATGCCAAGAAATCTGTGACTCCAGCAATTTCAGAATATTATACCTTCTTGCAAACTGGCTGTGTGAATACCCCTCTCCCAGAGATGTACAAGCTATTAACTTTCTTCAACTCATTGGACAAATGAGTCCACATAGAGTATCAGTCTCCATAAAATGAAAGAAAACAATTACCTTTTTCCTCTGAGATTACAGGAGGAAGTTTTTCCTGTAACTGGTATTGTAATTCTTCTCCAAGAATAAACTCCATAACATCATAAAAAGATGGAATTCCTAATCATAAAAAATAACGTTCAAAAATCACAAGCCAAACAAAATTTAAAACAGAAAACAACTATTTTAACATGCAAAAGAGTTTGCCTCATGTTTAACTTGTGAAGCCTTTAGGATATGTATCCTATAGTATTTGTAGTTTGTTACGCTAAAAAAAGTTCAATGAGTTGCAAAATAGAACAGAGCAATGACGGTTCATTTTTTAAATTCCTAAAATACCAAACTTGGAGAGATGCAAAAAATAAAGTTGTAAATGATTGGCAATTTCCACGGCATGGGCATTAAGCATAATAACAACATGCATCATATAGGTAGCACATGAGTATGGTGGCTTTCAAAATAATTTGTTAGTAGTTGACTAAATAATCCATGAACTGATATATCATTAACACACACAGTTTACAGCAGGTGATTAGAATCAATTGTGGGAGCCTACCATGAATGATACGAGCTCATTATCCATCTGAAAACAAGCATATTCTTAAACTTTTCCTTAAGGACAAAATAGAGAATGGAAGAAGACTTAGGAAAATTCCCATGCATACAATCACCCCATTTCCATTTAAATGCACAGGTTAACTACTTGGATTCTACTATAAATAGTGTGTTCATGAAAAATAGATCATAAACCTTAGACCTGTAAATCTGTCATCTCTGAACACCTGAAGCATGTCAGATAAATAATTTGTCTAGCCATGGCTGAGAACTATGATAGATTACTTCTCCAACTTCGATTCCAGTTTCCTCCCAAGTTTCTCTTATCACAGCCCCTTCTAAGCTTTTTCCTGGCTAAGATTACATTTGAAGGAAAAAATAATAAGATAAAACCAAACTGAATTACCATTACTGAATGAAGTCTGCAATGATGTCCAAAATAGAAAGTAGACTCAGCAATGAACATTTCCACGCGGCACAAACCTTGACTTCTTACTTAATAGAGCATGTTCATTTTCTTTATCAATTACTAACATAATCAGAGGCGGATCCAGGATTTCAAGCAGAGGGGGGCATTTTTACCCCTAAATTATAATTTGCCACTTCATTGCATAAAAAATAAATTAAAATGCAACAATTTAAATACGAATAAATTAAATAAAAAGGTGTTTCTTAAATAAAATGTCTTTCAATTTAATTAAATACCCTTGGAAGTACTTAAAAAACATACTAATTATGTGTATTTACACAAAAATGGCGGGGCAAAATAATAAATTTTAAAACTTGATACCTAAAAATTATAAAAAATAATAATTTTTGGGTGGCAATTGCCACCTTTGCCCCAACACTACATCCGCCTCAGAACATAATGACAACTTGTAAGAAAGCATAATGATCAGAGAAAGAAAGCTATGGAAAACTAATCTCTTCCACGAAGAAAAACAACTAATGCATAACATACTGAATCAACTCAGGGATATATCCTCTTTTTACACTGCTCATTTGAGCAATATTTCCGCCTCCCTGTATAGTAGCAAAATAACTACTATTGCTATACATTGTAGTTTCCTACGTTTTGCATTTTTGACCTGTTTACGCTCAAATAAAGATGAATAATTTCTCTTGTTATGTTTAGAGGTTCTAAGCCTTTTGTCAGTTTCAGATTCTTGTCCTATTTCTCTTTGAGACATAACTGGTAAACTACTTCAGAAACAAACATGGTGTATATAAGGCCAATTGAGAAACTTACCAGGAAAATGGAAAAACAGAACAGCTGGTAACTCAGCTGTAGGAGCCGAGCTCTGCTGCAAAGTGTACAGTATTGTAGCCTAAACAAACCTGCAATAAGAATTGATAGGCAGATCAATTTAGACATTCTCTAAGGAAGGACATGATAATTAGTGTGTTTATGCATAAGAAAAAGATATGATCCCTTTAAAATGTGCAGATGATGTATCAGAATTAAGAAATAACATGTTCTCTGGTAAGAAAGAAACATGATGTATAGAAGGCCAATTGAGAACTTACCAGGAAAATGGAAAAACAGAACCACTGGTAACTCAGCTGTAGGAGCCGAACTCTGCTGCAAAGTGTACAGTATCGTTGCCTAAATAAACGATGTATCAGAATCAAGAAAATGACATGTCCTCTAGGGTCACCATTCTCCTTACAGAATATGAAGGGCGCTGGCAACAATAACATTTAGTTTCATTATTTCAGAATGCAGCGGTTCCAACTTTCAAAGCAATAAGGTCCACATGAAAAAAGTTAAAGCACATAGATCAGAAAGTAAACAAAAGTAAAAGAAGTTCATGTAGCACATTTGACTACCAAAGATGTGTTTATTCCAGAATTTAGTCTCTGGGTGTTTTGTATTTGCTTTAGATTCAACAAATCTCAGCATTCAAAACAAAACCAAAATGCTCATTGATCCCTGGAAACGTGGTTTCAGGGCTAGTTTAAAAGCCAGATTGGAGAAAGACCCGAATTGGTAGGGAAACTTAGTTTTTCACTACATAGTCAAAATGAGCAATGCAATTAAATGTATTTACAACAAATGTACTTTCCACTTCCAAAATGGGAAAACAAAATGCACATCCTAAATAAAAATAAAAATATTGAATTAATGATAAGATCAGTGTTCCACACAGATCAAAATATTTAAAAAAAAGTGCCATCCTATATATTCACGATTTCCACTATCCAGGACCATCATCAAAGCTGTTAGGAGGGTTCACATTCATTTTTCAGACATGATAGACAGCATAACTGAAGACATCTCTATTATAGCCAAAATTTATACCAAAAATGCTAGCATGAACACTTCTAAATCATTTAATTTTAGATTGGCAATTAGATCATTCTTGTAATTCAATACATGAGATATGACATCAAACAAAATGCGTAGAAGTTAAATTACCAAGGACTAATTCACCAAAAGTCTAAATTAAAGAGGGCTTACCAAGGTGGTCATAAGATATCTGTTTTTTATGCTCCAGAAAAGCACACACATAAGGCTCCCTGGAGAACAGCTCCAGAAAATTATCCTGCAGCAGCAGATGCACATGATTAAAATTCAAAGAAAAATAATATGCAAGACAAAATATTACATGCATCGACCATGATTAAAAGGAATAAGCCAATAGGACAGAGCTGCAATCAATATCTATAACTCATATTCTTCATTTATATCTTTACTGTTCTATATTTTCACCATAACATCGTTCAAACCTTCCAACTCAATGTAGACGTTCCTCTTTATTAGCAGGGTAAAATGCCAAAAATACTAAAATGGTATCTACTACTCCTAATGTATCTTCTAGAAAAATTTTAACATTCAGGTTCGCTAAGCTTTATAAGTAAAAAAGAAATGCCTAAGAATGCCGTGAAGGACAGAGGACATGAGCTTCTAACACCATAACTGATCATTGATACTGTGCTTTTACAAAATAAATTATATCCAACCAACAGAAATACGCCTCAGAAAGCTTCGATATACAGTTATACATTTGTTCTCTTGAAAGGCATCATGGAACCATCACTTCAAAGATATATCCTACCTAATCAAGAACCTAAAGCTTCATTACCACTACCAAATCATAAGACCTTCAATCATCAAAACGAAAACTATGGAACTACATCATGTTTAGATTAACAAAATCAACAAAAACCTTAGGACTTTGTGATTTATATTCATACCCATATGAACATGATTTCCTTGGTTTGTAAGAACTGGGATTTTGTGGGGATAAAATTGTACACACTGCAAGCACAAAAAATGGAAATCAGAGAACTCCAAAAATAAGGAAAAAGGTGTAAACCACTCAGGCAAATAATCGAACACGATGAAAAGGTGAAACTGAAGAACTGTAAGATTGTAGGAAAAAGTCAGGAATGCCTTCTTTTTTCTTGGTGACTAATGGCTATGCCTATCCTTTATTGTTTTTCATTTTTATCATACATGTTGACTTTAATGAATTAGTTATGATACAAAATTTTCTCTTAATGCCTAAATTCTAATGATGTAGTCACTAAAGTACAGGAAGCCATTATTTTTGGCATTTCAGCTAATGGAATCAAACAAGTTAAAGTTTATATAAACTATTCCCAATGAATATTAAGCAATTCATAAGTGTATGTAGTATCATGGATTTTACCAAGTTGTGTTGGAGAAAAATACTTTACCTAGTTGAGATGGTAGTCGAAGTATCCATTAGAAGCTTGTTTTAGCCTGTGTGAAAACCTGTGGAAAATAAAAGAATCCAAGACAAGTAAAAAATTAGTTGAGGAATTAAATCAAACATGTTGTGTGCGTAAATAAGGTGATGGTGGATTTACAATAACTGAAATCCAAAAACCAGTGATGCACAGACGATTAGGCATAGAAATTCACAGGCTGGTGGCCATATAATCAGACCATGAACAGCATAAAAAAGGAAACATGGGTTCATCAAAGTTTTGGTGAGACGTGAATACAAAAACGGGGAGCGGGAAGAGTACCGGAAAAACTAACAAACTCGTAACTAATCAGAAGGTATAGCACATGAATATAAGAAGGGTAGCTGGAAAGAGTAGCGGTAAAAGGATCAAAACAATCAAATTCGTACCTGATCGGAAGCGCATGAGGATCTCTGTCGTGGGCAACAATAGTTATACAACAAGGGATATGCAGACACCTGTCTGGGCGATTCATCAGTAAAACACGGAGTAGAGGACACGTATGATTTTGGTCATATATATCATGCCGGAGGCTGAGCAGAAACTGGGCGAATTGGGAACCAGCGCAGAGGGTGGGCAGAGTGAAAGAGAGAGTGGATAAGCACAGAGGATGGAGTAATTTTTATACAGCCTTTTACCTACCACCGTACCTAAACCGGATCACGAAACCATCGAATCTGCTTTTTATATAGTAATAGATTTCAAACTTATTTTGAAATAGAATTCAATTAAAACAATTAGTGCTGTCAGTTCAGACCCGAACCCGAAAAACCGACCGAAACCGAATAATACCGATCCAATAATAACCCGAGAAATATAGATCACCGAACCGAACCGACCCGAACCGAACTCAACCTGAAAACCGAACTGACCGGAGAATTTAGACCCGAAGCCAACCAATATCTGAATTTGCACGGTACCGAACCGAACCGAATCGAAATCAACCCGACTTGTAACCAACCTAAACCGATTCAAACCAATAAATAACCATCACAAATCAATCGATTCAATCAACCAAAGAAAATGGAAAATTCCTATAAATGTAATTAAAGTTTGTATTACTACTAAGCAAATAAAACTTTCAAATTTCCTACCAATTAATTTAAACTAAAATTTTGATAGTAAACACCTAAAATATAAAATATACATATTCTATATACAATTCTACTCAATTTTAACAAAATAAATGTACACATTAACACATTCGACTTTTGTGTTAAATATTTGCAATTTTATTACTAATTCATATAGAGAGGAAAATAATTAAAAGTAATCAAAATTTTTAATCAGGGAATTAATCGCTTGACATTGATCTCCACCTTAAGTACAATCTAAATTTTTAATCAGGGTTCACAGAACATCTGTAATACCATAAACAAGATGATTGTGGTCAAAATTATAAAGATTTTTGTATCAAACTATAAACACGTTGGAATCGCAAAATTAAACATTTAAATAGCAAGAAGTAGTAACAAAATCATGATCTATTATAGATCAACAACAAAAGTATCAGATGAATCAAATAATAACTAGCAATTACATTAATCTATAAAAGAATTAAAAGTACTCAATCTGCTATGGAGATCGAGAAAAGATATCGATTTAAATGAATCAAAAACAAACACACACATATATATATATATATATATGAAAAATCAAATTCGACGACAAGAACAAAAAAAAATTTAAATGAACTTTATAAAGCCAAACATATTTTGACCCAAAACCATTTCAATCCGACCGAATGACCCGTATTGACATCAGTATCCAAACCGAACCGACCCGATTAATATTTATTTAAACCCGAAATGAACCGGAAAAGAAAAAATAACCGAATAAATCCGACCCGACATCAACTCGACCTGACCGATATTAACCGAATAAGAAAAAATGACCGATTTAAACCGAAACCGTTTTTAACCGAACCCGTTTTTGAAAGATCGAAACCGACCTATTTACCCGAATCGACACCACTAAAAACAATTAAATAAGAGTTTTTAGGGGTTTGGTGGTTTTAGCAGCGGGTGAGAGAAAAAAAACTATTAGTGCTATTAGTATTGTTCTTTGATTTGATTGTTTATATTATTTTTTTGTGATGACCACCAAATTTATTTGTGGCAACTTTTGGTGGCTATCGGGGCAATCTGGAGCGCGCGTCAGTGACGTCAGCAAGTCCTATTTGCAGCTATCTGGACTCCAATGAAATGGACTCCCAATTTTTTTATTTTTTTTAATAATACTATTATTAATTAAAAACATAATTACACATAGCACGACCGAGTCCTAGAGACCAGCATATTTGTTGGGACTCTGATCCATCTGTTGAGAGTCCAAATCCGACAGATGGTGATTAGAAACCAGTGACCATAGTGTGTTAAAAGCAATAAAGGTCATCGGTTTGGGGTCTCAAGTGAGGGGCATTTTAGGCTTTAAAAAAACTAGGTTTGGTTATTTTTCTCAAGTGAGGGGCATTTTAGGCTTTAAAAAAACTAGGTTTGGTTATTTTTAATGGGAGGGGTTCTATTCACTCCATTATTCTCACTCAAGTTTTCACTCAAGATCTTGACCATTCAATCAACTCATCCAATGATTGTTAAGATATTTTGGATAATGTTTCTTTTTTCTTATTAACTTTGTAATAAAAATTACAATTTTACCACAACATGGTGCAGCGGTTGTACTAATTTCTCATAAAAGCTTGTTATTAATTATTATTTTTTGTAGGATTTACCTTCCGTGTCAATCAATACCGTTTTATATGAGACATTACCAATTTAAAATCTAGAAAATGTATTCGACGGAGAAATCAGTGAAAGGTATGATATAGTGTTAGTTAGGTCATGTTTAGACCTTATTTCTTGATGTATTGAACTGAATTGAATTGAACTGAAGTAAAAATGATGTATTGAAAAATGGAATCAGCATGACTGAATTAACCTGAATTTCATCAAAATATATTTTCACTGAACTGAACTAAATTGAACTAAACTGAACTGATCTACAGATAAGCTCTGTTAAACAGTGCCTTAGTTGGTTCATTATTTCCCTATGGCTTCCAATAAGCCTTTTATTGATTTGATGCCTTTATATATCCGTTTATATTTGTTTCACTGATTTCAACCAAAAAAGAAAGGGTTGTGTACGATGGAAACTATTAAATCCACTAAATACATCTACTAATAGAACATATTCAGTGTCTAGAAGACCTCCTATTATTTTTCAATTTACGAGATCTACTCCTTCGTTGTAATTTGATTCATTCATTTCAATCCTCTAACTCCAAAACTTTTAAAAAAATATATTAAAAAATAGATCTTCTTTAGAAAAACAATATTTTGTTAAAAATATAATAAAATGAAAGTTTTCTTTTGAAATTTAGCTGACGACTTCATTTTACATCTCGTCTTTAGAGAGTGTATCTGAGAAAATCAAAGAGGGCTGCCAACTAAAAGCATGCAAAGTTATTGTTCTTGATTCTGAAACGAAACAAAAATATTGTCATTGTTATTAAAGACGACTTTTCTTTTTCATTGCGTTAAGCCATCCTCATATTGAGAAGCCAACTCGGGAATATTCAATTTTATTAATTTCAGATGATCAAATTCTGATCGGTTTTAGTACTTGAATCTTTAGTACATAAAACAAAATGTAAAGGTAATTGCGCTAATTCATAGCCAATTATACTAGTGCTGTTTTAGTCCATATATAGTGTTATTCCGGCCTGAAACTGCAAGTGTTGACATAGAAATTGTATTATAATAGGTCAAATTTTAATATAAATAAAAATTGTTGAAAAAAAAAATCATTCAAAAAATTATATATACAAAATTATATAAAAATAATAGGTTTTGTAATCTGTCATGCACAACTGTCTGAATTATCTGCCCTTCATGTTGTATTCATGTCATGATTGTTGCGCCGCTCATTTATCATATCTATCTAGCTAGTTTCACTAAAACTTTTCACATTTTATCACAGATTGAAATGCTCTCTCATTTAAATTTATTTAATTTTATGATCGATCACAATTTACAAAACATCTCGAGTTCTCGATTTATATGTATGAATATAATAATAAATAATAGTACAATCTGATTGGATTGATCATCACGCAAATTATAAATATAATCACATTTCTACATGTTTTGATCAAGTTAAAAAAAAAAGTTAAAATTTGAATTGGTAGAGCGGGAGTCTTTTGTAGAAAAACTTGGATAGTCTTTTGAATAAGAGATCTAAATTAAGAACAAATTAGGAAAAGTCACAAAAGACAAAACCCAACTTTGTCATGACTGCTGCTGCTGTTCGTTTAGTCGACAGTAAATTGACTCTACCTGAGCCCCATAACCAGCATCATCCAAAAAAACGCAGTAATTAATTAACCAGATCAAATTTACATAATCAGCTGGGAATTAATTAATTAAGACCTATTATGGATTAACCCACATTAACCCGAAATCAGAGCCTTAATTATTACAAGCATCATTAGTTAATAATAATTAGCGAAAGATTATTCATCATAGTTCATTCGCATTAATATTGCTTCTCTTAAAAACACGCACACACACAGTGAGGTGGCGTCATTTCACTTCTTCCTACTCCCCTGCGGCTCCTCGTACTGGAGCAGGTCCTCCAGAAGCTGATCATCGTAGTACTCGAACTCGATCACTTCCCGGCCGCGGCTGCCGCCGCCTCCGCCGTCATTGGCGGCGGAGGCCCTTGAAGAGGACCCCACCGCCGGGCGGAACGACGGGTGCTCCTCCGGGAAGTTGAGCACCGCCATTGAGCCCCTCATTGCAAGTGCAGCTCTGTCGTAGGCTCTGGCGGCGTCCTCGGCGGTGGCGAACGTTCCCAGCCATATCCTGGCGCCTTGGTTGGCGGTGTCGCGGATCTCCGCCGCGTACTTCCCCCACGGGCGCCGCCGCACTCCCCGGTACCTCACCTCATCTCCGCCGCCGCCCTCTTTGCCGCTGCGATCGCCCATCGGATGATTTCTTGCTGATGAAACGGTTGAGAAATGATTAGTGATTTTGTTTTGAAAATGAAGTTGCCGGAATTGGGGTTTATATACAATTATAAAATGGCGGGATTCAGAAACTGATTCAATGAACAAGAATTTTTGCGATGGCCACTTTGTTTTTCAAATGAAAAGAATTGTGGTGCAACAGTGATCAAACACAACGTGGTACATTAATATATAAATGTCCAAAAAAACACTGTTGAATTTGAGAATTATGTTTTTGGATTTTTGTGTTTATAAATGGTTACCATATTAAGGCTGCTAAATTGTTAACTAGATTTACTAATCCTTTGGTTAAATCTCACAGATGGGAATTCAGCCAGTGACGTTATTTTGATTGCGTACCGTAATTGCTTGAGTTTTTCCCCCTTTCGCCGAAACAATTTAGAAAATGACAGTTTTTGGTTTGGGATATCATCATATATTACTGTCTTGGGAAAGTTAAAGGTGAAATTTATGACGTCACAAGTTGGATTATCACATTTGCATTGAGGAATATCTAAAGCAATGTCATTTTTGTTTCTATATCAAAATAATATCAAAAATTACACTTGACAGTATTTAGTATCAAATATGATAACATAATGCAACAAAATCAGGCTTATGATAACATAACAACGCTACTAGTGACTCAACCTCCAAATCATATAATTGACTCGCACCCACGATCCTATCCCCGAGTGAAATAATGGATATGCCCATCCGATAAAAATAATGGGAGAAAGTGAAATGAAAATATTACATAAGAGCCTCTAGTCTACCCAAAATTAATTTCACCAAGCGTATGAACAGTAATTTACAGATTTCCGTTTTCGATTCCTATAGTTCCGCGCCACTAAGATAATAGTACTCAGATTATCCTGAAATTAGATTCTACTTCCGCCATTACCGATCCTGGTTAATAAAAATAAAATTGGGGAAAGGAGAGATGAAAATAAAAATAACATAACATGTACGTACATTTAGCAAAGTGATTAGAATTTTAGAACCTTCTAATTACCTAGGCTTGCTATTTGCTAATAACTTGGGTTCTTTGAATTGGAATTATTACATATTCGCACTAATAAAACAGGTACATGTAGCTAGGATCTGATGTGATCGGGCGGGGGTAATTAAGAGCATATATAGGCAATAATCAGTTATAATAATCAGTAATTAGTGGTAAATCTAGATGATCATCAAACACCAGGCCCGGGATTAAGATTCTAATTGCTTTTTTAATCAGGGGTTCTAGTGCAAGATGCCCTCTAATTAACTATAAGCGTAGTGCCAAATGTTGAATTCAAGTGTACACTTAATTCAAATGACGTCATGGCCTTACGTAATTCATGACCTACGTCAAACTCTTCCGGTGCTCATGAAGTGGGAACTAAAAGGAACACTGTGTATCGTTTTCTTCCATTAAAATTGTATTCCTGGATTCATCCCTCCAAGATTTTTGTTATAATTTTAAGGTTATAATTTTTCAAAATATTTTATTTACACAAATCAAGACATTAACGAGGGAGGCACTCTATACATAGGCGTAAGGCGTTAGCACTTCAAAAAAGCAATAATAAGGTTGTTTAAAGGACTCGAATTAATGGTGAGAGGGGGTTACTAGAGATGTTCTCGCACTTGTACAAATGACTCATGGAGATGTTGAGAGCCCGACTTCATGTGGCGAAATAGGAAAGGAGATTCGAGCAGGAATAATTTGTATTGAAATACTTTGACATTGAGGTAATACAGATGTAACACATGGTGGCTAGATTGTCTAAGACAATAATCTAGACCATCATATGAGACTCGACTCTTGAATTCATTTTATCAAATGTTGTTGGATGTTTTCCAACTTCAAAGATATCAACAATTATTTTTCTTAAAAAAATAAAATAAACACATTAATGATAAAACCATATTGATAAAGTTGACCAAAATAATCCATCTAGACGTTTAACAATTGCATGTGTGCATGCATCCATCCATAGATTTCATTTGCATGCAAATATTAGCCAAATTGGATTAAGATAGTGTAAAACTGGTCTCACGTGCTTTTATCTCTAAGCCTTGCCAGGTAAGTGGATCATTATTTAAGATTACATGGTATATATTATGGTGATTAATTTGCTAATCAAACTTTTAGCTATAGATTTGTACGTTATTTGTGACTTAGCTAATTGATATAAGGCATTGTTTAATATATTTTTTTTAATTAAACCACCAAAGGTGGAGGGATTTATATAGGCTTCCCCATACCCGTTAAATAGCAACAAAGTAAGGATACAAAAACCGCTTATAAATATAGCGGTTATAGTAGAAAACCTACTAAAGGATTCTACATGAAGCTGAGCATAGCTTCCAAAAAAGAATGAGCTATACTAATATATGTACTGGAGCAGTCATTCTATGCTTCAAAAAGATTGCAAGACAAAGACTTTAAAAGAGGAGGACTGAAAAACCATTTGCTTATTAGTGAATCAGAAGCGCTAGGCAACTGAGACTCAAGGCAGCCTATGGAGTTAGACCTCCTAACAGAGCAAAATCCTCATCAATTGCAAGAGTGGCTTCATGATTCCTGAAGGATCCAGCAGTTGTCCTCAGCCTTCTGGATTCAGGTTCAGGAGCAAAAACTGCAAGCACGTTGGTTTTTAGGCCTCCATCAATGAGCCTAAAGATCTGTATTCAAGGAAAATCAGTCAGTAGTATCCATCCTGGAAATCCTAATTGCAGGAGTGCTCATTTGATCTAATCTTATCATGCCTTGTATAATGTTAGGAAGATTTTTAACAGTAAAAGAAGAGGCAAGATGAGATTGCAGGCAAAGCTTTGCCAGGGCATCTGCAGGCATATTTGCTTCTCTAAGGCATTGTTTAATAACAGCTGCATATCATCAAGTTAGTGGCCAAATTCCATTGAACTAATTCTTTCCAGAGAGGGAGGGCAGTTTGAAATGGAAAAGTAGTCCTTCACTTTATAGAGAAAGTCTCACTACAAAGTTTATTGAAATGATAATTGGATCATGTATTTATTTTATTGACTATAATATGTTTGTCTTATTGATTTCGAGAAGGTCTAGCAAGACCAGTTTCAATTGAGACTAGAGACAAGTGTTGATATTCTTACTTTTAATCTCAATATTTTACATATTAAACATGATGGTTCACTGTATTATTACTGATCTCCACACTTTTATGACTGGTCTTCTCACTTTCAATACTGATCTTTTACGCATTAAGCATGATTATTCAATGAGACCAATTGAGACAGATATCATTTGAGGTGGTGTAATGGTTAGGCAATGTACTGTTCAATCACAAAAATCATCAAATATAAATTTTACACAAAATTAATATGAACATTACAATTGTGTTCATGATCATTAATTTGCACAGGTGCGGGGGATTTATTAGGAGGGAGGAGTATAAGCTTTGGGGGTGCGGAGGTAGTCTTTGTACAACGTCGGGGGATAACGAGGTGGATTGTTGGAGTCATCGACCAGAGCTTTGGCGGGTTCAACAATGGCATCCGGCGCGGGATTCACGAAGACGGCAATGCTCGTCCTTGTTCCCTTCGTATTCGCCGCTCTATGCTCCGGACTTTTCAATTTCCCGTTGCTGATGATCTACGCCCAAAACAAAACATGTTTTAGTAGTAGTGAAACAAATATTGGGTTAGGTGTCACTAAATTTCACTACACATATACAAATTATTCAATAATGCACATGTTACTACATATTCAGGAGAAGAAAAAAAAGTTTAGTATGTAAAACATCAGAATTGAATAAGAAAATCAACATAGAAATACCAATGATTTACCATGAAATCGAGAAGATCACTAAATGATCATTCTTAATATGTAAAAGATCAGATTTTGAAAGTGTGAATATCAACACAAAACATTTAATGATTGGGGATAAGAGCGAAAAGATCAACATTTGTCATCTCTCAATTAACACCATACTACAAAAACGCTCCCGACAAAATGAAAAAACAAATTCATAATTCCTTCTTATTTTGATTTCTAACATTTGAATGAAATGAATTAATTAAACTAAATTTCTAATTGCAGCTTCATATTACTTATGTAGGTCTTGAAAACGTTGACCGACCATCATTTTACTCCAATAATATTTTAAATAGAGACCTGCATTTAGCAAATTATCTCTTTTACTTACCGCAAGCTGGTTACCGATGTTGACCACCAAGGCAGTCGGAAGAGGATCAACGACCATCCACTGGCCGTCGTTGTTAACCACCTGAAGGCCGCATTGTTCCCCATCCTGAACCAATATGGTTATCAGACTCGGGTCGCAATGTTTCAGTAGCCCCAACGTCAAACTCGGGTCGGGGCACGGTGGATAATGGTTTCCCACCAACATTTGAACTTGTCCCAACTCTTTCAAGTACCCGCATTCGACCCGATCAAGACCCATCCCCTCCCCTATCACCTCGAGAATCCTCCCACTCAAAATTCCTATTTGGTCCAAGTACTCCCCAACCACTTCCCTGAAAATGTCGACAAATTATCGGGTCTCAATTATGGCTTAATGCGTAAAAGACGACATGAAAGTGAATTGATCAGTAGTATACTAAATGATCATGTTTAGTATAATTTGAGGGTTGCAATTAATCAAATTACCTGTATCGAGGTGGTTTTGTTGGCCAGCTTTGCATGCATTCTTGTAAAGGAAAACAATAATGTTTAATGCTATCCCTCCACAAATGAACACCATCTTTGGCAAAATCTGTGCTGTCCCTGTAAATCCACCCTTCATTTTCCCGGCGGCACGACTCATCGATTCCACACCTCCGATCAATCACCGGCAAGTCGAAAAAGTCCCTGTACACGCTCAGCAACTCCCTCGCAGAAACTCCGTGGTTGATCACCTGTATATGAATACACAGATGATCATCGCAATAAATAACAAGAGTCGTGTTTATAATCCTGAAAGGTTAATTACCTGGAACAATCCGTATTCTTGGCTAGCGTTTATGATCTCTTGGACCGTGATTGATCTTTCTACACTTGTGGTTTGGAGCTTTTTGAAGTCGATAACCGGGATTGTATTGCATACCGGAATCGGGAGTTGTCCCGGACGCTCATCGACCGGAAATATGTAATCATCCGGGACAGATTCAACGTTGAACCATGAAGATGCTGCCTGCTTCTCCATATGAGGATCAAAATGATAATGTAATATATTCCAGGCCGGAAAATTAATGCATATTGATGGCAATTGGCAAAAGCTAGAGAAGCTATATAGTGATAACAACTTGACCGAACAGAGAAAGTCAAAGGGATTCTCCAAAATACTAATTTTAGAGCGATTTTTTAAAGAAAATTTGTCCTTTTTTTTACAAATTCTTATGAGTACTAAAAATAAGGGCGTGTAATTAGTTTTATTTATTAAATAAATATTATATGACCATTTTACCCTTCATTCATTTTAATTTTAAATTTTATCCAAATATTCTGGCATGTAAGAGATAAGAGTAGAATTAAATTGCAAATGAATTATAGAATAAATTGTCATATAAATTTTATTAAAACATTAGAAAAATAATTCGGACGGCTGTTCGTGCATATACGGACGGTTGATACTCAAGCTTTCTCTCTCCTCGCTTTCTCTCTCGCTTCCTCTAAAAAGCCTGGAAACTGAAAATACGCGCCCCCCTTTTACTATCGTAACAGTGCCATAACGGCTTTATTCTGACATAAAGCTACCGCAAACGGATCCCTTACAGTGTAATTTAGCTCCGCCGATGGCGGAGCCACCGCAGCCTTCCTCGCCAAAACCATTTCTCTCTGCTCTGCTCAATAGAAATCAACCTCTATACTCATCCCTCCCAAATACCCCTAACATTAAACCGATTACTGAATTCAAAGGAAAATTGGCTTGTCTTTTCTCGCCGGAAGATGTCAGAGAGATGTCAATTCCATACCAAAACGCCCTAATCGGAAAGTTCGAAAGAGGCCGGCCATCAATGGAGCGGATTGAAGTTGCGATGAAAACAATTGGCTTCACCGGAAAATTTCAAATTGGGGCTCTCGACCACCGCCACATCTTGATCCGATTCATTGCTAAGGAGGACTTCCAACGATGCTGGATGAAGTCACTCTGGAACATCAGTGGCTTCCCCATGAGAGTACTCCGGTGGACACCTGATTTCTCCCCAAGGAGAGAATCATCCATTGTTCCAGTCTGGATCACTATACGATATCCTCCAGTTTACTATTACAATCAATCAGGCATCCGTCATGTCGGCAATAGCATTGGTTCCTTTATCAAGATGGATGCAGCCACTCAAGCACTGTCCAGACCCTCGGCACTCAAAATCTGCGTTGAGGTAGATCTTCAATCCACCATATACTCTACTATTAATCTTGGTCTGCCTGGGGATAATGATGAATATGAAGATTTACCTGCTTACTGTGCTCATTGTAAAAGATTAGGACATTATCCCCAGGAATGCAAATTATTGCATTCAGATTTAGAGGTTAAAGGACCTGTTATTGACATACCTGTCAAGGTGCTTGAGAGTGGAGTCCCTTCTGTTGATTGTTGCAATGCTCCTCTGAATGGGAATGGAATTGAAACCTCCATCCCTGTTTCCAAACCCCGTGTTATTGTGAAGAAACAGCCTGCACTAGCCCCTACAACCAAAGCTATTGTACCATATCCCCCTAAAGCTAGTAAGCCAAGAAACCAGATCACTGTTAGCTATAGAAACCAGCAACCTAATACAGTTTGGAAACAATTAGAAAAAGTGGTCATCCCAAAGAAAGCAGCGCAAGCTGTTATCACATCCTATTTCCAAAGATGCACAACTAATCCTTCCAACCACCCCTCCCTATACTCCACTTCACCAAAGAGCTCCAACTCCATCATGCACATCTCTGAGCCTCTACCACAGTTGTCTCCTATGAGCACTGCCATTGATTTAGAGGAGAATCATGATAATGAACTCTCCACTCTGCCTAATGAATACTTTATCACCAAAAGATCCAGAAAGAGAATTAATTTCTCTAAGTTTGCAAAGGATGACTCTTTCAAGGATCCAGGTAAAGACACTCACAACACAGTCAATTCAGTTTATTCTAACAATTTGCTCCCTGCATCCCAAAATATAAGTATGAATAGGTTTAATCCTCTCATTGAGGAGTAATCAGAAGTGGGATCAGATGAGGATGGCTCTCCAAATCATTCTATGGCAGCTAATTCAGAAACTTATGTATCTGCATCAGAGGAGGAAGAAGAGGATGACCAATCCCAGAAGGCTAGGGTAAGCACAACTCAGGTAAGTGATCCTCAGCAGCATCAAAAACAAAAAGTTGACACATTTTTTACACAGATAAATCAAAAAATGACTGGTTCTTTATCAAAAAGCAAAATGATAAGTGAAGTATGAATAGTACAACCTCCCAAGTTAAATCTTTAGTCTGGAATATCAGAGGAATGGATACCTCTATGTTAAGACTTCAAAGAATGCTACTTGACCACAGGATTGAACTATTATGCCTTATTGAACCTCAACATAAAAATGTGGAATGTGAATCTTATATGAAAAAGCTTCACTTTTCTAAGTTTTTACATGCTGACAATGGTCAAATTTGGGTCTTCTGGAAAGATAACTTGACTGTCAATTTGTTACTTGATCATAGACAATTTTTGTATGTTCAAATTCAAAGCTCTAAATTTACATACCCTATGAATGCATATTTTATATATGGTCTTAGGAGTAGAAATGGTAGAAAGCAAATGTGGAAAGATCTTAAAAATCTACCATCTACAAACTCATTGTACATTGGAGATTTTAATGCAATCACTTCAATAAATGAATACAAAGGATCTTTCACTCCTAATTTGGGTAGTATTAAGGATTTTAACAAATTTATTGATACTATGCCACTGGAACACATCAATACATCTGGTAATGCTTTTACTTGGACAAATGGAAGAATACACAGTCCCACTATTCAGAGACTAGACAGAGGTCTATGTTCTAATAGCTGGAAGTCAAATTTTCCATCTTCCTCCATTCAGATGTTTAACAAGGATTCCTCTGATCACTGTCCTATGTTTTTAACTATTGGAAGTTCTAATGTGTCTAAACCTAGGCCTTTCAGATTTTTAGATACTTGGCTGAAAAGGGCAGAAATACTCCCACTGATTCTTGACAACTGGAATAATCAAATTCAGGTATATGGTCAACCACATTCACAAGGTATGTTAACTTTCTTCCTCAAACTTCAAAGGTTGAAAAAATTTCTGAAAATTTGGAATAAGGATGTGTTTGGCAATATTCATGATAATGTCAAAATAGCTGAGGAAAGCCTTAGACTCCAGGAAATTCAGTATGAAGCTAGTGGTGCTGTAGATGATTTCATTGAGTATAAAAAATGTAAAGCACTGCTACTCAGAGCATTAAAAGAGCAAAAACATTTCTAGAAAACTAAGGCTAAAATTAAATGGCTAAAAGAAGGTGATGATAATACTCAATATTTCCATAACTCTGTTAAGGAAAAAATGAGTAGATTATCTATCACTAAAATACAATCATCCTCGGGAATTTGGTTAGACTCACCACAGGATATTGAGATAGAAGCCATCTCTTTCTATCACAATCTTCTGTCATCCTCACATGTCCCTGATCATGCACTTTTCTATTCCCACTTCTTGAGTCAAATTCCATCTATTATAAGTGAGGAACAAAAATTGCAGCTGCTAAGGCCTGTAGATATAGAAGAGCTGAAGAGTGTAGTTTTTAATTTAAATAAGAATAGCACTCCAGGCCCTGATGGCTTTTCTGCAAAATTTTACATTAAAAGCTGGGATATTATAGCCACTGATCTGTTAGCTGCATGTAATGATTTCATGTCTGGGACTGATATGCCAAGAGGAATAGGTAGTACCTGGATCACTTTGATTCCCAAAAAAGATACTCATGTCTCCTTTAGTGATTTCAGACCCATTAGCCTCTCTAATGTGCTTAACAAAATTTTTTCAAAGATTCTCATGGAAAGAATTAAGCCACTTATGCCTTCTCTTATATCTCCCCATCAGACTGCTTTCATGCAAGATAGGGATATATCTGATAATGTGCTATATCTTAAAGAGATGGTCAGACATCTTAATAAGAAGGAGAGGATTCCAAACTGTTTTCTCAAATTAGATCTTATGAAAGCTTTTGATAGAGTTAGCTGGCATTTTCTTAATAGCATTCTTCTTAAATTTGGCTTTCATGGTATGTTTGTCAAATGCATTATGAAGAATTTGTCACAGGCATGGTTCTCAGTCCTAATAAATGGTAATCCAGTAGGCTTTTTAAAGTCTACTAGAGGTATCAAGCAGGGAGATCCACTCTCCCCTTTTCTCTTTAATTTGTTTTCTGAATCTTTTACTAGAAGCCTTGCTTTTGTTTTTAGTACTGGTAAAATAGATCACTTTGGTGTTCCTGGAAATCTACCACCTGTATCTCATCTTTCCTATGCTGATGATACGGTGGTTTTCCTAAAAGCTAGCAAGCCAAGTTTGGTAATAATGAAAGCTTTTCTGGTAAAATTTGAAGAAGTCTCCGGTCAAAAAATTAATTTTGACAAGAGTGACTTCTTTGTGAGCAGACATGCTACTACCTACAAAATTAACCAGATTAAAGCTATTTTGGGAATGAAAAAAGGATGTTTTCCATTCAAATACTTAGGATGTCCCATTTTCATTGGAAAAACACTGAATATTCATTTCCAGCCAATCTTAGAAGTGATAGACAAGAGATTAAATAATTGGAAAAATGTGTGGCTATCAACTGGTGGTAAGATTACACTCATCCAATCTGTTTTATACTCATTGCCTCAACACATCTGGACAGTCATGTCCCCTACCTCATTCACCATTAAATTGATAGAAAAGAAATTTTCTAAATTCTTCTGGGGCATGACTGAGTTTAAACCTAAAAAGACCTGGAGGAAATGGAGCAAACTCTGTTTCCCAACTCAGCAGAATGGGCTAGGATGCAGAAGAATTTCTGCCATTATCCTAGCATGTTCAGCTAAGCTCTGGTGGAAATATCAGAAGGGTACTGCTCTATGGACTCAAATGATAGCAGCACTACCTCCCTCTGCTAGAAACTCCCCTACATGGAAGAGAATCTGCCATATCAATCCATTTGCAGAACATAACTCCAGGGTCATTCTTGGAAATGGTAGCTGTAACTTCTGGACTTCTAACTGGTCCAATTTTGGCCCCATTGCTGATTTATGTGATCCAGAAGCTACCTCTATTCCACTAGAAGCCATAGTGGCTAATTTTCTGATAGATAGGCCATCTTACATGCTATCTATATCACCTTTTATCAATGCTGACTTGGTACTCTTTTTACAGGAAACAGAAACTTATCAGCACAGAGAGGATAGACTTATATGGAAGCTTGAGTTGCTAGGAAATTTCTCTTTTAAATCAGCATATAAAGCTTTGATTGATATACCAGGTAACTCTGTATCTTTATCCAAAATCTGGGGAAAAATGATTCAAAAGAAAACATCTATATTTATGTGGAGACTCATGAACTCCCTTCTCCCCTTTGATGACATTCTTACAAGTATGGGCTTCAATTTAGTGTCAAAATGCTGTTTCTGTTCAAGCTCTGATTCCCTTGAACATTTCATTAATGAATGTCCTTTTTCATTAAGTGTATGGAATGATACTTTGGCCTATGTGGAGATTGTAGACACTCATTTTTCTACATGCTGGAATAGACTGTCCTATTACTTTAGCTATGTAGGTCATTCCTCCCTTCATTCACAACTCATTCATATGGTAGTAAGCCTCATATGTTGGAATCTGTGGAAAGCAAGGAACAATATGCTCTATGATAATAGACCTACTGCCACAGAGTTTATTAATAGAGAAATTAGAGAGATGATATTCAATGTTTTTAAAGTCAACTCCATCTCTGTAACTTCTCAATTTGATAGAGGACTAGTTGATAGAGGCCTTTTCCCTCTTCTAACTAAACCTACAAGGCCAAAAGTTGCTGCAATTAAATGGTCAAAACCTACTCTTGGTTTCAAAATCAATGTAGATGCATCATGGTCTGGTTCATCCTCTATGGCAGGGATAGGTATAATTTGTAGAGATTCCAAGGGAGATTTCATATCTGCTGAGCATATTTTCATACAAGCTTCTTCTCCCCTTGAGGCAGAGATAAAAGCTATAAAATTTGGGATTATACATGGTCTTTTGCAATGCATTATAGAGTCAGACTGTCTTGTTGGCATATCTATGATTCTTAATCCCATTACAGCTCATTGGAAACTGTTTCATCTGGTTGATACTACTCACTCTCAACTTAAACATTTCTCTATCATGCATACTTTTAGACAGGGGAATATAGTGGCAGATTATTTGGCAAAATTTGCTGCTCAACAGAAATCCAATGCAAATGTCACCTTGGCTACTCTACCAATAGAAGCTAGGGCTCGTTTGAAGATGGATAAAGAACAGATTCCTTCTCTGAGAACCTTATAATGGATGGATGCTGCTAATTTTATTTCATACATTGCAGGTTTTGCTAGCTTGCTGGAACTATATCAATAGTTTGCTGGAATTGGAGGATCTTCACCAATACTACTCAAAAAGTTTGCTGGAACTCAATCAATTTTACTCACACATCAGTCCACTTAATCCAATAAGTGCATCGATGCAAGACTGATTTCAAACCTATAGACCTGAAACCATGAGCTAAGTTGTGTGTCGATTTGTTTCGTCTTCACTGAATTGCATGGGGTTTCTCAAAGTCTCTAGTGTTTTAAATCAGAGCTCTTTTAGCTGGACATATGCCTCTCCCCCCACTGGAGCTGCAATTTGCCTCTGAAGTCCTAATCTTAGGCACTCATGTAGTCCTTATTATTCTAGTTTTTTATTCTCTTTTTTCTAGTTTGAACATTTAGTATTTGTATGTTGAAGACATTTTCTTTTAGTCAATTGAAGGCTTAGGGAACCTAATGAAAATCCCTTCACCTTTCATAGGTGATTATAATTGAAAAAAATAAAATTACGGACGGTTGGATTTTAATTAATTAATTGTAACTAGAACGCCGCCTTATGTGTTTGGCCTTTAGTTTGAAAATAGATTCCCAAAGTTGTCATACAAAATGTAAAATGAATTTTTGAAATAATCTAATTATCCATTGTTAAATATATTTAAAATGAAAGATATGACAAAATGTTTTTGAGTTAGCCACATAGTGAGTTTGGGTTTGGCAAAAATTTTGGGTTTGGCAAACTCTTTTGTGTAAATTTTTTTACTTTTAATAATGCAATAGTTAAAATATTTCATAAATAGAGGAACTATTTAGTAAAAATGCACAAAAAGCATTATCTTTTCCCACGATCCTACTAGAAACCTACCGAATTTCTTCGTCCGCAATGAATCGGTTATGACCGACCGTTAGATTAGTTTTGGGTTGCTGACAGTAAAATTTAGGTTCCTGACAAAACTGTTTGGGCCTCCAGCAGTAGTTTGGATCGTCAACATTGACAGTTTGATGTTTGGGTCATTAGCGTTGAGATCCCTCTGAGGTTTGGATCATCGGTGGTGAGTTTTTTGTTGCCGATATTGAGGTTGGGTGTTGAGGTTTGGGTCACGGCCATCGTTAGGGTTGTGATTGCAAATGATTGTTGAATTTGGGGTCTGACATTGAGGTGGGGTGTTTAGGTTATGATTGCTAGGTTTGAGTTTGGGGTTGCTAACGTTGAGGTTTGACTCTCCCACATTAAGGTTTGAGATTTAGTTCATCAAATGTTTGGGTCGCCGACATCAATGTTTGAGGTTTGGTTCACCAATATTGAGTTTTGGGTTGTCACAATGAGATGATATCAAGGTGGAAGAAAATAGGAGAAATTAGCGGGAATGTGCACCAAAAATATAGTATTTATATTTTAACTTTATGAATGTGTTTTGCTTTTATACTTACTTACATTTATGGGTAATTGGGTACTATGTGATCAAGTGAACATGTCTCACCACGTAAAGACTTTCTCTATAATATATTTAGGTTGAACCTATAAAGTCCAGTTTTTGTTAGCTACTTTGTGGAAGTTTTTAAAGAGGAAAAGGAATCTTGTGCGCGTTTAATATGGAATGAATATATATGTTGTGAGATAATACAGTCCAAATTCATCTTCAATTCAGAATTATTCGCGGGATATTGCAGAGATTTAATTGGAAAAGGAAATTTTGCATTATTTTAGGAATTGGAGATTTTCTGAAATCCTTATTCCAAAGAGTTTAATTTAAACGTGAGAAAGTCTTAAATAAGGGCACCTTACGGTATGAGCATATTAAATGGATGTCAATTTTTACGAGATTGGGTGTTATCATACAATTATTTTAATTATTCGAGTTACTTTTGTTTGGACTTGATGTTTTTGTATTTGAGTTTGATCTTTTTTTGGTTTGATCTTTTATATACTTTGATGTTTTAGGCTTTAGGCTTGATGTTTTATTTTGTTTGATCTTTTAGATTTTAATCAATATTTTTTCACTTTATTTCCTTGATCTTTTATGTTTTATGCCTAAATAATTAAAATAATTGTATAGCCACCTCGAATTTTGTTGAAGGTGATATATTTTTAACAAGTCCTTACCGTAAGGGGACCTTACATGAGACGCTCTCTTTAAACGTAGTTTAATTGGAATGGAATTCTACAGCCGTGGAGATGACTTAATTCACTCGGCATTGAGCTATAAAAGGGACAATTAGCTGAGAGCCTGATTTACCGATCTTACGAGAGAAAAAATCTCCTTCGGGGTTTACCTTAGGCCAGACCAGAGCAGCGTCGTCGTCCGCGGTTACTCATAACCAAAACACTTGGACGTGTGTTAAAGCTCGGGTGGACAAGATCAGTTGCTATCTCCTTGAGAGCTGTTAGAAGCGAGGACTATACAGTGAACCAGATGTAATCATAGTAGCAACAGCTAGAGAGCGAACTAGACAGTGTGATAGGCTAGCGAGGAATTCACCAATAGACTGTGAAGATAAGATTGTATATCATTCTTTGCATATAGTGAATAATCTTTACATCGGGCTACGGCCCCGCAAACGTAGGTACGATGCACCGGACTGCGTGATCAGATTGTGTGTTCTTTCAATTCCCCGCTTTTAAGTTTTATTTGTTAATATGTAAAACTTAGGCACAATTGTATCACTTTAGTAGATTGGTGAAACTTTCAAAACCTACACACTATAACTTGTCATAATTAATTTTAAAAAAAATCAATCATTAATATATTTACTAATAAATACAAGTATTATGACAAATCTAACATTATACATCATAATAATATCATTACTTGATCAATAAATTTGCAATTTCAAAATGGACAAACATACGAGTAGGAGGAGGAGCTTAAGCCATGGAATAAATTAAATGATAGCGGTGGTGATGAGGTCACCCACGCTGGAGTTGCATGGGTCCGATCACAACCCATCCTTTCCACTTTACCCATCGCCTCCGAAGGCCCAACTAATTTCTCTGTCAAACCTTTTCAATTGCGAAATTGATGTTATGTCTCATTCTCATGAGTGCCCTGTTTTACACGACCTTAATAATGCATTTCTATTCAATTAATTCTTCCTACACTTATCTTCAAACAGAAAAACAAATCATCAAACACTATTTACCATTTGTTATGTTGATTTGAATAAAACTTAGGTAAGGTTTCCTTGACCTTATCAGTCCCGTTTAATTCAATTCAGTTCAGATTAACAATATACAATTTTATGAAATTTATGTTAAATTAGTCGTGTTGATCCTATTTTTCAATATTCTTACTACAATTCAGGTCAGAAACAGAAGAACGGAAACTTAATCATATTATGTAAATTATACAATATTCCAACAAATATAGATGCAACCTAAATTCTAAATAAAGTTCACACTCAATCAATCTTATTACGGTGAAAAAAAGTTCCTTTGACCATTGTGATTTGTGAACTCACAAGTCAATAAAAATGTCAAAAGACAACAAAGACTTGCTCCCATGTTATTCACTAGTATATGTGTTGGAGAAGCCAAAGAAGCCAAAAATCTCGTGATATGTACAAGAATTCACCTCTTTCAAATCCCACATTCACAATTTTCACACTAACATGTCTCTCATTTCATCAAAGTCAACACCAATTAAATTCCCTTCTCGCTGTCTAATCAAAATTTAAAAAAATCCCCCCCACCATTTAATGCAAAGTCAAATCTCCACCTCCTTTTAGCCCCTCATTTTCCCTCACAACTCAGATCTCTCTTCATCCCTTCTCTTCAACATGGATATCCAACCTCCTCCGGCACCGCCTCCGAGCAACGGCGGCTTCCCGGTGCTGGCCATCGCGGTGATCGGAATCATGGCGGCGTGTTTCCTCCTCATCACTTACTACATATTCATCACCAAGTGCTGCTTCAGCATGCAGCAGCTCGACCCGCTCCGGCGCTTCTCCTTCCGGCGGACTCGCCCCGTTGACCAGGACTTCCTCATGATGGCCTACTCGCCGGGATACATCCGGCGAGGCCTCGACGAAATGCTGATCCGGGATATCCCCACTTTCCAGTACCACAAGTCGGAAACCGGCGCCGAAAACGGCCTGCTCAAATGCGTGGTGTGCTTGGCCGATTTCCAGGATCAGGAAATGCTCAGGCTTTTACCGAAATGCAGCCATGCTTTTCACCTGGACTGCATAGATATCTGGCTTCAGAACAACACAAACTGCCCGATTTGCAGGACGAACATTTACGGCGAAAATCGCCATCTCGACGCGATCCTTGCTCCCAACTCGTCTCCTCAGGATGCTCGGTTGATGGGGAACGAGCAAGATTTCGTCGTGATCGAGATAAACAGAGCTGAAGAAGAACAGATTCAAGAAATCCGCGGCTCGCTTCTGCAGAGGCAGCAGGAGAGAAGCGATTCATCGAGGATGAAATTCTCCAGCAAGAGGAAGAACAGGAAATCTCATCATGCATCTATCATGGGAGATGAATGCATCAATGTCAGGGAGAAGGAAGATCAGTTTTTCGCCGAAATTCAGCCCATCAGGAGATCATTCTCCATGGACTCTGCGGCTGATCGCCATGTCTACGTGTCAGTTCAGGAGATTCTAAGACAGAACAGAAACCTCGCTGAGGTTAGTAACAGTAACGGTAACATCAGCAGAAGCCAGAGGTCGATATTTTCGTTTGGGCAAAACAGAGGATCGAAAAGAACTGTCATACCTATAGAGCAGCTGTAGTTAAACACAGTTTTGTTTAGTTAGTTTGATATTCCGTAGATTCAATACTTTGAGAAGATTAGAAGTAGTAGAATGATTAGGCATGATGTCACACGTAGCAAGAATGTAGGTATTCTTAGGATAAGGTTGTTCATCATGAATGCAAATGATTGTGTTTCGACTTTCTTCATTCCTGCTCTGTAAAAAGAAAGAGTGCAACAGAATCAATGACAGAGGATGAAGAAGGGACCCGATTTCTTACAAAGCAATGAAGGTTTATTATTAGATTGCTTAGAGTGGAGGGGTTCAATTCCAGAAGGCAACATTAGTGTCAGCTTTTTACTTCGATCAGTCTTAAGATCGATGATTTTAAGAATGCATGTTTAAGGGCACTTTCGAATAAGGGTACATTGCTCGTGTTTAACTGGACTCTTCCAAAACGATCAAGAAATCGGGTACGGGTGTTGCTATTTGTAGTCCAAGATTTTGCTCATGTAGCCCAAAATGTTGTTAAGAAGACAAAAATGTCCCCAATTTTTAGGTCATCAAAAACTACTTAAGCTACTTTCATGGGGCATTATTGTCATTTAACAACATTTTTGGGCTATATGAGTAAAACTTTGGGCTACAAATAGCAATTCAGTAAAAAAAACAGCCATTAGGCCAAGTTCTCTCAACCGAAATACGAGCCATGTTGTCATCACCAGTAGAAGAATTACGGAATAAATGACGAATTTCAAACAAGAGTGTTTCCAGAAAGACATCAACTCATTTAATACTAAACAAAATCACAGCCCCAAGAATGGTGTTGTAATCACGTGTGAATATTTTCCCAGTCAAATGATTCTAGCCAGTCACATAAACATAGTCTTTAATCTAATCTAGGTTGCATTCTTACATTGATAGTTTTGAAGTTAATCTCAGTGTGAACTAAATCCCATAAGCCTTTGACTTCGCATTCTCAGCAACAAGTTCACAACTCCTCAATTTAAAAGGGCAGCCTTCAAGATTTCACATGCCATGGGAGGGAATCCCGATGAGTTTGTCACCCGATAGCCTAGAAAAATAAATATGTTTCTGCACAATATATTGTATATTCCTTCCTACAATGTTGGCAACTTGGCATTTTATAAGGAATTATTCCAAGGCTGTCCTAATATATGAAGCAGCAAAGAGGAACATGCCTGTTTCACTTGTCAGCTAGCTGATGTGGCATTGCTAGGGGGAGGTGAAGGTAAGGCCTTGATATGAGCCTCAATCGAGGAGGCCATATCACCGTCTACTTTCCTCTTAAGCCGCTCCAGTTGTTCCCAAGCTTCACCAATATACTCCTCTGCCCCTAGACCATGGTTTTGCCATGCTTCATAAGCTATCTCTTGAAAGCCAATCGCCATTTGATAGCTGCCCGCGAATGTTTATGCAAAAGTTAGTCACCAATAAAAACAAAATTGTGATACTTCAAAAAAAAAAAAGCGCTTTAAACATAAAATCACCACCTGCTAGGTGATAAATTTATAATAGTTCAAGGTGAGGAAACATCAGGATTAATAACACCTTCTCAAGGGCTAAGACTAACAGTAAATTCAAGATTTGAACACAAAAAACTATCGAAGAAACTTATGAATCATACAAAAGCATTTTGTAACATCATAATGATGCATCCAAGAAGGTTATCTGCCAGACTATTCATTCATGAGTATGAAATAATTTGGAAACTAAAGTGGCTGACTCTTAAAGCATGAAATAAATGATGCTAAGTGTTAAGTGTATTAAAAATTGCAATATTTTGACAGCGACAAGAATAAATGATGTTGGCAAAGTAAAAACTGAAGGCAATTACTTACTTTCCCATGGCAGAATATGCTTTTGATAGGTTTTCACATGATTCTATAGAGTCTGCATGATGCGGACCCAAAGCGACATCCAGGATATCCTTTGCATATGCAAAAACTTGAGCAGCAGAGTGAGGTCTATCCAACTCCAAATAAGCGGCACCCAAGTTATTGTACACATAACCAACCGCAAAATGCTTCGCCCCAAAGCTCTCTTTTAACCTTTCAGCTGCATCCTCTAAGTATGGCAAAGCTTGTTCAACCTTCCCAGTAAGAAGTAACAACCACCCAATCCTTGCAGAAACACTTCCCACAGAGTGCTGCTCTTCTGCAATCCTCTCGAGCATCTTTTGTGCTTTCTTCAACAAAGAGATGGCAGTTTCAAACGCGTTCATGGTCTCATACTGCATAGATACCTCCATGTATGCCTCAGCAACCACCATAGGAGAGGTCACTTCTTTTTTGCTGAGAATATCTGTGGCCATAACAAGACACCTCTTTGACTCATCAAACTTCTCCTGATTACACAGAGCCTTCGCCATGGAAACGAATATCAAAGCCCTATCCTCACTATCCTTTGGAGTCTGATTAACTACACCCTTCAAGGTGTCAATTGCCACATTATACCTTCCTAGTGCTATCTGCATATTAGCTGCATCAATCTCAGCCCGAAGTAACTCAGCATTCTTTCCCCAGCTCTGGAAAACCCTCTGAGACATCTGATTCTGATCCAAAGCCTTCCCATGATCCTCCATCCCTGTATATATAACACCAAGAAGCCGCCTATCATGAGCCACCTCCAGAGAATTCAACCCCAGTTTCCCCTTGTGTATCTCCAAGGCCTTTGAACAAAAAGGCAAGGCCTCCTTAAAATTCAGAACACCAATGTATGCTTCTGCAACATCACGATAAGCATTTCCTAGCTCCCTAGAATCCTCCTCCAGCATCATCTCCTTATACTCCAACGCCTTCCTCAGATTCACAATAGCCTCCTCTCTTCGTCCGACCGCAGTCTTCACATTAAACAGTTCAGACTGAACAGCGTGCAATATAGGCCTAATATCATCAACACTACAAGAACCCTCTTCTTCAAACCGCCCTAATATCCTATTAGCCCTATTGAGGTACCCTAAACTATCATTAAACCTCTGCAAACTAAAGCATGTAGAACCTAACAACTGTAAACACATAGCAAGAGGCAAGTTGGGTTTTCCATCTTCTCTATCAAGAACTTTCAAAGCTCTAGTAGCAAAAGATAGTGCCTTTTCGGGGTTTTTACCTTCTTGGTCTAATTTGAGCCCTAACTTCAAGCACGCAAGCCCGAGTTCCGCTTCTTCGAAGCTTGTCTCCATCTTCTCAAACACCGTTAGCATTTCGTCGGTTGTTTCTGCAGACTCGAAGGCGTCGTCAAGTTGGGATTTTTCTTGGATCTTTCTCTGTCGTGAGGACAGGGGTTGATTTATGGAAGATGGGTCCGCGAGGACGGAGTACTTCCGGTGGAATGATTGGTTCGCCGGCGAATTTGAGGGGCGGCGGAATCCATCTGAGCTGAGGGAATTGATGGCCGGAACGGAAGGGAGAGGAGTGGATTTGGGGCGTCGCCGGAGCTGCGCGAGTATGATGGACGAAGCTCTTCTCATGGCGATACCGGATTTGGGATTCGGGAGAAATTTTGATAACCTATGATCTCAAGTCTCAACTACAGTATCTTGAAAGACTAAACTGTTAAACCCTATAAAACCCTTGAATAGAACTGATTTTTTTTTTTTTTTTTTACGTGAACTGATTTTAATAATATTGTGATCTTGGCACTAAAACGCAGGATCTTTCGCCAACTGGTAAGTTTGTAATTTTTGTGTTTTCTGATGGTTTTTTGGTCTACTAAGTTAAGAGCATTTTCGATGTTATTGTCAACTAAGTTAAGAGCATTATACTCTGAAAAATGTCATTTATCAACCATAAAAAAAAAAACCCCTAAAAATATTTCCAATAAGCATCAATATGTACTCTCCATGTCATCTGATTCTGCAGTTTCACTATTCATTTGGTTAATTTCACTTAACTTTGTCCTTAAAATTAAATTTATAAATGAGCTCGAAATTTATCATATTTGATAAATTGTATACATACAACTGGGATGAAATGAGTAGCACGCTTTATTTAAGGGCTCAAGTAAAACTTCTGTTTGAGACATTTTAACATGGTTGCAACTTCTTGGTCTAAAACGCCTAGAAAGGTGGTAAAAAACTTTCCATAAACATTCATATATTTAAGCAATTTCTCTATGCAGGTCAATTTTCTCTCTTACAGGTCCGTATTTATACCATAATGCCCCTGATGGAACCCTATGATTTCAAGCCAATTTTTTGTCCTAAAAGTATTAGGGGTATTATGGTAAAAATACGGACATGGAAGAGAAAAATGGACCTACATACTAGTGGGTTATTATCTAGTGATATAAGCATATGTAATAAATACATATGGCTACAATTTTAGTTGCAACTTGCAACCATGGTAAAATGTCAGTTTTTAACGACACTAATATTTTTACATAATTAAAAATAGTTAAGCAAATGGCGACCAGCGAGGCATGGCCATGACAACCTCTTTTGTATAAGTTTCGAGTAATAAACAACGATCCGCTAAACAACATGTGCAATTCTGCAAAATCGCCCCAAAAATTGTCATATTCTTTTACCAATTTGCAATCTATCAAAAAGCGTTTCACTTGATGAAACGATCTCCCTTTGCCCTTGTCGTTGCACAACCTTTGGTGATCTGATCTATGTAAATCTAAGCGGATCTCATGTGTTGCTGGAGTTCGATCTCCATCACCACCTTGCTTCTCTTTTGATGGGGATATCATGGGATCTCAAGTGCCGACGATTCTTCAGAACGGGCATCACGTGATTTGTTATCGAGCACATGAGGATAGGTAGCACGTTGATTGCGATTATGAGGCTAGCAATATGAAACCGATTTGTTGCATTCTAAAATCGCATATTTGCTTTCAAGTTGTTATGGTTGGGGATTTTGACGTTTTAGGTATGATTCCATCGATCTAGTGCGGTTATGGTGGCGGTTGACGGTGGTCCTGTGGTGTGGTTATGACCACTAACAATTAGATTGTGATTGTAGGTGACGCGGTTGTGAGGTAACGTCACATGCAATGAGGTTTGAGATGTTGACGTTGAGATTGTGAATGTTAGTTTAAGGTTTTCGTCATCAGCGGTGATCAGTGAAACTGCGATTAAAGGCAATGAGATTATGGTCACTAGGGGTGAGGTTTGGATAGTCTTTAATTTGATGTTGAGATCGCCACAGTTAGTTTTAGGTCCATTATGATGAGGTTGGCCCGACAGTGATGATGTTGGGTCATTGACATTGAGGTTTGAATTGTCAAAGGTGAGCTGGTGAGATTTTGGTCGAGCAGGCAGCAGTGGTGTGGTGCAGTGGTGGGAGATTAACTCTCAATAATGTGGAAGAATAGAAGAAATGAGAAAATTGGGGAATAAACACAACAAATAGAGTATTTACATTTTTACCCCAAAATTTTATACAAGTACTCAATAAGTATTTGTCCAAAATTATAAAAGAGTGATAATGTTAAAAAACTAAGAGCATCTCCAATGGCAAGCTACATCTTGCATTGCCATGTCATGTTTCAAGCCAATGAGGTGGCAAACAACACACTTCAACAATGGTGAGCTACTTGTGTTGGTCCCACATTTTAATAACATTTATTATTAAATTTAAATTACTCATCACATTACAATGGTAAAATGCACGTAAAATAAATGCAAGAACGCAAGAATCGATGTCTGGCATACTGCTTTGTAGAGCAGTACGTGGATGGAAACAATGGTTCAGCAGTATGCTATACATTTTTAAATATTGCAAGCAACTCCCAAAACAAAACCATTGGAGATGCTCTAATGATAGTGGATACAAAGAAAATCAATATAGGATTAATTATCAAATAGTTATACTGCCATGAATTACATTAATGAACATTATTGCCCCGTGAGCGTTCAATTGGCGCCAAGGGTCCGAGAACTTGTTCCCGCGAAAACAAATGGCGCCAATCCTATCTGGCAACCCAACACATCAGCATCCACGTCACATTTGGCGCCAAAGCCCTAGCACTATTAAGCCACACTCACTCACCCCTTCCCTCTGAATCTACTTCAACACCGAAATCTCCGATCTCAAACAATTGCATCATTTCACCATCAATGGAGTCCACCGATTCATCCACCAATCAGAAGGAAACCCCAGCCTCCATCTCAGCACCTTCTTCTTCATCGGAGCTCGAGCTTCCCCAAACCGCAGGATCAAAGAAACCCGACCCGGATCCGTGGAGTTCCAGAACCCCCGAGAAGCCCACCATTGCCCCACGCCGCCTGAGTAACCACGGCACTGCGCTCTCCTTGAAGCAAGTGAGGGAGGCCGCCCAGAAGCTCCGGCAGAGTCGGGTGGGTCCGAGTGAGGCTAAACCCGACCCGTTCATGGCCGACGACCTGCCCATTTCATCTCCCGCCAAATCGAAGAAGCCAAATGTCAAGCTTCCTGAGAGGTATTTGTGTGTTCTTATGTGTTTTGATTTGCTATTTTGAAAGTTTAGATTTCTGGAAGGTTATTGATGTTATGATTTATGGATTCGCATTTAGGTATGAGATACTGGATAAGTTCTTTTGTGGTTTGGATAGTTCCCTTCGTCTTCTTCGCATCAAGGGGTCGTCGACGACGTATAGCAACATTATGCCGAAAATGGAGTGCTTGACAGACAGGTTCGAAGATGCGATCTTGTTTACATGTTGAATAGTACTGTTTTTGTATAGTGATTTGTGTCTGATTTGTTTGTTTTTCTTCTGGGATTGTTTTTATAGGAGGTTTACTCACAGCCATTTAGCTCAAATTAAGTATATTTTGCCCGAGGCAATGGAGTTAAAGAAGATATTGGTTCATGACGAGCGCACCTGCTGTATGAAACCCGATATTCACATCTCACTGGATGTGAAAGCCATTCAGAATGATCTGAAATCCAAATCAGAAAGCAAGCATATTGAGCTGAGGGGGGTCTTCCGGTCACGGCTTGTTCAGTTCTTCAAAGCTCATCCCGAGGTAACGATTTTGTCATCATTTGTTTAATGCTATTTTCATTTGAAGTTGTTTACTTTTTGATGCTGCTCTTGAACTATGCTGGTTTGTTTGTGCATTATGGTGTAATGGGAGATTTTAAAGTTGCTATAAGCTTAGTTATGTATTTGGATGCTTTGGGGTATAGAATTAGCAGTTTGCCCTGTGAATGAATTGGAAGGCTAATAATGATGATCACTTGTTATGTTTACAGGGTGATGAAATTCCGGAGGGAGAACTTCCTTCCCCGTTTAATCAGTCGAAGAAAAATATGCCTTCTAACTTATCAACAACTTCAGACCTGACTGTAGCTTGTCATACACCATCTGTTTCATCTGCTGAGAGAATTCCAGTTGCAATGTCTCATTTTGCTCCATCATTCGTGAGGCGCTTTTCTCGAATAGGAGAGATTAAGCAACAAGATAAGATTGTTGCTCCTCCAGTTTCAATGCCACAAGAAATCACAGAGAGAAAAGATCCTGTTCCTGCTTCTCCTGTTCCTACAAGATTGTTTTCTAAGGCTAGAAGTACAGAGTCTTCTCCAGTTCTTGCAACTCCAGTTAAAGATGTGTATTGTTCATCCATTGAAACTGCTTCCTATGGAACTCCTTCGAAGCTTGCATCTACTCCTTCAAAGCCAACATCTCACACGCCTGTGCTTCAGCCACCAAAGAGAAGTCATATGAGCCCAGATGATGTTTCTGTTCAGCCAGCTAACAAGTTAGCAAGGCGCCCATCTCGTGGCAGGTCTCTAAAATTCGATACTCCAGTGAAGAACGAAGAGGATGAAGTCCAGGAGAGTTCATCTTCAGCGGTTGATAGCGAGCTTCTCGACATTCTTCCAGACAATCTTATTCAATCGGTAAATACTAATATTTTACTTTTGGAACAAGTGTTTCTTTTATGCTCATATTCACCGTTCACTAAGAAATGATTGATAATGTGTTTGCAGATAATGGAGAAAGAGAAGAAGTCATTGCTGGAGCAAGATCCAGCCATCTCACAGGCAAAATGGCGGCAACAGATGCTTTTGAGTTTACCACAGCTATTTGATACGATTAATTTCTTATACCAGTCAAGCAAGCGCACTGTGATTTTGAAAGGCGAGCTTATGCACAAAATCATATCCTGCCAAGTAGCCATTGTTGATAGAAGTAAGTTCATCTCATCTAATCATCCAGTTAAAGTTTAAATTATGGAAGTTCCATTTTATCTGAATCCTAATGGTATATTCTATCCTCAGGAGAAATTGAGGACCAGCTAAAACTATTGCTGGAACTAGTTCCAGAATGGATCTATGAGAAGACATCAGAATATACCGGTGATATCCTCTTGTGGTAAGCCACTGTTCCTGAAATTGTGTAATGCTGATTCCCGCTGCACTAGTTGTTTTCAGCAGACTAACAATATTATGTCCCTTTTGCAGTGTGAACAAGATATCGAGTCCAGAATTACTACGTAACAGACTGGCTGAAGCGAAGTAAAATGACAGCATGCTTAACAAGATATGACTAACTCAAGCACATGAAGACAGCAATGTAGGAAAGTTCAGATTGCTCATTGATGGGAGGTCTTATGATCCTTTGTCGAGATCCGTTAATGTTTTTGTTCAATGAGGTTCTAGATAGCCTTATGACTGAATCTTGTTAGAGAAAACAGCCATTTTTGTATAGGCCAGGAGCCCGAGCTGTTAACACCTTCTTTGTAAACCTTTTATGTCTGAAATGAAAACACAGAAATCTTCATATCCTTACTCTGTGTAGTATAACATAGGATCTTTGTTGTTTCAGTGTTAGTAAATAACAAAAGATGCCAGACAAAAGGGTCGGATCAGAACCAACAAGATGTAGCTTTTACAACCTCCATCTGTAATAAGTGTGGACCTTCATGAGAAAATGTCAAACTTCAAAATAGTTTCCCTTGAACTATTCGCCTGTTTTTGTTTCTTCTCTGTTTCCTTGTTCCATTTGTCCTAATTTTACCATTCGGCTCAACACTAATCTCAGCTACAAAGACATCATCACATTTGCCAGTGAAGTTTTCAGGTCGAAGAAACAACGATGGAGACGAGGATGAGGCATTTGGGCACACCCCAACATCCATCTTCACAAAGCAATCCTTCATACTGGGGCAGCAGCCCCCACGGATTCAGGACACCTCAGCACCCATCCACAATTTCCGGCAACTGGCCCGAAGCCGGGTTCAGCACTCCCCAACACAGAGGTATTATTAGGATTCATCCTTTGTACAATGATAAATAGTCTCCCTGACTCGAGTTTTCAACAGGTATAGGGAAAAACTACTGGGGCACATTGGACGGAAAACGCCAGTTTGGGACACCCCTGAGGCAGTTTGGGACACCCGAGACTGCCTTATTAGGGGTGTCCCAGACTCGCGATCTCAAGAACCAGTGGGGTACCCCAGAGGGAATCAGGCAATTTGGGACACCTCAGCATCCTGGGTCATTCAGAGAGTTTAGGACACCCCAGCATCCCTCTCAGGGGACTAATAACTGGGGCGGGGCGTCCCCCATGCTAGCCAGGAACATACCCCAAGAGTCCCTCGACTTAAGGTACGAAATGCTTTATGGAAATGATGATCAAGCTCAAGGTGGCGTGGTCTTTACTGCACCAGCTGAAGAACAAGAAGAAGATCATGATCATGGTTTCACTCCAAATCCTTATTCGAATGGGAATCCGAACCAGACAAGAGGCCGACGAAGGGGGCTGCTGTGGAAGTTGATAAAGAGGGAGCCGCCCCGGGAGGAGGGCAACCAGGCCAAGAAGAAGAGGAAATGGTTCCCCAAGTTGCGCCTGCAAAAGAGATGGCCAACTGGCTGGTGATTTGGTACTTAGCTTTACAGACTAAAAAAAGAAACACCATTTTTGTTGCAGATGTTTGTTGAGGAGAATAACATTGTTATGGCATGTTACAATATGAACATGTTTCTCCAAGGAAGGCAAGGCCTTGGTTTGAGCATCAATCGACCTTTTTATTATCTTCTTGTTCTCATCACCTCATAGCATGCTCCCAGTTCTTTCCCAATAATTATCAGTGTTATAGTAATAAGAGTCCAATGGTAATTGACGTAAGAAGCATTTTTATGTGAATTTTAACAAAAATAAGACAAGAATCAACTATCAACTTAGAATATAGTAGTAAGAGATATTTCTAACATTATTTAAAAATATATAAAAAGACATGCATTTTGATTAACACATAAACAATTAAAGGTAACCACTCTTTAAGTACAACTCCACGATTACCATTTCTTCGGCAACCAAAATTCAACAATGACGATCAAACCTCGCCTTTAGTGACCTATACAGCTATACCTCACCTCTGACTACTTAAATCTCACAACCACAAATTAACCCTCACCAACGAATATCTATACCTCATACTGGAGACTCATACCTCACATTCATTTGGAGAATCATACCTCATAACAGAGACCTGTATCTTACCACCCACGACCAAACCTCAATGCAGCCAACTATACGACGACCTGAACTTAACTAATATGAACTAAACTGAAATGAAATTAATTTATTAAAAAAGAAGAATAGCACAACAATTAATTTAATACCATCAAATTATATTTTATCTGATCTAATTTAAATTGAAATGAACAGAAAAAACTGGTGAGTACATGTGAAACGGAACTCAAAAGTATGCAACATGTTTCCTTGATTACAACAAACTATCAGGGGTAAAATGCAAATTAATTAAAACATATATAAATCTAGTGGACGGTAGTGCTAATATTAACTCTCAGCGAGTCACCAGAGGGAAACTTGACCGGCGCCTAAACATCTCCGAAAGTTCCCGGCATACTTTTTCCGCCGGCGCTCTCAGAGCTGATTCAAATCGAACTCTCCGACCCCAAAGGTAATATGGAACTAAATCGCGATTCCCCTTATGCACTGTGCATTTCCATTTCCCTATATTGAATTGTGTAGTTTCTTGTTTCTCCTAATGTTTACGAGCTTATGTTTATTTTCTTCGGATTTAGCGTTAAAATGCTCTCTCTATTAAGTACTAGCTATGCCTGCCTACGAACAATTTATCCAGATTTTGTGCTATTTTCATGTAATATACAGCAGCAAGGCAGTAGTGGTATTGAGAAGATGGAATTTTAATTGGTTTGGAATATGAGATTTGGGATTTTTGATTTGCAAAAAATGTGCTGCATTTCTGTTAAACCAGTAGTTTCAGGGCTCATTTTGCAAAATTGAGAATTGAATGGGAGGATTTAGTATGTTGACTAGGCTATGTTAGAAGCAATTTGTCCTCTGATTGGTTCTTTAATTCGCTTCTTCACATTGTAATTTAGTTCTTTTGGTAATTTGCTGGAGTAGGGTTGATTTCTTAAAAGGAGAGTTTTCAGATTCATATGCCTTTCCACGAATCTACCAAACCATTAGAGCTAGGTGTATAACTGAAGGCCTATTTCATTCAACGAAGAAAGACGAGAATCTACCACCGTTTTGGGCTTACGATGCAATCAACTTCCCAGTTTTACTCTGTTTTCTACTGCTCCAACAGGTAACCTCTCCTTGTATCTTCCAGCTCAGTCTTGCCTCGTTCATTTTATAATTTGTGTTTCCAGTCCATCATAGTGTGCATATTTTTCTTAAATTGAAGGAGTAGTTATGTTGGAATACCGAATGGGATGGGAATGAAGTCGTTAAGACCTAGTTCAGTTGCTAAAAAGCTGGACTTTGCTCTGAAACCTAGGAAATGTACATTTCCTAGACAAGTGCGACAGACCAGATTATCTGTTGTCCCCAACTCAAATGATGGCCACCCGAGTGTCTCTTTGTCTGAAGATGATAGAACCACAACTGATGCCCTAAATCGTGAAGTCGAGACTTTCCTGGACAAATGGTCACCTCCAAGGTATTTATGGAGGGGAGTATCTGTCCTAATCTTGGCAGGGCAGGTTATAAGTAGGGTTCTTAAGGGAAAGATCCACTGGCGAAATACCCTCCAACAGCTCGAGAGGGTGGGCCCTAAATCTGTCGGTGTCTGCTTCTTAACTTCTGCATTCGTTGGGATGGCTTTCACTATACAGTTTGTGAGGGAGTTCACTAGGTTAGGACTGAATAGAGCAGTTGGTGGTGTCTTAGCCTTAGCCTTTTCACGTGAGCTGAGTCCGGTAGTTACATCAATTGTTGTTGCTGGTCGAATTGGGAGTGCATTTGCTGCAGAGTTGGGCACGATGCAAGTCTCTGAGCAGACAGATACGTTAAGAGTTCTTGGGACAGATCCTGTTGATTACCTTATTACACCAAGGGTTGTTGCTTCTTGTGTTGCCCTGCCGTTTCTAACCTTAATGTGTTTCTCAGTTGGGATGGCATCTAGTGCCTTCTTAGCCGATAGTGTTTATGGTGTCGGTATCAACATAATCTTGGATTCTGCTAAACGGGCTCTTAGGCCGTGGGATTTAGTCAGTGCTATGATAAAGTCACAGGTTTTTGGTGGGATCATATCCATTGTGAGCTGCGCGTGGGGAGTTACCACAGCTGGCGGTGCTAAAGGAGTCGGGGAATCCACGACTTCTGCTGTGGTGATTTCTCTTGTCGGCATCTTCATTGCCGATTTTGCTCTGTCGTGTGTGTTCTTCCAAGGAGCTGGGGATTCACTGAAGAATTTATGAGTCATTGCTCAGTGATGAACTATGATGCTTCTGATGGATGGATGTTTGCTTGTGAAACCAACTGTTCCATTTGTCCGAATCAGTGAAGAATCTATTATGTCTGGTTTGATCATGTTTTTGTGGTTTTGCTTGTGTTTTGATAGCTAAGTATCAGCAAAGAGTATAAAATTAACTGCTTTTCATCATCGGATACCATTTCACACACTGTTGCATGCGCTATCATTTTATAAACGATGCCTCACTCTCAAGGCTTCAAGGTGTGCACTGTTCAGTGTTCACCACTTACAAGAGTCAACTCTTCCTTTTCCTCTTTCTACCTTTAAAATAGGGCATTGCTAAATACCGCCCTAGATTTTACTTACTAACGCCTAATACGTATAAATACATAAATCTTTTAACTCAAAGGTAAAATTAGTAAACACCTGATTAGAATTAAAATTGGTAAATATTAAAAGTAATAATGGTAACAATAGACTAATTGAATTTATAAGGTAAAATATTGTATTTTTGTATAAATACAGGGCGATAGTAAGTAAAATACAGGGCGTGATTTAGCAATCCAGTTAAAATATGGTGATATTTCAATTGAAATGTACAAGTATAGTGTGTATTTTAATCACCTTTACACAACTTGTACACTGTGGATCACGGTTCTTATAATGAATACAAATTCTCTTTATTTGTCTTAATTGGTTTGAAAAGTTTAATTGTAATCAAGCTTGAAAGTGAGAAGATCAACACGAAACAGGTGATGATCAGACATGAAAGTGAAAAGATCAATAGTAATACACTGAATGATCATGTTTAATACGTAAAAGATCAGAATTTGAAAGTTAGATGATCAACACAGAACAAGTAATGATCAGAAGATTGACATTTTTCTTTTGTCTCAATTAGCACCATCCTATAAGAGACCTCTCATGCATGAAGGATTACTTGTTTTGAAGCAACTAGCCAACTACCTACCTTAAAATTAAAAGAATACTACTACTTCATAGGATCCCATTTGACCCAAAGCAGAAGCAACACTAGTTTAACCTCAACTAAGTTTGACATTGCCCTTTCCCTTTTCCCCCTTTACAGCCAAGAACAAGATCCAAATCACCTTCAAGAAAATGACCTTTTACTTGATACTACTAATGGCCTTTCTCTAATTAATCCATTTTACTAATCCAAAAGCCATTCCAATGGGGATTTGGATTGGATTACAGCCAAGCTTCACACAGGCCTTCAAAATTGACTTTGAGGCTCCTAAAAAAAGCTCATCATAAAAATGTCAAGTTTTTCCAGATTACAGTGCTGCTGAAAAGCTCATCTGCAGAATCTGCTTTACATGATTGTGATTTATGGTGCACAATTACATGGCCACCGGATCCGAGAACAAATTATAGTACAACACAGAGACGCACTATTGTGTGTTCTTCATCGGATATGATTAGCAGCCATATTGAGTTGAGACCGCATCATGAACTATCTCTCAATGGCTCATTGAATGTGTTTCATTTTTTGGGTGTGGGGTAAATTAATACTATAATCAAACCTGTTAATTCCTCATCATTCTCCTTTTGTCTCCTTGTATAATGGTGTGTGCATTTTACACTTGTTTCGTTTACTTCCTCTCCGATGTTTTACCTCTTTTTACATTCGGATAAAAGTAAAAAGAGACTGAATGGATGAGATTGTATTAGAAACGATTTCAATAAATTAAAACAGGTATACCACAAACTCATAAATATCAACAAGAGCATGTTCTGTTTTGAACGAAAGTAACTTAAATGTATTTAAAAATAGTAATAACACATTACTAAATGAAACTGAATATCACCAAGTCATATTTCATCAAAACTGAACTAAATTGATCAAATAATCTGGGAAGAACAGGTCCTAAATGAATAGCATAACAAGGGAAACGCATATCATATTCATCATATGACGAATAGACGTTTAAATCAAAAGGGTATTTGGAGGAAAAAATTTATATATGGGCCAAAATTTACCCGTTACTATTTACTGAGAATATGGGAGGGAATAATTCAAAAGAATAGCGCCTGGTTCTTCCGCTTACATTTCATCTAGTAACAAAATTACCACTCACTTATTTTAGCAATTTCTCGTACATTTTTCTTATGCAGGTCTGCATTTTATCAAAATAACCTCAAATGCCCCCTTGCATTTTAGCTAGCATTTTTTGCCTTAGTAATATCAATGACATTCTTGTAAAAATTTGGACCTGCATAAGAAAAACGTACGTGGGAGTAACCCTTATTTTTTAGGCCAATCATTCATTTCCACTATGGTGATTACTAAAAGTTTTTGACTGCAGAAATGATCATTCATGTGAAGAATTTAAGACATGGTTTTATGATTAGTGTGTTCTCCACACTTTCAAAGAGAATTCTCAGTCCAAGTAAAAAAAAACATTCTTTATGACCAAGATCAATCCCAGTAAAACAAATCCGACAAGTTGAATCTTTTAGGGGAAATGTGAATAAAAAGATCCAATTTTGAGACATTTTCAAGAACACGTTATAATTTCACTCTTTCTTGCTTTGTTTTACCCTATTTTTGTCTCTTTGTTCTTTAACACCAGTAAATGAATCCATCCGGTTCAGATAGCCAAAGCAAAAGTGAATTTTCTTGACAGACTTTGATGAACATAATAATCCTTTCAACTTTCACTAAATGCAGTTGAAAATGTAGGGGAATAGACACCAATGATAGGCATGAGCTGGGGTTATAATGAAGATGAATATTTCCACTTGGAAGGCCATGGAAATGGAGGGCACAAGGTGGGCTGCTGAGATGTGAAGGTGTCACTACTTTTGGTAGTTAAAATCATTCTGGGAAAGAGCCCTTCAATTGTGGGTGGCTAAATGGAAGATTGATGGACTTGAATCACTTGATGTAGTACTAGTAGACTAGCAGGGTAGCAATTTTTCACTCCCACTTTGGTTGTGTTTGACAGAGTTTATAAGATACCTTTATTATAAGTTAAGTTAAGAAATTGTCACTATGAATTAAATGTTTGGTAATCGATCAAAAGCCTGATTTTACAAATAGTAAATTCATTACTTTTAAAATAAGCAATTTTACTTATGCGAACAATTACATAAAATAGTCTTACTGTAAACTTTTATACAAATTCTTATTGAGACTTGGACTCAAAAGTTTAATAGGTAAAAAATTAGATTTGAAAGTGAGAGGATCAATACAAAACAAGTAATGACCATGCATGAAAGTGAGAAGGTTAACACTGAATGATCATGGTTAATATGTGAAAGACCAGACTTTGAAAGTGAGAATATCAACACAAAACATGTAATGATCATGTATGAAAGTGAGAGAATCAACATTTGTCATGTGTTTCAATTATGACCATCTACGACCATCTCAAACTTGTGTACTAATTTAACCATGTATATTTATGGAAATTTTAACTTAGTTCCTTACTAGTGTATTATATGGTTCAATTTCAATATTGCCCAACACAACATTTCAGAAAAAAAAAAGAGGGTTAAACATGATGGTAAACAAAATAAACTTAAACAATCAAACAAAATCTGTGTTGCGTTCAAATCGATCGATCGATCTATTGAGGAAGTTAAGGTATTGGTGATGCATGGAAAATAAGAGGAAGCAATTTCTTCCCCACTCGAATCATAATGCTTGCCATTTGAGTAGACTATCCTCATTATTATTTCCCACAAACCATAAAACCCAATTTAGCTATGCAGTAATTGAAGCTACTCCTACATTATCTCATCTCACATTGTCCATTAACAAGCTCATCTTCTGGATGGAATCATGACAGCTGCCCTTAATTGACCAAATAGTTTCTAAATCTACATTATCGAAAAGCAAAAATGGCAGAAAAGCAAAAAATGTTTTTCTCCTCTGTATAAAACCTATATTCTCCCATTTCGAGTTTTCAACTCACTTGGTCACTTTCCTCTTCCCTTTTTTACCACTGTTCTTGATTCCTCTTGGAACCGTTTATTTTTCATTTTTTCCCAGGTCTATCTTTATGCTCTCTACTGTATCTCAGTAGCTGGAAGAGTGTGTTGAAAATGGCGGTTAATGCCGTGTTCAAGCGCAGAAGGTACTCCTCCCAGAAAGCCTATTGTTGAAACTTGCTAGTGAACCCCTACTTTTTGTTCAAGGGCAAATAGAGTTGTTCTTGGTTCATAAAGTTGAGTTCTTGATGCCATTTTACTTAGTTTGGGGATGCTAAGCTTTACCATTTCTTGATTTGTTGCATCTTAGGTTTTGGTATTCATGGTTTTTAATGGATAGTTCTGAAAAGGGGTGTCTGGGATTTTGCCTTTCATGTTTGTATACTGATTTTCTTGAATCCTGGCTGCTGAAATCTGTAGCTGACCTAGTCTGATAAATTTAGCTGTGGTTGTGTTGAAATTTTAGGTTTGGGTTTGGTTTTTTGAGGGGGGAAAGGAAATGAAGAAGGAAGATAGTCTGTTATTGCCAACTGTAGGACCTCCAATAAAGCGGAGAGCAGGATTGAGAAGAAAGCAGGCTGGAAGAGGATCTTACAGGGGGAGCTAGGGTTTAGTAGGAAATAAGTGGGTTTTTTGGGGGTTCTGGGTGTCTTTTTTGAGGTGTTGAGTTGATTATTGTGATAAGGGTTGGTGGGTAGTGTTTTTTTTCTTCTTTTTACTTGATTGAGTAATTGGCTATGGAGAGCCAATTGCACCAGGCATTGAGGTATTTGTGTACTAACACTGGGTGGAGTTATGCTGTCTTTTGGAAGCTCAAACATCGAGCACGAATGTAAGTCTCTCTATATATATGGTATCCTGCTTAATGTAATTGTCTTCTTAGTGATAGTTGGATGGTTCTGCTGTTGAGCTACTTGGTTATTTAATTTCCAAGATTCCTTGTCCTTTACCATTTTCCTTGATGATTTTTGTGGAACCTTGGTCGGTGCATATATCCGTTGAGAGAATCTGCCAGTTCAAAGTCGTAGTTCCTCTGCCACATTTCAAATTTTATAGCCTTGTGACTTCGTTTGCCACTTTCCGTGTTATGTCTTCAAGCACTTTCTTTACTTTGAGAGTTTGCTTCCACCTTGCATGTTTTTTTTTTTTAAAATCCACCTTGCATGTTTTAGATGCTTTAGCAATGACTATTCAATATGGCATAGATTACGCTTTAGGAGAACTTCGTAGCACGGCTTGCAGTTCAGGCTTTGATTTATCTGATTGTCAAATTGAAACCAATGCAGGATGCTGACTTTGGAAGATGCATATTATGACAGTGGTGGTAACCAAGACAAGAAGCATCCAAGTAATTCCTTGAGTAACTTGCAGGTTGGCCATAGCTCACATGATCCTCTTGGGATAGCTGTGGCAAAAATGTCTTACCATGTTCATTGCCTGGGGGAAGGGTATGAGGCTTGCAACTATTTATTTTATAAAATTAATTTTCAAATTGGATTTGGAGGTCAAAGTGGTTCCCAGATTTGGTGTTTGAAACTAAATGCTTTCCAAGTTTCTTAATTGTCTCTGCAATAATTTGCTTTACTCTTCTTGGAGTCCATCGATAAGAATATGAATGTGATAATGTGAGTACTTATATAATTCCCTTACCTGTTTTTAATTTGGTGGCAGGATTGTTGGGCAGATTGCTCTTACAGGCAAGCACCTATGGATTTCTGCTGATAAATTTGCGGGTGATTCCATTACCCAATTTGAGGTGAGGACTTTATTATGCACACGATCTTAGCATGGACAACGTTTGCAACCTAAGTCTAGACATGGTGTATTCATCATATTAGTATCCCTTGGTTTTTCCCATACGTTCTTGCTCTTACCATGTTGGTGTATTAACAGGAGTATAATGAATGGCAAGCTCAGTTCTCTGCTGGGCTCAAGGTAGGCAATACTATTTTTCTGAATTTGGTGTTTGCTATTGAATCAATTACTATTTACATTGAAGAGAAGCATGAATCAGTTGATTTTTCTATACTGTTAACATTCTATCATGATTTTTTGTATTTGTGCTGGTAGCTTGCACTGGGTCTAATATGAGATGTCTAGTTAACAACTTCTTGTCTGTGCTTTTTTTTACTATAGCGTGTGCTTATTAGTTTAATGTTTTCCAGACAATTGCTGTTGTTGCTGTTGCTCCTCATGGGGTTGTACAGCTTGGCTCTTCAGACAATGTAAGATATAGAAAGCTTCAGTTTTTTTCTGATACCATTTATACTAATTTCTCCAATTCATTTGAATCTCCTAATGTCAATCATAATTTATGACTTATTCTACTTGTTATTTATATTAACCAGATTGCCGAGAACTTTAAAATGGTGAACCATATCCGGGGTGTTTTTTTGGAGTTGCAAGGTCTCTGGGCCGAGCAGCCTAGCTTTACTGGAAATTCTTGTCAGGTAATTTTTCTCTATATGACTATTTTTCTTTATGCTTAGTATGCTTTTTTATCTTACACGCTTGTTCCTTGTCAGTCAGACGTAACGACTGCAACTTGGGGCTCAGAGTTTCCCCGTGATTGCTTACAGAATATGGAGGGGAACATTAATATGGGTGGAAAATATTCTTGGTCTGCTACATATTCACCAACTGAAAAACCTTGTACAAGTATTCAGCATTTGGTAGAGATGGTGACTAAGCTTGAAGCACCACAAAAATCAATATCAGAATATGAAACTGCCCGTCTGGCGAAGCTGAAACAGAATGAATTACTGACAGTTGGAGAGTCTTCAAGAAATGCAGAAAATCGGGCTGTTTTTTCTGCGAATGATAGTTGTAGCAAAAGCAGTTCATATGATGCACTTTTTCCGAATGATACAGTCATGGAGGTATCCCATCTCACTAAAGAAGATCACACCAATGCTATGCACACGCCTCTCAGATTTTGTGCAGGTTATGAGCTTTTTGAAGCCCTTGGGCCCGCGTTCCAGAAACAGGACAGTCATTCAGAATGGGATGGTGCAAAACGAAAGGAAGCTGTCACGGTGGCCGATGTTTCTGCAGTAGGGACCAGCAATCCATTAACTGTCAATCCGGGGTCTGAGTATCTTCTTGATGCAGTGGTTGCTAATGCTCAAAAAATTGAGGGAAGCAAAAGCGAGGTATCACCATTTTGTAAGTCGGAGTTAATCTTGGATCCTGAGAAGTTTCCAGAACCTTCCACGAGTGACTTAGGCTCAATAAGTTCAGCTGGTTATAGAGGCACGTTCACTTCCTCAGCCGCAAGTAGTCTTTGCTATTCCAAAGGCTTTTCTTCAGGTAGTGAAACACTGGAGAGGTCACAAGAGCCAAATAAGATGCAGAAGAAGCGGGCCAGGCCAGGAGAGAGTTGCAGGCCTAGGCCGAGGGACAGACAATTGATCCAAGATCGGATAAAAGAACTTCGAGACCTTGTTCCAAATGGATCAAAGGTAAATCTCCAGTTCTTGTCCTTTCATTTTTTTTTAAATGGCTTATACACTTACTGATGTTTCTGGACAACAAAACAGTGCAGTATTGATTCACTTTTGGAGCGAACGATCAAGCACATGGTTTTCATGCAAGGAATTGCTAAGCATGGAGAAAAGCTCAGTAAATGCCCTGGGCCTAAGGTAGGACTTGGAATAGTGCATTTTTGTTTTGAGTTATATACCTCGTTTGGCACGATATGAACTTAAGATCGCCTAGTTGTCTCTCTTGTAGTTCATGGATAGGGAGACAGGTTTCCGAGGATCAAACGGCCCAGATCAGGGCTCAAGCTGGGCTGTGGAAGTTGGGAACAACCTTAAAGTGTGTCCAATCATAGTAGAGAATCTAAACACCACCGGCCAGTTGCTAGTAGAGGTATAAATTCCATTTCACCAACAATGCTGAGGATGCTTGCTTGTTTCGTACTAGGTTTGATTTCACACTCGTTCATATTATTATATTGCCAGATGCTGTGCGATGAATGCAGCCAATTTCTTGAAGTGGCTGAAGCAATTCGTGGCATGGGACTCACGGTATTGAAAGGTGTAACAGAAAGCTACGGTGAGAAAACATGGATGCGTTTTGTTGTGGAGGTAAAGTTTCTCATTTTTTCTGTTTCACGACTTAGAACGGGTAACTGTGTGACAAAAAATTAGTTGTTCATAGCTAAAACGTTGTTTCTGCAGGGGCAGAATAATGGAAATATGCATCGAATGGACGTATTATGGACTCTTATGCAGTTATTACAGCCTAAATTACAGACTTGAACCATCATTTGTAATATACTACATGCTTATGTTTTTTTTGTGTGTGGAATGATGAGTGCCTAGGATGTAGATGTACACATATTATAAAGGTTTTTCTCTATATAGTATTTCCATTTGGCATTCCTTTCCTGGGATTTACGAGGTTTCCAGGAACATGAGATGATGTTTAAGAGCATACTATGATAACTGTGTGATATTTTCTGGGATGTTTTACACAATAGAATCATCTCCATTCTCCATATAACAAATGTTCATCATTTCGGCATATAAATCCGCTATCACCTTCACAATTACAACATCACAACTTGAACTGTGGCAGAGTTGGAACTCTGAATCTAACGTTTTTCTGATAAGCGGTAAGGTATTCAACGTGAGTGATTTCCCTGTACAAGGGCGGATTGGTTTCAGACAGAAGCCTCTTGATTGGTCCGAACGGCTTCATCATATGACTGGCAGTGGGGTAGAAGAAGCACGCGGTGGAAACCCTGGTTCCGACCGGTCTTGCCAACACTCTGTGCTCAACGCTCTTGAACTTGTCATTACTCACCAACTATCCAGAAAACACACACAACATATAAAATCAGACATTGATCATCCTTATTAAAACAAAGAAAGAAATCAGACAACCCATACATAGGATCACGAACCTGCATAAGATCACCGATGTTTGCTAGCAGGGAACCTGGAACTGGCGTTGCATCGACCCATCGATCTTGGTGAAGAACCTGGAGCCCGCCATTGTCGTCCTGGACAACGATGGTCAGAAAAGTTGTGTCCGAGTGCTTGAAGAGGCCAAATGTCCGGTCAGGCTCCGGGCAAGGCGGGTAGTAGATGCAAGACAAATGCTGGCTTTCCATCAACTTTGTTTCCGACATATAATCTCTGTTCAGTTCCAATGCCTCCGACATTAATCCACACAGAACATCCTTCAGTTCTACCATATGCTTCATGTACTCTCCCACTCCCTTTCTGCATCAGTCACAACACTGATTTATACTAAACCAAATACAAATTCTCAATTGAGATCAATTGGTCGCACCGAATAGTCATGCTTAATATATTAAAAGATCAGTCTTGAAAGTGAGAAGATCAACAATAAACACTGAACCAACAACAATAGTTAGTATGTAAAAGGTCGATATTAAAAGTGAGAAGATCAACATTTGTCCTTAGTCACATAAATCTTCTCTAGTAGTAACAGGCTGAACTGAACCAAAGTAAAATTTAGTGTATTGAAAAGTTATAACGGCTAAATTAAGCTAAAATTTTGCCAAACTTTGGTGAACTGAATTGCAGCTCGGGAGAAGGGAATTGCAGAATAGTAGAAATAATACCATGCTAATAAGCAACAATGATTGAAATGAATGTTTGAACCTGAATTGAAAATGAATGTTTGAACCTGAATTGAAAATGAAACTATTTGCATACCTGCAAACGTAAGGCAAAGATTCAGAGTCGATTACGCCATCAAGAAAATTGAAACCAAGAGCGTCTCTCCAATTAGCAACCTGCCCTTTCTCCATCGTCCCATTTATGGTGTAGAATCGCTGGTTTTTCCGGCCGTCGGAAGAGTACAGCGGCTTCTTCTCCTCCGCCGGAAGCTCGTGGAAGCGCCGGGTGGCTTCCAGTATTCCGTCCATGGCAGCGGCCGGAACTCCGTGGCCCACCATTCTGAAGAAGCCCCACTTTCCCGCCGCGTCGCGAATCGCCTCCACCGCCACCTTTCTCCGGGCGGCGTCGGTGTCGACGCCGCGGAGGTCAACGATGGGGATCTCGACCCCATCGGAGGAATCCTCCGCGGAGGCGGAGTCCGGCGACGGAGTCTGGATGAAGAAGGTGGGGATTTTGAGTATGCCGGAATCCGCGAGGCCTTTGACGCCGGATTTTGAGTCTTCGAATGCTGCCACTTCCTTAGCCCAGTCGTAGTCTGAGCTGCCGCCATTGTTGGTGTCTACTTTAACCTCCATTTTTCCGGTATCGAGCTCTTCTGGCTGATCGATTCAACTTGAAGTTCTTCGGGATCCTGATCGGAGTTGGGAACGAAATGAATACTTTGTTACTTACTTGATCAAGGCGAGGCGGTGGAGAACACACGTGTCGGACCTGTTTTTAATAGATGATCCTAGTGTAGTTTTCAATTTCATCTATTTCAGTGAGGGTTGTCTATTCTTTTTCATGTAAATGTATTAAAATTTTGCTTGTTTAGCTTTGTTGTTAGTTGATGATATTTAATATATTTTCAGTGAAATTTGTTTTTTAGTTGATTTATACACATTTCTTTGATTGATTGAGGTCTGTAGTTTATTTGATGATATTACATATTTATTGACACTTATTTTTTATTGATATTTGCATGTTGCATAGTGAGGTTTATTTTTTTAGTTTATTTTTGTACATTTGTTATGTTTGTTGAGACTTTTTTCTTATTGATATTTGTGGTTTGTTAGTTGAGGATATATTGTATTGATATTTGTTAACTTTGTTTTAATTCTGAACTAAACAAAATTAAATAGAATAAAGTAAAAGAAAGGACACTAAATAGAGTATGTATAACTAAATTACACTAAAATTTTATGATGACTAAATCAAAATAAACTAAAACCATATAAGAGAAAAAAGACCTAAATATTTGAGACGCTTCAGAGTGTGCTTGTGTGTTATGAACTGAAGAAAGCCCAAGGGTAAGATGGTAATTTAGCTAGTTGAGTTCATCAATAAGCAACAAGCATCCCGTAAAGGCACTGGAACTTCTTGCAGTTACAAACATTTACGCAACCAATCACTATAGTTTTTTTTTTTTTTAAGATAACACTAATATTAATATGGCAATAACGAATTACATAGCACCCGACCTAAGCATATAACTTTGTCGTGTTCGTTACTTACTACTAGTCTGCATACTTTCATTATTTTGGAATAAACAAAAGACGTCTCTAAGAAGTTAACTATTTCCTCGATCATTCCTTTAATCTCCCAAGGAGCTTTCTCCGGACGATTCAACCAACCACTATAGTTGGTGTGCATATCATTGTTGTATTCTCTCTTCTATAGTTGTAGATTTCTTCTATCCGTTTACACCATTCTCGTAAACTGAATATCTCAAATTAATTTGTGCTTTCCGATGAGTTTACTGTTGAAACACTAATGGCAATCTCCAAAATAGTTACATTACATTGTTTTTTTTTTTTGAAGATGGCCCAAATTATAGCAAACGAGACAAGTTTGAACATTCAGACAACCAAAATAATTGGCCCATCAAAGTGGATATTCTAAAACCTTCCTCCGAAGTTCCTCCAACCGACCCTCTCATGTGGCGGTGCTGCGCGATTTTTCAGCTTATTCAGTAGCTTACATTTAAACTCCAATCCTCTCGAAACTACGAACTGGGCTCGGCTCGGCTCAATCAACGTTGTCCTCGACTTATGTTCATGTCAAAGTACCACTCTCTGAGGCGTTTCTTAGACATCGGAAAAAAGGGTAATGCGCCGCGTCCCGTTTTGGACATAATCTTGGTTAAGAATCCTGTCATGAGGATGTAGGAAATATTAATTGATTCAAATGTGCAGGTTTTAGCGTTGGATTTCTGAGGAAGCATGATTACGAGGGATTCCTGTTTGGTTTTGTGAATCGGTACCAGTCCCAGTGGTCGAAGCATCCTGGGAATGGAGGCGTGGAGAAGAAGGAGGTCCCACAAATGAGGAGATATAGCTCGGACGAGGATGATTTTGTTGACAGTGGCGGTAATAATGATAGCAAATGGAAGCTTGAGCTTGCTTGGCTCCCCAAGGCTCTTGAGCCTGCTTTCCAGCTCTACAAATGGGCCCTACCTGCAGGTTACTACTCATGTTAAAGTTTTGATTTTGAGTGTTATTATACTTTGAGTTGATCCATGATATGTGTTTAGAGGTTTAGCATTACAGAAGATTGTTATACTTAATCTGGTTCAGCTCAGCTGTCGTTTATGATAGCAGTTCAGCTCAGTTTTAATTGGTTCAGTTTCAGTTCGGTCCAAAAGAACAGGGTCTAAATCAAATTAAAATGAGAGGAGAAAAGGACTTGAAAAAGTATTTTTGAGAAAGATAGTCTGATGTGTTGGAAGATGGTTGCTAATGTCTCTGTATCAAATGTACGGATATGTGTGTTTTATGTTATGTGATAATGCTTTCATGTTATTAACTCTTCTTTATGTTAAATTCCCTTGCTTTCTATGTTGAGGTTTGTGTTTGGCTGCCGCTGCATACAATTGTTTTTATAATTCTGTAGGAATATTGAACATATGAATGTGTTTGTTTTCAATCGCTGTGATAGGCTTGAAAAACATGTTGTTTCTTGTAAAGTATATTTTTGGTCATTCTATTATGAGGTTTATCTTGTATCAAATGGATGCACCTATTTTCGTTTTCATTATCAGTTATGGGCTTGAAAATTTTACATTTCTGGTCGAGAGTCATGTAATTCACTCTTCTGAACTATCTTGGTTTATTATTTTTAGGAAGTGTAATCGGGCATAGACCTCCTCCTTCAAGTAGATCCCTTTCGGAGATTTTTGCAAGCTTACAACGGAGCAAAGTTGGGATCCAGGATTGGAGTCTTAGTGACCTTACTATAGGTTTGTATCTAATATATTTACAGCAAGCATCCAAAGGCCTAGTGGAGGAAATCAAGGGCGAGCAGATACGTTCAGAACCAACGGTAATAATCGTGTGTCATGCTCTTGGCCTTTGTGAATTCAAGCATCTTTGTTGTGAATATTCAACTTCTCTTGTTGATTTCGTGTTTTTTATAAGTAACTCAGAATTTTTATTTGGTGAATGATGCTTATTTTAGGTTCACGACCTCATATACTACATGGAACTTGCAAAAGCAGCTTACAAGAATAATACTAGAATTTTAGCAAAGATTAGCATGCTTCGTGAAAAAAATGTTGTAAAATTTGTGAAGGACTCTAGTGTCTTGAGACCTGGGTATTATGTAGGCATTGATGAGCGAAGGAAAAACGTAGTGCTTGGAATACGTGGAACCCACACTTTCTATGATCTCATTACCGACGTTGTATCCTCTAGTCACGAAGAACTCACGTTTGAGGGGTACTCAACACATTTTGGTACAGCTGAAGCAGCTCGATGGTTTCTTCAACATGAGATGGAAACTGTAAAAAAATGTCTGGAAAAACATCAGGTGCCATGCTTCTTTAGTTTTTCTTTCTTAAGATGTTTAGTATGTTTTTTTAAGGGTGTCATTATATTAGCTATAACTGATTCATCTACAGGGATTTAAGCTACGGATAGTTGGTCATTCTCTTGGTGGTGCAATAGCTTCCCTACTGGCAATAATGCTGCGGAAAAAGTCAACTCAAGAGCTTGGATTCGACCCGGAGATTGTCACAGCCATTGGGTTTGGTTCTCCACCTTGTGTTTCTCGGGAATTGGCTGAAAGCTGCTCTGAGTATGTAAAAACAGTTGTAATGCAGGTAACGTAGAATTATGCTACACATTTCAAGTTCCCCATTTTAAATACATGCAAACATTTAAAAAAATGGCTTTCATACTCTTTTTCTCATATCATAGGACGATATTATCCCAAGGTTAAGTGTTGGTTCGTTGACAAGATTGAGGAATGAAATTATTCAAACTGATTGGTGAGTACCAATCTTCTTTTCGTGTATACTTGTGGATAAAAAGTCCAGTGGGATTTGTGTTGATGAAAAAATTGCCTACTATGTGTTTGACAGGGTTACAGTTTTGGAGAAGGAAGACTGGAAAGGAATGGTAGATCTTGTGACAAATGCAAAACAGGTGGTGTGTTCTGTGCAAGACGTGGCTCGGAAACTAGCGGATTATGCTCAGATAAAAGGCTCAGCTATGCTTCCTGGTACTTAATTTGCCCTCTCTCTCTCTCTCTCAATCTTACATCTTAAGATATTTTAGTGAGTAATAATTATTCCTGGTATTTTTAAACTGACATTGCAGTTGAACCGGCTAAAACTGAGTCTAAAGAAGTGGCAAGATCATATCCTGCATCTGAAGAATTAGTTGTTCCCGGCTCTTTATACTATTTGAAGAGGGATGTGGCCGGTGAATGTGTAGAATATTTCACCCTTTGGAAGAGGCATCCCGGGGAACACTTCCAGAATATACTGCTCTCCAGCAACCTAATATCGGACCACAAATGCGATACTCATATCTATGCTTTAAGGGATGTGCTCAAAGGTTTGCCCGGACCCCTTGATGATAGTCTTTTCAGATAAAAGTTTCCGATTCATTGTAGAGCTAGCTGTATAAATGGTGATACAACATTGTAAACCTTTCGTCAAAAAACACATTCCAGGTTTGGTGTGTGTGTGACAACTGACAAGAGTTCACTTATGCCTAAATTTTGACATAAACAAGTATTAACTATTGTGATTTAAGAGAAAGATAAAGGAGCATTATTAATTTTGTAAGTTAGGCAAGCAATTGTGAAGCACCTTAAAACAGGGCACGTAAAAGCAATGCCAAACATTAACGTTCAATCAATCAAAAGTTTTTTAGGCCCTGTTTACTAGACCTTATTTCTTGATGAACTGAACTGAAGTGAAGTAAAAAATGATGTATTGAAAAATGGAATCAACATGACTGAATTAATCTGAATTTAATCAAATTACATTTTCACTGAACTGAAATGAATTGAACTGAACTGAACTGAAATGATCTACAGATAAGCTCTGGTAAACAGGGCCTTAATGGAGAAATTGAAGAATTTTTTTTTTTTTGGTAAGCCCATTTTTGGTTAACGTTCAATCAATCAAAAGTTCAGGTGCTTCAAATTAAAGTAGGCCTTTACCAATATCAACCTTAGAGCAAGTCCAACAGCTTCCCTACAAGATTCTCCAAGATATAGTACTACATCCCCATATTCCCTATCTTTTTTTGGCCCCGTTTGGTGACGAGAGTTTTGAAGAGCGTTTAGCTTTTTGGATTAAATATGGACAGTTGACTGGTCAATCAGCTCTTCTTAGTGTTTGGTGAATAGCTTTTTCTGATTAGCTGTTTTGGTGAAACCTCTCGTTTCTGAAACGCTAGAAAGAGCAGCGTTTACAAAGAATTAATCAAAACAATATTACAAAATATCTTTTTTATCCTTATCATCACAAAATTTCTTTTTTTAAAATCAAATTGCTAAACTAAATTTCACAAACAATTAATCATCTTCCCATGTACAGTTCATATATTCAATATGCGTGCGTACACAATACGTATATATTTATTCTAAAACATTATTTTTAATTTATATTTGAAGTATTTTATATATTAATATTAAAATGCCCGAGCTAAACATGTATTACTATGAAAGTTTTAATCATCTTGATTTTTTTTAAATGGGTATATTAATAAAGAATATTATTTTAAATAATAAATAGCATAAAATAAATAAAAATATGTAATAAAAATACCTTTCGATACTTCAAAAAAAATAACACACTATATAAAACAAATTATTAATAAATTATACTAATGTCTATTTCGGTCTTTCAATGTAACAAAACAGCTATCAGCTAATTGTCATTTGCCAAACACTCAAATCCAAATAGCTAGTCAAACCGCTAGTCAAAACAGCTAATCGAATCCGCTAACAGCTAACAGCTAATTGAATCCGCTAACAGCTAACAGCTAAACGCTGATTGCCAAACAAGGCCTTTGCTTCAACTCCAACAGTTTCTCTAGTGTGGGGATTAGAATTTAATGCACGTGCATTAAATTTCAGTATTTTATCTCTTTATTATTGTTTTTTCACCATTCAAGTATATTTTGGAATCTTAATATTTTAAATTACGTATGATAAAAAAACGTGAAAAATATATATTATTAAAATATGCATTAAAACGAACATAACAAGATCTCACATGACAATATTCAAATTTTTATAAACATGTGAACATAGTCATGTATGATCTTGTTTTGTTCGTCAAAATATGAAATTTAATAATATATTTCTTATAATTCTTTATTACATACAATTAAAGATAATCACATTTGAAATATATCTATTTGAATTATAAAACTATTAAAGAGAGGTAAAAGATCAACATTAATGCACTAAGCATTAAATTTTGCTTCCCCAAGTTTTTTTTTCTATCTCTACAGATTTGGGGAAGCAACATGTAGATTTTTTCAAAATCCCCAACTTGGGGAAGCTGTTGGACTTGCTGTTAATGCTCCAACTTCTTGATACAAAACTACAAATGCTCATAATCAAAGTATTAGTGTGTTGTGAGTGTAAGTATTAGAGAATATTGCTTTGGATTATGTTTTAAGTTGTTTCCAAAGTGTGTTTACAAACATGTACTAGTGTTCCTCTTTTGGAAATGTTTTATCTTTGTTCTTAGACAGTAGCTTGAAAGATATATCAACTTTGATAATGTTTATCAAACAAAATGCTCTTTCAATCATGCAATTCAGTTTTAGTTTAGTTCAAATTAGATTAAAATATTATCGATTAAATACTAATTTGAAGAAAATTTTAAAAGTGAACTTGATGTTACTATTACATGCAAAACCTGGTTATTACATAGTTTAACTTAATTTCATCACAATACATAAGTCAACATCACGTATCAATATTCATTAGCGTAGTGCAACACTGTTTCATTTCGACTTGACATAACTTTTTATTTTATTTTAAGAAAGTAATGTTTATATCCTCCAACAACGTTTGACAAAAGGAACTAAAGGGTTAAATCCCATACAAAGTGATCTTGACTACTATTCTTAGCAAAACTAGCTACTAAGTGTGCATGTGTATTGTCTCTTCTCGGTATCCAGATAGGTCATGTTATTCCACTTCGAATAATGTTTGATCGAATATTCTCCACTAGCGAGGCACAAGAGACACGACTCTCTACATCTCCATGCACCATTTGAATCAGTGTGAACACATCTCCAGTTATCCCATCATCTCTCCAATCAAGTTCTTCCGACAGGTTTATCGCTTCTTGAAGCACTAATGCTTCAACATAGAGTGCTTCTCGAACATTTGGAATGTGTTTCGCCACTCCTCGGACGAATTCTCCATCCACTCTTGCATATCCGTCCCTTAACTCTGCATCAAACCAGATCTGCCTCCCTTGTTATGATGGTCGCATAATGTGTCCCATCTCTAAAGATTCGTAAACCTTCTCTGGCCATTGATTTACCGTTGAGAAGTTAACTATGTTGCTTGAGTCGATGCTACAAGCTGTTCCAGACTCATGTTGTTGCCTTGAAACTATTTGTAGTTTCTTTGAAAGCACGATCTCTTTACAAAATGAGATTACGAATTGTTAAAATTTTTCATTTTTAAAATAAAAGATTTATTTTCAATTTAATAATAATGGCATGTTGAACTAAAGTAAGAACATTTAAACTAAATTAAGTCAATAATTTGTGATTTAGAGTTCTTAACAACTAGCATTTGAGTAACAAAAGAAGATCCAAAAACATCTCCCTCATTAAACTATCTTCCATGATCATGACACATACTATATGACTAATTAGTAGTTAGTCTCTTGTTGCTTAATGCTTTCTCAGTTTAGTAAAAGAACCGATCCCTATATTGTGGTTTGGACTTTGAATACCTGCCTGCTTGTCAAACTACAAAGCCAATTAACTTGATGGAAATATAAGTGAAATTTTCCGATGACACCATTGTAATTATTATTATTATTATTTTCTGATTGATTGTTACTCTTGAAAAGGAAGGTTTAAAAGTTTTGTCACCACCTAAGCTAAATATATATAACACGAAATCGTGTTCTCACGTCTAGATCAGATATGCCAAATGAAGAATTTTTTTCTGAATAATAAATTTAAATCAAAAGATAGAGAGTAAGGTGAAATTAAAGAGTTATTGTTCAAAATGGCATAACGTTCGACTATGTACTTATTTTATTGTTAAATTAAATTAAACTGATTATATTAATAATAAAAATAATTTAGCTAAACATGTAATGCGAGAGAAAGGGTACTACACGGAGCCATTCCATAAATTGTTTCTAGAATCTTCAATAAACAATATAATTAGTTACGGTCTACATTTTATTAATTATTTTATTAATTTATGCTATCTGGAAATACATGATGTATGGCATTATAAGAACATGATTATGTGTACTCGATCAGACTGAGCCTATCATCATACAATAATGAATAATCTAATCCAACGAGCACGCATTATTTTAAATTGTTATTTTAATAGTTAATAATTTGTTATATTTTATATTTTGTTAAATTAACTGTACTATTCTCTTTCATTACACCGTATGTTTTTTTCTGAAATTAATATTTAGACGAGAAATATCCTACTAACAAATTAATTTTTTAAATTTTTTCGTCGAGAACATAATTATAAATATTATGGGTTTATGTTTGATAAATAAAAAATAAGAATGACAAATTATACCGCACACGTGCAATGGCCCCATGAGGGCTTGTTTGTCTGCTTGACCAGTCTGTGTCCTCGTCATTCTCCAACACTCCCCACCCTCTGCTCTAATTAACTTCTCCATTCGATTCAACCAAACATGCCTTTAAGTCACGCTTTCATTAACGTTATTTGTCTAAATTCAATTTTGTCCTTTATGTGAGTTTTAGTGACTCATCAACATAGCATGTTTTCTAATTTGGAATTTTTTTTTCTTTTTTCAATTCAGGATAGATTACAATCTACCTATTACATATACACGTCCTAATCTAGGACTGACTAGGAGACACCACATTAGATCCATGTAAGTACAGTGAACCTATACACGTTCCATCCACGTAGCTCTGAGACGACCTCCCGATTGGCCCATCTGCTTGTACCAACGAGCCATCGAACCACCGAATTCGGAACCACCGATCGCACCATTATAAGTCACCAACTAGCATGGGAGACCACAGCGGGGACCACCAACACGGCCCCTGGAAAACCACCATCGGTCCCTCTACACTGGGTAGACCCTGACAATAATTGCTCAAATATTCACAATTTTGTCAGGGGATTACCACTGAACCAGACCCATTACACTCTAATTTGGAACCTTGATGATATATGTGATGCAAAATTCCTACGATTATCATTATGAAATTATACTTTAGGGTATCCCAATCTATTTTTTTTTTAAAAAAAAATCTCAATTGAGTTAAAAGGTGAAAAATAAGATAATGATAATGATCAAGTATGGAAGTAAAAAGATTAACAATACTATAATGAATGATCATATTTAATATGTAAAAAAACTAGTTTAAAAGTTAAAAGATCAACATTTATCCCTCTATCTCAATTAGGACCATATTGTGTTCTATTTCAAAAATTATTTTTGTAATTTTAAATAATACTTCTAACTTTAATTTGTTTTATTTTCGATTACATGTCAAACTTCATGTACCAAGTATTAAAAAAAAAGTAATTATAGATATATTTCGAGAAATGTATAGGAATGACACAATCATTAATCAAACTCATTATAAAATTACAGTCAACGTGGCATAAAAAGTTCTCAGTAAATTTTTATTTTTTTAACTCAAACTTTAATTAATATTAAGATAAAGAGCGATTACAAATTACCCGGCCTAAGCTAATGGCCATATTATGCTCAGTACTTAGGACATTTCTACAAACTTTGTTAACATTAAAAAAGGAGAAAGAGTTCCTTAGAAGATTGAAGATTGATGATACTTTTGGTGACGCCCTTTATCTCCCATGATGCTGACTCTAAATTATTGAGTGCCGCCACTAATTCCGATGAGTCTGGAAGCAAGCAAATTTCTCTTGGTGATGATGCTGCTTTGATTGCCCTCCAGCAAGCATCTTTATGACTCCTTAAGCATCTTTATACTTTCTAAAGCAAAAAATGGTCAATGAAGAAATGGTCAAGATCTCGTCTTGTTAAACACTTAATAAAAGGTTGAACTAAATGTAATAAAACAAAAGTAGTGAACTAGAGGATATTATTTTCTTAAGTGAGAATTATATTATGCCAAAGACCCATATATTGTCATATAGTTGGAGGCTTGGAGCTAGGGAATTCTTGTAGTATGGCATTTTCAACATCCTATCCCAATTTCCCAATGTTAATTGAATATTATAAAATATTATTATTATTATTTCGGCTTCATAGCAAACAAATTTATTAAAATTATACAATTTTACATAATTTACAAACGTTTAAATTTTAAAAATAAAATTTACAATATAGTCTTTCTTAGGCTCTGGTTGCTAGAGTTTATTTCTGGATGGTACTGAACTGAACTGAAGTAAAAATTATGTATTGAAAAATGGAATCAGCATGACTGAATTAATCCAAATTTCATCAAATTACATTTTCACTGAACTGATCTACAGATAAGCTCTGGCAAACCTGTTTATTTTAACCTTAATGACTCAAAAATAATTTAAAATTTTAATAATCTAAAATAAAACACTAATCGTATTTTAATTAAAAGAAATGTATAAATGAGATTTTGTCAGAGCTTATCTTATTGGTGTTTATATTAATGAGCTTATCTTATTTTAATTAAAAGAAATGTATACTTATTAGCATTTTAGAAATGATCATTATTTATTAAAATATTCAAATGAAGGCAAGCTTACGTTTAATTGGTTTGAATTAGGAGTTTAGGACCCACGATTCGTATCTGGTTGAATGATGAACGAGGATTTGTCACCTGGCCCAGTTATATTTGAAGGGCTTAATTGTAAATGGGCCCCCATTTTGAATAGATCCACCCGTGCGGCGGGTCATCTCAAATCCTCAATCACTTTTACTTATTTCTTCTTCGTTTTGTCATTTTGTTTTGTTATTTTGTCATTTTGATACTTCAATACGCCAATGTTTATTTCAATTATTTGTGTACACTAAAATACAACCGGATGGGTCAGCATTCATTCAAATCCTGTCCTGTCCATGTGAAAATCAATATTCTTGTTGAATGAATTTACACACTAGCGAAATCAGAACTTATTTATCAGCGGTTAATTTTCTTCGATGATTTGTGTTCAAAGTCGTAAATGAGGGATACAAAAAATATGGAAACTTAAAATTCGATAGCACGGTTCTATAACATTACTATCTTCTCCCTCGACTATCCTTCTAAATCACAGGGTCCTTTCTTCCCTCACTTTAGGTTTAACCGTGTTAGAAATCCAGAGTTACTAGCATCGTCATACCTCTAATATTCCAGAGGTTTCATTTTGAAAGTAGGAAGTTCAAATGTAACTCAAAAATTTAAGGGTACATTTTATTAAGTAATATACATTGTTATATTGTGTAGTTAAATGAAATCGAGAATCAACATGGAACACTAATATATCATCAACTTTCTTCACTTTCATGGACACATAGTATCCCAACAAAATTTGTTGGAAACTTTTTTCGAATTATTAGAGTACTTTAATTTTTGGAAACTAATTTTGAAGAATCCCCATCCCCTTAAACCCTCTTTGTGCGTAGCCGCCCCAAATCAAAAATTCCTTCAATCTTCCTCATCTTCCTGTCATGTAGAGATGGGGAAGAAATTGTTTCTTTGTTTATTGATTCTTTTTTACATTGAATAAGTGTGATTCACACAATGAAATTGTTCTCGATTTGATCGGCTGAATCCATGATTTAGTTGTTCTTCGGTGTTTTGGTTCCCGATCTAGTTGGACAGGCCGTGGTTTAAGTTTTTGTTTATAGTTCTTGATCTGGTTGGACAGGTCGTGGATCGTGTTCCTGTTCCCGTTCCCGTTCGTGATCTATGATTTTCAAGATGTTTACAGTTTGAAGAACATAGATCGTGGTTTGGATCTAGTGGTTTTGCGATTGTAGCAGATCTCCGATTGGCGCAGTGATTGATGCGGGAGACGCTTCTCTCTGCCAAACGGTTGTGGTGTTCGCGGTTGCAAAATAATATCCCCGAGGGCGGTATTATAGCTTTTTTATTGGATCTCTCAATTTGTAATAGTACAGACAGTATGAATTTAGTTAGCATACACTTGTAATCGTTACTGGGCGTTTTTTAGTACCATGAATGAATTATTTTTTTAAAAAAAACTACTTAATCTAATTAATTGAATTTGTAAAGTTGAAGTTGTAAAAAACAGCATGACACCTGCTCCATCCATCTATTCGCAACCACAGTTTAATATACGGTGTAAGTACATCATTAGTAATTAATTAAGGGCACTCAAAGCTGGCTTAACATATGGTTAACACATAAATTTAAACATAAACAACATTAGTTGGAGTAGCAAACATGGCAGTGTTTGAAAAAATACGTACAAAAGAATTCTAGTCACGAGAGTGATGACAAATGAGATTCCTATACAATTTCTCAAAAAAAAAAAAAAAAGAGAAATGTCCCAAAAGTAAAGTAAGCATAATAAAAACTTATAGACAAAAATGACAATTGACATGTTTCTAAATACTAGAATTTTGAATGACAAATATTGTTTATATTAATGTTCATATTTCATATATTTCCATCTGTATTTTCTTAACCCCATATCTTTTTTAGAGGGAGTCTTGGGTGAGACATGTTCTTGTGGAGACCAATGACCAATGGAATGATCATTTGCTGTTTTTACTTGATCTTTTAGTCAGTTTGATTGATCTTTCAATCAGTTCCCTTGAGCATTCCTTTTTTACCTTGATATTTCAGTTAATTTGATCTTTCACTCATTTTGCTTGATCTTTCAGTCAATTTCCTTGATCATTTCTAATTATTGGTACATTACTGTTGTTTCGTACATTTTCACACCGAAAATAGTCTCGAGTCGGTCCATGTGAGACGACTGAGCTCTGGCGACACCAACAAACTAAAATCTAACGGCGACGAGGTTGAAACTCACCAACAGCAATTTCAACAGATAACGGTCCCTTATAGTACTTGATCTCTGTAGAGACATGTTAAATGAGAATTTATAATCTTTTTATTTGAATCTTTTAACAAAACAAATTCTCAAGACATAATTGGTCTCACTGAATGATAATTCTTAATATATCAGTATTGAAAGTGAGAAGATCATACATGAATATGAGAAATTCATCAACTAAATGATCATGTTTAATATGTAAAATATTGGAATTGAAAGTAGAATATCAATATTTTTCTGTGAGACCTCTTTGAAATATACATGTCTTGATAAAAAAAAAGGAGACCTCTTTGAAAAATGATCTCCTCTTTTATTTGGCAAGTTTTCTTTGATTCCATCCAATTTTTAAGGAGTATTAGAAACCTATACCATTTGAGTTAACTCAAGGGATAGAAAGATCAGTTCAAAAGAACATGACATTAAGATAGTATTAAAATGAGTAGAACAAAATGAGTAGAACAAAATGAATCAATCACAAAAGTAATTAGTGATCACAATTTTGGAAGCCTATATATAAACAGCTGGTTGTTACTATCAATCCTATTGCTAGCTAGGTTTTTTGTTTTTTTGAAAACTATTGCTAGCTAGGTTAGCTATAAAAGAAGTGAAATAATCATCATGTTAATAAAAGTGGCTTTAACTAAAACGTGGAACTTTCACTATTTAAGGACTCTATTAAAAGGGTACTACACTACTACTAGCAACTTGTTTTGATCAATTAAATAATTTAATTAAACAGTTATATTAGTAAAAATATATTAGTAACTAATTCAGTTCGATTCAATTTGGTTCAATTTAGTAAAAATGTAATTTGATGAAATTCAGGTTAATTTAGTCACGCCGATTCTTTTTTTCAATTCATTAATTTCACTTCACTTCAGTTTGGTTCAATTTAATTTAGTTCATTTCAGTTCAATTCAAACATAACCTTAATTTGCTCCACGTACGTAATTGGTTATAGTTTTCCAGATAATTTTTACTAAATTAAATTAAAGAGAAATATACTTAAATGTAGTTAAAATAATAATAATCCAAAGTCAAGTTAATTTTGCAGATATATATACAAAGCACTTAAATGAAAGAATATATTTTCAAAGTTTAAACAATGAAATTTGCAAAAAAGAAATCAACATCAGTACTGTGTATGTTCTTTAAAGTACACAAAACACATCATTGAAACAAAAATGATCCAATTAATGGGTTGAATATGGCTTGTTATCTCTTATGTTTGGGTTGCATCATGCATGTGAATTAAGTGGGGAACAAGTACAAATGAGTGATCGCCATTCCCCATGGTATTGGCTATGGCAGACGACTTTATAAGGTTTGCCGTGAAAATATCACTATAATATCTTTATAATTAGTGGAATTAGAGAATGCATTTTGCCAAATTGAGTTTCCGACGGGTCCTTTTTAATTTGGTAAATTTTATTATGACTTCTAATCTGAACGGGAGGAGAAATCTGAGTCAAACGTAGTGTTTACTCACTTATTGGAGATTCCGTTTCTATATTAGTATACCGTGTGGGCTGACTTGTCTGCCTATTGCGTGTTAGATAACATTCATACGTGCTTAATACTGTCATTTAGTTTTTCGGATATTTTCTTTTACCGTGAGATGATCGGAGAGTGAGAGTTTTGAGCTGATAGAGTCTGAACTGACCGGGGTTTCTTTTACCGTGAGATTTACCGAAAGGTGACGATAATATCTTTGCGTAGTCTGATTTTCTAAATACTACTAGGGCATCCAACTGGTGAGACCAGCACTGGTCGGATTGTTGGTAGTATTGATCATTTGTATCCCCATTTTTAGTTTCTAGTTGTAGTCTAGTGTAGTTTCTAGATATGTTGTTACATGCATTAGACACAGTGAAGGTATTAGAATTGATACATTGTTAGGAAATTCTCTTGAGTCTTACTCATCGCCTCCACATGTGAAGTTACATATTGCCTTGGGTGTTGTTAGTCACCCCTACATCCCCTTAATTTAGGGTTCCAGTTCATATCTGCACTGTACTTGACAGCGAATTTGTATCCTTTTTCTTTTTCTTAAGGTTTGGGGAAGCCAATATACACCCCACCTACAGTGGTTTGGTTAAAAAAAAAAAGTCATTTTTGCACTTCACATGAGGGAACTTGACATTAAAATATCTAAATGAGAAAAGTGTTCGTGTACCACTGAGTTTTTTTTTTGTTAAGTGCTCATGTATTCTCGAGGTATCTGAACACTTTTAAAAAACTCAAATATACATGAACACTTAATAAATAAGACATTATTTACTAGATCTTATTTCTTGCTAAACCGAATTGAAAATTACATTTTAATTGGTGTACTAGAAATTCTCTCAAATCGATAGAAGAGGTTACACAATTTGGAATAAAACTCTTCCTTTATAATTATCACACGGTTGTAATGTGGCCTACGGGGGTCCAACAAAATACACACTTGTGCAAGAGGTCTACATGTTGGAAGCTATTTAGCACTAATTAATTGTGTGACAAAAGAAAGTGACTTAAAGGTGAATAATAAGGTTGATTAATAAGGTAATGGCACTGTATTGCTAGACAAATTGTGACCCCTACCTTAAAATACCACCCCTTCTTAAAAAAGTAGAACCCCCTTTTCCTTCTATCATAATTAATTAGGACTAATAATAACATTATTTGAGTTAAACCTAAGTATTACCCTAAACCAATCTCTTGCTTTATCACAATGGAGAAGATGATAATAGAACCTCTTTTAACACAATAGTGGTAATCCAATTTTCTTAATGTTCTTTTTGTCATCACTTCATCAATTGTATCTTTAGAACTTTAGAACATTTAACTTGCCTCATAAAAGACTTTCTCATTATACATATTTATTAGTTCACTTCTAATTAAATCTACAACTACATATATACTCTCAAATATAATACAAAATATATGAATAAACCTGGTAAACAATTTGAAACTATAATTAAACAGTATTACTGGAGACTTTCTCATTCATATATGTAAGTTTACTTAAAAACAAGACAAATTCTCAATTGAAACATATGTCTCAACTGGTCTCATTGAATGATCATGCTTAATATGTAAAAGATCAGTTTTGAAATGTAAAACTGAATGATCATGCTTAAAATGTAAGAGGTCGAGTATAAAAGTGACATGATCAACATTTGTCTTTTGTCTCAATTAAAACTGGTCTCACAGTAGAACCTTTTCAATAAATAAATCATATATAGTTTCTTATATATATATATATATATATGTATGAAGATCATATATTAAAATGGCACTGGTGAAAAAAGAACAAAACGTTGGTAATGAAAAAATATATGTCATATATCATAAACCAAGTCTAACCACTTACACCTAACTAAAATTAAGAAAAGCTGCTATAGCTATGGGATTGAAAAGAAGCAAGTAGTACTGGAGCTGAATTAGATCAATCATCGAGAAAATAGAAACATGATTGGTTTCATGCTAGTTTTTTTCGTCCTTTATGGATGTTGAATGGAATCTAAAACGAGGGTATAAAAACTATAAATAAAAATTCAAAAACAAATAAAATCAAGCATGAAATAAAAATAGTACCCGTATAATATATAATCAATTTTCTACTACCAGTAGCACTGGCCTGGCCAAGGAAAAAATAATGTCTTATGTAGCCCAATAAGGGAACCTAATGTAATTAAAAAAATCAACAATTTATCATCACCAAAACCCCTCCTTCAATGGTGCTTATAAAGACCGTGATCATTGTTCTTCTCTTGCAACACATCCTCACTGATCAATCATCTTAATAACATCATTAATTTCATCAAAAACATCATTAACTAGGTCAAAATGGCTGGCTCGGGATCCGGCTCCGGCTCCGGCTCAGGATCGCCGTGCGGCGCCTGCAAGTTCTTGAGGAGGAAATGCGTGAGAGGCTGTGTTTTTGCTCCTTACTTCTGCCACGAACAAGGAGCTTCCCATTTTGCAGCCATTCACAAGGTTTTCGGAGCTAGCAACGTTTCCAAGCTTCTGGCTCACTTGCCGGTGAGTGATCGGTGCGAAGCCGCCGTCACAATCTCCTATGAAGCTCAGGCCAGGCTCCAGGACCCCATCTATGGCTGTGTCTCCCACATCTTCGCCCTTCAGCAACAGGTCTGTTCAAATTCAACATCACTTTTTTTTTTTTTTTTTTTTTTGGAATTATTGCCTCTTATTATTTGATTAGGACTCTGTAACTTCAAATCAAATAAAAATTTATTAATATTTTCTAAACTAATATTATGAATTTTCTTGATTATAGGTTGTTAATCTGCAAGCACAGCTGACTTTTCTCAAGGAGCAAGCAGCAGGGCAATGTGGTGGTGCAAACCCTAGTGAGAAATTCCAAGGGAAATCAAAATGCATGCCAACAAATTATTCACAAGATATGCAGAGCTGGATTCATCAGCAGAGCTCAAATCTGCCTCAGTTTGATAACAGCAGCAATAATATTTCACAGTACAATAATGATGATCATCACCAAAACTTTCAGTATAGTAATTATAACAGTGGATCATCATCAGCAAACTATGAAGACCAGGGATCTCATGAGTCAATGGATTCTATGGACAACATGAATCAGCAGCAATGGGCGTATGCTGCTGATGACATGGAAGATCTCCAGTCAGTTGCCTTCCGATACACCAGATATAACTGATCATGTTCTTGAAATTTTCCGGCATGCGAAAAATAGATATGAATCATGATATTTACAGACTATATATGAATCATGTTATTGCTGTTTTGGTGTAGTAGATTTGGATAAGCTTTAATGCATTTCTTCAGAAACCCTAGAAATGTTTTCCTAGCTAGTGATCATGAGAAAGCCTGGAATGTTCATGTCTAAGAAGCTATATATGGCTATATATTATCTTTTTGCTGCATTCTGGATAATGTAGCTAGGGTTTGATATGATTGTAAACTAGCTCTTTAAACTATATGAAGATCAAATCTCCTTCTTTAAGAGATCTAGCTACTTGGCTATATATATTTGCAATAACTAATTACCTCATATTTATGGTTTGATTTAGTATATGATTTTGTTCTCAATTATTTCAACCATTAATTTGGGATGCATAATATTCTTTTTGGTCAACATTTATGGTCTATGCTAGATTGGTTTAATTAATTACTTCCACACATTTATTATCATAAGCTAGCCTATTTGTCAAAGGTCTTATATCATTCCAAGAATATTAAGCAATCCCGAGGAGATTAAGAATTGTACTTGTAGTTTACTAATTATGATTTAGTATAATTCTAACAACCTTGATTCTGCAGCTTTTTACCAGTTTTCTATGCATTTGTTGTACAGCGGAGGATTCTGCACAGACCTTTGTGGACACATTTTGCAGAAAAAGGTCAGTAAAATGTTTCTTCATCTCTTACAACTTTGTTCAGGTCAATATATGGGAGCTGCTCAATTGATTATCATCTGTTCTCTGATTTCTCCCTCGTTTCGGAAGCTTCGGTTTGGACACATGCAAAAACATGTCACACAAATTAATACATGTTTTTCAAAAATATTGAGGGAAATGGAGTTTATGGCATTGTATAGAACAAGTAGGGCATTGGTGCAACAGGATAAGGAAACACCAACAACTGATATGTTATGGCGATGAGGGATGAACTAATATATATATATATATATATATATATATATATATATATATATATATATATATATATATATATATATATAATTAATTTTGTATTTGTGACACTGATCTTATCTGGTACACTTCGCTTGTTTGCCACTATACTTAGCACCTTAATTGTGATGGAAGTATTTTCGGAGTTTTGTTTCCTTAGCCCTACTTGTTTCCTGTTTGCATGTACTTGTTTCCTTAGCCCTATATATGTATAATCATATTTGTTGCTCATATTCTTTGGGTAGAATGGAGCTTGGTAGGTAGGAGAAGGTCTATGAGACCAGTCTTAAATGTTGATCTTCTCAATTTCAAGCATGATTTTTTGCATATCAAACATGATCATTCACTGTAAAATTACTGATTTTCTCACTTCATGTATAATGTTCTCACTTTCATGACCAATTGAGAGAGAATTTGTAGCTAGCTATATAGGTTGATTCATATGAACCCTAAAATCTCTGCATCACTTTCTTATGATTAACCCCAATAAACTAATAAGCAGAGCTTTTGAAGCCTTTTGTATTTTAAAGGGAGCTTTGGATTAGTAGTATAATTTGTATCTGGAATGGCCAGAGCAGAATATTGCTTTTTCTGGCCATTTTTGTTTGGGGAGAGGAACAGAAGGAATCTGGGAGCCTAAAAAGTGTGTCAAGGTTAGGCCCAGAGAATATTAATTGACTCCCTCTGTTCTAACTTTTTTGGATACACAGTTCGTGAATAAGATCTTCTTGTTTAGTTATAGCTATAGAACTGGTTAGCTGCCTAATGAATAATGATTCAATTATATATAATGGGGAGGGTTTGAGATATAATATACTATGTGTTTGAAAAATCTTGAACTCGATCTTCTGTCCCATTCGAAATTGTATAAAATTATTTTGAGAAAGTATTTTGTGTTCCCTGAGTTCTTTGTTAATAATCCCTTGAGTTTTTGAAAAAATACTGTTGAATTTATAAATGATACTCTTTAGTTACTGGCATCTAACCATCAAGTCACATAAAAATTGAAAATAAACAATTTAATAGCCTGCCAAATCTTTCTGAGGTACGAGTACGATTTATAAAATCAATGCCGATTAAAGGATACCATATCATAGTGAATTTAGAAGAGTATAGTATTGATGGTCGAATTCTCCAAAATTTAACCGCCTGTAATACTGTAGTGTATTATATATTATGCATAGTTTTATCTTGTATTCCAACATATATATATATATATTTAATTAGTGTAAGGATAATAATTATTGCGTATGTATACAAATTAATCATGCGTGGGCAGGCTGGCTTATCTGATAAATTAATAATTAACAACTAGTTTGAGATGAGTATTTTAAAGATGTACACGTACGTTGTATTTGTATATGCAGATGATATTTTAAAAGAATACATATTATTAAAGCAGTTAATCAGCTTTGTAAAACAGCTACTGGTGTGCCCGTGCGGGTGCGGAAAGCGGTTTCCCGTGGCTACGGCAAACAACAGCACACAGTCTGTGCCAGCTAGCCTGACGGGGCTCCGTTTCGGCCCAATGGACCGGACTGCGCATTGTTGACATCTTAATTTCCACATTATATGCTTCAAAAACAAGTTTAGATGGCTAATCCCAATGATAAACCATATTCTTGCTCAATTTTATTTAGTTTTGAAATGCTTCTTTCAACTATGAGAATCGAATAATGAGGATTTCGGAAGAATCACAAGCGTCTAAGGGTTAATAGAAGGAATCAATTTTTGAAAGTTTCACATTTTTGACACACTTCATATCTCCATTATCAATCAGCATCTCTGACGTCTTTGTCCTTTACTTTTCCGATGCTAGTCTACTTCATTTCCCGCCTTTGTCGCTAGCTCTATCCATATTCATTATAGGTGATGAATATATCGGAATTCACATACATGCATACATTCAATTCCATTTCAAAAAACATAAAAAAAAAAAAAAAATTGTGCTTGAAAATTCATAACTTAAAATGAATTCATAGTTTGACCATTCAACATTATTCATATTCCTGACATCAATCGACGCCTCAAATAACTTTATCACCTTACTTTAATTCCTTTCTTCACCGACCATTCATCTGAAAGTAATGAGTATATCAAAATTCACACGTATGTAGAAGTTTACGTACAGTATTTTATAAATAATAACCATCCTTCTTTTTAAAATCAACTTATAAAACTTGATTAATGTTTGGAATCATCTGGCAGACAAGTTTTGGCAGATGCATTTTTAGTTCTAGATGCATTTGAGCTTCACTAGAAGTAAAAAATAAAAGGTGATAACAACTAATTTTAAATTAGTAAAATAAGCAGGAAAAAAGAGACTATATTCTCCTTTTCCGGTCCGAAGCTTTATTTGACTAAAATGGCTTTGGGGTCTTGCTTTCTCTCCGTGGGTCGGTCATATTAACATCACTTTCTAACCCAATAATTTAATAGCTTCCAAGCTCAACAAAAAACCATTATATTTTTCCAACTGGTAATTTATCAAATAAGCAATTGATTGAATTCAACGATCTTTCTAAGTGCACTTATTTTCATTTTTTGGCTTCTTTCTGAAACGTGATTGTAAAGAAGATGTTTGAAAGAGGAATTACGCCGCTTGACTAAACTTTGCCTGAATGGACCATTGGCTATGGGCTCGAAGCATATTTAAAATCCATACTAGTCTTTTTATCTTCAAAAACACTCATAAGGCTTTTTTTAAAAAACAATCACACTCATAAGGTTGGAAAACATCCAACAATTGTTATAATAAGTGATATCAACATCTAAACTAGGTAATCAGACTAATTGTTCTATTGCAAAGTAAAATTCCAAAAAACAATCTACTTATTGCAAAGTAATATTCGGTGAAAAAGCAATCTACCATGATAGACAGATATCATCAACATTTGTAAAAAAAAATCTTAATACAGTAACACTTGTTTTACAATGTCGAATTATTAGTATGTAATAGTATTTTTAAAATTTATGATTTATTAAAAAATAAAAATAAGTTCTTTTGTGCAGCATTACTGCTTAACAAAAATGTGTATGTGGCAAGTGCGACAACCATAACCAATACTGCCACAAATATAAAAATATTACCACCAAATCTATACTTACCACTATTGGAGATGCTCTATTATTCAACTCACTTATATTTTGTAAATATTTACTTAACTTAATAACAAATTCTCATTTGAAACCTGTCTCTACAGAGACCAAGTACTATAAGAGACCGTTATCGGTTGAAGTTGTCGTTGTTGTTAGATTTTAGGTTGCTGGTGTCGCCAGAGCTCAACCGTCTCACTTGGACCGACTCGAGACTGAGATTCAGTGTGAATTTGTACGAAATAACATTAATGTACCAAAGATTAAGAAAGATCAAGGAAATTGACTAAAAAATCAAGCAAAAATAGCAAATGATCATTCCCTTGACAAGGTCTCTACAATGACATGTCTCACCCAATACTCTCTCTAGCTTAATTGTATTTTCATTTCACTTAATTTTAGTTTATTTCATTTTTCATTTCATGCATGATGGAAATTGAACCAAACTTAATTAGAATTTTAGATCATGTTTTATATATTTCCTTTAAGGATTAGGAAGTTGATATAATTATAGTTTCATGATGGTTTAAGGGTTTATGTAGTCTATATAAAGGCGCATAGGGCATTGATTACAATTGAGGCAATAGGCAAAAGATATTTAGCAAGGATTGAGATGTTAACGAGTAGTCAGTTTACGACGTCGTATTTGACATTGTCACCTAAACAACTAAAGATTTACATATTAGTATTTGTTTCCGCTATGTGTTTGTTGGGATATGATTATTTCGGTAATTTTTATATTCCTACACTGCAAGGCAAAATGAACGTGGCATATATATAACTTCTCTTGTGCTAAATCATCTGCAACGCCATTACAATTTGATTGCATTATACGTTATGAAATATTTTGTGCTTCCCACTCCCAACCAATAAATTTGTTGATCATCGATTAGATGAACGTAATTGAGGACAGGGACTAATCAACTTTTTTGTATTAACTAAAAACATTGTATACTTCAATCGCATTCAAATCTCTCGCATACAGCTAAACAAATAGCGACATCGAATTTCTTCAAAAAAAAAAAAAATAGCGACATCGAATTAACATATTTGACGCCTTGCTTGTTTTTAGTGTTTTTTCACTTACTCTTTTTTAGAAATAATTACTATTTAATCAAGACTATCATCCATTTAATCAACCACTTATTAATTATGTTTATTTTATTTTAGGATTAAAAATTGCAGAAATGTATCAACGACTGCAAAATGATGATGTAACTGGTTGGAGTCAATCAGGGAACATTTTGTCGATAAATTCCCGTACAGATGCAATTATAAATGTTAAGTATGACTATGAGTGTTAAATTAAATTAACAATGGCTTTTAATGTTAGGTAAACCTACTGATTACATCTTTAGTATAAACCCTAGGAAATTAAAATTAATTGCTCTCTCTAATTCCCACACGTACGTGTGCTTTGCCTCTCAATGACAATGATTACGATCATACATATTCCTTCACCGATCTTCCATCATTTAACTAAGATCACAATACAATATTGTATTTGCAGATTGAACAAATTCAATCACTCGCATAGAATAAATTTTAGTTTGCAATGCGCATGATCATAATTAAACAAGAAGACTAAGGCCCTGTTTACCAGAGCTTATCTGTAGATCAGTTCAGTTCAGTGAAACTGCAATTTGATGAAATTCAGGTTAACTCAGTCATGATGATTCCATTTTTCAATACATCAATTTTCACTTCAGTTCAGTTCATCAAAAAATAAGGTCTAGTAAACATGGCCTGATTGGTGTTAGGAGCAACTAACGTGCTTAATATAATCTTGTCTCAATCAGCTCAATTTTTCCAACGGTATTATGTTATGTGAGACCGGTGTGGACAAATGTTGATATTCTAGAGTTGCATTTTTTTTTGCTAGGTGTCATTTATTCCATATTTTATTCCAATTTTGCCACTTAGTCTAAACGACATTACAAATGGCATGCTATTTTCACTTAAGTGTGCACTTCACCTGTTAATTCAGTTTACATTTTTTGTTTAACTTAGTTCATTCATTTCAAATTGAATGAAGAAGATAAATAATGGGAAAATTAACGTTGGAATTGGCATCATTACACGTGTTCCTAGATTCATCAAACCGTAAAACTTTTTTGTCGGGATCTTAGAGCTTAATTTTGTCAACGTACGGGACCTCTTGTAGGATTTTGTCTTTGTGACTCCAATTAACCAGAACAGAGCCCCAAATTAATTAATTAATTAACCATTTCATTCCTTAATCTGCACTACTGATACTTTCATCTTTTTCATGAACGACAAAACACCGTTCAAACCTCTGTGAATTAAATAAGTTCGCGTTTTATCAAATCGCAAAATGTCGAATGTATGGCATTTTCAAATTAATAAAATATATACTTATGATTATATATTGATATTATGTCTATTATTTTTAATGCATCACTTTGTGAAATTGTGAATCAATATATATGGCTCTAATTTTATTGCAAAATATCAACCATTCCATGAAAATTGACACTGTATAGTAACTTTGATGTTTTATCCCATGGAAAACCACATCATGATATCAACTAAACTAGTAGACCGAGGCTCCAAAATGTCAAACATGATGGGTTTTATAAATAAATTAATATTGTTCTTGGTGATGGCGATGCTGCAATGTATTATGTTTCCAAAGCTTGCAGAGGTCAAACATAACAGACTTGGAGAGGGTGGATGATTTCCCGAGGCAAGCCTAATTCAAACATTAGACGTTACCAAGGAGAGTTAAGTCCTTTATTACTAGTTCATTTCACATTTTACATCAAATTTTAGACAAATTGATCTTCCAGTCTTGAATTAACCTTAGGTAAAAGATCAGAATTATGAAAATGTGAAAAATCAAAATGGCCATGTTTATATAATATAATTAAAAGTGAGAAGATCAACCTTTATTATTAATTATATTTAACAGTCTTGAATTAACCTTCTTTAACCAAAGATGAACCACCCTCTAAATTTAGAGGGCGTTCCAAATACATGTTGGGATCCATATTGAAAGATATAACTTCTAATCATCCATAGTTCATAATATAAAGAGACTGTCTCTCTCGTATGCATATGTTAATTTTCTCACTTTCAACATTGATATTTTACATGTTAAACATGATTATTCAATGTATTACTGTTGATATTCTCACTTTCAACATTGATATTTTACATGTTAAGCATAATTATTCAATATATTAATATTAATTTTCTCACTTTCGATCATTAATTACCTAATCTTTAACATAATAAAAATGATCATAGACTAATTGAGAATTGAGAAATTGTCTAAATATAAACATTATAATTAACCAGCTTAGAAAAGTCTCTTTTTAAGTTTCAAAAACCAAATATATATGGATTGAGGGACTAAATGAGTGTCTTGATCAATGTTTCATCATCCTATGAGCCAGGGCTTGAAGCTCGGTTAAATCCGTCTGCGAGCTTCTCTTCCTCGAGTACGCCTGTAACGAAATCATCTCCTCTTTCTCTCTCATCATCTCTAGCATGCTTCCGGCGCCGGCGCCGGCACCAGCTCCGACCGGGCCGAGAGACTCGAGCGAGGAGATTGAGCTATTGGGAGAGAAAGAGTTCGCGTAATTCGTCGTCGGAAAATTGGTTGCCATTGGCATCAGTGATGATGCGAATCCAGCTGAATTATTAGCAGAGTTTGTCCACTGGTTTTTTGATGATTCAATCATGTTTTGAGCCAGCTGACCTCTTGCTTGCATCAGCTGAGACTGCAAGTATGCCACCTACCAAAAACAGACATAGCCAAACATGTAACGCATCAAAATCCCATCTAATAAAAAATACATTATGAATTTTTCACAGAGTACTATATATTACTGTGAAAATGCTAAGTTTCTTTCTGAAAAGGGTAATTGTTGATTTTGTTTTGTTTTAAGGTAATTAAAGATAAATCTTATATATATCATGCTAGAAACGTCGAGAATCGTTTGCCATAAAAAAAGCTGGTACCTCATATTAATTGTAAGGGTTAAAAGAAGGCTCCAAAATTTATATGTTATGAATTTTATTTTATTTTTGATTAACAATACTCATCGTCATTACGGAGACATGTATTAAAAAATTCATAATGTATTTTTAGTGATGAATTTGTGATGAATAAAAATCAAGATGGCAAGAAATAAAAGTGAATTATAAATTTATAATTACCTGCTGCTGCAAGGAAAAGATATGAGCAACGCAGCCATAAACAGGGTCATGGATTCTGGCCTGAGCTTCATACGCAATGGTGACCACCGCCTCGCTGCGGTCCGCCACCGGAACATGCAGCAGCAGCTTCGACAAGTTACTCGCCCCGAAAACCTTATGGATCGCCGCGAATCTCGCCGGACCCTGATCGGAGCAGAAGTACGGCGCAAATATGCAGTCCACCGCGCACTTCCTCCTCAGGAACTTGCATGCGCCGCATGGAGTACCAGTCCCGTTCGCCATCTCGATGAAGAAGATGATGATGATGATGACTTTCGGACTTTTTAAGGTTTTAATTTATCTTGCGCACGAGGAGACTAGGAAATGGTGTTAAAATGTTGCAGAGGGATGATTTGTTTTTTTTTTGTTTTGGTTTGGCCTTATAAGGGGTCACTTGGGGGACAATGGAGGGCACTTTGTAGGGCTCTTGGCAGACATTTGTTTAATGGCTTATGCAAATATGGGGGATTTTATTTTTAATTTTTATGTTCATGCCCTTTGTTTTTTAGGGACTTTTGATCTGTGTGAAAGGGGTTTCAGGAAATGGTGGAATTCTGAAGAAATTTTGAGTGTTAATATTGGAAGGCAGTTTTTTAAATGCTGATTGTTGTAGTTGAGTGTAGAAAAAGGCTGTTGTTTGTTTGTTTTCAAGTTTTGAGTTTTGGATGGGAAAATTGGAAATAAATTAGGAGTTGAATAAACTACCATTATCTCGCCGAACGCCGCACCTCTTTCTCTGATGGGGATGACTTTGATTACTTTTTTCTGGCCAAAACAGAAACTGAATTTCCACTCACAATAATTGGATTCTTTTCTTTTCACTTTTAAATTTATAAACTTACATCATTCAAAACACATCAACCTAACTCGATAATATGAGTGCCTCTATGTTTATCAATATTTTTCACTTTTAAATTTATAAACTTACATCATTCAAAACACATCAACCTAACTCGATAATATGAGTGCCTCTATGTTTATCAATATTTTTTTTTATTAACATTAGAATTTAACCGCACTCGAAAAAGTATAGAAATAAAAATTGGAATTTTAAAATAATATTCTAGTATAATAAACGATAAATTCTCATTCATTACGGAGTGAGATATGCATTTCTGCACCGTTTTGAAAATATATTATGATCATCGAACATCAAATTATGGTTACTCTTCCGAGTCTCTAGAACATTTATTACAATCATCAAATATAATCATCTAGTTAACTCATTCTCGTCTATCGAACCTCTCAAATGCCGTTGTTCGAACATCTAACTTTCGGCTGTTCCCAACCCGAAGTAACACTCACACGGTAATCATTAGTCGGCGGTTCGATTCTCTCCGCAATTATTGATACGTCAATCTTACATCGGAGTTGTGTTAGGCTTTTAGTTATATAGTAATTTCTACCTAAATGTACACGAGTGGATTTTTATACCTCTTGGTTGTTCATAAAAGTAATGTTTTAATAAATTTTTAAATAAATATGTAAAAACATAATTTATAGATTAAATAAGTTATTTTTTTAAGTAAGATTATGGTACTAATAGTATTGATATTTTTATTAAATAAGTTAAAAATATACATTTTATTGTTTAAGAATAAATACTACTCGAATAAAAATATACATTTTATTTTTTAAGAATAAATACTACTCGAAAATCATGTTGTTTGACATATGCATAATTCATTCTCATCTAGAATGTTAATTATAAAGTTATATTGCTAAATCTATTTGAATGAAAAATCTAAACTTTTGTCAATACTATTTGGAACAAAATGAAATGAAAAATATTATTTGGAACAATTTTATTTTTGAATGGAATTCGTAGGATAATAACATTTATTAATAGAAAATAAATTTCTAAGTATAAGTTTTATTTTCAATATTTGCACTATAAAATATTGATAAGTATTAATGTTATTGTGGTAAAATGTTTTATTTAATCAGACAAATGAAAGGGATAATTCATTTTAAGAAGTCAATAAAAATATTATTTTATGAACCATCATATAACCTCTATGACTTTTTATTTCCTCCTTAATTCTCATCACAATTCATTCTACATCGTTTTAAAAGTGAATTCAAATAATATATAAGAAACACATACACCAATTATAAGAAGACAATGATAGAATATTGATTCAAAAAAAAAAAAAAAAAAAGGTAGAATATGAGAAGATTATATTGCTTTCATTTTGAGGCAGCCTAACATTTTGGTAATTGCTCAAAGATTGGGATTTGGGAAATGACTGAGTTGTTTGCAGAACATTAATGAAGCACGTTTGGCTTTAAAAACAGGAGATTTATGGCTCGCTGACTTTGAAGCTTTGGGAAGTAAAACACACATGTAAATTTTGTTACCCCTTTCTATCATTTTCCGAGCTTCCTATCTGAATCAGTGCCAACCCGTTCATACTGAACTGAAAATCTACCGACCCGACCCAATTCACCTAATGCTGTAGCAACAGCAAGTCTCATTTCACACCAAACAGAAAAGGATTGAAATAGAAGGCGGTTACATCCCGAAAATCTGCAGGAATCGGGTCAAAGTAAGGCAAACAAACATTTATAGCTGCATCGTCAGCTCCAACAAGAAAAGATGGCATTATCCGCCCAAAACAGGCTTACTTGTCTTTCTAAATATATCGAATTCTGTGGGAATGGCGTTGGCGACAAAGAATCCCACCGCCACTGGAAATCTGTGAAAAAAAGATGCATTTCACAGACCATGATGGGCTGCATTCGGTATCGCATACCATATTTCCCGGGTGACCATCACCCGGCCATACCTATCATCACATAAGCTCAAGACAATTCGGGAACTATTTTTCATAAGTTCATAACTTCCCAAAACCATTTACAAAATGGAAAAAAATAGCCCGAAGGACAAGCTTTGCATCATTAACAAAACAAAATACCATTCACTACTACTCCTAAAGAGAATGATTTCACATTCCCTACCAAAATAGCCTATTGAAGTAAGTTCCAAACCAAAAGTAGGCTAATATCTACTCATATCTCTACGCATTCCTTCAGTGTTTGTGATGAAACCGGACCTTCAACAAGAACTGCATCTTGACCTACACAAATAGATCAGTAAGATAACAGATAAAAATGCCTTGTTGCTTAAGGCGTATATGACTGAACAACTATAACCTAATTACTTCATTGCACGGCCATATTATTATTGAGAGCCTATGATAGTGTAACTCTCCATACACACATCACAACACCTACAGACCCTAACAGCGCTTCAGAAGAGATGAATTGGCCAGCAGATTGCATGGTAAGTGTATTAAAAGTACTGGTGTGATGTGTAGTACTCATGGAAATGAAAACAAAATGTGTTAGTTTTCCCAAGTGGTTCAGCACTTCAGCTAAGGGTAAAAAGAACAGATCCACTCTAGTTTTACATTATTAAAAAAGTAACAATTTCACATCAACTCTTCTTATTCAGAAGTCAGAAAACTCAGGATAAAAAGGCAAAGTCCACAGTCCACACATCATTATCAACAGGTAAGTAAACCCTAGGACACATACTGAAAAAGAAAATTCTTTAACGATAAAGGATACACTTGCAAAAGATCTTTAACTAGGTGGATATGCATGAGTAGAATGAAGGACTGGAATTGGAAAATGAAAAGAAAAGGAAGGATAAACTCACTTGGGCAGTGTTGTAAACAATGTATTCATTGTACTGAAGACCCGAGGCACCAACATCATTTGATTGAACAGGTTTTCCACAAGGAACAACTACATCATCCCGCCATTTTATGAAACTGGATTTTTGAGGTACCATCTTGCCCAGACCTTTAGTAGAATGCTTCCCACGAGGAAGCTTTTCCACATTCTAAATAATGGTCGGAAAAATAACACTTAAGTAAGCCGAGTGAGGAGAAAATCAAAGTGACATAATTCCATGTAAAGTATAAGAATCCAGAAAAAGAAAGGGAAAATCAAACAACATATGCATTTTTATCCGACCTGTGCATGCTTCAGCTCGTACATATCACCCAATGCCACTTCACTAAGTAGCATTAATCCAACGGGGTTATTTCGATCAGTGAAACAGTACTGAGCACTCTTACTGACCAAGTCAGCAAAGTAAACTCCTTTACCAAACTACACATGCAACAGAAACATTCAGTTAGAGTTAGATTTCTTGGTAGAATGAGACAATAAATTTAGTACGTACAGCAAATATCTTTAAAGAGAATACAAATAAGAGGGGGAAATAGAAGAGACCATATAGCCAGTTACTGGAGCTTCAGGAGGGGCAATCCTCAAACCTTGACTAAGTATACCCACAAAGTTTGTCAGCCGAGAACCTAAAGAAGTTAGAAATTGAGATGTAAGTTAACATTCAGCAATAAGACAGCCCAAATTCGAGCCACAGAAATTTTGGTAGGGTTCCAGGATAAGAAAATAATAGCTCTTGTGACTCAAAGTACTTTAGTTACTGAGATAGTTTGGATAAGAAGAATGCCTTGGGACAAGACTGTTTTGTAGGACATGCTTCAACTTACCATGCCATAGAAGCATTTTGTTCCCAAGCTTGGTTCTGTAAGGAGAATATTTATCAGTTTCGCCCTCCCTTTCAAGTGCAAACACTTCTTCCAATTCAAGAGACCATCCCTGAAACACATCACAAACATTCGTAAACGCCCTGCCCTAAAGTTCATAGCGTACTATCTCAAGAATATATAACAAGCATAATGAGATGAGAAAAAGGAAACTCACTGTGTGTGTGGGAGCATGAGTAGTATGGAGGTACTTCTCAATTAATTGGTAATCTTCACTGTCATGAGAAAGTGGAGAAATTTCACACCTCAACTTCTTATACTTTGTATCGAGAGAAACTTCATTATCACCACCAAACCCTCCAAGTTCGGATGCAATTTCAATGTCTTGAAGAGCTTCCAACATTTTCACCTACCAACACAAGTCACACAAGAGAACAAAATCCAGAAAACGTAGGGTAAATACGGAATGATGACAGACAGCCAAAGCAAAAATTCAAAAGATGCAAAGATACAGCTAGCCATCTTCTACCTTTGCTTGGAAATCATCATCATCCTTGATAACATGTGGATGAATTGAAGGTATAAGTGTAAAAAAGCGATTGCTTGCAGCAATAATAAGGCTCTCTTGCATGGCAGGATCATTAGCTGTAGCTTTGAGCAAGTTCTGTATCTCAGTTAACGCCTCAAAACCTAAAGAGACGAAACTGAACCGTATTAGAATTCCAGATGAACAAAAGCCCTATGATGAATTCAACATTACTCAAATCAATGTGTAGAACTTACCTTTCTGAATATTACTCTTGCTGAGTTTTCCTAAGGGCATCTCAGACATATTGATCTTGAATTCCCTCATAGCAGCCCTGAAAACATATCTTGAATTTACCTACCCATTTCTAAACATAGCAAGAGAAATAACCCAGCAAGAATAATATTTCTTAAACCTGTAAGTCTCCATATTAAAAAGCATCGTCATCAATTCGAATAATGCAGGTGCAAGTTTGCTCTTTGAATTATCAAAAGTTTTTACTTTAGATTCCCCTGCACCATAATCCTACAAAGGATTCAAAAATTATAATGTTAGACAATTCAATTACACGTTGAAATCATTCACGGAAAAATTCTAAGTAAAATAAAAGAGTGAGTCAAGAAGTTACGATATCCAGAGGATAATATTTGCCAGGTTGCTTCTTAAAATTAATCTTCTCTTCCCATGCCTTCCAAGAGTTTCCAGTCTTCTCAAGAAATAAACGTTGAAATTCCTCTATTGCATCTGACTTTAACATGCCCTCCTCAATTTTGGTACCACCAATTTTTTCATTTCCAACTCGTCCCCATTTCCGGAAAAGGTGACAAGCTGATCCCTTGTCGTCTTGAATGATTTGAAGGATATAGTAACTTCATTAGGAAAAAACAGACAGGTTAACAACTACAGTAAAGAATAAGATGTTTTACACGTTCATAACTATACATTCTTTCTTTCTGGAACCATATCCCTTCTTGGTCTAGTTTAGATTGCTTTTAAATAAGAAAGTGAGATGGATACCAACTTAAACAGGTAACTCATAAAATATGGTTACAGAAAGGATCAGTTGTAGAGAGAGATATTTCTGGAGTGATCAACTTAAAGGACATTATGTTTAGCAGGAAAGACTTGTACGAGTTTTTCTGCAATCATGCAAGTCTTCAGCTACATTTACTCAATCTTAAGAAACAGTTTAAATAATCTAAAAGATGTACACAAAGACCAGGCCATAATATATAACAAAAAAAAAATCCAAAATATACCTTAAGGTTATTACATAAACAGCAATGACTTTTAAGTTAAAGTGAAGTAAAAATTATTTCAAACCAAAGAAATGAAAGTCATAAGAAGAACAAAACAAGATGAAGAACTGGAAAATTCATGCAGAACATGCACAATTTGTAAGGATTTACCTATTAGCACCAGTAGCCAGATCTGACAGACTCAAAGTTGTATTATAGATGCTTTTCCCATCTTCAAGTATGTGTCCTGACTCTTGGAAGCCAGATGCCTCATGCACGGCACTTCGACCTTTGACTTTGACTGTGCCATGGATCTCAACAGTAGCCTCAATCTTGTACAATTCAAATGGAAGTTTCTTGTGTTTTTCAATGCAGTCAGCCAAGTACTGCTCCCGAAGAATGGGTAATTTCATCCTCCTACACAAATTAAAACATTTAATATACCCAAGAATTAGATTGTCCATGAGCACTTATTGCCTTCTTAAAATATCTTTTACCTTGCCTTTCGTATCTCAGCATCATCGCTATTAAAAACCCCATTCACAACTAAGCAATTTGTGCCTGCAAATATTGACATCAAGTAAGATTCATAGCATGAATTTGCAGAAGAGCTTAATTTATTTAAGTAAGCAAAGCACCAACCCTTTTTAATCTTCTCATGAATCTGTCCACCACATTCTTCAATTTTGCTCTTCCAAAGAGCCTGGAGAAAATATTCTCATGTAACTTTTTTACTACTCAGAAATTAATATAGAACCTCTAAAACACTTTTCTTATAAACAACTTATGGAAAATGAATTTTGACCATACCACAGAGTTGTTCCACTCCCCAGCAACAGCAACTCTGAGGTCTGCTAAGTTCTCACTCATAGATATACGCGATGCAGTATTGACAATCTGATTTCTAGGAGACACCGCAAGTGTTGGTGGGGGGAGTACACGGACTGGTTTATTCACCTTCTGTTTCTTGTACCACTGATAATATCCATTAAACACAATCAGAGTCAATTCAACCGTGCCATATTTTGAGGAATAATATCATATTGAAATCACAGTGCACTACAAGTTTCCTCTTTAACTTTAATACCTTCAAAAGATAATCATTGCTAGTTTCTTCAGGGATTTCCCATTTTCCTTTGACACGCAATGAGTCGGTTGTCGTGAATGTACACTTCCCCCATTCTGACAAATAACCATGGCATTTATACATACCTTCAAAATAATGAAGGTGGCCAGCACATAGCGGACAACTAGCAAGTGCGCCAAAATACATGCCATCAGCACTGACAAACAACAAAACGAAAGAAATGAGAAAATGATGAATTATGTACAAGACAGCGCCTAACTATATAACGAGAAGTGACCTCACTATTCATTTAAAAAATGTAATACACAATGTTGTAACTTGCACACCTCAATAAATCTTACCAGCGCTCTCGAAAATCAAGTTCTGATCCATATGTACTCTGATTATTAATCTCAAGCATCTTCCGCAACTCAGCAGTTTTAACATGTTTCTTAAGGTCATCTTTGAGAGCCCATAGTGCCTTGGACTGCGCCTCCAATGCATTATCCACATTATCAGACTTCATTTCAGAATTTATTTCATTTGCAGAAGAAGTTGTCTCAGCTTTAGCATGTTTCATTTTACCATCGACATCATCAGCTTTTCTCTTTTTGCCACCGGGGTTGGGCACTGACTCTTGCAATATTTGTTTACCTGTCCCATGCCAAAAATCAATACGCAGTTTCCAACCAGACTAGGTAGGAAGAAAATTTAAACCTACATTAAATATTTTATGTAGTACCTTTTGCAGCAGAAGAGGACGGTTTAACATCAGCAAGAACAGCTTCCTGGTCAGAAGGCGGGATGCTATCCCAGCCAGGCAATTGTTCTACTTGTGTACTTGGTGCTAATTCCAAAAAACACTTAGCATGGTGCCACGCCAACGATTTACCTTTGCCTTCAGACTTGGTAGATATGCGGACCTAAATAAATACAAAACAAGTAAATTTCAGAGAAATGCTTTCCAACACAGTTGCTAAAAGAGTTCATTACAGAAGAAAAACTGCAAAATCTGTAGCCAGAAAGCAAGCCGTTTTTTTCAAGAGTTCGTCCTTTAAAAGCTCCTTAATCTAACAAAGTTAAGGAAATATACACATTTAGATGTGGGAATCCATAACAAGAAGCTAAAACAATATCATTTAGCTGATCAACACCTGATCCGCAAATCAGTCATCAATATCATTCTCGTTTAGAAGCTATAGACACTAACAAGAAGTGTAAACATTAGTTGAGGAAAAATTCATAATTTAAAAATCATACCACTCCTTTCAGAATCTTTTCACCACAATGGCGGCAATTTGCACGGGAAGCCGGTGTGATCTCAACTCCACTCGGTACTGCAGCCGCAGGGGCCTTAGTTGCAGATGCACCCGCTGCTGATCCACCACCACCACCACTCTCTACATAAGCCCTAATCCTCTGCTGGTCTTCCCACCGTAGTGAATCCAACCCTTCCACATCACCAACTCTGTAACAGACAAGGTACATTAACAAAAAAAAAAAAAACCAAAACCTATCCACAAAGCTCTTAAATCATTTTATCTAGTGGTTAATGAAAAACATATAAAAAGAAGCAAAACATACAATTTTATCTGCTTCCCTTTCCTTAAAATGCAATCAGCATGGTTCCACATCTGCAGCAAGTCAATAAGATAACAACTACAATGAGGAATCGCAACGAAAACAGAATAAAAACAAACGATACTAATAGAAAAATTACAAAATGACAGTGGTAAAACACTAAAATTTACAAACTATAGCTTGAACATTATGGCAAAATTGAAATATCCAGCAATTTGTATACTACGAACGTAGTGAATAAACGGAGAATCAACACCGCGATAACAGACTCGCAAAATGCAGAGAGTAATTACCGGCATTAGCCCGTCGTAGTGTTGGGACTGAACCATCTTTCCGAGGCGGAGGCTTTCCTTTCCAATGGGGCTCTTGCAGGTCCTACATGATGCTCGAGACGATTTGGCGTACTCTGCCTTCCAAGGCTTTGACGGTGTCGCCATTGTCGCCTTCACTGTGAGTCTGCGTGTTCTCTTGCTACCACACTGTAAACTGGGGAGGGGGTTTTGCCGGCTCTCGAGGGAGAAGGTCCGAGTCGAGTGAGTAACTGTTCTAGGACTCGTGTCGTGTGTATTTTAGCTTTAGGAGTTCTACTTTTTATTTGACTTCATTTTTTGTTTGCTTCTTTATTTTTTATTTTTTTTTATTTTGCCATTGGCTTCTTTGGCAATTTTCATCTATTGTTAGTTTGTCACCTCACTCAATTTGTTTATAAATATTTTATTTAATAAATTTTAAAATACATGTATTGTATTATTCTTTTTGGTATTTTAGTCTAGTGGTATGTACCAACTATGGATTTGAACAAGTAATATCCACAAATATAAAAGAGAGGAAGACAAATGATCCCTTATTAGTAAGGTTCATGTAAAGATAAAAGAAAAAAAAAGTATTTAATTAAACCTATATTATGGTTGGAAATTTTTTATGTGCTTTTATATTCAGACATCGCTGTTTCAAAAAAAATCATTCAGACATTCGCTAATGAACCCAAAACTTGTAAATATATTTGTAAATAAGGATTTTGCTAATTGTTGGTACAACTTATATCAAGATATAATTGCATTTTACAGTATAGCATTGTTCGTTGAAGAATGTTGGTACAACTAATATTAATTTATTTTACAACTTTAGAGAAGTTTGAAGAGAAAAAATGACTTTGCTCATTTGTTCTAGTAGACAGTGGATAATTAGAAATTGTTCCTATCCCATTTTAGCTGTGGTTTGAGTTGGGCCTGAAATCAGTGGGCTTACATCCACAGTATTCTCGCGGCAAAGACTCGCCGGACTTATCCAGTAAATTCAGTACTAGAAGATTTAACTTCTTAAAGCTTCCCATAAACGGCCTCCAATCTACTAACCGTTACTCGGAAGAACAACAAATCCAGGTTTGTGCCCCTAAATCCATCCAGATCCGATAGATTTTCCGTTTCAAATCCTGAATTCGCCATGTATATGATCTTCGATTCGTTCTATTAGTTAGAAATTCTTCAATTTAAGCACCGTGATGATACTGTTAGCTGCTAAAAACCCTAGGAATAATTCTCAGAGTGATCTATGATGTGCGTACTTGATCAATTGAATCCGTTTGCTGTTTTAATATGCAGAACTCGTGAGCTTATCTGATCAGCTATCGTAGCATCATGATGAATTCTCGCAGGTTCGTCCGTTTTTTTTGTTTTTTTTTTGACTCCAGCTCTTTTTACTCGATTGTTTCCATGTGCGTCTAGAATTTGTGTGTGATGAATTGAAGACTCGTATCATGTGATTTGGTTGATGAATTTTAAAAGTATGAGCAGTTGTGTGGAAATATTTTATTGATGTTATGCAAATAACAGGGAGCGTAATGCTAGAGCTGCCTTGTTCGATGGCATTGAAGAAGGTGGAATTAGGGCTTCGTCATCTTTCGAGATCGATGAGCAAGAGAATGAGAGAGCACTGGATGGGCTGCAGGATCGGGTTAATCTGCTGAAAAGAGTAAGTGTGAATGCTCCTCCTAATTGGTCTGCTCAAATGTGATAGACCTGTATTGTTTCAATGTTGGATTTGAACTATGGACTATGTGTGCCCTATGGAGAGGTTTGCATTGGATTTTTTGTCAGTCGTGATCTCTCATGTCTTAACTGTTTAACCGTGCAAATGCATTGGGGTTTATGGGATGTCATAGTCGCGCATATTTGCTGCAATGTATAGTGCTTGTGCCTTATCTTGGTCTTTTTGTTGCAATACCTTCTTGTCTGCATGACATTAATTGTGGAAATATGCACATATAGTTTAGACTTGTAACTCCAACACCTTGGAGTGTACATGACATTTGTGTGAATCTTATAGGAAGATTGAAGATCTTATACATTTGTGCCTATGAATTGTATTTTTCAGTAGATAGTATTAAGTGTGGATCTGATTCTGTCTGCATCATAGTCAATGATTGACGAGCAGTAGTGTTGCTTCAGCCTCTAGATTTAAGGAGTTTATTGTAGATATAATCCTCTTTCTGACCTTTTATTTCCCTCCACTTATGATCGATGTCCTGTGATACTAGTTGTCAGGTGATATACATGAGGAAGTGGACACTCATAACCGAATGCTGGACAGAATGGTGGGTATACCGTGTACTGCAGTTAATAGTTCGTAAAGTTCTTGCTCTTGAGTCTGTTGATACTTAATATAAGTGTTTCCTTCATTCAGGGCAACGAGATGGATGCTTCAAGGGGAGTTCTAGCTGGAACAATGGACAAATTTAAGACGGTAATCATAGACCTTGTCTTTTATAAGTTGTCCTGCATTGCTCAAAATGTTCCCCTCACACCTTTATTTGTCCTTCTTAGGTGTTTGAGACCAAATCAAGCCGAAGAATGGCTATGCTCGTGGCTTCTTTCCTGGCCATCTTCCTGATTGTATACTTTCTCACTAAGTGATGGGCGGAAGGAACTGGTACATCTGATAGTCTATTAGATAGAAGTTTGTGGCATCTTTGGTGAAATTTTGTAGTCGTGTACTTCCAAAGCTGACTCTTCCTTCCTATGGCTACAAATTGAACACTTGATCTCGATGTGAGATGTCACACCTATACCTGTGTAAAGGTGCTTCCTTGTGTAACTGGACTTCAATGTGTGGAATGTTTGTAATTATTTTTTCTTTTGCACCTTGGATGAAAAGATATGTTCTGAAGTTGTTACCACCTGATTGTTTCCGATGTGATAATGGGTGCCTTTCATCTCATTTCATTTTGTTTTTATTAACCTAAAGTCAGTTAGGAACTCGATTTAGACCGAAAAAGAAATGCACAAAGCTGAGGATGGTGATTGGTGACAGAAAAAAACAGCAGCAACAGGTGCATTTTAATGCCTTGCTGTGTAGTGTTGCCCACTGAATGAGGTAGCCAACAAAGCCAAAAGGGTCAGCTGAACTTGAAGATGGTTTTGAGGAAAACATAATTATGCACCAGCCGGGAATCGAACCCGGGTCTGTACCGTGGCAGGGTACTATTCTACCACTAGACCACTGGTGCTCTGTTGATACAATTCCCTTGTATTATATATTTATTTATCTTATACAATTCCCTATATACATTTTTTTTTATTTCTATATTTTAAAAATAACATTTTATGATATTTACTTGAATCTATTGTAAAGTAAAAATATTATATTCTTGAATCTACACAATTTTATTTTAAATATTTGATCATCATTGATATTAATATCTTTCATCTACAAATACAATTTATAAAACCCGATAACTTGAAAATTCATGATATTACCCATTTTTATCAATTCAATTACTTTAAAAAAAATTTGAAGATAACAATATTCATATTCATTTATAAAGATATGCAAATCTTCATTTGAGACCTGTCTTTACAGAAACTAAGTATTATAAGGACTGTTATCGTTTGAAATTGCCATTGGCGAACTAATGTACCAAGGATTATGAATGATCAAGGAAATTGACTGAAAATCAAGAAAATTGAATGAAAGATCAAATGAACTGAAAGATCAAACTGACTAAAAGATCAAGCAAAAACGGTAAATACTCAATCTGTTTCCCTTAGTCTCCACAAGGACATGTCTCACCCAAACTGTCAGAAAAATAATCTCAAAACAAACTCTTTTTCAGTCGGAAAAACAAAACTCTTTGAAAATTAGGAGAAATAAAGAAGAAAAAACTGTCATCTACTAGTTTCCACTAGCCACCAATGGCCATGCCAGAGCTGAGCTCTGGTCTCCAAAGCTACAAATCACTCCATCCCCACAACGACGTCGTCCCCCGCCTCTCTTCAGTTCCCGCTTCATCCCTTCCATCTTTCTCCAATGCCGACTTCAGACCAATATCCCTGAACAGAAGATTGCTCTTCAATCTCTCCGTCCACGTGTCAGTATTACTATGCAATCCTCTAGCCATGGCCACGGCCGCCAACGTTTTATCCCTCCAAAGATACACCGATTCCGACCAGGGCTTCACTCTGCTCAAACCCAATTCTTGGATTCAGGTTTGATAATGAATAATGTGATTTAGGATTATCTTCGTTTTTTTTTGTGTGTGTGGTGACTGGCATTTTTTGTGGTGATTAAGGTTGATAAAGCCGGGGCAACTGTGCTGTTCGAGGATCCGGAGAAAGGGTCGAACAATGTCGGCATTGTTGTCAGCCCTGTGAGGATTTCCCGCCTTTCGGACTTTGGAACTCCGCAGTTTGTTGCTGACAAGCTCATCGGGGCTGAAAAGCGCAAGGTCTGCAATTTTGATTTTCAGTGGTTTCAGTTTCTGTTGTTGTTTGAGTAATATGGCTTATGCATAAAAATGTGATTTTGTTGTGCTTGAATGCATTTTAGTTCAGTTGAGAGATCATTACAGTTCATTTCGGTTGTTATTCGTGTTGAATTATACACAGTTCATTTCTGATTAGTTAAGTCGGAATAAACACGACTTTAGTTTTTTATGGTGTTTCTGATTGTATATTTTAGTTGGCCAAATGTTTATGTATTGTGTGTTGCCATATTTTAGTTATGCTCATCTCGTGGTTACATAGATGTCTGATCTTATTCATTTTGTTCTAATGGTAATGGAAATGCATGAGTGCTTTTGGGGAAGAATACGTTTTAGATTTGTTTTTAGTTTAAGGTTCTTATGAAACAAGAGTGCTGATTTTGTATGGTACTTTATAAATGCACATTCTTCTCATGAAAGTAAGCTAATTATTACTAGGTGGAATTCGATTTCATACTTACTATCTTTGGTTTCTTGAAACATTCCGAGTTGTGTGTAAGCAAGATTAGCTTAATGTTTTCTTGAAACATTCGTCGATATGGACTGTGTAGGAGAGCACGAAGGAAGCCGAGGTGGTTTCTGCTTCAGAGAGAAGAGGCGAGGGAGGCCTGCAAGTGTATGAGTTTGAGTACAAACTTGACAGCAGCAGGGGAGGGATGAAGAGGGTGTTTACTGCAGCATTTGTTGCTGCAAAAAAGCTCTACCTTCTAAACATAACTCATTCTGACAGCATCGAGCTTCCCCTTCAACCCGATAGGAGAATGGTTCTGGAACAAGTTCTTCATTCATTCGATGCTTCCTGATATTAAGCTCTCTGCAGTATTCTTGATGCATTTCTTTATTGAGTTTAATTTTTTTTTGTAAAATATGAACATTTCTACTATATTGTGACTGTTCATAGATTTTGATTAGTTTTAATTCTTAAACATATCTTGGCTGGCCATTTACATATACAACAAAGCAGCGGCCGGTACATGTGAATTTATGCCTTGAAATGTTCAGCCACGCATAACAAGTACTGTATGAACTAGACCAATTCAAAACAGCATCACTTTTCTTAATCTAGTTTCTTATTTAATGATATTCATTATGTGAAATCCTTTAAATTGGATATTCGAAGGCTAATCAAAATCCCAATGAGTCTATAATCCATTTGGACTGCTAATATTAATGGAGAAAAATTGGTTAAGCAACACTTTTATGCATAAAAATTGGTTATAGCCTGCACTCCCTGCGACTCCAATTAGAATATGTATTGATGCGAAAGAGAAGTATAACAAAAGATCAACACTAACTTTTGTGATATCATTCAATTGATATATGTCACCAGTACACAAATCACTTTCCACTCTTAAGTCTCAACCATAGAATGATATTGCTATAAATATTGTCTGATCTAAACTGAACTAAATTCATGCGCTTGTTCAGTAGATTGAAAAAGTTTTTATCAAGCTAAACTATAAATGAAGATACTTAGAAAAAAACTCCCATAATAATGCAACTAGAAAAATGAAGGTTTTGAACCTAGGTGACATCCGGCTGGATTTAACACCCTATCTTGAGAAGAGCTCAAGTGATATAAAGCAAACTTTATCGTGAGAAGAGCAAGTGATCTAACACCCTATCATCGAACTAAAATGAAATTGCATTTATGATCTTTATCTACTATTTAACGGATCAATTTCAGAAGCAAAAATGGCTAATAGATCAATTTTACACTTCATATATGGGAAAGGTGCTGTGTGTATTTAACGTTAACGTTCCTAGTTTCTGCATGCACGTGCAAGCAAATCAGTACTATATATATATATATATATATATATATATATATATATATATATATATATATATATATATATATATATATATATATATATATATATACTATGAGTCTATGACAAATGCAAGTATATAAACTTAGAATCATGCATATGAGTGTTTTTGAAGAGAAACACCTTTAGTTTTCCTTACACATTTGCATTGAGCAAATTCCACCTTAATTAATTAATTAGATCCATACAGAAACCTAGCTAAATCTGCTTTAAATTAGTAAGATTGTATATAATTGATAATGAATATATAAAACATGTGTACCTGAAAGCCTGTCATCCTTCCAGCTTTCCAACTCTGCAAGTAATCCCCTCAAGAAAAGTATCCACAAAACCATAAACTAAACTTCAAGTCTTCAAGCAAAAAATACATGTCAAACTTTATTATATACTTCCACGAAAAAGTTGATGAACACCAGCTTCCAAAAGTACGAACATCGATCCTCAACAGATCGAACAGACTTATATATAGAATATATATGTATATATAACACACTCTGTATAAAATATATATTATAATAATCAAAGTCGGAGCTCCAAATCCAGCTCCTGATGATCATCTTGCCCGACTCGGCCTCTTCTCCGACCCATCTTCTCCATGTTATCACCCTCCACCTGCATGTTCATCAAGCTCATGCTCCACTGCTCGTACCCGAACCCGGCTGGTTGGTCCGGGTTAATTACATGCTGCCCGGGATCCGCAGATATCATGAACTGTTGTTGTCGATGCTGATGATGATGATCATAGCTACTGTTCATCTGCTGGTGGTGGTGGCTGTAGAAGTGATGAGGATGAATAATTTGACCGTTGGAAATGTTTGAGTAATTGAATATTGTTGAAGACGACGATGAAGATGAAGTCGGTGGCTTGTTTCTTGCTCTGTCTTTCCGATGAATGTTCATGTGCCCTCCCAGAGCTTGAGCTGTGTTGAATCCTCTTTTGCAGAAAACGCACTCGTATGATCTTCCGATTCCCAGGCTGTTATGATCAAGGCGATCAGCATCTTCTCCGTGCTTTGAATCCATGAAGATTTGATTATTCAGACAGATTTGTGGAATGGATTTTTATATGTTTGAAGAGGAGGCTGGGAAGATTATATATAGATTAGGGGGGAGATTGTTCTCATGATGATGATGATGGTATAAAAAGAGGGGAAAAGGATCTAAGAGGGATGAATTTAAATTTAATTAAAAGGCCGATCTTTGTCATTTTTTGGTTTGGTGATCATCATCATCATGTGTAAAAATGAATTCATCAAGAATAACAAACACGGTCCTGACCAGGAGAACATTGTCTTATTCTTGTTGGTCATTGCCCGTTTTGGTCAATTTTATTTATGGATTAAATATTATATAAAAAGTGTAATTTTTTTTATTTAAATGAGAGGAGGATATCATATTGAAGTTGAATTGTTGTTTTAAATATGCACTAATTTATTAGCGAGTGATTATTGTGAAAAATGCGAGTCTTTAACTTTGAAAATTCTATTTTTTTTTATAAAAGGTTTTGATTTAGTTAAAATAAAAATCGACGCCATATATAGTTGAGTTGAAACAGTGATACGTCGATGAATGTTTAACTTGCATTGTTCAGAGAGCTGATGAGTGCTGATCTTTTGTTGTATATGTGATGTTTGTTGAGTAAAGTAAGCGAAATTTCAAATTGATGTATTGGGTAGAATTTGTTCTTAATTAATATTCAAGAAATATTACCAAAAATGAAATGAATGACAATGTTAAGAAATCGAATTCACTGAATCACTCTTACGTCAAATATCAAATGTTGATGTAGCTCTCGTGACTCTACTTACTTAACTCAAGTGGTTAATACCAAAAAGGCAAATTCTCATTTGAGACAGGTCTCAAATGAGACCAAAGATTATATGAGACTGCTATTGATTGAATTTGTCATTGGTGAGGTTTAAACCCGCCGATTTCCTTGATTGAATTTGTCGTTAGTGAAATTGACCAAGGAAATGATCAAGAAAATTGACCGAAAGATCAAGCAAATTGAACGAAAGATCAAATTAACTGAAAAATCAAGGCAAAACAAAAATACTCAAGGACATTGATTGAAAGATCAAACAAACTGACTAAAAGATCAAGCAGAAACAGTAAATGCTCATTCCCCTGCTCTTGGTCTCCACAAGGACAAGCCTCACCCAAAACTTTCTCCTCAAAAATTATTACTAGTAAATGAAGCTGGCTTTCGAGACTCATTCTCTTCTTTTTCTAATATTTAAAGGCCGGCTATATTTAAATTGCTTCCCTTCCTGCAGGATCTACCTTTTTCACCATTTGATTTATTATTTTATGGATGACTATTTTTCATTTTTCACTTGATCAATTGAACTGTTGTGGACAGTATGATAACAATGTACTGCCACTAGCACGTTTAAAAATCTAGTAGTACTAAGTAGTTGAGTATACACGCATGTTTAATTCATTAGTTACATGCAATTATATATTCATTCATTGTTTAATTTTCTATTTCAGAATGAGTTTTTTTAAAAAAATTCAATCATTTCATTTAAATTCTAATAATTTTTATACTCGAAACCAGGATTCATGTTACAGTATTACAACGACCTAATTTGATACAAGTATCTTACAACTATCCTAATCTAACCCTACTATACTCTAGAGATCCTGTCGTCGAAAGGTCGAGTTTCTCACCATGCTGATTAGAGTGGGCCGCTTCACCCCGGCTTCTGATGTCCCTGCTCTTGACACCGTCAATGTAGCTCTTGACTGTTGATCAAGCACCGTTGGAAACTTGACACGGGGGTAGGGGAGAATTGATTTGAAATGATGCGCATGAGGGTTTGAACCCCTGAGCTCTACTGGAGGTTTGTAAATCGATTTCTTTTTTAATATGTATTAATTCTCATCGATTCAGAAAAAAATAATTAAATATTTTGATTCGGCACTAGGCCAACTGTTAGGATCCGGCTGCCCGTCAACTACGTTGTATAACGTACGTAATTAAGGGCTTAATTTCTTTCTTGTTTCAGACTTATATAAATATAAATAAAGATCGAAACCGATCAGCATTAACCTCCAACTGAATATTCCAACCACAAAATTTTAAAAGTTGGCATTAATAAATTATTATTGTTATGACTTTCGCATGGTTTATATTCAAATAGCAGTGTCAATTAACGATGAGTCAGCTGGGAAGAGTTTGATTAAGCATGCAATATCCCAACCCAACTAACCAGTTTGATGTAATATATTTTTTTAACTATTTTAACTATTCACTCATATTCTCCATATCTGTCTCACGGATATACGGTCAAAACGAGTACGTATCTCAAATGTTTTAATGGATGAAACCTTATTTAATTTAAACATAAATATTAATCCAATATTTAACTTGTGACAAGTTAAAAATTAGCACAAAATAATAGTAATGTACCAAAAATTAGGAATGATCAAGAAAATTGACTGAAAGATCAAACAAAATGAATGTAAGATCAAATTAACTGAAAGATCAAGGTGAAAAAAGAATGTTCATGGGTGACTGAAAGATCAAGCAAAAATAGTAAATACTCATTCCCTTGACCCTTGATCTCCACAAGAACAGGTCTCATATACATATATATATATATATAATGGAATAGGTTAGAATTTAGAATCAACGTAAAATCTTGATGAAGCATAGAAAGTAGGGCAAACAATTTGTTTATATGTGTTTTGTCCAGCTGAACTAGGGTGCACGTACGTAAACCGACCTTTTTAATTTGTGTCCATCGCACATAAAATGTCCATATCAAAACTTATGTGTCCCAACAAATTTTATTGCAGATTCAGTGACAACTGCTTTTTTTAATTTGTCGGGTCGATGACGGTTTCGAAGAAGAAAAAAAAAAAAACTCTCAAACTAAACTATTATTAGGATTATGATATTAGAGGGATATATGTTAATTTATATGACGTCAGACGCATCTAAATCAATCCTTGCTTGATCATCTTAAATTAAAATTAAGTATAATTTATTTGTGGATTATTTAATGATGCTAAAGGGTTTAGGTAGGAATCTGTTTGTTTTGGAGGAAGGAAAAAAAAGGCACTTTCACCTTCCCAGTTGGCCTTTACTATATTAGCAATATTAGTAAAAAGTCTCAGTTTTCTTGACCCACTGAAAATTTTATTATCATGCTGTAAATTTCCTAATAGTTGCATGCAGAACGTACAAAAGATTGCTCGCAAGATCAATCATCACTTAACATTGAGTTTGGTTCCTTTGAAGTGTGGAAACGAGAAGATTAACTTGCAAGGTTCAATTTTGTTAAAGAGCAATATCAAACTAGTATTGGAGGACAAAATGTATGAGAGATGGGAGAAGGAAAATACCAGCCAACTATATATTTGAATATAAACCTTTTGAAAATATTGACGATTACTGTGGAATTAACTAAATTAGATGTTAGCCGGACTGGTAGTGACTGTAATATTACTACTTAAAACAATCTTTAGGATATTATTTTGAAAATCACATTCGTTTGGCAGCAGTGGCGGTAATACAGCCTTACATGGCATGTCTGTGACTTGCCACATTTAAAATAAAAAATAAAAAATTTTATAGGTGTAATTTTAAAACAAATTTATTTTAGCAAAATTTTTTATGAACAATTTTCATTTATATAAAATTTTGACCTACCATAAAAAAATTGACTATCTCCACCCCTGTTTGGCAAAGAGATCTCCCATGTCCATCATCGTGCTAATTATGAATTTGCTACAGATTAATCCAAAATATGATCTACGTAATTCAAACTGCAAGTATCTTAAAACTCAATGATAATGAACGAAAACAAGATTCATAAAACTATATATCTCGAGAAGAATAAACACAAATCACAAAAAATGTTAATAACTGCCATCTAAATTTAAACTGCACACATTTTTATCAACTTTTTTACGGAATATTCAACTCCTACTCCAAAAATAAAAATAAAAATAAAAATTAAATGGAGTTAGACACCTTTAATATCCATAATCTTGGGCAGGCCTGATTAATTATTGTTTGGGTGTGTGAAGGATATGGGGTTTAGTGACTTTAAGAGACAGCATCCATATATGTCCAGTTTGGAACATGGTTATTGAGGTGGAAAGAGGAATCAAAGGCATCACAAAATCTCAAATATTAATTATCTCAATTTTAAAATTATTGGCCGGGCATGTTAAAAATAAAATCTAAGCAAGGCTTGCAATTGCGATTGGTTAAAAACTAATTTGAGATCAGACAAAAACGAAAAGTGAGAGTTGTTCGAAAGAAATACACACAAGTTCAAAAGAATTAGAGGACAAGAAGATGTACATAATTACTAGTATTAAATATGAGTGCATGGCAATTGGCATTGGTTACAATTTTTCTTCACCGATAATATTTTATAGGTGATTATCAATAAATCAAATGATTATTCACGTTCTCTTTAATCATCCCCAGTCAGTGACAAAATTTCAAACCCAATCAGCACAAAATTTTAGTTTGTAATAATGTTTAGGCAGTGAGAGTCAATTTGGATCTATAATTTAATCCGACAATTTTACACCAGCCTTTCAAATCACCATTAAATTACAATGTGATATTGGCATTAGATAGGCCAAACTAAATTAAACTTCATCTAATTAAATTTTAACTATACTAAACTGAATCAACAAAGATTAAACTAATATCCGAACAAACTCAAGAGAATGTTGCCTACTGTAATAGTTGCTGACATTTTTCTGATATCATAAATTGAACTGTTAACTTGATATAATGGTGTGACATGTTCCCCATTTTTCTGATATCATAAACCGAATTAATTAAAATGAATTTTATCAAATTATAATTTCATTGAACTGAACTGTTTTGAATTGAAGTGAGCCGATTTGTGATTGTTAATGCTGAAATCAAATCAAATTGAACTAGAAAGAAAATTTTGATTGTGTTCCACATAATAACTTAACCGAGCCAAAGGAAAGTTAAAGAAATTAGGTTCATGGAGTTGATAGAAAATCAAAGTGGTGATATGATGATGAGTGGAGACTTGACCAAGGTCAAAGTCAAATCTCTAGCTAATTATCTTACCGGTCACATATAAACACACCCAACTGATTGTTGGTTAAACTATTAAATCAAATGAAAGCCAGAGAAAATTAGAAAGCTCTTTGTAATTAACATTAATAATTACAATTAGGCCGGAGAACCAGGCAGTTATATAATGATCACAATTTAGCAGCGAACCAACCAATTAATTAATCATCCTATTCTCATAGAGAAAAACGGGATGCTCTATTATGACATCTTTAATTAGTATTAGTCTATCATTCATGCACCACAAATTTTGCATGTAGAATTTGGTCGACCAGTGAAAGTTTTCTACAGCGCACATGTGCCATATGAAGAATAATCATCAGTAATTAATGCGTGCCAACATTGCACGATAATTGCAAGATAATATCCCAAAAATGTAATAGTTCGATTACTCTGTAATACACTAATCGAATCGTTTCCGAGTACCTTGAATTTCTTCCTAAAAAAAAATCATGCAAAATTAAATTGCTACCACACATTATCTTGATTTCATCGGATGAAAATCCGACCCAATTCATTTCGCAAAAGAACAACGTCCATAAGCACGAATACGATGCACTAGATAGACCACAAAAATGTACACACGAAATCCTCGCATTTCGTCACCCTTATTACACAAACAAAAACTCACCCGAAACATAAGATTCACACGACAAAACAAGTACCGGAAACCTCGGCCTAGCTAACACCATCATCTTCAACATGTCCAAATGGGCACCATTTCAGTGGATTCAATCTGCAAATGGGATTTTCTTGCAATCTTTTGAAACCACAGATATAATCCTCATCAGCTTCGGTTCTGATCCAACGAAATTATTAGCCCGTCGTGTATTTTATACAAATTTATTTTAAAATTTGGTGAAATCTCAAATCCAAACAACAAGTTGTTGAATGGGTTTTATTGAAACCATAAAATAATGCTCAAATTAGCTGTTCATTTTTCGTGCAATTTTTAAATCCATAAAATAATGCTCAAATTACTTGTTCATTTTCGTGCAATATTTGTGCAGAAAAAAATAATTTAAAATTATACTTAGAATGTATGTCTTTAACTCAATCATGATTTAAAGTTAAACACATTATTATAACATTTAAAAGGTTCGAAATATTTCATCGCATGGGGTCTCATATTCGACCGGTCTTTCTTGCAAAAACCGTCATATACTCCCTTCGTTTTCTTAATTGTGCCACACTTATCATAATGGTATATTTTAAAATTTATTTTTGCGCGATTTCCTTTTCTTTTTTTTTTGGTAAAAGTGACCAAAATTTTGTTAATCCCTACCATCCATAAAGATGCAAGTTGATCTCAACCCTCAATTTATCACATTCTTAATTGAAGAGTTAAAAGGTGGGTGTCAAATTAAAAAACCGAAGTGGATGTTCAATTTAAAGACATACTTTGAGTCTTTGACATGTGATATACATTTACGCTAAGAAAAATGTACATATAACGTTTACTACATTTTTTTACATTTCAAAATATTACAAAATAATTTGGGAAAAAGGAAGGACATATACTTAGTGCCTTAGTGGTACCATTCTTAAATAGTGGCAGAGCCGAGTAATAGAAAGCCATAGAAACACTTTAAACAAAAAGCTACTAATAAAGATCCATTCTAACATAAAGGAAACCAAGCCTTGTGAATTCCGAAATGTGTATTCCAAGGAATAGGAGGCAAAATTTGATTCATTTCATTCTAGGAGAAATGAGTGTTTTCTCATCAATGTTACTATGAAGTGTTAACAAATAAACAGGCTTGATCATATCCACTCAGCATCCATCTCTGGTTAACTAGAGACTGGTAGTAAGAAGCTGAAGGCCGCGTTCTCACGAACAAGGGGAGGCGGTTCCATGTCTGAAATGTCAATCTGATCCATGGACTTGGAGAGATCGTCAACGGAGAAGGGAATACTGCAGCAGCGTGAAAACAGAGATAAAACACTGTTAATTGCAAAAGGCCATAAAACAGATGGCAAGAAATAGAGGAGATGATCTCATACTCAACCTGGAATCATCATCCAACAGGAAAGAACTGCTGCCAGCGTCATTGGAGTCTTCTGCCATTAGCGCCTTCATATTGCTTATAACCTATTGAGTAAAGTTTACATAAAAAAATAAGAACCTCATTCAAACAATTAAATTGCTGCCAAACGACTATCACTTGAGTAAAAAGAAAGGCTCCTTAAGATTCTATCTCAAGCAAGAATTTAAAAGGGAAGCAGTGATCAAAACTAGACTAAGATCCTGATTTAAAAACCTCAGACAAGACTTACTTCTCCATTAAGGCTTTGAGTGCCATATTTGTCATCCCAGTACATTGTGCTGATTCTGTAGAGTTGTTGGATGCTAAGTACCTGTAAATCATCGAAAATTTATGAATAACAAGGTCATAGCTCTTAATAAAACAATTCCAATCTACAAAGGTAAAATCACTTACTGGACATAGATCATGGCTAATTTCATCAAGAGATTTTTTCGGCTTTTGATGTATAACCTAATTCAAAACAAAACAAAACAAAATAATGTTACTCCAAGTATAGAGACTACACACAGAAATTCATATTTTTCCAATCTACCCCTGTTTTCACAACCACCTATATTTTCTTCATTTTCACTACTATAGCGATTGTTTATTTAATTTTTTTTTTTTTTTGAAGAACAAGCTAGTTTAGAATGAAGAATAGATAAGACCACCTGATGGAATACATGCTAATATGTATATAAAAGGCATTAAGCATTTTTAAGAAGAAGATACGGTACCAGAAAACCAATAGCTTGTCTAATGTGTTTAAGCTCATCCCAGGCGGAACCAGAATACTGCAATAATTTTTCAAAATCAGTTACAAAAGCCTGAGTCATTGAATATGCATCCAGACAGAAGTATTACCTCCTCGGTCGCATTATAACACCAGTGTTCCAGTTCAGCCAACCCAGCCTTTACGTATTCACCATTACTAAATGAGCAGCATTCTCGTCTGAGTAGAAGACTACAAGAATGACAGAAAAGTAGGTGATTGATAGCTCAAATATATAGGTATCATGAACAAAGTAATAATCAACAAACCTGTTAAAAAGTTGAACATTAATGAAAGAGAATATCTGCGTGAACACTTTGCATACCAGGAAGGGTGGAACCTATAATGGTATCACGAGGAGAGTAATTATGGAAAAATCACTAAAAATGGAACATTAGGCATACTAAATGTGATCCACAAACAGGTTCACAGAAATAGAAAAAAAAAAATCAGTTTTTCAGTCAAGCCAAAACATGACAAAAATCCTAATGAATTCGTTGAAACATAAATAGACAGAGAATGAGTTCCCACATGGTTGGTTTTTAAGGTGTTCAGACAGCCCGATACATGTTCAACTATTCCTTGCCAATGACCAATTAAGATTTCCTGAGCAGCTGCACTTGCAAGCATACGCGCTGTCCCCTTCATTAAGTTTACTTTGGATATTCTGGGTGCCTAGTTCAATTAAACAAAAAAAATTAGATCAAAACAAGATATAGTGCTTAGTTATGCTCATAGATAAGTATAGAATTATCATCCACCTGAATGCACAATCCTAGAAGTGGAGAGATCTCTTTCTTCAAATTATCACGCATCATTCCATAGATTTTTTCCACATATGCTGTAAGTTGTTGCTTGAATAGCAATGCAGGGTATTTAGCTTCAACTTGGCGTATGATGTCCACTTTCCCACCCAAATCGTTGTCTATAAGGGTCAGGCTGAGACTTTGGGGAGTTCCCCGAAAGCTCTGCAGAGGTTGAATTAACATGTATGTACTTTGATTAGAGAATGTAAGAACCCTGATACAAATTAGGTTTACCTGTGTCATCCTTCCAAACAGAGTTGCTGATGTTGACCGCCGGTGTTGAGTGCTTGTCCCAGCACTGCCACCAGCTTTCAATGTGCGCTGAAGCAGTAGCAACAAAGTTGCAGAGTTGGATAGCCAATAAGCTAAAACATCATTGTTGTCTTGAATCTTCTGCTCAAAAGGAAATTTTTGTATCAGAAATTCTATCCTGGGAATTGAAGCTAAACATTATGTTGTTCTGATTACCTCAATAGCTTGGCCTATGGTTTGTATAATTTTATCAAAGATACTTGTCCTTTCAGCTTCGAATGAATGCCACTGTCTAAGGCATTTGTAGATGATGCAGGCAGCAACTGGTCTGCCTTTTGAGAAGCCTAGGTGCTGGGCGACGCATCGAATTAGCAAATCCTGATACTCCTGTTGCTTCTCATTAAGTGATTTTTGTGGTCTTCCCTCCATCTCTAAAGTTTCTCTTGCAATCATTGAAGAACTATGTAGGTCCTAAGAGTATTGGGATCACATGTGAGTATAACATCAGATACGTTTAGAGAATTATTTTAACTGTAGAGTAGTACTTACAATATTAGGTTTTGAACTGTCGATCCGCTGCCAATTTCATGGAGTAGCAAACAGTTAAAGGTGAAAGCAAAGGGCAGTATATACAGTCCCACAATGAATATTCTTCTTTCTAACTTTACCTGAATACTTGACCTTGAGCGATGCGATAGCATTTTGTGACTTTGAGCCATTGCCAATGCCTGCTGGCGCAGAACTTTATTTTCTGATTCTAAGTTGGAAAGTTTTTCTTCGAGCCTATTTTCACAAGGACAGTATAATCATTAAGTGTACTCCATTAACACTTCCATAATGTCCAATCATTATTTATAGTACAAGTGCTGAACATGAAAAATGTCAAAACTCAGATGCATTGCAGGCACCAGTATCCCAAAACATCCTTAGTATAAATTTCAATGTTCAATAAAAAAGATACATAGATGAATACGTGTCACCGGCTGTTTATCTCAATAAGTTTCACTTGCATCAAACTGAAGCAGTATCAGATTATGTGACTTATATTTAGAGTTCAGACAAAATTTGAATGCCATATTTTCAGTGCAAGTTCATCACAAAGCTTGATAGCAGATGATATTATTCAAACAAGATATAATGGAAGATCAGAGGGAAAATAAGATTCAGATCTATAAGTATAGGCATATACATTTATTTAAAAAGAAATGAATATAGAGAGTAGTCTGGAACAGTGACATACTCAGATGTGCAAAGAGATCTGGTGTAAGAATTCAGCAAAGAAATAATACTATGATATTATAAGCAGCAACTGAGTGAGCACATATAAAAAAATGTAGAGTTAAAGATCACGACATTCTTAACATACAAAAGAAATTAAAATCTTTGACAGGAAGCATCCTGTTTTGTTTTTTCACAAAGTTATTCTTAGGTATTGCACAGAGAACAGTACTTGTGCTTGCTTATGTCAAGATGTCTTATAATAAACATTTAGGTTTTAACTGAACGGGTCATGATTTCTGACTTGAATTATATCCTTATCACACTGCCCATGGTGCAATGTTGTGGTTGCCTCTCAAGAAATCTTACATGAAGAACTTATAGCTTTGACTGGATGGATTATCCAGTCCAGCTTAAATGACTACCTTAGGAAATTGCATCCATAACAGGGGTTTTCTTGGTTTAACCAAGATGTCAGTGAAAAGAACTGGCAACTAACAAAGATGGCAAAGTTATAAACGGGGCAATCTTGGGCCATACTCAGAACTGGCAACTAACAAAGATGCAGGTCCATTTTTCTCTTGCAAGTTCGTATTTTTACCATAATACCCCTAATATTGTTAAGGCAAAAAATGGGCTTTGAAATCATAGGGTTCCATCAGGGGGTATTATGGTAAAATGTGGACCTGCAAGAGAAAAATGGACCTGCATAGAGAAATTCCTTAAAAATAATGGCTGGAATAAGTCGTTTTTCAGCCAGGATTATAAGCTCTGCCAAACACACCTTTCAGTGGTTAACAGGCAACATAATAGTCAAGACTGTAATTGACCCTTTCCAGATGGTGATAATAACACTAGTTCCAATCTCCTGATGTATTTCCTTGCTGCTTAAACATAAAAAGACCTAGCTGGGGGATGACCAACAAATGACTGAATTGAAAGAAAGACGAAGAGATCAAGATGCTCTAAAGTGAGTATAAGTGACATGAAGAAACTGAATCCTAATAGAACATGAAGAAGAGGAAGAAGGAAACCTGGATGAAGAGAATCAGCTGATGTTGCTTATGCGGACCTTCCACTGGTACTGATGTGGGAGGGGGATTCTTCTTGGATGATACAATCAAAGCTAATGATCTATTTAAGGACTTTTTCAAATACTTTATAATAGCCTCCTGAAGTATATCTTCAGGGTAAGACAAAGGAAGAAGCCTTAATAGGTCTATGCTAAGTATATGGCTGCAATACCCCCCCTACAATACGTATAAATGGATTAAGAGGGAATGGATTCTTTGTAGGCTACATATAAATCCTATGCACGATTCGTGAGACCTGATCAATAAGAACTTATTCTAGCTTTAAAAACCACAGCTTAGTTCCTATGCATTATTTTGTACGATTACTGGATAATAAGCTTCGGAAACAGGGAGATCTCTAAATACAAAGTTTAAATTAAGAAAGATGATTAAATTATGAATCATTAAAACACATGAATCAACATTTGAGTGCACCCCAAACAAAGCATACAGGATTTTGCATCAATTTCATATATTTTACTCGTGAAGAAAAAAAACTATATACATGAATGAAAATTTACCAGGACCAGGAGTATCATATCTATGAATTAAGGCTTGTGTAGTACAATGGTGTGAATCTATTTTGGGGGGAAGTACCTACTTAAATGCCAACATCAAGTCAGAGTGTCAGGCAAACATCTAGCTAGCACGAATATGGGCACAACAATTTGAAAGAGTAATTATCCTCAGAAGAAGTCATCGAATGCCCCCTCCCGCTCATTTTCCCAGTTTTCAGATCCTGCACAATGCAACCATGAAGAGAAAAAAGGTGTATATAATACTGTCTTTCCAGAGGGTTTTGGGAACAAAATCATCAGTATCTAAGGATCAAAGGATCAAGACCATATGTTGAATGATAGGGTAAAGAGAAAGAAACTGAATAGCAAAAGACTGGTGGATGGGGTCAAAAGAGTTCAAAGGTAGACAAAGGAAACTCTTAGGAATCTAGACTGACCTGATAATTCACCAGTCGAAAGGTCTTGAATTATAAGCTGAAAATCACCAGGATTGTATGAAGAAAAATTTGCTGAAGTTGAAGCAGGAGCAGGAAATGTGAAATCAGAATCAGTGGATGTAGTGTCGGAGGATGTGGATGTGGCCTCACCCTGACTTTCTCTAGCAAAGAATTGTGAAGAGGAACTGGGGTTGGATGAAGATAAAATCATTTTCAGCTCCAAGAATTGGTCCGACATGCTGTATATCATCCTGAGGCACTAGATGATATCTAGTATTAGTCAAAAACCACAAAGGATCTTATTCTATACTTGAGTTAGTAGATGTATCTCCCGCAACCAAGCATTAGATCTACAGCCTAAAAGAGGTCCAGTCACTAGTAAATTCATCCAGTTTTTAGAATATGCCTAATGGAGGACATTTTTACTCTCATTTTATTTGGATAGACACCAATTCTGCAAATCAGATTAACCTTTCAAGTTCTTTCTCCTATAAGAGCTCTATTTGAAACTACGTCTGACATGCTATAGTATGGCTACCTCAACATCTTACCATGATATGTCTTTGCACTAACTTGCTGCGAGAAAATACTTCAAAATATGTTTGAGAGTTTAAAAAACACACTGCACACATCATTATTAACGCTATAACTTAAAAAGTGCATTTTCCTCAATGAAGCCTATGCCTGTCACTCATGTGTGTTTGGAGCAGTTTCTAAGGAAGTGACAACTTATGAAATCTCTTTGCTAAGAAGCAAGTTTCAATCAACAATGCATGTGTGTAGGAAATAAATAAACTAACTGCTCACAAAATATGAAATTTCATACCAGCTACATCAGTGGCGGATCTGGAATTTTTTTAAATCTTTTGTATATGGGGGTATTAAAATCTCTAACATATGGGGGTGCAAAAGTGTTAAAACAATCCTAAGCAAAATTAGGCAAGTGGTACTTTTTTTCCTTTTTCAAGAATAGAGATGCAGAAGCCGTGTGTGCCTCTACCGTTGACTTGTATGGAACTGTATTTCATTCATATAACTGTAATGTTACTAAACATATTGCTACTTAGATATGCATATAAAGTACACCTATTCATTAATGTAGTTTCAGTACACCATATTATATCAGATCCTCATTAGAAAATTTTCCCCTCAGCAGCATCCATGCATATTTTCAATTGCCAATGAAAGTCAGGTGATGCTCAAAAAACAAAATATCGAAGGAAATGAGGTTAAAAATTAAAACCATCAGATATAGCCAACCTGATTGCTACTTTGCTTACTATGAATTTAGGTTGACCTCTAATAAAGATTAGTGTACCTTAAATGATGGCACTTCTCCATCCCCAAGGAACGGGATAGATAACATATATTTTGGCAAGTTATGCTACCTGTTTAAGGATTCTTGAAGCTGTTGAACTCTTTTTTCAGTTTCTTCTAATTTCTGGCGCTTTTCTTCACTTGAACTCGAAGCCTCTTCATATTTCATTTCAGCACTATCTGCTCTCTTTCTTTCGGATTCTAGTACTTCCTACACAAGATAGATTATGAATTACAAGCACGAACATATCAAGAAGAAAACGTTGAAGACAAAATATTGGATTCTTAGAATTACCTTCAGATTTTCAACCTCGACAGTTAGAGCCTCAATCTTTGTTGTATCTTCAACAGGAACAGGTGTTTCTTGAACAATAGAAGACGCTTCTTCAATAGCTTTCTGAGCAGCCTCTCGCTCCTTAATGACCAATTCATTGGATTCATCTACTTTCCTTTGCAGTTCTTGCAATGATTTCTGTAACTTGGCTATTTCCTGGCCCTTTGTTTCTTCCAAGTCAGTCTGCAAACACAGCAGCTTATTGCTATAGCACGTGAAATAATGATAACCTGATATAAGTTCCACTGCATTCAACTCGGCTCAAAAATGTGTCATGGAACCAACTAGCAACATAACTTTGGGAAAGACTTGATGGATGATACAAGTGAAAACCACTGATAAAGAATAGTGAAATTGTAGTTCTCCCATTTAGAATATGCATATAAGAAAAATAAAAAGCAAACACATGGAAAACTGTTTCAGTAGAAGTACAAAGCTCATTCCAAAAAGGAAAATTGAATCCTTGTATACGAGCATACTTACCCTCATGCGTTTCTCCAACTGCAAACGCCAGGTAAGTTCTTCCACCTGTTTTTCAAGTTTATCTTTTGCTTGCTGCAGTGCTCCCGTTTCTCTGGCAGCCTAAAATATATAAGATAATTACTATCAGACATTGAAACAAAGTATTCAACTGCAGTATCAAATCATTAACAATGCCAACTCAGGGAAGCCACTAATAGCAACAAAGTTTCAAGCATAGTCCAGGTATACAACAAAATCCATGATATAATACTTCATAAACAAAAATTGGCAAATTATGAATGAATTTTTTTTTTAAAAAAAGTGCAAGGATATGCCAGGGGAGAGAGAGTTTCCACCACACACAAAGAAACCTACCATCTTCAAATTCCGAAGCTCTTTTCTAGCCACCCTTCCCCTCCATCTACACTGTGTTATAAGTGCTGCTCTCACAAGCATCTTAAAGTATGAGAAAGCTCTAATTCTGCGCCAATCAGCCTGAAAAATGCATTCTCCTATTAGAAGCGAAATTGTGCATACTATATACTGCAACAAACATTAGAAGATAGTCCAAACCTGTACAAGTGTTGCCGCTTTGGTTTGCCTTTTGTACCGATATTCCTTACGTGCAGCCATTGCCCGTATTGCAGTCTGTAATACAATTCCTGTCAAATGTAACCCCGTGTACTTTCTCCGTGCAAGATGTCCACGCACTTTTGTCTGAATTTTAAGAGAAGCTGCCTCCTTCTTGATATTATCATATACCTTACAGGCAAGCATTCCTGATATAGAAAGGGTGGAAATTATGAAAAGGACAACAAATAAAAAGTTTGAGTTGTGATACGATTCCCAAGGTGATATTGAATATTTAGAAAAAGGCCAGTGAAGGATGAGTATGTTCCAACTGTAAGTACCTCGACATATAGATTGTAAACAAACTGCAGACTCCTGCATAGCAAGAAATTGTTTCCGGGTTTGATGAGTTCTTGTCTTCCTTTGGATTGTTTTTGCAGCATTACTTAGCTTTTGAGCTCTTTGTGCATCTAGCTCAGCCATTTGACCGGCTCTTAGGAAAACTTTTGTTTTCCCTATCTGCAAATATCATCCATACATATCACCATCGTTAAGATATTGCTTTACACAAAACTGATTTAATCATCAAAATGTATATGCAATTAACTATGAACGGATGTATAATTGATGAAGAATATTTTTTTTAGAGAATTGATACGACACACAAATCTGAACAACAGAAAGAGGGTAATCAATATTGGGAGATGAATGATGAGCACAAATTGATTCAGAGATGAGGATTAGTTTTAAACATGTCTATGTGGAATATACTGTGTACAATCTGTGTGTGTGTGTTTGTGAGAGAGAGAGAGAGAGAGAGAGAGAGATAGAGATGGAAGTTGGATTTATTTATATTCAATGTTAACAAATCAAGATATTCCAACTTTGCTCCAAAGGATAACTAAAGATGGTAGTACCTGAGCTCCTGCCATCCCCAACTTCTCCAAGATCTTTTTGCAGGCAACTTTTGCATCAGGACTGATTAGATCACATAAACAAGTTAAATAAGAACATTGACAGGAACTTAACCTGCTGAGAATATTATTGTTGAATAACTGAAGCAGCTGATAATCCAACTACCAAGATATATTATTACTTACTTCACCTCCAAGACCTCTGGTGCAAGAAGACCAAACCTATTCAGAAATTCAAAAAATGTTTTCCGTGTAGGGTAACCAGCACAACTGATTCGAATTGCTTCTAGAACACCCTACAGCAAATGATATAACCCCAGAAATTATTTATGTCCACTTTGGTGGTGGGAGGTGAGAGGAGTTAAGTAAACTGCACTTACACCACAACGTAGTTGCTGCATGACATTGACATTTTCAAAAATAGCAGGTTTCAGTTGATTATTCGGCTTCACGCATCTGATATAGTGAGGCTCTGTAGAGTTCAATGTTTCCATCAACTGTTGGAGTTGTAACTGCACCGTATTTTCCGAAAGATTAATTTTTTGTATTGTTAAATTGTAAATCCCCAAGAACTGAAAATTAAGTTCCTGGTGTACACCAGTACAAATACATAGAACAAAGAAATCCAGTTGAATATATACCTTGAAACGCGAACCGATGGATGAAAACTTGGATGATTTATTTGAAGACTTATTATTTTCTTCAGGAATTGGAGGGAAAAGGCCAGCTACAAAGCTACATTTAGAAGAACCTAGCAGATCTTGATGTTCAGGGACAACATAGTCCTTGTTTTTATCCAAAAATTGTTCAGATTGATACTGAACCTGGGGAAAACAAAACAAAAAAACAAATAAAGAATTCAATTGTTCAATTGTTCAATCGTTCAAGTAGATTCAAAGACACTAAAAGTTTAGAATCGCAATTACCTCGCCAGCATAATGAGAAATCGTGAAATCAGTGCGTGATAACTTTGGTTTGACGAAGCGTTTGTGTGCCTTAAATGTCTGATAGAGCTTTTGTGAGAATGTCTCATACGTTGACTTGGGAAACATACTGAAAACAGGACATGGATCATTTCAAAAACAGGGAAATGTGTATTTTTAATCACTCACTCAAATTCCACATGGTATTTGAATTTAGGATGAACATATGAAAACAATACAGCACTACTTACCAAGCTTCGTCAAGTAGAGAAACAATTCCTCCAGGTTTCTGCAAGGAGAAACGAGAAAAAAAAAAGAAAAAGGATATTAAAAGGCTAAGTCCCGCTAGATTTCATGATAATAAGCTCATATTACTAAGGTCTCACAATTCATTGCATGAAAAAATAGATCTGAGCATCTGAAGAAATTTATCAATATTTAAATAATTTTTACGGATAATAACCAGAATGGCAACCATGGAAAGATCTATACAACCTTTTCAATAAGATCTAACACGTCTTGATTATCAACAAACTCTATGTAACTCCAATCGATTTCTTCTTTTGTGTATTCCTCCTGCTCCATCTTGAATACGTGCTGTTGTACAACCACAACATTCACATTAAATGTAAGAAACTGGTATGCTCTGATGCGAAACATGTCAAATAAAGTTTTTCAATACCTGGTTAAAATGTTGTTGCAGCTTCTCATTCGTAAAATTAATGCAGAACTGTTCGAAGCTGCACATGGAATATACAAGCATAATTAAAGAATATTCCTCATCTAATTACATCATAGAATTCTGAAACGTAAAACTCAATCTACCTATTAAGTTTGAAGCTTTCAAAACCATAAATGTCAAGAACACCAATTAAGGATTTTGAATTTGGATCTTGGCCAATAGAACTGTTAATCTTCTCCACCAACCTGAATGACATGAACACATGCATCTGAAAGTGATAACGCAGTTCAATGAAGATAACAGATGCCAAGTGAAATTATATAGCATGTGTACCAGTCAAACAGGCGAGAGTATGTGGTCTTTGCTAAACCATCCCTACTAACAATAGCACCTTCAGGATCAAGACTTCTCTTGATAACCTCCTCAGGAGTGACCATAACACGTTTCAGTAATGCATCTTCCAATGCAACATGATCACACCTTTAATTTGTCAAGTTTAGAAAATGATAATCAGGAAAACCTATAACAAAATTTTATGTTATACATCGCAACTCTGATCTTACATGAGTAACTCTGCCGCTGTCTGGAGATGAAACTTTGATTTGTCATCTTTAAGTACTGAGGAATCGATTTCTTGCCCCTTTGCAAAGTCTATATTTCCAATATGGAGAATAGCAGCCACAACCCTGAATATTGCGTCCTGTTTGAACAGAAACAAGTTAGTTCATGGTTTTGCAAATAGAAGTAGAAACCATATGTGAATATGGAAGAAACCTGTTCTTCTTTACTTATTCCCACAATGTCCATGGCCCTTCTTGTGGCTAGATATTCACGAGCATCATCAACTCCAACTAGCTCAATACAATTTGATTGATTGAGATAGCGAAATGTTTTAGGACTTCCCAACTTATATTTCTCAACTTCCTGTATCATTCAGAACTGTCACTGCTAATAGTTACTAGAAATAATATAACATTAAACCAAAACTTAAAATTTTTCATAATAAGCACAGTACAGAGCTATTGTAGAGGCAAATTTACCTCCTGTGGTGCTGCACAGAGAAGGTAAAAACAGTGATAGTTGCGTTCTGGATCTGAAACTTGGCAAACACGAGATCTCTCAAGTAGATAAGTTCTAATAGCTGCTCCTGATATTCTTCCATGCTTGTTAAACTGAATCTCAACAAACTTGCCAAAACGGCTGCAACAGAAATTAAGAGCAGAGGATCAATATCAAAAGGATTTAATAGTGGTGACTAGTTTAAAAAATTTCTATATCTCACCTAGAATTGTTGTTCCTCACAGTTTTTGCATTGCCAAATGCTTCAAGTACTGGGTTCGACTGCATGATGATGAACAAATTAGCTTATGAAAGGTGAAGGTTATGCCAATGCACAATACACACATTTAAGATGTGAAAGTCACTGATACACGTAGAAACTGATAACACAATAACACAATGTATCTCACCTCTAAAACTTGTTGTTCTACAGTCCTTCCTTCAGTGCCTTTCCGCCCACCAAGAAAAGCAAGATATTGCATAAGCATTTTTGTTGTTTCAGTTTTACCCGCTCCACTTTCCCCACTGACCAGAATAGAATTACTCTTCCCTTCATTTACCATAGCCCTAATTTATTTTGGGCGATTCAGTACAAAATTATATTGTAAAAGGGAAAAAAAAAAAAAAAGACGAGATTATAGCAAAAATCACCGGAAAGCAACATCTGCAATAGCAAATACGTGAGGACTCAGTTCACCAAATGGTGCTCCCTTGTATTGTTCCATCATACCAGAATCATAGATATGTGGCAGTCTTTGAAACGGATTAATGGCAATAAGAATACTTCCAGTATATGTCTGTCACAAGGTTAGAGTAGAATATAATTTATGCAAACCCTTCATAGCTGCAGTAATTCAGCATGGGTAGAATGGAAAATGATTGGGATGAATAATAGAGAATCTTACGTAGATTTCATTGAGTAGATACCGGGTGGACAAGTTCTGCAAGACTCCAGGCTCATGTAAATATGATAGCTTTGTCATATCATCCACTCCACCAGAGGGAGCTTCTTCATCTTTGGGATACAGCTTTGCCAACCCCTCAGTAACCTTATAAGATAAGACAGACAGATGCACACGAATGATTATCTGAAATGCTGCAAAGGAAGCAGTGTATGCATAATTATTTAAATCTTCATTTGACAGCTTTTAGTATAGTTTTTATTTGTTAGAGGAGCAGTATAAACCGGAAAATGCACAGAAATTTATATATGCAAGTTAATGAGTAGTACATCATAAAAGATCAACAAGCATGTAAATATTCAGTTGACATCTAAAACATCAACCAGTACTCATACGCCACATCTATTATTCATTTTACTACTTACAGAAAGGGAGCTACAAGTGAGAAAGGGACAAAATATGGATAGACATGTCAAGAAAGGAAAAAGAATAAACTTGCATGTGCAGCTGGAACAAAATCCCCATGCAAAGCCAAATAATCATTCAAAGCTAGTCAAGTATTTGACCCTCCATACTTCTATCGTAAATGCAAAAAAATAAAATAAATGAAACTTCCACCATAACTTTACTAGCCTATACTTCCTCCGTCTTAGTATATTGTGCTCAGAGATTAAGGAGATAGTGGATGGAGGAAAGAGTATGGGAAAGTATTAAGACAAATGCTGATGTTATGATAGTAATTTAAGGGATGAAAAAAATCATTCCAAAATAGGAATAAAGCAAATTGGAACAAAAATAAGGAAATTAAGACAATAAAACTAGGAATGAATTATGTATTCAGGTAATTTTGACCAGCATAACACTACAGATGCCTTTTTAACATTAAGTGAACGCATCTTAGATTAGTAAAAGCAGTACAACTAAAAAGAACCCAAAGATTATACAATTGCTTTTGTAAAGTTCAAAGTTAAGTAAAAACTACACCAACCTTCCTCCCGTCAGATAACTGAATCTCAGCTTCATTTCCATTTATCTTTGTCACTTCTCCATCTATCCAAGCAATATTTGGATCTTCTACCCAAACATGACTTCCAACAATGATATTTACTGGAGTTCCCTGCACATAAAAGTCAAAATTATTTTTTCAGAATTTGAATGCTTGGATTGGCTTGTACTTTTGCAGTCAGGTAGTTCCTAAACCAGTTCATACTTGTCAATGCACACATAAGAAGTTGCAGTATTTACAGCTCTGCAATTGTATTGTTCAGATTTATACTTATGCTGATGACCTGCTATCTACTAGTGATGATAACTATAATTAGAAGAACAATGTAAGAGTTTCAACCCTAACAAAATCTTTTATGAGTCAAAAATCAAACTCCTCCAATTCTCGATTCTACAACATGATTAATTGTACACCCAGTAATGGTCAATTCCTGAATCACAATTCCAGTGCCAACAAACAAGCCTAGATTGAATAAACCCTAATTTACCTCATTTCCAAGTTCCAACCTACAAGCTGGGTGTTAAAAGCCCTGCCTCACCATATATTCTCTTAAAAAACTTCCATTAGTTCGAGAACTTCAACAACGAGTTATTAATCAATCTATAACCTGACTAACAATGTGCTAAAATCGAAACAATTCAATACACAGGGCAGACAAGGATGGAAGCAGTACTGTTCAGATCCATCTCTTCAAACAACAACAAACAACATTTCAGTTAATCGGTATAGCTCGTTACCATTTACAAACGGCTGAGTGAGAATTCTCCCCCGTCCTTGAGCATAGGTTGAAAGTTGAAACCCACACAGCTCCTCAGTGTCTGCACGAAGAGTGCGGCCGGAATCTGGCGGTCGTCGGCGGAGGAAAAACGCGCATCGGCGGAGATGGCGATATTGGTGAATCCGGTGGTCCGAGGTGTGGAAATTAGGGCTGTGTAAGCAAATGTGGCCGTCGATTGGTGACCTTTGTTGTCTGATCTCTTCCCTCGGTGGATCGGAGACTGATATGCGGTGTAGCCCTGGCATTGTTTCAGAACCCGACGGGAGCGGAGTCGTTCGTGGAATTTTTCGCACTGTGTGTGACTGTGTGCGCATTCTCTGTGAATGTGTCTAGGCGGGAGGACTTCGCGGGAGGTTTGTAGCATTTTTATTTATGTCGCCTTAACTACCGAATGCGCCACAATTTTTCATGCCAGAAATATCAAATTAGACAGCCATTTATAATGTTTTCTAAATATGAAATTACAGTTTAACTTCTTTTTTGGAGTTTTTTTTTTTTTTTTTTTGGAGAATTGTAAGCCGAGATTTCAAAGGCGGAATACACTGTGCTATTAGAACAAAAACATGGATTTAATTAAAAATGAAGTGTCGGTTTTCGAATTAACTTTCTTCATTTCCCTTATCAAATTTCTATAAAAAAAATCTCCATTTCTAATTCCTCACATTGCCAGAATATTTTCTCAAATTCCTCTTTGTCATAAGCAACTACACTGCCACTATTTTGGTTGACACATACCGGCATCACTATTTTCTGACAACTTTACCGTACTTGAACCAAACAATAGAGTAATATCTCTTTTGCTTTACATTTCCTTATTGATTTCTCCCTTAAAATAATTATATGTGAGATGTAAAATTACAATTTGAATATACCTTCTAGGAAAAAGTGAAAAATCCACCATTCAATCTATTAATAGAAAAGGTGTCAAAAGTTAAAATCATGAAAAGGAAGGAAATAAAACTGAATTTCGCGCGCAACAACCTGCATTTTAATTTCAGAAAAGCACATTTTAAATTGTTATCCCATTTGCCAAAAATATATTGTTTATCAATAATCACCGACCCGACTTGAAAAAAACAAAAAAGTTGCAGGATAAAATTCATTAATTAATACGGAGTAAACTGTACAAATCAAACAAAACAAAAAACACACAACACACACTGTCTCTCTCTCGCAAATTCTTGCCAAGGAAGAAACCGCCATGAGAGTGAGCAAAATCAAGTTGTTCTCCATAACCGTATCTCCATCATTTTAAGCTCACTCGATCGGAATCGTTCTCTCGGAGGTGTGCGGCTCAAAGTAATCCGAATCGCTGAAGTTCCTCTGCGCACCAAATCGCGTAAGTTCCTTTCGAACTTTTCATGAATCTTTTCTTCGCGTAATTCCGATTTGCTGTTAATCTGTCACTCAATAAGCATGAATTTAGCTTGATTTTTGAATTGTGATCGATTTGCTGCCAGGTTACGGTCTGCGGTTCGCCGGAAGGGGGAGAAATGGCGCCGCCGTGTTCTTTGATTTCACGGGAAAAAGTTCGACTGCGAAACCTTCGGTTAACTCTAATCCCTGGCCTACCGAACGATATAGCTTCTTCGATTTTAGCATTTGTGCCTTATTCTCATCAAACACGCATGAAATTGATATGTAGAGCGTGGAGATTGTTTTTCACTAACAAAAACCTAATTCCTCTCCGCCGAGCGCTGCTACCGCGCTCTGGTCTGTCTCAGATTATGTGTATATTCCCTGAAGATCCTTCAATTTCGTCTCCATACCTTTTTGACCCCCAATACCTTGCCTGGTGTCCCCTCCCGCCCTCGCCCTATGACCTTAACGCCTACAGCTTGTGTAATTTCAATTCCATTTCGATTGGTTCTGATCTCTATGTCATTGGTGGTTCGTATTTTGATGCTCGGTCGTATCCTTTGGACTATCCCTGTGCGTCATCCTCTGTGTATCGGTTTGATTTTGTGAACTTTAGATGGGAGTCTCTGTCCCCTATGCTTACTCCAAGGGGTAGTTTCGCTTGTGTTTCTATTTTGGATAAAATTCTGGTTGCTGGGGGAGGGTCTCGGCACTGGATGTATGAGGCAGCAGGGACTAGGATGAGTGCAGTGGAGATGTATGACATTGGCAAGGATGAGTGGGTTGAATTGGATGGTTTGCCGAGGTTTCGGGCTGGGTGTGTTGGGTTTCTAGCTGGATGTGGAAAGGATAGGAAGTTTTGGGTGATGGGAGGGTATGGCGAGTCCAGGACTGTTTCTAGTGTTATTCCCATAGATGAGAATTACAAGGATGCTGTGGTGATGGGGCTTAATAATGGTTGCAAATGGAAGGAGCTTGGGGATATGTGGGAAGAAGGGGAGAGGAGGAAGCTGGGGAAGATTGTTGTGATTGAGGATGACAGTTGCGATGTCCCTGCTATTTTCATGCTTGACAACAATGACATCTTCAGGTATGTTGTTTTAGCCACTATCTATGATACTAGTTGATCCATGGAATCATGATTTGAATTATCCAGTTATCTGTTTAGTGATTGCAATGTTGTTGAATGCATTTATCTATTCATTGTGATACTTTGAGTGTTTCAGGGAACCTTACCTAATGTCTAAAAATAACTTACCTGGATCGTTATAATGACTACACTCTATTCATATATGTGAAATTCTGAAGCTAGTTTTCAACATTTTCTGAGGTAGCTTTGGGCAAATTTAACTTCAATAGCTTCTCAGATGTTTCAAAGCTTTGTTTTTAGGCTGAGATAATATTTTCGTGATGGAAAACTATTATTTATTATTTGGAGGATCACCTGCCATACTAATGATGTAAAAGTGGAGAGGGAGGTTAATATGTTATCTTAAATATTTTAAGACTCGATTCTGCTGTGACCTGAAGCTGGAGTAGGTCAATCCTGTATATCCCTCTCTAACATTCGTAGTTCTCCTTATTTTAACTACTGGTACTTGTGAATTGTGATATATGTGTGGGTGTGGGTGTTTGTGCAGCTCTGATAGACATTTAGAAGTCTTGTTGATTACTAATGCTACCTTGTCTAGACCAGTTTTGAGTTAGCTTAGCATTTCATGAGTAACTTGGCTCCACTTCCGTTGTTGCGTGTATTATTTTATTTTTATTTTTTCCTCCTTGGGTCACAGTGCATGATGCTTGTGATATGAATTGACTCTCAACACTCCATATGATATTGGAAAGATGTAGTAGCCAGTAGTCATTGTGGTTTTGGCTATGAGGCTAGCAATCTTACAAATAGGACTGATCCAATGTAGAACTTTGCCCACTGATATACTTTGTTAAATTTCAAATTTTGCAGGTATGACATGGATTGTAATCAGTGGTCAAAGGAAACAACTGTTCCAAGAAAAGTACCAGATGAATCATCCGCTGGTTTTGTTGCACTCGGTGGTAAGCTGCATGTACTGTCTCTTCTCAACATACACCAGATAACAGACAGTGTGAACTCAAGGCAGAAAAAGAGGCCAGGTACCATTTTATTGCAGATTTATCACCCTAGAAAGAAGATATGGAGATCCATTCTTTCAAATCCACCATTCAGTCATCCTATAAATTTCAAAGCAGCAGTTATGTGCACCATTGCACTGTAGGGTTGGATCAATTCCTGTCAGTTAGCATAATATGCTCTATTCTTGCATGAGCAATTCTCGTCATTTGTAAATGCTACTGTGTAGCTTACTAGCTTGGTTATATTTTTTGCATCCTTGAACAATTATCCCGTAGTTATCGTGAACATGTACAGTACTGGGCAAAGGATATAGTAAGAAGCCGTAAACACTGCATATTAAATACTACTGATATAGTACATAATGCTGTCAACTTTCTGGTTGGCTTGCTCTTATAAGTAAAAGAACTACTACTACTTTTGCCCCCTTTGCATCAGTTCTTGTTATCTTATAGTCGAATTCTTATTGCAGTTCAAGTAGAAATGGGTTAAGACTTAAGACATAGGAAAAGGTTTGACGGTACTCCCTCCAGTTTCTTAAGATTGTCAGTCTTTCCTATTTGAGATGGTTTTGTTATGTTTGTTCCATTTTGAAGAGTGCCATTGTAGATGGTTTTGTTGTGTTTGTTCCTCTTTGAAGAGTGTCATTGTTAGAGAAACCGAGGACTATAGACTATAGTAACCAAACTTTAGTTACCTAATCTTTGAAGAAATCAACCAAAAAGCTAGTGATGTCCCATGACTCTGGTAATTGTGTTGGAGAAGGTATGTTTAGTCCAAGTAAAGATGAGAGATGACTGGAAGATCAAAAATTTCAGCTGGAACAACATGATGGTATTGGTGACTAGGGTTCCATTCTTCCTCGTTTATCCTCAAAAGACTTCAGTTTCAACCTTCAACTATATTAGTTCAATTCAAAAGGTCATTCCACATTTTAATTAGATGAAGTAACCAAAGGGAACCAACGAGGTCTCGCCAGCCCCACCTCCTAAATTTCCCTTTTCGGATATATTTGAAGACTTTTAGTTTCGAAATGAAAATCATAATGTAGTAAGTTATTGTTTTTTATTTGAACTAAACTGAATTAAATTGACCAAAAATACAGTTATGTCCAACAAAACAGGAGTTAAGGGTTAGTTTGTGAATTGAGCTTAACTGAACTAAATTAAGAATAATTTATTGAAAAACAGAATCAGTACAACTAAACTAACATAAAAATACGTGAAAATGTGGTAAATTTGTGAAAATGTTGGTGAATGAGGCGTGTCTTGCAAAAGCTGGACAAGAAGAAAAATAGTCATAATCGGTGTTCGGAGAATTCCAAGTAATTAACGAGTAAACAGAGATGAGTGGGAGTTGAGTCTGAACAGGCAGAAAAGAAGAAGAGGTAAACGCATCCGAGTGCAGTGTGGAGCAAGAAACTGGATTTCCGATTTCCGATCCGAGTGGTCAAATTAGTGTGCAGGTTTATTTGCATGCAACTTTTACTCGATCGGCATATTTATTATTATATTTCATTTTTTAAAGGTTTACTCGGCTTATTTATTATTATTTAGGACTGTGTGGAAACAAAAAATGAATAAAAATCAACGGTTAGCACGAGAAATACCTAATTTATTTTGACCCCCCGAAAACTTGGAAATGGTATTATCGTACTACTAATCTTTGTTAATTTTCTCTACTGGACTCGGAATTTCTTATTATCGATCAATTCCTTTGAATTGAATATATGCATGCTACTACGTACTTATTATCATTTGACCCTAATCAAATAAAGGACTTTCTACAATATTACATCAGCTCATCTCTTTCACATTTTATAAACCCTGACTTTCATGATCATTACATGTTTTGTGTTGATTTTCTCTTTATCAAACTTGATCTTTTAGTCATTAAACTTTTGAGACCAATGGAAAATTTGTAAAGAGGAATGTGAAAATGTGAAATTTGTTGGAATTATATAATCAAGTTACATGTTGTTTTCACCAAAATGTCCTTACTATTGTTAAGGCAAAAGAAAAAAAAACTCAAAATACTAGACATACATTTTCAATCTGCAAGAGAAAAATACACCAGTAAATTTGAAAAGATTTTATTAGACAAGACGTAACGCGGGTATATACAGATATATATACCAGCTGGAAAATATAAAGACTTGGACTAGGATTTGAGTAATGATGGTACGTGGCAAATAGTACCCCATAATACTATATTAGTTGAACTTGAAAAAGGTTTGATGATATATTGTCAAAGGACTTTATCCCAGTCAACGCCAGATCCAGCAGTTAATTGTTAAATTAGATACAATTCATTTCTTCATTAGCAAGAAAATTGAATGGCTAGTATTTAAAATTTTCAAGAGGAAAATAACCACCTTTCAATATTGCATCGACATCATTGTCATGCGTCATCATCGACGCTGTAAATTAATTGCCATGGCGAAATGGAGATTTTTAGATCGACCGCGGATCTGCTAATTACTTGTAAAGCAAACTAGTACTCCACATTCCGGGAAATTATACAGAATATCAATTTAGTTCATGTAAGGATATCATGAAAATATGTTATCAGTTTTAATTGAAACTAGGATAAATGATGATGTTCTCACTTGTAAGCATAATTTTTCACCAATTAAACATGATCATTTAGTATATTATTTTTTATATTTTTACTTTTATGTAAAATATATTAATATTTATATATTAGCCATAATTATTTAGTTAGACTAACTAAGATTTAAAAATTTGTCTATATATTTTTTTTTTCCAGTTCAGTTCCGTATATTTAATTTTAAAATGGTGGGAAAATCAGATTACTAGGATATGATGCTTGAGATAACCTCCTTAAAAAAACGTACATCGGAGACAATTATCTCTTGAGCAATTCAGTACTTATTCCAGAGTGTTTCAAGGAAAACCTGTTTAGCAGCAAGATCTAAAAAGATATCTTGTTTTAGAAAGTCGTTTAATTCTAATAACAAGCAAGTAAAGTCTCACGTTTTTTTTTTCTGAACTAAACTGAATTGAGCTAAATTGAGGTGAAAATTAATGTATTAAAAAATCAGAATAAGTATTAACTCAAATATCATCAAATTATATTTTTACTAAACTGAAATAAAGTGAACCGAAAGTTAATTTTATACTTTAAAAAAATCACTAAATTAACCTGAATTTCATCGAATTATATTTAACTTAAACCGAATAGAAGAAAACATGGCCTAAATAGAAATCAATATATAAATAAAACAGAACATTTCAATTCAAAACTTGCAACCCTAAAAAAACACGCAGTAGTTAATTAAATAATACGTTTGAATGTTGAAGAATTAGTGAAAAATTAAAGTCTCCTAAATGTGTAATATACAATGATTTTAATTTTGTATACATGGCATACATGCAAAGAGATGCAGTACAAATACGACATTAAATACCGAATTTAACGAGTACAAGACCCATTCAATATCCAGACTTCTCTTCAAAATCCCTCAAAAAGTCAATTCAAACCAAAAATGTTATATTCATAAATTTCTAAGTCAAGATCAAGGTGTTCTGCAAAACCAGATTTTGGTTCCCTATATAAACCACGCACCATACAAACTTATTCTCCAAAACACACACAATCACAAATCAATATATTCTCAGTGCAAAAAGAGACAGAAAAAGCAAAAGCACATATATTTTTACAACATATTTTTCTCCGAAAAAATCATGATGATGAAAGTGTTTAACCTGAGATTCTTCGTGGTTGTACTGATACTGATCATCACCTTCAGCGTTAATCTCTCCATGGCGGCGCCGCCTTCGAGAAACTGCGACACCTACATTACCGGCCAGAAATGCCCGGCGGCGGCCTCCACCTTAGGGACCAAGAACTTTGCCGGCGGTGCAGTGGCGGCTCGGCCTCCCGTTCTACCGGAAAGGATTGTTAAATTTGGGGTTGCTGCAAACCGCAAGTTGCTGAGGATGAATGCATGAAGGGGCAGGAAATATATATAGCTGCAACAAAATTAGTTGCTAAAATTCTCATATCATTCTTTTAATTTTCTTTTTTTTGTAACAATTAATTGTTTGTTATTAGTGCTGATCATTCTTTTTTCGAACTGAATATGTTCGTATGTAGTTTCTGAAACAAATGTATACTGTAACATATGAATAAACTATTCCTTTTCAAAATCTGTTGTAGATATAGCAAGAAATTAAAGGTTTAGCTTGAGATGCCAATAATATTGATTGTTGATGCATTCAGACGGTGTTGTGCATGTATTTTAATTTTCATTTAAGCATGTATATATTCACTTTTGCATGGCTAGAAGCCAGTGTAAATAAAGTGCCAGCTGAAATAAATACGGGTCACCAAGAAATGAGACTGGTTAAACTTGTGGGTAAAATATCACTTAACCCACGTGATCACCCAACCTTCGAGTTAAAATAAACATGGGTACATCGATCAATTCAACAAAATATTTCAATTAAATTATTTGGAGAACTGTTCTTGTGGAGACCAAGAGTTCAAGGGAATGATCATTTATTAGTTTTTACTTGATCTTTCATTCATTTTGCTTGATCTTTCAATCAATTTTCTTGATCATTCCTAATCCTTGGTACATTATCGTTACTTCGTACAAATTCACACTGAAGCTCAGCCTCGAGTCGGTCCATGTGAGACGGCTAAGTTCAAGCGACATCAGTAACCTACAATCTAACAACGGCGGCGGGGTCGACAACTTCAACCGATAATGGTCTCTTATAATACTTGGTCTCTGTAGAGACATGTCTCAAATGAGAATTTGTATATTATTTGTAATTAGACTAAATTGCAACATATGTCAAATGATCAATTTATTGGACCAATTTAGAAAAGTGCCTAATTTATGGCTCCAAATATATAAAATATGGACAATTCTTATGGTCCCAAACTCATTTCCGTTATGACACCTTAAAATCAAGGGTATTTTCGGTATTTCATTATATTAAATAGTATTTTATGATCTCTACGGATGTCAAATAATTAATTTTGACCCCAATTTAAGAAATACCTAATTTATTGGTGTCATGATGGAAATGACTTTGGAGCCATAAATCACTTAAACTTATATGTTGGGGCCAAAAATTTATCATTAAACTTTTATATATATATTAGGGTCATAAAATACAATTTAAATATCGAAATTACCCTTTGACACTTAACGGTGTCATAACGGAATTGAGTTTGGCCTATAAATTATTCAGATTTATATGTTTGAGGGGGAAAATTGATTTTAAAAAAACAATTTAATCATATAAGTATATACTAAAATGAAAAAGACAAAGGAGTTGAAAAGTAATTAATTAAAGCTTTTAATAGTACCTGCTGCAAAATTTCCAACATTAATGAGATTGCGACCTATTCAATATTAAATACTTCTCTATTGAATTTTGTCAAAATTCAAACCTTGCCTAAAGCACTAAAGACTTTTGTTACATACACATATATGTTTAACTTTCCAAGTCAATACACATACAACAGTTAAGATAAATACTTTTATTATAAAATCATATGCATCTCCTCAAACACAAAACACACACATTAATCGCTTGCTAAAGATCAAGAAAAATTAAAGCACAAACATCAATCTTAATTTTACTGAAAGAAAATGATCATGGTGAAAATTCTTAAAGCTGCATTTTTTGTGGCAATGGTTCTAATAATAGTTATCACAATCAGTACTAAGCCTTGTGAAGCTGCAGTGACCAGAGGGAGCCCGCCGTTGAGGAGTTGCACCACCTACATTCCCGGCGACAACTGCCGGCGACCGGCCGGCGCCACCTTGGGGAACCAGAATTTTGCAGGCCGCGCCAGTGGTGGCGCCGCTCGTCCTCCACCGGAGCAGATCGTTCTATTTGGCAGTCTCATGAATAGCCGCAAGTTATTCATGCATGCATGACGCATATATATGAAGAGTCGATCGACTTAGAAATTCATTATGAATGTATTATAGCATTATTCATATCAATAATGTGTGAGTGTGTTTTTTTTTTTTTTCTTCAAATTATTTGTTTCATTTTTTCTGTATTTGGCTTGGAAAAAATTCAAAGCTGATAAGAACAAAATTTGGGCGTTGACCGAACATTGTGTAAACGATTCGAGAGACCCTTGAAAGCTTGAACCAATAAATTAAACCAATTGTGGTGGATATAATTTTTTTGAAATATACCCAAAATATAAAATTATAAGTTCATGGGGAATATAATTATACAAACATCTCTAAATTTATTCATAATTAAACCATATCTAGCTTGTTCATTATAATATTTTGGGTATGGCAAATTCTCATTTGAGACAGGTCTCAAATGAGACCAAAGATTATATGAGATTGCTATTGATTGAATTTGTCGTTGGTGAACTTTAAACCAACCGATTTCCTTGATTGAATTTGTCGTTGGTGAAATTGATCAGGAAATTATCAAGAAAATTGACCGAAAGATCAAATTAACTGAAAAATCAAGGCAAAACAAAAATACTCAAGGACATTGATTGAAAGATCAAACAAACTGACTAAAAGATCAAGCAGAAACAGTAAATGCTCATTCCCCTGCTCTTGGTCTCCACAAGGACACGTCTCACCCAAGACTTTCTCTTTGGGTATATCCATAGTGCTCGTATTCACCGGTGGTGGGCCACATCGAAGGTATGTGCCTACGTGGCGGTTGATGATGTCATCATTTCAATCCTACTATCTAGTTGATTTAGATGCGATTGTGTTAAACTGTAATTGAATTGTACATATGAATAATCTTAACTCAAATAAGAAAGGATTGATGTTGAGTGTCGATGAATACAAATATGTATGGTAAAAAATTTAATTAGCAAGTGTTGCACATTACTGAAATGAAATTAAATTAAAATAGCAAAAACTTAAATAGTCCAAAGTAACTATAACAATACTACTATATACTAGTAGTGGTGTAATTCTCAGACCAAAGTTTGTCATAGTGGTGATGATAACTACGATGACGCTAAAAACATACCAACAAACATTTATCAACCTCGCGATATGTGTGAAATACGAAGTTCCCAATGTTTTATTAAGATGATGTGACTGATTAAACTACATAGAATATTTTTATGTAGTAGTTTTTATTCTTTGTCATACATATTTTCAAAATATCAATCATAACTTATAATTTTATACTGGTTGTGATTTTCATAGTTGCAACTTGCAAATTAATATCCCGATAACAAAACTACTGTTTTACCAGGTTTTTTGATTTGTAATAATACTAACGTTACAGTTATCTTTGTAATATTCCAATTCTATGTTAAAATTTCAATACGACTTACATCTAACATATAAGATTTAATGTCAAAAATTCATTGGGACTGAAGGTTTCAAAGTTGACGAAGTTATATATATATTCATCATCATATTAAGGAATTAAAATTTGAAAGGTACACAAGTGTTAGATGCATTGCATGCATACACGAACTAACAAAAAAAAATGCTTCAAAAATTCCAACATCAACGAGTTGGACCATTTCAATATTGCAGACTTCTCGATCTATTGAATTCTTTCAAAATTCAAACCATGAGACAAAAAACACTATAAACACAAACACATAAATTTGAATTTGAATTTCCAAGTCAATATACATGTAATACAGTTCGCAATTATTATAAAAGGAGTGTATCAACTGAAAAATAACACACACAAATCAACCTCGTACTGAAAAATAAAAAAATCAACATTTTTACTGAAGAAAAAAAAACGAGAATATATTATATATGTCGAAAATTCTTAACTCTGCAATTTTTGTAGTGATGATTCTAATAGTTATTACAATCATCAGCACTCAGCCTTGTGAAGGGAGAGGAAGCCCGCCGCTGAGAAACTGCTCCACCTACATTCCCGGTAACGACAACTGCCGCCGCCCGGCTGCCACCACCTTAGGTAACCGGAACTTTGCCGGTGGCGTAAATGGTGGTGGCGCTGCGGTGGCTCATCCGCCTCCTCCACCTGAGCCTATCAATATCGGCGGTGTCGCAAGCCGCAAGCTATTCATGCATGCATGAAGAGCCGATTAAGCAAAGTAGCACTATTCTACATTTTACTTTGTGTGTGTGTGCGTTTTTTTTTCTTCTTTTTTTCACTTAATTTATTTGTTTCAATTTTCTGTATGTAGCTTAGATGAAAGATGCTAAGCTGATAAGATGAATAATTAAAATCAATAAGTTACTCATGGAAGTTGTTTTCTATGTCACTTCGCAATTAAATTTCATGAAGTAGCAGATATTTATCATTACTTGCTAATTTTAAATGCATGTGGAACATTTTTTTATATTACCTTAAACGGAAAGAGAAGGTTTATGTGATATAGTCTTAATTGATCTTCTCACTTTTGAACCCGACCTTTTATCTATTAAACATGATCATTCAGTGTATTATTGCTGAACTTTTACCTATAAAACATGATTATTCCGTGATTCCAGATTGAGAATTTGTTAATTGAGACAAGCTTTGAAGAATGATGAATGAGTCATGAATATGATTGCATGAGACAAGCTTTGACATATGTAACATATATATATAATAGCATACAAATATCTCTAATGAAAAACACATATAGCTGGTAGTAATGAATCTTCGAGATTTCAGCAATGGAAATCGACTCCCTAAACCCTAACCAATAATCCATGAAAACTTCCCCAAACTTAATTAGCAATTAAAATTGGCAGAAATTACCGCCACCAAAAGTAGGATAATCGTACTCATATTCAAAGCCACCGAAGTAATTATAGTTAGCCGCGTGCTGGTGGTGATGTGGACCCCAACCATCAAATCGTTGGTGCATGTGCATGGCCGCCGGTGGTGCTGCCATAAACCTACCCGCCGGCGGGTGATGGTTCCATCCTTGTCCGGCCATCATGGCATGCTGATTGAACGGCCCAAGTTGACGCGGAGGCGGGCGCGGCATCATCATCCTCGGACCACCAAAGCCGCCCTGCAGGTGATGGTGGTGCGGATGACCACCACCACCAAAACCGCCGTGAATGTGGTGCGGATGACCACCACCACCAAAACCACCGTGAATGTGGTGCGGATGATAACCACCACCAAACCCGCCGTGGTGATGGTGGTGACCACCAAGGTGTTGCTGTTGATGACCACCACAGCAGCCGCCTCCTTGCTGAGGTGGTTGCTGAGGAGGATCATCGCCCTTAGGATTCTCATAATTCCACCTAAATCCGAATTCAAAACCATGTGTTCCACGTTGCGGGTCCATGAACATGTGTGGAGCAACGGCCTCCAAGAAAGGCCCTTTGGTCAGGTCAGCTGGTACAACACTCTTCTCCGCCGGTTTATCACCCTTTAAGATACATAATCACCAGCATATAATAGTACGTACATTAGGTTTAGATTACAGAAAAATTAAAATAAATGAATTGTAAAACTACATGGGATGCGGATCATACCATGATGACGAAATTGCAGAATCTTGATGCACCTTTGCTGGATTAATTAAGAGAAGATATTGTAGATAAAGAGGATCTAAGAATTTATAGGACTGATTATAGATTTTGGGAAGTGTTAATTTAGATAAAGAATCTAACTTATAAGGAAGGATTGATGAAGAATATTACTATCTTTTCTTTGCCAACAATAGAACTTTAGAACTAAATACTTACCATGTTAAAAATATTAAATTTGATAAACTCCGGATAATAAAGGTTAAACTTTAAGATAGACGGGTGTTTTCTATTTTTGTAGGCATGCAACTTTTTATCCATAAATAAATACTAACACTAAATAACCGTCTATAAGACCATATATTTTACTGTTCCATACTAATACCATAACAACGATTAAGCTAACTAAAACGAGTATTAATTTGTGCAGTAACTTTTACATATTTGATATATGGCATTCTCTTGACGAAAGCGTGGACGTCAAAATTAAATTAAAAAGCGAGGGAGAAACCCACATATACGTGCTGGTTAAGTTTGAATAAAATAATTTAATCAAAGTCCCAATGTTTTTTGCATACGCGGTTAATATTAATATTTTTTGCATACGCGGTTATATACACCAATTAATTACCAAACGGTCAGTATACCGTGGCATACAGGCTAGGAAGAAGAGCATTTACTAATGGTTTATCATTAATACACATTTTTCAATTATACCTGTCTCAACTGATATCATAGTCAAGATAATATCCCTAAGGGCTGTATTACATTTTTTATTGGATTTCTTAAGCTGTAATAGTACAGACATAATTAGTCTGGTTGCCATATAGTTCAGTTATTCTGTAATAGACTAGTCGAATTGGATGTCAATTCCACTCATTGTAATTGCTTCTGGGCGTTTCCCAGGACCTTGAATGATTTTCTTAAAAAAAAAAAACTAATATCATAGTCATGGTTAATTAACATGTAAAAGACCAGTCTTAAAATTAATAAGATCATACAAAAAGGCCAAACTTGAAATTGAGAAAATCAATATTTGTTCCTAATCTTAATTGAGACTGCTCTCATAGACACCTTCTCATTATTAAGTATCTTCAATTTATCCAAAATTATATAAGTAATTTATCAGAAATCGTTTTTATTAGTTCAATTCAGATTAAATTTGTGCAAATTAATTTTTAATAAAATTGAATGGAACTAAACTTTTATTCAGTTACGACGTTATTATCATTTAATGAAATACATTTTTAATTTAATTCAATTCAGCTTAAATAGAAATAAATGAGTTAGAACATAGCAAGTAATTGAAAACCGATGCAGAATATTCAATTAATTAACGTGAGTACGACTGAATCAAACTTAACGACATTTCTCTGCAAATCCATTCAGTCAAATTCAAACTCACGACATTATACTCAAGATGCTTAGTCAATGTAAGCTACAGTAAATCTGTGCTTGATTAGTGATACTATAAAAGCATGCATCTCCCAAACATGTTCTGCAACAAACACTCATATTAATCTCTAGCTGATCAGAAAGCAAGGGAAAAAAGAAAAAAACAAATTCTGCACTGATCTTTTTTTGAAGTTCAATTTTCCAAAAAACAATATATATATCACGATGATGAAATTTTATAACGTTGTACTGAAAGTTGTAACGGTGTTGCTGGTTTTCACAGTCTGCACAGAGCATTGCGAAGCGGCGCCACCCAGCAGAGACTGCAGCACCAACATTCCCGGCGGTGGCCAGTGCGCGGCGGCCGCCACCTTAGGCGGCAAGAACTTTGCCGGCCGGGACATGGCCGTGAAAGTTGGGGTTGCTACGAATCGCAAGTTATTGGTGCATGCATGAGCAAAATTTGTGCAGAAGATCGATCATTCGTTATTTTTTCGATATAAATTGTGTATAGGAATATTGATTGTGTGGGTGGTTTGACAGACAAGTGTAATTTGTATACCTAAGAATAAACATAGGCGTAGACCGAACACATGACCTTAATTAAGGTCAAAGAATATATATATATATATATATATATATATATATATATAAATTAATTTATTCTTTCAGTTGTACGTTTCGATTTTTCAGCAGCACGTTTCACATGTGTTTTACCTAAAACTTGTATAATCGGTTATTATTTGTTGCATCTTAAATTTTGCATTTATGTAGATGTAATGGAGATTAGATACAAAAGTTGATTTTTTAACCCGATTTTTTTATATATTGTTGCTGATTTTCTCTAAAATTACTCTTATACATATTAATCATAATCATTCAATGAGACCGATTAAGACAGATTTCAATTGAAAATTTGTCATGATATAAATATATGAAATATAGATATATAAACGGTGATAATTCACTTGTTAATTGATTAGTTTAATTTTTATTTAATCAGCAAGTTTAGTTCTAAAATTTCATAGTTACATGACTTTGATAATACAAAACACGTGAACTAAATTTTTTTAAAAAAATATATATGAATCAATTATTGTTGCATCATAAACTTATAATAAGATGATCTTATATGAGACTCTCTTTGATATTTTATTCCTGTTTCAATTCATAAACGATGTAAATTTTAACCTGCACAAATTAACCATCAATGTATTTGTGTATGTTTAATTTTTTATGATGAAGTTTTGATATTATGAAAATATATACCTGTTATAATGAATCCAACAAAAATCTCATATGACTATATTTAATGAAAAATACTAGTTCAATTTAAGTGTTCAAAATAGTTAATTTTGACGAAATGAATAATGACTTGTACAATTTACACAGATCTAAATCATCAAATTTTTGTTTTTAAAAGTATATAAAAGAGCAAAACCCTCATGTACCCCTGAGTTCTTGGGGTATGTATTAATATGCCCCTGAGTTCTTGGGAAGTGCTGATATGCCCCTGGACCGACGGAGACTTTTTTTGATATAATTCTAGAGTATTTTCTTTTTGCCAAAATCGATTGGAATACACAAAATCACTCAATGGTGAATTTAGTGGTCATTTTTGTCCCAATTGATGTGTGTCGCGTGTGTTAACTGTGTTTTAAAATTTCAAAATTTTGGGTATTTTGTTTTCAATTCTCTTGTCACCGCTTCAATGCTGCATTGTAAGCTTTTCTCTTTACCAATCAATATGTTTGATCGACCAAAATTCAGTGAAATTTACAAACCAGGGGTATATCAGCACTTTTCAAGAACTGAGGAGCATATTAATACATACGCAAGAACTCAGGGGTACGAGGGAACTTTTTTCTATATAAAATAAAAGCATTAGTTCAAAATTATATCATGTTGGCTCCATCGTATTATATCATGCCTTCTTCTTACAAAAAAAAAATCATTGCAATTGGGCTTCGTTCAAGCAAAATGGGCTTACTTTCTTAAAATGCTTGAACTTCACTCTAAAATACAGGGAATGGGCCACTCATCAAGAAAATTTGTGAGAAACTGGGAATTGAGGGAGAAAATAGAAAGAGCTGGAAATAGAAATATGAATTTCACTCTTAAAAATCTGGATATCAAGTTCGAATTCAGTACTTTCAAAGTGTTCGTATGACTGCTCAGTTTGAGACAGCATAACAAAGCATCCTTAGAATTCTTAATTGTAATTCTGCATGAATGTAAAGATTTCCTCAAAATAGTCAGAAGAAAAGTGGAAAACTGTGAAGTTTTCTTTGATTCCACAAACATCATGAAACTAGGAAATATTACAATATTTCACTACCAGCACAAACACTACAGTAACTTGTAAGATTCAGACAGAAAAGAAAACATCATTTCAGAAGAGCAGCAACTAGATTCTCCTTAATCCGCTCAGATTCATCTCCTCCTTGAGTTTGTATGGAGAAGCTATGAACAACATCACCATTGTCGGTCAAGTTGACGTTGGATTCCTGCGCAGCAATCTGATGCTCCCTCATGGCTTTCACGACCTGAGATACCGGGTGAGAGTCCAAAGGACAGCTAACCTGCACAACAGCATCATCGTTCCTTGTCTGAACATCGACATCTGTAATAACATTGTTCTTCAACCTGCCACCATCTTTCTCAGTTTCCATGACCCTGAGCTTCTTCTGAAGATCGGTTATATAAGAAATGGCATCGCCGAGAAGGGAAGCCTTGTCCATCTTGGATATGTTCGGCACAACTGCCCTGAGAGCATAGAATCTCTGGTTCAGCTTCTCGCGCCTCTGCCTCTCTGCCTCCACGTGGTTCAACGGCTCATCCCTTCCGTTTGCCGGCTTTCTCCCTCGCTTCCTAGGCCTGTGATCTTCAGAAGCCATGGATGGATCATCCTTGCTGGGGTCTATCGTTGGGAAAAGCTTCACTTCACCATCATCACTCCTGTATCCAACCTGATTAGCTCCCAAAACTTGCAGCTCATACGAATCAGCTGTGAAAATGGGGTCATCTTCAACCTTTGGAGTGAAACTAATGCTAATTGGACCTGATTTCCCACCTTGCAGGCTAAGATCCTGACCAAATATCTTAGGAACAGCTTTCGGCTGAACTATATTCGGCCCAACAGTGGTTTTCACCATCTGCACAACATTCTGATCTTCGACCACAGCCTTCAATGAACCAATCTCAACAACCCCGGACTTGAAGGGGATGAAACACACAGTCTTGAAATGGGCAGATTTTGCCAGGTTTGCCCTAGACTGATAATTCTCCTTGCAACTCCTCGGATCATTAACCCAAATGCTCCTACTCGTATTAAACGCCTGAGAAGGGATTGAAGGCTTCTCAAAGGGAAAAGCATAGTACATAGATGTCAAATAAAACATCTCTGTCTCAGAAACAGAATCCAACTTAGCAGCAACATTCTCATCCTCAGCAGCCCCAAAACAAGCATGGATCTTCTGAAGAGCCATTTTCCTCCTTTGTCCTTCAGCAAAACCCCGACCATCGTGATTATATTCGCTCCTTTCATCGCTCTTCTCAGCCAATTTTGGCTCCCTGCAGTGTCCATCACCCCATATCAACGCGGATTTCCCCGACTTCGAAGTGACTACTTGCCAATAGATAGCATAAGTCCAATCAGACCCCTCCACTATCCTGGTAAGGCTATCCTGAACTCCAAGATCCCCTCCAACAGCAGAAAATTCAGACAAAACATTGTTGGAAGCTAGCCAAACAAAGAACTCAACAGCTTCAGCTCCTAATACACTCTCAACAAGAGCCCTATCCTTCTCAACCAACCAAAACTTCTCCCCCATATTTCCTAATAATCCCAAATCAAACCCTTATCAGAAACCCAATACAAAGTGAAAGCAATACATAACTGGTTTACCTTAAACAAATCAAAAATTTGAAAGAAACTGCTACAAAACCTACAAAGTTTCAAACTTTGTAGCTGGTTTCAGCTTCAACAAGGTTCTTGGAGACAAATCCACAGATTTTGCTCAAAAATTTGGTGAGCTAAAAAGCCTACATGAATACTTTCATTTAACAGCTAGTCGAACAAATTGATCACGGAAAAAGTGATAGCATAGGTAGCAGAAGCGACAGTTGCCTACCTGGTTGTCGTTGAGAGCTCGTGAATCATGTGATTCTTCCCAGTCGTCGTTTCATGTGAGATCTGAGATCATTCATTTCTTTTTCTTTTATATCGTTTTCCTTTTTCTGGGATTATTTTTCTGTCCACCTGTTTCAATTAGATATTTAAAACCCATCCTACTCCCTATTTCTTATTAATAAAGTCAAAATTGCTTAACTTTGACTTTGGAATTGAATTCATAAGTGACTTAGAAAATTATTATATTTGATCTTGTTTTTAGAAATTTATTCATGGTACTGGGAAAACGCACAGTAACGATTACAAGTGGAATCAACATCTAATCAACTAGACTATTACAAGACTAACTAAATCATATGCTAACCAGACTCATACCGTCTGTACTATTACAAATTGAGAGATCCAATAAAAAAACTGTAATACCGCCCTCGGGGATATTATTATGCAACCGCGAACACCACAACCGCTTGGCAGAGAGAAGCGTCTTCCGCATCAATCACTGCGCTAATCGGGGATCTGCTACAGCCGCAATACCACTAGATCCAAACCACGATATATGTTCTTCAAACTATAAACACCTTGAAAATCATAGATCACGAACGGAACACGATCCATGACATGTCCAACCAGATCAAGAACTATAAACAAAAAACATAAACCACGACATGTCCAACCAGATCGGGAACAAAATATCGACGAACAACTAAATCATGGATTCAGCCGATCAAATCGAGAACAAATTCATTTTGTGAACCACACTTATTCATGTATTTTTAAAATGTAAAATTTTTACAACTTATATTTGCACATAATTAAAGATATTAATCATCAAACATTTTCTAAGTCAACTAATGAAAGTCAAAATGTGCAGATTGGTTTGTGACGGAGGAGTAGTACTACTCTTGCCCCCGCAGGCTTAGATTCGGAGTTTTGATGTGATCTGGTGTGTTAGTGCTGGTATGATCGTACACATTCTTGCATATCTTATGAAAGTTCTCTTTTAAAACACGAACTTTTAGATATTAAGCACGACTATTTAATGTATTATTGTTGATATTCTCATTTTCGTGTCTGATCTTCCCAGTTTCAAGAATGATGATTTACCTATTAAATATAATTATTCAATAATAACAACGGATAAAGGTCAATTAAGAATTTGCCAATCTTTTATTTTCTTTTTCTCTCTTTTTTAATCCCACTAAATTTCCATTTTGGGTATAAACCCTTCTTTCCTCCCTTAATGTTGTAACATGCCGCATTTACAATAAGTAGCAAAATGAAGATTTTGATCTATGTCTGGAGGGCATTGTTAAATGCACTCCCTACAGGGATTAATCTGGCTAGAAGGAGAGTCATTACAGATTCTCATTTGTGGTGTCTATGATTTACATGTGCCTAAAAGCATTGATCACATTCTCATGGATTGTGAACAAGCCAAGAGAACATGGAGGCTTTCATTTCTTAGTTTTAACTTTGATGCAAGTACAAGAACAACTGTTCAAGACTGGTTCTCAAATGCACCAGATGATAAAGCAATCATTCTGTCAATTTGCGTTTTGTGGAATATATGGAAGGCTAGAAATAAGTTTGTGTTTGAGGGTGTTAAGCAAGATGTTTTGAGGGTGTTCAGCATTGCAGGATCGCAGGGCATTGCAGGACATTGAGGATGTTTCAAGCAGCTGTGGTGGCAATCAGGTCAGACAAGATCATATGGATGAGCAGCATCAATTGTAGCAGCAGTTTATTCCGGATTATATTCTTAAATCTGATGTAGCCTTTTGGAAAGGAAGAAATCATGCATCAGCTTCATTCACCCTGACTAAGTTATCTACATCAGTGGTCGTTGCAGCTGCCACAGTGCATTTTGTAGCCTTATCTCCATTGATGGCTGAAGCAAAGGGATGTTTTTTGGGATTGGAACAGGCAATTCAGCTTGGCTTGAATATTATTGTTGCAATATCTATATTGTCTAATTGTCAGGTTCTGGTAAGTTTATTGCAACATCAAGACAAAGATCCACCATGGGAAGTACTATCTTTAGTTCAAGATGTGAGAGGTTTGGCTTCTAAATTTCGTCATGTTTTGTTTATCAAAGTAGATAGACTAGTAGATCATGATCATAGACTAGCAAATGGTCTGAAATGTAATTCTGCCCTATGTAACATTTCTTAATTTCACAGTAATAAAAGTATTATTATTATCAAAAAAAAAGAAGTAGCAAAATGAATTTTGGATCAAAAACCCCACTATCATTCAGTTTATATTGTCACACTTCAGCTTTATTCACACAAGTTTACAAAACATTAAAATCCAGAGTGGTCCAAACTCCAAAGGCTTCAAAGTCCAACCCGGATCCAGAGTTTCACCCAATATGGGGGACCCGAGTGACGATCCGGGAAGAGTTGATCCAAACCCAAACCCGATCGCACCGGAAATCCTTGGTCACGCCAGATCCTTCCTCCACAATAATGGCATGAACGTTGGGGTTTTCCTCCTCTATCCTGGTCTTCGCAACCCAAGCATGCCCTCCCTTGGCCAAGATTGCTTTCCCGTCCCTTTCCATTCAAAACAAAACATAAGTCTCTCTATATATTAATCTATATAGTCGATACTCAAAAATACACATAAATTATTAGTCATCTGCATTAATGTAAATCTAACAAATTCATCACTAATAGTCAAAAATTCGGGCACCCCATCTAAATGATAACGTATGCCAAGCAATTTAGTAATAACCATATTAAATCTATTATACAAAGTCTTGGGTGAGACCGTCCTACCATAAGCTTATGGTAGGACGAATGATAATTCATGTGTTTAATAGATTTGTTCATGTGTTTCACAGTTTTGTTTGTTATAAGCTGGGTTCATATGTTTGACAGATTTGTTCTTGTGTTTCACAATTTTGTTTGTTATAATCTGTAACAATGAATTAACAAAGCTGTGAAACACATGAACAAATTCATTAAACACATGAATTATCATTCGTCCTACCATAACATAAGCTTATGGTAGGACGGTCTCACCCAAGACCTTCTCAATATATTAAACTGATATATGTGACTAATTACCTTGACAACGAGATGCCATTTTGATGTAACGATGCTTGCTTTTGCTTTTGCTTTGTGTATGGGTAGTTTGGAATTCTGTGAAACAATCGCTAATGATGAGGGGTATATATAGCAATGGAATTATGGGTGGAAGATGCTCTTTTATTGCCTTCAGGACAACGATGACTCTGATCGGCTTGAGATAAATGTCGGCAACTTGGATTTTTCCCTCCCATTCCCGATCTAAGTTTAGTAATAATTAACAAACAGCTGTATAGTGTAAACTAATTCCTACGTTTAGAAACCATGCATTTTGGAGTTTATGACGAATGATAGTTGGGTTCATGTATTTGATAAACTTGTTTGTGTGTTTCACAGTTTTGTTTGCTATAATCAGTGTTCATTATTGTGTTTAGTATTGTTGGAATCGTCGTAGCATTTAATTATGTAGTTAAATTTGTGTTTTTCTTAAAGAGCCTATATAAACTTGGAACTTTTAGTTTTATGAAGGGCCCAATATATAATACCGTTTATTAATTATTTAGGATATTTTACATTTTTTTTATTGTAGAGGGCCCAAAATCAATTTTTTGCACAGGGCCCTCAAAATACATTGGACCGGCCATGTCTGTACACATGTTTAACTGCCAATATATTTAACTACGTATATTATCAAGATACAAAAATTTGATATTAATAAATTAAATGTTATGAATACACAATAATATTTTTATTTATTCATGTATTCAAATATTCAGTCAACTTTATTTGTCACGGTTCAACTTTATTCATTCTGGACCATATGTTACATTTATTTCCAATACAGAAGAAATTACATAATTAAACAAACACAATTTTACACGACAATAAAATCCATAGAGGTCCAAACTTCAAATGCTTCAAAGTCCAACCCGGATCCAGAGTTTCACCCAACGTGAGGGATCCGAGTAGGGATGGCATTGGGCGAAATGGGCGTGGATAGTAGACTATCCATGCCCATCCCCATCTAAAATTTTACTATCCATCCCCGCCCATTTACCCATGACGGGTACGAATTTAATATCCATGCCCATCCAGCTGGATATCCATCTCATCTGGGTATCCGTGGATATCCATGCCCATGTTATACCCACATTCCCCATCCGACTTATTAATCCATATTTATAAAAAATTAACCTAAAATCTATTAATTACCATAAAAATTTAAATAAAAGCACTAATAATTCAAATATATTATATTAATAGAACAAAATAATTTATAATATGGTAATCATTAACTTATAAAATCCTTTTATGTTTCAAAATAGACCAAACATGCTTAAAAAATGCTAAAATTAATAATATTATTAATATAAATACAAGTAATACTATTAATATTATATATAATGGATATTATACAAGTATTATACGGGCGGGTATGGGGCGGATATGGGGCGGGTGGGGCGGGCGGGTATGGGGCGGGTATAAAATCAATATCCATACCCACCCATTTACCCATGGCGGGTTTGAATCCAACATCCATACCCATGGCGGGTATAAAAAACTCATATCCATACCCGCCCCGTTGGGCGGTTGGCGGGCGGGTATCCACCAAATACCCGTCGGGTGCCATCCCTAGATCCGAGTGACGATCCGGGAAGAGTTGATCCAAACCCAAACCCGGTCGCACCGGAAATCCGTGGTCACGGAGCTTCCTTCATCCACAATAATGGCATGAACGTTGGGGTTCTCCTCCTCTATCCTGGTTTTCGCAACCCATGCATGCCCTCCCTTCAGATCAGGCCACGATTGCTTACCTGTCATATTAAATAAATTAAAAGCTTATTTACACTGAACTTAAAACAATAAAATATATTAAATAATTTTTGAGAACTAAGCTGAATTAAACCGAGCTGAATTAAACTGACAAAAAGTTACCTTGACAAGGAGTTCCCATTTTCTGGCTTTGCTTTGTGTATGGGTAGTTTGGAATTCTGTGAAACAATCGCTAGTTACGAGGGGTATATATAGCAATGGAATCATAGGTGGTGATAATAATCTTCTGGGATTATGGATAAATTGTCAAATAATTAGGTGCATGGGAGCAGCCAAATTTGAATGTGAGAAAAATGAATTTGAAATTGGATGCCCTCGCCGCAGAATTTATTGCCTTGAGGACGAACGTGACACTGATCAGTGATCGGCATGAGATAAATGTCAGCAATTTGGATGTTTCCATTTCCCAATCTAAGTTTAGTTGCATAAAAAAATAAAATAAAAATCTAAGTTTAGCATTAACCAAAACCAAACAGATGTATACTAAGGAGTCGTTTGGTTCATGTGGGAATTAAGTTCCCACAGATTTTGTAATTACTCAGAATTTAATTCCTTTGAAAAAATACTCAGAATTCGAAAAACTTGTTTGGTTGCACGTGGGGATTTTGTTATTGCTGGGATTTTATTTACTGCATATTGTTTGGTTTACTTCACGTGATTCTTTAAAATGGGAGGGAAATAGAAATTTGCCGCGTAGAAGTGGAAAATTTCCGCATGCATGATGGATAAATGGGTAAAATCGTAGAAAATAAACGCGTATTTGTATTCTACCTAGGGTGTACTCGGTAACAAATTTCCTTCGTTCTGTGGTAATTTGAAATTCTGCGGAATTTATATTTCCGACGTTTTGGTTATTTTACGTCAACCAAACAAGCACGGCAAGGTTCAAATCCTCGTATTTTGTTATTACCGCGTTTCATACGCATACCAAACGACCCCTAATTCCTAATTTTAGAAACCACATGCATTTTTTGTTTTGTTTTGAAACACAACCACGTGCATTTCGGTTCTTGCTATGTTTAGTGATATTGCATGCAAAACTGATCAACCAAGTGTTTGAACTATTTTTTAAGAAGAGCTAGGACTTGATGGGTAAAATTATTCGATATAAATCTTTCCGATATGATGTTGATTGAGTGTGATTCAAATACAATGTCAATGTTAAATTCAACAATAAAATTTAGAATGTGATGTTGAAACTTATTTAATAATAGTCAATACATATTTTAAAATTTTGTTTAAGGTAGTTAATGAATCACTGTTTTAAGTAGGGATGTAAATGAGTCGAGTCGAGCTCGAACATACCTATGTTCGAGTTCGAGTTCGAGTTTGTATTGCATGTTCGTGATCGAGTTCATGCTCGTACGAGTTGATATATTTTAGTTCGAGTTCGATTCGTCTGACTTTTAAAAAGTTCGATCTCGACTCGGGAACTCGATAAAAAATCGAGTTCGAACTCGACCTAGTTCGAGCTCGTTAAAGCATTAATGAATAAATTTTAATTAATTTATATAAAAATTCTATATAAAAATTCTATTCAAAATGCTCGACAAACCTATCAAACTGATCGAGCTGCTCTTATGAGCTCGAGTTCGAGCTCGTATATAAGCGAACGATCTCGAATTCGAGTTCGAACTGGTCGAACTCGTCGAAAACAAATTTTGACCGAGTTGTTCACGCCTTAGTTTTAAGAAATTTATATACGTACCGGCTAGATTTATTAAAAAAACATTTTCAGTCAAAAATGTTACCGTATTTAATATATTAATATTAGCAATAAAAACACGTGAAAAAAACTTGTTCTATGCAGGTGTATATGTTACAGAGGAGTAATACAATTGGAACACTTTTGAGTTTCGATCACGCCAAGTTATCCTTATCACATGGAAATCTTGGATTAAGAAATCCACTAGTACTAGATATATTGACAAAAAATCCAGCTATCATCATCATCAAACAATAAAAGTAATGACTTAACATAACAATGACATGATCATTAACTTAATTACATTCCCTCGCTTCTATCCTCACCGGGAATCCACCTTGCATCTTTGACGTCAAGTACGATAGGAACACCGGCTCCACCCCTTCTCCGATCACAGGAACCACCCTGAACCGCCGCATAACGCCGGAAACCACCGCCTTCATTTGCAGCATGGCCATCTCCTTCCCCAAGCACACCCTTGGGCCCGCCTGAAATACAGGAAAAGTAAACGCATCTTTCCCCACGAAGCTCCTCTTCCCACCATCGCCGACACCACCACCACCCTCCGCCGCCTCCAACCACCGCTCCGGACGGAACTCCGGCCAGTCCGCCCCCCAGACCTCCTCCACCCTCCCCATTGCGTAAGGATGGTAAACGACCCTCGTGCCCTTCTTCACGAAGGTCCCGTCGGGCAAAACGTCGTCGTTCTCCGCCGCCTTGGTGTCCAACGGCACCGGCGGGTACAGCCTCATGGTTTCGTACAGCGCAGCGTGAGTGTACGGCATGTCTTTAACCTCCTCGTATGTCGGGCTCTCCGATTTATCCTTGATTTCTCCGAGAATCTCCTTCTCCACCTCCGGGTGCCGGAAAATCAACCAGAAAAACCACGTCAGTGCCGCCGACGTGGTGTCGCGGCCAGCCAGGATGAAACTCAGAACCACATCCGTCACGAAATCCTCGTCGTAATAGCCGGATTTCAAAAACCTTGACAGAATATCGACGGAATCAATCTTTCCGACACCTTTCTCCTTCTTCTCCCTCGTGATTTCCTTAGCGAAGTCGCGAACCACCGCCGTGGATTTCTTCAGCTGCTTTTCCGACCCGATGTTGAGAGCCCGCTTGAGTTTCCATATCATCGGGAACGGCGCGTTCAGCCGCTCGCTGATCTGGCGCGTGGCGTCCTCAAACGCCACCGGAAACTCTGCCTCCGGGAGCCCCGGAACAAGATACTCCGGGTCATACCCGAATGCAATCTTACAGATGTTATCAAAAGCAAACCGCTGGAAAATATCCTGAAAATCCAACACCGTTCCATTTTTGGCGGCGGCGGATAACATCGGAATCAGCCTCTCGGAGAGCTCGGCGTCCACCACCGCCTCCACGAAGCGGCGGAGGGATTTGGTGTTGAACTCGTGGCTGGAGATCTGCCTCTGAATCTTCCACTTCTCGCCGTCGACGTTGAAAATACCGTCGCCGAGGAAATCACGGACGGTTACATGCGCGAACTCGCCCTTCCGGTAGTTGTCGAACCGGGTCTTGAGAATGTGCTGCACATTGGCCGGATTCGCCGTGTAGACCTGGCGGTAGCCGAACGGGCGGCGGAGCGTGAAGGTGAGGTTGGGCAGGGAGGAGACGATCTCGTAAGTCCAGGCGGCGCGGCGGTGCTTGTTGGCCTTGATGGCGAAGTAGGAGCCGATGATGGGGTATGATTTCGGGAGTTTGCCGGAGTTTTTGGAGGACGGTTTTGCAGAGGCGGCGGAGGAAAGTGATCGGAATTTGAGGAAGAAGAAACAGAGTAATGGTATGAGGCAGAAGATGAGTGATGCGTTGTACTGAATGTCGAGTAGCGCCATGGTTCTGGAAATTGTGATGCTCTGTTATTATCCAATTTTGATCGAATTTATAGTTTTCAAGAAAAAAAGGGATCTACGTCTGTGTATTTATAGCTATAATCTATTCTGGAGGTGTTTATTAGCAAATTTGCATTGAATCTCTGAATATGAATGGCGTTGCCTACGTAACATTTGCAAATTGCAATCAAATGTTTTGGTTAACCGACCGTACGTTTTGTTTCTCTTCAAAAAGAGGATAAAAACAAAAAGAAGGGATAATAGAGTCAAAACAGTGGCTCTAAACAACAGTCCAGAGAATTATTTTCCTTGGTTAAAAGTATTTGATTTTAAATTATATACTACAAATAAAATACTCCCTTTATCCTAAACTATTCTACAATTTATTATTTTCAATCACCCAACACACAAGTTTGACCATAAATATTTACCTATATTAGCAGCATATAAAAATTTGATATTTGAATACTATATGTTACGATGAATTAATGATATCACATATAATAATATTATTGCTTATACATCTATTCAATTATATGGTCAAAGTTCGATAGTAAATAGTGTCAAAAGTCAAAGTGTGCAGAGTAGTCTGAGACGGAGGGATATATATTAAAAATAAATTTTTTGTTTACATAATATTTATATTAATAAATTTATTCTTAAAATTAATGAAATAGAAATTTGCCAAAAATGCGAGTTATGATTATTTATCTTCAAAACGAGGAAATTATGTCGTGGATTGATATCATTGGACATAAAAGAGGATGAGGAAATATTGGAAATATGAGTTAGCCGTAGCGTCTTGGCTCATGCTACTTCAACTTGCGTAAGCCCAGTCGTCATCTCCACAACATATCAATGAATCGGAAGAGATAATTAATACTCATTCCATTTCACATGAACTGCTCACTGTCAGTTGATTAAGACCCAAAAAATCCGGAACGTATTTATGAAACAGAAGATTCGCACTTGATTCAAAATAGATTTTAGAAAAGACTTTGACTGGCATGTGCAGCTTCCGCAAAGACTTTGAAAATGAATTTCCAGTTGAGTTTTACAGCAAGGATGGAAGAAAAAGAAGAACGAAATCATGCATTCACGGTATAAATTGGATAGAATCCCAGCGACAGTAGCATAATTAATCATGGGAAGTATTAATCTTCTTCCCCTGTTTTTCATTCTCTTCTTCCATTTTGCAGATTCTGCTAATTCATCTCCAGAATCAATTTCAGGGTGCATCGAAAGTGAGCGTGAAGCTCTGTTGGAAATCAAAGCAGGTCTAGCTATCAGCTCCAGAGGAAAGTTCTTGCCGTCATGGACAGGACGAGATTGCTGTTCTTGGCATGGTATTACTTGTCACAACCTCACTGGCCACATCCAGATGCTAAAGCTTGGCGGATACAATCGTGAACCGAACCTCAAATCTTCATTGTCGCCATGGTTGTTCAATCTTACCCACCTTGAGGTTCTTAAATTAACTTCTGGTTTTGGAGGCCCCATTCCCAACATGTTTGATGAATTAACCTCTCTTACAACTCTTGATCTTTCTAACAATTTCTTTGAGCCTCCCTTGCCCCCTTCACTGTTCAATCTCACACACCTCGAGGTTCTTATAATGCGTTTCTATAGTTTCCGAAATCCCATTCCAAACATGTTTGATAATTTAACCTCTCTTACTTATCTCGATCTCTCTAACAATCTATTTGACTCTACAATATTTCCAGATTCGTTGTGCAGTCTAACAAGGCTCAAAGATTTATATCTCGCCCAGAGTGGTTTGCAAGGCTCACTTCCTTTTTGTATCGGGAACTTGACTTCTCTTACAACCCTTAGTCTATACGATAACGATTTGAGTGGAGAAATACCAGGTGGGTTGGGTAACCTTACAAACCTAACTATTCTTTATCTTTCATCTAATCGTTTCAGTTCATCCATTCCCTCCACTCTTGGAAACCTTACAAACCTAACTATTCTCGATCTTTCACATAATCGTTTCAGTTCATCCATTCCCTCCACTCTTGGAAACCTACGAGACTTGGAAAGCCTCAGTCTTGCTGATAATCAATTGTCAGGCGAGCTCTCCGAATCTGTTCTCGAGGGACTCAAGAGTTTACAAATTCTGGATATATCTAGAAATCATCACTTGGTTTTACATGTACTAAGCCCTGAATGGATCCTACCTTTTCAATTGTTGAGCATTGGTATGGACTCTGTCTTCATGGGAACCGAATTTCCTAAATGGCTTCAAGGCAAAACAAATCTTGAAGTTCTGGTTATGCCGAATACCAGCATCTCTGGTGTCTTACCTGATTCGTTTCCAACTACTCATCCTAATCTAGTTTCCATCGACCTTTCCAACAACTTCTTGAGTGGTCCCGTTCCTACATTTGATAATGCATCGCTCTATATTCTTCAACTTTCCGGGAACCAGTTCAGTGGCAACATTCCTCAACAGTTCTGCAAATTACCCTCTCTATCAATTCTATCTCTAGGCAACAACCAGCTCGCAGGAATGATTCCATCGTGTCTGGGAGCCTTAAAGAGCCTACTAGTATTGGATCTGGGGAATAATAGCCTTTTTGGTCATATTCCAAATGAGCTTGGTTCCTTACGAGCTCTCAATTATCTGCATTTGAATGGAAACAAGCTTTCTGGTAAACTTCCGACTTGGTTGAAGAATGCAAAATCACTTATAACTTTTGATCTCGGTGACAATAAGATGGAGGGATCCATACCCAATTGGATTGGAAAGAAGTGGTCATATTTAGCATATTTGAGACTAGAATCCAACAATTTTTCTGGTGAGATTCCTGTGAATCTCTGCCAATTGCCATCTCTCCAAATCTTAAATCTGGCACTCAACAATTTGGTTGGCACCATCCCATCTTGCCTTGGAAACCTGAGCAGGATGTTATCAAATGAATCTGGTCCAGCGTATGGCAATTATTCCTACAATGAAGCACTTTTGAACATCATCAAAGGAAAGGAAATGAAGTATACCTCGAGTCTTGAGTATGCAAAGTTCATATCACTTTCAAGCAATTACTTACATGGTCAAATCCCTGTTGAGTTGATGAAACTTGAGTGGTTGCAAAGTCTGAATCTGTCAAACAATGACTTAACCGGAATCATTCCAGGAAAGATCGACAACTTGAAGCATCTGGAGTCGTTGGATTTGTCAATGAATAGACTTTCTGGAGCAATTCCTCAAAGCTTGGCAAATATAGATGCTCTAAGCTCACTAAATTTGTCCTTCAACAATTTAGCAGGGAAGATACCATCGGGGAATCATTTTGGTACCTTTGATGATCCATCCATATATCAAGGGAACACGGGACTCTGTGGTACGATGCTCATGAAGAGCTGTCCCGGTGATGGTTCAGCATCATCCAATCAACCAAATGAACCTATTTCTGATGGTGATGATGAGTTTGATCAATTGTCATGGTCGTATGCTGGTATTGGACCTGGTTTTGCAGTTGGGCTTTTGTCAGTTTTATGCACTCTTTATTTCAAAGATCAATGGCGAATTGCATACTTTGGCTTTGCTGATAGCATGTACCATAAAGTGAAGGTAACCCTTACCATCACGGTGTCTCAGTTTCGGAGAAAGCTCAATTAGCTAATCAATGTAAGCAGAAAACTAGTAACTGTGTTGATTTCGTACTGTTCACTTTCTTGTAATGTTTACTGAATACAGTATTAGTTTTTGTTTACAGTCATAATTGCGAGGATGTAAACTAAGTATTGTTAGAAATATATTTTTGTTTCGGTGGCCATCAGCTGAAGTGTCTTAAAGATAGTCAATTTCTAGTTTAAATTGTTTGCGAAAAGCCGGAGCAGTTGGACAGAAAAGACGCTGAGATGGACACATGAAATAAAAATGGCATACTATATAATATAGCAGCGTCTTGACTCATCACTCATGCTGCTTCAACTTGCGTAAGCCCAGTTGTCATCTTCACAGATCCGTATAATCTAAATTAGGCACTGTAAATACTTATAAACATATGATTTCTTACCGTTTTCAGGATATATATTAATGACATATCACTTGTATTAGAATTTTGCCACAGCTTGTCAAAATCTCAGCTGAAAATGCAGAGGGCTGTAACATATTTACTGATCAAAATGAATTTAAAAAGATAATACTCATTCAATTTTGTATGATTATTCATTATTATACTAGGCGATTGCATTTTTTTTCCACATTGTGACGTTGGTTCTGATACGTTGAAATTAGGATCTCAACCAAGAAAAATGTGTTGACTAAATTGCTTAGTGAAACAAAGACTGGCCAATTAATTTGACTTGTAGGTTTTAGAAAAGTCTGTGCAGCCAAAAACTTCCACAAAGACTAGTTAAAGAAAGGAAGGAAGCAAGGATAAGATCCCAAAGGACAGTAAGTAGCATTCAATATTAGAGTTAATTAGCATTTGAAATCATGGAAAGCATCTCACGCATATTTATCCTCTGCTCTTGTTTTCCATTCTCTTCTTTCATTATGGCCATGCTGCCAATTCATCTTCATCAGATTCGAAAGAGAAAATTAATACTCATTCCATATCTCACCTATGAACTGCTCACTGTCAGTTGATTAAGACCTCATGAACATAAAATCCAGAACGTATGAAACAAAGACTTGATTCGAAATCATCAATATAGAAAAAGACTTTGACTAAGTTCCATGACTTTGAAAATGTAGTGAAAAGCTTTACAGCAAGGAAGGGAAGAAAGAAACCATCAACTGTATAAATTGGATAGGATTCCAAAGCAGCAGCAAATATATATTGAAATCATGGGAAGCATCACACATATAAATCTTGTGCTCATCCTTTTGAGTCTCTTGTTTGCTTCTGCGAATTCATCATCAGATCCAGGGTGCATCGAAAACGAACGGAAAGCTCTGCTGGAATTCAAAACCAGTATAGTTGGTGACGCAAACAGTCTGTTGTCATCGTGGACGGGACGCGATTGCTGTTCTTGGTATGGAATTACTTGCCACAACCTCACTAGCTTATCGTCTCTACGTATATTAGATCTAGCAAATAATAACCTTTTTGGCCATATTCCATACGAGCTTGGTTCCTTGAGGGAACTTACTTCTCTACATTTGAATGGGAACAAGTTCTCTGGTACAATTCCATCCATGTTGCATAATTTAAACTCATTATATAGTAACTCTTGACCTTGGTGACACTGAATTACATGGATCTATACCCAAATGGTTTGGAAAACAGTTTTGGGCTTTGGAATTTCTGAGACTTGAATCCAACAATATATCTGGTGAGATTTCTGTTAATCTCTGCCAATTGCCCTCTCTTCAAATCTTGAATCTGGCACACAACGGTTTGGTTGGCACCATCCCACCTTGCCTTGGAAGCTTGAGTAGGATGATTTCAAGTGAATCTGGCAATGCAATCTATGGTAATTTTTCTTACCATGAAACACTTTTGAACATCATAAAAGGAAGGGAAATGAATTACACATCAAGCCTTCCATATGCGAAGTTCATAACCCTTTCAAGCAATCACTTACGTGGCGAGATCCCTGTTGAGTTGATGAATCTTAAGGGGCTGCAAAGTCTGAATCTATCAAATAATGATTTAACCGGTATGATTCCAGATACAATCAACAACCTGACGCATCTAGAGTCATTAGATTTGTCGATGAATAGGCTTTCTGGAGCAATTCCTCAAAGTTTGACCGATATAGATGCCCTGAGCTCCCTGAACTTGTCCTTCAACAATTTGGAAGGGAAGATACCACAGGGGAATCATTTTGATACATTAAACGATCCATCCATTTATGAAGGGAATTTGGGACTTTGTGGTAAGCTACTATTGAATAGTTGTCCTGGTGATGATTCAACAACAACTAATCAGGTAAATGGACATGGTGCTGATGACGAGTTTGATCGAATGCCATGGATGTATGCTGGTATTGGACCTGGTTTTGCTGTTGGCTTGTTGGCAGTTATGTGTAGTCTTTATTTCAATGATCATTGGAGAATTACATACTTTAGCTTTGCGGATAGTATGTACCATAAAGTGAAGGTAATCCTTACCACTAGCTAAATGCAAACGCAGCAAACACAACTGCATGCTTTTACTTTCATTTCTTTCAATCTCTGCTTTTCTGTTTTCTTTCATTTCATTTCTTATCAGAAGTGATTTTGCCTCTCTCTGCTTTTACTTTTATTTATAAGTGCTCATAATTTTTGCATTTTCATTTCGTTTTTGTTCATTCTTCAAATTATCAATCTATAGTGATTTGAAGAATAGGTTGTATTATACAAATATGAATCATATAAATATGCAGAACTTCGAAAATGTTATATAGGTGGCACTTGAAAAAGTGTTACAGGTTTTAGTAAATATGCGTCACTTGTAAGAAAGTGTTACAGACTTCAATATATACGCAACACTTATTTAAAGTGTTACAGAATTCTACACGCAACACTTACTTAAAGTGTTACTAAAAATGGTACCAGTATTTCGTGGCCTAATTTGCAGTAGTGATTCACATGAATATTTCAATTACCACGGCCTATTGGATTAACCACATTAACTGCACACTTTCAAGTTTCAACCGATTTTGGGAGGAATACTCGAAATTAGATATTTGCTGAAAATGTAGAGTTTCATTTCATGGCCTACTACATTTATTGATCAAATGACTTTTCCATTATCATGCCGCCTTATTAGATTTTTCACATTGTGTGCACATTGTCAGTTGATGTTCTGATTACGTTGAAATTAAGACCTCAGCCTATTATATTATTTAGTGAAATAAACAGACCGGCAACTTGATTTGAAATTCAGTTTTACAAAAGTCAGTGAAAAAACTGTATAAAATGGATAAGTAGCACACAATATTACATTAGAGATAGCCTTTGAAATGATGGGAATTAGCATCACACATATTATTCCTTTTCTCATCTTGTGCATTCATTTTAGCCATGCTGCCAATTCATCTTCAGATTCAGGGTGCATCGAAAGCGAGCGGAGAGCTCTGTTGGAATTCAAAGCAGGTCTATTTAGGGGATCAAGAAGCACGGTGTCATCGTGGACGGGACTCGACTGCTGTTCTTGGGATGGGATTACTTGTCACAACGTCACTGGCCATGTCCAGGTACTAAACCTTGGTAGAATATATGATCTGGAACAGATTTCATTCGACTCTTCATCGTTCCCATGGTTGTTCAATCTTACCCACCTTGAGGTCCTTAATTTAACTTATGCTGGTTTGGAAGGCCCCATTCCCAACATGTTTGATAAGTTAACCTCACTGACTACCCTTGATCTTTCTGACAACCATTTTAGCTCTTCCTTGCCACCTTCATTATTAAATCATTCCCAACTTCAGGTTCTTAAAATTAGCTGGTGTAATTTGCCAATCAACATGTTTGATAAATTAACCTCTCTTATTCATCTTGATATGTCTAGATTATCATTCGACTCTGCAACGTTCCCAGAATCAGTGTGTAGTCTAACAAGGCTCACTCATTTATTTATCACTAATGTTGGTTTGCAAGGTTCACTTCCTTTCTGTATCGGAAACTTGACTTCTCTTACAACACTTGGTCTATTAGGTAACAGTTTCAGCGGAAAAATACCAGATTGGCTGGGTAATCTCACATACCTAACCACTCTTGATCTTTCGGATAATCATTTCAGTTCAACCATTCCCTCCACTCTTGGAAACCTAAGAAACTTGGAAAGTCTATATCTTGCAGACAATCAATTGTCCGGCGAGCTATCCGAATCTGTTTTTGAGGAACTCAAAAGTTTACAAAATCTGGATATATCTAGAAATCATCATCTGGTTTTAAATGTGATCAGCTCCCAATGGATCCCACCTTTTCAATTGTTGAGCATTGGTATGGACTCTGTCTTTGTGGGGACCGAATTTCCTAAATGGCTTCAAAACCAAACAAATCTTAAAGAGTTGTTTATGATGAATACCAGCATCTCTGGTGCCATACCTGATTCCTTTCCAACTACTCATCCTAATCTAATCAGCATTGACCTTTCCAACAACTTCTTGAGTGGTTCTGTTCCTGGATTTCATAATCCATCACTCTATCTTCTTCGATTTTCCGGGAACCAGCTCAATGGCAACATGCCTCAGCAGTTCTGCAACTTAACCTCTCTATCGATATTATCTCTAGACAACAACCAACTAAACGGCAATATTCCTCAGCACTTCTGCAACTTAACGTCTCTGTGGATTTTGTCTCTAGGCAACAACCAACTCAGCGGCAATATTCCTCAGCACTTCTGCAACTTAACATCTCTATGGATTTTGTCTCTAGGTAACAACCAGCTCACGGGAGTGATTCCATCATGTTTAGGAGCCTTGAGGAGCCTACGAGTATTGGATCTAGGGAATAATAGCTTTTTTGGCCATATTCCAAATGAGCTTGGTTCCTTGAGTATCCTCGCTTATCTACATTTGAATGGGAACAAGTTATCTGGTAAACTTCCATCTTGGTTGCAGAATGCAAAATCATTAATAACTCTTGATCTCGGTGACAACGAAATGGAGGGTTCCATACCCAATTGGATTGGAAAAGAGTGGCCATTCTTAGCATATTTGAGACTTGAATCCAACAATTTTTCTGGTGAGATTCCTGTAAATCTCTGCCAATTGCCATCTCTTCAAATCTTAAATCTGGCACTCAACAATTTGGTTGGCCCCATCCCACCTTGCCTTGGAAACCTGAGCAAGATGTTATCAAATGAATCTGGTCCAGCGTATGGCAATTATTCTTACAGTGAAGCACTCTTGAACATCAACAAAGGAATGGAAAGGAAGTATACAACAATCCTTCCCTATGCAAAGTTCATATCACTTTCAAGCAATCACTTACGTGGTGAGATCCCTGCTGAATTGATGAATCTTGATGAGTTGCAAAGTCTGAATCTATCAAACAATGATTTAACTGGAGTCATTCCAGAAAGCATAGACAACTTGAGGCATCTGGAGTCGTTGGATTTGTCGATGAATAGGCTTTCTGGAACAATTCCTCAAAGTTTGGCAAATATAGATTCCCTGAGCTCACTAAACTTGTCCCTCAACTATTTAGCCGGGAAGATACCAGTGGGGAATCATTTTGATACATTAAACGATCCATCTATTTATAAAGGGAATATGAGACTTTGTGGTAAGCTACTAATGAATAGTTGTCCTGGTGATGATTCAACAACAGTTAATCAGGCAAATGTACATGGTATCGCTGATGACGAGTTTGATCAAATGTCATGGATGTATGCTGGTATTGGACCTGGTTTTGCTGTTGGTTTGTTGGCTGTTATGTGTAGTCTTTATTTCAAGGATCAATGGCGAATTGCATACTTTGGCTTTGTTGATAATGTGTATAATAAAGTGAAGGTTATCCTTATCATCAAGATTTCTCAATTCTGGAGAAAGTTAAACTAGCTAAACCAGGTTATGTGCAGTCTTTATTTCAATGATCAATGGCGAATTACATACTTTGGCTTTGCTGATAGTATGTACCATAAAGTGAAGGTAATCCTTACCAGTAGCTAATTCATGCAAACACAGTTGCAGGCTTATACTTTTAGTTCTTTCAATCTCTGTTTTCCAGGTTTTGCAATTGATCAGGTTATAATAAATATACATAATTTCCCATCTCTGGAACCTTTTTACAAATATGATTTTTTTACTGTCTTCATGCTCTGTACAATAACATATCACTTGTACAAGAATTTTGCCTCATGATTTCATTAAGAACTTTACTTATCAGAAGTGATTTTGCCTCTCTGCTTTTAGTTTTATTTATAAGCGCTTATAATTTATGCATTTTCATTTCGTTGGTGTTCATTCTTTAAATTATCACTCTATTGTGATTTCTTGAAATTAAGACCGGAACAAAAAATCTGTACCGTATAAGATGGGGCACAAAGACTGGAAGTTGACTTAAAAATTAATTTCACAAAAGTCCATATAGCCAAAGACGTCTATGAAGACTTGGAAAATGAACAACATAATACACTGTACAAATAATGATATATGTAGTGAATTGCTAAATATATCCCATATTTCTACTTGTAACCCAAAATTCCCATTAAATGACTATAATACTCATGTATTTAATGAGCTAAAAGATGAAGTATTTTTGTCATTTCACCCGGTATTTTAAACTACAAGAGCAAATTATCAGGTACAAATAGCAACCCTATGAGCTCGTTTGGTCTGCGGTAAATTGAAATTCTGGGATTTTCACTTCTTGTTTGGTTGGAAAACGTGGGAATTTAAAATTACGCAGAATTTACAATTCCACAAAACGTAGGAAAAAACTCACCTCCAACCCCCTCGATAAATTGAAATTCTGCGCTGAAATAACTCATAACTTTTACTTAATTGTTGTATCTGTCCGTTTTTTAAGTAATTGTGATATTTATCCAAAATGAATCTTAATATGACGAGAAAGTCTTGGGTGAGACCTGTCCTTGTGGAGACCAAGAGCAGGGGAATGAGCATTTACTGTTTCTGCTTGATCTTTTAGTCAATTTGTTTGATCTTTCAATCAATGTCCTTGAGTATTTTTGTTTTGCCTTGATTTTTCAGTTAATTTGATCTTTCGTTCAATTTGCTTGATCTTTCGGTCAATTTTCATGATCATTTCCTTGGTCAATTTCACCAACGACAAATTCAATCAAGGAAATTGGCGGGTTTAAAGCTCACCAACGACAAATTTAATCAATAGCAGTCTCATATAATCTTTGGTCTCATTTGAGACAGGTCTCAAATGAGAATTTGCCTAATATGACTATATTCAATCATTAGAATGCCTCATCTTCATTTCTTATATATCTCATAAGAATTTTAGTAAGACATGATTAGCCCGTTATCTACAAAATTTAAATATATTTTTATTTTACATTATCCATAATTGTACTTAATACAATATTATATCTTCATCCATATATTTGTTTCAAGTTTCATTTTTATTTATGATATTTTATAAAAATAATGTTCCTATCGCATTAAAATCCTAGAACAAACATGAAATAATTTTGATGATAAATTCAAAATTGTAAATCATATTAGAATTGTATAAAAAAATATTAAAAGTCAATAAAAGTATCAATAAAATAATTGTGTAGGAAATTGAAATTCCTTGACGTAACCAAGCAAGATTTTCGTTTTCTGCATATTTTCACGAAGGAAATTACTTCCCATGAATAGTAATTACGCGGGAATTTAATTCCTTGTTGAACCAATCAACCTATATGTATCAGCTATGTCTTTTTATACCCTCTCCGTCCCGACCAAAATTGCTTAGTTGAATTTTAAGAAAAATGAATTTTGTATCTTATAAGTGAAGTTTTAAGGGGTATAAATGGAATATCACATATTATTATGGTTGTTTGTAAGAATTCATTAAGGGTATATTTGTCTTTTTTAATTGTTGTTTTGTCGAAAGAGTAAAAATGAAAAGTAAGAAGTTTTAGTTGGAACAGATAAAAATAGATAGTAAGAAGTTTTGGTTAGGACAGATGGAGTATATAATACGTACAAAATCCAATATAACAATGCATAAAATAATTACCCTAATATACATATTTGATTTGTGATTTAATTAGGACGTGTATATGTAATATGTAGGTTGTAATTTATCCTGAATTAAAAAAAAAAAAAAAAACGTGAACAAAACATCAGTAACGTATAAAAGGGTCACTAGAGTCTAAGACAGGCAAGTTGACTTAAAATTAATTTCAGAAGACTTCCACGAAGACTTGGAAAATGTAGTCAATATGAACAGTGCACCAGGAAGGATGGAAGCATCAATTGTATAAATTGGGTAAGATGACAGGGGGCGGGGCAGTAGCATAAGTAAAGTAGAGTTTGCATTTGAAATCATGGGAAGCATCACATTCACACATTTAAATTTAATAAGCCGTTGGAAGAAATACATTTGAATAAGAACAACCTCTCCGGTCAACTTCCAGTCTCAATGCAGAATTTGACTGCGGTAGTAAATCTGAATCTTGGAGATAATGAATTTCAGGGCTCTATACCCCACTGGATTGGGAAAAACTGGTCAAGGTTTAGATATTGAGACTTCAATCAAACAATTTTTCCGGTGAGATTCCCATGAGTTTCTGTCAATTGCCATCTCTTCACATTTTGAACCTAGCCCGCAACAATTTGGTTGGCACCATCTCTCCATGTTTTGGAAACTTGAGCAGTATGTTATCTGATAAAAATGAGCATGGTATATCTTGAGTCTTGATGAGCAAGCACTTTTGAACAATATTAAAGGAAGGGAAATTAAGTACACCTCCAACCTTATATATGCAAAGTTCATGTCTCTTTCTAAAAACCACTTACATAGTGAAATTCCTGCTGAACTGATGAATCTTAAAGGGTTAGAAAGTCTTGATCTCTCAAACAATGAGTTTATTGGTACGATTCCGAAAACAATTAGCAATTTGAAGCATATGGAGTCATTAGATTTGTCAATGAACAGACTTTCTGGAACTATTCCTCAAAGTTTGGCAGATATAGATGCTCTAGGCTACCTCAACTTGTCCTTCAACCTTTTGGTGGGGAGGATACCATCAGGGAATCATTTTGATACCTTATACGATCCATCTATATACCAAGAGAATAGAGAACTTTGTGGTAAGCAGCTAAGGACGAGCTGTCCCGGTGATGATTCATGGAAATGACCTGTTTCCTATGCTGATGTTGACGGTGATGAAGAGTTTGAGTTGCCATGGCTCTATGCTGGTATTGGACCTGGTTTTGCAGTTGGTTTGGTGGCAGTTATGTATATTCTTTATATCAAAGATGAATGGCGAATTGCTTCTTTCGGCTTTGTGGATAATGTGTACAACAAAGTGTGGGTGACTTTTTCCATCAAGATTTCTCACAAGAATATCACAAGAATGACTAGTGCTACAGTTGAGTTGTAATTTGTTTTATAAAATCCCAAACGCACCATAAACACAACACACAAATAATACAAAATGGGAAGCATAAATCTGCTATGTTCTGCTAGCATTCTTCATTTCCTTAGCTTGCACCAACACTGCCATGATTGCATCTTCAGTATGCAGAGAAAGTGAGCTGAAAGCTCTGTTCAAATTCAAAGAATCTCTGATTAGCCATCCAGGTACTAGCCTGTCATCCTAGAAAGGGAATGACTGCTGTTCTTGGAGTTTTGTTACTTGTCACAACCTCACTGGCCATGTTCAGGCCCTTGATTTTCAATATTACGAGTTCTTAAACACTCGATTGTCATCTTGGTTGTTCAATCTTACCCAACTCCAGGTTTTTCAAATGTCTTTCTCTGGTTTGCGAGTCCCCATTCCCAACATGTTCGATAAATTAACCGCTCTCACTCATCTTGATCTTTCTTGGAATTCATTTGATTCGGGAGCATTTCCAGTTTCATTGTGTAGCCTAACAAGTCTTACTTATATAAATCTTTGGGATACTAAGCTTCAGGGTTCACTTGTGTAAGGTTCAGTTTTTTGTTGGCTGCTTTGTGGAATGTCATGTTGCAACATGACTTCGTCTGGCAGAAAAAGATAGAATATTTTCCATGTTCCAGCGCAGGTTTTGAAAGATGAAGGAAATATTACGTGCTATTTTTCTATGGAAACTACAGTCCTAATGGGTGTCTACAACGCGTTTTATAGTAGAGATTATAATGGGAATATTCGTGGAGCTGATGTTTCCATTAACAAGAAGTTGAGACAACCATGGATTTCTTTTCTTCAAGGTTTTAGATTTGGAATACAAGTTTACTGAAGGAAGTATTCAAGAGCCGTGAAAAAGGAGGACATCAGTTGCGTGCTCGATCACCGATCTTCATAGCAAAATTCTGTAATTCAGAGTTTTTATTGTTTGAGCAAGGAGGCAACACAGTCCACAAACACTTGGGATGTGTGTATAAGCTCGGGTGGAACAGATCTTGTCGCCGCCTTCGTGGAAAAGAAGGTAATCATAGAAGCAACTACTAGTTTGCTCTCTAGTAGTGTGATAGGCTAGCAGGAATTGCCATTAGATTGTAATAGACCAGACATATTTGTTACTATCTAGTGAAGAATCTTTACACCGGGCTACGACCCCCCAGACGTAGGTGCTTTGCACTGAACTGGGTGATCACATCATGTCTTCTTTAATTTCCGCACTTAGTTTTAATTTGTTGTCTTAAATTAAAACTGGACACGATATAGTATAGATCATAGTAAGCAGGGACTTTCATTTGGTATCAGAGCTTAATCACTCTTTTAATCCTCTTGCGAGATGAGTGATCGATCTACCTGCTTACCATGGCGAAGGAAGGAGGATCCATCACAAGGGCGTCGTTACTGGTTGATGGAAATTACCCGGATTGGAAAACGAGGATGCGTATCTTCATTGATCAATTTGATGATGATGCTTGGAATATGATCGAGATTGGTTACACTCCACCTACCTCAACCAATGTTGCAGGAGCAACTATTCCAAAACCAGCCCCATGGAATGATACTGAGAAGGTACTGAAGAGGCTTAACAGTAAATTATTAGGCGCCTTATATAATGGGGTAAAAGATGACCAATTCAGGATTATCTCTGGATGCACAACTGCCAAGGATGCCTGTGAAGCCCTTGAGAAAGAACATGAGGGATCAAGGCCTGTCAGGAAAATTAAGCTTGGTATGATTAATTCTGAATTTGAGAGCTTGGAGATGATGGAGCATGAAACTGTTGATGAATTCAGTACCAGATTGAAGGATTTAATTCATAGAGCTCATCAATTTGGTGAAAGGTATACCGAGGCTCAAGTTCTGGACAAGGTAAAAAGAACACTTCCTGAGAGATTTTCAGGGTTGGTTATGAACTTGAAAATAAATTCTCAACTGGATGAGGTTACCCTGGATGAATTAATGGGTTTTATGAAGACCTCAGAGATGCACACTGATAGGAATAAGGACAAAAAGGCATTGTGCTTTCATGTATCTCAATCAAAAGGGAAAGGAAAATAAGAGAAGGTTAATAGTGCTGGTTCAGATGAAATGGCATTGTTGGCAAGGAACTTTGGAAGATTTCTGAGAGGAAATCAAGGCAGAGGCTTTTCTGGGAATCGAGGTAGAGGAAATCAAGGCACTCAGAATCAAGGCCAGAGTCAAGTCAGAGTGTTCCCTATTCCACAAGGTGTACAGTCACAAGCAAATCAGGGCCAGGGAACTCAGAATTCAGACACACTAAACACTACCAAAAATCTTCAAGGAGGAGATTCTACTCAAAACAGGCTCAGATCTGTTGATGACTTACCAAGGGGCCCTGAAGGTACAAGGCATGCATGAAAAGCTCAGTGTAAAGAATGCAGTGGTTATGGACATCTTGCTTATCAATGTGAAAATTTTCTAAATCAACCTAAGGCCTTTGTAGCATCTGGTGAAACCTAGAGTGATGATGAAGATGATAGTCAACCAGAGAAACATGTGTCTTTTGGGGTTAGAGTTGTGGAATCAGGACCAGTGCTAGATGATGGTAATAATGATGAAAGTGGTTCTATTCAGAATGCATATGATGACTTATACAGTGAATGGGAAAAATCAGTTGAGATCATCAAAACATTGAAAGAGTCAGAAAGTGGGAGTGCTACTACCTTAAAACTTGCTGAAGATGTTGAATCTCTGAAAATGAAGGTCAATACCTTAGTGAATGATTCACTGGTTGAAGAGCTGACTTTAAGTCTTAAATCCATGACTAAAAGAGTTGATAAAGCTGAAGGATTACTTGCTGATGTGATGAAGAAAAATGAGATTTTAGAGGGAAAGAAACCCATGGATGATTTGGAGAAATCCATGAAACTTGAGACAATGACCAAGAGAGCTAAAGATGTTGAGGTAACCTCTAAAATTCTGAGCAAAAAGCTGGAGATCATGACCATCAGAGCTGTGAATGCTGAAGAAAAAGTCAGGGTCAGAACTATTGACTGTGACAATTTGGGAAAGAAGCTAAGATCTCTGACTGCCAAGGCTGAGGAAGATGAAGCTACCATTCAGAAACTTAACAATGGGACAACTAAATTGAATGACCTTCTGGTGATGGGAAAAAATGCTGGGAATAGACATGATCTTGGGTACAACAATTTTGGTTCAAGTTCTCAACTAAAAAAGACAGTATTTGTCTCTGCGGGAATTCAAGGCACTACTAGTAAGAGAATCATTAGAACCAATCAGAGCACTTATGTTCCTAGCTCTGAGATGCATAACTCAAAGGTTACATTGTCAAGGAAAACCCCTCCTAGATGCTGTGATTATTGTATGATGCAGGGACATGATGATCATCAATGCATGAGACTGCTGAGAGATATTATGCGAGGCAAACAGTTTTCCTCATGTTGCAACATGGAACCTGAGCAGCAGAAGAAACTCACCAAGAAGGTATGGGTACCAAAATCTTCCTTGAACTGTCATGTAGTACATACCTGTTATAGTGTGTATGCCAGGAACACTTGGTACTTTGACAGCGGATGCTCTAGGCACATGACTGGATCCCCAGATTTGTTGAGCAATATTCTACCATGGATTGGAACAGTACAGTTTGGAAATGGCAAAATCAGCAAAGTCATTGGTAAGGGAGAGCTTCAGATACAAGACTTTCATGTAGTCTATGATGTTCTTCTGGTGGAGGATCTCAAAGCAAATCTCATCAGCATCAGTCATCTCTGTGATCATCAAATGACTGTGCACTTTGATGAGTCACTATTACTATCAAGCAAGACACTAATGAGATTCTCACAGGGAGAAGATCTTCTGATAATTGCTATATTTTGGAGCCATCAATTACATGTTTGAGTGCTAAGGTTGACAACTCAACTTCGTGGCATTGAAGATTAGGTCATGCAAACACTAAGGCATTGAGTAAAACATCTCAGATTGAAGCTATCAGAGGATTGCCTCAAATTACTCAACATAAGGATATGGTTTGTGGTCCATGCTAGGAGGGAAAATAGACAAAGGCTTCTCACTCAGCCATTAATGACATCACTACTTCCCAGAATTTGGAGCTACTGCATATGGACCTTATGGGGCCAGTAAATATTTCAAGTGTGTCAGGCAAGAGGTTCATCTTTGTTTGTGTTGATGACTTCTCGAGATTTTCATGGGTTGGGTTATTGGCTGAGAAATCTGAGATAGTGAGTATTATTAGAGACCTTATGCTACGTCTAAACCTGAAAATGCTAATGCAAATCAGAGGGTTGTCAGCATCCAAACCGACAATGGAGGAGAATTTAAGAATGATGCTATGAATGAATTTTGCTCGGCCAATGGGATCAATCATATCTATTCACCTCCATTCTCTCCACCTATGAATGGTATTGTTGAGCGTAAGAACAAAACTATACAAGAAATGGCCCAGACTATGTTAGCTGAGTATGATGTGCAAAAACGTTGGTGGAGTGAGGCAGTCAAGACTGCATGTTATGTTATAAATCGGGTGTACTTGAGGCCTTGGACTGAGAAAACAACATATGAGATCTGGAAAGGGAAGAAACCTAGTGTGGCACATTTTCATGTATTTGGTGCTGACTACTACATTCTTAGAGATCGAGAAAGACTTGGAAAGTTTGAGTCTAAGTTTGACTTGGGTGTATTTCTTGGGTATTCGTTGAATAGTAGAGCTTACAGAGTGCTCAACAAACGCACTGGAACTGTCATGGAGTCTATTAATGTAGTTGTGAAGGATGTCCCTGACAGAATTTCTGATGATGTTGATGATGGTGAATTAGTTGAGAAACCATTTGCTCAGAGTGATGATGTCTCAAAAATTCTATCTCCTCAGGAGCTAAGTCCCATTTCTCATGTTGCAACATCACTTCCAAGTTGCAGGAGATAGTGAAGAGCCTCAGAATCCAGAAATCACTACCAATAGTCCTACCACTACAACTTCCCCACAGAATAAGGCTGAAGTTCCGTGAGATGATATACCTAAGTTAAACGACATTAATTCAGACACTTCTGATGAATCTGATGAGGAAATTCCACCAGTAAACACTAGAATTACTCCGAGATAGAAAAATCCACGAGGAATGCCACCTGTGAACTATGTTCAGATGCATTATGGAAGTCGTCATGTATTGCAATGTTTTTTGTTTCTGATTGAGCCTAAGAACCACAAGGAAACCTTGATGGATGAGAACTGGATCTCAGCCATGCAAGAGGAGATGGGACAGTTTGAGAGAAATGATGTGTGGGAGTTGGTTTCTCGACCTCAAGGAATCAATGTTATTGGCACAAAATGAATTTTCAAGAACAAATCTGATGGAGATGGTACAGTGACCAGAAACAAAGCAAGGCTTGTGGCACAGGGAAGTTGAAGGTGTGGATTTTGATGAAACTTTTGCTCCAGTAGCTATACTTGAATCAGTGAGGATACTGCTTGCTATGTCATGTGTATTGAATTTCAAACTTCATCGGATGGATGTCAAAAGTGTGTTTCTTAATGGTATTGTGAATGAGGATGTATATGTAGAGCAGCCTAAAGGATTTGAAGATCCTCATTATCCCAACCATGTATACAAGCTCAAAAAGGCGATGTAGCCTGTATGGACTAAAGCAAGCCCCGTGAGCTTGGTATGACAGATTGACTCAGTTCTTGCTCCAGAAAGGTTATGTCAGAGGTGGAGTTGATCGAACCCTTTTTATGCTATCTCAAGGCCGTCACATTTTGATTGCTCAGATATATGTTGATGATATAGTATTTGGATCAACTTCCAATGGTCTGGTGAATGAGTTTGTATCCTTAATGACTTCTGAATTTGAGATGAGTATGGTTGGTGAACTTTCATATTTCTTAGGGCTACAGGTGAAACAAGGAGATGATGGTTTATTCATAAACCAAACTAAGTATGCCCTAAATCTGGTCAAGAAATTTGGCCTTGGTGATGCTAAAGCTGTCAGGACTCCTATGTCTACTACTGAGAAACTAACCAAGGATGAGAAAGGTATTGTTGTGGATACAAAATTTACAGAAGCATGATTTTAAGCCTCCTATATCTAACAGCCAGTAGACCAGATATTTCCTTGAGTGTTGGTATTTGTGTCAGATTTCAAGCAGCACCAAAAGAATCCCATGTCTCTGCCGTGAAGAGGATAATCAAGTATATACATGGGACCTTAGACTATGGTATATGGATTTCTAAGGGAAAAAGCTATCAGGTGTATGGATACAGTGATTCAGATTGGGCTGGTAATGCAAATGACAGAAAGAGTACCACTGGTGGATACTTCTTTATTGGTCAGAACCTGGTATCTTGGTATAACAAAAAGCAAAACTCCATCTCTCTATCTATTGCTGAGGCTGAGTATTTGGCTGCTGGAAGCTGTTGTACCAAACTGATTTGGATGAAACAGATGCTGAGAGACTATGGGGTGAAGCTAGGTATTCTTACTAATCTCCGTGACAATAAGTCAGCCATTGACATATCTAAGAATCCAGTACAACACAACCGCACCAAACATATTGATATCAGACACCACTTTATTCGAGACTTGGTCGAAAGAAAAGAAGTGGAAATCAAGCATGTGCCTACTAAGAGTCAATATGCGGATATTTTTACCAAGCCACTGGATGCTTCCACGTTTGAGACCCTAAGACAATATCTTGGGGTGTGCAGATAATAAGGTACAGAAGCCTACCTAATTTGTACAGTTACTATTTCAATTTCTGTATTCCAGTTTTGATAAAATCAGAAAATAACAAAAATATGGTTTTAGAGTGAAGTTGCATTTCGTGTTGCAACATGAAGATATAAGGTGTGCGTGGTGAAGTGTGAGGCGTGTGTTCAGCAGGACACAGCTAGGGCCCAGAGTATTTATGTGCTGTTTTTCCGCTGGGCCGCCTTCAATTCTCGCGTAAAAAGGTGGAAAAGTAATTCTCCTCTCTTATTCGCGCCCAAGCAGAAACCCCTCCCTATTCCTATTGCAACATCAGATTTTTTAGTTCTCCCTCACCGCGGATCCTCAATCGCTGTAACTCACCGGATACTTCATCAGATTTCTACAACAGTCGGAACCCACAACTCTTTTTTTAAGGTATCTATTTGGATTTTTCGATCTGTTGGTTTTCTTCGGATTCTTGAGTTGCATGCTAGGGTTTCTGTTGCTGTGTGACTAGTTTGTTGGTGACTTGGTTAATTGGTGACTCTGCAATATGTATTTCTGCGATAGTTATCGATTTTGCATGGGGTTTGAGAGTCATGCGTTGACAGATTTAGGGGGAGTGTTTGATACTCGATGGGTTAGGGGTATATGGGATCCTTATGTTGAACTGATTGAACCCAAGGCTGATCTTGATGGAACTATCCAAACCATGCATGAACCACTCCCTGCCCCTGCATTGGATGTGATTCCAGAAAACTTTATCCCTGCTCATGGCTCCAAGGATGCAGATTGAAAAAGGAGTATTATGAGAAGTTGAACATTTGGGAGTATGCTAAAGGGTTAGATTAAGGAGTATGATCCAGAGATGGTTCTTGAATTTTATGGGAATCTGATGAAGGGGACTCTATTGTCTGATGATGATAGGTCAGAGAAGCTTTATTTCAGGGGGAGAATTCTTTCTTTGACTCTTGAGAAACTGAATTCTATCTTAAGGATTCATTTGCTGCAGGGAATGGATGTGGTAGATCCCAGGGATTACAAGGTGGATAAGCACTTGTTGGCCAGAGCTCTAACTCATGGCAATGATAATAAATGGCCATCTGGTTACATGCATACAAGCCCACTCACCTTGAGATTCTAGCTGCTCTTTAAGGTTCTTATCAATTGTTGGATGCATGATGTAGTCGTTAAACACCAAAATAAATTTCCTACTAGTACAGAGGCAAGTAGGGTCGAACTCTCAGGGACGGAGTGTTGATTTCTTTTCAAGTAACCAAGTAACAAAGATGATTGTGGTTTTGGATTTTGTAACAAATAGAAAATAAATTAAAATAAATTCAATGCGAAGCAGTAAAAAAACACGAGATTCAATCAAATATAACAGATATCCAGCTAATGATATAACTTCGACAATCCTCCAAGTATGTGAATACACAGATTTCTCAATTAATTGCAAATAAACTGGTTATAGTAACTTGGCACCGCCTAAGCACCAATCTTCCCTTACTTTGTCGACAACTAAGGAACCTCCGTTAATTGTTTCTTTAATCAAAAGACAACCCTAGAAACCTTCTTAGAATTTAGTGTTCTGACAGCATTAAGACCTAAGAAGACCCAGTTCATAACCAACAAACCAAACCTTGATTCATTTAGATTAGTTCATTATTCCCTTGACAGTGAATCATGTGCGATGAAGCTACCACAACTATGCCAATGTACCACTTATTAGAACATTAACGAACCTCGTTGCTCTAAATGGCTTTAGATTAACTAGACCAAACTAATGGTGAACAGTCACTAGACAACCCAATTAATCATAAAAGACTCGAACAGAGAATAACAAATACGTGCAACAATAGAGATTTTTAACATTTAACCCTCACAATTTACTTGGATTCATGTCTAATTATATCATCAACTGGATTAACGAATTTAGCTATCCATAATCATACTAACAATCAAAATAATAATAAAAGAATACATCTAACTAAATAAACTAATTAACAAACGAAAACAGATAAGTAAAACTAACTAATCAATAACATGCATGCGAAAACGAATCAGACAAAACACATGCAAAACCTAATAATTATCAAACATAAAGAAAAACCTGATTGTCTTTATTGCTCCCAAAGTATTGAACGAACGAAAAAGAATGCGAGTTCGTTTCTCGAAAAACAAAACTGACAAAAACTAAATACGTCTGCCCCCTGCGTCCATATTTATCCTTTGTCCCCAATCCTAAAAATAATAGAATCTTAATTGGCACAAGTTTCTGCCTAAATAAATAAAGAAAAGGAAAAGAAATATTTCTTCTAATCCTCAAAAGCTGGCACACGCATGGACTGCGGTCTTTCGTGGAGTCTTCCAGATAAACCAAAGAATTAATCTTCTATGGACTGAATTGTATTACAGCCCAAAATCAGAATTATAAGCTCTTAATTATTCTTTGGCCCTTCAACTTCTTCCTTCTTGCTCCTTCGCGTCTTCAGTGCCGGAATAATGGAATAGATTGGTCCACTTTCCGTTGGAGTACACTACCTCATTAAAAACCCGTTGGGAAAAAAGAGTGTAGTGTGTAGCTCCTCTCCTTGAGCTCGAATATCTCCATATAAGCATCTTTTGCTTCATAATCCAGCAATTCGTTACTTGATCACATTCTTCCATAACTCTGCACAATAAACACCTAAACGTGCACATCAAGTGGGAAATAATTTCATAAAATCACATAATATAGATGTATAAATACATCTCATCAATGCAAATTACCAATACCACCACCCTTACTCAGGATCAGGCAGAGCTGTTTTATGGTATTGGGTCTGGTTTTGAAGTCAACCTTGGGGAGTATGTTCTTAAGAGAATAGTGGGTGCTCTTGAACCCTCTAGAAGCACTGAGGCATTGCCTCATCCTTGTCTGATTACAGCTTTCTTGGAGGCTGAAGGATTTGAACCTAACATGGATGGACTTAAGCCTGCTGGAAAATTTGGTTTTACTGCCAAATCTGTGGATATGATGGTTCTGGACTTGCCCTGGGATCAAGAGGCTATTCCAGGTGATGTTATTATGTCTAACCAATTTGAGCTTCGGGCTATTGAGAAGAGAATCCAGTTGCATATGGATCAGTTGGTTTTTCATGGAGACATGCTGAAGACAACTCAGGAGGATAGAGCTAGGATTCTTGCTGCTATTGCCAAAGAGGGTGAGGATGGTGAACCTACTACAAGGGTTTCTAGACCATCTACCACTGCTGCTCCCTCAAGTTCTGCTAAGAGGGCTCGGTCTCCTGTTTCCGTGAAGAAGCCCATTGCCAAGAAGTCCAAGTCCACAGTCACTCCTACTTGGAGAAGTGGCAAGGTTCTATCTGATTCTGAGGATGATGCTGAGTGATTTGTTATTTTCGTTTTCTCTCTCTACCTTCTTTGTGTTATTTTGATGACTTGGATTTTGGATGACTGTAGTTTTATTGATGATTCTATTTTTTTCTGCCATGAATTGTTCTTTGATACATTAAATAGTATACGATTTGAGTGTTGGTGGTTTTGGAAAACACAAGTATATAAGTATATTTGGATTTGAGAATTGTGAGCTCGGGACGTTAGAACAAGCTTGGTGGTGCAGAGTGCACACTTGTACAAACTGTTCTACGAGTTTACTGATTAATATATTGTATGAAACATTGTGTCTTTTTCAGACAGTCACTTGTGATTTTTTATCTCTTTTGCACGTGTTTTATATTTGTTAAAATATAAAATATAAAAATAAGGTGATAATGATATTTATAATGACACTTCTATTATCATCAAAGGCAATTCATCCAAGAGGATAATTACAGTATTTATAGGGATACATATGACCCTCTATCCTTCCATCTTCTGATGTGGAATAGATGCTATACAATACAAAGTATAACAAGAAAATGTTACTATTTTATATTTTGTTCTATATTCCTAATATAACAATATGACTATTCTATTTTCTTCACAAATCTCAATAATATTGTACCTTAGTTGTTCTCCTATAAAAGGAAACGAAAAGAAACATAGCAACATACATCTCTTCACCACAGAAAAGATCATTGTGATCTTTTCATAAACTCAATATTCAAAAACATTCTTCTTGTTCCAAACCTAGTACGAGGAGGTTCGATTGTTTTATCTCTTTAGGGATTTCGTGTAACCCAGACTTTGATAGGGTCAAAATATTCTTTAAGGAAAGCGTTTATGTGACTCATATCGACTATCCAGATTATCACAATCACCCTGTGGGGTCATCCCTAATTTTTCCCAACATTGAGCACTATCGCCACTCTCGAAAAAATGTAATTTTTTAATCTCTATTTCTGATTTTGTGCTTAAGATCGTTAATTAGTATACGATTTGCCTTTCTTTGGTGTTTTTTTTTAAAATTATGATTTGGTCATGTACATTCTTGGAATCGGTCTTGTAAATATTCTAGCCTGCATCGGTGTAGACTAGCAGTCAAGAAGGTCCCTGAAAGTCGTGGTTTGATTGATGCTTAGGTTTTCTAATTTTTTCAGGCTCCTGGGTCCCTGAAAGTTTTCTAACCCATACACTTGGTTAGTTTGAATAGTCAAAATCAGAAATTGGTAATATTTCAGAAAATAAAAAATCCTCCACGGAACCGTATGTATAAATACAACAACCAAATGACACCTAGAGTATACATGATTATCATGGGAAGCATCACTAATACTCTGCTCATGCTTTTCACTGGGTTGGTTTACTTTACCCACCCAATCCTATGTTTAGTTAATTCATCTTCAAATTCAGGGTGTGTGGAGAGTGAACGGGAAGCTCTCTTGAAGTTCAAAGAAAGTGTGGTGCATGATGATGAAAATCTTCTGTCCTCATGGATGATGGGAACCGACTGTTGTTCTTGGTGTGGGATTACGTGTCACAACCTCACTGGCCACGTCCAGAGCCTTGCTGTTAATAGTGCTCCGGCCGGTAACTTCAGCTCTACTTTCTCTCCCTGGTTGTTCAATCTTAGCCGCGTTGAGATTCTTTCTTTTTCTCATGCTGATATGCCAGGGCCGATTCCCAACATGTTTGAGAAGTTAACCTCTCTTATTGATCTTAGCCTTCATAATATTTATTCATTAGAATCTACACTTCCGGATTCTTTGTGTAGCCTGACAAATCTCCAAACTTTGGATGTTACTTGGTCTCACCTTCAGGGTTCACTTCCTCCGTGCCTAGGAAACATGACATCTCTTACTACCCTTTATTTGAGTGAAAATAAATTTAGTGGAGATATACCCCTGACCTTAGGGAACCTCACCAAACTAGTACAGTTGGACGTTTCTGATAATTTCTTGACGGGTGACCTGACTGAATCCTTTTTCGAGAGACTTGAGAACTTAGAGTATCTGAGCATTCTTGGCAACCGGTTTCGTTTTCTAAATGTGAGCTACCAATGGATTCCTCCATTTCAACTTCATTACATTTTAATGAGCAATGTGTACATAGGAACCCAATTCCCTCTCTGGCTTCAAACCCAAAGCATCATCCAAGTACTTATGACTAATGTTAGCATCTCTGGGGCTATTCCGGACTGGTTTGTTTCACCGGGGAATCCCAATCTATACTATCTTGATCTTTCCAAGAACTTGCTGACTGGCCCTGTTCCAACATTTAATGCGATGAATTATGCAACACTCTATGTTCTTGATCTTTCTCACAACAAATTGACCGGCACCATTCCTGAAGAGTTATGCAGCTTTGTGGCTCTAACACATCTGTCTCTTGCCAACAACCAGTTGATAGGAACCATTCCTTCGTGTCTGGCAAACATGCAGCATCTTAGAATACTGGATCTGGCTAACAATAACCTTTCTGGTCATATTCCAGGTGAAATTGGTTTCCTTCATAAACTCTTTATTCTACATTTGAATGGAAACAAGTTCTCTGGGGAACCTCCATCATTGCAGAATTTACCAAATTTGATAACTCTTGATCTCGGCGAAAATCAATTAGATGGCTTTATACCAGAATGGATTGCAAGAGGGTACTTACCATATTTGCAATATCTAAGACTCGAATCCAACTTCTTTTCCAACAAGATCACTACACATCTATGCCAATTGCCATCTCTTCAAATTTTGAATCTGGCACACAACAATTTGTCTGGTACCATCCCTTCTTGTCTGGGTAATTTGAGTAAGATGTTATCATATGAACCTGGTTCATCTACTCATACCACTACTTATGAAGATTCACTTCTGAATGATTTCAAAGGAACAGAAAGGGAGTACACCTCAAGCCTTAAGTTTTCAAAGTTCATATCCCTTTCAAGCAATCACTTACAAGGTGAAATCCCTGCTGAGTTGATGAATCTTAAAGGATTGCAAAGTCTTGATCTATCAAACAATGAGTTAACTGGAATGATTCCAGACGCAATCAACAAATTGGAACATCTAGAGTCATTAGATTTGTCGATGAACAGACTTTCTGGAACAATTCCTCAAACTTTGGCAAATATAGATGCTCTGAGCTACCTCAACCTTTCCTTCAACAATTTGTCAGGGAAGGTACCATCGGGGAATCATTTTGATACATTGGATGATCCATCTATTTATCAAGGAAATGAGGGACTTTGTGGTAAGATCATAATGAAGAGTTGTCCTGGTGATGATATGCTGGATGGACCTAATGGTGAAGGTGATGATGATGAGTTCGATCAATTATCATGGTTGTATGCTGGTATTGGACCTGGTTTTGCATTTGGTTTTTTGGCAGTTATCTGCACTCTTTATTTCAAAGATCATTGGAGAACTGCATACTTTGGCTTTGTCGACAATTTGTACAATAGAGTTTGGGTAGCTCTTGCTATCAAGATTCGTTGGTTTTTGAGCAAGTTCAACTAGCTAATAAGATAATTCTGCGCTTTTACTCTTGTTCGCTTTGAGTTCTGCTTGCTTGGATTGTACTTTGATGGTTATGAATTTATGATATATCATTTGTGCACTATTGTCACTGTCGAAGGAGTTCAAGTATTGTATCAGATCATGTTAAGTGGCACAATGCATGCCTGTTCTCTGTTTTAAAGCTTATTCATTGCGTCTGAATTTCTTTTTTCTTGTACAGTATTTTTTCATTGCAGAATATAAAACACACTTATATTTAATCTAACTGCGCACAAATCGTCACAACTCAAAAGTGTCAATAATAATTGTGAACAGAAAGCAAGCAAAATTACATCATTCAAATGTATTCATGATATGCATGCGAACAAAACTCTGATAGTAGAGTAGTAACTTGTTACGTGCTGCTCATATACCGACCTTCTCCTCCCTCTTCACAATCCTCACCGGAAAACCGCCCTCCATCTTGGACGTCAAGTAGGCCATGAACACCGGCTCAACGCCCTCTGCCGCCACCGGCACCACCTTGAACCGCCGCAAGACCTCCCCCACAACCCTCTTCATCTGCAAGAAAGCCATCTCCTTCCCGAGGCAAATCCTCGGCCCCGCCTGAAAAACAGGGTACGTGTACGAATCCCTGCTCACAAACCGCCACTTATCCTCCCCTGCCGCCACCGCATCCCTCTCCAACCACCTCTCCGGCCGAAAATCCGGCCAGTCCGCCCCCCACACCTTCTCCACGCGCCCCATCGCGTAAGGATGGTACCCCACGCGCGTGCCCTTCACCACCACCGTCCCGTCCGGCAGCACGTCGTCCTCCACCGCCTGCTTGCTGTCCGTCGGCACCGGCGGGTACAGCCTCATGCTCTCGCAGATGGAAGCGTGAGTGTAAACCATGTCTTTCACCTCGTCGTAAGCTGCCGATTCTGATTCCGATTTCGATGCAGCTCCGATTTCTGTAAGAATTTTCTGCTCAACCTCCGGTTTTCCGGCGAGCAACCAGAAAAACCATGTCAGCGCGGCGGAGGTGGTGTCCCTTCCGGCTAGGATAAAGCTGATAACGATGTCGGCGACGAAATCTTCGTCGGAGTGCCCGGAGCTCAAGAACCGGGACAAAAGGTCAACCGATTCGAGCTCCGATTTCTGTTCGAGCTCTTGTTTCTTTTCCTGGATGATCCGTTGAGCGAACTCGCGAATGGAGTTGACGGATTCCTTTAGTTTCCGCTCCGACCCGATATTTAGAGCCCGTTTGATTTTCCAAAACAGAGGAACCGGCGAGTCGAAACGCTCGCTGCTCAACCGGGTTGCGTCGTCGAACGCCACCGCGAAAGCTGTCTCCGGCAGAGACGGCAACAAATACTCCGGATCATAACTGTTAAAAATACACGTGGAGTAATTCATTTTTCAATAACTTCAAAAGATTTCATAAACTAAACAATACCTACTTTGGTATGTATGATAAACCAAAAATTAATGAATGATACTCATGCAAATACACAAACATTTCACACGATTCCAATACAAGAATACAATATAGTTCTCTGCCAAGGTAAGACATAAACTCATTGCTTTTGTATGAGTAAAATCATGGAAAGATTAAAAATCCATGATAAATTCAATTTTCATAAAAAGTTGTATTTCCCATTTCATGTGACCATCCCTAAATCCCTAATTAAATGAAACTTTAATTTCCATGAAAATTTACTTCGACATCTAACCAAGCAATGTTTTTGCAAAACAAAATGATCTTGAAATCAAAATTCATAAGCAAGTCTAGCAAGAAAACTGAAGCATACCCGAATGCGATTTTGCAGATGTTGTCAAAGGCGAATCTCTGGAGAATGTCCTGAAAGTCCAAAACGGTGCCGTCCTCCGCCGCGGCGGCCAAAATCGGAATCAGCCGGTCGGTGATCTCGGTATCCACCACCGTTTCGACGAACTTCCGGAGCGATTTCGTGTTGAACTCGTGACTCGACACCTGCCTCTGGAACTTCCAGTTGCTCCCGTCGGTGTTGAAAATCCCCTGCCCAAGAAAATCCGACAGCGTTGACCGGAACACGTCGCCCTTCTCGTACTTGTGGAAGCTCGACTTGAGGATGTGCTGCACGACGGCGGGGTCCGCCGTGAAGATGAGCCGCCGCCCCAGTGGCCGGACGAGGGTGATGGTCAGGTTGTGCGCCGCCAGGACCAGGTCGGACGTCCACTGAATGCGGCGCTTCCGGTTGGCGAGGATCGAGAAGTAGTTGCCCACCAAGGGGTAAGACTTCGGGAAGCTGACGGCGGCGGCGGCGGGGAAGAGGAGCTTCTTGAAGAATATGCAGAGCAGTGGGACGAGGAGACAGAGGAGTGAGATTGTTGCAGTAACAAAATCAAAGTTTGCCATTTTTGTGGAATTTGAGGAATTTAATGAGTGAAATGTTTTCTGATGGATTCGATTGTGATTGTGATTGTGATTAGGATTATGATGAAGATGGTGAATTTATAGGATTACCAGATTCTGTTTATTGTCACAGTCTTTCCAGAAGTACTGTAAATGGGAAATTTCGATCAAAGGAAGCCTCTGGTTTGTGGGGTCTACTTATACTAATTGAAGACTTGAAGTAGTAATACTATAAAATCCCAGGATACAGATTTATCAGTGGTCAAAGGAAAATAAAATATGATCCTAGATTTTCCCTCTTTTTTTAATCCCATATGTACATAAAGATAATAATACTTAAATTTTATACTGAACAGTAGAACGGAATCGACATCAAACAAATACTCGTAGTTTAAAATTTAGGACACCAATAGCATGTTTAGTCAGTACAAAATAAACATAATATAGAGTTTGAGCTAGCTACTAAATAGAATAATCTTTCTTAGCCGTTGTTAACAGGGTGCAATACTTGTAATTTAATTTGTATGCCGACGTACCACGTTTCTACTTACAAATTAGGAGTATAAATACTCTACTCATCTCAATTCATCTCAATCTGCACAGTTAACTTTTTAAAGTTAAACTTAGAAAATATTGATTGCAATTATATGTTAAATAATTTTCTATATTTTGGCTTTGTATGTAATTAAAAAATAGTCACAGTCAAACATGATTATTGAAAATCGTGAAAAAGTCAATTCTATAATTTTGGGTGAGACAAAGGGAGTACCATATTTTCAAATCACACCAACAATATTTAATAAGATTAAATTTGATTTAACACTAAACGTGTTTGACTTTTTTTATATTTTTTATGATTTGCTTATATAAGTAAAATTAATAGGAAACTATCAACAAATTATTAAGTAACAGTCGACGATTTTGCATGACGGATTTAAATAAGAGTTTGTGATTTTCTATGAAACTAGTGTCAATTGAGAGTTGAAACTATAGACAAATGTTGATTTTTTCACTTTAACATATGACATTTATAGATTAACATGATTTTATTTAGTTTATATTGTTTATTTTAAAGTGTAGAAGTATTGTGAAACGGAAACTAAAATTATATTTGACCGGAAGGGCAAGTTTGGATTTTAATTCTTAAAGCAAAACATCAACTTGGCTGATACGATGTTTTGTTGTGTTCTTTCTTAAGTCTAATAAAGGCGCGATGACGCATGAGATTTCGACAATGCCTAAAAATGATTTTTGCACATTCGAATAATTTAGGAGTTGGATACTTCACTCTGGTTGCTTTCGCCACCTCACTCTTCCATTTGTACAAACGAGCTTTGCAATCTTCGTCACTGATGGCGTCACTGCCATTTAGCATTTTCCAAGTGTCGACCTTCTATGTCGGTAAAAAGGAACGGAATTAGCCCACTCCTAAATTCGTATTTTTGTGTATTCTGAGACATTTATTTTCATAAGAATTTTTTTTTGCATCATAATGTGTTTTAGTATGGTATGTATTTTATTATTTTTAGATAAGTTGGTGTGGAAATTTATATTTCACATCCCCATATTTTTCAAAATAAAATTGAAAAAAGATGAGAGCTTAAAAAGCTTAGAGTTTGTTACATATATCCTTAAAAGGAAGAATGGATGGAGCTAAAAAGTCGAATCAAAATAGATATTATTTCTGAAAGAAATAAATCAAATAGGTGTAAACTTGGTGATAAAATAAAGTATGGGTTGTTAATACATTATGAGTTGTTAAATGTGAGTATGTAATTCATAGTTATTTTAACATATTCATTAATTTCACCCTAAAATAGGAAATAATTCGACTTCTCCACCGCCGTCCCGTCGTCCTCCACCGCCTGCTTGCTGTCCATCGGTACCGGCGGGTATAGCCTCATGCTTTCGGAAATGGAAGCGTGAGTGTAAACCATGTCTTTCACCACATCGTGATGAATAACTGAATCAAAAGCTGGTGTTACAACACAGCTGGAAAGATCAACTCTGAAGTCAAAGTGACAACTGTCATCCAAACTACTCTTGGCTCTTGGCGCTAAATTCAGTTAGATGGTCAAACTGATCCAAGTGGCTTTAGTCAAGTAGATAGGATGTTATAACCGTTTTCTATAACTGATCTAAGGCTAAGCATGCTATAAATACATGCTAGATGGTACAGATCAAGTTAGATCAAGTTAGAGTTTGTTACATATATCCTTAAAAGGAAGAATGGATGGAGCTAAAAAGTCGAATCAAAATAGATATTATTTCTAAAAGAAATAAATCAAATAGTTGTAAACTTGGTGATAAAAGAAAGTATGGGTTGTCGATATATTATGAGTTGTTAAATGTACGTTAATACTTCTAAATTTGCATTGGTTTTGTAAACTCTACTTTTGGAAAGTTTTATCAGGGAAATTGTTTGTTCAACATATTCATTAATTTCACCCTAAAATGGGAAATAATTCGTTCAACCGTCCACACCTTCTACTGTACCATTTACAAAATCATTTCTAATTAACGATATGTAAACATTTTCTTATACTGTATCTTGTATATGTAATATGGACACTAGATGAGGAGGATCAAAGCTATGTTGTAAATCGTTATACTGTATCTTCACATTATTATTTTTCGTTGTAACAAATATTTCCCGTGAAGAAATTTACTCAACAGACTTTTTTGCACGAAAAGTAACTATCTCATAAATTAACCCCCCTACCTCTCAATAATCCTCACCGGAAAACCTCCCTTCATCCTTGACGACAAATAAGACACCAGCACCGGCTCAACACCTTCCTCCGTCGCCGGCACCACCTTGAACCGCCGCAAAACACCGCCAACAATCCTCTTCATCTGCAAGAAAGCCATCTCCTTCCCGAGGCAAACCCGGGGCCCCGCCTGAAAAACCGGGTACGTATACGGATCCCGGTCGACGAACGTCCACTTATTCTCCACCGCATCCATCTCCAACCACCTCTCCGGCCGGAAATCCGGTCAATCCGCCCCCCACACCTTCTCAACGCGCCTCATCGCATACGGATGGTACCCCACGCGCGTCCCCTTCTCCACCGCCGTCCCGTCAGGCAGCACGTCGTCCTCCACCGCCTGCTTGCTGTCCATAGGCACCGGCGGGTATAGCCTCATGCTTTCGGAAAGGGAAGCGTGAGTGTAAACCATGTCTTTCACCTCATCGTGATGAATAACTGAATCTCAAAAGCTGGTGTTACAACACAGCTGGAAAGATCAACTCTGAAGTCAAAGTGACAACTGTCATCCAAACTACTCTTGGCGCTAAATTCAGTTAGATAGTCAAACTGATCCAAGTGGCTTTAGTCAAGTAGATAGGATGTTATAACCGTTTTCTATAACTGATCTAAAGCTAAGCATGCTATAAATACATGCTAGATTGTACGGATCAAGTTAGATCTTTCTGCTACATTTTGCCACTAGAAGTTCTTCAATGAAAACTTCTTCCGCCATTACTGTGTTTTCATTGAAGCTATTTTACTTTAATTTCTTGTTATAACCGTCCAATTGCAACGACGAATTCGATTTAGTGACCATTGTTTCCGTCAGAATCTTCGACTCAACCTCCGGTTTGCCGGAGAGTAGCCAAAAAAACCATGTTAAGGCGGCGGAAGTGGTATCCCTTCCGGCCAAGATAAAGCTGATTACAATATCGGCGACCAATTTCTCGTCTATGTGGCCGGAGCTCAGGAACCGGGATAAAAGGTCGGCAGATTCGAGCTCTGATATTTCATGGAGCTCACGTTTCTTTTCCCGAACAATCCGTTTAGCGAATGCATTGACTGATTCAACCGATTTCTTCAGTTTTCGCTCCGACCCGATATTGAGCGCCCGCTTGATTTTCCAAATCAAGGAAACCGGGTATTCGAATCGCTGGGTTATTAATCGGGTGGCATCGTCAAATGCCACGGCGAATGGGGTCTCCGGCTGAGATGGCAACAAGTATTCAGGATCATCATACCTGTTGAAATGCATGTAGAGAAAGTTAAAAAGAGTGATATTAATTATTGCTTGTTCTCCACATAATAATTATTTAAAAAACTTAAAGTTCAGATCGGTTTAATTTAATCCAGAATCGATAAAATATAATTTGATTTGACTTGATTTAATTAAATTAAATTTAGTCATTCTTTTCCTATTTCTTAATATATTAATTTTACTTCAATTCATTTCGGTTCAATTCAGATCAGATTATATAATTCAATTCATATCCATTCATATAAATTTTGATAAGTCGGGAGAACATCCTCTCTTTTTAAAAAATTATTATTAGGCATGATGTTGAAGAAAAATCAGTAGTAATATATGACTGTATTAATTGTAGCTTAAACTATTTGTGACACGTAAAAGTTATATGTGTCACTATAATATTTGTGATTAAATTCGTGACACATAAAAGTTGTATGTGTCACTATAATATTTAATTAATATGTGTCGCTATAAGTTTTAGTGACAAATAAATTTATATGTGTCACTTTACATACCCAAAGGCTATTTTGCAAATGTTGTCAAAGGCGAAGCGCTGGAGAATGTCCGGAAGTCCAAGACGGTGTTGTTGGCCGCAGCGGCGGACAGAATCGGTATCAGCCTCCCGGAGATCTCGGTATCCACCACCGTCTCCACGAACTTCCGGAGCGATTTCGTGTTAAATTCATGGCTCGACACTTTCCTCTGGTACTTCCAATCGTTCCCGCCGGCGTTGAAAATTCCCTGGACGAGGAAATCAGAAAAGGTCGACCGGAACAAATCGTCCTTCTCGTACCTCTCGAAGCGGGTCTTGAGGATGTGCTGCACGACGGCGGGGTTCGCCGTGAAGATGACTCGCCGGCCCGGTGGCCGGAGAAGGGTGATGGTCAGGTCCGGGTGGGCCCGGATCAGGTAGGAAGTCCACTGAATGAGGCGGTTCCAGCTTGCCAAGATGGAGAAGTACTATGAGCCGAAAAAGGGGTAGGATTTTGGGAAGGTGACGGCGGCGGTGGCGGGAAAGAGGAGTTTCTTGAGAGTGGCTCGGAAGAATATGCAGAGCACTGGGAGGAGACAGAGAAGCGAGATGGTGAAATTTTGACTGATCAACGCCATATTCATGGAATTTGAAGTTCTGGTGGATTTAGGGATGAAGGCTGCGAATTTATAACATTATTGAGCCTAATATATAGGTTGCACTTTGGGTATGTTCTTTTCAATTTATGGTTTGGTGAAATGATATGAAAGAACTGAATTAAATTAAATTGAAATGAAAATTTATGTATTTAAAAATCGAATCAAGATGAATTTTGTTAAGATGGATGATTTGGGTTTGGCTCAATAGAGTTTAATTAGGGTTTAACATAGTATCGTAGTGTTAAACCCTAGCCGTCCCACCTCTTATTGCGATGATGTGGAGAAAACATGTCCTCCACCTTCCCCGTTTGCAGAAGCTCCTCGGCCATCTCGATGGTTCGACTCCATGCCCGTAGCCAATCAAGTTGTCATAGATTATATTTTTATTGAATTGTACTGAACGCCTATATAACTAATTTACTAATAATTGAAATTTAAAAGCAGGAATTTTGATTCATGAATTTATCATTTATGTATGTAAAATCTATGAATTTATGGAGTATAAGTACAAATAATGGACCCAAATGAAACCAAACTAGCTAACACATTAGATCCACATTTAATCAGTTTCTGGTACAGATCCATTCATGAAAACCAAACTTTCTGGCGCTATATCAAACAAACAAGGCTATCCCATTAATCCAGTTCTTTTCGATACAAGAATTGATTGATCAATAATAGCTATGAACAGTTGGGGATGTTCATTGATGCCTGCTTTTAGGGAACTCGCACTCTCAGCCACATCCTGTAAGCACTTGTGGTCCGGCTCGGAAATTAAATCGGAGATCCTGGATACCGGAAAACAAAAGAAAACAGATTATATAACAATTGATCAGAACAGCATAAATATTAATGCATCTGATTTTTACAAATCTCGTCAACAGCATAAATTGAAGCATTTAAACTGAAATTGTTAGATTCTCCATTTTTAATTTTTTTTTTTTTACGGTTAGATCTTTCTGCCGTTTTCATTTACAAGGTGCTTGACGCAATCGTGCCACCTTACGCCGCCGATCTCACCGGAAACGGCTCGACCAAGTGGTGAATGTTCAAGCCGGACCACTGTGACGCCCTCAACCGGTTCAACTTCTTTTTCAGAATTCCGGTCTCCACCTTCGGGTTCATGCATGGTTGAACCATGAAATAGAAATAGAACCGGTTGAAGAACGGAATTGAACCGGTTCAGGGTGTTGCAGTGGTCTGACTTGAACATTTGGCCTCCACTTGATCGCGGCGTTTCCGGAGCAGGATGGCGGTATAGGGTGGCACCATGGCGGCAACCAACGTGTAAACGTCATCTTCGTCGCCGGAAATAATCTAGATCTGTAGAAAAGGCTGGAAAATGTTTGGTGGATGAGAATGGCAGAAAGATGAGTCTCATATTTATAGGCAGGAAAGGAGAATCAAACCATTTCAGTTTCAATGCTCTAATTAATGCTGTTGATGAGATTTGCAAAAACAGATGCATATTATCACCGCCCAAATCTCAAATGTACGTTATTGATCTTTGACTAATCAGCTTCTATATTAGTGTTAACTAGATAATGCCCGGCTAAGTAATGGCCGATTCATATTAATTTTGTTAGTAATGATAATTTTACTTACTTTAACGTTTCAGGTTAAAAAATAATTTAATATATAGATATATTATATATGACGATTAATCTTTGAAATAGTATTAATAGTCATCAAATCGACACATGGAAGGTTTATTATACTTCATAAATTTCATATCTTGATTAGTAGAATATATTTCATTAATTCTATTTTTCATAGGATTAGGTGGCAAATTTGTTATTTTAAATAAATTAGCATTAAAAAACTTGTTCAGAAAAGTCAAACATATTATTTAGCTAATTAAGGAAAAAGAAAGATTGCATGAGAAGATTTTGCTCCAATAACAAAAAAGAATATTCTAGAGACTCTTGTGAAAATAGTGTTTTTAGTTTTTATTTAAAGAATGAGAAAGTTCTATGAGAGCGTCACGTATCGCTTCCATAGACTCTCAAAATGTAGCACTTTTATATATAATATAGATTACGTAGATGAATTCACTTTTTTTTTTAGAACAATTATTTAATGTGATCATTTTTTGCAATTGGCTTTTATTTCACCCATAAATTGGTACCATAAGTGAACAATTGTTTAATGTGATCATCATGAAGTACAGTTGACTTTTTTTTCACCCAAATGGTATTATGAACAATTTTTTAATGTGATAATGGAATATTCCTAAGTGTAACACACTGTCCAAGAACTTCATTTCTGTTGCTGCTAACGCCTTAACCGTAGTCCATAAAGATCAACCATATATATTAGCTCATTTAGTCCTTCCAAAATCAAAAAAACTGATGTAAAACTCGACATATCTCGCGAAAAAAAGTGCTTAATTAAGAAGATGAACATGAAACCTAATTTCAGACGTGGTGAATTGCAGCCTCTTGTTCCGATCGACACCGTCCCTGTGGAGCATGATCGTGAATCACTACAAGCTGAGAGAGTCTGAGCTATAATCTTGGTGGAATGGTTTGCGGTGCACGTGCCAAACATCTTTTTACAGTGCGCTTATCTGTTAGGATTCAATTCAGTTTAGTGTCGAATTGAGTGTATTATTTAGGTTAGTTTAGCTGGCTAAGCATGTTATTACCAGTTTTATTACAGATATGCTCAAGAGAATAGGGCCTTTCTCAACCAGGTTTCTTTATCATGTATAATATTGTTCATAATCGCACGCAATCTATATGTCCAGTTGAGGTGAAATTGAATTGAAATAAACTGAATTTTATTGAGTTGAACAAATTTATTTGAATCGAACAAAGCTTGAATTATTCAAATTTAAGTTGATCGAAATTTAATTTAACTAAATTTATTGAAATTAAACTGAACTGATTTTCATTACTGCTGCAAATAGAGGAACTGGTCAGGGCCTCACTTGGACATGTGATCGATCTTCGACATTACACATACATATCTTTACTAAGTGAAGTGTAGTGATCATGAACAATTAATTGACTTTTCTTCCCATAGATTGACTACAATAAAATCTGTTGCATTCAAACATAACAGGTTCGCCAGGCACATATGCTGATGTCAGCAACAAATCCATGCTGATGTCAATTTGCTTGGGAGGAGCCGCACCGATTGCACCTGATGAATTCCGCTCCCCTGAGTCTGAGTTGCTCTAAGAAAAAGAGAATAGCTTAGATCTCCGATCTCCGATCGAGCGAAAGCCTTTCTACCGTCTAAATTATTTTCCGGCGACGAAGATGATCCGAGGATCTGAACCGGTTCAATTTCTATTTTGTTATCCTCTTCCTCACGTTCAAGTCAGTGGCTCAATGTGGAGCCCTCGAAGATGAAATACCGGTTTCGCACCTTGGAAATATCAACCAAGGCGGCGGAACGGGTATTTCAACTTGAAGGGTCCACATCGAGCCCTTGACCCGAACGTGAGGAGGAGGATAACAAAAAAGCAATTGAACCGGCTTAACATCGGCCACCACTTGGTCGCCGGCGTAGAGCAGCGCCATGGCGGCAACCGCCTTGTCAATTAACGTCATCGATCGCCTCGGATCATTTTAGTCGCCGGAAATACTTTAGACTGTAGAAATGCTGGAAAAGGTTTTCGCTCGATGAGAATGACAGAAAGATAATTCTCGTATTTATAGGCAGAAAAGGAGAATCAAAACGATTTTCAGTTTAAATGCTTTAATTAATGCTGTTGACGAGATTTGCAAAAACAAATGCAGTATCACCGCCCAACTAGATACTGTTTTCAAGTGTATATGATATTTGACTCAATTTTTCCATCAAAAAAAACTTTGACTTAATTAGCTTCATTATTCTTTTTATAGAACAACTTTTTAATGTAATTATAAAACATTTTGACTTTATTTCACCCATAACTTGGTACTACATATGAACAATTTTTTAATGTGATTATAAACATTTGACTTTTTTTTCACCCAAATTGATACCCCTCCATGCCAACTCAAGTTGCAATTTTTGACTTTTTTATATTGACCAGATTTTTTACCATAAATATCTTTATTTGTTGGTAGTTTTATGATGAATTTTTGATATTATGAAAATGAACATTACAACGAATCCAACAATATCTTATATAATCATATTTGATAATAAGGCTACTTCAATTCAAATATTGAAAATACTCAATTTTGAATAAATGAATAGGGACATGTGCAGTTTAAATTGGCACGGAGAGAGTATTTTTTTCACCAAACTATAGCTTCATTAGTCATTCCAAAATCACAATTACTGATGTTAAACTTGACATTTCTCGCGAAATAACATCAACCCTACGCTCCCGAATTCAAGTTGGTGTTTCAGCATTCTTCAATCACCATTCTTCATTCACCCTTTGAAATATAAAAATATATACAAGTGAGTATTTACAATGACACTTCTATTATCTTTAAAAGGGAATTGTTCTAGGTGAAATTCAGAAGCAACTCCATCTTAATGAGTACCTCTTATGGAGCCATTGTTACAATTAATGTGACACTTGTTTGCATGTTGTTGTGTCACTACTAGAAAAAAATCAGTAGTGTCACTACTAATCAAGTTTGCAGCTACTTGATTCGCAAGATGATTTTATTAGATTGGATACGATGATACAGATTTTGCCAGTTTATGAGACTGGTCTACATCTTGCCAAGAACATTTTACAAAAGAAACTAACTTGAGGATAGCCCAAATATCATTCACTTCCAAAGAAACGGAATACTACGGTCCAACATGTTAACCGCTTTCTCAGAATCAGTATGGATCCTCACGTATTCTGCCATGAGAAACTCCAAGCAGGAGAGAATTGCCAGAATCTCCGCATAAGATCCTCTGACCAGAGAAGTGAGCATAAGTATCCAGAATTCTTATGAATTAGCGTACTGCAAGGCTAAGGGGAGAGTGAAGAAGGGGGATAAGATCTGGCAGATTGGATTTGGTTCAGGTTTCAAATGTAACAGTGCTGTTTGGCGCGCTTCGAGGACCATAAATCCTGGTCAAGACTTGATGAATCCTTGGTTTGATGAGATTGATGAATTTCCAGTTCATGTTGGCAACCATTGATTTATCATGGTACTTCTTGAAGATCTGAGTATTTCAAGAAATGAAATGTGTGTTTTATATGGCGACAGATTTTTAGTTACACTTCATTTTGTACCAATTAGATTGTGTAACTAATAGCGTTGTATTCTGAATTCCATTCAACTTTAACTCGTGTTATGTAGAGGTAAATGGTGTCAAACAAATGGGATGGACTTTGGCATGAAATTTCCAACCTTTAGGCCAAATTATGGACCATTTTTTAATCACAATTATGGACTTTTTGAATACTAATAAATGCAATACTGCGTGCCGAATTCGTATAGTTCTGCCTGACTTTGGTTAAGATTAACGTTGTACTTTCTTTAGACCAACTTTTTGGAATCTAGAAGAGTTTAATGGGTGAGAATTGCTGACTTTGATTTCTAACCTGCGGTTTGTTTACAATGTTGCCAAGATTACAACTTAAATGAAAGATGGATTATTTGACAATTTCATAAAGTAAAGATGTAAATTTGAGATACCACAGATCAAGCCAATGACACAACAATCTATACAATTACTGACTGGAACTCCTCATTTACATAGTACAGATAACACCTTTTCTTTCCCTAGGAAAACCTCCAACAGAATTTCTAGGTTTAGCAGAGTCCGATCACCCGCAAACCTAAGAAACAAAAATTGCAGAGGTAAAAGGCATGTCAACCTACAAGTACTTTGTTCTTGTCCTAAATCTGTACAATAAATGACCTCCAGTTTGTACTGTTGTGTCGAGGAACAGCAAACGCGCCTCTGATGCTTCTCTTTCATTTACCTGCCGTTTTACATTACATTTTAGCATCAGAATACGTTTCCATTCTAACAAGACCAGAATCGACTTAACAGTCTGAAGAAGAATGGTCAAAGAATGCTAAACACCAGCAGAAAATTTGGAACTCATCTTAGTTCTAGCTTCTATGCAGACAACAATTTTACAGCATATATCGGAGAATCAACCAGGAATTTAACAATAAATATCCTATGTGGAAGCTAGCAATCCATATATGCACATCACATTAAAAGTTATCAGTGAAGCAGTAAATGAGATGGAATTTTAAAATTTCAACATTTCCATATTGAATAAGGCCTGTCAGAGAAGAGAGGAGCATTCAATGCAACACTATGGATTTACACATTATATTTACGAGCTAAACAGTTAAATAGACAAAGGATGAATCAACAATTAGACGAGGAAATACATTAATGCATGGTAAATAGATTTTCCAAAATCTATAACTAAAAGACATATACCGTGGTAACAATCACGGAATGATTTAAATCATTAAAAGAGCAATATAACGGAAAAGAAAGGCACCTGTTTTTCAACGCAAAGTTCCTTAGGTCTCGCAATTGAAAAGCTATCTCTCGAAGGAAAGTCAATCCATCATTCCCATCATTCCCATTACGGAGTGATTTCATAGCATGCTCAAGGATTTCAATATGGCTGGTCTCAAGTGCTTGCAGCCTATTTTGAAGTTCAGTTATGTCATCTGTACAGTTATCTAATGTACTGTCACATCCATTTTCTCCATTGTGTTGCTTCATTTCAGTTTGAATACCCTCAGATAGCTCCCCATTTTCAGCTCCCTTCCTCAAACCATCAGAAGAGTGACCATTCGCCAAATTTAAGGATGCCTCATTCCTAGGATTTTGATGAAATTTCTTCTCAAGATTTTCCATGCATTGAGAAATATTAACCTTCCCTTCCTCAAAATCTTGTTTGCCATTGTCTCCCAATATGTCGGTAGCTTTTGAATCATCTACATTATTAGTATTACTATCCCTATTATTGTTCCTGTAAATCTCCAACTCAGCTTCACAGTCTTGGATCTCCCTCTCTCTTTCAGCAAGCAGATCATTAGCCTTTTCGAGTGCTTCCATATCATACTCTGCCTGCTCCTCCATCATTCTCAAGTACTGCAAGGCTTCCATATGAAGAGCTGCTTTCTCTTCTTGCAGCCTTGTGATCATAGCCATTGCCTGATTAGCAGCAATTGCAGAAGCACCTCTTTCCTCATCCAATTCCTTAAATAAAGATTTCATGCATTTCTTGTCATACTCAACCTGGCGAGTTAGCCGATCAATGACTGATTCGCCCTCAATTTCTCTAACATTAATTCCATCCACAGATTCCTGACGAGCATCGTGTCTTTCCAGGGCAGAAGCCAGTTGAAGCATGTCCACTGCATCAGACCCCATACTGTCGTTCCTTTGCAGTCTTGGTGAGAAATTAGAAAACCTAGGGGAAAAAGTCCTATCTGAAGAAGATAGCCACAGAGGTGAGTTCACCAGAGCTCCTTCAGATCTCCGAGGATCATTGGTCCTTATTGGCAGCAACATCATATTAGGTGACATCCTGTCTTCCTCCATATTAGCAAATGTCACTAATGAGTTCATTTCATTCGACACTGAGCTACCGGATGCACTGGCAACTGATTTGCTTCCATTCATGTCATTTCCTTCTACATCCGTGGATGCACTGGCTATTGATATGCTTCCATTCATTTCTTTTCCATTTACATCTGTTTTTGTAAGCCCTGTGACCATATTAATGATAAATCAAATGAAAATAGATATAAGGAACTGAAAGAGACATATATACAGTAAGAGAGCTTCCACTTACAGTACTCGGAGTCTTTTGCAACATTTGCTGGGGAAAAACCATTGCCAAGGGAAAGAAGCTCTGAAATCATAAGATTCTCCACGTGTTTTTGGCTGTCGTCCACAGATACAAGTTCCAGTGTCCTTGAGGTATTAGATGTTTGATTCGGACCATTCGGTTCAGCAACTTCATGTTCTTCCAAACCACCCTCTTTGTGGAAAACTGGTTCTGAATTGGCCTCACTTGATTCCAATCGCACGAACTGATGAAGACATGAGGCTGATGGTTCAGAGGGTTGGCTCTTGTTTTTAGGACTTCCACGATGTACAGACTGAACATCATCATCATCGGAAAATGCAAAGTCAGACTCAGTGTCTGAACTAATCTTCAATTCCATGTATCCAACATGAGCCATTGAATCAAGACGTGGTTTCGCTGGTGCTGTAATCTTATCCCTTATCCTCTTGAGGCTGTCACGCCTGCTAAAACGACTTCGGCCCGGGACACGAGGCAAAGGAGGCTTAACAGTGGCTTTAGAAGCTCCATTTCCAGGTGGTATATCTTGGAGAAGCCTCTGAGCATTTGATTTAGCCTTTAGTAGTGTTTCACAGCAAGAACAGTTTCTAGGGCCTGAAGACTCAGCTACAAAACGCTTATTCTCAGTATCAATCCCAAGTTTGGCAACCAAAAGCCGATATGATTCTGAGTTAAACTTATTGATCCTAGAAACGGACAGGAGACAGTCTGGACAGACAGCATGAACATCAGCAAGCTTATCATGGACAGAACAATACACCGAAGATGAAATCTCTTCCCTATGATTGCAACATAGTAACTTCCAATAGTAGCCACGCTTGTTTTCGCCAAACACGTGCTCAATCCTTGAACACAGGGGACACGGGATTTGTAAATTGCAGTAGTTGGCGTATTTAGTAAGAAGGTATGACAATGCAGCATCCAGAAAGAGCATAAACATAAGGAACCATTCACAAGCTGCGGAAGACAAGCTAGCCATGAAACCCCATGTAGTTATCGAATTGACATGTGGACTCCCCATTTCGGCCACTTCCACGCAAACAATGCTCGATATCACATGAAGTTTCCTACATATGCAATCAAATCATTAAGTAAACACACACACACATACACTTACACCTAACATTACTATATATCCAAAAAGATCACAACTTTCAATCAAACATAAGCAATCTCAAATGCCATTTACACATTGTAACCACAACAACACCCAAAATCAAGCCTTTTTCCCACCACAATTGGTCAAAGACACATGCTACCCTCATCATTTAATTTAAAAAAAAAACACATCTTTCGCTCATTTTGTCCAAAAACAGAAAGATTAAGGCCATAAAACACCATCACATACAATCAGCCTATATGCCAACATTTCGTTTCAATTAATGATGAATCAATTGCACAGCCAAATTCGCCAGCAGCAACAGCTAAGCCTTCAATCAAAACGTTATACGGATCATATCGCGTTCTTGAGTAAAACCATGCAATTCCACATACAAACCCATAATTCAAAAGGTTGCAAAAAAAAAAAAGCTACATTTTTTCTCGGAATTCAGACATATATCAAGAATTCCATGTATACGAATTCAAACACGCAGGACAGAAAAATGGGAAAACAAAAAGGGGAATTTGCAAACCTGGAGATGCGTCTGTAGCAACTTGGTGAAGGAGAGGATTGATGATGATGATGGTGATGATGATCGGGAGACGAGGGAGATAATTAGTAGCCATAATGAATGATGATTATTGTGAGAGAGGATTCAAGGAACGGTGGAAATTGCTGGTGGAGTGAAATTCGCGGGAAAATTACGGACAGGTCCCTGTCCCAGATTGGAACATGATTTGACTGTTCAACCGTTCTGATTTCTTCAAAATTCTCAATATTGGCTTCCCATTTTTGTCTCTATCCTAGGATTGTCTGGATGGAGAGTGGGAATCAAATGTGAAACAATTTCGTGTCTATTTTGGTCATTTCCTTAGTGGGACAGTCAATTTCAAAAATTACACATTGAGTAAAACCATTTTTAACCCAACACGAATGTATGCTTTAGTCAAAATTAGCTCATGTGTTGACTTCCAGCCTATCTAGAATTAAATTGAGAATATTCTTATAACCAGATTATATTGATCCGAATTGTTTGAAAATTAATATAAATGAATTAAAAATAAGATATGAATATTGGATTTTTGTCAAAATATGAATTAAAAATATTATTTTTGACTGGCTGACTTTACTAACCATACTTCTATCTACTTTAATTAAGATGCATTATTTAAGATACGTTACTGTTTTGAAACAAATATGTCATTTTATATTAGCTTGGTGTTTCATATTAAATTCAACTATATCAATTTAAAAGTTATGAATATTTTGTGTGTTACCATCAAAGTAGTTATATTAGGTGATCCTTCATTTTAAATAACAGATCTGTTTAAATAATACTTAACTTGATAATTGCAGGTTCCCCAATTCAAACACAAAATCTGTTTTTATTTTTCAATTTTTACAATTATCATTAAATACTTTTATGAGTTGTTTTTATCATCATTCATTTATAATAAGTTGGTAAGGTAAGTTGTGATGTTAATGAATAGAGGCTATGAGCAATGATTATTCAACCCACCACGTTCCTATCCCTTTGCCATGATCAAAACACTCATGCAAGGAATCATTTTCTTTTCTCCTAGATTTTATATTCCTATACAATCGATTAATATTTTTATTTTTTTGGTGAGGTTGTTTATATGCTCATTTAAACTTGTAGTTGAGAGTTGAGAGGATATATTCGATTTTTTTAAAATCTATGACGAGAACATGTTTTAATCGTCAAAATAAATAAACTTCCACATTCGCCTTTGTTTGTCAGAATTTATCTGTACATCTGTTCAATTCAGTTCAGTTCAGTTCATTTAAAATGCAATTTGATGAAATTTAGGTTAATTCAGTCATGCTGATTTCTTTTTTCAATACATTAATTTTAACTTCAGTTCAGTTCAGTTTAGCAAAAAAAATAAGCTCTAGCAAACAGTGCCATAATGTACTTTTGTACTACTCCCTCCGTCCCAACCCAATCTTCACACTTTGACTTTTATCAGTTGACTCAAAAAATGTTTGATCAATAATATCATTAAATATGTGCAAACATAAGTTGTGAAAAATTGATATTGTGAAAATGCATGACATTATAAATCTAACAAGATTTAATACGAAAATTTTCTAGGTAATTTATCAATTCAATTTTAAGGTCAAAGTAAAGCAATTTTGACTTTGTAAATAGTTTATGTGCAGATTGGGCTGGGACATAGAGAGTACAAATCATTGCTCAACATGTGCTATAATTAGGGACGATAAGTCTGGACCAAGATCATGTTATCATGTGAGTTTAGATCCATTGGGTTGGGTTTGCATTCCATTTTTTAGACTCATCGAGTTTGAGTCGAGTCTGAAACCAAAGTTAATTAAATGAGTCTAGATTCGGATCTTAATATTAGAAACAATACCCAACCTAAGACCCATCAAACAATAATATTATAATATATATGCCGAAGTATAAATAATGAGTAAGGCAATATAGAATCATTCTAATTTTATCCATCCGATTTACCCTCGTATCACAAATAAAAAAGTATAGAGATTGGTCTGAACATCGCTCAAACATTTTGAAAACTTCATTTACTGATATACTGGTTATGATTCCTCTCCAAAACAATGGACCACCTACCTTTCGACTCACCTGAATTACTTTTACCTGCAATTACTTCATAATTTGTGCATTAGTATCAATTAAGACCATAAATAATTGTTGATTCTCTCATTTTTATGTCTGAATTTTGCAATTTCAATAACTACTATTTTACATATTGTGCATAATCATTCATTGAAACTTGTTTCAATTGAGAATTCATCAAAATTCAAATGTTTAAGCAGTCGCCAAACCAGACGAAAACAAAAATAATTCATAGTCATAACACATGACATTAATATAGGAAATAATTTAATAAAACATGAAAAATTGATGTAGGAGAATTTTATGAAAGAATTGAATAAAAAATTATAGTCAAATAAGAGATTGAGCAGTTTTGGGTAAATTTGGTATTCTACACAACTTTACCCAAAAAAGTTGGTATTTTCATTGCGTAAATTTGGTATTTTATGCAATGAAAGTTGTGATGATACTTTCACCTTTCATAACTATGATAGAGAGGTTGAGAAACGTGTCTCTACGATTAGAGATGGTTTCTCATTATAGACAATCACCATTCTCAAAGTAACATGGTAAAAGTTTGAGAAAAAACCCATGATATGAAGTCACAAATCACATGCACCCAAGACTTTTATTCCCATTAGTTAAATCTCTAGTTTAATCATTGTATGATAACATAGTTGGTAATCTAGACTTCTATTTGTTTTGCATAGTAGTGTTTCTTACAAAAATCAATCCCCCCCTCTTCCATTGCTTTTCTATGTATTTATATATATATATATATATATATGTGTGTGTATTTCATTCTTAGATAGAGCATAATAACTACATGACTACTTGGAAATAATCTTCTTCTCTGTGCATATGACTGTTGCTTGTCATTATATGCTATTTATGTGTAGCGGTAGTGAGTGATTATGAATTGTATTTTTGAGAGGTACTGCGACGACCTCCCACTGTCTTAGCCCATTGAGATCATTTAGGATCCTGAGTATGAATTTTAGTATTTTCATGTATTTATTTTCTATTTTAGATAAGTTTATTTTTTAACCTAGGGTTTAAGTATGCTATTTCAATCAATTATTATTATTTTCGAGATTTTTTTTCTTGTGAGTTATTTTTCAAATTTAAAATCCTAATGTCTCAATTGTTGTACAACAACTATGAGATATGGTAAATGTACACTATACGTACGTACATTGCATTTCAATATAGCTATCTGTACAAATAATTTATAAAATATACAATTTCATGAATTAATATACCCAAATTACATCTGGCTACTCTATAATTTTTTTCCAAATAATAGACATATAAAGTAATTTGAAGTTTGTAAATGTACACTTCAATTATTTATTTTCTACTTTAGAAATGTATTTTTTTACGTAAACTTTACTAATGTATGTCAAAACTTTTACGTGAGTACGTATTTTATTTGATCACAGTAGTCTCTCACTTAAGCACAATGGTATGATAAATTTAATTATTTAAAATTCAAAATTGTCAGCAAAACACTTATAAGTAGGAGTATAGTTATCACTATCAGGATCCATATATATCCGGATCCTATAATATATACCAGAATTTTACACCTTCATTTTAGGAAATGATTTTGATTGATCTTGTCGGTAATTCTATAATACATCCTTATTTTGGACAATATCATTTCCAATACATCATGAAATTCTTGACAAAAACAGAGTTGCAGAAAAATGGAAAACAAGAACCTATTATATACCTTACATAGCAATAAAATGATTACTTAAGCCATTTCTTCCCCGTCGGAGTAGTCCGCCGCCGCCACGGTGGTCCTCGGAATACTAGTCTCACAAAAAACCTTATCCTGACTATTAAATTTGACTTTGAAATTATTTCATCCGTTACAAGTTCTTTCTTTAAAGGTAAGTTGCTTTATGTTTTGGTTTTTTCTGTTGACTGCTGAGTGACCATCTTGCTACTTTTATTTAACCATTTTGGCTCGCGATAGTTCTACATATTTCTTTTTGTATTTGGTGACGCTAGAAATTAAATGTCTTGGATCACGAAATATAAAGTATCCTTAAACTGGACCAGAGAATAAGGAATCTGGGCTAGAATAGTCTATATTTCATGGGAATTCTCAAGCAGTCAGCTTTGTGGAAATCGTCATAAAAATCTGTGTCCGATTTTAGGCTAATCTAAAATCCATGGTCTATTAATATCAGGTGTGTTGTTATTCCATGTCTCTAAATTTCACATTTTGTTTAGTAACCCTTCCCCGTTCTCAATATTAGGGGTTTGTCACCGTCTCTTATTCCATCAGCATTCAAGAGTCAATCACAACATCTATCAGATCTATGTATCACAACGTTGTTCTTAAAGCTATTCGTGTTCGTTGATTCTTATCTCACATCTTAATTTTTAGTGTTTGTTAATTGTGGTGTTTACTAACTGATCATTTTCAATTTCTTTTTCAGAATCATTCAAATTAAAAGAAAGATAATGGAAACAACTCATTGCTCTGATTCTCTACCGCCAAAGGTTAAACTCTGATTTTATTTTGCAGATGTAAGGATGATTGATAATGTTCTTGACCTTATGTTTTTGATGTTTAATTAGTGTGCAAAAATTGAGCTGGAAGATCGCATTAGCCATCTTCCCGATTGTATTCTTGCCTTCATTTTATCTCATTTGCCTTTGAGACAAGCCGGCGCAACAAGCATTCTGTCAAAATCCTGGGGCCAGCTTTGGCGGTCTACTTATAGGAAGCTCGAGTTTGATTCTTCCGAGTTCGATGAAATATTGACGCCAGAGGATTTTGTTGGAATGGTTAATAACGCTTTGGCATCTTACAAAGCAGATGAGATTGATGAGCTTCAAATTCGATGTGGTCTAGATGAGTCATTTGAGAAGGTTATGGATGAATGGCTTAACTTTGCGTTTGCCAGGAAAGTGAAGAGGCTGGAGCTTGATTTGCGAGGATATGATGGCTTTGATCGCCCTTGTCGGCTTCCTGGTGGACTCCTCAAGCTTCCTGGATCATTAGGTATTCCTAGCTGGCTCCTTCAAAGTACAGGCAACCGTGATGGCAGCTTCAGTTTTGACTTCAACAATCTCAGGTTCCTCACATCATTGAGTTTATGTGGTCTAAACGTGAATGCGATCATCTTTGATCGGATCTTGAAAAGCTTCTGCTTTCTCGAACAATTGAAAGTGTGCCACTCAAAAGTGTTGTCACATTGCTTGGTTGATAGTTTTTCCAGTGCTCTTCGACACTTGGAGATAACCAATTGTAGGGGTTTAGAGTACCTCAATTTGCGTAACGCGTATTGTCTCATATCAGTTAAGATTACAAGAGTAGCCAAACTAGTGATTGAAAATGCTCCGAATCTTGTGAATGTAAGTTTGCTTGGATTTTGCTGGGATGTCGCTCAAGTGATTCCACAGATTTCAAGAGCAAGAATCGAGGTTCTTACACTAGAGGCCTATCATTCTGATTTGAAAGAGGTTAGTAATTGTGATCGATATTCGCGTACTATTCATGAATATTTATGGATTAATTTGTTGATTTATTGTTGTTTGTGTCTTTTTTACTAGGTTAAGGACTTCTCCCAACTATCTGAGTTGAAGCAATTCAACTTAACCGTCCTAAATTTGCCAGATAAAATTCATACTCGTCTAGTTTCGCTGATAAGGTCATTGCCTGAGTTTAAAAAACTCATATTGAAGGTTGGTTATTTATCTTTGGCTGATTTTATCCTAGTACAATGGCAGCTTATATGTAATAATAATCTATGGAAATCTACGAAAAGAGAACATATTAAGTAATTGTCCTTCTCTTTATGCAGTTGCTTTGGACTAGAAAAGCTATACGGAAGAGACCTTTTGATTTGTGCTCCGATATGACTTTGATGTATGACATCGACACATACCCTCCATGGAATAAAGAGAAATTCGAAGAGTGTGCCGAGTTGCTTCAAGGAGCCCTACCTGCATCTGTTGAGTTCAACATTGTTTAATTAGGCCTACTTGGATCAGTTTCTTCAAATTTCTATAAATATTTGGGACAACTTTCAACATTGAAAGGTTTGTTTTGTGCATACAATGATCATAAGTCTGTCTTGTTACAGATGTTTCTCCTTGATGTTATGAAAAAACTTTTGTTTTGTTATGGATGCTTTGTGCACCTGTTTTGTTTTTGGCTGTTACGAATCGAGGAATGTGCAGAATAGTATGTCAAGGTATGGAAAAGTTATGGTTCATCAAGTAATGTTGGGTTCTTTTTCTCTGATGAACATCAATGCTGATATGCTTGAAGTTTTGGTGATTTCCTTCTCATTTTTCAGTCTTCTTCTGTTTCTGGATGTTGCCCAGAAATTTTTTGTTGCTCTTCTCTATTTTTTGCTGCTGCATTTAACTCTTGCTTGTGGCACTTTAATGAGCTCGCATTTTCTGTACTGGTTTACTGTCTAAATTCCGAGTTGCGCTTCATTTGGATCTTTGTTATGGATGGATAATCAACTATCTAGAAGTGTATTCTGCTGCCAAACTTAAAGCCTTCCCAGTTATTGCAGGCCCTAGTTGCTTAAGTCTCGTGTTTTTGTTTTGGTATCGTATCTTCATTCTGCAATCTGCTTTCAATTTTTGGTGCGTCTAATAATTGTGCAGTAATATTGAAAAAGTCTGTGTTAGTATCATATATTCATTCTGCAATTTGGTTTCAAAAAATAAAAATAAAATCGAGCTGACTTTCATACATATATACGTATCTTTGTCGAACTCAGTGGCTGCTGAAAACTAGTATACCGTTATTTCCATGAAAGAAATGAGTGGCGGCAGGATATGGAGTTTTCTCTTCTCCTCCGTTTTCCTCATGAACAAGAGCTCATGGGCTTGAATTTTGATAAAAACCATACATCTTGAGTAGGTGTGTTCCTTGGAATGAGTTTTTGTCCACACCGTTATAAACCATATATCTTGAATATGTGTTTTCCTTGGAATGATATGGACATTTGATTGAGTTGATATTATCTTCATTTGTACCACAAAATAGATAAAAAATTTTTTAGAGAAAAGTATACATATATCTCTAATACTGTATGTATTATTGAGCTTTTGAAAAGTATTTACATACACTAGGCCAGCATGACTTTGTAAACTAAACTATGGGTGACCGGCCAGCATCGGTCTTTTTATTTCCACACTATAGGAGACTCGAGACAAAAATAAAAATGAACCAAGGGATAATTATGTGTGCATGAAAATTTCCATGCCTCGTGTATTTCCACGACTAAAATTGATGTTTTGTGCAATGTTAGGGCTCAATGTTAGTCTATTTCCACCATTTATATAAGTGCGTGACATAATTTATACCATCTTTCCATATGTTTTTGGTAACATGACAAATGTTTATATGAATGGTTAAGATCCACATGGAAGAAGAAATGCTCGTCTCGTGTATCTAACTTATGATTCATGATTGAATTTGTATTTTCTAGTCATGCATAAATTGAATATGAATAGTTCGAGGCCGACTATACCTTCCGGGGTACAAATTCATGAGTATCATAACACTTTAAAAAAATTAAGCACTAATGAACCTTAATAAAGAACACAGAGGTACCGGTGCATTTTTTTTTCAAAAAATTATCTCTCAAAATAAACCCTTCCGAGGTACAAGCAAAATGCTTATATGACCCCCAGTTTTGAGATAAGTGCAATTATAACCCTGAGTTCTTTGAAAGTGCAATTATAACCCTTAATTGGACAAATTTCGTTAGAGATAACCCTGACTTGACAGATTCAAGCCACCACAAATTGAAAAGACAAAATTGCCCCACCTTCTGCCGGCACCTGGGAACCTCACCGGAATCTGGAAAAACGAAGCTGCCGCCACCATCAAACTCACCGGAACTTCCACCACGTCAATGTTGTCTCACCACCATCAACTTTCTTCAACGCTACCTCATCACCGCCATCATAGCCCACTGCAATCTTATCTCATCAATGTTTGTTCTAAATCAATGACCCATTTTCAGTGGATCGGCTTCCATGGATGAAGATACTCGTCACCCGGCCCCCCGCCGTACTCCAAAATCATTCACGGACCACCGCCTTCCGCCACCGCCACCAACCAAAACGTCAAACGCCACTACCTCAAGCCTCTACTGTCACCACAACACAAAAAGCTCCACACATGTCTCCGTCACCACCACCGCAAAAACCTGATAAAATCGCCATTCTTCCACCACGAAACTCTCCATCACATCGGACCACCACCACAAGCCTCCCTCACCGTTACAAACTCATCAGACCGTCCCCATCTATCCAAAACTAAAGAACCCATAACAACTCTATTACCCAATCTTCAAATTCACAGCCCCAATTCAAAATTCAAGTAATTTTGCAGAAAGTAAAGAAATTAGAGAACAAAAATCATTAAAGATCTTTGAAATTGGTGGAAATTCAAACACTAATATGGTGAAAATTCAAAGACGCGATGGTGTGGTGAATCCAGGGAGTGGGATGAAAGAGAATAAGCAGAATATCAACAATTTTTTATTTTAATGTCAGGGGTTTTTTAGTCTTTTAGTAATTTATCAGCCACAAAATTATACTTTAAGGTTACAATTGCACTTTCAAGGTTATATGTGCACTTACCCAAGAACGGAGGGTTATAATAGCACTTTTTCAATAAATTAATACAAAATTACGGATTCCTTCTTAATTAAATATTGATGCAAAACTCCACACTAGTAGCAAACATTTTGCCCAAACAGTTTTCAACTTCATTTCCCCCTCTTCGATTCCTCCAAGTACTTGATGAAGAATTTCAGCAGATTTCTAATCGTAAGTTTTTCTCATTTTCACTCCAACATTTTCTCGATTAAGAATCTCACCCTTAACCAGAATATCTACAGCAACCGCCGGGATGTCGTCGGAGATTTTCAGTGCAAGCGGGGAAGGCGGCGAGTGCTCATTCCAGAGACCTCAGGATCGATGGAGTCAAAGACATAATCGCCGTCGCTTCTGGAAAAGGAGGCGTCGGCAAGTCCACCACCGCCGGTAATTTCGTTGGTGCTCGCCTGAGTTTATATGACTTTCAAATCAATTTGACCTAAAGTGCTTATTATTGTCGTGCTGTAAATTTGCAATTGCAGTAAACCTAGCTGTTTCTCTAGCTAATAAATGCCGTCTGAAAGTTGGCCTGCTCGATGCGGATGTTTATGGACCGTCGATTCCTATTATGATGAAGCTAGAGGGGAAGCCACAAGTCACTGCAGGTATGGCAGTTATTAGAGTTGTTTGGAAAATGTTTTCTTTCATATAGAATATCTACTGTCTTAGAAGCAAAGCGAATATCTGACTGATATGTTCGTTATAGTTTTTGGAGTTATAATTGATTGAGAAAAAATTGAAAGCATAAGGGAAAAAAGTAGGTTAAGATTAGCTGTACATTTAGTGAAATGACAGAAAATTAGTTGTGTTCAGGTAAATTTGAGTATAACTATTGTTGTGAACTGTGATGTTTGGTGACATTGTTATGTTTGGTGTTTTTGACAGAGAAGAAAATGATCCCCATTGAGAACTATGGAGTTAGGTGCATGTCAATGGGATCTTTGGTGGAAGAAGGCGCTGCACTTGTGTGGAGGGGTCCTATGGTATGCCATCTTTTGAAAATTGGATTTTCTGTTGAGTATCAATAAATGCTTTTCAAGTCAAATAGTTGATTTTGGAATTTGTTTTTACGCATTTAAATATTCTGTTAGTGGTTTGTGTATGCACATCTCATGTTAACTTTGGTTTTGTCCTGCACTGGTTGGTTTTGCAATTGTCTGCACTGGTTGGCTAGTGCTCAAAGTATGCTGTTGCTGTCTTTGTAGGTCATGAAAGCTCTTGAGCAAATGACAAGGGGAGTAAATTGGGGAACCTTGGATGTTCTGGTGGTTGACATGCCCCCTGGTACTGGGGATGCTCAGATTTCTATATCCCAAAGGCTGCAATTATCTGGTAATTAAAATCTGAAGCTGATTTTTCTATGACTAAAAAAAGATAAAATACCTCAGCAACTAAAGCCTGCTGTAGATTGAGCTCTGTCCAGCTGATGAAAATATCACAGATTTTCAAAACCTGTATCGGTTTCAAAGTATGCTTCATGTCATTATACAGCATACTGGTCGTTAATTTTTGGGTAAGAAGACAACATACTTGTGTAAGTTTACGTTTTCCTTGTTATATTTGTAGGAGCCTTGATAGTTTCAACTCCTCAAGATGTTGCTCTAATGGATGCAAGAAGAGGGATCAAGATGTTCTCTCAAGTCAATGTCCCTGTAATTTTCTTGACTACATGATATCAATATAAGTTTTTCTTGCACACCCAATGCTTGATTGCCTTATGGGGCAACTTTTCCCTTAGATGTATAGCTATGTAGTTATGTTAAAGTTGGGTCTGATGTGTAGCTTCCTAAAACTTTGTTGTTTCCTTATCTCACAGATTCTTGGAGTGCTGGAGAATATGAGCTACTTTAAGTGTCCAAACTGTTCTGAGTCTTGGCATATATTTGGTAAAGGAGGGGCTCGAAAGACAGCTGAAGACATGAGTATGCAGTTCTTGGGCGAGGTATGTCCACATGCATCTTTGTTAATTACTTCAAGAAATCTAATTTCCACAGAGTTTATAACATTATTGGTCACAGAACTATGCTGTTTTTTAAGTGGTGTTAGCTGTAACGGAGAATTGCTTGTTCATATAATTTCTACTTTCTTATGGATAGGATCTAATTCAACCAAAGATTAATCATGTGTCTCCACAAACCATGATAACTATATGCACTAACACGGTTGCATTCCGCTGTTGCAGATACCGTTAGAAGTTGGCATCAGAAGTGGTTCTGATGAAGGTGTTCCAATCGTAGTATCACATCCTGAGTCTTCAGTCTCAGAGGCGTATAATAATGTTGCTGAGAAGGTTGTCAACAGGCTTGACGAGTTGGCTAAGGTGCAACATTTCAGACCAGAGATAACGCTTTAGAAGAATGAAGGTAGCCTCACACCTTAACTCCGAAAAATGTCTAGACGTTCCCAAGGAAATGTAGAACTACTCGTGATATGATTTTGCAGTCAGGATTCATGACATAAGTTTATACTTGTTTCCCACACTACTGAAAAATAACGTTTCCACCTTCAGAGATGTGTACTTCCACATTTTTTCTTATAAATTTGGTTAGACAAAATTACTCAATGGAGAAATGAACAGATAATGCATTGCATTTTACACATTGATATAAATGATACTACACGAGGAGTTGATAGCTCTTGGCAACTGTTCTTGCAAAATTTTACAAATAACTCATTTCATTATTATGCTTCATCAGAGTTGTAAAAATAGAACGGCTTTCCATATCATTACGACCCCTTTTAAGAGAATCTACCACCAAATGTCTAGTTTAAAGTTGCTTTTACCACCAAACGAATCTTGAAAAAGTTAAACAAATATTGTGATCGAATGTGGAGAACGTGACGTCTTAAGCCTGTTCTCTTGAGCTTATCAATGTATCAGTTTAATTCAGTTCAGTTTAATTTTATAGATGTGGCACCTTGTCATCTTCCACTTCGGACAAACCTTCACCTTACTATTTGTGCAAATATTCGAGTACACGATGATGATAGAGCATATTGTAGTTCACTAAAAATTGTATAGAAAGCTAACGGTGCTTGGAAATATACGAAACGAAAACCGTTAGACAGGTCAGAGTTGGGGAATCTGGAATATTGACTAAAACAACTCATCAAAATGGGGATCCAATTCCTCTCTATTTCAACTCTCAGAAGAATCCATTTGTAAAAAACAGTAAAAACCGCAAAATCCATTTGTACCATCATCATCATCTCCTCGTAGGGCATGCATCTTCTCCACCACCATCCTCCCGCGGCCGCGTCTTTCAAAAATGGCCGCCTCTATCCTTATCCAGACCCCGTCCTCCAAAACCCTAGCTCCTCGCATTTCCTGACCAGGAAGCTGACCCGCCGGATCCTCACTTGCAGGGGCGGCGCCGGAGCTCCGCCGCAGAAATGGCCCGCCCACTCCCTCAGCGTCTGCGAGCGGCGGAGCACCGTCGGAGTTTTCAAGGATATCGACGTCGCCACCCTGGGGAACCTCTGCGTCGATATTGTACTCGGTGTTCCGGAATTGCCCCCGAAGGCAGTTGATCAGCGGAAAGCTTACATGGATGAGCTATCCAAGTCTGCTCCTCCAAAGGTGAGTACTTCTTCATCTTTTATGTGTTTTTATGTAAAATCATAATTTTAAATTTCGGATTTTGCTTGAAACTAATATTCAAATGAATGTAAGACTAATGCATTGATACCTGTCAATATTAGAAGCAATTACAGTAGGGGTAGCTCAAACAGTGTTTAAAAATAGGCTAAATGTGATTAACATGGTTGGGACATGAGTAGCAGACTCTAAATGCTGTGATGTGTAGAATGCAGTGAACCGGAGTAGAAAATGCTTAAATCATGCTACAGGTTAATATAAGTGATACTTTATGTCTAGATTAGATATGATGACTAGTGATACTATGATCCATGTACCTGCATGTATCATTGTGGTTAGTATGGTTAGTAGTAACATCACTTAAAAATAGTGCTACTATGGCTATGGAGAAAATATTTGTATCATTCTATGTTATTTGGAAATGTTATGTGAAATCGTGTTCCATTTATGTGCACAGAAATTTTGGGAAGCGGGTGGTAATTGCAATATGGCAATAGCAGCTGCAAGACTTGGGCTGCGCTGCGCTTCAATTGGTTGTGTTGGTGATGAGATTTACGGGCAATTCCTCTTAGATGTGATGCGCGAAGAGGGCATAGATATGGTTGAAATTAATGGAGGGACTGATGAGGCCAGTTGTTCAAGTGATGCTTATGAAACACTTCTTTGTTGGGTTCTAGTGGACCCTTTGCAAAGACATGGTTTTTGTAGGTAAAGTGACATAATCTAAGTTCTTAGTGTTATCACCTTAAATTTTGATAAACATTGATTTTCTGCTTTGTTGCAAGTGGCATATAGGGATGTTAAAATTTCTTTATTTTTCTTCAGTCGAGCAGATTTCACGGATGAGCCTGCTTTTAGTTGGCTGAAAAATCTATCGGCTCAAGCAAAGAAGGCAATTGAGCAATCAAAAGTACTGTTTTGCAATGGTTATGGATTTGATGAGCTCAGCCCTGGGCTGCTCGTTTCTGCTCTTGAATATGCTGTTGAAGTTGGAACCTCAGTATTTTTTGACCCTGGACCAAAGGGTAAAACACTTCTATTAGGATCACCTGAAGAACAAATAGCACTTGACAAGTTCTTAAGAATGAGTGATGCTCTTCTTTTAACTTCTGAGGAGGTATGTCAACCTAGCTTATTGTAGCCTATATCGCCTTTACAAATAGCTTGAATTCAGTTTATCTGTATCCAACTACTGTATTGTGGTTTAGTTGCTGCCTGCTATTGATTTTACATGGAACTTTAAGCTGTTAATTAGTAGTATGTCTTCCCTCTCTTCCACACATAAAACCATTTTATATTTAGAATAAAAAATTTAGCTGTCAATGTATCCTTCTGGCTGTGTCGTGTGTGGGCACATTTTGACTGTTTCTCTTCTTTGAATCATGGTATAATCATTCGTTGCCATGTGTTCCCTTTTTTATCTCATTAATGATGTATCACTACTGTTCCAGGCGGAGTCTTTGACAAACATAGGGAACCCAATTCTGGCAGGGCAGGAGTTGCTTCGTAGAGGAACTCGTCTAAAATGGGTTATTGTTAAGATGGGCTCAAAGGGCTCAATTATGATATCCATGTCACAAATCGCTTGTTCACCTGCATTTAAGGTATCAATCTTTTGTCCTTGTCGTGTATCAAATTCAAATGTCCTCTTAATAATATATATTGATTTTTGTTTGTGTATTTGATATCAGGATACATTATGTTAGTAAAGTATATATTGTACAAATAATTGATTTGCTTGCTAAAATGAGAATGGTTCATAACTTGAAATAGTTTTCTGCAAGCAGCTGTAGATGGAAAATAAATACCGGGTTTCTTTATTCTGTTCTACTCAATACACCCTGTACTATCTTTAATAATATAACTCTGGGAATCCAGCTGGTATTTTCACTGAGTTCTAGTCACTACAGAGTTATAAGCATTCCCATTTTTCTTTCCAAACAGGTAAATGTAATTGATACTGTGGGGTGTGGAGATAGCTTTGTGGCTGCCATAGCATTTGGGTTTATACACAAAATGCCTTTGGTGCATACGTTAACTCTAGCAAACGCAGTGGGTGCTGCAACTGCGACAGGCTGTGGTGCTGGTAGGAATGTGGCAAATCTGGAGCAAGTAAAAGAAATAATTAGCAAATCAGACCCGAATGAGGATGACAGATTTTGGATAGAACTATTGAATGAAAACTTGGATGTAGATCAGATAACTTTGCTCTCAGAAATGTCCTCACATGGAAGAAACAGTAGTCGGTTAAGCTTTATACCTTTGCAAAAAGTTGTGTCTGATATGCTACCTAAGCTTGAAAATGCACGATTAGAACGGGCTATTCCTTCCTAATTCAACAAACAGCCGAATTGCACAGGTTTATTGTATGGAGTGTATCTTTTGAGGAGGAGGCAGATTATTGATGGTCGTCTTTGCTTAAAGAATTTTGAGGGTAATCAGGAGCACATGCATTCTTGTTGCTGGAGCTGCTACTGCTATAAATTAGTAAAGTACGGTTTTTGTTTAATTTGGCTGGAATGAGGTGATCCAGCAGCGAGCAATGGTGTTATACTGTTATTAGTTCAGAGTTATTGATGATGCAATAGCTAGGTGGTTGATATAGCTTGTTGTTACATGGGACATGGCAAAGAGTCCTTGATTATCGACCATTAAAAGTTTTATTTTAATGTTTGCACATCATGTTGTTTGTGTTTTCATGGGAAGAAATGGTGTTAAATCTTTTTCAATACTATGGATCAAAATACTGGACCAAGTTCAGTGTGATTCTACTATAATTAAACAGGATCTTGATTTCTATTTTACTAATTCGTTAAGCTATCTAATTTTTCTAAGGATTTGGGTTGTTCTATGAGCTAATTTAAGTATTTAACCACACAATTATACTTTTTTATTATTTTAATGGTAGAGCCTAAAAGTGAGAACCAATTTTTGGTCTAAATTCGGAGGATTTGTAAATGGCAAAATCATTATGTATATGTGGAACTACTCACCATGATATTTTAATTTGCCATACAAAGTTGAGCTTTAAACCTATTTAACGTCAAATTTAAGGCCCTGTTTGCCAGAGCTTAACTGTAGATCAGTTCAATTCAGTTCAGTTGAAAATGCAATTTGATGAAATTCAGGTTAATTCAGTCATGCTGATTCCATTTTTCAATACATGAATTTTCACTTCAGTTCAACAAGAAATAAGATCTGGTAAATAGGGCCTAAGTTGGAATTTTTTTAATAAAAATGCATGCAAATGAATTATAATAGTATATATTTTAGATAAATCAACAGTTGGGGGTTGGAATTTCCATTATAATATAACGCAAAGTCTTATTAAAAATGGACTAAAAAACCATTTTAAAATATTCTTATGTATTTTTCTTGAAAGATGTTTGAGTTAATTTGTTAAATTGAGAGGATTTTATAATTAGATATGACAAATTTAATTAAATCTGGTGTGTGACCGCTCAAATCCTCTCAAATCACCGCTCTTATATGCTCACTAGAGTTTGTCTGGTGGGGAGAATGGTCATCCGCCAAAATGATGAAGGACAATCCTCACCACCAGCCCCTAAACCTCAACTCTAGTATACTACTGCCCAAATCTCACCACCAACCCCTAACCAAAAGCAAATTCACGATTCTAGATAGCAGCAAATCAATTCCAAATCGCAAACCTCATCCTCGCCGTCAATTTCAAATTGTATCATTGTCATCATTGTGCTTACTATACTCACTATGCTTGATCAAATTTTCATTTGCTAAGATTGCAAATTGGGGAAAAAGTCTGATGACGAGGCTAATACTAACCAGAAGTCTGATGACAAGGGTAATCGTAAGCAGAAAACCATCAGAATTAGGGTTATGCCGCTTGTAACAATTTGGGGTAGGAGGTGAACGGATTCCCGTTTATTTTTTCCTTTTTAATATTTCATTAAGTTAGAGTAAAAAATCGTAAAAAAAATAAAAGAGTTGCTGATTGGGTATTTATTCCAAAGGTTGAGATTGGGTCGTCTCTCCACTGCTCTGTCTCCCAGTAGTTGCCGTTGCGCTTAAATATTGCTGTAACCGCTGCGCTCAGGTAACCGACTTTCCGAGACTCTTCGTCTCTAGTTAGATCTCCATAATGCATTTTTGCATTTGGTAACTCTTTTACTTGTCTTTTTTTGACATCATACTTGAACTCTACCTGAAAAAAATGTCCGGTTCCGGCCACGGGCCCCTGATCATGAATAGTAATACTTGTTTTTTTTATTGAGATTTTATTTTTTTGTAAATTTAGGATGATACTAAGACAAGGTGATAACAAACCAAAACAACTCCGAATAAGGCAAATAAAGATAATGTTTAGGAAATCAAATCAGAATATCATGAAAGAGAAGAACCGAGAAAGAAAGGGGCAATAGAGTACAAGTATAAATAGGCCAAGGGAGAAGGGCCCTGAGGATGACCTAAATGCCCCCTTTTAAGAAGCGTATGCATCTGAGAATCGCAGCACCGCCGTCGCCAAATTTGTACCCCTAAATCTAAAGTGAGTTCTTCCCCTTCCTTCCTTGCCCTTCCTTTCTCCTCCTATTTTCGATTCTCCCATCCCCCGCCAATTTCACCCATTCAATTTATCTTGATCAGCTTTCTCTTCTGATTCCTCCGATTCTCGTTTCAATGATGATGTTGTTTACGATTTCTGTTGCTGCTTCCGGCGATTCGTGACTCTGGATGATTTTGATTATGTTACTGTTTTTGCAGGTAAAAATTCCGGTTGGGAAGCCGTCGATTCCTGAGTGAAGCTACGATTTCTCCTCTAGCGTTGACTGGTACGGAATCTGTCCGAAGCTATCGTTTTTTGGATAATTATTTGGTTTTAGTTTCGAGTTTATCAGGGGGTTTGAGTCAGGGTAGTAAAATAGTTCGATTTGATGTTGTGTGGCGTGTGTTTGATTCGATGTCGAGATCAAGTGTTTGGATTATAGTGTTCGTAGGTTTATGTGATGCTGTCTGAATCTTTTGTTTGATTCATAGATTGAAGTTGAACAGGAGTGTTTGAAAGTAAGTAGGCGTCGGAGTTTGCAAATTCTGCACTGGTTTTGTTTTTGATTGTATCTATGTTGTTTTGTCACGTAGGTTTTTTATTTCCGCTAGCTCTGAAGCTTAAAGTTGAGACCTTTTTTGAGTTAAAAGGTCGACTCTTTAAGTAGTTAACAGGAATGTTTGAAATAAGTATGGAATCTTAAAGTAGTTAACAGGGTTTGCAAATTCTTCACTTGTCTTGTGTCTGATTGTGTCTATGTTGTTTTGTCAATTAGGTTATTTTGACACTAGCTCTGAAGCTTGAATTTGAGACTCTTCGTAAACTCAGTGAAGAAGAGAGTTTATAGTGCTTGTTTTGCTCTGCAATGGCCAACAATGATGCGATTAATAATATTGGTGGTGTCCAAAGTAGCCCTGTAGCTCAGAGTCCACATCTAGGGCTAATTCATGAAGGGGATTTGATTTCGCAAGTGCATGCTTTAGAGCAAGATAAAGATTTCGACTCATCTCCCACAAATGAGACAGGTCTTATGCATGCCAACGGCGATGAGGAACTTTTACGGGCCCAGGCTGCTGAAACTGAACTGTCTGAAGAGCATATGCAAGGTCAATTAGTGGAGCATATGCAAGGTCAATTAGTTGAGCATATGCAAGGTCACTTAGTTGAGCATATGAGTATCTATGATGACAGTGATAAGCACGGGAATGTGTTCAGCCAGACTGGAGAGGGAGAGTCTAATTCAAGTCAAGGTGGTTATCATGATGCAGATCAGGATGACGGTGGCTTTAAGAATCATGATGATGATGTGAATGGCTTGGCAGTTCTAGAGAGCGATCTTGATGAAACCATTGAAAAGCTTCAGCTCATGGTTGACCAGAATCATGATATGGAAATGGAGCCTTCCACAGATCTTGGTGACGAGCATTCTCAGCTCATGCTCACCCCTCCTGTCCTGCAGTCCCGAATCGTTGCTCCAACTCATGAACTAAGTGTTGGTCAAGAGTTTCCAGATGTCCAAAGTTGCCGCCGTGCTTTGAGGGAGGTGGCCATTGCTCTTCATTTTGAGATTCAGACCATCAAGTCTGATAAAACTCGATTCACTGCAAAATGCGCAAGTGAGGGATGCCCTTGGCGCATTCATGCAGCCAAGCTCCCCGGTGTTCCCACTTTCAGCATCCGCACCATCCATAAAGAACATACCTGTAGTGGTATTGCTCACCTTGGCCACCAGCAAGCTTCAGTGCAGTGGGTTGCAAAGTCTGTTGAACAGCGTCTCAGGGAAGATCCTATGTGCAAGCCCAAAGAGATACTGGAGGAGATCCATAGGGAGTATGGGATAGCCTTGTCTTATAAGCAGGCTTGGAGAGGTAAAGAGAGAATTATGGCTACTCTTCGTGGTTCATTCGAAGAAGACTTCAAACTTCTTCCTCAATACTGTGACCAAATCAGGAAGACAAATCCAGGGAGTATTGCAGCTGTTTATGTCACCCCAACAGATAATTGTTTCCACCGCCTGTTTATCTCCTTCCAGGCATCTATTTTTGGGTTCCTTAATGCATGTCGTCCACTGATCGGTCTTGATCGGACAATTCTGAAGAACAAATACCTTGGTACCATGCTGATGGCCACTAGTTTTGATGGGGATGGTGCCCTATTTCCTATAGCATTTGCTGTTGTGGATGAGGAAAGTGATGAAAACTGGATGTGGTTTCTTTCTGAGCTGCACTTCCTTCTTGAGACCAACACAGAGAACATGCCGAGGCTGACAATACTATCCGACAGGCAGAAAGGTGTTATTGATGCCGTGGAAGCAAATTTCCCCACTGCTTTTCATGGTTTCTGCCTGCGCCATCTCAGCGAGAGTTTCCAAAAGGAGTTCAACAATCCTGCCCTGGTTAGTCTTCTTGTGGAAGCTGCCAATGCTCTCACTTCAATCGAGTGTGAGAACAGGATCCATGATATAGAAGAGGCCTCAGAGGAAGCAGGCCTCTGGTTAAGGCAGGTCCCGTCTCGTTTGTGGGCCACTGCATATTTCGAAGGAACGCGTTTTGGCCAGCTCACTGCAAACGCGCCTGAATCAATGAATTCTTGGCTACTCGAAGCCTCTGCGCTTCCTCTGATTCAGATGATGGAGTGTATTCGCAGGCAGCTGATGACCTGGTTCAACGAAAGGCGCGAAGCTAGCATGGAGTGGACATCTGTGCTTGTCCCATCTGCAGAGAGGCGAGTTGCAGATGCCATTGAAAGAGCTAGAGCTTTTCATGTTCTCAGAGCTAGCGATGCCGAGTTCACAGTGATAACAAACGGGGGTTCAAACAATGTAGATATCAGAAACCGCCGCTGCTACTGTCAAGGATGGCAGCTCAATGGCCTTCCCTGTGCTCATGCCGTGGCGGCACTTCTCTCTTGCCGCCAGAATGTCCACCGCTTCACTGAGAACTGCTTCACCATTGCATCATACAGGAAAGCGTACTCTCAGACGATTCACCCTATTCCTGACAGGACCTTGTGGAAGGAGATGGAGATGGAACTGTTGGAAAATGGCGAGTCTCAGACAGAAAGCACCGCATTGAGCATGATTGTCAACCCGCCCAAGACTTTCCGACCATCGGGCCAGCCCAGGAAAAGGCGGGCCCGGTCGGATGAAAGGGGCCGGGCCAAGCGGGTGGTGCATTGCAGCCGATGTAATCAAACAGGGCATTTTAGAACTACCTGTGCAGCACCTGTGTAAGCGTAGCCTGCTTGATTATGTTAGCACATTCTCGTTATTATTCGTTTTGCTATGCGAAGTTGGAACTTAATTTAGCTTTAGTAGTACAGTTCCAGAAGCAAAAGGTTTCTTCTAGGCGGCTTAGCTGGAGGTTTTTTGATTTTATATGTTTGAACAATTTACTAAATAAGAAATGAAACTCTTTTATTTTTCGTTTTAAGCCATGAGATCTCTGGTTGCAGAAATGAAATGTTTCAAGCATTTGACGAAATTTGATAGCAAATTTGTATTCCATGGATCTTTGAAATAAAAATGGGTTTGCTCTTTGATTTCAGCGAATATTGATTTCTCTTAACTAGGGAAAATTTGCTGAAGTTGATTTGTATTCATGGCAATTAAGCTGCAGTTGTGATGGAAGATAGATTGCTACAATCCTTTGTTAGAGAGCCCCTAAGTTTCCATGTACTAGATAGACGAGGGCTAAAGTAGGATAGAGTAGGATCAATGCCGGACTTTAAAAATATATATTCCATAAGTTTCTTATCTACACAAATAAATAGGACAATTATTGAGGTTAGAGAAGCAAATTGAATAAATATTTAATCATATTGTTATATGAATAAAATCCTTTTCCAATTAGAGGTTGTATTGTATTGCGTCCTGAATATTGTACTCATTCTCATTAATTAGTGCATTTCTATGATGATAAGAATTGCCTTAAAAAGGAATATACTCATCCTCATGGATTAATGTCTACGAGACTATGTTCATATTCTATATTGGGATGCATCTTTTTCCCATAAACATTAGTTTATTTACCTATTCAATAACGGAATAGGTTATTTACCCATTCATTGGATATTGCTTATATATAGCATCTTTGTATTAACTTAGATCCCTGTGTGATAGGTAGCATTGTAATATCCTCCAAAAGTGGTTGTACATATTAGCGTTCCAATATCTTTGTAATATTCCCAAATCCGTATTGCGCTACAAATATTTTCCTAACATTCTACATAAACCCATGTCGATTCCCCATTCTCTATGCTTATCTTCCTCAAATATCCCACACTTTTATCTTAGTGGGGCAATGTTACATTCCCAAAAGATTGCATCTTTTTACAAACCCATAAACTCTTTTGGCTTCTTTAGGTCTATAAGAATCCAAGGAATACCCACAAAACAACTTATATGTTCATCTTCCTCCTCCTCCTCATATGCTAGTCTACAACCCATTGAAAAGCTGACCCCGAAGCTTCAAGAGATTGTGAAGCTTTTCCAGGGGGTTCAGGAGCCTAAGGCAAAGTATGAGCAACTTTTGTTCTATGGGAGGAAATTGGAGCCCTTGGATGCAAGGTATAAAACTAGGGAGAATAAAGTTCAGGGATGTGCTTCCCAAGTGTGGATAAGAGCTTACTTTGATGATGATAAGAATGTGATGTTTGAGGCTGATTCCGACTCCGTACTCACCAAAGGGCTAGCTGCTTTGCTTGTCCTCGGCCTTTCAGGCTGGCCGGTGGAAGAGATTGTAAGAGTTTCACCTGATTTTGTCCTTCTTCTTGGGTTACAGCAGAGCCTCACACCTTCTAGGAATAATGGGTTTTTGAATATGTTGAGGTTGATGCAGAAGAAGGCCTTGCAGCTGTATGTAGCATCCGAAAAATCTGGTAGTTTAGGGAATGAGTCATCAGGAAGCAGTGAAGATGAGAATCTGAATGAGCATTTGGAAAGAGATGGTGAAGAAGATAGAAGTGCGGAGAATAAAAATGTTGGTTCGAAACTCGATTCAGGTAATGGTGGGGTCTTAGGGAGTAGAGGGTTGAAGATCAAGGAAAAGTTGGAGAGTCAGTTGAAGCCTACTGAACTTGAAGTTGATGACATTTCTTATCAGCATGCTGGTCATGCCGGTGTTAGGGGAAGTGATGGGGAGACACACTTTAATGTTAAGGTGGTGTCTGAGGAGTTTGAGGGCAAGAGTATGGTGAAAAGACATCGAATGATTTATGGTTTGTTGCAAGATGAGCTGCAAGGTGGACTGCATGCATTGTCTATTGTGGCTAAAACACCTTATGAAATTAGTGACTGAGAGGGGTTTATCTTTTTTCATATTCTCTTACTACGTTATAGTGCATTTGAGAAGTGGTTGATAGTTGATACTTGTCTATGTACTCCTAGCAGCCTTTCGGATTTTTACTGTGGCCTTGTGATAAATTGTGATATATTCTCGTATTGGATCTTTCTTTTCTTCATTCTTGTGTTAACCATTAATTTTCTCCCAACTTGATGACCACTGTCGTGCTTATATATCTTTGCTTATTACTTACTTATGCTATTAGTTATGAGTGATAAAAGAACCTGATTCTTGCAAAAAAAAAACTTAGGTTTTCTAAGCCGGTAGAGTTGGGCTAGAAATGGTAAGGCTAGAAGAATTCGGCTAGAAATTATATGTAATGGTCCATCATGTATATCGGCTAAATCTACTCATGTATGTGGATGAGAGATAGAATATATATTTAGTCTCAAAAAAAAAAATCATTGGATCAAATTTCTATGAGTATCTGAAAAGAAAGAATTAATTCGACACTTGAAATCGAGAAGGAGAAGAGAAGAGGAAACCGTTTTTTTTGGAAACCTACAAGCAAAACGATATCGTTTTGCAATTGGGGTAAGCAAAAATTACAAAATTACCCCTGAATGGAGATAATGAAGATACTGATATTAATTAAAGAATTCTCATTATAGTAATATTCTAGAATAATAATAATTATTATTGAAATGCAGCCAAAAAAGAACAAATCTCCAATGCAACATTGTTTAGCAACCTTCAATATTATGTGTCTTATTGACTCCCTCAATTAGTCCATCTCAAAGTATAGGCTCATATTGAGGCCTTCAATATATATACCCCTTATCATATATAAATCATTTAATGCATTAATATCAATTAATTGTTTTTCAAACACTAAATAAATTTTAATTGTTTAGGTAAATATTTAAATAGCCAAAATATTCAACCCCTATAATAGAGTAAAATTGGAGTTGTTGGACTTACTCTTAAATCATGAGAAGAATGCATTGTAATTAAGATATTAAGTGAAAAGAAATTTGTTGCAGAAAGGAAATGTTACAAGAATATAAAAATTTTAAATTACAATATAATTAATCTTCAAGAAACAACATGTAACTTTCATAAAGCTATCTAGTTCAACATCCTTCGGATTTGAGAAAATCTAATAGCAAAAGTTACCCAAACTTTATTGTACACATTATCTACAAAGCCAAAGTATTCAATTCGCCATGAATCTTTGAAATAAAGACAACTAATAACTCCTAAGAAACCAACTGCAAAACCTGGTCCGATACCGGCATAAATCCATGGCAACTGAAACACACTACCATCATCAGTACCATGATCATCAGATGCATTCTCCTTGGGATTATTAGATGAACCTGAATTTTCACCGGAGCAATTCTTCATTGCAAGCTTACCACAAAGCCCGAAATTCCCTAGATATATAGATCGATGGATCGCCTATGGTATTGAAATGATCTCCAGACGGTATCCTCCCAGCCAAATTGTTGAAGGACAAGTTGAGATAGCTTAGAGAATCTATATTAGCCAAACTTTGAGGAATATTTCCAGAGAGCCGATTAATCGACAAATCCAATGCCTCTAGATTGTTCAAATTGTCAATCCTTTGTGGTATCCGTCCTGTTAACTTGTTGTTGGACAAGTTGAGACTTTGCAAACCTTTAAGATTTATCAACTCATCAGGGATCTCACCTTCCAAGTTGTTGCCCGAAAGGGACAAAAACTTTGCAAACCTAAGTGTTTTGGTGTAGTCGATTTCAGTTCCCTTAAAAGTGAAAAAAATCTTATCGGTGTATCCAACGACGTGATCAGCACCCTCGGAGGGCACGATCATGTCAGTCAAATTACCAAGACAAGGAGGGATGTTGCCAACCAAATGGTTGCGTGCGAGATTTAGCATTCGAAGATACTCCAATTGGCAAAGATTTACAGGAATGTCACCAGAAAAGTTGTTGGATTCTAACCTTAGATACTGCAAAAGTGTAGCTTCTTTACCAATCCATTCAGGTATAAAACCCTGGAATTCATTTTGGCCAAGGTCAATAGTTCTTAACATATGTAACTTTTGGAATGAAACCGGGAGCTCACCAAAGAACTTGTTCCCATTCAAATGTAGAAGTAAGAGCTTGAACAAGGAACCAAGTTCATTCGGAAGATGACCGGAAAAACTATTATTCGCCAGATCGAATACCTGCAACATATACATGTTTCCTAGGCACGATGGAATCCTTCCGGTCATCTGGTTGTTGGCAAGAGACAGAACCTTCAAGGATTTCAAGTTGCATAAATCTTCAGGAATGTTTCCACTAATGTTGTTATCGGAAAGAACCAGGCTTTGCAGACGTGTATTATTAATTGCACCGAATGTCGGAAGGGGGCCAGATAAAAAGTTGTGGGAAAGGTCAACAGAAGTTAGATTGGGATTTGCAGTAGGAAACCAGTGAGGGATAAAATCGGAAATTCTGGCATAATTCATAAACAAATACATAAGATTCCTCTGATTATGAAGCCAGGGAGGAAAATGGGTTCCGACAAAGATGAAATTCAAATCAATATATATCATTTGAGATGGAGGGTTCCATTCGGGGCTGACATTAAAAACAAGATCCGGGTTTAAGGAAATGGACAAGAACTCCAAACTTACGAGTCCTTCGAAAAAGGATTCAGACAACTCACCGGTCAAGGAATTCGTAGAAGCATAGAATTGTTGCAGGTTTGTGAGGTTCCCCAAAGTGGAAGGAATCGTGCCAGACAGGCCATTAGAGGAAAGCTGCAGAAACTCCAAAGCCTGCAACTTTCCAAAACTGGAAGGAATCGAGGAATTGAAAAAGTTGTTCCATGACAGATCAAGATAAGTTAAGGTTCTAAGATAACCTAAGCCACCTGGAATTTCTCCGGACAGATTGTTGCTTCCCAGCCGAAGTTCAACGATAGAAGTCGAGTTACCGAGGCAACTCGGGATTGAACCTTGGAGGCCAGACCCATAAAGGTACAAGAATCCGAGACTCGTTAGGTTACACAACGAATCTGGAAACTCAGAACTGAGAGAATTGAAGTAAAGATCGAGAGTTTTAAGATTGGGCAATTTTTCAAACATGTTGGGAATCGAACCTCGAAAACCGCAGTTAGACATGCTAAGAACCTCGAGGCGGCTAAGGTTGAACAGCCAGGGTGAAATGGTGGCATTGAAGCTGTAGAGAAGAAGGTCAAGCTCGCCGTTTTCGCGGTACGAGGTGTCGAGGTTCAGTACCAGGACGTGGCTGGTGACGTTGTGACAGGTCACGCCCCGCCAGGAACAGCAGTTATCTCCAGTCCATGATGACAGGCTGTTCGGGTAGTCGGTTACACTTTGTCTGAATTGCAGCAGGGCTTCCCTTTCTGTTTCTATGCAGCTTGGAGTTGAAGATGATGATGAACAGGCTGAATCGGTGAAGAGGATGGATAGAAAGAGCAGAAGAAGAATATAAGTGGCCATGATATTAATGTGGTATTTTGTAATTGGCTTCTTGTCCGATTTATATAATGAACTCAGAGATCAGATTCATTGTATTAATGAATTCCTCGTACAATTATTAGTTACAGACTTTCAGGTCAACGGCAAAATGCATGTCAGCTCAGGGCCCATCTGGAAGGAATCTAAAGCAATACAAAGTCATCATACAAATTCTCATTTGATACCTGTCTCTACAGATACCAAAAATTATATGAGACTGCTATTGATTGAATTTGTCGTTGGTGAGCTTTAAACCCGCCGATTTCGTTGATTGAATTTGTCGTTGGTGAAATTGACCAAGGAAATGATCAATAAAATTAACCGAAAGATCAAATTAACTGAAAAATCAAGGCAAAACAAAAATACTCAAGGACATTGATTGAAAGATCAAACAAACTGACTAAAAGATCAAGCAGAAACAGTAAATGCTCATTCCTCTGCTCTTGGTTTTCACAAGGACAGGTCTCACCCAAGACTTTCTCAATTCATCAGCATTCTTGTTTTACAGTCACCATTGAAATTCCCTGCTTACGTGATCTAATTCCAATCGTGTTCTAGTTTTAATTAAAAACAACTAATTAAAACTAAAAGTGCGGAATTAAAAAGAACACGATGTGATCACCCAGTTCAGTGCAATGCACCTACGTCTGGGGGGCCGTAGCCCGTGGTAAAACCCTTCACTAGCTGTAATAAAGTTTTCCCTATCTATTACAAGCTACTGGCTATATCAGCAAGCCTATCACACTATCAATTGGCTACTCTAGCATAGATAGCTGTTACAGTGATTACCTTCTTTTCCACGAAGGTGCGGCAAGGTTCTAAACCACCCGAGCTTCAACACACGTCCCAAGTGTTTTGTGTAAGGTTGAAAAACCAGGACTGCGTCGCCTTGTGCTCAAAAGATAAAACTCTGAATTCCAGAATTTCCGTGTAAAACCGATCACCTTAGCACGCGACTGATGTCCATCTTTTATAGCTCATTGCCATGTAGAAACTTCCTTTCACACGGCTCTTGATTCCTTCCTTCAATAGAATTGTATTCCAAGTTAAAACCTTGAAGAAAAGGAATTTATGCGTGTCTAATCATCTGATAAATGGAAAAACGATCACACCGAATATTTCCATTCTAATACAGCTGCAAATCATATTGTAGACACCCATTAGGACTGTAGTTTCCATAAACTCCATCACACAATATTTTCCTTCCATCTTCAAAACCTGCGCTGGAGCCTGGAAAATATTCTATCTTTTTCTGCCAACTGAAGTCATGTTGCAACATGACATTCCACAAAGTAGCCAACAAAATCTGGACTTACAATCTCCCCCTTTGGCAATTTGTGGACCCACTATGCCAAAAGCTTCTACTGAATTTAACATCTCAGAAAACCAACAGCTTCTACTTCATGGATCCAATCATAAGAACTTGGCAGAAAAAGTAGAATTATCATTCTAATACAGTCACAAAAAGAAACTCAGTCACAATATATCTCCCCCTGGGGCCATAAAATGCCAAAGGGCCCGAAACAAAACATCCACAGTATGAAATCAAGACAGAGAAGGGGAGAGAGAAAAATACAAAGATCACTGAGCATCATCCTCAGAGTCAGAAAGAACTTTGCCTCTTTTCCAGGCAGGAGTGACTGAAATCTTGGTCTTCTTGGCTCGGGGCTGCTTCATATGGCCAGAGGAACTAGCTCGCTTAGAAGACCTGGAGGGAGCAGGCATAGATGGACTAGAAGCAAGTGGAACAGGTGGTTCACCCCTCTCATCTTCTTTGGCTATAGCAGCCAGAATTCGAGCCTTAGCATCCTGAGCCTTCTTTAACAGCTCACTGTGAAACAGAATTTGATCCATGTGCAACTGGATCTCCTTCTCGGCAGCCCTTAACTCAAATTGGTTAGACATAACAACATCTCCTGACATCATCTTTTGATCCCAGGGCAGATCCAGCACAGTCCTGTCCAAGGACTTGGCAGTAAAACCAAACTTGCCAGCTGGTTTCATCTCATCCTCATTTGCCTCGAACCCTTCAGCCACTAGAAATGCAGTAATCAGGCACGGATGAGGAAGAGCTTCAGTGCATCTAGATGCATCAAGAGCACCCACAATTCTCTTTAACACATATTCCCCAAGGTTCACCTCACACCCTGAACCAATCCCAAATAGAAGCTCTGCCTGATCTGGGGTCAAGGAAGTGGTGTTGGAAGTTTGCATCCAACAGTTGATAAGAACTTTGAAGAGCAGCCAAAACCTGAGGGTAAGAGAGCTGGTGGGTACATGTCCAGAGGGCCAGGAGCTGAGCTTCCCAAATGTCAGTGCTCTAGCCAGCACATGATTGTCCACAATATAGTCTCTGGGATAAGCCATATCAGAGTCCTCCAGCAACTGAATACCTAGGACTGAGTTCAATTTTTCTGGGGTAAGTGAAACGATTCTCCCCCTGAAGTATAGCTTGCCAGACCAATCATTTCCAGCTTGCAGTGTGCTCCTCTGAAGATTACTGTAAAATTCCAGCACCATGTCTGGATCATACCTCTTGAAGACAGTGGCCGCTTGCACATAGCCAATTTGGCCCAGAAATGTATCAAAGCCACTTTCAGCGCACTTCTTAATATCCAGCACCTTTTCTACAAAGAAACCCCTGGAACTCAACAGATCATAGTGTAGGCTGGCTGTGACAGAATAGAACTTCTCAGAGTGTGCCAAGGACAACAGCCTAGCATTGAGCATCTCAACATCCTCAGGGGCATCCTCCTTCCCAGTTTTAGTCTCAAGGTCAACATCTGAATCTTCCAGATCAGCAAGATTCTCATCAGCAGGGGTGTCATTACCAGTTGGATCCTCCAAACTTGCATAGTCTGCCTCATCTGGAGCTGGATATGGAGAGGTAGGGGAAAGCAAATCCTGCTCAACATTGATGTTGTCCAAGTGAATTGGAGAATCTGGGACATTGAGTTTAATAGGACTGAGCGGAGAGGAGGCAGGGACATTATCATCATGTGCTGGAGAGTGTGGAGGTAAAGATTTCTCAGAGCTAAGATGTAGCTGAGTCTTTCCAGTGACAGTGGCAGCAGCTGTAGAACTTTTCTCAGTTATCCTCCTTGCTCTCCTCGAGTAGTGCTTAACAGTAGCTGGAGTAGCCCTTGCTGTGAACTTCTTCCTGTGGGATCTGATATCCACCCTTTGCCTTAGGGATAGCAAAACATCACCATCTGATGAACCACTTAAGGAGAACTTCTTAGCAACTCTGGGTTTGAGCTTGTTCAAGCTTCTGAATTTAGATATAGGGAGAGGAACCTCTGTAAAAGACACAGATTGGCTATCCTCCTCTGACTGGAATTCATGACCCAGATCATCATCACTAGGTAGTGTAGGTGGCATCTCTGTAGGAGCAGAGGAGGGGCCCTGGACCTCATCATCAGCATTACCAGTTTCCTGGTCTTCAAGAATGGCTGTCTTGGTTTGATCATCAGATTCTACAATCTCAGTTTTCTGTGAGGGACTGGGAGAATCTGGTGTTGCAACATGAGAAACTGCTGGCACAGGAGCATCAGTTGAAGCTGGGGCAGGTACTGGTTTCCTCAAACTCTCCAGGATATCAGCAATGACAAGCTCATCCTTCTGAACTTCTTCAGCATCCGAAAGAGGTTCAAAACAATCCTCAAGATTTAGGCCATCAGGCATAGAAAGCACTGCACCAGTCCCACCATACCGGAGAAAATCTGTACGTGCAGCTGGTTCTGAGTAAGAATCTCCTGGAACATCATCAGGAATCCCAGATGCAGTGACTCTAATCCCATCTAGTTCATCAGCAGAGGCAGGATGTCTGAAGGCTCTTAATAATTGGGGAGAAGGATCATCCTCACATCGAGGTGTGGCTTGAGGAAAGTTTGTGAATCGCTGCCTCCTTCTGCCATCATTCCATATCCTTCCAGCAGTCATTTTAGTTCTCCTGGAGACCATTTTTGTACGAGATAAACCATTAGAAACAGGATCAGAGGAGACTCCAGGAGAGGTGGCAGAGGTTGGAATAACAGCTGGACCATGAATGGTGTCATGAACAGTTGGAGTAATATTCTCCTGTGACTGTGCCTGTGCTGTTGCAGGAGCCTGTTGCCTGAGCTTGAGTCGCTGGCCCAAGATCACGTGATCCAAAGGATCAACAAAATCAGCACACCTGGAGATGATAGAGTCAATGCTTTCATGCCCTCCCTTCTGAGAACCAGAATCATCCAGGACTATGGGGTTATCACTGGTGTTGGTAAACACAGACCTCAGCTTGGTGTTTGATCTGGTGTGATAGGGCCTACTCCTCACACAGGGAATCTTCGTGTTTGGTCTCCTCTTTGGAAGTTCAGAGCTGCCATCTCTATTCTGATTTCCAGCCATAGATGATCCTCTTGTAGAATACCTGGAATTAGGAGAAGAAGGCCTCAGATACGGGTTGGCTTTGGGTTCAGGCCTCACAAAAGTTGTTTTATAAAGATCAGAGGTTATAATTACATCTGTCCTAGGGGGTTTTGGCCTCATCTTGCCATCAAATGAACATCTATCAGGATTATTTCTACTCCCCAACGCACCATGCAGAAAATTATCTAGACCCTTAGCATAGTTCCAGATTCTTAACCTCTCATGATAGTCCCTGAGTTTAATGTCATCTCTTGAACCAGGGGCAGGTATAAAATTCTCAGGAATCACATCCAGGGCAGGGGACGGAGGTGAATCAGGCAAGGGTGTCACAAATCCAACAACATTAGCCTCGGGCCCCATCAAATCAGTACAGGGATCCCATAAACCCTTAACCCAGCGAGTGTCATAAACTCCCCCTAAATCCGTCCAATCTTGACTACCAAACCCCAATCTGAATCGATCACATTCACGAAAATACATGATATTGCTAGACCGAATAAACCAGACACGAATCACAGATACTCACAGAAACCCTATTAATTAACTCAAGAACCGGAAGAAACCAATAGATCGAGAGAACCAGTTGGTACCTTAAGAGGAAAGTCGCGGGTTTCAACTGCACAGAAAAAATCCGACGCCGAGTCCGGTGAGTACTGGAAAGATTTCGCAAGAAGAGAGAGCAAAAATTTCGTGTTGCAATAGGAATGGGGACGGGTTTCTAGCTGGGCGCGAATGAAAAGGGGAAAACAAGTTTTTCCGCCTTTTTACGCGAAATATTAATAATGCCCAACGGAAAAATAACACATGAATTCTGTGGGCCCAAGCTGTCTCCTACCCATAAATGCGCCTATCTCATGCGCCATAGACTATCACTTGCACCTTATATCTTCGTGTTGCAACATGACATGCAACTTCTGCCCTTAACCATATTTTTGGTATTTTCTGATTTTTATCAAACGAAAAACAGAATTTGAAATAACAACTATACAAGTAGGCAACCCTCAGTACTTTAGATAGTACACACCCCAAGATGTTGTCTCAGGGTTTCAAATGTTGAGGCATCCAAAGGCTTAGTGAAGATATCAGCAAATTGGCTCTCAGTAGGCACATGCTTAAGTTCCACTTCCTTTCTTTCAACTAAGTCTCTGATAAAATGGTGTCTGATATCGATGTGTTTGGTTCTATTATGCTGAACTGGGTTCTTAGAGATATCAATAGCAGATTTATTGTCACATAGAATTGTAAGACGTCTCAGCTTAATACCATAGTCTCGGAGCATCTGTTTCATCCATATCAACTGAGTACAACAGCTCCCTGCAGCTAAGTATTCGGCCTCAGCAGTAGATAGAGAGATTGAGTTCTGCTTCTTACTATACCAAGACACCAAGTTCTCCCCAATAAAAAAACAGCCTCCAGTTGTACTTTTTCGATCATTTGCGTTTCCAGCCCAGTCAGAGTCACTGTAACCATACACCTGACAACTAGTTCCTTTAGAGTACCAGATACCATAATCAGCAGTGCCAGAGATGTATCTAATGATTCTCTTTACTGCAGATACATGAGATTCCTTAGGTGCAGCTTGAAAACGAGCACATATTCCAACACTTAGAGAAATATCAGGCCTGCTAGCTGTCAGATATAAGAGACTTCCAATCATGCTTCGATAAAGTTTAGTATCAACAAGCACACCTTTCTCATCTTTAGTTAACTTCTCAGTGGTAGACATTGGAGTTCTAACTGCCTTTGCATCTCCAAGACCAAACTTCTTAACAAGATTCAAGGCATATTTTGTTTGGTTGATAAACAGGCCATCATCACCCTGTTTGACTTGTAATCCCAGAAAATAAGATAGTTCACCAACCATACTCATCTCAAACTCAGATGTCATCAATGACACAAACTCATTTACCAGATCTGTAGAGGTTGAACCAAAAACAATATCATCCACATAAATCTGAGCTATTAGAATATCTGTCCCTTGAGAGTACATAAACAGTGTTCTATCAACTCCCCCTCGAATATAGCCTTTGTTAAGTAAAAACTGAGTGAGCCTGTCATACCAAGCACGAGGAGCTTGTTTTAAACCATATAATGCCTTTTTGAGCTTGAACACATGATTAGGAAAGTGAGGATCTTCAAACCCCTTAGGCTGTTCAACATACACTTCCTCATTAACAATGCCATTTAGAAAAGCACTCTTAACATCCATCTGGTGCAGCTTAAAGTTCAACACACATGACATGGCTAAGAGAATTCGCACAGATTCAAGTCTAGCAACTGGGGCGAAAGTTTCATCGAAATCCACACCTTCAACCTGAGTATATCCCTGAGCAACAAGCCTGGCTTTGTTTCTGGTTACTGTTCCGTCTCCATCGGATTTATTCTTGAAGATCCATTTCGTGCCAATGACATTAATTCCTTGCGGACGAGCAACTAACTCCCATACATCATTTCTTTCAAACTGACTCAGTTCTTCCTGCATAGCTGAGATCCAGTATTCGTCCAATAAGGCTTCCTTATGGTTCTTTGGCTCGATCAAAGACAGAAAACATTGTATAACATGACGGCTTCCATGGTGCATTTGGGCATAATTCACAGGAGGCTTTCCTCGGGGATTTTTCTGTCGTGGAGTAATTCTAGTGTCTGCTCGTGTTGTTTCTCCATCAGATTCATCCGAATTGTCCGAATTATTTTCAGTGATTGGTTGAGTGGATTCATCCAAAGGAGGTGTTGATGATACACTGGGATTTTCTGGGTTTGTATGCTCAACTTCAGTAGGTTTAGAAATTTGACCATCTCCTGGAGTCAGAAGTGATGTTGCAACATGAGAACTTGTACTAGGTTGTTCAGAAGATAGATTCTTTGGACCTTCAGTATTCTGAATTGAGGTTCTCTGCTGTAACTCCATATCATCAATATCTTCTGGAACCCTATCCGGCACATCCTTAATTATCACATTAATAGATTCCATAACAGTTCCAGTACGTCTGTTAAAAACCCTGTACGCTCTACTGTTCATCGCATACCCAAGGAACACCCCCCTGTCGGATTTAGATTCAAATTTTCCCAGTTTCTCTCTATCTCTGAGAATATAACACTCTGCACCAAATACATGAAAGTGAGCAACACTTGGCTTCCTTCCTTTCCATATTTCATAAGCTGTTTTCTCGGTCCACGGCCTCAAATAGACGCGATTAATCACATAGCAAGCTATTTTGACTGCTTCATTCCACCACCTTTTAGGAACACTGTACTCGGCCATCATAGTCCTAGCCATCTCTTGGATTGTTCTGTTCTTGCGTTCTACAATTCCATTCATGGGAGCTGTGTATGGAGGAGCATAGATATGGGTAATTCCATTAGCTGAGCAGAACTGAGCCATTGCATCATTTTTGAATTCCCCACCATTATCGGTTTGAATCTTGACTACCCTCTGATTTACACTGGCTTTTTCATTATTCAGGCGTAAGACCAGATCTCGAATAACACTCACTGCCTCAGATTTGTCCGTCAACAGCTCAACCCAGGAAAACCTTGAAAAATCATCCACACAGACGAATATAAATCTCTTCCCCGACACACTCAACACATTTACTGGTCCCATGAGGTCCATGTGTAGAAGTTCCAGATTTTGGGATGTGGTAATTTCAGTAATAGCCGGATGAGGTGCTTTTGTCTGCTTTCCTTCTTTGCATGGGCCACAGATCATATCCTTCTGATACGTGATTTGAGGGAGTCCACGGATAGCCTCAATTCTAGATGCTTTACTCAGTGCTTTCGTGTTTGCATGTCCCAATCTACGATGCCACAAGATTGAGTTATCACTCTTAGCACTGAGGCATGTAATAAAAGGTTCCAAGATGTAACAGTTGTCAGATGATCTTCTCCCAGTAAGTACAGCACTAGTCCCTTGCTTGACTGTACATAGGGATTCATTAAAATGAACTGTCATCTGATGATCACACAGATGGCTGATACTGATTAGATTTGCCTTGAGATCTTCTACTAGCAATACATCATACATCACAGGAAAATCTTGAATTTTAAGTTCTCCCTTTCCAATAACCTTACTGATCTTACCATCTCCAAATTGTACTGTACCACTCCATGATACCATGTTGCTTAACAGATCTGGGGATCCAGTCATGTGCCTCGAGCACCCACTGTCAAAATACCACGTGTTCCTGGCATATACATTATAGCAGGTGTGAACTACAAGACAATTCAGTGAAGATTTTGGTACCCATACCTTTCTAGTGAGTTTCTTCTGTTGATCAGGCTCCATGTTGCAACATGAGGTAAATTGCTTTCCTCTCATAATATCTCTCAGCAGTTTCATGCATCGAACTTCATCATGTCCTTGCATCATGCAGTAGTCGCAACATCTAGGAGGGGTCTTCCTTTCTACAATTCCCTGAGATCCTCTCTTTTCTGAGACAGGTGCACAGTTAGGCTGATTTCTTCTGAATTTTCTCTGACTGTTAGATGCTTGATTTCTTGCAGACACAAACACTGTTTTGGTCATCTGAGAGTTTGACACCTTGCTGTTAAATCCCAGACCTTGCTTGTTACCATCTGTCTTTCCCATCACCAAGAGATCATTTAATTTTGCAGTTCCTGTGTTCAGTTTATGAATGGTTGCTTCAGCTTCCTCAGCTCTAGCAATTGCAGTTCTCAACTTCTTCCCCAGATTGTCACAGTCAATGGTTCTGGCTTTAGCTTTTTCTTCAGCACTTACTGTTCTTGAAGTCATAATCTCCAGCTTCTTAACCAGGATATCAGAAGCTACTTCAGCATCTTTAGCCCTTTTTGTCATTATCTCTAGCTTCTGTGATTTCTCCACATCATCCATGGGTTTCTTTCCTTCTGAGATTTCAAGTTTCTTTCTCAGATCAGCAAGCTCCCCTTCAGCTTTCTCAGCTCTTTTAGTCATGGATTTTAGACTTACGGTTAATTCTTCAATTTCCTGCTCCTCAACCATTGCATCATTCACTAGGGTATTGACCTTTACTTTCAGAGACTCAATTTCTTCTGCAAGGCTTGTCATTTCAGTAGCTTCAGTTTGACTAATTTTTAGACTTTTGATTAGTTCAACTGAGTTTTCCCATTCCTTATACAGATCATCATATGCACTTTGGAGATCAGTACTTTCTGATTCATCCGGAACTGGTCCTGATTCCACAACTCTAACTCCAAAAGACACATGTTTTTCAGGCAGAATCTCATCTTCATCATCACTCCAGGTTTCTCCTGATGCCACAAATGCCTTAGGTTGATTCAAAAAATTCCCACACTGATATGCTAGATGTCCAAAGCCATTGCACTCCTTGCACTGAGGTTTACCAGCATGCTTAGTTCCTTCAGGACCTCTTGGTAGATCATCAACAGTCCTGAGTCTAGTTTGAGTAGAATCTCCTCCTGGAAAATTTTTGACAGCATTCTGAGATTCTACAGATTGACCTCCTTGACCTTGATAGGGCTGATTTCCCTGGTTCAGATAAGTATGATCTCCCTGATTCTGATAGGGCTTAGTTCCTTGGAATTGAAAATTCTGAGTTCCCTGGCCTTGATTCATTTGAGCTTGTGCACCCTGTTGACCTGGAACCCCTCTGAATTGACCCTGATTGCTTTGATTCTGAGCACCTTGATTTCCTCTTCCTTGATTGCCAGAATATCCTCTTCCTTGGTTTCCCCTCATGAATCTCCCAAAGTTTCTAGCAAGCAATGCCATTTCATCAGAGCCAATATTATCTTCCTCCATCTTTCCTTTACTTTTTGATGTTGCAACATGAAATGACAGAGCCTTTTTATCCTTACTTTTCTCAGTGCACATCTCAGAAGTCTTCATAAACCCCAACAGCTCATCTAAAGTAACAACGTCCAGTTGAGCATTGATCTCCAAATTCATCACTAAGACTGAAAATCTCTCAGGTAATGACCTCTTCACCTTGTCCAGAACTTGAGCCTCAGTATATCTTTCACCAAACTGATGTGCTCTATGAATTAAATCTTTCAATCTAGTGCTGAACTCATCAACTGTCTCATGTTCCAACATCTCCAGACTTTCAAATTCAGATTTGATCATTCCAAGCTTGATCTTTCTAACAGACCTGGATCCTTCATGTTCCTTCTCAAGTGCTTCCCAGGCAGCTTTGGCAGTAGTACACCCCGAGATGATTCTGAATTGATCATCTTTTACTCCATTATAGAGAGCGCCTAGCACTTTGCTGTTCAGCCTCTTCATAGCCTTTTCTGTGTCAGTCCATGGAACAGGTTTAGGCATAGTTCCACCAGCTGGATTTGGTATGGTAGGTGGACTGTATCCGATCTCGATCATGTTCCAGGCATCATCATCAAGCTGATCAATAAATATACGCATGCGCGTCTTCCAGTCCGGGTATCCTCCATCAACCAGTAGAGGAGCTCGTGTGATGGATCCTCCTTCTTTGGCCATAGTAAGCAGATCGTTCACTCACCTCGCAAGAGGATTAAAAGAGTGATTAAGCTCTGATACCAAATGAAATTCCCTGCTTACGTGATCTAATTCCAATCGTGTTCTAGTTTTAATTAAAAACAACTAATTAAAACTAAAAGTGCGGAATTAAAAAGAACACGATGTGATCACCCAGTTCAGTGCAATGCACCTACGTCTGGGGGGCCGTAGCCCGTGGTAAAACCCTTCACTAGCTGTAATAAAGTTTTCCCTATCTATTACAAGCTACTGGCTATATCAGCAAGCCTATCACACTATCAATTGGCTACTCTAGCATAGATAGCTGTTACAGTGATTACCTTCTTTTCCACGAAGGTGCGGCAAGGTTCTAAACCACCCGAGCTTCAACACACGTCCCAAGTGTTTTGTGTAAGGTTGAAAAACCAGGACTGCGTCGCCTTGTGCTCAAAAGATAAAACTCTGAATTCCAGAATTTCCGTGTAAAACCGATCACCTTAGCACGCGACTGATGTCCATCTTTTATAGCTCATTGCCATGTAGAAACTTCCTTTCACACGGCTCTTGATTCCTTCCTTCAATAGAATTGTATTCCAAGTTAAAACCTTGAAGAAAAGGAATTTATGCGTGTCTAATCATCTGATAAATGGAAAAACGATCACACCGAATATTTCCATTCTAATACAGCTGCAAATCATATTGTAGACACCCATTAGGACTGTAGTTTCCATAAACTCCATCACACAATATTTTCCTTCCATCTTCAAAACCTGCGCTGGAGCCTGGAAAATATTCTATCTTTTTCTGCCAACTGAAGTCATGTTGCAACATGACATTCCACAAAGCAGCCAACAAAATCTGGACTTACAACCATCAACGTAACTTATGTAATTTTCTCGGGGAAGAGAAAGAAATTACCAGGAAAAATAAAGAAACATGCAAAGAAATACTGGTATATATAAGTGAAGGTAATTTAATTTTGCTCTAGTTAATTTTAGAGTGCATTAATTCTTTTCATTTCTGTTCAATTCAAAAATTAATTGGTTGATCAATTCCTTTTTAATTGGCCGAAATATATAACATACTAAGATTTAATGTGCCTCATGCCTGACATTGTTCCAGGACCAGGAGAAGTATAAAATTGAAAGTGCTACGAAAATGATGTGAATGTGAGCTTACTTGGAGAAGGTTGTGAAGAATCCTTTTTAATTATTACAAAGTTGGAATCTCAAATAGAAATCTAATATTTTATCATATATAAATCTGAAATAAGTACAGGGTTTATATATTTTCTCAAAAGTCAGAGCAGCTGTACACCTCATGAGAGCAACCACATGAAGGCGCCGCCTACTATTTTTTTAAAAAATTATTGCATTTTGAAAATAAAATATTAGAAAAAATTGTATAAATAATTTAATTAGGTAATCAAATTAATTTCAAAGCTCACTATATATATATTATTATAATGTTCTTGAACAAGACTTTTATATTATAAAAACTTATATTGGCAAAACTATAATGATATGAATATAGTATATAATTTACAAATACTCAATGATTCTCAAACAACAACATATATAATTTGTTGAGAGAGTTAAACATTATAAAATAAAAAATTTGCTAACACTTTTTAGGCTATATGAACTTCCTATGGATTTGAGAAACCTTGATAGCAAATGTTACACACACTCTATTGTACATATATATATATATATATATATATATATATATATATATATATATATATATATATATTATCCACAACTCTAAAATATGCTTGTTGAAATAAAGAATGCAAATAGCTCCCAATAAACCAGGTCCAATGCCAGCATGAATCCATGAATACTGGATCCATTATGATTACTAGATGGTACAAAATCATCTCCCGGACAACTCTTCTTTAGTGGCTTACCGCAAAGTTCCATATTCCCTTCATAGATGGATGGATTATCCAAGGTATTGAAATTATCTTCCCTGCAAAATTGTTGAATGACAAGTTGAGATAGCACAGAGCATCAATGCTAGCCAAACTTTGAGGAATTAGTAGTTCCAGAAAGCCGGTTCATCGACAAATCTAACGACTCCATATGTTGCAGATTGTTGATGTTTTCCGGAACCAAGCTCACTAGGAACATGACCATAAATGGTTTAATATTTGTATGCTATCTTTAGCTCCTCATTCATCAACATCATTCATAAATAATGTTGGGTTTATTGAATAAGATTTAATGTTGAACCGTCTCGATCGAAAGCAACTAATTAATAAAGTCAACTGTGTTTTCATTTTCATAATAATTCATCAACTTATGTTATTTTTGCCTTGCCAGAGAAATTTGTGCCCATATTGATTGGGAAAATTAATTATTAGTTTGCATGATATAGTACGTAATTACAAACTTATGTTGATTTGAAATGCTAATAATGCATGTTGGCTTTGGGGTTGTTATCTCCGATTTATACAGATTTTAAGTCAACTAACTGTATTTCAGTATTTATTCATGTCGTTTCAGGAACCAGATCAACAAGTTGATCAAATTTAGTCAATGTGCATAAAAGCTTGGGGGCCATTTATCAATAATACAAACATCTAAGTAAGACTGGTGTTTGCAATTGTTAATTCGATTAATTAAATATAAAAGTTAGTAATTAAACGGGAATTTTATTTTTTGAAGAAATTCATCATATACTGAAAACTCCCTGAAACGATTACAATAAGTAAAACTAACAATAGAAACTACATAATTAAGTAAAACTTTCTTAAGAAACATTACATGGTAAGCTTATACATATCCTTACACTATTAGCCACAGCTAACTGATCAACTTCCTTTTGATTCGAGAAATGTTGATTGCAATAGTTACCCACAATCTATTGTACACATTATCGACAAAGCCAAAGTATGCAATTCGCCATGGATGCTTGAAGTATAGAACACAGATAACTCCCAAGAAACCAACTGCAAAACCAGGTCCTATACCCGCATATATCCATGGATGAGGATCATCATCAGAATCATTAGAAACAGCTCCATTTTGTTTATTTGATGCTCCAAAATCATCACCAGGACAGCTCTTGTTTAGTAGCTCACCACAAAGCCCTTCATTTCCTTCATATATAGATGGATCAGTAAAGGTAGTGAAATGATTCCCCGATGGAATCTTACCGGCTAAACTGTTGAAGGAAATATTGAGGTAGCTTAGAGCATCTATATGAGCCAAACTTTGAGGAATAGTTCCAGAAAGTCGGTTCATCGACAAGTCTAACGACTCCAAATTTTGCAGACTGTCTATCTTCTCCGGAATCTTTCCTGTTAACTCATTCATTGACAGGTTAAGGCTTTGCAGCCCTTTCAAATTCATTAACTCACCAGGGATCTCACCTTTTAAGTGGTTGCTTGAGAGGGATATGAACTTTGTATACAGAAGGTTTGAGGAGTACTCTATTTGTATTCCTTTGATATTGTTCAAAAGTGTATCGGTGTAAAAAGTGAAAATAGGCACGGAGCCAAATTCTTCTGATGACATCATGCTCAAATTACCAAGACATGGAGGGATTATGCCAATCAAATTGTTGTGTGCCAAATTTAAAATTTGAAGAGAGGACAATTGGCAGAGATTGGCTGAAATCTCACTGGAAAAATTGTTGGATTCAAGTCTAAGATATTGCAACTTTGACCACTCCATTCCAATCCATTTAGGTATAGATCCCTGCAATTCATTATCGCCAAGATCAAGAGTGGCCAATGAATCCAAATTCTGCAATGACGAAGGAAGCTCTCCGAGGAGCTTGTTCCCATTCAAATGGAAAAGAACTAGGTTTCCCAAAGAACCAAGCTCAGTCGGAACGTGACCAGATAGTCTATTATTTCCAAGATCCAAGACCTCTAGATTTTGCAAGTTTCCCAGACACAAAGGAATCCTTCCTATCAGTTTGTTGTTGGCAAGAGACAAAAGAAGTAGAGACTTTAAGTTGCATAACTCTTCAGGAATGTTTCCAGTGATCTGATTGTCAGAAAGTTGAATAGCATAAAGAGATGCACTTCTATTTGCATCAAATCTTGGAAGAGGACCAGTTAATAAGTTTCTGGAAAAATCAAAGTAAGTTATATTAGGAAAGGCCGTTAGACACCAATCAGGTATATCACCATAGATGCTGGCATTACTCATGCTCAGTCCTATCATATCCCTCTTGCTTTGAATCCATAGAGGAAATTGAGTACCATAGAAGACAGAATCCAATTCCCAATATCGAATCTGAAATGGAGGGATCCATTGTGAGCTGACATTAAAAACAAGAAACTTGTTTCCAGTCATGACCAGCCCCCTCAAACTTTTGAGTCCTTCAAAAAAGGATTCAGACAACTCACCAATCAAGGAATTATACGCAACATCTAAGTATTCTAGTTGGCTGAGGTTTCCAAAAATCGGAGGAATGGAAGAGTTGAAAAGGTTATCAGTAAGAATAATAGTAGTTATTGATGGAAGATAACCCAACTCACTCGGGATTTCGCCACTCAATTTGTTGCTTCCCAAGGACAACATTGAAAGAGATGTCATGTTGCCAAGGCAAACTGGAAGTGAGCCATGAAGCTGAGAGTAAGTAAGATCCAATTCAATGAGATTCGTGAGGCTACACAATGAATCTGGAAATATAGAATCAAATGAATTGCCAGAAAGAGAAAGAGTAGACAGAGAGGTTAATCTTCCAAACATGTTAGGAATCGTGCCCAAAAAACCACAGCTGGGCATATAAAGAACCTCAAGGTGGCTAAGATTGAATAGCCAAGGAGAGAAGGTAGAGTTGAATTTGTGGGAATTAAACATCATAAGGCTTTGGACATGGCCGGTGAGACTGTCACAAGTAATATCATCCCAAGAACAGCAATCGCGACCCGTCCATGACGATAAACTACTCGAATCATTTACCAGGCTAGCTTTGAATTCCATCAAAGCTTTCCATTCATCTTCTATGCACCTCGAATTCGAAGATGAATTGGCAGCATATGCAAGATCTATGAAGAAAGTGGATAGAAAGAGCAGAAAAATATAGGTGGTACCCATGATATCAAGTAATAACTTATTGCTGTTTTGATTGTGTTTGATTTCTTACGTAATTTATAGAGATTACATGACTCAACTACAGTAGTATTTTCAAAATGTCAACATGCACGGCTAGCTGCCAAAGGTCCCTCCAACATAAATGCTCATCTGCTAATCCTTTTCATAAATCAATTATTAACCGTTGAACTTTCTACAAACAGACTAGAGCAAAGTCAACTGTTAATTATCACTTCCCTATTATACTCTATTTGTCTTGAATGCCAAAACGGTGAATCACATACTTGCAGGGATAAAGTAAAGCAGAGAAGTAGTTGAATAATGAGTTGCAGTAAAAACAGGAAGAATAGTGGTTTTGATGGAAATTCATGAAGAGTAAAAAACACCAGTGACGATTTCTTCTGCTTAGCTAACAGCTACACTAATTTAGGCGGGAAATTTTAATTACCAGTTTTTTTCTTCTGATAACGGGGCTGTTCTGTAAAAGATGGCTGGAAAGAGGGGCATTTTAGGCAGAGGACTGACATTTTAGAGTGGCACCTACGTGGCGTGACACGTCAACCTGGTGTTCGAGAAATACAAGCATGGTAAAAATCCCTAAATCAGATTTGAAAAATACTAACCCGGCGGCGAAGCTGCAGCTCCCGGCGAGGTTCCACCGTAGTCCGCCGCGGTCTTCAGGGTTGTGTCTCCGGCGTCACCTTCAGCAATGGCACCCGGATTCGAGCAGGAGAAGAAGGAAAGAAAACGGCGAAGAGGTTGGACACAAGTCTTGACTGACGCACCGACGCTACCGGCCGCACGTGATCTATACGCGCCGCTTGTGTCTGTCCGTCCGTCAAGCCTCGTGTTCCCAGCTCGTGCAATTCATGCCTCCGCAGCTTTCTGCTGGTTTGTTTTTGTGTTTTGATTTTTATGTTTCGATTACATGATATCCGCTACATATTGTTTAAAGATTTACATATTTATTAGAATTTTTTAATAATTGCAATTTAGGCCCTGTTTACTAGAGCTTATTTCTTGATGGTACTGAACTGAACTGAAGTAAAATTGATGTATTGAAAAATGGAATCAACATGACTGAATTAACCTGAATTTCATCAAAATTACATTTCACTGAACTGAACTGAATTGAACTGAACTGAACTGATCCACAAATAAGCTCTGGTAAACAGGGCCTTAGAGGATTAGAAAATTACATGAAATTGAAACCAACAAATAAAGTAATATTGAAGGTAAGTAAAGGAAACTAATATTTGAGATGAATTTAATCGAACTAACTAAATTGAACTAAATTAAGTTATTTAAAGACGTAGAAACAAATATTTACAAAATTATAGTTTAAGTAAACTAGTAAAATAATTTATCGATTCAAATTTGGATGAACTGAATTGAAATCAACTGAATTAAACTAAACAAAAAAATGACAAAAAAAACTTATGGAAATAAGGTTAAGTAATTAAAATTTCATTGACTAAAATGTGGACGAACATAATTAATTGAATTCAATTGAACGTAATGAAATTGCTATATATTTTTTTAATTTATAAATTTGGACTGGAGTTGAACTAAAACTATTTCAACTGAATGAAATTTATTTCCCAATCTATTTTGCCTTAAATAAGTTCAATCATTCAATTATTGTAAGATTTTTTATTAAAGGATAGAGAAGTCATTTAACCATTATTTTAACCTTTTTATTAGGGATATTGAAAGTTTTACCTCCTAAGTAGGAATTTGACTTTTTATTCAGTCCTTAATAAATAAAAAATTCCCTTAATTATAAAAGCTAATGAATTGTATTTTTTTCATTACTAAAGATATTCATTACTGAAAACTCTTAGAAACGATAACAATGATCTACAGAATACATTAGAAACTTGAAACTACAGAATTATTTGCTAAGAAAGTAAAACTTTCTTAAGAAACATTACATGGTAAGCTTATACATATCCTTACACTATTAGCCACACAGCTAACTGATCAACTTCCTTTTGATTCGAGAAATGTTGATTGCAATAGTTACCCACAATCTATTGTACACATTATTGACAAAGCCAAAGTATGCAATTCGCCATGGATGCTTGAAGTATAGAACACAGATAACTCCCAAGAAACCAACTGCAAAACCAGGTCCTATACCCGCATATATCCATGGATGAGGATCATCATCAGAATCATTAGAAACAGCTCCATTTTGTTTATTTGATGCTCCAAAATCATCACCAGGACAGCTCTTCTTTAGTAGCTCACCACAAAGCCCTTCATTTCCTTCATATATAGATGGATCAGTAAAGGTAGTGAAATGATTCCCCGATGGAATCTTACCGGCTAAACTGTTGAAGGAAATATTGAGGTAGCTTAGAGCATCCATATGAGCCAAACTTTGAGGAATAGTTCCAGAAAGTCGGTTCATCGACAAGTCTAACGACTCCAAATTTTGCAGACTGTCTATCTTCTCCGGAATCTTTCCTGTTAACTCATTCATTGACAGGTTAAGGCTTTGCAGCCCTTTCAAATTCATTAACTCACCAGGGATTTCACCCTTTAAGTGGTTGCCTGAGAGGGATATGAACTTTGCATACCGAAGGTTCGAGGAGTACTCCACTCGTGTTCCTTTGAAATAGTTAGAAAGTGTCTCAGAGTAAAAATAGGTAAGAGTCCAGTGACCAGATTCTTTCGATAACATTTTACTCAAATTACCAAGACATGGAGGGATTATGCCAATCAAATTGTTGTGTGCCAAATTTAAAATGTGAAGAGAGGGTAATTGGCAGAGATTTGCTGAAATTTCACTGGAAAAATTGTTGGATTCAAGTCTAAGATATTGCAACTTTGACAACCCTATTCCAATCCATTTGGGTATAGGTCCCTGCAGTTCGTTATCACCAAGATCAAGAGTGATCAATGAATCCAAATTCTGCAATGACGAAGAAAGCTCCCCGTAGAGCTTGTTGCCATTCAAATGCAGAAGAACTAGGTTTCCCAAAGAACCAAGCTCGCTAGGGACATGACCAAAAATCTGATTATTTCCAAGATCCAATATTTCTAAGTTTTTTAAGTTTCCCAGACACAAAGGAATCCTTCCTGTCAGCTTGTTATTGGCAAGAGACAAAGTATCTAGAGATTTTAAGTTGCATAACTCTTCAGGAATGTTTCCAGTGATCTGATTGTCAGCAATTAAAATAGCAATAAGAGATGCACTTTTATTTGCATTGAATGTAGGAAGAGGACCAGTCAATGAGTTTCTAGAAAGATCAAAGTAATTTATATTAGGAAAGACGGTTAGACACCAACTAGGTATAACACCAGAAATGCTAGCATTACTCATACTTAGGAATGTGAGATTCCTTTTGGTTTGAATCCATGGAGGAAATTGAGTACCAAAGAAGACAGAATTCATCTCAAAATCTTGAATTGGAAATGGAGGTATCCATTGGGAGCTCACATTAAAAACAAGAAACTGGTTTCCAGAAATGACCAGCCCCATCAAACTTTTGAGTCCCTCCAAAAAGGATTCAGACAATTCACCGATCAAAGAATTATGCGAAACATCTAAGAATTCTAGTTGGGTGAGGTTTCCAAAACTCAGAGGTAAGGAAGAGGTGAAAAGGTTATAAGAAAGATCAAGAGTAGTTATTGATGGAAGATAACCCAACTCACCCGGTATTTCGCCACTCAGTTCGTTGTTTCCCATGTACAAAATTGTAAGAGAAGTCATGTTTCCTATGCACGCTGGAAGTGAACCTTGAAGCTGGGAGGTAAAAAAGTCCACTTCACTGAGATTTGTAAGGAGACACAAGGAATCTGGAAATACAGAAGTAAATGAATTGCTAGAAAGAGAGAGACCAGACAGAGAGGCTAATCTTCCAAACATGTTAGGAATTGTGCCGAGAAAACCACAGTCAGACACTGAAAGAAGCTCAAGGTGGCTAAGGTTGAATATCCAAGGAGACAAGGTAGAGTTGAAGTGGTGGTAATCAAGTTTAAGGCTTTGGACATGGCCGGTGAGATCATCACAAGTAATCTCATCCCAAGAACAGCAATCATGCCCCGTCCATGACGATAAACTACTCGAATCATTAACCAGGCTAGCTTTGAATTCCATCAGAGCTTTCCATTCATCTTCTATGCACCTCGAATTCGAAGATGAATTGGCAGCATATGCAAGATCTATGAAGAAAGTGGATAGAAAGAGCAGAAAAATATAGGTGGTACTCATGATATCAAGTAATAACTTAATGTTGTTTTGATTGTGTTTGATTCCTTACGTAATTTATAGAGATTACATGACTCAACTACAGTAGTATTTTCAAAATGTCAACATGCACGGCTAGCTGCCAAAGGTCCCTCCAACATAAATGCTCATCTGCTAATCCTTTTCATAAATCAATTATTAACCGTTGAACTTTCTACAAACAGACTAGAGCAAAGTCAACTGTTAATTATCACTTCCCTATTATACTCTATTTGTCTTGAATGCCAAAACGGTGAATCACGTACTTGGAGGGATAAAGTAAAGCAGAGAAGTAGTTGAATAATGAGTTGCAGTAAAAACAGGAAGAAAATGGTTTTGATGGAAATTTATGAAGAGTAAAAAACACCAGTGACGATTTCTTCAGCTTAGCTAACAGCTACACTAATTTAGGCGGGAAATTTTAATCACCAGTTTTTTTCTTCTGATAACGGGTCTGTTCTGTAAAAGATGGCTGGAAAGAGGGGGCATTTTAGGCAGGGGACTGACATTTTAGAGTGCCACGTCAGCCTGGTGTTCGAGAAATACAAACAAGGTCAAAATCCCAAAATCAGATTTGAAAAAAACTAACCCGGCGGCGAAGCAGCAGCTCCCGGCGAGGTTCCACCGTAATCCGCCGCGGTCTCCAGGGTTGTGTCTCCGGCGCCACCTTCAGCAATGGCACCCGGATTCGAGCAGGAGAAGAAGGAAAGAAAACGGCGAAGAGGTTGGACACAAGTCTTGACTGACGCACCGACACTAACGGCCGCGCGTGACTATACGCGCCGCTTGTGTCTGTCCATCCGTCAAGCCTCGTGTTCCCAGCTCGTGCAATTCATGCCTCCGCAGCTTTCTGCTGGTTTGTTTTTGTGTTTTGATTTTTACATATCCGCTATACACTGTTTAAAGATTTGCATATTTATTTATTAGAAAATTTATTAATAATGGAAATTTAGAGGATTAGAAAATAACATGAAGTTGAAACCAACAAATAAAATAATATTGAAGGTAAGTAGAGGAAACTTTGGAAAGTTGAACAGCCTTATCATCAACACTAAATTGCTAATCCATAATCTGTGGTTGAATGTAAATGTGGGAAAATTCAGAATGAGATCTTATCAGAAAAATGCACATTTGCCTTAATTTGGTTCTTTAAGATTGAAGCCACTTTGATTAGTTAAATGTTGGCTTATTTACAAAACTCGGTAAGCATTTCTTACATAAGTCGGTACATAATTCACCATGTTTAGCTTAGCTTCCTTTGGAGTTGAGAAATCTTGATAGCAAAAAGAAGGATGTAATTCGCCATGGATCGATGAAGTAAACTATGCTTTGCTTCTTCAATAACTAAGTCGGTACATAAAAACAAATTGGAAATTTCAAAGATGAAATGCTGCATACATTTATTACATTCAGAGTAAAGTCCACTCTGTTGTGAAAGTAAAGGTTCAAGAAAGAGCACAGATTAAGTTTAGTTATCTGTTTACATCACCTGCTAGCTAGTTGTTTCTCCCTCTGAACTGAGAAACCTTAATAGCAAAAGTAACCCGCAATCTGTTATAAGCATTTTCCAGGAAATTGAAGTACGCAATTCGCCATGGATTGTTGAAATAAAGGATGCACAGAACTCCCAAGAAACCAACCGCAAAACCAGGTCCAATACCAGCATACAACCACAATATCTCAAACTCATCATCACCATCAGAAATAGGTCCATTTGGTTGATTGGACATTGCTGAATCATCACCAGGACAGCTCTTCTTAAGCAGCTTACCACAAAGTTCCATATTCCCTTGATAAATAGATGGATCATCAAAGGTATCGAAATGACCCCCAGATGGTATCTTCCCTGCCAAATTGTTGAAGGACAAGTTGAGGTAGCTGAGAGTGTCTATATTTGCCAAACTTTGAGGAATACTTCCAGAAATCCTATTCATCGACAAATCTAGTGACTCCATATGCTTTAGATTGTCGATCTTTTCAGGAATAGGTCCAGTTATTTCATTATTTGAGAGATTCAGACCTAGAAGCCCTTTAAGATTCATCAACTCAGAAGGGATCTCTCCGTACAAGTGGTTTCCTGAGAGGGATATGAACTTTACAAATTGAAGGCTTGAGGAATACTCCAATTCAATTCCTTTCATGTAGTTCAAAAGTGACTCCCTTAATGGATACATATTAGTAATGTCACCAGAATCATCAAGTAGCATCTTAGTCAAGTTTCCAAGACATGGAGGGATGGTGCCGACCAAATTGTTGAGTGCCAGGATCAAGATTTAAAGAGATGGCAATTGGCAGAGATTTAAGGAAATCTCCCCAGAAAAATTGTTGGATTCTAATCTCAGATATTGCAAATTTGGCATGTACTCTTTTGCAATCCAATCAGGGATGGGTCCTTGCAATTGATTTCTACCGAGATCAAAATTTATCAAGCTTGAAAAATTCCGAAAGGATGATGGAAGTTCACCAAAGAGCTTGTTCCCATTTAGATGTAGAGACGAGAGCTTATCTAAGAAACCAAGTTCATTCGGAATATGACCGGAGAGGTTATTATTTGCCAAATCCAACGCATATAGAAGCTTTAAGTTTCCCATGCACAAAGGAATCGTTCCCACCAACTGGTTGTTGGCGAGAGACAGTGTCCTTAGAAACTTTAAGTTGAATATTTCTTTAGGAATGTTACCAGTGAACTGGTTGTGAGAAAGAACCAGGTTTTGAAAAAATGCATTATTAATCGCATTAAATGTAGGAATAGGACCGGTCAATGAATTGTGGGAAAGGTCAATATAACCAAGATCAGGGAAGTCTGTCTGAAACCAGTCAGGAATAGCACCAGAGATGCTGGCATTACTCATAGTTACTGCATCAAGTTTGATTTGAGTTTGAAGCCATGGAGGAAATTGGGTCCCAATAAAGATAGACTCCATCCCTATATCAACAAGCTGAAATGTAGGGACCCATTCAGAGCTTACATTGAAAACGAGATTCTGGTTTCTAGAAATCTCAAGTGTGTCTAAATTCTTTAGGCCCTCAAAAAAAGATTCAGACAGCTCTCCTGTTAAGGAATTCTGAAAAAGATTTATGAATTTTAGTTTGGTGAGGTTCCCTATAGTAGAAGGAATTGTGCCATGCAGTTGATTATATGGAAGACTCAAGTGTTCCAACTCATGCAGGTTTCCAAAAGTGGGAGGAATCGAAGAATTGAAATGATTATCACGAAGATTAAGCACAGTCAGGTGTGTAAGGTTACCCAACTCACCTGGTATCTCTCCGCTGAATTCATTGCCACCAAGGTAAAGATTTATTAGTGATTTCATGCTCCCGAGGCATGGTGGAAGCGGACCTTGAAACTTTGAGTCAGAAATAAATACATCACTAAGACTCGTCAGGTTACACAATGAATCTGGAAATGCAGAGCCAAATGGATTCCCAAGAAGTTGAAGAGTAGTCAAAGTGGCTAGTTTTTCAAACATGTTAGGAATGGGGCCTCGAAAGCCACAGCCAGACAGATCAAGAACTTCGAGGTGGCTAAGATTGAACAGCCAAGGGGACAAGGGAGAGTTGAAGTTCTGATAATCATCAAGCTGAAGGTTTTGGACGTGGCCGGTGAGGTTGTGACAAGTAACACCGTGCCAAGAACAGCAGTCGCGTCCCGTCCATGATGACAGACCACTCGAATTGCTAACTAGGTTTGTTTTGAATTTCATCAAAGCTTCCCATTCGCTTTCAATGCAGCTTGCATTTGAAGATGAATTGGCAGCTTGAGAAAAATCAGTGAAGAGAATGGATAGAAAGAGCAGAAGAATATAGGTACAATAATTTATGATGATTCCCATGATATGGTGTATTTGGGTTCTTGGTATACCACTAACATTAGCTTATAAATCATTCAAGTTGGATCATGGAAACAAAACCTTTTGGTCAGTATGAATGAACCAGCTGAGTCTTGTGAATAATACAAGAAATATACACCCTATTGGTTGACTTAAGCTAGTGCCACCAAACATTTCTTGACTTAAGCTACTACTACACTGGTCTACTGGTCTTTTTTCAATCAAACTTGACAAAAATGGTGAAAAGTCAACAATATGCGGTGCTTCTTTCGGATTATATAACTTTTGAAAAGTCAACATTTTTAAAGGTAACAGTATTGAGTTTTGTCTTAAAAACATTTAGTGGCTAATGTAGTTTGAAGCTTTTTTTTTTTTTTTTGGACTGATAAGAAGAAGTGATTAGATTTTAGCTGGTTTTTTAGGTCTTTAGTAACTATTCCACCATAGAAATAGTGAAGACGTATAGTAAAATGCATTTAAATAGGAAAATGCAAGAATGTTGGCTTGTTTACAAAACTGGTAAACATTTTTCTTTTCATTAGTTTGCTACTTGAACTTCCTTTGGAACTGAGAAATCTTGATAGCAAATGAAATTCTCCATGGATTGGTGAAATAAAGAGGGCAGATAATCAACTCGTAATAAATCGACAACAAAACTAGGTCCAATACCGACGAGCCATAAAAACTCAAACTCATACAGTAGGATTTTTTGTAGTAATTAAGCTTTACATTTTTGTTTACATGCTAGCTGAACTTCCTTTGGAATAGAGCAATCTTGACAGCAAAAACTACCCCTACTTTTTCCAGAAACAAGAAGTATGCGATTCGCCATGGATTGATGAAGTAAAGAGTGCAGATAACACCTAATAAACCTACAGCAAAACCAGGTCCAATACCAGCATAAAACCATAAAAACTCAAACTCATTGTCTCCATCACCATCACCGTTAGAAACATGCCCATTTTGTTCAGTGGATGGCTCTGAATTATCACCAGGACATCTCTTCATTAGCAGCTTACCACAAAGTTCCGTATTCCCTTCATAAACAGATTGATTGTATAAGGTATCGAAGTGATTTCCTGAAGGTACCCTCCCTGCCAAATTGTTGAAAGACAAATTGAGGTAGCCTAGTGGATGTATGTTAGCCAAACTTTGAGGTATAGATCCAGAGAGTCGGTTCATTGATAAATCTAATGACTCTAGATTTATCAAGTTGTCGATCTTTTCTGGAATTCTCCCAGTCAACTCATTGTTGGACAGATTCAAGCTTTGCAACCCTTTAAGATTCATCAACTCAACAGGGATCTCACCATGTAGGTGGTTTCCCGAGAGAGATATGAACTTAGCAAACTGAAGGCTTGAGGAGTACTCCATTTCCGCACCTTTGATGATGTTCAGAAGTGCATCAGTGTACAAAATGCGATCATTATTTTCCCCAGATTCTTCTGCTACCATCTTACTCAAGTTTCCAAGACAAGGAGGCATAGTGCCAACCAACTTGTTGTGAGCCAGATTCAAGATTTGAAGGGATGATAACTGACATATATTTACAGAAATCTGACCTGAAAAATTGTTGGATTGAAGTCTCAGATATTGCAAACTCGAGAACTCTTTTCCCAACCATCCAGGTATAAACCCCTGGAGTTCATTGCCACCAAGATCAAGAGTTCTCAACAATGTCAAATTCTTGAAAGAGGTTGGAATCTCGCCAAAGAACTTGTTCCCTCTCAAATGTAGAATTATGAGCTCATTCAGTGAACCAAGCTCATTTGGAATATAACCAGAAAGACTATTATTCGCCAGATCGAGTGCTTGCAACTGATTTAGGTTTCCGAGACACAAAGGGATCCTTCCAGTCAGCTTGTTGTTGGCTAGGGACAGAGTACTTAACTGTAAGCTGCATAATTCTTCAGGAATGCTGCCACTGAACTGATTCCCGGAAAGTTGAAGCACATTAAGAGATGAGCCATCAAATGCAGGAACAGGTCCAGTCAATAAGTTGTTGGAGAGATCAAGGAAAGTCAGAATGGAGAGATCAGTCTGAAGCCATTTCGGAACAAGTCCAGAAATGCTAGCATTGCTCATAAGAAATTCTTCGATGTTCGTCTGTGTTTGAAGCCATGGAGGAAATTCGGACCCGACGAATACTGAACCTGTATCAATTTGTAGCAGCTGAAACGGAGGGATCCATTCAGAGCTCACATTGAAAACAATAAACTGATTATCAGAAATAGACAGCTCCTGTAAGCTTTCGAGTCCATTAAGAAAGGATTCAGAGAGCACTCCGACCAAGGAATTATAAGAAGCATACAACTTTTGTAGTTTGGTGAGGCTTCCTAAGGCTGAAGGAATTTCTCCAGACAGTCGATTACTATACAGATGTAGCTCTGATAACTCTTGTAGGTCTCCAAAACTGGACGGAATCGAAGAATTGAACTGATTTCTAGAAAGATCGAGATGTGTTAGGTTTGTAAGAAAACCTAACTCACCTGGTATTTCACCACTCAGTTTGTTGTTTCCCAGGTGAATCTCTGTAAGAGAAGTCAAGTTTCGAAAACAAAAAGGAATTGAGCCATGAAGCTGATTCTCACTAAGATTTATATAAGTGAGACTCGTTAGGCTACAAACTGAATCTGGCAGTGCAGAACTGAATGAATTGTAAAAAAGATCAAGATGAGTAAGAACAGGTAACTTTTCAAACATGTTTGGAATCGAGCCTCGGAAACTGCAATGAGACATTGTAAGAACCTCGAGGCGGCTAAGGTTGAACAGCCATGGGGACAAGATGGAGTTGAAGCTGTTGTAACTGAGGTCGAGATTCTGGACACGGAGAGTGAGCTTGTGGCAAGTAACTCCGTACCAGGAACAGCAGTTCTGTCCAGTCCATGATGACAAACTCGAATCGTTTGTCAAGCTACCTTTGAACTCCATGAGAGCTTCCAATTCAGTGTCAATGCACCTTGAATTCGAGGATGAATTCGCAGCACAGACACAATGAATCTGCAGAATGAGTAACATGAGCAAGCTGAGGATGCTACAGTCTGTGATGCTTCCCATAATACTATTGTAATATCTGAGATGCTCAAAAAAAAGGTACTATACTGTAGTTTGGGCTGTTATTTCTATATATAGAAATTAGAAGTCAACTGTAGAAACGTGTCTGAAAATATTTAGGGAACTGAAAGCTAGTTGATCATGTGAACATAGCTTTCTGGTCAACATCAATTATTTTTAGTTAGTTGAACTGCTTCAGTTTAAAAATTATTTCTCTCTCTTTGACAACTAACCATAAAAATTCTCATTCTGCAAATTTTTTTGTTTCATTTCTTTATAAAGTATTTTATATAAGATTTTATATACGTGCATTGTTTAATTCTCATGCTGACCTGCTGGTCAAGGCTCAAAATTGACGGCTAAAAAGGAGAAGAATTAAGAGAGTGGTTTTCTCACTAGCCTCTAACGCGTTCTGCAACTGGATGGAAAACCATACAAAGCAGAAAGCCATTTATATTCTTTTTCCTTTTTTATTGGTTGCAGAAATGAAATTTTACTACTACATAAAATCTTCTACTTTTTTGTATAATCATCAAAGTGCCATCAAAGCAGTTAAAACTAAAAGCATAATATACTTTTGTTTCCATGAATTATCTAGTTGAGCTTTCTCGGAAGTGAGAAATCTTGATGGTAAAAGTTACCCACATTTTATTGTACACTAACTATATAGCAATGAAGATCAAACACACAGAAGGAAAGCCACCTACATATATACTACTATATAGCAATGAAGATGAGATTTATTGATGTGTTCAGTCATAAATGATGCAATATATAGCAGCTCAAGGGTTAGTACTTAAGGTGTAAAGGTAAAACTCCTCAAACAGCAAAACGCTACAGCAGATATGGATCTAGTGTTACTTGATGGAGAATAACACTGATCTTGAGCATTGATTAACTACTTGAACTTTACACAGAATTGAGATAACTTGATGGCAAAGATCACCCACACTCTATTGCAGACATAATCAGCAAAGCTAAAGTATGCAATTCATTAACCATCTTTGAAATATAAAATCAATATAACTCCTATCAAACCAACTGCAAAACCAGGTCCGATTCCAGCATAATACCACACAAACTCAAACGCATCATCATCATCACCATCACCATCAGAACCTGGTCCATTAGGTTCTAAATCATCCCCGGGACATCTCTTCATTAGCATCTTACCACAAAGTTCCTGATTCCCCTCATAAATAGATGGATCAGTATTCAAGGTATCTAACTGATTCCCAGATGGTACTTTCCCTGCCAGATTGTTGAAGGACAAATTGAGGTAGCTGAGACCATCTATATTTGCCAAACTTTGAGGAATAGTTCCTGAAAGCTGGTTCGTTGACAAATCTAACGACTCCAACTGTTTCAAGTTGTTGATGGTTTCTGGAATCATCCCAGTTAGCTCATTGTTTGATAGATTCAAACTTTTCAGCCCTTTAAGATTCATCAACTCCGCAGGGATCTGACCATGTAAGTGATTGGTAGATAGGGATATGAATTTTGCAAAGGGAAGGCTCGAGGTATATTTCAATTCCCTTCCTTTGATGATGTTCAAGAGTGGTCCGGGGATTACAGGGACAAAATCCCCTTCCCCGGGTTCTTCTGATAACATCATGCTCAAGTTTCCAAAACAAGGAGGGATGGTGCCAACCAAATTGTTGACGGCTAGGTTCAAGATTTGAAGAGAAGGCAACTGGCAAAGACTCGGGGGCAGGTCACCAGAGAAATTGTTGGATTCAAGCCTCAAATATTGCAAGCTTGGCCAATTTTTGTTGATCCATGGTGGTATAGAACCCTGTAATTCATTTTGACCAAGATCAAGAGTTGTTAAATATGTCAAATTCTGCAACGACTCTGGAAGTTTTCCAGAGAGCTTGTTCCCACTCAAATGTAGATGATAGAGTCCACTTAAGGAACCAAACTCATCTGGAATATGGTCAGAGAGCTTATTATTGCCAAGATCCAATATGATGAGATGATGTAAGCTTCCCAAGCAAGATGGAATCCTTCCTATGAGCTGGTTATTGCCTAGAGAAAGAGCTCCTAAAAATTTCAAATTGCATAATTCTTCAGGAATGCTGCCAATGAAATGGTTCCCGGAAAGTAGAAGACTTACGAGTGATGCAGTATCAGATGTCGGAACAGTGCCAGTCAAGAAGTTGTTGGAAAGATCAATGTCATATAAATTAGGAAAAGCAGATAGACACCAGAAGGGAACGGCGCCAAAGATGCTGGCAGAACTCATAGTCAATCGTTGAAGATACCTTTGGGTTTGAAGCCATGGAGGAAATTCGGTACCAATGAAGACAGAACTCATTAGCATCTCTCGGATTTGAAATGGAGGGATCCATTGGGAACTCAACTTTAAACTAATATTGCTGTTCTCATACATGTACAAGTACGCTAAACTGCTGAGTCCTTCAAAAAAGGATTCAGATAGCTCACCCGACAATGGATTACCATGTAAATATAGCTCTACAAGTTTGGTGAGGTTCCCCAGAGTCAAAGGAATTGTGCCAGAGAGCTGATTAAAGGCCAGATATAGATACTCCAACTTCGACAGGCGTCCTAAAGTGGAAGGAATAGATGAGTGTAGAAAGTTTCTACCTAAATCAAGCTCTTTAAGATGTGTTAGATCACCCAACTCGCTAGGTATGCTTCCATTCAAATCATTACCCCCCAAATCAATTGTTGTAAGAGAAGTCATGTTCCCAAGGCACGATGGAAGTGGACCTTTAAGCTCACAGAAACCAAGGTCTAGTTCACTGAGACTTGTTAGACTACATAATGACTCTGGAAATGGGGAATCAAATGAATTAGAAGAAAGATCAAGAAGATTAAGAGAGGTTAACTTTTGAAACATGTTGGGGATCGGGCCTCGCAAACCACTGCTGCGAATCCTAAGAACCTCGAGGCGGCTAAGATTGAACAGCCAGGGGGACAAGGGAGAGCTGAAGTTGAAGCCAGTAAGGGTGTAGTAACCTAGGTCCAGCATCTGGACGTGGCCGGTGGAATTGTGACAAGTGATACCCTGCCAAGAACAGCAGTCGCGTCCCTTCCATGACGACAAAGCAATACTCGAATCCTTAAACAGGCTTGATTTGAATTCCATCAGAGCTTTCCATTCACTATCTATGCACCCTGAGTTTAAAGATGAAGAATTCGTAGCTAGGGCAAAATCATGAATGAAGAGACTGGATAAAAATATAAAGAGCAGAATATTGGTGCTACTATTTCTGGTTCTTCCCATGATTGGAAATGAGAATAGCAGATTTGAAATGAAATTTAGTTAACTCTATATTCAATTTATACAGAATTCTGGTTCCTGCAGTAAGACTTTGCTCTATATTCGAAGTCTATAGACTTTGTCCTATTCATTTTTATCAATTCGGAAGTTGCCAAATATGCTTAAAACTCAGCAGGACAATGAAATCTAGTACTGTATCTATCAAGATGCTGAAACTTTGAATGTACTTGCTAATCCAATTTACACCTGTAAGACTCCTCACCACTTTTTTAATCTTATTATTTGATTTTGCTGATCAAAGATATTATATATATATATGTATATATAAGACTAAATGAGCCTTTATCAGATGAGTATGAGCCTTTATCAGATGAGTATGAGCCTCCTAGTACTCGATAAATCACAGAGGAGTAAAAGACAATCTAAAGAAAATGGGCAATCTCTCAAAAATAACTGTGAATGACTAAAGAAAAAACATTTAGTAGATGGTCTGTACTCTATAGGCTGAAATAACTATCTACCAGATTCAGATCAAATAAGTTGTCTAAAATACTGACTAGCTGTGTTTTAGGTTTTACTGCATAAACGATGTTGCAACATGAAAAACCTTAATTTGCAGAAAATAAAAAACACGCGAATTTGATCACGCAGTTCGGTGCAATGCACCTACGTCTGCGGGGCCGTAGCCCTGTGTTGAAATCATTCCACTAAATTGTCAAAAGACAGATTACAGACTTATCTTTTACAATTTCTAAGTGGTTGCGATCCCTCGCTCCAATCGGACCACCAGTTCTCCTAGTCTTCGATGTTGCGATCCCTCGCTCCAATCGGACCACTAGTTCTCCCCAGTCTACGATCACTCCCACACCAGGAGCTTTATGGTGATTTCGAACACACCGGCTTCCACACGTCCAAATGGTTGTGATAAAGTAAAACGGACTGTGCTGCCTTTTGCTCAAGATTGAAAACAGATTCTGAAGACAGAATTGTTGCGTGTAAAATCCTTAATTTGAGCAGCGCAGCTGATGTCCCTTTTAAAGCCTTATGCCGTGGTTGAAAGGATTACTTCACGGCATCAAACTCCTTCCTTCAATCATGGATGATTTGATTCTCAAATTCTCTGAAGATAAGGAATAAAGAATATCTTCCAATCTGAAAAATATGGAAAGATTCGATCCAGCTCATGATCAAATCTCCACGGTGAAAAATACTCAGTTGTAGATATTCTCTGGACTGTATTTACCATAAAATTCCAACACACAATATCCTCATACCATTTAACAGCTGCATTGGAATTTTCTGGAAACTTTCTGCTAAACCCTAATCGATGTTGCAACATCGAATCTGCACAAATTAGCCAACAAAAATATGGACTCTACAATCTCCCCCTTTGGCAATTTGTGGACCGGAAACAACTTTTGGATGGCGCCAAAATAACAGCTATTTCTCAAACAACCTTTAATAATCAACTCCCCCTGAGTGATAGCAATACTTCAACAGATCAAACCATCCAAATCCAGAAAATCAATAATGTAGCAGAAAATGAGAATTATTAAAAAATACAGTCATCCAATATTAATATCCAACAAAATCCAAAAGTGACTCCCCCTCGGACCATGAACTGCCAAAGACCAGAATTTAATCCGTACGAGGAGACATATTCCGCTTGGAACGACGAAGAACAGGTGAGTCAGAATCCTTAGCACTATTGGTCTTGGACTTCTTGGATTGCCGCTGAGCTATTGAGCTTAACAACTTCTCTCTATCCTCACTGTACTTCTTAGCCATCTCAGAGTGAAACTCCATCTGACCCATATGATAATTTAACTTCATCTTCACAACCTTAAGTCTAATCTTAATCAAAGCATCTGCTGAAGCTGGAACAGAATCACAAGCCTCACTGGGAAGATCCAACACATCTCTCTTTGCAGTGGATTTAGTGAGAGCAAAAAAAACTTAGACTTTAGCAGAGTGTCTGCAGGCAAAACAAGGCAGTAATTAGCATGATGAATTGTCCTGAAAATTCACTTCCCCAGATCAACCTCTGCACCAATCCCTATTCCACAGAGAACTTCATTAATCTTCTCAGGGGTGAAAGCAAGTATCTGACCTCTGAAATACACCCTGCCAAATCATTCAGTTTCAGCCACAACATCATCAGCCCCAGGGGAGCACATCTAGGGCAGGCTCATGGGATTTGGTAGCTCATGTAGAGGTCTCCGAGAAGCTTTCGGATCGATTAGGTTCAGGGTAAAAGTTAGACTCAGCAACACCGTCACGAGTGAATCGACCCCTGGGGTTTTCTCCCCCTAAATTTGTAATCGTCTGCATTTCAGGGCCAAGACTGAACCTATTACACTGTCGAAAGCTAGACTCATCCGTAGTACTATACTCCCCAAATCAAAATACAACAGCAAACTCCGATATACTCGACAAACCCGAACGAAACTCAACCACGAAGATTCAGATGCAAAGCCAGTTCCTTTCGAGTTGTGACGGAAATCCGATGACCGAGAAGAACTTGAACACCAAACACAGCAAAATATCTCTGGAGAAATTTATAGACAGCGGAAGACGATTCCAGAGAGATTGAGAGTTTAGAGGGCTGAGTTTGTGTTCCAATAGAATGCCAATAGTCAGCTGAAAAATAGTACTAGTCCCGCATTTCTGTTCATCACTCGCCACTAACTATCCGCGCGCGAACTAGGGCTTCATGTTGCAACATCAAAAACAGTCTGACCAACAAACCCGCTCTCTAGGGTTTCATGTTGCAACATCGAAAATTTTCCCAGCACTTTCAGAATTTCCACCCAGTACCAGTACCACTCACATATTTTTGTGTTTTTAGGTTTATGTAAAAGCAAAACAATACCAAAATAACAACAAAACTTCAAAAGCAACTATACAACAATGTAAGGTTTTTGGGATACCTTAAACTCGACAATTCAGAGAGGTTTTAGGCACCCACACCTTTCTTGTGAGCTTCTTTTGCTGCTCAGGTTCCATGTAGTAACATGAAGAAAATTATTTTCCCTGCATGATATCTCTCAGCAACCTCATGCATTGATGCTCCTCATGTCCCTGCATCATGCAATATGAACAACACCTGGGAGGAACCTTCCTGGCCTTGAAGATTGTCTGAGTTTGAGTATCGACACTCCCAGTCATTACACGAGATTGCTTAAAATTGTTGAATTGTGAGCTGGATGCTTCCTGACTTCCTGCTGAAACAAAGATCGCTTTCTTGACCTGAGTTTTTGGGGCTAGTGGTGCTCTGTGGATAAAACCAAGACCTTGTCTGTTTCCAGAATTTTTTCCCATGATCAGCAAATCATTCAGTTGAGCAGTACCCTTGTTTAATTTCTGGAGAGTTGCTTCAGCCTCCTCAGCTCTAGTAGACATAGCCCTTAGCTTCTTTCCAATCATTTCATAGTCAGCAGTGCTTTGGACAAGTTTTCCTTCAGCATCCAGAGCTCTCTTGGTCATGATTTCTAGCTTTCTTTCAAGAATTTCAGCAGCAACTTCAGAATTTTTAGCCCTCTTTGTCATGGTTTCCAATTTCTTCAGATCTGCTGCTTGGTCCACTGGTTTCTTTCCTTCAGAAATTTCAATCTTTTTCATCATATCCTCTAGCTTTCTTTCTGCATCCACAGCCCTCTTAGTCATACCCTCCAGATTCCTGGTTAATTCATCCACAGCTTCTTCTTCCACTAGAGCAGCATTCATCATGGTATTGACTTTATTCTTCAGTTCTTCAACCTCTTCAACCATGTTCTTAGAGTTGTCATCATTCTTTCCTTGTTTGGTCAGACAATTGATTGTTTCAACACTTTTCTTCCAGGCCTCAAACAGCCTATCATAGGCAGCTTGTAGATCAACTTCTCCTCCAAAATCAAGGTCTTCATCATCCAGTTCAGCTGGTTCAGAATTTATGACTTTAGCACCAAAAGAAACATGCTTCTCAGGTTGAGTATCATCTTCATCATCACTCCAAGTTCCTCCAGTAGCAATGAAGGCCTTTGAGGGAGTTCTGAGATTTGCACAGTTTGCCTTGATATGTCCAAAACCACCACACTCCCTGCACTGTGGATTTCCTGCATATTTAGACCCTTCAGCACCTCTTCCATAATCCTCTGTATATCCTTCATTCCTGTACTGATTCATGTCTCTGCCTTGGTTCTGAGACCCTCTATTAAAATACCCTTTTCTGTCATTATTCCCTCGAAGAAACTTGCTGAAATTTCTTGTCAGTAGTGCAATCTCATCTGTATCTCCTGAGTCAGTTTCTTCCACTTTATTTTTTGCTTTTGATTGCCGAACTTGAAATGCCATGGTTTTCCTCTCTTTACTCTTCTCTTGGAGCATTTCTGTAGATTTCAGAAATCCCAGAAGGTCATCAACAGATATATCATCCAGCATATTATTATTTTCTAGATTTAACACAGTATTGTCAAATCTATCAGGGAGAGATCTGATAGTTTTATCCACTATCTGAGCATCAGTATATGTTTCACCAAACTGATGTGCTCTATGAGACAAGTCCTTAAGTCTGATGCTGAACTCATTCACACTCTCATGTTCCATCATCTGTAAACTTTCAAATTCTGACTTGATCATTCCACTGATCCTCTTCCTGACTGGTTTAGCACCTTCATGACGTTTCTGCAACGCATCCCATGCTGCCTTGGCTTGAGTACACCCTGAAATAAATCTGAACTGATCATCATCAACTCCTTGAAACAGTGCATTCATCACTTTGCTGTTCAGTCTTTTGCCTTTCTTCTCCTCCTCAGTCCAGGGAGCAGGTTTAGGTATTGTAACCCCAGCCTCATTTACACTAGTTGGAGCCACCCAGCCAGTTTCAACAACATCCCAAGCATCATCATCCAACTGGGATATAAACATAGCCATCCTTGTCTTCCAGTAGGGATAATTCCCATCATTCAGCAGTGGTGGCCTAGAGATAGATCCTCCCTCCCTGGCCATGGTAGATAGTCGATCTCGCTCACCTCGCAAGAGGACAAAGAAGCGACTTAGCTCTGATACCAAATGAAATAACTATCTACCAGATTCAGATCAAATAAGTTGTCTAAAATACTGACTAGCTGTGTTTTAGGTTTTACTGCATAAACGATGTTGCAACATGAAAAACCTTAATTTGCAGAAAATAAAAAACACGCGAATTTGATCACGCAGTTCGGTGCAATGCACCTACGTCTGCGGGGCCGTAGCCCTGTGTTGAAATCATTCCACTAAATTGTCAAAAGACAGATTACAGACTTATCTTTTACAATTTCTAAGTGGTTGCGATCCCTCGCTCCAATCGGACCACCAGTTCTCCTAGTCTTCGATGTTGCGATCCCTCGCTCCAATCGGACCACTAGTTCTCCCCAGTCTACGATCACTCCCACACCAGGAGCTTTATGGTGATTTCGAACACACCGGCTTCCACACGTCCAAATGGTTGTGATAAAGTAAAACGGACTGTGCTGCCTTTTGCTCAAGATTGAAAACAGATTCTGAAGACAGAATTGTTGCGTGTAAAATCCTTAATTTGAGCAGCGCAGCTGATGTCCCTTTTAAAGCCTTATGCCGTGGTTGAAAGGATTACTTCACGGCATCAAACTCCTTCCTTCAATCATGGATGATTTGATTCTCAAATTCTCTGAAGATAAGGAATAAAGAATATCTTCCAATCTGAAAAATATGGAAAGATTCGATCCAGCTCATGATCAAATCTCCACGGTGAAAAATACTCAGTTGTAGATATTCTCTGGACTGTATTTACCATAAAATTCCAACACACAATATCCTCATACCATTTAACAGCTGCATTGGAATTTTCTGGAAACTTTCTGCTAAACCCTAATCGATGTTGCAACATCGAATCTGCACAAATTAGCCAACAAAAATATGGACTCTACATAGGCATCCTACCAAAATTATATTATAATGATTAAAGAGAAAGCAAGTAAATTTATCAGCTTAAAATTACGGCAAAGATGAAAGCTACTACTGCTAATATTTCAGTACAACTAAGTCTTTGTGGAATATTTAGATTCCAAGTCTTTGTAAACTTAAGTCCAAATCAAGTTGACTAAGTCTTTTGGCCTATCACATTTCATCTTTTTTAGGACCACATGTGTAGGCTCAGACTCTCTATGCCACAAATGTTTCTAAGGTTGATGAAATGCCTGAATGCAAAATTCCATTGAACTTTGTACTCATTTAATCAGTTTTGTCAGTTAACAGATTATTCAGAGTTTTAGAGTAAATTTCTTGAATGTGTCATTTTAAAGTTTCAGATAAGGTTATGAGTTTAGTGATTAGAGAAGCTGCATATGTGGTTATTATATCCTGTAAAATTGGTTGAACAACTGAAATTGCATATATTCATATTCATCGAACAAAAATACACAAGGCTTATCTTAAAGGCACAGCAATAAAAACATTGATTAACTAGTTGAGCTTCCTTTGGAACTGACCAATCTTGATGGTAAAATTTACCATCACTTTATTGTACACATTATCCACAAACCCAAAGAACGCAATTCGCCATGGATGTTTGAAATAGAGAATGAAGATAACTGCCAAGAAACCAGCTGCAAAACCAGGTCCAATACCAGCACAGAGCCACAAAAACTCAAACTCTTCATCAGCATCAGAAACGGTTCCATCTAGTTGATCAGAAGTTGATGAATCATCACCAGGGCAGTTCTTCATCAGCACCTTACCACAAAGTTCTCCATTCCCTTCATATATAGATGGATCATCCAAGGTGTCAAAATGGTTCCCCGATGGTACCCTCCCTGCCAATTTATTGAAAGACAAGTTGAGGTAGCTGAGAGCATCAATATTTGCCAAACTTTGAGGAATAGTTCCAGAAAGCCGGTTCATTGACAAATCGAACGACTCTAGATGCTTCAGTTTGTTGATTGTTTCTGGAATCATCCCAGTTAACTCATTGTTTGATAGATTCAGACTTTGCAATCCCTTAAGATTCATCAACTCAACAGGGATATCACCATGTAAATTATTGCTCGAAAGGGATATGAACTTTGCATATGGAAGGCTAGAGGTGAACATCATATTCCTTGCTTTGAAGTTGCTCAAAAGTGCTTCAGCGTAACAAAAAGATCCATACGATAGAACTGCAGATTCATCCATCATTTCACCTCCTTTGATGGTGCTCAAAAGTGCTTCACCATTACAAAAGGCTCCATATGATCGACTTGCAGATTCATCGGATAACATATTGCTCAAGTTTCCGAGACAATGAGGGATGGTGCCAACTAGATTGTTGACGGCTAGGTTTAAGATTTGAAGAGATTGCAATTGGCAAAGACTTAGAGGAATGTCACCAAAGAAATTGTTGGATTCAAGTCTCAAATATTGCAAGCTTGACCAGTTTTTTGCAATCCATTGGGGTATAAAGCCCTGAAATTCATTGTCGCCAAAATCAAGGATTACTAAGTGTGTCAAAATCTGCAAAGACGCCGGAATCTTTCCAGACAATTTGTTCCCGTTCAAATAAAGAAATTGGAGATTACTTAAAGAACCAAGCTCATTTGGAATATGGCCAGAAAGACTATTATTCCCAAGATCCAATATAGAGAGTCTCTGTAAGCTTCCAAGACACAATGGAATGCTTCCTGTCAACTGGTTGTTCGCAAGAGACAGAACTTGTAGAGACTTTAATTTGCATAATTGTTGAGGAATATGGCCAATGAACTGGTTCCCAGAAAGTTTAAGACACTGAAGTGGCGCATTATCAAATGTAGGAATCGAGCCAGTCAATAAGTTGTCGGAAAGATCCATGACAAATAGGTTAGGATAAGCAGTTTGACACCGGTCGGGGATAGGGCCAGTCAATAAGTTTTTGGAAAGATCAATGGTAATTAGAGCAGGAAAAGCAGTTAGACACCAGTCAGGAATGGAACCAAATATGCTGGCATTCCTCATAGACAAGTACCAAAGATTCCCTTGGGTTTCAAGCCATGGAGGAAATTGGGTCCCTATTAAGATAGAGTCTGTTGCAATGGCCGACAATTGAAACGGTGGGATCCATTCAGGGCTCACTTTAAAAAACAGATACTGGTTTCTAGAAATATCTAGTACCTCTAAACTTTTGAGTCCCTCAAAGAAGAATTCAGAAAGCTCACCCATCATAGAATTATGAGAAACATATAAAGCTTTTAGTTTGATGAGGTTCCCTAAAGTAGAAGGAATTGTGCTAGACAACTGATTGCTTTGTAGATTCAGATATTCCAGTTCATGTAGGTTACCGAAAGTAGAGGGAATAGATGAATTGAAACGATTTTTAGAAAGATTGAGAGTAGTTAGGTTTGTTAGATAACCCAACCCACCTGGTATTTCTCCACTCAATTTGTTGCCTCCCAGATGAAGTTCTGTAAGAGAAATCAAGTTTGCAAGACATAAAGGAAGTGAACCTTGAATCTCGGTTGAACTGAGTTGCATAATAGTGAGACTTGTTAGGCTACACAAGGAATCTGGAAATGCTGAACCAAATGAATTTTGAGAAAGTTGGAGAGTAGTTAGGCTGGTCAATTTTTCAAACATGTTAGGAATGGGCCCTTGCAAACCAGAAGAAGCCATACTAAGAACCTCAAGGTGGGTAAGATTGAACAACCAAGGGGACAATGAGGAGTTGAAGCTGTTTTGAGTGAGGTTTAATACCTGGACGTGGCCAGTGAGGTTGTGACAAATAATACCATCCCAAGAGCAGCAATCACGACCAGTCCAGGATGACAAACTGTTAGAATCATTCATTAGGCTTCCTTTGAATTCCAGCAGAGCTTTTCGCTCACTTCTAATACACCTTGAAGGTAAACTAACTAAAGATTTTTCTGCATGGGCACAGTGAATGAAAAACATGAGCAGAAGAACTTGTGTGAGTGTGATGGTTCCCATGATATATATTTTTTTGCAAAGCCAAGTGTATGTATGGTGTCTTTGGGATCTTATTGTATTTTTAAAAATGGACCCTCAAAGCTCAACTGTATATATACTACTACCTTTGCAAGGTCTTTGTGGAAGTTTCTGGCTAAGTACACAGAATTTTCTGAAATAAAGCCAAATCAAGTTTCCCAGTCTTTGCACCCCATAAATATGATAAATTCTAATATAATATTGACCACAATTATGAGGTAAAAAACTAATATGGAAATTATGCTAAACGAAAATTTGCGTATGTTTCGTTTCTGATTCATCTATAATCAAGCAAAATCTGATAAGGCTCTTTGAAATAGCTAGCAAATAAAATAATGAGAAACAAAAATCAGGGAGAAAACATCCATGTTGGTAAAACGTTGAGAAACTTTTAGGGCCAACAATTATTAAATAGTTGAAATGTCCTCTAAGTATATGTACAATCATTGTTTTCTACGCATCTGGTAACTTGGAATGAATGGAGAAATTATGTCACCTACGTGGAAATCATCCACTAATCCCTATTGAGATGTCACTACCAACTCTAAGTGATCTTTTGGTTTTGAAATGTCCCCCATAAGTCAAGACGAAGAGTCTTTGTTGTTTTATAAATAAAAAATGGAATTCCACAATGTCTTGGTACTTGGAAATGGACAGGATGATTCAAATGCTTCAATAAAATGTGTACACTAATCACAATCTCAACGGCTAACCAACGGCTAGATCAAGTTGGAAAAGCCTATGCCAAGTACGTTTAAAAGTCTGGACGATTACATCCAGTACTGTATCTATCGATGCTGAAAATCAACACGGCACCATAAGGCTGATTGGATACTTCGTGTATGCAACTAAAGTATATATCTCTCTGACCGCTAAAAATTAATTTACTTAAAATTCGTTTTATGGTGCCCACACACGTCCAAATCATGTGTAGGCTCAGACTCTCTATGCCACACATGTTTCTAAGGTTGATGAAATGCCTGAATGCAAAATTCCATTGAACTTTGTACTCATTTAATCAGTTTTGTCAGTTAACAGATTATTCAGAGTTTTAGAGTAAATTTCTTGAATGTGTCATTTTAAAGTTTCAGATAAGGTTATGAGTTTAGTGATTAGAGAAGCTGCATATGTGGTTATTATATCCTGTAAAATTGGTTGAACAACTGAAATTGCATATATTCATATTCATCGAACAAAAATACACAAGGCTTATCTTAAAGGCACAGCAATAAAAACATTGATTAGCTAGTTGAGCTTCCTTTGGAACTGACCAATCTTGATGGTAAAATTTACCATCACTTTATTGTACACATTATCCACAAACCCAAAGAACGCAATTCGCCATGGATGTTTGAAATAGAGAATGAAGATAACTGCCAAGAAACCAGCTGCAAAACCAGGTCCAATACCAGCACAGAGCCACAAAAACTCAAACTCTTCATCAGCATCAGAAACGGTTTTATTTAGTTGATCAGAAGTTGATGAATCATCACCAGGGCAGTTCTTCATCAGCACCTTACCACAAAGTTCGCCATTCCCTTCATAAATAGATGGATCATCCAAGGTGTCAAAATGGTTCCCCAATGGTACCCTCCCTGCCAATTTATTGAAAGACAAGTTGAGGTAGCTGAGAGCATCTATATTTGCCAAACTTTGAGGAATAGTTCCAGAAAGCTGGTTCATTGACAAATCTAACGACTCTAGATGCTTCAGTTTGTTGATCGTTTCCGGAATGATTCCAGCTAACTCATTGTTTGACAGATTAAGACTCTGCAACCCTTTCAGATTCATCAACTCAAAAGGGATTTCTCCATGTAAGTGATTGCCCGAAAGTGATATGAACTTTGCGTACAGAAGGCTCGAGGTGTACTTCATTTCCCTCCCTTTGAAGATGTTCGAAAGTGAAGAAGCATTTTCGATCCTTATATTAGATTCATCCGATAAAATCATGCTCAAGTTTCCAAGACATGAAGGGATTGTACCAACAAAATTGTTGACTGCCAAGTTCAAGATTTGAAGAGATGGCAATCGACAGAGACTTACAGGAATCTCACCGGAAAAATTGTTGGATTCAAGTCTCAGATATTGCAACCATGACCAGTTTTTTCCAATCCAATGGAATAGAGAGCCCTGTAATTGATTTTCGCCAAGATCAAGGGTTACTAAGGATGTCAAATTCTGGAATGACGGTGGGAGCTCACCGGAGAACTTGTTCCCATTCAAATGTAGATTATAGAGATTACTTAAGGAACCAAGCTCATTTGGAATGTGGCCAGAAAGGTTGTTATCCCCCAGATCCAATACAAATAGTCTATATAAGCCTCCCAGACACGATGGAATCCTTCCTATTAGCATGTTGTTGCCTAGAGATAAAGTGTCCAGAGAAGAAGTTAAGTTGCAAATTTTTTTAGGAATGTTGCCACTGAACCGGTTCCCTGAGAGTTTAAGATATAGAAGTGATTCACTATGGAATGTAGGAACAGGACCAGTTAACATGTTGTTGGAAAGATCAATTGAATATAGATTAGGAAAAGAAGTTAGACACGGAATAGGGACGGATCCAGTCAATAAGTTGTTGGAGAGATCAATGATTTTTAAATATGAGAAAGCGGTTAGACGACACTGGTTAAGGAGTGATCCAGTCAATAAGTTGTTAGACAGATCAATTTCTGTTAGATTAGGAAAAGAAGTTAGACACCTGCTAGGGACAGAGCCAGTGAATAAATTGTTGGAGAGATTGAAGTGATTCAGATTAGGAAAAGCAGTTAGACACCAATCAGGAATGGCACCCGAGATGCTGGCATTACTCATACTCAAGTATGTAAGATGCCTTTGGGTTTGAAGCCATGGAGGAAATTCGGTCCCTATGAAGACATAGTCCATTTCAATGAGCGACAACTGAAACGTGGGGATCCATTGATGGCTTACATTAAAAACCAGATACTGGTTACCAGAAATCATCAGTGTCTCTAAACTTTTGAGCCCCTCAAAAAAGAACTCGGACAGCTCAAGCATCAAAGAGTTATAAGAAACATCAAAATAAAATAGTTTGGTGAGGTTCCCTAAAGTCGAAGGGATTGTGCCAGATAGCTGATTCCTCTGAAGATATAGACGTTCCAAGTCTCGTAAGCTTCCAAAACTAGAGGGAATAGATGAAGTGAAATTATTATCCGGAAGATGAAGAATAGTTAGGTTTGTAAGATGACCTAAAACACCAGGTATTTCTCCACTCAATTTGTTGCTACCCAATACAAGTTGTGTAAGAGAAGTCAAGTTCCCCAGACAAAAAGGAAGTGAACCCTGAAGCTCACAATCCCAGACAAAGATGTACATGAGTGAGACTTGTTAGGCTGCACAATGATTCCGGAAATACCCCCAAATCAAATGAATTTCTAGAAAGATCAAGAAACTCGAGGTGGGTAAGATTGAACAGCTGTGGAGGGAAGCTAGAGGTGAAGTGGTTTCTAGAAAGATTGAGGGTGGTTAGAGTGGTTAGTTTTCCTAACATGTTGGGAATGGGACCTATTAAACTAGAAGATACCATGCTTAGAACCTCAAGTTGAGTAAGATTGAACAGCGATGGTGGCAAGGAAGAGTTGAAGTCATTGCCAGAAAGATCAAGAGTAGTTAGAGAGGCCAATTTACTAAACATGTCGGGTATGGGACCTTGCAAACCATAGTTAACTATTGAAAGAACCTGAAGGTGGGTAAGATTGAACAACCATGGGGACAATGAAGAGTCCAAGTAGTTGAAAAAGTTTCTACTATCCGATCCATCAAGCTTTAGTGCTTGGACGTGGCCAGTGAGGTTGTGACAGGTAATCCCATCCCAAGAACAGCAATCGCGTCCCGTCCATGATGAAAAACCGAATTCATCGTTTCTTACGAGTTCTGAGAGAGCTTTCCATTCACTTTCGATGCACCTTGAATCTAAAGATGAACGAACTAAAGCTTTATTTGAGAGGGCAGAATGAAAGAAGGAAATGAAAAACATGAGCAGCAGAAAGGCTGTGATGCTTCCCATGATTTGCATTTTGAAATGCTAACTGTGTGGTACTGTCTTTGGGATCCTATATCATTTATACAGATAATGGTTCCTTAGTTCCTGTAAACTCAAGTGTAAAAACTAGTCTTTTACTCATTTTCTAAGTCTTTGTGGAAGTCTTTGGCTACACAGACTTCTCTGAAATTAATTATGATGCCTCATGAGTCATGAGTCATCATCTTGATTCTTGACCCAGCCAGCCACAAAAAATATGACTTGAAAATTTCATTTGCAATATATTCAGAATTAATCACCATTAACAAATGTTTTCCAGCAATCAACTTTCTATTGTTTTTCAAAGTTTGCAAGTACCACATAGCAATTGTACAGAGTGTACCTGCGTTGTGGTGTGATGTGGCGATGACGTAGATGCTGATGTGACAGTGGGCAACTTCTCCTCTGAACTTGATCTGAATCAACGACGTTGATTAGAAGCAAAGGGAACTGATGGAGTCTATTAGCAGCGGTGGCGTCGATTGGCGGCGGAGCTACAGCCGGCGTCCACCCGCAACGGAGATGATTGAAATAGCAGCGATGTTTATAAGACGGAGAGGGATGAGCGCCGGTTGAAGCAGAGGTGGCGATTAAAATTGAGAGATGGAGAAGATGAGGACATTTTAGTCATTTTCTTTAGTCAAATAGAATACTTGGAACAGAAGTGATAAAAGTGCAGAAGAAATATCAATTAACAACAGTCAGTGATCTTGGTTGAACATAACACAGAACTGGGAAATCTTGATGGCAAACATCAGCCTCACTATATTACAGACATTATCAGCAAAGCCAAAGAATGCAATTCGCCATTCATCTTTGAAATACAAAACAAATATAACTCCTAACAAACCAACTGCAAAACCAGGTCCGATTCCAGCGTATAACCACATGAGCTCAAACTCATCATCAGCACCGGCATCTGAAACAGGTCCACTTGCAGGGAGTACAAGTTATTATTTGATCTACCATATAGGCTGGCTTTGAATTCCATCAGAGCTTCCCATTCACTTTCTATGCACCTTGACTCTGAAGATGAATGAGCTAAAGGCAAATTTGCAAGGGCAGAATGAAACAAGGGAAGGAAAAACATGAGCAGGAGAACATTTGTGATGCTTCCCATCATATGCAGTGGTTGGAAATGCTAAATGTATATGCATGGTACTGTCTTGTCTTCGGAATCCATCCAACTTATACAAATGGTTTCCTCCCCGAGAACTGACTATGTACTGGTCATTTTTACTACATTTTCAAAGTCTTTGTCAATATTTTGGCTACACAGACTTTTCTGAACATAATTTCAAATGAAGTTGCCAGTCTTTGTGCCCCATAAATACATCCACATTTTTATTTTCGAAGTTTCAACCTATCACTTCAAGACAAGGATGACTGTTCGAATGACAAAATTATGCTAATAGGAAAAATTAATACATGTTTTCATTCTGATTTTATTAAAGCAAAAAAATGATCAGGCACAAATTTCACGATGCGCCACAATAATATATATCAGAATTGAAGCAAGTGTTAAGTAAGAATTAAGCAACTCACATTATGAAAGATTGGAAAATATAGCCTGAGACCGGGCCGGAATGGAGGGCAAACTGGGAAAACTATCTGTCAAATGTGGATTTGTCATCTTCGGTGTTCAAACTCCGGTATAGTGCCGCGGTGGCTTCTCCGCCGCCGCCCCGCCACGGCTCAGTATGGTAAATACAGAATATTTTTGAGACACTGAGACCCAATTCTATATTGAGCCGAATTTTACATTCAGTTTAGCAAAAATAATTAATTGAGCAGATTGCTTGAGTTTAAACAGATGATCATAAAAATTATAGACTCTTTTGAATTTACTAAAATATCCTTTATACATTTATTCACTTTTACATTTTTTTCATTTCAGTTTAGCCTATTTTAAGTCAACTCATTTTAATTTAACAAATTTTATATCTCTCTTATTTTTACTTTTAGTTGAGCTCAATCCAGTCTAGTCACATTAAGTTAATTAATTTGTATCAGTATAACTCAATTAATATTTATTCTAGAGAATTTAAATTAGCTTATTAATATATTTCATTGTACTTATTTTAGTTTAGTTCAGTCCGATCTCAAACTTAGTTTATGTTATAAGTCGATATGTTTATAGAATATAAAGAGAATTTTGTAAGCTTTGATAAAATATTTTCAAAATAAATTAATTAATCAATACCAAAATAAATGGAGGATATTATAACAAATATAGCTACAAGTGAGATCTGTATTTATAGTATATTTTTCATTTTAATTTAAATAATATGAGATATATTTTAACCAAAAAAAAGAGATTTATTTTAATCTGAATATATCAGGTTCATATGTTTATATTCTAGTATAAATATCATTTCAAAATGAATGGATTGAGATTAATCTCAAATTCATATAACTTTGCCTTTGTTGAATGACAAGTTCAGGTAACTACACTTACAAAGTCTTGATCAAAGTTGCCGGTCTTCCCACTATTCTTATAAATGCGTTAGAAATTTGTTTGAATTCCATTAAAACAGTTTACTTTTTTAAAATTGGTCCACGAAGCAATAACCATCTCATGAGTCAGTAACTTAATCCCATGGTCATTAGCAAAATAATGTGTAGAATGAAATTTAAAATCTCATTCAGAACTGACTTTCCTGATTACCAATGTAAATTTTAAAAAATCAGATGTAGAATGAAATTACGTATGTTAATATTCAAACAAAAATACAAGTACTCCATAGAAGTCTTGAACTTACTGCATATGTGAGAGGTCTTGATTGCAAAAGAAGCCACACTTCACTGTACAGTGTAGTCATTTTCTTTAGTCAGACCAAACACTTATAATGGATAGAAGGCCTAAGTTTGTAAAAGTATAGAACAAAGACCAGTGAGGCGGTTTCATTGATTTTGACAGACATCTTTGCTGAGAGATAAGTACTATCAAGACACAACAGTGATCTTGTACATTGAGTAACTAGTTGAACTTTACACAGAATTGAGAAATCTTGATGGCAAAGATCACCCACACTCTATTGCAGACATTATCAGCAAAGCCAAAGTATGCAACTCGCCATTCATCTTTGAAATATAAAACAAGCATAACTCCTAACAAGCCAACTGCAAAACCAGGTCCGATTCCAGCATACAACCACATAAGCTCAAACTCGTCACCAACACCGTCATCAGAAACAGGTCCATTTGGTTGATTTCTTGACTCTAAAGCATCGCCGGGGCAGCTCTTCATTAGTAGCTTACCACAAAGTCCACCATTCCCTTGATAAATAGATGGATCATTCAAGGTGTCAAAGTGATTCCCCGATGGTATCCTCCCAGCCAAATTGTTGCAGGACAAGTTGAGATAACCCAAAGAATCTATCTCTGCCAAACTCTGAGGAATGGTTCCAGAAAGTCTATTCATTGACAAATCTAAAGACTCTAGATACTTCATATTGTCAATCCTCTCTGGAATCATTCCAGTTAGCTCGTTGTTGGACAGGTTCAGGCTTTGAAGCCCGTTAAGATTCATTATCTCATCAGGGATCTCACCATATAAATGATTGCTTGAAAGGGATATGAACTTTGCATACTGAAGACTTGAGAAGTACTCCCTCTCTATCCCTTTGATAATGTTCAAAAGAACTTCATTGAAATTGGGGTAATGAATATTCCCAAGACCAGACTCATCTAGTTGCATGTTACTCAAGTTTCCAATACAAGGAGGGATGATGCCAACCAAATTATTGACAGCCAAATTCAAGATTTGAAGGTAATGTAATTGGCAGAGATTTACGGAAATCTCACCAGAAAATTTGTTGGATTCAAGTCTTAGAAACTGCAACAAGGGCATGTACTCTTGTCCAATCCAATGAGGTATGGGGCCACACAATTGATTTTTGCCAAGATCAAGAGTTGTTAATGATCTCATATACTGCCACGACCCTGGAAGCTCACCAGAGAACCTGTTCCCATTCAAATGTAGACTGGTGAGATTTTTAAAGGAACCAAGCTCACAGGGAATATGGCCAGAAAGGATATTATTCCCTAGATTTAAAACAGACAGACTCTCTAAGGCTCCCAGACACAATGGAATCACTCCCATGAGCTGGTTGTTATCAAGAGATAGAAATTGTAGGGAAGTTAAGTTGCACAACTGTTGAGGGATGTTGCCACTGAACTGATTCCTAGAGAGTAAAAGATATTTCAGAGACGCACTATAGAAAGCAGGAACAGAGCCAGTCAAAAAATTATTGGAAAGATCAATGTGTTGAAGATTAGGAAAAGCTGTTTGACACCGGTCGGGGATAGAGCCAATCAGTAAGTTGTTGGAAATATTAAAGAAAATAAGATTAGGAAAAGTAGTCAGACAAACACAGTCAAAGCTGGTCAATAAGTTGTCGGAAATATCAATTTCAGTTAGAGCAGGAGAAGCAGTCAGAAACCAGTCAGGAATGGCACCAGAGATCCTGGTTTTTTTCATAACCAATTCGTTTAGATTTCTTTGGGTTTGAAGCCATGGAGGAAATTGGGTACCTATGATGATAGAGTCCATAAAAATGGTTGACATTTGAAAAGGAGGGATCCATTGAGGGCTCATATTAAAAACCAGATGATAATTTCTAGAAATATCCAGCCAATCTAAACTTTTGAGCCCCTCAAAAACAGATTCAGACAGCTCGCCTGCCAAGGAATTATCAGAAGCATCTAAATGAATTAGTTTGGTTAGGTTCCCCAGAGTGGAAGGGATTGTGCCAATCAACTGATTATCATATAGAAACAGATATTCCAACTGTTGTAGGTTTCCAAAACTGAAAGGAATAGATGAATTGAAACTGTTTTGAGAAAGGTCAAGGCTAGTTAGGTTTGTGAGATTTCCTAGCCCACCTGGTATTTCTCCACTAAATTCATTCAAGCAGAGGTTAAGTTTAGTTAGAGATGTCAAGTTCCCAACACAAGAAGGAAGTGAACCTTGAAGATGATTCCCGCCAAGATCCATGTAAGTGAGACCTTTTAAGCTACACAACGAATCTGGAAATGCTACTGATTCGAATTCATTGGCATAAAGATCAAGAGTAGTTAGTGTGGTCAATTTTTCAAACATGTTGGGAATGGGGCCTATTAAACCAGAAAAATTCATCCTAAGAACCTCAAGGTGGCTAAGATTGAACAACCAAGGGGACAAGGTAGAGTTGAAGTTGCGGTCAGAAAGCTCAAGGCTTTGGACATGGCCAGTGAGGCTGTGACAAGTAATCCCATCCCAGGAACAACAATCACGTCCCGTCCACGATGACAAATTATTTGATTTATCAAACAGGCTTGCTTTGAATACCATCAGAGCTTCCCATTCACTTTCTATGCACCTTGACTCTGAAGATGAATGAACTAAAGCCAACTTTGCAAGTGCAGAATGAAAGAAGATAAAGAAAAAGATGAGCAGGAGAACATTCGTGATGCTTCCCATCATATGCATTGGTGGGAAATGCTAAATGTATCGGAATCCATCCAACTTATACAAATGGTTCCCTTCCCCAAAAACTCAGTATGTACTGGTCATTTTCACTACATTTTCAAAGTCTTTGTCAAAATTTTGGCTACACAGACTTTTTTGTTCAAATCAAGTTGCCAGTCAATAGATTCACATTTTTATTGTTGAATTTTCAACCTATCACTTTAAGGCATGTATGACTTTTCGAAATGGCAAAATCATGCTAATCGGAAAAGTTGGTGCTCATCTTTATTCAAAGCACAAAAATTGATTAAGGCACAAATTTCACCATGAAGCCATTATAATATACTCAGAACTGAAGCTAGTGCTAAGTAAGAATTAAGTAACTCACAGTATATGAAACCGTCGCTGTATCGCCTGAGACCAAGCCGGATCAAAGGGCAAACTGGTAAACTTTCCTGTGAATTGTGGAATTCGTCACACCCAGTGTGTGCATAAGCACGCGCCAAACTCCGTAGAATGGTGGTATAGTGCCGCAGTGGCTTCTCCACCGCCGCCCCGCCGCGGGACAGTATGGTAAATATGATTTTGAAACATTGAGACCCAATTCGTCGTGGTGTTAGAGCAGGTCCAAGAGATACTACATTTTGTAGATTTTGGAGGAAGTATGAAAATTTTACCTCATTATTGAGCTCCAAGAGATACTACATGTGCTACTACGAGATGTAGATTTGGGGTAATCTCCAACAGATACTACATAAAAATCTCCAAAATGTAGTATGAAATGCTAAAATGTAGTATGAAATTTTTGGTCATCTCCAAGAGTTATTACATTTTGTAACTCTTGCATTGATTATCATTAATATTAGCAACATTTTTAATTTTATTTTCTACCTTTTTAGTTTTAAACAATACATTGTTTTGGGACTTTTGATATTTTGCATTGAAGATGAGAGGAGAGAGGGTGAAATTTGGGTTTAAAAAAGGAAAGAATGCATTGATCAATGTGTATGCTTTAAATTTTCAATCCTCTAAATTTTTTTTCTCTTACTACACATATGGAGGATGAGTTTCTCTTACTACCCCAAATCTACATCTTGTAGTATCCCTTGGAGCTCAATAATGGGGTAAAATCTCCATACTTCCTCCAAAATCTACAAAATGTAGTATCTCTTGGACTTGCTCTAAGATAAACCCATCCTACATATGTGTAGAGAGAGAAAATTTAGAGGATTGAAAATTTGATCAATGCATTCTTTCCTTTTTTTTAAATCTAAATTTCACTCTCTCTTCTCTCATCTTCAATGCAAAACATCAAAAGTCTCAAAACAATGTATTGTTTAAAACTAAAAAGGTAGAAAATAAAATTAAAAATATTGCTAATATTAATGATAATCAATGCAAGAGTTACAAAATGTAGTAACTCTTGGAGATGGCCAAAAATTTCATACTACATTTTAGCATTTTATACTACATCTTGGAGATTTTTATGTAGTATCTGTTGGACTTGCTCTTATATTGAGCAGAATTTTTCATTCAGTTTAGCTAAAATGATTAATTGAGCAGATTGCTAGCAGGTAATCAGAAAAATTATTAGACCTGTGACTCTATTTGCTTGAGTTTTATTTCAGTTTTGGTTCAATTCAATTATGTTAGTTAAGTAAATAAATTTAAATTTATTACAGTTTATTTATGTTTAGTTCAATAAATTTTTTATTAAAAATTTCTTTTTTATTATAGATAGATTACAATGATAGTAGTATATAATAATTTTCAAAATTATTTTAGTTCAATTCAATTAAATTTATTAAAATTTATTTCAGTTCAATTAAATATATATATTTCAATTCAGTTCAATAAGAAATAAACTCTAGCAAATAATCCACTTTTCATCAATTTTATGTACTCATTTAAATGTAAGTAGAAAATAATAATAATGAACAAAGCAGAACTTTTTGCTTGCTCTCCATGGCTATATGCACCATGAATCTGAAGAGGAATGGGCAACGTAACGTAAAGGAGAAAGGTGAGCTTAAGAAAAATTGTGATGCTTCCCATAATTTCCAATGCTAACAGTGTCTTTCAAACAAACACCACTCAAAAGATAGTAGTATTCTGCATACATTGAGTTAGCTAGTTGAACTTGCTCCAAAACTGGGAAATATTGATGGTAAAAGTTTCCCTCACTTCATTGTACACATTCTCTATTAAGCTAAAGAATGCAATTCGCCATTGATCTTTGGAATAAAGACTGCAGATAACTCCCAAGAAACCAACTGCAAAACCAGGTCCGATACCAGCGTACATCCAAGACATCTGATCAAGCTCATCCTCATCAGCTGCTGCAGGAACTTGCCCATTTGGTTGATTAGATGTTGCTGAATTTTCGCCAAGGCAGCTCTTCATTAGCGGCTTACCACAAAGTTCTGTATTGCCTTCATAACTAGATGGATCTTTCAAGGTATCAAAATAATTCCCCGATGGTATCCTGCCTGCAAAATTGTTGAAAGACAAGTTGAGGTAGCCTAAAGCATCTATATCTGCCAAACTTTGAGGAATATTTCCAAAAAGTCTATTCATCGACAGATCTAACGACTCAAGAAACTTCAACTTGTTGATTGTTTCCGGGATTATTCCTGTCAAGTCATTGTTTGACAGATTCAAACTTTGCAACCCTTCAAGATTCATCAACTCATTAGGGATTTCACCGTGTAAGTGATTGCCAGAAAGAGAGATGAACTTTGCGTACTTGAGGCTCGAAGTGTACTGCAATGCCAGTCCTTTGATGTAGTTTGAAAGTGCTGTCTGGTCAAAGTTATCTCTAAATCCAGATATCTGAGATTCATCTAACATCATGCTCAAGTTTCCAAGACATGGAGGGATGGTACCAACAAAAATGTTGACCGCCAGATTCAATATTTGAAGAGACTTCAATTGGCAAAGATTTAAGGGAATCTGACCGGAAAAATTGTTGGATTCCAGTCTCAGGTATTGCAAGCTTGGCCACTCTTCCGAGTCTTTTCCAATCCAGATGGGTATGGATCCTTGCAATTTATTGTCGCCGACATCAAAAGTTCTTAATGATGTAAGAAATGGTGATGGTAGTTCACCGGAGAACTTGTTCTCATTCAAATGTAGAGAAATAAGACTACTCAAGGAACCAAACTCATACGGAATATGGCCAGAAAGGCTATTATTCCCCAAATCCAGTACAAGTAAGGACGGTAAAGCTCCTAGACACGATGGAATCCTTCCTATGAGCTGATTGTTGCGTAGAGATAGATATTCTAAAGACTTTAAGTTGCAGAACTGTTGAGGAATGTTGCCACTGAACTGGTTTCCATTAAGTTTAAGATAACGAAGTGATGCACTAACAAATGCGGGAACAGGTCCAATCAATAAGTTGTTGGAAAGATCAATAACTTTCAGATTAGGATTAGTAGTTGGAAACGAATCAGGTACGACACCAAAGATGCTAACATTATACATATCCAAGTATGAAAGATTGGTTTGGTGTTGAAGCCATTGAGGAAATTGGGTCCCTATGAAGATAGAATCCATGGTAATGGACAACAATTGAAAAGGTGGGATCCATTTGGGGCTTACATTAAAAACCAGATTCTTATTCCTTGAAATATCAAGTTCCTCTAAACTTCTGAGTCCCTCGAGAACGGATTCAGACAGCTCACCCATCAAAGAATTATTTGAAACATCTAAATGTATTAGTTTGGTGAGGTTCCCTAATGTGTATGGAATAGGGCCAGACAGATCATTATTTTCAAGATGTAGATGCTCCAAGTTTTGCATGTTTCCAAAAGTGGAGGGAATAGATGAATTGAAATAATTATCAGAAAGATCAAGGTAAGTAAGGTGTGTTAGTAAACTAAAGTCACCTGCTATGTATCCACTCAATCTGTTGCCATTCAGATCAAGTTCGGTAAGAGAAGTCAAGTTGAGAACACAAGAAGGAAATGAACCTTGAAGATCACTCAAACTAAGATCCATGTTATCGAGACTTGTTAGGCTACACAATGAATCTGGAAATGTGTTTCCTTCTGAGCCAATAGTCTCAGAAATATCAAGACTAGTAAGAGGGTAATTTATCAAACATGTTGGGAAAGGGGCCAAGCAAAGCAGAAGAGAACGTATCAAGAGCCTCAAGGTGGGTAAGATTGAACAACCAAGGAGACAATGGAGCGTTTAAGAACTGGAATCGAAAGTCAAGGGACGTAACATGACCAGTGAGGTTGTCACAAACAACACATGTCCAAGAACAGCAGTCGCGCCCTTTCCAGGATGGCAGACACGTACCAGTCTCTGAAAGATTTACAGTTGCTTTGAATTCCAAGAGAGCTTTCCGTTCACTTTCGATGCACCTTGAGTCTAAAGATGAACTAACTAAAGCTTTATTTGAGTGGCCAGAATGAAAGAAGACAATGAAAAACATGAGCAGCAAAATGGCTGTGATGCTTCCCATGATTTGAAATGCTAACTGTGTGGTACTGTCTTTGGGATTCTACATAATTTATACAGCTAATGGTTCCTTATTTTCTGTAAAACTCAAGTGTAAGAACTAGTGGTTTACTCATTTTCAAAGTCTTTGGCTACACAGATTTCTCTGAAATTAATCATGAGTCATCCATCATTTTGATTCTTGACCCAGACAGCCACAGGGGGAACGTATGATCCTAATGACTTGAAATTTTCATTCGTAATGTATTCGTAATTAATCATCATAACATATGCTTTCCAGAAATCAACTTTCTATTGCTCTTAGTTCTATTAAAAAAATGCAAGTATTGCATAGCAATTGTACAGAGTGTACCTGGTTGGTGATGTGGTCCGGACTTGCTGACGAGGGCTTATGTGGCAATGACGTGGATGCTGATGTGATCGTGGCCAACTCGGCGTCGATTAAAAAGCAAGGGAACTGACGGAGTCGATTGGCAGCGGAGCAGCGGCGGATCTACAGGCGGCGTCCACACGCAGCGGTGGCATTGGGGTAACTGTAAGTGTGTCTATCTCCATGACTCCATCGACGGAGAGGGTGGCGATGAAAATTGAGAGTAGAGAAGCTGAGGGCATTTTAGTCATTCTCTTTAGTCAGATCGAACACTTGATGTTTGTAAAAGTGCAAAATGACCTGTGAGGCGGTTTCATTGATTTTGACACCTTTGTGGAAGTCTTTGCCAACCAAAGTTGCCGGTCTTTGATCCCCGTAAATACGTTAGATATTTTGATCACCATCAAAGTAGTCTTCAACCATGACACAAAGAAAAAGCAACAATTTCATCACTTCAAAGTTGAAAATAACAAACAAGAAAACTACTAATTACTAATAGTTCAGTAGAATACTGAATACTGATTGTTCAGTTATTTTAGATAGAATGATTAAAGACACACAGCCACCAAATTAACAGATTGAGATGCATATTTATTCGTACACTTAACATCTGATACAACAATATACTAAGTTCCCATGATAAGACTATTAATAAAATCTCACTGGCAGAGAAGTGAAATTACATATGTTTAAGTTAACGAACAGTAATACAAGAAAGTATTATCTCAAAGCTAGAAACAACACTAGAAAGATGATAGTATTCTGCATACATTGAGTATAAGCTAGTTGAACTTGCTCCGAAACTGAGAAATCTTGATGGCAAAAGTTACCCTCACTTTATTGTACGCTTTATCTGTTAAGACAAAGAAAGCAACTCGCCATTGATCTTTGAAATAAAGAGTGCAGATAACTCCCACGAAACCAACTGCAAAACCAGGTCCAATACCAGCGTACATCCAAGACAGTTGATCAAACTCATCAGCATGAAGAGGTCCATTTGGTTGATTAGACGTTGCCGGATCATCGCCAATACAGCTCTTCATTAGTGGTTCACCACAAAGTTCTCTATTGCCTTCATAGCTAGATGGATCATTCAAGGTATCAAAATGATTCCCCGATGGTATCCTACCTGAAAAATTGTTGAAAGACAAGTTGAGGTAGCCTAGAGCATCTACATCTGCCAAACTTTGAGGAATAGTTCCAGAAAGTCTATTCATCGACAGGTCTAACGACTCAAGAAACTTCAATTTGTTGATCGTTTCAGGAATGATTCCGGTCAAGTCATTGTTTGATAGATTCAAACTTTGCAACCCTTCAAGATTCATCAACTCAATAGGGATTTCACCATGTAAGTGATTGCCCGAGAGAGATATGAACTTTGCATACTTAAGACTCGAAGTGTACTGCAACGCTAGTCGTTTGATGTAGTTCAAAATTGGTTCTTCGTCAATGTTGGGTCTAAATTCATCAAAGTTCATGTTCAAGTTTCCAAGACATGGAGGGATGGTACCAACAAAGTCGTTGACTGCCAGATTCAATATTCGAAGAAAGCTCAATTGGCAGAGACTCACGGGAATCTTACCGGAAAAGTTGTTGGATTCCAATCGCAGGTATATCAAGTTTGGGTCTTTTCCAATCCATATGGGTATGGATCCTTGCAGTTTATTGTCGCCGACATCAAGAGTTATTAATGTTGTCAAAAATTGCGATGGTAGTTCACCGGATAACTTGTTCCCATTCAAATGTAGAGACATAAGACTACTCAAGGAACCAAACTCATACGGAATATTACCAGAGAGGCTATTATTCCCCAAATCTAGTACAACTAATGACGGTAAAGCTCCCAGACACGATGGAATCTTTCCTATGAGCTGATTGTTGCCTAGACATAGATATTCTAAAGTCTTTAAGTTGCATAGCTGTTGAGGAATGTTGCCGCTGAACTGGTTTCTAGAAAGTTTAAGATATGAAAGTGATGCACTAACAAATGCGGGAACAGGGCCAGTCAATAAGTTGTTGGAAAGATCAACGAAATCTAGATTAGGATTAGCAGCTGGAAACGAATCAGGTATGACTCCGGAGATACTAACATTAGACATATGCAAGTTTGTAAGTTTGGTTTGGTTTTGAAGCCAGTAAGGAAATTGGGTCCCTATGAATTGGATCCATGTAATCGAGACTTGTTAGGCTACACAATGAATCTGGAAATGTGATTACTTCTGAGCCAATAGTCTCAGAAATATCAAGATAAGTAAGAGAGGTTAATTTATCAAACATGTTGGGAAAGGGGCCAAGCAAGAGTTCTTTCCAGAAGTGGGGGTAAAATCAAAACACATTCAGAATCTAGGTTGAAATTTGTGATGTTTTTTAGTTCTAGGTGTTTCGCATTTGCCAAATGCGAAACAGGCATAGTTCGCATTTGGCAAATGCGAACTATGGTTTTTTTTTTTTTTTTTTTTTTTTTTTTTTTTTAAGGCTTAAGGCTGTGTGGCAGCCACGTTGGATTATAATTCGCATTTGGCAAATGCGAAACAGGCATAATTCGCATTTGCCAAATGCGAACTATCCAATATTTTTTTTTTAATTTCTGTGCGAACGTGGATTTAAAAAAAAAAATATTGGATAGTTCGCATTTGGCAAATGCGAATTATGCCTGTTTCGCATTTGCCAAATGCGAATTATAATCCAGATAAAAGCACGCTCACCGTCTCTGGGTCACACAAAAACCAGATCTAATTTCAAAACTTCATCTCAGCTCCTTATAAAAACCAGATCTACAATCCGATTTGATTTTTCTACAATCCATATTAAACCCCAAATGTTCCAAATACAATCCATATTAAAAGGTTCTTATAGAGGGAAGCTGCTTGTGGCTGTGTCACATGATGTAAACGGCTATATATTGCCCATTGCTTTTGCCATTGTTGATGAGGAAACAACGGCAAGTTGGACTTGGTTTATGACCCAACTTCGGTTGTTTGTCGTGACAGATCGTCAACCTGTTTGTGTGATTTCTGATAAGCACGCTGGGCTTAAAAATGCCATGACCAATTTGGCTGAGTGGCAAGAACCAGTTGGATACCATCGCCTTTGTTTGAGACATCTCAAGAGTAACTATGGTAAAAGATTTGGTTCGAATGTTCATCAGAAAAATCTAGTATGGCTTATCGGTTCTGCAAAACAACAGCGTAAAGACAATATAATATATATTATCAAAAGATAAAGATTAAAGATATAAATAAAAAAATGTTGACCTGATTATGTTGCATGCTTCCCAATTGATCGCGATACGCAGCAAGAACGAACCTTGAAGTCTTGGATAAATCTAAGGGACCTTTCCACCTGTATGAATAAGAAAAGAAATCAATATCACATACAGTGAATTAATATCAAAAATGATTAAAAAAACAAGACTCACTTATCTCCGTATCCATACTCATACACTGTAACCGGCTTCTCAACACGTGGACACAATGTTGGGATTCTCTCCCAAGCCCAAACCTAATCACAAAAATAAATTAATGTTTTGTAACATAAAATTTTAGTAATCAAATATAAAATAAAAAACAATATTAAAAATTATACTTGTAATAATACTTGAGCACCAGCAATGTCCTTTTTCTTGCACAAAGCACCATCACAAAGATTTCTATACAGTTGGGCAAGAACAGCTCCGCCCCAACTATACTGTGATATAGCAGCAAAATCAAGCAACATAGGCAGATACAACAGTGGCACCGCACTACCACTGGTATCACACAGCAACAAACCACCAAGAAGTAACATAATAAAACACCTAGCTCGTTGCTGACTTGTTACTGGTGAAGTGTCTGGAGCTGGTGTATAAAGATGTGCAGCTAGGGTAGACAACAGAATTCGACCCTTTTGTATGGATTGTCCCGGCGGTGTGAACCCCAAAAAGTCATGAATCATGACTTGCCACTCCTCTAATGTACGGGTCGTGTCTGTACCTGTCACAGGAAGGCCATCTAAAGGCAAACCCCAAAGCACTCCCACATCTTGCATCGTGACAGTTGCCTCACCAATAGGAAAGTGAAATGTATGTGTCTCTGGACGCCAACGCTCCACAAGGGCTGTGATAAGGGAGTGATCAACTTTAATATGATCAGAGCCTAACACACCATAAAAACCAGCCACCCTAATGTAATGTAACACCTCAGATGACAAGCGATGAACTATTCTCCACAACTCTCCGTCACACCTCCTAACTTGGAGGGTTTCATCAAGAACGCCATCATATACCTTCCTAGCACGATACTCAGTATGCATGAACAATACTTCCGTGGATAGTGGTCCAGGATTAACCATGGTAATATAGGTACTCAGACACCTATTTAAAAATATTTGTCAAACCTGAGAAGTAGATAAAATCTATAAATAAACTGCAGCAAATGAACACAAAACTACACTACTCTAAATGCAGAATTTCAAGTACTTCATATCATTTCTAACAAAAACTGAAAGTTAACAAACAACATGGAAAATGTATAAAATTTAAGCAGTTCATTAGGCATTGACTAATTAGGATTATGTAAATATTCAAGTATTTCACAAACTCGCCGGAAATTACCCGGAAATAGCCCGGAAATTGCCCGGAAATGGGCGAGCATATGGTATCATTCAAGTCTATACTAATATCAGTAATATGGTACTACTTCTTTACCATACTATAAATTGTTAAGAATCTTTTTCAGAATCTTTTTTACCATACTATGATCAGAATAATTTTCATTGTTAAGTTTAACAAGAAACTGTCAATTTATCACCAAATTGTATCCAAAAAAGCATATTTTATAAGAACATTAACTGAAGTAGTAAAAATAAGCAAATAAATTAGTTCTTGAACTCAAAATTCTATCATAAAAACAAGAAACAAAATCACCATAGGATTATGTAAATATTCAAGTATTTCACAAACTCGCCGGAAATTACCCGGAAATTGCCCGGAAACCGCTCACCCGTCGCCGCTCGCCGCCGCAAACTCGCCGCTCGCCGCCGCTCGCCGCCGCAAACTCGCCGCTCGCCGCCGCTCGCCGCTCGCCGCTCGCCGCCGCCGCAAACTCGCCGCAAACTCGCCCTCGCCGCCGCTCGCTCGCCCGTCGTCGCCGCTCGTTCGCCCTCGCCGCCGCTCGCTCGCCCGTCGTCGCCGCTCGTTCGCACTCGTCGTCGCCGCTCGCTCGTTCGCACTCGCCCCTCTCGTTCGCTCGTTCGCACTCGCCGCTCTCGTTCGCTCGTTCGTGTGTGCTCGTTCGCTCTCGTTCGAAAACTCGCCGACCTTCAATTGGGAATCAGATCCGTTTTGGATCTGATTTTTCAGCAATTTATGTCGTAATTAAAAAAAATAAAAAAAAATCCTAGTTCGCATTTGGCAAATGCGAACTATCAGTATTTCGCATTTGGCAAATGCGAAATACTAGTACACGTGGCCATACCCACGTGTAAAAAAAAAAAAAAAAAAAAAAATGCTAGTTCGCATTTGGCAAATGCGAACTATCAGCTATTTCGCATTTGCCAAATGCGAAACACCTATACTTAGAAACCAAAACAAAATTCGCCCCATAAATTGTCTTTTTTTTTTTTTCCATCACAAAACAGTAATTTTTTCGGCCAAGCAAAGCAGAAGAGAACGTATCAAGAGCCTCAAGGTGGGTAAGATTGAACAACCAAGGAGACAACGGAGCGTTTAGGAACTCGTAGTACAAGCGAAGGTACGTAACATGACCAGTGAGGTTGTGACAAACAACACAATTCCAAGAACAGCAGTCGCGCCCTTTCCAGGATGACAGACACGAACTAGTCTCTGAAACATCTACAGTTGCTTTGAATTCCAGGAGAGCTTTCCGTTCATTTTCGATGCACCTTACATTTGAAGATGAATTAACAAAACCAGTTTTTGAGTGAAAGAAGAGAGAGAAAAAGATGAGCAGAAAAACATTTCTGATACTTGCCATGATTTTAATGCTAAAACTGTATGTATGATAACTATCCTCAGGATCTTATCGGATTTATACAATTACTGGTTTCTTTCTCCCCTCTAAAACCCAGCTGTATGTACTTGTCATTATATCATTATCACAGACTTCACAGTATCACTACATTTTCAAAGTCTTTCAGTCAAGTTGCCAGTCTTGGGTTGAATTACCTCAAAATATAGGTTCATTTTTCAAAAGCAACAGAAAAGAGTGTACTTAGCTTGATTCTGACCCAGTCAGATGACTAGATGAGCATGGCCTCCTTGATTAACTGCGGGTATTTGCGTATATTCATACAGTATTGCAGGCTGCATGAGCAAAATACCCGTCTACGTTTAGCAACATGGCAACATCCTTCTTTTCATCCTGATGTTAAAGAAAATATATTAGCAAAAATATATGACCAAAGAAAGAAAATATTCAAGTCACTTTTACTACATTTTCAAAGTCTTTGTGGAAATTTTCTAAAGCAAAAATATTAGCAGCCAGCGGCTCGATAGGAGTTCATGTCCACCAAAAGGTTGACCATAATGACTAAAGAAAGAACAACCAATCTCTTCATCAGTTTAAATAAGATGATAGAGTAACTACTACTAGTCTTCTACTTACAGTTCAGTGGTATAATGGTGATTGTTCTGTAGTTTTGAGTCAGCACTCACAAATAATAATAATTTGATGTGAAAATCTAATGAATTTTTATTATCAGTATATATGAAATCCACTTTACTGAGAACTTAAACTTCAAGAACTGACCTCAACTAAGAAGCTGAACTTTTTTAGAATTGACAAACCCTGAAGAGGTGTGATACCCCCACACTTTACTGTATGATTTATCCAGAAAACCAAAGTATGCAATTCGCCATGGATGGTTGAAATAAAGAACACACATAACTCCCAACAAACCAACTGCAAAACCAAGTCCAATGCCAGAATACAACCACGGCTGATCAAACTCGTCATCAGCATCAGAAACAGGTTCGCTTGGATGATCAGATGGTGGTGAATCTTCACCAGGACAGCTTTTCATCAGCATTTTACCGCAAAGTCCCATATTCCCTTCATACATAGATGTTTCATATAAGGTATCAAAATGATTTCCCGATGGGATCTTGCCAGCCAAATTGTTGAAGGACAAGTTGAGGAAGCTGAGAGCGTCTATATTTGCCAAACTTTGGGGAATGGTTCCAGAAAGCCTATTCATTGACAAATCTAACGCCTCTAGATTGCTCAAATTGTCAATCCTTTGTGGTATCATTCCAGTTAACTGGTTGTTGGACAAGTTGAGACTTTGCAGCCCTTTGAGATTCATCAGCTCAACAGGGATTTCACCATGTAAGTGATTGCTCGAAAGGGATATGAACTTTGCATACTTGAGGCTCGAGCTGTACTTCATTTCCTTTCCTTTGATGATGTTCAAAAGTGATTCGTCGTAACCATACAAAGCAGCAATTATACCAGCTTCATTTGTCAACATCTTGCTCAAATTTCCAACACACGGAGGGATGGCACCAACCAAGTTATTGTGAGCCAGACTCAAGATTTGAAGAGATGACAGTTGGCATAGATCTATAGAAATCTCACCAGAAAAATTGTTTGATTCAAGTCTAAGATACTGCAAGCTCGACCACTCTTTTCCAATCCATTGGGGTAACGAGCCCTGCAATCGATTTTGGCCAAGATCAAGAGTTGTTAATAATGTCAAATTCTGAAACGAGGTTGGAAGTTCACCGAAAAAATTGTTTCCATTCAAATGCAGGATGTAAAGAAGACTTAATAAACCAAGCTCATCTGGAATATGGCCAGAAAGGCTATTATTCCCAAGATCCAATATACTGACAGGTAAGCTTCCCAGGCACGATGGAATCGTTCCTATAAGCTGGTTATTGCTTAAAGACAGAATTCGTAGAGACTTTAAGTCACATAACCGTTGAGGAATGTTGCCGGTGAACTGATTCCCAGAAAGTTGAAGATTTCTGAGTGATGCAATATCAAATGTAGGAACATAACCACTCAATAAGTTGTCGGAAAGATCAATGTCAGTGAGATTAGGAAAAGCAGTCAGACACCAGTCAGGTATAGCACCAGAGATACCGGTATCACTCATACTCAAATACAGAAGATTGCTTTGGGTACGAAGCCATGGAGGAAATTGAGTACCTATAATTATAGAGTCCATTTGAATGTTCAACATATGGAAGGAAGGGATCCACTGGGGGCTCACACTCAAAACCAGATACTGGTTTCTAGAAACATCCAGAACCTTTAAACTTTCGAGTCCCTCAAGAACAGATTCAGACAGCTTACCTGTCAGAGAATTATCAGAAGCATCTAACTGAATTAGTTTGGTGAGGTTTCCCAAAGTAGAAGGAATCGCGCCAGATAGCTGATTATGAAAAAGGCTCAGATATTCTAAGGCTAGTAGATTTCCAAAACTGGAAGGAATAGATGAATTGAAACTGTTTTGAGAAAGGTCAAGGCTAGTTAGGTTTGTGAGATTACCCAGCCCACCTGGTATTTCTCCACTGAATTTGTTGCCAGCCAGGTAGAGTCCTGTAAGAGAGGTCAAGTTCCCGATACAAGAAGGAAGTGAGCCTTGAATTTCATTAAAACTGAGTTGAATGACACTGAGACTTTTTATGCTACACAATGAATATGGAAATACTGCAGAATCGAATGAATTGCTTGAAAGATCAAGATGAGTAAGAGAGGTCAATTTATCAAACATGTTAGGAATGGAGCCTAACAATTCAGAAGAAAACATACTAAGAACTTCAAGGTGAGTAAGATTGAACAACCAAGGAGACAATGGAGAGTTGAAATTGAATTCCTCGAGCTGAAGACTCTGGACGTGGCCTGTGAGATTATGACAAATGATTTCATCCCAAGAACAGCAATCACTTCCCGTCCAGGACGATAAACTACTTGATTCGCTACCTAAGCTTGCTTTGAACTCCAACAGAGCTTTCCGTTCACTTTCTATGCACTCTGAATTAACTAAAGCTTTTTTTGGGTGAAAGAAGACAATGAAAAACATGAACAGTTGACTATATTTGGAGATTCCCATGATTTGAGATTTGGAGATTCCCATGATTTGAAATGCTAACTGTATGTATGTAGAGATAATATTAGATTCATACAGATGGTTCCTCCCTGAAAGACTTAACTGTATCTACTTGTCTTTTTCTCTACATTTTAAAGTCTTTGGGGGGACTCATCTGAAATTGATTTATCCCATAATTTGAACATTTCAACGGCAATGCACAAAAGACACCCAATCTTCCATATAAATATTTCATTATTACATTAGCATATTGTTTTTTTATTCATCATAATACGTTTTTCCAATGTCAAGATTTTATATACTATAAGCCATCATTTTCAAACAATCTACAAAATAAAGTGGACCTCTTATGAACTAAGGGGTTTCTGAGACTCTTATAGATGAAGGTGTCGCGAAGTACGTTTCAGTGAAACTTAAAGTTACAAACAACAAAGAAGCCGAATTCATATTATCCAAGTTGGCCAGTACTACTGACATCATACTTAACTGCAGATTGTAATGAAATGTTGATTTCCAACCAAATTTCAAAACAATGTCACTTCCAAACTCTTAACAAATGTATTGCTACCCAAAAACAGATACACAGTTCAGCTAATCTAATAGCCATAGTTGGCTCCATACACAGAATTATAATCTCCAGGAGGCCCGTGGCTATTAGCATTAGATGGCGGAGAAGCATACACGGGACCATGCTGGTAAGAATTATAGGCCTGACCTGGTGGTCCAGTCCCAGAGTTCTGCGCAGCTGCAGCTGCTGCATCAGCCATAACATTCTGCAACACAGACAATGAAAATTGATTCAGGCTTATAATGTTCCAGAAAAACTATAATGTAGCTCATGAACAGGCAATCGGAATAGTACCTGAATCAGCTGTTGTGCAGCCTGGACCTGTGAGGAGGTTCCATTGATTTCAACAGTCATCTCGTTAGGGGCACCTCTAGTCTCTTGAATTGCAATTGTTGCACCACTGGCACGCCGAATATAGCTAATATTTGCACCAGATGTGCCAATAACTGCATCTGCATATAACAGAGGTATCTGCATATTCTGTGTGATCTACATAACATGCAAAAAACCAGAACAAGCATATATCAGTAAAGCAAGACAAGCAAAACCAAGAACAATTAACTCCACCGTGCATCTACCCAATTAAAAGGTGCAAAGAAATGAAAGTTGATACCTTCGAAACTATTGATTGATGTTGCTGCAGGCCTCCAACAGCAGCATCTCTCCCATAAGCAGGACCACCACGAGGCATCTTGTCCATAAGCATATCAGGTGGTGTGTAATATTGGTCATCTTGCCTAGGTGGGGCGTAGTAATTGTCGTATTGCCTAGGTGGGGGCATGTATTGAGGTGGTGGTCCATAGTCATTCCCATGACCAGCACTCATAGGGAAACCTTGAGGTGGAGGGCCCCAGGATTGAGGCGGAGGCATGTTTTGGTTTGGTCGAGCAGTTGGCATTTGCATCTGGAAACAAAACAAACAATTAATTGATATACACATTATTATCTGGAAACAAAACTGAGAGCTAGTCCAACACTCACTTGTGTTTCAAATACTCCGATCACACTTCGATCAACTAAGAACTTTCTGAGGTGTGTTGCGATCAACTCAACTGCTTTATGCAACCCTGTCGGTTCCCCTAGTATCTCAACAACACTGTCATCAGGCAAGGCGCAAACTGGAAGGTGCTCTGCATGAATTCATCTCCACAGATGTTAGCTAACGATAATGACAATGAATAGCATGGACTGACAGAATTAACAGATTATAACAAGTGGTTGTCCAAATTAAATTATAATTATGTCCAAAACTATACATACATTATAACAAAGTATGGCTGGTGATTTACGGCTCATACTTAATAAGTTAAAAACACAAAATAAAGAAAGATCAAACATAATATAGACCCTCGTGCATAAACCTGTATTTCAGGCATAGATGACACCCTCCAGTTTGTGAGATCAATGGGGATATAAGAGCAGATCAAGAAAATTCCAACAGAGGTGACAATGAGTAAAGAAAAAAAAACATCAACCCGAGTTCTTCGTGATCAAATGATGTAAATAATTATATTATCTAGTTACAGAGAGAGAATACAGTTGTCGAGCTTTGTACCAAAAGAATACAGTTAAAGCTTAAAAGACTTTACCTCCACTCAAGACACGAATAGTACAGTTAGAACCATCCTGAATAGTTTTTATAGTGGCTCCTTGCTTCCCAATCAAGCTCCCAGCCTGAGTTGCTGCTACAAGTAACCTTGTGGGAGCTGTTTTACTCTTCCCAGATTGAGCATTAGCTGGATCAGAGTCTACATCAACTATTCGCTTATGTATTCTCAGCAAGCCATCCAAAGCTGGGGGAATATCAAGATCGGGCTCTTCCTTTGCAGAAATCATTACCTGTTTCAAGTAAACAAAGGATCGTTAATTACAATGCTAGTGAAATTGCTACCATAATGACAGCGGGCTAAACCATAATGCTCAAATTATACAGCTGCCCTCGTCAATTATTAGATTTACAATTAGCAAAAAGGTTCCTCGACTCCATCCATAACAACAATGATGTAAAGGCATCAGATTAACTTAAGGTTAATCAGAAATGCTATAAAGTGAGCATACTTTAGATACTCTTACCCAAGGATAATTGAGAAATGATTTGGCAGGTGAGTTTTACTTGGGAGACAGTATAAAGTTTCCTTTCAGAGCATGATTCGCATCAATTACAACAGTACCCTATCATACTGGTGCATACAACCTTAAGGCCATCTCATTACACTCAGTCAGGATACTCAGGACAACCTAGGACAGATTCTAAATTATTGGTTGGTTTATAAAAGGGGACATCACTGGAAAGCGGAAACTTGGCCAATCCAACTAAGTCATAGATGAAAGCAAATGCAGCAATTCAACAATAAACAGACATCAAATCCGACCAGAAATGCAAGCTTATTACTAGCAACTAGCCTTAAAATATGTAACCTTATTAAAGCTTACCGAGAATAGGTTCACATGTCATTAGGTTTCATATGGTAAGGTTCATTCATAAATTGGGTTTAAGAATTTTCATATGCCCATCAACACATTATTTTCGTATCTTGGGTTTAGTTAAAAGTTTTATCCTACAGACCAGTTTGACCAAGTTCTGAGTTTACCAGCTAGGCTCATTGCCTTGGTACAGATATCTGCTCAAGATAGTTCTGCCATACACTCAAAAATACTTTTCAGCACTTCTTATGCTCAATGCTGATATCTGCAATCTGGATCTTCTAGACTGAGGCCACTTTGATGAGTAAAATGTTGGCAATTTTTTGCAAAAAAACCTGCAAACATTCATTACGGTCATTGCATGAATAAACTTTCCTCTTGCATTTGGTTGTGGTGGATTTATTTGACCTTTAACTCTTTCACCTCCGACGGTACTTATCTTTTCATTTTTAGACAGCAAGAGGAAGGATACCACTCATCAATTAATTTACTGTTTCTACGTATTTTAATTCTTGATGCAATATGATTATACTTTGTTTTAGTTATATCAAAGTTTCTTGGATTTTAGTACTCCATATTACTTTTATTTGACTTCTTGATGTACCCTTGCCATGTCAAAATGGTGTTATAACTGTTACAACTTCAGACAATTAAGATGGTTCAGTGATCCAATGTCCACAACAAATTCCTAAGCCTCAGGGGAAAGGGCAGGGGCAATGTCCCATTCAATTTCAGAGTACCAAAGTTCTCAGACAATTTGAAAGAGATTGAAATATCATAAATAAAAAAGTATTGGCAGTAGGTTGACAGTTGACTAAGGTTCGACAACAGAAATCACATAACCTAAACAAAGAACATTTACGTTACATGTAAATACTAAATTACAAAAAATCTATGAAAACTATTTTAGCGATTCAAGGGATATCAAATAAATATATCATTGGTCTTTTGATGAAAAATATCCATGAAAATGACCAATTACCAAAACATATAATGACATGCAAATTTCAATAAGAGAAGCGCGGAATAATATAAAACTTACTGTTCTTTCAGTAGTCCCGGGAGGACCATCCAGAATTTTAATTCGAGCCTTTGTTTCTTCACAAACTTTTTTGATATATTCTCCTTTACGACCGATGATGCCACCAACCATTTGGGCAGGAACCAGCATCCTGAAAACATTTTCACCAGGCCAACCAGGCCATTTCTTCTCCTCAGCAACCACCGAATCATTATGATTCACAGGCACTTCATCAGGTGGATTCAAGCCAGCTTCCGGCACATTCCCTGTTTCTTCCAAATCAGCTGTTTCTTCCAAACCAACTGTTTCTTCCAGACCAACTGTTTCTTCCACACCAACTGTTTCTTCCACACCAACTGTTTCTTCCAAACCAACTGTTTCAGGTGAATTGTCTGCTTCTTGCAAACTGGCAGTTTCTGAGTCTATTTCTTCCTCAATTTCTAATTCGACATCTTCTTCCTCTTCTTCTGTTTCTAACGCATTTTCCGATTCTTTCAGAGCAGCATCCACGTCTTGTGCATCAATCAAATCTTGCTTCTCAAAGTTTTCCCCAGCCATTAACTTCAAAAAAATTAAAAAATAAAATAAAAGGATTAATACATTGGTAGAAAACACCGCAAAAAAAAATCAACTGCAAAACGCAAAGTTGAAGAAGTATAGCAAAGCCCTTCATAAATCGATTCAGACCAAATTACCCATAGCTAAACAGTCGCACAACTACAATCATACAAAAAATCCTGAATTGTTAAGCCTAAAAAGCCCTAGCTAAGCGTAATTGCTTTGAGCGAATAGTCCAAATAATGAGAAGATAGCGAGCAAAACTACATTGTAAGGAATCAGGGTTTCGCGGAATGACTTACAGAGAAGCTGGAAGAAAGAGACGAAGAGTCGGATCGCAGGCGAAGTGTTGAACGATTTGAAGGCTTTGCAGAGAGCGGGGAGAAGAAGAAGAATCTGTGACTAGGTTTTTAATCTGCGGAAATTTAGAGGGCGCGGTGCTTAGATAATTGTTATTGAGTCCCTGTTTCTGTATAAATTATTAAAGTGTCTGGTTAACTATTCCTTTACTACTTCCTAGTCCATCCTTTCCATTTATTCCACTTTCTCCTCTCTTTTTTTTTCTTTTTTTTTTATAGACTCAACACGATCTGACGTAAACACAAGACAAATCTATACTTGACATAAACACAAGACAAATCTATACTAGTTCTTTTGCTCTTTATGATACATAAATCTAAAAATTATGTGTAGAAATAGAAAATAATATGACTCAACCCAATTTGACAACTTCTGTCAAATTAGATGCAAATGCAATTGAGAATTTCTAAAAGCCTGGAATAAGGACAAATTTTTCTTCTACGTTTGATTTGAAACTTAATTGAACTAGATGTATGGTGAAAATTTGAATAAATTAAGTTATATTTTTATCAAATTAAAATTAATTAAATCAATAAATACTAAACTGAAACAAAATTGATTTGAAAGAACAAGATCTCAAAAACATCCTCCCAATTTCTATCTACGTGGCTTGCACCGTTGCACGTCATGCCAAGGCTGGTTCAGCAGCATTTCCTTCTGTTTCCAGTATGATCATGTAGACTTCTTTCATCAAAACTGAATATTTTTTGGACGATCTGCAGAATCAGCAAAGAAAAATGAGTTGCACTATAAAAGTACTGAATATTTCACTGCGACTGATTACAATTTACTGATCGTCTAAGATTTCATTGGTAACACGAAATTGTCAGCTCAAAATATATGAAACTAATAGCAACTTACAATAAATTGTCAGTATGAGAAGCTGCTGAATAAATATCCACCATTAACTCTGACTAAGTGTATCTCTCTTCGTTTATAAAATTTCATAAATCCTCATTCTCATGTGTATTTGTAAAATATTAAAATTTAATGACTTTTAGTAATATAAATATATTTATATTTGACTTTCAAAATAGAATCAAACTGAAAAACAAGGATGTACATAATGGTAAGCTTGTTTTGTAAGCTTGGCATCAATTATACAGTAGCAAGTTGTACAAGGATCAATCTTTTTAGGCTTTCAACTCCCACCTTCCCTTTCTTTCGCTTTCTCAGCTAAGTGGGAAACAACAGGACTACAAACTTCAGTTTTCCAGTATATTAAAACTATAAGGCCAATTTATATTTAAAACAAGTAAACATTAAAAGCATATTCATAAATCATAGGGAAATTAGAATAAGACTTTGAGTCATACATTGTAGTTTCAATGGGATTGACCTGAAACTTATATATACACTAGTTGGGGGTGGAAAAAGAGAATCCACAGGTAGCAAAATCTATCTTGATAATCAGTGGAAAAAGTTGCAAGGAAAAGTAAAACATGTGGGGTGTGCAAAGATTGATTAGTCATAATTTAGGAAGACTTGGTGAAACAATCATAGCCCTACGTGTGAAAATGTGGTGTAGAAAGCAGACTTCCATGCAAGTCGTGACCCGACAAAGATTCTATCCTAAGCAGGTGTATATATAGGAGAAAATCAAGAACTTCATCACCATTCATATATGAATGATTCAAGAAAGCTAACCTCTCTGTGATGGTTGAGGTGAATGTTGTCTGGCCCGAAATCCTTCGTTAGATAAGGTTTCAATGATTAACTGGAGGATTTCGGACCAGGCTTCATTCCTCTCAACTTATAGAGAACTCGTGGCTCACATGCATATGGGCAGGCTATAGCTTGCCGCTGTTCTTGATTGGCCATGCAGTACATCATTGAAGCTGCTTCCAGGTTGATCCTCAAATTCCTCGAGCACCTGCCATCATGGAAAGTCACTGCAAATGAAAGGTTATAAAAATATGAATATGTTAACACCGCTGAAATTTCTTTTAGTATCTATTACTGTTATTCGTTGTGGTGTGTGTGTGTGTGTGTGTTACATAGTTACATGGATGTGCAGGAGATAAAACAAGAATCCACAGTAATGTGAAAACAAGATGATGAAGTCTATCTTATGGGACCTTCACAAAGTAGACATAGTGATGTACGTCAAAAGTTAGTTTGACTAAACTGTAAAGCATAATCCATGGGCTAAATGAAGCATTTACTACAGAAACAGGAAATCTGTACAAAAGGCATTTCCATGGTGAATCCAGGCTCACTTCAGTTAAATCACACACCAACTCTAATTTGATCATTCTCATCTTTGCTGACACCCATACTACTATCTTAGCATTCAATTCAACATACCATGTTCTGCCACCCTTCTTGTTTAGAGTACGTAGTCCCATTTCATGTGTTTACTTTTCACTTCTAGTATAGCAGCCAGTTGCGTGTTCCTACTTGCTTAATTAAATGATGGCAACAATCAGCCAAAAGGACTTAGAGAGAGAACAAAATAGAACATCAATAAAGTAAAACTCATCCCATTAAACTATTTGTATAGACTTCCTAAAGTGCAATATATAAATCGTTAAGATAAATACGAACTTGATATAGATTATAGATCTTGCAGAAGTGAAAATCAATTTTCTAGCTCATTCTGTTTTTTGTACAGACATAGCAGATGGGTTCCCTTGCTATCTAGTATGCATTAAATAGTGTAGAGCAGTGTGTTTTGTATGAGTATCCATAGTTATCTGCCCCCAAAAGCCATGTGTTTTTTAAATGAACTTGTTTCAGCAAATTATGCCTAACTTAACTATAAAACAAGCCACTGGTTGGCAACTGAGTTACACACAAAATTGTTTAGAGTGTGAAGAGCAATTGAGAGTTACCATATACTTTTTGGCCGAGTGGTTGTTAAAACTTCATATCTGATGCAACCTCTCTCCATGACACCGTGAAAGCAGAAAAGACTGAATTGAAGCACATTCAACAGTCCTCGGTTTTTGGAGTTGGAGCACATTCAACAGTCCTCGGTTTTTGGAGTTGGAGCACATTCACAATCCGATTTGAATACGACAGGTAAGTGTTGCTTCCAGTAGTCTATGTATGATGTAAGTAGCTCCTAAATTGTCATGTTCATTAACCCTAGATAGGAAATGTGGGTATTAAATCTAGATACTCATTATTTCCATCCTTGGATAGCAACTCTATCACCACAGACAGAGTAGATTCATCTGGTGAGAACTTTCTCTCAGCCACTTTCTGGAGAAGTTCAATCACTTTTGATGGCTCATTGCTCCTGCAGAAACCTCGCATCAGAGTGTTAAATGTGACCAAATTAGGAGCACAGCCCTTTCGTTCCATCTCCATGAACATATCATTCGCCTCTTTCATTAAACCACCTATGCAGAAACCATGTACCATGACAGAATATGTGATAACAGTCGGCACCAATCCCTTACTAGATAATCTGTCAAATAGTGCAACAGCAGTCTCAATGTTCCCGAATCTGCACAAACCACTCAGAATAATGTTGAAGGTTTCAATGCCGAGTTCATTACCACTCTTCTCCAGATCGTGAAATAACTCTAAGGCCTCGGCAAGACAATTGTTCCTACAAAAACCATCCAATAACATGTTGTAGGTAGTGGAATCTGGTCTAACTCCATGAACATCCATATCAGCAAAGAAGCTCCTTGCCTCCTTAACTCTCCCATTCTGAAACAGACCAGTTAGCAAAGAATTAAACGTGATAACATTCGGCCTGTATCCCTTCCTAACCATCTCTCTATAGAGCCTAGTAGCTTCCTCCGATCTCCTACACCTCAAATACCCATTGATCAAAATATTGAAACCTACAACATCACATTGCAACCCCTTGTCAGCCATGGAACCAAACAGCTCCATTGCATCCTCAACCTTTCCTTCCACACAGAGTCCATCCATCAAAGTGTTGAATGTAAAGTTATCAGGCTGCTCACCCCTCTCAACCATCAAATCCATCAATCCACGCGCCTCCGCCACTTTCCTCTCCTTACAAAGTGCATTGATCAAAATATTAAAAATCACCACATTTGGCCGAATCCCACGATCCATCATTTCAACAAACAAACCCTTCCCCTCCTCCCATTCACCCGCCTCACACAAACCACGTATCATAACCGAATAAACAACCAAATCCGGTGAAAGCCCTCTCCCTTGCATCTCAACAAACAGCTCCCTCGCCTTCTCCATCTTCCCCTCCTTACAAAATCCATCGATAATCGAACTGTAACAAACCAAACTAGCCTCAAACCTACCCTCCATTTCCCTCAACAAAATAAGAGCTCTCTCAGAATAACCATTTCTACAGAACCCATTAATCAAAGTCCCTAGAGTCTTAATGTGAGGCCTACACCCTAATTTAATCGATTTTCGGAAAATCTCAACCGCCTCCCCAACCCTCCCCTCAAGACACAAACCCTTAATCAAAGCAGTAAATGTATAGATATTGGGATTGTACCCCTTTCTGTACATAAAACCTAAAACAGTAGAACCTAAGCTAACTTTCTTTAAATTACAGAAGCAATTGAGTAAAATATTGAGGGTAACAAAATCAGCCTGTAAATCAGCATCCACCAGCTTACAAAACATGGTGATTACGTCAGAATGATGGTTAGCCCTTGCTACGGAGCCTAGGAGTGTGTTGAATGATGACGTGGGCGGAGAGGGATGGAGCTGGATCATGTGGGAGAAGTGAGTTACGGCTTCAGTGATGGTGAAATTGCCGTTTTTACAGTTCGTTCTCAGGAATATTTCGTGTGGGGTTGATACTGGGTTTGGAGGTTCTGTGAAGAGGTGGGAAACCTCGACTCGTTGAGCGGTGCGTGGGATTGTGGCGGCCGCCACGGCGACGGTAAAACGAGATGGTCTCCGTGCCATTGTGATTTCAGAGCATCTGTGTGGCGGTTGGCGGTATTTTGAAGAAGATGACGTAAGAAACAAATTGTTGAGTTTCTTTCTTACCAAACTTAACTGAACTACATTAAACTAAACTAAACTAATGTAAAATTAATATATCTTCAAAAAAAAAAGGAAAATTAATATATTGAAAAATAAGATCAGATTAACTAATTTAATTTGAATTAAAATTATTTTTTCGTTGCTGGAGGTGGACATATTAACCCACCAGTGGGGTTGAAGCATAAAAGAGAATTTTAGGAAATACATGTGGAAAAGGAGAGAAAATCATCAAAAATATAACAAGTATATTAAACCGTATAAAATCGTTCCTCCTTTCTAACTGTATCTAATATATCTAACAAGTACATTCAACTGCCTCAATCTACACTTATTATTCAACAACCAAAGTATAATTTTTTATGATAATAACCGCGGACCAATTATTGATACTCCTACATGGTAAAAAAAAGGAGAATTAACGAAAAAAGGTACAAACAATTAAGTTGTGGTTTATGGTACTTGCATGTTTTTATAGCCCAAGAGGCCAAGACAAATATGCAAGCAATGCACCGCCGAGAAGCCGTTTCTAACTTTCTGGTTATGATATTTCCCTCATATTTCCATGTTTCCAGTCAAAAATATTAAAAAGGAAAAACAAAATACTAGTAAAAAAAATTTCACGTGCAATTAATAAAGATCATTTCACACGTGGTGAACGATGCCAAAACCATCATCTTGTTACTAAATTGAAGCAGCAAATGCAAAGAGAATTGAAAATTCTGTTATTCCTCTCTTACCATAATCTCGTACCGATTCATTCATGCAGATCTGGATTCCTCGTTTCTCCCTGGGTTTCCCTTTTGATGACAGCCACGAAATGCCGAATGGTACAGTCAAATTCCATCTCGGTTTCCAGCTATCAGCATCACTACATTTTTCATCTGTTTCATCTTTTTTTTGAACCAGATCATGGTGGAAGTGGCAAACCAACATACGCTCAGATCCTCATCGCTTCTTCAGTCGGACTGATATTGGCAGCAGCAATGCACTACCGCCTCAAGAAATACAAAGATGACAGGATCATCCCGCGAATTAGAGTAGCCGAATCAGGCCAAGTTCTAAAGCTTGAGAAATTCTCCCATTACGTAGGTAAGTATGAAATGTGTGTGACAAATTATGTGATCAAATGTAATTATTAATTTTTTATCCCTTTGAATAAAATGGAAGGATTGTGATGCATGAATGCATGTGGTGTTATGCAGCTAGGCAGATGGGATTTGTAGATAGAAGACAGTGTCCTACTCTATGCAAATTAGCTTCTGAATACATTAGGAAATCAGATGGAGTTGAGGAGGAGATATATAACTTCTTTGCTAATGAACAAGAAGCCGATTCACTCTTCATCAAGCTCGTGGAAGAGATCGAGCGATGCACCCTAAGCTACTTTGCTTTCCATTGGAGCCAAGCTCCATTTATGATCAGTCAGGTATACATATATGTGTGTATGTGTGTGTATGTGTGTGTGTGTGTGTGTGGATTTATGATCAGTCATAGATATAGTACCTTATTTATGTATGGATTTTCCACTGCTGCAGGTTCTGAGTGCGGAATCTGAGCCCAAGAAGAAGTTCAAGCACATGGTCATGGCTGCCACAAGGTAGTTACTAGTATCATTGATAGGAAGCCTGAGATGGTAAATATAGCATGATAACACCAAGCTTTTTTCATGCCTTTGATACTGAAGGGAACAGAGAATTCAAAGAGTGACCAAGAATCTGAAGATGGCAAGAGTATTTACCACACTGGTCGAGGAGATGAAAGCGATTGGACTCGTATCTACTGACGATTCGCAGTGTACAGATGTGATGGTTCCCATGGCCCACAAAGATAGAAGTCCAGTCCTACTACTTATGGGTGGTGGAATGGGGGCTGGAAAAAGTACAGTGCTCAAAGACATCCTGAAAGAGTAAGAGCAAACATAGTATATCATTCATAGTAAGACTTAAATACTTGTAACCTTAGATGTGTTCTTGATTGCGAGATTGTGAACTTCTATGCAGACCATTCTGGGTAGGAGCTCAAGGAAATGCTGTAGTAATAGAAGCAGATGCATTCAAGGAGTCAGATGTCATCTATAAGGCCCTAAATTCTAATGGGCATCATGACATGCTTCAAACTGCTGAACTGGTAAGCATCCTGTATATATATAGACACAAATTGCCTTATTTCAATGTAAAACTCCATGTAAGATTTCTTACTTCAGAAATACATAAAAACATAGGATCAGAGGTAGTTTCCGAGGCATGATCCTGGTCCTAAGTTAACTAAATCGACAAAATTTAAATCATTATATCATGTTTCTGAATAAATTTATATACCTGCCATATCAAATAGAAAGCATTGCTTGAGGAGCTGAGAACATTCCTCTATGATTCTGCAGGTACACCAATCATCCACAGATGCAGCATCATCCCTGCTGGTGACGGCACTCAATGAGGGCCGAGATGTGATAATGGATGGTACCCTCTCCTGGGTGCCCTTTGTTGTGCAGACAATAACCATGGCCAGAAATGTTCACCGCCGACGTTATCGCATGGGAGCTGGTTACAAGGTTGGTGGAGATGGAAAGGTAACCGAAAACTATTGGGAGCAGATAGATGAAGAACAAGATACTGATGAAGCCAAAAAGAGAAGACCATACAGAATAGAGCTGGTTGGAGTAGTTTGTGATGCTTATTTGGCAGTTGTTAGAGGCATCAGGTATGTGAATCCTCATTCCCATCTACCATACAAGTATGGTGCTCAAAAAAATCATTAAATTTGTTGCTTAAGATGTACATTTTCATCTAAGGGAAGCTGTTTATGAACAGAACAAATAGTAAACCTTGATCTGTATGTTAATCTATAGGAGAGCAATCATCTGTAGAAGAGCAGTTCGAGTGCATTCACAATTACGATCACACAAAAGATTTGCAAATGCATTTTCAACATACTGCCATCTTGTAGATGTTGCCAGATTATATTGCACAAATGCCTTAGAAGGACCACCTAAGGTACAATTGTTGGTCTTTTCTTTATACATCCATGGTATGCTTTTAAGTGATCTTCTCAAACCAGCATTTTGTGGTTCTAACTTTCTTTATTATTGCTAAAGTTAATAGGATGGAAAGACAAAGAGAAGAACCTATTGGTAGACCCAGAGGAGATAAGTTGCTTAAAAGTTGTAGGTATGTTAAGTGAGGATGCAGACACCATTTATGATCTCTACAGCCGTCCACATCCGGCTTATGAGAATGGATCGATTTGGAAAGATATTGTTTTGTCTCCTTCAAGGTTAAACATACAAAAAGAGCTCAAGTTCTCTATCCAGAAAGTTGAGAGGCTGTGTTCAATCCATAAAATAGAGGAGAAGAAAGCTAATCTATAACAAGTTTCTTAAATGCGCATCATCACAGACACTGAAGGAAGAAGCAACAATTATCTCATGTAGATCATGACTAAAGTTTACGTGTAATTCTCTTTTCTCATTCGATGGCAAAGTCCTATAGAAACTTAAGAACTGAGGCTGTTAAACTGCTATTTGAAAAGGGTAGACATAAAACTACAGATTTCAAGTCTTCATCCATGTCATATGATATATGAAGCAGAGCAAAAAAAAAAACACTTATAAGTTTAGGATTATCAAAGAAGATGAACTTGATGCAATGATAAAACATTTAGTTTGACTTACTCATTTAGCTTCTGCAGCTCCCTTCTGTATCCCATTAAAGTGTTACCCATTTTAAGCAGTCTATTGTTGGTTTCCATCAAAACCTCCATCATTGCACTAATATAGCCTTCTGTAGTAGATGTATATCCTATCACGTATGTAACATAAGGTTAAAACATAAGTCACAACCTTAATTAAAGTGAAACAGATTAATGGAACACCCATTAATTGTTAAATGGGGTACATGAAAAGATAACACTGAAGAAGACTGCCTGAAAAGAGAGAGAGAGAAGCTAGAAGCAATGGCAAAGTATCCCAAGAATGATAGCCAATTAGTCACTCCTAAGTTAGTTTGACCCCTTCTGTCACAAAACCAGCATAAATTGACCATATCATGTCCACCCCTCAACTTTTCCTCATGATCATCCGAAATATGACATATGCTTGAAGATTTGTGAACACCGTCCTCACCTAAGGAACTTCACAGTGGAAAACTATATCAGTGAAGCTTGGATGCAATTTAATCATGTGCAAGGAACGAAACAACATTCGAACCACAATAGGATTAATTTAGTACATGCAATGTTTTGGATGACCTCTCAAGGCAGGACACAGTCTAATAATCATAAACTCAATAAAACCAAAGAAAATAAATATTTTAGTGTTGAAACAATGAAAACATCAGTCTATTTGCTCTTTAAGCCTTGTATCTATCAGATTCATGTAATCTAAGTGATTACGAAGTACTGTATTGAGACCAGCTATAGCATACTGCAGCTCATACCACTTGACTGAAGATGAGAATAGGACTTTTCCTTGCAGCTCAATTACAACAAAATGAGAAGAATAGTAGCAACAATTAGCTTGGTTTTCCAAAACTGACATCCTGTCTAAAACTATCCACAACTTCAATAGATCTCTTTTGAACTCTCCATCAAATGTCAGCAATTTAAGGTTTTTTCATGATTATACTACCCTGCTACCAGTTTTTGACAACTGGATTTAATATCCAGTATTGACTTAATCATTCAAGTCTTTCTAAACACAGAAAAACTACTTATATGATATAAAACAGCATCATTATGAACCACAAGGCACTTCGAGTAAGCATCTAAAATACTGTGCAGAACAAAAGGACCTATAGAAACAGAGAAAATAGGGGGAAATAAAGTATGACATCCTTTGTGTCTGCATAAGTGTACATGAGGCCATAGAGAGGACAACTCTGTTTTGCTTTAAATAGGAAATTATATTCAGATTGTTAACTGTGAGATAGAAATGCAAATCCATCTGTTCTTTCAAACAAATGGAAAGGCATTTGACATGATAGCCCTCCTTCTTGCTCTTAAAACATGGATATACAATTTATTAAGGTTCGACATGCTATTTCGCATTAATCATTGATATAACACTTTCACTGGCAATCTATACATGCAGATTTTATTTTATTTTAAATAACTACGAAAATAAACTCTATTGGGAGCTGAGCATATCTTATCAGAGCTAATAAAATCAACATTCACTACCAATACCAGAGCACTATCTGAAGCATAAAACTATGTTTCTGCCTGAAGGAACAGGTCCATAACTATCTTTGCAGAGGAAAATGTGTCAAATTTAAAACGAAGAAAGAAAGCATTTGATTAACAAATGAGGAAAACACTCAATGTAAGAGCCAAGCATGGTAGCTGTTAATGCACATATACAGTACCATTCTAGCATGAAAAAGGACATAATTATCATGAAGCATTTAGTAAGCAAAAGGAGATGATCAGTTGCGTTTTGCCCAATTTTAAGGTCAAAATGACTCTACACTTTCCACACCCTTAATAAGAAGATGATAGGATGAGATCATCAGCGCATTGGTGACTTTTTTTAGTACTTGATTTACCATTAGCAGTTTGAGATTAGCAGTGTATGCTCCAATACATTTTAGATTTTGTCTCCTTCAAGTTGTTTCTTAAGATGGAATCATGTTCCAAAAATCTTTACAGGTAGCAGAAAGTCATCCCTGTGAGTTTCACAGAATTCTACAAGGTTTTTCAAAGAACTTGTGCTTAATCTTGAAGGATAACTAAGAACTTCTGAACTCTGGTTTTAAAGTTGTATAGGCTTTCTTAAACTTAATCACTCAAAGTTAGGCTGTCCATCAAGTTAGCTAGATACAGAAATAATAGAATTCATATTGTGTGTAATGTTTGCTGAGAACCTAGTTTTCGAACTGCATTTGGCAGTAGATTATACTTCAGTTCTAACGATCTCACTAGCATGTTGTCCAAACAGAGTCGGTCTAACAGAGGTGTGCTTTATTAGCAAGAACTACTTATGGTTTCAAGGACATGCCCTTAATTTGTTAGTCAGAAACTTCATAGACAGAATGATAAACACAAATTCAAAAACTATTAGTCGATTCACGTAATAATCTCGCAATCTTTAACAAGATTACACAATCATATTAAGTTAATATTCTGAATCCCTTAACATAACTCATATCATGTGACATAAATGCTTCAAGGTGAATATGGTAAGTCGGAATCAAAGTCAAGCCATGAGTAATGAACCGGAATCAAATTCAGCAAATACAATTATGCATCTCCTAAATTGAATCCCCAAATCATACCAATATTTTATCAGCATCACAGAACAAAATATGGAAGGAAATATCATTAACTCTGTTTTGACCAGAATTAATTTCACTAATTCTCACCTATAGGCTATATGGCATTAAATGGTCAGAGAATCAAATAACCGTTTTCCAGAAATGGCCATTCTATCATGTCAGTGCTTAATTCAGAAATGTAATCTTTGAAAAGAGCGTTTTCACACGAAATTCAACAACTCCTTTAATTGATCTCCCTAATTGGACATTCAACCATGATGTGGTTACCATGTTTGAGTGCCCAATTGAGGAATTTCAACCAATTAATTGACTATTCAAAATGTAATCTTTGAACAGGCTGTTTCTCACAATAGATCCAACAACTACTTTAATGAGGCTCTGCCCTAAAAATGGTAACAAAATTCAGAGAGATAACTTTTCTAATCAATTCTGCATCCCTAACATTGAAAACAGAGAAAAAGTAGCTCATTTCCGGTGACTAAATATGGAAAACAGAGCAAAAACAGAGGAAGAACACCATGCCGAAATGTGTATGAATCGTGAATCGATCAAAACGTGAAAAGATTTAGAAAACGGACCTGGGAAATCATCGACGCCAGAATTCGGAAAAGAGAAATTGCAGCAGTCGATGCTCATCTGCTTCGATTACGTAACGAAACCTTAAATCCCCAATTTTTTCTTATAATTGAACGCTCTACTGAAGGATAAAATTAAAGGAAAAGCAGAACGGAATCTGGGAAAAATTGATCGGAAAATTCTGGATTGCATTTCATCGAATCAATAAGCTGCGTACAACCCTAACAAAAATGTCAAAACATCTGTAACTCAAACGATAAACTGATTCTATTATAATAGTGCTCTCTCTAAAGGGGCAAGTCCACCACTGAAAGTAACATTGGAACGAACGTTTTTTACAATACTACCCCTACAACAGACAGGGCCTGGTATGCTTCACTTCTTTCCCCGGGTAGATGCCTTCCTCGCCGGAGATTTAACAGATTTGGTCTTGACGCTCTTTGCCGGGGCCTTCTTCACCGGCGACTTCTTCGCTGCCGGCTTAGCCTTCGCCACAACCGGCTTCTTGCTGGGAGTGGTGCGAGTAGAAGTCCTCGACGCCTTCGCCGGTGGTGCCTTCGCCTTGGGAGCCTCCTTCCGCTTAGCCGGAGAAGCAGCCTTCTTAGTGGCAGCCGCCTTGGGCTTAGCAGCGGCGGGAGCAGCCTTCGGCTTCGCAGCCGGCTTAGCCTTGGCAGCTGGCTTCGCAGCTGGTTTAGCCTTGGCCTTCGGCTTGGCAGCAACGGCTTTAGCCTTAGCAACAGGCGAGGCAGCCTTAGCCTTTGCTTTCGCCTTCGGCTTGGCCTTGGTAGGCGACTTCTTAGCAGCGGCGACGGGCTTAGCCTTCTTCGCCGGAGCAGCAGCCGGCTTCTTCTTCGCCGGAGCAGTCACGGCGGGAGCAGCAGCCTTGGAGACCTTGGGAGGAAGCTTGTAGGAGGCCTTCACCTTCACGAGCTTCTCCCCTGCCACGAATTTCCTCAATTGCACAAGCAAAATCTTCTTAAAGTTCTGTGGCAGCCCAGGGTGCTTGTCCAGGAGAAACTTCTGAATCGCGTATTGACTGGATCCAGACCTCTCCTTCAGCGTGGTGATCGCGTCCTCAATCATCTGCAAAAACGCAACAAATCAATCAGATAACCAAATACCAAAATGCATCATACAAAAAACTAACTCCAAACACCAAAAACGATCACGATTGATTGTATATACATACCTCGAAGTACGTCGGATGAAGGGCGGGACCGCGCTTCCTCGGTGCCGGAACCTTCTTAGCCTTGGGCTCCTTCGCCTTCTTCGCCTTACCGACGGCGGTAACGGCGGGGGCGGTCTCCTCTTCCTCGGTGGGTGGCGGTGCATCGGCCTCAACCATGGTGGCGTCGACGGGGGCTACGGGTTCCTCAACATCAGACATGGCTAAACAGTGGGGTTTGGGGATTCGGAATTGGGGGAATTCGGGTGGTGAAGACCCGATTTGAGACAAGATCCGAATCAGCGAGGAATCAAGTACTCGGGAATGTTGGAGAGAAGGTGGTGTTCCGATGGTGAATTACGGGATGATTTATATACTGTGGACTCAGGAATTCATATCCGATACGAGGATTCTGATTGGTGGAAACCCTTTTGACGCGGATCGAGACACTTACGAAATTTTAAATTTGGGCCGTTGGATTAGAACCTTATCGACGGCTATTATCGCGTGTGTGCTGATGCTTTCATTTTGGGTTGGGAGTGACCAACCTTGTTTTTAACCACATGGAGTTGTGTTTTTTACCTTGATTGTTTTGGGTATATCTTGATAATTACTCGGCCAAATTTTATGAAATATTTTTTTTGATGTAGAGAATTTATTAAGCTTTCCAATGAGTATCTGTACGAATTTTTTTGATTGGTGTGTGATTTTATATTTTGGTTAGAACACAAAGTGGTCATGACCATGGTGAAGTTGGAGTATATTGTGTTCCCGGACCATTTTCTTGAAATGTACTGATCCAAATTCTGATTTTTTTAGTTCATTTGAAAGCTATCGAATTGGGGAACACGTAGAACCCAAAAATGTGAAAATCGGACACCATTTCGATGAGTTTTGTTGCGTTTGAATGCGATTGAAGATGAACACATCTCACAATAGCTTGTGTTCATATCACACCATGCATTACCTTAACAAGATTCTTGTAATATTATGCCACAATATCATTTTTATTTCATTATTCAATTATAATACTTCAAAACAAGGTTATGAATTATGATAATGGAAATCAAAGTTTTCATATATGAAAAATATTTATGGTACCATAGAAAGGTATTTTATAACGTATAGTTGGTGAGTGTGACACGTCGATTCATCGAATAACACTCGAAATACTTTTGCATAGATGGTAAATCATCAATACTGAGGAGAGAAATCTTTGACTAGATTATCAAAAAGACAAAAACGGATGCAATTTGTGTTAATTCTGATGATTCAAAGAAGGAACAGTCAATCAATTGCCATCAGTTTTCATTTCATGCATTAATTGAATTCTTGAGTATCTTTGGTATGTTTGAACCATCCCAAATTACTAAAATGGTTCTTCAATATCATATCCTGAACCTTCAAAATTGTACCAAAACTGAGTTTCAGAGTCAAATAACATAAATATTATAATCAGTGGCTCTCATTAAAATGAAAAAAGATTCTCATCAAATTGTTTTCTTTTGATGATAACTTGACACCTTCTATTATGTCACATGCAACATTTCTCCTTTTGTTTCAGACTTTCAGAACCTGAATAGCTTTTCAAGGCCAGAAAACTAACCAAAATGGCTGATTACAAAAACACATAGAACATGCAATGCTAACAGTACTATGAAACATGAAAGAACATTAGTACCAAACAAACAGTAATCCTCACAAGCCTCTCCTCTGTATATTCTGGTCTAGCATCCCTTTGCAGCAGCTCGATTAGCTTCGAGTACTCGATAACTACTGGTTTTCATTGCTAAATATCTCGATAACACGAAAAATCTGCATAACCAGGAATTGGTTTGAAGAAAACATGATGCACAAGTCATCATCATCATCATCACATCATTAAGTATAAAGCTTGCCTGATCAATATATTGCAAAAGTTGAAATTCTCTGTTCTCTTGGGAAAAGACATCAAAAGATTGGAATTCACTTCCAAATTCCAACTGAATATAAGATCATGTCATAGTCAACACATGCCAAAAACAAGTGAACCATCCCTTGAAGAGAATGTTTTTGGTACTATCTCATTTGAATGGTATGACACTTTTCAAAGTTCTCTAGATTTACTTTTTACTTTCTTTAAACAGTTATCGAGCACGATAATGAGATATGATTCAACACGAACTTCGTGCCTCAAGATTTCCTGATCGTTTCGTAGAGATTGAACCATTCAAATTTATATTATAGATTAACAACCATGGTGACATCACAAGTTTGCATGTTGTTTTGTCCTAAAGGTTGAGGTTGACTTTGTGTAACATCCATGGTTCTTGTCTTGAAAACCTTCAGCGAATTCCAGATGGTACATATTGATTGAGCTTAAAACACAACTTACAAACTGGACATAAAAATTGTCATTTGAGAAGAATCAATATGTTATCATGAAAATTAAAACTGTTTTTTGGAGAGTTTGATGAAATTTAAACCATAACACAACTAAAAAGTAAACTACTACAAGAAACATCTGAAAGTCACTATTGTGGAATTCGATTGTTACTTCAACTCAAAAAAGATCTGCCACTTTAAGATAATGAATGAATGGATTAGACTAGACGCTGGGTACCTCACCAGCTAAGGAAACCAGATTATCATTCTACAAAAAATAAATAGCCAATAGCCCAATGACAAGCTTAGCCCGTCTAACTGAAATTAGGACTATATTGGTGTGAGGCAGATTCTTAACATTGCTTAATTGCTGATTTAAACTTAAAAGCACTCTTTAAAGCCACATGGGCGGAATTAGGGGTGAGCGAGTCTATGCACAAGTAAGGATGGCAATGGATTATAAATCAAGTTCAAATTCATGGATTTAAATTCATTCTATACATATGTGTATGTTACAATTTTAAATTCAATAAATATAGATCGGATATAAATTAATAATTGTTGGAACGAATTTAGATATGGATTTTACTCTATAATATCAAAATACAATCCATATATATGAAGTTAAATTCTCAATTGAGACATATCTCAGTTGGTCTCATTAAATGATCATGATTAATACGTAAAGGATCAGTCGTGAAAGTGAGAATATCAGCATGAAAGTGAGAATATCAACAAGAATAATCATGCTTAATATGTAAAAGGTCAAATTTGAAATTGAGAAAATCAACATTTGTCTATAGTGAAGCGAGTTTTAATGTTTAGTTAGGTTCCCGGCCAGTATTGAAGGTTTTGTATGTATGAGGTAGAAGCTATTTTGAGAGCGGTCAGTGAGTTTTTCGCATTTCGCATTTGTGGTTGTTTCCCCAAAGCTCGTTATTAAGTTTAGGTTAGGCCATGTCTAGTTCAGTTGATTCAATCAACACGTCAGCATCAATCGACATCTTTCACCACCTTTGAACACCAATCAGAATCAATCAACTTCAATTACCTTAGTTTCAGCTCAATTGGACAGGACTTTAGTATGTATGACTTTTTGTATGACGCGTGAATGGGTGTATTACCTTCATCCCAGTCGGATCTACCACATTTCTATGTACCATTTTACACCAAATGACCCATTATTGCCCTTAACTCGTCGTTACAACCCAAAATAAATACTCTACATGAGTAGTCTTCACTAGAGTTACACAATTGAAACTATTTGAGGTGAAAGGGGGAAAACAATCTAAATCAACTTCTCAACACAGTTTAGTGAATCGATTCATCGAAACACAATTTAGATACAAGAAAGATTTCTAATTATAGGCACAGCTTAGTAAAAAAAGACAAGTCAAAATGCAATTTGATAATTAAAAATAATATCTATATAATGTTCAAGTTACAAAATTTTGATATATTTAAAATACATGATATTACGAATCCAATAAAATCACACAGGATAATAATGCTAGTAGTTACTAGCCACATGATTTTCAAAACACTGTAGATCATTAGTAATAGTGGTTATGTATTATATTATAATAATAAAATTGAATATTAAGATTTTATACAATATGGATTATTATACTCCCTTTATAGCAGCTTTTTCTGCACAAAATGTTTTTTCCGTCAAATATGCTAAATTTTGACTGAATTTTTGAATGCATTGATAAATAAAAATATCATCTATTTATTATTGTTAGAATCGTCATAACATATAGTTTATTAGTATAAAATATTCATATATTGATGATATATATTATTAAAAATATTAGCAATCAAACTCATACATTGAAAATCGTAAAAAGTCGGTAGTGCAAATCCAACTAGTACGGACTACAGAGGGAGTATGAAATGTACCCAATTGGGCTAGGCTTTACTATTTGGTACCAGGGAATCGTGAAGCCCATATCATACTTGACTCAAAATCATTTTCGCTCTCATTTCAGCCCTTCAACTTACAGCAATTAGCATCATGGACCTGGAAGCACCAAGCCTGATCCACATGGTGGCTGAGCCAGAATCACTTTAGTACATGTACATTATTACTCTGCGGTCCGCACATTTGGGTACACTATTAGTTGGGCTTTTTAATACATGTACATTTGGTCTATGTAAGTTCAAGTGATTTAAAGTACAACCATGGCCCGCACAAAAATCTAACTTCAACTATGTCCAAATTATTTGGATACATTTGGTCCTATTTGCTTGAATTTTTTTTGAAATTTTTTTGCTAGATTGAACCGACTGAAATAAAATAAAATAGTAATATATTGAAAAAAAAATGTAATTAAATTTATCTAAATTTCATCTAATCATATTTTCATTGAACTAAATTGATCTATAAAAAAACTCTGGCAAATAGCTACAACTTTTAACCTATGACAAAGAAAATAATAGGAATTACTAAAATATTTCGTCTTTGTACTTTCACTTAGTTCTCAGCTAATAGGAAATACTATTTTTTTATAATTATTAGATGTCAAAATAGGCCGTTGTTGAAAGTAGATGATTGTGATGTTGTTATTAAAAATGTTTAATTTGGAATAAGCAGAACAGGCAAGGACAATGAACGAAGGTTTAGTCGAATGAACTGTAGCCTGCCCTGTATATATATAGTTAGTTAGGTTACTCATTCTATTCCAACCCAATGACCAATATGGATATAATATTTGATCCGATCAAAGATGCTAAATTTGACTGACATTTTTGAATGCATAAATAAACAAAAATACTATTGTGTCTAATATTGTTAAACTCGTCGTAACACTAAGATATATTAATGTCTAATTTTTATACATTTATAATATTTATAGTTAAAAAATAGCCTACTTTAAATCTGTTCAGACTTCAGATTGAGTTAGGATATAGGAGTATGCTTAGATAGGTCAATGCTGAAGACAGATGGGATTCGACCCTTGGGGAAATAAACGCGGCTCACGCGTCATCCAAGAAAATCAGTGCCCGGCGGTTTTAGTAAAAATTCAAAGCAAGCCTGCTGGCTAGGCTTGGTTAGGTAAAAAACGGGTCCGAAATAGTTGATGATTACGGCCTCGGCCGTAGCCCGTAGGCTAGCTGACGTGGCCGTAGCGTGGGCGCGGAGCTGTTGAAATGCAGTTTCTGGCTTTGAAACAAAGGGTAAAATGGTACTGTGAAGAAAAGAACAATAGGTTTTTGGTCAAAGAAAGAGTTGGAGAGCTGTTTTCACTTTTGTCAGGCTCAGGCTATGGGATGAAATATATATGATGATGATGGCCTATATATTAGTATGCACTTCACTGTTTTCACTTTCACCTGCTCCCTTTTCGTACTCCTTCGTCTGATCGTTTCTTTCCTAATAATTACCTTTTCTTTTTTACTCTGGCTCAAGTAGTAATTATACTGAATAGTAGTATGATTTTTACTATGAGTATGAGGATACCATGTTACGAGATATTAATTAAATATTTAAGCTTTAATTTGTTTAGTTAAATAATGTGTAAGCCAGTCGCAATTTTGTTTAGAAAATGTAACATGTTTTCTGAACATTTTAATTTATTGATTTATTTAAACATGAGAAATGTGCTCCAATAAAAATTGGACACTAAAAAAAATATCTGTTCGCGAACCGGTTCTTTTTAAAATCTGAGTGAATTGAAAAGAAGAAACAACAATCATAACATCGAATAGTAATGTATATGTGAGACAAAAAAAATCCTTTTGCAACATTGAATCTGTATATAAAAGAAATTCATGTGGAAAAGATGATAAAAAAACATTTGAAAGATCTGCTAAAATTTTGAGTGTACTTTATACTGGGATGTAAGAGACCTAAGGATTTATCATCCTCGCATTTGAAATCGTTTATAGTTGGTTTTTGTCTCCTTAAATTATGCGAAAATTGAAAATAATCAACTCAAGCAGGCTAAACTTTTACAGTTACAAATCAATATTCATACATAATCAAACTCATATTTTTTAAAAAAATTAGAGATACATAAGAACTTTTTAAGAAAAAGTAAATTAAAACAACCTTTCTCTAAACATCATAACCCTTCATCACAGTTAAAAACTACATAATCATTAATTCATATTCACAGGATTAATGTTTATGTATAGGATCCTTCCAAAAAATGTGTATACATAGGAGACTAAATTTTTATAAGATTTTCAAAATTCCCTTTACAATAATGCAGCTTGGGTGCTAAATGAAATCATAGGGTTGTAACTTTTAAATATACCTTGTAGTAATTTTAATTTATTTGGTTAAAACTTGAGACTAACACCGTCACTAGCTACTATAATGATGTTTAACAGTTTAAGAAATAGGGGTGCAGTTTAAATTTATTTGGTGGTCGGAATCATATAATCCGATCAGGGCTATTTGGTCATTTGCAGTATCACGCATACTGCTGATCTTCCTCAGACTCATCTGCCTGTCGTCTTCTACCTAGGACCCCACTACCCACGACTTTTCGCCACCATACGCCGCCGCTGCCTTTCCTTCATTAATGCTTTTGTTTTGCTTTCTTCACCGCGGTGATCTTAGTCAAAATTCCTCCCTACTCCATTTATTTTTTAACATTATATTTTTTCTAATCTCATTAGGCTTTATCCCGTTCAGCTTATTTTCAACACCTGCAGCACTCTTCAACAACTTTCACCATCATTCAACACCCCTTCAACACCCTTCACCACCCTTTAACACCCTCCAGTACCCTTCAACACCATTCAGCATTTGTCACTATTCACAGACATGAATTGTTTTACTTTTAAAAATATATATATGAATGATTTTTCTTTATAATTAGTTTCAATATGTTTTGTACAAATTAATCATTCTTCAAATATATAGTTTCATAATTATTAATTATTTTTCAAATATATATATAAATAACGATTTTGTACTGGTAAACCAAATTTATAAATAAATATTTTACAACTGTTGCAAACATATTAGTACTTCCAATAATATTACAAATTACATATACTACTAATCGCTATCATCTAATGATTCATTTTCGCCAACATCTCTACCTTCTAAATCACCACCTCCTGAATGTCAAATTTGTAAGGCAATACTCTCACGCACTTCGTTCATAGCATTTTTTCGTCATCAGCGTACAAACCTGAATCACTATTTCATTCACCCTCAGGATGATCTAACACGGGAATGTGTAGTTGTTGCATTCGAATGAAGTTATGAAGTGTGAAACATGCAACAATTATTTCTTTTTGGGAATCAAAGTTAGTTTGAGGCATTCTTTTTAAGATTTTCCAATTACTCTTCAACTGACCCAAAGCTCCTTCTACTTTCATTCTTAAAGAAGAATGTCGTTTGTTAAAATGTTACTTCATACCTTGAGGTGGTGGGTTTTTAAATTGAGGTAGATGCCTTCGGTTTATTTCATCACTATATGGAGCCAAGTATCCAATGATGTTTGGATATCTTGAATCACCAAATAATATTTTCCTACACAGATACCAATACGTAAATACATTATACATTATTATTTTCCTACACATTATTATTTATGTTCAACTACTAAAACAATTTAGTAAATGCATTTCAAAATGTAACATTGACATTATTTTATTAATCACGACACATAATTATGTACATCATACAGTACAATTTTAATTAAATTTTAGCATCCTTCAACACCCTTCAGCACCATTCAACACCCTTCAGCACCTTTCAGCACCTCTTACCAAATTTTCAGCTCTATTGGACAGGGCCTCACTCCCTTTTATTTTTTTATTATTTTTAAAAGACTCCCATCTAATTAATTGAACCAGTATTAATTTGTAAAATTTACTCCCTTCAAATCCTTTTTTTTTTTTGAAAATCTCCCTTCAAATCTTGTTTAAGTCGGCAAATTTTCAATTGATACAAGTTTCAATTAGTATCACTGAATAATATGTAAAATATCAGTTTTAAAAATATATAAAAAAATTATACATAAAAGTGAGAAGATCAACAATAAATATCATTCATATAATAAATATGTCAGTTTGAAAGTGAGAAAATTAACATTTGTCCTAGTCTCAAGTAAGATTGTTCTCATATAAGACCTTCACTTTCAAGTCACTTAAAATTCGGAAGTACATATTTGGAACACTGACCAAACCTTTTAAAGGTAATATTTACAAAGTTAATTTCACTTCAGGTACTATAACACTTTTTCAAAACTCAAAGGTAGATTAACACCTTTCTCTACAAATTAATCACTTATCTCACTAAAAGTTAATATAAATCCATTGAGACACAAGTCTTAATTAATTGGTATCACTAAATAATCATGGTTAATTAATATGTAAGTGTTCAACCTTAAAAATAAGAAAATCATAAGTAAAAGTGAGATGGATAAGTAATAATACATTGAATAATCACGATTAATATATAAAATGTTAAATTTAAAAGTGTTGATCGAAACTTTCTGACAAGTTTATGGTAAAACTATTTCTTAAGATGATGTGAATTTTTCATGGAACAAAATAAAAACGATCCGATATGATAAATATTCAACATTCGTCAAATAATTACCTGTAATATGATAATTACCTAACAACCATCAAATAATTACCTTGTGTAAAATTTACATCCAACTGAAAATTTGAAACATGGGATGGGACTGATTCTGGCTTCCATGTAACATTTCAAACATCCGTGTTTAGTGTACTAAAATTTCCAAGTGAATTGTATTACGAAGTTCACACCATCACTATCACGTTTTTAACCATAATAAAAAGGTGCAAATGCATGCATCGATATCTCGACAGAGACCAATTCGTGTTGGTTCATAATCGGTGTCACGTTTCCTGGGCAGAATTGAATGAATATAATTCTCCGCGTGAATTTACTTGGAAACTTAGACTTATCATGGAGTTAGCAAACCATTGCGGCTGGCAATTGAATTCCCAGTTCACAACAACATTAAATTAGCCACCCTATGTATATAATACTCCATACGTGTGAGAAGAAAGTGACATGTGTATATATACGATTAATAGCCATTAGAAAATGCAAATCAGAGCTACACTGTTTATGAATTATAGCTTTGTGGTGGTTAAAAATCTTGTTAAGCAGTAGTGCACGTATTTTGTATCCGCATCTAGTTAAGTGTCTGGTTAATTGCTATATATGTCGTGTGGTTCAAATTCTTACAATGATAATTTTGAGCATTCGAAAGTAACCATTATATAGCCAGGGCCGGCCCTCCTTGTACGTAACTTACGCAATTGCTTGAGGCCCCCAAATAATTTTGGAAAAAAGGGCCCCATTTTTAGAAAAAATATATAGTATTTTTATTAATTAAAACTCAATTAAATAAAGAAATTGTATCATTTTCTATAATTAGTCCCTTAGATATCGTATGAAATTAACTATAAATAAGAAATTCAATATTTATAGTGATTTTTAATGTATAATTAATAAAATATTTTTATATAAACCTATTTTTTTAATTTTTCAGTTTTGAACACTAAAAAATTATTATTTTCGCTTGAGGCCCCCAAAATCCCAGGACCGGCCCTGTATATAGCCGACATTCTTGGACAACGTGATTAAGCTCTTCATCAATTCGTGATTGTGAGCACCAAGAAATCACCCTCAAGTACAATCACCGGACGGCGTGATTAATCGTTATTATCTTCCAATACATTATTTTTCATTTAAAAATAAAAAAATTAGACAATAATCTAAATGCATACCAATAAAATCCTACTCTCATTATCTCAACGAGCATTACAGTACATTAATTTTCACTTTACTTCAATTTAATTCAATTCAATTTATCTAAGTTATAAATAAACCAATTAGTAGTACAAAAGACCTAACTATTCTACCTAACTCACAAAGAAGACACCTGCATAGCTTACGTCAAAATTTATCCTTTTGGTGTCAATTCGGGTTGACGTGTCGGATTTCGTGTTCATGTCAGATAGGTTCGATTTGATACGTGTCGGGTTATTTTGGGTCAAAAAATTTTAATCGGGTCGTGTCGTGTCGTGTCGGGTTAGATTCGTGCCAGTCCAGTTTGTCAAGTCGGGTCGGGTCGGGTTCAGAAAGAATTATCTCGGGTCGGATCGGGTTGGGTTAGACTCGTTTGTAAGGTTCGAATTAAGTAAAAATATAATAAACAAAACTCACATTGGAAGAAACAAACTTTTGATGTTGGGTTAGTCGGGATCGAAGTGATTTCAATTCAACTATATAAAACAATTGATAATTTTAGTTTTAACTAAAATGTTTATACTTGAATCATACTGTTTTTAAAATTTTAGTTATCATCACATTTATGATATTGTGGCCATTTAAATATTTTTCAAACGTTTTTTACTCAAATTGAACCAAAAAAATCTCTAATTGAATACACTCACACGTTTTTACATCACATTTAAGTTATTTAATAAATATACACCTCGAATTGAACGTCAAACATCTCGTAACTTCAAATTTTCCAAGTATCTTGCTTGTTTTGGAAATAAATTTAACTACGTAACTGGCGTCTGTAGTGTTATAACTCAATATTATCTCCTAATATCGTATCTGTAATACATATAAAAAATTTCAGATTTTTTTGAGTTGCTGATATAGTAGACTTTACTAGTGTGTTTACAAAGGTTAAACATGTTAGTTTTGATACTTCGTCTATAGAATGTAGATACAAAATTTATAGCAATTTTCATTTGAGACTTATCTCTACAGAGACCAAGGACTATAAACTCAGTTTAAGGTGTAAGGGATTTTACCAATATTACCAAAAACGTTAGGGACTAGAATGTAAATAATATCTTTATTATATGATCAAACACTGAATCGGGCTCCCATTCCCCCAAATCAGAAACTCAACCGCGACGACGTGATTTCCCTAGCTTCGACATTTTCAAAGCTTCGACTGTCCCGAGCTCCGACGACTTTTTCCGGCTTGATCCTTTGATAATCACTTGTTTCTGAATCGGGCTCCCATTCCTCCAAATCAGAAACTCAATCGCGACGACGTGATTTCCCTAGCTTCGACGTTTTCAAAGCTTCGACTGTCCCGAGCTCCGACGACTTTTTCCGGCTTGATCCTTTGATAATCAGCTGTTTCTGGCATTTTGTCTTGGTTTTTTGAATTTTAATCGTTCTCTGTGGTTTTTTGGCAGAGATTTTTGCAGATTGCGTTTCCTTCTCACGATCTTTGCCGGCTGCATTGATTTCTTCACTCTTCGCAACCCAACGGCTGAAATGTTTTTGTTTCTCCGGCTCAGCCATGGCTACCACGCAGATAAGCATCGTTAATCCTAGCTTGCTGGATGTGCTTGCGCCAAGGTATTCCTCGAGCAGAGATGGCTTGATCTTTTAGTTAATGTGTTTGAGTTTTTAGTGTATGATGTCTTGCTTTTACTCTATGTGCTTGAATATTTATTGTGATATCTTGATCTTTTAGTCACTATACTTGAGCATTCCGTCAATTTACTTGAACATTCATAACTCAACGTGCTTGAAATTTTAGTGTGATGTTTTGATCTTTTAGTTGTTGTGCTTGACCTTTTTAGTGTGATGTCTTGATGTTTAACTCTATCTGCTTGAGCATTTACTAAAAGATCCTTGACCTTTTTAGGTTGCCTGAACTTTTTTATAATGTTGCATGATTTTTTATGCTGCTTGATCCTTATATGTGTTTGCTTGAGTGGTTATGTTCTTTGCATGATCTGTTATTTTGCCTGATCTTTTTGTGTGTTTTGCCTGGGTTGTTATAATCTTTGCATGATTTTTATGTTGCCTGATTTTGTTTGTGTTTTGCCTAAGTCTTTATATTCTTTGCATGATCTTTTATATTGCCTGATTATTTTATGTTTTTGCATGATATTTTATGCTGCTTGATCTTGAATTTGCAGAGCAGGCCCCTGAGCTCTGTTTAATTATGAAATGGCACCGTGTTTTTGTAATTACATCTTGACCCCCGTTTTTATGTTGCTAGTTTTGTAGGATGTCTTTGCACATTGGTCTCCACAAGGACAGGTCTCACCGGAGATTTTCTCCAAATTTTAATGATGTGAAAAGTTTAATCTTAGTTGCGAAGATGTTGGTTATAAATCCCTTCAAGCAGATTTCAATTTTAGCGTTTCTACAAAGTTTTTACTTTTTTCACATAGGTCCCTCCAAGAAAATGGAAAGTGTCGAACTATAAAATTGAGTGAGCCAAAATAAAATTAAAGTCATGTGAAATGTGAAAATATAGTTTTACGATATTTTGAGGAAGCGGAAGAGGTAGAAAAAAATATTTAGATAGGTAATTTATTTATAATGACCCAATAAATACTACTTTTAAAAAAAGTTTAAATTAAAAAATTTCAAACTAAAATATGCTTTTGAGCATATTAATAAACCAACCTTTTAAACTAAATAAAAAACCGACATTATTAATTATAATAAATTAGATATATTGGTTTAATAACAATTAAAAATATGATATTAGAAATAAATTAAAATTACATTAACTATTTATGAACGATTAAGTTGGTTCAGTTCTTCAGGTTTAGCTCATCTTCAAATTCATGTTAGGTCGGTTTCAGATCATCTTCAATTCGTATTATGTCGGGTTCGGGTCATCTTCGTGTTCGTGTTAGGTTGGGTCCGGGTCAAAATTTATTGTGTTTAAATTAATATTCGGTTGAGGTCGGGTCGGGTTGGGTCGGGTTCAACCTAATAATTTTCGGGTTACAATCGGGTCACGTGTCAGATCGGGTTGGGTCGTTCGTATCGTGTTTGTCGGGTTACAGCACTTGATTTACTAGTTGAGTTACCAATTTTACTATTATAGTTATATATGTAATATAAATCCATTTTTGTGTAAGTCGATTGGGTGACTGTCTCGACATCTATTCATTATAATAGAGAGTATTGATATTTCCAAATACTAGTTGTTTGTGATTTGCTTTAGCTTGTTGCATTTTTTGAGTACTGTTTTATGCTTTAAAAGGTTAAAATTAGTTAAATCATACTCAATTGATCTGAAATATTATTATCTTAATAATATTTTTGTTGGATTGAAAGAGTCATCAAATGTGTTTGAGGGATAAAAGGTAACAACATACATTTTAAAATGTTCGAAATGAACTAAATACTAGTTACTTTTTATTCCAAATACTAGTGCCTTTTTATCGACTATCGTCTCAAAAAATAGTTTTATTTAATAATATAATATATATATGGAATCGGAAAATAGTTTATTTAACCTTATTTGCACTAAATCGTATGCCACATAATAGTTAGTATTCTTTTATTGGAAAGACATAACCGTGGTTGTATTATTGGGTTTTGAAAAGAGTGTAAATTGAGGAGTATTACAGTGTATTGATTTGAGTTCTCACGTGATTACTAGTTAAATTTTACAGATTCAATTGTCTTGTCTGTCGAGAACTACTGCTCCACTAAAATTGACTAACTTGACAGGAATCAAAGTCCGCGTCAATAACACCAGGTCACATCTGATTCAGATTCATTTGCCAACGTGATCAAAGATTAATTTGCTGATAACGAGAGCTAATTGATTACTACGATAAATTTTAATTAATCTGCAAATAATGAGTGCTAATTAATTACTACGGTGGGTTAGGATTATGATACTTTTGGCATGGGTTGAATAACATTAAATAACCACGAATAAATTTGATTATAAATATTTTTAATCATATATATATATGTATATATATTAGTAGCAATAGAAATTTGATTTTAAATATTTTTAATTAAAAATGAATAGAAAATAATCTCGAGGGAGGAACTAATGTAACTAACCCTACTCTCTTTTTTCATATATATGTAGTTTAAATATGGTTGCACCCATACATAACTTGTGTGCACAAACACAACTACATAATTATTAAAAACATGAAACCTCTACTCAATTTCAAATTATTTACAATTTACTATTTAAGTAATTTAATTTTATACAACAGAGAATTGATTAAAATCACATATGTCAAATATTATTTGTTAAACCGAACCAAGGATTTTTTTAATAGATTGATTTTATTTCTTCCTAATTATTCGAACTAATTTTGTATGGTAATCAGATGAGTTCGATTTATCAAAATTTCAAATTAATAGCCTTTTAGGCAGACTGGTAGTAGTAGATTCTAGTACTACAGTTGACAAAGACGAGAGAGAGTCCAAAGCTCCAAAATATTACAAATGATGACAGTATGGTAAATATTATATGACGTATTAATGCAGAGGGCGGCCTGTATTATTTATTCGCTTATCCTCAAATCTTACTCTGCACGCATTCAATCAATTCATTCTGACAATTTCAAGCCTGAAACCCAATATTTGAATTATTTACAATCCAGCCCCTAAAATATTATATTATTAAAATACCCCCATAAAACCTGTCGGCATTCCACAAGGCAGCTATAAAAGGGCCCAGAACCCTATCTCATTTTCTACCATATTTCCCCCCTTTTCCTCATACACGCCAAAACAATGGTCCTCCGCAACCACCACCCCGCCGCCGCATCGCCGCCGTCGAATACGCAGTGCCGCTACCGCGGCGTCCGGAAGCGCCCCTGGGGCCGCTACGCCGCGGAGATTCGCGATCCATGGACGAAGACGCGCAAGTGGCTCGGCACGTTCGATACCGCCGAGGAGGCGGCGATCGCCTACGACACGGCCGCCAGGAACCTCCGCGGCCCGAAGGCGAAGCTGAACTTCTCCGACGTCGCGTCCGACCTCTCGCTCTCGCCGCCGATGGCGGTGCCGTTACCGAACGTTGCGTCCAACCATCATCACTTCTTCGCCGAGAAGTTTCCGCATTTGTGGTCGCCGGTTTTCCCCACGCCCGTCTCCGGCGATCGGAACTTTGATCGGTCGTCGGCGCCGATGTCGGAGTACATGGGATATAACCTTGAATCCGTTGGCTTGGTAATGAACGAGAGGGAGACGGGTGCGGCGGAGATGAAAACCGAGAAGAAGCCGTTCACGTTTGATCTAAACCTGCCGGCGCCGCTTTTCTGAGCCGCTGCTGCCGCCGCCGGCTGGACTATTTCCCGAAGCTTGCAATAACCGGGAACGAATATTATATCAGAAACACTGAAATATTTTTGGATTCAAGTGTTAGGGGTAGTTAGGGAATTATATATTAATGTTTCCTTGTTTTCTCCTTTTTGGGTTAATTGTGCTTACCTCGCGTACCATCCAAATAGTTAACGAATAATTTATTATATTTTTTGCCTTTTAAAGTTTCCTTTTTTAATTTGTGATAAATAATAAAATAGTGATGTTACGCGTGAAAATGGAGAATGGACTATTTTTGTAGTAGATGTGGGTCTCGTGATAATTATCAATAATGAATTATTGGGCGGATGGAAAATGACATAAACGATAAAGGCACTGCATTTGAAATCTATGGGAAGGAATTGTGCTGCTGAGGAATTTAACTCGATATGGAATATTTCGGCTGAAAGCTGGTGATACAATTACTGAACTGTTTTGCAAACCAGAAAATAACAAAGGGAAAAAAGGTTATGCTGTAGAATATATTTTTCTGAATTAAAAATCAATGTATTTGAAATTATAAAATTAGATTAACTTTTTAGTTATAAAATTGAGAGTGACAATACCCTAAATAATGTATAGATGTTATATTTAATTGAACGGACGCATCATCCTTCAATCATATTCATAATTTCTATTTACTTTCAATTCACTTAGCAATGAGGAATGTGGTTTTGGAGTTAGTAGAATCCTGTTATACTTCTAAAAAAAGTGTATATATACTTACAATGAAATTTTGGAAATATATAGTATATACTGACTAAAGAATATGAAAGAAATTTACCATTTGGTTTAATTCAAGTCATGAAATTAAATTCCATTTATTTTTTCTTTGTTCAACTCATGGAGAATAAGTGATAGTTAGAGTGGTGATGGTTAGTGGTGAACGAACGATAATAGTTGTAGCTACCATATATTGATAATTGGTGTTATTGATGGTTAGGATAGATGATGACAAAGGCCCTGTCCAATAAGCTGCTGAAAAGTGCTGAAAAGTGCTGAAAGGTGCTGAACCTTGCTGAAGGGTGCTGAACCTTGCTGAAAGGTGCTGAATCTTGCTGAAGGGTGCTGAACCTTGCTGAAGGGTGCTGAACCTTGCTGAAGGGTGCTGAACCTTGCTGAAGGGTGCTGAACGTCTGAAAATAAGCTGAAGGGTGCTGAAAGGTGTTGAAAATAAGCTGAAGGGTGCTGAAACGTGCTGAAAATAAGCTGAAAGGTGCTGAATGTGTTGAAATTAAATTAAAATTGTATGATATATATAATTATGTGTTGTGATTAATAAAATAATGTGAATGTTACATTTTGAAATGCGTTGAATAAATTTTTTTTAGTAGTTGAACATAATTTTAATTTGACATAAGTGTATCATAAAATTATATCCAATAGAATAACTATAATCCATCTATATATATTATCATTTATATATTATTAATATTAATTTTATATTCATATACAATATTTAAAAATTTTATATTAATCCTACAATTTTACTTTAAAAACATGTAATTTTATGCCACCTTTTTTTTTCAAATAGCCCCTTGAACCCTTTGAATATTACAAGAAAACCCAAGCTCTCAAGTGATCCCTATTTTATCAAATTTTCACCTATTTTATCGGATCTTCACCTATCTTATCCTCGCAAAAGTTGTACAATTTTTATATATAAATTTGGTTTACCATTGCTCAAATTGTTATTTATATATATTTGAAAAATGATTAAGCATTAGGAAACTATATATTTGAAGAATGATTAATTCATTTTTAAAATTTTTTTATAACAATTTCATGTATATGAATAGTGACAAGTGCTGAAAATAAGGTGAAGGGTGCTGAAAGGTGCTGAAAATAAGCTGAAGGGTGCTGAAAGGTGCTGAAAATTTGCTGAAGGGTGCTGAACCTTGCTGAAGGGTGCTGAACCTTGCTGAAGGGTGCTGAACCTTGCTGAAAATAAGCTGTATTGGACAGGGCCAAAGAGAATAAATGAATAATGAGAGAATCAAAGTAGTAGAATAAAATAGGAAATGCTTATAGGAAGTTTTAGGAGAAACAAAATATGAAAATGAGAAATAAAAAATTTAAATACTTAACTAAACAACAAATTGCCCAAAGGCTTTGTTTCAAAGTTCAAAACCCACTTTCTTGGGCTTGGTTAATGGAGTGAGATTTTTCTGAATTGGGCTGTACCTGTGAGCTTAAGCTTCTGTGATCCACTTCTAATACAAATTCCTAAAATTGTGTATATTCTGTTTGGCACCAAATTTTGCACAATTGTGTTTGATTTGCTTTGCAATATACATTTGTCCAAAACATTGAACTTTGCAATATACATAATAGTGAAGTTAAAATAAGCAAGATTCTATCAATTCTCTAAAGTTATTTTAAAATGGGAAAATATATGTTACAAAAACTAATTCCATTTGATAATGAAAAATGAACATTGTAAAGTTTTTGAACTAAGTTACCACATTAGTATCATATATTCCATTTTATACTTAACTAATGGTTTTCATCAAGACTATTTCCTCAAAAGCTACATATTGACCTTTTTAAATACATTTTCATACATGTAATAGAAGCGGTAGAGAATGCTTTACTCATTAGTAATATGTATAATCTCCACTAAAAAGTAATATCCGCAATAACTGTCACTCGCACCGTCCACTACAATCTCAAAATATGCTTTATCTTTAGATCTAAGAGTATAACGTATGCCGACAACCATTGTTCAAGATATTTCTTCTCCCCTTAAGATAGTAATGGAAATTCCCAAAAAGTGCTCTTACCCGGCTAAGATGGCAATCGTACACTTAACGCCCGCAATAGCCGCAAAATGTGCTTATCTTTAGATCTAAAAGTATAACGTATGCCGACAACCATTGTTCGAGACATTTCTTCTCCCCTCAAGATAGTAATGGAAATTCCCAAAAAGGGCTCTTACCTGGCTAAGCTGGCAGTCGTACACTAAACGTCCGCAATAGCCGCCCTTAAATAGTCTAAAGTAGTCTCGATACGTGGTTATCTAAGATTTAAATGAATAATGTATGCTTGAAACCATTGTCCGAGACATTTCTTGTCACTTCAAGGTAATCATAGAAATTCCAGCAAAATGCACTAATCTAACTATCCTGTCATTCATACTTGTACAAACCTCATATAAATTTCTGAAAAAAAATGCAATCTGCAAAAAGGTCTAAGATTATAGATCTTATATTTTCCTATATCTTAGGATGAGATCCTATCCTTTGTTGGCAAGACCGAGATTGAAAAAGTTCATGAGCTAGTGATCACTCGGTGGTCATAACTTCTTTATAACTTTTCAAATCAGGTACCTGCTAAAAACCATATCCTTACATTTTTAGTTCTTGTTTCTTAATTCATTAATTTTGTATCCTCTAACTATTGTTTTATAGATTGTTCAAGTGAAAGTGAGGGGAAATTTTATGTTGAATACTTTAGTAACCTTCTAAATCTTGTTTTGTAGTTTGTTCAAGTTGAAGGTGGAGGAAAATCTTATGTTAAAAAGTGGTCCGGTAACAATTACCATCTTTTAGTGCCTTGAGACCTGAGAGAGACAAAGAGGCCCTGATTTTGCCTTTTATTTCGATATCTCCATCTACCTTGTCAGGTTCAACTCGATTTCTTTCAAAATAAATTTTAAATTTTGTTTGCAAAGTTTACTTTAAAAAACAATTTCTATCTGATGAAACTATCCATGCATTACAACATTTTTAAAATTAATGCAGTTTAGAAAATATAAAAGGACATATTCACATGGCCTTGAATTATGTCTATAATTGTAAATAAATAAAAAGTATAAGTTTAATGAGCAACTAGAAAAAAATTTAGTTGATGGCTGATTTGATCAAGATGCTTGACAACATCTATTGTAAACATTCTCAAATATAAGTACTTATAGATCGAGACCGTAAAATATTGTATTCAACATTTTGCCTTTTGTTTTAAGGTTGGGATAGGACCCATATATAAGAAAGAGGCTATGCTTAGTATAGGTTAGATCTCATTGAGTGTTATGGTTGTGTCAACAATAAAGTTTTAGTAGCACCCGGTTCAAATCAAAAAATCACATTTAATAAAACTAGTTAAATTAAAATTTTGTTTGAATGAATTAAATTGAACTAGAATCAACTTTTACATTTGTATCTCAAGCATAATAAGGTTTAAATATCTCGCTTTTAGATTACAATGAAAAGAAAATTGTTTCTACTTCAATAAAATAGTAATTTTCATTTATTGGAGTTCAATAAAAAAATTGCAATTTTGTTTAGATTGGTGGGAGAATGATATTTGTAAGCATACCAAAAAAAAATTAAAAAAAATAAGCATACCAATTTTTTTGTTTTTAAAAAATGCAGATCATAATAAATATCTCTTTGATGAAAATTTTAACTTAAATGCAGTTTTATACTTAATAACACTCCTGTTCTTTTTAGAAAATTAAAATGAGAGGAATTGAGTAGTACGGATTTTGCTTTAAGACTTTTAAAATTTGGGTTTAATTGATTTTACTTCTTAAATTTCTACTATAATTTATAAACTGTACAAAATTATCATTTATTCACATTTGCTGGAAATGAGACTATCCCATGTACTTATCAAACCTATGGGACCTCTTTGGAGAATCTCAGAACATAAAGGAGCTAAAGTGAATCATAATTGACTGAAAGTGGCAAAGCTTCCAGTTCATACTCATCTACGGTTAAAAACAATTCAGTCGGTAATAATTTTGTGATAATGGTAATTCAGTGGTCAAGTTCTATCCATTGATTGACGAAAATTACTATTTTACCCCTAAATACCCTCTTTCTTATAATCATCCCCGACCAACAAAAGAAGAGGATTGCTGACAAATATTCCACAAACCCAAACCAGAAATAAGATCAAACTATCACTATCAAAAATAAGCATCCGATCCCAGTTTGCACCTTTCCAATCTTACCAGTAATGCACCAACAAAACACTCCCCAATAAAACACAAATGCAGCACAATAATCTAACCACAAAAACAGCACTAATAGTCACAGTTCCACCCGGAAACAACTCCAACTCTAACTGGCTTATGTATCCTACTCAGCCTTCCAACACTTTTAGACACAGATTCATTCAGACTCGATAACCAGCCGATAATAGCAGAAAAAAATTCCCCAGCATACAAATGAAACAAGAAAGTAAAACAGATGCAAGGTAATCAACCACACCCCCAATTCTACCACTAAGAAGAGATAAACATTTTGTCACCAAAGAGCAAGTTTTCATATATCCCCAATCTTGAACATAGAAACCAGAATCACATAACTGACAACACAGTCACCCTACTCTACAAGTTCTTGATCAGAGAAGAAATAGCTCCAATGATCATGCTAACACTTTCCTAAAAGCCCTCAAGTAGTTGCCGCTGGTTGTGCTGGCAATCTCGGGTGGTTATGCTCCCCTTCATAAGTGACTACCAGCATTGATGGCTCCTCCAAGCATCGCTCCACGTGCTTCCTAGCCGGGCAGCCTCTCATGCTGCTGCATTTATAGTATCCCCTGCAGAAACATCAGACAATGGTCACTAGATGCAAACGCAACAAAGCCAACTTCTTACTATTCCCAAATAGTTACTAAAAGAAATGTAATTCATTTAAAAACACCGAAGCCCTATAGGCTGCATTGTAAATCAGGCCCTTTCCTGAAGGTAAGATACAACAAAGGATTGCTAACTGCATAGAGAATCATATGATATGGATGTGTATTCGAATAGGATCATAACAGCATGCATACAGTGATACAGAAGGAAAGCCATTAAACTAAAGCATATCAAACCTTAAGACCTAACCATATGGACATAATCAATAATGTATCACAATGTCAATCACTTATGAAAGTCACAATAAACAATGAAAACATCAAAATGCAGATCATCAGGAGGGATATATACCTAGGATGAGGAGAGCCCTTAATTGGCTTCTGCCCATACTTTCTCCAAGAATACTCATCAGGAGGGATATCAGCAAGCTTGTTACTTATAGCAGGCACCTTGATTGACCTCTTCACCCTATGTTTCCTTCACACAAAGAACACAACAAGAGAAAACATAAGCCTCAAATCACATACCAACCACATTCTCTATTATCTAGCAAACAACAAATGAAGAATGATAAGTACCTCTTTTTCGAGCAGTGACAGCGCCCACTACTCCCACATTTGACACTCCCATCCTCTCCCCTGCCAGAGCACCGCCTCTTGTGCTGGAAAGAGTTCTGATCAGCCGAGCGAGAAGCCGACCCAATCAGACTGAATGAGCCATTCCCATCCAGATTAGCAACGCTTCCATCAATGCTGAGAGAGGATATAAAAGACCTGGTGGAAGACATGGTGGGAGTACAAGTGGAGCTGTTGAAGTTCAAACTAACCCCCGAATTCGACCTCCTGTACATCATCTCCGCCTGCTGCTTCATCTGCTGCTGCTGAAGCTGAGCCTGATGAAGAAACCTCTGCTGTTGCTGCTGCTGCTGAAAAAAGAAGGCGTTGTTGTTACCAAGCTGCAGGGTACTATTCTTCCCATGGGAAACAAGCTCCAATGCCGGATTCGGGTTTAGGCTCGGACTCGGACTCGGCATTCCCAAAGTAAGCCCGGTTGCCTTAACAACAGCATTTGAGGCGGATTCATGAACAGGGTTCCCTGCAAGAGGGCCGAGATTGCTGAAAAGCTGAAGAGCTTTTGAGGGCTGATGCTGATGCTGGCTTTGAAGCTGAAGCTGGAATTGATCGTCGTTTCGGTGGATTGGGTTCTCCAGAAGGACCTTTTGAGGGAGAGGGGGTGGGATCTTCTTCTGCTTTCTCACCCTGGCATGTCCCTGGGTGGAATTGAGCAGAGAAACCACCTTCTTGAACTTGTACACAGCATCTCCTGTTTCAGAAGCCAGGCTCCTCATTTGGACAGGATTTTGAGGAGTCTGAGATACCAAACCCAAGACTCTGTAGCAGCTTTCAATGGCTGACTTGTTAGCAGCCTCTACTTCCTCCATTTCTCAACAATCGAACACAACGAAAACAGCAATAACAACAAAAAAAAACAAGAACACCCCCAAATTCAGCTCCCAAAAGTCATTAAAAACACGAATTTTAAACTACCCTTTACGCAAAATCACTCCAACAACTCAGAACAACAGTGAAGGGGTTGAAATGAAACAAGCCCAGAAAGGATCTGAAAGCAGCATTAGGGGAAATGGGGAAACCCAAGATTCTTGAATGAATCTAGAGTAGCTGAGGTGAGTCGGGAGTCGAAAGGGGGGAAATTGGTAGGCAGGAAGGGGTTGGGAGGTGTGAAAGGGGAGACTTTGGACAGAGAATTGAGAATTTGAGGTTACTCCGGAATATTGAAGAGAGAGAAAAAGAAGAAAGGAAAGCAATCTTTTTTCATTTATGAGTGTAACAGTCTAGAGCAGAGTAGAGAATATAAATATAGTAATCATTATTGCTGTTTCTCTGCTACATTAACCAAAGTACTCTTCCCAGAGTTCCAGCAGTAGTAACTGTTAGAAAGGGGAGAGAGAGTATAACTTGTTCTTTTGGTTTATGAGATAGAACACCCAACTACAACTATGAAATTAAGCATTTGTACTTTATTTATAGTACTGTTTTCTAAGAAGTTTATGGCCCAACAAATAAGTTTGCGGATTGCTAATACACTATTTTCCACCTCCCTAATAAGTATCCGAGTCAAATAAATTTGTCGGATTCGAGATAGTCAAAATTTAAACAGTGATTTCCGCATAAATATTGATGATATGAGTTTCTATTTTATTTGTACGGTTTCTCTAAAAGAATATATTTTTAACAAATTGGCTATTTTCTACTATTCCGATAAATTTGCCGCGTTCGAAATAGTCAATCTTAAAACGTAATTTCAGAGCGAGTATTGATGATAACAGCTTGCATTTTATTTATACGGTTTCTCTAAGAAATCAATGACCAAACAAGATAAGTTTTCTAATGACAAATTGTTTCTTTTCTATATATCGTTCTAATAATTGTCCGGGTTAGTTTAATTTTTCGAATGCGAAATAGTCAATTAGTAAAATGTACTTTCAGGCGAGTACTGATAACATGAGCTTGCACTTTATTTCCATTGTATCTCTAAGAAATTATTGCCCGAAAAGATAAGTTTTTTATGGCAAATTTGTTATTTTCCACCGTCCTGATAAGTATCCGATTCATATTAATTTGTCATGTTCGAGATAATCATTCATCAACATTATATCAGGACGAGTATTGATAATAATGAGCTTGTTGGTGTTGTCGGTGCCGTCCAGCTAATATGTTAATTTCGATGTTGCGATAACATTCTCACATTTGCCAATGAGTTTGACTAAAAGTACTTTGAAACTAATATTACTGACTATTGTGAATCCATTATCTTTGACTCGAATTCCCAAGATAAATTTTAGCAATTTCTCCATGCAGGTCCATTTTTCTCTTGCAGATCCGTATTTTTACCACAATGCCCCTAATTGAACCCTATGATTTCAAGCTCATTTTTTGTCTTAACAATATTAGGGGTATTATGGTAAAAATATGGACCTGCATGGAGCAACCCCCTAAATTTTCTTACAACGTAATTATGGGAAGTATTGACAATTTGATATGCGAGTGTCGTCCAATTGGTAAATAGATTTCATTTTATAATAACGTCTGAGATTGTCATCCTCAAAATGTGTTTTAGAATAAGTATTGATGATTCTGAACATGTTAGTGTGATCCACCTAACATACCAATTTCGGTGATGCGATAACGTCTTTGCAATTATCATTAGAGTTTATTTTTAAATTGACATTCAATCTTTATTGATTTTGATCAATGGCAAAAAAATTATTTTCCCCGTCCTGATAAGTATGTGAGTCAGGTTAATTTGTCATGTTCGAGATAGTCATTCATCAGAATCATCACCGTAATTTCAGGACGAGTATTATTGATTTTGAACTTGTTGGTGCCGTTCAACTAAAATGTTAGTTTCGATGTTACAATGACGTTCTCAGAGTTGCCAATTGACTCGACGTATTCTGAAACTAATATTACCGACTATTGTGAGACCACATTATTTTTGACTTGAATTGCTTATGATAGATTATCTTACAACGTAATTATGGGATAAGTATTGACAATTTAAATGTGAGTATCGTCCAATTGGTATGATTCCATTTTATAAAAATGCCTAAGATGGTAATCCTCAAAATGTGTTTTAGAATAAGTATTGACGATTCTGAGCATGTTAGTGCGGTCCACCTAACATACCAATTCCGGTGATGCGATAACGTCTTCACAACTATCATAAGAGTCTGACGGTATTATTTTTAAATCGATATTCAAAATTTATTGATATTTATCTTGGAGTCAAGTTAATTGGTTTAGTTTGTGATATATACTCTGATAATGTGATTTTACAGTATGTATTGATGATTTTGAGTATGTGAGTGTCGTCCAACTAATGCACGAATTTCATTGTTGTAATATATTACGAATTTCATTGTCTTAGATGGGCATTCCTAAGATATGATTTTAGTATATTACGAATATTTTTTTTGATCAACTTTTTTAAAGTGTGATTTTAGTATATTAGTGTGGTTCATACAATATATCAATTTCGGTGTTGTGATAACGTGCGCACAACTGTTAGTAGAATTTTACTTGAATTATTTTGAAATTGATTTTCAAACTTTGCTGACTATCTTGGAGTCAAATTAATCTGTCTGATATGTGAAAGATACTCTTATAGTAAGTATTCATCATTTTGAATATGAGATTGTCGTCCAACTAATACACGAATTTCATTATTGTTGTAATGTCTTAGATGGTCATTGTTGCAAGATACTTTATTTATATTGTCTCTCTAAGAAATTTATGGCCCAAAAATTAAGTATTTAAGTTGGACATGTTTGTTGGATTCGAGATAATCAATTTTTAATATGTGATTTTTGTATGAGTATTGATGATATCAGTTTGTACTTTATTTATAATGTTTCTCAAAGAAATTTATGGCCCAAAAAATAAGTTCATGGATTGCAAATCTGTTATTTTCCACAGTCTTGTAAGCATTCGAGCCAGGTTTCTTGTTAGTGAGGTCTAGCTAATGTATCAAGTTTATTGTAAAAAAACGTCCGCACAACTGTCATTAGAGTTTGACTGAAATTATTTCAAATTTGATATTTAAACTTTGCTTACTATCTTGGAGTCAAATTGATTTGTTTGATTTGTAATAGATACTCTTACAACCTGATTTCATGTTAAGTATTCATGATTCCAAATGTGCGAGTGTCGTGTAAGTAACTAATGCACAATTTTTTTTTACAGTAATGTCTTAGATGGTCATTCTTAAAATGTTTTTTTAATCATTTTTATATATATTTTAGATCAACATTCTTAAAATGTTTTTTAAAGAATAAGTATTCATGATTATAAACTTGTAAATGCGGTCCAACAAAATTTTCGAGCTCAGTAATTACACATGAAAAAAAAGTGAATAAAAAAAACAAATTCGAATTCACTTGGAAAATGATGTGTGTTATTTAATTGACAAACCATATCATTTTATTGACAAGCCACATCATTTATCTTTACTCTAATAGTAATCCCCTATTTTACTCTTAAAAAAAAATACATCCATCAAATATATTCTATTAAATTTACCGTTATGAGATGGTCATTCCTTAAATTTACTGGTATAAATTTACCGTTTTCCAACTTTCTAGCCTCCGGTAGACCGAATATACAACTCCGGTTAACTCTCACAAACTTCAAAGTTGGACCCCGCAGCTGGAACTTTTATATTATTATTAAACAGCTGGACCTCTTTAAAAAATAATGTTAAACCGCTACACTTTTTTCTTCCTCCTTTTAAAATCTTTATTCTTCCTAAATTCTCTCGTTTATTTTCTAGGGAAATAAAATCCTCTTATTACTCCTATCCTACCTGGGTGCTGAGTATATACTCAGCAAAATAATAATAAAAAAATCTAATTCTGAATTTCCTTAATTAAACATGATCCAATTTAAGGAAATGTTTATTAGTTTTTTAAATTAATATACATATATTTTAGCAAGGTATAGTACATGGACAATAATGATCTAGAAATTTACAAGTTTTAAGTTCTTATTTGGTTGTACAATTTTATTTTCTAAGAATAACAAAGAAATAATAATTTATCTAAAATTTGGAGAAAAAAAAAACAATCTCATATAAGGCAACTAATGACAGTAAGGCAGTTACATTACATAGCGAATTTATGTTATAACAAATTAAAACTCAATGACATAAGAAATATAAAACAAAAATTTTTGTATTGAATAATAGATTAATTATTAAATTACTCAATATTCATAATTTAGAATATAATAAATCATCCTTAAAAAATACCAAGAAGGCAAAAACCAATTCAAATTGGGAGAGGGGCATCATTATCAGGTAATCAGGCATGGACTAAATGCAGTTAAGTGACAAACAATGTCACTAATCTTAATTGGGGAAATAATCCATACGGTGGACCCACAGCCCAGTTTTAACTAATACGAGTAGTATCGAGAGATGGTGTTGTCGTTTTGCTGAGTAAGCATCTACGACTTTTGAAACCCACTGTCTTAATTATTCCACTAATCTTAATCTTAATCTTAATCTTAATCCTAGACTTAATTATTAATTAAGTTGGAGTTGGAATTGGAATACGACGGGCTACTCATTTTCTATGAGGGTCTCCTTTCAAGCATCATCATTCACTAGAACAAGATTCTAACGGCACCCCTATCATCATCATCACATTCTATTATTTCATTATTTGTAATCTCTTTCTTGTTACATGTAATCACTTTTTAAATAGAGTGATGGATAAGTTACTTAAGGTAATGGCTCTAATATATAATGTAATTATAATATTCATTCTCATTCTAAATTCATGGTAAATTGTATTATTTTATTATTTTATGTGTTATACTTATCACTTATGTGATTTATATTCTTTGGCGTAAGTGTTTTGTCTATACTTACCTTTGTTTCTTCGTTTAATGATTATTTAATTTATTGATTAAGTGTGATCTATCCATATATTAACGTTGTTTTTTGATTAAATTTTGACTTATCATGATCACTCAGTTTAGTTGTTTATATCGATATTTTATCCTTGACCTTCTCGATATCTTTCTATAGATCATGTTTCATTAGTGATTTGTAGTTTTTCATGGTATTCATCGGAGAACATAAATCGCGCTCATAATCAAATGGTATTATAGTTGTAATAGATAAACGTTTAACAAATAACATAGTGACTAATGTGTGAGGAAAAAGTTTTGGGTGAGACCTGTCCTTGTTGAGACCAAGAGCAGGAGAATGAGCATTTACTGTTTCTGCTTGATCTTTTAGTCAGTTTGTTTGATCTTTCAATCAATGTCCTTGAGTATTTTTGTTTTGCCTTGATTTTTCAGTTGATTTGATCTTTCGTTCAATTTGTTTGATCTTTCGGTCAATTTTCTTGATCATTTTCTTGGTCAATTTCACCAACGACAAATTCAATCAAGAAAATCGGCGGGTTTAAAGCTCACCAACGACAAATTCAATCAATAGCAGTCTCATATAATCTTTGGTCTCATTTGAGACAGGTCTCAAATGAGAATTTGCCATGTGTGAGACGTTCCTTTTTTGCAAAACGATTATGGTTTATACAATTGTGGTTATTATATCCGAAACCGGTATGATTTTTATTGAATTTTTAAATCTATGTCAACATCTAATTTGGTTATATTTATAATAAATTGAGAGAATTTTTCAAAGGCCCCCAAACGTTATCTGAATTTTCACTTTGGCCCCCCATCGTTTTTTGCTCTCAATTTGGCCCCCCATCTATACGATTTTCCAGCATTTTGGCCCCCTACGCCTAACGTTGGCGTTAAATCAGTTTTCCGTCACTTCCTCCAGGGGTAAGCTTGTCTTTTTCATGGAATACTTTAATGTTTACCCAGTTTCTCCTCGTTTTGAAAAATGCGCCGGTTCCTCTTTTCTCATTTTTAAAATACCGCGTCCCTTCCCCTATTCATTCAAATCGTTGTCGGAGATTCATTACCAGAAACCACGAACCAAAAACCCTAGCATTGGAGCTTATTGTGATGGCGAAAAGGAAAAAAAGGGGTTCTTCGTCCCGTCGAAGAAACGATGAAGAACCCGACGGTTTTGGAACACAGCAGCGGCACGAAACCGGCGAATCTCGGCGGGAAAGTAGAGATTTTGATGGTGAGCGTGAAGTAATCTCTCTCGTGGCTTGTTGGAGAATACGGGAAGAAGGTGGTTACTTCGACAGTGACACCGAATATTGTAAGCATTTTCAATTTAGATTGATATTTTAATCAGTTAAAGTTTGTGCCTTTTTTGGATTCGGTTTGTATAGAATGTTGTGTTCAGTATGATAGGGAGAAATAAACAAGTTTTGAGCTTTTTTGTGAAATAGTATATTGTGGGCAGTGGGCACATTGGGTAATATTATACTCAACTAGGAAATTTGAATTTTTAATTAGGGTTTGCATGATTGAGTTATAATTGATGAGTTCTTAATTGTTTTCTGCATTGTTTGCCTAATTTTCAGCACAATACAAGACACGGTTCACCATCCGGCTTCAACACTGGGGTAGTTTTGATAAGAGAGAGCCAACTTTGTATTTGGATGGTAAGGTTGACTATATTGATCACTGTGATGCTGCTGAGTTTACTCTTGAGGATTTGAATGAAATTCTAGTCACATTGGGGCATCATAGTTCGGAGATTATATTGTATAGCTATGTGGATCCTCGTTCCACTGTCTTTGGTGGGGGACTGAAACAGCTTCAGACATATGAGCAAGCTATGGAGTTTTTAGAAGATGCCGTTGAGTTCAAGATGATTGATGTATACTGTCATGAAATTGAATTACCAGAAATGATTGAGTTAATGCACGAGGAGAAGAAGAAGCATTGGCAAGGAGTACTTGATTACCAGCTGGAGAAGTGGAAAAACACTGTTGTTATTGAGGAGATAGAAGAGGAACATAAAGAGGTTGAGGTACAGAAACAGAAAGGGAAAGAAAACCAGCAACAGAATAGGCATGACAGTCGAAAAGGAGGAGTTCTAAACAATGATGCACTTGTTGGTAAGGGGACAGTGTATACCTTGGAGTACCATGAATCCAACCCAAGTGGTATGGAAATTCCAACAGCAAAGGAAAGTGGGGGCAGTGAGACAGGAAAGCAAGGAAATCAGGGAAGTGAGACAGCAAGACCTTCCACAGAGCAAGAAGGAGCATATGTTCCCATGTTTAATGAGGAGGTGACAGGATTTGAGGGTGATGTTGCAATGGAGGGATTAGGAGCCGAATCAGGAGGCTTCTTTGATGCTAATGATTTTGAAAAATTTCTGGATGATATGTCACAATACACAGGTGATCCACCTACTCAGTGCAATGAGTTTGACTTAGGTCAAACTACACAGTTGAACTCAGATGCCACTAGATCAGTACCACTAACAGAGGAAGACATACATGTGAATGATACAGAGGATGGGAGAAATGTTGATGAGCCAAGGCAAGATAGGGCATTTAATGTGAATGATGATTTGGATGATGGTATTATGACTGAGTATGACTCTGAGACTGACAGAAGTGATGTGGCAGAGGAACCAGATGAAAATGGGGAAGATGATGAAAATAATGGTGGAAGAAGTTCACCTGAGATCCCCACTGATGGTATGAATGGGGATTCCATCCCCCCTGAGACAGGATTTGAAGATGGTGATGATGACAAATATGGCTTCAATGATGATAATGTGAATGGTGAATTACACAGCCCTATTTGTTCTGATGATGAAGACTATGCCAGAGGGTACATGGATTACAAGCCACCTGGCAGAGATGGGGTACCTGATATTCGGGTTAGGATGAAATTTGCAAATAAAAAAGAGTTCAAGGAAGCTATCCTCCAGTACATGACAGTGACAGGAAGGCAAATAAAAATTAGGCACAAGGACAGGAGAAGAATGAGGGCTTTTTGTCTAGGAACAGAGTGCAAGTTTCATATATATTGCAAGCAAGTTGCAGCTACAAGATGCCTAGATTTTGTAGTAGCAACCATGAATCCAACCCACAGTGAAACCTGCCAGGCAGATTTTCAGAAAAACAAAATACCTGCAAGAATGGTGGCTGAGAGGTTCCTTGAGAGGTTTGAGGCCAATATGGAAACTCCTGCGAAGCAGATCAGAGTGTTTGTTGATGAGCAGTTTCAGACTGAAATTTCCACATCCAAGGCATACAGAGCTAGATCTATAGCAAAGCAGAAAATTGAAGGTACTTTCTCAGAACAGTACGCTCAGATTTGGAATTATGCAGAGGAACTTAAGAGGGCAATCCCCAACAGCACCATTAAAGTGAAATATTCCCCAAGACCAGAAGTTGGGAGGAATTGCAAATTTATGAGATTTTATTGTTGTCTGGGACCACTGAAGGAGGGATGGAAAGAGGTGTGCAGACCTATATTGTTTGTTGATGGATGTTTTACTAAGGGCCTTTACAAGGGCCAAGTGCTAGCTGTGCTTGGAGTTGATCCAAGTAATGGATTTTGGCCCATTGCTTGGGCAGTGGTTGAGAAGGAGGCAAAAGCCCAATGGTAATAATATTCTCATTTTTTTAATTGAGTTTGAATATGTGCATTTTTTTTTAATATGATTGATTTTCTTGCAGGGCATGGCAGCTTTCTGGTATTCCATGTTGCCATGCAGTTGTGTGCATTCTGAAAATGGGAAGGAACCCGACAGACTTTGTTCATGACTATTATAGGCAGAGTGAGTTCAACAAACTATATGCTCATGTGTTGCAACCTATAAATGGAATGGAAATGTGGCCTCAATCCCGGAAGCCTACCTTAGACCCCCCATATAATCTGAAACAACATGGGAGACCACCATTGAATCAGAGAGTCGAAGCCGTAGAAAGGAGGCACCCTAATGGTACCATTTCCATGCAACGACACTTCTTGTCTCACTGCAGAGGGTGTGGTGCTGAAGGACACAATGTCAGAACTTGCCCGAACCCGCTGTCTGGTGATATGTTGCATGGTTTCGGTGTTCACCAGGAAAATGAGGGCGGGCTTGATGATCCTGTAATTCCAACAGCACATAATGAACCAGAGCAGGTATGTTTGTTCTTCAATTTGTATGAATTTAATAAATCATTGATTGTGTAGCAGGGACTAATGTATGATATGGCAGGGTCCCGACGTTCAGCCTCGACAACCAAGAAGGAGCGCAAGAACTGCTCCATCAGCTTCAGAAACTGTAAGTGATTTTAGCAGATTCAATCTATCTAAATATTCTTCAATAATTAGGATAATCCAGCAATTTGATCATTTTTGTTGTGTTTGTCATAGACTGTTCAGCCTGAACAACCAAGAAGGGGGAAAAGACCACGGGGAGAATCATCTAATGTTGGATATAGCTCATCGCAGCCCCATTCAGCTGCTGAAACATCAACTACAGGGCGTGGAGGCGGTCGTGGCCGTGGAGGTAGAGGTGGGGGAAGGTCAAGGTACAAGAGTTATGAGGATAAAGTGCGTGAAAACGTCAACGCTGAGTATCTTGGACAAGAGCCTCCTTACAAGATTGGAAGATGGGCAATCAGGAATAGGCACAGGGTGCCTTAGTACAATCATGTATTGATTGTTAGCTTTTGGGTGTTTTTAGGTACTTAGACAATTGAATGCCTATTGTTGATGGCATTTTTTGAGCTTTGATGCAATATTATGCCTATTTTGGTTTGTTATGGCATTAACATTTAGCATCATTGGTTAACTTGAATTGTTCAGTCATTTTGGCCTGAATCAAGAGGCTTCATTTGGTAATGAAAATTTCATAGCCAACTGTCTTTCCAGTGTTCCTTTATTCTTGCCATATGAAGCATGAAACATAAATTCAGCAAAGTACCAAATTTAACACAATTTTCATTCAAATCCATGCATCAAACAAATTACAGAACATGACTAAAACACAACCAAACCTACTAGAATTCTCACAAACCACAATCCTAAACCATATGCTTATCAAACCACAACTTCAATTTATTGCCATCCATTTCTCACCAACCGAAACCTTGCTCAATAACACCTGTCTAACCATAAATGTAGCAACAACAAAAATCATAGCAAGAATCTTCCTCCTTGATGATACATGGCCTTCAATTTCTCTCTGCAGCTTCAGATTTTTTTCCTTCAGCATCATCACCTCCTTTTTGGCAATCTTAGACTCCTTCTTCACAAGCCGCAGCTCCTCTTTCGCATTGCTCGCCTCCTCATCCGCAATTACCTGTTCTGCTTCCTTCTTGTTCACCATATCCACCAAGCTATTAACTACTACCCTGCAATCCTTGCAACATTCTGGGTCGATCCAATCCCAAAAAGTGCAAGCCCTACCTTGGAACGGCCCTGGGTAAGCACAAACAGCAAACCTCCTACCAGGATTCTTATCGGTGCTTGACGTAAACACCTTGGCTATTGCAGAGCATTTGCACAATGGTGGGTGGGTTAGTGTGCGTTGTGCGGATCCAGAAGAAGAAGAAGAAACCATATTTGGGGATTTTTGGTCAATCAGTTTTGAGGAGAAACGTTGGGTGAAAGAACCTATTTATTGAGATAAAGTATTCCATGAAAAAGACAAGCTTACCCCTGGAGGAAGTGACGGAAAACTGATTTAACGCCAACGTTAGGCGTAGGGGGCCAAAATGCTGGAAAATCGTATAGATGGGGGGCCAAATTGAGAGCAAAAAACGATGGGGGGCCAAAGTGAAAATTCAGATAACGTTTGGGGGTCTTTGAAAAATTCTCTCAATTTATTATAAATATAACCAAATTAGATGTTGACATAGATTTAAAAATTCAATAAAAATCATACCGGTTTCGGATATAATAACCACAATTGTATAAACCATAATCGTATTCGTTGTGGCAATTTTCCAAATAATATTATTGATTTTTTAATATATTTAAAAAGGATTTATTTTTCTCATTCAAAAGTTGCAAAATACTTACAAAAGTATGAACTAATCAAGATCTGACCATAAATTTAGGGAGTTGCTCCATGGAGGTCCATTTTTCTCTCGCACCTCCGTATTTTTACCATAATACCCCTAATACCGTTAAGGTAAAAAAATGGGTTTGAAATCATAGGGTTCCATTAGGGGTATTATGGTAAAATGTGGATATGCATGAGAAAAATGGACTTGAATAGATAAATTTCTTAAAATAGTACTCCCTCTGTACCAGATAGATCTGCACTCTTTATGGTCAATTTTGTCAGAGCATGTTTGACCGTAAATTTCAATTGTTATATGTATTATAATAGTATCACACGAGATATTGTTAGATTCACAATGCGCTCTATTTCTAAACTATACAATTTTTAGACCAGGTTAATATATAAAAATAAAGTTATTAACGGTCAAACATGCTCCGACAAAGTTGACTTTAAAGAGTGCAGATCTAGCTGGTCCAGAGGGAGTATGTAATTTGACCATATTGCTCTCTAGCTACAACCTTATAAAATTCATTCAATATTGGTCAAGTAGGGGTCCAAACAAATGCAGCAATGATCAAATTGAAACGAAAGGAAATGTGGATCTATTCGGTTCGATTTTGATAAAGCTCTTTGTCACGTCCCTTTTTTTGTCAAATTAACCAACGGCTTCTTTCCTGTTTTACTTTGTCCTTTTAACAGATCGATCGGATTCGGGCATAAAGTGATGCCCGATTTTGCAATCATCCCTTTCTTTAACAAAGTTTCTAAGAGGTAACCAATTATGAGTTTAAATAGTAGATAAAAAAGTTGCTACACCAAAATCTCATCTTCCCATCCTTTTCCCATTATAGATTAAAAAGGTTTTTTTTTTTGAGTGAGTGAGTTCAAATGAGTTTGAGTGACCAATTGATGGACACCCACTTAATGCAAGTCTCAATTCCAATTGGTATCAGAAATTTAATATCAACACAATGTAATAATCAGACATTTAAGTGAGAAAATCAACATTTGTCCCCTATCTCGATTAGGACAGTCATACTGGAAAACACTCTCACTTAAAATGTGGTCATTTTAGGGAAGGATATTTCGAACCTCAAACAACTTTAGACAATATTTTTTCCGAACTAAAGTGAATAAAATTAAATTGAACTGATCAACATGTAAGATCAAAGAGAATATGGACTTAATATCACAATGTTTGATAAGATTTAATATTTAAAATAGTTATTCAAGTTAGGAAAAGTGAACTTATCCATAATTTTAGGGGTTGCTCCATGCATGTACGTTTTTCTCATGCATGTCCAAATTTTTATAAGAATGCCCTTAATATTACTAAGTCTGAAAATGCTAACCTGCATAGGAAAAACGTACATGTACGGAGAAATCCAGTAATTTTACCTTGTAAAGTTAATAATTAAACAAATCATACATTCAGGTAATAAAAGCTGATCTAACGTTAGATTTACTAATATATGGGGGTTCGATTTTTTTCTTCAATTGCACGTATAGGAGGATAATTGTAATACCTTTACTTTATTACTATTTGTTAACCATTTCATATTTGTCGGTTTAGTGCATGTACTAGTCCTATATGGCTATATATTTTGTTTGGATTTGTTGTGTTCTATTAAGCAAATTAAAATTTCCCTTGTGGTTCATGAAGATCGCGTTTGATACTATAGGCTGGCTTGCAAATTCGATTGGTCAGAGGATCATATTCTCCCACGTGAATTTCACCTTATCAAGTCTTCGTTGACTTCGATACTTATCAATTTTGTTTCCCTCCTTTCTAAATTTTGTGATGGAAAAGTTAAGTTTTGATTTCAATGTGATGCTGTTTAGATATTATAGAATTTAGATCTAGCAAGGGTATTTTGTTTGATCCTTAAAAGGTTGGTCTGGACTGTGTACACATTAGACTAAAACTAAGCATGCTAAAAAACGAAGACTAGAGGAAATACTAGTCTTATAAAGTGGTAAGATGCATACATTGTACTATTTTTAAGTAATGAATTAACATATTATAATATCAAAGTTTATTTATTGCTGAATTGAACTTAATAAAATTGAAGTGAAAATTAATGTATTGCAAAAGAGAATGTCTCATGTGAGATAATTCTTAATTGAGACCAGAGACAAATGCTGATCTTCTCACTTTTTTTTTCCATATTAAGCATGATCATTTAGTGTATTTCATTGATGATTTTCTCACTTTCATGTAGTATGATATTCTCACTTTTAAGATTGATCTTTTACACACCAAGTATGATCATTTAGTGTATTATCGATGATCTTCTCACTTTCATGTATGATCTTCCTACTTTTAAGATTGATCTTTTACATATTAAACATGATCATTCAGTGAGACCGAGTCTCAATTGAGAATTCGTCATTGCAAAACAGAATGAGTATGACTCAACTAACCTGAATTTTCTTGAAAAATTGAACTAAATTAATATACTAATAAGTTGAATAGAGACCCTTTTCATTATTGACAATCTAGTTCATTAGGTTACTAGTTTTCAATAAAATATTTTTTTGCTCAAAAGAATAGTTTCTCATTTGAAACCAAAGGGCCCGTTCTTTCTTTTTCTTCCTTTTCCCAAGAGCAAGCAGTAGTGACAAAAAATGCATGAAAAAACCCACAGGATAAAGTAAAAGGAACGTTGCAGCCTGGGGATCCAAAAATATGCCTAATGCTGAAGCTGAAAACACGAGTCATCGTGCAGTAGTGGTAAACAAAACAAGAAGATGCGTCCAGTTGAAAATATTGATCCCCCAATATGAAAGTGACGACGAAGGCGACGACGATCCAGTAAAGAATTTGGCAACTTAAAGTTGGCACTTGGCTGCAGTTGCCAGTTATCTCACCACCCAAAACTGCTTTTGCTATCGTTTCTTGCAAAAGTCCACTTTATTCATTTCCTCCCTTTGTTTTTATCTTAAAAGATGTTTGGGGACCCTCCAAAAACAAGAAAACACGGGTCTTGCGTTTTCAACTTTTACTTTTTAAACCAAACCAGCAAACTAAAATTCATCCCAACCAAGAATAAATAAATAATGTGCAGATAACACTAAAAGGAAAAATAAAATAGGCATCTGTGCATTAGAGACTAATACGAAATCTGATTATGTAGGTAGAGCAATAACAGAGCATCTGCAGTAAATTGTTGCTTTGCCATATCGAAACAATTTGATTGAGTAATAGCAATAGCAAGATTAAAACCTAGATCTCTCCCAAATTGTCAAACACTTTCCGTCCATTGATTAAGATGGCTACAACGGAACTAATTATTGTTTTCGTCCCCTCCCTTTCTTGGTTGGCTGCGCCTCCATTTGCTCCTTCCCAGTGACTTCAGATATATCAGCTGCAGAAGAATGAATTCCATAAATCACGATTTTATTGTATGAATAAGCATGTGTGGTAAGGTATGGAATGTAAACAAAAAGTGGCAGCATGAATAGGCAGGACGACATAATAGCTACAATGAACAAGCGCATTAACAAGAGAAGTGCATGATAGTTTAGAGCAGTGATGATTTGGTACAAGTGTTTTACGAACACATAAGAAGCAAATGCCATCAATCTATATCAGGATTGAAGTTAACTAGTTATCATAGACTCATAGTTCAGAGTGTTATCCTATAATGCTCAAATTTGGGAACAGAAAATACAGAACAATGTAAACTTGAGCAAATACAATCCAATGAAAGAAAGTTGCTACGATGAAATTGTCATAGAGTCAAAAAATATAATGCTTTACCTTCAGGACCACGAGCCATCAAGGTGAAGAATATGTTGTTGAGTTTCTCCATTTTCTTAGCCTCCTGAGCTTGGTCTGTCTTAAACTTGAGGCACTGAAATAAAAAATAAAATAAAAAACCGAAAAGAATAAGCATCATAAGAGCTAGAGGAACTTGAAACACTTCAGTAAGAGTAGGATGGGGGGCCATCAGGCAAAGTAGTGATTTAAGCAATGAACTGAATGAAAAGTAGGCCCAAAAGGCTGTACAGAGGCAAAAATCTCAATAATTCTATGGAAATAGCATACATCTACACATGGCTGCAGCTTTTCCTATTGGAGTTCATCGTTGAAAGCTAATAGAATGAAGATAGTCCCTCTAGCCAATTTTAGATGACCAGTAACTTAGCCAAAAGATAGAGAAAAATTCCCATCTTTTGCATCAAAAATAAATGCAAAGGGATGACTAGGGCGCACTCCAGTACAGCACTCAGTTTTTATAAAGGGATGTTAAGGTGGCTAAAGAACACTTAACCAATTTTATATATGTCGTGCCAAAACATTCATATTTTAAGGACTTCTGAATAGACACATAGTTCATTCAAGTCTAACCATAGTTCAAGACATAGTTGTAAACATCGTGAGGGTTACAAATTGAACCAATATAATGACACAACAGACTAGTTCATTGCTACAGATACAGACTAAACAGAAAACACTAAAGCGCAATAAGACAAATCCAATTCTTAATATCCAGTGAAAGTCGCCAGAACATCAAATTAAGAAGAAAAGGGAAAACTACTCTCTCTACAATTAGCCTCAACTCACCTGTAAATCAAAGACACTTCCGAACTTAAATTTTTAGTCATTATGGTCTTATAACACCAACTATGTCAATAAACTAAATGCACTCTTTCAATCAAATTCTTAATAGGCAAAGAATGCTCCTAGTCAATCGATTCAAATCACTATACCTGACCACTTCGCATATCATCTACAAATTGTATACACTGATTACAGGTTACGTAACACCAATGCCCAGGTCACGATTATTAGTACCAAAAACCAGTAAATTAAACCTATCCATATAATCAACATACTGTAAACAACATCAATCAGATCAAGTTTTGATTCACAAAATTAACAGCTCAGATTAACGTTCTCAGGCGTGAAAATCATCTTTACCTCCTTATCGTCCGTGACCTTGAGCACCAATTTGCCGTCACAATGCCTGTACTTCATCGAGTAACGAGTCTGCACAAACAAAAAACCCTCAAAAATCAATCACAAGCTCAATAAGCTCAATGCTATGAACGATCCGCGAAGCAAATCACACAGTACCTTCTCCGGATCGCCGCGGAACAGCTGTACGGACTTCTCCACGAAATCGTCCCAAGAGGTTATGTACACCATTCTTCTGCCGGAATTTGGGTGCTGCCGGGTTTAATTTCGAGGAGCGATGAGTGTGGCAGGGTCAAAGAGCGAGGAACAATCACACGACGGACGGGGAGATTGGGGATTTGCAGTCGTTCCGTTTTCAAAGCTAAGGGTTTTTGTTTTCAGGTTGATGCCTAGTGAGTATAAATAAAAATGTCACCTTTGGTAATTGTTGTTTTGGATTAGGATTTCTTAATAAATCAGAAAAATATAATACTCCGTGCTTAACAATAAATAAAAGTTTAATTATATAAGAAAAAAATTAGGTAATTGTGTAATTTATTATAGACATAACAAAAACAAAAACGACAATTTCTTTTTTAAATGAATGATACATGACTTGAAAAAATCTAAAATATTCGCAACTGATAATATAATTTTAGCGCAACGGATAGTAGCGTGTTAGAATTGAGATATAGTCTAAGGACTATCTGGGTCTAAAACCGATCAGCTGACTATTACACAATACACATCTATATATTGATTCCGCTCGTTCTATATCTCAAAGCCTCCATCTACGTGAAATGACCATTTTGCCCTTTAGGCTAATATGGGTTCATAACATAGGAATGATCATGGGTACATGATCCGACCCGTCACTTCAAGTTTTGACCCATCGGGTCAGATTTTTTATCTCATTTTTTTGACCAGTTAGATTTGGGTCAGGTCTAGATCCAATGTAAACTAAATTGGTTTGGGTCCAAATCTTAAATATTAGAGCTCATACCCGACCCACGACCTATCAAACAATAATATTATAACATATATACTGAAATACATGTATGTATATGTATATATATATATTTTGAGTAAACCAATTTGAGTTTTATCTCTAATATTTACTCTCTTACCATAAACAAATTTTGATATAGTCTAAACATCGCTCAACCAATTTGAGAACCTCATTTGCCGCAACGCTGGTTCCGAATACTCTCCAAACAAATGACAGTTATGTTTCAACTCATCCAAATAACTTTTACCTCATATATGTTTAAAAAGATTGATAATGAATTTAATTTTTTTATTTCAAAATTTGGATACCCATGGACACGCCATACCTATCAGGTTCATTGACCATGGGTCATTGACCAAAATTTAAATTATTTAATTTGATTTTCACCTCACCTCACCTCAATTCAATAAAAGAGAACATGGCCTTAATCCGCTTCCAAACTCCACAGCATAATTAAAACCGTTTTAACTCCAAATCTTCCATGCATGATTTATAGTCTCTGCAAGTTTGTCTATTTGACCATAGTAAAAATTGCTTAAAAGACAAATCACACAGAGGGGCACACTGCACACGCGTAATAACGAGAGAGTGGGGGTAATTAATGTTCCCAGAACATAATATTACTGCAACAGTCATATCTTAGCTGGTCTAAATTGCTCTCCGCCACCATTCCTAGGGTTTAAGAACAGAGCTTCCTGATCTCCGTCATTTTACTGCTGTTTGCACGCGCAGACAATGGAACCGCCTCCAGGTTCGTCATTGCTACCAATTTCTCTTAGTTGCCGCTGCTTTTTCTGCTTCTTCGAAATCCTTAACCGGAAATGGAGAATCATTTGTCGCCGTTGCTTTTCTGCTTTTCTACTTTTGCGTTTCTCTTTCTAATCACTTGTTATCTCTTCAGGATTCCAGAGAACTTTTCTCGCCGCCGCTAGCAAGGGAAATCTGCCGCTGCTCCAAAGTGCGTGTACTGTTTTTGTACATGGAGTAATTCAATTTTTTAAAACTTTTACTAACTCGAACAAAGGGACAATGCTTATAAAACTCTTTATCTTCAACCTTATAATGCAATTATGGTTTCATTCATTATAACATTGTATACGTGTCCTAAATTAATTTTATTAAGAAATGGAGCAAAGAGAAAATAGAAGTATAGAACATAAATGTGTATGATCCAGTTATACTAGCATTTCCCCCTTTTTGTATGATTCAGTTATATATTTGTATGATATGTTTAAACTGGACAATTTCTGCTTGAAAACATGTGAAAGGTAGTTGATTGCAGTTATTTCAATGTGATTTTGATGCTAGGATTTGTGGAGGAGTTTGAAAATGGTGAAGGGCCTCAACAGGTTTCTTATGCGAATTTGAAGGATGTAGATGGCTGCAATGCCCTTCACTGGGCTGCTGGTGAAGGGAAGACTGGTACTTGCAGATACCTAATCGAGATATTGAAGTTCAATGTCGATAGCCTTAATAATAATGGTACTGCCCTTTTTTTACCCCACACTTAGTTCTTGTTCACCAGTGAAAAGATTTACAAAATATTGGAAAGTTAGTTGAGCTTCTGGGCATATTGCTTTGCAGGAGAAACACCCTTGTTTCGTGCTGTTTTGAATGGGCATCTGAAGACTACTGTTTTTCTTATTGAAAATGGCGCAGATGTTACCATACGTGGCAACTCGGGCAACACCACTTTGCATGTTGCTGTTGTAAAAGGTTTTCCATCTTTCTCTATATCCATTTATGTGTAATGTTGATTACTATGTATGCGTCACTTTTGGAAATACTTTCCTCAGGGTCAACAGAGATTTTAGATCTCTTAATTTCAAAAGGTGCTATAATACATTTACATGCAAATTCTCTTCCTGGAATGCCACTGCATATTGCTGCGACTACAGGAAATCATAATGCAGTAGAATACCTATTGGATCTCAAGGCAGACGTAAGCAAAACATCTTTAGTTTTGTGCAACTTATTGGTTTCTTTTTCTTTGCTTGCAAATACCACCTCTTTATGCTATGGTAGATTGATTAGTTGATGCTGTGAGCTTTTCCGATGCTTTCAGGGACGATTCCCGGTGCTTTCCACTAGTTGTGCTGGACCCTTTTACTGAGAAATGCTTGATAGTGTTTTAATTTTTTGTTAGCATAGGTTATTTTGCTATGGATTCGTTTATACTATATACATAGTTTCTAACATTTGAGTCTGAGGCCTGAGATCTATTTTCAAGTTATTGAATGTGTGACCGGAGATCATATCGCTTTTCTTGTGCAGCCAAACTCTACAACACCAGTGTATCTGTGTCCACTTCTGCTCTCGACGTTTGCTCAATCCATTGAATGTATGGAGCTGCTGCTGAAGGTGTTTTCCTTTTCTTGTGTGCTAAATTTTATATCTATGATACACTTATCTTATTTTGGTGCTTCAGAGATTGCAAAAAGCTGTAGTGTATTGGATGTTTGTACTTTTGAGGACAGCAGGAATCTGCACGTTCTGTTTCAAGCAACTGAGTCCTGAAATCCTTATGTCTGTTTATATGCAGGCAGGAGCAGATCCAAATGGTCATTGCAAACAGATACCACCTCTTTCTCAGGCTATCTCCCATTCTAATGAATTGATGGTCAGTTGCTTGCTGAAAGCTGGGGCAGATCCTAACAAGACAGACATTGTGAGTTTCATGTTCTAACAAGTGTAGCCCTGTTGATTTTGTCTATTCTATCGTGTGTTCTGTTTTAACAGGAGATCAGTTCTGCTTCTAATATCATCCTTGCTTCCTGCGTTATTTCCATTTTCCCCAAGTAAATTAGCCATTTAGAAATGATCTTGAATGTCATAATGCTAATGTGGTTATTCTTGTTTTCAGTTATTAAGCTGATTCACACGTGATACTATTTAATGGATTTGCAGTTTGGTCAGACACCGTTAGAGCGTGCAGCATTGATTGCTTGCCATAAGGCAGTTGAGCTTTTGTTTCCTCTTACCTCTCCCATTCCTGGATATCCTGATTGGAGCATAATTGGATTTATGAAGCATATCCGATCAAAAGAAGCAACTGCACAGGTAATGTTACAAAATTTCCCGCAGTATCATTACATGCAGCTTCAATGCTTTGTATGTTACACAATGCTCTGGATGTTTAATTATCAGATAATAGCCATTATTTATCTATGCCGCTATGTTAACATTGTAAACACATTTGTCATAGTAACCATCACGGCTGAGTGGTTCTTGCATTCAATTTAGAATGTCATCTTCTCCCAGCAGGATTATTTGCATCTCTTCTCTAGTGCATTATGAATTTATGAGATGCATTCGCACCTGCTGTTTGTTTTGGGTGAAAGGGGTAATTCGATTGTAAACTTAAATGGGAAGATTGCACGTTATTGAATGTTTCTGTCTGTTGTTGGGAAGAAGATAAGTCTTTTTTTTTTCGTGCAAAGCAGAGGGAATATAAGATTGATACTAACCTACTTACAATAACAAATAATATGATATTTGGTAAGTGTGTGGGGAGCATTTTTTATGCTAATAGTTCATCAGCTTTTTCATTGTAATGATTGGTTATTATTCATGTCTTCATGACGATCTCTATTGATGGTGTTCTGTATATTCATGTACATATCAGGTTGGTGGTGCAAGTGTATCTTCTTAATTTTGGGCAGATGCCATGTTCTTTAAAGATATTCCGTTTCTGACTTTTTTATGTGTATATTTAATAATAATTTTGATGTGATCATCAGAGGAAGTCCAGGCAGAAAGAGCTAAATTTGTTAGCAAAAGCCAAAGGAGAAGAGGCTCTTAAGAGAAAAGATTACCAGGAGGCTCAGTATTGGTTTTCACAGGTACTATGCTCTGCTGTAGCTTTCTAGCAACAGTAGGTACTTCGAATATTTTGGGTGCGACCGGTTTTGATTATTCTTTCATGTGTTCTTTCACCTGTGAATTTTGATTAGGCTACAGAGTAATTGCTTCACATTTTTGTTTATAATGAAGACCTTAATTTGTTTGAGCTACAGGCACTTGTGGCTGATCCAAGAGATGCAAAAGCGAGAGCTCTTAGGAGCTCGAACAGCGCCCATCTGAATGAAGGTGCAGCTGCTCTGTCTGATGCACAAGATTGCATTAAACTTGAGCCCAAATGGGCGACGGCACACTACAGGGAGGGTGTAGCCTGGAGTGTTCTCAAGGTGTAGTTTAAAGAAGTTGTCACTCCCCAGAGGATATAATCTTAACGTCTTTTAGAGTATGTGAGAAATTTCTACAAGTCTTTAATTAGCAATGTTTTCCGCTGTGCAGGATTACACAAAGGCAGCAGAATCATTTTCTCGCGCTCTAGCTCTTGATCGTGGTAACAAGGAGTTCAAAAAGGCATACAGGTACATTTTTGCTTCAATGTTCTAGACCTCTGCTCATTATAAACCATGTTTTCTTGATGTACTTTTGCATGATAAGTAGTATTTTGTTCTAGACTGTGTTTTCTAACGTAAAAAATGGCGATTTACTTGATCATAGGGCGGCCCGGGCATCTCGTAAATATGGCATCGACATAGCAGGTGATCCAACCGATCTAACGGAGAATCTAGCGGGGCGGTGGTAATGGCCACGCATATCAATGTCTGAAGCAATTATAGCTACCTTGATCTTTATGAGTATATGGTTATTGAATATGTTAATTTTTGAATGCTGCTGTCTCTATTGTCGTTCAAGTGCAGCTTTTTATTAGAACGACTGTAAATGAGTTTCATTTCATCTCATTCAAACCTGTCAAAAAAGATATTTTTACTATTCAAGTCTTTTTTTATCTTGTAGTGTTATTTACACTTTTCCATGAGACAGATTACTAATTTTCGTCTACCCTTACAAATGTACATTAATCCACCTACCATCTAGATCTTCGACTCATATGAATCTGGCCATGAAGAAAGTAATACACAAGTTAAATGATAATCGAAAGTTTAATTTGACTTCAATTACCATTTTGCCCATATCACGTTTCGTTAAATGTGAACTTTTGACTATTTGACCATAATACAAATCGCTAAAAGCGATCTCCAATACAAGCATCAAATGCATAAAATTCACTAGCCACATCATTATTAAGAATCTTAACATAAAAAACAATCTCCAATGCAACCTTTTTTAGCAACCTTTAATCATACATGTTCTCATTAATTATTAACACCCTCAATTAGACCATCTCAAAATTGAGGTTCAAATTGAACATTTCAATATGTAATTTACCATATATATAACATTTAATGCGTATGTAATTTACCATATATATAACATTTAATGCGTATGTAATTTACCATATATATAACATTTAATGCGTATGTAATTTACCATATATATAACATTTAATGCATTAACTTCAATTCATTAAGTAATATTTTAATAATAAAAATTTTGACACATCACAATGAAGGTTGATATATGGTTTGTGCATTGGAGAACAAAATCTACTCTACTCTTTAAATTCTCATTGTCCATGTCATACAAAAGCCCAATAATAATTCACCATTTGGCTCCTATAAATATTGATGAGGGTCTTTGCATTGGAGCATCTCCAATGGTGATAGGATCAAGAGTAAAAATAAGTGCAAAATGTTTAATTTTATTGGGTGTCAATATGATGTAGGATTGAAAGCTTTCATTTTGAAGTTTGGTTCTTCAATGCAACTATCAAATTGTCACAAAATATCGTTAAATTTAATATTGCATTTATACTTCAAATTTAAATATGGAAGGATTTAATGATTAAAACTCTATAATTGTTAAGTTGTCAAAATAAAGGCTTCAAAGTGAGCATCAATATAGAGATGGTGTATTTGAAGCTTTCATTCCACATCATATGCCACATAAGATTGACACACATATTGATGCTTGGGTTGGAGATCATTTTTGCAATATATCACTCTCAATATTATGTGGCAATTGACTTTCTTGAAATTGAAGGTATCATTGGAGATGCTCTAAAATACAAAATCCAATATCCCAACATCTTTACTACCTTCTTTGGTAAAGTTTATTTCTTCCTGAACTAAACGTGATTAAACTGAAATGAAGTAAAGATTAATGTATTCGGAAAAGGCCGATCCTTTTTCTCTCCCAAAAAACGTGAACAGTACTTTTTTCTCTCTCAAGCCCCCTTTTTTCAGATCTAGTCCGGGGAGGTGATCGCCCGGCGCCCATCGCCGCGCCGGACACCTCCCCACCCCATTTTTTCTTTCTGTTTTAGGTAGTACAACACCCATTCTCGCACACCTACAGTATCAAACGGCCTGAGCCACCATCGCCGCCAGCCACCGCCACAGGATCCTGGTATTTCGACGGAGCACTACGGCGCCACCGATCGGGTCACCCACAGATCGGGGCGTCGCGATCTCCGCTCCCGGAAACCGCTCAGCCAGGCGCAACGGCGCCGCGCAGACGAGCAGATCCAGGCCAGCACGGACCGGATCTCCAGCAGGGGCGCACACAGCAAACGGGCCGCAACGAGGCCGCAGACGCAGAGGCCGTAGACGGAGTCAGGCCTCACCGGATCCCCCTCGACGGAGTTTCCCCCTGGATCCCGCGGTTCGGGGACGGGTCGCCCACCGGTGCCCGCCGCCCGGCCGCCAGTGGTCACAACCGGCTCCGGGTCGGTCAGACCTGCCGGTTCGGTCCGGGCCGGCTCCGGCCGGTTCAGGGCGGTTCTGAATGGATCGGTTTCGGGTCGGTCCGACAAGGGCTCTTGGTTCTGGCCCAACTAGAGGATGAGGTAGTTTTTTCCTTTCTATTTTATTGTAGTAGTTTTATGAATAAGGTCGGAAATATTTGAATTGGTTATTACCTGTCAACCATAGTTTGCGGACGGGTCCGTTTCTGTTTCGGAAACTTTGGTTGACTTTAACTCTGGTTTATGTGTGGTTGGTAAGGAGAAATCCGAATTGGAGTAGTAATTTTACGTACTTCTGGCGATACTATGCCTAATATAAACTAGATTTATAGACCGTGGAATTTGCTTTTGCAGATTCTCTCGTGTTAGGTAATGACTTTTTTCAAATTTTCTATATTATGTGGTATTTACTAGCCAGTTAGACCCAGATTGGTTTGGAATCTGCCTATAGTATTGTGATCTTATTAGGGGATATGGTTTGGTAACTGGTCTTTTTTGCGAAACTGTCCTTGACAGACTTGGGGAGTTACCTTGCCCATTTGTTTGTTATATCTCTCTTAACCCTTAATTGGCGAGAAGGAAAACCCCATGGGATTCTGGACTAGGTAGCATTTGTGCCTAGACTAGTAGACTTTGATTAGATAGTTTAGAATGCAAAGTTAAGGTGCTACGCTTGTCAGGTAGTTTCAGATAGTAGATTTTAAGATGTATCCCCTTTTTGATGTAAGTCTTCGGACACCACTGCCTTCGGGCAACACTCTTCTTCCGGGCGAAAGCCTAAGAATTACATCCTTCGGGCAACCTCATTTAGATACAGGGAAGATTAGAATTGCCTTACGTTCCAGGAAGTTTCCTGTCATCTACCAAATTGCCTCCAATTGTGGAGAAATAGCCTTCGGGCAACTTATAGTCACTAAGACTCTTATTTGGTCTTATATGTATCATGTTCTGTTTTTATTTCGGTTGAGGAGCCATGAATAATCCTCCCATCTCTGATGGTTTTAGCTGAAAAAAAAAATTAATGTATTGCAATAAGACCGAAATACCCTCAATTTCATCAAATTACATTTTACCCGAACTAATCTACAGAAAAACTCTTACAAACATGGTCTAGTCCCGACTAGATTCACTAGCTACTAGCCTACTACTACACAACCAGTTTTAAAAAAAAAAAACTACAAAACCACATAAATTACAACATAGACATAGTCCACATGAATGCACATTTCAAAAACTAGAATTGAGGTTATAAATGTATTTTTTGTACCATCCATACTAGCGTCACGCTCAGGTTATTTGCAATTTTGCATTGTAATAATTCCAGTACAACGGTAATAAATTCAGTTTTATTCAATTTAATTTATTTACATTAAACTTTTAAAATGTTGCTTAATTAATTATCTTCAACATTTTAGCTTATTAATTTAAACATGAACCAATTAAATTTAGTTGGATTTAAATAATGTAGTTCAATTTAATTTAATTTAGTTTAATAAAATTAAACTCAATTAAATTCAGTAGTTCAAATTCAATTTAATCGAGTTCATGAGAAGTGACGAACTTCGGCGCCGCTCGCCTCCCGTACAGAGTACAACCTTTAAAGCTCAACGTACAACTCTTATTTTAGCCTCACATTTGCTTCGCTCAACTCGCCAGTTACGAAAAAAAACATTTACTTCGTCACCACTCACCACTGTTAGGGTTCTGGAGCTTCAATCGCCTAATTGCTCTGCAACTCATTTCTAGTTGGATTCGCCGTCATTTGTCGCCGTACAGACCATGGAAACACCTCCAGGTTCGTTATTGCCCCATAAAACCCAGTACTCGTTCATTTTCTCGCTCTTAATCGCCTTTTTACTCTCTTTACTGCTTATATGCTGCTATTTCTTCAGGATTCATGGAACATTTTCTTCTCGCGGCGCACGAGGGAGACCTTCCGCTGCTTCAGAGTGCGTACGGTGTATTTTTCATCTTCCTTTTCTATTTTTCAACTTGCAGATGTTAGATAGTTTTTTTTTTCCGGATAGGGATGTCGAAGGAGTTTAAAAATGGTGAAGGACCGGGGAAGGTTTCGTATGCTAACCTGAAGACGAGTCAGGGCCACGGGGCTCTTCACCTGGCTGCTGCTGCGGGGAAGAAAAAGATTTGCAGATTCCTAATCCAGAAATTGAACTTCAACATCAATGACGCTGATAATAATGGTACTGGCTTTCGATTCCTGCACTGAAAATTATGAATGAGAAACTTAGTTGTGTGTTTCGTGGTATTGAGAGAGCTAGATCCATCCTTTTCCAAACTTAAATTGATACGCCCTTGATTGTTGCTCAATAAACTATGTGATGTATTGTGTGATAATTTTTAAATTTGCCATTCGGTTATTGTAAATTTGTAATCACGTGAAAGATAAGTTTATGTCCCGTAATAGAGTTTATTAAACTTCTGTGCATATTGCTTTGCAGGGGAAACACCATTGTTTGCTGCTATTGATGGAAGACATCAGCCTACTACCACTTATCTTATTAATAATGGTGCAGATGTTACCAAAAGTAGGAACGATGGGGCTACCCCATTGCATCTTGCTGCTGCAAATGGTCTGCTACTCTACCAAGCACTCCTGGAGGCTATTCTACTTCCATTTTTGCTTTACTATAGTTGAAACTTTCTTGTATTTAAATATGTCACTTTAAACTGATAATGCTTTCCTCAGGGTCTCCGGAGATTATGAAGCTACTGATCTCAAAAGGTTCTAATCTACATGCACCTTCTGGATTGGGAATGCCACTGCATTACGCTGCAACGCGTGGCAATCTTGATGCATTAAAATTCTTATTGGATCGTAAAGCAGATGTAAGTAAAACACCCACTGTAGTCCCGCAGCTCATGCAAACAATTGCAAACTTATTGGTTTATTGTATTTATTCGTTCTTTTGTCTATACCATCCATCATCTACGGTGGATCGTAGATAGTCTACCTGACCACATGTATTTGTTGCATGGATTGATTCTTTCTTTGAGCTTTCATGATGTATTCAGGAAAGTTTAGTTCACGGAGTTCAAGCATCTGAACCCTTGCTCCTCTTGGGCACTTCCTTTTAATTTTTCTGCAGAACCTCTTAATTGGGAATGTTTGCTACTGTTTAGTCTAAAAGCATACCTGGATCCATTTTACTGAGCTTCATGCATTTGAGTCTGAATCCTGATATCTTTCTAGAAGTTGTTGCTTGGGGTCTGATATCTCACTTTTCTGGTGCAGCCAAACTGCATTTCACCAATCTACACGACTCCACTCGTGCATGCGGTACAAGCTAATTCGTATGAGTGCATGGAGCTGTTACTGAAGGTGCCATCCCTTTCTTATGTGCTGTTATTTAATATCCATTCTACCAATTTGGATTCAGCTTTTAGGGCTAGGCTTGCGTTTCTAGAAAAGAACCCTTTGTTATGCATAGTCATCGCGTTTTTAGTATTTGGTCTTTTTTTTTCCATTGAATTTAAAGGTCTGTTGTCTGTTGCTTCTTCTGCTTGCCGTTGAGTGATAATAGGTTCCTGCTTGTGAAAAACTTGTGAGTAGCTTTCTTACAATGGATTTGAGATTGTTGGCTTCTTTAATAATGGAAATGGTTATAATAAGGACTGTAGGTGGCCCTTGACCCAAATGAAAAAGGGGATTTGAAAGAAAACCTGCATTTCATCGAGTATATTGTACTCTGGAACACAGCATATATTTTCACTTCATAAGCTGCCTTCTTTAAATTCTGTTTTGAGCAATTAGATCTTGAAATCTCCGCCAATGTTTTGATTTAGTATCTTTGAAATCATCTGATTCAGGCTGGAGCAGATCCAAATTTTGAGTGCTCCGACTCTCAGATTACACCTCTTTGTCTTGCTGTAGTTAGCCAAGATAAAGAGATGGCTAGGTACTTGCTGAACGCTGGTGCTGATCCCAACTGGACAGATCTTGTGAGTTACTTATCTATGACATGTAGTACGTAGTTGAGTATCTCTTTTCATTTGTGTTTTTAAATTTTACTTATATTATATTAAAATGCATGCCCAAGTTTTTGTTATGGTTATTCCTATCTTAGATGATGAAGCTCATTCACATATGTGATCTTTTTCATGGAAATGCAGTCTGGTAAAACACCATTAGAGGCTGCAGCATTGGGTTGTTTCCACGAGCTGGTTGAACTTTTGTTTCCTGTTACTTCTCGCATCGCATGTTACTCTGATTGGAGTATCACTGGAGTAATGCAGCATATTCGATCAAAAGAAGCCAAGGAGCCGGTATTGTTGTTTATTTCCCCTCCAATAAATTTGCACTTAAATTTGTTTATTATATGCAGCTCAAGTCTCTCCATAGTTATTACCTATGTTGCTATCTTAAACAGGTCCAAACATTTGTCACAGTAATAATCCGTGGTTGGGTGTTCTCTTTTAACTGTTATATTTACCCTTGCCATTTTAAACTGTCATCTTGTTTCTGCAGAGTTTCTAATCCGCGTATTTAGTTATCAGCCATATTTGATACCAAGTAATTATTTTTAATGGAAAGGTAACTTTGTAAACACGGATAAGAAGTTACACGTTTTATAATATTTGAGGTGCTGGGAAGTGGGAACTACAGAAATGAGTGAAATTTTTTTTCCGATTGAAGACTTGAAGTTTGTTTCCTCTTCGTCTGATTGAAACTATTCAGTATGAATGGTCATGAGAAAACCTAGTGGATACAAATACAAAATGTCAGATATCAAATAGTTTTATGTTAAAAGGCTCTTACTATTCATGAAGATGTGTGGGCAGTCTATCTTGTTAACCATTCATTATATTTGGTTGTAGGTGCGGGGATCAGTCTTATTTTACGTTAGTCTCTTCTTAATATTTTGTGCAGATGTGGTATGTCTCTGAGTATATCTAGTTTCTGACTCTCCCTTTTCTAATTTTTTGGTGTTGATCATCAGCTAAAGGCCAAGATGAAAGAGACAGTTCAGCTGGTAAAAGCAAGGGGAAATGAGGCTTTTAAGAGCAAAAATCATTTGGATGCAACATACTGGTATACACAGGTAATGCGTTCTAGATTTAACACAAGTTGATTCTGTGAATATTTTGGGTGGGCTAATAAGTGCTATCATATGTTTTGGATTCTCTTACATTTTTCTTTCAAACCTTTGACATGTGATCATTAAAACATGGTGTTTGATTTCCCATTTTTTGCTTATACAATTCCTTTGAGCTGCAGGCACTTGAAGGCCTAGCATGCCAGGGTTTTCCAAGTGATGCAAAAGTGCTATCCAACAGGAGCTTGTGCCGTGCCCTATTAAAAGATGGTAAAGGTGCTTTAGCTGATGCAAAGACTTGCGTGAGACTGGAGCCCGGTTGGGCGAAGGCCCACTATAGGGAGGGTGCAGCTTTGAAACTTCTCAAGGTAGGAATAGTTTCTTTGAGGGTTTCAATCTCCATTTCAAGATATTAAAGGGCTTGTGAAGAATTACAAGTGTTTAATTAACAATATTATTGCGCCTAGCGTTATCACGAGGCAGCAGAAGCATTTCTCAGTGCTTTGGGTCTTGATCCTGGTAACAAGGAGATTGAAGATGCATATAGGTACTTTTTGCACCATATGACAAATAGCACTTCGTTCTATGTTGGCTCATTGTAACCAAGAGATTGTAACATCATTTACTTCATTGTTTATAGGGAGGCGCTGGCTGAAGATATCAAGAGTAGTCACTAGAATGTGGACCAAGAAACTAAGCTTTGAATGTTTTGGCGATGTGCTATTTTAGGTTGGTATATTTTGTGCATCCTGAGCAGCAGGGAAGTAAGACAGTCCCTTGAGTTAGAAATGCAAGAATTCTGTTGTTGGTAGTATTCCCGTAGCTTTTTAATTCTGCATCTGAGCACCCTCTCCCTACTCGGTATCAAACATATTCTGTCGGTTATGTTTGTTTGCATCTTCTTTCAACATTCAATGGCCAGATAAGAACTTTCGTTTTGTGTGTGTTTTGGTTGTTTTATTTGCTATGCCATATGATTGTCAAAATTTAGAGATCAAGTGGAATACTGAAGTGAAGTGTTGTAAAATCCCATGTATAATTTCTATATATTTTTGTAACATTCCGGCTATTAGTAATCGTTTGCCCAGTGCATTCATATAACTTAAGATGCAGAGAGCCAGACAAGATACATAATTATCAACTTTCTTAATTATTGGTACATATTTTCCTAATTTTTATAATATTTTGTTCCACGATAATGCCATTTCAATGTCCACCACCTTTCTATCACCTCACTGAATCTCAACCGATCCAATTAAACATTAACATTGAGCGAACCAAACTTCACCATTGCACTTTTAAATGCATGAAGAATACCTTCAAAAAAAAAATGCATGAAGAATAATCATTGTAATGCTTTGTCATTTAGTTGGCACATTTACCAGATATTTTTATGACTCCTTTTCCATTTTAGTAAAATCAAAACTAAATTTTCTTTTATTTCTCTCAATTTAATTCTTCCATTTCTTATATTTTTCAAAGAATTATGTCGGGTGATGCATCAAAAGAGTAGACTGCAGTCTGCAGGGACCGGTCTTTTCACTTTCAAAATTTTCATTAATTGAAAACTAAACGACAAAAACCAGTATCCCAACGACCCCTTAATAATGGTAGAGAGAGAGACAACTGTGCTCGCACACGTAAGTAGTAAAGAGTGAGTTGGGCTGTGGGGGTAATTATTGTTCTCAGAATCTCAGTCATCCAGTTCCATAATACTACTGCAACATTCAACAGTTTTCTCTCAGCTGCTTTTTCTGTCACCATTTCTAGGGTTTGAGAGCTTCGCATTCTCCGTCATTTTGCATCCGTTTTAGCTCGCACAAATCATGGAGCCTCCACCAGGTTCGTTCGTCACTGCTTCCGAAGCTCTAAGAGTAGCTCTGCATTTCTCCTTTATTGTTCACTTACCTGTTGTTTCTTCAGAATTCCGGAAAACTTTTCTCGCCGCCGCTTCCCATGGAGATCTTCTCTTGCTCCAGAGTGCGTAAAGATTCTCCTTTTTACTTTCTTTGTGCTGTTTTTACTCGCATTCAGAGCAATTTTTGTGTTCAACGTGAATACTTCTAATTTTCGGGCGTAATTGTTATTACTGGCTCGAGCCAAATCGATTCTCACAAAGCTCTTTGTTTAAATTAAACTTTTTGTTGTATGAAAAAATCAATGTTTAAAATTGGACCAATTCAAATAAGAAATGTCAAGAAGATTAGGAGGGGAAACAGATCCTTTGATATAAATTCTTGGGGAAGGTAGTTTTGACTAATTACAGTTTTTTTAAATGTGTTTTGTGGCTGCTAGGCTTTGTGGAGGAGTTTGAAAATGGTGAAGGGCCTGAACAGGTTTCATATGTGAACCTGAAGGCTCCAGATGGCCGTAACGCTCTTCACTGGGCTGCTATTGCAGGGGAGACTAGGATTTGCAGATACTTGGTTGAGATTTTGAAGTTCGATATACATTGCACTGATAATAATGGTACTTGCTTTGTTTTCCATACTTGTTCTTGTTCCCCATTGGAAAATACTATATACCGTTGTAAAGATTTGATGTATGAAGTTACTTGAGCTTCCTGGCATAATGCTTTACAGGAGAAACACCCTTGTTTTCAGCTGTTGCAAATGGCTATCTGGAGACTGCCACTTATCTTCTTGAAAATGGTGCTGATGCTACCAAACTTAGCAACACGAGCGACACCCTACTGCATCGTGCTGCTACTATAGGTCTGCCACCTTTCTTTATATCAAATTTCTGTATAATATTATAAAGTTATTATATGTATTTATCATGTATGCGTCATTGTTGGTTATACTTTCCTCAGGATCGAAGGAGCTTCTTAAGCTCTTGATTTCGAAAGGTGGTATCATGCATTTACATACAAATTCTCCAACTGGAATGCCACTGCATCTCACTGCTACGTTGGGAAATCATGATGCATTAGAATACCTACTGGAGGTCGGGGCAGATGTAAGCAAAAGTTGATTGATGTTTTAGTATGTTTGTTTGCAAATACCAACTCTTTACCTTATGGTAGATCGATTAGTAATGCTTCAAGCTATCCCAATGCTTTTAGTTAAAAATCCTGGTTCTTTCCATTTGTTGCCACTGGCTTTACCATTGGCTTTTCTGCAGGACCCTTAGACTGATATACATTTGACAGTGTTTCCAATCTGATATACGTTTGACAGTGTCTTCATTTGTATTCTTTGAAAAGTTTCATACTACATTCAAAAGTCGTTGAACTTGATCAGAGACCATCTCACTTTTCTTGTGCAGCCAAACTCTACAACACCAACCAATACAACTCCACTTTTGCTCTCGGCGTTTGCTAAATCTAAATCTATTGAGTGCATGGAGCTGCTATTGAAGGTGTTTTCTTTCTCTTGTGTTCTAAATCTAATATCCGTGATAAACAAATCTGATACCGGTGCTTCACAAATAGGATAAATCTGCACTGTATCGAATATATTGTACTCTTGAAGACCGAAGAAATTTGCTTGCTTTCTGCTGTCTTCTTGATTTCTCTTGAAACCTGAAATCCACGCCTCCGTATAATGGTGATTCTTTGAATTAATCTGATGCAGGCTGGAGCTGATGCAAATGGTCACTGTCTTCAATTACCACCTCTTTTCCGTGCTATCTCCCTTCATAATGGATCGATGGTCAATCTCTTGCTGGAAGCTGGGGCAGATCCTAATAGGACAGACTTTGTGAGTTCCTTACTATCAAGCGACGCACATTTAGGGTTTACTTTGTTGAATTTTCCTTTAATGTCTTCCCTGCTTCCTGCTTTATTACCTTTTTCCTGAGTAAATTAGTTGTTGTGAGAAGATCTAGAGTGACATATTGTTAATATGGTTATTCTTGCGTTGATTACATGATGTGCAGTCCGGTAAGACGCCATTAGAGCATGCAACATTGATTGGTTTCCGTGAGGCGGTTGAGCTTCTGTTTCCTCTTACCACTCCCATCGCTGGTTATCCTGAGTGGAGCCCAATGGGATTCATTGAGCATATTCTATCCGAAAAAGCAACTGCACTGGTAATGTTCTTAAGTTTCCCCGAAATGTACCACTTTAGTGATCCATAAGATGCAGCTTCAATGCTTGTATAAAAATTATCTGATTATAGTCTTTATCTATGATGCTATGTGAACGAGGTACACACATTTGTCGTACTGATAAACTGTGGTTGGGTGTTCTCTTGTACCTGCTAATTATAGTTTAGTCATTGTGTGAAGTGTGCACCCAATTTGGACTGTCATTTTTCCCTATCGGACTGTTTGTATCCCTTATATATTTGGACGTATTCAGTACTTGATGATTGTTTTGAGTATAAGTGTACTTTCATTGTAAATATTGGTAAGAGATTTGTGTGGTAGAATGTTTGAGGTGTTGGGATGAAGAAAATTGTGTTGGACACTTTATGCCTTTCTTTTGGGTGAAATTTGTCTTCTGGTAGACTAGTACTGTAGAATCTGAAAAGGCCATGAGAAAACCTAGTTTCAAGAGAGAATTTTATGTCAATGGTATATCAGCTTTTTCATTGTTATTAATTCATGACGATATTTGCCCAGTGTTCTGTTTAGTCATTTGTATTTTAGGTTTTGTAGGTGCAAGTGCATCTTCTTAGTTTTATGTAGATAGTCTGATGATATCCATTTTCTGACTTCAATTTTTGTATAATAATTTTAATATGGTCATCAGAGAGAGTCCAAGCAGAAAGAGCAAAATTTGTTTGCAAAAGCTAAGGGGGAAGAGGCTTTGGAGAGAAAAGATTTCATGGATGCTACATATTGGTTTCATCAGGTACAATGCTGTATTAGGGCTTTTACATGTTTGTGATACTCTTACATTTTTTCGGTTGATTCCACATTTTCTTTATGGACAAGACCCTGATTCGTTTAAGCTGTAGGCAATTCTAGCTGATCCAAGAGATGCAAACGCATGGAATCAGAGAAGCTTGTGCTACTCCCATCTTAATCAAGGCATATCTGCTCTGTCTGATGCACGGGATTGCCTTAAACTGGATCCCAAGTGGGCGAAGGCACACTACAGTGAGGGTGTAGCTTGGAATGTTATCAAGGTATTATTGTCAGAGAAATTCCCCAAAGGATTTGTGTCAGAAATTCGACAAACTTCTCAACTTGTTACATGTTGTCTTGTGTGCAGGATCATGCGAAGGCTGCAGAAGCATTTTCTCGTGCTCTAACTCTTGACCGTGGTAACAAGGTGTACAAAAAGGCATATAGGTACATTTTTTGCTTCATTGGCTAACCAGCATTTCGTTCTATGCCCTCTGCTCTTTGTAACCAAGTTTTCCTAACCTACTTTATAGGCTGGCGCTTGCTGATCGTAAAAATGGCATCAACGTCGATATGGATCTATTGAAGGGATGGTACAATGCCTAAAGCAATCAAATTAGTATTACTGAATATCAGAATATGCTTACTTTTGAAGGTTGTTTCAAGGATGTTTTCTGTTGGAGTATTCATGACGTTTATTAAATAATGTCGTTGTTTTGAACTGAATCTCTATTATTAAATAATGTAAGGTGGATGCTGCAATTTAATAAAACAATAGTTAGAGGGGTTTTCTGTAATTTATTCCAAGAAGTGGGGAGCAAATTGCAAAGTCCCTCCTATAAATAGAGGGGATTGGGTAGAGGGTAAAGCATAATGAGGGGCGGCGACTAATACACAGTCACAGAGTTAGGGTTTAGGTCGATACAACAACGATCATGACGGAGCTTCCATGCTCTGCACTGTGGGTATTGGAACTCCGTTCGATTCGTGTACTTGTTGTTAAACGAGTTATTTAGATTTCTCTGTTTTCCCTTAGATTGGGTTTTTGTAGATCTGATGAAAAGCTAATTCCGATGATTTGAACTGCTCATCGAGGAATCTGCAAGTTGGCTTTAGATCTATGAAAATCCCAAGTCATTGTTTCAAGCAATTGTCGAAACTCTGATGAATTACCATATGTCTTAATAGTTGTGTTGATGGTTTACATTAGGTTTAAGTTGTGATGCCTCTGATGATGATTACCATATACTTTCGTTCTTCTGAGAAAAAATCGTGCGGAAGAATTTTGGAGACCTGAACTGAGGAGGCTTTACAAAAATTAGTTGATTTTTATTAGTTTTGATGTTAAATTTAATGATGAGTCCTCACATGGGTTTTTATACGAGTTAAGCATATGGTATCAACGTGTCTGATTTCGCCGGTGTGTTTCCATTTAATTGAGTTCGTTTCTTGAGGGATTGCATCCAAAAGCTTAAAAACCGATGTGATGAGAAGCTAAGTTTGTGTTTTGCAAATCTTGAGCAAATTATAACCAAGTTCCATTTTATATACAAACAAATCTTTAATCAACTTAATTACTAATCTACTTTGCAAAAGGCAAAGTAGAATAATTTTTTTTAAAAAAAGTTATAAGAGGACCATACTTCAATTCAATGGCTGATCTTTCAAAAGGTCCTTAGTCTTAGGCCAATGCTTCGTTTCAGTTTCACTCTGGTTGAAGCTATATATTGCGACATAGGCTTTGGTAAATTGTAATCAAAGATGGCATGAAACTTGACTATATGAATCATATGCTTGTTAATGACTATGAGTTGACAAGGCTTATTAATAAGGTTATTATCTTGGTTATTATCTTGGTGTACCATTCCAGGCAGAGCTTCTACAATCCTATTTGCGGTGAAACATATACATAGATATAGATTATGAGCAGGTTTTCGGAAACACGCTCCTTTATCCAAGGATGCCATCAAACAACATAGATTATGAGTAGGTTTTCAAATGCAGTATTATAAAAGTCAGAAGGCTTTGGAAACTTTGTATCACTCCATTTTTTGTTGTAATCAGAACGACGTGTTTTTGTTTGAACTAGGTTGGTTTCTCAATGGTTCAAATATCAGATTGGTTGAATACCAAGATTCTTAATAGAAAACAATGATGATGCCCACTCTTAATCTTGAAATGTTAAATTTTAATGATATTGTAATGAGAATTACATTTTGGTTATCTAACCATTATATTCAAAATGTTAAATTTTTCCCATAATTAGTTGTTTGACCATGAGATTTAATCACATATTCACATTTACAGGAGGCTTTTTTACGTGAACGGATTAAAAAGTAATATTCAATTTTTGAATAGTACCAACAACAGTGCGAACTCGGCCTGTTTGAACTAAATAATCAAATAATATACTACTGCAATTCAATTTGGTCATTTATTAAAAGTTAATACAAACAAATTACAAATTTATACTAGTATCAAAGTTGACTACAATACCGAAAGAGTTGGAAGGGAGTACTCTCCCACAAGGCCACAACCACCCCATTATCACCTGAATTACGTGCTGCGTGCTCGTCTTCTCACACACGTTCTCTGAGTTACGAGTGAGTGAGGGTAATTGTTGTTCTCTATCCCCCATTCCCATAATTTTACTGCAATACTCAAGTTCAACTGTCATTTCTTATCTTTGCTCTGTTGCCATTGCTAGGGTTCTAGCATCGTATTCCCCATCATTCTCCTATCGTTTCAGCACGCGCGGTCTCGCCATGGGATCTCAAGTACCGCTTGGTTCGTCCACTTTTGCATTTTTAGTTGTTAATCTCGTTGTATATTGCTTTGTGCTCTGCTGCATTTACATCATTACATGTTCTTAATTATCAGAGGTGACCTTTCTCAGCGCTGCCCTCAAGGGAGATATGCCGTCGCTCAAGAGTGCGTACGGTTTAATTTTTTTAATATAATTATGAATTAATGATGCTTTGTTGTAACCTTACGATGCTGTATTTGTACGGCTAGGGGTGGTGGCTGAGCTGGTGTCTAGAATCGGTGAAGGCCCTGGGAAAGCTCTGTGTGCTGTTTTCAAGTCACCCGATGGCCACAGCGCGCTTCACATGGCTGCAGGCGAAGGGAGGGCAGAAATGTGCCAATTCCTAGTTGAGGAACTGAATTTTGACGTCGACATTGTCAATCCTGATGGTAGCTTTCTTTGCTGAGCCTCTTAAATATTTGGAAAGCATCGATGATTGTTATTTTCTGTTTATTGTGTTAGTTATTCTGCTAATGTACGTTGTGTTATCAATACTCTTACCTAGTGTTTAAAGTCATGGTATATCAAATGGTCATCCAATTTAGAGTTGAAGATGGTTAGTACTATGCCAAGTTATTAAGATTATTGAGTTATTGCTTCGCAGGGGAAACACCTTTGTTTTCAGCTGCTCTTGGAGGGCATGGGCCTGCAACTATGTGTCTTATCCAGAATGGCACAGATGTTTCCAGAAGTACCAGCAAGGGTTTCACCCCTATGCATTATGCTGCTGCAAAAGGTCTCCCATCAATCTCTTATAAATATGTCCGATTCTGTGTTACTATATTATGTTACTATATTAGGACTTTCTTGTTATCCTATGTACCATTGGGTTACTTATGGTTGCTTTGCTTAGGGTCCAAGGAGATTGTTTCTCTACTGATTTCTGAAGGTTCTGATATGCATGTGATTTGTGAGAGAGGCACGCCTCTGCATTCTGCAGCATATTGTGGACGTGTCGATGTCTTGAAACACTTGTTGGATCTCAAAGCAGATGTAAGCAAAAAATCTACTACAGTTTTGTTTAAAATATTATCACCTTTTTATAATGTGGTAGACATTCTATGGGTCTGTACTAGACTACATGTTGCAATGGATTGGTTATTTGTTTGAGCCCTCCTCATGCTTCTAGGAAAGATTTGTTGTTTAACTAATTTCCTTTCTATTCAAACTTTATAATGAGATTTGTTTGATGCTGTTTAACCTGAATTGCTAGAGAATTTTAAAGCTTTCCTATATTGATGTTTGAGCCCTGGTATCTTTCTACGAGTTGCTGGATGTGATCTGATATCATTTCTTTTCGCTGGTGCAGCCAAACATCATTTCACCACTTTACATGTCTCCACTTTTGCTTGCAATGGTTGGTGAATCAATTGCGTGTATGGATCTGCTATTGAAGGTGCTGGCCTTTTCATAGGTGCTCATTTTAATTCATAGGAACAGGAGGGGTTCTGCTCCTTGCTTTCTGCATCATCAATTGTAGAGTTGTAGACACTTTTTACATGACTTACTCTGCACCTTGTGATTTGGTGTGACTTCAAAGAACTGAAAACAAATTTAAACATGCGGTGTTTAGTTGACTGTTAGAAGAACCTGAAACTTGTATATGAGAGTTTTGCATTTAAATTGGAAAAATCTATAAATCTAGCCTATTGTATTCTTAGAAATGAGCTTGAGTGACTGATTATATATGACTCAATAATAATGTTAATTGGGAGTGGTTTTAACCAAGGAATGTTGAGGGTCCTTTCACCCAAGAGGGAATTTGACCGAAATTTGCACTGTATTGATTTATTTTCTACACCTAAATAAAACATAAATCATTACATTGTATCTCGAATTCTGTTTTGAGCAACTGGATCCTAAAGACTTTGCGTATATTTTGATGGTAGTTCTTTATATTCATCTGATGCAGGCTGGAGCTAATCCGAATGAGGATTGCTCTGGGTCTCAGGTGACACCTCTTTGTTTTGCTGTAACTAAACAATATGGTGTTGAGATGATTAAGCTCTTGCTGAATTCTGGTGCTGATCCTAAAAAGACAGACCCTGTGAGTTTCATTGTCTGTGAAATGTAGCCCTTTATTGACTTTATCTTATTTGTTTGTGTTTACATTCATTTTGAAATTGGATTTTAACTTATTAATTTTTCTTTCCAGAACGACTGAATATATTTAGAATCGAAGTTATCAATGTGAAAACGCGAATTGTTCTTCCTTTAATATTTTCCCCACTTGTATATATTAAAGCAGTGTAAGGTGTTAGAGTTTTTTGAAATCGTTTGGATCTGTTTGACATGATATGTGTATAAATGTGATACAATACATTCTTGTTCTGTACCTGAATCCATTCTTCCAAATGGAATTTTTATGGTAATTTATTGGTGCTTGCACTCCTCAGATCTTGACCAAGAATTCTTAAGTTGGGTAAATTTCCCCATCCCACCCCCACTCAAAAATTTAGTTTAAAATGATACCCTCCTTCTTTTCATGATATACTTTCTCTAATACGTTAATTAAAGCCAAACTATATGGAGTGTGATAGCCAAAAACTATTATTCTTGTCTTTAGTTATGACATATGATACTTTATTTTGTAATGCAGACGGGTAAGGCAGCATTGGAAGAGGCAGCAGAGATGGGTCGTCGTGATATGGTTCAGCTTCTCTTTCCAGTTACTTCTTGCATTCCATGTTATCCTGATTGGACCATAAATGGAATAATGAAATATGTGCGATCAAAAGAAGCAACAAAGCTGGTATTGTTACAACTCCTCCCCAATAAAATCGCACTCCTGTTTCCTGTTTTTTCTTCCATTTATCAATGATTCATTTGTTTTTTCTAACCAACCAAGTAGTTATTAAAAGTGAGTACCCACATAAAATTGGATCTTGTCCCTGCAGGATTTCGTAGCCCTTCTATCTTTCTTTGGTTATAGTTGTAGGCCATTTACAATGCTAAATGATTATTCTCAGTTGAAGTGTAACAGAGTAACATAGATGAGAAAATTGCACCTGTTTGAATATCTAAGGTGCTGGAAACAACAAAATTGAGAAAATTTTCTTTGTGGAGTTTCTTGCATTCTTATCTCTTAGACTAAAACTTTACAATCTGAAAGATCATGAGAAAACTTGGTGTAAATCATGGACAATAAGGTGTAAAGCAAACATTTTTTATGATAAATGGCTCATTAGCTTTTTCCTATTTATTAGTCATTCTTTGGTCTTAAATTATTTTTAAAGATATAGTGCATCTTCTTGATACTGTGCAAGTGTACTTTACTCTTGATATCGTTTCTGACTCTCTTCTTTTTCTTTTTGGTGTGGTCATCAGAGATTATCCAAGATGAAAGAGCTAAATGTGCTGGCAAAAGCAAGGGCTAAAAAGGCTTTTGAGAGTAAAAACTATTTGGATGCAATGTATTGGTATACACAGGTACTATGGTTTAGCTTTAACAAGAGTTGAATTTTAAATATTTTGGGTTGCTTGATAAGGGCTTTCATATGCTTTGAATGTTAGCACACATTTATTTAACCTGTAAATTGTGAATATGATGCTTGGTTCCATATAGTTTCTTATACAATTCGTTTGAGCTGCAGGCAGTTGAGGGTGATCCTACTGATGCAAAATCCCTATCTAATAGGAGCTTCTGCTATACCCTAATGAATGATGGTATGCCTGCTTTAGCTGATGCAAAGACTTGTGTTAAACTGGAGTCCCGTTGGGCGAAGGCCCACTATAGAGAGGGTGCTGCTTGGGAAGTTCTCAAAGTAGGAGTTTTTTTGATATATTCTCTGTCCATCATAAGATATTAAGGGACTGGTGAGGGATTACAAGTGCTCAATTAACGATTGTTTTGTGTGCAGGACTATAAGAAGGCAGTAGAAGCATTTTCTCGCGCTTTGGCTCTTGAACCTGGGAACAAGGAGATTGAAAGTGCACATAGGTACTTTTTGGACAATTTGATCAGTACCATTTCATTCTAGGCTGCTGCTAGTTGTTACCAAGTGTTTAACTTCATTTAATTGGCTGATTATAGGGAGGCGTTGGCTGAATGTAACAAGGACAGCCACTAGAAAGTGGACTAAGAAATTGAAAGTCGAATATTTTGGCAAAGCACAGTGCTTAATTTTGTGAAACACTGTTATTTTGTGTGCAGCACTGGCAAAGCACAGTGCTTAATTTTAGGCCTGCTAAAAACACTGGCTGAATGAAATACTGTTATTTTGTGAAACACTGTTATCCTTGAGCAGCAGGGATGTAAGACAGACCCTGGGAAAGATGTGCTAAGAATGCTGTTTTTAGCATGGATGTTTCGAGTACTCTCTAACTTATTTCATCGATTAAGTTCATTCATTTGGTTTGCAAGTTGATCCCCTTTCCATTTAATGGCTCGATAGATAGTTTCATCCAAGAACGATGTCCTTGTGTTCAGTTGTTTTATGGTATTTAAAACTCAAAACTCACTTATTTTCAGAATACGAACCAAAAGAAAAAAAGAGAGTAACTAAAATTTTTAGATACTCACCTTTAGGTATAGGTTGTCTTTTGGAAAAGGATTAGCACAAAGAAAGATATTGGATTTGGTTACACAAGCACAATATTTGATTTACATTTTGATATAGTGTAATTAAAATTTTAGGTGCCGTTAATATATGTAATTAAAAAAACTTACAGTCAAACGCATGTCTGCATTGGCAAGTGGGAAATTTTTTTTTTTTTGGAAAAAAACTCTTTGCAATTTAGTCTAGAACGGAGGGAGTACTAGTAATGAATAGTGTAATAGTTTGAGATGATGATGATGAGAAAGATATATTAATATTTATTGGGGGAAAAGTGGGTTGCGGTTGGCAAGTGCGCTAAGTCTAAATTTAGTTATTGAAGTTATTATTAAATAGTTTAAAAGCACAACAATTTTTATTTCAATAGTACATAGTTAGAATAAACCCAATTTAGTCTAGAACGGAGAGCGTACTGGTAATGAATAGTGTAGTAGTGTGAGATGATGATGAGAAAGATATGAGAAAGTCTCAAATAAGGGCACCTTACGGTAAGGGCATCCCAAAAGTAGACCATCTTCTACATGATTGGAGTTACTAAACAATTATTTTAATTATTTGAAGTAATTTTGTTTGATCCTGATGTTTTTATACTTGAGTCTGATATTTTTTTGTTTGATTTTTTATTTGATTTGATCTTTTATGTTTTAGGCCTGATGTTTTTATTTGCTTTGATCTTTCAGATTTTGGACAATATCTTTTCACTTTATTCCTTGATCTTCTATATTTTATGACCCAAATAATTAAAATAATGGTGTATAGTCAACCCCAATCTTGTAAAATGTGGTATGCCCTTATCGTAAGGGAACCTTACAAGAGACTTTCCCATATGATATACGTATTAATATTTATTGGGGGGAAAAGTGGGTTGCGGTTGGTAAGTGCGCTAACAACAATTTTAGTAGTTGTGATTTTGATATCAAGCACAAAAAATCAAATAAATGGACAACAATTTTTATTCCAATAGTACATCGTTGGAATAAACCCAAATACCCTTGTAAAAAATCTTGAACCATGTATTTTATCTATCATGTAGACAATAGAAATGTAAGTGATATTCATTTTAAAAATACTCCACGTGCTTTATAAAAGAGAAAACATACTAATGGACGATAATAATTTATTATTCTTTAAACATCATATTCAATCACATAATAGAATCATGAAGGTTTGCAGAATTATTTACCTTTACTCATAGTAGCGGAGAGCTTGATGTCTTGCTACTGCGAGCCTTGTGTAGGAGTTCAGGTTTCTCTCCCCTTGCCTATGAACCTTATGTGTTGTGAATCGGGAGCCATCAAATTCATCAGGATGTTGCTCATAAGGATTCGTCATAAGTTTACAGTAAGAATATCTTTTCAATGGAACAAAGACATCAATTTATAGGTGGGGAGAGGACCTAAATCCTCATCAGGTTTCCGTAGAATTAATCTCAACCGTCCATCAAAGTAGAGATTATTAGGAAATATTCTTTTATACTTAATTTATTAAGTCACCAAATATATCATGGAATAGCAATATTCCAATAAGAAAACAGATCAAAATAAGACCACATAATAGGAAAGAATAATATATTCTTACAGGTAACACAACAAGATCTTCCTCTACAAATAAGTGACATATAGGACATTTCCCAGGCTGAGTGTTGAGCACTAGAAAAGCAATATGCTTACGGTCCCAAGCAGACGTATCCATGTGACCAATCCCGAGTGCTTCAATCTTCCATCCATTATCACCAACTAAAGGAACCTTAAACATCTTATGATCGCTAAGTTGAAGATGACAATAACGAACTGTATAAGGATAGAACAAAGGATGGCACGCCATAACCCGTGGGGTTGAAATATCTTGAGGATTTTCTGAAATGGTATAATTTTGTATAATTGGAGTATAACTAGGATCTGCTGAGCGATCAATTTTAGTAGTAGTGACTTTGATATCAATATCTCGCCCAAAAACCTTTTCATGTGCCGAATCATATAAAGAATCCATAGATGTAACACAAAACTTGATTTCTCCCGGGGATTCACCTTCACAACTTTCAATTGCTCTTTGCATCGTTTTTGCCTGTACAGAATCTATCGGGACAGAGAAAAAGTTTAGAATTTTTGGAAGCTCTGAAGATGAGAAAGGGATCGAATCAGCTTTTTCCTTGGAGAGAAGGGGAGGACGCTTGGAAGGTTCTGTCGTGGGGATATAAATGGGTATCTTCTTCCCTAATTTGAATCTGAAATTTTGAAGAACAATTGTACATCAGGGTCATTTGGATTCTGATGATGTTGATCATGGGTTCCATCAGTGCCATCCTTTTCTACAAACCTTGAACTTGTTGCCAATTGACTCTGTTAGAAAATGTTTTAATTGATTGATTAGAATTGATGCCAAAAAAATGCTTAGAAGAACGGGTGAGAACTTAAATTGATTGATAAGAATTACCTGTAGCGTAAAGATGACATACAATAGAGTAATGATGGAACTAACACCGGAGAAGTAAGCCATCGGTGAAACCTGCTCTGGTTGCTAGGATGACAATTGATTTATTGACTCGGGATCAAAAGCTTCTATTTATGATGTACAATTTCTCTATTTTTCATATTCGGCTATCTTATATGATGTAATAGTAAATATAACTTTTAAATTTATACAAAATACAAGATTTTGTTAATTTCATATGATAATTACATCTTTGACATCTATTTCCCATTTTCCTATTTTGAATGCATCCTCTAAAAAAAAAATCATGTGTTATAAAATGTAATCAAATTCTACAACCGTTTTATAACTAATAACTACATTCATCACGTCTCATTAATTACAATTGACTATTTAGGAACACCTATTTTTCTCATATACTATTTAGTTCCTCTTGTGTTTTTAGTTTTGTTTAAATAATCATTTACAAATATAATAGACGCTCACCTCATATTTTTATCATTAAATAATTTAGGTCCTGTTTGCCAGACCTAATCTGTAGATCATTTCAGTTCAGCTTAGTTTAATTCAGTTCAGTTCAGTGAAAATGTAATTTGATGAAATTCAGGTTAATTCATTTAGGCTGATTCCATTTTTCAATTCATCACTTTTACTTCAGTTCAATTCAGTTCAGTACATGGTGGAAATAAGCTCTAGCAAACAGGGCTTTAAAAGGAAAACAACTACTGAAAACAACCACAGCATGATCTATAATTTAGATAAACATCAAGGAGCAAAATGCAATTTACTTCTCAAAGCTCGCCTTTTATTATTTTTTACCAGAAGCAGCACAAACTTTGGCGCCCCAAACACAGGGAACAACTACTCCGAACATCTCAGCTTATAACCGCCATTAATTCATAACAAATATACCCGTCGTCTCCATTACTAGGGTTCAGAGGTCAACATCGTACTCGAAGGCTACGCAGTGCTGAAAGATCATGGAAGCTCATCCCGGTTCGTGATTTCTGCGAAACCCTAACTACTTCTCCTTGTTGTTCGCCTCTGACCCATCGCTTCTGATTTCAGATGTTATTTCTTCTGCAGGATTCCGGGAGGCTTTTCTCGGAGCTGCCTACAAGGGAGCTATGCCGTCGCTCCAGAGTGCGCACAGTTTATCATCTTCTGTTTAGTTTATCATCTTCTGTTTATATTGAGAATATGTTTTGTGGAGGTTTAAGTGATCTTATAATGTTGATTTTGTTCGGATAGGGTTGGCAGCGATGTTTGGAAACGGCAAAGGCCCCGGGGAGATTCCTCTTGCTAATTTGACTACACCTGAAGGCTGTAATGCTCTTCACTTGGCTGCTGCTGAAGGGAAGACTACCGCATGCAGATTTCTAATTGAGAAATTGAATTTCGACATCAATAGCACCGATCATAAGGGTACTTACTAGATTATTTTCAAAGAGCATCTCAGATATTATAGAATGCATCCTTTTATTGTTATTGCATTGTGTACTTTGCACTGCTATGCTATGGAGGCTCTTAGTATTTGTAGTCACGGACTCACGGTGTATAAATTTACATACAATTTAGTTATGAAGAAGGTTGATCTATAAGAGCTAATTGAGATTTTGGACTGCTTCCCAGGAGAAACACCCTTGTTTCAAGCTATTCTTGGAAAGAATCGGCCTACTACTATATATTTTATTCAAAATGGTGCTGATGTATCCAAAACTAATGATGGGGGTTTCACTCCGTTGCATTATGCTGTCGAAAAAGGTCTGCCACCTTGAGTACTAGCTCTATCCAATTCTGTGCTACTGGATTAGGAACTTATTTGCTTTTCTATGTGGGTTACTCATGGTAATGGTCAGGGTCTAAGGAGATAGTTCAGCTGCTGATTGCAAAAGGGGCTGATTTGAATGCAACTTCTCGAAAGGGGAAGCCTCTGCATCTTGCTGCAGCGCATGGACATGCCGATATCTTAAAGTACTTGTTGGATCTTAAGGCAGATGTAAGCAAACAGCATCCACTATAGCTTTGTGTTAAGGATTGTAACATTTTGGTTTGTTGTCCTTTGTTTTAAATATACACCATGATAGATATTCTGCGGAACAATGTAGTTGTTATGCATTGATTAATTGTTTGAGCCCTCCTGATGTTCTTAGGAAATATTCGTTGTTTAGGAGCTCAAACATCTGAATCATTGGTGCTATGTTTTTGTGTGCTGCCATGCCAGCCACACAGTTTTTCTTTATATTGAGATATGATTTACACTGTTTACTTTGAATTATGAGAGCATTATCAAGCTTCATATTATATTCTATGCTCTGTTATCTTTCTAGAAGTTGAAGGATGTGATCTGATGTCATCTCACTTTTATGGTGCAGCCAAACTCTGCTTCATGGTTGTATATCTCTCCACTTCTGCATGCTATGCTTGCTGAATCCATTGAGTGTGTGGATCTGCTACTAAAGGTATGTTCCTTATCTGCTCTATGATATACTGATCTGAATTAGGCATATCTCAGATGCCAGGCTTGATGTTCTATAATTGTAGTAATCAGCTTCTCCCTTTTGGTATAATCAAATTTAGGAGACCAGAGACTTATGTTTGAGAATTTTGCAAAGTAGGGCATAAAGTTCTATTGCTTGTTATCTTCTGCTAGGGGAGTAGACAGATCAAGTTTAAGAAATAATTATAGGGGCTCTTAAAAGCTGTAGTATTCTTAGACAGGAGCCGAGTGTGATTTTTGAGCAAGGAATGTTGGTAGTCCTTGACTATATTTAAGAGGGAATTTGAAAAGAAACTTGCATCGCATGGAGTAATTTGCACTCTTGAATATAGCTGAACTTTGCACATAAAAAGTTCCCTTGTTCTGTTTCAAACAACTAAATCCTTAAATATCTGCATCTGTTTTGATGGTGAATCTTCAAGTGCATCTGACGCAGGCAGGAGCAGATCCAAATGGTCCTTCTTCTCCGGAATTACCTCTTTGTTATGCTGCCACTGAGATCAATGACGAGATGATAAGATGCTTGCTGAAAGCTGGTGCAAATCCTAACATGACAGACTCGGTGAGTATCTCCAAGTGCAGCAATTTGTTACTATGCCAAATCATTTGTCAATATTTTCCTTTTATAATTGGATAACTTATTCATTTCCCTTTCTAGAACGAGTGAGTGTTTATAGAATCAAAGTTACAAGGTTAGAACATGGATTAGTTTCTCCTTTTAATATTTCCCCACTTATATATAATAAGCAGCCTATTGCGTCATAATCTCTCTCTCTCTGTGTTTACATTCAAAAATGCATCTCCATCTTTTGAAATGGGATTTATTGTAATTTACTGATCCCAAATCTCCCCTAATTCTTGCCATGTTCATTTTCCATAGTATATGAATTGATGCCAAACTGAACAGCTATTCTCTTATCTTTATTGATGAAGTCGATTGACACAAATGATACTTGTTATGGAAAAACAGTCAGGTTTGACAGCACTAGAGCATGCAGCATTAACAGGTTGCCGTGAGGTGGTTCAACTATTGTTTGAAGTTACTTCTCGCATTCCATGTTATCCTGATTGGAGCATCAATGGAGTAATGCAGCATGTTCGCTCAGTCGAAGCAACAACGATGGTATTGTTACAACTTTTGCTCAAAACATTCTCACTTAACTGATTGTCATATGCGCCGCATCAATGCTCAATGTATTATTCGTCAGATAGTAGTCCTTATGGAGATAATCTGTGGTTGGGTGCTCTGTTCTCTCTTAAGTGTTATGTTTAATCTAGTCACTGTTTGAATTGACCAACCTTAGACTTTCATATGTTTACTAGAGTTTTGCTGTTAGTAATTGGATGGATTTAACAATTGGTGGTTGTCTACAGTGGAATGGTACGTTGATTGTAAGTATACTTGAGAAGATTCCATGTGTTTGAATGTTTGAGGTGCTTCTGGAAAATAAGAAAATCTTTTATTTGGATGAAATTGTGCACTCTGAAAAATTATGAGAAAAAAAACTTAGTTGAAATAACGAATGAATGATAAGAATGAAGAAAATTATATTGATATGAATGGCTCATCAGTTTTTTCCCTTGTTTTGAAGATTAGTACTAGTCATAAAGTTACCTCAGCAGCGTGTCTATTTATCATTATTTCTGGCTGTAGGTGCAGAGATTAGTCTTATTCAAAAGATCTAGTCTTCTTATAGTGTGCAGGTGTAGTGGTTTTCTGAAGGCATCTTATGTCTGACTCTCCTTTTCCCCTTCTTTTGGTCACCAGAGAGAGTCCAAGCAGAGACAGTTATTTCTGTTGGCGAAATCAAAGGGAGGAGAGGCTTTCCAGAGAAAAGATTATTTGGATGCAATGTATTGGTATACACAGGTAATAGCTGTAGCTTTCTAGCAAGAGCTGGTATTTTGAATCTCTTGGGTGGGTTAATGATCTCTTTCAAATGATTTGATCTTTATACATGTTTTTTTTAGCCTGAGTGGTGATTTTAGAAAGACAACATTTTGTTTATAATCAAGACTTCCATTTGGTTGAGCTGCAGGCAGGTTGGGGCTGATAGGACTGATGCAAAAGTACTGTCTAATAGGAGCTTGTGCTGGGCCAACTTGAATGAAGGTGAACTTGCTTTGGAAGATGCACAGACTTGCGTTGCACTGGAGCCCCATTGGGCAAAGGCCCACTACAGGGAGGGTGCAGCTTGGAACGTCCTCAAAGTAGGATTTTATAGAAGTTTTCACTCTCGCTAGTAGGATCTTGAAGTGTTGGTGAGGATTTACAAGTGGTTTCTTGCGTTTTTTTGTGTGCAGAATTATAGGAAGGCAGCAGAAGCATTTTCTCGGGCTTTGGCACTTGATCCTCGCAACAAGGAGACTGAAAAGGCATATAGGTACACTTTTGCATCATTTGACAAGTAGCAATTTGTTCTTGACTGCTCTCTTTGTAACCAACTGTTTGTTGATTACAGGGCGGCTCAAGCTGAAAGTGAGAAGGGTAGCCACTAGAACGTGGACTAAGAAACTAACAGTTGATTGCTTTGGCCAAGCACGGTGCTAAGTTTGTATTAGCTCCACTCTTTTGATCAATGAATTTTGTGCATCCGTCAGAAAGCCCTTATTTTGATTAATGCATTGCTTACGTTTAGTTAGTTTGCAACTATTTCTATGCATCTCTAAATGTTAAGAAAAAATTCAGCTATGAATGTTGTGTGTTTTACTGTTTTGGTTAATTTGGTATATGATGATGCAAGGCTACTGTAAGTCTGTAACCCGGAGTCCCCTTTTTAACAAACTTAACAAGGTGTAGTTTTTATATTCTTTTTTTGATAATAACAAGATGCAGTCTGATACTGCTATCATTACTTGTTACGTTGAACTAGATAACACCCCGGACCCGTCCTGGATTTTAATAATGAATTAATAATTTAAGATTATAAAAAAGATAAAACACAATACAATATATAAGTGGTATACTGCTTGTATTAATTATGAAAAAAATATGTATATAGAACTGTGCTAATATAAAATTATAATAACTTTTAGAAATATGTACAGTGATGAGAAAAACCGTGGTAAAACAAAAACTACTTTGATAATACAATTTAACCTTTTGCAATTGTTTATGACAATTTAGAAAAAACTGAAAAGAAATTGAAAAAAAAATGTATAAGTGCCATGTGACAAAATCATTATGAAAATGCCACGTGGCTTTTAGGATTATATAATACAGATTATATATTACAAATATAATTTTACACCACAAAATAAGAAAAATGAAGAAGAAAACACATGTAAGAAACTCGGCAGTCGACCCTACATGTGTTTTCTTTAATAAGTCTCTCTTGTAAAACATGTGTACGCCTATACCAACCCGTAATTTAATTCAACTCAGTATAGTAAAAATAGGGTGTTGCTTCATGTTTAACCATTTTACTTCTTTGAGGACCAGAAATGATTATAGTGTCCTGATATAGTCAAATGTATGGTCATGCATGAGCAAAATAGCAGGGGTAATATGGTCAAATATCGGTCATGCAATAGCAAATGAGTCCTGCATGGAGCAAATAAAGTAAGAACTAACTATTTGCTTAAGTTTATTTTTTGTTGAACCGAATTGGATTGAATTTAAATGAACTGGATTGAACTAAACTAAACTGAACTGAATGAAAGAATGCTTGAAGGTGTACTACCTACATTTAGTATATACATAATTTTTTTAAAATTTGTAAAATAACAAATATCAAATGTCACCCGTTGAATATCAAACAGAACAAAAAAGAGGTACAACTTCTTAAGTAAGGAGCAACTTTTTATTAATTAGTGGTTTTTAAATTAAATTTTACAATGGTTATTCTTAAATAAGTAGTGCTGATTATTAAGAAAGCTACCGTTAAGGTGCACCAAAGATGCTCTTAGGGGGTGAGTACTACTTTTTGTGTGCTAAACTAACTAACAAAAAAAGTCATCTAACATTTATTATTTTCTAATTTCAAATAAGAAGTGCTCCTTATATTTTATACCATTGTTAGTGATTGTTTTTTATCTAGTTTTTATATTAAAAAAATGATGATTGGCACTAAAGAAGTGATCTTTAAGAGCATCCACAATGGTATTGTACTTAAAAACTAGATTAAAAAAACCCCGAACAATTCTTATTCAAATTTCAATAAATATGAGTTTTATTTTTTCAATAGTTATGAAAACACTTAAAAAGAGGTACCCACAATAGTAGTTTTTTATTATTATAAGAAGTGATTCTTATTAAGAATAAACACTTAAATTTTTTACCATTGTGAATGCTCTAAACATCTTACCATTGTGAATGCTAAGAACTACAACAATATAAAAGTAAAGCAGCAATTTTTTTAAAAAAAGATTGAAAGTTACATCCTAATGAAAATGAAGTGTTTAAAAGAAAAGGAACAAAAACTAGTCCCGATGATTAGGTTATCATTTTTTTTAATGAGAAATTATTGTAGCAGCAGTTGTATCATTGTTTTTGTTCAACCAACTAATAAAAAACAATGATACAACCGTTGCTACAATAATGTTCAACCAACTAAACATTATTGTTTTTGTTTAGTTGGTTGAACATTATGTAGTGCATCTTTTTGATATTGTGCAAGTGTGTTGCTTCACTGTTGATATCGTTTCTGACTCTCTTCATTTTCTTGTTGGTGTGTCATCAGAGGATATCCAAGATGGAAGAGCTAAAGGTGCTGGTTGAAGCAAGGGGTAAAAAGGCTTTTGAGAGTAAAAACTATTGTGATGCATTTTACTGGTTTAAACAGGTAATATGTTTTAGCTTTAGTAAGAGTTGAATCTTTAAATATTTTGGGTTGGTTGATAAGGGCTTTTATATGCTTTGGATCTTAGCACACGTTTATTTAACCTGTGAAATGTGAATATGATGTTTTGCTCCACATATTTGCTTAGACATTTTGTTTGAGCTGCAGGCAGTTGATGGTGCTGATGCAAAATCCCTGTCTAATTGGAACTTTTACCATACCCTAGAGAAGGATGATGGTAGAGCTGCTTGGAGCGGTCTTACAGTGGGAGTTTCTCGAAATTTCCCAATAAATTCCTTACAGTAGGATATTGAAGTTCTGGTGATGAATTATAAGTGTTTTATCTTTATTAACTATGTTTTGTTGGGTGCATTACTATGAGCTTGGAGCAATACCATTTGCTCAGGATTTGAACATTGAACTTGATGAAGAACAGAGTAAAAAGACATTCAGGTACATTCTTTTGCATCATTTGTGAAGTAGCAGTTTGTTCTCAACCGCTGCTCTCTGTTGTAACAAAGTGTTTATTTATTTCTGTGTTGATTATAGGGGGGCGCAAGCACCATCTAAAAGGGAAAAATGCTATCGAAAATGCCCTCGCCCTCCTGATGATGATGAAGAAGAAGACGATGATGCAACAATGTGTTCAACAAAGAGGCCCGTGCTTCTAAAACCAAAGAGAAGCTAAGAAAGGGGAAATGAACGTGGAATTGTGCTTTCTACACCATTTTTTTTTCACACTTAGGGCTAAGATTGTTCACCTAGTCTTCCTGAATTGTGACTTATCAATCGATGCACACCCCACATGTTTTACTTTTCCTTGCAACATTTGTAATTGATAATCAAGATGGATTACCTTTTTCCATCACCAAGTAGTGTATTCATAAATTTCATGTCAATCCCATTGAAACTACAATATATGACTCAAAGTCTTATTTTAAATTTTCCTATGGTTTATGAATTTGCTTTTAAGGTTTGCTTGATTTTCCCATGAGATCCTTGTTTTTCAGTATGATATTTTGAAAGTAAAAAAAAAAAAGTCATAAAATTTTAGTATTTTAAAGATGTACATGACAATGATAAAATTTTATAATCAAAGAGAGATACACTTTAACTTTCAAAAGATTTAGCGAGATCTTAGTCAGTTAAGTAGAGTAACTCATATTATTGTAAGTTGTATTAGTATCATAACTATTCTATTAACTAGATGATTGCATTAGCTGATTAGACCAGCTGATTGTATTAGCTGATTATACAAAAGTGTTTGGTGAAATTAGCTGATAGCTAATAGCTGTTTGTCTAATTTTTATAGTAAAATGACATATAAGCACATGAGTGTATGTTATTGATTAATCTATTGATGAATAATAGTATTAATTCATACATCAAATATTTCTTGCTTTTTTTGTCAACATATATAATTCATGCATATTATAATCATTGTAAATGATTGGTCTAAAAATAGTTAGAAGTATTTTTCATTTTTTCTCATGTCAATGTACCAGGACTTTTAAATAATTAATGTCAAAAGTGTTTTGGTGAAATTATTTTTAAAAGAGTAATTATTTTTGTTTGAGCATGATGTTTTTATACTTGAGTTTGATTTTTTTTGTTTGATTTTTTATTTGGTTTGATGTTTTATGTTTTAGGCCTGATGTTTTTGTTTGCTTTGATCTTTCAAATTTTGGCCAATATCTTTTCACTTTATTTCTTGATCTTTTATGTTTTATGACCCAAATAATTAAAATAACTGTGTATAGTCAACACCAATCTTGTAGAATGTGGTCTGCCTTACCGTAAGGGGATTTTACATGAGACATTCTCTCATTTGTTTTATATTATTGAGCGAAATGAAATTTAAAAAATTAATTAAAAACTCTTTAAAATGTAATAATGAACCATTCCTCCCAAGCCAAATAGACAAACAAAATATTTATATTCTATTTGAAACGAACTGAACCAAACAAAATTCAATAAAAAATAAATCCCTACGCAAAGTTTCAAATAAGGTTAGCTAATTTAAGAGGTTTAGGTATTTTTCAAGATTATATGTTTTAATAATCAGTAGAATATTATATTAACAAATTTACTATTATAATCACAAAAAATATTTGTACAAATTTACTAATATAACATATTAACAACGTCTAATTATACAATATTATCAACACATGCCTAATTTAAAATAGTATTCGATATATTTTTAGCAAAAAAATTATGAATTCAAGATATATTAGCTAGCGGCTAAACATAAAAGATGTGAAGATAAGGATATGAATGAGGTTGAATAGAGTTTTAAAAGAAATATTATTATGATTAATGATAATTAAGTAATATAGTCTGAATTGCAAGTCTATATTTCCTACAATATAGATATTTTTCTGATTCTATGGCCCTGTCCAGTTCAGCTTATTTTCAACACCTCCATCATCCTTCAACACCCTCCAGGACAACACCTCCATCATCCTTCAACACCCTCCAGGACAACACCTCTTACCACTTTCAACACCTTATTGGACATGGCATATTTCATGGACTTCATAGTTTAAAAATATGCTGCAAACATGAAGTCCACGTAATAAAAACAATTAACGTGGATACTCCTACTTCATACTAAAAAAAATAAAAATAATCACATATCCGCTTGAAACCTTCTTTTGGATAATCGATAATTGATATATCCCTGAAATCAATAATCGGTTTACACATTAATCGATCACTTTGACAATAAAATGAAAAATAAAATATCGCACAAGAGAAAAGAGGAAATAATCATCGAACTCACCGGAGAGTGAAGAGACAACCACAAAATATCAAAATGTCACCAATAATAATTGCCGACGTGGTAAACATTTTTACAAAAGTTATGTACGGGGTAGCAAAACTAATATAAATTAGAATGGTGGAAAACATAATTATCCGATCGCGGTAGCAACAATCTGTCTTCGGTGATGAAGGGGTAAAGTAGTATGGTAAGCCTTAAAATGAAAAATTGCAGAGTTTCGGAGCTAATTAGAGTTTTATGAGAAAGGGAAAGGTTCCACTCGGCAGTCCGTGGGATGAACTTGTGGATGTAGTGCGTACGTTTGGCCTTGAGATTTACAATTATAAGGTGGATGATTTTAATTAATATAAATGGGCTGAGGAATTTTGAAAATTAAAGGTTCAAAACCAATTATAAAAGGCTAAACTTTATGAACTTTAGAAAGCCCAAATATATATATATATAAATATAAAATTAATTAATATGTAAAATATTTAACGGTTAATCGGATTAACCGCCATTAAAATTTTAAAACCATAAACCGAACCGATTAACCTGTAAATTCATTTAAACCTATTAACCCATTAGCCTATTAACATATTCTCGTACGGTTCGGTTTCGGTTAGATAACGGTTAAATATTGTAAACACTTAAAATAATATTAACAGCAGGGACTTGAGGACAAATTTCTAAACCTAGTCACAGGTTCTTCTTCTTCTCCCCGTTCTCTGCAAAGCCTTCAAATCGTACAACTCCGACTGTAAGTCATTCCGCAAAACCCTAATTCCTTACATTGTAGTTTCTCTCGCTTTCTTCTCATTATTTGGACTAAACGCTCAAAGCAATTACGCGTAGCTTTTTAGGCTTAACAATTAAGGATTTTTTGTATGATTTTAGCTGCTTGACTGTTTAACTATGGGTAATTTGCTCTGAATCGATGCCATGGTTTTTCAACTTGCAGTTTTTGAGTTTTTTGCGGCGTTTTCTGCCAATGTATTTAACCTTTTTTTTTGTTCTTTTTTGAAGTAAATGGCTGAGGGAAGATTTGATTTCAGTTGTCTTGTAAGAACCAGTTGGTTTGCAAGAAACAAAGAATGTGCCGGAAGCCGACTTGGGAAGTGCCCGTGGCTCATAACCACTCGGTGGTAGCCGAAGAGAAGAAGTGGCCTGGTGAAAATGTTTTCAGGAGTGCCCAAATGGTTGGTGGCATCATCAGTCGTAAAAAAGTTTGTGAAGAAACAAAGGCTCGAATTAAAATTCTTGATGGCCCTCCCGGAACTACTGAAAGAACAGTGAGTAATATATAATTCGTCGCTTTTCTTATTGAAATTTGTTTGTGATTATATGATAGGGTATTTGGTTATTTCATGGATACTTTTCATCAAAAGACCTATGATGCTATATTTGATTTGCTAAAATAGTTTTCATAGTTTTTTGTAATTTAATATTTACATGTAATGTAAATGTGCTTTGTTTAGTTTAGGTAATGTCTGTCGTCGTACCTTAGTCAAACTACTGTAAATTTAGTGTTAGTAATAATAGTGTTAGTAATGATGCCTTTCAAATTGTCTGAGAACTTTGGTTACAGTACCCTGAAATAGAATGGTCCAGCCCTTTCCCCTGAGGCTCTTGCTTAATTTTATTATGAATTTGTAGATAGGGATTTGTTGTGGACATTGGATCGCAATCGCTGAACCGTCTTAACTCTGTCTGAAGTAATAACTGTTAAAACACCATTTTGACATGGCAAAGGGTACATCAAGAAGTTAGATAAAAGTAATATGGAGTACTAAAATCCAAGAAATTATGATATAACTGGCATAGTCATAGTGCACAAGAATTAAAATATGTAGTTTCAGTAAATTAATTGATGAGTGGCATCCTTCCTCTTGCTGCCTGAAAATGAAAAGATAAGTCCATAGGAGGTGAAAGAAGTTAAAGGTCAAATAAATCCACCACAACCAAATGTGAGAGGAAAGTTTATTCATGCAATGAGTGTTTGGAAGTTTTTGCAAATTTGCCAATATTCCATTCATCAAAGTCGCCTCAATCTAGAAGATCCCAATAGCAGTTATCAGCATTGAGCATAAGAAGTGCTGAAGTGTTCTTTTGAGTGTATGGCAGAACTATCTTGAGCAGATATCTGTAACAAGCAATGAGCCCAGCGGGCATATGAACCTTATTCACGGTAAGCTCTAATAAGGATGCTTATTTTTATGCTAGTAAGAAGCTTGCATTTCTAGTCATATCTGATGTCTATTTAATGTTGAATTGCTGCATTTGCTTTGTAAACCATAATTTAGAATCTGTTCTAGATTGTCCTGAGTCTTCTGACTGAATTTAACGAGATGCCCTTAAGGCTCATACTGTTGTAATTGATGCGAATCATGCTGTGAAAGGAAACTTCATCATCTCCCCCAAGTAAAAACTCACCTGCCAAATCACTTCTCAGTTATCCTTGAGAGTTGAGAGGGCATGTAGCTAGTGGGACCTTGTGTAAGAGTTTCTAAAGTATCCTCACTCTATAGCATTTCTGATTGACCTTAAGTTAATCTGATACCTGTACCTCATTGTTAGTATGGATAGAGTCAATGAACCTTTTCGCTAATTATAAATCTAATAAATGATGAGGACTATACTTTGAACAGTATGTTGGCGTTTTTATTTTCTTGCATGTGTAACACATTAACACGGCATTTCAAGCGTATGTTGCTAATGCTTAATGTCCATGTTGTATGCTGTAGACTTTTGTATGCCGTTCTTTTGACCTGGTTGCAGTTTTACTAGCATTGTAATTAATGATCCTCTGTTTACTTGAAACAGGTAATGATTTCTGCAAAGGATGAGCCCGATATTGATATTCCCCCAGCTTAGGATGGCTTGCTGAGAATGAGTAAGTGAACAATTGATGTAGACTGATCCAGCTAATGCTCAATCTGGGAAGAGTATAAAACAGCTCCCACAAGGTTACTTGTAGCAGCAACTTAGGCTGGGAGCTTGATCGGTAAGCAAGGAGCCACTATAAAAACTATTCAGGATGGAATTTTCTTGAGCTGCTCTTATATGCCCATTGATCTTACAAACACGAGGGTATCATTTATGACTGAAATACAGGTACAAAAACTTGTTGGTTTATTGTGTTTGATCACAGGATGATTCAGGTTTTAGTGTTCTACTTTTTCTCTTTAATTATAAAACCAAGGCACGACTATTATAAAACCAATCTATTCCATTATACATAAGATCCATGACTTTATTAATCATGCCTAAAAAGACAAAAAAAAAACAGATGCACTAGTTTTGTGCAGGCAATTCGACAAGGCTGGGAGTGAAAGTAAATACCGCATTCCAGTTCTTGTTAGGCTTCCGGAGTATGAGATCATCGACTTCGCTTTCTTGATTCCGGAAAACCAAGCAATCATCTGAGGCCAGAGCTGTTGGCTCGAATACACTTCTCGCGTCGAAGTTGTAGCGCAACAAACGACACCACATAAATTCTCGTTGTGAAACGTTTGGCGGTTGGAAAGTAATTAGTTTGGTCCAAGAATCCGGCACACCATATTCCTTCATCGTCCACACATCATTTGTCATGGGATCATACAAATTGAGACACCCATCGACTTGTCCAAAACCGTACCCAAACTTTCCGCGCGGGGGTTCAATGTCTTGTTGGACGAAACTAGGTAGCGAAATTAGACTAAGCTTTTCATTTGCAAGGTCGAAAGCTAATATGTCACATTGCCACTCAGTGGGCCACAACGACCTAGTACTTATAGTCCAGTGTAGGGCTCCATTGGCGAAAACGCCCCAAAATGGATCTTCCAATTCGTACCGCACACAATGGGCAAGTTCAGGCTGCTCCAATTTTATATCCCTCCAACAATTCGCTCTAAAGCTGTACATGCAAACGTTAAGACCCTCATAATCACATCCTAAAGTTTCAATATAGCTAAAACAGGCTATTCTCACCACCTTGTAATCGTCGTTAACGTTGTCGTACCCAAACCCGGCAGCCGCATCTCTGGGGTGGTTGCATAGATTAGTTTGTAATCCAGGCAATTCAACAGACTGTTTGGTACGAGGATTCATGACTACAAAGCGAGCTTCGAACCTCTCTCCGTCGTTATCTGACACACAAAACAGGCCATTGCAAGAACCGATCAATGCCATTCCTTCTGTCTCTATCTTGCTGCCAGCTGGCATCATGCTTTCGGGTGAATCCATGTACCCGGATCCGGCCAAGTAAACATTTTTGCTGTCGACGTAATAGATTAATGAGTTCATTGTCCCGAACGCTCGTCTGATGAATTCAGGGCTGTCGATTCTGGTTTTCCATGATTTCGAAACGTGCCTTAACCTCATGTACATCTTTGCCGGCACCCTCAACAGCACTTCCATCAAAATCTCATCTGGAAGGTCGCAAATGCATGACTTCAACCACAGCTTCGACGGCAACATGATCAATGTATTTTGTGCTGTAAATGTGCATGAATATCCTATATATATATATATATATATATATATATATATATATATATATATATATATTATATATATATATAAAGAGAGTCTGTATATATTTACACTAATTCTCTGGTTTAGTATTGGATTTGGATCGAGTTTGGCGTCTGAATCCTTTTTGGAAATGGATTCCTTGTGTTTGGTTTCTATATATAGGGTTTCCTTGTAGTTTTTTATATAGGTACGTATGAACATCATTGGCTTCTATATATAGGGTTTCCTTGTGGTTTTTTATATAGGTATTAACATTATTGGATTGTTATTGTCTACTTAATTTGTAGCATTTGACAAACTCTTTGTAATTTTCTCGAAGAGTTTTTACATAAACATTTACCCCAAATTTCAATCTTGAGATCACAGTGCATATATTTTCACAAATTCGATGTCTGATTCAGTCGAGTCTCAGAAACAAGAAGTCTGCAGTTTCTTCAAGAGGCCAGTTAAAAACAAATGCACTCGAAAACGCCCTGCTCCTGAAGAAGACAATGGTGATGATGAAGACTCTAGTGTTGTTTACAAAAGTAAGAAAGCAACTCCAGCTGACAATAAGCTGCACTTTTCTACTGGATCCTCCAGATCGAGAACTCCCGCTTTCCAGTTTGAGTCGGTGAAGGAAATTCAGGTCCACAATGACAGTAAGGCAACAGCCACGCTGGAAACAGAGACCGATTTCTCGAGAGTGAAATTCTATCTACGTTAACTCAAACAATTGCTTATTTAACTAGTTCTGCCTATCATGATGTTCCAACATGAAATAAAGTAAATTGCAGAAAGTAAATGACACAAGCAATTGATTACGCAGTTCGATGCAACGCATCTACGTCTGCGGGGCCTTGCCCAGTGTAGTAACCATCCACTAGTAAGTCAAAGATACAGATTACAGAATACTTATCTTTACTACTCTAAGTGTGGATTTGCAACTCCCTTGCTGCCAATTGGCCTGACTAGCTATACTATCAGTTGAATGCTCAATCACCTCTCCCGAGATTTTATGGCTGGGTTACTACACTAAACATCATGTCCCAGAGTAGGTATCATGAAGTTTTAATGGACCTTGCTGCCTATCGCCGCTATGGACAATTCTGAATGCAGAATTGTTGTTCTGTAAAGTCGGTAGTCTTGGCGTTGCAGCTGCTGTCCCATTTATAGACCTGTGCCGTGTCCTTCAACAGTTTCCACGGCTGAGGAATTCTTCTTCCACGATGACTCTCATTCAGTTCGTTAACAGCTTGGAAGAAGACTCCTGGATATCTCAAACTCCTTGAATCACGCAAAGCATACTTATCCGATCACAGTTCAAATCCTTTGCGATATCTATCCGAAATCCTGAGCTGAGAATATTCCATCGGACTGTATTCATGCAACAAATACGACGCGCAGTAATATTCCATAACAGGAAGTTACCATAAATGAACCTTGCGCATTCCGCATTCTAAACCCTGCTGGTATCTGTCCGCTTGATGTTGGAACATCAGCTTCCACAAATTAGCCAATCAAAAGCGCGACCTTTCAATCTCCCCCTTTGGCAATTTGTGGACCCAAAAAGTATTGGATGGCAAAACTGAACTGATATAGTACTCAGGCATGAAGATAGATTCTTATAAGAACTCCCCCTGAATATCAGACTCAATCTAGTTCAAAATATAACTCCCCCTGAGTTCAAGAATGCAACTAGACAGATAATCAGCCATCAACTACCAGCAAAAATAACTTGGGTTATGGAATACAGTCATCCAACGATAATTTCCAAGACATCCAATAATCTCCCCCTGGGGCCAAAATATGCCAAAGGCACCACAAAATCCACCCAGGGGCTTCCATAAGCAACACTCAGAAGACTGGACTTTTGTCTGAATCATCCACAGTAGTCTCTTCCTTGAACTTCTTCAGGTCTGCCTCCAGCTTAACCACCTTCTCTGAGTGGTACTCCACCTGCCTCTGATGAAAGTCAAGCTGAGTCTGAATACCCCGCAGCTGAATCTCCCTCTTGACTGACTCAGACATGTCTGCATGGTCCTCTCTAGACCAGGGTAGATCAAGAACATCACGCTTCAGAGTGACCGAATTAGGACCCATCAGCTTGACCTGGACACAATTGTCTGATGTTGGAACATCAACACCAGCTTCCTTTATCAGAGCAAAGATCAGACATGGATGAGGCATATACTCATTAATCCTAGCAGTAGAAGCAGCAGCATGGATCCTGTTATAAATCAGCCTCCCCAGATTCACCTCAATCTCCGTTCCAATACCATAGAGATAGAAGGCCTGTGTCTTGGTCACAATGGTGGTATTAGAAGTCTGCATCCAGCAACCTGTAAGAATCCTGAACAGCAGATAATACCTCAGAGTCAATCTGGAGGCAAGCACATTAGAAGCTGGCCACACAGGGATAATTCCACCTGTGAGCTCCACACCCAAATTTTCCATGGTGATTCCATATTCACCTGGAAACTCATACTCTCCAGCATAATCAGAAGACATCCCCAAGAATTCTGTGATCAAGGAAGGGGAGAAAGGGATGATCTTGCCTCTGACATATACCTTTTCAAACCAAGGTGAGGTATGGTCCTTGTTCTCAGGTAGGAGATTGCTGTAGAACTCCTTAACCACATTAGGTTCATACTCAGTAAATCCTGTGGCAGCCTGCACCAAGTTCATCAGCTCCAAGTACTCAGTCAGTCCTATCTCAGCACACTTGGTCAGATTGAAGACTTCCTCCACCATCAGCCTTCTGCCTGAGACTATCACATGCTTCTGCCTGGCTTCTTCAGAGTAGAATTTCTTAGAAATGGCATGATCCAACATCATTTCCTCAGCAAAGTTCTCACCATCTGACTGCTCCACAGGCTCATCAACTGTCTCAGTTGGTTTCTTAGCATGTCTAGAAGGTTGAGTCCTCTTAGCAGGAGCAGAGGTTTTTCTAGCCTTGCGCTGGGGCTGAGGTTCAGGTTCCTTGTCCCTGGTTTCATCAGCACTGGGCTCCCTAAGTCTCTTCTTAGCACCAGCCTTCTTTGCTCCAGGTTTGTCCAGCTTCCTGTTCTTTGAAGCTAAACCAACATTAAACAGCATAGATAATGGATTGTCATCATCATCATCATTCTCAGCATCATTTCTTGAAGGTGCACCTGTAAGGTCTTGCTGAGGAGGAGCTTGGTGCATCAGGGGGTCAATCTGATCATCTTTCTGAAAAATTGGAGCCTCCTTAGCTGGATTAGGTTCAGGCAAGGTTGGGTTCTCAGTAGGTTGCTTCTGAACATTGGAGCTCTGCTCAACAGTGTTTCCAACAGGATCCTTCTGACCAGTGGAGGTAGGCTCAACAGGAGGAACTTTAGGTTCAGTGGGTGGTTGAATCGGATTCTCTGATGTTGGAACACTAAATTTACCCTTGCCTCTCCTTCCTCCTTTTCCTAAGGACTTGTACACTTGGAGGCCCTCCTCAGCTTTCTTAATGCTTTCCTGCAGTCTCTTCCTGACCTGCTTCTCATGCTCCTCCAATGTCATACATCCAGACGTCACAAGCCCAGTTGGTCCAGCATTACCCTGACCCGATGTAGCCTCATCCATGGGTTTCTCACCATTTTCAAGGGTTTTAGAGTTCGCGGGAATCGGGGTTTTCAAACGTTCAGGGTTTTCAGGTTGAATATCATTATCAATGGGTTTTGAAGGGGATAGGTTTGTCGGATCTTGATCGGAGCTAGGGATTTCAGGGTTTTTGATCGGGGTTTTTTCCGGTGTATTCTTAGCCTTACCCTTGCCTCCCTTAACCTTTCTACCCATATCTCTAACAGATTCAAAACTGAACTAACAGCCACAAACTACAACCACAGTCTCCTAACAGCGGATAACTCAACTGAATCAAGAATCAAAAAGCTTCTGAAATATCCGGCAAGTTTGATCGGAATACCTGTGATGTCGTGACCGGAGAGCACCTCGGACATGCAGCTTTAACAAAAATCCAACCTTTCTCTACTTTGGCAGCGGAAGAGCTATCTGTCTCTGATTTCGGAGATGAATGCAGTGAGAGAGAGAAAGGAAGATGAATGGAATGTTTCAGTTGTTGTGGTGTTGGAATGTGCAAGGACTTCTCACGCGCGAATAGGGAAAACCAATACGGAGGATTCCTTTTCCCGAAAATTCAAAAATATGCCATTTTCGGCCCAACAGAGAGTCCACATATGTATCCAGCTGGACCCCACCGTAGTAGAGAATTCTAAACGTCATCCTCATGTTGGAACATCAATTCACTCCAGCCATATGGTCAAAAACCATCATCAAGTGTGCTCCAGATTGGAACATCACACAGTCAACTACTCCTAATTTTTTTTTTTTTGTTTTTCATAGGAAATGAAAACAACTAAACTGTAAACAAATAACAACTATACAGTTTGAGTAAGGTTTTGAGGATTACCTTATACTCGACACACACCTAGGTGTTGTCTTAGATACTCGAAAGTCACAGCATCAAGAGGTTTAGTGAATATGTCAGCCAGCTGTTCTTCAGTGGAAACATGTTCCAGAACCACTTCCTTCTTTTCAACAAGGTCCCTTATGAAGTGATGCCGTATATCAATGTGCTTGGTCCTGTTATGTTGGACAGGATTTTTCGAGATATCGATTGCGCTCTTGTTGTCACATAGTATTTTCAGAATCTCTCCTTCAATACCATAGTCCTTCAACATTTGTTTCATCCATAACAGTTGAGCACAGCAACTTCCAGCCGCAAGATATTCTGCCTCAGCAGTAGATAGTGAAATCGAGTTTTGCTTCTTACTGTACCATGAAACCAGATTCTGACCTATGTAAAAGCAGCCACCAGTTGTACTCTTTCTATCATCTGCGTTCCCTGCCCAGTCGGAATCACTGAATCCAAGAATGGTAGAATCTGAGCCTTTTGAATACCATATGCCAAAGTCAGTTGTACCTTGTATGTATCTGATAATCCTTTTAACCGCAACAAGATGAGATTCTTTTGGATCAGCCTGAAATCGAGCACACAGACCAACACTTACACATATGTCTGGTCTACTGGCAGTTAAGTACAGCAAGCTTCCTATCATGCTTCGATAGAGTTTCATATCCACAGATTTTCCCTTCTCATCTCTGGTTAGTTTCTCTGTGGTTGACATGGGAGTACGAATAGGCTTTGCATCAGACATTCCAAATCTCTTGATCAGATTAAGTGCATACTTCGTCTGATTTATGAATAGTCCATCTTTCATCTGTTTGACTTGTAAACCCAAGAAATACGACAATTCTCCTACCATACTCATCTCGAATTCTGCAGTCATAATTTTAACAAACTCATCAACCATACCTTTTGACGTAGCCCCAAAAACTATGTCATCAACATATATTTGAGCCAGCAGAATATCCTCTCCATGTTGGAACATGAACAGAGTCCGATCTACTCCCCCTCGACGAAAACCCTTCTTGATTAAGAATTGTGTGAGTCGTTCATACCATGCTCTCGGTGCTTGTTTCAACCCATAAAGTGCCTTTTTGAGTTTGAAAACATGATTAGGTAGGTACGGATCTTCGAAACCCTTGGGTTGTTCAACATATACTTCCTCGTTTACCACGCCATTTAGAAATGCACTTTTGACATCCATCTGATGCAAGGTGAAGTGTAACACACAAGACATAGCTAACAAGATGCGGACAGATTCCAGTCGAGCAACCGGAGCAAAGGTCTCATCAAAGTCGATCCCTTCTACCTGAGTATAGCCTTGAGCAACCAGTCTGGCTTTGTTTCGAGTAACATTCCCTTCAGCATCTGATTTATTCTTAAAAATCCACTTAGTCCCAATTACATTGATGCCTGGGGGTCGAGGAACAAGATCCCATACATCATTTCGCTCAAACTGTGCCAATTCTTCCTGCATAGCCGCAATCCAATATTCATCCAGAACTGCCTCCTTGTGATTCTTTGGTTCTACCATGGAGATAAAACATTGGGCCATATGAGAACGAGCAACATGTATCCCTTTGTTTAGCTGAGCATAGTCCAACTGAGTTTGATTCCGAGTATTGTGAATCTTTCCAATCGGGGTAGTCGGAATGGATGATGTTGGAACATCTAGTGGTGAATTACAGACAGTATCCTGAGATTGAGGGGTAGTCTGAATAGATGATACATTAGTGTCTGAATCAAGGCTAGAACCTGGCAAAGAGGGTCTCTGAACTAGAGGTTCGGTTTCTTCTAAATCAGTGATGGGTGAGGTATCCCTGACCACTACATTAATTGATTCCATAACCACTCCTGTACGCCTGTTAAACACACGGTAAGCACGACTGTTCAATGAGTACCCCAGAAATACTCCTACATCAGATCGTTTGTCAAACTTTCCCAAACATTCCCTGTCCCGAAGTATGTAGCACTCCGCCCCAAAGACATGGAAATAAGAGACATTTGGTTTTCTTCCCTTCCAGATTTCATATGCTGTTTTGGTTGAGAATGGTCTCAGATATACCCGATTGATAGTGTAACAAGCAGTATTTACAGCCTCAAGCCACCACCGTTTCGGAGTATCGTATTCACACAACATTGCCCGAGCCATATTCTGAAGGGTGCGGTTCTTTCTCTCAACTATACCATTATGCTGAGGTGTAATTGGCGAAGAAAATTCATGCTTGATTCCAACCGCATCACAGTAGTGTTGGACCTTAGAGTTCTCGAATTCCCCTCCGTGATCACTACGAACTCTAACAACTTTCTGATGAACGCTGAACTTTTCTGTGTTGAGTCTGGTAACCAATGTAGCAAATACTCCAGCTGCTTCAGACTTGTCAGATAGAAACTCTACCCACATGAATCTAGAGAAGTCATCTACTATGACAAAGATATACTTCTTCCCAGTAGGATTATAGTTAGTCACTGGACCCATTAGATCGATATGGAGGAGTTCAAGGTTCTGTGATGTTGTAACATCAAGTATGGCTGAGTGTGACTTTCTGATCTGTTTCCCTTCCTGACATGGAGTGCATGTAATCTCCTTTTGATAAGATACTTCTGGCATTCCTCGTACAGCCTGACTCCTAGAGACTTTCGACAGGGTTTTCAGATTTGCATGACCAAGACGCCGGTGCCATAGATCAGACTGATCAGTTTTGGACATAAGGCATGTGATATCTTGATCAAGAACATAGCAGTTATCTGATGATCTTCCTCCAGTGAACACTTCCTCAGATCCACTTCGAACGGTACACTTCGCTTCATCAAAATGCACAGTCAACTTGCTATCACACAAATGACTAATGCTGATCAGATTCGCTGTCAAATCCTCCACAAGTAAGACATTGTGAAAGGTGGGTAGATCCTTGATCTGCAGTTCACCTTTGCCAATCACTTTGCTGACCTTCCCATCACCGAACTTCACCATCCCATGAAATGGACTTACGTTTGACAAGAACTTGCGAGATCCAGTCATGTGTCTTGAACATCCAGAGTCAAAATACCAGGTATCTCTGGAATATGCACTAAGACAGGTATGAACAACAAAGCAGTTAGTTGCAGATTTCGGGACCCATGCCTTTTTAGTCAACTTGGTTTGCATAGTTGGTTCCATGTTGGGACATGACGAGAACTGCTTTCCAAACATAATATCACGAAGTAACCTTCTGCACTGGTAGTCGCAGTGTCCCTGCATCATACAATATTCGCAGCACTTTGGAGGAGCTTTTCTGGTTTCCTTCCATCCTCCAGGTTGATCAGGTACTGGTTCCTGCACAACTGTCCCTTTAGGTACAAAAGATATTTTCTTATCACTTCTTTGGGCCAGTGAGTCCTTAGTCATCATAGGTTGCTTGACCTTTTGCTCAAAGCCTAAGCCAAATCTGTCTCCTGCATTCTTTCCCATAGCAAGAAGGTCATTTAACTGTGCAGTACCTTTGTTCAGCTTCTGGATAGTGGCTTCAGCTGATTCAGCCCTCTTGGTCACTGCTTCCAGTTTTCTACTGGTGATCTCATCTGATATTTCTGCATTTTTTGCCCTAGTTGACATGTCAGTCCACTTCTGCTTGAGTGTATCGTTTAGGGTTTCGGCATCAACAGCTCTCTTAGTCATAGCTTTCAGCTGTAAATTTAGATCCTCAATGGTTTCTTCATCAATAATAGCACCACGGATTAAGTCCTCAACCTTGTTCCTGATAGTCCTCACATCAGATGGAGCCGAACGATTGATTGTCACATCTTCACTTATGTCCTCTATGATTACGATGTCGGAACATGGAACAGGGTTTTCTTCTAGCACAAGTGTTTCTTCAATTTCCTCAATTCTAGCACCGAATGAGACAAACTGATTCTCACTTTTCTGGGCTTCTTCTTCTTCTTCATCACTCCATGTAGCATTATAGGCCTTTGCCACAGTAGTTTTAAGATTTGCACAGTTAGCCCTTATGTGCCCATATCCATCACATTCCCTGCACTGCAGCTTTCCAGCATGTTTCGAACCTTCGGGTGCTCGAGTGACCTCCTCCCTCACTTTAGCTTGGTAAGGTTTATTGTAAAAGCTTCTTTTCTCATTACTTCGTTTCAGAAGTTTTTCAAAATTCCTTGACATTAGTGCCACATGCTGTTGATCCATTCCCTCTAATTCCAGATCGTCAGTCTCACTGAACTTCTCAACTGATGTTCCTACATGATTTGCTTTCTGAGGGTTTATAACTGAACTTGCAAAGGCCAGGTTTCTCCTAGGAAGCTCTACTCCATCATTTAGGTGCATTTCAGCCGCTCTAAGCTCTCCCACAATCTCATCAAAGGTGACCGTAGTCCAGTTAATATTCGGATGCATAGCAAAGATCTTGCTATCGAATTTGTGAGAAAGTGACCTCAGCATTTTATCCACAAGCTTCTTATCACTGAATTTTTTCCCAAACTGAAAAGCTTTGTGCGTAAGCTCTCTTATCCTTACACTGAAGTCATTCACTGATTCATCTTCACCCATCCTCAGATTCTCAAATTCAGTCCTGATCATACCCAACCTTCTCATCCGGATTGGATTGTTCCCTTCATGGTGTGCCTCCAAAGCATCCCAAGCTGCCTTAGCTGTAGTACAGCCATGAATGATTCTAAACTGTTCATCATCAACCTCGGTAAACAAGGCGTTTAATACTCGGTTATTCAACTTCTTAGAGAGTTTCTCTGCATCAGTCCAGGGCTGAGGTTTTGGCACAGTTGCTCCATCAACTATTGCAGTGGGGGCTGACCAGGCTGTCTCAATAGAGCTCCAAGCTTCATCATCCAACTGAGAAATGAAAATCATCATCTTTGTCTTCCATAGATTATAATTGTCAGCATGTAACATGGGAGGCCTCGTCACAGATCCGCCTTCACTTCCTGACATCGTAGATAGTTCTGATCTCACCAACCTCGCAAGAGGATAAACAAAAGGTGACTCAGCTCTGATACCAATTGAAATTCTATCTACGTTAACTCAAACAATTGCTTATTTAACTAGTTCTGCCTATCATGATGTTCCAACATGAAATAAAGTAAATTGCAGAAAGTAAATGACACAAGCAATTGATTACGCAGTTCGATGCAACGCATCTACGTCTGCGGGGCCTTGCCCAGTGTAGTAACCATCCACTAGTAAGTCAAAGATACAGATTACAGAATACTTATCTTTACTACTCTAAGTGTGGATTTGCAACTCCCTTGCTGCCAATTGGCCTGACTAGCTATACTATCAGTTGAATGCTCAATCACCTCTCCCGAGATTTTATGGCTGGGTTACTACACTAAACATCATGTCCCAGAGTAGGTATCATGAAGTTTTAATGGACCTTGCTGCCTATCGCCGCTATGGACAATTCTGAATGCAGAATTGTTGTTCTGTAAAGTCGGTAGTCTTGGCGTTGCAGCTGCTGTCCCATTTATAGACCTGTGCCGTGTCCTTCAACAGTTTCCACGGCTGAGGAATTCTTCTTCCACGATGACTCTCATTCAGTTCGTTAACAGCTTGGAAGAAGACTCCTGGATATCTCAAACTCCTTGAATCACGCAAAGCATACTTATCCGATCACAGTTCAAATCCTTTGCGATATCTATCCGAAATCCTGAGCTGAGAATATTCCATCGGACTGTATTCATGCAACAAATACGACGCGCAGTAATATTCCATAACAGGAAGTTACCATAAATGAACCTTGCGCATTCCGCATTCTAAACCCTGCTGGTATCTGTCCGCTTGATGTTGGAACATCAGCTTCCACAAATTAGCCAATCAAAAGCGCGACCTTTCAGAGAGACCCTCGCGCAAACAGGGAGAAACTTCTCAAGCGATCCGAGGAAGCCTTGCAAGGAAAAGGAACTAGTCACGGTGATGATAAGCTATACAAGGGAATAAACGGGTACACCGACCACAGGGCTGGATTCCGGAGGGAGCATACGGTTTCCAGCGAGAAAGCGGGTGGAGCGCATGGACCTCTCAGAGCATCTGCCCACATTAGAATGACCTCAAGATTTGATTATCAGCCAGACATTTGCAAGGACTACAAGGAAACCGGCTACTGTGGATACGGGGATTCGTGCAAGTTCCTGCACGACCGCGGGGACTACAAATCAGGATCGCTGTTGGCGAGGGAGTGGGAGGATGCGGAGAAGGTGAGGAAGATGAATTTAGCAATGGGAATTGAGGATCATGATGCCACAGATAAAAGTGGCGATGATGGATTGCCCTTTGCTTGCTTCATTTGTAGGGGGGCTTTTGTGGAACCTATGGTAACCAAGTGCAAGCACTATTTCTGCCTAAAATGTGTACTAGAGCATCATAAGAAGAAAAAGAGGTGCTATGTGTGCAACCAGCCAACGGGAGGCATATTCAACGCCGCTTTGTTAATAAAAAAGAAGATGGCAAGAAAGGGAAAAGGGGCCGGGAAATGAGGTAATAAAATCTTTTTGTTTTTATGGAGACACTTTTTTAAAAATAGTGCCGTTTGAAGATATGAGTTTGAAAAATGAAATGAGAGATTGGTGTTTGTGTTGGGAGGGAACTACTTTAAGGTATGAAGGAGGGCTTAGAAAGTTTGGAATAGGCTAGGAAAGTTTGTGAGAAAATGGAGAACTTGGAGGAATAGGCTATTTCTTATAAGGGAGAACGTTTCTTGTTTTTGGCTTCTTTGTGGCTTGATACAAACTCACTTTCATGATCCTTATTTATACTAGTAGCATCATCTAACCAATGGTTAAGATCCTCTCAACCTATCTCTAATCCAATGGCTAAGATTTATCTCTAGAATATTCTCTACCTCTCCACACTACTCTAGAACCTTCTCTACTTCTCCATACTACACTTCATGTTCTAGAGCTTCTAGAAGCTATTCTAGAATCTTCCCTTGTCTTTCAAGACCTCTCTTGAGTTCTTCTAGATAATGGACCACTTAACTCTAATTAACTTGGGCTAAAATCTCAAAATCAAGTTTACCTTTTCAACAGTTTGAACAGTTTGTATATTTCTCGATGTAATACGTTTTCTTAAAGTTGAAATCGAAACCAACCCAATGGGCCTAAACCCGCCGAGTTTGGGTCTGTCCTGGATCATCCCTAACCTAGTTCCTCCATTCCCTTTGGTCCGAGTCCAAATGTCAATGTCCAAGTCCAAATGCTCTTTTTTTTTTTGCACTTGTATCAAAATGAAATGAAATGAGTTGTTGGAATTGTCTTAAGAATTGAAAAGGTAAAATATGTGGTTGAAAATGATTGAATCTTGTATGCGAAGACAAAGTAAAAAAAAATTTCCCCAAATAAGAAAGTGAGTCATCGTTACAAAACATAATACACAATTACTGGCATAATGAAATTTCCTTTAAATGTGGTTGGCGAGGGAAAACCGGAAAATATCTGTCTGTGAAGTGTCAAATCAAAAGGCACGAAAATTTTGGCGCTCTCGTCTTCCTAAACTGCAACGCATAACCGCCATTAAAAACCTGCAATCTCAACCGCCATTGATAGGGTTTCATACGTGTTCAAAAAGATCTTCAACCTCACCTTACTGTTCGTAGATCTCGCCTAATTACCCCTGACAGAATGGAACACAGTGCTGAAGAAGCTATTCAGTTCTTAGGTTCGTAATTTCTACTAAACCCCTTCGTTATCTATGGCCTTTATACTCTCGTTACTGATTATTATGTGCTCTCATTTCTTCAGCTTTCCGAAAAGCTTTTCTCAGCGCGGCGGCCTCGGGATTTATGACGGTGCTCCGTGGTGCGTACCGTCTAGATCTTCTGCTTTTGTGTGTTTGTTGATTTTATTAGTTAATTAATGTGTTTTATGGCGGTGGAATGGTTTTTTCCTGGTCAGGTTTGTCTGAGAAGTATGATGTTACCAGTGAGTATGCCCTTTTGATTTTTGAAGACACAAGAGGGCTGCAACGCCCTTAATTTGGCTGCTTACCATGGGCAGACTGATGCGTGCAGATTCCTAATTGAGGAATTGAAGTTTGACGTCAACTACGCTGATAATGGGGGTACTAAATTTGTTATAAATTAGTTGCTCTTTTAAGTTTAATTTTGATGTTTTTTTTTTGCTCTTTTCTGTGTGTTGTCTGGTTTGATGAATTGATCTTGAAATTAGAGCATGTATGTTGTTTGAGGCGATATACGTGATTATTAGCTTATTAGTCTTTTCCACTTAGGGATAAGGAATTTTAGACTGTGACCTCTAAATTTCTGCAGTTTTCTTGTTGTTCGGGCTGTAATGCATGAGATAAAAATAGAGCGTAGAGCACTATTGAAATGTTCAATGATGGTGCACTTTTAATTTAAGATTGTTGATAGGTAGAGAGGTGTTTAAGTTTCTGGTTTTAATGCCTCGCAGGGGACACACCCTTGTTTCAAGCTATTTGGAATGGGCATTGGCCTACTGCTAAGTTTCTTGTTGAGAACGGCGCGGATGTTAACAAACGTAACAGCTGGCATTCAACCCCGTTGCATTATGCTGCTAGACAAGGTTTGTATATGCTCTTCTAGAAGGAGCTTCTTTTTTGACTTCTGCTCTCTAATTCTGTATTTTCCTGCGTACAATTCACTTATGATAGCACCTTCCTCAGGGTCTGAGGAGATCGTTGCGCTGTTGCTCTCAAAAGGAGCTGATTTAAATGCAACTTCTCTGGTGGGGAAACCGCTACATAGTGCTGCGATGGATGGAAATACTAATGTTTTGAAGTCATTGTTGGATCACAATCAAAATGTAAGCAAAAAACATATACTAGATGCTCTTTCATTCTCTTTTATAATTTATGTTAGTGATTCTACAGAAATATGTCTCCGATGCTATGGAATGGCTTTTTCTGTGAGCCTTTTTAGGAAGATTTGTTGTTTAGAAACAAAAGCATTTGAACCATTGCTGTTATTCTCTCATTGGGTCTACCTTTTATTTTTGTTTTATGAAGATATGTTTGACTGAGACACTTGATATATAAATCATTTGAATTCAGAAAGGAATGTCTGATATCATCTTCCTTTTCTGGAGCAGCCAAACTCTCTTTCTCCCCTGCATAAGTCTCCACTTCTGAACTCGATGCTTGCCAATTCCATTGAGTGCATGGAGCTGCTCCTGAAGGTGAGCTTGCATATTTTTGAGACTGTTGATTACACCATAAATTTGCACATTATATGCTATCTTCTTGAATTCAGTTTCCAACAACTGACCTCTGAATTCTCGCCTCTACTTTGATGGTGGATCTTTGTATTCACCTGAATCAGGCAGGAGCCCATCCAGATGGTCATGATTCCAGTTCTCTGCAAACACCTCTTTGTTATGCTGCTTCTAAACCAAATAAGGAGATGGTTAGGTGCTTGCTGAAATATAAGGCAGATCCGGATATGCTAGACCATGTGAGTAACCTCAGCTGTTGCTGAACAATCAATAGTGTCTCAGATACAGTTATTCCTATATTTTTGATGAAGCTGATACTTTTTGTGGAAATGCAGACTGGTAAGAAAGCACTGGAGTATGCAGCCATGGCCAATTGTAGAGAGATGGTTGAGCTTCTGTATCCAGACACTTCACATATTGCATCGTATCCCGACTGGAGCATCAGTGGAATAATGCAGCATGCTCGAACAAAACAAGCCGAGCTGAAAGAGCTGTGTCTGCAGGCAAAAGAAAAGGGAAATGAGGCCTTTAAAGAAAAAAATTATGCTGTTGCGATAGATTGGTATTCGCAGGTAATATGCAGTAATTCTTTTGGTATGGAACTCCTAGCAAGTAGCAACAGTATCTTTAACCTGAGCAGGATTTTCATTTGGTTGAGCTGCAGGCATTTGATGCTGATAAGACTGATGCAAGTGTACTGTCTAATAGGAGCTTGTGCTGGAATCGCCTGAATGAAGGTATATTTGCTTTGGCTGATGCGCAGGATTGCGTTGCACTGAACTCCAGTTGGGCCAAGGCTCACTACAGGGAGGGTGCAGCCTGGAATGTTCTCAAGGTAGGAGCTTCTAGAAGTTTCGAGCAATTCCATATTGGAGTGAATTATAAGTGTTTTCTAACCTGCTACTATGTTTTGTTGAGTGCAGAACTATGAGAAGGCAGCAGAAGCATTCTCCCGGGCTTTGGATCTTGATCCTGGCAACAAGGTGATTGAAAAGGCTTATAGGTACAGTTTTACATCAGTTTGTGATAAGAGTACTATTTCGTTGTGGACTGCTGCTTGACTTGTTTTTCTCTGTTGATTATAGGGCGGCACAGAAAGCTGATTATGACAATGGTTACGACTAGAATGTGGGTACAGTCGAATGTTATGGCAAAGCATAGCTCCTGCTATTTTGATACAAGCAACATGTAATGGAATGCTTGGTTTCAGTTTGTAAGTTTAGTCATTACGTTTAGAAAGCCCTATTAGTGGACAAGTCATCGCTTGTATAGAAAGCGTTTTGTTTGCAACTGTGTTAGTACGCATCTCTTCTATGAAGAATTTAAGAAGTTGCTGAAAAGTTTCAGCTATGAATGTTGTGTTTTTTGGCTAGTTTGGTATGCCTCAGGATCACCAAAATAATGGACAAGAGAATGAAAATGTCATGGACATTCAATGGTAAATAAAGGCGGGAAATACTGTACACATTTTGGAAACAAATAGAGGCAGGGTAGATGAATAAATAACACAAATAAGAGGGGGCAAAATGAAATACTTCCTACTGTATCAAAAAAAAAAAAAAGATCTCCTACAAATATAGGCGAAGGAATAGTAAAGGTCAAATCCGTTTAAATTGTGAAATTACCAAAAATATTTCTAAAATTCTAAAAAAAATGTTTCCTAAATATTACTAGGATTTAAAAAAGAATATTTTTAGAATATTACGGTAAAAAGTCAGATGTTTGAATGTTGTAGACTTTTTTTAGCTAATGTTGGGCTAAAAAATGAATTAAAAAGGTAACTAAATATCTTGCTTTCCGAAGGCCTATAGTCCATAATTGCAGAAAATCTCCGATTTGTCATTTGGGATTCCACACCTGCCATAGACTTGTAGTCATTCGGGTGTTTTGTCCCTCGGTCGTCGGAATGCCGGCCACATCCTCCGGCGCCGGGCAAGAACAACAGAAGTCCTATACTGTTCCGCAAAGCCCAGGCGAGCTCAAACGTCGCGTGAAGCATAACCTGCACCACAACAACTACAAATATTTCATATTTCTACTGATACTGAGCTTTGGGCGCTGCTCCTCGGCGCTACCACACGTATACCTGTTCTGGGCGTGGTTCCTGGCTTACTTCCGTCGGGAAACGTCTATTCCGGTGTTCAGTTGTTTGCTCGGATTATGGACGATCGTGTGCTTCGTCATATCCGGCGACATGTGGCCTAATTTGGTGGTCACCGTGTTGAATGGAAGCGGGATCGTTTTCTTGCACGCATCTTTACGGGTTCCGGAGGAGGATGTGGGATAAGCCGGCGGCGCTAGGTTTCCGTCGTCGTTGTATAGGCTAATTATGTTGACTGTTTTGTTCTCAGAGTTTGACTATATCCCGATTCTTTCTTCCAAAAGTTTTAGTTTTTTCTTTTTATTTACATCATTTACTATTTTGTTAATCTCAATACTCTATCAATTATCAAGTCTCTTTACATAATTACACTATACGTTATTTTAGATTATAACTAAAATAACTTACTATAAATAAAATTTTTGGATCATGTGTATTTATCAGTAACTATTGAAAATATAATGTAATTAGTTATCATTAATGGGTGAAATCATTGAGAAACACTACTTATGTTATGTCGCTTGTTTATTAGTTGTATGAAGTGATGTATCGGTGAGAGTATGTTTAGTTGTCGATATATTTAATTTAATTTTATTAGAACTGTGCAATTAGTTCTCACGATACAATTAATTAAGTATTGTCGTGAACACAACTATCGATAAACATTACTTTATAATATCATTTGGTTCTTGGTAATCTATTTGTGATGAAATTATGTTAAAGTTTTGGCTTAACATATTTAACATAATATGTTAGTGTTAATGGAGGTGGTAAATATTACGTTTTCATATATTGTAATGGTTAACTATCTAGTACATTTTCTTACATTATTATTATTACTTAACGAACATAGACATGTTACTGAAAATAATGTAGTTAGCATGAAAACAAAATTGTAATGCAAAATTGTAATGCACGCTGTCTTGATAGTGTATAAGATAATGTAATGTTATACATTTTATAATAATTTTTAGTTTTAGTCCTAGTTTCTAATTTAGTTTGGCCAACAAAACTATACTTTGTCCATATTGTATTTTTCTCTATTTTCTACCAAGATTCGTGAAGAACTAATTTGGTGATGAACTATTTTGGCGCCAACCAATTAGAAAATTTCGCTCGCAATTAATATTTGCAGGTGGCTTCTCGAATACTCTAGTACTATTGTGAAGTTCAAATTACTAGTGGCGATAACCATTAACCCCAACTAAAAGAAAACCACACCGGATCGTCGATGCTAAAAACCCGCGCCACCATTTATTAAACCCTACTCGTTCATCTTCTCACACTCAGAGCACTTTCCCCATCATTCCCAACTTGACCGGAGCTATGGCGGACGGTACGCTTCTCAACTTCTATTTCCCCCCTTTTGTACTACTGTTCACGCACGTCTCATCCGCTCGAGTTTGTGTGTGTTTGTGCGTATTTTTTTGCAGGACGTAGTGAAACAGCTTTTCTGAAAGCGGCTTCAAGCGGAGATCTCGCGCTGCTTAAGAGTATGTTTGATTCTACTCTTTTTCTTCAATATTTCGATTGCAGTGGTGGACAGGTAGTAAAGCTTGACGGAGACTGGAAATTGGTGTAGGATTGGGGAAGAAATTGGAGAAACCTGCAGAGGCGTTGAATGAGGAAGGACGAACTGCTCTTCATTTGGCCGCTGCTGCTGGGAGTACGGAGATATGTAACGAATTGATTAAAGCGTTTAAGCTTGATGTCAACGCCAGAGACGACCTAGGTGATTCTGTGTTGTAGTTACTTTGTTTTATCAGTTTTGGAGGAAATTGTGATTGTGTGTGGGTGTACTGGAGTACTTTAGAAATTAAAATGCTCGTGTTGGTAAGTTTTAATTATTAAGTGTCGTTGCAGGTAACACGCCTTTGATACTTGCAATTCTGGAGAAAAGGAATTCTGTTGCCAAGTATCTGATTGAAAATGGCGCGGGGATCATGATGCGTTATGCCAGGGCTTACACACCGTTACACTGTGCTGCTGAAAAAGGTTTATCATCGTTTTCTTAGTTCTGTTAGTTTTGTAATTGCATGTAGCTCTGTTTGGCTGGTTTATAATGATCTTTATCTTATTAGGTTAGAGGATTCCTTGTGCTCAGATAGAGTGTGAATTGCCGAATTGGTGATATCGTATTTTGTATATAGGTAATGAGGAAGTTGTGAAGCTGTTGATCTCCAAGGGTGCTGTTGTAGATATGATATCCGAGGGTGGGACGCCTCTACAGTGTGCTGCATTGGCTGGGAAAAAAGGGACTCTAAAGATTTTATTGGACAACAAAGCAAATGTGAGACAATCATGTAACTTCATTTGTATTTCTTTAGCATTTTTCTGTGTCTTATTGAATTAGAAATTTGAAGTTATACGAATAATTACTTATTATGATTGAGAGCATATAGAACTAACTTTGGTCATCCAGAATATAAGATATGAATTTACTTGCATGCATACTCATGACAACCTGGTTACATCTCATTGTGTTATGGTTGTCTTTCAAAACTAAATTCATGCGCACAGTATGAATAAATATCATAGATTCCATATATGGTAATGTAAACCTTCATTTCTGTAAGTTTGGCCAAGAGTGTATTCTTCCCTATTTGCTATCATTTGTATGCTTCAACATTTCACGCTGTAAATTTTCTTTTTAATGATTACATTTTCCGAATGATATGTTTCATCATCCACCCCTCCCCCTAAAGGGTATTATTCTGACATTTTTGCAGCCGAATCCAGCAACTCCACTTTTATACACGCCGCTTATGCTGTCAATTGCTGCTAACTCATTTGATTGCTTTCAGCTGTTGATTAAGGTATTTAGTTCAAATCATAACCATGTTCTTCATTTCCATACGCTCTTTGCCACCCTAGAAGATGGATTGAAAGGTGGGAACTACTTGGATTAATATGTTTTCCCTAAATTGGGGCATGGTGGATGCACAATTTTCCTGTAAAATCTTGAAATCCCTTAATCAACTAGATAGTCTGAATTGTCTACACATTGTCCTTTTGTTTATAATTCTCCCTACATTTATCCAGGCTGGATCAGATCCAAACCTTGCATCATGCACCAAAACTCCTCTCATTGTGGCTGCTTGTGAAGGGCATACGGAGATTATTAAGTGGTTGTTGAACCTTGAGGCAAACCCCAATGCCACAGATGCTGTAATACCCAACTCCTACTTCTCCTATTTTCTATCACTATTATATGCTTTGCGTCAAATTCAAGATGCTATACTCTTGTACTTTATGATATAACTGATTTTTTATGCCATGGCAATTATTGGTGACATTTGTTACTGAAATTTTACTACAGTAGAATATTTCTTCAAGTGTTTTCCTTTTCTTGCTTGGTTTTCATTTCAACTGATTCTTCATATGCCTCTACTGCAGGTTGGTGTGACTGCTTTGGAACATGCTGCAATGCGAGGTCAAGTTGAAGCAGTGGTAATCTTGTTTTAAGTTACTTCTCGGTTATCTTTTTTTCCAGACTGGAGTGTTATGGGTATAATGAAGCATATTTCATCGGAGGAAGCCCGAGAACAGGTACCCTCTGTGATTCCCCTTCTCATTTCTTCCTTGACTCGTGTGCTTATGATTATTTTTCATTCTTGCCAACAATCTTCAAAAATGTTTGCACGAGATACGATATCTAATAAATTAGTACAAAAAATGTTGTCATACTGTTGAATACAGACTCTGTTCCACTATTGTTTGTTGATGTGAAGGAACAAATTGCTGTCTTTTACTTAAGATTTGGAGTATGTGGACTGTGAGTACTGGAACTTTTTTGGTTCAGATATTCTTTTCTATGTGCCTGTTTGTCTTTTTCAGAGAGAAATTCGAAGGAAAAAGTTCCTCGAAACTGCAAAATCCAAGGGACGGGATGCATTCAAAAGAAAGGATTACACGGATGCCATTTTCTGGTATACGGAGGTAACCTTGTTGTCTGATGTCTAAGAGCACTTTGCTATTCATGTCCCCCACCTGCCCATAGATTTGCATTTTATGAAGGAAAAATTGTTGATGGATTTTGAGTTCTTTCTGCTGCTTTTATTGGATTTCAGGCTAACTTGGCAGATCCTACTGATGCGAGTGTGCTATCAAACCGTAGCTTATGCTGGGCCCGCCTAAACCAAGGCAAGCAAGCTCTTTCTGATGCTAAGCTGTGTGTTGAGCTTGATCCTAAATGGGCTAAAGCACACTACAGGGAAGGTGCTGCATGGATGCTTCTCGAGGTATCGTAATTTTGACGCTGTTTGAATACCACGCATAATTCCTTAATAATAAGCAGTTTATCTACATTCAGGAATACTCTCAAGCATCAGAAGCGTTTACTGAGGCTCTCAAGTTTGATCCAACGAACGAGGAAATCAAGAAAGCTCATAGGGAAGCTGTTCAGGCGGAATTCGGTGTTCAAGTCTCTGATAATATGAGAGTCATCCGCCTGTGATCTGCAGCATTTGAATCCCTTTCTTTTGTATAAACGTTGTGTTTTGGGAGAATTTCTTTAGAGCTGAGTAACTAATGTGTGAGTACAAATTAGTGATCTGCACTGCACTTGTGTTTGTGGTTCATCTGCTTTGTTTTTTCTTTTGATATGATAATCAAATCCCAATGTGTCGGTTAAGAAGCCAAAGTCTCACCATAAGAGAAGAGTAAACCTCTTTTTGCTTGTAATCCTTGCTGATCTGCAGAGAATAGCTGATTTTATTCTTTTCTTGCTACTTCTGAGTCCATCACTGCTTTTCTGTCTAATTGATCTTCAATGTCATAATTTATCACAAGTGCCTAATTAAGGAGATGGACTAGTTTACCCCTCGTACCAAAATGAATTTGAAAAATATCCCAGTATGATTTGAAAAAATTCACGGGCAATGATTTTGAGAGTTTCAGAGAGAGCAGATTTCTTGTTGCTATCGTCATCGTTAGGAGCACGGTGTTTTTTTTTTTTTTTTTGATAAATACTTTTCAATTCCGTTCGGTTAACATTCTAAATTTCTAATTCCTTTGGCCCATTTGGGTTCCAAGTCATAGGCTTTGGCCCATAGCCCAGGTTCCAAAAGCTAGTGATACAGAGCAAACGACGTCGTCCTGTTAATAGCATAAAAGAGGAATGATAACCCAGAACCGCCTGCAAGTCTGGGAAGTAAAAGGGAAGTTGCAGAGTCATGGATCCATTCCGGAACCGGAAATTAGATTTCACCGAATCACTTTGGGAAACGGAAAAACCCCAATTCGGAAACCCTAAGAAAACGCTATTTAAACGTTGGTATCCCCATTTCATCAATTCATTCCAAATTTCCCACTTCCCAGTTCCCACCCACAAACCCTTCTTCTGTTCTTGAGAAATCATGACGTCTGTCGCGACTCGCCCACCGCAGCGGAAGTTCGCCCTCCTCAAGAGCGGCACTGCCTTGCTCAAGAGCAGCGTCCGTGAGCTTCTCGTCCAAAAATTCATCTCCGGCGAGACTTCCGTCCTCAAGAATCTAGGGTTTCAGTGCAGATCTGTGGAAGAATTGAAAGTCGAGAAATACGACGACGGGCTTCTGCTCCTCCTAAGAGAAGAATTGCAGAAACCTAGCCCAGCACCAAACACAAGCTTACGAGCTGCCCTCTTGAAAGCCCGGTTCTCCGATACGATCACCGCCAACGATGCGGCAGCGTCGACGTCGGAAAACAGCATGAAGCGAAAGCGGGCTGATGAAATACTGGAATCCGAGAGGAAGAGGAGGAGAGAAGAGGATGAGTTGAAGAGTATACAACGACGACTTGAAAATGAAAAAGAAGAACAAAAAAGGCGACAAAAAAACGCTGACACGAGAGCAACCGCGAGGGCAAAACTGGACACAGTGAAAAAGGTGGAAGTGATCTGGCCGGAAGAAAATTTCTGGGCGATGCGGCAATTTGACCTGCTTATCCGCGGCGGCTGCTAGATCGCTCTCTGTGATCTCCTCATTACTTTGTTGTATAGACTGAGAATTTAAGTGTAAAAACTAGTAGAAAATGTATTCTTCTTGTTTGCAAATTTTGTACTACAGTTAATATATAGTTGAATAAATTCTTTTCTTACTAACGTTCTGAGTCCATCCATCACTGCTTAATTATTGTCTTAAGCTTTTTCAATCATATAATTTACAATTCAAACTGTTGATTTACCATTCAAGGCACTTCTGTAGTTTTCAATCGATTTCCTGGGAGTTTTGGTAAATGGAAGCAAGTTTATAATGGTAGGTTGTGTTTAATCATTAATGCTACTCAAGTGTACCAATTGAGTTGGAAATTTTGTGAGTGAAAAAGTTGGTGCATTGTTATTAATTATTTTAAATGGTGAAATGGGAGAATAATTTATATATATAACTATAATAAATAGACCAAAGTTCTTAAATGTAATTTTACTATGTTAGCTAATCAAACAACTACGGTATCATTTAATTCTACCAAATAATTTTATATAGCCACGTAATACAATCTGTTAACAGTTAATCAAATTAGCAAATATAATCAAATAAAAGGTAACATAATCTCCCTCCGTCCCAACCAAAACTTCTTACTTTCCTTTTTGGTTCGTCCCAACCAAAACTTCTTACTTTCATTCTTTCCTCTTTTGGCAAAAAAACAACTACAAAAAGACAAATATACTCTTAATGAATTCTTACTAAGAGCAAGTCCAACAGGTTTTCTAAATTTTTTTCTAAAGTAGAGAAAAAAAGGTGATGTTTGCTATAAATTTTTCCTTCCAATCCAACAGTTTTGCTATTTTAGAGATTCTAGAGAGAAAATGGAATGTTTTTTCAAAAATTTACTAAAAATAGGAATTCTAATTCAATTCCCATAAATTTCGTTCTCCAAATTTACTCTCTCATTATGCATATATAGAGAATGAAATCTCCTCTCTCATCATTTTTCTATAATAGAGATTGAGATAGCAAATCTGTTGGAGACAAAAAACTCTAAAAATATAGAAAATCTCTATTATAGAGATCCTGTTGGACTTGCTCTAACAACCATAACAATAAGTGATATTCTATTTATACAGTGGCGGAACTAGGGAGGGGCCCAGGGGTGCCTGGCCCACCCCAAGAATTTACCATGAAGCAGTAATTTTGGAATATTTTTGCTATTTTGTAGGCACTTTTAGGGTGATTTGTTTTTGAAAATTTACGTTGGTAAGATTACGGTGCTAATTACTAATTTACGGTGCAAATTAGTAAGATTTACGATGCAAAACCATTTTGTATCCACGTTAGATTGTATTTTAGAATTAGAATCATAACTAATTTATCGTTTCCTTAGAAAAATAGATTCCTTTCCAAAAAGTTTACCATTTTCATTAAAAAATATATTTTCCTTTAATTTTATATTAACTAGACAATAAATATTATAATTTATCTTTAAGCCTAAATCAGTATAGATTATAAATTTACATTTGGTGCATATAATTTCTTTTATATCCAATTATGGCCCCTCCTAATTACGATTGCTGGTTCCGCCACTGTATTTATACCCCTTAAAACTCCACTTATAAGATATCAAATGTTTTTTTATTAAAATCCAACCTGAAATCAACTAAGAAGTTTTGGTCGGGACGAAAGGAGTATGGGTTAATCCCCAACACCCCAATGAGGTTTAACGGAGATACGGAAGAAGCAAATCAAGTGGGTGAAATAAATGGAAGAAGCAAATCAAATTATTTCAATGGTTTGATTAAAAAATAAAATCAATTCACCAAAAATAGAGATTTTTTGAAACGATATCTCTAATCATCAGCCCAATGAAAAAATAGCAGGATGGCCCATATTATTCTTGAAGTCGGATATTACCATAATTTGGGGCTTTCCATTTACCATTATATCATCAATTAAGTAAGCCAAATACATAACCTGCCTCAGTACTACCAATCTCGCGGCGGATCTTTTGCCGCTATGCCGACTGGCTACTCTTCCTTTCCGGCGCCATCCTCCGGTGCCGACATATTCACCCGCGCCAAATCGACCTTCTTCGCCACGCGCCGCCCATGGCCGGAGCTCATTTCGCACCCGTCCTCCTACTCGCTGCCGCACCCATTCCGAGATGTGGCCTTCCGATTGAGGCGCAACCTCAACTACTTCCGCGTCAACTACGCCTTCATCGTCCTGTTCGTGCTCTTCGTCAGCCTCCTCTGGCACCCGACGTCGCTGATAGTGTTCCTGATCGTGTTCGTGGCGTGGTGGTGGCTGTATTTCAGCCGCGAGGAGCCGATTGTGGCCTTCAGTCGGATGGTGGACGACCGGTTCGTGCTGGCGTTTCTCGCCGTCGTGACGGTTGTGTGCTTGGTGCTGACGCGGGTGTGGCTGAATGTCCTGGTGGCGGGATTGATCGGAATTGGGATCGTGCTGCTGCACGCGGCGTTTAGAGCGACGGAGGATTTGTTTTTGGATGAGGATGAGGCGGCGGAGGGGGGATTGATTTCCGTCGTGGATAATGCCTCACGGAATCCTTCCGGTGGATATACTAACCCCTTTTGAAGCATATCATAAGTGTGATCTGTTTTCATGTGTTTATTGATTTTGACTGAGGACAGAATCTCTTTTTCATTAAGCTTTTTTTTCCTGGTGTTATGATCAAGTTCTTGCACACTTTCCCTATGATGTAAATTTGATTATTGTTAGTGTAATGTAGTGAGGTGGTTGGTATCATCTTAGTGGTGATTTGGTTGAAAATGCCATTTTGAATCATGAATTCTGTGTGATTCTATTAACTTAAAATTGTTGATTGATAGATTGAATGGCTGTTTATGATGAACCTGGAAATATTTGTTGGTTGAATCCTGCGGAAGAAATTTCACTTCCGTGTGGTAATTTCTTTCAGAAATGTAACTCTTCAAATTGTTCACTTCCTAAATTTCAAGTTTTTTACTTTCTATTTCCTATGAATTTAGATGTAGATTAAACGACTGCTTAATACGAGGGACATTTTGAATGGTTTTCATACATACATTGTTGAAACATGGAGGTGTCTGCGCCTCGTTCCTAGCATCCCATGAGATGAAAGATGCCAGTTTTTACTGTTGATACAATAGACATTTAGCCCTTCAAAGTTCGAATGTGAACACCACTGTTTCATTGGCAAGTTTTTGTTGATAGAATTTCAAAAATGAAATCATTGGGGCCTTTTGTTGGTTCTCAGTTTTGTCCTATACTCTACTTCTGTGCTGAGCTGTGCTTTATTCGAATTTGAACAAAAATAGAATGATGCCAAAATGCACATCAGTGGGTCGAAGAATACAAGGCAATAGAAAGATCCATGTATGTATGCAACAAACTGAGAAGTGACAGAAGATAGGCTGAACTCAAATTATAGATCCACTAAATAACCAGATAATAATAGCCTTATCAAAAATTCAAATGTCAGGACAACATCCTTATGAAAATTATTGAAAGCAAATCTAAACAGCATACCATAGGAACTCTATAGGGGTTAAATACAACCAACTCCAAGGTGTGCAGACGAAGCCGCTTATATATGTAACTACTTCTCGTCTTGTGCTTTGATCTGCCTCTGAATAAAGTGCAACCTCCCATTTGAACATGACAATCTGTAACTACTAACTACTAGGCAATGAAGTCTGACTCTGACTCACTTAATAATCCTAAGACATGCAGTATTTGTAAAAGAAAATATATATGTTGAGGAGGAAAGCCGCTTATTCAAGATGCTTGCATTTTGCGACTATAGGCTAGCACCATCACAAAATCCTTAGCCGAGGAACCAATGATAGCTGGCATTTTCTCTGATGTTGCACTTTGGAGCCATGACTCGACCAGATCACTCAAGGCCAGTGTTGGGACCAAGGGTCGACCCATGCATCTAATCTCAACCTACAAAAGTTATAAACAAGGCGTATAAAGGCAAACTCCCAACATCCATAACATGATAATAAGACAGGGAGGTCAAAACCAAGAGATGCAAATCTCCTTCTTACCTCATCTTCACTTGGAAGGTCTAATTTCCTTGTTAAATACTTTTGGATGAAAGACACTGTTATATTCCCATCCCTGCAATAAAAAAATGTGTTATTTGCAATGGCAAGGTTACACTCAAATTACAGGTGTTCACCATATTGGCATAACATCACCAACGGAATCCTATAATAAATTTACCATGAATCATTTTGACTCGAGATTAATCAACTCCAACACATAGTTACGAAAGGAATTTTTACATAGGAATAGTTGGATATTCAACACACGGGAGAAAGATAACCCCTCGTGGATGTCTGAGTTGGGAAAAAAATACCGAAAAACAAGGATTAGCCTCATAGTATTGTTGTCAGGCAAACTCAAACATTACACCTATTTGAAATAATATTCAAATTTCAGGCAAAGCACTAACACAGTGCAATCCACAATTCAATTTCACAATCAGACCTATTTGATTTAGTATTCAGAAACAGTACAATTCACAATCACGTACTTTAACCTCTTCGAACTTGCAAGCAGAAATTTAATTTTATAATTCCACATCATGCCTAAATACGACTATTGGTGTTGCCTATCTATAGTATAAGAACTTTCAGAATGAAAGAGAAGCCTAGCCAATGCAATGTTGTGAGGCTAGGTAAAAATAAGCAATAAGCAAGTACACAGTCAAGTAATATACATGTCTCACAGAACACAGTCAAGTAAAACTCAAACTCTGAAGCTAATTGTATGGAATGAGGAATATATGATCTGCAGAATATTAATAAAAATAGAGCACTGGAATAAACTAGAATCAGAAGGACCTACTTTATTCTTAAGTAACTGGCAGGAACCTGGGGCAAGGAAACATCTCCACCCCTGTACAATGTTGTCACATATTAGAAATATGAAGTCAAGGATCCAGCACTAAAAATAGAAGTAGAAGGTAAAACAAGTATAAAGCAGTATTTAGATTCTTACATATCTTTAATGGCCACAAGAGAAAACCATATTGGATTGATTCTCTTCTCACATACAGCAGCGACGCCATCCAGAACATGTTGAGGTGAAACATTTAATTCCTCTGAAGGAGGAGTAGATTTTTTGGGGCGATTTCTTCGGAATTTCTTGGGCCTTTCTGGTTCTGGCTGTGCAGATTCAGTGCTAATCTTTTCGTCTTGGACCTTTGACTTCTGTCCATATTCTTTGCTTTTAGTTTTACGGCCATGTCCCTCATTGTCGCCCGATGGCAGAGCTTCTGTCTTACTAGCAGACCCTGGCGAAGGAAACTTAGAGGACTTGCTCCTATTCGCAGCTTCCACAAGGCAGTTCAATGGTTTCCAAAGATCAAATTTTCCATCCAATGCTTTATCATCATTATTTGCATCTTTATCAGCTGGGGAATGGCTAGAGGGGTCACCATTGGAGGAATTCTACGCAGCATAATAATCAATGTGTTACGGAAGAACATGTAAAAACAAAATGCTATCATCTAGGTAAAAATATGCATGGTAAATTGAAGAAACATAGTAGAGTTTGAAAAATGTTCACTACCTGCCTAATATTCTGAGTAAATTTATTCAGTGTTTCAGGTGAACTAGGGCTCTTGGGACGATCTTCTGCTGAAGCGTCCTCCTTCACAGACTTTTCAACGGAAAAACTTGAACCCCTCACAGATTTTCTGGATTTTGATCTTCTTCCAGTCATCCCACTTTGAGATGACACCCTGGGAGTGCTAACTACCAGGGCTGACAGAGATCTCTCTTTTCTTCTCACCGGTAAAGTGACTGAAGGTGTGGTTTCAGTTTCAGTTGCCTTCACCTTCCTTCTCTTGTAAGGAAATATCTTAGCTCGAACGTCCTGTAAATTGTGATCAGCCCTGAAAATCACAAAAGAAAACATTTCGTTTTGGTTAGCTAAAGAATTATGATGTCTTAATTAAAAGGCAATCCGTGCCTAATTCCAAAGTAAAAGAGACAATACCATTAGCAGCAATCTCTCTATGAAGCAAAAAATTATACTTAAAAAGAAGTCACGGAACATGCACAGAACTCATTTTTTTCAATAGAGCAGATAAAATAGAAACAACAAAGATATATATATTAGAGACCTCTGATTCAAAAAAAATGTTAGTAAATTGAAGGAGTAGTTAACCCAGATGATGCCTCAACAAGACAGAAAGAAAGAAAGAAATTTAATAAGCCACTAGCTTCACAACATGCATTTGGTTCTTTCCATTTACTTCATCGTTTTATTTTCACTTTTCTTTTTCATCACACATGAAAGCTAGAAACAACAATCTAAAAAATCATGGGTCAGAGCCTCAAGAACTCCAAAACTCATACAGAATCATGCATGCATGATATACAACTAAATACATACGTATAAGCCACCAATTTACGCATGTGAGGGGGATAATCACTGGTTAAAACACATAACCAAACAAAACAACACGAACCTCAACTTCTCCAGAGGGACACATCCCAAGTCAATGTTGCAGATTGGGCAGCATTCAACTTCCTCATCAGAAAGCTTCTTGTAAATACACTTCCTGCAAACTGAATAGTACACAAAACCAAAACAAAAGGTCAAGCGAATTCCACCAAAATGTGACATATGAATTCCAAGTCCAAGTCTCCAACAAACACAACAGATACAAAACACACTGGCAACTAAAGCTAAGAGTACAGCTAACAGCACTGCCAACCAGTCAAAATACCCAATCTCACATGCAAAAACAGGCAAAACTCGAAAAACAGTACAATTTAAGCACAAATACACAACTATAGCCATAACTACATCAAAAAAACTCAAGTCAACGTTGATTCTATTTAGAGCAAGATAATCTTCACAAAAGCCCCCGTTCCCAAAAGATCAACAGTCAACACCAGCCCAAACAGAACCAAATGCACAAACGCAATCAGAAGACCACACCACACCACGTAAACATGAAATCAAAGATTCAGAAGAAGCTAATTGCAAACATAACCAGATAGATCACAACCCAACAACCCGAATCAAACCAACCCGAATCGAAATTCGATTGCCCAAAACCACTTACACGTATGCAGGCACTCTGAAATGGTGGTCGCGTCCCGGAAGAGCTTGTCGCAGAGAGGGCATGTCATGCATGCCGCAATCGTATCCCTCTTCACCTTCACAACTTGATTCGACATCGTTTCGAATCCCTCCGTCCAGGAAAAAAAAGCACTCGCCGCCGTAATAAGATAAGCGAAACCAGTAGTAGTAAATTAGTAATTTAACAGCCTCCGCCGGTGGGACCCTTTCGACTTCCTCCGACAACCGCCGCCTCCACGTAGCCGCGCCTCAACTCAGCGGCGGTGCATGTTAGTCGCCCCCACGACGTCACTTTACGTTCATTCTGCTGCCCACCCTCTTCCTCCTCCTCCTCTGCTGCTCCCAACAACCGCCTGCATTAAACCCATACAAACAATTAAAAACCGCACGCACAACACCAATAACACACACTACCAATTCACGCACTACGGAGTGACATCGACGCACGCATCTGCCGCCCTTGGCGTGTGAGAACATATACATACAGATGCATACATATACAGAGATATACACAGAGATGCAGAAGGGTAGGAAGAAGCGGACCTGTGAATCTGGGGGACGGGGATTTGGTGAATCGGGAAATTGGCGTTAAATTAAAACGGGGAGGATGATCTCTATCTGGGTCTCGCTCTTGTTTGGAGTCGAAATCGAGAGAGAAAATTATATATATAGAAAAATATATATATTTGAAGAGAGAGAAAAGGTAAGGTCTTCACAGTCCCGTTCCGTCTACTGTAGTAAATATTTAGCCTAGCTCTACTAATAGAGGACTACTAGCATGGAATTTTTCCCTTTTAACCCCCCACACAACAAACACTAAACATAATTTTCCAAAAATCAAAAATCAAAATCTTTGCTAAGTTTTGATTTTATTGGAAACCCACTATTGTCCTGTCTTAGTTTGCTCCTTTATAAATTGTATGGATTAGGGTGTGGGTTGCAATGAGGGCTGACGTTATAGTAATTCATTTTCAATAAACTTTTGATTTTAACTATATTGAGCGGCGTGTCGGTGAGGATATAATTATGTGTGAGGATATTGAAATTGTTAACGGTATGTTCTCGAGATTACAGTGTCATTAACGTCGTAAACGAAAGTATGCGTGTATTTCTTATCTGTTTGAATATAAATATAAAACCGTAAGATACTTGCATTAACTGACGGTGCATTGAACAGACTCACTGACGTTATATACTATGTGACCGGTATACTTTTTAAATTAGAACTTTTCCTTTAACCCCCAAATAAAAACTCTAAAATAAATTTCCACTTTGTCTTGTGTAATTTATTTCTTTATAAATTATACCGATCAATGTGACGTTACGGTGATGGATCCTCAATAAACTTTGTAGTGTTACTTTATTGGATTTTAATTGTATTGAGCAGCGTGTCGTTGAGGATATAATTATGTGTCAGGATATTGAAACTGTTAAGGGTATGTTCTCGAGATCACAGTGTCATTAACGTTGTAACAAAATCATGCGTGTATTTCTTATCTATGTATAGCGTGTTACTGAATATAAATATAAAACTGTAAGATACTCACCTTAATTGACGATGCATTGAACAATCGCGCTGACGTTATATACTCATTCCGTTCCAACCAAAACTTCTTAGTTGATTTCGATTCGGATTTTAAAAAAAGTGTATTTTATATCTTATAAGTGGAGTTTTAAGGGTATAAATGGAATATCACTTATTATGGTTGTTTGTAAGAATTCATTAAGGGTACATTTGTTTTTTTAAGAAGAAAGAATGAAAGTAAGAAATTTTGGTTGGGACGAACTAAAAAGAAAAGTAAGAAGTTTTGGTTGGGATGGAGAGAGTACTATGTAACCATTATATTTTTTTAAATAGAACTTTTCCTTTAAACCCTAAATAAAAGCTTTAAATTTAAATTTCCACTATTGTCTTGTGTAATTTTCACTATTTCCATTATAAATTGTATCAATCATTGTGTAATTTGTTTCTTTATAATACTCATGCATGAGTTGCAATTTCTAACTATCAAATTCAAATCTATCATCATCATAATTCATATGTAACAAAGTTATAGCTACGAAAATATTATACTACGAAACTCGAGGAAACAAGCAACTTTAACTGTTCGCAGGTAAGTTATTTAAGATCGTGGCTTGAATTAGTTTGGTGATGATGAAAGGTGTCAGCAGAGTGCTGCTTGTGTTTCGCGTGGACAGCGTTATATACGGTGGATTATTTACGGAGACGGCTTATTTTAAGTTAGAATTGCGTGACTAAAAGCGCATGTTAGCATTTTGGTGTAGTACCTTTTTATGCATACGTTTTGAGTCCTTTGACCGGAAAGAACTTCATCAATATTTTGTGTTTAATTTTCACACTATGAGCATGCATGTTTTTTTTTAAAAAAAAATAAAATTCCATGTTGAGCTGAAAAATTCAGCATTTATTTATTTTCCCTATTCTTCTTCCTTAGAAAAATATTCATGCAATGAATTCCTTAAAGATAAGTGATTTTCCTGATGTTATATTTATTTGTATATATAACATACTCATTATCTTTTAAAATTGTATTCAGTAAATTGTTTTAATGGAATATTAATCAAATAATCGTATAAATTTCACTGTAGTAGTCCACGTGTGTTCAGCATGCATGGTTTTTCCATGAGTATCAAACTCATGTAATGGAGATAAGATACCATGAATAAAATCTGTTTGAAATTTTGAATGTTGTTTTTATAGTTGAAATTAGGTGATAATATCATTAGTTCAAAACCTCATAAAACCTCAAATACAGGGTCATCATTGTCAATTAAATGCAACCACACAATAAGCCGGTGATGTATAATCTCCGGCAACTATTATGACACACAAATGACACAATCACACACGTAATGACACCGAGAAGTATTTATATTGAAAAAATAAGAGTAAACTGCACCACTACTCTCCAACTTTTGCAATGAAAATTGTTATTATCAATTTAATTTTTAAATTAAAATTAATGGAGTTTAAATATAAACAAATTTTCAGGTCTCAATCGTTCTCACTTCTCACTTAATAATCATGTTTAATATGTAATTATTAGTCTTGAAAGTGAAAAGATCAACAATAATAAACCAAATGATCATGCTTAATATGTAAAAGATCATGATTGTACGTGAGAAAATCAACATTTGTCCGTAGTTTTAAATGAGACTAGTCTCACACGATACCTATTCTAAATAGGTATATAGTCATATTGTAGAATTGTACTGTATGAAATAGAGGATAGAAGGAATAACACAAATGCTTCAAATGTAGGATGATATAAAATACTCATTTCAAATGCACCTTTGTAATAGTTTAGGATTGTTGATCATAAATGTCAATGAGACATATGACCAGTGAGACACGACTACACGATCCATGAAGGAAATGTTGGGCATAAACTAAGTAAGGTGCAGAAGAAAGGGATGGAAATGGCAACATTGGCTCTTTTTCAACTGACCCTTTGGTTCGTGCAATGATACGTTTGGACTTTTAAAATTTTCACGCGTGTTACCAATGCTGTAATTACTAGGAGTAACTGCTCAGCTGAATTCTCCACGTGTCTTCCGTTCATACGCTCTTCCCGAACGAACCTTGAATCCCCATTTCCAGAAGTTCAAACACACATTCCCATCAATGCTCGCTCTAATAACAACTCAATTGGTCCCAACATATGCTCCAATCGCTAAGTTTATTGCAGTTTAGTTTGTTTTAATTTAATTTATTTTAATCTTGTTAATTTATTTGACTTTCGTTTGGATTGAACAAGTTTAGTTGATTCTCGAGGCAAGACGAAAATCATGAGAGCCCAGAATGGTCATGAGTGACGTGACAATGTTGACCATTTAATTTACTAGAAAATGACAGTTATTTTGTTAGCCAAAATTCCATATATATTCCGTTCCTCTGTTGCAATTTCGAAAGCTATTGCAGTTTCAAACAGAAATGTTCACTGTGTCTGTGTGACATGTCCATTTTAATCAACATGCAAAAACAGCCTACATTTCTCCAAAACTAAACTAAACTTTCGATTTTATCAATGTTGTCTAATATATTAAGGCAACTTATCTTTGTTTCTTTTCTAAATGGAACTCATGTCCCTTTCTTTGCTCAGGGTTTCCCTATTTTGGCAAGGCTAACAAAAGTGACCTTAAAGCATAACAAATTCCTATAGCTATAATGTTGGGGTATGCCAGATTCTAGAAGCTCATGATCCAACAAGCCCTTTGTGCCTGGCATAGGAAACTATCAGAATAAAGAGAGAAACACACACGATTCCGGCGGTAGTGACCACCTGAGTAGGAAGATCAAGTCAAGTATGAGAAAAAATGAAGCCTATTTCGTGATAAATGAATGGTGATGTGAACTCAACATACCCAGTGGAACACGTTGGCGTGGCCTTTATTCCATGTATACGGTATATTCATCCCAAAAATAGCAGCCACTAAAGAGAAGATTGAGAAACAAACAGTTGTAGAACTCAGGAACAGCTCCAGCTGAAGTTGGATGACCCGGCATCAAAGATAGTTCAGAGAGTCAAAAGAACAACTTCATTCATATGTTTATATAGTGCATGCAGTAGCAAGTCGGGTAATTTAAGAAGGCTAACCACAAGTACTGTATGTATCAGACCTGGATCAGCTGGTTTCGATGATTGTCAAGCTGCATCAAGATCAACAACATTGATAGTCAGACCAAGCAAATTGCACCAAACTACCTAGAACTTGATTTTTCCATGCTCCAAAGTAATGTTCATTTCAGCTACGCAGCAGTTTTATCATGCTGGTGATAGTTTAGAAATTTATAAGTACCTGAATGTTGATGTAATCTTCAGTGTCGTCAATGTACTCCCTAAGCTGGAAAATTAAATTCGAGTAAATCATGAATAAGAAACGGTTTGCAAATCTAAATTCCCAGAAGAAATTTCGAGGAAATGACATATGTTGTGTAAAAACTCAAACTTACTGTAGTCAACTTGTTCATTGTACTTTCTATCTGCATGAAGTAAGCCTACAAGAGCAATTGCGCTTCAACCATTCAGCACGTATATAGAAATAATAAAATGCAGATAGCAAACATGTTTCTAAGATGAATTACAGTTGTTTTTCCAACAAACCTCAAGCAACATTTCGAGTTCCTCAACATCATTTTCTTCTGACTGGGCTGTAAGGCCACTAGTCCTACTAGCTCTAGAAACCTTTGAACACAGCGTTGGAGATGTAGGATACCAGTTTGGCACTCCCTGCCCGCTCATTGGCGAAGCTGCTCCAGCCAATTTTCGAGACAAGTAAAGATCTGCCATGTCATCATCGTCGTCTAAAAGCTGTTCGAGTTCATCCCTAACCTGAAGAACATCCTTATGAGACTATAGAACTGGTAAACTGAGAACAAAGGGACCAGTTCCTAAGCTAAGCTAAGCAGTTTTGACAAGTTCAAAACAGAGAAACACACCTTTTGAACTCGACTAGTCAACCTTGTCATTGCACTCTTAAGTTTGCGCACTCGGTCCAAGTTCCTGCTGCTGATCTGCAGTCATATTATCACACTTACCATACATTTATTACTACAAATGGCAATATTAGAAGCAGGAACAAATAAAGGCTACAAGAATCTCCCAGTCCACTGAAAAACTAAGGAAATATTTAGACTAATTACCTTTGATGTTAGCTCATCTAAAGCTGGATAAGCAGCAGACTCCAATTCTCTTGTGCGTGCATCAAGAAAGCTACACACACTTTCCAGAGCAACTTCTAACGCCCGAAACTCAAATGGGAACTCTACATATTATCAAGAAACACAGAATCGTAAACCCAAAGCTGTAACTGACTGACAGGTCAACAAGACCACATAAAAGGTTGCTATGACTTTTGAGTTAGGCATCATTCACCATTTCTAGCAGAGAAAATTGACAGAATAAATCTGGTTTCCATATAAAGAGTCATTCTCTAATCATCTGGATGAATTTACAACTACTTGAAGCTATCTATTCTTACTTACTTCCCACCTTTGTTTTCAACCAACTATTTATTTTTAGACCAGAAACAGAAAACCTTTTATTTGGAACAGAGTTTCTGAGTCTAAACATACCAGTTTCAGCATCAGATTCCCCTTCGTTACGATTCTCAGACTGGTCATCGTCTTCTCCTTCCCCTTGGCCAAGAGCCCCAGGCAATCTTCTCTGAAGCTCCTCAACTATAGGCACAACATTATCGTCCGAAGGATCACGAAGCAGCACCTAAATCACAAAAGGGATTTCACAACAGCCAAATTACACTAAATCAGTACACAATCCCATAACCTTGGAATATAATTGAGCTCATAAACAGCTAAATCACCTCTTCAGTTGTAATGATCGCTTTAATATGCTGCAAAAACATACATGCCAAACACACTATTAGAAGTTGAAGTCTAGTGCTACTATTTCAAGGTTGAATGTTTGATTATATTAAAGTATCTTCGATTTCCTACTTAAAATCAATACTCAATAGGCAACATCAAATATAAAAGTCAAATTCGTTTAAACTAGCTATTCACAAAGATTAAAAAAATTCCACCTCCAAGTTGAGAACGATGGTCTTTTCTCTGCCCAGGATGATAGAAGGATAAGACAACATAGGATCGAGAATACGAAGATCCCTGGCATTTATCGGAACCCTTCGCATAATAGCATGCTTGTCCAAATCCAGCACAGTTCCCTCCCCGCTGCCGTCCAGCACCATCCAGCTTCTGGACACGGCGGTTTTCGGCGGCACAATCGCGCCGTCTAGTGGAGCTTCCATGGCGGCTCTGTGCTAGCTCAAAACACTCATTCGCATCTGATCGAATCGAACGAAGCCGGCGAAAAGGTGCCGAAAAAGTGATCGGTGATGCGAATTTTTGTTTGTTTGTATTACGAGAATTAAAAGTGAAAAGGGGTTGGATTTGCTTTTAGCTTTGGTGGGTTGGGGATTGGAAATGAACATGTGATTGTGAAATTGTGGTGAAAACTGAAAGGGGGCCATGGCGATTTTACTGACGGTAGTTGTTTGAGCTGCATGCTTTTCATGTGATGTGATTTGGGTTTGGGGTTTACATATCATGTCATCTTTACATGATATTTCACTAATTACACACTACTAATTGAGTACTAATTAAGACATTTAACATTAAAATTTAAAGTGAAAGTGTATGTACCTGGTAAAGTTTGTAGAGATGATGGTTAACTCAAATTCTACATGACATTTTTATTACCATTTTAGGGAAGGGGTAAAGACATGCAATTTTTTTTTTGTAAAACATGATAGGTACAAGAGACTAGAGAGTAGTATCATAAAAGAAATTAGTTTTAGACACGTCCATTTTGATATAGTGACGCAGTCGGAATGATCAGTAAAGATCGAAAGATTCGCCAACACGAATCTGTAAGAAACAATCAAGGATTCGCCAGCACGAATCCAAGGGTTAGGGTTGGAAATCCATCCGAAATCTAGAATCCACCAGGATAAAAGAGAAAACTCTCTGAAAATATAATAATTGATTTAATGATTTCGTGACTGCTACAAAAGGAGTACAAATTCAACGGGAGTAATATTATAACTCCTAAACCCCAAATTAAAAACATTCAGAATCTTATTTGGATTGAAATTTTTTTTATTTTGGACACGTTTGTTTTGTTTTGTTTGTTTATTAGTACTTTTTAAGCATTATTGACTTGCTATCGTGAAATGAAAGACAAAAAAAAATTCCAGTCATAATTTTGTTCCACTGCTCTAATAATTCTGGATCCGCCTCTGGATGGGATAGTTCAAGTGCATGACGCGAGGAAGCAGCTTACTATATTAAATATGAGGCGTTAACGCATGGAATATAGATATGAAAAGAATATAATAAATTACTTTAGTTACAATATCACTCCACTAGAATTCTAGTTTGAAGAGGAAGATTTGACAAACAATTAGAACAAATGGAGAATGCTCGCGGTAGAGAGATGGAGATTGTAAGTTGCATAACGTGTGGGAACAGTGTACCTTATGAAGGAGTTGTTCACTAACACTAATAGAGTTTTAAAAATGTATAGTAGAAGTGGTAAACAACATTAGTAGCTCATTTTAGTATAGTTAAATACGAAAAAATATGAAAATTTACTTTAGTTATGGTATTACTCTCTTTGAATTCTACTTTAAAGAGGAAGATTTCACAGTATGATGAGGAGGGGTGGAGAATGCTCGCGACAAGGAGACGTGAGAGATGTGGAGGCAATTTATTACAAGAAAGAGTATAAAATGGCACGTGGATAAATAAAAGTACAACACAGACGTGTCAATTGTCAAAATTGTCCCTTTTAATATAGCTAGATATAAAAAGAATATAATTTTGGAAAGTAATTAGTCTAAACTACCTTCATTTGTTTTTAAAGCTATAGTTGTAGATGGCAGGTTACTTGAAACAAGTTGCACTGCATGTTCATTTACACACAAAATTTTTTTGAAAATTTTCAAAAATAATTTGGTATGAAGGAGATTGAAAAGGAATTGAAAGTGACGATGAAATATGAACAAGCTGAAAAGGAGGGAGAAGATCGTGGAAAGAAAGATACACGAAGGTGGGCCTAATAAAAAGATTGTTCATGAAAAGGAGGATCAGAATTAACCCCTGAATAATCATTTGCCTGGGCTTTTGCTACACATGGGTTTGTATGTATGTCGAAATTCTTCTACTGGGCTTGAGGTAAGGGCATTCTAAGATCAACGTAATGGAGCATAATGTGTTGCTAAAACATGTCCTGTATTTTATTTTGACTATTATTCAATTATATTTAAAAATAATATGACGTTGAAAAATCAAAAACTGTATTTATATCGTGTTTAATTTTCCGTAACTATAATATAATTGTAGTTTGAAAAACATAACAAAAATAAATATTTTAGGGCGTATTTACACTATTTCATGGCCTGTATAAGCAAAATACAGGGCGTGGTATATCAATTCAGCTTAAAAACGTACTGAAGCTGTTTGTTAGAGCTTATTTCTTTCTGAACTGAGTTGAACTGAACTAAAGTAAAAATAATGTATTGAAAAAAGAATCAGCATAACTGAATTGACCTATAATTTCACAAAATTACATTTTTATTGAACTAAACTAAATTGAACTGAACTTAACTGATATACTGATAAGATATGGAAAATATGGCCTTAGCATTTAACCATAAAAGTAATTTGGTTACTAGGGATAATCCCAGTGTTCAAATTACATTTTTGACATATTTTATTTTTATTCTAGAGCAATTTAGTTAAATCAATATTTCTTAAAAAAAATCAAAACCAAGATTTAAGGACATTATAAGAACCATGTTGGGTGTTGATAAATCCTAATTTAGTTTACCATGTTGTAGGTGGTGTATATAAGTGTGATTGTTCGGCCAATCGTTCGATATTAACTACAATATGGTTATTTTTCAAAAAAAAAAAAAAAAAACACTACTATATGGTTATACCATGAATGCAATATAAGACGAGTATTGTTCCAAGTTTCACTTTAGAAAAGGATGTCTATATATAATAGGTGAAATATATAATCACTAGGCCTTTTTAGCAGTTAGCACTCAAGACTGAGTACATCACGTAGACACGTACATTGCATCACTTTTTATTAAGAGGGGTACCTTCTCTAATTTAATTGTATCAAATTGGACACTTTCTTTTTGGCTACTCGTATTAATATTCTTTCACCAACCATTCCTACCATCAAACGCAATCGATAAGAAAACAATCTCTTTCTAAAGTTGGAGTTTGAGTTTCAATTAAGTTTAATCGGATAGAATTAAATGCAACGAGAAGGATTAGAGTATGGAATTTAGCTATGGTATGGATCACGGTCTTCCCCCGAAAACAACATCTCGTGATGTTCTTGTTGCACTCAAATATTACTTAATGGTTGTCCATACAGTCCATACTCTTTACTTAATGGTTGTCGCACTTGATAGCTGATAGAATCTTTCAAATGAAGAGAAAGATAAATATGATGCTCAAGTTCGACTTTTTATATATAAAATATGATTATTAAGTGTATTATTGTTACTATTCTCATTTTCATATCTGATCTTTTGCATAGTGAGCATAATTATTCATTGAAACCAATTAAGACATGTATTAATTGAGAATTTGTCATTTCACAAATGTCCTCATTATGTTTTTTGTAATAGCAATATGACTGTGTTAATTTCATTTTCATAAGTTAGTTGTGCAAAATATAATTTTTTTTAAAAAAACTGATCACAGTTCATAACATATACTGTATTAATAGACGGGTTGTCTATTTACTGGCTCAGGGGCGGACCCAGAAATTAAAGTCGATGGGTGCCATAATAGAATAAAAAGTAAAACTATAACACTAAATTTTAATATATTAAAAATTATAAGGGTATAAAATGTAATTTTTATTTTTAAAAAAAAAATTACAAAGGTATAATATGCAATTTTTAATTTTTTGGGGGTGACCAGGCCACCCCTATGTTCCGCCCTGTGGCTCGTTGCCAACTCATTAAAGAAATCATTAGTACATGAAAATTCATGCTAATTGCTTTCGAAAGGAGCTGGTGGAGTTTGACAAAAACAGGCAACACTTCACGTGAGCTCTAGAATTTACGGATGACAGTAAACTAATGTCTGACGTTGATAAAGAGTAGAAGTAAAGGTTCGCCATTTTTTTACAAAACAAGGCCAAACACCTTATTAAGAGACACCTGGACACTAATTATTTGTATCCGAGAGTGTAAGTGCATCACTTTCCGGGTCAACCATCGAGTTATTAATACACCGAACATTTTTTATGATTTTATTTCTTGATGAAATACACCGAATTAAGTTGGATTGAATTTATATTATTGTAATTTTGTAAAAAATAAATTTATTATAAAAATTGCTAAATAAAATTGAATTAATTTTTTTAATATATATATTTAACTGAAGCGAAATTTATGTACCGAAAAACTAAAGTATAGCCTAATTCAAAATTTGTATCCCTCTTAATTCAATTTGCACTCCTTTTGTACCAAATCGGATCCTCTACGCAAATATTCCACGCAAACTTTACGCCAAAACGACGTGGTTTATGTGTGTTGTGCGGTGAATTGGTCCATTTAATGTTTTACGAACATTTACCACGCGACTGCATTTACGTTTATGTTTGTTTTATGGACATTTACCAAGTTTTATTTGGTTGTTTATATTTTAAATTAGTGAGTTAGATATTTTAATTACGAACATTCCCAGTAAATATGGATTAAATCATTTTTTCATTTTTTCATTTAACACAATTTTATTCATTGTCGAGTTTTATTAAAAAGAATAATAATATCATAAATGTTTAATTAAAATTTTTTATATAATAATTATTTTTATTAAATATTAAATAGGATCTTAAACTCATTTATATATATTTAAGTTAACGTGTAAGTCAGTACGTTATTCATATTTTTATAAATAAAAAAATTATTTTTATCACACAGCTCTTTTGTTTTACCTTTTACAGGGGGAAATTCCTATCCACATTTTTGCAATTCTTCCTTTCAATTCTAATGCCAAAACTATTCCTATCAAACAAAATATGTAACCATCTTCACACAAAAATACGAAAAATGATAACGAAATTAATAAATATTCTCCAACATAATAAATAAAATAGTATACAATACATAAAAAAATTTGTTTGATAGTACGCAAAGTTTACAACCAACATGTCCCTCCCTCAACTTAAGATCAACCTTCTAAATTTTAGACTTACAAAACATTATATTCTCACATGGAATCAAACATCTACACTTCATACGGGTTTGAGCTTGAGTTGTATATTGATTCTCCATGTGATTCAACATCGAATTTGTACTAGAACCCACACCAGATGATTGTTGTGCCTGTTAGTAAATTAAAATTTAATAATTTATCGTTATTTTAAATTAAGAAAAATCCTAATTGAATGAAGGGGGAAATCAAACATTAGAATTAGATTAGTCACCATTTACTGCAAAAATGTAAATGGAAGGAGTAACGTCAGTTTAGAGAGTAACTAAAAGGTAAATTAAATTAGTAACTATTTTACTGTAAAAAGGTAAATTGCGTACGGTTTGCGCAGAATCTCTTGCGTAGAGGATCCGGAGCGCTTTTGTACCCACAAACCTACTAACTGAAATAATAAATAGTGAATATCAAGACTATATTTACATTTAAAAAATGATTTACGCTCTATTTTTTGGTCAAATGATTTAAATAGCAACATCTTTTAAAAATCTCGTCTTCAACAATATTGATTTATATTAACCACTTGGGCTATTTCAAGCGAGAGATTAGGGTTCAAATCCATCACTCCTCCAATGTGGGTTGGATACTTGGATGTAATTCTCTCCTAGTGTCTCAAGTCTCTATCACATTCATTGCAAGAGACGTAATCAAATGAGTGACGAAAGTTGCATCAACTGACGTAGAAAGTGCATCGGCGGGTGTAAGTGAGATTCTTATCCTAATCAAATCAAGATGAATACGAAAGTCACTCAACATACTAGATCAGTAAAATGTGCTAGAGTAGCATTAGATTATGATAGAGCATGACCATGTGTAATACTCCCTCCGTCCCAACCAAAACTTCTTACTTTCCTTTTTGGTCCGTCCCAACCAAAACTTCTTACTTTCATTCTTTCCTCTTTTGGTAAAGAAAATAACTACAAAATGACAAATATACCCTTAATGAATTCTTCCAAACAACCATAACAATAAGTGATATTCCATTTATACCCCTTAAAACTCCACTTATATGATAAACAATACACTTTTCTTAAAATCCGAACCAAAGTCAACTAAGAAGTTTTGGTTTGGACGGAGGGAGTATCATGTTTCATCAACAATATTGATTAGCCTGATGAGTGATGAGTGTCATCACACTTTTGACCTGTATATGTACAACATGCCCCACAAACTCAAGGGGCAAGGCCCATAAATAAGGTTCAGTTTCATTGATGGCAGTATGGTATGGCTCCCATTCCCACAATTGCAAATCTCCAAAAGGCAAAATAAACTGATTAAAAGGGAGCACATAAATAAGGCAAAGCCGACCTACAGAAATAATTAAAAACATGAAATAAATTTCCACCTAAACACATTCCTTGCTTCGTCCCTGCTCTCACAAGAACATGGCACCACCTCCCTTTCCGCCTTCACCGCGTTCCGATTAAATCTCAATCCCTTTTCTTTCTCTCTCTACAAGTCTAAAAAACTCCTCTCCAATTCGCCGACGGATTCACGTGAAAACCCCTAGAACGCGCACTCACCTCACTCACTCTCGGATCACTCGTCACGGTTTATTCAACCGCCACTGGGACTGCAATTGAATTGTGGCTCGAGGATAATTTGGTCAGCAAATGATCGGAAACCCTAGCTTCGGTGTCCCTGCGGTGTCTTCATGAACGATGAAGCTTTACCGGCGATGCACGAGGATTTTCATCTTCTCCCTGCTCGTTGTATCGGTCTTTGTTCCGATCGGCCTGCTCTCCGGCCGGCTCAAGCACCTGAACTCCGACGGTACTTTTACTTTCAGCAACGGTTAATAGCTACGAGTATAATTTTTCGCGTGAGCTTGATTAGTAACTGTTTGAATTGATTTTTGGTGCAGTCGCTGGGGACTTTGCTGAAGATTTATCGATAATTGTACGTATTATCCTTCCTTTTTCCTTGGATTGATTTTAAGTTTCGGAAAGAAAGAATTTTTGAAGCTTGTAAATTGTATGATGAGTTTAGTTTGTTGGATAATTTGGCGTTTTTTCTCGAGGTAGTAAAAATGTAAAAGATCATAAGAAACGTAAGAGTTGCATTATTGAGCTGAGTGGATTAGTTCTTTTCCCTCTAAGGTTCTGGAAGCACTCATGGAGTCTATGGACTTGCCTTTTATTTTAAAATTTTGTTTTACAACATTGAGATGTCATATGTTATTTAAGGCTCTTGCTACTATGAGGGGATCAATAGCAGGTCTATATACATCTTTGAAGGCAATGAAGTGTATAGGACTTGTTTTTATTTATTGAAATCTGGATTAATGTTTCCCTTTCTACTTGTGCATTTGAATTTGTTCAGAAACAAAGGAAAGAAGCTCAAGCCCTCGATGCAATTGAAGAGGTAATAACAATAGCAATAAATTTAACCTCTAGGGCATGATCTTTATGTGATGGAGCTTATTGTCTTTTATCTAATTGATTGAAGTTTTCATTTGTGATGTAGGATGAAAGTAAAGGTGTGAAAGAGCCACCTCTGGTTGTTTACAAAGATGTACTTATTTCTGCTGTTAGTCTGAGTTCTTCTAACGAGAATAGTACTCTTAGTGGTCCAGGGCATACTGCGGACAGAAACAATGTATCTGAAATCAATGGTTGGTCCCTTCTTGATGTAGTTTTGCGTTTTATTTACTAATTTTTTACATCTTTTACTTATGTATGCCTCTTGTATAGGAACTGATCACGATGTAAGAAAAGATCATCACGAGGCTCAACTAGAGAATTTGTCTACCACTGAAGGAAAGGTAGGATATAGCATATTGCTATAACTTCAGTAATCAGTATCATTTAGTTCAGCAGGGGCGAGCATCGTGAGAGAGGCGATAGCTTGGACTGGTTAATTGCTACTGTTTATTCATTATAATATGTTAGCTAATTTGAATTTGAATCTGTTAATATGTTGGGATACATTTATCATTGTACTGTTACTAGAATTGTGGTAATTGTATCAGAAATAACTGTCACGCTGTTAATCTCTGAGCTGGTTTTTTAAAAAGAAAATTGTATGTGTTAGGGTACTAAATGACCTTTGTTTGCTCTCCTGTCTATTAATTGCTGTGTAAGAGGCTAATTCCATTTAATTGTCTTGGCATATGAACTCTTTGGTACTCCACATCAATTTGTTGATGTTCATACCAAGATCTCTCTGTTGTGACTTAACCAGTAATTTATGTCATTTCTGGTATGGGTTATATGGAATGGGAGAGATAATTTATAGGTTCTCACAAGACTCTGTCATTTGTTCCTCCTAGTGAACGGAATATCACTATACCCTTTTATGCCCCCTCATCATTTTGTTTTGTTTTGTTATATGGTAGGAACATTCAAGACCTAGAAGGATCCAACGAGACAAGAGAGTTCAAACTCGTCCTATTAAAATACAAGATGAAAAGGTGAAAGAGATGAAAGATCAATTGATTAGGGCTAGGGCATATGTTAGCTTTGTTCCAGCTAATAGCAACTCTCATTTTATAAAAGAGTTGAGGGTACGAATTAAAGAGCTGGAACGAGCTTTGGGTGACGTTACCAAGGATTCCGATCTATCGAGGAGGTATGTTTTTCCAAATTTTTAGCACGTCTTTTTGGAAGCCTTCTTCTCCCTAACCTCGTACCTCTCCAATGACATCTCAGGCAACCAAGCTCCTGGGCTGGGTTTAGGGTTTAGGGTTTAGGGTTTAGGGTGAGGTTAATGGTGTCTAAATATTTGACATTCGGCCTTTACCTTTCTGTTATTGGACATGGAGTGAATCACCAAATATTATGGGATAGGAGTGGAAGAATGCTATCAATAATTCATTATAATTAGATCCAAACCTACTGTTGAGCAATTTTTTCTTATTTTGTTGCTAACTTTCTATAATATAAGTTCAACCATAGAAATGTTTGGTGGTGTTTGCCATTGGGATATAGTACAAAGTGAACTCCTAAATATATTTTGTCATATGAGGCATTATACTAATTCTACAAGAGTGGGGGTATTTTTCAATTGAAAATTGGAAAACTGCCTTATGTTTTATCTGTTAAGACAGTAGACTGCGACTATTAATGAAGGATTTTTGAACTGTTTACCTTTGTTTTCGATAAACTGATAAGACTGAAGGTTTAACAAATGTTATTGCAAAAAAAACCTCTCCTTTTCGGGAGAGAATAGGGGTATATGTGTTCTTAGGCCTCGATCTTGCTGTTGAAACTAATACTAGTATAAATGACTACATGTGAGGAGCGAAGATTAATTTTTGCAGACGTAAATGTAACTATATATTCTTTTTGATGCACTTGAATCTTCATGCCTCAGGGCAATTCAGAAAATGAAAGCCATGGAGGTATCTTTGTTGAAAGCAAGTCGCGTTTACCCTGATTGCGGGGAGATGGTGAAAAAGCTTCGTTCTATGACTCACAATGCTGAACGACAAGTTAGTGCGCATAAGAGTCAAACAGCATTTCTTCTTCAGCTTGCTGGGAGGACTACACCAAAGGGTCTACACTGCCTTTCTATGCGGTTGACTAGTGAATATTTCACACTGCAACCTGAGGAAAGGGAACTTCCAAACCAGCATAAAGTGGATAATCTGGATCTCTTTCACTTTGCTGTTTTCTCAGACAATGTTCTGGCTTGTGCTGTGGTGGTTAATTCCACTGTTTCAGCTGCTCAGGTATGCCCCCAGGCTATTGATTTCTTGACTGAGAAGCAATTCTCAAGTTTGACTGAGTATTTTTCATTCTATTGAGGAAAATTAATTTCACATGTTTTGCAGAAACCAGAGAAACTTGTTATCCACGTAGTGACAGACTCTCTCAACTATCCCGCCATGCTGATGTGGTTCAAGTTAAATCCTCCTGGAAAAGCAACTGTTCAGGTTCAGAACATGGATAGTTTTGGATGGCTGTCAGCCAAATATCACGCCACTCTGGAGAAGAGAGACTCACTTGACTTGAGATATACATCTCCACTGAACCATCTACGATTCTACCTTCCAGATATATTCCCTCTCCTGGACAAAATCGTTCTGCTTGACCATGATGTAGTTGTGCAGAAGGATCTAACTGGTCTTTGGAAAATGAACATGAAAGGTAAAGTTAATGGTGCTGTGGAGACATGTCACCAAGGCGAGCCTTCTTTTCGAAGGATGGATATGTATATTAATTTTACAGATCCTACGGTGGGCCAGAGATTTGATGCAAATGCATGCACATGGGCATTTGGGATGAACTTGTTTGATCTGCGAATGTGGAAGAGACATAATATAACTGGGCTCTATCACAAATACATGTATATGGTAAGTGAATGTACTCTACATACTTTTCTTGCTTGGCTAGTTTGTGGAATTCATCACACTGATCATTTCCATTTCTTTTGAATGATCCAGGGAAAGCAAAAGCAACTTTTTAAAGCTGGTAGCTTACCTATTGGCTGGATCGCCTTCTACGGAGATACAATTGCTTTGGATAAGAAATGGCAGGTTCTTGGGTTAGGTTACGATTCTGGTGTCACGGTGAGTGACATAGAGCAAGGAGCAGTTATTCATTTTGACGGAGTAATGAAGCCGTGGTTAGACATCGGGCTTGAAAAGTACAAGCGGTATTGGAGGAGCCATGTCATGTACGATCATCCTTTCTTCCAGCAGTGCAACATCCACGCTTAATTTAGTTCTAAAAATACCTCACCTTCTTCCATCAGAAGTTAACCTTCTGCAGCGTTCGGGAACTACGCATCATTGCCTTATTCTTTCACCCATTCTTTTTCACAGTGTAGATGTGAACTTTACTTCCCATCAGTCTTAGAAATCAAAACTAGATTAGCAATCCCATTTTTTGGACATACAGTGAGAGTTTTAGCTCCGAGGACAACTCTTGTATAGGTGACTCTTTGGCACTGATGATGGTGTCTAACTTCATAATTTGTGCTGACTAAATATATATATACTCCACTTAAGTTCTTGGTTTGTGCTAAACACTCACCAAATGCTTTATAAAATAAATAAAACCAAGAAAATTTACCATGGACCAATACGGCCCAGAAACATGTTGCTGGGACCTACGAAGTTGTTTTCTCATACTGATCTGCTAAAATAAATCAAATAGTATCAACTAGCAGAAGCCATTCGTCCAGGGATAATTTGACACGTGGCAAAATTCAGTTGGATTACTCGAGATGAGGTGCAATCTAGGTATCCATGATGTGTGGTTGAGTAATAAGGCCAGATGGAACCGAAAATATATTTTGCCCCAAAAACCGTATGAAACAAAACCGAGCTTAGTAAAATATCACTCGATTCATCCACCAAATTCCAAAGCCGATCATCAAACCGCAGAAATGGCCTCAATCTCAGCTTACAGCTCAACCTCCTCCATAGCATGCGCCGCTTTGTTGCCCAAGGCCTCCATCTCCCGAGCTCCATCCGCCATCGGTACGCATCTCTACCTTTTTCTCGTACTACTTTAATTGCACTTCATTTCAACTCAGTCAGATAGTTATCAGTAGTTTAATCTGGCTTAATCGGACTGAATTTAATGATATATCAGGATTGCCGGCGATGTCGAGGATGGGGAAGGTGAAGTGCTCCGTTGAGGAGAAGTCCGGCGTGCCGGCGAGCGAGTCGAAGCTGGGGATGAGTGCTTCGCTGCTTGCCGCCGCCTGCGCGGCGACCATGTCGAGCCCTGCGATCGCTCTGGTGGACGAGAGGATGAGCACGGAAGGAACCGGGCTGCCCTTCGGCCTAAGCAACAACTTGCTGGTGTGGATCATCATCGGCGTGTTCGGTTTGATCTGGGCGCTGTATTTCGCATACGCCGGCGGCCTCGACGAGGACGAGGAGTCTGGATTGTCTCTATGAGGGATCATTGTCTTGAACTGTAATTTGCTACATTAAGTTCTTAAATGTGTAATACTACTACTGCTGCTACTATCTTCCTTTTGTGACTGTGAAATCCCGGTTCTCTCCTCATTTGCGCTTGTCTTGCATTATATTGTGTTATAGAATTTGATGTTGAGCTTGTTGTGTTGGTAAACCTGCAGTACAGAAGCTAGAATCGGATCTATCATCTATGCCAAAAAAGAAAACTAAAAAAGAGAGCTAGAATCTGAAAAGTTTGTGTGTGATACCAAAGTATCATTGCTTAGTTAAGGTTACAGATGTAATGGCCAAAACTATAAGCATGTGATTATGCTCTACTCTTGGTTGATCATGAGGTGTAGCGTTTTGTACCCTACAAAATAGGACATTAGCCCCTCTGGCCTCCGCCCCAACATGATTTAAATTTAGAACATAGTATGTGATTTGCCACGTTGATTATGTTGCTATCTTCTGATCATATCATGGTATTAGAAAATGTTCAAAAGCCATTGATAATGTGTGAATACTTTTTCCTAATCAATATGAGTTTGATGAATCAGCATTTTGTTACATCAAACTTTAACTCAATTGTGCAGCAATTACACAACTTTTTGAAACTAAGAAATTAACAAATATTCGGGAAAAAGGTGACAAAATATTGTTTGAGTTAGACACATTACATATTGAGTAGAAATCTCATTTGTACAAGTTTAGGGGCCAAATTTTAATACTCCTTCTGATTCACTATTAATGTCTTACTTTCCTTTTATGGAAAATTCTCTAATAATGTCTCATGCTATTTTTAGTAAATCTTAAATTAATTTCAGCCACTCAATATACTTTTCTTATTTCAATCCAATATGCACCATTCATTCTCATCTTTCTTAAAAAATGCAATATTAGTGAATCTGAGGTAGAATTATCTTATCTTTGACACAATAGTAAAAGTTTTCCAAACTAAGAGGATATTTTGTAATTAGACCTATTTATAAGGGAGTAATTTGTAATTTATAAAATATTTTAACGGCGCCGTTTACCCTTTAAAATGCAAACAAAAACTCACTTCTGTCAATTTCCCGCTGCCGCGCCGCTTATATATTCCTAGTTGAACTTTTCTTCGGCGTGATTTTGAATGCTCAGGCGCCCGATTTGGCAATAACGTTTCTCGGTACGTGTTTTTTCGTTGTTTGAATACGTATTCTGCAGGGTTTGTTTGGAGCTAGTTAGAGGTTGGTTAATGCGCAGCTAACATGTTTGATTATTTGTCCATGAGAAGCTGAATGCGTAATTTGTGTTGTGGTTATATTGGTCGATGCGGTCAATGTTGATTATCTTTGAAAATTTAATTGAGCATGGATTCCATAACTGTGTTGTGATCACCCCAGGTGGGTGGAAAGTCGAGGAGATTTGAAGGACAATGTTCTGCTTGAGCGAAATCGAGCATACGTTGAGATTGCCACCACATCTCCTGAATCTTCCTCTTAAAGATGCGATTAAGGGAGAGCTCGAGGCTCTCTTTTTAGATAGGGTATTGTCTTTGCACTTGTATTTCTATTTTTTGGTTGCATTACTTGAATGAGGAGGAACTTTGAATTTTTCTCACAGTTAGCTGAATTGACTGTGAATGTCTTTTTTTTTTTGGTTCTCCAAGGTTATTGCAAAGTTGGGGCTTTGCATATCAGTGTATGACATTCGCTCTATTGATGGTGGCTTTGTCTTTCCGGGTGATGGTGCTCCAAACTATACGGTACGCCTGTAGTACTGATTTTTTGGCTGTATGCTTCTTGTAATACTCTTTCTTGGTCATATTTTGGAATAGAAATCGGTGGCATACCTTCAGAAATTTGGGATTTTATGGCTGCTTTAAGTGCAGTGTGTGAAAGTTCATTAGATTCTTAAAGGGGACAGAAGTGATTCTATGGAAACCTGCTTATAATTTTCATGTAAAAAGATCTGACGACTAATCTTTAGATGCTAGGAAAACTGTGATAGTTAGGAGCTAAGTAAGTTGTTTTTATTATTATTAAGTAAGAGTATGTAAGTGTTTCTGAATTATACACGGTTACTGCTTTTGTGTCAGGTGAAATTCAGATTATTGATCTTTCGCCCCTTCGAGGGTGAGGTTATTGGTGCAAGACTTAAAGAGTCTTCCTTGGCAGGATTACGATGTATGTATCACAATTCACAATTACTATGCATTCTGACTACATTATCTCCCTTGGACTTGTTTAGTTCTTTTAATTGTTGGAAGATGAATGCTTAACGGTTTTATGATTCCTGTTTTTCTTGCCTGTAGTATCACTTGGGTTCTTTGACGATATATATGTGCCTATAACTATGATGCCACATGGCTCATTTTCTGAACCTGATCCAGATAACAAGTGAGTATAAGTAATGTACCACGTATAATATATCATTCATGAATCATGACCATGGCTTTAGGTTTTATTTCCATGTCTGCTATGCTCATCACAGGAACCAAATCAGGTGGATGTGGAAGTACGAAGAAGTGAATTATCCTATTGATGGATTAGATGAGGTTCTTTTTGTATATTGTGGTCAAAATTTATTGCACCTCATTTGATGCTCAGTTGATGAGGTTCTGATTCTTGAATGCAGATTAGGTTCCGGGTTCAGAGTGTTAAATATCCGACAATACCCCTTGAGCAAGATAAAGATGCAAAACCGTTCTCACCAATGATAATCACAGTAAGTTAACGGTTGGAATTTTGTTCTTTATAATCTTTTAACTTGCTTTGCTCGGACGACGTTCTTTTTAGACTTTCTAGCTGAATTGGTGTTTCTTTCACTGTCAAAGGGAATGAGAAAAGACGGATGTGTTTTTTTTTAATAAAAATATTTCATTGGCATTGGCAGGGATCACTTGATGCTGATGGTCTCGGTCCAGTTTCATGGTGGGGTTGACTTTGACAAGCTTTTTGTGGATCTGGTAAGATCTTAAGAAAATAAATGAACGTATGAACTCTGTGCCGGGTGAGCTGTTGTCCATACATCTCTTAACCTAAGCTATCTCTTAACCTAAGCTTTATAGGCTCAGAGACAGATGTATTTTACATTGATGTAATCTTACATGTATGTCAAGTTATATGACTAGTACCTTCTTAAAGATCAATGATAGTGATGTTGAAACTGTAGTGTTGTCACAATTTCGAGGATTGGAAGTTTTATAGTCGGTGATATTTAAGCTTACCCTGTAGTTTGAAAGGGGTTGGAAACGTAGACTGTGTACGAGGCTGTTGTGAATTTTGTCGAGGTTGCAATGCAGACTGATAAAAAATTTATGCTGGACGTTACTGATTTGCTACCTTTTTACACATCTTTCTTGTTGTTCATGGCATCATCTCATTGGTATTGCTCGTCATTTTGCCTGACTGCTTTGATTGCTTGAAGTTAATGGTAGTTTTACCAATTCAAACTCGATGTCGTCTGAGATGTAAACTCAATTCAGCTTTTCATGAGCCTTGGCAATCTCCACCTCCTTCAATGACCAAACCACGCCAAGGATTAATTACCTTATGACCAAAACCAAACGCAGAAATCCATTTCCAAAAAGGATAAGAGCGAATTGTTGGAGGGATATAATAGTAGAGCCTGAACTTGCCAAATTTGTGCGATACGAATTGGAAGATCCATTTTGGGGCGTTTTCGCCCTACACTGGACTATAAGTACTAGGTCGATGTGCCCCCCTGAGTGGCACTGTGACATATTAGCTTTCGACCTTGCAAATGAAAAGTTTAGTCTAATTTCGCTACCTAGTTTCGTCCTACAAGACATTGAACCACCGCGCTGAAAGTTTGGGTACAGTTTTGGACAAGTCGATGGGTGTCTCAGTTTGTATGATCCCATGACAAATGATGTGTGTACGATGAAGGAATATGGTGTGCCGGATTCTTGGACCAAACTAATTAGTTTCCGACCGCCAAACGTTTCACAACGAGAATTTACGTGGCATCGTTTGTTGCGCTACAACTTCGACGCGAGAAGTGTGTTCGAGCCAACAGCTCTGGCCTCAGATGATTGGCTTGGTTTTCCGGAATCAAGAAAGCAAAGTCATACTCCCGAAGCCTAATGAGAACTGGAATGCGGTATTTACTTTCACTCCCAGGCCTGCACAAAACTAGTGCATCTGTGTTTTTCTTTTCTTTTCTTTTGGGCATGATTTCTAAAGTCATGGATCTTATGTATATTGGAATAGATTGTTGCTTTGTTATTTCAACTACTTGTCAATAGATCGTGCCTTGGACTTATAATTAAAGAGAAAAAGTAGAACACTAAAACCTGAATCATCCTGTGATGAAACACAATATAGAGTTTGATAAGTATACAAACCAACAAGTTTTTGTACCTGTATTTCAGTCATAATTGATATCCTTGTGTTTGTAAGATCAATAGGCATATAAGAGCAGCTCAAGAAAATTCCAACAGAGGAGACACGAATAGTACAGTTAGAACCATCCTGAATAGTTTTTATAGTGCTCCTTGCTTACTGATCAAGCAACCAGCCTGAGTTGCTGCTACAAGTAACCTTGAAACTGGTAATGATTTCTGCAAAGGATGAGCCGCTGAGAATGCATAAGTGAACAGTCAAGTAAACATAGAGAATCATTAATTACAATGCGAGTAAAAATGCAACCAGGTCAAAACAAAGTCTGCAGCATACACAACATGGACATTAAGCATTAGCAACACACGCTTGAAATGCCGTGTTAATGTGTTACACATGCAAGAAAATAAAAACGCCAACATTGTGTACCATCCTTAGCTCACATAGGTTTAAATCCAATAAAACTAATAACTAATTAGTAATGCGGGCGTTCAATAAACGCACACGACTACACACGTACGAAAGTACGCAACACACAACAGAACATAAGTCCAGAAAATACCAGAAGTGTTCGAACGGGGTGAATTTCCATTCGAACGGGGAAGAACCGGAGACCGAGCAAGCAAAAACATGAAACGACTGTTCTTCTATCAATCAAGGAATGGGATCAGCCTTTTGGGAGATCTGAGATATGTAAAGATTGGCAACAGTTTGGTGGTGATGCTGAACACCGTGAGATTAATCCTCTCGGTGGTGATTCTCGGCGGCGGATGGCTGGAGAGGCATGGCAGCACCGAGTGCGAGGGCTTCTTACAGAAAGCGACGATTGCCGTCGGCGTGTTCCTGCTTATGGTTTAACTCGCCGGCATGATCGGCGAGTGCTGTGGCGTCCGGTGGTTGTACCTGGTGGTCGGCGTCTCGTGGTTGTACATGTTGGTCATGTTCCTGCTGATCATCCTGCTTATATGCTTCGGGATCTTCGGCTTCGTTGTGACGAATAAAGGCGCAGGTGAAGCTTTGTCCGGGAAAGGGTATAAGGAGTACATGCTTGGGGATTACCCCAATTGGTTGCAGAAGAGGGTCAATGACAACAAGAACTGGGCTTAGATTCAGAGTTGTCTTCAGGATGCTAAAATTTGCCAGACTCTCATTGAGGCCAATTCTTTCTGCTGATGTCCCTTCATGGCTATTTGGAACACGAGGTCGAGGCAGCGGGCGTGGAAGGGTCATACCTGCTATGTTGGAGAATGTTACAGATAAGGAGGAGACCTCACCTGAACACAAGAAGCTTTGAAGTGGTGGAGATATCGATCATGGCTACGAGAGTGCTGAAACTCAGGCGGAGACTGGCAATGAAGCCCAATCCCGCCATGATCTATGAGTCGTTGCAGCTGGAACCATCTGGAAGGCCTAATTCCATGGAAAGATGACCAGATTGTTCAGACTAGGCATACTAGTATGTGCCTTAGTTTGTTATTTTGTTTTGGTGATGGCTTACTATTTCAGTTTTTTATTTTATTGCAAATAACCGGCGAGGAGTTACAGCTCGCCGAGGTAAGAGTCGATGCCCGAGGATCTCCCGAAGGCATCTAATGGGAGCAAGAAGATGAAGAACCCCACTAGAAGCCCTTCGTTGTAAGGAAAGTTTGTCCGGCCGTGACAATGCCAATGGTGAAATCATTTGAGTTAGGGATTAGTACAATTACGGGACCATGTTGGTCATATTGGACTTCATTATGTTATTTAGCTCAATCCCTAGTGATGCTCACGAAGTCTAGCGCCCTACTAGAGGGAGCTCTACATGACCACGTTCAATCGCAGTTGGACGATTTCCAGTAAATTACGAAAACAATAAATATTTACGTTCAAAAAAAAATGTTGGGACTGAGATATTTTATTAATTTAGCGAAATATTATTATATCGATAAATTAATGATTTATTAATTTAAAGAGGTTTTTACAAGTGACCTTTAAATTCATAAGTCCAATATACTAGTTACAATATAACATAGATGAAAAATAAATTAAAAAACAAATTCAAATGCACATTATGAATGTACAATCACAAATTAATTAATTGAGTTTATCAAGTTCATTGTTTTTTAATAAGTAAAAAATTGTTAGTTCATGGTACCAACAAGTTGGTTCATGGTACAAACTGCACTACATTAAACATGGTTAGAAATTAATCAATGTAGAATGTCCATAGATTTGAAGTTCAACAAAAAAACAAATTAATATAAATTCATTTTTTACTAGACAATCATAGAATTTTGAAGTATATATGGAATTTGTTTGTAATAATTATTAATTTAATTTCGTTGGGGCCAATATATATACACTGGGGTTTCAAAAAAATTACTACCTTATTATTTAATCGAGTGAGGTCCGATTTAATACTGGTTCCGAGTTGGGATCGAGCAAAATATTAATTTTATCGAGATTATTAATTTATCGAGTATTAATTTATAGAGGTTTCACTATAGATTAAAAAAATATGCAAGCAAATAGAACTGAGAAGTTCCCAAATACTGTATTATGGTTTTAGCCCTGATGCTCTTCTACCTTTTATTTGAAACTAGACGAATAGTGAAGTTTACATAAATTATGTTATATTTTTATCATGTTAAAATAAATAAATTTAATCTACATTAAACTAACAAAAATTTTAGATGCTAAATTTAGAACAAAATATAAAAATTACTTTGGCACAATAATTTAGAAGATGCTAAATTGAGGGTAACTAAACCCTCATATTTAAATTTGACTTTCAAACATATTTAAATTTGACTTTCAAAATATCAAACTGAAAAACAAGATGTACGTGATGGTAAGCTAGTTTTGTAAGGTTGGCATCAATTATACAGTAGCAAGTTGTATTAGGATCAATTCTTAAAGTGGTAAACAACAAGATTTTCCAGGGAAAACGACCTACTTCCCAAGTTTTCTTCAAGTTTCTCACGTTGCAACCGTCCGCAAAAAGTAATGTGCACGTTACCCTAGCTGCCAAACAAGCTTCCTGCAGATAAAACTTCTATCTGGCACTAGGGGTGATACGATCACTATGTTCATGATCGACTCGTTTAAATTTTGAGATGATTACGATCGTGATCAAAGCGATCAAAATAATTCATAATCATGATCGTTTAAAAATTATGATCGACTCGTTTAAATTTTGAGATGATTACGATCATGATCAAAGCGATCAAAATAATTCATAATCATGATCGTTTAAAAATTATAATGATCGCGATCGACTCGTTTAGATAATCGGCTGATCAAATGATCAGTTTAAAAGTATTTTTGAATTATTTCGATCGCTTAAAAATTATAATGATCGCGATCAGATCGCGATCGACTCGTTTAGATAATCGGCTGATCAAATGATCAGTTTAAAAGTATTTTTAAAAAGTAAAAAACTAACAAATTACTAGAAAATCATTCATTTAGATGTATATAATTATATTATATTATATTTATCGATCGATAATCACCTTATCTTATATTATACTTTGTCTTCCTCTTCTACATACTCGTTCTTGTATCCAGATATAAAGCATCGCCCAGTTGCAGCTGGTTTCTTCTTAGCTTTATAAACTATGTTAAGGTCTTCATCATCAGTGTCTTCTCCAAGAGCAGGTTGTTTTTGAAAGCATTTCCCTTCTTTTGTCGACTGAATCATACATCGAATCTGCACACAACAAAACATCCTACCGTAAGGAATTCATTGAAAACACTTATAATTCAATACCCTACTGTAAAAATGGTGTTTTAACAGTTATTACTTCTATCTGGCACTAGGGTGATCCGATCATCCGATCATCACTATGTTCATGATCGACTCGTTTAAATTTTGAGGTAATTACGATGGTGATCAAATCGATCAAAATAATTCATGATCACGATCGTTTAAAAATTATAATGATCGCGATCAGATCGCGATCGACTCGTGCTGATCAAATGATCAGTTTAAAAGTATTTTTTTTAAAAGTAATTAAAAGTATTTTTTTTAAAAGTAAAAAACTAACAAATTACTAGAAAATCATTCATTTAGATGTATATAATTATATTATATTATATTTATCGATCGATAATCAACTGGAGTTCAGTGCAACGCAATCCTGTGCATCAGCCAAAGCAAATATACCTTCATTCAGACGAACCCAGCACAAGCTCCTATTAGACAGTACCCTTGCATCAGTCTTATCAGCATCAAATGCCTGCAGCTCAACCAAATGAAAATCCTGATCAGGTTAAAGATACTGTTGCTACTTGCTAGGAGTTCCATACCAAAAGAATTACTGCATATTACCTGCGAATACCAATCTATCGCAACAGCATAATTTTTTTCTTTAAAGGCCTCATTTCCCTTTTCTTTTGCCTGCAGACACAGCTCTTTCAGCTCGGCTTGTTTTGTTCGAGCATGCTGCATTATTCCACTGATGCTCCAATCGGGATACGATGCAATGGGTGAAGTGTCTGGATACAGAAGCTCAACCATCTCTTTACAATTGGCCGTGCTGCATACTCCAGTGCTTTCTTACCAGTCTGCATTTCCACAAAAAGTATCAGCTTCATCAACAGATATAGGAATAACTGTATCTGAGACACTATTGATTGTTCAGCAACAGCTGAGGTTACTCACATGGTCTAGTATATTCGGATGTGCCTTATATTTCAGCAAACACCTAACCATCTCTTTATTTGGTTTAGAAGCAGCATAACAAAGAGGTGTTTGCAGAGAACTGGAATCATGACCATCTGGATGGGCTCCTGCCTGATTCAGGTGAATACAAAGATCCACCATCAAAGTAGAGGCGAGAATTCAGAGGTCAGTTCTTGGAAACTGAATTCAAGAAGATAACATAAAATGTGCACATTTCTGGTGTAATCAACAGTCTCAAAAATATGCAAGCTCACCTTCAGGAGCAGCTCCATGCACTCAATGGATATGGCATCCATCGAAATCAGAAGTGGAGACTTATGCAGAGGTTAAGAGAGTTTGGCTGCTCCAGGAAAGAGAGGACATCAGACATTCCTTTCAGAATTCAAACTTATCAAGTGTCTCAATCAAACAATCTCCATAAAAACAAAAATAAAAGGTAGACCCCATGAGAGAATAACAGCAATGGTGTTAATGCTTTTGTTTCTAAACAAAAAATCTTCTTAAATCATCAAGAAGGCTCAAATAAAAAGCCAATCCATAGCATTGGATACATAGTTCTGTAGAATTACTAACATAAATTATAAAAGAGAATGAAAGAGCATCTAGTATATGTTTCTGCTTACATTTTGCTTGCGATCCAACAATGACTTCAAAACATTAGCATTTCCATCCATTGCAGCATAATGTAGCGGGTTCCCCACTCGAGAAGTTGCATTTATATCAGCTCCTTTTGAGAGCAACAGCGCAACGATCTCCTCAGACCCTGAGGAAGGTGCTATCACAAGTGAATTACACAGAGAGTAGAAGTGAAAAAAAAGAAGCTCCTTCTAGAAGAGCATAGACAAACCTTGTGTAGCAGCATAATGCAACGGGGTTGAACGGCTGCTGTTACGTTTGTTAACATCGGCGCCCTTATCAACAAGAAACCTAGCAGTAGGCCAATGCCCATTCTGAATAGCTTGAAACAAGGGTGTGTCCCCTGCGAATCATTAAAACCAGAAACTTAATTACCTCTCAAACTATCAACAATCTTATATATCAAGCAACACATCATTGAACATTTCAATAGTGATCTACGCTCTATTTCTCACTCATGTGTTACAACCCGAACAACACGAAAACCACAGTAATTTATAGGTTCAGAAAAGTATGCAACCACAGTCTACAATTCCATATCCCCACGTGGAAAAGACTACTATGCTAATTATAACGAACCAGAATCTCATATAAACGTGCAGAGGTGTTTCTCCTGGGAAGCAGTCCAAAATCTCAATGTACACAATGCTTTAACAATCGAAGGATGCATTAATCTACAATATCCGAGATGATCTTTGAAAATAAGCTAGTAAGTACCCTCATGATCGGTGCTATTGATGTCGAAATTCAATTTCTCGATTAGAAATCTGCACGCGGTTGTCTTCCCTTCATCGGCAGCCATGTGTAGAGGAATCTCCCGTTTCCAAAACATCGCCGCTAACCCTAGCTAGCCGGACAAAATCAACATTATAAGATCACTTAACCACCATAAAACATGAAGAAGATAAATTGTACGCACTCTGGATCGGCATAGCTCCCTTGGAGGCAGCTACGAGAAAATCCTCCCGGAATACTGCAGAAGAACTAACATCTGAAAGCAGAAGCAAGGAGTCAGAGGCGAACAACAACGAGAAGTAGTTAGGGATTCGCAGCAATCACGAACCGAGATGAGCTTCCATGATTCTTCAGCACTCCGTAGCCTTCGAGTACGATGTTGAGCTCTGAACCCTAGCAATGGCGACGAGCGGTTATATTTGTTATGAATTAGTGGCGGTGGCGCCAAGTTTGGGCCGCTAATTGTAACCAAAAAAGGCAAGCTTTTAAAAGCAAATTGCATTTTGCTCCTTGTTGTTTATCTAAATTATAGATCATGCTGCCATTGTTTTCAGTAGTACTTTTCCTTTTATTTTATTTTTTACTAGGTTTGCCACTTGAATTGAATTAAAGGATAAAAATATGAGGTATATATATATATTTATATATATAGACATAACTAATTTGTAAATGGTGAGTTTAAAACTAATAAAACAAAGAAGAATTAAATAGCAAATATAGAAAAATAGGTGCTCCTAGATATTCAACTGTAATTAACGAGACGTGAGAATTTAAGTTTCTCACCCGTTCTTCTAAGCATTTTTTGGTATCAATTCTAATCAATCAATTAAAATATTTTCTAGTAGAGTCGATTGGCAACACGTTCAAGGTTTGTAGAAAAGGATGACCTTGATGGAATCCACCATCACCATCATCAGAATCCAATTGACCTTGATGTACAATTGTTCTTCAAATTCTCATATCTCAAATTAGGGGAGAAGATACCCATTTATATCCCCATGACGGAACCTTCCAAGCGTCCTCCCCTTCACTCCAAGGAAAAACTAATTCGATCCCTTTCTTTATCTTTTGAGCTTCCAAAACTTCTAAACCTTTTCTTCGTCCCAAAGGAGTCTGCATAGGCAAAAACAATGGAAAGAGCAATTAAAGTTGTGAAGTGTTAATCTCCTTATATGATTCGGCACATGAAAAAGTTTTTGGGCGAGATATTGATATCAAAGTCACAACTATACCAAAAATGATCGCTCGGTAGATTCTTGTTAGTTATTCCAATTATGCAAAATTATACCATTTCAGAAAATCCTCAAAGATATTTCAACCCCACGGGTTATGGAAAAGACAAAGGTATTTTTAAAAAAACATTTTAGGATGCCAGGATCACTATATGGATCTGGTAAGATCTTAAGAGGATAAATGAACAGTACCGGATGATTTGTTGAGCTGTTGTCCATACATCTCTAAACCTAAGCTTTATACGTTCAGAGTCAGATGTATTTTACATTGATGTAATCTTACATATATGCTAAGTTATATGACTAGTACCTTTTTAAAGATCAATTGTAGTGATATTGAAACTGTAGCGTTGTCACTGTTTCAAGGATTGAAAGTTTAAAAGTTTGTGATATTTAAGCTTACCTTGTAGTTTGAATGGAAACGTAGTGTACGAGACTGTTGTGAATTTTGTCGAGATTGCAATGCAGACTGATAAAAATTCATGCGCTTGATTGCTTGAAGTTAATGGTAGCACTGTAGCAGTTGGTAGTTTTACCAATTTAAACTCGTTGTCGTCTGAGAGTCCGAGAGGCAGGACCGGCCCTCATTAGAAGAAGCGCCCGCTTTAAGCCCCCATATAAGTTTGGAAAAAAGACCCAATTTTTTTTAAAAATATATAGTTTTTTATCAATTTAAATATATTTTTGTAAACAAAATGTATTGTTTTTATCAAATTAGTTCTCTCATACATTATATAGAACTAAATATAAGTAAAAAAATTAAATATTTATAAAAAAATTTATGTATAATTCATAATTTTTTGCTATAGCTCTAAAAAATATTAAATTTTACTTTTATATCCTGGAAAAAATTATTTTTGCTTGATCCCAAAATCCCAGGACCGTCCTGCTGAGAGGTAAACTCAATTCAGATTTTCATGAGCCTTGGGCAATCTCCACCTCCTTTAATGACCAAACCACGCCAAGGCTTATTTACCTTGTGCGAATTGCCTTTCTTTCCTAGCTCAAATGCCCCCTCGAAATTCATCAATAGCACTTGTACTCCAAAATGTATGCTATTTCTTCTTCTTTTTAAAAATAAAAATAATTCTCTTCTTCCAATTAAATTATTATTTTAATTGTCAATTGGTTATATTATATTTCAGGTAGAATACGGTAAAATATTTATTTTGAAATGAGGTGGATCATTTAAAAAAAAAATCTTCATGCTAATAATTATATATTAATCCCGGCTACTCAACTAGTTTTAAATATAAAATAATAATAATATAATATAATATCCGCAAACAAGAGGTAGCAAAATGCAAATTTCCCCCTGACTGTAGCTCTGCTCTGAAATTGCAAATTCATACTGACTACTAGTGACTAGTGACTAGTGACTACTGAGTGATGACGAGACGACGAAGAAGAGCGTTAATACTACAGTAATACACCAACAACTTTCATCAATTCCCTATTAAACAACTTCCATCAGTTCATTTCCTTCATCGCCATTGCTAGGGTTTCAACCTCGAACTGTTCTGCATCCTTTTGTTCGTCGGTCATTTCGTTGGCTAATCGACATGGAAACTCCATTTGGTTCGTGATTTCTACTAAAACCCCAATCCCTCCTGCATGTATCGCTGTTGATCTTTACTTATTATTGCGTGTGTTGTTATTTATCAAGGATTCCAAGTGATTTTCCTAGGCGCGGCAGGCGAAGGACATCTCTCGGTGCTCCAGGGTGCGTACGGTTTCAGTTTTTTATTTTTATGCAGAGTTAACCGTATGTTTATAGCGGTTATTTTTCCTGCTAGATCTTGTGGAAACGTTTGAAAATGGAGAAGGGCCGGGGCAGATTCCGTATGCCAAGTTGAGGACACCTCACGGCTATAACGCTCTTCACATGGCTGCTATGGCAGGGAGGACTGAGGTGTGCAGATTCCTTATTGAGAAGTTAAACTTTGACATCAATGCAACCGGAGATGAAGATGGTAGTTTTCCCCCCTCCCCCCTCTGGCCCTCTTTAAATAGTATCTATGGCTGAGAGCTTCATTCTACTTTGGCAGGGGATACACCATTGCTTCGAGCTATTCACGAACATCATCAGCCTACTACAATGTTTCTTATTGACAACGGTGCGGATGTTACCATACCCAACCATTTGGGCGAAACCCCATTGCACATTGCTGCAACGACAGGTCTGACACCATTCGATTTCTTTGATAAAGTAGGGGATTCAGTATGCATGTATATGTATCCTTTGGTGTTAACTACTACTGCAATACTTCTCGTAGGGTCCAAGGAGATGGTTAAGCTTCTGTTCTCGAAAGGTGCTAATCCGAATGCAATCGCTTGTATTGGAACGCCGCTGCATTATGCTGCACAACATGGAAATTGTGGTGCCCTAGAATGCTTATTGAATCTCAAGGCAGATGTGAGTAACCAATCCACCATAGTGCATGTATTTTTGCAAAGGATCTTCTTGTAAACAACTTGTCTCTATCCTATTATAGATATTATACGGGGGACGATGTAATATTGGTTTCATTGAATTGGTTCATTGTTTGATGCTTTTTATGAAGTATAGGTTGTTTAAAGGTTTAAGCATTTAAATCAATGTATTTATGCTCTTGGTTTCACCTGCTATTATTATGTCGAACTTTTAATCAAGATATGTTTGAGACTGTTTAGTCTGGAACTCTGGATCAATTTAGAGATTCCTGCACTAATTGTTTTCAACCAGTTGTTAGATATGATCTAATAATCGTCTCATTTTTCTGGTGCAACCAAACCCAACTATTCCATCACTGGAAATGACTCCACTTTTTCTCTCGTTGTATGCTAAATCCAGTGAGTGCATGGAGCTGCTATTGAAGGTTTGTCCATTTCTTGTGTGCAAATTTTAAAATCTGCAATTTTCCGATATGTTATGATATCTTCTATGTGGTTACGGTTATCTTTCTGGCTCCTTGGTAACTGTTATCAAGTGTGGACATTCTTTGTAAGACTTTCTTTTTTTGCACCACTGGATTTGGTGTGGTAATTGAACATGTAAATCCAAGGTCTGAAGCATTAATACTTAATAGAAATTTGCCCTGTGATTTTCATAACTTTCTTCATGATTAGAAGTGGTTTTAATTAAGGAATGTTGGTGGGTACAGTTTTTAGGATAAATGGTAATCGAACATAGGTGCTGTAAATCCAAGGTCTAAAGCATTCATAGCCATCTGCCCTGTGACTTTGAACTGTTCATATAACTTTCTTCTTGAATAATGTTGATTAGAAGTGGTTTTAATTAAGAAATGGTGAATCCAGCATCAACCTAATCTTCGAAAGAAAACTTGCATGAGTATGCTGCAATCTTGATTTCTATTTTGATTTACCTTTTAACTGAGTTGACACAGGCAGGAGCGGACCCAAATAAACCCTGTTATGGGCAGACACCTCTTTTATATGTTATGGATCACTTTTCATGTTCCTTTTTCCCGTATCAATTTCAATTGCAGAAAATGACACTTCATTCCATGTTATTTGTTTATAATTGTGATATCAATTCGTTTGAGCTGTAGGCAGTGGAAGCTGTTCCTGATGCAAAAGCATTCTCCAACAGGAGCTTGTGCTATGCAAAAATGAAACGTGGTAAAGAGGCATTGTCTGATGCAATGAACTGCATTAGACTGGAGCCTGGTTGGGCGAAGGGACACTATAGGGAGGGTGCTGCTTGGAATGTTCTCAAGGTAGAGGCTTATACTCCATAGAGATTTTCGTTCTCCATGAGGGGAGATGCTACTATTGAGTTGGCAGTGAAGAATTACAAGTATTAAACTAACTACGTTTTCTGGTGAGCAGCAGGGGCGGCCCTTCCTTGAGGCAAGTGATGTGCTTGCCTCAGGCCCCCAAATAATTACCATTTTTGGGGCCCCCATTTTTCTAAATTTAGTACTAATTATTACCTTAATTTTTTTTTTTTTGAAAATTCAGATTATTTTTCTAACCAGAGTTTTTGTATTTCTCAAAATCCGGCCAAATTTCAGCCTCCGGTGCGGCGATTAGGGGCCTCTTTTTTCAGTTCGCTTCAGGCCCCCGAAAAGTCAGGACCGGCACTGGTGAGCAGGATTATGAGAAGGCATCAGAAGCATTTTCCCGGGTTTTAGCTCTTGACCCCAACAACAAAGAGATTCAAAAGGCATATAGGTACTTCTCTTTTTTACATCCTCCCATACACTTCATTCTGCTGCCCTTTTAATCAAGTTTTTTAAAAAAAAAAAAAAATCATTTACTTGGTTTATCACAGGGAGGCCAAGGAACAAGAAGCCAGGGGTAGATTATTTTAGCAAAGCGTGATGATTCTTAATTTCCTGCAACTCTATTTTGAAGTGAAAACGTTCCTTTACATGCATGTCGGATGTTGGTAATCTTGGGGCTGATTTTGCAAAGAGTGCACACCCTATCGCTTCTATGTAAAATTTGGTATTCTAGAAATTTCACAATTAACTAAGTGATAAAATTAAATTTTATTTATCATATAAGTAAATTTTATTTTATTTTAGAAATTTAACATTTAAGCAATTAATACAATTTCTAAACAACTGGTATGATCAATTTTAGTTACCTTTATAGCATCTCCAATGCTACCTTCACTTTCAAAAATATCAATTGATATGTAAGATTGAAAGTGAGAAATTGCAAAAATCATCTCCAACCCAAGAATCAATGTAGGGGTCAATCATAGGTGGCATATGTTGTGGATTGAAAGTGTCAATTAGAGCATCTCCAATGGTGAGAGGGTCAAGAGTGTAATATTTAATTTAATGATATTTTGTGACAATTTGATAATTGCATTGGAGAGCCAAATTTCAAAATGAAAACCTTCAATCCTACATCATATTGACACCCAATAAAATCTAAACATTTGACACCTATTTTTACTCTTGACCCTCTCACCATTGGAGATGCTCTTAGGTGTCGGCATATTTAATTACCATATTATTACATGCCAAAATGATGTCATTTTGACTTATCCACTATATAAAGAATGCTAGTGTGAACATATGCAGTAAGTATGTACTAATACATTATACATCTATATTTGTCAAGTTCAATATTATTAAATATATGTTAAATTTGTACTTTCAAAAAAAAGTAAAATTTGTTTAAAATGCACACATAGACCGCGAGAGCAAAAAAAGTAAAATTTGTTTAAATACTATATGATAATGGGTCAATTATCAGTAGTTTTAAACAATACAGTAATTTACTGGAACAAGAGGGACGTCTCTAGAGTTTAGGGGAACAAAGAGGGAGCAAAATGCAAATATGCCTTAAACTCTAGAGACGTCCTCGGCTCTATGTATCTGGGAAGAAACGTACTTTGGCGCGCCTAAATATTTGTGAAGAGCATTAAAACTTCCATCGCTTCAATTTGGAACCTGCCTTTTTCCTTCATCGCCATTGCTAGGGTTTCAACCTCGTACCTTTTTCGTCGGATTCGTCTTCACTTCGTTGGCTAAGCGAGATGGAAACTCCATTTGGTTCGTGATTACTACTAAAACCCCAATTACTCTTGCATTTCTCGCTGTTGATCGTTACTTATTACTGCGTGTGTTGTTATTTATCAAGGATTCAATATGATTTTCCTCGGCGCGGCAGACGAAGGAAACTTGCCGCTTATCCAGGGTGCGTACGGCTCAGCTTTTTCTTCTTCTTCAATTTGTATGAAGTCTTTTATGCTGTGTAACTTGATCGCATGTTTATGACGGTTATTTTTCTGCTAGATCTTGTGAAAGAGTTTGAAAATGGAGAAGGGCCGGGGCAGGTTCCTTATGGTAAGTTGAGGACTCTTTGTGGCTATAACGCTCTTCACATGGCTGCTATGGCAGGGAAGACTACGATGTGCAGATTCCTTATTGAGAAGTTGAACTTCGACATCAATGCAATCGATGATGAAGATGGTAATGTCTTTCCTTCCCTCCTCTTTAGCAAAGGTGCATTTAGATGATGTCTATGGCTATGGCTTAGAGCTCCATTTTTCTTTGGCAGGGAATACACCATTGGTTCTAGCTATTAACGAAAGTCATCGGCCTACTACAATTTTTCTTATTGACAACGGTGCAGATGTTACAATGCCCAATCATTTAGGCGAAACCCCATTGCACATTGCTGCAAGGACAGGTCTGACACCCTTCCAATATATTTGTAACCAAAATAGGGGATTTAGTGTGTATATGTCTCCTTTGGTGCTAACTACTACTACTATACTTCCCTTAGGGTCCAAGGAGATGGTTAAGCTTCTGTTCTCGAAAGGTGCGGATCCAAATGTAGTTGCTTGTATTGGAACGCCGCTGCATTATGCTGCACATTATGGAAAATGTGGTGCCTTAGAATGCTTATTGGATCTCAAGGCAGATGTGAGTAAACAATCTACCATAGTTTTCTTGTCTATTTAAACAGATTGTCTTTATCCTATTGTTAATATTCTACGGGAATATGTAATTATTGCATTAAATTGATTCATCATTTGAGCTTTATGACGCTTTTATGAAGTATAGGTTGTTTAAAATTTTACGCATCTAAATTAACGTATTTATGCTCTTGGTTCCACCTTCTATAATTATGTTGACCTTTTAATAAAGACATGTTTGAGACTGTTTTGTCTGGATTAATTTATAGAATTTCCTACATAAGTGTCTGAGCCCTAATTTCTTTCTACCAGCTGTTAGATATGATCTGATAATCGTCTCACTTTTCTGGTGCAGCCAAACCAAACTATTCCATCCCTGGAAATGACTCCACTTTTTCTTTCGTTGTATGATAAATCCACTGAGTCCATGGAGCTGCTATTGAAGGTGGTGTCCATTTCTTGTGTGCAAATTTCAATATCTGTGATTTTCCAATATGTTATGATATCTTTTTTCTATGTGGCTATGGTTAACTTTCTGGAATTGTAATCAGCTCCTCGTGAACTGTTATCAAGTGTGGTCATCGTCTGTAAGACTTACTTTTTTGCACCATTGAATTTGGTGCGGCTTTTAATAAATGAAAATGCATGCTAACGAATAGGAGGAAATCAGTGATTTGGGCGGCTGACAGGGGAATGCCCTGATAATCATGTACCATATTAGTCCCATTTTTATTACCATTTTCAGTCAGTCGATTTGGGAAGACCTGAGACTTATAGGTTAGAACTTGATTATTAGTTTGGAAATACAGTTCTATTGCTTGTTAAATCCAAGGTCTAAAGCATTTAGACATTCCCCATGTGTCGTGACTGTTCATATTTTATTCTTGAATAATGTTGATTGGAAGTGGTTTTAATTAAGAAATGGTGATTACAGTATCAACCAAATCAGAAAGGGAATTTGAATTTTTTGAACTCTTGAAAACAGCAGAAATTTGCACATTATATGCTGCAATCTTGACTTCTATTTTTATTAACCTTTTTACTGAGTTGACACAGGCAGGAGCGGACCCAAATCAACCCTGTTATGGGCACACACCTCTTGGTTATGCCGCCTCTCACTTAGATGAAGGGTTTATTAGGCGCTTGCTGGAAGCAGGTGCAAATCCTGACTTGCCAGACAATGTGAGTTACCTTATCCATGCACCTGACTCGATAATTACAAAATGGAATTTAGTGGTATTTTAGTGGTCTTTATTCATCACAGTTCTTGACTAATAATTTTTAAATAGGTGAGTGACACACCATTAGAGCTTGCGGCATTGCTTAGTCGTCCTGAGGTGGTGGAGCTTCTGTTTCCAGTTACTTCTCGTATTGCACGTTATCCAGATTGGAGCACCAGTGGAGTAATGCACCATGCTAAATCAATAGAAGAAACACGACGGGTATGTTTCATAATTTCCTCCAAAAATTTCTTAAGTTAACAATTAATTTTATGTAGCTTTGACGCTGTCCTTCCACATGCCTGCCAAGTGAAAGAGGTGCAAACATTTGTTACTGTAAACTCTAACCTAGTTAGTGTTAGAAGTGAACTCTTCCCTACAGAACTATTTGTCTCTCTTCTTACTTTGTTTATAGGCTGTATATAATACTTGGTCATTGATTTCTATGGAATGGTACTAAATACAGTTGAGATTATATGTGGTGGGTGTTTATGGTGTTAGGAAAGAGATAAGACAGTTAAGTTTTTTCTGGGTTAAATTCTCTGCCTCACAGATTCAAACTGCCAATGTTGAAAGATCATAACAAAACCTGTTGATATTGCGTGTTTGAAAGTGGCTAATTAGCTTTTCCGTTGTCATGCAAATTGATACTAGTCAATAAGATTTTTGTGCAGATCAGTCTTATTCCAAAGACCTAGAGCCTCTCCTAATATTATGCAGGGGCTGTGCTTCTCTCAGGATATCCTTTTATTGACTAGTCTTTTCCTTTTCTCTTTACTTTGTGTCATCAGTTCTTGTCCAAACTGAAAGAGGTAGCTCTAATTGGAAAAGCAAAGGGTGGCGAGGCTTTTACGATAAAAAATTATTTCGATGCACGTAATTGGTATTTACAGGTAATTAACAAGAGCATATTTCTTGGGGCCTTCTTTATGTTGTGGATCTCCTTTCATGTTTCTTTTTCCCCTGTCAGTTTCATTGTAGAAAATGACCGCTTTGTTCTACATTATTTGTTTATAATTGAGATATCAATTCGTTTTACACCCGTAGGCAGTGGAAGCTGATCCTGATGCAAAAGCCTTCTCCAATAGGAGCTTGTGCTATGCCAAAATGAAAAATGGTAAAGATGCTTTGGATGATGCATTGAACTGCATCAGTCTGGAGCCTGGTTGGGCAAAGGGACACTATAGGGAGGGAGCTGCTTGGAACCTCCTCAAGGTAGTGGCTTATAGTCTTATACTCTATAGAGATGTTCGTTCTCCATGGGGGAAGATATTATCGAGTTGGTGAAGAATTACAAGTATTAAATGAACTACGGTTTCTGGTGAGCAGGATTTTAAGATGGCATCAGAAGCATTTTCTCGGGCTTTAGCGCTTGATCCCAACAACCAAGAGATTCAAGAGGCATATAGGTACTTCTTTTTTTACATCCTTCCTTAAACTTCGTTCTGCTGCCCTTTGACTCCAGTGTTTGTTAAAATCATTTACTTGATTCATCACAGGGCGGCCAAGGCTGAACATGAAGCCTGGAGTAGAACATTGTAGCAAAGCGTGATGATAATTTTCTACAACTCTACTTGGAAGTGAAACCGTTCCTTTGGCATGCACGTTCGATGTTGGTAATCTTGAGCTACTTTTTGCATGTATAATGAGCTCAAAGCCTATCACTACTACATAGAATAATCCTATGTTATCTTAGTTTGTGACTGTATTATCGTGCATTATGTTACTGAGATCGTCTCTAGATAAAATTTGCGTATTAGCATATGCATATGCAGTTAATTGATCTCTCTTTCCCTCTTATTGTTTAGTTTATTGCCATCCTTTCACGAGTGGTAAGTTATAAAAACATACAACAAGCAAAACGCCTTATTTTGGCTCAAATTTTTTGTCTAGCCAACACTCAAAAACGCTCATACATCTCATTGATGTCATTTTGAAACGTTAAAAACATGTAATTTATAACTAAAATTTTGAGTTTAATCTAGTCAAAAGGGTTTGCAACTAAGCTTTTGTTTTACTAAATTTAACTTTGAATGAATCAAATCAATTAAATTTTGTGAAATCATGGTCAACTTTAATACTCCATAGTTGAATTGAATTGAATCAAAATTGACTTAAATAATTAAGTTTGAGCTCATTTGAATTAACTAAATTTAACTATATGTCAGTTAAGCTTATTTATTGTAGTGAAATGTAGTATATAGTTTAGCTCATCATGTACAGTGGAGTTTTAGTTAAAGGAAAATATTGAATTGGACATGAACTAAGTCAACTAGTCCATTCCTCAATCAAAATTAATTGATTTCAAAAGAGAAAATCAACACCCTATTAGTCAATGTTTTTCTAAACTTAATTTTGAAAATAATGTTTCATAAAAAGACGGAGTTCCGGTTTATTTCACATGTACTCAGTTTAAAGTTTAAACTAATAGTAGGAGGTTATGTATAGTTTAAACTAATAGTAGGAGGTTATCTATATATGAAATCCTCTCTACATATATTTCGCTTATCAGCTCATGTAATTATGTGATTCTTCACTTCTTCATTTTAGCTTTATTGTTTCTAGTTTAAGTCAAAATTTGCGGTTATAATACCCATTTGGAGATAAAAATGATCACATGTCTCATTAGAATCATTTTGAAAAGAAAAACAAAACATGACTTGTCTAAGATATAACTGCTTGATTGCTGGATATTTTGAATTGATATTATGATAGAGTCTAAATAAATTATATAATTCATAAATAAAAATTGTTCACGGTAAATTATAGTATGACATTGTCTTTTAAATTTTGAATGTACCTGCAAAATTGTTTATAAAAACACACTATTATCCTTTTATTTACATAAAGGCTTAATGATTGATGGAGTACGAATAATTGAAAATATAGAAAATGAATGAGAACGTAAGCGCATACTAGCTACTTCAAGAAAATCAAAGCGAAAGCAAAATTTACTACTACTGTCAGTGAAAAGTTGGTTCCCACATATTTTACATGTGGTAACTATAAAAGCAGCATTTTTGTACGTTTATGGATCTTTTAAGAAACGGAGAAAAAGATAGATAGAAGAAACGCTGGCAATGGCGACTTCGCTAGGTTCTCCCAAGCTAACCGCCACCTTCTCCTTCCAGACCATTGCCCTCTGCAGAAAGATTCCGATAATGCCCTCATTCCGATTCCGTGAGATAACCCTCTCCGGTGGACGACTGATTCACTCGCTTCCTCAACGCCGCCTTCGCCGCCGCCAGTTCACCACTTCCACCCGAGCCGAGTCCACCAACGGCGTCGGCTCCGAGCCGAGTCCACACTACGACTTCGACCTCTTCACTATCGGCGCTGGCAGCGGCGGCGTCAGAGCTTCACGCTTCGCCGCCGCTAATTACGGTGCTTCCGTCGCCATTTGCGAGCTTCCTTTCTCCACTATCTCCTCTGACACAACCGGCGGCCTCGGCGGAACGTAATGTTTCTCCTATTTATTTTTCTTCAGCTAGAAATTTCAATCATGATGCTCTTTACTTTGATCACTATAACAACTGAACTGAACTGAAATCGAGTTAAGCTTGAAAATCGCATACTACTTTACTCATTAGCACGATTGAGGTTTATGAGAAGTTTTTGCTGGTGATTGTAGGTGTGTTCTTCGTGGTTGTGTGCCGAAGAAATTGCTTGTTTATGCATCAAAATATTCTCATGAATTTGAAGATAGTCACGGCTTTGGTTGGTCTTATGACACTGAGCCTAAACACGACTGGGGTACTCTGATTGCAAACAAGAATGCGGAGTTGCTGCGCCTGACTGGCATTTACAAGAACTTATTGAAGAATGCTAATGTGCAATTGTTTGAAGGGAGAGGGAAGGTCTGATTGTGTTTTATGAAGTCATTAAGAAATTAATGCTTTGTTTTGTATGCACATGATAGAGGTGGATTCTGTTTTCTATTTTTAGGTTGTGGATCCTCACACGGTTGACGTGGATGGGAAACTGTACACTGCAAAGAACATTCTGATAGCAGTTGGAGGACGGCCGTCTATTCCAGATATTCCTGGGAGCGAATATGCCATTGATTCTGATGCTGCACTTGATTTGCCATCAAGACCTGAGAAAATTGCGATAGTTGGTGGTGGCTACATTGCTGTTGAATTTGCAGGGATTTTCAATGGCCTGTCGAGTGAAGTTCATGTGTTTATAAGGCAAAAGAAGTTATTGAGGGGATTTGATGAAGAGGTACAAAGCTTTAGTACTTGTGGCTCTTGATTAGATCATAGTCTCTAAAAGATTTGTGATGGTGAATTGTGTCATTTTCTGTTTTTGTAGATTAGAGAGTTTCTTGAAGAACAGATGTCACTGAGAGGTATTGAGTTCCACACAGAAGAGTCACCCCAGGCTATTACCAAATCAGCTGATGGCTCACTCTCCTTAAAGACAAACAAAGGAACTATTGAAGGTTTTTCTCATATTATGTTTGCCACAGGGAGGAAACCAAACACAAAGGTTTGTGTAACACTATTCTATGTTGGACTTTGAGACTCTAAAGAGTGTATAGATTTAAGTTATTTGGTTTTCACTTTCAGTTTCCTTGGATGATTTTATGTAGTGAGTTAATTGTTTTCTTTCCTTAAAGGTGGCTAATAGGCTAAAGTATTGCATTTGACTGTTGTTTATTTTTCTGGCAGAATTTAGGACTGCAGGAAGTGGGTGTAAAAATGGCTGAAAATGGGGCAATTGTGGTATATATTTATTTTCCTCCATTCCTTGTTTTATTCATCGACCCTAAGTTCGTCTACCTATTCCACATCTTATGTAGTTATTTTTGTTTGTTTTTCTAGGTGGATGAGTATTCTCAATCATCTGTTCCATCAATTTGGGCTGTTGGAGATGTTACTGATAGGGTGAACTTGACTCCAGTTGCTCTAATGGAGGGAGGAGCAGTTGCAAAAACTCTTTTTGCAAAAGAGCCTTCAAAACCAAGTTACAGGTGTGCTTAATATAACATGAGTATGTTTCTTTTTTGGACTATAGTTGTGTGTGGGGAAAATATTTGAGTTGACCGTACGAGCTACAATGTATTTGAGTATGATGTATTCATTACCTGTGTCTTTTTACTTGAACAGTGCTATACCAGCTGCAGTATTTTCCCAACCACCAATTGGCCAAGTTGGTCTTACTGAAGAAGAGGTTAGGAACTTGTTGAGTTAACTGCAGATACCAGAAATTTTGTGGTTGTGTATAACGTGTGAAGGACTGTGCAGGCAATAAAAGAATATGGTGATGTAGATATTTTCACATCAAACTTCAGGCCGATGAAAGCAACTCTTTCTGGTCTTCCAGATCGGGTTTACATGAAGCTTATAGTATGTGCAGAGACGGATAAAGTCGTAGGAATTCACATGTGTGGAGATGATGCCCCAGAAATAATCCAGGTTACCCTCTTTCATCACTTGTTGTAATATCTTAACAATATTTTGAATGAGGGTGACCATATTTCATCTTTCATTGGGATAATGATTTCACTCTGTTGTGTAAACCTTAGGGGTTTGCTGTGGCAGTGAAAGCTGGCCTAACTAAGGCTGATTTTGATGCCACAGTAGGCATTCATCCAACAGCAGCAGAGGAGCTTGTTACGATGAGGACTCCAACTCGGAAGATACGGAATACTGCCCCTGAGGTTTGTATATTACAGTGTTAACTACAACTGAGTATTTATATCAGACAATATCCACATAATTACCTTCTGCGTATAGAAAATTGTAAATGTGTGCTATGTCTTTTAACTTGAGTTCCATGCTAGTTTTAGTAAATCTAAGATTGTCGTTTAGAGTATCTATGACTTCCTGTGATATTTTGGCTATAACTTTAATCTAATATAGAACTTCTCGGTCTGGGATAAAGCCTAAACACTTCCGTTGATTATGTATCAGGCTATTTAAACTTTTCTTCCTTCTCAAACAAATTTAAGAAGTAACTTACTGCTTTAGTTACTTTTGGTACTATGATTGCTGTAAGATCTCAGTTACGTTAAATATGTTTTGGTTTCTCTACTATAACTGTATTTTCTATTAATTTTTCAGGGAAAGGCAGATTCTGAGGTTAAATCCACTGCTGGTGTTTGAAATGTAGGAATGGTTGATTTACGTTCAGTCTATCTGTGTAAGAATGCTTACTCTTCAGTCTTCATGTCGCTTCATAATTACTGATCCAAAAGGACATAGTTGGTAGGCCATAAACTACTAACCTTTCTTACTGAATTGGAACTTAACATTATTGTTATTTTAACATGTGAACTTACACCATTATTCTAGAGTTATGGTATAAATGTATGCGGTGGTCTTTTAACTTTGCTCAACAAACTGTGATACTGCCCAAACATTCCTTGCTATACCCATAGGATCAAAGGTCATCCATTACTTATGAATGTGATGGTGAAGTTTATTAAAAATAGCTTTGTAATAAATCATTAGCTTTCAAGGAAAATGACCAACTCCTTGAGTTATATATCTGACCGGCATATCCAGGCCTCCCAGTTCTCTCGTGGCCACTTTTTTTTTTCTTAATTTAAGATTGTAGTATCATATCGGTTATCTTGTGCAGCTTATTCGGACCTGACTTGCAAATCTACCTGGGATGGGCATCACATACTTCATGTGAAAGGTGCATACTGTGGCTGGAAGATTTGGTACTTGAGTAACAGGTTGCTGAAGTCGGTAAACAGAACTCTGCCCTGTGTTGAACGTGAAATGTTAATTGTGCAGAGATAAGTATATGCTTTGGATACGTGACATTCCTGTTTATAGAGGGCAAGACTGTGTTAATAGTTGGTTCATTTTTGGCCTTAGGTATTTGTTCAAACGAACCATCTGAACACGATTCTCAATACCTCTATTTTTGAACAATTGTCTATAGCTTTTTTAAAACACCTATAACATGTTATTGTCTATAGTTAATATGGTCATAATGGTTGAAAAAATGGGTTATGAGTTGTGAGTTGTGAGTTGTTGGTGACCATAGAGGCATAGAGTACGAACAGACTACAGAGCCATTCATTTTAAGTTTTGTGCCATTAATGACTTACCAATTCCCAAATAATTCTATATAATTGACCCACCGTTGTATGTATGTGAGCCTTTATTCCACGAGTTCCATCATTATTTTAATTTTATTTTTTGATAACATTTATCTTAAATCGAAAATGATGATAACGATAACCTTTAGAACATAATGAAAAGTCCAACCAGATTCCATGAAAAAAAAAAAATCAATAAAATTATTGATATTTAAAGGGGCTTCTTTCTTTTATACACTCGTATATTTTATTCTCATCCTTCAATTTACAATTTTGGTTAGGACTACAGTGCCGTCCAAACGACACTATGATATTCTAAAAATCAAATAATAGAGATTTGGATAGTAGATTATTGATTGAGCCCGAGCTGGTGAAGATGAAGATGGATGTCTTTAGGGTGGTCGTCCAATCTGGGCCGTTCAGCTTGGATCCAGCGGCCGTCCTTGTTCCTGACCATCCCTTTGTTCTCGTCCTGCCTCCAACACGGGGGAATACAATAGTGATCTTTCAAGAAATCGCATGATTTGTTAACCAAAGCTATGTCTCTTCCTGTTGTCAGCACAAACCTCTTCCCTTTTCCATGGTATCTGCATTCACATTGTACATAATACATGTCAAGCCCACAACTCAAATACAAATGTAAATTGAGTTTAGTTTAGTTTAAGAAATTATAAGCACAATTGAACACAATAACTTCAGACAAATTTCAGTCAAACAATTACATGGTCATATATCAATGAGTACAACAACTATTGTAAATGGTATGGAAATCATAATATTTTAGATGAGAGATTTGTGAAAATCTAAGTGAAATGAAGAGAATAAGAAAAATAGTGCTAATAAGATGACAACCCCAGTTGAATTATATGGTGCTATTGAGAGGATATTTTATCGTGATCACGCAATTGCAATATTCATGTTTGATCAGTCGCCATCCCATGGCCATCTTGATTAGTATTTTGTTGAGATAAGAGTCAGCCAACTTTAAAAGATGCTTTATTAATAAAGTGGAAAATGTTTCCCCCCTTATCCATGAGATCACTTTCATGCTATCCATCTTTCTACATAACCATAATTTCGGACAAACGTCCCATTGCAAAATAACACAAATTATACATGAATTGGATCGAGTTTCATTAACATGCTAAACAACACTAACTTTTTTGCTTTTTAAAACAATTTAGGCCTCCTAAAATGTTACATAACCTAACTACCACACTAATTAAACCGAACTCATAAATTTGGGTTACGTGCAGAGCTCGGATGCAGTACACGTATTGGTGATAATCATATGGTCCAAATAATATGCACACCAAAAATGAGAATGATAAAGGTGTTAATTCATATTGACGTATTTAGAAGAAGAAAAAAAGGTTCTGTTAAAGTTTATAACATGTGCTTTAAATGCTAAAAGGCAACAAATGGACTCATTTATCTCCACACGCACACAAAAAAAAAAATATACATATATATATATATATATATATATATATATATATATGTCGAATTTTGTAAGCCTAGGAAATAATCAAATACTTTAATCAAGCAAATTAAAGAAAGAAAACAACATTAGTAATTACCCGTCAAGTAAGTGCAAGTGAGCCTCCAAATTATGAGCGCAGCCGGGATCGCTCGCATTGGCTTTCAGAAACGGCGAGTTCTTATGATCCAGCGCCAGCTCCACTCCGACGTGCGAGTAAGCCCACGGCAGAAACTCCGCCGCCTTCATTATCGGCGCCGGCACCGTTTCGTTGAAAAACCAGCCGGGACATTTTGGAACGACGTCGTTTACGTTAACAACTCTGAGAACTTTCAGGCCGAGCATTTCCAGCCGCTCTTTGAACCTCACGTTCCCGACTCGCGGGCCGGAGAATGAGTACACGCACACCGGCACGGCCCGAGAATCCGGTCGGACGTTGATGCCGGTCTCGACAATATCGTAGCCGCTCAAGATGGCTAGAGCGCTCCCCAAACTGTGCCCGGTGATGGTGATGCTCACCTCCTCGTCCTTGTACATTTCCATTAATCTTTTCACCTGTTCAAATAACATCAATATTATTTGACAAAATGAATGCACTAATCAAGTTACATAGAAAATATTTTTGAGATATAGTAAGTGAAATTTAAAAGGTGTGCAAATAAATTTCAATAAGAGAGTCTTTTATTAAAATTTAAATCACTTTTTCTTTCTACCTCACTAAGTGAATACTAAGCTAATTTTTCCCCTAATCAATCCAAAAATAAATAAATCCAAAAATAAATAAATTTATTTAGTTTATTCAAAAGATACGGCGCGAAAGTAACACTTTTCACTTGACTTGAAGCTCGTGGTCTCTTAAAAATGTATTAAATGTAAGTTTGACTTTTAGTAGTTGTTGAAAATAGAGAAGCATTTCTAATGAGATCACTAAATTTCTGCCGTAAATTAATTTATTTTTAGAATGGAGTAGAAGAAATGACGTTTTTAGAATTTAACATTCATGCTCGTGAAAATTTAAAAAGTGGTAGCACAGTAAATTGGCTGTTTACCTCCGTGAGAATCTGTTCCCGGGCGGAGAATTTGCAGAACCGGCAGTCTTCATCCTTGTCGGTGTACAAGTCCAGGAACCCGGATTCGACCTTGACCCGATCATCAGGGCAGGGAATCTTATCGGAATTCACCGGCCGGAGAAAATCCATCAAGTCGGCGATCCACTCGAGGCGGGTGACCGTCCCTCTCCAGGCGATGCTGATGTCCCGCCGCCCCAACCTGCTCGACATTTCGTCGTTCGACACCGACACGTACCCGATCCAGTTCGCGTTCTTGCTCCACACTTTCGGCCACCGCGACTGCTTGAAGAAGTTCGGGAGGTTGATGTTCGAGGTCGCGTACAGGTAGCGCGTGACGTCGTAGCCGTACTCCGCCATGCCCAGCTTCTCGAAGAACTTGCGGCGCGTGTACTTGCAGCTCCCGCAGTATATGGAGAACGGGTCGAAATCGAAGGCCTCGTAGCAGGCCTGCGCCATCTCCCCGTACCGGATCAGCTCGGTTCGGAGAAGCGGGTCCATCGGATCGAGCATACCCGTCCAATCATCCTCGCCGTGAATTTGTCCCCAGCGGGCAGCTAATTCGCTCTCCGCGGCGGCTCCGCCTCCATTCGCCGCGAGCCTCCGTAGAAGCTCGTGCTCTCGGCCGTCTTCCTCATCGGCGGCAGTCACCAGGCTGAGCTCCTCCTGAAACTCCGCGGTGATGTAGGAAAGTTCCGTTCTGGAAGCAGCTTTCAATCCGGGGGTGGTGTTTCTGGAGTATGAAAGCTTCTGCGACGATGCCGGAGCTGAGAAAAGTGGCGGTTGGTGGTGGAGTGGTATCAGGGGAAAAGCGGTTTTGCAGAGAGAAAAGGCCATTTACCAAGATGATGGGTGATTTGATGCTGTTCTATGGTCATGCTTCATGGATTGGCTATATAGTTATGTTACGTGTACATGATATAATAGAAGAAGTGCAAGTATAGCATTATTGTTTCTTGTTGACTGAATTTTTTTGAATTTTCAATGATCCTTTATTGGTCTTGTTTAAGGTCAATTTGAAGCGTGTTCAATTCATTTTGTAATATGGAGTGGCGATATATGCCAAAAATATATATAGTTTGATAGTAGATAGTGGTTTATTTGGTTATTTTATGGTATTGTCAATATTTAACTTTTCATTTTAAGAGATTGATTTTTTTATTTATATATAAAATTGAAAGAATTTTTTTTATATATTTGGAACATAACCATATATTTTATCATCCAATATATTGTTGTTAAACGTAGACTAAACTATGCTACCCAAACAGCTATTTTAATTAATTTATGAGTATTAGACCCTGTTTGTCAGAGTTTAACTGTAAATCAGTTCAATTATGTTCATATCATCTAAAATATTCAATCCAATTTATTTCTTTACTTTACCATAATCTTTACTCTAAATCTAATATAAATATTTGAATTGTGATTCTTTTAAATTGACGGTATTTTCCTTATATTTCTTTGTGTGCATGACATGCGCCTAGTAATTCTTCGATTGCACGTGCAAGACACGCGCCATGTTCAAATATGATTGCGTGTGCATGAAACTAACTAGTTGAAATTAGTATAAAAATTAATATAACTTCCTCATCACCAATCAAACCATAATAATTCAAATATATAGTCACAAATTGTGTGACGTCACTGTGGCTAAGGGCAGTAAGCAAGCGAATAATATATCTGCATTAATGCATTATGCCATTACAGTAAATTTGCCTCTGCCACAACTATAAAACATCACTAGAATTAATCTTTGCCACCACCGGATAGAGGGTCTCTTGTCGGAAGTGGTCGACAAGTGATCGTCGCGGAAGGAAGAGGATCTCTTGCCGGAAGTGATCGACAAGTGATTGTCGCAGAAGGAAGAGAATATCTTGCTGGAAGTGGTCGACAAGTGATTGTCGCATAAGGAATTACCCTTTTGCACCAAAGCACCACACTGCCATTCATTCGAGCCCACCTTCGGACACAAAACTAGCTGATCACCCGCCTTAAAATCCACGACAATGATTATGAATAAAGGATCATTGAAACATGCTATCGTGTTCAGATTATTTCAAATACTCATCCCTTTATCAATTATTTAAGATTTATTTTTTGAGATATTATGATGGGAGCATTTTGTGTGTGATTTGTGTGAAGAAAATTACAAAAATAAGTTTGTGCAAGATATAAATAAAATTCTAAATAATTACTTACACGGAAATGAAAAATGAAAACGATGATGAGATGCAAGTTTACATACTCCTAATTTTGGAGTTTGAAGCATATGATGAACATAATTTTCAACTTGTTTTTATTTGTTATTAAACATAAAATTCAATTCCATGTTAGATATGATAATTTTGTAATCATAAATGGTTTTTCGTACGCCAAACTTATAATCAAAATCCATTAAATGACCACTCATGCACTTAAGATGCTCCTGCACAAAACCTTTGAACGTGTTGTAATTCAACAATTCCATAAATATAAAAAATGTTGAAGCTTTTTAAAAAGGTTGAGAGTATAAATGTGTAAGGCATATTGTCATAACTTATTTGTAAATCAGTTCAGTTCACTTAAATATATTTTAATTTATTTCAGGTCAGTTAAGCATATTTCTAAATATTTATTTTTTTAGAAAATGTTTGTATACATTTTTTTATTCATTTTATTTTATTAGGGTATATTCAGTTCGATTCAGTTCAGTTCAATTCACGTCTCTACAAGTTTATATTATTTGACTCAATTTTTATTTTGCAATACATTATTTTCACGTCAGTTTAAATTAATTATGTTCAATCAAAATGGTTCAGTTCAGTTCAGATGAAATATAAGTTCATGATATTCGGCATAATTTGTCTATTATTTGTTTGTCTCCTAATACATTTTGTTTGCTTTAGTTTAAATCAGTCAGTTTGGATCAAGTTTGGTTCAGTTTAGTTAATTTTAGTTAAGACGTGATGATTACAATATTATCCGACTCAATTTTTATTTTCTTATACAATATTTCTACGTCAGTTCAAATTAATTTTATTCAAATCAAAATAGTTCAGTTTGGTTCAGTTAAGCTCATATGACATATGAGTTCATGATATTCGGTTCAATTTGTTTAAATATAATTTCATTAAATCAACTTATATAAATATAATATATATCATGATTATTTTTTAATAACAAATGAAAACATATTATTTTTAAAATACCCTTATTTGACACTCTCTCTATTATCATTAGATCAACCAAATATTTTATTTATAACATCCTTCTCAACTTCAAGTGACAATGTGACATGCTCCATGTCTTAGAACATATGGTAATGAATTCATGATCATGCAAATAGATTAAATGTGTTTAATTATCCTTTAGTAAAGATTGGTTTTGTTTTACAATCAAACTTCAATTTCAAAAAATAAAAATCACAATTAGAATTTAAAATGTTGAGTAAAAATTTGTATTTTACATTGTAGCATATAGTTATTTTGATGTTGGAATTATTTACAATGTTGATGTAATGCGTGAGGTCAGCTGATGACCAAATAAAAATGTCATTCCAAGTTTTTTGGATTTACATGTTTATTAATGTCTCCCTCTTACAATTTTAGTATTACCTAAAAGTGTGTGGACTATTTTCGGTCTCAAATTGGTTCGCTATCACGTTAGCTGGTCACTTTCACGGTTTCCCCTTTTAACATGCTATCGCAATTGCAATTTTACGTTGCCCGGAACGAAGGCCGAAGCCGCCTCCAACGTTCCTGCCGGCGACCAGTGAATCAAACTTTAACTCGTAGTGATTTAAAATGGCACGTGAGATTTGTTAGTTTAGTGTACCATTGACTCCAAAACTATATAATATTATTATATTATGCAACTTGAATTTACATTGTGGATCTCAACAAAGTCACATAGGTGGAAATTATATATTACCACCTACCCAAACTTCTTAGTTGATTTCAGCTCGAATTTTAAGAAAAATACATTTTGCATCTTATAAGTAAAGTTTTAAGGGGTATAAATGAAATATCACTAATTATTATGGTTATTTGTAAGAATTTATTAGAGGTATATTTGTTTTTTGTAGTTTTTTTTTCTAAAGAGAAAAGAATGAAAATAAGAAGTTTTAGTTGGGACAGAGGGAGTAGTTCTTACTTTTAAATATATTTAAATTACTTATTTGTATCTTAGAATGGTAGATATTGATAAATGTATGTATATTTACCACAATAGTTAGAATGTTGTTTGTAATGAAATAGTATGGATCTGGTTGTTATAATTATTAGCAACTAAATCTAGAATATATAACTAACAATCACAATCTAATTATTGTGGATAATATACGTGTAAAAATGGTACAATTTACTAATATTAGCTAAGATCTGGATGGGAATTATTTCTATTTTCATTTATCTACTCGTTCATGTTACATTCTCTTACTTCACTCTAACCATTTTTGTCATCCACTCATTTTATAGGTACAAAAGCAATATTTTGATAATTTATCTCATTTGCAAAATACTAGTAGCTACGATGTAAATAGAGAAGTATTGATTTGCTAGTATATATATTGGTTCATGTAATCAATACATGAGACGTGACACAATCATGGAGAATATTAGTGAGTAGTATTAGCCTAGTGTATTTACCAATGAGAACACATCGAAGGAGGAGTTGTTAGAGAAGTTTTGGTCAACTACTAATTGTATGCCAGTATACTTGTAAATGGTAGTAGACTTTTGTTGTGATTAATTCAAAATTTAAAGTCAACGGATCCTAAATCAATATTACATATGAAAAATCAGACACGATCAAACATATTAATTATAAACAAATATTTTTTCATATTGATATTGTAATCGATCATTCCAGCATATTAAATTTCAATCCACCTTCTTATCATGCATATTAACAAACCAAACTCACACATTCACAAAAGAATACAATTACAAACATATATGATCAAAAAGGAAGTAAGATGTTAATTTTCTGACTTTAATTTGACCTTTTTACGTATGTAGAATGATTATTCAATGTATAATAATTGTTAGAATCTAATCTTCACACTTTCAATACTGATCTTTTACGTACAGATTATTTACTATCAATTCTCAATTAAGAATGTAACCAAACGTATATACTCTGACATTCTAATGTGATGTATATCAAGCTTCTAACACAAAGTACTATCAATTCTCAATTGAGAATGTGACCAAACGTATATACTCTGACATTCTAATGTGATGTATATCAAACTTCTAACACAAAGTCAAGACTTAGGAGTTGAAGATTGAAAAACTTGAATACGAATCACGTAATGTGAGAACACACCAAGTGAAGTGTTCGTAAGACAATACACATGCCATGATTTTCTAACATTTTCTAACATGCCCATCATTTTCTAACATTTTACAGATTGGCCATAAATATAATCATGCGAGTCGTATGTATTAAGTATTAATACCTAATACTAATATAAATGATTAAATGTGCTTCTCTGCAAAACCTGAGTTTTTAAATGCACAAATCTGAGTTGTAATTCGTACCAATTATATATGTTGACCATATGCGGACAGCACATCCCACCAGAAATTGAGAGCAACGCTGATATTTGATTAATTCGTAATTGCAATTTATTAAGCTGAATATTCATTGGTACACGTCGCTGATTCGCGCTGCGTTCACACGGGAATACGTGGCTTTATTTTACACGTGCTGTAATTAGTTTTTTTTAAGCAAATAAATTATATTTCAGGATTCTGAAAAAGGTGCAGAAACAAATGACAAGAATCTAGGTAGAGCATCCCAAGTATTAACTAACAAGGGGGTCGACTTCGCATAGTTTTCTAGAGCGTGAACGACAAAATTACAATCTCTCGGGATCCAGAAGGGGGCCCCTAAATGATTCCGGTCTAGCGTAGATATGATTCGGTCAAGAACCGACTCACATATGACCGGGCAAGCCACCTCGTGTCGAACCATCTGCACCACCTGAATAGCATCTCCGATAAAGCAAACTTGCGGGAGGTTAACAACTTCTGCCAGGAACAGGGCTTCCTCTAGCGCTAATGTCTCAGCCAGTACAGGGTCTTGGACATGGGGAAATCTCCTGGTAGCTGCACGAAGGAAGACACCACATGAGTCAAAAGCCACTGTATCAGTCACCGCTGAATCACCATCGATACCCGCAACAAAGTAAATCCTGGTTCTTCCATCTGGCGGTCGTAGTAATGATCCTGGCAAAAGGAACTCCGAGACATCCTCCACCCATCTGCGGGCCTCCAAGAATCCCCTTCGACCAGACATAACAGAAGCCACCATGATATCCGAACCAAGATGGGAGTGTTCGAATACATGGCAGTTCCTCTGAAACCAGATCCAATCACACACCGTAATAACGAGCTCACATAATGCATCATCCTTCTCCCGTAGCAGCTTTCGAAACCAAATATCTCCCTTAAGCTTCCCCACGGCCAACACCTCATTCAAAACATCAGCCGCAGTCCAGCCTGCCCTTGCATGTGCACAATCAACGAAGAGGTGCCTGGTTGTGACTCCCTCCAACGAACAAAGAGCACATAACAGGGGCACCTCAATAGTTCTCCTCCTGAGATTCTCCACCGTAGATAATGAGTCCGAGCATAGACGCCAAACAAAGTGTAGAGCCCGCTTCGGTACACGCAACTTCCATAACCGACCTCAAAATCTCTTACTCTCTCCAAAACCGATGGCATTAAGATGGTGATGTGAAGATGAATCTGGATTTTCAATTGCCACATGGTAAGCCAATCAAACTGTAAAGACCCCCGACTGTGAGTAGTGTCAAACTCATCTGTCAGCACGACCTAGATTCTGCAACGGGATAGCTCTAATCACCTCCACATCAGCCTTGTTAAAAGAAGCCTTCAATATAGCACAGTCCCACCATCTAGTATTCACATCTATAAGATCAAAGACCCCGGTGATCGCCCCGGGTACATTCTACGGGTTCCTAATCCGAAACTCTCCATCCCTCGGCAACCAAGGGTCATACAAACACTCGTCGACCTGCCTCCACCAATGGTTTTCCTGCCGCCTAAATGGATCAACTCCAGAGCCCCATGAATGCTTCGCCAACTCCATGAAGGTCTAGATCCAAGAGGTGACGCCAGTAGATCCTCATCCTCATAGTACTTCGCCTTTAGAACACGGGCAAGCAGGGAATATGGCTGAGTAAGTAACCGCCAAGCCTGCTTTTCCAAGTAAAACCGTGTTAAAAGCCTTCTTATCCCTGAATCTGAGCCCTCCTTTGTCCTTTGACCGAGACATCTTCCGCGATTGGTTTATACTTATATATGTTTTGATTTGTTTACACTTTGTTTGTTTAATTGTTGTGTTGGTTTTTGAGCATAACTGGTTTCAAAATTTAAGAAATGCAATGCAGTTTAGAACAAGTCCAACAGCTTTCCCACCCTTTACTACAAGATATAGTTTTACATCATGATATTCCTTATCTTTTTTTTCTATCAACTCCAACAGCTTCCCTAACTTGGAGATTGGAATTTAATCCACATACATTAAATCTCAGTATTTTGTAACTTTATATTTCATTTATTTCCTTTTTACTATTCAAAGATGATTTTGAAATTTCAATATCTTAAATTATGCACGATAAAAAATTGTGAAAATTATAAATTATTAAAATACACATTACAACAAATATAACAATATCTCATATGATAGTATTCAAAATTTTATATGCATGTAAATATAGTCATAATTTGCCTATTTAGAATATATAATTTTTGTAATTTTTATTTATATAATTATAAATACTTATTTACAATTGAAATATATGTTTGAAATTGTAAAAACAATAAAGACAAATATTTAAGAAAGAATAGTAAAGAGAAAATGGGAAAGCATTATTTGATTCCCCAAATTTTTGTTTTCTCTCTACAAATTTGGGGAAGCAAATATTCTCTCTCCTCAAAATCCCCAAATTAGGGATGCATATAGGGTAGGGAACTTGTTGGAGCATAAAAAATGCTCATATTCCCTAAATTTAATGAAATCCCCCAAGTTGGGGAAGCTGTTGGACTTGCTCAGTTAGGCGCTTATCTGTATATCAGTTCAGTTCAGTTCAGTTCAGTGAAAATGCAATTTGATGAAATTCAGGTTAATTCAGTCATGTTGATTCCATTTTTCAATATATCAATTTTCACTTCAATTCAGTTCAATTCAATTCAATTCAGTTCAGTTCAGTTCAGTTCAATTCAGTTCAGTTCAATTCAATTCAGTTCAGTACATCAAGAAATAACCTCTAGTAAACAGGGCCTTATTGTGTACTCCCTCCGTCCCCATTTAAATGTCTCACCGGAATAGTCAAATATTTTCACACCATATTTGACAATTAATGACTTATAATATATAAATAATATGTTTTCACATAAAATTTTCACCTAGGAAAGATCCATGGTTCAAGCCCTTCTAACGATATTTATACTTTTATTGAAAATTTTCAAGTACATTTATTGAAATATTTTAGAATATCATGTGAATAAATAGCAACCCTAGTACAAATATTGTGATTTTTGGAGTAGATGATTTAGCCATGTTTGTTAGAGCTTATTTTTTAATGTATTAAACTGAACTGAAGTAAAAATTAGTGTATTGAAAATTGGAATCAGAATGATTTAATTAGCCTGAATTTTAACAAATTACATTTTCACTGAACTGAATTGAATTAAACTGAACTGAACTGATCTATAGAAAAACTCTAGCAAACAGGCCATTAGTTTAAAAGTGGTAAAAGTCTACCTATTGTATATTTGTATTCTTTATGAATCAATAAACATGCACCATTACATTTTACATGGTATAAGTACACTTTTATCAAACCCAAAATTTTCAATAAATATAACAGCATATGAAAATCATTCACAAGTCACAACAATGGAGAAATTCTTCGGGAATGTGGACCTTTCCCTGTATAGTTGAGTTCGCTTTTGTTAAAGGCCCAAAATATGGCCCTTCACACTTTTGAGTTGTGATTTGTCATTTGTGAGGCTATGAACTTTGGACTGTGGTGCAGCTCTTCATTTTGGATACTCCACCGTAGTGTATGATAGTACTTGGGCTGGGGCCCATTGTCATGCTAGGATAAGTTGCTGTCAGGATCTGCTTGGGCAGATGTGAGAATAAACAGAAAGTTGGGGGGTGAAATGGTAATTCGGCAAGAGGGTCAAGTGACAAGTCAAAGCTGGATCGGATAAGGGGGGTTGTTGGAAGCAGTTGGAGGAGCTACTGATTCAGTTGGGATTTGCAGCTGATGATTTTAGAATATATAGAGAAAATGTATCTTGGAGGGGGGCATCTTTTGGAAGATCATGATTGTAACGCGGTAGCTTTAGGAAATAGTCAGTTAGCCATTTTATTCAATTTCTGTACTTTTTCCGATCGGAACTGTATTTTCCGGTCACGGTTCCACGGGAACGTGACAAAGTGGTATCAGAGCGGTGATCTTCAGGCCGGGGTTATGGCGAACAACACTCGCGCGAAGGAATGGGAGCAATACTTGAAGGATCTAGACGTTCGGATGGAGGCGAAGCTCAACGGAGCAACACAGGAGATCCGGCAGCAGTTTTCCGGCGAACTGAAGCAACACTCCGAGCAGTCGCAGCAGGAGATCCGGCAACTGGCGGAGATGACGCAGGGCAAGCTCGATCAAGTTCTGGAGCGCAACGCTCTTCTGGATCAGGAATTCAAGCTGGCGCGGGAAGAATATGCGCGGAATCGGGACGAGAATGCCAGAAACCAGGAGGATTATCGCAATCTGGTGACGAAGCTGCAGTTGCAGGAGCTCGGAAAAACCTTGGGGGCAGCAGATACGTCTGCAAGCTCGAGCAAAGCTATTCCGGTGAATTCGCGAGGTAAATCTGCTCAATCCGAAGCTGCTTTTGAACTTCCTGATCAGTCTGTTCGTATACCTGTGAATATGCCTATGGGAAGTATGCCTGTGAGTAATCCTGTGAATGCTATGCCTATTGGAAGTATGCCTGTGAATATACCTTTCAATTCTTCGATGAATTCAATGTTTACCCCTGTGAAGCCAATGCCTAGAAATATGAATATGCATGCGGGAATGAATGTTGATCCTCGTGTGTTTAATATGAATGCTGATATTAGAGGGGGAATTTGGAATGCTGAACCAGTTGGGGGTATGTTTGATGCTAGATTTGGCAATGTTGATCCCAGAAATATGTACATGAACGTTGATGAGAACTGGAGGTTTAAGTTGGGTAGGAATTCTGAGACTCATGTCAAAATTGAGCTTAGCAAGTTCAAGGGAGATAAGCCGAAGGAGTGGCTCAGGAATTGCCAAACATTCTTCAGTTACTACCAGGTTCCGGATAATCAGAGGGTGGAGGCTGTTGAGATCTATATGCAGGATAAGGTGGCCACATGGTACCAGTTAACAGTGAAGGAGAAAGGCTTGTACAACTGGGAGGTTTTCTGTCAGTCTCTTTTGCAGCGGTTTACTGCCTTGTGTTTGAGGGATGAAGTGGCAGAGTTCAATAAGCTTTACCAAAAGACTACAGTTAGGGCTTATCAAGAGGAGTTTGATGAGTTAAGAACCTTGCTTCCTGAAAAAGGTTCTGAACAGTATTATATTTCTAGCTTCATGAGTGGCCTCAAGGAAGAGTTAAAACCTGGAGTCATGATGTTGAAACCGGGAACATTGGAAGAGGCTATGGAGTTAGCTATGTGGCAGGAGAAACAACTGGAAGTATTTGGAAGGAAGAAGGGAGTGGGTGCTGGACAAGGGGTTCATCAAGCACCACTGGCTAAGTTGGGAGGTGATAGACTTCCTTGGAAGGGCAAACCTGCAGGGAAAGAGCCTTTTAAGAGGATTTCTTATCAGGAACAGCAATACCGGAGGGAGAAAGGGTTATGTTACAAATGCAATGAACAGTTTGGTCCAGGGCATGTTTGCAAGTTGAAGGAAGTACACATGATTGGTGATGAAGGGTCTATGGAAGAAGGAGAAATATTCGTGATGGAGCTGGAAGATGGAATGTGGGAGATACCTGACAAGTTGGTACATGACAGCAAGGGGGAGGAGGATATAATTGCACTGAACTCTGTTGGGGGAGATAGCAAGAAGAATACCTTGATTTTCTATGGTATAGTGTATGGGGAAAAGGTTAGCATTCTGTTAGACACTGGAGCTTCAGCTAGTTTCATTGATCCTTCTACCATTAGGAGAGTGGGGCTAGGAACTATGCAGACTGATCCTTATAATGTGAAGATTGCTGATGGAACTATTATCAGAGGAGCTAGGTTGTGCCCCAGAGTTCTGTGGGGACTGGGTGACCATAAATTCATGTTTGATCTGAAAGTTATGAAGTTGGGTGGTATTGACATCATTCTGGGGGTTGATTGGATGAATCATTTCAATCCAGTCACATTTGATTTTGTGAAACAGCAGGTGTCAATCTTCAGCCAAGGCTACCACTGGATTTTGAAAGGAAGTACTGACAGGGAACATTCTGGAGATATTAGAATGCCGGTAAAGAGAAAGTTATTTCTAGCTGAAATTGAAGAGGAGAACTTGGAGGTCCACAAAGTCACTGGGGGTTCTGAGTTAAAGATGGTGGAGCAGAAAAAACCTTGCATCAGAGAGGAAATCCAACAGCTAGTTGTCCCTGAGGAAATCAAAAAGGTACTTCTGGACTTCTCTCTAGTTTTCTCTATTCCCATTCAATTACCCCCTAAGAGAAGTGTAGACCATAAGATTGTGTTGAAGTCTGATGCAAAACCATTTAGAATAAAACCCTACAGGTATCCTCACTCCCATAAAGATGAGATCGAAAGGCAAGTTGCGGAGATGCTGGCCAGTAGAGTCATTCAGCAGAGTAACAGTTCTTTTTCGTCACCAGTAATTTTAGTAAAGAAGAAGGATTCAACGTGGAGGATGTGCGTGGATTACCGAAGATTGAACGAAGCCACTGTCAAGGATAGGTTTCCGATCCCGGTTATAGACGAGCTGTTAGATGAACTATACGGTTCGAAGTATTTCTCTAAGCTAGATTTACGTTCAGGATACCATCAAATCCGAGTAAGTGAGTCTGATATTCCAAAAACTGCGTTTCAAACGCACAATGGTCATTATGAGTTCAATGTAATGCCGTTTGGCCTAACCAACGCTCCCGCAACGTTTCAGTCATTAATAAATACAATTTTCAATGCTTACTTGAGGAAATTTGTCCTGGTGTTCTTCGATGATATTCTGGTTTACAGTTCTACTGAACAGCAGCATAGTGAGCACTTGCAGTTGGTTTTGGCCATTCTCAAAGAGCATCAGTTATATGCAAAACTCTCTAAGTGTTCTTTTGCCAATACTCAAGTGGATTATCTTGGGCACATTATTTCTGGAGAGGGAGTTTCTGTTGATAATCAGAAGATTGAATGCATAGTGAAGTGGCCATCTCCTAAGAACATCAAGGAGCTGAGGGGGTTTCTGGGGCTTACAGGATACTACAGACGATTTATTGCGGGCTATGGATCACTTTGTAAGCCATTACACCAGCTGCTCAAAAAGAATGCTTTCAATTGGAGTTCTGAGGCAGAAAATGCTTTCCTTACACTCAAAGGTATTATGACAACTGCTCCAGTGCTAAAGATGCCAGAATTTGATAAGGATTTCGTTATAGAAACGGATGCTTCAGATGTGGGTATGGGAGCTGTTCTTATGCAGGACCAGAAACCAATTGCTTTCTTAAGTAAATCTTTTTGTCCAAGAAACAAGGGTTTGTCCACTTATGAAAAGGAATTGTTGGCTTTGGTAATGGCTGTGGATAAATGGAAGCACTATTTGGTTGGTCATCATTTTATCATTAGAACAGATCATCAAAGTTTAAAGTATTTGATTGAGCAGAAACTTTCCAATGCCTTACAACACAAGTGGATCACTAAACTCTTGGGGTTGAGCTTTGAGATACAATATAAATCTGGGAAAAGCAATGCTGCTGCGGATGCCTTATCAAGGCAACCTGATCACTACCTTGAGTCAGAGCCTCAAGCTGACACGGAGGAGAATTCTATTGATTGTTACAAGGTACAAACCAGTGCTTCTGTGATACCTTTGTGGATTCTGCAGATTGAAAAAAGTTATGAAGATGATGAGTACTGCCAAGCTATTATTAGTAGCCTTATTCTATCTCCAGCTGATAATAATGGGGAATTTAGCTATGCTCAGGGCTTGTTAAAGAAAGGGCACAAGATAGTAGTGGGAAATGGGGGTCAAGTGAGAGAGGAAATTCTTAAATGCATGCATTCATCTGCTGTTGGTGGGCACTCTGGCCAAACAGCAACCATCAAGAGGGTGTTGTCCTTTTTCTTTTGGCCTAAGATGAAAGAACAAATTATGGAGTATATCAGGTCCTGTGAGGTTTGTCAAAGGAATAAGCATGAGCATTGCCTACCTCCAGGGCTTCTACAGCCTTTGCCAATTCCCACTCAAGCTTGGAGACAGGTGACAATGGATTTTGTGGAAAAACTACCATTGTCCAATGGTTATGATACTATTCTTGTGGTGGTGGACAGGTTGACAAAGTACAGCCACTTTGTACACCTTAGCCATCCCTTTACAGCTGTAGTTGTGGCTAAGAAATACATGGATGAGGTTTGCAAACTTCATGGGATACCAGACACTATTACTTCTGACAGGGACAAGATATTCACAAGCAACTTTTGGAGAGAATTAATGGGAATGATGAAGGTACAATTGCAATTTAGTACAGCTTATCATCCTGAAACCGATGGCCAAACAGAGAGAGTAAATCAAGTACTGGAACACTATCTGAGGTGTTTCTGTGGGGATAAGCCTAGTACTTGGAGTGACTGGTTAGGAGCAGCAGAATGGTGGTACAACACCACTTTCCACTCAAGTATTAACATGACTCCATATGAGGCATTATATGGGGTGAAGCCAATCACTTTACCACTGGGAATATTGACTGATTCAGTTATAGCTGCTAGTTCTGATACACTTCAGCAGAGAGACATAGTTAATCAGCTCCTGCAGAAGCATTTAAAAGTGGCTCAAGGAAGGATGAAGCAGTTTGCTGACTTGAAGAGATCTGAAAGGACTTTGGCAGCTGGGGAATGGGTTTACTTGAAGTTGCAGAAGTACAGGCAACAAACAGTCCTGAATCAAGCTACTGGGAAATTATCACCGAAATTCTATGGACCTTTTCTAGTGCTCAAGAAGATTGGAGAGGTGGCTTACCAGTTACAACTACCTACCAACAGTAGAGTACACCCAGTATTTCATGTTTCTTTACTCAAGAGGCATGTGGGACTTCCACCTGCATAGTGTGCTCCAATTCCAGAAGGTGACGTGGAGAAGCTTCCCACTTTGCAGCCAGAAAAGATATTGCAGAGGAGGTTAGTGACAAGGGGAGGACAACAGTTTGTGCAATGGCTCATGAGCTGGAAAGACACTCAGCAGGAGGATGCTTCATGGGAGGATGCAGATTTTATCACTAATCAGTTTCCCAGTTTCAAAGTTTGAGCTTGTGGACAAGCTCCAAATTAAGTGGAAGGGAATGTCAGGATCTGCTTGGGCAGATGTGAGAATAAACAGAAAGTTGGGGGGTGAAATGGTAATTCGGCAAGAGGGTCAAGTGACAAGTCAAAGCTGGATCGGATAAGGGGGGTTGTTGGAAGCAGTTGGAGGAGCTACTGATTCAGTTGGGATTTGCAGCTGATGATTTTAGAATATATAGAGAAAATGTATCTTGGAGGGGGGCATCTTTTGGAAGATCATGATTGTAACGCGGTAGCTTTAGGAAATAGTCAGTTAGCCATTTTATTCAATTTCTGTACTTTTTCCGATCGGAACTGTATTTTCCGGTCACGGTTCCACGGGAACGTGACAGTTGCCTGGTCCAAGCCCACATATTAAACATCAACATTTCACTAACAAATTCGGTACTTTGCCTGACATTAACTTACCAAGTTGACTTTTCATAGTTAAAATCAGAAAAATCCGACCGTTATAAATGATAAAATTATCATATAAGATATTATTAAATTCATGGTAACATATATTTTTTAAAGCAATTTATTTTTTGAAAGGGTATGTATTATTTTTATATGTAGTTAAAAATATTAACTGACAAACAAAATCATTGAAAACCGTGAAAAGTCAACTATGCATTTTTTTTTTGAGAAAACTCTATGCATATTTGGGTGAGACAGAAAGTAACAAATACATGATTAGAGTGGAATGTTCAATTGAGATGTATCATATTCTCGATTCCACATTTACTTACTAAAAATAGCCAAAAATATTATTTTCTCATTCCTCTACGCTCTACGGTTTGGGTTAATAAGTTTCACCGAAAGTAAAATTAACTTTAAAATTTCAATGGGGTTTTAATAAAAAATCACCAAACTTTACTTTCAATCAAACAATATTACTAGTATAGTAATTTCTCATACTTGTATTCCCCACTATTATCATTCTCACTAGTATAATATATAGCAACATCGTAGAATATGAGGCACTAATTCTTCACCAATTTAATGAAAAAAATGGTGCTTTAAAGGAAGTGAATGTGTTGTTCTTCCTATGACTATTCGCAATTCACAAACTTTACAAGATGCATCACCATCCTACGAACTCATTTGAAAACTGTAAAAATAATTCGACAAAATGGAACAAATAAAGAAGTATATAGTAGTATATCACAGTAAAATTGCGTTTATATAAGGAATGCCTGATATAAAGAGATAAAATCATGCATAAATCATGCTATTCTTCAAAACACAGCATTCCATGAATTTTGACTGTTTTTAATAATTTTGATAGAGGCCATTAATTTATTTCGATTTCCTTCTTAAATGCGACGCACACAACATGATATGGAAATCACAATTTAGTTTGACCCGAATTTATTAGTAAATAAAAAAATCAATGCAATTTCCAATTCGGAGTAGGGCATTTAACCTTTTTGGTATTTTTACCGTTGAATACGTACATTGGCTGACTCAAAAAAGAGGGAATACAGGCTAAAAGTTATTTGTAAATTAAAAGAGAAGTAGGAGGCGCCAAAAACCCAAAACTCCCGCGCCATATCTTGAGACCGCGCGCGCCTTTATTTTCTTTGGCGGAGCTGGATCTTCCCTCTCCTTCAAAACCCGATCCAAAAAATCTCTCTATAAAATAATCATATCCCCAAATGCAAGCATTTCCGGGATCCTATAATTACCAGATTTGCGCCAAAACATTTCACCTCACCCGCCAAAAAAATAATGTCCGCCCCTCCCCAGCCCAACCCATTCGCCGCCGCAACGCCCTCCGACGCCGCCAAGATGAAGCGCGGCGGCGGGCCCAAGCGCGGCAGCTACAACTGTGGCCGATGCGGCCAGCCCAAGAAGGGCCATGTGTGCAACTTAGGCGGCGCCTCCGCCTCCTCCTCCGCCACTCCGGTCGAATCTGCTTCGTCCATGGTGGATCCCTCTCCGATTTCCATATTCCGGACGATTCCGGAAACCCCCACGCCTGTCCGGCAGCCGAGCAGTAATCTCCGGCGGGCGCTCTCGTTCGACGATATCGATGTTATGGAATCGGTGGTGGAGGGTGAGGATTCGGATGTGGAGGGGGAGGATGAGGATGAGGAGGATGACCTGGAAGCGGATCTCTACAGGTCCTCAGCGAAGCTCCCGGTGAACTGTATTTGGGAGGTGATGAGGAGGCTCCCGCCGCCGTCTCTGCTGGCGGCGGCTAGGGTTTGTAGAGGGTGGCGCGAGACTTCAAAGAGAGTTTGGCGGGCAGCGGAGGAGCTGAGACTTAGGGTTCCAGCCAGGGCTCAGGTCGGATTCGTTGGATCGGTGTTGCAAAAGTGTCCTAAGCTCGTTAGACTGTCACTTAGAATGGAAAGGTTCGAGATCTATGGATTATTCATCAATCGCTAATTGATTCTGTTTGATAAGAATAAGAAAGACAACAACCTAATGCTAATTGAGTTAGGATTGTATTGAATTAGTAGGAATAATACTTTGCTTGATTTCTATGGTTGATACTTGATAATCAATGTCTGAATCTATTTGCAGTGATGTGGATGGTATGATCCTTGCCTGTGTTGCGTTTTCATGCCCGAATCTGGAATGCTTGGAGATCCTTACATCAGATAGATCGATCAATCGGATTACAGGGTAACTAGGCTAACTCTAGTTCTCACTGTTTTGTTTTACTATGTTAATGTGATGAGCATTCCTTTTTGTTCTTTGCTTGAACTTTCGTTATATCCTGATATGTTCCCTCATTTGTCTTTAAATCTTGAAAACTTATCTGAATTAGTAGCTTTTGTTGTGTGGCAATGGGTTTCTATTGATAATTGAAAATCTTTGTGTTGTGCACACATTATTGATTGCTGAATTTGACTTCTTTTTTTCTTGTGTAGGGATGAGTTGGGTCGTTTTGTAGCTGATAAACGCTGGCTTACTAGTCTCAAGATGGAAGGGTGTTCGAATTTTGGGAATCTTGTTCTTTGTTCAAGTACTCTTTCAACCCTGTGGCTTTCAGATCTTCATTGTTTATCAAAGACGGTAAACACTGTTGACCTATGGCTATGGTCCTATTGATTGGTTTTCCTTTATCACATTTGTTCTTAATGCATAGAAACATCCTCGTTGCAGGTGTTTAGCTGCCCCAATCTGACTGAGATTTCACTTAATTTCTCAAGACAAGAGAATGATAGCACTGACCTTAGGACAGTGGTGAATGGATTAGGAAGAACCTGCCCAAGGCTCCAAAACATTCACATTGCATCACTTAGACTGTCTCACTCTGTTGTGCTTTCCCTTACTGATGCAAACTTGAGGTTGTGAAACCTCTTGAATATACCGAGTAGATTTAATTACACTCGAGGTTTCTTTATTGTCCAAGTTAAACTAAACTAGTAATGTATATCTTCAGGGAGCTACGTATGCTTTCTCTTGTGCTTGGGACAGAAATAACTGATGCTTCTGTGGCGGCAATTGCTTCAACCTACTCGGACTTGGAACTTCTTGATCTGAGTGGGTTAGTATTCCCACACTAATTCTATTTCTAACAGAATTATACCCTTGATCAATATCTACTTGTTTGTTAATGCTAACTGAAGCAAAAGGAGCAGTTATATTAGACCATTTCTATAGCCAAGTTTGTGTCCTTTCTCCTGATCTTTTTGTCCACAAAATCAGGTCTAGCATCAGCGATAGCGGCATTGGAATAATATGCAATGTTTTAGCTGACAGTCTCTCTCGACTTCTCCTTGCTATTTGTCCAAACATTACTTCAAGTAAGCTAAACTTGCCCAAACTCTCACATTTCCAAACTTGTATTCCATTTTTGTCTCTTTATTGTTTTGCTCATAAAGTTTTACTTACCCCATTGTCTTATTTTAAACCTTGAAAGGTGGAATTCAGTTTGCTGCTGCTCAGCTGCCTCTATTGGAGCTCATGGATTGTGGAATGTCGTTACGTGATTCAAATCCAGAAACCTCGTCCACTGGGGAGACTGAATCGAAGATGCATAAATCACCTAAAAGATTAATTCAAATTATTTATCAGAAGTTGATTATCAAGCACAGCCGGCTAAAGAAACTAAGCTTATGGGGCTGTTCTGGCTTGGATGTGAGATTCTCTCGGCTAATATGAAGCTATATTTCCTTTACACATTGTCTTCCATTAGCTAATATCTGGCTCTATTGCAGGCACTGTATCTGAATTGTCCCAAACTCAATGATCTGAACCTCAATGCATGCAGGAATCTGCATCCAGGTATGCAATATATTATCTCATTTCATTTCTACAATAATGTCTTCTTTAGTCTAGAGTTCATCAATTATCATCTCCTCAAATGCAGAGAGATTGCTGCTTCAGTGCTCGAGTTTGGAGAGCGTGCATGCAACAGGTTGCCGAGACAAGCTGATAAATGCTATTCAGAATCAGGTGAGATTTTATGTTCCAAACTGTCTCATCCAGTTCCATCTCCTATATTCTATTTTCTTGTGATTTCCTTGTTAAATGATAAAAAGTATGGCTTTCTTCACAGATGACTGTTCATGATGAGATAGAAGAACTTTTTCCTTCAAAACGCTTACCCGATGGTTCCAAAAGAGTTCAAGCCCCACACCTTCGTCCTAAGGTACTCTAGTCGTGTTTCTTCATTGTAAAATGACTAAGCGTTTACCCCGCTAGATGTAGCCAGTTTGAATGTTAGATAATGGTTATGTTGTTTGAGATAGAGTGCGTTTTGATTTTGGTTTTCGCAGGTATCTGATGATGAGAAGAGGTCTGCAAAACGTTACCGTGCTTTATTTCAGAGCTGATGATGATGGCCAAGGGACATTTGTTTGTAGTAATATCTGTTTGTAAAATCCATCTGAAACCCTGGATGCTGATTCATCTTACATGTATTTCAATTTTTACTTGTCTATGAACCAATATTATAATTTGGGAAGACTTTCTAGAGCTGTCTCCTCCTTCAAATAAACTATAGAGTTAAATTATGTTCTATTGTATGCAAAATTGAAGGGATATAATGAAAATTACGAGTACTTCAGCTGACCGTGCATATTTTCTTTTCTTATGTTTTATGGTTATGAGGATTTCTCTTACAATATACCTCCGTCTTTGGTGGTTTCACGTGGGAATTTTTTTTTACAAGTACTTAACTATATGAGCTTCCTTCCTTTGTATTTAACCTTCTATACATAAATGGTAACATATTAGGTGATTTAACCAATTCTCGCCAGGCGTAAGGTAAGAGCATCTCCAATGCTACCCTCAATGTAAAAAAAAATTTAATTGTCATGTAAGATTGATGGTGAAAAAATGTAAAATTAATCTCCAATGCAAGCATCAATGTAAGAGTCAATCTTATGTGGAATATGAGGTGGATTGAAAGTTTCAATTAGACCCTCTATATATTGATGGTCACATTGAAGCCTTCAATTTGATTATTTTGCATATTTAGAACTATTTTCCTTTTTTCTCCAATTCCTAGTTGAATTTAAAACACTTGGAGTTTTTATGTACCAAAGCGAGCTCTACACTTTGCATGGAGATTGATTACGGATTCATTACCCACGGTGGAAAACCTGAGGAGGAGAACGCTTGATGTAGCACCATATTGCCACCTATGCGGAGAGGATGATGACACACCAGAGCACATGTTCTTTGACTGTCAGTTTGCCCAAGCTGCATGGAATGCCACGGGTCTGCTTCAGAAGGTTGATGGTCTGAGAAGACAAAGAGGAACCTTATGGTTTAGGGACATCATCAGGGACCTTGACAATGCCTTCTGCGAGCTAGCCATTATGGTTTTTGGTGGAATATGGTTCCAAAGAAACAGACAGCTTTTTGACCAGACTCACCTAGAGGCGGCCTCAATCACAGCCAATATGTGGAAGTTCTCGGAAGCAAAAGGCTGGAGTTCGATGTCGCCAAGTCTCTTGCCCCAAACACTCCTCAAACCCTCCTGACTCAGGGTACAAGGTGTATTTTGATGCAGGCCTTCATGATGACTCGGCTAGCATGGGATCGGTGGTATTTGATCAACAAAACCGCTTCGTTCGAGCATCTACCAGGCGAATTCCGAATGTCGGAGACCCCTTTTTGGGAGAAGCTTTATCTATGGAGGAAGCCATCTGTCTAGCTCATGACATGCAAATTTAGGAAGTGGCCTTAATTAGGGACGCGCTTAATTTAATCAGCTTAGCCCGGAATAATGAACCCTGCCCGGAGATAGCAGCTTCGACAGTGGAGAGAATCCGATTACAGTTAGAGTCTAGCATATTTTCTGGCCCTTTTTGGGTACCTCAAATGTAATAGGTTACTCTCTAGCAAACTTTGCAAAGACGAGCACCCTGCTATTCAATGCATGAGTGACTTCTTCTAGCTTTGTTCAACCGCTTCTGGACGATTTCCAGTGATTATGAATGAAACAAAAAATTTACTTCAAAAAAAAAAAGTTGAATTTAAAACACCAAGTTTGGTAGGAAAAAGTTTACATGATAATTGACACTCTTGCATTGGACATCAACCAAAATTTCAATGTCTATGTCATAGTGATGCCCAATTAAAATTTGACATATGTATCCTATTTTTGCTCTTGACACCCATAGCATTGGAGATGCTCTAAGAGGTGAGTGACATTTTATTGAGGTTTATTTAGATTATTATTCAATATTTTTTAAAAAGGTGATTATTACATATGAAATTCAATATAAAAATGTTACAATTGGGGAGAGTTAACTCAAACAAAATTTTGTCATTAATTCAACATGGTCTTATTATCAAAAAAAAAAAAAACATGGTCTTATAATTTAGAATGAAAACAAAACAAATTGTTAAAAGACAAAAAAACAAGGTGAAAAGAAATAATTCTGAATGGAAAAGAAAACAAGAACCGCGAAAAATGAGAAAAAACCAGAAAAGGAAGGAAACTAAAGCGGGTCAACTCCGGTTTCCTCGATCACTCCGCTCCGCCAAAGCTTACTCAACCTATTTCTCAGTTTAGTAGAAACAGATAGAATTATGCTTTTTACTCAGTTTGACTTGATTTTTGAGTATGGATTATCAATTATCAAGGATATTATCCAAAGCCAAATTATCCAATAAATTATCATAATAATCATATGTGAAACTGTCGAAGAATAATCTATACATTTTCTTACAACCTTTTCATGACATATTCGATCACCACCGATAGCTTCGAAATTATCCAATAATCTTTCAGTGTCCAGAACCCTGTTTAAGTATCGGTAGAATGGAGGTCACGTGTTTCCGACCGCCAACCTGCAGAATGGAGGTTTCGTGTTTCTCGCCGGCGATGCAGATCTTCCAAACGCCGCCGTCATCCTCGGGTATGCTTTCTACGATCTCTGATCATCATTTTTTATATCGATGGTTTTATGATCATGTTAAATTTATAGATAGAAATTCGATTGTATTTGCCGCGGTTGAATTTAGTTTCAATGAATTTTTGAGGGCGAATGTTGCAGACCTTAAAGATGTATTTTCATTGTTATGAATTGCCAATTTGCAATGTTTTTGTGCTGACTTTTGTTAATTCTTGCAGAGAAACTGCAGCTAAATAGGACGGGTTTCAATGAATTAAAGTCTTGTAATGTATCTGTTTTCCCAATTAGGAGCAATTACCCCTTGGTTCGTAAAACTGGATTTCAGATCCAGAAGGAAATCCTCTTACAGGTACAGCTTTAGTTGTTAGTGAATATGCTTTGCTGATAGTATCCATACATTTACACCGATAATATTATGTCTTGGTCAGGCTTTCTGTAGCAAAGGGAGAGAAACTTCTGTCATAGAAACTGGGTATAATTTTGTAGAATACTAGTATTTACTTTGCTCTTATAGGCAATCAGATGGCATATGTTATCTAAACTATTTTTCCTAAATACTTTCATTAAGGTCTATGGAAGAGGTATATGATATTCTGGCTGAACGTCTCGTTCCTACAGCAGCAGCAGCCTCGAATTCGAATTACAAGTAAGGGCTAGTGCTTTAATTACTTATTATTTAGTCATGGATCTGTCAAATTTGGATGCTTTTAGCCATAACATTTATTATAATTAACTTTAGAAGTCTTCTTAGAGGTTAATCAGTTTGAATTTGCAGGCACATTGTTGGTCTTGCTGGTCCACCTGGTGCTGGTAAGAGTACTATTGCACACGAGGTTGCTCAACGTATCAACAAGTTATGGCCTCAAAAATCTACTCCCTCTATTCCAATTGATTCTGAATTTGAGGTGTCAGAGGTTGCGATTGTTCTTCCTATGGATGGATTCCACCTTTATCGCCACCAGCTTGATGCGATGGAGGTTTGTGATTTAATAGCGGGTGGAGTGCTTATTGACCTTAAATTATTAAACAAAATGTCAATCCTTTCATAAAATAAAAACCATCTGAAGTAAAACAACCATTTCAAGATTTTAAACTGCGTATCAAGTTTGCATTTGATCATCAAGTCCATGGAATGTATACCCCTTTTTTCTATCATTGGTTATATTGTCATTTCTGGGCTTTGGATGTTGGGGTATCAAAGCTGTAAATATGATGGAAAGCGAGGGACTCTCACTAGGAGTATCAGGAGCATGCCTGTTCGTTAACATCAACACTTAGATTAGTAGAAATTTCTACTGTTGAATCTCCATACAGATGATACGAATTAAAGCATATGTACTAGTAGTAGACTTAATCGAAAGTTCTGAAAAGCATGGACAATTGGTGTAATGAGTTACTTGGTAAATACTGATAACTGATTTTACATGTCAGAATCCAGAGGAAGCTCATGCAAGAAGGGGAGGTGAGCTTCATTCTATCACATGCTGCTCAAGTGTTGGCCTTTTTTCTACCTGAAATAAAATAAGACTAATTATGAGAATACTCGGGCTAAATTTGTACTCCATACTATGTTTATGTTGGTTGTGTAATAAATAATCATTACTATCATCTTGACTTGAAAACATTGCAATTTGAAATTTGAAACAAGCATGACAATTAGAGACTTAGAGTGGAGGATAAAGCTCATTTCTCTGTTTATCATTTTTGGCAATAAAATTGTAAAATGAACTACAACATTTTCCGTGTTTTATATTGGAATCCTTAATACAATTTAATTTTTTTGTTCCTGCAGCTCCATGGACCTTCAATCCAGAATTGCTATTAAAATGCCTCAGGACTTTGAAAGAGAAGGTACATTGAGATCTCATATCATACACATATGTACCTAGACAACTTGAAGTTCTGTTTGTGCTTTAACTTTTTTACTGCATTGTGTTTACCTTTACTTAGGGAACTGTTTATGTTCCATCATTTGATCATGGAGTAGGTGATCCGGTTGAAGATGACATCCTTATCGATGTTAGGTGAACTTACATTCTTTATCTCCTCGTTTGTTTTGATTTTATATGCACAGAAATGAACATGCATCACGATTCTGCTTGCTGGTACTTGCAATATCTAGGGTCAAACAATGGTATGTTAATGTAACACATTGGCAATGATGTGCCATTCTCGACTCTTTGTGCAGACATAAAGTGGTCATAGTAGAAGGTAACTATTTGCTTCTGGAGGATGGATTATGGAAGGATATATCAACCGTATTTGATGAGAAGTGGTGATTAATACTTCTACTATCTGGCTTTGTGTATAAAGATGGTGTTTAATTTCTATGAGGTAAATTTATTTTTACATGTCATTCCAAAGGTTTGTAGATGTTGAGCTGGACGTAGCAATGCAGCGAGTTTTGAAGAGACACATATCCACTGGTACTACATTGTAGACACTATCTATTTCCTTCTCAAAGTTAATTATCTTTGTTAAAGTTCGATGTGAAACGTTGTTTTGACCTACCTTTGTTAACCGCTTGCTCTGCCCAGGGAAGCGTCCAGATGTTGCCAAGTGGCGGGTAAGTGATCATCGTGTTTGAAGGTTATACTAAATACTCTGTTGAAATGTGGGATGTTGTGCTAAACTGTGAATCTGCTACACAGATCGACTATAATGATCGGCCCAACGCGGAGCTGATTTTGAAATCAAAGAAGAACGCTGATTTGGTTGTAAAGTCGGTCAATCTTTCATAGTGATCTGTGATTCATAGAGGTGGGAGGATGGTGTTTTAAGAATCATGTCTGGGTTTCCTAAAGTAGAGCATGTAGCGGGATTCCTTGAACACCTTCTTGTCATTTATATTAGTATTTATTTTGTTTTAAATGAGCCTTTGTGTAGAAGTAGAATAGATCGAAACATTGGCATTTCTCATATCAGATGCTTAGATAAGGTGATGACTGATGAGCATAAACAGAAGGAGCAAAACCTTGAAAACTAAGGTGAAAAACATTTACAGAAGAAGGGAAACCAAAAAAGAAGGCAAAATAAAAATGATAGCATTTACAAAAAAAGGCATCAAAACCTGAAACTAGAAAAAATATGAAAAACATTTACAGAAAAAAGGGAAACCAAAAATAATGATACTAGCTAACATAATAGCATTCAGCAAAAATTATGGGCCAATGTTTATCTAAGAAAAATAAATGGAAAAAAGCAAAAATTGAAAACTAAGAAAAATAAATAAAAACATTTATCAGAGACAGGTTTCGATCCTGTGACCTGTGGGTTATGGGCCCACCACGCTTCCGCTGCGCCACTCTGATTTTTTATTTATTATATGGAATATTTTAATATATATTATTTAATAAGGTACAATATTTTCCAGATCCAAAAATATTACCCGTAGATTTAAATCGCAAAAGTAACTTTGATCCACTACACCATCACAATTCACAATCATGCATGCGTGGAAGATATACTTAGAACTTTTACTAATTTATAATTTAACTTCCACTGATTGATAATCTATCAGATTATCCAGAATTAAATTAATAATCATCATCCGATTAGTTTGTCCAGAATTAAACAATTATTTTGTTTGTTGTCAAGCTGCAGTGTAAAACTAGTCATTAGTAGTCAAATCAATCTGGTGAACAAAACTGCCCAGCATTATATTAATCGTCAAATTAATTGGGGTATACAGTATTATTAAAATACACGCAACAATTAAATATATCTGTGCATGCATGCAATTAATTAGTTCGATCGGTTTCGGATATTTATGAACAAGAGAGAGACACAATTCGACAGTTCTAGTCAGCTTCTTAAATTATTTTAGTTGACTAATTATTTATTAGCTAATATTCCCGTAAAGAATATTAGTATGATAGGCATGTGAGGATGAACTAATTATACTTAGGATTTAATTTTGATAGATAAACTGGGGGATTAATCATTGTTTTGCCGGTTCAGATTTTGATTTCAAACATCGTATAATAATAACTGTATGTATACTTGAGAGAAACTCTTACTTACCAAATTTAATTTCTTAGCACCATTTTAGGGCCTTCATGTGCTTTGCATTCATCTGCAAATGGCAGACATAATGATCATTGATCGGTATGTATAATATTCCATGTTCTTATATTCGATCTGAACTAATATAATTCCTGCAGCTGCATGATGATCACTTGGTCTAATCCAAAGTTGAATCCATTTCGAGTTACACAAATCGGTACCTATGTTATTTGTAAAGCATATTATAGATAGTATAATATAATATAACAAAAATGCACAAGATGGTGAGTTAAAATTTGACTAAATTCATTATTTAGACCCTAACTCAGCTGAAATATCATTTTCTCGGCCCCAACTCTAAAAGTGACCAAATTATAGCCCCAACTCTAATTTAATGTATTTTTTCGGCCCCAAGCCCCTTTCCGTTAACCTTTCCGTCAACAAGGTATTTTTGAAGGGTATTTTTGTCCTTTTACGTCAAGATATGGTTTTTTATTCTCTTGAAAAAACGTTTACATACAGCTCCCAAATTGAAACCCTTATCAAAATTTCTCCGTCCCCAAATTGAAACCCTTACCAAAATTTCTACCCAAATTGAAAAACGAGTGTTGTCACTAATAACGATTGAAGACGTTCGGCGATATCAAATTGCAGACTTGAGTTGGTGAAGTAAAGATTGCAGTCCGGGCGCAACTCAAAAATATGGTCGTTCATCTAAGCACGGTTGCTATTTAGGTGGATGTCGAATCGATGTTCCCAGACAAGGTGAGTTGGTTTTGGGAGCTATTTTGTACATATCACCTTAAAAATAGTTTCTTTTTGTGTGGGTCGTGTGGATGAAATATGTGTAATACTGTGTGGTTTATGATTATAATGAATATCTTCCATGGGAAATTAGTTTGTCTTTGTGTGGTTATATAGATGTGTATAAATGTGGTGAGGGAATTTGGTTATATAGATGTGTATTTGGATGGAATTTGGATTAGTTTTATGTCAGTGGAATGGAATTCTTTCAAGTGATAAATTGTAGTCCTTTAATGTTTGGTGAAGTTGGTGTTCTCTGTTAATTTTTGTTTCCATGCGTGTGCCCTAAATGAATTCTGTATAGTTCTATTAATATTTATTCAAACTGGATGGTTGTAGGAAAATAACAGGGCAAGCAAAAAGTGAAAATAGGAGAGAAGGGTAAAGAGAAGGTTACAGAAAGACAAAACATGGCCGGAAGCAAAGATATAGAAAATGAAGTGGAATCTGATTCTGATAATCCAGATGAGGGGGAGAGATTTCATGATTCAGACTATGAGTTGGATGATGATGAAGATCTTGATGAGCTGTTTGGTGAAAGGAAAAATCAGTGGAGTCAAGTTTTGGACAAAATAGAAGATAAAAGAGGTGCTCTAGAACTGGTAATAGACGATGGTGCAGAGAGTGATCTTGATTGGGTAGAACCAAGAGACGAAGTGGAAACTGAAGAGTTGCATAGTCAGACAAGCTCAGATTCCGAAGGTGAAAATGTGAATAAGGAGAAAATCAGAAGCCACTAGAGATTTCGCATGCCTGAGGGAAATGTGGATGTATTTTTCGAAGTTGGCCAGGAGTTCGCAACTAGAAAAGAATTTCAGTTAGCATGCATGCATCATGGGACGGTTGAACATCGACGAATACGGTTTAAGAGGACCAACCCTAAAAGATGTACTGCACACTGTTTAACATCTGAGAAGTGTCAATGGATGGCCAGCATTAACTACAGAAAGGTTACAGAAAGATGGGAGATGACATCGCTTCAGCGGAATCATGCTTGTAGACCCACTTTCAATCATGGGTGTACAAACTACAAATATTTGTGTGAGAAGTACAAAGATGACCTAAGAATAATGCCTGATATGAAGGTGAGCCATCTTATTGAGAAAGCACAACGTGATCTTTGCATAAACATCTCAAGGGGTAAGGCATTCAATGCAAGGAAGCTTGCCATATCACAGATTGAAGGTGATTGGAAGCAACAATATGAAAGTCTTCAAGATTACTGTAATGAATTGTTAAGATCCAACCCTAATTCCACAGTTCTACTTCAAACCGAGGATAATCCTGGTGGCAAACCACTATTCCATAGGATCTACGTTTGCTTAGATGCATGCAAGAAGGGCTTTCAAGAAGGGTGCAGGTCTGTGATAGGTATTGACGGGTGTCATCTAAGGGGATCACAGAAAGGGATATTGTTGGCAGCAATTGGTATTGATGCTAATGACCAGATATTCCCAGTTGCATATGCAGTCGTTGAAATTGAGAACAAAAGTGCGTGGTTGTGGTTCCTCATCGCTTTGAAGGAAGACTTGCATATAGAGAACAGTAAGAGATGGACTATACTCTCTGACAAACAGAAGGTAAAATTTACATTAAAAATTCGAGAAAGTATCTGTTTAAGTATCTGTTTTGATTCGAGAAAGCTTAAGAATTTTATTATAAAATTGTGTGTTCATATGCAGGGCATAAAAGCTGCCTTAAAGGCCATGTTGCCTGATACAGAACACAGATTGTGCACCTGGCACATGTACGATAATTTCAAACGTGCTGGATATGCTAATTTGGAACTAAAGGAATTGCTTTGGGCAGCAGCAAAGTGTACTCATAAAGTACAGTTTGCAAAAAAGATGAATGATATCAAAAGAGTCAGTCTCGGTGCATTTCAGTGGCTGCTTGAGAGGACTGATCCTCGTGAATGGTCTAGAGTAGACCTGTCAAACGGATAAAACGGATATATCCGTGATCCATATCCAATGGATAATTATCCATTGGATCATTTAATTAAATTGATCAAATGGATAATTATCCATTGGACCTAATTATCCATTGGTACCATTTAAATGGATCAGATACCCATTTATCCATTGGTACCATTTAAATGGATCAGGTATCCATTTATCCAATGGATAAAACTTATTGATCTATTAGATCAATGTCTAATAAATCGCATACTACTTTTAACTTAATTATTCCGACTTTGATTTTACTGAGCTGAACTCAACTGTATTGAATTGAGATGGCATGAAAATATTAAGTTGATTTGATTAATTAAATTAAATTTTATTTTTTTCTTAATACCCATAATTTATCAAAGATAAACTAAATTAGGTTGATTTGATTGATACTAAGTTGATTTGATTGATACTAGATTAATTTGTTTGTTACCATGTTACTTTTAAAATATAAACGAGCCCATGCAAGATTAGTATTGACAACGGTATAACTATGATATATAAAATAATAGATCGTTTTTATTAGTACTATGTTAGTTTGATTTATACTAGGTTGTTTACTAGGTACCATTTTACGTCGGAAATGGAAAAATTAATTTAACAAAATTTGGGAAATGTAACTAATAATATCATCGCTATAGAGTGTAAAATATTTGATGCGGTTTGATGTGTACAAGATTGTTTTATTTTATACTAGGCAGTTTGTCTGGTACCGTGTTATATCGAAAATAAAAATAACGTTTAACACAACTTATATAATATTAATAATTGTATCAATGTCGCATATGAAGCAACGGTTGATATTTGATTTATACTAGGTTGTTTGATTGTAACTAGGTTATATGTGTGTTTGAACCCAATGGATTGTTTGATCAAAATTATCCAATGGATAACCGTTATCCATATCCATTTAACCCGTTTATCTAATTATCCAATAAGCTAATTATCCAATAAGTCTTTATCCAATAAGTTAATTATCCATTTAATCCGTTTATTTTTTTATCCAATAAGTTCATCATCCAATAAGTCTTATCCAATGAGTTCAAATTGTAAATGGATATGGGTTATCCATTGGATAACTTATCCAGTTTGACAGGCCTAGTCTAGAGCTTATTTTAACACAAAGTCTAAGTGCGACATATTGGTAAATAACATTTGTGAATGCTTCAACCGGGTAATCCTTCAAGCTCGAGATAAGCCTATTATCACAATGTTGGAGGCACTGCGATTTTACTTCATGGATAGGCTCCAAAAGAAGAAGGTTTTCCTAGAAAGAATGCAAGGCCAACTTGGACCCAAGGTGAGAATGAAGTTGGAAAAGAACATGGCTGATTCAAATAGGTGTTTTGCAACCTATTCTGGTGGTTTTGTTTATGAGGTTCGGCTTATATGGTCAACATGACGTCCGTCTTCGGGAAAAGACTTGTGGGTGCAGAAAGTGGCAGTTGACTGGTATTCTTTGCCCACATGCAATTGCAACAATTAGCCTTATCAAAGAGGAGCCCCTAGACTTCATAGATTCATGCTACTCTAGGGAGAGGTACTTAGCTGCGTACAAGTATATTATATACCCTATAAATGGTCCTGATTTGTGGTATAAAACTACAAATGGTGGAATGCTGCCACCAAATGACATAAGGATTGGTGGTAGACCACCAAAATTGATGCAGCGCGAGATATAGGCGGAAGCGTCAAATTCACAAGATTCACCAATATATCTAGATTAGCCTTTAAAATCCGTTGATTCTAAGAATTCCGGAAATTAAACTCTATTCTTGATTAGTAATTTTGATATATCTAGATTTGCCTTCAAGGTCCGTTGAGTCTGAGAATGCCCGGAAGTTGAATTGAATCTTGATTAGTATCCAACCTCCCGTTGAGTCTGAGAATGCCCGGAAAATTAGAGAATAAACTGAAACTAAATTATATTATCACAAATCAAATCGAAGGTCCCTAATTACAAAGCAAAGGGCCGTATTTATAACCCATCAATCTCTATCCTATTACCTACAGGATACCGATTCCCACTCTGAATAGGAGATCGATTCCTTCTTACCAAGATTAAAAAAAACCTTTTCAGGAAAAACTCTAAACCTTGATAAGGAACATTCCAAAAATCCGTCAATGATTATCTTTGGAATAATCCAAAGATCCAATTAAACCAACCAAAATACGTATATGGCTCCCATGACTTGGAAATGTGACATATTTACATCTTCCTAGTCCTGCCTGCACCATTCTCCCGGGGTTTGACAGAATTCGCCCTCGAATTCTACCTCGCAGTGATCCCTTGTCGAATAACAAGCATATTGTATGAAGAAGTCGAAAGCACATTGTATGTTTCCCACCCTCTTTGAACTTCAAAATAACTTCTTGCCTTTTACCAACATTAAAGTTATTCATCTTCTGAGCAGGTAATCCATCCATTTTTTGGAGTAGATCATTGCGTTCGATGGGAGTGAAACTGGTCATAGAATGAGGCATTTGGGGTAAAACAGAACTAGGTTTCATCTCTAAAATGTGTTGTATATCACTAAGAAGAGGCAATCCAGCAGGTAGATCTTCGAAAAGCACATCCTTGAATTGTTCTAAAGTAGGCTTCGCCATTTCAGAAATTTTCTCACACTCAGTAGACTCAAGCCCGATCAGCAAAGTCATTTTATTTTCAGCCTTAACCTCTTTCTCAAATTCTCTCGTGGATGGTAAGCTTGCAGTTTTTCCACTTTCATCATTTAGAACATCATTTTTCCCACGTTTCTTGGGGAGCAACGTGATCTTTACTCCTTCAAACTTGAAGCTATAACTGTTCAAATGATCATCGTGGATAACTCGTCGATCATTTTGCCAAGATCTTCCCAACAACAAATGGCACGCATCCATATCCACAACATCACACCATATTTCATCCTTGTATTTAGGTCCAATCGAGAAAGTAACAAGTACACGCTTAGTGACTGATATCTCTCCTCCATTCGGCAGCCAAGTAAGTTTGTAAGGTCTGGAATGATTCTCTGTTTTAAGCCCTAGCTTTTGAACAGCCTCAGTGGAGATGATGTTATCACAACTTCCAGCATCAATGACAAATTTGCAGATTCTCCCGAATATCGTACAAGTAGACCGGAAGATGTTGGTTCGAATCCACTCAGATTCATCTATCACCTTTGGATACTTTGCTTCATCATCAATGACACCTTTAAAATCTTCTACCAACAACATTCTTCTCCGAGGTTTCTTACATTGAACTGATCGATGACCATTTTCTCCGCAGTTGAAACATTTTAAAAAGCAAGCATTTATGACATGGTTGGGTTGTGGAGTAACCACGTATGCTTTTGAAACAATACTATCGTTATTTCGAAATAGTGGATTGCTACTTGTGGAAAATATTCTGCCATTCTGATTTTGTCGTTCCACAACCAAGGCTTGCTGATGTGCTTCTGTGACAGTAGTCGAATTTAACATGTTAACTACATTCTGAACTTGAGGACTCAAACCCCCAATATATCTCGCTACGAGTTGTTCTTCCGTTTCCGAAAGCTCATTCCTAGCGATTACTTGAAAAAATTCAGTTGTATAGTCCTCAACCGAACGACTTCCTTGTCGTAAATTCTGTAACCGCTGGTACATCAATGATCGATAATTGAAAGGCAAAAATGCATCTTTCATTAACTTCTTCATTTTTTCCCAAGTCACCACTTTCGGTTTTCCCCTTCTTTCACGAGTTAATTTGTTTTGTTGCCACCATGTTATGGCCCTTCCTCGCAAATGAGTTGCAACCAGCTTTACTTGTCTATCTTCTGAAACCTTGTTGCATTCAAGGATTTCGTCGACCGTGGATATCCAATCAAGGAAATCCTCTATCTTCATTCCTCCTTGAAATACTGGAATTTCAGCTTGCAAATTTTGTTGATTCATGCTAGTGTACCCATGAGAAAACAAGTTCCATTGCGCCCTTGTATCACATTGATGGATCAACAAATTTGGAAACAGTGTGCGCGGCTGAAAATCCTGAAAACTTTTGATCTGATCGGTGAAGTGCTGCTCCAAACACCGATTCATGATATGCCCGATATGCAGCCCCAATTATTGTGTCATCTCATAGACTGATCTTCCCTAGAGGTTGTTGTCGTGGTGGTATTATTCCCCAAAACAAGTCAAACTCCACTCCTTATGCAGCACGGATCAATTCGGCTCTGGTACCAACTGATGCAGCGCGAGATATAGGCGGAAGCGTCAAGGAAGAGGACTACAGCAGAAAAAAAGGAACAAAAAATTAAAAAGAAGGGTGAACGTGAGAAGTTGTCTCGAGTGGGAAAGCATCGTGCTTATGAGTGCAGTGTTTGTTCACAGACTGGACATAACATCAAAAATTGTCCAGTTAATGCTGCTTCATCATCAAGGCCACCACCACCACAAGTCCCTACACCTACTAATATGAACCCGACATCAGCTCTAGCAGCTCCACCTGGGAACCATCCACCACGGGATTTAGCTGTGAACCAACCACCACCACACAAGTCCGAAGTTCAAAAGGTTCGAATTCCTTATTTTAAAAGTGTTGTTTTGATTCATGTTGATGTGCATTATTAATCTCAGCTTTTTTGTTGTATAACGAAATTTGAATTGTATAGAGAAAACGTGTCATTACGTGCTCTTCATGCGGTGGAACAGGCCACAACAAATTGACATGTAAAATCTCTATTGCAAGTACTTCTTCGGCTAAGACATTGGAGATGAATGGCGCTCTGCGTGGAGATGAATGGCGTTCTGCGGAGAATAATTGAAGTTCTTTGCACAGTGTCTTTTCTATGCTGTTTGAATTGATGAAATAGAAGTTAGGTCGTTGTTTTGTTTTGGGCAGATCATAGTGATGCTGCTTTGGCATCTTTTGAAACCTTTGTGGGTTATATTATCATCATGTTGTAGTGTGCCACTTTTTGTTGAACCAGTACAATGTGGTCTATTTTGTATGCCTCGTAAGGTAGTTTGAAACTGTGATGGATTGATTTTCTCCATCTAAACAATACTGTGTTGATGAATCTCACCAGTAAGATAGTTTGAAAACTAGTTGGATTAATTTTTCCCTTTATTTCCGTCAAAGCTTTTGGTGTATGTAAATTTTGGAGGAAAAATGAGGTTTGTCTTAATTTTAATTCAATGAAAGTGGGTAAGAAAATATTTACTTGTATAAAAAGACAAAAATACCCTTTAAAATTTGAGTTAACTGTGCATGTCAGCCAAATGTGGACGGAAAGGTTAACGGAGAGGGGCTTGGGGCCGAAAAAATACATTAAATTAGAGTTGGGGCTATAATTTTGTCACTTTTAGAGTTGGGGCCGAGAAAATGATATTTCAGCAGAGTTAGGGGCTAAATAATGAATTTAGTCTTAAAATTTGGAGAATCCAATTATAGAAAGGTAGATTTGTGGGCAAAAAGTAGAATTGGAGGGAGGTGGACAAAGACAGGCATAATGGGGAAGGGGAGATAAGGGCAACAAGAACATAAGGTGTAGGAAGGCAAAGCTGTATTCAGTGGGCCCTGTGAGCTTGCAACGGGCCATATTACAGACAGAGCTGGACTATTCATTTCCACGAGCGGCTCGGCCCACTCCCTCATTACTCACACATACACACCCACACGTGCGTGTCCTTCCTTTCCCAATTGATGTTTGTGGTTTGGCATTGCATCAAAAAGAAATTCTCAAAAACATTGATTGATTATAAATTTGAATATAAATAAATAGGATACATGAGTTGACATTTTATAAACATTGATATTTTATTTATTCATCTGGAATGATAAATGTATTGATACAAATCTTACATTATTGAACTCTATTTGAGCAAAAGTGCTTATGTAACTGTAACTGTAACTGAACTTTAGTTTTGGAATAAATGTAAATATAATCTCATGTTTTTGATAATTGCAAATATATTTTTGATGTTTTCTGACATGAAATCTAGTGATATTTGACATTCAGTTCAAATTCATATGACATTTTTATCTTTTCACATGCGTATATACCGGGAATAGACATGCCAACACGTCCATGGTTATACTTTACATAAAACTTGCCGATTGAGAAGTATAATATCACTCCTCCAGAATTTGAGTTATATTCACACTTAACTAAATTATGGTTGTACGTATGTTGCAAGTTATAATGTTCTCGATTTCATTATAATATTTTATTGTGATGGGATTGAATTTTCAAACAAGTAAGATATGAAATAATTAAAAAAATAAAGATGCATGCTTTAAGAGGAAATGCTTAAACGAAAGGCCAAATCTCCAGATCCAAGCAGCTGCCGGACCCTCAGCCGGACAACAATGTGGTAATTGCATGGCCTGTTGGGACATGCTCCCCTGCCCAACTCCCCCCTAACCCCATTTCTACATTATTATGATTAGCAATATTATTATAAGCATTTATAATCTCTCTTTTTTATTATAGATTATACCATTTTTTGATTTTACTTACATAATTAAGGTATGTTCAGTAGTTAGTTAAGTTAATCACCAGTTAACCAACAACACTGTGATCGATATTATTTGGCAGCATGTAACATGGTCATCAACTATAATCAACTATAATTAATTTTCTTACACCTCATCCATATTCCAACTATTCAGCCGATCGAGACAATTAACTTCTTAAAATTCATTTCTGACATTAAAATTACTTTTCACCCATTAAAACAGACGAAACTTTTAAATTGAACAATCGATCCACGATCCACCAATCAGCAATTGATTGAAAATCACCCATGTAGATTTGTAAGGGATCAGCTTAATGGCACAACTCTCCACTAGTTGCACTCTTCGAATCGAAGTTAGAACAACTTTCCTTTTCCTATTAAAAAGAAAAAGGGCATCATTCATATATATATATAGATATATATATATAGATATCTATATATATCTATATATATATAGATGATGAGGATTAAGGATTTAAGGTAATAGTTATCCGAATAGGCTTGACTTAAATTAGTGTACTTGCATGGTACCACAAACACGATCAATATCGTACTGGTCCAAACCCCCTTGAGTTGTCAGAGAGATCGTACTGCTGATCACTGCATCTTTGGAACTCCATCGATCGATCCACGTTCAGTGTACAGACAAACCACTCTCAAAATTTCAACTCTCCCGATCCATATATTCAATATCCTATCCACTTACGTTGTAATAATAATAGTGGACTGGACACAATATCGATGTTGAAGCTGTTCAAGCATGGAGAGTGGGTCCCTTATTTGACCGGTGCCGGTGGTGGTCCTTGATTTCTCCGGCAAGCCAGCGATATTGAACACCACACCACGTCCTGTCCAAATCCAATGCTTTGCTTTCTACTACTTTTTCTACTATTAATGGCTATGCACAAAGATTAGTTGAAAAGTTATCATGAGTTTCAATAAGTAAATCAACTTAAACCAATATTAACTACACTTGTCCAAAAGTTTAATACGTAAAAGATCGGGTTTGAAAGTGTAAAAATCAACAGTGTATTATCATGCTTAATATGTAAAAGATCTTACTTTAAAAGTGAGAAGATCAACTCAAAACAGGTCTAATGATCACGCATAAAAGTAAAAAAATAATAATAATCAACATTTGTTCTATGTCTCAATTAGGACCGTCCAACGGAATTCGCTCTAGTATACTAGATAGAACATAACAAAAAATATTGTTAATTTGAAATAGCGGGGCTTGATTCTGATACCAATTACTATGATTTTGGCTTTTGTTTAGATCAATGCAAATCGTGTTAGAATGTACAATTTTCGTCATAACTTTCACTTAAATAGCTAAACCCATTATTATATTATAGTGGATGTTCTCATAATAATTGGTGAGTAAGTAATTACTTGTTATTTTATATATGAAGATGGAAGTATAAATTATTTGATTATATTTTCTATTAAATTGATCAGATGTATTTCTTCAAAGATTAATTAGGGGAGAACAATTCTGTTCTATAGAAGTATAGACCTAGTTATTTGTAAGCTAAGATAGGGTTATTTGTTTATTGATTCTTTATTACATTGAATAAGTGTGATTCACACAATGAAATTGTTTTCGATTTGATCGGCTGAATCCATGATTTAGTTGTTCGTTGGTGTTTTGGTTCCCGATCTGGTTGGACAGGTCGTGTTTTAGGTTTTTGCTTATAGTTCTTGATCTGTTTGGACAGGTCGTGGATCGTGTTCCCGTTCGTGATCTATGATTTTCAAGGTGTTTATAGTTTGAAGAACATAGATCGTGGTTTAGATCTAGTGGTGTTGCGATTGTAGCAGATCCCCGATTGGCGCAGTGATTGATGCGGGAGACGCTCAGGGCCGGCCCTCAGCATGTGCAACCGGTGCGGTTGCACAGGGCCTCCAATTTTACGGGGCCCCAAAATATTTATTTTTACCGCATACATATATATATATATTTACTATATATAAAAACTTACCGAATTGATTACAGGGCAAAGATTCCGCAGAAATTAGGAAGATTGGCACAATTTTTGGAAAGATTTCAACTGAAATCAAAATTATTAAAGAATTTTCCTATTATATGAGAGCATTAAATAAGGAAAATATTAGTATGAATTAGTTTGTTTTTTTTGAATAAGATAAGGATGAGGTATAACGTATATGGATAATGAGGTTTTAGAAAGAGCAGAGTGGTTTAGATAAAATTTCATAATAATAAATGGGAATTACCTGCTGAGAGTTTTTTATTTTCTTTAATTTTTTTTTGTAAAAATGAGAAACTCCAAAATTGAATAAAATTTAGATATTATTAATGGACGGGTTTCTTTAAAGGTAATAGTTTATTTAATTGAAAAATAAACATTAGGTAAATTTAAAATAATAATACTAAATAAACAAATGAATTCATGCTTATAAATAAAATTAAATTCTCATGTTTATATTTTTATTTGTTAAATTAAATAATTTAAAAGGTATTTAATTTAACTAAAATCTTTAATTAATAAATGATATTTTTGTACACTTTGAAGTTTCCTTTTTAATATTAAATGTGCATTTTAATATCTGTGTTTAAGTATTACGATATTATTATTTTTTACGAACGGTTTTTTGACTATGGGCCACAATTTTATTTTTGCACAGGGCCCCCAAAATCTCAGGCCCGGCCCTGGAGACGCTCCTCTCTGTCAAGCGGTTGTGGTGTTCGCGGTTGCAAAATAATATCCCCGAAGGCGATATTACAACATTTTTATTGGATCTCTCAATTTGTAATAGTACAGACTGTATGAGTCTGGTTAGCATATGATTTAGTTAGCCTTGTAATAGGTTAGTTGATTAGATGTTGATTACACTTGTAATCGTTATTGGACATTTCCCAGTACCATGAATGAATATTTATTTATTTTTAAAAAAAGAAAGGGTTTGCATATTTTTAAATAATATTTTGATACGCCAGATGAGAAGATATCAAAACCAGTTCAACTTATTGGAAGTATTAACTGTAAAACCAAATCAAAAGACGATGGGGGGATCGATAATTAAGTTAATTTGGTGTCTTACCTAACAAATCTCTTTGTTAATTTGTCAGCGTTGTTTACTGATGATTGACAATTTTGACAGCGGGAACAGTTCCATTTTTGACCGTTTAAAGCTCACGATCAACAAATTCAATGCACTTTGGCTCCATCTCTTCGTCCCTTATAATATTTACAACTGTACAGGAATCAATAGGATGCATGTACACGAGCGCCAGGATTGATCGTGAAAACGACATGCATGCATGCATTTCTTGATTTGATCGGCCAAGAACCACTCGTAATCACAAGTAAGAGTAGAAATCTTATTCTTGCTGAAAACTAAAATGAATTATAGCAATTATTGAATTACATTTCATTAAATCGAATTTGAGTTAATCGAATTTATTATACACTTGATCTGATTCTAAATGTCGTGTTTTTGTGATTCACACTTATTAATTGTTCTCGATCTAGTTGTACGGATCGTATTTCCGATCGCGATATTTGAGTTTTAAGATGCTTGTAGTTTGAAAAACATGGATCAGATTTTGGATTAAGTGATATTGTGGTTGTAGCAGATCTCTGATTGGTGAATTGATTGGTGAGTGTTTTCACTGCCAATCGAGTGTGGTTTTCGCGGTTGCAAAATTATATCCCGAAGACGTCATTACACTTTTATTGGTTAACATGTAATTCAATTATTCTTGTAATAACCTAGTTGAGTTATTGGATGTTGATTCCACTTATTGTAATAATTTTTGAGCGTTTTTATTTTTAACTATAATTTTGTTTTTTGTACACTACCCGTTGTCTTAGCATCGGCCATCTTAGTTCTTTATTTTCTCCCGATCGATCTCCTTGCTGGATATCGTCAACTTAGGGCAGGACGTGAGCGGTTCGTCTACATATAAAGAGGAGGTAACTAATTATATTGTCATGAAATATTGATATCTAGCGAGTGTCATTAATACAACTATAAGATTGCTTGGTGCCACAAATTTCTGTTCTTATAAGTAAATACAAAAGGGTAAAATATTGTTTAAACTGGTCTCAAATAAGTTGATGAGCATTTTTTACCGGTGATGTTTTTGAGAAGAAGTCTGCGCAAAAGGACGGAGTTATGGTGATGAGGTAATCAACGCTAATTAACCACCTTGATTGTCCTCAAACTAGAATGTTCTACATAATGTAACCGCGATAAATTCTTTGAATACACTTTTTTTTTTTTTTGAATTATTGAATATACTATTTTAATAGCTAGGTCATCTATATAATGCATGATTTTAATAAAAAGTTTTTACACATATTGACACGCTATCAATGTAAATAATCATTCATAAAATCATGCATTCCAAAAGCAATTCCTTTCAACTTGATTAATGCGTAAATCAGTCACATATAGAAGAGTTTTTTTTTTTTTTTTTTGTAAAAAGAAGTTATAATCTTAACGGACTAAATAAAACTGCCACGATTTCAGAACATTTAACAGGCTTCTTAATCAATAAAATTTTGATTTGACCATATAAATGCTTGATTGATCGAGTAATAGTAATACACATGGTAATCAATTTTGATACCGTTTGTTGGTGATCCACGGTTCAACTTCAATCCTTGCACTCATTACCTCATATGCATATGTACCACCTACGCATTAATTTGTGGACAAAATTGATTTTTATTCGATTTGTTTTTTGCTAAAAATCTAACAATGTCTGAGCCATTGATCTTGATGTGCTTCATCTAAAATAAAAGGATAAAGTTGAAGCAAAATTCAAAATAATAGTAGCAAATTCTACAAATTCATTTTCAACTGCACTAAACTGAACTAAATTTCGTCAAGCTAATTACAATTATTTGGAAAAATCAAATTGAAAAAGTAGGTAACTAAACAAATGAGTTATTTATTAAGCAAGTTGTCATAAATTTAAAATTCTCGTGACACAAACAATAAAAGTTTGTTTGTACAAATGATGAGAATCAAATTAGGTAATGTTTGTTTCAAAAAAAAAAAAAAAGGTTATGTGATGACCCTACGGGAAGACACAAGCAGGGTCACGTCTTTTCTTTACCGGAAAATGAATGCCAGCCCGGCCGGTGGCCGGAAAAGAGATGTGGGCAGAAAGGTTGGGCAAACGGGGTTCATGAGCTGGCTATGCCCACCGCGAAAAGTAATCATCTTTCTTTCACATGTCTTTGTACTCCATTCCCACACACAAATTAATAATGCCATCAATTAACCTAAATTTCAAACAAATAATTATTATTATATATTGGTTTTTGAATTACTCTCATAGTTTATATGGTTATGATTTGTGTAGGAAACTAATATAAGAACTCTACTATGATTCCATTTTAGTAGGCTTAAAGTGTTATGAGAAAGAAAATAAATAAATTGTAAAAGAGTTTTTTTATTGATCAATTCAGTTAAATAAATTTATATTTTTTCAATATTTCAGTTTAGCATATTTAATTTTTTTTGGTCAAGTTTAATATATTTATATTTTTTCAGTTCAGTTCAATTTTTTTTATGTAAAATGTAAATCTTTTACTACAGATTAACTGATATACGATAAATTTCAAAATTATTTCAATTTAGTTAAATATATTTAAATTTATATCAGTCAGTATATACTCAACATTTTGACCACAATTAGTGAGCTATATAAACTATAGTAATATTTTGAAATTTCTTCATCCATCTTATATGCATGACTTTTATCGTTGTTTTCTCATCTTTGCTGTTTCTCATCTCAAATAAAAATGGTTTTTTAAATAATAAATACCTTAAAAATGATACTTTCCACTATAAAATACAATGCAAAAGAAAAAGGGCTAAAATATATGGCAAAGTCGATGATGAGAGGAACAAGACGAGGACCCAAAGCTCACATGGGGTGCCCGAGCCCGTGATCCGACGTCCCCGATTGCACGCAATCCCATGACGAATCCTGGCCGTCGATCAACGGCCCACAGACTTCAAGCCCGGCGGTTGGGGCTGTCCCTCCTCTGTTCCCTGGGGCCTCAGCACCGGACCCCACCGCTTGCCCCTCATGTGACCGACACCCACACCTGTTTTTCTATTATAACTAAAGTCGTGCCCCACTACCCCAACCCCTAACCTAAAAGCGCTCCACGTAACGCGTTCCCTTAGCGCACAATCCATACCTTATAAGTATTGTCATATTTTCATCCCAATATTACGTTATAAATTTATAATACCGTTCAAATTAGTAAAAATGTCACGTATTCCTAGTTTGAATATAAATAAATAATTACAAATTCACATTTGAAACCTTTCTCTATCTTCTATAGAGAATAAACATTATAAGAGACCGTTACCAGTTGAAATTACCGTTGATGAGTTTCAACTCTGTCGACGCGGTTAAGTTTTGGTTGTTGGTGTCACTAGAGCTCAACCAGCTTACATGAACTGACTTAAAACTGAGTTTCTATGTGAATTTGTACGAAATAATAGTAATGTACCAATGATTATGAATGATCAAGGAAATTGACTGAATGATCAAGCACATTGAATGAATGATCAAATTCATGGAAAGATCAAGGCAAAACATGAATACTCAAGGGAATTGGCTGAAACATCAAACAAACTGACTAAAAGATCAAGCAAACACAATTGATGCTCATTCTGTTGGCCCTTCGTTTCCAAAGACATGTTTCACCCAAAACTCTCTAAGTACATGAAGTGTTGTAGTATAGTATAGTCTTCGTATAATTCATATTTTTGATATATATTTTTTAAGAACTCTATAATATTTTGCAGTTAAATAAAAAATTGATCATATTTTTTAAATTACTAATTTTTAGTTTATGTTTTCGAATACAAAACATATGGATGATTGAATGATACAATTGTGTAGATAGTAAAAAAGCACAAATTATGTTTATCATGATCATATGCAACATACAATATTAATAATATATAAATTTATTGTTACGTATATTTTCACATCAATTTATATATGATGATATTATAATACATTAATTATATGAAAATTATATAAAAACTTGTAAAATTTACTATATTTTCCTTGTTATGACACATCAATTTACGAGTGAAAGCAATATGCATTTTTTTTAAGGATTATTCTTAGAAAAATTCTCTTGTTATGCAGTCTAAAAATTAGACGATTGGTATTTCATAATGATGTTGTTTGGTAATCTGTTGAGGTTCACTTTAATCTATACATAGTTTATGTTATTTATTTATTTGTTAAATTTAACCTTATTTTAATATAAAATAACATCAATTTCATCTATATTAACTTTGTATAAAATAATAGTTTGATGAGATTTAAGTAGGGCTGTGCATGAACCGGTCCGGACCGGAAAATTGGACCGGACCGGACCGGAAATACGTGGACCGGGACCGGATATATAGGGTTCCGCTCCGGTCCTCGGTCCAAGATTTTGCAAGATTCCGGGTCCGGTCCGGTCCGAGACCGGATATTTTCCGGTCCGGACCGGATGGACCGGTATTTTATAATTAATGCAATTTATAATATATTAATGCTATAATAATGAGTCAAATATAGAGTTTGGTAAGTGAATAAGCTGCATTGATTTTCGAATTGGATTAAAAATTTTAATTAATGTAATTAATTACCATAATGGCGTAATAAATGTGTTATTTTTGTTAAGTAATTATGCTTCACTGTTTTCTACGCATGTAATGCATTACAGACCAATCAGATCCTCTGCGCAAATATTCTACGCAAACATTACGCCAAAACGACGTTGTTTGTGTTTCTTGCCATAAATTATCAAAGTAAAATGTTCTGCGTACATTAACCATAATTTCGTTTTGATTGATTATGTTTTACCGTAAATTCATAAGCTAATTATTTTACGTACAAACATCCACATGAGTTTAGATTAAACTATTTTGTCATGTTTTTGCTTAACACAATATTATTTAATGTTTGTTTTATTAAAAAAACTATAATTAATGTTTAATTAAAATTTTGAATATAATAAACAACAATATTAATAAATTAATAAATTTAAAATATTAAATAAAAATAAAAATATTAAATAAAAATTAATTAAGTTGTATTTAATTAACTTCATTTATATTTAAATTAAATAAATTGAGAATGACAATAAATTAATCGACAATTATATTTAAAATGATAAATATTTCTTCAACCTACAAAATATTATAAAATACATAATTTTTATCCTTTCCATAATATAAAATATATGAATTTATCGGTCGGTCTATATGTATATTTTGTTGTTGTTGTCGTGTTAGCAAATTTATCATCCTTCCAATTCTAATACCAAGTCTAACCGTTTTAAAAAAAATTCGTGAAAGAAATGATTGAAAATAATGTGGGATGGTTGGATATATGCAAGTAATCTATATGAAAGAAGGTCAGACAGATTAATAAATGATTGAAATTTACTTTAGAAAGACAAACAGTCATTTTTGCGTAACATTGGCGTAGAATCTTTTGCGTAGAGGATCTCGAGCGATTACAGACTATGCCAAGTTATTTATTTGATCTAACATACTATATTAGATTTTGTTATTTTTTTCTTCTGAAAAATGTTTGTTTTTGTTGAGAAAAGTTTGTTATATTATTGTGCCAATGACTCTAGTAGTCTAGTTCATGTACAGTGCGGTGAATAGGTTAGATATATTTTTAATTTTTAATTTTTTTTGAAAATCCGGTCTATCCGGTCCGGTCCGGTCCAAACCCGGAATAATCCCGGACCGGTCCCGGTCCATATTTTACACCAACCGGTCCGGTCTTCGGTCTGAAGATTTTCAGAATTCCGGTCCCGGTCTTAACCGGTTCCGGTCCGGTCCGGTCCGGTCCAGACCGGTTGCACAGGCCTAGATTTAAGGCCCTGTTTACTAGAGCTTATTTCTTGATGTACTGAACTGAACTGAATTGAATTGAACTGAACTGAATTAAACTGAAGTGAAAATTGATGTATTGAAAATGGGATCAGCGTGACTGTATTAACCCGAATTTCATCAAATTGCATTGAACTGAACTGAACTGAACTGAACTAGATTTGAACTGAACCGAACTGATTTACAGATAAGTTCTGGTAAACAGGGCATTATACTTAACAGAGACTTTTCTAACATGAGTCATAGGAGAATTTGTGTTATTCTTATCATGCAAATTAGTTTTTTTCCCCTCTCCCCACTCTTTATGAATCCTTATCTTAACAAACTTATGCCATAATAATGAAAACGATACAACAAAGATAAATGGTAGAATTTCACAAATTAATGTATAATAAAGAAAAAGAATCGAATAAAAATAATATAAAGAAAGACCCTACCGGCTTTAATTTAATAGGCGTGTAACAAAAGCGTGTGATTGTGTCACAAAATTCATGCACATAGAGAATAAGTCACCTAGATATTGTCCCTCCCCTCCTTGCCCTATCCTATATATACAAATCCCCCATTTCCATTTCCTCCATCATCACATCCACCATCTTCCTTCTCTCTCAAACCTTCTTCCTTCATTCAACAAACAACTCATTATCATCCCACCTCTCTCTCATCTTAGATCAAACTTGCAAAACAAGCTTCACAGAAATGGCAGCGATCTACGAAAGAGGATTGAATCTCAAGGCCACCGAGCTCCGACTGGGCCTTCCCGGAACGGACATGGAGATGGATCAGAAGCTCGAGTCCTCCGCCTCGGTCTCCGCTTGCACCACCGCTAAGAGCTCCGGCAGCAAGCGGTCCTCGTCGGAGATGTCTGAGAAAGCCGAGCAGGAGTCGGCGGCGCCGCCTTCCAAGGCGCAGGTAGTGGGGTGGCCGCCGGTCAGATCCTACCGGAAAAACGTGTTCCAGCAGAAGAAAGCCGACTCCGACGGATCTGGAGCGTACCTGAAAGTCAGCATGGACGGGGCTCCCTACCTTAGGAAGGTGGACCTGCGCGTATACAATAACTACCCCGAGCTTCTGCAAGCTTTGGAAACCATGTTCAAGTGCAGAATCGGCATGTACTCGGAAAGAGAAGGCTACAACGGCTCCGATTTCGCACCGACTTACCAAGACAAGGACGGCGACTGGATGCTCGTCGGAGATGTGCCGTGGGAAATGTTCATCACTTCCTGCAAAAGGCTCCGAATCATGAAAGGCTCCGAAGCTAAAGGATTGGGATGCTTGTAATCACGTCATCGTGACATCATCATTTTCCGGTTAAATCGAATCACTTTCCTTAGCTTAATCAGGGCTCTCCTTCAAGTCTCTTCTTCCTCACGGTGCACTGAAAATGGGGCCCGCCCTATCGCCGCCATGATCGAACCGGAAAAAAGCTTGTGCTGTTCGAGAGGAGATCCGAAAGTTCATGGTGCATCATGGGATTTGAGACTTGAAGCTCCAATTTTTACTTGTACAAATTGATGGAGTTTTCTTTTTCTTTGTTTACATCTTCGATTGAAGTTTGAGTCAATATGGATATACATTGGGAAATGTATATAGAAATCTATACGTATTAGTGTGTTTTAGGCAGACTTTCAAAGCAAGAAATGTCTGGATCTTTAGAGACCATAATTAAGAACACAATTTTCATTTCACGGTACAAAATTATACATACATCTTCATAATCATTTGATCATCTCTTATATTTCATTGATTCATTTACTCATTTGTTCGTCAATTTTATTTAATACATAATCATTAATTATAGATCTAACAATCAATATACAAATGTATAGAAAGATCTGAAAGCCGCCGGAGCATGGAGAACTCCGGTCAAACTTCCCTTTCTGTAAAATGTAAGTAACCGGAAAGAGATGAAAACAGCCATGTTTGACTGCGCTTTATTAAAGAGAACCACTATAGCTAGTTTAATTAATTTCTAACCATGTTGATTAATTAATTAAAATTTTTAAGATTATTATAAGTATGATATTATCAATCTAATAATCATGTTGTTAGGCGGTGGGAAGGCAAAGGGGGCCGAGAATTAATAGAGAGGTGGAAATGAATTATTATAGTTATACCTAACGAATGATTCCAATTGAGGCATGTCGACCACGGGTTGGCCAGCTCTACATGAATTCATACCCTAACCCAAATTCTATCTCCCTTTATTGTTTTTAAGTGAATTGGAATATGTTCTAAAATGTGATAAATAGATAAATGGACATCATAATTGTAAAACTTTTGATGTTGTCGTGCATGGCCAAACAACATTAGTGTAATCATTCATCATACAAAAACCTTCAACCAAAACAAAAAGAATAATGTTTAATGTTATAATGTTACGTTGTTAGTTGTTACTATAGAGCAAGATTAATGTAGTGTTACATTGTTACTAAATTATGTATTAGTGGGTAAAATTCCGTGACGTTCATTTTATCTTTGATGATATGAACTCTTTAGTTTTTCACTTGTTTATATTTTGATTTTTTTAAAAATATAAAATTAACTGAACTTCAGCCCTAGTCCAGTGAAAATGTAATTTGATGAAATTCAGGTTAATTCAGTCATACTGATTCCATTTTTCAATACATCAATTTTTATTTCAGTTCAGTACATTAAGAAATAAACTCTAGCAAACAGGACCTTACTCAGTTCGCTTAAGAGTTCCAACATACTCTGTTGCTTACAAATAATTAATAAACAACCAAAACACATTCTTAGATGAAACAACAGTCTACTAAATCAACAGTCTGTTGGTTTCTTCGTCTGCATTCTAGTGGCTACCTTTGTTTCTTTCAGCCAACGCCTCCCTATAATCAACGAAGTAAATGAAGTGTCACAACAAGCAGCAGTCCAGAATTAAAATACTAAGTGATGCAAAAAGTACCTATGTGCTTTTACAATCTCCTTGTTACCAGGTTCAAGAGCCAAAGCGCGAGAAAATGCTTCCACTGCCTCATCGTAATGCTGCACACAGAATATATACGTTCATTAAACAATTGTGATTCCACCAGCCCTTTAATATTTTGAAATGGAGAATGAAAACCCTCTAAGAAACTCCTACCTTGAGAAGTTTCAAAGCTGCACCCTCCCTATAGTGGGCCTTCGCCCATCCGGGCTCGAGTCTAACACAAGCTTGTGCATCTTGCAAAGCAGGTTCGCCGTCATTCAATAGGGTCCAGCACAAGCTTCTGTTGGATAGTGCTTTTGCATCAGCATGATCAGAAGCCTCAACTGCCTGCAGCTCAAACGAATTGCATAAGAAAAAAGTTGAATCAAGCTCCAGGTTCTATCATCATAATTCACAGAATATAGAAACATGAAACAATATCCAAAGCTTAAGAGTGCGATTACTAAGCCACCCATAATAGTTAAAGAATTGACTCTTGTTAAAGCTAAAGCACATTACATGTGTATAGAAAATCATCGCCTCAAGATAATCATTCCTCTGAAAAGCCTCGTTTGCCTTTGCTTTTGCCAGCAGAAAATGCTCTTTCATTTGGGACTTTCTCTGATGACCACACCAAAAATTTAGAAAAAAAGTCAGAAACAAGATATATTCAGTGAAGCACTACACATGTACATTGCCCCGTATCTTTTAATTACAGTACATTATTTAGACAGATCTCTGCACCAACAACCAAAGATAATTGAATAGTTTCAATGGAAGAGTTGATGAGCCAGGAACAACAAAATCTTTGCTTTCACACTTTTCTATCATTCAATAATTTCACCAGGTTCTCAAATCATTCAAACTGTACACTTTCAGTCTAATACATAACAATCTTCACCTAAGAAAAATTTATTCCCAGAACCTAAAATGTTCTAACACATGCAATCTTCTCATCTATATTTATAAAGTTATCCTACCAATAATACTCACCTAGTATCGAATATGGCCCATTACCAAAGAAAGAATGTATACAGAATTCCACAGGGACAAGATGACAGTTTGGAGACTTTTAACAATGATTATGTTTGATATAGCAGTAACAAACAAACACCCAACCTTGGATTATCTATGTGACAGTGTTTGGACCCTTTTCACATTAGCAAACATAGGTTAGGACTATTACTTGATGTTCAATATAAGGAGGATTTAGTATCAGAAACAATACCAGCTCCATTGCTTCATTTGATTGTTCATACTGCATTATCCCACGGATACTCCAATCAGGATAACAAGCAATGCGAGAAGTGACAGGAAACAGAATCTCAACCACCTCACGGTAGCCACAAGCTGCTGCATACTCTAACGCTGTCATACACATCTGCATTTCCATTAAGAATTACGAAGTATTAGATTACTGAAGTAGAGTAATGCACTCCAGATTGGTCAGTAGCAACTAATTCACTTGAAAAAATAATTATGCAGGAAAGAGGAGGGAGGGTGAATGGTCTTACTGAGATGCACAAGTATCACAAAGTAAATTTAAGAACGAGGATTTGAGCATGCATCTTAATAAAATATAATAGTACATATAGGAAGGGTTCAAAAGACTCTGAAATTTTATACGCTACCCAAATATTACAAGTAGAGAACTAGAGAAGTTAATAAGGGAATACTTAATTTCATGTTCATATAACTTTTGATCCTAAATACATTTAATCATTACAGAATGAGAAATTAGTCAGTATAACATCCAATTTCAAAAGGGATGAAAACACAAGTTTATAGACAAAGTCAACAAAGTGCTACATTTCATAGATCATGTAACTTACAAGGTCTGTCCTGTTAGGATCAGCACCAGCTTTCAGCAAGCACCTTATCATCTCTTCATCTTGATCAAATACAGCAACACAAAGAGGTGTAATCTGAGTCTGGGAGAAATCCTCATTAGGATCAGCTCCGGCCTGCATCAGATCATCAGATGTATTCAAAGATTCAACATAAGTATAGGCAGAGACTTCAGGATCCAGTTGCTCAAAACAGAATTCAAAAAAAAATTGTGTCGTCTTCAAGCGTAAAAAACATTCAATACAATGCATATTTTCTGCAAATCTCCTCTTTAATCTGGGTCAAGGGCCACCAACATTATTTCAGAAACAAGCAATAGAACTTTATTTCAAATTAATTATAAAGTACTATGTGATGCAGAACACAGGGTACTGATTACAGTTCTAAAAAGCCAAGCCTAGCCCTTAGGCTACACGAGAAGCAATAAAATAAGATTGGTAGGTCGTGGATATTTAATTAGCTGCACAGAAGAAAAGGAAAGAACCTTCAGTAGCATCTCCACACACTCAATGGACCTGGCACACGTTGCCATCCGAAGTGCAGTCAGATGCAGTGGTGCAGTATGATTTGGCTGCATCAGAAAAGTTCAATGATGTCAGACCCCATGCAACAACTTCTAGAAACACGGAAAATAATCTATGCTTTTAGACTTAACAGTGTCAAATACATCTCAATTTAAGGGAATAAGATTTGGTAATGCCCAAGAGAGAATAGCAGCATTGGTTCAGATGCCTGAACTCTTCACCAGCTAAGTTAAAGAATGAACCCATCCATTGCAGTCTAAGAATATCCATCACAGGATATACATAGAGACAGTAGGACTAAAGTGGGAGTTTTTGCTTACATCTGCCTTGAGATCCAATAAGAATTTTAATGTATCAAGATTTCCTCCCGATGCAGCAAAATGCAGTGGTGTTCCCGCTAGAGCAATTGCATTTGAATCAGCCCCTTTAGAAATTAGAAGCTTCATAATCTCCGGAGAACCTGGTGAACAGAAATATAAACACAAATATGCCCCCACTCTGGCGAACAGAATTGGATAAAGAGTAGTCTCCAGAAGAGCTTGGAAGAGTATCAAACCTTTTTCAGCAGCACGATGCAATGGAGTGATATCCCTTCCTCCAACTTTGGTGACATCTGCACCATTGTTAATGAGAAAAATGGCCGTGGGCTGATGGTTGTACAAAATAGCTGCAAACAAGGGTGTGAAGCCTGCAAAGCAATAAACTCAATCAACGATTTTCAATTCTAAAGGGGAAAACAATTGAAGCTTTACTTTAATGGTTAATGTTTACTGAAAGCTTGATTTTAATTCAATTTTTTCAGCATGGGATACGAAAGCTAATACCGTCAATATCGGTGGCATTGATGTTGAAATGCAATTCCTCGATTAGAAACCTGCAAATTGAAGTGTTCCCAGCTGCAGCAGCCATGTAAAGAGCGGTGCGGCCTTCAGCTGTCCTCAGGTTAGCATATGAAACCTTCCCCGGACCTTCTCCGTTTTCAAAAGCCGCGGCCAGCCCTGTACGGAAAAAACATGTCACCGGAAAAACACATCTAAATCAAAAAAGCAAGCGGCGTTTGAAAAAATCTAAACCGCACGCACTCTGAAGCCACTCAAAGTCTCCTCGGAACGCCGCATTGGTAAAAGCCGTCTCGAATCCTGAAGAAATAGCAACATAATAGATAAGCGATAAAGAACGAGAAAATGCACGAGTAATTGGGTATTTTTGTCACAATTACGGACCTGGTGGAACTTCCATAGTCTGTACGGAGACAAATGAAGATTAATCCGACGAGAAATGAGATGCAGACTGAGTAGGCGACTGAAGCTCTGAAACCCTAGAAATGGGGACGAAGCAAATGTATCAAATGACTGAGGATGTGGTTGTTTGCACCATTTTTACCAAAAAGTGGCTTGTAAGCAATTTTAAAAAATTGAGAAAAGTGCTCGTATACCTTGACTAACGTTTACTTTGTAAATTTTACTATGTGAGGTGCTTACTGATCATAAAATAAGCATTAAAAAGAGCAAAACTCTCATGTTCCCTTAAGTTCTTAGAGCAAGTCCAACAGATACTACATAAAAATCTCTAAGATGTAGTATGAAATGCTAAAATGTAGTATGAAATTTGTGGTCATCTCCAAGAGTTACTACATTTTGTAGCTCTTGCATTGATTATCATTAATATTATAAACATTTTTAATATTATTTTCTACCTTTTTTAATGTTTTGCATTGAAGATGAGAGGAGAGAGTGGAATTTGGGTTTAAAAAAGGAAAGAATGCATTGATCAATGTGTAGACATTTAATTTTCCATACTACAAATTGATTTTCTCTTACTACACATATGGAGGATGAGTTTCTCTTACTACCCCAAATCTACATCTTGTAGTAGCACATGTAGTATCGCTTGGAGCTCAATAATGGGATAAAATCTCCATACTTCCTCCAAAATCTACAAAATGTAGTATCTCTTGGACTTGCTCTTAGGGTATGTATTAATATGCCCCTGAATTCTTGTAAAGTGCTGATATGCCCTTGCATTGATGGAGACTTTTTTTTACTGTAATCCTAGAGTGTTTTCTTACAAGCCCAAAATCGATTTCAAAGGACAAAATCACTCATTGGCGAATTCGGTGGTCATTTTTGTCCCAATTAACTCGTGTTGCGTGTGTTAACTTAGGTTTAGATTTCAAAATTTTGGGTATCCTATTTTCAATTCTCTCGACGCCGTTGCAATGTTGCATTTGTAAGCTTTCTTCTTTACAAATCAACATGTTTGATCGACTAAAATTTAATCAAAGTTACAAACCAGAAATATATCAGCATTTTCCAAGAACTAAGAGGCTTATTAATTACATACACAAGAACTCAGGGGTACATGAGAACTTTTTTCAAAAGAATTCAAAATACAAATTAGCATTTAACAAAAAAATTCAAGCTTAAAAACACCGGACAATGTTAGTTTTACAACTTTTAAATCCACGACACACGGATTCCTATATATTCAAACGATCATAAAATTTTGCATTTTCAATCTAGACTATTTCACTATAATACGAGACATTTGACCAGTAAAAACCAATAATAATAGATTGAAAGTAATAATGGATAGCATTAGTTTTACTAGCGAGAGAGGCTATTCAGGATCCCTTTCTTTTCGTACATGCAAAATTAAAGCTACCAGAATACAAACATCGTACTACATATAAATAAAAACATTCTTAGAACAATGTATAACTTAGGTAAGTGTCTTACTTCCTTGCTGCAATGCTGCTAGAGGATGCACAAATTTAATGAACTAACATAGCAAAGCTATATAAAATTTAGGACCGCACTTTGCCAAAATATTCAACTGTTAGTTTCTTTCTTCGCATTCTACTGATTCTAGTGGCTACCCTTGTTTCTTTCGGCCAGCACCTCCCTACAATCAACAAAGTAAATGGACACTTCATTACAAAGAGCAGCAGTCCAGAACAAAATGTGACTTGTGAAATTATGCAAAGAGGTACCTATATGCTTTCTCAATCTCCTTGTTACCAGGATCCAGAGCCAAAGCACAAGAAAATGCTTCCGCTGCCTCACCATGACGCTGCACACAAAAACATTGTTAATTAAACTCAAGTGATTCCTCTTCAGCCCTTCAATACCTTGAAATGGAGAATGAAAGCCTCTAAGAAGCTCTTACCTTGAGAAGTTTCAAAGCTTTGCCCTTTCTGTAGTGGCCCTTCGCCCAACTAGGCTCCAGTCCAACACAATCACGTGCATCATTCAGAGCATATTTACCGAGGTTCAATAGGGTCCAGCACAAGCTTCTGTTGGACAGTACTTTTGCGTCAGTGTGATCAGAAGCCTGCTCAAACGAATTGTATAGGTAAAGATGTTGAATCAAAGCCCAAAATAGTATAGAATTAGCTCTTATTTAATTAAAGTACATTACATGCATATACCAAGACACAGCCTCCACATAATCTTTTCTCTGAAAAGCCTCTTTTGCCTTGGCTTTTGCCACTAGAAATTGCATTTTCATCTGAGACTCTCTCTGATGAACACATCATAAATTAGAAAAAAAAAAAGTGAATCAGAAACTAGATATATTCAGAGAAGAAGCACCACACCTGATTATTAAGAAGATGCACTGTATCCTTTAAATTAAATAAGACAAAATTCTGCACACCAACAACTAAAAATAATGAATGATAAATAGGGCAGAATGCCCAGATATCTTCATGAATAGTAACAACCTTCATGTTGATGGAAAAGTTGATGAGCCATGAGCAAAATGTTTGCTTTCACATTTATCTATCATTCATTATCTCCGCACGGTTCTCATGATCTTTCAGATTATACAGTTTCAGTCTTCACCTAAGAAAAGTTTGTTCCCAGAACCAATATGTTCTAACACATGCAATCTTCTCATCTATATTTAAAACCTTCCACTGAAAGAAATAACTTAGTAATTTAGTATCAAATATGGCCCATTAACCAAAGAAAGAAGGATGCAAATTTTATGCAGGGACAAGAAGACAGTTTAAAGTGGGTGCTCACTTTTAGCAGATATAACAGTTACAAGCAAACACCCAACCACAGCTTAATTATGTAATAAACATTTGGACCTTTTACACATAGCAAACGCTGGTAAGGACGATTATTTGATGATCAATATAAGGAGCATTGCGTATAATAACATTACCAGCTCCATTACTTCTTTTGACTGTTCATACTGCATTATTCCACTAATGCTCCAATTAGGATAACAAGCAATTGGAGAAGTAACTGGAAACAGAAGCTCAACAATGTCACGGCATCCCCTCCATGCTGCACGCTCTATTGCTTTCATAAACGTCTGCATTTTAATGAACAATTATCATGTATTGGATAACCATAGTAGAATACCGCACTCCAGATTGGTCAGCAGGGTCAAATTTACTTATTAAATATCAAAGAGGAGGGAGGGTAAATTTACTGAAGTATCCATACTCAAGCTCTGAGATGCACAAGTATCACAAAATAACCATAAGAACAAGGATTCAAGCATGCAATTTCATATACACATAACTAGAATATCAGAAGGGTCAAAAAGACTCCAAAATAATATAAGGCCCCGCGCTGCCTAAATTTCAAGTGGGGGAGGTATTATAGGAAAAACAATTTTGTGTTCATATTCATAACTTTGATACTAAATACACTAAATTGTTATGGAAAGAGAGTAAAACATCCAATTTCAAAAGTAATTTAAACACAAATATATAGACAAAGTCAACAAAGTGCTAGATTTTATAGGGTAACTCACAAAGTCTGTCATGTTAGGATCAGCACCAGCTTTCAACAACGGCCTGATCATCTTTTCACCCTCTTGTGCGATACAGCAAGACTAAGAGGTGATATAAACTGAGAGCAATGACCATTTGGAGCAGCTCCAGCCTGCGTCAGATGAATTCAAAGATTCCCCGTCAAAACATAGATAGAGGCTTCAGGATCCAGTGCTCCAAACAGAATTCAAGAAAGCAGTATGAATTGTTAAAATTATGTTGTAAAAAAAAGGCTGAATTTGCAAGGTTTCTGCAATTGCAAAAATCCTCTTCAATCTGGGTCAAGGGTCTCCAATATTTTTTGGTTAAAACTCCTTCCAATCAACATTATTTCTAAGAATGCTGCAGACCTGGATTTACAGTAGTTAAATTCACTTACAATTCTTTCATAAGCTTGATCTATCACTCAACAACAAGTAATAGAACTTTATAACAAAATTAATTATAAAGTTCTACATTTGACGAGGCAGAACACAGGGCACTGATTACAGTTCTTAAGAGCCAAGCCAAGCCCTTAGCAATATGCACTGAACTTATATTGGTAGATCGAGGATATTAAATTAGATGAAAAGGACAAAACCTTCAGAAGCAGCTCCATACACTGAATGGAAGAACCAGACATTGCCATCACAAGTGGGCTCAAATGCAGCGGTGCAATGAAATTTGGCTGCACAGAAAAGTGAGATGTTATCAGACCCTGTGTACAGCTTCCAGAAAGATCTCAGGGGCTCCAACTCTAATGCACAAAACTCGGTAAAAATGGATCTAGAGTCTAAACAACAGTTAATCTATTCTTTTAGACTAAACAGCATCAAACATATCTCAATTTATAGGTTCTGCAGAATAAGAAATGGTAATGCCCAAGAGGATAGCAACACTGATTCAGATACTTGAACTCTTCACCAACTAATTAAAGCATCAGGGAAGCTCAAAAAATGAATCAATTGCATATATGTTATCACGTAGAATATCCACCAGGACCACCATAATATACACTATACAGATGGTCTTGACGAGCGGGAAAAAAAACATTAAAGCAGTATGTTTGTAATTCTAGCATAAAATGTAGGACTAAAGTGGGTGTTTTGCTTACATCTGCCTTGAGATCCAATAAGAATTTTAATGTATCAACATTTCCTTCCGATGCAGCGAAATGCAGAGGCATTCCCTCTAGAGCTATTGCACACAAATCAGCCCCTTTAGAGATCAAAAGCTTCATAATCTCCGGAGACCCTGAAGAGAGCATTATGGTAAGCAACACAAGAATGTCCCACTCTAGCAAAACAGAATTAGATAAAGTGTAGCCTCCAGAAGAGATTGGTAGAGAGAGGCAAACCCTGTACAGCAGCAAGGTGCAAAGGGGTGACACCTTTGTTGCAACTTTTGGTAACATCTGCACCATTCTTGATAAGAAAAATAGTCGTGGTCTGATGCCCTTTACCTAAAGCGTGAAGCAAGGGTGTTTCCCCTGCAAATCAATACACCCAGAAGCTCAATAAACTGTATCAAATATCTTTATTTCTAAACGGGGGGGATCCTTTCTGTAATACATGGTTACAAACACTGGATAAAAGGAAGGCAATTTTTTTATAATATTGAACACCATAGAGCATTCTGAACAGAAATCAAAGGAGTCTCAATTTAGAAATTCGGAAAATGGATGCTTTCAACAATACCATGAAACACTGACACAGATAGAAGAGACAAACACAATTTTAAATGGGGAAAATAAAAGCTAGTACCGCTATGATCAGTAATATTGATGTCGAAATGCAATTTCTCGATCAAAAATCTGCAAATTGAAGTGTTCCCAGCGGCAGCAGCCATGTGAAGAGCGGACTCACCGTCAGCTGCCTTCAGATTAGCATAGGAAACCTTCCCCGGCCCTTCACCGGTTTCAAACGCCGCCACCAAACCTGTGCCGGAAAAAACCATGTCACCGCCACCATTAAACACATATTAATCGAAATACATTGAAAAATCTAAACCGTACGCACTCTGAAGTAGCGGAAAGTCTCCTTTGTACGCCGCATGAAGAAAAGCCCCCTTGAATCCTGAAGAAATAGCAACATATAAGCAGTAATGAGAGCAAAAAACAACGAGAAAATGCACGAGTAATTGAGTTCTTCTGTGGCAATCACGAACCTGATGGAGCTTCCATAGTCTGTTTGGCGACAAATGGAGGCGAAATCGACGAGAAATGAGACGCAGAGTCGCAGACCAAGTGGGCGACTGAAACTCCAAAACCCTAGAAAGCAAATATGTGGTGAATATACGTTGTACGTAGCACTATTAGAGGTTAGTCTGTAGTCTTTTCGAAAAATAAAATAAAAAAGGGGCGCCAAAGTTCGTCCCTTCTCATTTACTCTCCCCTCGCCTTATCAACTTCATTTGTTTTTGACAAATTGGCCTTAAACTATTTAATTTTTTTAGGTACAATTTTTTTTATCTTTGATAGTATTAAGAATTTAAGATCATGTTCTTAAACTGAATGTGCATATTCTAGTGTGGAAGATCAACATTTGTGCCTAATCTCAATGAAAACTAATCTCACATAACACATACTCCTAAACTTATATCATGTTAAATATATTTTTAAAATTTTGTGTTTAGTTTAATATATTAATATTTTTTCAGCTCAGTCAATTTAGTTTAATATATTTAAATTTATTTCAATTCAATTTAATTTGTTAAGAACATCCAAAATAGGAAAGTAAGACATTGTTAAGCGGATTATATTTATAGATTGTTTCTTGTTTCTAATGAACTTGTTTTTTTTTTTTCGGTCTACAATATAATTTGTTCCAGTAGCTAGCAAATGTCATGATTCATGAACGTGTGCTCCTTTTTTTTTTTTTTTAAGCTTGTCTTCATAGGAGGATGGTAAAAGATAATTAGTTTTCCATCATTTGACTTGTTCTTGTTGACAAACATTTACCTCTTGATTTATTATTATTTTTTGATTCGGTCTCACTTTGGTTTGCACATCGGGTATTTATTCTGGAAAAGTGTCTACTACCTACTTTGTTGCTTACCAAATAAACAATCGAAACACACACAACATAACGACTAATGGAAAGTACTACTCCACAAAGATGTAAAGCAATAGTTGCAAACAAACTAAGGAAGGCAACGGTCCTAGTGGATAGCATTGGTTTAATAGCGAGAGAGTGCACAAAGATCCCCTTCTAGTACACGCGAAATCAGATCCAACAGAAAGACAGAACCATCATGCCACAGCAAAAAAGGAAAAATATAAAACAGCATTCTTATGGATCCGCCTTACTTCCTTGCTGAAAAGGCACAGAATTAACAAACATCGCGAAGCCATAGTGCTTTGTCAAAATCGTTCACATTTTATTGGCTACCCTTGCTTCCTTCGGCCAATGACTCCCTAATCAACAAAGTAAATGATGTTAACAAACTCTTGGTCACAAACAGCGGTCCAGAGCGAAATGCTACTTTGCAAAAGATTTAAAAAATACCTGTATGCTTTTTCAATCTCCTCATGACCAGGATCAAGAACCAAAGCACGAGAAAATGCTTCTGCTGCCTCATCATAACGCTGCACACAAAACGCTGTTATCACTTCCCCAACAGCCATTCAATACCTTGAAGTGGAGACTAAAAACCTCTAAGAAACTCCTACCTTGAGAACTTTCAAAGCTGAACCCTCCCTGTAGTGGGCCTTTGCCCAACCCGGCTCTTGTCCAACACAAGTCTTTGCATCTTCCAAAGCAATTTCACCTTCATTCAATAAGGTCCAGCACAAGCTTCTATTGGATAGTACTTTTCCATCAACTAGATGGGTCTCAATTGCCTGCAGCTTAGACAAATTTCATTAGCAAAAATGTTGAATCAAGCACCCGGTTCTATGATCACAAGCATAAGAAAGCACACTATGCAACTAAAAAAATATATAGAATCAGCTCTTGTTAAACCTAAAGTACATTACCATTGTATACCAATGCATAGCCTCCAAATAATCTTTTCTCCGGAAAGCCTCTTCCGCTTTTGCTTTTGCCAGCAGAAATAGCCTTTCTGCCTGGGATTTTCTCTGATGCCAACACCAAAAAAATTAGAAAAAGAAGAGAGTAAGAAACGAGTTATATTCAGACAAACACCACACCTGAATAATGAATTGTAAATAAAACAAACAGCCCAGATATGTTCATGAGTAGTACCAAAAGCAGATGAGCCATGCACAGCAAAATATTTGCCTTCACACTTATCTATCATTCATTATTTCAACTAGGTTCTCATGATCTTTCAGATTTAGTCTAAGAGGTAAGAATCTTCACCCAAAAAAATATATTCCCAGCACCCCAAATGTTCTAACACTCTATATTTAAAACGTTACCCTTCCACTGAAAATAAGCTAATAACCAAAGAAAGAAGGATGCATGATGCAGGGACAAGAGGAGGAAGTTCAGTATTAACATTGACTAGGTTAGATGAAGTTACAAGCAAACACCCAATCACGGATTAATTATGTACAAACATTTGGGCCTTTTGCACATAGCAAACGTTGGTGTTGGTGAGGACTATTATTGGATGTTAAAATAAGGAGCATTATGTATAAAAAATCATTTCAAGAGCGAACTACAGGAAATTGTATCATTACCAGCTTCATTCCTTCTTCTGATCGTTCAAACTGCATTATCCCGCTGGTACTCCAATCAGGATAACACGCAATGCGAGAAGTAACTGGAAACAGAAGTTCAACAACCTCATGGTGGCCACTCGACGCTGCATACTCCAATGCTGTCTTACATGTCTGCATTTTCATAAAGAGTTATCACCAAATAGATTACCATAGTAGAATACAGCACTCCAGATGGAGCAACACATTAACTTGAGAAAATAATTAAGCAGGGGGAGGGCAAAAAGTCCAACTGTAGTATCCATATTCAAGCTCTGAGATGCACAAGTATAACTAAATAACCTATAACGCAAGCATGCATTTTAATAAACAAATAAATAGAATATTAGAAGGGTCCAAAAGACTGCAGAATTAGAGAAGGCCCTGCCTAAATTTTACAAGTGGGGAAGGTATTTTTGGAAAAACTATTTTTGTGCTCGTATCAATAACTTTGATCCTAATCATTATGGAACAAGAAATTAACCAGTAAAACGTCCATTTTCAAAAGACAAAGTCTACAAATTGCTACATTTTATAGAGAATGTAACTCACAAGGTCTGTCATATTAGGATCAGCACCAGCTTTGAGCAAGCACCTAATCATCTCATCATCTTGTTTTGTTACAGCAAGACCAAGAGGTGTTATCTGAGACTGAGAGATATCATCATTTGGATCAGCTCCAGCCTGCGTTATATGAATTAAAAGATTCACCATCTAAACATAGGAAGGGCCTTCAGGATTCAGTTGCTTGAAAAATATTCAAGAAGGCAGCATTTAATGTGAAAAATTGTGTTGTCCTCAGTAGTAGAAAACATTCAATACAATGTAAGTGTTCTGCAAATATCCTCTTAAATATGTGTTAGGAGAAACCAACACTCCTTGGTTAAAACTACTTCACCATTATTAATGGAGACATTATATTATCAATCTAAACTCATTTCTAAGAATGCTACATAACTGGTTTACAATATTTAAGTGCATTCATAATTCTTTCATAATCTTGATCTTGCTATTACTGAAGAATAAGCATAAGAAGTAACCAGCATTAGAGCCTTATTTTGACATTAATTACTAAGTTCTACCATTGTGATGCAAAACAGTGTACAGTCTAGAAAGCCAAGCCTAGCCCTTAGTGAACACAAGAAGCACTGAACTTAGATTGGTAGATTGTGGATATTTAATTAGCTGCACAGAAAAATAAAAGGACAAAACCTTCAGAAGCATCTCCATGCACTCAATGGATTCAGCAGACGTTGCCATCTGAAGTGGAGTCAAACGCAGCGGTGCAACAAAAGTTGGCTGCACGACAAAGTGAGATGATATCAGTTAACTGAACAACAATAAGTGAGTTGGAAGATAGCAGCATATCTCAATTTGTTAAAAAAGGATCTGGACAGAAAATCATCCATGCTTATAGACTTAAAAGTATCAAACGTATCTCAATTCAAAGGCTCTGAAGAATAAGAAATGGTAATGCCCAAGAAGGTAGCAGCATCGGTTTAGAAGATTGAACTCTTCACCAACTAATCTTTCCTAAGACCAACAGGAAATTTCAAAAATGAACTATTCCATTGCAACATATACATATATTCACGTAGATCCACCACGGTTACAATAAATCAGTAAGTTTACAATTCTATGCATAAGCTGTAGGACTATAGTTTTTGCTTACATCTGCCTTGAAATCCAGCAAGAATTTTAATGTATCAAGATTTCCTCCCGATGCAGCAAAATGCAGTGGCGTTCCCGCTAGAGCAATTGCATTTGAATCAGCCCCTTTAGAAATTAGAAGCTTCATAATCTCAGGAGACCCTAAGGAAAGCATTACCATAAGCAACCCATTCATATAAAAACAAGAATGTCCCACCCTGGGAAACAGAATTGGATAAAGAGTAGCCTCCCGGAAGAGCTTGGTAGAGTTGCAAACCTTTTTCAGCAGCACGATGCAATGGGGTGATACCCCTTGGTCCAACTTTGGTAACATCTGCACCATTCTTAATAAGAAAAATGGCCGTGGGCTGACGGCTGTAACAAATAGCTGGAAACAAGGGTGTGAAGCCTACAAAGCAATAAACAAGGATCTCAAACAACGATTTTCAATTCTAAACGGGAAATATTGCATGATTACAAGGACTGGATAAGAGGATGCCAAAAAAATTTAAGAATATTGTACATAGTTAACTGAACAACAATCAAGTGAGCCAGAAAACAGTTTTAAATTGAAGTTGTGAGTAATGTGTCAGATCATGTTTACTGAAAGCTTTATTTTAATTGTTTTTTTTTCAGTGTATGATATGGAAGCTAGTACCGTTATTATCGGTGACATTGATGTTGAAATCCATTTCCTCGATTAGAAATCTGCAAATCGAAGTGTTTCCAGCTGCAGCAGCCATGTGAAGAGCGGTACGGCCTTCAGCTGCCCTAAGGTTGGCATATGAAACATTCCCCGGCCCTTCACCGTTTTCAAAAGCAGCGGCCAGCCCTGTCCGGCAAAAAATCCATGTCACCGCCACCATAAAACACATCTAAAGCAAGCAAAAAGCATTTGAAAAATCTAAATCGTACGCACTCCGAAGTCGCTCAAAGTCTCCTTCGTACGCCGCATTAGTAAAAGCCGCCTCGAATCCTGAAGAAATAGCAACATGTACGCAATAGAAATGGGGATAAATAACAAGGAAATGCACGCGTAATTGAGCATTTGTGTGGCCATTGCGAACCTGATGGAACTTCCATAGTCTGTGCGGCGACAAGTGAAGACGAATCCGACGAGAAATGAGACGCAGGCCGACTGACCGAGTAGGAGAGTGAAGCTCTGAAACTCTAGAAATGGGGACGAAGCAAATGTAGCAATTCAGCAAATCAAATAAGGTCAAAATGCCGTCTCTTCTGTGAGTTGTGTCTTCAGTTCCTCCCTCACCTGATGGTCTTTTTATTTTTATTTTTTTAATTATTTTAATCTCACCTTTTATCAAAAATAAAATAAAAATCTCACCTAATTGTCTAGTTCAGTTAAAATTTTGATATTTTTAAAGTAAATATTACAAATATTCAAAACTCTATAATATTAATCATATACTATTGTAAATTTATCGTCAAATATTGTTGAAAATAGTGAACGAGAAAATGTCAAACAAAATAAGCGAATGTATATTATTGACGCAATTACAATATCTGAAAGAAATGTTATAGATAGTACGGTACAAGAAATGTTTTAACCCATTCACTTGTTCCGCATGCCAAAATGAGCTAGTGTAAATGAGCTAGTGTAGGTTAAAATTTCTGATCACAATTTTTCATATCACCCGAATGTCTTTCAATAGTTTGAAGTGACAACCCCCTATCTTATTTTCAAAAAATAAAAATTTTATGTATCAATAGAAGTTATTTCTTCGAAGCTTAGGTTACGCTGATCCATCACTAGTTCATTACAGCGATCACTTTGGACCGAGTAGCTCTTTTCATAAACAAAGGCTCTAACACAAATCCAGCTCCTTGTTAGATGAACTGAATGGACAATCGTGGAAACTTGATTAGTAAAAGGCAAATTCTCATTTGAGACCTGTCTCAAATGAGACCAAAGATTATATGAGACTGCTATTGATTGAATTTGTCGTTGGTGAGCTTTAAACCCGCCGGTTTCCTTGATTGAATTTGTCGTTGGTGAAATTGACCAAGGAAATGATCAAGAAAATTGACCGAAAGATCAAGCAAATTGAACGAAAGATCAAATTAACTAAAAAATCAAGGCAAACCAAAAATACTCAAGGACATTGATTGAAAGATCAAACAAACTGACTAAAAGATCAAACAAATGCTCATTCCCCTGCTCTTGGTCTCCACAAGGACAGGTCTCACCCAACACTTTCTCTTAGTAAAAACGTGATTTAAAAGAAATTAAGGCCATCGTGGAGCTGTGAAGCAAAATGGTAATTTGTTTGCGAAGTGAACCATAATTTCGAATGTGCATCGATCTTATCAGTTATCAGCTCTATTCTCTTCAACTATGTTCTACAGTTTTCTCCCATTTCTTCATCTTGTCCCATTTCACAGCCATTCATTTTTGCAATTTTTACCATTTTCTCCCTTAGATATCATTCGAAATTCTTCTCAATTTTTTAAAAAAGAGAGAATTTTATATAGGCCCCCAAATGTTTTTCAAAGTACCAGTTTGGCCCTCTAGCGAATTTTGGTGTCAAAACGGCCCCCTAACCTTACGTTTTTTTCTCATTTTGACCCGCTAGCCCTAACCTTGCCGTTAAATCATATTTCCATCCATTTTTGGAAGGGTATGGCTGTCTTTTTGGCCCCCTAAATTTTTGAAAAATATAAGTTTAACAAAAGATTGAATTTTGTTTTGATTAGGGTAATTAATTGATTTATTATTTAGCAAAATTAAATTCCATAACACTAAAATTAATCTAGAGAGTTAATTTATTCTACCTCAAATAATAACATAATTATAATTAATTGATGGTTAAAAAAATTGTATAATAACACCTAATATTTTAAAAATTGGTCTCATGGCCTTTTGATCTGCCCTTACCGTAAGGTGCCCTTATTAGAGACTTTTTCATTTTCTCAAATAAGAAACTACCCTAATCACCCTAATCAGAATAAAATTAATAGCTCGCGGAAGAACAAAATTAAAATTAATTACTCTTATTAAGACAAAATTCTACCCGTTTGTTAATTTTGTAAAATATCTCTTCATATTTACATATATCCCAATTTCATAAAGACTATCCAATATCGTTCAAACTCCGTGTGATTGAGGGGGCCAAATGTGAACGTGATTGATGTTGAAATTAAAGATATTAGAGTTCAATAAATAAATAAATAAATCAAGCTAGTGTTTATTATAATAAAAATAAAGCTTGTTAGAGAAATTGATTATTTAAATGTTTCAAAAAATACATTGGTAGAAAATGCATTTTTCAAATATTTCATTAGGTTAATAAATTATATTGACATGTTACAATTATTCTTGGATAATGTAGCATGAAACACAACTATTAGGGGTAAAAAAAATATAAGGGGCCAAAAAAATTTAGGGGGCCAAATGCAGCATTAAACAAACAAGTTAGGGGGCCAAAGAGACAGTCCTACCCTTCCAAGAATGGATGAAAAAATTATTTAACAACAAGGTTAGGGCTAGGGGGTCAAAATGATGCAAAAACAAAAGGTTGGGTACCCGTTTTGGCACTAAAATTCAATGGGGGCCAAACTAGTATTTTGGGAAACGTTGGGGGGTCTATATAAAATTCTCTCTTTTAAAAATAAAAGAAACTAGTAGCAGAATTCTGAATTGCAAATAATAAAAGATTCTTAAAGCAATTGTACATTTTTAGAAAGCAATGGATCAAATTATTTGAATTCCACCCTCTACACAACGCTGGTCATGTGAAAAACATCAGTTTCAAACTTTCGTTTCTCTTTACGAAAGGTCACCATGATTTTTCATATGCAAAAGTAAAAAGAGAAACATTTTAACACTCCTTGCCCCAATCTACACCATATCAATTCACCCGAAAATAGAAAGCGAAACACTGAATCAGATCGGAGTAGCATTTCACTGTCTAGACGAAACCCCCTTATAAGTCGCCACCAAACACACGCATCAATTATTATTCCAGGAAATGTGTAAAGAAGCCTAAATTTTAAACTAATTTTGGAACCAACTTTACCTGAGAACCCCACTGCAAAGAACTTTGTTGGACTAGAAATCCATATCCATCTTTCTGGGGACCAATAATCACACAAATGACACAATTAGGCATTAATCTTATCTTATTATAATTCAGAGTTCCGTTACATTACATACAGATTGATACTATGCGCCCTTCTAATTCTAAAGGGTCCCAACATCCACTATGAAGCAAAGTGCTGAGTCTCCCACTATGAAGGTGCTCTCATCATCTACCACTACTCTCATTTCACATCATTGACAGAAAGAAAAAAGCAGAGCAATAGCATTTCTAGACAACTTTGACAATTTCTCCTCCCTATACTCGAGTCTAGCGAGAAACGAGCTGTACGATTCCTACTGTATTAAGACATAGTTGGTGACATTGAGATTAAAAAGGTAAAAGGTGGTATTGTGGGATCTGACTTAGATTTCAATTCACAGAACTCTTGATGGTCAAATAAGTAAGCATACTTACCACAGGATCAGGATCAACTTGAGTGTGGGGCCCGGGAGGTACGATGTTTATGGTGTCTATGGAGGAGAGTTTGTCTCGGGTTTCACTAGGTTGGAGGCATCGGGTGGGTGTGTGTGGTAAATAGCTGTGGCTAGAGATATAGGCATTATGCAAAGAGCCTTTGATTGAAGAAACTGCATTGCTGCACCTACGTTTTCTTCCATGAGCTTAGCTACCTGACGCTCAGTGCCGTCACTTGACCACTTGTCCCAAGCTGGTTGGGCTCTTCCACCTTCACCGCTGTCGTCCTTCACACCATAAACAAAGAGATAAATACTAAGGAAATCGAAAGCAGCACAGCTCCCAAAATATTATTTTTAAAAAAAAACAGTTATTACTACCTTTGATGATGACATTGGCATGTCTGTCACTAGAGGGGCTACTGCACCAGCTCCTCCCAATCTACTCATACTCAAAACCTGCAAGGCAGATTTCCGACCATAAATAGGACAGAATACATAATTATATGCAGCTAGCTAGAAGTCCTTATGAAACATTTTAGACTCCCTGCATTGATTGAATAAGTAATTACTAGTGTATACCTTTCAACAGAAATGACAACATGATAATCCATAAAGAAAGAGCTAGTGTGTTGCTTATCTATTATTCATTCTCTATATTGTGCTAAATCCAGAAATATCATATCACTGTTGCATAACGGGTGACACAATCATTTTTTATTATAAAATAATAGTACTAGCAAGTCTGAATATCAATCTATGTCACATGACCAAAAACATAGGATACACTCCACCTAGGACAGATATCATCCATGATCAAAGAACGAAAGCCAATAAAACGCCCCACTAGTCCACCCCCATTCCTAAACAGTGCATAATGGTCTGGAGCGCATGTATTTACGAAACAAATTTGTGCATCACAAAGAAATTCTTTGAATGGTGTTGAAACAAATAAGACAGTGGAATAACTAATTAAATTTGAAATTACTGTTAAACAAGACAAGGTTTTAAGTTCTGAGGTCCAACATCTTATTTTTGTGCTGCAACAAGCACATATGAATTATGACGAATCAAAAGAATTACCTTTACTTGGAGTCTGAGGAACTTTACATAATCAACAATCTCATCAAGCATTGCAGCCCTATCTGTCTGTAAACCACCAGAAGTGTGAAGAGAATTAGGACTACAAGCTCACCCAAAACAATAATCAACAAAGAATTCCTTTCAAAAAGTCATATTTTAAAAAGAAAAATTTAAAAATCTGAACCAATATGCTCAAGTTCAGTGTTTCATAAGAAAAAAGCAAACCTTCACCTAAACTAAGTAGAATAACTTGGAAACTAGATGTTTCACAGAGCCTTTAAATCTACAGAATATAACTGGATAAGTATTCATCAATATCTCAACCACATTCGTTCTCCCCAAAAAGGTACTTAACCTTATTAACACTTGGAACTAACTCTTGCAATGCTCTAATCCTCTCGGCTATTCTTTCCCTGCGTAACTGTAACAGAAGAAAGAAGAAAATGCATACCTTTATCAGCAATTAAACACAGAAAATAGGCTTAAGCTTGACTGTAAATCCTAAAACTGTTACAGAAAAGACATCTAAGTAGATGGAACAACAAAACATGAAGGTTGGCATCAATATGGTTCTCCCCGACAGTGGTTTCAAGTTTCAACACTCTTCTGTTAGTTCTAGATAAGTTTGACAGTCAAATCAGTAAGTCACTAGGTTTAAAACTTTGTTTGCAAAACTAGTTAGCAGGAAACATACCCTCTCCGCTATACTGTGAGGATCAGTAGCTTGACCTCGCTTAGCCCGCACCCTGGGTCGCATACCTGGTGGATGTGGAGCCATAGGAACTGAGTTTGGCAATGGTTGTCCATGGAAAGTCTGGAAAAAGGAAGATTACAATCGGCATTGATGATGATGTCACACAATCACTTCACTTAGGAAGGTTCAGGGCACATAATTCCTAAATAAAATATCAAAGAAAATCCTTTAAAACCAATGTGTAGATGCCTTTTAGGCCTATATTTTTTTCCCCCTTTTATTAAATCTACCAGAAAAAAAAAAGTCTGCCTTTTCTATGAAATTAGGTGCTAAATAGTTTCCAAGGAGCAACGAATAGCAGATATGCAAATGAAAGAACCAGAGCAGCCACTTTGACACATCAAGCAAAGAAGGTTACATCACCCTCTCGTTAGTCTGTAAGCTAACAATTCAACAACTTACAGTACCATGATTACAATGCAATAAGACACCATATCATACAACAAAGCTCACAAGATGCCACAAAAACAAATTAAATCTTAAACTTGATCCTAATAGACAGCAGTGGGCTGTGTACTTTCCCAAAGATTAATCACATGAACGCTTAAACACTCAATTCGACATCATGTTCTTCACACCCTTATGTTGGCATTTGGCATTTCCAGACTTTCATTCTACCAAACAGCCAGACAGGGACCAAAACAGTAAACACTTACAGGCCTGATGGAAGAAACGGAAGCTCTGCCGTCCATAACATCATTACGGAATCTCCTCCCACTCCCAGAAGCTTCATCCATCTTCATAAACCCTCCATTCCCTTGATCCAAGCTCAACCCCAACGGGAAATTACCGCCGTGAAAGGCACCACCGCTTCCAACCCCTAGCCCAACGCCAACTCCCAGCCCCACCCCAAGGCTCCCAAGGTGAGAGGAGCCGTCGCCGGAGCTGAGCTGGAGCATCATCGGAGGCTGGAGAGAGGCATCATTTCCCAAGGCCAGGTTGGGGTCGGTGCCGATGGGGCCGGCGGGGTAGGCAGGGTAGCCGAGAATCTGGTCGATGAAATCGTCGGAGGAAGGCTCGGCGGGATTGTTAGCCATGGAAAGGTGTGAAGAAAGAGATGAGTGAGTGAGTGTTGATCTCATGAAGTGATTGAGAGTTTTGGGGACATATATGGAAAGGGAGATGAAGTGTACGACTGAATCTAGCTGAGTAATGATGACTGAAAGAGCGCGGAAGCGAAGAAAGAAGAAAGAAGAAAGTGACCAGACCTCCACTCAATTACTCACGCACACCGCGTATAAATAGTACAAAGTTCTCGGTTCTCAGTTTTGTCCTTCCGTTTTACCATGACACAATTCTAATTTCTAATGTATGGTTTGATTATTGATAAATTTAGTTGCATATCCATGTTTGTTTGAACATTAAAGTTTATAAATATTATGAAAAATTCAAAAAGTGGACACATACTTGGTACAAAATCAAATTCAAGGTAAAAAATAATTCCTAGATTTGTAGATCACTCGTTTGTTTTCAAGAGTTTTGATTCAACTGAAGTTCTAATTCTTACTTTGTATTTCAAGAGATATGAAACAATGAGATGCACCAAGAATCTACCAACAACAAGCTTTAGCTTCCATCATCATCATTACTTTGTCTAAAAGAGGAATCAATGCAAGTACTCACCATACTTATCCAATCAAAGTTTGATTTTGAGTATTGTATGTGCTAAACATTTAGGGTAATAATTCAGCGGTCAAATTTAAAGGTATCACTTTATAAAGAGAAAGTCTTGGGTGAGACTTGTCCTTGTGGAGACCAAGAGCAGGGGAATGAGCATTTACTGTTTCTGCTTGATCTTTTAGTCAGTTTGTTTGATCTTTCAATCAATGTCCTTGAGTATTTTTGTTTTGCCTTGATTTTTCAGTTAATTTGATCTTTCATTCAATTTGCTTGATCTTTCGGTCAATTTTCTTGATAATTTCTTTGGTCAATTTCACCAACGACAAATTTAATCAAGGAAATCGGCGGGTTTAAAGCTCACCAACGACAAATTCAATCAATTGCAGTCTCATATAATCTTTGGTCTCATAATGAGAATTTGCACTTTATAAAAACAAAAAAATACCGCCCTTACCTAATGCGCTCGAAATAATTTTAATTTACATGCTAAATATATGAAAATAAAAGAAATGATATCTAATGACGGATTTTAGACAATAGTCAGTCACTAAAGACAAGAAATGGTAGATGTATGGTGCCCGAGTGCTATAACAGTAGCTTTTATGAACATAAAATACCCTTCTCCTTTTGGTTTTTTTCCCGCCTTCCCAAAGAAATCCATTCTTAATTCATACAAGTTGGAGTTCACACAGATCACTTTCAAGAGTCCAGTAATCAATCTACAGTCTAATGGGACACGACATAATCCAATACAATGGAGTGAAAAGATCACTGATTCACTACCATCCAAGGCTTCAAAAATAAAACTCAGTCAGAAACAATTGGAGCTTCAAAAATAAAACTCAGTCAGATATCCTGCGAGTGGATACGACACTAGTCTGAACCATGAGCTCAATGAGTCCTACTACTCACTGCTTCAAGTATATGCCATAAAGGTACTCGATAGAAGAAGACAACATACCTCTGCATATACGGTTTGAGGCTGCGAAACGGAGTTGTTTGTGTGCCAATGCTGCTTCGATAATTAATCAATCCCTGCAAATCATAGAATCTTCCAGTTGATCAACTGGCCATCAAAACACAAAAAAAGACACAAATATTAGAGTTTGACGCATTGTCCTAATTATTTTATGCCAATTTGCTTACAGATCAATTTTGAACTCGAAAAGTAAGTACAAGTTCTCACCTACACGGTCAACACAGTGACATTTCACCAAAACTTGTATCATTTGTCAAACTACAATGGCATTTCAAGGAAGCTACAACTTCAATAAGTATTAGTGCCATTCTATAAACATCTCATTCTAAGACCTGTAGTTAGTATATGTATGGATCTAGGTGGATCAAGTGAAGTTTAGTATATAACCATTCTATATGTATGGTTATAAAACATGGCCGATTCAAGTTCTCCGCTGTTCTTCAAGCCTGCATTTCCAAATCATCAACAATCAGTAATCATGATATCGCTCACAAATGTATAATTGAGGCAAAATGGAGAGCGGCAGATTAACGAATCGCTTCATAAAGCACGGGACGAATCGGGAAACCCTACCATTTTGCGCGAGATGCGAGAAGTAATTTTGATCCGTACCGATCCATGATTTTATCAAGTTAAAGCAATTGAAGTTCACTGGAAGATTTCGGGATCTAGAAAACGACGGAGAAGAACATTCTACACGGTTCTCTCTAAGCTTCGGTTCGTTTTCGGAAATGGCGTTTTCGCGCCATGATCGTACTCGTTAAGCGCAGCATAGCAGGACACGCCAAAACAGCGAAGGCAGACCTCTAGGTCTCAGGCGCGGGAAACCAATCCCTTGTAGGCCTAAGGCCCAAAACTAATTCAGCATTTAAAACCCAATCCTTCTTTTTAGATGGCAATTTTTTCTGAATCTGATCAGCAATTTTTTTTTTTCTGAATTGCTATTTGGCCCTGTTTACCAGAGCTTATCTGTAGATCAGTTCAGTTCAGTTCAGTTCAGTTCAATTCAATTCAATTCAGTTCAATTCAGTTCAGTTCAGTTCAGTGAAAATGCAATTTGATGAAATTCAGGTTAATTCAGTCATGCTGATTCCATTTTTCAATACATCAATTTTCACTTTAGTTCAGTTCAATTCAGTTCAGTTCAGCTCAGTTCAGTTCAATTCAATTCAACTTGTCATGCTAAAAATCCTCAAATATTGATTGTAATCGATAGAGACCGACCTTTCGAATGACATGCTCATAGAATTTTGGAAAAATTGACAATCAGATAAAGATTGATTTTCGGATAGATCTTTAAAAAATCCGACTTTCGGATAGATCTTTTGAATACAAGTTCAAAAATATACTCATATTTTGAATGTAAGGGCTAAAACCGACCTTAGGAAAGACCGCTCTTCAGATAGACCGACTTTTGAATAGACCTACGGAAAAGCCAATTTTTGAAAAGATTTAGAAACTGAATTTCAGAAAGCCCTTCGAATAGAGGGTCATAAAAATATTTGGAAACACATTTAGAAAGATTTAAAACAATCCTAGCCGTATGGAAAAATATACTCATATTTTGAATGTAAGAGCTAAAACCGACCTTTGGAAAGATCGTCCTTCAAATATACCGATTTTTAGATAGACCGACTTTCGAATAGACCTATGGAAAAACAAATTTTTGAAAAAACCGACCTTCAAAAAGGCCTTTAAAAACCAAATTTAAGAAAAATTTTCGGATAGAGTGCCATAAAGAAATTTGGAATAAGCTCTAGATAGACCATCAAATAGAGACTTTGAAAGACCGACTACAATAAAAATATTTGGAGACACACTAGGAAAGACCTTTGGAAGAAATTTATACGATTTTGTCTTTTGGGCTAAAAATCCTCAAATATTGACCGTAATCGATAGAGACCGACCTTTCGAATGACATTCTCATAGAATTTTGGAGAAATCGACAATCAGATAAAGATCGATTTTCGGATAGACCTTTAAAAAATCCGACTTTCGGATAGATCTTTGGAATAAAGTTTAAAAATACACTCATATTTGAATGTAATGGCTAAAATCGACCTTAGGAAAGACCGCCCTTCAGATAGACCGGCTTTTGAATAGACCCATGGAAAAACTAAATTTCGAAAAGACTTAGAAACTGAATTTCAGAAAGCCTTTCGAATAGAGGGCCATAAAGACATTTAGAAAGATTTAAACCATCTTAGCTGTATGGCAAAATATATTCATATTTTGAATGTAAGGGCTAAATCCGACCTTTGGAAACACCGTCCTTCATATAGACCGACCGACTTTCGAATAGACCTATGGAAATTATTTTTTTTTGAAAAAATTGACATTCAAAAAGGCCTTTAGAAACCGAATTTAATAAAAAAAAATCCGGATAGAGGGCTTTTAAGAAATTTGGAATGAGCTCTGGATAAACCATCAAATAGAGGCTTTGAAAGACCGACTAAAAAAAAAAATATTCGGATACATATTTGGAAAGACATTTGGAAGAAATTTAAACGATTATGTCTTTAGGGATAAAAATCATCAAATATTGAACGTCATCGATAGAGACCGACCTTTCGATTGACATTCTCATAGAATTTTGGAAAAATCGACAATCCAGTAAAAATTGATTTTCGGATAGACTAAAAAATTCGATGAGAACTCACGATTCTGTATATAGTGTCGTAAAACTCCCAGTTGAAATAATAGATTCCCAGCCAGATAGAAGCTACCATGAGAATGTATTGCAATTCTTAATTCAATCATTGACATCACATCACAAATGCTCACTCTTACTATCATCTCAAATCTCAACACCAGCATGCATACAAACAGAACCATACAGCTAAAAAAAAGAGAATTACTTCCACACCACCATCACCACAAATCGAACTCAATTAAAACTCAACCTCCAGAGGGTTTACCATACATTTATTCCATATAAGTTAAAGAATCAAGGAGAATGACGTTCAGCAAAAGCAGGAGGCACAAAATACAGGATTTCAGTACATATCATAATGTGATGCCGTTGAAAAGGCATATCAACCCAAACAATCTATCGCCTATCTCCTGCCACAGACTCGGTGTTGAAGAGATACTTCACACGTGAGAGGACAGAATCGTGTGCGGGATCATATGGATGGTCCTTGGAAGGAATCTCCAAAATTGCTGGTACTGGTTTGTTGTAGCTATCCACTAAAAACCTTATCATATTTGCAATCTGTGAATCATACCACCAAAAGATATCCCGATGAGCCAATTTTAACATAAAAAGGAGAACTACAAACTTTTATACATAGGATGGACAACCAGATGTTACTAATTAAACCAACCATCAAATCTATCATATACCAAGGAAATGACTTCTTAACTAAAATGTTCTATAGCAAGTTAAATAAGCCATGACATATAAAATAAAAGACTTACATATTGGCTGATTAGTACCACGGCAACGTCCTCCCGGGAAGTAAAGTCTTTGAAGGCATCTTCAATCTGTCTCATAGTAGTTTCTAGAATATAGATGAATGATAATCAGCACAACTGATAACAATGTCTCATAGTAGTTTCTAGTGTTATTTTTAATTTTGTACAGATAGAAGTAGGGATCAGAAGCATACTTGAGTCCACTATTAAGTAATTTGTGTTCCTCCTCAAATCAACGTTACCAACTCCAGCTAGTAAGAAACCAGTGATCGTGTCCTGCATTAATTAATCAGAAAAGTCCTACATAAGTTTAAATATTCTCCAAGTATATCGAATGGTAATATAAAACAAAAGGACAAATCATGGAATGTTGCATCCTTAGCCAAGAACTTCAACAAAAACACATATTTATTTTCCAAGTTTATCACATTATACTCTAATTACATGGATACACCCTAAAAATTCAATTGAATTCAGTTGAATTAACATTTGGCTCTGTTAAGATTGCCACATTTGACCTCCACAAAAATCAAGTAGGAAAATTGACAAAATGGGATGGATGCGAGATCAAGGAGCACTAGATACACCCAAGAAATTCAACTGAACAGATTGCCACATTTGATCTCGACAAGAATCAAGTAGAAAAGCTAATAGACAAAATGGGATGGGAGATTAAGGAACAATTAGCTTCGGATGAGCAGAACAGCACTCCCTGATATACATTCACACGGAAACTAGTATAATCAAGGGCTATAGTCTTAGTCTACCTCGAATATACAGGGATAGAAGAACTACAATATGCTAAATGTACCAGTCTATTTGAAAGAGGGAAAAGGAACAGATGCGCATCAACATATTCACCAGGTAGTGTTATACCTCATCAGCAATCATGGCAATAAGAGCCGAGTTTATCGTCTTGATTTGAGCTCTACCAGCCATCTTAAGAGTTGAATCTGCATACATTACACCCAAATACAAATTATTATAACAGACCAAAACATTCAAAATAGTTATATTACTCAAACCCCACAATTGATCCTCCAATTTTCTAACTCGTCGGATCAAACTCTAATTACACTACAACATACAACCTACAGGATAACCACTCCACCCTAATCAGAATCAGAGAATAATCACGTTCACAAAGCTCAACCAATACACTACACAATTGAAAAGATTGCGAGCAATTCGAAAAGCTATCGTACACAAGCCACCGAAATAGGATCCAAAATCTACGAGGCTAGGTTTTACAGTCCACGAAGACAACCACTTGAAGAGGTAGCTTCTGACATCAACTCAAATAGAAGAAGAGCTAATTTTGATTTTTTAATTACATCGACAATCCAAACCACACAAACACACAGATGAACACGTACGAGATTAACAGCAAAGACGATGATCGGAGAGGAGTTTGGGGGGTCTCAGATCTCTCACCAGGATAAAAGGATGGATGCGAAGATGTTCTGATCGTCCGAGGAGAAAAGAGCCAAGCTGTCGTTGAAATCTTTTGGCGGATTGGAGATTCGGAGCACCAAGTCACGGATCGGGTTCCTAATTGTAAAAGTAAATTAAAGATACCGTAAAAGTTTTTACCGTAATATGTATTGTAAAAAGTATAGAAAATACCGAGGTACCCCTGTATTTCTTCATAACTGGTAATGTACCCTCTCAAGTAGGGGTGTAAATGAACTGAACCGTTCGTGAACAACTCGCGAACAACTCGGTCAAAGTTCATTTTCGAACTCGGTTTGACCAGTTCGAACTCGAACTCGTTCGTTTATATACGAGCTCGAACTCGAACTCATAAGAGCCAGCTCGATAGGCTCGTCGAGCAGCTCGAATAGAATTTTTATATAGAATTTTTATATAAATTAATTAAATTTTATTCATTAATTCTTTAATGAGCTCGAACTAGCTCGAGTTCGAGTTCGAACTCGATTTTTTATCGAGCTCACGAGTCGAGCTCGAACTTTCTAAAACTCACACGAATCGAGCTCGAACTAAAATATCTCAACTCGTACGAGCTCGAACTCGATCACGAACATGCAATACGAACTCGAACTCGAACTCGAACACAGGTCTGTTCGAGCTCGACTCGACTCGTTTACAGCCCTACTCTCAAGTTCATGAAATTCACATACCCTTAACCGTTACAATTTGATAAAGTTAAATGAACAAATGACTTCAAAAACAAGTATCTTTCAAACTTTAGAGGTACGTGAGCCACATACCCTAAAATAATATTTAATAAAGTGCTCACATACTCGTTAATTTTCATGAATTTTCCCATCAAGTAACGATTAATTTTCATAGAAGGTAAAATTTGAACCCGACAGACAGGGTCTATCATTTAGTAAGCATAGTGATACGGAACCATCTAAAAACATAAATCTAATTCCTTTAAAGCCTCGGAAAATAATGGTATAGATGAAAGACCAAAATCATTTAAAAGAATTGATAATAATCCAAGTCCAATAAAATCCCATTCGCCTTTATGAATTATATGGTTCATGTTTGTACCAGGACCAATTTCTGCTGAATCTTGCCTATTTTTTATTAATCCAGTTACCAAAATACTAGAGTATTGTATCTCTTTGAATTACTACAGTCTATGTGTACAGATACAAACATGAGTAGTCATTATTCTACAGCCAACATTAAGAAGCCAGGAAATGTCATCATTGCTGAGTCTTATTAACTACGGATTGGAGGCCACTCTGAAATTTGTTCATGATATGTGATTCCAACCTGCAGTTATGAAAAAAGCATATAAGTTAAGGTAAGCAATTACACAAGGACAAAGCTTGGGACGTGTACGAGAATGAGCTAGCATACCTGGTTGAACATTTGTAATAGATCGTTTCAGGAGAGTTATAGGTCCGAGCATTATGAAACATCCTCTTCACATCCGCGATAAACATGTCAAGGGTCACATAATACACCTCTGACTCTACCCTTTTTGACATTGTCTTTAAATCTGCAACACGGGTCAAATAGCACTCAAGGTAAAGATGAAGGCTTACTCCGTCAAAAGATCAAAGAGATGTTGTAATGATGTGAGAGCATTTACCCATTGGATCCTTGATTATGTCATAATAGTCTGGTACATCTCGTGCATCAACAGGCTCCTTAAATGGCCATGCATCAGGATGGTCGAGCATTATCTAATAAAAAGAAGGTATCAAGTTAGATAAGTGGATCACCTAAACAATCAGGTACGATATGAGAATACATTCGCGTCCATTCTCTCTACTTTGAAGATCAATTAAGAATCACAGCTCTTTATGTTTAACAAGATCAAAATTTTACTATACCCGTTAAGGCGTTGACTCTCAAGAACCATTGGATTTTAGTTTAGGAAATTGAAAAAATACAAGTTTAAGGGTCTGCCCTATTTTCTCAATTACCTTGACAAGCAAACGCATAAAAGCGGTCATCATCTTTTGATTCGAAACAGCATCAGCAGGAGCATTAATCATCTTGTACTGAGAGTGACCAAATTGATCAGGAGTCCAGCCTGCCTCCCCTGTTCACATGTTAGAGAAAAAAGTGTAAATTAAGACTAGATACTTACGGACTGCAAGGAGAACAAGCAATAATTTTGATTGAAAAATCTAGGGAGCAAGCAACAAGATGCATTTTAGCACAAACACAGAATATGAGTCAGTTTAAAATTACACAACCTTAAATTATTTGTTAGTTGCATCAAAAGTTTTTAAAACTTTTCCAAGAGAGTAGCATCAATGCAAAAACTTTTTAAAACAAGCTTTTATCCCAGAGTTGGATCAGCTATTATTCAGCCAATGGTTTCTGCCAAACGCATTTATTTTCACATTAATACTTCAAACAAAAATCATATGAAAAGGTAATGACATGTAAGAAATTGCAGTTCCTTATTTCCCATCAAAGGGCAGTGTATGGATGAGAGCTCTTTTTGAAATCACACACTTCCTCAACTTTGATAGCTTTAACAATTTTGATTGTCAACAAATTTGACTCAACACTAAGAGCAAGGGAAGTATCTAACAGCTAGTACATTTGCAGCCCAAACATAGAACACACTTACAAGGGAAATCAAAGCAACTCAATTTTGTAACTCCCAGAAGGGAAAAAAAAAAAAAAAACGTACTCAGGCCAGGTATATCCTCAACTTTGATAGACCTTTTGGGTATACCAGCTTCCTTCTGCAAAAATAAAATGATCCGTAAGCTCTCATGCTCTAAATACTGTTCATACAAATAACCACATGAAGAGATGCATGGTGAGATGTGATCAAGAATGTGGAGCAGGCTTATACTGAATCCTAACTGTAACATTAAGGAAGACATGTTTGCTGCCTTTGTATACAATGAACAAGCTTGCAGAACATAAAATACTGACTGGATATAACAGAAAATAACTGTAAAGCGTAAACAACAATCAAAGTACATAACAGATTTCAAGTCAGAAAGATTGCACATGCCTTCTGAAAATCAAGTGGTTGGTAGACGATATGACAATTCGACAGCTCTCTAATCTTTTCATCAATTGCCTAGCAAGACAGTGAAATGTTTGTGAATAAGAGGATATCTGCATCTGAGCAAACATCAACGTACGATCCTCACATGTCTATTTTGTCAAATTACCACCCCTCACATCCCAACAACTGTTCAAGAATTACTTTCAAGAATATACTCATGTTAAGTAACATCACTCGACCTTAACCATTATAACAGGTTCCAAGTTCAGGCTAGTCAATCTTACCTGCCTCTGACGCCGTATCATAGTTGATAAATCAGTATAGGGAAGTTTTGGATTTATCTTGCATTCCATAAGAATCCCACCATCATAATCCTTGATATACCTGGAAAGGAAGAAAACTTAGCAAAATGTTTAGGTACAGATACCAGTAGATAAGAAGAGACGGTCAAGATAATCTATTAGAATGAACTCTAAAAATATTAAAACGTTGATAATGGAGTCTATTGTGAAGTGTACAAATGGTAAAAATCATACCCAAACCACCGTTCTCTCTCCAAGTAAATCTCCTTTGTAAAGCCCTATAAATTAATCAGCTAAAGTTAGCTTAAGAACTTACACTTCACAAAGTTTAAAAGAATAGCAATGGCATGTAAGGTTTCAACCCACCAACAGCCTTTATTATATGAACATATAGTCATTTTGAAACAACTGCTAATGCATAAGAAAGTTTCCAAAACTAGACCAAAAAGATGTGCTTTGGAATACCTGTTTAGCAAAGTAGCCAACAGCATTATTGTCAGCATATGTTAAAAAATGAGTAAGTCCATCAGTATCACGGGCTTGAATCTTCAAGTGGTTCATCAGCCTGGTTCCATAGCCTTTAACTTGTTCATCAGCCGTGATTGCACAGAAAGCTATCTCGCCAAACTTCTGGCTACAGAATTTAAATGACGATTTCAGAAAAGACCATTCACCCATTACTCTTAGGCTTGGTTCTAAAATTGCGCGCAACAAGCGCAATATTGCGCGCATTATTATGTTGCGCTGCCTTAGTGCAACGGATATGGTATATTTTGTGTTTTCCAAGTTGCGGTCGCAACGGGGCGCAACAGAGTGCAACGCCAGATCGCAATATTGCGATGTTGCGGGCGCAACACGGTCTGCTGCTACTTTTGTTTATTTAAACCCACCCCACTTTATTTTATTAATTTCAGCTCACTTTGTTTATTAAACTCAGCCCTAAAATAGCCCTAATTTACTTAGTTTCTTCTATTTGTTTGTGACTTTGTGTGTTCTTTTTCTATGTTTTTGTTCAGACTTGAAAGTCTTGGAAGTTTGGTACTTTATATCATTGGCATATGTTCTTCGTATTTGGTATTTAGTAACTATTTGGTATTTGATTGAACTTAATAAGTCATTTTATATGTGATGAATATTTGAACTCTCTTGCACATGCCTATATATTTGTAAATAAAATAGGTAGCGCAACGAACCGTGTTGTGCTCGCAATATTGAGCGCAACGCGCATTATTCACTATTAGGGGTCAAGCGCAACAGAGCGCAACACTTAATTTAGAACCAAGCTCTTAGGTGCTCATAGAGAGGCAAGAAACCAAATATGATAAATAATTGACACAAAGAAGTAGAGGAAGACAACATGAACATAATCAGGAAATCTCTCACTTTGAGGAAAAATTTTCTCCTCATTCAGAATATCATTTTTGTTATAGAAAGAATATAACTACTTTGCCCTAGAAGATGCACACACATAAATAGGACGGGGGGAGGAAAATGTAACCGTTAAAATAAAATAAAAAAGATCTTCCACGTAAATGTACACGAAATATATTATTTCTGATAGCAATAGTAAAGGAGATATAACAGAGAGGTATGTACATGATAGCTAACCTCAAATAAGGGCGATAAGTAATCCCACCGACAACCATATTACGTCTGATGACCATGACAGATTTGTGGTTTCTGCAATAATTGTTTAGGGAAAAGATAATTAAATCGCAGGTGATTCCAGCATTAGAAGAACATAAAACTCAACACCAATCTATTACCTATGTCAAGAGCCACTCAACATATTCAAAAGGGAACAAACCTAAATTACAAGAATATCATGGATAAAATGCTCCCAGTTAAGGTGGCTATCAGTTATCAAAATTTGAACAAATGGTGAACTTAGAGCGACTTGGTCTAGCAAGTAGCATTAAGAGGTCAAAATATATGGAGCCATTTTTATTTCTGTTTAACAGGTCAAACAAGACTAGCAATAACTAGATATAAACATATACTCACAACAAACGCACCTCACTAATGCAAAAATGGAAAGACGACGTAGAAACTAGCACACCACAACTTTTAATTGTTTTCCAAGTCCTGACAACTTTGAGTACTTCGTAATCTTTTGCCCAAGATTTTTTTTTAATGGAAAATAAGGAACTGGTTGCAGTGACAAGAGAGCTACCAGTTATTAAATGCACTCACATACTTTCCATATTCCTACAATCCTAAATAATTATCAAGTTGTTTTCATCGAACCATCTAAAGTTGCTGAAACGAAAACATAAAAGTATAACATATCAACCCAAATAGAAGTTCAGTTCAAAACAACCAGCAGACATTAATGTCAGTGGAAAAATTATAACCAGACCTATCCATCACGAGGCGAACAATGTACTCCTTAGGCATGTTAGGCAGCTGCCTGGCAAAAATGTTCTTCAACCCTATCAACCTACCAACCAAAAAAAATGATCAGACAAACATTACATAACAATAACCACAAAACACACTAATTAATCACGAAATTCAGAAGAGAAATGTATACCAAACCATATGCTCATCAATACCGTCATTCGAACAGCACACAAACTTCAACCTCCCTGATTCCTCCTGTAAAGTTAAAATCACAGCACTTCCAGATTAATTTTACAATTAATTGTGCTTTTTAAAAAAAAAACATGCAGCATTTATTTACTCTAACTAACCTCCCTCTTTAAACTCTCTTCCCTAGCACTGTGGGCCCCACTTGTCTGAATGTTATCGGGAAGAACACTCTTAACCGACTCCTCCTTGACAGCAACGCCAGAATCGCCCCCTGTGGGAGCTGAATTTGAAGCATTTCCAGCGGCAGAGCCATTAGCGCCGTCCTTCCCCCTATCAAGTTCAACTTTCACAGAATTCTCGATCTTGAGCTTCGCGATCCTCGCTGAAGGAGGCGCATTGTTCTCTAACCTTGAGGCAGTGAAGTTCCTCATCGAGGAATGATCGTACTCCTCCTCATCGTCGCCGGCCTCCGACTCGTCGTCGGTGTCGGAGTCCGCGCCGCGAGCGCTGATGCTCTCGAGGTCGTCGTTGGAGGTGAGGCCGTCGCGAGTATCGGAGAACGATGAAGGGAACGGCGGCGCGTGATCGTCAGCGGCGAGTTTGCGCTTGCGGATGGACGACGTCGCCGAGGCGGAAGCAGAGTGCGAGGGGGACGCCGACTGCGAGCTCCGGGAACGCACCGGTGCCGTCAGATGACCATCCATTCTCTTACAACTGAATAATTGAACAATCAACTAACAATTCGGGTTTAGCTGACTTATTTTGCTAGTAGCAGAAATGCAGGAAGTGGGAATTAGGTTCCGTCGGCCTAAATGAACCAGCAAACGACGCCGTAGGACGGTTTTCTTGTACGTTTTATAGGGCACGTTTTTTCTATTAGCCAGTACTAGGCAGTAGGCGTTCAAAAATATAAAAATATCAGGTTCTTGTTCATCAAAAAAAAGAAAGAAATCACCTTAATAATGACTAAAATTGATTCAAGAATATAAAACCAATCCAAGTCCTTAATTTCTTATTCATAGATTTTATTTTTTAAAAAAAATCAAAACTACGGCACCAATAATAGGGTTGTAAATTTTTTGGTGCTACAATCAATGCGTTATAATATTAATGTGGACTATTATAATATTAAATATGTTATGAATGCTAAGGATTCCGTCTTCTAGAAAAAAAAATATAACTTTATAAAGTCTTAAACAAATGAATATTATAATATTATTGTATTTCATGTTATATCAGTACTCCATCAAATTCAACATGACATTGATAAGCCAATCTAGAGTCTACATAAATATGGTACATGGAATATCTTGCCAATGAGCATAACATAGCTCTATGCTTGGGTCTTTTCAATTTATAACTTTTCATCGATTTTCGAATAAATGCTAATACAAAGCTAATGCAACCTCAATGGTAACTAGTAACGTTTTTGTTTATCCCTTGTTAGGCAAATTCTCATTTGAGACATGTCTCATTTGAGAGACCAAACATTATATGAGACTGCTATTGATTGAATTTGTCGTTGGTGAGTTTTAAACCCGCCGATTTCCTTGATTGGATTTGTCGTTGGTGAAATTGACCAAGGAAATAATCAAGAAAATTGACCGAAAGATCAAGCAAATTGAACGAAAGATCAAATTAACTGAAAAATCAAGGCAAAACAAAAATACTCAAGGACATTGATTGAAAGATCAAACAAACTGATTAAAAGATCAAGCAGAAACAGTAAATACTCATTCCCCTGCTCTTGGTCTCCACAAAAACAGGTCTCATCTAAAACTTTCTCCTATTGTTATTATAGTGTATCTTTCACGTCTATTAAAATTTAATATTCAATATCTATCATCATAATATGTTTTATTAAAAATATGAGCTATCCAAAAAGGTGCACAAAATTAAAATCTGAATGTTCACGGAATCACGTGCGTGCATATCCAAAAAAACAACATAAATGAATTTAAATGCAAAAGATACAAATATTTGTATCATTGAAACACTTCAATATCTATCCTCGTAACATGTTTTATTAAAAATACAAACTATCCAAAAAAAAAAAAACAAAGTATTGGTGGCGACCGGACCGGTTAAGTTGTAAATGATCTAATATTTAAAAAACAAGGAATGACAAATTTGGGGAAATTCACGCGCTACAGTAATTCGCATGAACAGTAACCAGTGAACAGTAGCACTATAGTATTATTATTTTTCAGGTTTTGTTTTAAAATCTTCATCTTTAAAGTTATAAAATACATCTTTTAATTACATCTTTAGGTTTTTAAATGATTAATATTCATCCAATATTTATATGATTAATTATCTTTCAGGTTTTGTTTTAAAATTCTCATGTTTTAAGTTACAATATCAATGTTTTGAGTTACACATTTTGGTTTAAATTCCCCATGTGTTATGTTATAATGATCACATTTTGAGTTACAAATTCAATTTATTAGATAATAAATAACGGCCAAGGTTTTGATTTAAACTTTTCATTCTTTAAGTTATAATCTTCATCTTCTAAGTTACAAGTTCAGTTTTTTGAAATAATGTATGTTTGTCATGTTTTGATTTAAATCCCCCGTGTTTTATGTTATACTGGTCTTCTTTAATTTTCCATGTTTTAAGTTATAATCTTCATATTTTGAGTTACAAGTTCAATTTTTAAACTAATGTATGCTTGTTAGTTTTTGGTTTAAATTTCCCATGTTTTATGTTATAATGATCATCTTCTGAGTTATAAGTTCAACTTGTTATATAATAAATACCGACCAAGGTTTTGATTTAAATTCTCCATGCTTTAATTTAAAAATACAAGCTTGCACAAAAATAAAAAAAAATATACAAGCAATCCAAAAGATGCACAAAAATATAATTCGAATATGCACTTGCATGCACGACCAAAAAATAATTTATATGCCAAAAGATAAAAATTGTATCATAGACCACTTCAATATCTATCCTCATACCATGTTTTATTAAAAAATACAAGCTTGTATCAATAAAAAAAAATTCAAGCTAACTAAAGGATGCACAAAAATATGATTTCAAGCTAACCAAAGGATGCACAAAAATATAATCTGAATATGCACGTGCGTGCATGCACGACCAAAAAATTAACACCAACTAGATGCGAAAAGATAAAAATTGTATGTTTTATTAAAAATACAAGCTATCCAAAAGATGCACAAAAAATAATACGAATTACATGCCAAAAGATAAAAATTGTATCAGTGTGTCACTTCAATATCTATCCTTCAATATTTATAACAAATATTGAAGTGTGTCACTTCAAAAGATAAAATTTGTATCAGTGTGTCACTTCAATATTTATAACATGTTTTATTATAAATATCCAAAAAGTACCAAAGATATAATCCGAATTTGCACCCGTACAGGACGCCGTACGACGGTATTATAATCATGGTCGGCGAATAGGAGCCCTTATGATAGCAGGTAAACGCCTGAAAAAAAAAGAGTGGGAGATGAGTGTACCAACGGAAAACATTTGCCAGGAAAGAATGTAAATAACAATAAAAATCAATATATTTACCTGGGAAGCTGTTCATTGTGGATAGGCTGCACAAGTGAAACTCATGATTAGTAGAAAAATGTTAGAAGCATTTCTAGTTTGGATTAAGCAAATATCCAAAGACATCATTAACATTACTTAATTTACAAATGAACACTGACCTCCCTCAAAGTTGGGTCGTTCGAAGCCCTCATCATAAGTACACGTGCACGTCTGGAAAAATAAAAAATTGTGCAATCGTCATATTTACACGTGCACGTCATCATATTTACACATGCACGTCTGGACAAATAAAAGATTGTGCAATAATCATATTTACACGTGCACGTCTGGAAAAATAAAAAAATAGTGCAATGATTGTACAACAAGTTGGGCAAAACATATTAAGATAACAGTAAATAAAAATTTACCTGGGTAGCGGACTGGTATGTAGCTGTTCATTGCGGATAGGATGTTTCAGTGAAACTCATTGATTAGTAGTAGAAGCATTCTTTTGTTTAAACATCATTAACAAATATCTGAAACGTCATTAACACTATTTACAAATAAACAAATGAAACACTAACCTCCCTCAAGGTTTCTCGGCGATTCGAAGACCTCGTCCTATTTGCAGGTGCACGTCTGAAAAACAAAAACAGTTCAATGATTGTAGCAACTGAAAACATTTGCTTGGCAAAACTAGGAAAATGACCATAGATAGCAGTAAATTAAAATTTACCTGGGGAGCCTATTGGCAAGTAATAGCTCATTGTAGATGGGCTGCAAAAGGGAAAGTCAAAATTAGTATAAATGGTAAACCGGAAAATTCCATGAATGGAACCTTGAGACATTCTTTTGTTTGGCTTCTCCTTAAACAAATATCGAGGGTAAATATAGCAGACACCATCAACAATAAAAAGACCCATGTTCTTAATTTACACTTCATATGAGCATGCATTATATATATTCGAAAGTGTTCACTAACAGTTCAATACACTAAATATCATGAGTTATATATACTCAAAAGTGTTCACTAACAGTTCTATTTCTCCAAAGCTGTCAAATGTCTCTTAAATTAGACCTTTGAAATTAGCGATTAAAGGAAATCAAGTTTCACAGCTCAAATCTAGTAATGAAGTTTAGCTTCTATGGCAGGAAACCAAAAGGATCTATATTGTTTATTATATAATTTGGGTTAATATTAAACCCCTCCCACACTCCATTCACACTACTTAACCTCCAAACTTGAAATAGTAAAACAATCATTAATTTATTACAGTTCTAGGTTGTTGAATCTTTCATTTTCTAAGCAAAAGTACTAAAATAATTTCAAACTCAGAACAAGGGTTAGGAACTAAAAGACAAATGGTAAAACTAACAACAGAATTTTGGCCCAAATTCAGTTGGATCACACCCATCTATTAAAATAGGTAAAATAGTGTGTAAACTTGCTCAAAGTTATGGAAGATGCAAAATCTGATTCTACCTGATTTCGTTGCCTATTAGAACGCCGAACACTAGTGACTTGACCTTGGACAGGTTGATTGTTTTGGACTCCGGGGCTGTCATCCTGGACCCCTGCAGCTTCAATTTCCATGTTGACTGGTGCCAGAACTTCATCCCTCCAATAATTAAGAATGATCCATGATCAAACATACTATGTTAGTGAATGCATGAACAAATGTAACACATGGTAGAGTAGTTTAAAGAGTATAGGGTCCGAATGATGTATCCAAACACGAATGAATATAGAGAAAACAAGCACAGGTGTCAAAGCAGAACATGCAAGTTTTTTTGTATGGGCTACAAAGAATCAAAGTTCTAGTGGAACATCAACAGACAAGAATACAAGACCCTGGCGCTATGCCTAGAGAAACATGCGCTCGGAAAATGTTTTGTGGATGCATTTCCTGAACCCCAACAAAAGAAATCACTAAACATACGAGCACGTCAAACAGAAGATGGGTGGAATATTCACTTTTCAAGTTCTAGATACCTTGTAGGCTCCGAAACCAGTGTTATGCCGCTCGTATGTTCAAACTGAATAGTCGGAGCATGCTGTAGAACAGTTCCATATTTAGTGAAATAACAACAGTAGTAGTGGTATTGATAAGTGATAACGCATGGTCCTTCAAATCCAGTACCATGTAAATTTATAATAAACTGACATAAAATGAAAATAAATGACATAATTTCTAACAAAGCAAAGGAAATACCTCAAATGTAACACATGGTACAAGAACATCCCTCCTAGCATTAAGAATGCTATGTGATCAAACATGGCAAAAAACACACAATGTTAGTGAATCAAATGTAGCACATGGTACAGTAGTTTACAGAGTATAGAGTCCAAATAATGTATCCAAAGACGAATGAATTCAGAGAAAACAAGCACATATATCAAAGCAGAACAGGCAAGTTTTTTTTATATAGGCTACAAAGAATCCAAGTTCAAGTGGAACTGTGTAACAACAACAGACAAGATGGCGCTCTGATGCCTAGAGAAACATGTGCTCAAAAAATGTTTGTGGATGCTTTTCCTGAACCCCAACAAAAGTAATCACTAACTCTACGAGCACGTCAAACTGAAGATGGGTGGAATATTCACTTTTCAAGTTTCAAGTTTCAGTACATAATAAATGCATCAAGTTCTAGATACTACCTTGTAGGTTCCGGAACCAGTGGAACATCCACCACTGTCATGCTGCCTGCATCTTCAAATTGAATTGTTGGAGCATGCTGTAGACAACAGTTCCATATTTAGTGAGATAACAGCAGTAGTAGTAGCAGAATTGATAATGCAAGATCCTTCAAATCCAGTAACGTGTAAATATATATAAACTGACATAAAATAAAAATAAATGACATAATTTCTACACAAGGCATAGGAAATACCTCAAATGGATGCAATAACCCATAGACATTACCCTCAGGGTCCACAAAATCCTGCAAGTTTCAATATGAAGTAGGAGTTTTATATTGTATGAGATATCAAAAGTGGATTTCTGATGAACTATGGTAGACAGGTTAACAATGAAAAAATATTTTACCGAGTTGACACCCACAATTGAGGCTTCAGTTTTCTTTCCTGAAACAATGATGATGGGCTATGTCAATCACACTGTGCTAGTTATTAGGGTATCAGGCTAAAAGTATCTAAGACTACTAGTTATCTCAAAAAAAGACTTCCAGAAGTGGTATAAGTTGACACTTCAAAACAATAAACTTTGTAGAATCACATTCATGGATATATGTATGAGCAATCCACATTGGTGACTCAGGTAAGCTCAACCATTATTATATCCATAGTAGTTCTGGAGGCTAAACACTGTACATGTTTTATAGTCTTTGTAATGCTTTTGGTGTTATTGGTGATTCGTTATTTGGGTGCTTTGAACAAACTTGGGAACACACAAAGTTTTTTAATAGCAAACAAATAAAGTGATCAAAGTTGCATAAGTCGAAATAGTCAAATATCAGGGCTTCAGGCCAAATAAAGTGATCAAAGTTGCATAAGTCGAAATAGTCTAATATCAGAGATTCAGGCCAATTTTCAAAGCTGAATTAGTAATACTCCTGGAGTATAAATAGATGCATGTTCACGAAACTACAACAAAGCACTAGTAGCACAAAAATGAATCATTAGGTTATAAGGCTAAAAGTCTATCAAAGTGTGTAATTGCAATCACACTGGGAATCTAAGACTACTGGCTATCTCAAAAAAAGACTTCCAGAAGTCGTATAAGTTGACACTTGTAATACAACTTTATACACACACCGAAGTCATTCAAAACTCAGACCAAAGCAAATGAATTGGGTGACATCGGTGGAGAACCTCACAGAATCACCATAACTACTCAATTGGGGGTCTAAACCCAGCAAATTAAAAGAGGTTCAGCTTATTTTTATATTTTTTTGTTTCTATTTCTGCCCTGAATTTAACCTGACATTCCCATATGGAAAATTTTGTGGAATCACATTCATGGATATCCATAGTAGTTCTGGCTGCTAAACTCTGTACATATTTTATAGCCTTTGCAATGCTTTTGTTATTATTGGTGATTCATTATTTGGGTGCTTTGAACAAACTTGGGAACACACAAAGTTTTTAACAGCAAACAAATAAAGTGATCAAAGTTGCATAAGTCGAAATAGTCTAATATCAGAGATTCAGGCCAATTTTCAAAGCTAAATTAGAAATACTCCTGGAGTAGAAATAGGTACATGTTCACGAAACTACAAAAAAGCACAAGCAGCACAAAAATGAATCATTAGGTTATAAGGTCGGTCCTCCTCGTCAAAAACGGTACAACTACAACATTACACACCACAACACTTCAGTTTAGAACTTTAGATACAAATACTCATCAACCAACGAGCACTCATCCCACAGTCCCACTACACTCATCCTCTATCTATACTAATCAGTAATCATATCTTTCCATCGAAAACTCTACTCTTTGTTATATACACATAACATCTTTCATAAAGTCTCTGTCAATTGTTCTTAATTTTCAACTAGTTTGCACACCACAAAAATCCATACACATTAATTTTCAACAACCTATAGAGTAACAGCTAGGTGATTATGAATCGACTATATCGCTAATACAGCATTGATTCATTTACATTCAATGCACTGCAAGTATGTAACTCAGATCATGAACAAAAAATTAAGCTTTTTTTTTTTTACAACACGCAATTGAGCAAGCAAGAATGTAAATCAGTACTTATAATCATGAACAAAAATTTCAGCTTTTTTTACACACACAAAACATACTAGATGAGAAAAGAGTTCATATGAGAGAAAATTAGGGGGAAAACAAAGCAGAACAATCCATCATTAAGAGTTCATACCATCAGCAGCCATTTTGATCTTCAAACAATACAATTCCAGTAGAATTCAATCGAACCTTTGATTGATTGTTACCCGCTTTTGATGTTTTGTTAAAAAAAAAAACCTATGACTCAGCGAACACTACTTTGCATTATGATGTCAATAAAAGGATACATCTGTTTTACCACGGTTGACAAATCTAATGCATTTATTTTATTTTTTGTTTCTATTTCTGCCCTGAATTTAATCTAATATCCCCATATGGAAAAACCCATTCACGGATATCTGTATGAGCAATCCATATTGGTGACTCGGGTAAGCTCAACCATTATTATATCCATAGTAGTTCTGGCTGCTGAACTCTGTACATTTTATAGTCTTTGCAATGCTTTTGTTATTATTGGTGATTCATTATTTGGGTGCTTTGACCAAACTTGGGAACACACAAAGTTTTTAACAGCAAACAAATAAAGGGATCAAAGTTGCATAAGTCGAAATAGTCTAATATCAGAGATTCAGGCCAATTTTCAAAGCTGAATTAGTAATACTCCTGGAGTAGAAATAGATACATGTTCAAGAAACTACAAAAAAGCACAAGCAGCACAAAAATGAATCCCACTTATAGTCAATCATTAATTGCTCCTGCAACACAGATTTATCAAAATCCAAATGCTGAGAAATGAATAAGCTCGAGTTAAAACAGCTTACCAGCTTCATCTCAATCTTCAAAAACTGCCAAAACCTCCAACGTCTCAACATTCAGCCAAAACTCAAACTGCATATAAACTTCAGCCTTCCTGAATCCCGATTACAGTACTAACGAATTTGAATCATCCAATTTTGGTCACATCTTCTTCCTCAGCGTCCACCGGCCCCAAACCTCACCGTCGGCACTCAACCTCATTGTCGCTGCCATGTCATCACTACCTCGCCGCCAGCAACCAAAAAATCTCACCCCTGGCAATCCCAACCTCACCGCCCGCCACATCATACATCCTAGTCGCCGTTGACCCAAACCTCACCATTTGCAATCATAACGTTGCTGAAACTACCACGTCATCACACCATCACTGCCGTACCCAACCCTTACTCTCTTGCCACGCCATCACAAGCTCACTGCTATCAACCAAAACTCACAACCGGCAATTACAACCTCACAGACGGTGATATCACAATAGCAGCCTCACCACTAGCGACCAGACCACAACCTCAATGCTAATTGCCACATCCTCATTAGGGGCATAAGAGATCTGAAGCATCGCGTCGGATCGCGAATTGGGGATGAGTTTTTTCAGAGAAGAAAACAAAATTTATTTTGATATTTGCAAGAAAGTCCCTGTATTTTATTGATGTGATACTATTGCACTAAAAATGAAGAGGAATTGTCAGATTGGCTCAGTAATTAGTATGCAACTGGATCAATTAAGACTTTGCTTTATTATTAAGTTGGATTAGAGTAAATTAAATCCATCTGATCAAACAATTAGAGCTACACGTACGAATGTACGATGTTTAGAGTTTAGACCACCCATTCTGTTGCATGACATTCTTGACAAGGAAAGTGTGAATTGGAACACTTTAAAGAAAAAATTAGAAGAAGCTTTCGGAACAAAGAAAATGGAAAAAAAAGTTTTAATAAATTAGGCCATGTTTGCTAGTGGGTTTTTTTAGATCAGTTCAGTTCAGTGAAAATATAATTTTATGAAATTTAAGTTAAATTTTTTTTTGGAAGGTGAAATTCAAGTTAATTAATTCATGCTTCAACACATTAATTTTCATTTCACTTCAGTACATCAAAAAATAAACTCTAGCAAATTGGGCCTTACATTTGCATTGAGAAGTTGAAAAATATTAAATTGAGATGCAGTAGTTATTTAATTAAAAGTTTTAAATTTGAATTTGAAAATCTTCACAGAATTCATTTGCAATTGAAAAGTCTTAGTATTAAAGGGAATGTACTTTAATAGTTTAATATAATTTTTTTTTTAAATGATGTGAAATCTGTTTTCCGCACGGGGTAAAAACGGCATTTGTTTAATACAGAGTATAGATGTGGGATTGGTTTGGTCACTTTACATGCAGCAATGAATGACAAGAGAAGTGCAGCCGGGAGAAAGAAAAACACACCAACAACAAAACTACAAGAGTTATCGTTCTACACCTATGTATAGAAATTAAATTAGTTATTGTATCCCCACTTTAGTCTCTTCGTTATCAAATCAGTTTTAGTCCTTATTATCTTACTTGAACCTACTAGTATCACATATTCCCAACACAAACAACATTTCCCTTCCAAGTACTGAGATTTTCTAAACCAATAAGTACGACTTTGAAAATATTTTCAGTGTTGATGCCAATCATATTTCTGGTTCCATAAATTTTAGGAGAAGCTACAAATACTCTTGTGCTAGCATTTCTTAGACTTTGAACCCATTCAAACAGTAGTACTAATCTCTTTAATTTTTGAACCCAAGGCCACTGTGCTATTTATCTGTTTTATGCGGTTGCTTCTTCTCACTCATTTTCTTTTCCCTTGCTGGTACCAGCCCCATCGCTACCACGCTCAATCCTGAAATCAGGTAACATAGAGTAAACAACTGATAAACTAAATTGCACCATAAAAGTTTAAACCATGGTTAAATCCAATAATTTTGATATCTGTTAGCAAGGGAGTCTAGTTTTACCTGGGGCGCTTGTTGGGAAGTTGATCTCCTGGGTTATCCTGCACAAGTTGATCTCCCAGGCTTAGTCGAAAAAAACAAATCATAAATCACTGAAAGTGCAGCAACAGGAAGAAGTCCGAGCTCACAATGTAGGATATATACTCAGAAAAGACCTATAACAACTATCATGTTACACCAAAAGAAAAGGTAGACTCCTAACCAGTGGCCTCTTAATTGTTTCATTTTCCCAAAAGAAGAGGATATAGCACTACTTTCAACAACCCTGTAAGTTAGATACACAATGTTTACCATATTGGCCAAATTAAGGAAGTAGATTGTATAATCATGACATTTACTACTTCTGCCATAACCACTCGTAAACTGTGCTAAAGATTTCCAAATCCATTCTCACCCAGATTTTAAATTAAAATCACTTAAAGTCATGGCAGAAGCAGACAACGGTTTCCAAGGTTACTCACAATATGATGCAATGATGATTTCTTTTCATATTACTAATGCTTCATTCCTTCATCATGCTGAATGTGAGATAGTAGAGAGAGAGAAAGATAAAGTGCTTCCAAAGGAATTAAATGTCTCCCAAATCTTTCAGGATTTGAGAGGAACAACGCAGAAAGTCCAGAAAAAAAATTGATGGCAGCAAAATCATAGCCTTTAAGGTCACCCAATCTAAAGGAATCAGAGCACAAGAAGACTTATGACTTATTTCCAAGACCTGTGGATTTTTAGACACTCAGACAGGCAGGCAGTTATTTAATTTTCTTCAGAGTGGATTGATTGGTGCATAACCTTTACATTTCACACTGCACTGATTTTGTTCATTACATTTTGTCCATATATGAAGGAACCTAACTTGCACAATTGATGGAATTATAAGGCAAGTTTGCAAAATTGTTACTTTAATAGGCCTTAAGACATCATAATTGACATGCTAAGTTCTAGGAATGTATAACATCAATCAATCAAAGCTAAATAGATTTTGGATGCATAATGAAGACATACAATGATTTCTGCACATTCCAAACTAAGCAAAAAAAAAAAAAAAAAATCAAAGATCCAAACCAGATTGAAGTATCTAGTTCAAACTCAGTAAATGGGGTAAGCAAAATCTATTGATGCCATGAAAAGCCTGTGCAATTTGACTTCATCAAACTCACCGAAAGAGATGGAACAAATCCTATGCACATACCTCATCTGCCCTGGATGAAGGTCCAGGGATGCCTTCATCCTGGATTCCTGGAGCTTCATCAGGCACTATTGGCAAATCTTGTCTGCAAACAGTTAAAATGAATTGGAATCTCAGCTGAATGTTATTTTATGTCATAAATCGACCCCATGGAAATGTATACACGCAGAACTACAGTTTTCAATGTTCAGAGTCCACATAATGGCTATAATACCAAAGCAACACTGAATTTAGAAGCTAGAAAAAATTGTTACAGTGAAAGACCTTAAGACGTCATAAATTAACATGCATAGTTCTAGAGATGTATATATCAAAACTAATCAATCAAATCCACCTAGATTTTGGATGCACAATGAGGACATAGAATAATGTCTACGGTCTACGCATTCCAAACTATTAAAAACATATTATATAAGGAAATGTACACATGCAATGTTCAGAGCTCACATAATGCCTATAATATCATACCGACTAGCTATAAAAAACTGTTACTATTAAAGACCTTAAGACATCATAAATTGAAGAGCTAAAGTTCTATAGGGGTGTATTTCAACACCAAAATCAAAGCTGGCTATATTTTGGATGCACAATGAGGACACAGAATAATGTCTACAAATTCCAAACAATTATAAACATATTATATAAGCAAATGTACACACACAGAACTACAGTTTACAATGTTCATCGCCCACATAATGCCTATAATACCGAACTCACACTGAACTTAGAAGCAACTGACTAGAAATTAAAACATAACAAGCAAATTTGATTGGCTGAAGAAGTATCAAAATCATTCTGGTGGCAACATCAACACAGACACCATGTCTTAACAATTGCCTTTTCAACTCACTAGTCTTAACTCAACAAAAAAATATCAGTAAACCTACATGCACCTCAAGTTCATGTCTGTCACACAGGTAATATTAGGAACTTCATGAAAGTAACTTGAAATAACCACACTTTCCAGCAAAGACAAGCTACTACTGGGTACCTCCTATGCTCCAATTCAGCTGGAGGCTCAGCCACTAACTCGTTACCAGCTGCATCATCAAATAAATGGCCAGGCTGTAGACAAGATTTTCATTAGCTCAAACATCTATAGTATGACTTGCCCAGTGGCCCTTCTAAAAAACTAAATATTATTTTTGCAAAACTAATGTAGAGTTCTGTTTTTATGCCTAAGATTCATCATGCATAAACTGAAGGGAAAAGTTTTAAGTGAGACAAGAAGCAATGACCTGTGCTGGATCATACAGGTCTTGGTTTGTACTGCTCTCTGCATCAGAGTCGGTATATTCCTACAATTTTCCAAATGGAGTTATTTACATCATTTCAGATATTGGGAGTCAAAAGCTAATTGACTGATGCAACAGATTTGATGACAGACTACAAGTGAAATGCAAGATCAAGTTCTAATACCGGCTCTTCAAACGTCAGAGTCGACCCCTCACTGTCGTCACTATCTGCCAATCGAAATAAGGAATCCATCAGAAATTATAGGAATCATAGGGCGAACTAGTAAATTGTTAGAATCATATGATGCACTTGTAGGCCAGTCATAGAATGTACAAGGGATCACAAATTCAATAGAACAATTCAAATAATTAATCTTACATGCCATAAGGTGCTCTTTATGGACATGTAATATATTAAACAGATCTACTATTCCATCATTAAGCTTTCATACCATAAGCTGCCATTTTGATCTTCAAACAATCCGATTTGTAGAATAATCAATCTCAATCAGGTGATAGGAAATTTTTTTAGAGGGGAGCAATCGTTGACAAAAAGTTGAGAGGGGAACTGTACTTGTATCAGGTGATAGGAAATTTTTTTATCAAAGAAATCCAATAATATTAAAGAGTGAATAAGATTACGAAGATAGTATGATTCCGTGAATACTAAATTGTACCGTGGATACATCTGTTTTACCACATTTGACAAATCTAATGCATTTATTTTATTTTTGTTTCTATTTCTGCCCTGAATTTAATCTAATATCCCCATATGGAAAAACACATTCATGGATATCTGTATGAGCAATCCACATTGGTGACTCGGGTAAGCTCAACACATCCCAACATCTTAAAACTAAGAAAGATGAATTTCAGATCAGCTTCATCAAGTAACTACATAATTTGTCAAAAATAAATCCCTGAACTGTTTAGTAAAATGAGATTTAATTTGAAAAGACGCGTTATCAAATAAGATCACTCAGAACGCGTTAAAGCGGAGAATCAAACATCTCAAATCTCCCATTACTTGAACATGACCTGCAGGCTGCTGCCCTGCCCAGACACCAAATTGTCCAAGTATTGGGTGCCAGAATTTTACAGCCACTATATATGTATCTATGAGTGAAAAAATTCCTAAGTGCAGAAATGATCACTAAAAACCATCAATCGTATAAAACTGATACAATAATGGACTGTAACATAATCAAACCCTATAATTGTGGGGAGCACGCCGGTGTTTTAGAATATTTAGATAAGATGTGATTCAATTAAAAACATGTGAATAAAATTCTTTAAATCACACCATTTACCTTTTGAAGAGCATAACGTTTAGTCTAAACTATAAGTGATGCAACTATCAGAAAGCTGAGCAAAGCTAGCAAGTGCAATGTTTTTCTTCAGTTGGACCATATACTTCACACATAGAAAGAGCAGTTTATCTTGTTTGCTACTGCACTTACAAAAACAGAACATTCATACCTTCTTGCCTCATTCACCGTGATGCACAAGCGAACACCAGTGACCCGTGCCACTGAGAAATAAACAAAAATCGCGAATACCTGTGAAATCAATTGCAAATGTCATATTACATTCAAAGTGTTGAACATAACTGATACAGCACTGACACTACCACTCCACATATAACTGGAAAATTTACAACCAGTTATTAAAAGCTACAGAAGGAAATTACACACATCCAATCGAATTCCATAACAAATATTGAAAATAAGCAGAAAAATCCTAGCACACATAAACCATTTACACGTTGAAAGAAATGTACAAACACAACATAAATTACAGTAAAGCAGAAAAAACTAAAACAGAGGAAAAGAGAGAATCTATAATACTGACCATCATTCTCCCGCCCTTTCCTGACCGGAAGCATTCAGCATAAGGGTCAAATCCTCGGATTAGGCGTTTCTTCATCGCACGGAATATTGCGTATTTCCGCAGGAATACTGCACGCACGTACACTGCACATACGGCGTATCGGCTTCCGGTTTCGAGGTGGCTGCCGCCTGAAGTGGCGGTACGATCGGCCGGTTAAATTGCTATACTAGAGATATTTTATTTTATTTTCTTCATCTTTTTCGATCACCCAGAACTTCTGACACGAAGGCTATAGAACTCGCACGAACATTGCACAAAGTTAGGAGGCTTATTCATCAATAGCAACATTTTAGCCTAGATTTTTTAAATACACAAACAGCTGACACGAAAGCCCGTCTAGCTCAGTTGGTAGAGCGCAAGGCTCTTAACCTTGTGGTCGTGGGTTCGAGCCCCACGGTGGGCGATTTTTATTTTCATTACAAAATATCCAAATAAGAAAAACTCCTCTATTTTTTTGAGATTTTAAACGGTTTAGATTCTGATCCTACATATCAATTCCAAAAACTTTGATCAATAGGGGGCTCAATGGTCTTTCATTCTAAATCCCCTCAAAATTTCTCTCTAAAAATTGTAAATTTCCAAAGCCAAGAAACTATTTTGCTGAAAAGTTTAAATTTAAAATAAAAAAAACATTGGACGAATATACCCTTTGAGTAGAGATCCATATTATTTTGTATATTAATCAACAATAAATTGAATTAGTGACAAATCCAGATTAGTAAGTGAAGTAGCGACAAATGTCAGCTGCAAGAAGCCTAACTACTGCAAAGAGGTATAAACCCTTCTTATTTCCCTTTTTGCTATGTCATCTTTCATTCTTTCATACAGTTACAGTATTAGTTACATTCCTTTCTGTACACTTATCTGGTGTACCTTCGACAAGATATAAACTAAAGAATTGCTACAACATCAGCCCTCGCGGGTGCTTGAACGATTCATTGTTGGGCGCAGCTTGCTTTGAATGCAAAAACGGAAAGCAGCCGAAAACAATTTGGGACCAAGCTTTGAAGCAACTAATGTTATTCTGTTCATTCGGATCTTCGGTTATCTTTTGGACTATTGTACATGGGCAACACCCACCTTGACCCCCGTTGCCTTCTCCCAATACATCTCCAATACACTAATAGTACAGCAGCAATTACACAGATAGGAATCGCCCATCTGTTTCAATATTTTCAAGAAACAGCATTAATCTTTGTTCAAATTTTCTAGTATGTTCGTGTTTAATCATTACAACAGGAATGATTATCTATATTTTATAACAAAACAAAAGTCAAATTTATTTCTAAAGTCCAAATAATTCACAGCTTACCAAAAGGGAGCAAATTAGTAGATTTTTTTAGCAAGAATTCACCAATTCAATTGCTAAGATGACAGGTTAAGAACGCTAACTTATAGACTTAATACTAATATATATTTTTACTTTCAAACAGATACCATGTGAAGATGGAAATGAAAGGATACATAGTTACCTGTCCAAATCAATGACAGGGCTGTAGACAACAGTTTCCCAGGTTGCGACAATGCCGTGCCAAACTGGGTTGTAATATAGAGACTCTGCTGACCAAAACATCCTTGTGTACGTCTCTAAGAAGATGAAGAGTATCCAAGCCCCGAGTTCAACCAAGAAGAACCTTATAATGAACCGACCTACCACCACCATTACAAGAGAGAAGGCCACCAACCAGTTAAAGAGCCGGTGGTTGTATTCCTTAATAAATAGTGTTTTTGACTTCCCTAACATCTGCAATGCAAATAAGGTACATGCATTAAACTCATTTCAGATGGTTAAAAAGATATTCGGTTAGTAATCGGGACAAATTGACTCAAAATTATCCGTTTTGTTTTTTTATTGTAATCGTGTAACTGTAGGAGTCACACCTATCCCAAAAGACAAATCCGAAAAGGGAAGTCTGATAAAAATTAAAGGACAAAAAATAATGATAATTTTTAACCTTTGCCATCCGCTGCTCATAATTGCTTTTAGAAGGCCCAACACATTCATGTCCGAAGCTTTGGTTGCACTGCAGGAAGCCTGCATTAAATTTTGCCATGGATGGAAGTTTAAGCACTTGAAGCTCATCCATTTTATCCTCACATCTGGTATACAACCCCTCGCAAATCTTTGAAGATTGAAACTCATTTGCCAAAACCATGTTCTTGTACACCTGCACATTAGCATGTCAATGAGCAGAGATGTTATAGCTTTGTAAATTATTAATCGACAAAAAGGTGGATTCAAAGTTACACCTTTCCAAGCTCTTCATCCAATTGCTCAACTGATTTCTTTGCATGGTGCCGACCAAAATGTTGCTCCTCAAAAAGTTTCATAGCCTCATCTTTAATACTCTCATGAGTTGCTTCAAGTTCTTCCTCGGTCATTGGTAGATTCAAATTATTAATCTTGATGCTGTACAACTTCAGACACCTCTCGAGAATTCCCTTATTAAAAACTTCCACAAGAGAGCCAGTTGATGGTATCTCTCCTTTATTCAAGGCTTCGAGGATCTAAAAACACCAAGGTATAGCAATTTAGAAAGGCAGGTGACACAACAGCAAAAACTAATGATAATATTACTTAGCCCTGAAAATATTAGTGAAGAATGACAGAGCGCAATTCCTTTGAAAATGAAAATCAGTCACTGGAAATAAACTAAGACTCGAACAATTCAAACTAAATATGAAGAGAATGAAAGCATTGTGAGATTGTGCATACTCAAGCATTAATTACAGATGAGTAGTAACTTTGATGAACAGTGGCTTGAATAGAGAGATTCAAATTGTAACATAATGGGGGAATAAGATTAGAAGTACCTGCTCTAAAAACAAGACAAACTCCTTCCCAGTAAGAGTTTTACCCTGGACAATCTTAGGGCGTATAATTGATGTGATAAGTTCTTTCAACTTCTCCCTCCTCTCAACATAGAGTGGCTCAAGTTCTCCATCATTCAGTTCACAGAGCTTCGTCCGTTGAATGTGGGGCTGTATCGACATAATAAGAATTAGATGAATGAGTAAAGTACAGCAAGGTAAGGATGCTAGCTGTGAAGACATTGTATGTGGTTAACATCAAGTTAAGGATGTGTACGGATCACCAAGGCATTAACCAGTTATTACTGATGATAAAGTTGTACAGATCAAATTTAGCTAAATAACTCCACGGAACTACATAAAGTTGAACTTTTCTATTGTTGCCAGATATAATTGTAAGTTTTAAATCAATAAAAGCCCCAAAGACCAGAATGCAACAAATCCAGTCACACTGGAGAGGAACAGGTGGAGTTGATGATATAATATGAAAAGATTTAAAGACCTCTAGTAGAATATTTAACTTAATTAAAGTAGTAGTATACTTGTAATATATGACATGGGAATGAGAAGAATATCAAACACAAGATACCTGTGGCAAGCTGAAGGCGGTGCTGTTGTCACCCATTACAGCTAGAGAATCACGAATCTGATTGACCTGATGGGGGATAAAAATTAAGTGATATATATTCTCCAGAGTCCAGAAGGCAGAAGCAATGAAGATACAGAAAATATGTAAAAGACCATTGTTACCTGATCAATATTTCTGTCCCCTGTCAATAATAAACAGGACATGTTAATATCCTTAAATATCAGATCTTCTCCAAGAGCAAACATACAGGTACAAGGAAACTAACCATCTGAATTAGGTACATGTTGGAGGGCTTCATTAACCATCTGCTGGACAGATTTCCCTTCTGCATAAAAAAGGCAACAATGAATGTGGTTGATGATCATATCGAATTCAATATAAGCTTCTATAAAACAAGTGATTTCAATGATAGAAGGATCAAGGAATAATGTATGATCCTCCAGAGCTTATGCTAAAGATGTTGTTTATTCTACAACAATTTTAAAAACATAGAAGATAACTTACGCAGAAAATCACGTTGAATAAGCCATAGAAGCTTAGCAGGTTCAAATGCAATATCTTGGCCCTGCTTGCATGACCAGTAAATTAGACAAAGAAGAACAACTTCACATGAACATCATTAACAATCAAAATGCTACATGTACTACCTTAACTCTGTTCCCCGTGAGCAGGTTGAGAGAATGAGATTCATGGTGATAAGAATTAGAAGGTGAAGAGCTTAGTTAGAAACACAAATGAAGAAAATGGTAAACCTTTACTTGCATGGCTAAAGCTGCATACCTTCCATAAAATTCTTCTGCGAGCTCAACTGCAAAAGAAAGTCGTGAAATGTCTGCTTCGCGTATCTGCAAATAATGTTTCCCTTCTTTAATGTATGAAAAATGAATTACCAAGAATTGACAGCAACAAAAATTAAGAAAACGGTGACAGATCTGAGGCAAATAAGAAATCAAATATACTCCTACTAACTTAACTCTGGTTTAAGACTATCTTACTTCCAAATTTCTCAGCATTAATCATGATATTAGTTAATCCAATTTTAGGGGCTAAATACATCAAAATGTTGAATAAAAGAGAAGTGGCACAATAGATAGAGAAGAGACCGTCTCAGGTAGGTTGTATATCAGCACAGAGCTCATGACAGTTGCTAAAGCAAAAATTCTGCAAAAGATAAAAAAAGAGTAAATTATAAATTGGAGCTTTTGAGACCATCAAGGATATGTAGCTGAGACATGCAATCTCAGTCAGTACCGGTCATCGTATACATTTGACTTTCCAACGCTTTCAAATCCTTCAGTGTCAAGGTAGAAGACAGATGTTTTCACTCCATCTATATCCATTTCTATTGGGGTTCCCCACACCCATACACCTATAATTAAAGAGGAGAATATTACAATAAGAGAAGGAGAATGTCTTTTCGTGTCTTGACAAATTGATGGTGACAACTATTTAAACATTGTGCATGCGTCAGTAGGGTCGTTACCTTTTGTTTTGGTGTCGCGCATATGCCCTACTCCAAAACCTGGAATTAGGAAGGAATGAAAAATGAGAGAGAGGAAAACAGAAAGAACATCAGTTAAATGCAAGAAAAGCTCTACCTTCATTACAAGAGAGGGAGAGAAGTTGATTAAGCAGAAAAGATTTTCCAGAACGATAGGGACCAATCACCTAATAACCATAAACCAAGTCAGATGTCATTACCAGAGGTTTATTGGAAAAGAGGAGGTCAAGGAGATTACTACTTTTTCAAAAAGAAATTCTCACGTGAAAATTAAACACGCAAATAACAAGCAGAGAATAATTTGAAAATGAAGATATCCCAGATTCCTAGTAGAGTACTGTATGGTACATAATACAAATTGAGAGTTGTGACATTCATATCAAAAGATAGAAGAGAGGCTCACAGCAACTGCTGCAATGGGGTTTGTTATTCTCTCAATTGCCTCCAGTCCTTCTCTTGAAAGGCGGAGTTTCGTATGACCAGGATCTGGTTCTACAATTGGAAACCTGAGGGCAAACAAAAAAAGATGAAATTGGTAAAATTATATGAGGAATCCCCTCTCATATAAGAAGAGAATCTCTGGTGGAAGAAGATCATTCATACATGCTGCAGTCATATTAAGACACATATAAAATTAAACATTCACTGCTAACAGCTTGAGTAAGAGAGAACAATGGGAAAGCCTATACATTCAACGATATTACTTTCCCATACCTTCACTTGTCCACAAGTACAATCAGTCTACGAATAGCACTTTGCGATTTGTCATTCAACATCCAAACTTCTTAAATAAAATTAAAAGTCTACACTCATCAAATTAAACTCCTCCCATCCTGTCACCCTTACTTTTTAACAGTCTTTAAAACACATGTTCAATCATCAATATATCTCATTTAAGTGTATGCAAAGTTGACAATTCCAAACTATACATGTGATATCTTTAATTTTGTGCAACTTAAAATTCTAGAAGAGTTGATATTTTAAAATTATAAACATGACAATAATGCTATTGCCAATCTATGGTATCCCACGATCAAAGTTTGCAAAGTTTGCAAAGTTTGAAACAGGACAGAGGGAGAACTAAGTTATTCCAAACATGTACCAGCAAAAATTACATCAAACTAAAATCTCCACACCATGTTTCTGCCTATAAAATCAGCAAAAAATCAATGAAAAGGCTCCGCATCAATTAGTAAGCTTTCAACACAAAAATGCATGCTGTGATCAGCCAAATTGAGCAACTAAATACCAAAAAATTCAAAAAAATAATTTCCTTACGCCTGATGAAGAGCAATGTCACCATCAGCTGAAAGGGTCCCGCGACCCAAAAAGCATAGAATAAGCAAACAGAGCGGAACCCATCTCGAAATCGGCAGCATTGATCTGAAAACAGCAAAAACTTGCAGAATTGCACCAAATTTAAATACTCGGGGGTGAATTCGTCTGGTAGCCAAACAAGGCCTTAACACAAAACGAGTATTTAAACAAAGGTTTCAGAAAATGGAAGAATGTGTAGCGAGGGAGGGATCTCCAGGAAACCTAAACGAAGGGTGCAGGTTAAGAATCGTGGACCCCGCTTTAGTCAATCAATTGGTTTTCTTCTTCATGTGAGATCTGGGGGAACAGAGGCGGAGTTGCGAAGTAGCTGATTCTTTACCATGGGCCGTCGATCTGACGGCGTCAGTTGAACGGAAGGCTTAAGATGTGGCCCACGTGTTTGTTCTGTATTGACTTATTTAGACCGCTAACAAAACTCTCGTGTACCCCTGAATTGTCATAGACTTTTTTACTGTAATCCTAGGGTGTTTTTTTTCTGGCCAAAATTGATTTGAACATACAAATCACCCAATGGCGAATTCGTGGTCATTTTTGTCCTAATTAATGTGTGTCGCGTGTGTTAAGTATGATTTAATTTTCAAAATTTTGGATATTTCATTTTCAATTCTCTTGTCGCCGCTCCAATCCTGCAGTTGTAACCTTTACTCTTTACAAATCAATATGTTTGATCGAGCAAAATTCAATCAAATTACAAACCAGTGGGTATATCAGCACTTTCCAAGAATTAAAGGGCATATTAATACAGACCAAAGAACTCAGGGTACAAGGGAACTTTTTTTCTTTATTTTAGGAGTATATTTTTAGGGAAGGTTACTATTATTAATAAAACATATTAATTTCCTTTAAAATAGTGAATTGCATGAAAAACAAACTTCAGAGAACAGATTCAAGCAAGTCGTGAGAAGAAAACTTTATAATGGAGTTTCAAAAATATGCTAAAAATATGAAAAATGATTTTAACACAACCTCCATATGAGGCAGCATTGAAATTAGGCAGGAACCTATTTTTTCATAAATATTACTAAATTTACACTTTTTACAAAAAATAAGTTATATATTGAACAAATGTAACATCAATTAATAACAAAGGAGCATAATTTGAAATTTAACAAACCAGTATATAACATCCACATTACAATAAACGTTAACCTACTACAATGTACAGTTAAAAAATATCAACTATTTAACCCTTAGTATGGGTCACAAAAGTTTTTCTCCAATTTCCATTCAAAATATCCGTTCTATCGCAATCGGATCCGGCGAATGACCATTTAAGGGATTTATAAACAAGATTGAATCAGACGGAATTTATAAGATTTGGCCGGAAAGTAGGCATGTTGAGCAAAATGCTCTGTCCCTACTCCCTACTTCCTCTTGTCATTTGAGAAGGCTAAGTTGCATTGATGCAGGTTATTCCTCGATACTTCTTCCTACACCAATAGCAATAATGAAACTTATTCATGTTCTTAAAAGTTATTATGTAAAGATGTATCATTCTCCAGCAACTAAATAACCATTGTAATTCAAAAAGCAATTTTTATAGATGGTGTGAAGCTTCAAGGTCGAAAGAGGGATGGAGTAAAGAGGAAAGACTTGTGGTCAGAAGGCATCCCCGTGTAATTAACATGATCAAAGGACCGGGAGAGCTTCTTCAGTTTCTTCTCGCAAACGTTGTAAGCATAGAGTCTGTGTTTCCGATCACCATCTAAACCGCACGTGCACAAAAGCAGCAGTTCACCGTCCCTAAATCGCAGAGGCAGCAGGTTACCGTTGGACACGTATCATGTCCCGATGGAAAGGCCAAACGAGAAGAGCTTGGTCCAGGACCCCTCGGCCCCGTACTCCACAAATCGGAGCAATCCTCTCCGACGTCGTTCCGCTGGAAGCAGAGACACCCGTCCAGCGATGACAGCCCGGACATGGTCCAGTCGGTTCCCGGCAGTGGTACGAGGTTGAACGCCTCGGCTGCGAAATCGAAAGCCACGATGGATGCATACGTCGTCGCAAAGAAATACGTAGCATTAGCGACGTCCATAAAAACGTCAGAGGTAAAAACCAGAGGAATCTGCGGCGGCGCTGCGATTTTGCTCCAAGAACCCATCCTCGAGCTGTAAATCTGGAGGGTGCTGTAATCCGAATCCCTTATCCTCAGCAGTTTGAAGTCGTCGGCTGTTAAATCGTGCCCGAAATAGTAATAATAACGCGCGGAATGATGGTGATCATCGTCATTAAAACTCGACGACTGTCCCGTCAATGGGTTCCAAAACTGAATTTTCCGATCATCGGAAAACCTCAAGCAGACGACGCCCCTGCAGCATCCCACGACAACAAGAGATTTCTCCGAATCAATCAACGGCAGCACGTTTGCACAAGATGTGGCCGAATCGATGTTGATGCGGAAATTAGCCGCCGTCCTGGTAGTCTCGAAAGGGCTGTAGATGTCCAGGCGGAAAATGGCCGCCGACCTGGTAAATACGACACACGTATTGGATCCGGTGGATCTGTTACAGATGCATTGCCTCTTTGCGAAATCGGAATTGGCGATCAGAGCCATGTGAGACTTGGACAAACAGCGTAATCGGAGTAGAGTCTTGGCTGGTAGCCTGCACAGTATTTCACTCAAACTATTCTCATCCATCATCATGATTCCGATTCGCACACAAACGAACCAAGGCTAAAACTCGTTGGAATGTTTCAGAATAAGAAAACAAAATTGACCAAGTAATGAGGGCGAGGGCGAGGCCGGTTAATACTCAAAACGGTTTGGTAAAAATCTTGACCGAATAAAATGACAACATGTGTGATTACTAATTTACTGTGATGATGATTACTGAGGGAGATGATTACATACAAGGTTCTTAATTTGCTCAGTTTTTTTTTTATATAAAAAATCCAGTTCCATGTTCAGTATTTCACACAAACTATTCTCATCTATCATGGTGATTCAATGTGGGGCGCTGTTTTACCAAGTAACTAGACCGCTTAAACTCAAAATAAAGATAGAGGAAGACTTAAAAGCGAAAATGAGATTCAATTAATTTTGGGTCAAAATATATTCACAACTTGACAATTAGAATTATACAAGATATATGAGATTATTCATTCAAGATTTGATAAAATCTGATCTCTTTCTTTTGTTTTTATTTTCACCCCAACACAAAATGAAACAGCAAATCCATTCTCATATAATAGTATTATTAAGACACTGAAAAAAAAAAAAAAAAAAAAAAAAACAGCTATCTCAAAACACTAAAACCAGAAGATCCATGATTCTAGCCTAGGACTGGCTTGGTCAAGGCAACAACCTACGCCAAGATATCCTCAGCCCACGCTCCGACATGTGGCCGCGCGTCGAACAGAGGCTTAACCCCGGAAGATGCAGCAGATTCGCCAGCGAGAATGTTTCTCCAGTGCAGCAGATTCGCCGGAAGATGCGGCGAGTTACTTAGTCTTGGCCAACCTAGCCTCGTACACGTCGAAATACGACAATACCTTCGCCGCCTCCACGTCGGTGGTCAAGCCAAAGATCAGCGCGTACGCCGCCGCTGCCGCTTCGAAGTGGAGCGTCTCAGCCTCGACCCACGACAGCACCGATCGAGCGTTCTTCTTCGCATCTGCGAATGTCAGTTCCGACTGTCCCTTGTACTCCTCCTGATTGATTTAACTCCAATTTGCTTCCAAATTCCTTCGAACCTGCAACAACAAAGTGTAATTAGAACATTTCAAATCTTAAAAAAGAAAGGATTTTCTAAAATGAATATGATGAAGAGAGTAGCACCTGTCAGAGAGCAACGTCCGCACGATTCCAACAAAAACAGCTATCAATAAACTTTAAATAAAAGCAAGAGATTGATGAATTCTAGGGCTGTGCATGAACCGGACCGAACCGAAAAATTGGACCGGACCGGACCGGAAATACGTGGACCGGGATCGAATATATAGGGTTCCGGTCCGGTCCTCGGTCCAAGATTTTGCAAGATTCCGGGTCCGGTCCAGACCGGAATAATTATGCAATTATGTAAATATTTATTTTTGGTAAAAAATATGATGAATTGGTAATTAATCTTTCCATTCAACACAAAAGAAAAGCCTTTGAACTCCCTAGAACTTTCATACTCCCTCCGTCCCACCCGAAACTGCACACTTTCTATTTTAGTCCGTCCCAGCGAAAGATGCACACGTTCCTCATAAGGAAACATTTAACAAGACAAAGACTTATTTGCCCTCACTCACCCCAATCTTTTCCCACAACCAAATCTGATTCTCCTTATCTCTCCGCCGTCATCTGGGTTTCATTTTCTCCTCTCCATATGGTTTATCACCGTCTGTGCCACCGACAATCTCGTCATCTGCGTATGGGATGCCCATGCCAGCTTATCCATCTCCGCCTCGCTCGACCACGCCCCGGTGGAGAGGGATTTTTCGGCTGCCCCACCGCCTTCGCACTCGCCGCCGACTGGTCTGCAAATCGTCCCCAATAAGAAGCGTCGGGTTAACGATTCTGATTCCAATTGGGCTGCGGGTTTGGGCTTTGATCGATTTGCTCCGGGACATAATGATTCCCACTTAAGGGGTCTATTAATTTCTCTGATTCCGGCGGTGGCGGTTCGTCAGGATTACATACGGGAAGCTTGGCAGGTGAGTGAAAATGATGCAGACATTGCTAATCAGCAATTCCAGTAGCAACAGCTTATGAATTTCCAGACATTAGGAATATTAGTTATTGTGCAGACATTAGTTTTATAAAGTTAATGAATTTTGTTGGTTTGTTTATGAATTTGGATTGGGGTTTGTGACAGATTGCCAAATTGGGGGTTGTAGAATTGGGGATGTTGGTTGTAAATGGTGGTGGCACCGTGGCGGTTGTATTCTGTCGAGTACATTAGGAAAAAAGGAAAGGGCAAAATTGTCATTTCGCGTGAATAATAAAAAGAGTTCAATTTTCTCCCTCTGCAGCTATCGTTGGGACAGAGGGAGTAGTAAATTCTTATCAAAAACAAAAACTTTTTGTCCATCATGATCAAAAACGAAAACCTAATTATCAATAACTCTGAAGTCTGAACTCCAATCGTTCAATAGTATTTCAGGAAGTTATGGATTGCTTTTTTTTTGTCAAGAACTTGAGATAGTTTTTTGTTGTTTTTGATATTGTGATTTTCTTATATGATTAATTACTTACTGTTGTTTGTCGAATCGATATTATATGTATATTATTATTATTGAAACCAAACAAACCTTCTGTAAAATATCTGGTTTAGATTGATCCGTCAAAGAGACCTTTTGGATAATAATGAATTAATGATAGTTTGTTGAGAAAATGTTTACATGAAATTCACACTTTGGTACCCACTTTTTAAATTTGCATCAAAAAAATACTCAATTTTCCATTAATGTTCCAAAATGATACACGCGACCTGCAATAGTAGGTTTCCAGTGGATCAACACATAGTCAAAGGTTTTTGTATCTATTAAAATTTAAAAGTAAAAAATGAAGGGAATAAATTAAATCACCCTAAAATTTCGTTCAACTAAATTATTTTTCGTACAATAAAATATTTTTTAAAATTAATATTTGCACCTTACAATATATTATCTTAATATTTTGTAAATACAATTTTTTAAGCCCCATTTCTAATTTTTTTAGTTTTCACGTTATATTTTGTCATGTGATTAACACGTATCAATTTTTACTGCCCCTTTAAGGGTATTTTGGTCATTTTTACAATTTAAAATGTTTGAATTCATATGATTTGAAATAAGAGTAGACGTGCGGTAAAATAATATAGATTTTTAATACTCACGAACCAGTAAATATTTGGCAACTAAATAAAGCAAAATCTGACATGACAAATTTATGTCCTGGAAAAAACGTTCACAAAATGTAAAGGTAAAAAATTATGTCTTCTATTTTTTAAAGCCAAGAAATTAATTTTTCCAAGATATTTTATGGCAATACATAAGATTTTAGTCAAGTAAGTTTTTTTGGAATTTAATATTATAAAAATTGATCCATTAACCTTTGACTACGAGTTGACTTATTTAAAACGTACTATTACAGGTCACGCGTATCATTTTGGAACATAAATGAAAAATTGAGTACTTTTTGGAGCAAATTTAAAAAGTGGGGAATCAGAGTGTGAATTTCAAATAAAACCGGGTACCATTTTGGGCATTTTTCTCTCATAGTTTGTTATGTCACAGTGGTCACTAGCCACTTCTATTGCCTTGATAGGATTTTAAGAAAATCACAGTTGTGAATTCAAAATTGAAGTCTTATATTCCTGTTTGTGTTCTAAATTAATAAATCATGTGTACGCATGTTTTTTATTGATTTTGGTTATAGTTATGGTTTATTTCTAGGAATTTAGGGGATTTTTAAAGTGTAATTTTTTCCCAATAGATTTGCAGCTTAGGTTTCTTCTGCACATCAATTTTAGTATCTTGAATGTTTATTTAATACAAATTCTCATTTGAGACCTGTCTCTATAGAGACCAGGGACTGTAGAAACTGTTTAGACGTTACAGGAGCAAATTAAAAAACACGCCTAACTACCGGGACCTAATTGAAAAATCCTTCTTTCTTCTTCCCACAGCTCCCGATATTTGCAAACCCCGACACCCAATTTCACCAGAAACTTGAAATCATAACGCCAGATCGAAGTCACCTATAATCGACGACAGAGAAAACTGCAAATCGCTGGAGGTTTTATGCGCAAAATATCGATCCAGATTAGCGTTTCCCCAGCACCTAAATGTGCAGACTCGGCTCGCCGGAGGTATTTTGCAGATTCACACTCCTAAGTCCGATTCATCCGTTTCTGCAAGCACGGTTCATGTTTTCCGGTGTAATTTGTATGGGTTTTGAATTAAGTTTGTTTATTGGTAATGGTTTGCCGTGAAGAATTTGACGATGATGAAGTCCGGCGGTGGTTGACTTTTGTCTCCTGGGGAGTGAAGTTTCTGGCTGTCAAGAGGAGATGGAAATGAGAGGGAAGAGGTAACGAATTTTGATAACTGAAGCATCAATATTATATTTGATTTTTTTGATATTTTGTTTGATTTTTTAGTTATACTGTATGATCTTTTTAATATTTTCTTTTGATTGTTTCAGTTATCACTTGATCGTATTCTGTTTGATATTTTTAATACTTTCTTTGATTTTGTTTTCAATTATCACTTGATCTTGATCTTATTCTATTTTTTATTATTATTTTATTTTTATTTTTTTAGTTATAACTTGCTCTTGATCTTATTCATTTTGATCTTTTTAAAATTTTCTTTGATCTTTTTTAGTTGTCACTAGAGTTTGTTTTTTCCGTTTGATGTTTTTTATATTTTCTTCGATGTTTTACAATCATTACTTGAGCTTTCCACTAGTTATTATTCATTAGTGAACAAAACATTGATGAAGAGGCCCAAATAGCCCAATAATGATTATGCTTAAATACATGATTTTGGCAGATTTGCCTAGTCGGGAATATCCGAACTTCAACATTGCCGGAGTATATTCGAACGCCGACGAACCGCAATCCAGTGATACATTGTTTGTAGTTTCGATTTTGCACCGGAAATAATTGATTTTGCACCAGAACTCTTGAATATTTGGTAACCGCAGCGTCGCCGTTGTCTTGGTTGAGGAATGGTGGCGGAGGAATCAAGCTCAATGCTCCGTTCATGTTTTGTTGCAGAAATTTTGGCAGAATTTGCAATAAGATCCGTGTACTGAATCATAATTACCAAATGACACCGAATTTAAATTAATTACGGGTTGACCCCGTTTTTGTGTTGCTACTATTGTTCTATTCCCTTGGCCCTTGGTCTCCACAAGGACAGGTCTCACCCAAGATTTTCTCATTAATTTAATGGTTTAATATTTATATTTTTCATGATATTAGGTTCCGATGCATAAGTTCTTATCCCTAAAGGGGACTAGAATAGTTATTCGCTTCAAAAAAGTGTGTGGAATAAACGACGTAGTTTTGTTATTGTTATTTAGGCAAATCAGCAAGTTATTGTTATTGTTTGGAATTAGTTCAATCACAAGATATTGATGTGATTTGGTGTGATTATGGCCCTGTTTACCAGAGCTTATCTGTAGATCAGTTCAGTTCAGTTCAATTCAGTTCAGTTCAGTTCAGTGAAAATGCAATTTGATGAAATTCAGGTTAATTCAGTCATGGTGATTCCATTTTTCAATACATCAATTTTCACTTCAGTTCAGTTCAGTTCAATTCAGTTCAGTTCAGTTCAATTCAATTTAGTTCAGTTCAGTTCAGTTCAGTACATCAAGAAATAAACTCTAGTAAACAGGGCCTATATATTGCTATAATTACTTAGCTAATGTGATTATTTTTGGCTATGTCAAGCACACGATATTGGTGTATATTCCACCACACAAGATAACAAGATATTGTTATTATTTATTGCTATAATAATTAATTAGCTAATGCATTATATCTAATATAAATTTCAACAAATCATTACAATCTACTTCCGTTCTCAAAAACTGAATTGTATTAGTAGTTGTGAGGAGTTTTTGGATTAACATCTCATTGGTGGCGAGTATGGATGATTTATGAGGTACATCTTGATGTATATACAAATTATTTACTTCTGATTTTTTTCCTTTATCATATATTTTCATTTACGTTATTTCATCCATTACAATGAACTATTTACTTATTTGATGTGATTATAGATTTGTGGATAACTCCACTCTCATTATTGATCGGAATTTTTTGATAAATATCGAGGTGATTCATTTATTTATTTCGTGATTATTATGGGGTACGATTTTTGTGATTTTATCGACGATCCCTCAAGTATGTGTAGTCTATTTTTACCTAATGTTTTGTTATGTTCAAGTTTTTTTTAATTTGTCCAAACCGATTCATTGGTGAAGCTGAGAAAGGTCAAAAATAAAAAAACTTTCAAGCTAGATGCTTCTATTTAGCTTCATTCTCAATTCGCCAGTTGATACTCCAACTCTTCATTCTCAAGCAGTCTTAATAATTAGTACTTTCATTTATATTCCTCAAACTCTTGTATGATGGTATGTTCATCCAACTCTATTTCATTTTGATGATGAAATTGATTGATTCAGTTACATTTTGCAGAAAAATATTGTGCATCTAATTATATTTTGTATTGATGGTGAAGATTGATTACAATTGTACTGAGAGTTGTTTGATGTCGTGTATATGTATGGGTGTGATCAATTGTATTCTAGGTAAAACGTGCAAATATATGATTATTAGAATATTAAATGTTATACTCAATTTAGGCAATTTGGGTTATTCCTTTTATTAAGAGTACAAAAATAGGTGAAATCAAATATTTATTTGCCTTAAAATTTATAATTTATGTGGTGAAAGATTTCAGTAAATATATAAAATTCATTATTGATTCTTATTGATTCCAATTATCTTTAGAAATTTATTCCATCGAATGATCATGTTATATTTTTATGTAATACTAACATCAAATTAATTATTACATGTTTGAAAATCAGTTGTAGAGATATATTATTTTTTTTAAAAATGTACTTATTATAATTTGTTAAAACATTATTGATTCAAAATATAGGAAAATATTCTTTTAAGACCAGATAGATTACAAATAACAATTGATGGGGTTGTTTTTAACACTAGCCTACAGAATGCGGAATGATTTTTTTTGAAAATTTTTATTGATTTAAATTTGAATGGTATTTTTTTCCTCCACTGAAAAAGATATTAATAAGTGATCAAGTATACCGCACAACGTGCGGTAGTGCTTTACTAGTAGGGCTGTGCATGAACCGGTCCGGACCGGAAAAATGGACCGGACCGGACCGGAATGAAGTGGACCGGAACCGGATATATAGGTTTCCGGTCCGGTCTTCGGTCCAACAATTTTCCATATTCCGGGTCCGGTCCGGTCCGGTGTAAAACCGGATCTTTTCCGGTCCGGACCGGATGGACCGGTTTACATATACTATATAATTAAAATTAATAATTATATGATAAATTGGTAAGTATTATAATCTTAAATGAGAAATACTTATTTTAGTTAATATATTCATTGACTTTTGCATCTTGGTATTTTTTCTATTTTATGGAAACCTAACTTTTATTACTAATTAAGTAATTGAAGAGTATTATTATGTGCAAAGATTGATTTGATATATTAAGACTTAATCAAAGGCTTAATTTGAGTTACAAAACTTTAATTCAAGATTTTATTTTCAAATTAGGCAGATTTAGAAGGTAAAAATTGAAAAAATTTCGTACCATATTTATGTAAAATTCAATCTCAATATTTAATGTTTTGATTGATCCGGTCCAACCGGTCCGGTCCGGTCCAAGACCAGAATTATTCCGGACCGGTCCCGGTCTAAACTATCGCCTAACCGGTCCGGTCTTCGGTCTAAGAATTTTGAGAATTCCGGTCCCGGTCCAAACCGGTTCCGGTCCGGTCCGGTCCGGTCCAGACCGGTTGCACAACCCTATTTACTAGTATATTACAGTTTTTATTCTTACATTACAGTGCATAATTTTGTTTTTGTTTGTCAAAAATCCGGTCCAAACCCGGAATAATTCCGGACCGGTCCCGGTCCTAAGTATTCAGTAACGGGTCCGGTCTTCGGTCCCAATATTTTGGAGATTCCGGTCTAGTCCAATACCGGTTCCGGTCCGGTCTGAACCGGTTGCACAACCATCTTATTCACCTATTACAAAAATAATAGTTTGAATAAAATATTCAGGTATTTAATCGTATTCAACTATTACAGAATAATAGTTTGAATGAATAATTATTACCACAAATTTAAAATTTAAAAATAATTTAAATATTCAAAACCCACAATTCAAAGCAGTTGACTATGACATATTTCAACCAATTCCTCCACTTGCAATCAGCACCTGAATTTAAACGTAGTAAAATTCGTTAAAAAAATTACCATGTACAAAAATAAAAAAATAAAAATAAAAAGAAGAAGTAAAAAAGGCTTACCTCTCGCTCTTATTCATAAGAGCGAACAATGATGGTTGACTCTTAAGGAGACCCTCCAGTTCCTCAATTGTTGATAGAATTCTGCAGCAGTTGGACGACACTCCAAATTTGTGGGATCAAACTTAAGTCCATAACGCAATTGCACATTTCTCAAATTTGGAAGAAATATTTCAGCCCATCTCTGACCAGCAAGACACCTAGATGCAAGTTCCAACAACTTCTGGGTATGAGAAGGAATAGCGGTAAAGTCTAAGTATTTGTGAAAGGGAAACTCCTCCTTAGCAACAACTTGAAGTAACCGTGACACGTAGTTAACCGTGTTTCTATCCTCAGTCATATTTTTAAATTTATCAAAAATTAGAAAAATGATTAGACCAAGGGAAAACACGTCACTCTTGTAGTCTGACTGACGACCTACAAAGGAAATAAAAGATTAATTAGTAGTTTCATAAAATCACAAAAAAGCTAAAATGAAACAAAAAAAATTAACATACCTTCCAAAAGATGCGGCTCAACTGCAGTTGAATCCAACAGCTGCAAATTCAGAGCACTCCCCACAGGAGTCAACACAGAAAAATCAAATAGTTGGGGATGGTTGAAAAATCAACATGAATAAAACCTAGTTGAAACCTAATTGTACATCACTAGAGAGCTCGACCTCCCCCAAGACCCCCTCTCAAATCCTTCGTTACCTACAACCATTGCTCCTCATTGGTCTACTAGATCATTGGAAAACACTATACACACAAATATGGGTGAATTAGGTGCAATTATGATATGAGAATTTATTAGTGATGATATCACAAATCAGGATTGAGATTAATGATTTTTCCTTCATTTATCGCTCTCTAGCTTAATTTTGAAATTCAAGATAGCATTGTGGTGTAAATGTGTTTAGTATGATAGAGGGCTTTTTCCCTATTCATTTCTCTTTTTCTTTTTATATAAGATAAGGATTATTGGTGATTCCAATTCCATAAATTCTTATAATCATCGGTCGTCTTCCTTGATGTCATGGTTGTGGTCGTAAATTGTGTCTCGAGACTTCGATCTATCGCAGCTTATTTGACTTTTACCACATTTGTCTTCTACATATATTTGTGGGTATGGTTTACACCAATCTATATTGGATAGGATCATGTATTCTCATTAAAATATAGCATTAATCAATAGTTGAATGTATCATTAATTTTAATTTTGATACATGCAATTCAAAAAATGTCATATATCTATGTGACATATTTGTCATAAATAAAAATTTGCATATGATGATATGATGAGATACTATCTAAAGTCTAAACATCTAGACAAGTTTTTTTTTTTTTTTTAATGACAAATATGTCACATAGACATAGACAAGTTGATTTATAATTAAGTGTCCTTGTTGGTGGGTTGAAGATGTGCGACAAAAGTCACAAAACTACTATAGTTATGCTTACGGACGGGGAAGCCTCAAGCCATGCTCATTGAAAAAGGTTTTTTTTATATATAACACATTCAAAAAGGTTTAATAATGTGAATTATGTGTTATTTTTAATTTTAATTTTCGAGTGCTTAATACAAAATGAAATAAAATCATAATTGTGTAAATGTCTAGTCTGTGTTGTTTCTAATTTTATTTTTTACTTTTTGCATGTTTTTCTGTTGGTTAATAATAATTTTACACAACCGCTTTACATTATATTTTAACTCATTCTTGTGTCACAGTAGGGTGAGAATTAAGATGTCAAAAATTAATTCTAAATACACTAGTTAAGTGGTTCGCGCCTCATTTGATTAATTAAATAAAAATAAAAATTTATAATATTACCACATAAAATATGATCAAGGAAATGATTATACATAAAATATATCATATTTTGAGGGTCCGTTTGGATAATTACCTAATTTAAGAAAAAAATATATTGAAAAAATCAATATGCATCTTTTCATAAATATGGAATGCTATATGACACCTAACTATAAAAAATTGAGAAAGGCAACTAATTTGTTTTTTTGAATGATCATATGCAGACTCGGTTTGCCTGCCCTACTGATTTTTATTTTATTTTTGGATGCATTACAATGACATAATCTGGTACAATGATCCTACAAATATCCTAATATAACGCTACTCTACTCTATTAATCATGTACGTCGATTGGTTTTGAACCCCTGACCTCCGAAGATCGAGGGAATGACTATGGGCAACTAGGCAGTTAGTTAGACTAATTTGTTTTAATAGTCTAAAGTATTATTTATAGTTAACTCAGAATTTTCAATATACAATAGCGCACTTGAAAAGTCCAGCTATACGTGTTGTAAGGATATATATACGTATATGTATGAAAAATATATAGCAGCGAAGAAATGATCTATTATATTGCTATCAAAGAAGTCAAATGATGAAAATAAAAATAAAAATTTGAGAACCGGACTATGTTTTACGTACATTTGATGATTTAACCTTGCAAAATGCATGAATTTGAAGAGTAGAAAAGTAAAATAAGTATACTGTAAATCATGATCCAAATAAAATAAGAAACGTGTCCGCCGTAGAGATGAATAAGGGTGATGAGTGATGACTGATGAATTTGGTACCGAGGATCCGTCCTACGCAATTTTGCCTTGGAAAAAGGGTCATCACCATAGTAAAAAAAAATTATAAAAAAAAATTGACTAGGTATAAACAAAAACCAAGTAATGCGGGCGAGGCCGGTTAATACTCAAAACGGTTTGGTAAGAATCTTGATTCTTTACCAAATAAAATGACAAGATGTGTGATTACTAATTTACTATTATGATGATTACTGAGGGAGATTAGAGCCTCCTGGAATGGAACGCCATGTTTACATACAAGGTTTGTAATTTGCTCAGTTTTTTTTTACAGTATATAAAAAAATTCAGTTCCATGTAATCTTTATATAATAATTTTGTGTAGGGCTTTTCTAACGAGTGCCCTTGGGCACTTGTTAACAGAATTAGATTCTATGTTAATTAGTGCATTAATTAATGTAGTAACTGAATCATTTTATCTCACCTATTAATTAGGTGTTGTCATAAATTATACTCCTAATCCCAAATGAATATTTATAATACTTATCCTCAACTTTATGAATTTCTACATTTTCGTATATTATAATCATTCAAATTCTAAAATTGAGAAGAAAATTATAAACTCACACAAAGACGAGATGAGCATGTAAAATAATGTAATGTTGATATTGAGTAGTACATTATTATGAAAGTATATTTTTTAAAAAATATTCAATGCTTAAAATCCCATCATATATTGTGAATTGATTAAAATACATGGTAAAAATGATGCACATTCATGGGTGAGGCTGCCTCACAAGAGAATTGGTCCTATAAAATTTTCTCAAATTTATAAGGTTGGGAAATGTATATCGACTATAAATTTAATTATATATCGACTATGAAATTATTGAGATTAAGGAAAGAAAATAAAGATATTCAGTATATCGTTAGAATAGGAATATAGCCCGATATACTGAATATCTTTATTTTCTTTCCTTAATCTCAATAGAAATGAATATCGACTACTCAAATTAAGTTTACAAACAAATTCTTGGGTGAGGCAGCCTCACCCAAGAGGCAGGACCATGTAAACACTTTTTTTGGTGAGGTTTGATGAACCGACACAAAGGTTTTGATAAGGTGACATGTTTGATGAACTTGCATTGAAGGTTGATGAGGTGGCGTCGAAATTTGATGAGATGGTAGTGAGTTATGATGAGGTGACAACAATGAAATTTTTCTTATTTGCCTTGGCTCATGGGTGAGGTTGCCTCACAGGAGAATTACTAACGTTTCCTACATTACTTGTTTGTCCCCCTATCGAATTTTAGTGTCAAAATGGCCTCATGAGTGGGAGATATGAGTTTAAATATATTTAGTTAAAATTTACAACAAGAATGCCTTGTGGCATATTGGTAAGAGGTTTGTCTAATATTTTGGGAAACCCGGGTTCGAATTCAACCACAAGCATTTTTTTCAACTTAAATGAACCTAAAATTACTATTATACCCCTATTATTTAACAATTTTTAAAAGTTAATGGCCAAGTTAGTCATAGGTTAGGGGGCCATTTTGAAACTAAAATTTGATAGGGGGCCAAACCGGTAAAATTCTTCCTATAAATTTATATCGACTCAAAATTAATTAAATTTATATTGATTCAATTTAGTTTGATTCAGTATAAATATAATTTCATGAAATATAAAAAATGCATTTCATAAAATTAATTTAAATGTATATTTAGTTTGGTTCAATTTAATCCAGTTCAGTTTAGATCAATTTAATCCAGTTCAGTTTAGATCATATCAGTAAGAAATAAACTCAAAAGAACCAACATTATAAGTTTTTTTTTAAAAAAAACTTTGGTTTTCAAAAAAATAGAAATGTTGCAATCAATGAAATAATGTTGGTTTGTTTGCATATTTATTTATTGTAATGTAATGCTATAAAATATTTTATAGAGTTTTTGGAAAAACACAATATTGTAAAAACGGTTTGGGTGATAAAATTACCGTTTTACCCTTCTAAAACCTAATGTAAATGGCACCTACATGCGCAGTTGTTAAATCTAATGGAAGATTTGATGGAATGGGCATAAATTATCTATTATGAAAGTTGAGTGGTCATAAGTGGTAAAAAAAAAAAAATGAGTGACCAAAAGTGGACGATTTGATCGTTTGGTCTCACAAATTTCTATCCCATCCATATAAAATTATAGTAGAACGAACAACAAACTGCAAAATAACAAATGGACGGCAAATCATCCATCGTAATCATACTTTACTATCACTTCACCATCTAACACCAAGTCAACGACACCCAAATCTCAACGCTGGTACACTAATGACCCAAATCTTATCACCGATGACTCAAATTTCATGGGTCCACCAATAATACAAAATTTTAAATAAAGTTTACCAAACTGTAAATATTTATTTAGTTTGTTGATAAGTGTAGAACATCTAAACAATCACTTTTTTATAATTCACTCGCAAATTCGATGTTTAAACAATCACATACAAACTTACATGATATGCAAAAAAGAAATTAAACAAATGCATCGCTTCAATTCTGAATCTTCGGCTACATTATACAAAATCTTAACACACTACATTTGCATAAGCCAATAATTGTAACAAATAGTGTATTGTAACAAATAATTATGTAACAAATAGTGTTTGCATATCTGTAATTCAATTGATTGAACCTTGGCGAGCTTTCATCCATTTAGCCCTGAATACAAACTGAGTTCTCGCCAAATTCCTTACCTGCTTAAGATACGAATCAAAGCTCCCATAAACCCCCCCTTTTTCCACCGCCTTCTCCAAACTGTACAGTAAATCCTCCATAGCCGAATCCGCAGCAAGATATTCCATCACCGCCACCGACTTCAAATCCACGCATTCAAAAACATCATCAATATCAACGTCAACATCATGACCCCCGTAAACCTTCAACCAATTCAACAGCACATCAGCCTCATCGCCCATTTCCTTGACCTTCTTCTTCAACCCATCGTGCTCGTTCTCCAGCCCGATCACGACGCCGGTTAAAACGTCGGACCGGTTCACCAGCTCCGATTGAACCGATGATAACTCCTCGATTTCATCCCCCAACCGGGCTGTTAATCTCTTCGAGTCTTCGTGGAGGGATAGTGCGAGCCGGTCCATGGCTTCCATCCTGGAAGCGAAAGGGCTCGGAGAAGTACGAGAAGGGACGTGAACGGATAGTATCTTGACCAGGTTCCGTACAAGCTCGGAGAGGTTGCTGTTTTGTGGGTCCCAGTTCGAGAGGTACGATGAGGTTGTCGCGCCGGAGGAGTCTACGAAGGGGTTGTCGGAGTAGGCGGCGGATTGGACGTACACCAGAGGGGCGACGGAGGGGTAGTTCTCGTTGACCCAGATTGTAATTGAGAACGGAGGCAGGGGAGGCGGCGCACGGATGTCGCCAGCGGCGCTGAGGAGGTTCACGGTGGCGCCGTCGTTGTGGGTGAAGGCGGCGACGGAGGGTTTCAGGGAAGGGAAGTCGAGGAGGAGAGAGGAGAGGTGGTTTCGGATTATCCATTTTTGTGTCGGGTCGGAATATGACAGTGAGAATGAGGATTTGTTGGTGCAGGAGAGTGCGTCTTCCACGTATTTTTGCCTTGAAGAAAAGCTCATCGCCATAGCCAAACTGTGTGTTAAAGCTTTAAAAAGAGAGATTAATTGTTCTGTGTTTTTAATGTGTTGATTTATGATTCATCGACGCTCTATGTAAGAAGAAGACTTGTAAGTCAATTGCAATTGTTTTGGAGTTAATTTGTAAAAGATGATACAATCCCGTTTGAATTTGTGTTCAGTCATTAAGCGGTCAGTGGATAAAATTAAATTGGGTAATTATTTCATATCACCTGATCAAATTGTTTGTATTTGTCAAAAAAATAAATCAAATTATAATAAAAAAAAAATGTTGTCCATAACCCGTAATCTCTTCTTAAGCGGTTAAATATCATTGCTATAAATGATTTGAGTAATATAGTCTTAATACCTTTACATAGAAAAATTACAAGTTCATTTTCGTAACATTTTAGAATTAAATAATTGCTTAATTTAATGATGACTTATTAGACACCAGTAATTAAAAATAATGAAAGTAAATTCTTTTAATTATATAAAAAAAGTTTATACTGGGCAATAATTCGAGTTCATATTAGATCAATGTTATATTTCAAATTCATAATATTGGCCTAGTCTTTCTATTTTGGTTTACAAATATCCAACTCCGGAAAGGCAATTGCTTGGAATATTTCATAGGCCATCGCCATCAGTTCATATTTGAGTTTATATAATACTTCACCTAATCGATAGGATCAAGTTAATTAATGATTGTGATTTTTAATTAATCACCATCAACTACTGATTCAATGCAGGGCCCATAATATTTTAAGACCGAGTTTTGAAAAGAAAGTTCAAATATATTCTAATTTAGTTAATTCTATGATATATATACTATATATTAATTGTATTTGAGCAATGTAGAATTTAAAGCAAACATAAAATATAAAATACATGAAATTCTTATAAATAGGTGTGTTTGTTAAATAAAAATACACAATATCAGTATCTCATTATAAAATAAACAATATTTGAATGAGAAATTCTAATGTTCCGTTTTAAAGTTTTGATTGAGCATTATATATTAAACGTACAATAATATTACTCATTTTTCACGTACAATATACTACTTTATCTATTTTTAGTAAAGGACAATTTATATTTGAAAAAATGTATATGTAAAAATTATCTTTATTTTAAAACTCTTAATTAAATCTAACGATTATGTATTCTTTGGCTAGATTTTCAGCATGACAGTAATTTTAGTAAATAATAACATATAATATCCTTATATTGAGATCAGTATAAAGATCTTCTCACTTTTAATCTCGAGTTTTTATACATAAAGCATGATCTTTAGTGTATTATTGTTAATATTTTCCCTTTCAAGACAAACTATTTTACATATTAAATATAATTATTCAGTGAAGTTTGAATTAATAACAAGTCTTTGTTTGAATAACATTAAATTAACTAGACGGGCTAAATTCAGGGGTCAATCGCAGGCTTATCTTTTATTTTGAAAATTTGAGTGTATACATAATACATCATGTCATGTGGTATGTTATGCAACTTGGGCTCATCTCCGGTGGATGGATCAGTCTTATAAAGAACAGTTCATTACTTTGGCCCAGTGACAGAATAGTGAATTCCTTGACCCAAGGCAGTCAACCTTCCCAAAACGAGCTGCTCCATTCTTTCACCAGATGCCACAACTGAGCAGTTCATCTCAACTGCCATCTCAGGTCCCGTTAGATAGTTTTTGATCATTTTCAATCCTTTATATAGTTGATTAGGAGATTAGTTGGGATTATCGATGAATTTGTAAGCTGATTCAGCTAGAATTTTTCAATCTCCCTTTCTATTTTTCTTTTTCCCCGAACTGATAAAATATATACAAAGAATAATATTGTATATAAAAGGTTTGTTAATCAATGAGGATGATTACAGTATTTATAGGGATAGATCGGAGGTTCTAACCTTCCGTCTTCCGATGTGGGACAGATAAAATACAATACAAAGTATAATAGGAAAATAATATTATAGTCTATATTCCTAATATAACAATATGACTAAATTTATTTACCATATTCCTCAATACAAACCCCCATTTCTGTTTATACTTGTTCTTGGATTCAATCGTAAATGAAGCTTTGATTTTCCTGTTTAATCCTTTCAATTAAGTCGGATCACGATATAAAAATAAACAGCTCATTTCACTGTGCATCAATTTTTTCGATTGTTACTATTTCACGCGCCCTGTATTTTAATTATTATATAATTATATTTAAAAATAATATGAGTTTGAAAAATCAAGAAATGTGTTTAGATTTTGTTTAACTTTTCACAACTACAAAATAGTTTAGTTTAAAACATATTACTAAAATAAATATTTAAGGCATATTTATACTATTTCATGTGTATTTAAGTAAAATATATAGTGTGAAATAGCAATTTAAAATTTTTCAAGATAGCGCAAATCTCGTTTTAGCAAACATGAACTTAGAGCAAGTCCAACAGGATCTCTATAATAGAGATTTTCTATATTTTTAGAGTTTTTTGTCTCCAACAGATTTGCTATCTCAATCTCTATTATAGAAAAATGATGAGAGAGAAGATTTCATTCTCTATATATGCATAATGAGAGAGTAAATTTGGAGAACGAAATTTATGGGAATTGAATTAGAATTCCTATTTTTAGTAAATTTTTGAAAAAACATTCCATTTTCTCTCTAAAATCTCTAAAATAGCAAAACTGTTGGATTGGAAGGAAAAATTTATAGCAAATATCACCTTTTTTTCTCTATTTTAGAAAAAGATTTAGAAAACCTGTTGGACTTGCTCTTAGTCTTCAAAATTCCTTCATCATTAAGTCAGATTGAAAACTAAAGTCATAAGGGGAAAAAAAATTCCGGTCGAGAGAAAGAAAGAAACATAGGACCTAGAGTTTTTATTTTTATTTATTTTTTTGACAAATAGGACCTAGAGTAGACAGATCAAGAATGAAATAATTATACCTTTAACCTTCATCGATTAAATCATAAAATATTTGAAAATTAACATTTTTACTTATATATTAAATTAAATTGTAAAAATATTAATATTTTAAATCTAATAAAATCAAATTTAAATTATTTAGTAATTTAATTTTAAAGTTAATGCTAAATAATTTTAACTTTATAAACAATTTAAGTAGTTATAGTCAAGTTACATGGTCCGGACCAAACATCACTTTTAACCGAAAAAGACAAACCATACACATTCATTTTCAATTTCGTAGGGAAACTTTTATGATAGCCTTATTAAACCATACTATTGCCACATTTTTATGGTGCATGTCATTCATTTTGGGTGTTGTTATTTCACATCCTTTATTTTAATAAAACATGTCACGTACTTTAACTATTATTTGATTATATTTTAAAATAATATAATGTTGAAAAATCAAGAAATGCATTTAGATTATATTTAATTTTCCACAACTGGAGTATAAACTTAGTTTGAAAAACTTAACAAAAATAAATATTTTAGGGCGTATTTACACTATTTCAGCACGTGTTTAAGCAAAATACAAGCCGTGGTATAGCAATTCTGTTATTTTTTATGGGATAATCATTCAAAATAAAAAAGAAATACATTGGTAGTTACAAATTCAATTTTACTGTGCGCAACTTTTGCGTGTGCAGTGCAACAAAATGCTGTGCCCCTGATCGGCTTATTGTCCTCCTTTAAAAGGGGCTAAAGTCGTCATTGATGCCTCCTCGGTACAATTGTGAAGCATCTATTTTTGACTTGGCGTGTAGCAGTAACAAAGGTGAGCATATGCTTCCAATGGGCCAGTAAATATTTATAAAGTGCTTTATATACCATTTTCTTTTAGGGGTAAAAGTGAGTACTACTAATTTCAAACCTCCTCCACACTTTATTTTTTTCTTTTTAATATTAAAAAAAAGAAGACAATGAGCAGTTAATGACGCCTTAATTTGACCAGGCCTTTTCACCTTTCTTTGTCTAAATTCAACGGCTTTAATGTTTTTATTTGGGATAATTGTGATGATAAAATAGTTACATTTTTACTGGATCAATGTGAAGAAGATATTCTTTATTCTTTACCGAAAACTATAAAGGGGAATATATTTGTGTCCGTTTCAGATGCTCTGCACTGCATCATCGCAAATCTGCAAGTCTCCACTATCCATTTTAAAACTTAACGCACTTGAAGAAATTGTTCTTCGTGTTTTGTGTGTTGTTTTTAGGGTGATGTTATAGAACGCCCGTATATTACTGAAACACGTTATATATTTTAACTATTATTTAATTATATTTAAAAATAATAAGATGTTGAAAATTCAAGAAATATATTTAGATTGTGTTTAATTTTCCGCAACTGTAAAATCATTTTGGTTAGAAAACAGAAGAAAAAAATTATTTTATGGCGTATTTACACTATTTAAGGGCGTGTATAAGTAAAATACAGGCGTGGTATAGTAATTCAGTGTTTTTAAAACTCTATTGACTCATTTTGCTACTGTATCTATGTAATTTTTTTCTCTTTCACTAATAACTATAGAATTGAATGATTTTCTAGAGGCTTATATCATATGAAAATCAGATAGTGTAACACCAGGCCGGTCATGGGATTTTGGGGGGCTTTAAAAGTAAAATTTAATATTTTTAGGGTTATGGCAAAAATTAAAAATTTTATAAATTATACATAAAAATGCCTATAAATATCAAATTTTCTTATCTATATTTAGTTCTCATAATATATAAAACTCTATTTTGAAAGAATCAATATATTTTATTTATATAAATATATTCAAATTAATAAAAATACTACATTTTTTTTTAAATGGGGCCCTTTTTTCCAAAAATATTTGAGGGTCTCAAACGGTTGCGTAAGTTGTTTCCAAATAGGGCCGGCCCTGTGTAACACTGTCATTCTTTTATTTGTTGGAAGATTATAGAAGACTCACACAATAAATCAAATTATAACTAGTCTTGTTGTAAACATTCAGAAGTAACACCGTAACACCGAGAATAATTTATACATTAATTAAATAAAATACATGCATCAATTGATTCAATTCAACATTAATTTACCATTTCTAGTAACAAATTAAACATTGAATCATCAATCTATAAACATGTGGAACCATCATCGTATACAAACCCACATTATATACAAATACATAATCGGGTCGATACATTCATTCGTGGAAAATGGTTGACACACAATTGATAGAGTCACACGTTTAGTGTCTAATTACTGACACACAAGCACACATACAAGCACACATGGCGGCGATCAAGGCTGCTAACATGGCGGGAGAATCATAGATGTGGATATTGATGCAAGGCCAGCGAGGAATATCAAATATCTACGAGCGACCATGTGGATAAGACCTGGGGAGCCACTGCTCTCGGGATTCTATTGTCAGTTGGTATCTGGAAAAATGGAATGGCTGCAGATGAAGTATGAAAGGTTGCACAGGTTCTGCAGGAGATGTGGAGTTATTGGACATCCAATTCATAGATGCCCAATAATGAGTAAATGGACCTGCATAGATTTGTTGTTAGGAAAATCAGAAGGCATAATGCAGAGAGAGGCACTGATATTGCGTTTGATGAGGGAAGGGAATTATTCACTGCATATATGAATGCTCATAAGAACAGGCATGAGTGCAGAAACACAAATATCCCGGAGAATTATATTACAACAAGGTGGGAAAGATATGGGGCTTAGGCGGATGCGGATGTGCAAGAAGGTTTCATCTTTTCGGTCTATGAGGATGAGATAGTGAGGCAGGAGGACTATGTGGGTCCTGAGGGAAGTCTGGGTCATGAAATACATCAACATGAGTTCTATGATCCCTATTTTGGGAGGCAAAATCCACAGGAGGTTCACTAAGAAAATGAGGCAGAGGTTGAAAGAGAAGCATAACAGATGAAGGAAAGAGAACCATTAGTTAATATTGGTGATATGATGAGGATATGGGAGAATGTTATTCCTATAAGACAGATGACAAGCGAAACTAGGATGTCAGCCTTAATGGAAATCAGTGAGGAGCAAGTTGAGAGACGTAATTCAAATCATGAGAGACGTGAGGAAAGCTTGACAGATCAGAGAAGAGAAAGAGCTGGTGGCAAAAGGAAAAGAAGTATGGATGATTCTGAGGAGGAAGACATGAGCAGTGACCTGAGAGGGGATCAAACTAGGGGAAGAAAATGGATGACAACGGTAGAATATAAGAAGCTCTTTCGAGTTCAGAGGAGTTTAAGAAAAGATGGGGAGCCAAGCAACAAGAGAGCAAGATTGGAAGCCACAGATCAGAGCTGGAAGAAGTGTCCTCGCCCGATGACATGGAGACCACTCTTGAACCAGAATGCGATTTCTGAGCCTCCAATGGAGCAGGTCAGAGAACAAGGAGTGAAAACAGCAAGATCAGAAGGAAATGACATAGGAATGCAGGTGGACAGTGAGGAGCAAGGCAAGCTAAAGAGATGCAAAAAGGAAATACACAGATGTAGCTTTCAAGTTGGAGATGGAATCCATTCAGAAGACTGGGAGGTCAAGATTAAGGGATGGATTAAAACACAGCTGAGCGGTGGAGCTCAACAGAAGAAAGCTGCAAATGATGAAGCTGAAGAAGAGGACACGGCTTGCAGTGCCAGGAGAAGAGAATCACAGAATCTGATACAATTGAGGTTTTCGAGGATTGAACCTTATCAACCCCGACAGGGGCCATGATAGGCGGTACCTGGAACTGTAGAGTCTTGATTAAGGCTTCTACGAAGAAAGGGGTCGACCAACTGCTGAAACAATGGAAACCAGAGGTATTTTGTCTTTTTGAAACAAAAATGCAGAAGGAAGGGATTCTCAGATGGATGGAAAGCACATATTTTACCAAGGCAGACATTGTATAAGTGGTGGGGAGATCAGGGGTGTAGTATTATTATGGACTGATGCTGTAGTAGTAGAAGTAGTAGATAAGTTAGAAAATTTCATTTCAACTTTTGTAACAGGCACTGATCAAGTTAAGAGGTGCCTGGTTTTCTTGTATGGGGCTCTTGAGGTGGCGGAGCGTCCTTTGGTCTGGAATAAAATCTTGGCTTTTGATTATATTAGGGATTTCCCTTTAGCAATCTTGGGGGATTATAATCAGGTCCTACATCAACAAGACAAGAAGGGTGGAGTGCTAGACCCACAAACCTTGTTTAATGGCATCCATGAGATAATAAAGAAGTGTGACTTGATGGAAATCAGAAATAAAGGTTTATAGTTCACTTGGTCGAACAAGAGGAGAGTACCAGATACAGTACTGGAGAGACTAGACAGATGCTTTGCAAACAAGAAGTGGAGAGATGAGTTCCTAGAGACGCTGGTGAATAATCTTCCTATCTTTCATTCTGATCATGGAGCTTTAATATTGGAAACAAAGCCGAAGTTACTGACGAGACACAGAATGAAAAGATTTGAAGCCTTTTGGGCTAAATTGGAACCACCAGAAGAGATAATAACAAAGGTATGGAGAAACCAGAAAGCTAGAAGTGAGAATGAACTGCTAACAGTTGAGATGCTAGATGAAAGTATGCAAATTACGTTAGATCATATGGCTAATTGGCATTGGAAAACATTTGGAGACATGGAAAGAAGAATAAATGAATTTAAGGAAATGTTAGAATATTTGCAGAAGAGCCAAGACCCTATAAGGAATCAGGAAAAAATCAGAGGCATCTTGTACGAGCTAGAGGACTTGTTAGAAAATTAGGCTGAGTACTGGTAGCAGAGAGAAAAAGTGAAGTGGATGATTGAAAGGGAGAAAAACACTGCATTTTTTCATAAATGGGCGACAAAAAAGAAGAATACAAACTTGATACAAGGGGTGGAGGATGCAGAAGGAAATTGGATCACACAGGAGCAAGGGATAGTGGAGACAGTGATAGAGCACGTCAAATCAATTTTTGTGACTCCAGCATGGTATCTGTTGGCAAGCGTGAGAGATATTCAAATGGAAGAATTCTTAAATGCCAATATGAAGAAATTGTCGGGGACACAACAGAGAAAATTAAGCAGAGACTTCAATGAGAAAGAAGTATGGGATGCAGTGAGAAATATGAAATCTTGGACGTCTCCAGGAGAAGATGGCCTTCCAATGGGATTTTACAAGCAATACTGGAAAATTTTAGGGAAGGACTTTGCAGGCAATGTGCTAGATTGTTTGAGAAGATGGAAGTTTCCGGCAAGCTGGAATAGAACATAACTGGTGTTGAAGTTTCCGGGGGATTTTAGACCTATTTCCCTCTGCAATGTCAATTATAAAATTATTTCCAAAATATTAGCTAGAAGGTTGAAGTGCTGCATTGGATCTATAGTGGATAATAATCAGAATGGTTTTGTACCAAAGAGAAATATTGCAGAAAATGTTTTGTTGGCGCATGAGATGGTACATCACATAAGGAGGAAAAAAGAGAGGAATTGAGGGTGCAACAGCTCTTAAACTGGACATTAGCAAAGCATATGACAGAATTTCCTGGGAGTTTTTACAGAAAGCACTGAAACACATCCAATTTCCAAGAAAGTGGATTGATATGATAATGTGGTGTATACAGTCAGTTTCATATCAGGTTATGGTCAATGGATATCCTTCTACATATTTTATACCAGACAAGGGGCTCAGACAACGATGTCCATTATCATCATACCTATTTATTATAGCACAACAGTTCATGTCTGCGTGGCTTGCTCAGAAGATGGAGAGGGTTGGCTTAGGACTGTAAACGAGTCGATCTCGAACAGACATGTGTTCGAGTTCGAGTTTGTATTGCATGTTCGTGATCGAGTTCGATCTCGTACGAGTTGAGATCTTTTAGCTCGAGCTCGATTCGTTTGACTTTTAGAAAGTTCGAGCTCGACTCGTGAGCTGGATAAAAAATCGAGTTCGAGTTCGAACTCGAGCTAGCTCAAGCTTGTTAAAGTATTAATGAATAAAATTTAATTTATTTATATAAAAATTCTATTCGATCTACTGCCACTACAACAAGTCATTGAAAGATGAATTAAAGGGGGGAGCGGTGAAATTGCTTTGCTTTTCTGAACTTATTAAAAGGTAACATTAATAATTCACGCTTTGCAATAATTTAGTTTTGCTGAAGAAAAAAAAGACTAAAAGAGCACCTACACGGGAAGAAAAAGACAAGAGATGAATAATTACTGCACAGTGAATAATTATGGGTATCTTCATCCGGGGGAAATGATTTTAATGTGACAAAAATTGCACAGAAATCCAAGTCCTACTTTAGGGAAAGTAAATTGGGTGGTCCCCCTTTAGGTTAATGGCTCCTTTTATTATTGCTCCGTACTGTAATAAGTTAACACTGTAAAAACCTACCGATAAATAAGTGCCCTGATTTTTAGTGGCAGCAATAATCTCCCGATAAACTACTGTGCCCTAATTAATTTAGTTAATTGTGAAGAGAACTACCTAGAAAAGTCAATAACTTAACCTATACAGTCCGTTATAAAACTAAAACTAAACAACCAAGTTCATAATTCATTTGTATACCATGAAATCAAATCCAATTAAGTTTGATTATTATCATACAGTTTTATTAACTATACTCCCTTCTTTTCAAAAAATCTTGGCCCCCTTTAACCAAAATACTATTTAACGATAAATTTGACCATTACTGACTTTTGTTACTTATATTAATTTAATTTAAAATTTTGACATATTTAGACCCTGTTTACTAGAGCTTATTTCTTGATAGTACTGAACTGAATTGAACTGAAGTAAAATTGGTGTATTGAAAATGGAATCAACACGATTGAATTAACCTGAATTTCATCAAATTACATTTTCACTGAACTGGAGATTTTAAATTTATATCGTACAATAATATTATTACTCCCTCTGTCTCGCAGCTTGCAGCTTGACTCTGAAAAGTCAAACTTAGGAAACTTTGACTGTGATTATAGGTCAATATATAAATGATAAAACTATTATATGAGATATCAATAGATTCATTATAACATATATTTTTCAAAAAGTAAATTTTTATATATTGTTTCTATATGTACTTAAAGATATTAATGGTCAAACACGATCATTGAAGACCGTGAAAAATCAATTGTGCAGTTTTGGGTGAGACGAAGAGTACTCATTTGTTGTTTCAAATTGATGGTTAAACTTGAAAAAAAAAAATGATAACAATAACCGTTAAACCAGGGAGTACACCAATTCAACGAAATCAAGTGATGCCTAATCTTACCATCTTAACAGACATTTAATGAGATTGCATAAACTAATTAACCTACAAGTTTCTACTTATTTTTTAAATACTTAAAATGTGAGGAATTCGAATGAAATTTGAAAAAAAGTAAATTTTACACTTATTACCAAAAATAGATACCCCTCAACTAACATGATAGCATTCTCATTTTAATCTTCCTAGTACTTAATAAACCAGCAACATCTCAACTATTCTAAAATGTTCCATGTAAAAGATACACTTGCAATAAAATAATAATATCGTCTCAGATATTTCGTGATACTCTATTTGTTTATTTTTATTTAACACCATCCTTATCCGTTTCTATATCCGGTAGAGTCGCAAATTCCGGGCGATGAAAACTCGAGAAATGTCGTGATCCTTCCGTGACCGTTCATCAGAAAGCTGCCAAGTGTTCCTCAATACAAGAAAAAAAGGAAATACATGGTCCTTATACTTCTTTGGTAATATAACGTCAACCTTTTCTCCGCCCTTATCTCTATCCCCAATTTTATCTTTTTGCTAACGTTTTTCTAGCAATTCATCTGAGGATCACCGTGAAGGATTTGCTCAAGTTTCCATATTTGCAAAGACTAACGTATGAACGAGTCAAAAACCTTCCTTTTTCGTATCTTTCACGGATTTTGTGCGTAACGAACTAGATTTGAAGGAAAAGTTTCAAAAGTAAAAGAATAGCTAGATTGCTAAAAGAAAAACGTTCACGAAGGTTAGACAAATTATACTACTTCCGTTTCTCTTATCGTATAAAGAAATGTCAGAATAATAGAATGGATGGGTATGATATACTCACTGATGAACACTACATAAACTCCGTTTTTTGAAATAATGTATATACAATGTACGCTCACTATTAGAGCATAAAGGTTATTAGAGCATATTTTTTCCATTAACACTTAGATCTATAATATGTTCATTGCTCGGGGAAATAAAGTATAGACACAAGATTTCAGCCAAATAACAAAAGAAGATGAACTACACAAAACTTTAGTACTACTAGTTCATATAGAACTAGTCAAAATTTATAAACCAGTTCAAAAGTAACCATACAAACTAGTACAAAACAGAGTTACAGACAAGAAACCACAGCGATCATACAAGCTGTTCTTGACCGATTCTCGTCCATGCTTTTATTCTTATTACTGCAGCAGATCATTACGTTAGCTTACTTAGTTACTTACTACTACCATCTATATTATACTTAATACCCTTTCAACAAAAACCAGAAGGGAATCATTACATTTCGCCATATGTAGAAGCGAAATGATTAGGAAAACTTCTCCAAAAAAGAGATCAAAATTTCTTGTTCCCTCCTTCCATGGCAGAGGATAAACCAGTGATAATCTTGACGCCGGTCAGCACAGTGCTCTTTGGCTTGGCCATCTCCGGCGCCTTCCATTCCATCACCGGCACACTTTTCTCACCATTCTCTTCCTTCTCATTGCTGGAGACCGCCGGAGCAGGAGCCTTTTCATCGCCAGAGACTACCGGAGAAGGTGCATTAATATTGCCGGTGGATGCCAGAGGCGATGCCGGAGTAGTAGTACGGGTGTAGGGAGAGAGCCATTTGGCCTTGACGTAGTCAGCCTTGCGCCATGGTGGACATGGCATGCCTTTCTTCTTCAAGCTCTGCTTTGCTGCCTCTGAAACAGTGCACACAATCTTCTGCAGACGATCAGCTTTGCCGACGAATATCACCGGCAGGACTTGTAGAAGAGACTTGTAAGCCTTGGTAGACCTTGCAATTTCAAACTCAGACCTGAAATCGATGTCGATAATCATCCTCTCGTCCCCAAATTCAACATCCACATACTGATACTCACCTAATTAACAACAAGAAGTTTAATCAAACTAATCTAAATCAAGGATATCTGATTATATTACCCAAGAACAGAACAAGGGATAAACCAATTACCAGCTGGGACGGAGGGAGATTTCTCCCAGCGAGATTTGCAGACCGAAGCATCATATCCAAGGGCAACAAGTCCATCAGTAACCGCCTTCCTGCAGAAATCGACCTTGTATTTGCCGATTTTGTTCTTCTCAACTAACTTGGCGGTATCGGCCAAGAGGTTCCTCTCACGAACACAGGCACAGACTACCATACTCTGTATCAAAGAAAGCCAGTTCATACACGAAGGCTAAAAATTCAGCAAAACATATAACAACCCGATATCTAATGAGTATTACAGACAATTGTTTGAATCAGAGTTATACCTTAAGGGATTCAGCGGCATCGGTGATGCTGGATTGATTCGAGAACGATTCACCAAAGCAACTGACTGAATCGGCCTCATCATCGGAGCTATCGGAGAAACCACCACGGTTTCCCTTCCAGCACTTGCAGTTCCTCCCACACTTCTGATGCTTATCGCTGCTGTTGGTGTCGTAGATGAAATTCTCCACCATCTTATTCAGGCAAACAGAGCTCGGCTCAAACTCATCGCATGTGTCCTTATCTCCTCCTCCTCCTGCTGCCGGAGGTTTCTCCGGCAGCGATTTCAGTCCATTGCAAAATTGCCTCTCGAAGAGCCTCTTGAATCGAGACTTGAAAACCTTCGCCGGCTCGTTGCGAGTCGATTCCGATTCCTCCTCCGGCGTGGTAAAATCCACCGGCTGAATCTTCATCGGGAAAGGCACAAAAAAGCCTCTAATACTACAGTAGTTTATTTAATTTTTTTCCTAAAAAACACGCACTAACACACACTCGGCTGAGCTTTCCAAATTGCTTCAGCGATTAGGCGCTTCCGGAAAGCTTCCTAGTCAACGATGACGACTTCAAAAACACCGATCATCTTCTCCGTTAGTACTACTATTATCACACCAGAAACTCTCTAAAACACAACCTAAACCCACAAGATTACTACTGATTTTCTATTTTTTTATTTTTTTTAAAGCTGCAAAATCAGGCTACAGATTACCACAAACCGATCAGCAAAATCGAGGACTCAATTCTAACATTTGTTCATCGGATCCAAAAAATTTCACACAGCACAGACACCAAGGATTCTCCCAAATTTTAACAAAATCTACCGAAAACCGAGAGGTTTAAGCTAGAATCGATACCTTCGTGATTATTTTGCTTCTCATTATGTGAGGCAAACGTCGAACACCTTCAGAAGGCCGGAAAATTAGGAGCGATCAGTAACGATTAGCCGGAATTTCATCTTCCGGCGTCATCGCGGGGTTTTCCTGTGTACTGGATATGGAAATGGAAAAAGGAAAACGGAGGAAATGAATGATTCCGGCGAGAACTGAGACCGGTGGAGGAATTTAACGGCGGTTGATTTTACGGTTGTTGGAGGCTGAAGGCTGAACAGCAAAGGAGGTTCACGGAGGTTGTGGGGGTTTTAAAGGGCGTGGGGATGGTCCTAGCTGACATGGCAAAAACTTCCACGATGGCATCCGACGTGGCAGATAGGGTACACTTTCTCGAACGTGGTACGTGTCGTGAGATGAGGACGTTCGCGTTGAGGATACTGCTACACGATGCCACGTCTCATTTTATGTAGGTGTGAAATGACGAAAGCAGCCTCAGGGATCCGGGGAGCTATTCGGGTCACCGGGGCGCGTCTAGTGAACCGCCTCACGTTCCGGGCATGGAGCTTTCTGGTAAAGGTGGATTTTGACTCAAAGCTTTTACTTAATTTAAATTCGTGAAATTAATCAATTAAAGTTGTACTACCATTTTCATTTTTAGCTCTGTTATTTGCAGGCCATTTATTTTTATGACAAATTCTTGGGTGAGCCTGCCTCACCCAAGAGGCAGGACCAAATAAACTCTCTTTTTAGTGAGGTTTGATGAACTAGTAGCGAGGTTTTGATGATGTGACATGTTTGATGAACTGACATCGATGTTTGACGAGGTGGCGTTGAGTTTTGACGAGGTGGTAGTGAGGTATGATAAAGTAGCAGCAATGAAAATAAGGAAATTTGGTCTTGTCTCACGGGTGAGGCTGCATCACAAGAGAATTACTCAATTTTTATTTTCTTTCTTAGGCTTATGTTTAGTGTGACATTATTGTTTGGAGTCTACTAGAAGTAACACGAAAATGATTTCATATCTCTCACTTTTTCTTTTTTTATGGACGGTTGGTGAAAAGCAGTAATTCCTTTCGGATTACTGCAATTGGAAACTCATAACAATTTTGTTTTAGGAAAATGTGCACTTGATGATCGAATCTTCACTAAATTGAAAATAATATCTTTGACTAAATTTTCATCATCTCAAGTTAGTTTATCTTCCAATCCAGCTATTAAATTAAATTAAATTTGTGGAAATTTGACTTAGTAATTTAGATAATGTTTGTCTGAAATTTGTTTTTTAAAGTAAAATAATAACTAAATTATGCTAAATTTTAATTGAATTAATATTAATTTTGCCATTAGTGATGAATTCTCACACGTTCATCGGACTAGTAGTGAATAGTGATTAGTTATGATGAACACATTTAAACGCTCGCTAAATTGTTGGCTAATCGAGTAACCATATATATGTCACACATTAATCAAGCTTAGGTGTTAAATGCATTTCTCCTTTTGGTTTACTCAAGCATTCTTGATGGCCAAAATATAGCCTTGGCGTGCTTACAAGCAAGGAAGTCACGGCGCACTTTTAAGGCGTGGCGTTGGTCGACTGCCAGGACGATTAGTCGTTACGGCGCTTACGTTGCGGCGTTTACGGTGTTTTGGTAATATATTAAACTATAGATATATTTAGGATGTATATTTTAAAATTATACTGAAATATTTGTCCTACTATTATAATTTAGAAAAAAAAAGTTTAATTTTAATATAAATGAGAATAAACTCGTTTCTAACATTTTGAGATGTAAGATATTAGACCACAACTAATTGGTCTTCTATTTAATAAGGTTTAAGTATGTTTTTAATTAGGTAAAATTTTAACTTTTTTAGTTCAAATATTTTAATAACTTTGCGAAATTCACCAAAACAACGTTGTTTAGATGTTTTCGTTAAAAACGCGCTAAAAGTCACGGCGAACAGGTGCGGCGATGAAAATTTTCCGCCATAACGACTAGTCGTCCATTTGGCGGGTCTCGGCGGACGCCTTGACTTCCATGCTTACAAGGTGGGAAGGACAAAAATACGATCATTGGCATATTTTGGTAATGAAAAAGGACAAATTATCAAATTAAGACCTACTATCCAAGGAAGTCACGGCGCACTTTTAAGGCGCGACGTTAGTCGACTGCCAGGACAACTAGTCGTTACGGCGCTTACGTTGTAGCGTTCACGGCGTTTTGTTAATATATTAAATTATAGATATATTTAGGATGTATATTTAAATTATACTTAAATATTTATCCTACTATTATAATTTAGAAAAAAAAAGTTTAATTTTAATATAAATGAGAGTAAACTTGATCGTTTCTAACATTGAGATATAAGATATTAGACCATAACTAATTGGTCTTTCTATTTAATAAAGTTTAAGTACGTTTTTAATTGGGTAAAATTTTAACTTTTTAGTTCAAATATTTTAATTTACTTTGCAAAATTCACCAAAACAACGTCGTTTGGATATTTTCGTTTAAAAGGTGCCAAAAGTCACGGCGAACAGTTGCGGCGATGAAAATTTTCTGCCATGACGACTAGTCGTCCATTTGGCGGGTCTCGGCGAACGCCATGACTTCCATGCTACTATCTCATAAGGTTTTTTGAAATTGAAAAAATAGAAATAAAAATAAATTGAGGAATAAGACCTAAATAATTAGGATTAATATATAAATGATCAGTTTTAAAAGTGAGAATATCAATATTTGTCATTTGACTCATATCAACTGATACCCAGCTGTCTCAAATAAAATAAATTTGATTATTCAGTTTTAAACTTTGATTACAAAATAATTCTCGTCTTTCAATAATGGGAAGTGAAAAGTTACCATTTATATATTTTTTTAATATTAATCTTATCAATGAGTTCACAACTATCTTTATACATCAGCATTTGAATTTTTACATTTACATTTAGAGCATCTCCAATGCAAGTCTCTCTCAATCAAAAAAATTTGATGGCCACGTAAGATTGATACTCTAAAAATCTAAAATTCTTCTCCAATTCAAGTATCAATTGAAGGGTCAATATTATGTGTCACATGACATGGATTGAAGACATCAATTAAGGGGTCTATACATTGATGCTCAATTTGAAGGCATCACTTTGCCAACTTAACATATTTAGACTTTTTTATTAATTAAATCATTTAATCATTCCATATTTGAATTTGAAAAATAAATGTAATATTTAATTCAATAATATTTTTGTGACAATTGATGGTTGCATTGGAGAACCAAACTTCAAAATAAAAGTTTTCAATCTTATATCACATTGACGTCCAATACAATTTTGACAATTGGAACCTATTTTTACTCATGAGTCTCTCACCATTGGAGATTCACTTACATTCTCTTCATTTCATCTTCTGAATACTTTTATTTTATTTGCATTTATGTTCTCTTTTACTTATCTAGAAAAAAAATCAATTTAAATAAGATCTAATTATGATTTGATGAAATCTACTGTATTAACATATTTATTCTACTTGTAATCAAGAAGATACTCAAAAGTTGAGAATGCGTGGGCCCATCCCAAGGGGTGAAAAATAGTTGGTGGAGTTTCACCAAACGTTAGCGTGTTACCTAAAATGTACTATTCCTGCAAGTAGTAAAATTTACTTTCTGGGCGGTTACAGGATGGTGAAATGTAAATGGGGTGGGCAGAGGCTATCTTCAACCAAGGAAAGGAGCATCTCTCAGAATAAGTGACCAAAATAGTAAAACTTGAGTAAATGACTAAAAACAAAATGTTAAATTTATTTCAAGCATTTATATATCTGTTTGGTGAAGATTTTAAAAGCTTTGACTAAAATATAGAGATTTGATTGGATAAACTTGAGAATTATAATGGTTTGATTGAAAATATTGAGAGAGCTGCAAATTAAAAATGAAAATGCTAATTTTAGAAGGTTTTATATTAGTTGATTCTAAATTGTTTATTAGGTAGTAGGCAGGTAGTAGTTAAAGTTCGTTAGCCTTATTATTTTGTTTTATCAGTCCTAAATCCTAATTCATAAATATTAATATTATAAAATGGTATGTACAATATTTTATGAAACTGCATGTTTAAATTAGCATATATATTTTATGGATCAACGGCATATTAGTAGATTACCTGCACAAAAAACAGGGGATTTTAGTAATCTTTCCAATATTGGATAATGCATTTCTGTGGGTGCATGCCCATTGAATATTACTGTGGACTGTAGTACTATATTTAGGCTAGTGAGGAATGATGATGAATCAAGACTGTTGACTTTATTTCTTGCTTTATTTTTCAACATGATTAATGAGCTAACTGTATTTTACCATATGCACGGATTTTTATACTAAACTAAACTAGTTGTTCACAATTTTCTTTGATTTCATGTGTAAAATCTGAATTGACAAATGACAATTATTTAAAGTTACATAAGTTTGGAATTGGTTCCAAATACAAAATGCTCACTCGGTTGGTCTGTAATATTTACATAAAATATTAAATTAAAAGTGACCCTTTTACTGTAGAACTATTTTATAGGAGTTTAATTAATGTCTTTTTAAGATTTGTTACAAAGATATATGTGATATTCTATTTATTGTATAGATTTGGTAATTAGGTTTCTTGGTTACCAAGTTAATCATTTCATTGTATGATTCTTATTATTGTATAGATTTTGTAATTATGTTTCTTGGTTAGCAAGCTAATCATTTACTTGTATGATTCTAATTATAAGTTAGATTTGTGATTAATACGGTATCATTTTCATGCTCAATTCAAAAAATATATAATATATATTCTTCCATAGTTTGAATAAATGTTTTACTCATAACTAATAATCATCATTCACTAGTTCTACGGTCTATACGCAATGATGTTCAAATGATCAAGGCACTACCTAATACCTATCAAGCATTGTTCAAACTTCATCGAAAAATATAAGTATTCAAATAGACTCATTATCCATTCAAGTATCATCCAAGTTCCATCCACCTTGCTCTAATATGGTCTACTTAATATATAATCTGGATTAACTAAATAGAATTGAATAGAGTTTCAATAAAATTAAAAACAAAATCAGCCTAATACTGTCATCGTACCTTTTTATAAAAGTTTGAGTTGTGTGCACATTTTTCTTTTATTATAAGGTGAAGAGAATAGAGAAATGCATACACGAATATAAAGTGAACTATCAAAAAAAAAAAAAAAGTAGGCATTAGAATGAAAGGTATAAGGTTATTTCAAGCTTCTTTAAATATCACATTGTTAAGGTCATATCAAATCTTGAGTGTAGTATAGTCAAGGAAGGTATAAATAAAGCGAAGCCATCTTCCAAAATTTCATGGATCTGGTTTTCAGTACATTAATCCACTTTTGGCCTATAATCCCCGTTGATGTGTGATATATACCTATATCTTTCTTTGATGCATCATTTTCACCTTTAGAAAAAGTCTTCCATTTAACAAAGCTAGCGCGTTTTGTCTCCAGTAGTTGGCAGCAAAGAAAATCATGAATATCATGGCCTTTACGTTCCTCACACACGGTTTCTTTTTTAGCCTCATTTCAGTGCCTTTGGAAACTTGGTAGTGCTCGTTGAAAACTAGGAAAGAAATCAAGCCGGCCACTCAGATGCATGTTGGTGAAAACAAGAAAATACAGTTGACACAACACCTTGAAAATCCGTTCAAGGGAATTAACCTCTCGCGCAACTCAAAACATGTATGATGTCCGGCGTAACTAATTAAGAGTAATACTCGGGAGAGCAAGATTGAATTGGGGAGCAAGATCGGACTATATAAGGGTATTCTCCGAAACCTAACACTTCTGAATGCTACAGTAATATAGGCTATTAAATAGATTTTAAGGGAAGCGGTCGCGGTCATGTGTTCCCCCAATTCCGCCCTTAGATGCAGACATATAATTTTGTTGGGTGTGTCAAACCCAAGTCCCACATTGGATGCGGAGAGGGCAATTCCTCAGCTTATATGGAATACCTCCACCACATTAGTTTGAGGCCTTTTGGGGAATAAGCCCAATTATGAAAACCGTGCGGGCTTGGCCCAAAGCGGACAATATCATACTAATGGTGGTTGTGGTGAGTTTGGCAGTCCCAACAAGTGGTATCAGAGCGCCCAGGTTCGTCGGTGTCATATTCTTGTGGGATTCAAGATGGATGTGGGAGATATGTTCAAGCTCACGGCGGAGAACTATGCATACTGGAAGCCCATGATGGAGGACCACTTGTATTGCAAAGATTTGTACGAGCCCATTATGGAGGAGACCATGCCGGAGGACAAGGAAGAAAAAGAGTGGGAGATCCTAAATCGGAAGGCGGTCGCCATGATCCGTAAGTACATTGATAAAAGTTTATTTGAGCATGTGTCTACATACACGAATGCCTTCGAGCTATGGACGAAACTTGAATCTATGATTCAAAAGAAGACACCACGTAATAAAGCACACCTAATGAGGCGGTTGGTGAAGTTGGAGTACAAGGATGGCGAAAATATGATCGAGCACTTGAATAGCTTCAAGGGGCTAGTGAACCAATTGGTGAAAACCGACATGAAGATCGATGATGAGTTGCAAGCTTTATTGCTCCTAAGCTCACTACCTGAAAGTTGGGACACCTTGGTGGTCACGCTTAGCAACTCGGCCCCGGAAGGAAAGCTTACCATGGACGGTGTAGCCGATAGCTTGATCAACGAGGAAGCACGGAGAAGAGAACGTGGCACATCAACCTACGCGGAGGCAAATGTGGCTGAGACGCGTGGAAGATTCAAAAATGGTGGACGTGACAAGTCACGAGACCGGTCAAAGTCTCGTTCCCGAGTTACCTGCTACTATTGTGGCAAAGCGGGTCATAAGAAAGATGAATGTCGCAGTTTCAAGAGAGACCAGAAGAATGGCACGGTCAAACCTGACCAAGTCAAGCCAAAGAAGAAGGCGGAAGAGAGCACTACAACAGTGGCATCCGTGGAGCAAGGTGATGTATTCGTCATTGACGAATATGTCAATCTAGCTTACGATGAAAATTTATGGATCGGTGATTCTGGTGCCTCTTTCCATGTTACCCCACATGAAGGGCTTTACTCGTCCTACCAGCGTGGAGATTTTGGCGTTGTGAAGATGGAAAACCAAGTCACAAGCAAGATTGTTGGCAAAGGCGACATCATCTTGAAGACTAACACGGGACACAAGCTCGAGTTGAAGGATGTGCGACATGTACCTGAAATGCGGCTCAATCTCGTTTCAGCGGGGAAGCTTGACGATGCAGGAATGATAAGCCACTTTGGAGAAGGAAAATGGAGGATCACTCAAGGAAACATGGTGATTGGTCGAGAAAAGAAGGACGGATCCTTATATGTCATGCAAGGACAGGTCTGCAAGGGAGAGGCTAACGTTGCACATGAAACCTCGAACATGGAGTTGTGGCATAAGAGGCTTGGCCACATAAGCGAGAAGGGATTACAAATCCTCGCACGGAAAAATATCCTCCCTGACATAAAAGGTACAACACTTGACCCGTGCACTGATTGCTTAGCCGGTAAACAACATAGAGTCTCTTTCCTCAGACCTATATATCCTCGTAGAAGAGAGAGTATTCTTGACTTAGTGCATACCGATGTATGCTCAATGACCGAAAGATCCCTTGGAGGTGCACAATATTTTGTAACCTTTATTGATGACCATTCTCGGAAGGTTTGGGTGTCTTTGTTGAAGACTAAAGACCAGGTTCTTGAGGCGTTCAAGGAGTTCCATGCACGGGTGGAACGTGAGACCGGCAGAAAATTGAAGTCTGTCAGAGCTGACAACGGTGAAGAGTATCGCGGCCCATTTGAAGAGTATTGCAGGTCGTACGGGATCCGACTTGAGAAGACACCACCGAAGACACCTCAGTTGAATGGAGTTGCGGAGAGGATGAATCGCACCATTGAAGAGCGAGTTAGATGCATGTTATCTCATGCAAACCTCTCTAAAGGTTTCTGGGGAGAAGCAGTAAAGACTGGTGTTGACATCATCAACTTGAGCCCGTCAGTTCCCTTGGATGGAGACATACCGGAGGAAGTTTGGTCCGGAAGAAAGGTCTCATATGACCATCTAAATGTGTTTGGGTGTCGAGCATTCGTACACATTCCCAAGGATAAGCGGGCGAAGTTAGATTCAAAAACAAAGGAGTGCATCTATCTCGGCTCACCAAAAGACGAGTTTGGTTATCGGTTGTGGGATCCAGCCCAGAAGAGGATCGTGAGAAGCCGCGACGTCATGTTCTTCGAGGACCAGAACATCAGTAACTACAAGGAGTCGCGAGAAGCTCAAGCCAGGCGAACCAGAGAGCCTCTGGAGTCCATGCCATGTCCCGTAGTGCAAGATAACGCAAGGAGAGAACCAGTGGAGGATGCTCGCACTGAAGAAGTTGAAAACCGCAACCTTGGAGAAGCTGCGGAGCAGCCTGAAACAGGCGGCGAAGATATGGAGGAAGAAACTGAACCCGTAGTACCTGTACCCAGACGTTCCCTTAGAGGGAGACAACCTTCGACCAGGTATTCACCAGATGAGTGGGTGACATTCACCGATGAGGGGGAGCCTCAACACTACGGAGAAGCTATGGCAAGTGATCACAAAGATGATTGGGAAAAGGCTATGCAAGAGGAGATGAAATCCTTGGACGAGAATCATACTTATGATCTCGTAGAGCTACCAAAAGGGAAACGAGCTCTCAAATGCAAGTGGGTGTACAAGATTAAGTCCGAAGAAAACAATCCCAAACCAAGGATGAAGGACACCGGGTTGTATGGTCCTTGGTTTGAGGGAGAGATTGTTGGGTGTGTCAAACCCAAGTCCCACATTGGAAGCAGAGAGGGCAATTCCTCAGCTTATATGGAATAGCTCCACCACATTAGTTTGAGGCCTTTTGGGGAATAAGCCCAATTGTGAAAACCGTGCGGCCTTGGCCCAAAGCGGACAATATCATACTAATGGTGGTTGTGGTGAGCTTGGCAGTCCCAAAAAATTTTCATGTTTATGTTGTTACGGTTATGTTGGAAAAGTTTTCACTTACAACAATCAAGTAAACAACATAAAAGTGTTAAACGATAAAGAAATCAAACTATTCTCAATTTAGGTTGAATTTTCAATTCTAGCACAACATATGCTTATTAAGATATGGAAATTGCAATTGTAAGAAGTAGAGAATGAATTAATGTTAGTATATGATGATAGCAAAAATCAATTTGATTATAGAATTCAATCATGAAATGGATGGCTTATGATTTTAATTTGGTATTTTTTGGCAACATAGTGAAAACAGGAAGGGAAAAACATGCTTGGTGCATTCCAGACATACGTGAAAGCCTAGTTGGCTGTTTAAGACTTGAAGCTTTGATGGGCTTCTCTTAATAAACTTTTCAGCCCAGTAAGAGTCATACGGATTTGAAGTCAGCTTCAATAGCATGCTGCAGCCTGCATGTACACCCATTTGAAGATTGAAAGCAGTAAAACATCATTAAGTTAAAATCTGCGTTTTTCCCTTGTAATTCTACTAGTATGACTCTTACCTCAATATTGTGAACCAAACACCATCAACATTCTATTCCTCATCATCAGTGAATCAAACCGTAACGCAAATGACCCAAGTTTAAGCAAGAGATCCAAACATCACCGATAATAACCCAAATTTTCATCAATGACAATACAAATCTCAAGATTCTCAACAATGATAAAACCTTATCACTTCCAAACCTCATTGCTGATGCGTGCAGAGCATTTTGATTGATCAATATTTGATTAAGACTTAAGAGGTAGCCAAAGAAGTTATATTTGTTGACTGAACAGTCTGAACTATATCACATGCCATATCTAATTAGAGACGGGACCAGGTAGAGAGACAATCAATCACAAGTTCACAACCTATTTTACATGAAAATATGCAGTACACGAACCATTCAGTTAAAGCACAGTATGGGTCACAATTTGCATAACTATCATGGCTCATTAATGAAGACCTTCAAAGGATTCACATTCCTGCCAAAAATCCGAGTTCCTAATTAAATAAACTAGTCATTTCTAAATGGCAGAAGAACTGATTCAATATTTTATGACATAAAAAGTCTGCGATTTCATATACAAATTAGACTACTCCCTCCGTCCCAAATTATAGTGTCCAATTGTTTTTGGCACAATTTTTAAGAAATCTGACGTGGCAATGATGTGGATGGTAGAGTAGGTGGAGTATGTGAGAGAGTGTTAATAGTTTATATTATAATTTGTTGCCAAAAAGGGAAATGGGTAAATCTCATTGGGACGGACCAAAAGGGAAATTGGATACATGTCTTTCGGACGGAGTGAGTATAACTATACGAATAAAGGAGCTAGCTAATTACTATTATAAGTCTATAACATAACCAAAATATAAATTAAATGAAAAAAGGACTTTAAACAAAACCATTAAACTGAACACCTAATTTTTACAAATTGTAAAACCTGTTGGGGCGAACCACGGAAACACCCACTCACGACTACGACAAAACAACCAACCAATATTCAAAACACAATCACCAAGATGAAACAGACCAGCTAACAAGAAATTAACGAGACAAATAACACACGATATTTTTACGTGGAAACCTCTTCGGTTAGAAGATTAAAACCACAAGACTTGAGAAGTCCACCCAAAACTTCTTATTATGATAAATGAGGGTAACAAACCCAACCCAGTCTACAAAAGGTTAAAACCCACCACAAGCATCATACATAAGAACTAACCAGCAATAAGAGGAACAAGCGGTGCAATATCACCACACAACAAGGTTGTTGTTCAAACTGTTGTATCTCCCAAACCAGAACACAAACTGACAATCCAATCGTCCATATCAAAGCCCTAAGAGTCATGAACACGCTGACAAAATTTCAGTCAAAGCGGACTCCAGTAGCCTCTTGATCAGACCTCCGAATCAGAACTGCTCACACCAAAAACGGGAATACTTCTCAACTCCTTTAAAACCCTTTTCTCTTCCTCCAATGTCTCGTGTCTCTTCTTCTTGAATTCTCAAACCGTCTCTTTTAATGACTCAACATATTGGTAACGAGATTCTCAGACTCCAAGCGTCTTCGTCGAATCTCGCACACCTCTGATTGAAGTGAATGAGAGTTTATATAGACATCTCAACTATACCAGAAATGCTAATAGAAACTGCAGATCCTTTTTCAAAAGAATTACCAAGTTTATTCTTGTTCTATCATGAAAGATTTTCTAATTCAGCATTGATTGAAATTTGAGACATTCCTAACAAAACCCACACAAAACGTATGATGTGCGTAACCATTATAACAAACTTTCCATATCTTCAACTTTTTACCATTTTTCACTAGGGACAATTGTGTAACAACTTTAGATCTTTGAGTACTCATATAATCACAAATTTAATTATTAATATCGATATTTGTTTCTCTATGTACATATTGTGTTTTTCGATATGATCCTATAATTAGTTATATTTTATTTTTAATCTGGTTATGTTTTTATGATTTGTATTTACCACTTCAAATTTCAAAATAGTCCTCGGGCATATTTTACAATAGTACCTCGATTTACTGGAGAAAGCAGAATCTCATGTGAACAAACAACTTGTTTCTGATTATTATATTAGTTGCCAGGTTGGCAATCCGAGTGAAAGCTGAAATTTCGAAATCTGAAAATTTTGGGCGAAATAGTTTTCCCACCCAAAAGCAACCGCCAAAAGATTGAGAGGACCCAGGGTTCAAAAAAAGCCCAGTCGGAGCCCAACTAGCTTTAAAAGACCCACGCCCCCACCCCAACTTATCCTCTCCTTCGACCCTATTTCTCTCTCCTGCTCTTCGTCGACTTTGCAACCAGCACAAACACTTGTCAGGTAAAATTCCTCCTTCTGAACATCGATCGGAATTTATTCACAGCGATTAATCTTCTCTGTATTGATCGGAGGTAGTTTTGAAATGTTTTTTGTTTGGTGTTAGACAATGGCTGGAAAAGGAGGAAAGGGGCTTTTGGCCGGAAAGACAACCGCCGCTGCCGCTGCTAGCAAGGAAAAGGACAAGGAGAAGAAGAGGCCCGTGTCTAGGTCGTCTCGTGCTGGTCTGCAGGTACGATGCCGTTTCGAGTTCTCCTCTCGTGTTTGACTTTTGTGCGTTTGTAGATCTCGTGACGAATCTTTCTCGGCTTCGTTATAGTGCTGGATTTTAATGTTGTTATGTGATTGGTGCGTGCTTCTATTTGGTTTGATTTTTGAATTGGCGCGAGGACTGTTAAGGATCTAGGTTTTGAGAATTAGGGTTTATATTTTAAAAAATTGGATAGATCGATGAGCTTTCTGGTTATTTGTGTTCTCCTGACGGTTGATGTGCTTGTGTTTGATCTTTCACGATTGCTTTGTTTATAATTGGTCCATGATGCTGAGACTGGTGTATGTGAAGAATTAGTGGGTAGTCTTATACCCTGTTAGGGATTCAAAACTGAGTGTTTAAAAGGTTTTGGCAAGCTTTTTTAGACTGTCTGTTACTTTGAGAATGATGCTGAGAGACTTTGACATTTTGCAGTTGCACTGATTTGTTGTGATTATGTTGATGGTATAAGTTTGGAGTTCCTTCTTATTCACTGGCTAATCTATTCGGTTTAGCACTTCTATTTTGATGACTGTTTACTTTTATGTATTAATTTGGCTTTGTATGGTTATCAGAAATACATTGTCAGCATTAATGGCTTTCCATTTTATGTTGAAACTTTGATGTAATGTATTTGCTGATTGGTACTTTGTCATGTCTGGCTTGTTGTTTTCTTACTCTTGTCAGTTTATTTTGACTAAATCATGACTTAGCCATTTTTAGCTATTTTATAAGACTGGCAATTGGTGATAAGACTGTAGCTACTTTGTTTAGCCTGTTTGAATTCTACTGGATTTCCTTGTGAGATTATTCCATGTTGAGATACTAGCTAACGTAGCTTTGTTTAGCTGTCAATAATTCTCGTTATGCTGCATGTAATTCTCACTACTGGTTTATCATGTTATGTTGCTTGACAAACTTTGATGTAATTGCTTCTTTGCATACTTAGTCAATTCTGGATTGTCATGTTATTCATGAATTGGTCCTTTGTTGTCTGTTTAAAGATGCTTGTAATTGGTGAAAGTGTTCTTGCAGTAACCTATACTGTGATTGTATCAGCTACTTTGTTTAGCCTTTTTGGATTCTACCATTATTTATCTCATGTTGAGATGCCAATAGCTTTGCTGTGTCAATGCTTTGAGAAATCTGCACGACCATATGAATGATTTTGTCATTATCTTGTTGATAGATGGACTGTATTTACTTGTTATCTGTTGTTTTTTACCGCACATGTGCTGCTGTTTTGTTACGTCTCTAAAAATAACTATTGATTTGTTTTTCCTCTTTGTGGTGTCTTAGTTCCCAGTTGGTCGTATTCATCGCCAGCTGAAGTCAAGGACCTCGGCTCATGGAAGAGTTGGTGCGACTGCTGCAGTTTACTCTGCTGCCATCCTTGAGTACCTGACCGCAGAGGTTCTGGAGCTGGCTGGAAACGCTAGCAAGGACTTGAAGGTGAAGAGGATTACCCCAAGGCATTTGCAGCTGGCCATCCGTGGAGATGAAGAGCTGGACACACTCATCAAGGGCACGATTGCTGGAGGTGGTGTCATCCCGCACATCCACAAGTCTCTCATCAACAAGACCACCAAGGAATGAGCGAGCCTCTAGTCATTTCAGATTGATTCATCCATCCTAAATATCTGTTAACTATCAAACAAAACAATAGCTGTAGCTTGTTCTTGTTTTCATGTCTAATTTCATTAGAACATCTCTTTTTTCTTTAGTGTATGGTGGTCATTAGTACTCTGTAGCTTTTCTTTAGGGATTATGTCTCATCTAATTCTCAGCTATTTCTGGGCAAATTGGCTGGATTTGATGAGGAGGCCATCATACTTATAGTTTCTCCTGGTTTGCTGTCATTCTGTGTATTGAATTCTCATAGCTATGTAGTTGGGTTGTTTGGTTCAACATCTTTCTTGCACACGATTTTATTTACATCTCCTTTTCTGTTTTTAAAAATGTGCTAGTTTTGATAAATAAAACACCTTGGAAAGTTTTACGTTTACGGAATGTAACAAAACTGAATTGGGTTGGTTTCCCACTTAATTTAGCATACTAATAACTACCCACGTCGTTGGCATGACCTTGCATTAGTACTACACGGAATCTCAACGTGTTGTTTACTCATTTATAGTAAAAAAATTAATTCTAGCGGTGAATATATTGACTAACAATTGTTTGCATGCATTATCATATTTTTCGTGCTAGTTTATCAAGTTGTATTGGACTCTTGACTGTACTTATATGGTTAGAGTTTAGAGTATATGATAATTTAAGATAACAACAAAAATAAATGGACGTTGAAAAAGTTGTGATTTTAATTTATATATTTGCCTCTCTCAGATGAGCAATAGCGTTACAACATCATTAAAGACAATGATGGATTATTTGACTTCAAATCTTTTTATTCATTATCTTTATTCTTAAAAAAGCTTCCAATTTGGAATAAAAAGTAATATTATTTATTTGACCCACTATCCAGTAAGTTTGTTTTTCATCAAATAAATGAATAAATGATGGAATGAATATAAAAATACGTGACCAAAGGATCCATGATGTAACACTTGTAAGGTAGCTAACGAGCTGCGAATCAAACTTGTAAATTGGGTATCCGGATCCCCAGAAACATACAAATCCATATTCCCCTGTTTGTAACGTTCTGAAATTAGAAACCAAAAAATGATTAAAAAAACTTCGTAACGGTGTTTACTTTCCATTTCAGTCATCTATTCACCGAATAAAACAATGCTAATCAGCTCATAATAATTTTCTCCATTATCAAAAACCTCACAGCAACAAAATCCATAACGCCATCACCATTTCCTCATTGTTTGGAAGATCATGGACGCGAGCTTTGCAGTGCTCCGGAACGGCGGCGGCGGTTCCTTTATCGCCGCCCGTAGCCACGGCGGCAGGACAACACGTTCGTGGCCGGCAACCGTTGCTGCTTTGAGCAGGGAGTCGCCGTCCGGCCAGGTGGCGCCGCCGTCAAAGACTGTTTACAAAGATAACTGGTTCGATCGCATCGCCATTAACCATCTCTCTCAGAGTTTGCAAGCATCCTCAGGTAAAGCAGTTAAAAAAATATATATATTTCATTTTAATTTTGTGAAATTTTTACAGAGTGATTCTGAGAAAATATTTTTCACAGGGATGAAGAGTAGCCAGGGTGGATTTGACGGACTTGTGGAGGCGTCCGGAGCGGTGTACCGGAAGTTTACGGCGGAGGAGCAGCGGCGAGTGGTTCTTCTGTCACTTGAGAAGGCCTTCCCTAGCCCTGTTCTTGCTATGGCAAGTTCATCGTCTTTGTTGCTTGTTTTTTCTTTTAATTTTTTTCGTAAAAAAATTAGTATCGAATCTCTGAGATTAAGTCCAAAACAGAAAATTAAAAATGCTCGGTTTGTCCAAGATTTTTTGATTGTTAATACGATTTTAATATGAAAATAATGGTTGGTACCATTGATTATAATATTACATAAATTTTGCCTAGTTAATTGTTGATGTTAGTCATGAAACTAGATTTGGTTTAATAGATATCCTTGGACGGCAGAGATGGATATTCAGCTTCTTGTTGGAGGAAATAAATAATTATTTTGTATGAACAATGCTGTTATTATACGTGAATTATTTTGGATTTGATTACAAGGTTGAAAGTAAAATTAGAATGTACTGTAAAAGGTATTAAATCATGTTGCGTAAGTGATATATTAAATCTGCGAAAATTATACTAAATTGTTCACCGACGTGACTTTCTATATAAATTTTAAATAATTTATAATACTTTCTGTTTTTCTTTTATTGACAAATTTGACCGATGATTTATTTAAAAAACATATTTACTGATTGACGATAGAATTTTGATTTAATTAGAAAATACATATTATGGACCATCTAAGAATATTTATACAATAATATTATCACTCATATCTTGCAGATCAGAATGCTCCTCCCACAGACTCAATTTACAAGGGAGTATTTTGCAGTCTTCACGACTGTGTTCTTTGCTTGGCTGATCGGCCCGTGTGAGGTTAATTTCTGTAAATTTTGTCGAGAAATTTAAGTACTCATTAATATTTACAGTTATTACATTTTCATGATTTCTCTTTTAATTGTACTACATGATGTCACTGACAATACTGCTTTTATATTTGAAGGTCACTTATTGTTCTGCCTCCTCAAACTTAATAATTAGTGTGTTGCAGCAAAATTAATTAGTAATTTAATCAAAGTGTGAATAGTAAAAATTCATTTAGCTGGCACAATCACAAACGCACATTTGTTATTTGCATGGCTCATATGATCATGAATCATGATGAAACACAATAGTAGCTATATTGTATGATTTTTTTTTTGATTTTTTGTATAATAAAGGTGAAGGAGTCAGAGCTCAACGGCAGAATAGAGAAGAATGTCGTTCACATCAAGAAATGCAGGTAATTGAATCCCATAGCCCATACACTGTTAATTCAAGTTTGAGTATGTAGTATTTTAGGTAATTCATTATCTGGACATTCTAAATTTTACATTTTATAAGGGTCGAATTCATGGTGAATGGTTATAGCTGATAGGTGTTCGGGAGTTCCATTATATGCTGACCGAAGAAGTAGTACTAGTTTTTTTTGTTCAATTTTAGAAATAAAAACGACGTCATTTAATATAGGTAACCGACATCAATTTACTGTTTTTATAAGAAAAAGAGAGTCACCCACTCACATTTTAAATTGACCACATGTATTAAACTAAACTTCACAAATTCACAACCAATTTGATCCGACATATTGTGGATCTGCTTTGAATGAGTTTCATATTGAGTCGTGAAGTTTCACGTTGGCACATGAGGGGATACATCCATAAGTATCAAATTCTAGAGAGTTCAACTTAACATCATCCTTTTTGTGACCATCTATTTCGTCCAAATTAAAGTGAACCATTTCCAATGCTTTTCTTGAAACTATTTGCAGGTTCTTAGAGGGGACTAATTGTGTGGGAATGTGCACCAATATGTGCAAAATGTCATCCCAATCCTTCATAAAGGAGTCACTTGGCATGCCTCTCCACATGATTCCTAGTAAGTTCCTTATCTTGTCATACACTTTTGATGAATTACACAAATTAAACACAAATCAGAAAAACAAAATGATACTTGAAACCTTAAACAAAGTAAATAGCTAAAGTGATGGAATGGGCACATAGAAACTAAGATGAAACCAGAGAGATAAGCAATAGTACTAGCACTAAATCATAAAACGACCATTGCATAAACACCATTGAGAACTTGAGGGTACCCACATATCTTCCACTTGAGTAGCAAAATTCATACTGCTGCATATGTTTTCATCATGGTTCATTGGGTAAGTTTTTTTTTACCAAAAAGGAGAAACAGGGGTAAGTTTTTTGTAAGTTTCAACCATCCATGTTTGCAATTTTCTGAAAGAAAAGTGCGTTGACACTATTTCTTGATGCTCTTTTAGACTAGTAAGATGAGTTTAGACTATCACATCTTGAATATCTCAGTACTGAGTGGCATAACATCAGTCACAATTTCCTTCATTCCATCACATCATCATAAGCCCTTCCGTCAGTTCCGTGTCTGTTTAAGTCTGTCACACTTTTCGTTTTAGTCTGTTATCTCGTTAAGGTCTATGCAAAAAAGTTGAATCAATCTCAGGCAATATATAAGATGCAAATTCATCTTGGAACTACTTAGCTGAGATATTGCTATTTAACAGTTGACTAACTCATGCATTTTTTGAATATATATATATATATATATATATATGCAGATTTTGAGGATATGAGCTGTGAAATGATATTTGGCCAAGAAGCACCTTTACCAAAAGATGATCCTGCATTTTCTCAGCCATGTTTCAAACTATGTAAAGCTCTTACATTCTTGCATAACTTCACACTAGCTCAACTTTCTGCTATTAACTCTGTAACTTGTCATTGCAGGTAAAGAGAAGAGAAAACATGATATCTGCATTACTCAGAAGTGAAATGTAAAGAGCCATATACAAACTTCTCCATCAGCAATAAGATTCTCCTGCAGAATTGTTTATTCTTCAGAAATGTAGATCAACTAAGTGAATCACATACTTTACTTGTCCTTAAGAATTGCTCGATCAATAAGGTGGAAAACCATATGTCCAATGGAAATGTGTATAACAGCTCTTTTTCTTTTCTGCAACAATACCATCGCATAGTAAAATATAGTTTGAGACATTACAAGTAAGCTAGTACAAGGGGAAGTAAGCTCGAATAACATTTAAAATAATATTATTTTATCCTAAATTCCTAATTAATGGACAACTCATGTAATACAAATGCCTAAGCTATACAGAAAACGTTCAAATTGTTATTATCCGGGAGGGTTCATAACACCATGAAAGAAACGTTAATAATATCCAAAAGTTTACTAAGATAAGTTAGAATTTTCAATGCCATATTTATTAAAATTTACCTCTGTGAAAATTGCCTATCTTTCAGTGTTGTGTAGAAAAGGGACATCAGGAGTGGACCTGAAATTGTTCCCCAGTAACAATTGCATACAAATTCATACTCCTTGTGTGCTGTCATTTCTGGGTCAACATGTTTATTGGCAATCTTATTGTGTCCTCCAAAACCAGAGGGAAGTTTGATAAATTTGCATCACATATATAATCTACTTAAGTTTTCATATACATATTTTAAAAAAAGAGAGTAATTATCGAAATGTACCGGTAAAATTCCATCCACCTCTTCTATATGTGTCGCTTTAGAAATACAAGCACTCAATCTAAAATGTATCGTTTTATACATATATATATATATATATATATATATATATATATATATATATAACCCTTTTCAGAATTTTGCCATAATGAATACTCCATATATGATATATCCCTCCAGAAGTGACCACAACTTTGTAAATGACCACATTGTCCCTCTAAACGGATCTCTGATGTGGAGATGATCGGTCATGTCTACTTCAAGGCGGTGGAGGATGTTTTGTTGTGGTTGACGCTCTTTCACATCCACGCGAGAAGTGTTTGATTGGATGAACTTGCTAACGTTGTTAGAAGTAAATTTAGGTTTAGTAAATGGCTAGAAATTGAAGTATCAACCTACATGACTACTGAGTAACCTTGATGATGACCAAAAATGAGTAATATAGAGTATAGACCCAATGATAATTGCCGATTAACGAACGATAAAAGGGAATTAACATTATTAAAAGGTTGGCACTTAAAAATTTCACAGAAAACCATGTTGATAAGTGCGAGCAATGAGACATTTTCATAAATAAATTAAACCATATTATTCTTTTACAAAATGTTAAAGAAATCGAACTTATGCAGTTTAGTACAAATTGTAAAATTATTTTAGTAACATTATTAGGCCTGTTTGCTAGAGCTTTTCTGTTATCAGTTTAGCTCAGTTCAGCAAGAAATAAGTTCTAAGGACTTTGCAAACTGAATAAAATTGTCACATTATCTTTAAGAGCATTAACTTTTAACAGCCTTTAGGACAATCAGTTGAGGAATTTGGCAGCCAGCAAAGCAAGAGGGAGAGTGACCGAAATGAACTGAAGAGGCCCAAAATTGGCTGGGCCATATTTCGAGCATTAGACCCAATCATAATTGCTGGTTTTATGATAACAAATAGGACCAATAATTCAACCCCATATCTCATTCTCCGCCACTCAACAATTTACCGCCTAGCGAAATAAGGTCCCAATTAGGGGACAACGACCGATAATGGGCCTGCGAGAGACACGGATTGGACAGCCTCTGGCCCAATGTGCTGCACTCATTTTCACCTCGCCCTGGAAAATCAAGATCATGATATCAACAGTTTTTTTGTACTACAAATATTTTGCAATCCATGTGATGAACCCAGGCTTTGATGCATTCTATTCTGTTACTGTATTTATAAGCTTTGTGCCCCATTGGGATGCCAAGGTGATCCCACCTTTTTTGTGTTTGATGTTTAATATTTCGGTTAAAAGTTATAAAATTTTAATATATGTTTGATGTCTCAATTGATACTAGAAAAAATGTTGACTGATAATTTCATGTGTGACTGATATTTTATCTAATATGCATAATTATATGTATTAGGTGATTAAGGATTATACATCAAATTCAGAATAAAAACTCTATATTGACCTCAAAGTCTCTATACTTTTCACTTATTTCTTTTGTACGAGTTAAGTTTTGCTAAACGGAGTTGAAATGTGTTAAAAATAAATTGAACTAAACTATGGTCTTCCCAGAATCATTTTTAATAAAAATAGTGCAACAAACATGCTCTATACTAGTTATTTTTTCTCTTTAGTTAATTGGAATTAGTCAAACCACGTTAAATTTAAATTGTTGTTTACTATATCTTGTTTACAAATTCTAATTTGACACATGTCTCTACAAATACCAAATACTATTTGGGACCATTATCGGTTGAAATTGTCGTTGGCTCTATACACCAGTGCTCAATCGTCTCACATGGACCGACTTGAGACTAAACTTTGATGTGAATTTGTACAAAATAACATTAGTGTGCCAATGATTAGGAATGATCAAGAAAATTGACTGAAATGAACGAAAGATCAAATGTAAAATCAAGGTACAAAAGTAATGCTCAATGGAACTGACTAAAAGATTAATCAAAAACAGTAAATGATCACTCTCTTGATCATTGTTCTCTACAAGGATATGTGTCACCCAAAACTTTATCTATTTTGTTTGGCAAATTCTCATTTGAGACCTGTCTCAAATGAGACCAAAGATGATATGAGACTGTTATTGATTGAATTTGTTGTTGGTGAGCTTTAAACCCGCCGATTTCCTTGATTGAATTTGTCGTTGGTGAAATTGACCAAGGAAATGATCAAGAAAATTGATCGAAAGATCAAGCAAATTGAACGAAAGATCAAATTAACTGAAAAATCAAGGCAAAACAAAAATACTCAAGGACATTGATTGAAAGATCAAACAAACTGACTAAAAGATCAAGCAGAAACAGTGGTCTCCACAAGGACAGGTCTCACCCAAGACTTTCTCATTTTGTTTATATAAAAGTGGAAAAATTCACAGGTGGAATAGTAGATTCGTACCAAAACGGAAAGAGATCCATTGTGCAGTGGTCAAACACTCGAGGGGGCTCAGCGTGGAAGACACTTTACAGAGCCAATTTGTTGCCAAGGCAAAGTAGAGTGAGGAGATTGATGCGCTCTTGTCTTCCTGTTTTAGTTTGGTTCCAGTTCAATGAATGGTCTTTTCAGTTTTTTCACAACGGTTCAAAAGGGTAAAAAGGTGTAGTGAAGATGGGCGTTTTGTAATTTATTTCTAAAATTAACTGAGTTGTGAAGCAATAATGATGTGCCAGGCTATTAATTTGTGTAAGTGTGTGGACGAATCAATCACCTATTCATGACACACAAATAAAATAAATAGATAAATTATCTAGCTCTCTCTACATATTTGTGTCAAAAATATTCAAGGAGAGTAAATTATAATGTTTCTAGGAGTACATACAACATTTCTACAAACTATTATATTCATTGAGTTAGTAAATATAATACCGAGTGAGTCAATGATTTAGGTTGAGAAATCAATCTCAAAATCGTTAAAAGGAAAATATGATGAAAAATATACTTGTTCAAATTTATAAGAGTTTAATTAACACCATGTTTGATAGAGTTTATTTCTTGATGTATTGAACTGAACTGAACTGAAAATTGATGTATTGAAAAATGGAATCAACATGACTGAATTAACCCGAATTTCATCAAATTACATTTTCACTGAATTGAACCGAACTGAACTGAATTGAACTGATCTACGCATAAGATCTGGTAAACAAGGCCTAAGTCCAAATATTGACTTCTCGGATTCATAAAAACCTAACTTTTGAATTTGCTGGTTCATAAACCTAACTTTTGAATTTGCTGGTTTCGAACCATCTCATTTTCTTAAGAACCTATGAAACCGGTCTTAATTAAGATTAGTGAACGTTGATCTTCTCACTTTCATGATCTTTTACATATTATACATGATCATTCAGTGTAATATTGCTGACTTTTTCACTTTCATATATGATTTTTTACTTTCAATACTGATTTTGTACATATTAAATATGAAACATGATTATTTAGTGAGATCAATTGAGAATTCGTAATCCCTAACTCATTCCGTTAATAAAGAAAGAGTACTATAACATAAACAATAAAGTCTAAATTTTATGCACTCCATAACTCTAGACCCTAAATATAAAAGCAATCATGAGCTTATTCCTTAAACTTCCTTTTACAATAACAAAATAGTTTATAGTAGTAAGCTCTTAGATTCGTAAAAAGCAAAGCTTAGGCCCACTGTGTACAACTGTAAAGTCCGATTACGACCCAACTTTCAGTGCTTAAGACAAAATCACATGTAAAAATGGGGGCAATAATGAAAATCGATTTTAATCGAGTCCTGCATCTAAATTATACGATGTTTTAGAAGATATAAACAAGCTTTTCCCTTTTGGGCCCTTTTTGCAGATTCACAACAAAGCGGGAATGAATGGACTAATATTCTAATCGGTTTTTCTAACGAGCACTCGTTAACGTGAGTTAGATTCCATCGATAAGTGTAGTTTTACTCTTGTTAATTGTGTTGATAATAATTACCTCATAAAAATGCTTCGTTGTCTGTATCTACTTTGGGTTATGTGTGGTAACCTTAATTACATCATTTAAGTATGTCGTTATCTGTGTTACTGGTGATAAAATTATATTTTCCTCTTTGGTCACGTGATTGATGATTATTTATTGAAAATAAAAATAGCTAATGTACCTAAATCAAAAACATGATTTAACCACCCAAAATTGGAATGTAATTTTTTTTATAATTGGTATAATATTCTAATCGTTATGAAGTCAATAATATTTTATAAATTTGAATATTATAAAATTCTAGAAATAATTTTTTACATGGATATACATTAAATAATAATATTAAATTTTATTAATTAGTGATGACAAAATAAATGTCATGTGGAATATTATTGAATCATTGATATATTACAATAGAAAAAAATAATATTTAATCAGAATATTTTATAGAAAATGTATTGTTTAATAAATACACTAAAAAGTTTAGTTATCCAAATTCGACTATGTTTGGTCTTGAAGTTGAATAATAATATTTTTATAAGTAAATTTTAAAGAATAAAATAAGCCATATGAAATAATCTACGGGGTTTAAATAAGCTAATAGAAAAACATACGCGCCGAGTAATTATGATACGACATACTTTACCAAGTAAAATATAATTTATTGCCGTTGTCACGGACAACCAACAATTGGGTGGTGTAATTACGATAACACAATTAACAAGAGTAAAATACACTTACCGATGGAATCTGACTCACGTTAACGAGTGCCCTAGGGCACTCGTTAGAAAAACCGTATTCTAATTACACGACACCCTATCATTATTCTTGCCTGTCACTCCCCACATGCACTCTTGCTAAATTATACTCTCAGACCCTCCACACTTTCACAGGCTTTTTTCACATTTCATACCTAAATTAAGTAACCGTTGTGAATTTCCCACTCATATCCCACATGAGTTTACCTTTTTCTCATTTTTTGGAGTTCTTTAATGATTCATCTAGTAGTGTTCTTGGTAGTAACGTCTACTTATGTAGAGTCCATTTTTTATTGGCTAATTTGTGGCAGATTCGATGTTGCAACATCGATTAGGATTTAGCAGAAAAGTGGCAGAAATTCCAACGCAGCTTTAAAAGGCAAGGAAATATTGTGCGTATGAGATTTATGGTAAATACAGTACAGCGTATATCAACAACTCAGTCATACACTATGGAGATTTGATCAATGAGTTGGAGCCAAGTCTTTCCATATTTTTCAGTTGGAAGATATTCTTCATTCCTTATCTTCAGAGATTTTCATAATCAAATCAAGCGTGATTGAAGGAAGAAATTCCATGCCGTGAAGATGACTGAGTACACACGGCATTGAGCTATAAATGGGACAATTAGCTGCGAGTCTGATTTGCCGATCTTACGAGAGAAAAATCCTATTCAGGGTTTACTTTAGGCCAGGCCAGAGCAGCGCCGTCCGGGTTCGTCAACAACCATTTGGACGTGTGGAAGCATGTGTGTTCGAAATCACCATAAAGCTCCTGGTGTGGGAGTGATCGTAGACTAGGGAGAACTAGTGGTCCGATTGGAGCGAGGGATCGCAACCACTTAGAAATTGTAAAAGATAAGTTTGTAATCTGTCTTTTGACAATTTAGTGGAATGATTTCAACACAGGGCTACGGCCCCGCAGACGTAGGTGCATTGCACCGAACTGCGTGATCAAATTCGCGTGTCTTTTATTTTCTGCAAATTAAAGTTTTTCATGTTGCAACATCGTTTATGCAGTAAAACCTAAAACACAGCTAGTAAATAAAAGATTGGTAGATTGGTGGGAATTTCAACTTAGACCAGTTCAATTCAATACACATATAATTTGATGAAATTCAGTTATGCTGATTTTTTTTCTTCAATACATAGATTTTCACTTCAGTTCAATTCAATAAAGCAAAAACATTTCAAATAAACAAGACCTTAAATGTTTGTGTAAATATAAGCTCGAGAAAAATATTTCGATAATATTTAATCATTTGGATCAAGATATAGTTAAATAATACAGCTTAAATATATTAGATGTCAAAATAGAGTTCAATATGTGAAAAACTCACCAACTATTTGTAATCTATCTAAAATTTGAAGGAGTTAGGTGTGAATTAATTAACCTTTGGCTACTTCAGGAAATGGGAACAATAGAAAAGGGGACTGCTACATTATTTAACCATTAAAAGAAAGAGTGGAACAAGAAAGCGCGCCAAAAAATAAAAACAAAGTGGCGGTGAGATTTCAAACTCTAGAAAATTAGTTTCCTACGCGGCGCCGCCGAGGCACCACCACTTTTACCGGCAAACGCCGCGAGATCACGGATCGTCTCGCCGATCAAATCCTTAAATATCAGCCGCTCGATATCCAGCACCGCCTCGGAAATCTCCACCGGCGGGCAATCTCCCCAGCCGCTAACGGCGTCACCGGCCATGTCCTTCTTCAGCACTCCGCCTATGACCTCCACCAAGTCACTGCAACTGTCACGCTCCCGGATTCTTAGAAACTCCGATCGGATCAAACGCACCGAAGACTTAATAGCACCGGAATCCGCCCACGAAAACGCCTTCCACGGCGGCAACACCTTGTTCCGGTCAAGGATTTCCACCACGACATCAAATATCAGCTTCCTCTGCAGCCTCGAAACTTTGGAGGTGTTGCATCCTTTAAGGTAATGCTGCCTTTCTAACACTGAAAACACATCGGAATCTTCAGGAAGGTATCGAGATGACATCAGTATCTCTGTTATATACACCAAATCTTCATCGGAACCATCCTCGTCCGATCGCATAATCGAACTCCATGTCTCATCCTCCAAATCACTTGCACTCTCCTCACACTCTGCCTCATTGTCTGGAAAAAAAAAGATGTTACAAAAAATTAATCATGAACTGAATTAAACTAAATTAGCCTTAAACGCATATGCAAAGAAGTTGGAAAAGGTCTAGCATTGATGAACAACATTATGCAGAATATGTTAAAAATTGAGTAACAAGAGTGGTTGAAAATTGAATTCTACTTGATTCAGCCACCTAGCCCCCTTTCACATTATGCAGAGTAAATACTAGGAAGTTGTACTTGTTTTTACTTCAGGCACAATCAGTCACTTTCACACAATTAAATTGAATCTACCATTGTTGAATGCTTAAAGAAGACCAACAAATCTAATAAATGGAAAGACTGGACTACATAAAAGTAAACCCCTTGGCACTTGGCCATACATTCATCAGTTACTACTTACTAGTAATGCAGCAACGCCAAATTTTGAACGGTCAAAAATTAATTTCCATTGATTGAGTATTCCAATATGTATAACCGACATGCCGTCTAAATCACTTTTAGGGTCAAACCCAATTGATGGAGTAAAAATGAATGTTTTGAAATTACTAAAATGTGAATAAATGAATTTGCAATCATCAAATCCCATTTCATCTAACCCGACCCGAATTGATGAGCTAAAACTGTATTTAAAAATCTAAATATCTAACTTTTGCAACAAATTAGGTAAAAAAAATTAAATCCCTAAAATAAATTTAATTTTTTTTAAGTACTTACGTCACTCTTTCATTTAATTCCTGGCATCTTTTGCGTGATTTCCATCCATGGAGAAAAAAATCATGATTTTCAGAGTGGTGACGTAGGGGAGGGCAGTAAGTAAAGTCAAAGGCATGGAATATAATAGTTTAGCTCAGACGTCATCTCGGGCGAGTAATGGAGTCAAAACTTCGGGAACATAATTATAATGGATACGGGCGCGTGACCAATTGTACAATGAGTGAGTTTTTTACTGACCTTTGAAATTAATGCTCCGTTTCATCACCGGCGACGGCGACGGCGACGGTGAAGACGACGACTCATCCTTGTAGAACAACGAGTCCAGAACCGACACCGGCGACGGCTGCATCTCCGCCGCCCCGTTCATCTCCGCTATGCTGCTCAGAAGCTTGTCGCACCTCTCCAGCAGAGTTTTTCCGTCTCTGATCTCTCCCATTTTTGGCCTCTGCAAATTCAGAAGTATTATTATTTCGTTATTGAAAACAAAATCAGATGAATGTAGTATATGAAAGGCAATTCTACCAATGTGTGATTAACAAATTTGGTAAGTAAGTGAGTAAAATTACCATATCCACATTTAGAATGTGATTTTATGAAATAAATGTAGAGAACAATTTGTACCTCGATGTCGGTCTGAGAAGAAGTGCTGATTGTGCTGCCGGACATGGACGATGATTCGTCTTCAGTACCGGCGACGGTGGAGATCTTCTCGTCCGTTGATCTTCTGCGTCTCGTCGGTGATCGGTTCGCCGCCGTTGGATCGTGGGACACGCTACTCCTTGAAATGAGCTTTGGCGAATGTGCGGCCGGCAGTGGTGAGGATTTCCGGTAGTCCGTGGACGATCTTTTCGTTGTTTCGACGTTTAATGGCTTTGGTTTGACTATCGAATTACTCGTACACCTTGGCGAACGAGCGTTAATGTTTCCGTTACCGGACCTCGTCGGGCTACGGATGTTCCGGTCAGTAGCCACTCCGCCCGGCCTTTCTCTGTTCGGGCTCCGGCGAGCTCCGTATCTCGAAGGCGGCGATTCAGGAGCCACCCTCCGATTCACCGGTGACTTTGACAGCGAAGGTCTCATGACGACGATTGGAGAATCATCCTCGTACCACAAGCCCTGGTGGTCGTAGACGAAGTTCCGTTGCTCCGCCGGCCGCCGGACATTGGAATGCAGGAGCCCTTTAAGCTGTAGAGCCTCGAGGATTTGCTTTAGCGTTTCCAGATCCCTCGACGGCTCCTCAATCCCTCTCATTTTCAGCCTCTTTTCAATGTCCCCGAGAATCTGCATATCCTGCTTATTGCTAGTCTCCGGGAATACATCCGCCGTGTCGAAATAACTCCGCCTGTACTGCGACGGCGGCGCCTTCACAATGCGTCTGTCGAACGCCGTTGCCGCTGTAGGCTTAGGATGGGCCGACTTGATATAAGAAAATGAACTGTCGGATTTGTCTGGCACGGGATGATTCGCCATTTCTTCACCGGAGTCAACCGGTCGTTGTTGAAAATGGAAGAGATCTCTGGGAACACGAGATTCCGATGCGGATCTTCTCAGCTCGGCCTTCTTCGGAGTCTCCGGCGGGTTTGAATTCGATTCCGGTAGCGGCTCCAGCCCCATGAGCCTGGCAATCACGCTGGTGGACCGCCGCTGCTGGTCCTCACCACCATTAACACCGGCGGAAGAAGGAGAAGAGTTCGTCCGGATCTCTCTGGGATGAAGTCCTCCCTTCGCATCCACAGTAGCTCTACTGTCCAGAGAAAGCCTTGGAGTTTCCTTACTGAACTTCCACGGCGAAATGGGTAGCGGCAGCGGCGACTTCGGGGGAACACTATCCGGTGCCGGAGACGGCAATGGCGTTCTCTTCATCATCGGTGACCGCGGTTTCCCCAGCTCCCTCGAAACTGCCGGCGACGACGCGGCGGAGGTCTCCGAACCCGTCCCGGAATCAACCACCTGAATAAAATAATAATCGCATTAGTAAGAACTAAGAAGGCAATGATATGAAATCGAGTAATGGGCAATGGTGCGGTGTTGAAATTACAGAGTGAACGAACCTTTGAAAAGGGGAGGCGGCGCGTGGAGTACTTCTTGCCGGCCAGAATCTGGTGGCGATCGAAAATTTGGAGGAATCCGGCCATACATCCCATCTGCTTTTCAATCTGCTTCTCAAGATTCTGGTCGTATCCGGCCATCATTGCAATTTTATAGTAGTAGTGCTGTGGGTGAAGAAGATCAATGCTACTGTGTGTGAGTGTATGGGATTGAATGGGATCAGTGTGTGTAGGTTTTTGGCGTCCTTTTTGGGCTCGCCATTAATGGTGGTTTGGTTTCTCTCTCTCTTGGGAATTAGTTGCGCTTTAGTTATGAAGAGACTCCCGCTTTCTGCTCTTTTTTAAAGGACTGGAGCGAGTATGTGGGGGTGTCAGCGAAAGAGATGGATTTGGTCAAATTGGGCTATGTTGGGCTTGCTTTGTGTAATTAACAAAAGTTCCCCATGAACATCTTTTCCCTTTTTTTTTTCTTTTTTTTTTTTAACCCTTGTCAATGAATATTGTCTCCATTTATACTCATTAAAATCTCTATTTTTTTTTCTAGTAATAAAAGCTCTAGTTTCTTTTTACTCTTGTCAATGATGACATGTATAAATCTATAATTAAAAATTCCTTGTTTATTTTTGTGATAGTAAAATTTCTAGTTTCCTCTTACTTTTGTTAATGACGAAACAAACACAGTTAATGTTTTGTGCTTACCTTCACTCAATCCGCATTTTGAACAATATTATGTCATAATAAGTAAGATGATAATTATAAATGAGGTTTTGATATGAAATATGAGCGGATGTTAAACTATGACAAACCTTATATAAAAGTTGATTAGTTGTGGGTGAATGTTAATATCATACTCAACAAAATGATAGAATAAAATTGAAATTCATTTGTGAATATAAGACAGTTTTATTCAAGCGAACTTAACCAAGCCTCAATTCATTTCAATTTAACGTCAGCCTAATTTTACTTGACATATTCCCTAATTATATCATTTTTTGCCATTTTCATTTCCTGAAAATTCGCATGTAAAATTTACTAGCAAACTATCTTGAATCTTCTTCAAGGAAATCCCAATCTAACACACTATAGAGATGATGAAATGTGATACAGTCGGAAAAATCGATACATCAAAATGTGATATGTGATAGGGATGTTGCCACATAGTAGAGATTTTTGAACTACACCAAGGCCCTGTCCAGTTCAACTAATTTTCAGCACCTTCAGCACCTCTCAGCAGTGTTCAGCACCCTTCAGCAAGGTTCAACACCCTACATCAAGGTTTAGCACCTCTCAGCACCCTTCAGCACCTCTCAGCACTCTTCAGCATCCTTCCGCACTTGTCACTATTCACATACATGAATTGTTTTAATTTTTTTTAAAAAAATAGGAATGATTTTTCGTTTTGAAGTACGAATTAATCATTTTTCAAATACATAGTTTCATAATTATTAATCATTTTTCAAATATATATAAATAACGATTTCGTATTGGTAAACCAAATTTATCAATAAATATTTTACAACTGTTGCAAACATATTAGTACTTCCAATAATATTACAAATTACATATACTACTAATCGCTATCATCTAATGATTCATCTTCGCCAACATCACTAACTTCTAAATCACCACCTCCTGAATGCCAAATTTGTAAGGCAATACTCTCACGCACTTCGTTCATATCAGCTTTTCGATCATCAGCGTACAAACTTGAACCGCTACTTCCTTCACCCTCAGGATGATCTAACACGGGAATGTCTAGTTTTTGCATTCGAATGAAGTTATGAAGTGTGAAACATGAAACAATTATTGCTTTTTGGGAATCAATGTCACTTTGGGGCATTCTTTTTAAGAATTTTCAAGTACTCTTCAACTGACCGAAAACTCCTTCTACTTTCATTCTTAAAGAAAAATGTCGTTTGTTAAAATGTTCCTTCATACCTTGAGGTGGTGCGTTTCTAAATTGCGGTAGATGCCTTCGACTTATTCCATCATTGTATGGAGCCAAGTATCCAAGGGTGTTTGGATATCCTGAATCTACCAAATAATATTTTCCTACACAGATTGATCAATACGTAAATACATTATACATTATTATTTGTTAGGTAAGTTGATGTAAATTAGAAATATTACCTTCCCGCGGATGAGGAACAGAATTCTGGGTTATCCAATGCATCTCTCCACACTGTTGTGTTGTGGGCACTTTCTTCCCATCCCACATGAATATATGTGAAGATTTGATCAAAAGAACATTGTGTCAAGGAATTCCAACTTTTCTTACCCTTGCGAGTGAAAAATGGCACACCTTGTTCATCACCAACAATTGTGACTCCAATAGCATGTTGCAACATATTCATCACATAAAATGATTCAAGTGGATAAAATGATTGTGGGATAAAATTACATGTTTTTAAAGTAAAATTGTAAGATTAATATAATTTTTTTTTAAATATTGTACCTGAATATAAAATTAATATTAATAATATATAGATGGATTATAGTTATTCTATTGGATATTATTTTATGATACACTTATGACAAATTAAACTTATGTTCAACTACTTAAAAAATTTTATTCAACGCATTTCAAAATGTAACATTGACATTATTTTATTAATCACAACACATAATTATATATCATACAATTTTAATTTAATTTCAGCACTTTTCAGCACCCCTTCATCAAGGTTCAGTACTTTCCAGCACATATTGAACAGGACCCAAGTGTAAGCATATCATAAATTCTAACCATCTAACAGCTTTAATTACCACATGAACTCCATTTGCACCCATCGAAAATTGTAGTATGATGAAAACAGTTGTGCACATGTATTTACTCCCTTGTCATATAATCGTCCCATCAGCAGAGAACCAGATCCTGAATCGAGCCGAGCCAGTTAAATAACGAACGTAGGGCCTGGCAATAATAGTATTAATACACCGTCTTTAACCAACAAGTGTCGATCATGAAGCCCAGCGGAAACCTTAAACGTGCCAAGCCGGCCAATCACCGGCCGCCGATGATTTTCACCGTGCAGTAATTCAGACTGAGTGCACTAAAATTATTGGTCCTTTGCTGCGTCTGAACAGTAAAAATAGAAGTACGACTATAGTATTATTGAGAGCAAAACTACAAAAAAAAAAAAGGCAGATGGCCGCATCGATAGTGCATTGCTGCACACATGATCTGAACAATGCCATTGCTGCTGCTTATAATGCGCCAAGCCTTGCCCAGAGGATCTGAGGGTTTGGAGTTTTTGACCATCTTATTGTTTGTTGCTCTCTCGTACTATCCCCTATTATTAGAGCCATGATGATGATAGTACATGAGTGGTATGATTTCACTAGTGGACATGTAATTTTATATTCTACTCCTATTTACGAATTTGATCTTAAGAAGGACTACAACTATGGTTCAAATCATGAATGTAGAAATAAATATTATCTAAACTTCTTAATTTCATTTTTAATGTAGAAATAACTAGTTTGAATCATCTTCAAGCAATACTCGATGTAAGCTAGTACTTTTGGCAATGCAAAGTACGTAGTACTTCCTCTATTCCTGTACAAGAAGAAGCACAATTTCTTTATATGGTAAAGATTCATCTCTTTTTATCGTTCATACTAGCTTCTCACATTTATATCTCATATCATCACTCCTCCACTCATTTTACACTCCATAATATAAGTGATCTTTTCTCTTCTTACGATTTATGTTGTACATATGACCATGTTCAGTTCAGCTTATTTCAATCATTTCTAACTTAACTACATTCATCTACTTTCAACATCAATCATCTTAATCATTTACCTCTAGAATCATCTCATTCCAACTGGACATTGCCTATATATATATATATATATATATATATAAAATACTCCGTTCACCTTATTTCAATCATTTTCTCATCTACCCAAACTCTTAAATATCATCTACCTCCATAATCATCTTATTTAAACTGGACATGGCCAATGTATAAAACATAAAAAATACTCGTAGTCCTACTTGAGGTTTATATAGGATTCTATACAGCATTAGTTTGCTGAGTTTGACTGAGAAGATCCAAAGACCAAGAAATGCAGCGCTTGACTGTTCCAGTTAGGAAATGGGCCCGGGTCTAAGTTATGATCAATTTCCGATGAAGGAATCAAAGAATAATGGGCTTTGGCTTGACCGAGATCTACACGAGCTCCACTTTCGAGCCACCATCTCCCACGATTCTCCCCGAACAGTGATCATCACTTATTTCCCTTTTTATTTGCACTGAATTCCAGACCTAGCTGCATTTCACGTTCCCACGGACGGTGTCAATGCTTATCGGGAACCGAGTTGTACTGTGCCGTAAGGTTTTGACGTTGATAGTACGTCCAACTTACGTTAAATGCATCAAACAAACCTCTAGTTTGGTTACATAATTTTAATTATTGCTTTCTATTGATTGTTAGATCCTTTTAAATGTCATTTTTATGCTTTAATCTGAAAAAAGTGATTAGATGAATAGTTTAGCAAGAAAAAGCCCATTTTAACAGGTGATTAGTTGGTAATTGGGTAGATCCAAACTTAGGCAATGTGCAATGGAGTTTGGATTAGAACAATGCAATAGCCATGTGGAGAGTACAGTATATGAGTAATAATAGATCAGTTAACGTTTGATTGGGTGGATTTGGATTTGGATTTGGGAATGCTGAATCAATGATGAAGAGAGGGATGCTGATTCCTCTATATGGGGTTTTGGAGTTGAACTAGACCACTTTGAAGACTGAATTCCTCCTAAATTCACCCTCTAGATTTCTTCTCCATCTTCAAAGCACTCTTCCCAAATCTAATTTCAAATGAAAAATTAGATCAATTTTACTCCATTTTCTTAACATTGCACTACTTACATTTTAGATATGTTCTTCTAAGATTGTCTTACTTTACATTTTTGATGATATTTTTTCAATTTTAACCATACATTTTACCTCTAAAACATTATCTCCACTCGTCACCCTCTCCTTAATCTGTCTGAAAAAATAAATGAGACAATGTTAGAAATTTGGAGAGAATACCCGTATTAAACTTAATTAAAGTACAAATATGAAATAACCCAGATAAGCGGAAAGAAACCGATAAGCTAAAAGAAATTAATGAAAATTAAACTCATTTATGACACATATAAGCACGTCGAATTCCAATTATTTTCAGTTGGAATCATCTACTTTCAATTGCAATCAACAGAAACCATCTACTATCAACACTTATAATCTAAGTCCAGCATCGTTTCAGCTAATCTAGACAGAGCCTTAAAGTGCAGTTTGAAATGAAGCAGACCAAGGAGAAATATTCAATTAATTATTTAGCATTATATCCAAAAACTAAAGAAATGGATAAAATAGAGTTGAATTAGAATCCACAAGGATCTGAATCTGCATGTTGGGCACATGAGATGGGCAGTGCACCCAAAATTAACAAGCATGGTGTGTGTCTCTTTATACTTACAATTTTCTGTTCTTATCACGTGATATATCTATTATTTTATCCACTTTCATCATTCTACCTACTCTCTCCAATTATTCCTTCATTTCTAGCCAAATTATTTAAATAGTACTTCAATTTTTTTTGATAATAATAGTACTTCAATTATTTTTGTTTATAAAAAACAAAGTTGAATATTATTATTGTAGAGAGATATTTTTTGGCAAAAAGAAAAACGAGAGCAATGAGAGCTGGTACTGTGTCCTAGGATAAGTAATAATAGTGCTGATATTTTTGCTGGTCCTAAAATGAATAATACAGGATGAAAGTGATGGTAGTACGTATAAGCTTCCAGCTTCTTCTCCCAATCCACTATTTATTTTGTGTTTTTTCTATTTATTTTGTGTTTTTGAATTGTACAGATGTTTTTGTATATGATTGAGACTGTGGATCATAGAATTGATAGGTGTAATGAGAGACGATAATTGAAGAAAGCACTCAAAATTACGAAATTGCATTGGGTATACTATACTCACACGAATTACTAATGCAGTTTTATTTTGTCTCAATTATTGCATCACAAGTAGTACATGCCTGCAATAATACAAAATAATTAAAGAAGTGTTTAGATTACTATCAAATGCAGTTCTATTTTGCCTCAATATTTGTTATCATGATTTGCTTAATTTAGTCTCAATAAAGTTTTTTGTATGGCCCCACTTGATTATTAATTTATAATAAATGACCCACGTATCAATATTACTCATCATATTATTTACTTGTCAATAAACGATCATTTGTGCGATGGGATATTCTGGTTCTTTTCCATATTATTAATTTCATTTAAGGCCGAAAATAGAGGCGCGTCGACTAAATTTCAACCATTGACCATTAACCATTGCTAGATAGAGAATTTTGCATGTGGCATGACTCCAACATTTGTTATCCCACCTCTATAATCATTTTTAAGTAATCTACTCTTATTTTTACATGGATTTCAATAATGTTCTCAATCCAAACTCTTTATAAGTGTGGTAATTGGTAAATAATAGTAATGTGATAATATCACACATGTTATCAAATTCCAAATGCAATAATGAGATAGTATGAGCTACATTTCTCAATCTATCTCTACGGCCCTGTCCATTAGCGCTTATTTCCAGCACCTCCAGCACCCTCCAGCACCTACCAGCACCCTCCAGCACTTGTCACTATTCACAGACATGAATTGTTTGAAATTTTTTTTTACAAAAAAAGGATGATTTCTCTTTAGAATTAGTTTCAATATGTTTTGTATGAATTAATCATGCTTCAAATATATAGTTTCATAATTATTAATCATTTTTCAAATATATTTAAATAACAATTTCGTACTGGTAAATCAAAAATTTATAAATAAATATTTTACAACTGTTACAAACATATTCGTACTTCCAATAATATTACAAATCACATATATACTACTAATCGCTATCATCTAATGATTCATCTTCGCCAACATCACTACCTTCTAAATCAACACCTCCTAAATGCCAAATTTGTAAGGCAATACTCTCACGCACTTCGTTCATAGCAGCTTTTCGATCATCATCGTACAAACCTGAATCACTACTTCCTACACTCTCAGGATGATCTAACACGGGAATGTCTAGTTGTTGCATTCGAATGAAGTTATGAAGTGTGAAACATGCAACAATTATTGCTTTTTGGGAATCAATGTCAGTTTGGGGCATTCTTTTTAACATTTTCCAAGAACTCTTCAACTGACCGAAAGCTCCTTCTACTTTCATTCTTAAAGAAGAATGTCGTTTGTTAAAATGTTCCTTCATACCTTGAGGTGGTGTGTTTCTAAATTGCGGTAGATGCCTTCGACTTACTCCATCACTATATGGAGCCAAGTATCCAAGGTGTTTGGATATCCTGAATCTACCAAATAATATTTTCATACACAAATTGTTAGGTAAGTTGATGTACACAAATTATACAATATTATTTGTTAGGTAAGTTGATGTACATTTAAAATATTACCTTCTGGGGGATGAGGAAAACAGAATTCTGGGTTACCCAATGCATCTCTCCACACTGTTGAGTCGTGGGCACTTCCTTCCCAGCCCACATGAATATATGTGAATATTTTATCAAAAGAACATAGTGCTAAGCAATTCCAACTTTTTTTACCCTTGCGAGTGAAAAAAGGAACACCTTGTTCATCACCAACAACTGCATCTATAAGAGTTCCATCTAGAGCTCCAATAGCATACTGAAACATATTCATCATATAAAATGATTCAAACTGGTATGACCAAAAGAATAGAAATTTAGTACAACACATCACCTCAAAAAAAGGCCAATATCGTGCATCGTTTGTAACCTCCGGGGAAGGCTCCAATAAATCACGATGAGGCCTAATGATATCGTGCGACAATATCACCAAAGCATTCACCACTTCTTTAAAACATTGACCAATGGTGGTTGGGGAACAGTTGAATCGTGAAGAAGCATCACGATAGGATTGTCCCTTGGCCAATACCCATAAACACATAGCAACTTTTTCAATTATCTTAACTCGTCTTCCATCGATAAGAAGTTGTCGAGATCTCATCAAATGTACCAGATGGCTGAACATATGGCGATCAAGTCGAAGTTGCACGTGACACTCATTCTCAGTTTCAGTTAACAATCTGTATACAAACTGCTCACCACTCTCACCTCCTCTTTGAGAATGCCTTGAAGATGATTCAGGTTCTTCATGTTCATGTGCCCCACCTAGTTGCAGTTGCGCTAGCTGAATTGAACTGCGCAATTCTTCGAGTATAATCCTAAATGCAAGCCGCCTTACATTATTACTCATCCTGCATTAATGGGGAAACAAATAAATTAATCCACTAAAAGTCATTAATTTTCTCAATACTTGTATCACCAACAACGAAGTACTATTACCAATTAACCATAGATAAAACAGTTCACCCGTTTCTTGAAGATAACAAATACAAATTCACACACCAAAGCAATATATGTTTGACACATAATTAAAGTCTACCAACATAACACAATCAAACTGGTAATACATGAAACATATTTCAAGATTGCATAATCTACTTTATTCCATTTCTCAAGTAGTTCAACTTCTGTCTATCAGTCAAAAGACGCAAGAAAGTGTCTGCCCTCCTTTCATTCTCCAAGTATGTCATTGCAGCAGTGAAATAATCCTTACCGCCCTCTTGTTCCATGATTCCCAACCTCACAAGCTCATTGCTGCAATCTCTAGCCAATGCAGCACTTGTAGTAACAACAGGTTCTTGATCTTTTGCTAGTAGTTGAAGCACACTCTCCATGCTTGAACTTGTTTTTTTCAATTGATGATACACATCAGTTTCATCACTGCATCTCTTCTTGCCCCTCCTTATCTCAACGGCTTCACCAGAGTCACTCTCATCACCGGATACGATGTTGATTCCAGGTTCAATGTCATTGTCTTCACTATCTCCAGAACCCTCTTCAAGATCGAGGTCTTCGATCTCAGCAACCACATTCAAGTCCACCACTTTTTTCTTACCTTTGTTAAGGTAAGAAGATTTTTTCCCTAGTGCTGGAGAGAAACAACTAGCCCCTTTAGCAATTTGTTTGTCGAACAGTTGTTCCAACAACAGTCAAGATAAGATATTTTGGATATTTTGGATCGCGAAGATAAGATAACAACAGTCAAGGGTCTGTGAGAAAAAAAAATTTGGGAAACAATTACATGTCTCCAAAGTAAAATCATATTATTAATATAAATTTTTTAAATTTATAAAATTAATATTAATAATATGTACATGAGTATAACATTGACATTATTTTATTAATCACAATACATAATTAAGTACATCATAATTATACAATTTTAATTTAATTTAAATACACTCCAGCACCTACCAGCACCCTCCATCACCTTCCAGCACCCTCGAGCACCTACCAGCACAGCTACCAATTCCAGCGCACTAATGGACAGGGCCTACATGTTTGTTCATATTCAATCCATTTGAACCCTATCCACTCACCATTTTAAACCATTTATATTTCATGATGATCATAGTATATTTTAGATAGATCAAAGTCGGTATGGCATTCTCATTCCCATATTTGCTTGGGAATCGCATCCACAACAAGGTAATGGGCTTCTCATTGCTGCATGCTCCCTTCACATGCCTCATTCACACACTTCTCAAAATAGGAACGTTTTTTTTTAAAACTTTAACTTTTACCCCAACCGACAGTGAATACTAAATTGTCCCCATCCTAATAAACAAGATGATCAGGTAATTTTTATAACTTTTTACTCAAAGTGCGTAGCATGATGTAACTCGCAGTTTTTGTACTCTCCATGCACATTTAACCAATTTCACTTGATTCTATACAAAACTTAATAATTATGGTCAATAATTATTCACATGCTCTGTACATGACATCATCTACTTGGAATAATTTATTTACGCGTAGTTGTGATTGGCCAAGGATTTGATAATGCTTACGTATAGTTTCCTCATCATCTACGTATTTTATTCATCTTGCTTAGGTTCAACTTATCCTCTGGCTATTCTTTTTTGCTCATTTTATTTATTCTAGTCATTGGGTAAATCGAGTAAAATATGCTCTTTTCGTACACACAAGTTTATATTCATTTCACATTAAATTTATAAATTGAATTATTGAACTAATGGGCAGTTTTACATTGCACTTCGCATAATCTTATCAAATTTAAGAATAAAAAAGTAATGGAATTAACCTCCATTTCATGCATTTCTAACAATATTTACAAAAACTTTCTAGCTAAATAACCAATTGAATTAATTAAGCAAATCCATACTTTTCCCCATCGCCATAAATCGCATACGCCATCTCTCCATGCACCGAATCATCTCCGGCGAGCAAATCCTCCTCCGTCAACCGCAGCGGCACCACCAGCCTGATCACCAAACAGATTAGGCTCGTCACCGCCACGTTCAGCACCACCACGAACACAATCCCCAGGAGCTGGATCCCCAGCTGCCTCAGCCCGGCGCTGCCGTGGCCGTAGGCGAGGCCGGTGTAGTGCTGCCAATTGTCAACGTTGTAGAAGACGCGGTTGAGCTTCGGCTCGGCGAAGATTCCGGTGAGTATGCCGCCGAGGCAGCCGGCGACGCAGTGGGTGTGGAGGACGCCTAGAGTGTCGTCTACTTTGCTGAGCAGGGCGATCTTCTTCTGTAGGATCATCATGGTGTACCAGGGAATGCTGCCTGAGAGTAGACCCATTATTATGGCTGCCCAACCTTGCACTATGCCTGAGAAATGAGAGCAAGTAATTGTCACGCATGGTTTGTCATAGTAATGGTCATAATCTTGCAATATACTATTAGCAAATAATTGACATATCATAACACTATTTTCCAAATATTAATTTAAAAGTCAAGTTTATTTCAATTTAGTATGTGACGTGGATTCAAATCACTAATTCAAATAATGATAAAGTTGTAATGAGACTAAACTTTGTTTTACAGAGATATGCTTATAAGTAAAATTGGTTTAAAAGTATTTTAAAAAAATTTGGGTTTAAAAGTGTTTTGTAACCGACTTATGCTTTTGCTCAAAAATATAGTTGTTTAAAAAAAAATCTATTTTACCGACCACCAAAGAAATGTTGTACTTAAAAGCATAGCAGATGAAAAGTTGTATCAAACACTTCCTAAACAATTCCACTAAAGAGGAAAAAAAAAACGAGTCAATTTATTTTAAACTATTGAACTGTATCCTGTTATGTTAATAAAAAGTTAAGTTTGTGTCGTGGTAAATGTTAATGAAAAAGAAAAATGAAAATCGATGCATGATTGTACCTGCGGCAGGAGTGATGCAAACTAAGCCGGTGATGATGCCCTGAGTGGCTCCGAGGACGGACGGTTTCTTGAACACCGCCATGTCCAAAGTTGTCCAAGTGAGCAAGCTTGTTGCCGTACAAATGTGCGTGTTGAGGACGGCCATCGACGCATCAATGCCTGCCACAAATGGGCCTCCGCCGTTAAATCCAGTCCATCCCAGCCATAAAAGTCCAGCTCCGGTTAGCATGGACAGCATGTTATTGGGCACGAACGTATCTCGATCCAGTGACGACCTTGGCCCAACCTAAAATCCACAGTTGTCACTTGTTAAGGAGCTCAAATTAATCATCTGAAATTATCTGTCATTTCTTACAAGTCCAAGTACAAATTCTCGATATGGACTCAAAAGTGAGAAGATCAACACAAAACAAATAATGATCAGACATGAAAGTAAGAAGATCAACAATAATTCACTAAATGATCAGTTTTACATGTAAAATATTAAAGTGAGAAGATCAACATTTGCTCTCATATCCAAGGGCCATAACACTTTAAAACTTTGAAAATGCCTCCAAAACTCTAAAAGCTAAACCAAACAAGTAAACATGCAAGGCTAAACTTCCGGCACATAAACCAAATTGGCGATTTCTTCATTAGGCACAACGCAACATGAGAGTTAAAAAAAGCGTGTTTGAAAACAGAGAGTTTTAGTGTTTACCCAATAAGCAGCTGTGAATCCGGCAACTCCCGATGCGACATGAATGACATAGCCGCCGGCAAAATCAATGATCCCCATGGTGGACAGCCAGCCGTCGGGGCACCAAATGCTAAACGCGGAAACGGTGTACGAAAACGTCAGCCAAAGCGGTACAAACATCATCCATGCCCTGAAGTTCATTCTTCCGAGCAAAGCTCCGGCAATCAAAATCAATGGTTATTGCCGCGAAAACGAATTGAAAATACACCATTGTGGCATTCGGGAAAGCCCCGAGGAAGGCCTTTTCCAGTAGATACTTCTGGTCCAGTGACACATTGGGCTTGCCGATGAAAGGAGCCCATTTCTCCCCGAATGACATTCTGTAGGCCCACATGACCCAACACACCATGACCGCCGCGAAAGCGTACAGGGCCATGAAGGCGGAGTTGACAGCCCATTTCTTTTCACTATGCTGCCGTACAGAATGACCAGCCCCGGCACGCACTGGAGCCCCACCAGCGTCGCCGCCGTCAGCTGCCATGCGTTGTCGCCTTTGTTCATCCATTCCGGCCTCGTTTGGTCCGCTACGAGGTTCGCCGGGAGCTTTTCCATGGCGGCGGCGGACAGCGGAGCCGGAGAGATTTGTAGGTGAACACTGAAAATGTTTGCAGGGGTTTTTTTTCTTGTGTTTTATCAGTGCAAGCTTTCAGGTTTATATAATGGTTTTGAAGCTACCGTCCAGGAGAAATGCACGGTAATTATGTCTTATTCTGATTCCATTGGCTGTTTGTTGAATCTTTTGATTCCATGTATAGCCATTACTATGTTTGAATATTTCCCAACGTTTTCGGAATCTTCAATTATTAAGCAATCTTTTTTGTGAGTATCTGTATTCGAATTTTGAATCTTTAAAAAGAGTTTGATTCTGTTTTAATGAGATTCCATTCATTTCAAATGAAGGGCATGCTTTCACTTTTTCAATTGTGTGACCATTGCATTGGTGTTAAATTACAAAATTACAAATGACACCCACATTCCATGTATAGCCATTTGTAATTTGTATAAATTACAAATTTATACACTCTTTTTGGAAGAGTAACGAGTGAATAAGATTGTATTGAGAGATGAAAAAGTAAGCGTTTATGGTTGAAATTAACCTGAACTTTACTAAAAAGGGAAAGTGTTAATAAAAGAAAACTATCCCAAAATGACAAGTGTGTCAATTAAACAAACAAACCATATACACAAACGAGATGAAATATATATTATGATTAATCCACCCATGTATCATAAACCACCCCCAATAATTAGTTAAATATTACATATTTTGTGCTAACATTTCTGGCCATCGCCCCACAAAGCATACGCTTGCTCTCCATGCACAGCATCGTCCCCTTCCTCCAACTCCTTCTCCGTCATCCTCAACGGAATCACAACACCGATCACCAAGCAGATCAAGCTCGTCACCACCACGTTCCACGCCACCACGAACGCAATTCCGAGGAGCTGAACGCCGAGCTGCCGGAACCCCGCCCCGGTCCTGCCGTCGCGGAACCCGTACAGAAGGCCGATGTACGGCGGCAGGTCCTCGATGTCGTAGAAGATTCTGCAGAGTTTGGGGTTCGCGAAAACTCCGGCGAGGACGCCGCCCAGGCTTCCCGCCACCGCGTGGGTGTGAAACACCGCCATGGTGTCGTCGACTTGTTTGAGTATCCATACTTTCTTGTGGAGGATCATCATGGTGAACCACGGGATGCAGCCGGACATCAGCCCCATTAGTATAGCTGCCCAGCCTTGCACAATTCCTACATTTTCAATTAATTTACCTTCTTAAATTAAAAATTATTCATAAGTTGAAAGTGAAATTAAATGTAATTTTGTCCTTCAATTATGCTTCTTTATCAAAATTGGCGGTCACTATACCTGCAGCGGGAGTAATGCAAACAAGGCCGGTGATCATGCCCTGAGTAGCGCCGATGACGGAGGGCTTCTCGAAGAAAAGAATGTCCAGAAAGAGCCAGGTGAGCAAGCTGGTGGCGGTGCAGATATGGGTGTTGAGGACGGCCAAGGATGCATCTATGCTGGCGGCGTATGGATCTCCGCCGTTGAATCCCGTCCAACCCATCCATAGCATGCCGGCTCCGGCAAGCATCAGCAGGATGTTGTTTGGTGGAAATCTCTCTCGGTCCTTTGTAGCTCTTGGACCCACCTGCACAAATACACAATGATAGTAAGCTCGAGCGAATCTTATTATTTGCATTTTGCATTGACACTTTCATTTGGACATAAAGTTATTTGGAATTTGTAGAAAAGATTGTATTGGGAGGTGGAAAAACGACAATTAAACAAAAGTACAATGTAACAAAACTAAAGAGCATCATATGTTTGATTGAAAATGCATTTTTAATTAATAGAATAGGACATTTAAATTATATGTACCCTGATAATTTTATAATTAAAAAATATATAATGGATTAGAGCTAGAAATGTAAAAAAATGAATTATCAAAACTAAATATTTAAACTTAAAAGAGTTATAATTTTAGTCAGAAATGATCATATGATTTTTGCTTACAAGGGTTATTGATTTCATATGAAAAATTACCCAATAGGCTGCCGTGAAACCAGCAACGCCGGAGGAGAGGTGAATCACAAAGCCGCCGGAATAATCAATGATCCCCATCTGCGTCAGCCACCCGTCGGGGCACCAGATGCTATACGCACTCACAGTGTAAGAAAACGTTAGCCACAATGGAACAAACACCATCCACGCGAAGAAGTTCATCCTCCCCAGAAGCGCGCCGCCGACCAAAATCAACGTAATCGCAGCAAATACGAACTGAAAGTACACCATCGTCGCGTTCGGGAAGTTCCCGGCGAACGCCTGCCGGAGAAGAAACTTCTGGTCCAATGCGACGTTTGGTTTTCCGAGGAAGTGTATGAATTTTTCCCCGAACGACATCTGGTAGCCCCACCCGACCCAGCAAACCAGCACGGCGGCGAAGGCGTAGAGCGCCATGAATGCGGAGTTCACCGCCCATTTCTTCTTCACTATGCTGCCGTACAGGATGACCAGCCCCGGCACGCTTTGCAGGCCGACCAGAGTTCCGGCGATGAGCTGCCAGGCGTTGTCGCCCTTGTTCAGCCACTCCGGCGAGCTGAGGCTCGGCTGGAGGTTTTGGGGCAAAGGTATGCTCATTTGAATGGTGTTAGTTGAATATGCGGGATTCATGAGTTTATAGTGGAATCAGGAAGAATGTGACAGGAAAGGATGAATCTTTAGTGCATCAAAGGTGGACGGAGATTGCTGTGATTTTCTTGTACGATGATAATTCCAAAGGTAATTGACTAATTGTTTACTAAAATGTTTGTTAGATGTTTATTCAAAGATCATCTGTACTGAAATCATATGTATACAATGTCGTTTTAGGGCCATATACATAGTGGATGGACACCATAGTTTCTGTTGAAATGATGTTTTAAGATATGTTGATTGACATGTAGTTTTGTTACTTTTACAATGACTTGCTCTTGGAGTTTGTATTAAACACTTAGATATTTGAACACGAATTTAATATTCCAATGACAATCTAATGTGTATGCAACTAAATAACAATGTTGATGGTGACCTCTCCTATTGACAAATAGAATGCTATTGTAGTTTATTAATTTTGTTTTGGGACAGCTGTAATTGTATATGGTGTACAAAACATGGTTATGATTGTCTCAACTTGTTTTGTAGCATTCTGACTTTGATTGGCTTTGGCACAATTACACAAATAGTGTCACATTCTAGATTTAATTCTTGGAAATTGTAGTCTTAGAGATCATAAATTCTATAGCAGCCTTTAAGTTGATGTCTTTGTTTTGATTTATGCTGAGAGTGCAATCAGAGTCCACTCCTCCTTTTGTGTTTCTAAACCAAATAAAGGGGGAGGTTCATGTTAGGTTTGCAGTTTGTGTGAAAACATTAGCCTGACCTCAGAATATGGGTATAAGAACATGTAAGTCTGATCGAACATGGTGGTGAGATATGATTTTTATGGCTGACTCACGGGATAAAGTTTTTGATATCATTAGCTGACATTGCATTTGGTGGACAAAGAATGATGAAATGTATATATTATCCTTATCAGGCTCAAAATTTGCTGCCTGCAAATTGCAGACATAGGCTTGACATCACATAGAATTTTATCTAAATCGTCTAAGGAGATTCTGATATGGTTTCGCTGTAACAGGTATCAGCTTCACAATCAGGCCAATAGGCCAGGTCAAAGAGGCCATCAGGATGCAAATGAGCCATTGTTCTAAGTCCAATCTCTCAGTATCTGCAAATCTGGTAAGAAACTCGACCATTGCCACCTGGAGGACAATCGTCACCCCCACGATCCCAATAAACAGTCGGTTCTTGTGAAGCCCCTCGAATACATTCAACTTCTCCAGTTTTCGCGCGTTGAATTCGTTAAAAACTTGGCAAAGCACAAAGGTATTGAAGATTATAGTGTCCCTAACTCTTGTGTTGACATTAAAGATGGATTTACCTTTGAACTGCAATATGAGGAGGATGGTGATTTGGTAAAATGATTGTGCGAGGAGATTTCTCCACATGATTTTTGTTATGAGAGGCTCGGTTCGCCCGACAGGTGGTTTGTCCATGAGTTCGTCTGTTGGACGCTCTGTTGCAAGCGCCAGAGCGCCCAACGTGTCCATGATGAGATTCACCCACAACAGCTGGACTGCTGTGAGGGGAATCTCACCAGCAGAAACTGCAGCAATGAAGTTGATCACCAGAGCTGCTACATTTACAGTGAGCTGAAACTGGATGAATTTTTGAATGTTGTTGTATACTGATCTCCCCCATCTCAGAACCGTGGCCACGGATGCGAAATCATCATCCAGGATCACAATATCCGAGCTCTCCTTGGCTACTTCTGTTCCTTGGATCCCCATTGAAAGGCCAATGTCGGCTTCTTTTAGGGCAGGTGCGTCGTTGGTGCCATCTCCTGTAACCGCCACAACATGGCCTTTTTGCTTAAGGCACTGCACCATGAGGAGCTTGTCAAAAGGTGATGATCTAGCCATCACCTTAATATCATCGACCTTGAGCATGCGCTCTTCATGCGTGTAGTTTCTGAACTCAGACCCTTCCACCACTTCACAGCTGCGCAGTTGTAGCTCATCTAGCTGGAGAATTCCACACTCTGTGGCTATGGCTTTTGCTGTGAAGACATTATCTCCAGTGATCATCTTGACCTGTACTCCTGCAGCCTTGCAAGCTATAATGGCACCCTTTGCTCCTGGCCTGCATGGATCTTTGATGCCAACTATACCGAGCAAGGTTAAGTCTTCTTCTTTTAGCTTCTTGTCGGTTTGTTGCACTTGCTTATGCGCGAATGCTATACATCGGAGGCTGCTAGCCGCCATTCCTTGGATTACCTTCTCTAATTCTTGTCTGTCTTCTTTGTGTATTGGCTTGAGATCCCCGTTACTTTTGTAGTAACTGGAACATAAGCCTAATAGAATCTCTGCTGCTCCTTTCCAGTGAACATGTGTAGTATTATCGGCATTCCTTCGTGTCAGAACGCCACTCCTTTTCTTCTCTGAGTTAAATGTATCAACATGGAGAATTGTGTGACTAACCTTAAGCTTGTCCATTTGCATTCCCAAAACCAGGACAGCCCAAGAAAGGATCGCCTTCTCTGTTGGACTTCCGGAAAACTCAGGTGCTGATGATGATCCTGTTTCCGTCTTCGGGTTGTACATGCTGGCTGTGGTGTTCAGACCGATTCCCTGGTATAGTAATTCCAGGACATCTCCACGAATCGCATCCTTGTGTTTCTCTGCAACATCTTCATCTCCAAGCCAGAACTTGGTAACTTTCATTTGGTTTAAGGTTAATGTGCCTGTTTTATCAGTGCATATGACTGTTGCTGATCCCATGGTTTCGCAGGCTGAGAGCTTTCTGACCATTGCCTGATCAGCCATCATTCGCTTCATCGAGTAAGCAAGCGTCAGTGTAACAGCCAAGGGAAGGCCCTCTGGTATTGCAACAACAACAATGGTAACTGCAACTGAAACAATTCGTAGAATCGAATTGATAACATCGTTTACACTTGTCTTGGAACCGTGGTATTCCGTGTTTCCATCCTTATCTTGTGTGTTTCCGGTGAAAAACCGTATTATCAGCACAGTCAGGACAAGAAACGCCACGGCTAGGCCAATCTTTCCAATGGACGAGGTAAGTTTGTCGAGGCGTACTTGTAATGGCGTTTGCTCGTTGGTTTTTCGGGTTAATGAACTCATCATCTCTCCCCAAGAAGTGTTGGTTCCTACTGAGGTGACCAGCATCCTTGCATATCCATCAGCTATCTTTGCACCCGAGTAGAGGAATGGATTGTGAGTGGAATCAACTTCTACATGCTCACTTTCCCCTGTCATGCTTGATTCATCGACATGGAGAGAATGCCCATCTATGAAGATTCCATCGGCCGGAATCTGATCGCCGAGGCTGAGGTAAACAACATCTCCCACCAAGATATCAAAAATGGAAATTTTCTGCCGCCTTCCATTTCTGACAGCTTCAATCTGGATGTTGTCACTTATCTTGGACAGCTTTGCAAACTGCCCTTCCTGTCTGAAGTTGCTGCCTGCAGAGACAACCACGACGAGGAAGACAGCTACGATGATGCTCCCGCCCTCGTACCACCCCTCCTTTAGTCCTTCCTCTCTGATGCCAAAGGTAAGAGAAAGTACAGCACAGCCAAGGAGGATGAGGATTGTGGTATCCTTAAATGCCTCGATGACAAAGTGCATTAGCCCCATTGGAGGAGGCTTTTGGTATGTGTTGGAACCAAATTTTTCTTGCCTCGAGCTGACATCATCCTTGCCGCCTCTGATTCCGCTCTCCAGGTTTGTTTCGAGGCTTCGTGCCAAGCCCTCCGCCTTGCCTAGGCTTTCATAGCATTCCAAGTTCTTCTTCTTCACCATTTCTGTGAGCACATTTTTATCGATGTTGGCAGGGGGGGAGCCGTTTGCTGGCTCAACATCTATCACTGTGATAGAAGTTGAGCCAACAACGTTATTTTTCCAAACATGCTGATGATGATGTTTGGTTTTTCTAGACAGTATTCGTTTGGATAGGGAAATTGAGAAGCATACCATCAGACAAGCAATTCGCCATCTCTTGTGCGCTTTCGACTGGGAAATGTTCCCAACGTTGGACAGCATAGACCGCAGTGTTCTGCCATATTTGTAGTGCTGGGAATTTAGTTTGCTTGCCATATCAATTGGCTCACAGGTATGTATATATGGTACTGGTGAAGAGAGGCAGAAACCAAAATGGCTCCCAAAATACTGTCAAAGGTAATCTTTGCAGTTGCTTTCTGTAAGAAAGGACTTCTTCATTCACCATTGAATCTTGTTAGACTATATATAACTGCAAAAGAATGGAAAAAAGGAAAATGCTCAGAAATTTCCATTTGTCAACAATATATACTCATATATCTTACCTCCATGTTAAGTTATTCAATGACTTTCTTGATTATGAAATATAAATATCTAAAGTTGAAGTTTATCTGATCTATCCAGTACACATTTCTTGGTTTTTATAAGTTATCAGTTTCTGCATTTTTTCGAAGCGCATTCAAACCAAAGTTTCATATGTTTAGACACAAAACTTAGGTGGGAAATTTGTCACATCCCATTTGTTCCAAGTGTTTTCATGTTTTGAAAATTGGTGATCCAATGATTTGAAGTTTTCTTGGATTTCTGATGATGTAGTTAAGACTTAAGCAAGACATTGAAGGCTTTGCTGCAACTTCCTGGAAATTTAACCTCAACAGCATCGTCACGACTGGTGCATGCTTTTTATAATAATGGCTCCCACTTGAGGGTTCATTTTCGTGAATCCCGGCGTACACTCTATTTGAAAATTTGGTAAAAATCAAGTTGAAATAGTTGTGCACCATACGATATTTATCAGCTACTTGAATTTATTAAATAAGAAAAAAATTCTATTTAAAAAAAGGAACTTTTACTAAAACAAAAGATGATGGTTTGAGTGTGGTTTATGTTATAGGTAGATTCAGTTTTGGAGAGTACTCAATTATTTACTTAATTTAATAGTGATTAAAATCATTTTCATGATCAAATGGCCGCAAGAATATGTCTTCATTTCACATACAAAGTGGTGCTCACATAGTTGTCTCTTGTAGAAAGAGGACACTTTTAAAAAAAAGATGCGCAGACGTGAATTTCTGCCAATTGCCATGCCTTAAAAAAATAGAAAGAAACCAGGCCTAACGGCTAGTTTTCACGGTGGCTGGCAGAGCGGCCGAATGTACGAATTTCTGAAGTCACACAAATGGCAGTGCTGTAATGTGATTGCTAGGTATTTTGTGTTATCGTTTTACTTGGTCTAATTCATACTTTTTTGAACACTATTTTGATTGGTTTACTTGTGTTAGTGGTGTACCACTTCGTTATGTATCCAAATTGGACTTAATCACACTACTAAACTATTATGTAGGGAATTTTGATGCAACACTCCTGCAATTCTATGCACATGTTTGAAATTTGGAAAATGATGTAAAAGTTGGTGTCTTTTTGGAAGTTAAAACCGAAAGCATCATATATTAGTTGAACTATTGTAAACGGCATTGGGTCTTGCTCTATACAAAAACTCCGGTCTAGTAATACAAATATATTATAAAATATATTACCCTAATGATGTCGTAGTTCAGTTCCTGCAAAGGCTTAGGGAGGAGTGGAATTTTCTTTGGATTCTAATATTACCCCATTCATATTTTTAACCCCACTACATTAATATAAATATATATGTAAAAATAAAATTGGTCATTATATATTTTTTATATGACTCATAGATATGAGGAGTAAAAACAAGGTAAAACATATTTTTATAAGATTTTGGGATCGAAATTAAAATTTTATTTTTTATACTTGTTACATCTATTTTCCATCTTGTTCCAATCTTGCTGCAATGTCATCATCTACCCACCACGACAATCAACCACGACAATCTCACCATAGTATCATTGCCACAATCCAAAACTCATTGTTAATGACTGCAATTTCACCATTGGTAATTGTAAATTTGTAACCTCATGTCAACTCATAGTAATAAATAATACAGATAAAATACATCCGTAAAATATTTAATGAAACATTTCCCGTATTCAATGAAAGGGAATTGGACGGAGGAGTATCAAAACACGATTTCACAGCTGCGTGAAAAACAAAAACATGACTTTCAGTCTTCCACGGTCGCTCTAGAGAAATTGCCATGCGATTTCAACGAAATAAGTAGTGGACGACTTTTGGTTTTGGTTCGTTAAGTCGACGATGATGGCAAATCAAACCTTGTCGTTTAATTTATCCCATTCGCACCTCCCAGAGCCATTTTTTCCCTCCTAAATTAGCGCAAGCTATCTGTTATATTACGTTTTCATGGGTTAATTTATCCCACATTTACACTACCCAAAGTTATTTATAAATTTAATTATTTGAAATTTAATTTACTTTTATACTTATTTACCATTAAAATTTTGGTACTCATATCATATTAATAATATCTTTATCATTACATTATTATATTGTATATGTTATATAATTTTATGTTAATAATGTACATATGTGTCAGCTTGTTTTTTATTCGAATGCAATTTAATATTATTTATTTATTATTAGGTTGGTAATGAATCAATAAAAAAACGACATAAGTAAATTTACGGAATTACAAATTACTACACGTGTAATCAAACAATTTTATCTATTTCTGCGTATTTGGTTAAGAATTATAATTCGAGTAATTATAAATTCGGTTTGGTGGGACTGGAAGACGACCAATATTTAAGTGACTGGAACACGGTTTGCACTCGGTATGCCGGGATTGGTGTAGTTGGTAAAATACCACGAAGAATACGCTCACTTCTCATCACAAATCTCCACGATTTAAATTCGATGGGAAAAAAGAGGACAAAAATAAATAAATATATTCCGTAGACAACTTCTTTGCTTTTTGAGTAATTTCCACCAAAAATGATAAACTTACAAGTTATGTATGTTACTTAGGTGCCATGTGGGTGCCAACTCACAAAAATAGGACACATCACAAGTTGTGCTGTCACCTAAATTCATGGATATTATTCATTCTTCCCACAAAGTTTGTGATAATTATAAATTAACCCACAAACTTTGTAATGACCAATATTACTAACTCTAATTCAATTTATATAAAAGGAAAATTAAAATTTTCTGGATATAAACAGATTGAGTTACATTGCTATGTAGACACCGGTGCAAGCATGTGTGTTGCTAGCAAAAATGTAATACCCAAGGAACACTGGGTAAATGTAGAAAGGCCAATAAGAGTAAAAATTGGAAATGGATCCCACATTATACTCTCTAAGGTCTGTAAAAATCTTAATATAATGATAGCAGGTGAAATATTTCACATTCCAACTGTATATCAACAAGAATCTGGAATAGATTTTATTATTGGAAATAATTTCTGTCTGTTGTATCATCCATTTGTCCAATACACAGATAGGATAATTTTCACTCTAAACAATAATCCTGTACATATAGGAAAAATACGAAAAGCTCTTAGAGTAGGAGTTCCAGGTTATTTAGAATATATGAAAAAGAAATCTAAATTACCAAAACCAGAGGCGCTAAATATTAGCCCTAATAAAATTGCTTCTCTTTTAAGGAGGGGGGGTATATATACTAAAGAACAACAACTTTTTGTGCTTCAAAATACAAAACTTTGTAAAATAGAAACACTTCTAGATTCTGTGTGTTCAGAAAATTCAATAGACCCTAACAAGTCAAAATATTGGATGACAGCAACCATAAAACTGATCAATCCCAAGACAATTGTAAAGGTTAAACCAATGCAATATAGTTTTAAGGATAGAGAAGAGTTTGGAAAACAAATTAAGGAATTGTTAGAATTAAAAGTGATTAAACCTAGCAAATCACCTCACATGTCTCCAGCTTCTTGGTAGAAAATGAAACTGAAAAACGCAGAGGAAAACAGAGAATGGTTGTCAACTATAAAGCTATAAACACAGCTACAATAGGAGACAGTCATAACCTTCCTAATAAAGATGAGTTATTAACTCTAATAAGAGGAAAGAAAATATTTAGTAGTTTTGATTGTAAATCAGGATTCTGGCAAGTATTGCTAGATGAAGAATCACAACTATTAACTGCTTTTACATGTCCACAAGGTCATTATCAGTGGAATGTTGTACCCTTTGGGTTAAAACAGGCTCCAGCCATATTTCAAAGACATATGCAAAATGCATTTAGAACCTTTGAAAAATTCTGTTGTGTTTATATTGATGACATTTTAGTCTTCAGCAATAATGAACCAGAACATCTGTGGCAAGTAGCGGCAGTTCTTAAAAAATGTGCTTCTTTGGGAATAATACTCTCAAAGAAGAAAACACAACTTTTTAAAACTAAAATCAATTTTCTAGGTCTAGAAATTGAAGAAGGATCTCATCGACCTCAAGATCATATCTTAGAACATATTCAAAAGTTCCCAGATATCCTTGAAAACAAAAACAGTTGCAGAGATTCTTAGGAATTCTCACTTATGCTTCTGATTATATTCCTAAGCTTGCTCAGGTCAGAGCACCATTACAAGCAAAGCTTAAAGAAGATATTCCATGGGAATGGAAAGATGCAGATACCAACTATATGGTAAAAGTAAAGAAAAACTTAAAAAACTTTCCTAAACTTTATCACCCACAACCTGAGGATAAACTGATCATAGAAACTGATGCATCAGATTTATTCTGGGGAGGAATTCTTAAAGCAGAAAATAATGGTAAAGAATACATTTGCCGATATACTTCAGGAAGCTTTAAGGCTGCTGAAAAGAATTATCATAGTAACGAGAAAGAATATCTTTCTGTTATTAGAGTAATTAAGAAATTCTCTGTTTATCTAACTCCTTGCAGATTTTTAGTAAGAACAGATAATAAGAATTTTACTTATTTTCTAAAAATAAATCTAAAAGGAGATAGAAAGCAAGGTCGTCTAGTTAGATGGCAAATGTGGTTATCTAGATATGATTTTGATGTTATTCATATTGCAGGTACCAAGAATTATTTTGCAGATTTTCTTACCAGAGAATTTCAGCAAGATTATAAAGAATAATACAAATGTTTCTAACGTTTGTTTCTTTGTGAAGCATCCAGCATGGATGAAATGGAGCAGCTAAAACTGCAAGAGGGACTTTTAGTCCAAGAACTGGAGCTGGTTCGAGCCAAGCTCAAGTATCTTAATCTGATCAAATCAGGTAAAGAACAAGCTTCTGAAAATGAAGTAAAAAAGGTTATCTTATCACCTTCTCCTTTAAAAGAGAAAGATAAGACTATTCCAACGCAAACGGCAGTTGGTAAAGAATCAACAAATCCGTTGAAGGCTGTGGATTTGCCAAAAATCCAGAAGGAAGTACAAACTTCCGTCAAACTGGTCACACCAGTAGAATTTGTTTTAAAACCAAATCAGGGAATTCCAATCCCACAGACTAAAGTTACACCTTTAGCACAGGAGAAATCCGTTGAGGGAATACCAATCCCGAAAAAATCTATGCCATATTATGTGGTATACAATGGCCCAAATACGGGTATATATTCCGACTGGACTTTTACCAAGAAGGCAACCGAAGGAGTGTCTAATATTGTTCATAAGAAATTCAAAACTTTCCAGGAAGCCAGAATTTCTGCTGATTTATACACCAGAGTGGAAGGACTTGCTCCACTCTCTCTGGTTACTCATGAAGAATTCCTTCGTCCAAATACTTTTGCAGCAGCTCTTCAAAAGAAAAGGGATACAAAGGTTATTCTAGGAAGGCTTCCTTCTAGAATGGAACCCAAAGAAGAAACTTCTACGGAACTCACCAACAAGTTAACTGAAGCAGAATTTGAATACTGCTACAGGCATGCTCGTCTGGCTGATGAATCCAAATATGTAGAAGAAAAATTCTACACCACGGATCTCAAAAATTTAAGTTACTACAACTTTACCAAAAATGCTGATCCCGGGCAAGTTTTTGAAGCTTTCTAGTACGGATTAGTTAGAACTATATATCCTAGCTCTAATTTATTAGAGATTAGCCATTTCCCTAAAGCATTACTAAGTGCTATTAAAAACTTTAGAAAGAAGTGTACCAAACCTGGTCAAGAAATCTTTCTAAAAATAAATAGCTCTGGTCCTTACTGGAATACTACAGGCCATTTGATCTACCATCCTCAGCATCTAATCCAAATCGGTATCTGCAAAGGGGAGAAATATCATCCATCCACCACAATGAAATGCAAGATAGATCCCGAGGATTTATTGAACCTAGCAGCTAGAAGACTTGAAGGATTACTCCAGAAAGTTTTCAGTTTCAGCTCAGAAGACGGACTATTTGTCAACTATCAAGATTCCACCATCTTGATGTACAGCAAGTCGCCCAAAAAGATCAGCGAAGCTGATGAAGATAAGTTTGTCAAATTCCAAAATACTTTGGTTAATCCATTTATTTTGGGAAAACATATGCCAGATCTTTGCAAAAAGATGAAGAATTACCGCAGTAATTATCTGTGTGGTAAGTGCTCAGGAGAAAGTGGATCATCCACCAATCAAGACAGTGACCTTTCCACCATAAGGGCTGCCGACAGTCCTATGGACCCCTCCACTTCTAGTGACAGCAGATAGTGGGATAATAATGCATCTGCATTGAGTGGATGCAATAATGCAGTAGTGCGTCTGCTTTAGGTAGATGCAATAATGTAAGTGCGTTTGTACGTAAGGGATGACGCACCCCTCTTTAATAATGCAGATCCTTCCTTCTCTATAAAAGGAAGTTCATTTCTTGTAATAGGGGAGCGCCCCTCACTTCTGAGCCTCCTTGTCTTTTAAATTCAACCTCTGTAATCTCTTGGAGACGAACCTCGTCCAGGCTTCTGTCTGATCTTCTGATCTACTATGTGTGAATAAAAAGCCCTTTAGGGCCCTTGTAATTTCATGTAAGCTTCCATAATCTTTATCTTCTTTCTTATTATTGATTGTTGTATACATGCTTATCTGTTATAATGAAACCTGGAGTCCGTAGAATAGGGAGTACCGCTTAGGCAGGTGGCCGTTTAGGGAAACAAAGTTCGTAGGATTGGTTAAGTTATAAACAGAAAGCATGATAAAAATACACTCTTGATAATATAGTAAAGAAGATAAAAGGAACCTGCATAAATTACTTAGGATTCTAAAGTATTAAAACATTTTAAATCTTCAGCTATTAAGGAAATTTGTATGCTCAAATGAGTAAAAACATAGGAATAATGAGTAAAAACATAGGAAATTTGTATGCTCAAATGAGTAAAAACATAGGAACTAACTAAAGAAGATAAAAAATTATCTGAATTCCATAGGAATAATGATAATAGTCAATCCAGATATAGTTTTGGAACTAAGTTTTGTAAAAAACATCAAATCCAAATTTATGTACAATTTATGAATACCTGTAAAGTATGCATAAAATGTATAAAAGAATCTCAAAATTCTGCAAAAGGATGAACCCTCAAAAATCATTCAAATGAATAAAAACGTTTGTAAATTAATTCTTGACAGAGAATTAACTAAAGAGGATAAGAAATTATCTAAATTCTGTAGAGTTGGCCCTTATAGCCAATCTAGGTATAGTTTTGGAACAAGATTTTGTGAAAAACATCAAACTCTTGTTCATTATATGAACTTCTATAAAGGATGTATAAGATGTATCAAAGAAAATCAAAATTCCGCAGGATAGACCAAAAACCTGGTATCAGAGCCATAGAAATTAATAATAATTTGAAAGATTCAACTTTGAAATGAATCATTTAAAAGATATAGAAGAAGCAATTGATGAAAATCAAGATGTTTCTAATGTTCAAACCTTTGAATCTAATCAAGGATTCATTGGAAGTTTCTTGATAAAACAAGAATTACTTTCAAAAATTAGGTCCTCAAAACTTAATTTAAGAAAAGAAAATATTTTTAATATATCTCTTTTAGAGAAATTAAAAAGGAAAAATAGCATCTACTATTTTGTATGAACTAAAGAAATGCATGTAGATATCAAAGATACTACAGGAGCAGTATATTTACCTTTAATCACTCGAAAAGAGATTGAAGAAAATTTATTAAAAACAGTTTTCAGAAATAACTCTTTTAGATAACTCTTGGGCTATTGACATAGCTAAAGACAAGAAAATAATGGGAGAAAAATATAAATCCAGAGTAATACGAAATAATCTGGAAATAGGGGAACCATCTCGTAAAAGTTTTAACGAACTCAGTAAAAAAGACATATTGTTAAGTGTCTCAAAAAGAATTGACGATTTAGGTCGACAATTAGAACATATGTCTTGAATGAGTATGACAGAATTAAGAGAAGATTTCAAAATCTTAAAAACTAATCTAGACGAAATTCTAGTATTATTTAAACAGATAGCTTCTAATGAAAATGAGCAAATAGAAGCTGTAGGCGCAAAAGTCATTACTGAACTAAAATCTACAATTTCAGAATGCAATTGCAATAAAGAAATCTTAGAAGTTTTAGGACAAAAAGATTTCTCAATATCTCCTGTAATAACAGAAGAGAATCCAAAACCTTTAAGTTTAGGAAAATATTCCTACCCCAATCATGGAGTAGGAAATGCAGAATTAGGATCCTCTGGAAATCCTAAAGCACTAACTTGGCCATTTGGTAAAAATGATAAACAACCAATATGACCAACTATATACCAAAGATTGAAAAAATCTTCTGGGATCACCTAGAGGGTGAGGAGTTACAGGTAAACGAAGAGAACTTCGATTTACTTGACCATGCTCTTAGGTTGCTAGAATTAGAAAACAATGAGCTAGCAAACCAAGAAATAGAAAACAGTTCTAAACTAAAACAATTGTTTGGATTTGAAGACTTAAAAGTCTTAAATAATGAAGAATCAGCTAGTGAATCTGAAATAAGTGAACTAGTAATTAGCGATTACGATTCAGATGATGTACCTAAAAACTTTAACGTAAATAAGGTTAAAGAAGAAGGAGAAAGCTCATATATGGGCTCTAAAAGAAGAAAAGCTAATCAACCATGGTATTTTCCAGAAAGTGCAAAATCCAAAATTGGTAATTCAAAAGGGTCAGATGATAATTTCCTAAATATTGACTGTCAAGATAATAGGAAAGAAATCATTGATAAATGGGCAGCAGAATTAAGTTTAGTAATTCAAACTAATCCTGATGCCTATACAGAATCACGAACCATTTTGCTATTAATAGAACATAAGAGTCTAGGAATAGCAAAAGAATTTATAAAAAACACCATCTGGACAGATGCTAATAACAACATTCCATATAATATTCTAGATATAGTTCTAGATGGATTATATACTATGTTCTTAGGAATTGATTTTTCCGGTGACAAAGAACATGAAAAACAATTAGTACAAGAAAAAGCTAAAAAACGACTAACAGAGCTACAACTCTGTGATATATGTTATTTAGAAGATTTCAATTGTGATTATGAAGTAAATCTTTATAAATTAGAACAAAATGAATTTCCAGAAATGATACTTCAGTATCTAAGAAAAATCCCTTTGGTAGGAGAAAAAGCCTTAGAAAGGTTTAAAATCGAAACTTTCAATAGTAGAACTACTAGTTACAGTCTAGGATATGCTATGAGAGTAGTAAAAGACGAACTGTCAAAATTCTGTGAACTAATAAGAACTCAGAAAAAACTTAAAAAGTTTAATAAAAACTGATGTGCAGTATCAGGAGAAAATCCTGTCGAATATGGTTGCAGAACAGAATATAAAAGGAAGAAAAAATTATTTTCTAAGAAAAAATCTTCTAAATATAGGTTTATTAAAAAGAGAAAGAAATTCCGACCAGGAAAATTCTTTAAGAAAAAATCTGATACAAGATCAGAAAAACAAAAATTCTGTCCAAAAGGAAAGAAAATTGTAGATGTTGGGTTTGCAACATAGAAGGACATTACGCTAATGAATGTCCTAATAGGCAAGATAATAACAAGATAAAATTGTTAGAAATTGCATATAAAATGGGATATGAACCCATAGAAGAAAAATATGATGAAATAGAAAAAGTTTACATCATAAAAATAGATTCTAGCTCCAGTGAGACAGAATCAGATGAATCAAGTCTATCTGATTAAATCATAGGGGTAAAGAATAAAATAATAACTAAAAACAAGGACTAAAATGTGAAATGCAAAACATTTTAGTATAAATCCTATGTGGCATAATCCTATGTGGCAGAACCACATCATCAGCCACATCAGCAAAAGTAACTTACATGAGAAGTAAGATTATCAGCGTCCAATTTCCACCCGCTCCCTAAATTTTTTAAAATTATAATTTATTCTTTTTAAATTATAATTTATAAAGTCACCGGGAAATTAGAAGAGGCGAAAAGCGTTAAAAATGAATGGTTTTATAGAGTTTAAATTCGGCGTAAAACTTTCAAAATTTCTGGTAAAGGCGTGATTTATGTTTTTAGTTTTAAAAAATAGTAAGATGACTATTTTAACCTTTAAATGTTTTTTCCTACCATTATTTAGTTAGTTCTAAAATATTTAATTCTATGACTTCATTCACCAAGACCATTTTAATTGAACAAAATTAAACTAAACTTAATTAATGGTTGGATTTATTTGAACTGAATTGAAATAAACTAACTAAATTGAACTGAACAAATTTATAAAAAAAAAAGACGTAGAAATATATAGTTTAGTTAAATTAATTAAAAAATTATCGACTCAACTTTGGATGAACTGAACTGAACTAAAATCAACTAAACTGAATTAAACAAAATTACAAAAAGACATAGAGAAATAGAATTAGATAGTTAAATTTCATTGACTAAAATTTGGACGAACTGAACTAATTGAATTCAAGTGAACTTATTGGTGGACGTCGTTTACCACCAAAATATTCCTACAATTGCTAAGAATATTTAGATAATATAACAGCAAGTAGGGTCGAACCCACAGAGAGCAGATTAATCAAATTTAATTTTCTTACAACCAATTTTTGGTGTAGTCACCACACTTTTAACTTGAGAATGAGTTTTTATCAACTACTGAAATAAAACAGAAAAAACTAAATAGACAAATAGATATCAAATTATAAAGAAATCCGGCTTTGAATGAATTCACCCTAGTCAATTACTGATCCTTGATGCAAAGATTTAATTAACCACCATGAACCAACCAGTTATAGGGTACCGTGAATGCATCGGACATACCCCAGTTCCTACTTACTTTATCGATAGCTAGCAAGAGACGCTTAAACTAACTATTTCCCTAATCAAAACACAACCTAGTTGGTAACGCCAGTTCTAAGTTTAATGTTTTGACAGCATTAAGAATTGAAGGAACCCAGTTTAGACAAATTACCCAAGAACGCAAGTAATAACCTGTCTACCAATTTATTCTCACTATCTAAGCGATAGCTTTACCACTAATTAGCCCTTTCCAACAATTACGGATTGGTGGTACTAATTGGCTTTAACCTAATTTCATCTAAGCTGATCAGACTCAAATTAATCAGATATCACAACAGGCACAGAGAATAAACTAAAATCCAGAGCAATCAATTTAAGCACAATTAGATCTCACAGCATTCTTAAGACTAGGATTTCATCATTCTAGCCAGATTAAATGCTTAGCTACTCATAATACGATAAAAACAATCAAAGCAATTAAAAGAAAACATTATAGATAAACAGAATAGAGATGAAAAGATTAAACCCGAAATCTTGAATAAAACTTTGTCGCTTTCTGCGTCCTATGCGTGCGTCTGAAATCTCTGAATCTCTCTAAAAAATAAAACTGACAAAAACTGACAAAGACTGACAAAGACTAAATAAGTCCGCCCCCTGCGTCCATATTTATCCTTTGTCCCCAATTTCCCAAAATAACAGAATCCTAATAGGTATTGTTTTCTGCCTAAATAAAATAAAATACAAGGAAAATAAATATTCTTTCCCATGCGTAATAAAATATCACACACGCATGGAATTGCATTCTGCGAATCAGTCTCTTTCTGGAGTCTTCAAAATAAACCAAAGATTTGAGCTTTTCTGGGCTGAAATAAATCACAGCCCAATAGCATTAAAAACTCTTATTATTCTTTGGCCCTTCAATTTCTTCCTTCTTGCTCCTTTGCCTCTTCAGTGCCGGAATAATAGAATAATGATGGTCTATTATCTCCGTTGGAGCACACTACCTCATTAAAAACCCGTAGGAAAAAAGAGTATAGTGTCTAGCTCCTCTCCATGAGCTCGAAATCCTCCATTTATACTTCATTTGCTCCAAAATCCAGCAAATCATCTCTCGATCTCCTTCATCCATAATCCAATGAATATCTGCACAAAACACACCTAAACGTGCACATCAAGTGGGAAATAATAATATAAAATCACATAAAATATATGTATAAATACAACTCATCAAATATCCCCACACTTAGACCATGATTGCCCTCAAGCATGTAACCATTTATATATCCAAAACCTTGGGCAAAACAAAACATCATCACAAAACCAAACCAAGCAACATCCACTATGGAACCAACCGTCTTACCACAAACCATCCCCCTTTGCTTATAAAACCACTTCGTCCTTATATCCTGGTCAAAAATGTGCAATAAAATCCAGCCTCACCAGGATCACTCAATGTCACTCAAAAATATAAAGGACAGTCACTCATATCACAGTCAGTATCTTTACAACAGGGTTGCATGTCACTATCTCCACCACATTAAAAATGACCACTTAAGCACAAATCAAATAGGTCTTTACAGGGTTGTAACGGGGCTAGGGGGTAAAAGGTAGGATAAAAGGAATACGCGGCTAAAATCCAGAATATGCAAGCAATTCAATTTCATGATCATCATACTCCAATATCTCATAGATGCAACAATAGAAAGCATCATATCATAACCAAACATAATGGTGCACTAAAACATTCAATGAACTAACATCGCACCAAATATTTTTCTTCAACTATCAACTGATTTTCTGCAAACTGCCAGATTTTTTTCATTTTTTTTTTCTTTCTTTCAGAACTTTTTTTTTTCTTTTTCTTTCTGGACAGCAGCATTTTTTTTCACAAACAACTAACAATGGGATCAACAATTACAATATTAAAACCATCCCATACATTCATATTCAGCACATCACGAAATAAAACAACTTGCACATTCTGGATGGGTAAGAAAGGCCAAAGGCTCTGAGCTTTTATATATCAGGTTAAATCACAAAGAAAAAGAGTCTTATGGCTTCAGCGGGGCTCACTAGGGGATCAATGTAGGGTAGGAAAAATATGTAGAAGCTGTGTGGCGAAATCCTAGTGCCTAAAATCATTTTCATACTCAAGCATCATTTAGCAGCCTCGAATCATGACAAACAACCCAAGAAAGAATACCAACGAGGATCACTCAGAAAAAACAAAGAGCTATATATCATTTTTTTTTTCGGTGGCTATATTTTTTCATGCCTTTTTTTTTTATTGCTCTTTAAGGCTCAAATCCTCACATTTACTAGGTTTAAGAACAATTGATTTAATGCACGTTCGTCATCCCAGGATATATACAAGAACTACATGACTTCTTTCACAAAGGGGAATAACATCCATCTTACCACAGACCATGTTCCATAGCAAAATCAGCTCAGTACAGTTCATAGATAAATGCTTTATATCCACCAAAACAAATTAAAATTGTGTTTTCCCTTCAAAAATAATTTTAAAATAAATTTCAAAAATTTTCAGCATTCAAAACATCAGAGAAAATATCACAATAAACAACCACAATAATCCTCCCCACACTTAACATTTTGCTGGTCCTCAAGCAAATAATTAAATAGCATAAACATTATGTAGACCAAACAAAACCAAGCAAAAACCACAAAGAACATATATTAAAATTAACCAAACCACTTGCATATATCACTTAAGTTCCAACGAAACAAATAGAATAGTCAAAAGCAGTAGAAATGTACTTAGCTCGTTCCGTAAAAAGCAACGTGGCTGGAATCCTGCAGCAGAAAAATACTCCGGCGACCAGAGCTGTGTTGCTTCGCCGTAAATTAACACCATTATTGGGCCTGTGATACTCCGGTGGTGATGATGTTAATTTCCGGCGGTGTTATACGGCGGAACCCGGAAACTGAATTGGGGCTTTAACGAACTGATTCGATTCCGGTCGATCCAAGCCCGCGGCTGGTCGATATGATTGCTTGCCAATCGGAAATAGTACTGCCTCGCCGTGGGCAGCTCTGCATGGGGGAGAAACCGGCGGTTGTGGCTGGCCAGCGGCGGTGCGCTTGGTAAAACCGGCGTAAAAAGGGGAGCCGGTTATTGATGATTGGGGCGGCCGGTTCTGGAGTTCCGGCGATCGGGCGATGGTGGCGGAGGAATGACATGAATCGGTGACTGAACCAGAACCTCCTATGTCCGATTCCAGAAAGGTAATATTTCTCTAAATTGCTAACTAGTCCCCCACTTTGATATGCTCCCTTAATTGCTCCCCTGTCTCTTTTAGAAATTCAGCCCCTCACACCTCTGCATCCCCGTTAATCTGCCAACATAAAACAAAATAAATCAAATGCATCAAACGGGAAAAACAAAAAATTAAAAATCCAGGAAATTATAGTTTTGTTTTGTTTTTTTTTGTTTTTGTTTTTGTTTTTTTTTGTTTTTGATTTTTCTTTTGTTTAGTTTAAATTGATATTAACAAACAGAATTAGAAGAAAGCAGGAAATTTTGGGTTGCCTCCCAAATAGCGCCTTTGTTTATAGTCTTTGGCTAGACTTTACGATGCATTAGTTGAGAAGTTGTGGAGATAGTCTCCCCCTATCCTTGTACCACATAGACTGATCAGTATTATCCCAACGAAATTCCTCCAGCTCGTGATCTTGAAACATCTTGTCTTCCCCACACTTGGTTGTTGGAATATTCATTTGCTGAACAGGCCAAGGTGTCATGTAATCCATCGCGACTGGAACTGTTCCATCATCCTCCAAGTACCTAAGCTCCATATTATACGAATGCACTTGTGGCTCTGAGTTTGGAGCCTTGGGTGAAAGCGGTCTGGAAAATACATCATGCTTAGGCAAAATGATCCCTTTATGCTCATCTAAATTCTCCATGATTTGTATCCCAGGCTTGTCATAACTCTTGCTATTAGCATCCAGCTCATTTAAGCTCGCTGGCAATGGGGTATCCATTATAACCTGCAAAGAATATGTCTCAAGACATTCTTGGACAAGGGGGTTAGAGGTATTCATGGCATCAAAAATTTCAGAGTCTACAAGTTTTTCAGTGGACTCATCAATTTTAAAAACTAGCTCTTTGCCATAATAATCCAAAGTTATCGTTCCCTTTCCAACATTAATCACCGCGTTAACAGTTTTTAAGAAGGGACGACCTAACAATATTCCTCCTGTACCCTTAGCTTGGTGCATATTAACCACATAAAAGTCAGCTGGATAAACAAAATCTTTAACTTTAACCAGCACATTTTCTAGAAGTCCCTCCGTTTCCAAACGAGATTTATCAGCCAAGTGTAATGTTACATCAGTGTTAACCATGTTCACTCCCTTTAAAGTTTTATAAATAGATAATGGCATCACATTAACAGCAGCACCTAAATCACACATGGCATATTCAATTTTCTTATCTCCTATAAAACAAGGTAAAGAAAACATACCCGGATCTTTACACTTCGGAGGTATCTTCTTCTTAATCACAGCTGAAACAGACTCTCCCATCATAATCTTTCCAGAATCCTTAGACTTCCCAGCAATAAATTCCTTCATGAACTTGGCTAGTGGAGGAAGCTTCATAGCTTGCAGCAAAGGGAGATTGATTTCCATCTTCCCAAAAATCGTCATGAAATCCATAGGCTCATCCACTGGTTTAGGTTTTGCGAGTCTTCGTGGGAATGGTGCTGGAATTTTAATGTTAGGATCATAAAGACTCAACGGTTTATGTGGTGGCTCAACTGATTTGCTCGAAACTTCATCTTGATTGGTCGTTTCTTGTTCCTCTTTGTCTACACTCCTTGAAGTTTCATTTGTCAACGGCTCACTTATTTTCTTTCCACTTCGAAGAAAAATTGCGCTCACATTTTCTCGTGGATTTAGCTGAACCTGAGACGGCAGCTTCCCTTGGTTACCCTTGAGCTCGTTTACAGTATTTGCCAACTGGGAAATTTGATGTGAGTGCAGGTCCAATTGCACCTTAGTTTCCTGTGTAAAGTTCTTCATTGTACCCATCATCTCTCCCATCATATCTTCCAGCGATTTACCTTGTGTGCCTTGCTGAGGTGGTGGTGCAGCCTGATAATACCCTCTTTGCTGTTGAGGTCTGTAATTATTGTTCATCGGCTGCCCTGGATGGTTCGGTTGCTGCTGTACTTGGTTTCCATGGCCACCCCAACTTAAATTAGGATGATTCCTCCATCCAGGATTATAAGTATTTGAATACGGATCGTTCCCGCGCTGATTTCCTTGAAAATTCCCAGCCACGTGTGCTTGAGCTATAGGATCTTCAGGGGCCAAAGCGCATGCATGTGTTAGATGCCCTGTATTGCCGCATATCCCACAAGGTGTCTTACTATTAGCACCCTTTTCTCCTACTACAGACATCACTTTCTGCATCATCTTATCCATCTTTTCATCGAACCTGTCCTCCCAGTCTATACTCTTTGCTCCAGCAACTCTCTTCCCTGAACGTGATGGTGGATCAACATAGCCTTTAGCAGTCTCGAGAACATTCTTCAATAGCTGTTTACCTTGGGTAGCTGTACGCCTCAAAAATGGAGTGTCAGGAGAATCAAACAATTTCTTATCTTCTGGAGTTAACCCATTATAAAAACACTTCAGCAACTCTCCATCTGGTATCTTATGGTTGGGACAACTATCCACTAACTTTCTAAACCTGGCATGGTACTCGTTTATGGTCTCATCACACTCCTGGAAAATAGACCTGATTTGAGTCCGGATAGTATCTGTCCTTGCGTCTGAGAAAAATTGCTGGAGAAACTCCTTCCTCAAAGCAGCCCAAGTGCCAATGGAATTTGGCTCTAAAGTTCGGAACCATATATTGGCTGCATCAGATAAAGCAAAGGGGAATACAACTAGCCTGAAATTCTCCTCCGTAATGGTTGTAGGACGCTTCTGCACCCTACATATCTGTATAAACTCATGGAGAAAATTGTTTGGGTCTTCCCGTGCCTTCCCATAGAATTTAGGTAAGACATTCAACAGGCTAAGCTTGATTTCAAGGTTGCTTCCTCCCTCAGGCACCACAATCGGAGAAGGGGGATCACTATCATCATAGTCATATAAGTCTCCAATTGCCGCCATTTCAGACGGCTCTTCCTTCACTTGTTTTGTAGCTGATTGTGAGAAAGAGCTCGAACCTTCTTCAACTTGTGTTTGTTTGGCCAACTTTAATAACCGCCTAAATGTTTGCTCCGGTTCAGAATCGTAGGGAACGATGGCAGTACAAGAGGACCTGGTCATACACAACACAAAAACGTAACCGAGATCAATAGGAAAAAGAAAATAAAATAATTAAAACTGCTCCCCGGCAGCGGCGCCAATTTGGTGGGCGTCGTTTACCACCAAAATATTCCTACAATTGCTAAGAATATTTAGATAATATAACAGCAAGTAGGGTCGAACCCACAGAGAGCAGATTAATCAAATTTAATTTTCTTACAACCAATTTTTGGTGTAGTCACCACACTTTTAACTTGAGAATGAGTTTTTATCAACTACTGAAATAAAACAGAAAAAACTAAATAGACAAATAGATATCAAATTATAAAGAAATCCGGCTTTGAATGAATTCACCCTAGTCAATTACTGATCCTTGATGCAAAGATTTAATTAACCACCATGAACCAACCAGTTATAGGGTACCGTGAATGCATCGGACATACCCCAGTTCCTACTTACTTTATCGATAGCTAGCAAGAGACGCTTAAACTAACTATTTCCCTAATCAAAACACAACCTAGTTGGTAACGCCAGTTCTAAGTTTAATGTTTTGACAGCATTAAGAATTGAAGGAACCCAGTTTAGACAAATTACCCAAGAACGCAAGTAATAACCTGTCTACCAATTTATTCTCACTATCTAAGCGATAGCTTTACCACTAATTAGCCCTTTCCAACAATTACGGATTGGTGGTACTAATTGGCTTTAACCTAATTTCATCTAAGCTGATCAGACTCAAATTAATCAGATATCACAACAGGCACAGAGAATAAACTAAAATCCAGAGCAATCAATTTAAGCACAATTAGATCTCACAGCATTCTTAAGACTAGGATTTCATCATTCTAGCCAGATTAAATGCTTAGCTACTCATAATACGATAAAAACAATCAAAGCAATTAAAAGAAAACATTATAGATAAACAGAATAGAGATGAAAAGATTAAACCCGAAATCTTGAATAAAACTTTGTCTCTTTCTGCGTCCTATGCGTGCGTCTGAAATCTCTGAATCTCTCTAAAAAATAAAACTGACAAAAACTGACAAAGACTGACAAAGACTAAATAAGTCCGCCCCCTGCGTCCATATTTATCCTTTGTCCCCAATTTCCCAAAATAACAGAATCCTAATAGGTATTGTTTTCTGCCTAAATAAAATAAAATACAAGGAAAATAAATATTCTTTCCCATGCGTAATAAAATATCACACACGCATGGAATTGCATTCTGCGAATCAGTCTCTTTCTGGAGTCTTCAAAATAAACCAAAGATTTGAGCTTTTCTGGGCTGAAATAAATCACAGCCCAATAGCATTAAAAACTCTTATTATTCTTTGGCCCTTCAATTTCTTCCTTCTTGCTCCTTTGCCTCTTCAGTGCCGGAATAATAGAATAATGATGGTCTATTATCTCCGTTGGAGCACACTACCTCATTAAAAACCCGTAGGAAAAAAGAGTATAGTGTCTAGCTCCTCTCCATGAGCTCGAAATCCTCCATTTATACTTCATTTGCTCCAAAATCCAGCAAATCATCTCTCGATCTCCTTCATCCATAATCCAATGAATATCTGCACAAAACACACCTAAACGTGCACATCAAGTGGGAAATAATAATATAAAATCACATAAAATATATGTATAAATACAACTCATCACTTATTGATACTGTGATATTTTAAAAATAAATTTGGATTGGAGCTGAACTGAACTAAATTTATTTCAACTAAACTGAATTTATTTTTCATATCCATTTTTTCTACAAAATAAGTTCAATTATTGTAATTTGATTTTCTATTAAAGGGTAAATTAGTCATTAAGTATTATTTTAATCATAAAATTTATTTTACGTCCTTAATAGGAATATTGAAAGTTGGAAAAGTCTTGGGAGTGACCGTCACTATATAGTGACCGGACTAAATTATAAATAGTGCAATCAAGAAAATCAAGGAGGGACCATTTTGCAATTTTTAAAAATTAAAAAAAATCACGCGCTACAGTGTTTTCGCGCGTGTACAGTGTTTTCTCTACAGTGCGCTATAGTGTACTTCAATGTTTCAAGTTAAAATGTCCATGTTTTATGTTTCAAGTTAAAGTGTTCATGTTTCACGTTAAAGCGTCCATGTTTTATGTTAAAACGTCCATGTTTTATGTTTTAAGTTAAAATGTTTATATTTTATATTTCAATTTAAAATTTTCATGTTTCAAGTTAAAATGTTCATGTTTCACGTTAAAACGTCAATGCTTTATATTTTAAGTTAAAATGTTTATGTTTTAATTTAAAATGTTCATGTTTTATATTTCAAGTTAAAGTGTCGTTAAAACGTCCATGTTTTATGTTTTAAGCTAAAATATTTATGTTTTATGTTTCAAGTTAAAATGTTCATGTTTTATGTTTCAAGTTAAAGTGTACATGTTTCACGTTAAAACGTCCATGTTTTATGTTTTAAGTTAAAATATTTATGTTTTATGTTTCACATTAAAGTGTTCATGTTTTAAGTTAAAGTGTCCATGTTTTAAGTTAAAGTGTTCATGTTTTAATTTAAAGTGTCCATGTTTTAAGTTAAAGTGTCCATGTTTTAAGTTAAAATGTCCATGTTTTAAGTTAAAGTGTTCATGTACTGTAGCAACTCGACACTGTAGCAAATCGGTACTGTAGCAAATCGGTACTGTAGCAAATCGGCACTGTAGCGCGTGGCTTGACACTGTAGCGCGTGATTTTTTAAAAATTTTTGAAATTGCAAATTGGTCCCTCCGTGTTTTTTTAACTTATATCCTATTTGCAATTTAATCTGGTCACTATATAGTGACGGTCACCCAAGAGACCAACTCTTGAAAGTTTTACACCCTAAATAGGAATTTAAAGTTTTATTACACCCTTAATAGGAATTTTCCCTTTATTCTTCTAGTCCCGTGGTTCCCTATAAAGCGTGAACTTAGACCCACAGAATTGAGTGCTTTTGAGCCATTCAAGGAATTTTACTCTTACCCCTTTTAAAAAAAAATATTATTTAACTCTTACCCCTTGTTTATAAACTAATTATAATTGCATATTTTAATCAATATTTTCCTCTATCTATTCTGTAATTTCTGTTTCGTTGTTAGGGCCACAACCTCTATTTTCCCGAAGGAAGAAAATTCATACTAATACAAAACAATTAAGGGAATTGACAATAATATACACTGTATAGTCCGTAACCAACTATAATATTTGACATCGCTTCATAAATTTTTTGAATGTATGGATTTTATCAAATCAATCGGAGATAGTATTTAGTTTAGCAATTACAATCCATCACATTAAAATAAAGTTAATCACGATATTTCATATAACGAGATTTGATGTATATTGACTTTGTATTTCCTAAATACACATACATAAACATGTCATTGTTATGGTTATGAATTGTCAATCTCCATAAATGTAGTAAGTTCTAATCTTCTTCTAATACGTACGTGTCATATTATTGTGATAGATGGTGAATTGTCTATATGTGACAAAAAAGGGTATAAAATATGAACGTGTTATTGTTATAGTTTGTGACACGGGCGGACCCAAAAATTAAAGTTGAAGAGGACCATAATAAAATAAAAGTAACTCTAAATTTTAATAATTAAAAATTGTAAGGGTGTAAAATACAAATTTTAATTTTTTAGGTGGCGGGGCCACCCTGGCCCACCCCTATGTTCCACCTTGGTTTGTGAAATGTCTATATCAATGTTACATTAAAAATATCTCGATGTATTTTTTCCTCTTCTTAAAATTCTACATTATATTATAACAAGACTGAAATTATGCATAAATTAGGAAGCTGATAAACTCACTTTTTTTGTATGTTACTTATGATTTGTTTAATATTATTTGAGCCAACTGACTTGGGCCACGTGCAAGAGAGAGTATGGGCCTCAACGGTGTGCTAGAAAGACCATAAGGTAGATGTACAGATTCTTGTCTCCTCCGATGGATTCGTTTGCAAATTAGGTATCCGGCGATTTGATTTGAAATTTTCAATTCAAATGATTGGTTCGATTTGTTTCGAATCGCTTCGACTCATAAGTTCTCCCAAGACTCGAATTGCTGATTCGAGGAACGAATTGTTCCGTCTTTTTTATTAGGGTTATTCAAAATCAGACGAATGGGACGAACGAATCTGTTTGGGTGCCGGAGCAATAGCATAGATTAAGAAATAACAATTTGATCACAGAGCTGGAGGTGGAGGAACACAGAGACCACAGAGCTGGAGGTGGATGAACACAGAGCAATAGCAGTTTGATCACAGAGCTGGAGGAATCCAGTTAGGACTGGCTGTGGCTCTCCAAAGTGGTAAGTATTCTAGCTGCTACATTTACAGTGAGCTGAAACTGGATGAATTTTTGAATGTTGTTGTATACTGATCTCCCCAATCTCAGAACCGTGGCCACGGATTCGAAATCATCATCCGGGATCACAATATCCGAGCTCTCCTTGGCTACTTCTATTCCTTGGATACCCATTGAAAGGCCAATGTCGGCTTCTTTTAGGGCAGGTGCGTCGTTGGTGCCATCTCCTGTAACCGCCACAACGTGGCCTTTTTGCTTAAGGCACTGCACCATGAGGAGCTTGTCAAAAGGTGAAGATCTGGCCATCACCTACCTTAATATGTCAAACTACATTGACAGTAATTTGTGGTAAATAAAATTATAGAAAACACGTGAATAATAAAATACAACTTATATTATTTATATTAATCATACAAAACATGCCAAGAGTTACAAATAATTATGCATATAACATATTAAATATCCTAGACACAAAAACATAGATCATTGTGATTGCTAGGCATTTGTGTTATCGTTTTACTTGGTCTAAATCGGACTTTTTTGAACACTATTTTGATTAGTTTACTTGTGTTAGTGGTGTACCGCTTCGTTATATATCCAAATTGGACTTAATCACTACTAAATTATTATGTAGGGAAGTTTGACGCAACCCCCTACGTTTCTATGCACATGTTTGTATTTTGGAAAATTATGTAAAAGTTGGTGTCTTTTTGGAAAAGTCTTAATCATATGAACTATTGTAAAAGGCATTGAATTTGCTCTATACAAAAAATATGGTCTAGTAATACAGATATATTATAAAAATATAACCCCTAATTAGTGAAGTATGCTGATACTACAATAATGTTGTAGTTCAATTCCTGCAAAGGGCAAGGGAGGAGTGGAATTTTCTTTGGGTATTACCCAATTCATATTTTTAACCCCACTACATTAATATAAATTTATATGTAAAAGTAAAATTGGTCATTAATTTTTTTTATATGGCTCATAGTATGAAGAGTAAAAACAAGGTAAAATATATTTTTATAAGTTTGGGATCGAAATTAAAAACTTTATTTTTATACTTGTTACACCTATTTTCTCACATCTTTTTGTAATTTTGTAATTTTACTGCAATGTCATCATCCCCAGCATGACAATCTCAAAACTCACTACCTATGACCGCAATCTCACCATTAGTAACTCCAACTTCAATGTCAACCCATACATTGTAATAAATTATGAAGATAAAATTTATCCGTAAAACATTTAATAATGTCAACCCATACATCGTAATAAATTATAAAGATAAAATTTATCCATAAAACATTTAATAAAACATTTCCCATTTCCCGTAACACAAGCGTGTCAATGAAAGGGAAATGGACGGAGGAGTATCAAAACACGATTTCACATCTGCATGAAAAACAAAAACGTGACTTTCGGTAGTCCACGGTCTCCCTGAAGAAATTGCTATGAGATTTCAACCGAGTTGATCAGTTAGTGGCCGACTTTGTGTTTTGGTTCGTTAGAATCTTGTAAGTCGGCGATGATGATGGCAAATCAAACTTTGTCGTGTAATTTACCCTCCCATTGGCGACTCCAAGAGCAATTTTTTTCTCCTCTTAAATGAGCTCAAGCTACCCGGTACTTTACGTATGGGTGATTCTATTTACACCACCCTATTTGCTATTTGCACCACCTATAATTAGGTGGACCAGCTTTAGGGTGGTGGAATCTAGGTAAATAAATAGTTATACTACTTTTTAGATTACTAATCTTTTATATTAGTTTCTATATATTTCCTAATAGATTTTTTTCATTTTAATAAATTAATTTCGGTATGAATTATGTGATTACTATATAATATAATATTATTATAGTTAACACGTAATTTGCCGGATTAAAAAGGCATAATTTTCAAACTAAACTTATATTAATAACATTAATTTTGTTAAATGAGAAAATGATATTCAAAAAATATGTTTTTTTCCGTTCAAATAAATATGTTGGTACTAATGGCAATCGATCATCGTCAGTTTAATTTTCAATCTAATTTTTCTATTTTGTCTCTATTTTTAATTACCTTTTTTCACGTTCTTAAAAGTGTCCTCCATACAAAAGAATTAAACTATTCACTTTTTTTTCTTAATCAAGATAATCTTTAAAAAAATAAAAAATAAATCTTTTCTCTCTATCATACTCCACCATCGGTCAAATTTTTTCAAATTATTCTTCATTAAGACAATTTTTTTGATGTATAAATTTCATAATATCAATATGTCAATGGTTATTTTTTTTTTTTTTTTTTTCCAATATAAATTCATAACACCTTAAAACTAATAGTAATGCTGAGTACAAATTAAAACATTAGTCAAACGCAATCAATTATTTTATTAAATTAATGATACATGTAGGAAAGTGTTAAGCCATTTATACTTTTAAGGAAATGTGAGCAGCTTTTTACCTTTTTTTACCTTCCAAAGGTAATTTATACCTCTTTTCCATTTAAGGGTGGTGCAAATAGCAACACCCTTACGTTTTGATGGATTACAAACTTTAGTAGTACTTTACAATGTGTGGACAAAGACTAAACAAACAAAAGTTACAACAACCAACCAATTTACATGAAACATGAATCTTTATTGTTAAGTTATTATGAAGAGAGAGTATTGATGTTGCCTAGGTTTTTTAAAAGTGCTTTCTTATATTCCTGGACTGACATTGATAAATTGTACCTTTAAATATTTATTTTCAAGTCACCTCATAGTCGAAAATACACGTTTGGATGGCTAGATAGAGTTTTTAGATGTACGATTTACAAAGTTAATATCAATCCAAATGTACTACAGCAATAGGCACTTTCTAACAAACGTACACTTTTTATATTAGGAAAGACTTATGAGTTTCAACATTAAAAAATGATTTAAGACCAATATTTTTAAAAGAAAATTAAGTGCCTGCAACACGGTTTGCACTCAGAATGGCCGGATTGGTGTAGTTTGTAAAAGACCACGAAAGATTACACTCACCTCTCGTACCAATATCCACAATTTAAATCCGATATGGACGAGGACAAAAATGAATATAGACAACTTCTTTGCTTTTAGAGCCATTTCCACCAGCTCCCTAAAATTTTTTAAATTATGGTTTATAGAATTGTTTTTCAAATGTCGTGACTAAAAAGCAAATGTGTTTGAATGGAATACTAGTACTTCAACTGAGTTGATTTGATTTTAAATGTAAGATTGAGTCACAAAACAAACTTTACACGAAGCAAAAATTGGTTTTTGTCCACTACAAAATCTAGAAAAAATAGCCTTTACAATTTTGTCAAGTGATAATATTATAAGGTCCGCTTCTCTAGAGATTATTTGAATATTTTTTAGTTCAAATAAAAAAAATTTAGTTCAGATAAACTATTTTTTAGTTCAGATGAGTTCAGATAAATGTTTTTTAGTTCAGATAAATATTTTTTTAGTTCAGATGAGTTCAGATAATCTTTTTTCAGTTCAGATGAGTTCAGATAATCTTTTTTCAATTCAGATGAGTTCAGTTTAGTAAACTTTTTGGTTAAACTTATTTGTAATTTAGTTCAGTTCAGTTTAAATCAGTGCAATCTTTTGAGATTAATTGTTCATATCAGTTCAGCTTAATTCCATTCACTTTAGTTCAGTTTCAATATGATTTGATGAAATTTAGATTAATTTAGTCATGCCGATTCTTTTTTTTCAATACATTAATTTCACTTAAGTTCAGTTCAATTCAGTTTAGCTCAACAACAATATAATTTGGTGCAATTAATTAAGGTTAATTTTTTCATACCGATTATTTTCATCACACTTATTAATTTCCAATTCAGTTCAGTTCAGTTATCTATATGCTTCACCTCAACTCAAATCAATATGTTTAGCTAGCAAACATGATCATATTTTTTAACATTAAGGTCATGTGTGCCAGAACTTTTATATATCAGTTTAGTTCAATTCTATTCAATTCAGTTCAGTAAATTGAAGTGAAATGTAATTTGATGAAATTCAGGTTAATACAGTCATGTTGATTCTTTTTTCCGGTACATTAATTTTCACTTCAGTTCAATTCAATCCAGTTCAATTCAGTTGCATAAGAAATAAACTCTATCAAACTCTAAGGTCCTGTTCTCTAGAGATTATTTGAATATTTTTTAGTTCAGATAAAGTTTTTTTAGTTCAGATAAGTTCAGATAAAGTTTCTTTAGTTTAGATAAAGTTTTTTTAGTTCACATAAATATTTTTTAGTTCAGATGAGTTCAGATAATCTTTTTTCAGTTCAGATGAGTTCAGTTCAGTAAACTTTTTTAGCTTTCAGATGAGTTAAGTTTAGTAAACTTATTTGTATTTTAGTTCAGTTCAGTTTAAATCAGTTCAATCTTTTGAGCTTAATTGTTCATATCAGTTATGTTCAATTCCATTCAGTTTAGTTCAGTTTCAATGTGATTTGATGAAATTTAGATTAATTTAGTCATACCGATTCTTTCTTTTTTCCAATACATTAAGTTCAGTTCAGTTCAGTTTAGCTCAACAACAATATAATTTGGTGCAATTAATTAAGGTTAATTTATTCATACCGTTTATTTTCATCACACTTATTTATTTTCAATTCAGTTCAGTTCAGTTATCTATACGCTTCAGCTCAACTCAAATCAATATGTTTAGCTAGCAAACATGATCATATTTTTTAACATTAACGCCCTGTGTGCCAGAACTTTTATATATCAGTTCAGTTCAGTTCAGTAAATTGAAGTGAAATGTAATTTGATGAAATTCATGTTAATTCAGTCATGTTGATTCTTTTTTCAGTACATTAATGAATTTCAAATATATTGGAAATGATCATATAATTTTTAGTTAGTTTCAATTTAGTTTAATTCAAATTATCTAAATATTTCAATTCAGCTCAGTTTTTAAGTTCAAATAAGTTCAGCTAAAATTTTTAAGTACAAATGAGTTCAGTTCAAATGAGTTCAGATAAAGTATTTTAAGTTCAGATAAACTTTTTTTAGTTCAGATAAACTTTTTTAAGTTCAGATAAGTTCAAATACCGTGAAGAGAACATGACCTAAGTTATACTCAAATTATTAAATTTCAAATGTTTTGAAAATGTCCTATTTATTTCATTTCAGTTCAGTTGATCTATATATTCAGTTCAACTTTCTTCTACATATTTGAGAGAAACTAGAAAATGGGTTCTTGGAGCAGTGGGGCTGTAATCATGCTCCAGTTTCTGCTGAGTAATGCATTGTTCTCATCATCTCAATTACATTATTTCAATTATCTCCATCAATGTTGCTCTGGTTGAAAGTTCCACCATTCTACCAATTTACTTCTTTTCCACGAAGGTGCGGCAAGATCTCTTCCACCCGAGCTTTAACACACGTCCCTAGTGTTTGTGGTTGTTGAAAACCGTGGACGACGACGCTGCTCTGGCCTGGCCTAAGGTAAACCCCGAAGGGGATTTTTTCTCTCGTAAGATCGGCAAATCAGGCTCTCAGCTAATTGTCCCATTTATAGCTCAATGCCGTGTGAATTAAGTCATCTCCACGGCTGTAGAATTCCATTCCAATTAAAACACGTTTAAAACAGAAACTCTTTGGAATAAGGAATTCAGAAAATCTCCAATTCCTAAAATAATGCAGAAAATCCTTTTCCAATTAAATCTCTGCAATATCCCATGAATAACTCTGAATTGAAGATGGATTTGGACTGTATTATCTCGAAACAAATATAACCATTCCATATTAAAGGCGCACAATATTCCTTTTCCTCTTTAAAAAACTGCGCTGAACTTCTGGAATTTTTCTATCTTTTTCTGCCAGACGAAGTCATGTTGCAACATGACATTCCACAAAGCAGCCAACAAAATCTGGACTTACAATCTCCCCCTTTGGCAATTTGTGGACACAATGGATGGCTCAACCCAAACTCAGAACTTCTAAAATATTCAACGAGCAAAACTTCCTCCCGAGTTGAAACTAACCATACCACAACATCCAATCAAAATAATTCCGTGGTGGCAGAAAAAGTAATACAGTCATCCATATATATCTCCCCCTGGGTCCATGAATTAGTCAAATGCCTGCAAAAGAACTCCCCCAAGGTCATTCAAAAATCCCGTGTTGCAACATCAACTGCCTTCAATCATTTATCCAGAATACCAACATGTTGCAACATCAATAAACTGCACCTCTGTCACTCTAGTAGATTATGATGTCGTAAAAACCAAATCCTCATTCAGATCATAAGTGACCGACTCCCCCTGACTTTGACATTAAAATCCTCTCTGTTTTTGATCTAAAATTTAAATTCGAAGAAAGTTCCAGTTTGCAAAGAAAGAAGTTCACTGAATCACCTATCAGGCTTTGGTGTAAAACAATCCATCATCCCATTAATACATAATCAACTCCCCCTGTCTTCAACATCTCTGAGTTCTTAAGATCATTCATAGCTCGAACTCCTTAGATCAAACCATAAATACAAAAAGCTAGCAAACCACACAAATTCTAGCTTGATCTAAAGCAGTCCATTACTCAAATATACTCAAAATACGACGGGAAGCACCAATGCACAGAGATTTGAGCAAGAATCCAAATACAATCACAACCCGCAACAATCAAATCAAACCCTTCTCCAAATAAACTACTACTATGCACATACAACCAATATTATGATCAAAATCCAGTGAGCACAGTAGAAAGAGCTGAATACCTTGTAGAACAATGATTAGGGTTAAGCTCGTGAAATCCTTGTTGCTGAAATTTTCCGTCTTCTGTCAAAACCATAATCCACGTTGCAACATGGATTTTCCAAAGATCGGACAGATTTTTGGTTGATTCTCGGATTCTTGGCAGCCATACAAACTCTCTCAAAACAGCGTCTTCTTCAAGTTAACATTGACTCCAGATCCAGCTTGCTTGCTTCACATACTCGAGAATGACGTTGCAACATGAGTTGCGCAAGTTGGTCTTCATCAATTTCGGCCATTGTTGGTAGAAAGGATCTCACTCTCCCTGTTAAAGGAGTCACGTAGTGACCAGCTCTGATACCAATTGAAAGTTCCACCATTCTACCAATTTACTTCTTTTCCACGAAGGTGCGGCAAGATCTCTTCCACCCGAGCTTTAACACACGTCCCTAGTGTTTGTGGTTGTTGAAAACCGTGGACGACGACGCTGCTCTGGCCTGGCCTAAGGTAAACCCCGAAGGGGATTTTTTCTCTCGTAAGATCGGCAAATCAGGCTCTCAGCTAATTGTCCCATTTATAGCTCAATGCCGTGTGAATTAAGTCATCTCCACGGCTGTAGAATTCCATTCCAATTAAAACACGTTTAAAACAGAAACTCTTTGGAATAAGGAATTCAGAAAATCTCCAATTCCTAAAATAATGCAGAAAATCCTTTTCCAATTAAATCTCTGCAATATCCCATGAATAACTCTGAATTGAAGATGGATTTGGACTGTATTATCTCGAAACAAATATAACCATTCCATATTAAAGGCGCGCAATATTCCTTTTCCTCTTTAAAAAACTGCGCTGAACTTCTGGAATTTTTCTATCTTTTTCTGCCAGACGAAGTCATGTTGCAACATGACATTCCACAAAGCAGCCAACAAAATCTGGACTTACAATCTCCCCCTTTGGCAATTTGTGGACACAATGGATGGCTCAACCCAAACTCAGAACTTCTAAAATATTCAACGAGCAAAACTTCCTCCCGAGTTGAAACTAACCATACCACAACATCCAATCAAAATAATTCCGTGGTGGCAGAAAAAGTAATACAGTCATCCATATATATCTCCCCCTGGGTCCATGAATTAGTCAAATGCCTGCAAAAGAACTCCCCCAAGGTCATTCAAAAATCCCGTGTTGCAACATCAACTGCCTTCAATCATTTATCCAGAATACCAACATGTTGCAACATCAATAAACTGCACCTCTGTCACTCTAGTAGATTATGATGTCGTAAAAACCAAATCCTCATTCAGATCATAAGTGACCGACTCCCCCTGACTTTGACATTAAAATCCTCTCTGTTTTTGATCTAAAATTTAAATTCGAAGAAAGTTCCAGTTTGCAAAGAAAGAAGTTCACTGAATCACCTATCAGGCTTTGGTGTAAAACAATCCATCATCCCATTAATACATAATCAACTCCCCCTGTCTTCAACATCTCTGAGTTCTTAAGATCATTCATAGCTCGAACTCCTTAGATCAAACCATAAATACAAAAAGCTAGCAAACCACACAAATTCTAGCTTGATCTAAAGCAGTCCATTACTCAAATATACTCAAAATACGACGGGAAGCACCAATGCACAGAGATTTGAGCAAGAATCCAAATACAATCACAACCCGCAACAATCAAATCAAACCCTTCTCCAAATAAACTACTACTATGCACATACAACCAATATTATGATCAAAATCCAGTGAGCACAGTAGAAAGAGCTGAATACCTTGTAGAACAATGATTAGGGTTAAGCTCGTGAAATCCTTGTTGCTGAAATTTTCCGTCTTCTGTCAAAACCATAATCCACGTTGCAACATGGATTTTCCAAAGATCGGACAGATTTTTGGTTGATTCTCGGATTCTTGGCAGCCATACAAACTCTCTCAAAACAGCGTCTTCTTCAAGTTAACATTGACTCCAGATCCAGCTTGCTTGCTTCACATACTCGAGAATGACGTTGCAACATGAGTTGCGCAAGTTGGTCTTCATCAATTTCGGCCATTGTTGGTAGAAAGGATCTCACTCTCCCTGTTAAAGGAGTCACGTAGTGACCAGCTCTGATACCAATTGAAAGTTCCACCATTCTACCAATTTACTTCTTTTCCACGAAGGTGCGGCAAGATCTCTTCCACCCGAGCTTTAACACACGTCCCTAGTGTTTGTGGTTGTTGAAAACCGTGGACGACGACGCTGCTCTGGCCTGGCCTAAGGTAAACCCCGAAGGGGATTTTTTCTCTCGTAAGATCGGCAAATCAGGCTCTCAGCTAATTGTCCCATTTATAGCTCAATGCCGTGTGAATTAAGTCATCTCCACGGCTGTAGAATTCCATTCCAATTAAAACACGTTTAAAACAGAAACTCTTTGGAATAAGGAATTCAGAAAATCTCCAATTCCTAAAATAATGCAGAAAATCCTTTTCCAATTAAATCTCTGCAATATCCCATGAATAACTCTGAATTGAAGATGGATTTGGACTGTATTATCTCGAAACAAATATAACCATTCCATATTAAAGGCGCACAATATTCCTTTTCCTCTTTAAAAAACTGCGCTGAACTTCTGGAATTTTTCTATCTTTTTCTGCCAGACGAAGTCATGTTGCAACATGACATTCCACAAAGCAGCCAACAAAATCTGGACTTACACTGGTTTCCACACACACATACTCAAATTAATTGTTTTCCATCATCTCCATTAACGTTGCTCTGTTTTTTTCACACAAACATATTCAATCAAATCGTTTAACACATTCATATCGATATGGCGGAAGAGGTTTTTATCGAGTCAGATTGATCAGGGCACGTCGAGAACCAGTCATCAATCGCTCCGCCAAAGCCATCGGATCTCATCAGGTGGAATTCACCCAGTTCTGTGAAGACTGTGATCATCGTTTCGGAGAAACTTTCCAGCTTCTCCGGCACGATTTTGATCTGGAAAAGCTTTGCTCATCACCACCGGCTGCGAGGATATGTTCTCTCCTGCGACGGTCAGTTCCCGTCGGCAGTCTAAATGCAGCAACAACCGTCGAGTGGTCTAAATGCGACAACCACTGTCGAGTGGTCTAAATGTGGCAGGCAATTAACCACCTAATCGTGCAGCCATCATCACCGATTGGGGATGACGTGTCGGAGGCGGCCTGAAAATCGGAGCAGACAGCTTTGTTGAAGAAGACCATGGCGTCACAGTGACGGGATGGTGGTGGCGATTATATTTTAATTTTTGTAATTGTTTTTTAAGTATCAAACCATTGAAAATTACTAAAATGCCCCTAACGGAAAACAAATGTTATAACGGAATTGACCTCAAGGCTACTAAAACTCAACATAAATGTTTTCGGGGCATAAAAACTCATTTTGAATTTTTTTTGAGCCATAAACGCTGCACTTTTTTTTAAGAGGTCAAGAAACTACTTCTTAGGTCATGTTCTCTAGAGATTATTTGAATATTTTTTAGTTCAGATAAACTTTTTTTAGTTCAGATAAAGTTTTTTAGTTCAGATAAACTTTTTTTAGTTCAGATAAATATTTTTTAGTTCAGATGAGTTCAGATAATCTTTTTTCAGTTCAGATGAGTTCAGATAATCTTTTTTCAGTTCAGATGAGTTCAGTTCAGTAAACCTTTTTAGTTTTCAGAAAAGTTAAGTTCAGTAAACTTATTTGTAATTTAGTTCAGTTCAGTTTAAACCAGTTCAATCTTTTGAGCTTAATTGTTTATATCAGTTCATTTCAATTCCATTCAGTTTAGTTCAATTTCAATATGATTTGATGAAATTTAGATTAATTTAGTCATACCGATTCTTTTTTTTCAATACATTAATTTCACTTCAGTTCAGTTTAGCTCAACAACAATATAATTTGGTGCAATTAATTAAGGTTAATTTATTCATACTGTTTTTTTTCATCACACTTATTAATTTTCAATTCAGTTCGGTTCAGTTATCTATATGCTTCAACTCAACTCAAATAAATATGTTTAACTATCAAACATGATCATATTTTTTTAACAATAAGGCCATGTGTGCCAGAACTTTTATATATCAGTTCAGTTCAATTCAATTCAGTTCAGTTCAGTAAATTGAAGTGAAATGTAATTTAATGAAATTCAGGTTAATTCAGTCAAGTTGATTCTTTTTTTCGGTACATTAATTTTCACTTCAGTTCAATTCAATCCAGTTCAGTTCAGTTGAACAAGAAATAAACTCTATCAAACTCTAAGTTATACTCAAATTATTAAATTTCAAATGTTTTGAAAATGTCATATTTATTTCATTTCAGTTCAGTTGATCTATATATTCCAGTTCAACTTTGTTCTACATATTTTCATATTAAGATTAATAAATTTCAAATATATTGAAATTGATCATATTTGCTAATTCAATTCCGTCCAATTTATTTACATCAGTGCAACTCAGTTCAGTATATTTTAATATTAAATGTATTATGTTATATTTAGATTAATGAATTTCAATATATTGGAAATGATCATGTATTTTTTAGTTAGTTTCAATTTAGTTCAATTCAATTTATCTATATATTTCAATTCAGCTCAGTTTTTAAGTTCAAATAAGTCCAGCTAAATTTTTTAAGTACAAATGAGTTCAGTTCACATGAGTTCAGATAAAGTTTTTTAAGTTCAGATGAGTTCAGATAAAGTTTTTTAAGTTCAGATGAGTTCAGATAAAGTTTTTTAAGTTCAGATAAACTTTTTTTAGTTCAGATAAACTTTTTGAAGTTCAGATAAGTTCAAATACCGTGAAGAAAACAGGACCTTAGAGGTTTTAGGGGCCAGAAAAAACAAGATAAATTGTTGTGTATTGCGGGATAGGATGGAACTTGTTTTATTGACTGTGGTATAATTCTAACGGTATAGTACCATTTAATAAAATAAATATTAAATTATTCAATGTTAGTTCAAACCCAAAATTATTATTATAAAGTAAAAAAACAAATATATTAAAATATAATAGGTTGTCAAGTTACATTTTTACTTAAACAAATTGAACTACAATCGGTGAATAACAAAAAGGAGCATGGATCTAAAATTTGCATAAACTATTGAAAACATACAATTGTAACCAGAACCTATGGATGAGAATTTGGTGGACGTCGATAAAAAGTAATCAGAACCTATGGAAAAATAAAATTAATTATGGTAGACAAATTTGCTTTGTGATAACTAAACAAAATAACACATCACTTACACATGATAGAAATATATGAATTTTAGTGAGGGAAAAATTCCGTACTAATTTTGTAAATTGAAATTATTGTTCAAATAATCATCAATAAGTATCAATGTCACTCACATTGCCAAAATTTACCAAATCACTACCTCTGGCACAACTAATTCCAAATCGACCATTAAACTCACCCCAAGAACACATCTCTGATTCCAACATTCTACCCTTCTCCCCAAAACACACCCACGACAGCAGCTTCGCCGCCTCCCTCCGATTCGCCGCCGAATCAAAACCCTTCACGGCAACCCTAGCATCCACAAACGCCGCCGAGCACTTCGTCTTCGCAAATTCCCCGCACCGCAGCTTCGCGGCGGCGGTGCAGTCCTCCATTTCGCGCTCCTCGCATTTGACACGCTCGGCGTAGTCCTGTTTGCTGGTGGCGCCGCCGGTGAGGGTTTTCCACCACGACGGTTTACATTTGCTGGACGCCGCCAGGGAGCACCCGATCCGAGCTCCGGCCTCGCACTGCTGGGATATTTGGGCCTTGCAGGCCCGGTATGCGGCGGCCCAGGCTTTTGAGCCTTTGAAAGCGAGAACGTATGGGCCGGCTTCAGGGTTGTCGGATGGGCTTGCTTTCAGAGGTCCACGGAGGAGAGGGATTGGGCGGTCGAAGTGGATGATGGTGGTGGCTGCTGTGTAATCGTCCATGTTTGCCGGGAAATTGGAGAAGAGGCGAAAAGCGTTAAGAATGAATGGTTTTATTCTTCTAGTCCCGTGGTTCCCTATAAAGCGTGAACTTAGACCCACTAAATTGAGCGCTTTTGAGCCATTAAAGGAATTTTACTCTTACCCCTTTTTTTAAATTTTTTTTTTAAAAAATATGCAATTAAAATTAGTTTATAAACTAATTATTTTAATCAATATTTTCCTCTATCTATTCTGTAATTTCTGTTTCATTGTTAGGGCCACAACCTCTATTTTCCCGAAGGAAGAAAATTCATACTAATACAAAACAATTCGGGGAATTGACAATAATATACACCCTATAGTTCCTAACCAACTATAATATTTGGCGTCGCTTCATAAAATATTTGAATTTATGGATTTCATCAAATCAATCGGAGATAGTATTTAGTTTAGCAATTACAATCCATCACATTAAATAAAGTTAATCACGATATTTCATATAACTTGATTTGATGTATATTGACTTTGTATTTGCTAAATACACATACATGAACATGTCATTGTTATGGTTGTGAATTGTCAATCTCCATAAATGTAGTAAGTTCTAATCTTCTTCTAATACGTACGTGTCATATTATTGTGATAGATGGTGAATTTCTATATGTGACAAAAAAAAAAGTCAATATATTCTAAATCATTTGATTTTTCTCTAATTTTATTAACACGTGTATGAACGTGTTATTGTGTTATTGTTATAGTTTGTGACAGGGGCGGACCCATAAATTAAAGTTGAAGATGTCCATAAGAAAATAAAAGTAAAATTATAACACAAAAATTTTAATATATTAAAAATTACAAAAATATGAAATGTAAATTTTTTTTTTGGGTGGCCGGGCCATCCTGGCCCACCCATATGTTCCACCTCTGGTTTGTGAAATGTCTATATCAATGTTGCATTAAAATTATCTCTTGATATCTTTTTTCCTTTTCTTAAAATCATACATTATATTATAACAAGACTGAAATTATGCATAAATTATAATGGCAAGTGTATTAAAACCTTGTTCTACTACTGATCAAAACTATACAAGACATTACTTATTTAGTGAGGTGAAAGGTGAAACCAAAACAAGTATTCATGTGTTATATATTGGCATTTTGAGTAAGAATGTTTTCTGAAGATAAGTACTCGTACTACAATTATTTAAAGTGATGATGCAAGGCTTTTATAAAAATGGACAAACATGAAACTTGATTGCAACCTATACAAAAACTTTGATAGAACTGAATCACAAACATAAGTGATCTGGATTAAACCAACTTTTAGGCTTTCACCATAATCATCTCCAAGTAAATTTGAATGATACAACAATGAACATTTTTCTTTACACTTTGTTGTATTAATTGGTATAATTATTATTAGTTTCATAAGAGAAATCAGAAGGAAGTGGATGACGCCATCATCATTCTCACGAACTCTTCGAAGCTAACAACACCATCCCCATCCAAATCTGCTTCTCTGATCATCTGCTCCGCTTCTTCATCCGTTAGTCTTTCTCCCAAATTTATCATCACATTCCTCAACTGCACAAATTTTAATATATATAATGTCAGCTATTTACAATATAAATAAAACTACCATATGTATTGAAATAAAACATTATTCATATTGAAATAAAATCAGTGATGGAGCTAGAAATTATGTCGGAATACACTAAGGCCCTGTTTACTATAACTTATTTTTTGATGTACTGAACTGAACTGAACTGAACTGAAGTGAAAATTGATGTATTGAAAAATGGAATCAGCATGACTGAATTAACCTGAATTTCATCAAATTGCATTTTCACTGAACTGAACTGAATTGAACTGAACTGAACTGATCTACAGATAAGCTCTGGTAAACAGGGTCTAAATAGAGGACATCAAGAATTTTCTGAAGAGGCAAAGTACTATATTCCGTGATACACCTAAAATACTATTAATCTACTTTTTTTTTTTTTTTTGATGCAAAATTTTCTTCTATTAATCGCTCAAAAAGTTCATACAACTATTTGGCCATCACTCTAAGCCAACATTTAACAAATTTGAAAAATCGAAACAACTATTCTACCGCTACGGAAATATTCGTATTTTAGGTAGGACTCCACATCAACAAGATTGTGGATTTTGACTAAAATCGAGATTAGACCCACATATATGAATGAATGGTTAAGCTTCATTTTGTCAAACCATGGCCATCAACTATTTTAAAAAAACTGACCTCAGTTGGAGAAATGTAACCATCTTGATCCCTGTCAAATACTTTGAAAGCTTCCTTTAGCTCCTCTGTCACGCTATCCTGTAAAAATAATAATTATTAGTTTCATTTAGTTAAGGTTGACTTTGACCTAACCTCTTTGTTGACTAATTAAGAATTGATCAATACCTTCATCTTATTTGCCATGATCGCCAGAAAATCATGGAACTCAATCCTTCCATCTCCGTTACCGTCGACTTCATTGATCATCTCCTGAATCTCCTCTTTGGTTGGCCGTTCATGCAGTGAATGCATCACTGAAGCTAATTCTTCCATGGTTATAACACCTATAATCATTTTTATTTAAATCAGAATGCTAATAAAAAAATGGATTGCAAATTACACAATAGTGTACTATTCAAGGGCGGAACCAGGAGTCACTTTAATAAACAATTTCGATATTTTGTTCTAATTCTGTCACTACTAATATCATTGCCAGAAGGACCAGAAAACACTGTTTTTAAGAAATGTATGCTACATGATATGCAAATGAAAACAATAAACAATAAACACACCAACGAAAATGAAAACGATCGAAATGAAGATGGAGAAGCATGTGTACCATCTGAGTCTTTGTCAATCATTGCAAATGCTTCACGAAACTCAGCGACCTGATCTTCAGTCAATGCTCCGGCCATGGTGCTTTGTTCGACGAACTTTCCGGCCAAAAAAGGAAGAAAATGAGACGCTAGCTGTGTATATAAAATCTGCAATGGGAAAAACCAGTATATAAAGCGGTTAGGATGGAAACACAGTGGTTTGCGGGTTGATCATTTCTTACATTAGGAAATAATAAAAGTCAACACACGCTCGATTAGAGATATTCGTTCAACCATCAGGACTGGAGCTTTTCTAGAATACGGTCCATAATCGACGCTTCCACACTATTAATTATCATGGAAAACCAGGCCCGTTTTTGTTTAGTAGGAGTGATTATCAAATGTTACTGAGATTTGGAAGTCAAAAGTCAAACACATGATCAAATCACACTTCCAAATTACGGTGGTGCTTTTTAAAATTTATTTATTGTAATACGTACTGCACCTCATTCAACTTCAAGATTCTGAAAATTGTTCAACTTAACACGAGACACAAGAATCATACAAAATGGATTCGGTTTAACATAATTTGCTAGAGAATGTGTATAAAATTCTGATTATGGGATCCATGATGGCCTGTCTAACTGTTGTTTTCCATCGAACTTCTGATTCTATAATTGCTTTTATGCAATTCACAGAGTACTCAACTTCTTAATACACCATCTGAATAACATGAAGAGCGTCCCCTACCTATATTTCACCATCGATTGGTTTACTTCTTCTATCAACAATATGCATTCCGCCAGTACGGGATCATTGACATTCGAAATTCTTCTTGCCACTGCTCGAATAAGTCTGGTCTGGTTAGATATTGGCTTGTTCGGAATCCTCCTTACAGTGGTGTTTAATTGTGTTTAAACTTTAAATTAGTGATTGAATAGCTTTAAGGAATATATATGAGCAAATTTTAAATTTTCAATCCATAAATAAAACTGAAGTTTAACATGATATTGGTATTGTATTTATAGTTTTTTTTTGACATCTTAACTTAACTCATATATTTTGGTCATGCTTAACCAAAATGTATTTATTCAAACTTAATAATCAACTATATATACTTCAAAAAGTTTTATCAAGCAAACAAAATCATTCGTGTTAAATATCATTATTAGATAGTTCCAATCAAACTAATGATTTTTTTAATGAAAAAAAAAGGTTGATGGCTGCTAACAACATTAAAAATATATTCATACTCAAATAATTTGGTGAGCAATTGCTATCATAGTTTTTGTTACTATTGCAAAGGCAATTGAAAAGAAATCTCTTGAAGTTGATTCAGTAGTTATCATGTTTATATGATTAAATTTCCTTGCTTTTGTGTGGAAGAAATCAGCTCAAAAACAAGTGTAAGATATACTCCCTCCGTCCCAACCAAAACTTCTTAGTTGACTTTGGCTCGGATTTTAAGAAAAGTGTATTGTTTATCATATAAGTGGAGTTTTAAGGGGTATAAATGGAATATCACTTATTGTTATGGTTGTTTGGAAGAATTCATTAAGGGTATATTTGTCATTTTGTAGTTATTTTCTTTACCAAAAGAGGAAAGAATGAAAGTAAGAAGTTTTGGTTGGGACGGACCAAAAAGGAAAGTAAGAAGTTTTGGTTGGGACGGAGGGAGTATAAGACTGGCGAAGAAATTACTGATCATTTACCAGTAGTAATTAAATTTGCGCTTGGTCGTTGTCACCTAATCTATCCTAGAGTCAAGTCAATCTGACTTTTTTGTATGGTCAAATCTTACTCCATTTTCTCATAATTCAATTAATCGGAGGTGCACATTTTCCATACGGTTGACATCGGGTAAATCAGGGATCAACAAATACTTGGATTATATATTTATATTTAAACTGATTTGAATTAATTTTATTAGAAAAATTGAATAGTAATTTAAATATATCTCACATAATTGAATGATTTAATTGAACTGATCTAGATTAAAATAATTAAAATAACTGTCAAATCATATTCATTATAACTAAATTAAAGTGATATGTACTAAACAAATTTTTGGGATAGTCTCTTAGTACACTAATCGTTCATGGTTGGAGACTCGAGAGTATTGCATCGTTGTAGTGCAGGATGAAAATACTAAACAAAAAACTTAAACCACATATTCGTCTTTGACCACCCCATATATGAACACCAAACTCCAAAGACAACGCTAAAATCTTGATTATTGACCACGCGATCCGATCTTTGTTTCTCACCAATCGTTAAAGTCCTTGCCAACTTTTATCACCCGAGACCGAGGGCAAGTGCCAGCGAGTCACATTAATGGCGATTATTCATTTAAAATAATAAACACAATAGTTAAAGTTTTCACATGAACGTGATAGTTATTTTAGTAGTAAACAAGAATAGCCTAACAGTTGAATTAGATTGTTACTGTAATGATATTATGGGGTTTTTTTTTTTGTAAAAAAATTGACTAAATAGTTTCATTTGACTCATACTTTGGCCGAATTATGGATTTTTGGCCCCAACTTTGAAAAGTATAGTTTTCTAACCCTAACAATATTCAAAATTTAAGGATTTTTGACCTTTTAGACGAAACCGTTTGGTCTTTTTTTTTTTTTCGCAAATGTAATGATTTTTTATTATTAGGATAAGATTATTTTTACCTTTACCATATGGTGTTCGCTAACGTATTACTAAATATATTCATCTAAAAGGCCAAAAATCCTCATATTTTGAATGTAAGGGCTAGAAAACTGTACTTTTCAAAGTTGGGGCCAAAAATCCATATTTCGACCAAAGTAGGGGCCAAATGAAAATCACCAGAGGTGGAAGAAAATTTATTTGGTTCCCTAAACCATAAATAAATCAAAAACTTAGTCAATGGTTATGGTTATTTACAAGAAAACTCCCCAAATGAATTGGGATGAAAAAACTTGAGAAATACAAATACTTTTGAAACTATAGTGATTTCCACTTAATTTCGACCAATCGATCCAGTTTAATGATCGACAAGTCGAAACACAAGTTTGTCACAAACTCACAGTAAGATAAGCATTACAAGAAGGAGTTTGGTGAATCGTCAAAACGAGACAATTTATCCACTTGAATGTGTTTAGATAACACTAACTTTCCTAAGATACATACTCTATTGGATTAGTCTCCAAGATATTTCAAACTGGTTAAGCTTGAGACCACTTCTTTATCACTGCACAAATTGGTATCTTTATCATTGCACATCATTAGGCCATTAGGTCTTATGCCTCTGCACCTGCCACCAATACATAAGTATAAATAACCATTCCCGAAAAAATGGAAGCTAAAGGATTATAGAAGAAACGCATGTTCGAATGATTTTGTAAAAAAGCTATGAACCAATTGTTATTCTTGCTTATAGATTCCTTCAGCTTTTGGTAATTCTCATCTTGTAGCTTACTTCTTGCATGAGATTGAGTAGAGCAGTAAATGTGTACAAATAAAGGTTAAGAATCCTATAATTAACGAGACCTAATAGGCTAATATCGGTAAACTCTTTACTGTCAAGAGTCGCCAAGTCTTTACCGTATGTAGTAATTGTTATGAACAAACTCATATGTAGATCCAGTTTTACTGGCTAATTTTGCCAATGAATCGGCCTCAACATTAGCTCTGATCCCATAAATATAAGTAAAAGTTATAGAAAAATCCCCAGATGTTTATGAGGATTAATGATATAAAATTTCATAGAACCGTTATGAGTTCAATTCCTTCCCATTCTAAGGAAAAAATGTAATTTTATTGTAGTTTATATGAATTATTAGAGCAAGTCCAACAACTTCTCTACAAGATTCTCCAAGATATAGTACTATATCCCCATAATCTCTATCTTTTTTTGCTTCAACTCCAACAGCTTCTCTAGTGTGGAGATTAGAATTTAATTCATGTGCATTAAATTTCAGTATTTTATCTCTTTATTATTCATTTTTCACCATTCAAATATATTTTGGAATCTTAATATTTTAAATTACGTATGATAAAAAAATGTGAAGAATATATTTTATTAAAATATGCACTAAACCGAATATAACAAGATCTCACTTGACAATATTCAAATTTTTATGTACATGTGAACATAGTTATGTATGATCTTGTTTTGTTCGTCATAATATGAAATTTAATAATATATATATCTTATAATTTTTTATTATATATAATTAAAGATAATCACATTTGAAATATATGTATTTGAATTATAAAACTAATAAAGAGAGGTAAGAGATCAACATAAATGCAGTAAGCATTAAATTTTGCTTCCCCAAGTTTTTTTCATCTCTCTACAGATTTGGGGAAGCAACATGTAGATTTCTTCAAAATCCCCAAGTTGGGGAATGAGATAGGGAATCTGTTGGAGATGAAAAGTGGCTCATATTCCCTAAATTTATTGAAATCCCCAAACTTGGAGAAGCTGCTGGACTTTGCTCTTACCCAATTAAAAATATATAGTTACTATCTAGATAGAGATATAAAATTTTAAAATATTTAAAAAAATATTTTTGAAAAGACCACGTGCATGCTGTTGAGGTTCGATACCTCAAGGGGATATGACCTTTGATTTGTGGTCTGTCAACCTATTGAATCTTTGATTCAAGAATGAGTTTTATTGAATTGATTATTGATTATGAAAACATAGGAGCCTGACAATGCTTTTATAGGCATCTCTATGGAAATAACATTCTAAAAGGAAATAGGAATATCTAATAACAATTACCATAACAAATAACCTAATTAGAATAAAGAAATGAATAGTAATATATCTAAATAAGGAATGGAATCCCATCACATGCATGCAATTTCTATTCAAATAAACAAATATTTTACATCCTATAACCAAAACACAGTCCAAACTAAAGAATTTTTTTTTTGTATGTTATGATAATGTGATGATGAGAGACTAATCAAATTATGAAAGGTGTAATGTGTTTAACAACCTATTCATTAATCTATTTCCAGTAATTTGTAATTTAAAATAAATATATAATTAATCATTATAAGTTGTGATTGTCCCTCACCTACATCTACTCACTCTCATAAAATACAAAATTTTCTAGTCCATAGAAAATTCAAATACATGAATTTGGTATTATACATTCCGAATTTTGGCGTTGCTGAAAACTTGTTTGTTCTTCAACTCTAAAACCGTAAGATAACGGCGCCTCAATTATAATTACCGTCCTGAATACAGACTATACAGTATATATTACCAAACACCTCAATACAAAATAAGGCTATGTCAACTGGACTTAAGTAAACTGAATTAAACCGGACTGAACTAAATTAAACTGAATTAAACTAAATTGAATTAAACTGAGCTGGATTGAATTGAAAATTAATGCATTGAAAAATGGAATCAACATGATTGAATTAACCTGAATTTCATCAAATTACATTTTCACTAGACTGAACTGAACTGAATTGATTTACAGATAAACTCATCCTTTTTCTCTCTATTTTCTTTTTTCGAAAAAAAATAATATTCTTCCTATTCCGTTTCATATTGGGTTTGCTAATTCCTTCTCAACATAGAAATCAGATAATTCTAATTTTGTAGCCCTATATATTCACGGGCACGGCTCCGTCTCGTCTACCATCATATCAAACCCTCAATATTTTTTCTGTTCTGCTTCGTTAAACCCTTTCGATATAACACTTTTATCAGCGATCGCCGGTTTCAATGGTCTCCAAAAATAATGTTGCCATGAAGAGGAAGATCGAAGAAGATGAACTCCCGGAAGAAGATCTGGCGCTCAAGGAGCAGCTCGAACTGTACGTCGAGAGGGCACAGGATTCCGATCCCGGCCTGCAGAAAACCGCCCTGGAGAGCATGAGCCAGGAGATTCGCTCAGCAACCACCTCGATGACGTCAGTGCCGAAGCCATTGAAGTTCCTGCGCCCTCACTACGGAGCTCTGAAATCGCACTACGAAACCATGCCGGATTCCGACCTCAAGAGGCTCTTCGCCGACATCCTCTCCGTCCTGGCCGTGACGATGGCGGTTAACGGCGAGACGGAAAGTCTCAAGTTCCGGCTCCAGGGCTCCGGCAGCGACGTGGGCTCGTGGGGGCGCGAGTACGTCAGCAACCTGGATGGCGAGATCGCCCGGGAATACGAGAAACGGCAGAGCTCCGATTCCACGGCGGACGATTTGATAGAGCTCGTGAGGCAGGTTGTTGAATTTCACATGCAGCACAATGCCGCTCCCGAGGCGGTGGATCTTTTGATATCGGTGGAAGCTATTGATCTCCTAACCGACTTTGCCAACGAGGAGAATTTCAGAAAAACCTGCTTGTATCTCGAGAGCTGTGCCAAGTACCTCTCCGAACCCGAGGATGTGCAGGTTTTGGAGATTGCATACCAGATTTACATGAATTTCAAGGAGTTTAATCTTGCTCTGAAGCTCGCTCTAAGCCTAGATGATTTTGAGTTTGTGAAGAGGATCTTTGTAGAATGCAGTGATGTTCTGATGAAGAAGCAGTTCTGCTACGTTCTTGCTCGCCACGGCGGTTCTTTCGCGCTTGACGAGGAGATGTGCGAGGACGATGGAGATAGGGAGGCTTTGCAGGAAATCCTCAACAATGCCAAGCTCAGCGAGAGCTATCTTGCCCTAGCTCGAGATGTTGATGTGATGGAGGCCAAATCTCCTGAAGACATTTACAAGTCTCACCTACTCGACGGTGCTGCTGGTAATGCTGGAGCAACCGTGGATTCAGCAAGGCAGAATCTGGCAGCAACTTTTGTGAATGCATTTGTGAATGCTGGTTTTGGTGCAGACAAACTCATGACAAAAAATGATGAGTCCAGAAACTGGATCTTTAAGAATAAGGATCATGGAAAGATCAGCGCTGTAGCTAGCTTGGGGATGGTCTTGCTCTGGGACATCGATAGCGGACTATCGCAAATCGACAGGTACTTCCACATCGAAGATTCGTCGGTTATAGCTGGCGCTTTGTTGGGAGTGGGGATTGTAAACTGCGGTGTGAAGAATGAGTGTGAGCCTGCAATGGCACTCTTAGCCGAGTATGTCGAGAAAGAGGATTCTTCAGTTCGAATTGGTGCTATAATGGGACTAGCTCTTGCCTATGCTGGCTCGCGAAACGAGCAAATTCGCGAAATGCTGGTTCCCATCCTCTCAGATGAGAAAGCAGCCATGGATGTTAAGGTGTTCACAGCAATCTCATTAGGTACGGTTTTTGCTGGCTCCTGTGATGAAGAAGTTGCACAGGCAATGATATTTGCATTGATGGGATTCAGCGAGGCCGAGCTAAGCGACCCGCTCGCTAAACTGCTGCCCCTCGGCCTCGGTCTGCTGTATCTCGGCAAGCAGGAGAGCGTGGATGCCACTTCCGAGGTGGCGAAAACCTTCAGCTCGAAGATCCAGAGCCATTGCGATGTGACATTGCTTTCCTGCGCCTACGCCGGCACAGGAAATGTGCTCAAGGTTCAGGAGCTGTTAGCACAATGTGCTGCACAGCAAGTCCAGGCAAACGAGGAAGATGAAGTCCAAACCGATTCCCAAGGCTCTGCTGTGCTAGGAATAGCCATGGTAGCCATGGCGGAAGAGCTTGGAGCCGAGATGGCGGTTAGGACACTCGAGCATCTCTTACATTACGGCGGTCCGGACGTCAGGAAGGCAGTTCCTCTAGCTCTGGGGCTTGTCTGCATCTCCAACCCCAAGGTTAACGTCATCGACACGCTGAGCAGGCTGAGCCATGATTCGGACGTTGAAGTTGCAATGTCGGCGGTTATTTCTCTCGGCTTGATCGGCGCGGGAACCAACAACGCGAGGATAGCTGGCTTGCTTCGCAACCTCTCGAGCTATTACTACAAAGAAGCCAACCTTTTGTTCTGCGTGCGCATCGCGCAGGGCCTTGTCCATCTGGGTAAAGGTCTGATGAGCCTTTCTCCTTACCATTCCGACCGGTTTCTGCTGTCTCCGGCGGCTATGGCCGGACTGGTGACTTTGCTGCACGCTTGCCTTGACATGAAAGCGGTGATTTTGGGGAAGTACCATTATGTTCTGTACTTTCTTGTTCTGGCAATGCAGCCGAGGATGCTGATGACGGTGGACGAGAACCTTAAGCCTCTGCCGGTGGCGGTCCGTGTCGGCCAAGCGGTGGACGTTGTGGCACAGGCTGGGAGGCCGAAGAGTATCACCGGATTTCAGACTCATACTACGCCGGTGCTGCTTGGCGCCGGAGATCGAGCTGAACTTGCGACAGGAAAATACACTCCACTGTCCCCAATTCTTGAGGGATTTGTCATCTTGAAGGAGGATCCAAGTTACATGGAAGAAGAGTAGTTGTAGTTAGTTTTCATTAGACGATCGTTTGTAATTTGTTACATTTGGCTTAAAGAGAAGTTAATTTTACATTTTTCATACTTTTTCCCTTCTTCTCTTTCTATAAAGATTTAACACTATAGTGTTTATTAACTAAGCCCCTGTTTACTAGAGCTTATTTCTTGATGGAACTGAACTGAACTGAATTGAACTGAACTGAACTAAAGTAAAATTAATGTATTGAAAAATGGAATCAGCATGACTGAATTAACCTGAATTTCAGCAAAGTACATTTCACTGAACTGAAATGAACTGAACTGAACTGAACTGATCTCAGATAAGCTCTGGTAAACAGGGCCTAAATCTAAAATTTTGATAATTAGAAAAAATCAAAATATGACCGAATCTGATTTAATTTATGGTTAAACACACAACAAATTTTTGATAAATAATAGAATGTCAAATATTATTTTTGATCGTACACCAATCAAATATATACCATCAAAACTCACAAGTTAAATTATTATTGAATCATTTATATATTTATTAATTTCAAGAGTATATTTATAAATTAGGCCCCTGTTTACCGGAGCTTATATGTAGATCAGATCGATTCGGTTCAATTTAGTTTAGTTTAGTTCAGTGAAAATACAATTTGATGAAATTCAAGTTAATTCAGCCATGCTGATTCCATTTTTCAATACATTAATTTCACTTCAGTTCAGTTGAGTTCAGTTCAATTCAGTTTAGTTCAATTCAGTACAACAAAAAATAAGTTCTAGCAAACAGGACCTAAAGTCTATTCACTTGATCTTATAAGTATATCACTCAAGTTCAATTAAGTTAAGTTCTGCAAACTAACATTTTATGAAATTCACGTTAAATTAGTTATATACTAATTATATTATATTTTTCAATGCATTAATTTTCAATTTAACAAAGAAATAAACTTAGAAGAACTTGCCTATACTCACCATAAAATATGATTAAGTGACTTTAATCATGCTAGTATTCTACTACTACCAAATAGGCAAATACAGTATAGTAAAATAGAGATTTTTCCAAAATAAAAGAAAAAAAGGGAAACGAATCTTTAACCTTATCATCTGCTCGCGGTGGCAAAGTATAAACCCTCGTCGATTGTCTGCCGCCGATTTTTCTCCCGGAAGCGATTACAGCCATCAGCCGGATCTAACTACAGCGACTGGTATATTCCAATTCAGTCCAATGTTGTTTCCAACCTCGTACACATTCAAACTCTTTCGCAGCTTTGGATTTCTGCCTGCTAAAACCCTTAGGGTTTAATTTTTTTGGATATATTTACTGCTAGATACTCTGTTATGTATTTTCACACTCACATTAGTCACATATGAGTATAGGATTGTGTTTTAGAGGTTGATCTGGTAGAAACATCGATGTTCATAGTTAGTAGGTGAAAACATTCAATCTCTGTTTATTCTGTTTGAACACTTACCTCAGAAAATGCATTATGGCTTATGACTATTTGACGGTGCAATAGAGTTGATTTGGATATTTTTATCTGTTCAATGTCAGTAATTGTAAAGATTAAGTCTTTGTTCATTATTTACTTACCTTAGCTTACGAACCGTGAAAAGATGTATTAGATGTCTGAGTTGTTAGTTGCTTTTTAGGTGCATAAATTTGTTTCTTTTGTTAAGATATGAGTCTGCTAAGAGCTACTCATGTTGCAGGAGCTAAAAGTATAATCATGAAGAATCCTCTTGTGTTTTTTGATGTGTCAATTGATGGAGGTCCCGCAGAAAAGATCACTTTCGAGGTTATAAGATTGGATATTGATATATTTTGTTACTATTATTTTTGTCATAATTTGAATGCTAATGAGTTTGTGTTTTGTAATATCTAGTTGTTTGCAGATGTTGTCCCGAAGACGGCTGAGAATTTTCGAGCTTTGTGCACAGGTATATTGGTTGTAAAATCTGTGAAATATTGGTTACCTGATATCATCAGATTATTTGGCTTAGATTGTTTAAATACATGTATATTTCATAATCGTAGCTTATTACTTCAAGCAGATTCATGTGTTTTACACTCTCCATCTTTATTTAGTTGTGTTTAAATTCCAAAATTTAAACTTTGTGTGGGATAAAGTCAGCATGGTCACAATTTCAACTTTGTGTGGGATAAAGTCAGTATGCTCAACCGGGGTCAATTATGAGTTGAGCTATTATTTTCCGTAGGTGAGAAAGGGAAAGGAGCTTCAACAGGGAAGCCTCTTCATTTCAAGGGAACCCGTTTTCATCGCATAATCAAAGGATTTATGGCGCAAGTATGTTTCTGAATTCAATTAGTTCCTCTTAGGTGTTCACTCTGATGTTTTTATTGATTGCTTTTGATGAAATTATCTTCTTACTAATGATTATCTGCTTGATTCTTAGACTTAATTAGTGGGATTGAACATTAGTTATCTTGAATTCCAATAAATGCTCCATGTAATCATTGTGCTATTCCAATCCCTCGTTACTTCCTAATTGAGTTGTGGTCTTGCACTTCCATTGCTCATATATAATACATTGTTAGCAAAATATGTTAGTTTTGATGCTTCTACTGTCCATGCTCTCAATTTTAGCCAAATATACACTTATCTTTGTTCTTTTTATTTCTCCGATATCTTGCTGAATAGTTAATTATTTGATTGATTATGTGGTGGAGCCTGATAATGATTAAGTTTTTTGGGGGAGGGGTGGGTGTTGGTTGCATTATGGATCTTAGCCTCTTCTCTAGGTGGTAATGAGTTGAAGCTTCTTGAAGTAACTTGATTTTTGACATGCTTTTTACAACTTACCTTATTATATTGTTTTCTATGACTTGCAATGAATCACAAGTTCTGGATTAGAGATACTTAATGTGAAACCATTGACTTAGGTACACAATAAAAGAGAGGGAAATAAAAGAATTGTGTGTCACTATATTCAGCTGCAATCTTCTAATGGCGAACTTTGTAAACTTATGTAACATTGATCATGAAAGATAATTTTTTAATACATCTGCTGTTTTTAATTTGTGCATATTCAAGGGACAAGCATTATTACATCTGTTGTACAGAAATAACATATAGACTCTCATAGTTCAAATTTTTTCTTATATGGCCTTGTTCTTTTTCTTGCAGGGAGGTGATTTTTCCAATGGAAATGGTATGGACTATCTTCTAGACCTCATAATGTCAATTGAGCCAGATGCTCTGTTACCAGACTTGTAAAGCACGACATTTTAATGGTTTGCAGGCACCGGAGGGGAAAGTATATATGGAGGCACATTTCCAGGTACCACTTCTGGCTGAAATTGATTCACAGTTTGGTGTTTGTTTATGTTGGGGTACTAAATGACTTACCCCGTGCAGATGAAAATTTCAAGCTATTGCATAGTGGGGCTGGTTTGTTGAGTATGGCTAATTGTGGCCCAAAAACAAATGGGTCTCAGTTCTTTATTCTCTTTGATGGCCAACCTCATCTTAATGGGTAATTGTTTTCTGCCTTTATTTAAGTTTTGGAAATATGGGACTCAGAAATAATCAGCATGCTATATGATGTGTGCTGATCCTTTTTCCCCTTGTTATTTAACTTATTCCCATTTGCTGTGGCAGGAAGCATGTTGTTTTTGGCAAGGTTGTGAAAGGAATAGAGATTGTAAAGAGAATGGAACAGTTAGGAACATCTGATGGTACACCAACTGGTTCTGTAAGAATTTCACATTGTGGCGAGATTTCTGAAGTTAAAACCGATATTCGTGAACCTGAGAAAGGTAATTGTTGGATAACAAGTTGTTGTTTTAGTATATAATTGCTCCTAATTTTAAAAATAATGTTCCTCATACAGGGAAAAAGAAAAAGGCTGTCAAACATTTATCTTCTGATGATGATTCTGATGCTCCAGCAAAAAGAAACCGCAAAAGCAAAGACGGCCGGAATAGAAAAAGAAGGAAATACTCATCTGATTCATATAGTTCTGGCTCAGATTCCGATTCATTCTCTTCCTCTTCTGAGTCGGAATCAGATTCTCTTTCTTCAGATTCTTCTAGTGACGGAAAGCGTAGGAAGAAGCGGACATCAGCAAAAAGGGAGAAGCGCAAGCATGGGAACAGAAAAGGGAAAGGCAGTAAGGGAAAGAAAAGAGTCAAACGATCAAACAACAAAAGGTATTGGCTTTTCCTCTTGTTCAATTGGTCTGAATTTTTGTTGGTTTCCGTAAAACCTTAGAGTCTTTACTGTTTACAGGGATTCCAGTAGTTCAGCAAGTGATAGCGGAAGCAGCAGCAGCTCTGACAGTGAATTTGTAGATATCCGTGAGTTTTCATCCGTATCTGAAGTCCTCAGATTTCTAATTAGCTCCTAAATCGATTAATAACAACCAACCATATCAGAAAATAATATGATAAAGTGCAGTTATTAATAGAACATTTATGATCTCTACCCTAGCAGGTCGGGAGAAGAAATTGCCATTTCTTGAAAGAAAAGCCATGGAGAATAAAAATGGAACAAAGGACAAGTCAACTCCTGATACTGAACTTGCTGTTAAACATCACTCACGCGATTCAAGGTTAGCCGCCGTAAATGGTTTGAGTAGTCTTGTTAAAAAGTTCTTTTGTGAGATTTTCCTTTAAAAAAAACCCTTGTTATGTAGCAGTCCTAAACCAACTGGGGGACTGAGGCCATCATCTAAGGGTCGAGCAAGTTCTAGCATGAGCCCTAAAAGAGAGGTGAGAAGTGCCAATAATGAGAATGGTATTCGCCGAGCCTCGCCAGAGCTGAAGGAAAGAAATCTAGTGGATGATGTGCCTCCACTTCAAGAATCGAAACAGGCGGAGGATTTGAGGACCCGCTCCCCAGATGGAGATAATAAGCGCGTCAGGAAAGGCCGTGGCTTCACTGAGAAATATTCTTTTGCAAGGCGTTACCGCACTCCATCCCCCGAACGACCAGCTAATAGGTATAATCGCTATGGCGGGAGAAATGTTTCAATGAATCGTGAAAGGTAAACACTGCAGTTACATGTTGTATATAGCCATATAGGTGTAAATGATAAGGAATGATCCTTGGTTTCTAACTGTTGAACTTCACTTGTGCTAGGTACCCAAATTACAGACGCTATTCTGATCGTTCACCACCACCCCGTCGTAACAGGAGCCCACCACGTGGCAGAAGCCCACCAAGGTGACTTCCTCAACTTTTCTTTACACTATATAGACCCTGTTCTTCCGAGCTGTCTGCACTTCATTTCAGCAATCTAATGAATTTTTTAGCTTAAATTAGTCCAACTGTTACTGTTTTCCTATACACTGCCTTTAGTTCAGTTCAGCTCGGGTAAAATATGATTTTGGATACTTATTTCGTGTAACAAAGAATCAGAGTCCTCAATTGCCATAATAATTTGTTGATCTCAGATGTGCTTATTTGTTGTGCATAACTTTTAGATACCAGAGGAGGAGGAGCCGTAGTAGAAGCGTTTCTCGCAGCCCTGGTGGTTATCGTGGTCACGGCAGGAGGAGTCCCAGCACTGGTGGTTATCGCGGTCACAGCAGGAGGAGTCCAAGCCCTAAGGATACACGGCGTCCAATAAGTGATGGTCTCAAGTCTCGTTTAGGTCCAAAAGATGATTCACACCCCAGGAGGAGAGGAAGGTCTACGTCTCATTCTACATCTCGTTCTAGGTCTCCCGCCCCTTCCCCAGGAAAGGGGAAAAGAGCTTTAACACTCAGTCGTTCTAGGTCTCCTGTTCCTTCTCTGGAAAAGGAAAAAAGAGCACCAACACGCAGTCGTTCAGTATCCAGCTCATCTGGTGAAGGAAGAGGCTTGGTCTCGTATGGAGATGTCAGTCCTGTTTGATGACCAGCCCAGTGTTTCTCTGATGAATTAATCAAGGCAAGACCTGACTCTTTTTTAAAGGGATATCTGATGAGACCCAATCAATCTTGTACTGTAACTTGGTTCTGATTTTTGTTTATTGTTTGGGTTGCCGATTCGATTCACACCAGAACCTAGATTATGGTATCCGATTGTGAAGTTTTTAGGACATGGGATCACATAAACCTTTTGGGGTTACATCTTCGCATAAGCCATGTACTCTATAACTTATCTACTTTTCCATTGAGTTCAATTCAATTGAGAATTTTTTTCAAATTGATGCTATTTTGCTTTGTTGTGATTCATTATTCTTATTTATCACCACGTTTCGTTTTTGTTTAAGTCTAGTAAAAAATTAACTCGGGAGAACAAGACCTAAAAGTTCTTCCGACTTTACTATTTTTTTTTTTTGAGAATACAACTTTACTAATTTGGCATGCCTTTTAGATGCTCAAACTTATTCTGCATCAGAAATCAATCACAACACTCTATTTTTTAATTTTTTTGGTAAACTAGAAAACGAAGGCTACAGAGTAATTTTTTTTTTTTACAGGAAAACAGGCAAATGTGACGAAACCTTGAAATGCTCATAATACCCCATAAGTAACATAGATCAGCTCCATGACAGAAGGATAGACAAGATTCTAAGAGAGTACATAACCATCAGGTCTTATTTATGGGACTCATTCTCATTATCATTCCTAGGAATTACAAAAGCTCCGGATTCTCAGATGGGTTGACCTTTAGGAACAATTTGATCTTTGATCCACATGTAGATGGGAACCAAGACATAGTATGCACCAGCCGACGCACCAAGCAGTAAACGCAGAAGAAACACAAATGGATTCACGGGTTTCGCAACATCCTCCACTTTTGGGCCAAGCTGCAAAGAAGGAGAAATGTTAGTAAGATGGATCAAAGTGTGGAGGGGAGCCTTCACAACAGAAAATAGTTCCATGTATTGTCAAATCAAACACGTAACTTCATATTTGAGACTAGATATTATACGGAAAAACGAAAAAGATACCAAACTGATCAACTACAGAATTTGGCAATGGAAATCAAACATTCTTGAATTTTACATGAATGCTTGAAACAACTTCGTAATATATCAAGCTAATGTAACGCTCTCAACTAATAGAATTTTCATATGAAATTCTGTCATGTTAAATGCTTGGTCAGGTGACTCCAGTTGCAAAACTTGCAATTAGGGTTGCACCATATATGCACAATCATGTGCAAAGAATTAGAAAGAAAATAATCAGCCGAAAACACCGAGGCTGAATCAGAATGTTCCTAACTCCAGATTGATTAGGTTGTGATAGATCTATGAGCCATAGATGTCCTTTTTAAAAATTAAAGAAATGGAGCAATAATGCACTTTAAGTTTTTATTTCGTCAAATGATAAGAAGTTTCATGCACCAATGATATAGGGCACAATATCAACCATGTATGCTATATTTATATAGAATTTATACAATAGCATGACCAGAGAGTTACCTCCAGGGGTGAATCACCAGATGCTGGTTTGACCCCAGTAACAGAACAGCCCATGATAAGACCATGGCGGCGGACACCACGGTACCATTTTGGGCCAATCCTCTTGAGCTGAACATCCTTAAAACCAGCGTTCTTGAACCACTCAATGTACTCTTCCTCCTTTGGGAAGAGCATCCACATGTCAGCGAAAAAGCGCGACAGCCAGAATGTTGGGTAGACAGGACCGATAATGCAAGCCTTCCCACCAAGTTTCAACACCCTGTATGCTTCCCTGATTCCACGCTGAGGGTCTGGCCAGTACTCAATGCTACAGCAGAAAGTACATTTTAATTCGGACAAGTGCAACAATGTTTATATGTTCTATACTACTATTATAAGAACATTAGGGAATAAAATCACTCGCTAAGCTAGGCCATTCATTCAATATCTTTAACAGCCATAGCCATAGAATTAGATGCATTTCAGTTTCAAGGATTACTAAATTAATTTCAAGAAAGCCAGTCGAGTGTATCATTCCACATATAAGTATAGGGTGTATTCTTTATCACCACATTTTATGACATGTAAGGTCTTCTCCTTCTCCCTAAACTAATACCAATTTTGGAACTCAATTGATCCGTCTAATCAAAAAATGTGTGGAGTCAATTCATATAGTCTTAAACTATGAGCTACTGCACCTTCTAAAACTCTAAGCAAAATATAGCAAATTTGCAAGCATGCCAAAACAAAACAAAACAAAAAACAAAACACCATGTGACTAACAATGGAAATTATACCTGCCAGCAGATACGTATCTATCTGCATAGTCAGTCCTGAAGGGAAGATCCTCAGCATCCCCTTCGATAATCTTGCAGTCCTTCAATGGCTCCTTCTGCTTGGCCTTCTCGAGCTGATGAGGGGACTGGTCGAGAATGGTGACATTCTTAGCATCCACATGCTTCACAATCCCTAGAGTAGTGAACCCGGTGCCGCCTCCGACATCGACCACGATCATATTCCGGCTGTAGAGGTCCGCCGGCTCCAGCGCGTCGTCGCGCATGTCCTCCGTCCAGTGGCCGGGGTTGATGACGTGGTCGTACACAATGGAGAGGAACCTGTAGAACCAGAAGGCCTCCTTCTTGTGCTGGATGAACCTCGGCTGCGATGCCGGCCGCGGGGCCGAGACGCTGCTGCTGCTGGTGCATTTGGGGACGAGGGTTTTGGGCCTGGGAGAAGGGGAGAGGGAGATTCGGGCGAGCTTGAGGGAGTCGGGTCGGGCGAAGTGCAGACCCGGGGAGGTGACCCGGAGCTTGTCGGCTCCGATTAGCATTGAGCAAGCCATGGCGGAGGAGAAATGTGCAGAGCTTCGGAATTAACGAAATGGAAATGGCGATGGGTGGGGGGTTTTTAGAAGAGAGGTTGAGGTGGAGAGTGTGGGGACTGAGATTGACTGTCCATTTGTGCTTCACAGAAACGGGCTCCCATCCTGTGGTGCTCATTAGTATAAATGACTGACTATTTTGTCTCTTACTACTACTCCGTAATTACCAGTTTCTACTCCAGTTCCATTTAATTAAGTTCATTTTCAATTTTTGTTACACGAGCAATGTGCATATCTACCTGTTTTGTCAAAAATGCCACCTAAATTACGAGTCTTTTAAACTGGTTATTTAACTCATGGACTTATTGAATTATTGAATTATTGTAAATGATCATCTGGTTAAACAATTAATTTATCTCTTAACCGTAGATAATATAATGAAATGTTGACCTTGTTGGTGTCGTTTAATAGTTTAGTCTATTATAATTTAGCTAACATCCTCGATTAAAACTCAAAATTTGGGAATGTGATCAAACTGAACTCGTGTTCTTAGATTTAAATAGTTCTCTGAGACAGCTAAAGAGTGGTATTTATTCACGTAAGAGTGAGATTTTACTAGTTTCACTTCATCTAGAAAATTAAACTAAGTTAAAATTCCATTATATTAAACGGGTAGATTTTGCATTATGCACTAAATATATCTTCACTCATCACTCATTAGTTGTGATGGATATTGGACATGTAGTTTCATAATTGTCTTCACTTTGGATATTTCCTATATTTTCGAGTGGTCAATTTCCTGCTAAACAGCATCGCGAGGAAAGAAAACCTCGAGCCATTAAGCATTGTCTCTTTTCTATTTTCGTTGATGCCTAAATGATAGAGTTATCTTACCTTTTAAATCAATTAGTATTTTAGTAAAAGACAATTCTCAAAAGAGACGCGTCTCACGAGAGACCAAGGGCAAAAATGCCTTTTTCTTAATTCTTGTCTATTTACAAGAACAACCCACATAGTTTGTAATAATTACATATTAACCTACAAACTTTGTAATGAGCAATATTACCAACTCAAATTCGATTTATATAAAAGGAAAGTTAAAATTTTCTGGATATAAACAAATTGAATTACATTGCTATGTAGACACCGGAGCAAGCATGTGTGTTGCTAGCAAAAATGTAATACCTAAAGAACATTGGGTAAATGTAGAAAGACCAATAAGAGTAAAAATTGGAAATGGATCACATATCATACTCTCTAAGGTCTGTAAAAATCTTAATATAATGATAGCAGGTGAAATATTTCATATTCCAACTGTATATCAACAAGAATCTGGAATAGATTTTATTATTGGGAATAATTTCTGTCTGTTGTATCATCCATTTGTCCAATACACAGATAGGATAATTTTCACTCTAAATAATAATCCTGTACATATAGGAAAAATAAGAAAAGCTCTTAAAGTAGGAGTTCCAGGTTATTTAGAATACATGAAAAAGAAATCTAAATTACCAAAACCAGAGGCGCTAAATATTAGCCCTAATAAAATTGCTTCTCTTTTAAGGAGGGGGGTATGTACACTAAAGAACAACAAATTTTTGTGCTTCAAAGTACAAAACTTTGTAAAATAGAAACACTTTTAGATTCTGTGTGTTCAGAAAATCCAATAGATCCTAACAAATCAAAATATTGGATGACAGCAACCATAAAACTAATCAATCCTAAGACAATTGTAAAGGTTAAACCAATGCAATATAGTCCTAAGGATAGAGAAGAGTTTGGAAAACAAATTAAGGAATTACTAGAATTAAAAGTAATTAAACCTAGCAAATCACCTCACATGTCTCCAGCTTTCTTGGTAGAAAATGAAGCTGAAAAACGCAGAGGAAAAAAGAGAATGGTTGTCAACTATAAAGCTATAAATACAGCTACAATAGGAGACAGTCATAACCTTCCTAATAAAGATGAGTTATTAACTCTAATAAGAGGAAAGAAGATATTCAGTAGTTTTGATTGTAAATCAGGATTCTGGCAAGTATTGCTTGATGAAGAATCACAATTATTAACTGCTTTCACATGTCCACAAGGTCATTACCAGTGGAATGTTGTACCCTTTGGGTTAAAACAGGCTCCAGCCATATTTCAAAGACATATGCAGAATGCATTTAGGACCTTTGAAAAATTCTGTTGTGTTTATATTGATGACATTTTAGTCTTCAGTAATAATGAGACAGAACATCTGTGGCAAGTAGCAGCAGTACTTAAAAAATGTGCTTCTCTGGGAATAATACTCTCAAAAAAGAAAACACAGCTTTTTAAAACTAAAATCAGTTTTCTAGGACTAGAAATTGAAGAAGGATCTCATCGACCTCAAGATCATATCTTGGAACATATTCAAAAATTCCCAGATATCCTTGAAAACAAAAAACAGTTGCAGAGATTCTTAGGAATCCTCACTTATGCTTCTGATTATATTCCTAAGCTTGCCCAGGTCAGAGCACCATTACAAGCAAAGCTTAAGGAAGATATTCCATGGGAATGGAAAGATTCAGATACCATCTATATGGTAAAAGTAAAGAAAAGTTTAAAAAACTTTCCCAAGCTTTATCACCCACAACCTGAGGATAAACTAATCATAGAAACTGATGCATCAGATTTATTCTGGGGAGGAATTCTTAAAGCAGAAAATAATGGTAAAGAATACATTTGCCGATACACTTCAGGAAGCTTTAAAGCTGCTGAAAAGAATTATCATAGTAACGAGAAAGAATATCTTTCTGTTATTAGAGTAATTAAAAAATTCTCTGTTTATCTAACCCCTTGCAGATTTCTAGTAAGAACAGATAATAAAAATTTTACTTATTTCCTAAAGATAAATTTAAAAGGAGATAATAAACAAGGTCGTCTAGTTAGATGGCAAATGTGGTTATCTAGATATGATTTTGATGTTATTCATATTGCAGGTACCAAGAATTATTTTGCAGATTTTCTTACCAGAGAATTTCAGCAAGATTATAAAGAATAATACAAATGTTTCTAATGTTTGTTTCTTTGTGAAGCATCCAGCATGGATGAAATGGAGCAGCTAAAGCTGCAAGAAGGACTTTTAGTCCAGGAACTGGAGCTGGTCCGAGCCAAGCTCAAGTATCTTAACCTGATCAAATTGGGTAAAGAAAAAGAGCAAGCTTCTGAAAATGAAGTAAAAAAGGTTATCTTGTCACCTTCTCCCTCAAAAGAGAAAGACAAGACTATTCCAACGCAAACGGCAGTTGGTAAAGAATCAACAAATCCGTTGAAGGCTGTGGATTTGCCAAAAATCCAGAAGGAAGTACAAACTTCCATCAAACTGGTTAGCCCAGTAGATTTTTGCTTAAGGCCAAATCAGGGAATTCCAATCCCACAGACTAAAGTTACACCTTTAGCATCGGAGAAATCCGAAGAGGGAATTCAAATCCCAAAAAGATCTAAAACATATTATGTGGTCTATAATGGCCCTAATGCCGGGATCTATGAAGATTGGAGCTTCGCCAAAAAAGCAACTGAAGGAGTCTCCAACATTGCACATAAGAAGTTCAAATCTTTCCAAGAAGCAAGAACTTCAGCAGACCTATATACTGGGTCATCTTTACTAGCACCTCTGGAGCTAGTTACCAATGGAGAGATGATGAAGCCTAACACCTTCAGTGCAGCTCTATTGTCCAAAAAGAAGTCATTAACCTCACTAGGAAGACTTCCCAGCAAACCAAGGGAAGACATGGCAAAATCTACAAAAGTAGATTACTCCGATGAAATAACGGAAGCAGGCTTCGAATACTGCTATCGATATGCAAGATCTGCCAATGAAGAAAAGTTTTTGGAGGAAAAGTTCTTCACTACAGACTCCAAAAACTTAAGTTACTACAACTTCACCAAGAATGCTAATCCCGAACAGGTCTATGAGGCATTCCAATATGGTTTGGTAAAAACCATATATCCAAGTCCTAATTTATTAGAAATTAGCCATTTTCCTAAGGCTATTATTGATACAATTAAGACTTTCATAAAAAAATGCACCAAACCAGGGCAAGAAGTTTTTCTGAAAATTAATAGTTCCGGTCCATACTGGAATCAATTAGGATTATTGGTATATCATCCTCAGCATTTAGTCCAGATTGGCATTTGCAAAGGAGATCATTATCATCCATCTCAGCCCATGGAGTGCAAACTCGAGGCTAGCGATTTGCTACCCTTAGCAATAAAAAGATTGGAAGGTTTTGTTCAAAAACTTTTCAGTTTCAGTTCAGATGATGGACTATTTGTCAACTATCAAGATGCCACCATCTTGATATACAGCAAGTCACCCAAGAAGATCAGCGAAGCCGATGAAGGCAAATTTGTCAAATTCCAAAATACTTTGGTTAATCCATTTATTTTGGGAGAACATACTCCAGGCCTTTGTAAAAGGTTGAAGAATTACCGCAACAATTATCTATGTGGTAGATGCTCAGAAGAAAGTGGATCTCCCACTAAAGAAGATAGTGACATCTCCACCATCAGCATTTCCACCATCAGGGCTGCCGACAGTCCCGTGGACCCCTCCACTTCAAGTGATAGCAGGTAGTGGGATAATAATGCATCTGCTCTAAGTGGGTGCAATAATGCAGTAGTGCGTCTACTTTAAGTAGAGGCAATAATGTAAGTGCGTTTGTACGTAAGGGATGACGCACCCCTCTTCAATAATACAGACCCTTCCTTCCCTATAAAAGGAAGTTCATTTCTTGTAATATGGGAGCGCCCCTCACTTCTGTGTCTCCTTGTCTTTTAAATTCAACCTCTGTAATCTCCTGGAGACGAACCTCGTCCAGGATTCTGTCTGATCTTCGGATCTACTATGTGTGAATAAAAAGCCCTTTAGGGCCCTCTTGTAATTACATGTAAGTTTCTATAACCTATATCTACTTTCTTATTATTGATTGTTGTATACATGTTTATCTGTTATAATGAAACCTGGAGTCCATAGAATAGGGAGTACCGCTTAGGCAGGTGGCCGTTTAGGGAAACAAGATTCGCAGGATTGGTTAAGTTATACACAGATAACATGATAACTATACACTCTTAATAATATAGAAAGAAAGATATAAGAAGATTGCATGTATTACTTAGGGTTCTAAAGCATTAAATTCATAAATTACATCAAATAGAATATCGAAGCTTGAATGAGCAAAAATATTTGTAAATCTATTCTCAACAGAGAGATATCAAAAGAAGATAAAAATTTATCTGAATTCCATAGAAATAATGACAATAGTCAATCCAGATACAGTTTTTGTACTAAGTTTTGTAAAAAACATCAAACCCAAATTTATGTACAATTTATGAATACCTTTAAAGTATGCATAAAATGTATAAAAGAATCTCAAGATTCTGTAAAAAGGATGAACTCTTAAAAATCATTCAAATGGATAAAAACGTTTGTAAATCAATTCTTGACAGAGAATTAACTAAAGAAGATAAGAAATTATCTAAATTCCGTAGAGTTGGCCCTTATAGTCAATCTAGGTATAGTTTTGGAACAAGATTTTGTGAAAAACATCAAACTCTTGTGCATTATATGAACATCTATAAAGGATGTTTAAAATGTATAAAAGAAAATTAAAAATTCCGCAGATCTCTCGTAGATCACCAAAAACCTGGTATCAGAGCCATGTTTAAAATGACAACTGTTATCTAAAAATTCGTTAAAATGAATCATTTAGATAATATAGAAGAAACAATTGATGAAAATCAAGATGTTTCTAGCGTTCAAACCTTTGAATCTAATGAAGGATTCATCGGAAGCTTCTTGATCAAACAAGAATTACTCTCAAAAATTAGGTCTTCTAAACTTAATCTAAGAAAAGAAAATATCTTTAATATACCTTTTTTAGAAAAATTAAAAAGGAAAAATAGCATCTACTATTTTGTAGGTACTAAAGAGATGCATGTAGATATCAAAGATACTACAGGAGAAGTATATTTACCTTTAATTACTCTAAAGGAAATTAAAGAAAATTTAAACAAAATAGATAGTAAAATCAGAGATACTCTCACAATGGTACACTTTGGTGCCGTCAAAATCCTATTGAAATCAGAATTTCAAGAGGGAATAGATTCCCCAGTCAAAATGGTCTTGATAGACAACAGAATAAATGATAGGCAAGATTGCATTTTAGGTGCAGCTAGAGGAAATTTAGCTTACCAAAAATTCATGTTTACAGTCTATCCTAAATTTGGTATTAGTTTAGATACAGCAAATCTAGACAAAACATTATCCTTCATCCATAAATTTGAAAGAGAAGATTTAATGAATAAAGGAGATAAAGTATTCAGCTTAACCTATCTGGTTGCTTATGCTTTAACAAATAGTCATCACAGTATTGACTATAGAAAGAAAGAATACATTGAACTAGAAGATGTATTTTCTCAAATAGGAACTGTTCAAGATAAACAGTTTTCTGAAATCTCCCCTGTGGATAATAAATGGGCTATTGATATAGCTAAAGACAAAAAACCCATGGGAGAACGTTATAAATCAAAAATTGAAAGGAATAAACTTATTATTGGAGAACCTTCTAGAAGAAGTATTTCCAAAGAACCCAGCGAGAGAGATCTCTTGATAGGAATGTCAAAACGAATAGAGGACATGAAAATTCAGCTTGAAGAAATGTCCTAATGAGTTTTACAGAAATAAAAGAAGAGATAAGCCTTTTAAAAACAAAATTAGAAGAAATTCTAAATATTCTAACTAAAGAGGATAATAAGTTAGAAGCTGCAGCAGCAAAAATTATCATCGAATTAACAACAATAATTCAAGAAAACCAGAAGGTAGTCTTAGAACAAAAAGACTTGAAAATAACTCTTTTGAGAGATGAGGAAAGACCAAAACCTATATGTTTAGGAAAATATTCTTACCCCAATCATGGAGTAGGAAATGCAGAATTAGGATCCTCTGGGAATCCTAAAGCATTAACTTGGCCATTTGGTAAAAATAACAAACAACCAATATGACCAATTATATACCAAAGATTGAAAAAATCTTTTGGGATCATCTAGAAGGTGATGAATTACAGGTAAACGAAGAAAACTTCGATTTACTTGACCATGCTCTTAGATTGCTAGAATTAGAGAACGATGAACTAGCAAATCAAGAAATAGAAAACAGCCCCAAACTAAAACAATTGTTTGGATTTGAAAACTTAAAAGTCTTAAATAATGAAGAATCAGCTAGTGAATCCGAAATAAGCGAACAAGTAATTAGCAATTACGATTCAGATGAAGTACCTAAAAACTTTAACATAAATGTTAAAAAAGAAAAAGGAGAAAGCTCATATATGGGCTCTAAAAGAAGAAGAGCTAATCAACCATGGTATTTTCCAGAAAGTGCAAAATCCAAGGTTAATAATTCAAAAGGATCAGATGATAATTTCCTAAATATTGACTGTCAAAATAATAGGAAAGAAATCATTGATAAATGGGCAGCAGAATTAAGTTTAGTAATTCAAACTAATCCTGATGCCTATACAGAATCAAGAACTATATTGTTATTAATAGAACATAAGAGTCTAGGAATAGCAAAAGAGTTTATAAAAAACACCATTTGGACAGATGATAACAACAACATTCCATATAATATTCTAGATATAGTTCTAGATGGATTATATACTATGTTCCTAGGAATTGATTTTACTGGTGATAAAATACATGAAAAACAACTAGTACAAGAAAAAGCTAGGAAACGTTTAGCAGAACTACAACTCTGTGATATATGTTACTTAGAAGAATTCAATTGTGACTATGAAGTAAATCTTTACAAACTAGAACAAATTGAATTTCCAGAAATGATACTTCAATATCTTAGAAAAATACCTTTGGTATGAGAAAAAGCATTAGAAAGGTTTAAAATTGAAACTTTCAATAGAAGAACTTCTAGTTACAGCCTAGGGTATGCTATAAGAATAGTAAAAGATGAACTGTCAAAATTCTGTGAACTAATAAGAACTCAGAAAAAACTTAAAAAGTTTAATAGAAACTGCTGTGCAATATCAGGAGAAAATCCTGTAGAATACGGCTGTTGTACAGAATATAAAAAGAAGAAAAAATTCTTTTCTAAGAAAAATTCCTCTAAATATAAATTTATTAAAAAGAAGAAGAAATTCCGACCAGGAAAATTCTTTAAGAAGAAATCTGATACAAAATCAGAAAAACAAAAATTCTGTCCAAAAGGAAAGAAAAATTGTAGATGTTGGATATGCAACATCGAAGGACACTATGCAAATGAATGTCCTAATAGGCAAGATTCTAATAAAATTAAATTATTAGAGTTTGCATATAATATGGGATATGAACCCATAGAAGAAAAATATGATGATATAGAAATTGTATACATCATAGAAGAATCAGAAATAGACTACGATAGTAGCGAAGAAAAATCAGAATCTGAAGAGTCTACTTCGTAATATGTGAAACATAAAATAATTATGTTAAGACCCCTAACACATAAAAGGACAATTTTGTCCCTAAGTCTCAATTGAGACAAGTCTCACAAGAGACCTTCTCTTTAGTAAATAGAAACTAGAGTTTTACGTAAAATAGAAACTAAAAAAATAATTTCGAATGCAAGTTTTGCCACTAACAGCTGGGCTGAATGGTCAGAGACATGGATGAGCAACAATAGTTGAGTTAGGCCGGGTACAATAGAGATGATTTGGGCCAAGTGTCTAGAGGATGGATGTTGTGATTCCATAAAGTTCCAGGGGCATTTCAGTAATTTGGCAGAAGTCAAAGGTACAGGTGGTGAGTTCCAGGAGCGGTTGAACCAAGCCGGCTTGCTTATATAGATTAGGAGTTCATTTCAGTTGGGATTATCTGAAATTTGTAAAACCCATTTGACGTTTTCGTGACTCAATACAACCGCTCGGCGGGAAGGTTTCCGGTTAACCGGCGTTGTGATGCCGGATCACAACCAGGGCCGGTCCTGGGATTTTGGGGGCCTCAAGCGAAAATAATAATTTTTTTAGTGTTCAAAACTGAAAAATTAAAAAATAGGTTTGGAAAAGTCTTGGGAGTGACCGTCACTATATAGTGACCGGACTAAATTATAAATAGTGCAATAAAGAAAATCAAGGAGGGACCAATTTGCAATTTTTAAAAATTAAAAAAAATCACGCGCTACAGTGTTTCAGCGCGTGTACAGTGTTTTTCTACAGTGCGCTACAGTGTTTGCTACAGTGTACTTCAATGTTTCAAGTTAAAATGTCCATGTTTTATGTTTCAAGTTAAAGTGTTCATGTTTCACATCAAAACGTCCATGTTTTATGTTTTAAATTAAAATGTTTATGTTTTATATTTCAAGTTAAAATGTTCATGTTTCAAGTTAAAGTGTTGATGTTTCACGTTAAAACGTCCATGTTTTATGTTTTAAGTAAAAATATTTATGTTTTATGTTTCAAGTTAAAATGTTCATGTTTTATGTTTCAAGTTAAAGTGTCCATGTTTCACGTTAAAATGTCTATGTTTTATGTTTTAAATTAAATATTTATGTTTTATGTTTCAAGTTAAAATGTTCATGCTTTATGTTTCAAGTTAAAGTGTCCATGTTTCACGTTAAAACGTCCATGTTTTATGTTTTAAGTTAAAATATTTATGTTTTATGTTTCAATTTAAAGTGTTCATGTTTCACTTTAAAACGTCCATGTTTTATGTTTTAAATTCAAATATTTGTGTTTTATGTTTCAAGTTAAAGTGTTCATGTTTCACGTTAAAATGTGCATTTTTATGTTTTAAGTTAAAATATTTATGTTTTATTTTTCAAGTTAAAATGTTCATGTACATTATTTAAGTCAAAATGTTCATGTTTTAAGTTAAACCGTTCATGTTTTATGTTTTACTGTAGCAACTCGACACTGTAGCAAATCGGTACTGTAGCGGCTCGGCACTGTAGCGCGTGATTTTCAAAAATTTTCTGAAATTGCAAATTGGTCCCTCCGTATTTTTTAAACTTATATCCTATTTGCAATTTAATCTGGTCACTATATAGCGACGGTCACCCAAGAGACCAACTCAATAGGTTTATATAAAAATATTTTATAAATTATACTTTAAAAATTACTATAAATATTGAATTTCTTATTTATATTTAATTTCATACGATATCTAAGGAACTAATTATAGAAAATGATACAATTTCTTTATTTAATTGAGTTTTAATTAATAAAAATACTATATATTTTTTCTAAAAATGGGGCCCTTTTTTCCAAAATTATTTGGGGGCTTCAAGCAATTGCGTAAGTTGCGTACATGGAGGGCCGGCCCTGATCACAACAATGGACCGGACAAAAGTTTGATAAGCCAGAGACCTAGTCTCGCCTAGGGGAAGTCAGGGGTTCGAAACCCCCCAGGTGCAAACCTTTCAGTCAATTTCTCCATGACCCCTGTGTCAAGTCTCCAGGAGTGCTCGATCAAGAGACAGGAGCTGCATCAAAGCCGGTGTAACTGAGATCTTCACCCCACTCTAAGGAGCATGGTGAGGACCTCAACCACTCTACGTACGAGATCGATAGAGTAGAGTATGTTTAGAGTAGGATAGTTTAGGATCCTTATACTAAATTAGGTCGTTGTAGAATGATAAAAAAAAAGTTCGATAAGGCACTATTCTTTGAGTTTTTTTTTTTTTCTGAAAAATTCTTTAGAGCATTTTTTTTCTTTTTCTAGAATGAAATGAAAATTAATGTATTACAAAAATCAACTTGACTGAATTAATTTTTATTTTATCAAACTATATGTTTTCTAAACTAAATGAACTGATTTATATGTAAATTCAAGAGAACATGACCTAAAAGTATTGTCAAATTTCTTATATAATACCTTTAATAAGGATATCAAGCGGATTTACTATAAAGTGATTAAGGTCACATTATATTGGATCACAACTTTATATAAGATGGACTTACATTTTATTCAGGCATGCTTTTATAATCTCTCAAAAACAGTTATGCTTTTATAAAATGCAAATATAAATTGGTGAATATAAATATTTTTAGAATGTTATGGACATTTCTAGTGGAAATGTGGGAGTTCAAAAACATTTAATCAAATTATTTATTTGCTCTTTCAATGGACATTAAATTTACATCAATGGACATTGAATTAACATAATGCTCGTAACATAATTCGGACTTAATGTGGCTATTAAGTTTAAAATTTCATATTATGTTCTGAATGACACAACATATCCGCTTAAAATTTCATAGTTTTTAAGTCTAAAAATGTGCTATGTATTTCCTTTGGGAAAAAAAGACCTGTTAGCACAATTTTTCTCCCTCCCGTCATCTCTTTCCTAATGCATAGATAACAATTATGTCTTGTCATCTATTTCTTAATGCATAGATAGCTTAAGGGAGAAATTTTGTGCTTAGCATGATTTTTTCAAGAGAAAATATCTAGCAGATTTTTAGACAAAAAATATGAAGCTTTAAGCGGATTTGTTGTGTAAAATATGAAGCTTTAAGCTTAAAATATGAAGCTTTAAGCTTTTAGCAGATTCATTATGGGCATTATGGTAAAATACTGACCTGCAAAAGAAAAATGGACCGGCATAGAGAATTTTTTTTTTTTTTAATATCACTAATATTAAATTAAAAAACGTGATTACACATAGCACGTTCTAGGACCTGCATAGAGAAATTGCTTTAATTTAGTGTGAAATTCCAAATATTATGGTCCGAACAAGAATCGAAAGTCAAACAAGAAAAACATGGTATCAAACAATAACATATGGATTCCTTCAACTTTTAGCATTGGTAATCAAAACAAACTGGAGAGGCCTGCACCTGCAAGATCCTATGACAATTAGTGGTGGTTAAAACAAGGTTATCCTATCCGGAGTAGGTAATTAACGAGCCATTAAGAAAACAAAAGTGCTTTTCGATTTCCAATTAACTTTTGTCGATTAATAATGCTGTTAATTCCATCGTGAAGTCATCATGGCCAATATCAAGTCAAGATCTGTCCTTCTCACCATTAAATAATCTGCTTAAGTTAACTAACATTGCTCATGACAACATCCGATACTAACATTCAACATTAAGAAGATATTTCACGAGCATGCACCAATGCCATCAACCATGCTGATTGCTGCGAAATTATGTCATAGGTGAAACATGTGTTCTTATTTTCGAGATTTGATCGGAAAGTGAGGTGTAAACCATTTTATAAACGTAATACTGACTACATTGATATTTGTAAAAATAACTTTGTCTGATCAATCAGAAATTTAGTTATTAACTTTGTAGAGTACCAACACGATGCAAAGAAAACTAAAAGGTGCAAATAGAATCATCCAAACAAAAACGACAATTACGAAGAGAGGAATCTAAACCAAAGTAATGGTCAAAATCGAGGTTGTTCATGATCTGATTAACAGGTGAAGATGCCAGATGATCTGATCTTCTTTATAGGAAAACGAAGTTAAGATCATGCTGGCAGCTTCAACTACTAACAGTCCACGATAGATGTTCTTCCTGCAAACACGTACGTACACCATCTACGTTTGGGCAGAACTAATGATGGAGAAAGAACAGCTTGTTGGATATCCACAAGGTCATTAAGCGAATGGCGCATATAAATATAGAGAGAGGTGGTGAGATCCCTCTTCAGAAGAAAGAAGAGAGATTGGTTTATTAATTAGGACTCCAAATACAATAGAGAAAGACAATTGTAAAGAACAGGTGTCATTGGTCCATTCCAGGGAGCAAGACAATTTGGAGAAGACATACTTTGAATCTTTGATCACTATCTTATAAATGCTATTATTATAATTACATAGATCTATCATACTATACAACAGATTGTTGAAGAAGAAAGAAAAGTATATTTTAATGCAATCAATTAATTAAATGATTCTATACCTAACAAACAATTATAATAATGGTCGATTAAGGTTGTAAATGAGCTAAATCGAACTCAAACAACTTTGAGTTACCTTTAAATTTACCAAGTTTAGTTCAAATTAAACAAAATCAATAAAACTTTGGTTCGACCTTGACTTAAACCATAGTTAACAAATTTTGATAATGTTTTACAGCTCAATAAGTTCCTTGAATTGATTGGTAAAGAGTTGGTTGAAGTGACTCAAGTTCGATTAAACTCAAATTTCAATTAGTTTTAAATATGGATTACGAGTTGTCCACGAACAGATCAATTCGTTTATACTAAGAGATAAATTTTAAAGTAGGTAAATATATATTATAATTATGTAAAAATAAATGTATGTTTATCTTTTTGAAAATGATGGCAAATCCAGGTAATAAGTTGCAAAACACTTTGGAAATAGTTTAATTAGTGTTTTAGATCCTGTTCTCTAGATATTATTTGAATATTTTTTAGTTCAGATAAATGTTTTTTAGTTCAGATGAGTTCAGATAATCTTTTTTCAGTCTAGATGAGTTCAGATTCAGATGAGTTCAGTTTAGTAAACCTTTTTAGTTTTCAGATAAGTTAAGTTCAGTAAACTTATTTGTAATTTAGTTCAGTTCAGTTTAAATCAGTTCAATCTTTTGAGCTTAATTGTTCATATCAGTTCAGTTCAATTCAATTCAGTTTAGTTCAGTTTCAATATGATTTGATGAAATTTAGATTAATTCAGTCATACCGATTCTTTTTTTTAATACATTAATTTCACTTCAGTTCAGTTCAGTTTAGATCAACAACAATATAATTTGGTGCAATTAAATAAGGTTAATTTATTCATACTGTTTTTTTTCATCAAACTTATTAATTTTCAATTCAGTTCAGTTATCTATATGCTTCAGTACTTCAACTCAAATCAACATGTTTGGCTAGCAAACATGATCATATTTTTTAACATTAAGGCCCTGTGTGCCAGAACTTTTATATATCAGTTCAATTCAATTCAATTCAGTTCAGTTCAATAAATTGAAATGAAATGTAATTTGATGAAATTCAGGTTAATTCAGTCATCTTGATTCTTTTTTTCGGTACATTAATTTTCACTTCAGTTCAATTTAATCCAGTTCAGTTCAGTTGAACAAGAAATAAACTCTATCAAACTCTAAGTTATACTCAAATTATTAAATTTCAAATGTTTTGAAAATGTCATATTTATTTTATTTCAGTTCAGTTGTTATATATTCCAGTTCAACTTTGTTCTACATATTTTCATATTAAGATTAATAAATTTGAAATATATTGAAATTGATCGTATTTTTTTAAATTCAATTCAGTTCAGTTTATCTACATCAATGCAACTCAGTTCAGTATATTTTAATAGTAAATGTATTGTGTTATATTTAGATTAATGAATTTCAAATATATTGGAAATGATCATATATTTTTTAGTTAGTTTCAATTTAGTTCAATTCAATTTATCTATATATTTCAATTCAGCTCAATTTTTAAGTTCAAATAAGTTCAACTAAATTTGTTAAGTACAAATGAGTTCAGTTCAGATGAGTTCAGATAAAGATTTTTAAGTTCAGATGAGTTCAGATAAAGTTTTTTAAGTTTAGATAAATTTTTTTTGAGAAAGTCTTGGGTGAGACCTGTCCTTGTGGAGACCAAGAGCAGGGGAATGAACATTTATTGTTTATGCTTGATCTTTTAGTCAGTTTGTTTGATCTTTCAATCAATGTCCTTGAGTATTTTTGTTTTGCCTTGATTTTTCAGTTAATTTGATCTTTCATTCAATTTGCTTGATCTTTCGGTCAATTTTTTTGATCATTTCCTTGGTCAATTTCACCAACGACAAATTCAATCAACGAAATCGACGGGTTTAAAGCTCACCAAAAACAAATTCAATCAATAGCAGTCTCATATAATCTTTGGTCTCATTTGAGACCCGTCTCAAATGAGAATTACTCAAAAAATTTAGTTCAGATAAACTTTTTAAATTCATATGAGTTCAAATACCGTGAAAAGAACGGGACCTTAGTGTCAAACCTGTATCCGATTGCCAACACAAAGACCGGCAAGGCTTTAGTCCAACGAGAGCAGAACACATGGTGGTTTTTGCCAAACAAAAGGGGACCATTAGCATGTGTTTTATTGGACAATTAGCGTTAAAAAAGAGTAATTAGAGCATCTAACTATTTTACCTAGCAACTTCCTCATCATCATGTGACAAACTATCTATAGCATTAAACAAAACATGGTTGGGTTAATTTGTTTGGAATATTACCACTTTGCTAGGGAAAACCAGAAAAGCACACAAACTTTGAATGCCATTTGTCGGATGGTTTGGTCCTCTTTCTATTGGCCCATTTTTGTTTTTCCTCTACTCCATCTTTCTCACCTAAAACTACATAGTTGACTTTTCAGAGTTAAACTTAGGAAACTTTGACTGTAATTATAGGTCAATATATAAATGATAAAACTATTATATGAGATATCAATAGATTCATTATAATATCTATTTTTTAAAAAGTAAAATTTTATATGTTGTTTCTATATGTACTTAAAGATATTAATTGTCAAACACGATTATTGAAAACCGTGAAAAGTCAACTGTGCATGTTTAAGTGAGACGGGGAGTACACTAAAGGTCATTTCTGAGTGGCTGATGGAGAAAGCTATCATTTTAACAGGGGCAACTAGTAGTAAAGAAGAATTGAGTGAACCCTAGCGAGACTAGATTCAAATCTTTCATTAGCATATGTATTCCATGGTTACTTAGGTCAAGTCTCCATAGGTATGCTCAATCGAGTAATTGGAGCTATATTAACGATATCAAACGCAGAGGCATGGTGAGGATTTGAGTCACTGGATATAAGGGATCGGTAGAATAAAATTATATTAAATTAGATTAAAAATAAAGTATGTTCTTATTTATCAGATTCGGTCGTTGAGGTATACTCAACAAAAATAGAAAAAAAAACCGAGTGAAAGAGAACTTGTCGTGAGTCTTTTTAAAGTTCTAATATAATCTAAAGGTTTTATGAAATTGCCAATCTAGTTCTTGATCACCATATTTTTCACAAGTATAATAGAAAGAGTATTTAGAGTATAATTTTTCCTAGAATGACTCATTTTAATTTATTTCAGTTTAGTATATTTAAGTTTATTTCAGTTAAGTTTAATTTAGTAAGAAATAAATTCTATAAACGATACCTTATTAGAAGAAAAGTGAGGAGTATATTCCATGATAGAATAGCTAGTTAAATGGCCTGATTAGTTGATTTGACACTACATTTGCTGTCCTGGTACCGTTTGAACCAGTGACGGAACTAGACCCAAACTCTTGGGGGAGTGAGATCTAACAGGGGGAGCGAGATTGCACTGTATAAGCTTATTTTTCAAAATTTTTGAAGGCTAAACGTCTAATTGCTACAGTAATATAGCCTGTAATCTGAAATCTATGGGGAGCGCCGCCCCGCGCTCCCCCAGTTCCGCCCCTGGTTTGAACAACACACAGCCTTTTTTTCTCTTAGGAAAATGCATTCATACCCTTTAGTTAGTGGAATATTCAAAAGTTTTAGTATAAGAGATGAAAATGTGATGATTGGTGTTGAAAGTAACTGAAAAGCAAGGGAAAATGTGTTGATTGCTGATTGAATAAGCTAAACATGATGTCTGTTTAAAAATGTAGAGTGTTAATAATATTGTATTATATTGGAACAATCTTAATTTTTCTGGAAGCTGATAGTTAATATTACCAGTTGAGAATCAGCATAGATATGTAACTGTGGACTTTTTTTCCTAAACAAATTACAAGTACATAACATAATTTAGAAGAAATGTAGAAGAGATATATGATAAATAAAAACCATCCTTAACTCATATATTAGTAAGAAATAGTATTGTGACATGATAACTATAGCAAATTCCATGGACATGAAAAACGACTAGTAACACAAAACTACTATTTACACTGTACTGTAACAGCCAATGGGCATGATCTCATTCCTTCATCTTCAACCTTTTCTTTCAGGCAACAAATTAAGAAAACATCATTTCCATCTCCGCATTAAGAACCTAGAACCAGAGAAAAACTTCCTGTAATTTCATTTTTAGATAAGACACTTATATTCAAATTCAGGTACAGTGCCAAAATAGACAAAAGATGTAATATCACTTCATTAAGTTTCAATAAATTAATAGTTAAAATGTGTTTCCCAAACGAGATCCCACTAATGTAGATGTAAATCTCAACCATGTACTCACTATGATAGCACTAATGCAGTGAGACAAGCTTTCTGATACTACATTACAGGGAACATCCCAAAAAAAGGAAAAAAAAATCTATCAACTAAAGCAAAAAGATCATTGTCAAGAATAAACTCACATTGAACCAAGAAGCTGGGTGTGTTGCATTAGCTGTATCCTTTCAGTAGAAAAAGACAAAACCATTTCTTGTCTGAGAAGATAAATTTATCCACAAAGAGGAAGAAGTGAGGCTGTCGGAGCATGACCTAGCTAGGGTTAATTAGTTGGCACATTGCACTGCTTCTTCTTCACCAACTAATTCATTCCAGATTATGATCAAACACATAATCCGACCCTAGATAGATCATGCTGGCAGCTTCACTATTTCCCCGTGAACATCAAATTTCTAGAACCCTAATAATCTCTACCTCAGAAAAGTAAAAAAGGGAAAGGGAAAAAAGAAGCATGCATGGAGGAAATGGAGAGATTACAATGGTGGAAAGGGACCTTGAGAGGGTTTTATATAAGGATGGGAAATGGGTTTTCAAATTGTATGGTGCAGTTTGGTGAAGACTTGGAAACAGTGAATTAAAGCAAAGGCTGTTGTTGACTCAAGTGGTTGGAAGGCATGCATGAGGGAGGGGTAGGCCTCTGTAGATATATAGGCATATACTCCTCCAGTAGTTGTATTAAATCACAGGTGGAGGAAGAAGGGTTTAGCATAGGGCGGCGGGGCTGGGTGGTGGTGGGGTGTCATGTCTTTGTGGTGATCCAAGACAATTTCTAACTCTGTGTGTGTGTGTGTGTGTGTTTTTTTTTGAAAAAACCTTTTTTCAATAATCGTAAAAGATTGCAGAATATGCAGCTTATCACTAAAAGAGGTGTGTATAAAATGGGAAAATGTGAAGCTAGTACGTGTTTATGCAATGAATGTAAAAAAAAAAGCAAAATGAAAAGCAGTAGTAGAGAGGGAAACATGTTAGCAAGAAATGCACGCAGATCAAAGCAGGGTGTTGAAAAAGCAATAACTTTAGGCGGAGTCTAAGGGCTTAGGTTACACAGGGCTCACAGGTGCAGGCTTAAAGGCTGCTCATTTGTTGCTCTGATTACGACAAGTCACTCTCTACACAATAAAACTGGATTCATTAACGCCCACCCCCGTGCCCAGACTTGCTTGTCGATCCTGCATTGGCCCTTCTTTCGGTCAAATTAATCACTCCAAAACCTACAATAATCAATCAATAAACCCCTCCTCTGCCAAAACAAAACAAATACACCAGTAACAGCTAATTACAGTAAATGTACTACTGTCTCTGTCTGATTGACCATTACATTCAAAGACACAAATCACATTAAAAATCTCCAACCATTTTTTGGGTCAAACCATCTGTCAAAACCAGATCATATATCCAAATCCACCCGGTCTACTCTTATTCATGTTGGTATGCGTTTAGTCATCTTGACTCATTTTTTGACATTACCAACCTTCACTCCAAGAAAATGAAATACTAGTGACAAATAAAGGAAATCAGAGAAACAGTAATGTTAAGTTATAGTAGTAGGAGTATACTCTAGTATTGTTGTGGCCAGCAAGATTTCAAATTTGACACATTGATCAATGACTAAATGTTGACTTGGTGCTCTCCTAACATGGGGAACAGATGGACTGTTGGGATTAGGTTTGTAGAGTGGTCCTAACTCCTTAACAGCAAACGATGCTCCCCCAATAAGAATAAGATTCGTTTGCATGGCCTTTATCATTTCAAATTTGCATTCATTCAAACATCTGGAATCTGGATACTAGTACTATAGAAAGCTTATGCACACAAAAAGCAGCCACACTATTAATCACGACTTAAATATACTCACTTGCTTTACTTGTATTAATGGTTTCTTTAAGATCTTGTTCCTCAACTACCAACTGCACCTCCCAGTCTCCATTTTCATTGCAACTCTGGATCTGGACCACAAAAACACAGCTTAGGGCATAAAAATGCTGTAAATTTCAACTACTATTCACATGCACAGACAAGAAATGTCGGTCGAAAATAAACTTTTTGAAACTATAGAAGAGTGAAAATGTAAGAGAAACATGTTTAATTTGAAAATACAAGTAATCTGGCAGAACGTACATGAAGAATTGAAGATGTTTCGGAACATTGCATGTGCAAACAATGGAGTCATAACCACTGACACATGATAACATAATTTACAACAATGATCTAGTATTAAGTGTATAATTTAAAAAATAAATTAACATGAGACATAAGTGCACATGATTTATTTGATTACGTAATTAAATAACAGAGAAAATAACTACCTTGATTTGCAGGCTTGAAGCCTTTCGAACTGCAGGGATCACATAAACTGAGGAATGCAATGATCACCAGAAATCGCCACACGAACAAACTCCATCCCTGAAGCAATGAAATCTATTTGCATCCCGAACTATGATTTCACGATCAAGGAGCTTCGAAACTAGCTTAGTGAAAGCATGGCAATCGCCACACACTCTAAGGTTTTTAGTCACTCTTATTGGAGTACCATTAGCAGTCTTGAGTAGACCATAAGAAATCGCTAGTCGTTCGCTATGTCCATGCAGGGATTTGAACTTTTCCTTTTCCTCTACATTATGCAGTACCTGTTTAGTCTTTGGTACATAGCCTCCTTCTTTCACTAATTTCTCTGTAATCTGATCCAGTTTTCGGTTGATTTCGAACGAATCAGGATGAGACTTGTCATGTGCAATGAAAACATGGCACTTGTTACCAATCTCTATCCAGCTGCATGCCGGGTCTTTCTTCAACCCCTTTCCTTTCATTGCCAATCTTACTTCCTCAACATCTTCCCATCTCTCTGTTGCAGCATATGCATTAGACACCAGCACATAATTTCCAGGATTCCCTGGATCCAATTCCAGAAGCTTATTAGAAGCAATTTCTCCTATTCTTTTGTTGGAGTGAATCCGGCAAGCTCCAAGAAGAGCACACCAAATTGCAGATGTAGGTTCAATCTCCATTGATTTCACGAATTCGAGTGCCTCTTCCAAGAGATTTGCCCTGCCAAGCATATCAACCATACAAGTATAATGCTCTGGCCAGGGCTCCAATCCATAGTCATTTTGCATGGAATGAAAAATATTCTTTCCCTCTTCCACCAAACCTGAATGGCTACAGGCATATAGAACAGCAACAAGGGCAATATGATCAGGGCAAATGTTCTCTCTTTCCATCCTCCTGAAAAACTCAACGGCCATCTTACCAAGACCATGCATCCCGAATGCCCTGATCATGCTTGTCCATATAGCTAAATCTCTATCCGGTGTAAATTCGAATATCTTGCAAGAATCATCCAAGATCCCACAAGAAGCATACAAATCCACGAGAGAGCTGGAAAGGGCGCCTTCAACAATGAACCCCTTTCTGAGCAAGAATCCATGAATTTCTTTTCCATTCCTTAACGCTGATAAATCTGCAGTAGCAGAAAGGATACTGAGTAATGCGATATAATCCAGTTCGATTTGGCTTTCGTGCATGTAAGGTACAAGGTTAAGCGCTTCATTCGGCAATCCATTGTTGACATAGCAAGACATCATGCTTGTGAAAGACACAACATTTTTAACTTCCATCAATCTGAAAATGCTGCTTGCGTAATTGATGTTTCCACATTCACCATAGACATTGATAAGAGTATTTTCCATGACTAAATCTTCGAACCCTTTCCTCCTCAAGAAGCCATGCATTTGCTTCACGATCAGCTCGCATTTTAAGTCACCACAGGCAAGGAGAAGGCTTCCAATCATCAGTAAATCAACTTTCGTATTCTCCATCTCTAGCATCGATCGAAACAAATGCAACGCTCTTTCTGGGATATGGTTCTGTGCATAACCAGATATAACAGTAGTCCAACTAACACAATCTTTACTAGGCATCATATAAAAAACAGAGTTCATATACTCAATCCTCCCACACTTGGCATACATGTCCATAAGTGAGTTCCCCAACAACATATTGCACTCCATTCCATTCTTCATAGCAAAAGCATGAATCTCCATCCCGTGTGCCACATCTCGCGATCTTCCACATGCAGCAAGCATATTAACAAGAGAAATCTCATCAGTGTTCTCAGCAACGCCTCTCATCTCACAGAACAAATCAAACGCTTCAGCATACAATCCATTCTGCACATAGCCTGAAATCATTGAATTCCAAGAAACATGATCCTTCTCCTCCACATCCCTAAACACCCACTTAGCATCATCCATCCTATCATTCCTCGCATACATAACGATCAAAGAATTCGTAACATAGATGGTGCTCCAATAACCCAACTTCAGAACCATCCCGTGAACTCCCATCCCTATCTTCCCAAATGCCTCATCCTCACAAGCCTGAAGAACAGGCACAAATGTGTATGTGGTAGGCACAACACCAGCACGCAACATTTCCATAAAAATCACCAGCGCCTCCGCAGTCATCCCACTGGAAACACAACCTGAAATGATCGAATTCCACGACACAACATCCCGTCCACCATGATCCATCCCACGAAAGACCCTATACGCGGCATCAACATCACCACACTTTGAATACATTCCCACAAGCGAGTTAACCACAAACACGTTATCCAAAAACCCTAGCTTTGCACCTAGCCCGTGAATCTCAGCCCCGGAACGCAAGTCCTTTGCCAACGCACAGGCCTTCAGCAAAGAAGGAAAAGTATGAGCATCAAGAAAGTCAACCTCAAAGTCAACACCACGCATTTGTTCATACAGTCGCAACGCCATTAATGGCTCCTCGTTTAGGCAGGCGCCAAGCATAGCGTTCCACGCGAATACATTTCTCTCAGGCAATTCATCGAACACTTTCTGCGCGTCAAAATAAGAGCCGCATTTGCCATACATTAGCACAAGCTTGGTACCTAAAAACAACAATTCATCCAGAAAGTTCGATTTCAGAATAAGAGCGTGAATTTGCCGTCCCTGTGGTAGAGCGGTTTTGCTCCCGCAGAGCTCGAGGAGTAGGGAGTAGGCGTCAACGAGGTGTTTCCGGGGAGTTTTTTGTCCGACTAAACATTTGCCGGCGGATTCGAAGGCATCTCGGAGACTGCCTCGCCGGAAAGTTTCTTTCAGGGCGGAGGTATCGATGGAGGTTTTGGGAAGCGAAACGTTTTGAATAGGCGGCGGAGTTCGATTAGTGGCGGGAATGGGGAAAAGCGGTAGATTTTGGAGCGAACACGCCATGGCTTCTTCTTGGCGGTAAACGTCACCGCCGGTTTTACAATGCGTGGAAAATGTTTTTACCGTATTTATAGTTTTATTACCTTTGGTCTAGACATCTATCCATTGTCGTCCAGCGGTTAGGATATCTGGCTTTCACCCAGGCGACCCGGGTTCGATTCCCGGCAATGGAGTTTTTTTATTTGAAAAGGTGTTTTCCTTTTCTTTTTGTAATGGTTTTGATTTGTATTCTAAAGTTTGATTCATCAGGCCCTGTTTTAGAGACGCATGTTTTAATCCTCACCGTTTTTTTTATCAGGAGAAGTATAATAGTATACTCATTGGGTACAAAATTCAACATCCTTTTTTTTTTTTTTGACAATATTCAACATCCATTTGTGTGGCAAAATCCATTCAAAACAAGAGAGTTTCATAAACTTCATAAAATTGTTGGTTTGATTACTATTTTCTCAAGGAAAACTTGAGTTTTTTTGAAGAAACTCTTGTCACTATAGTCTATATGTCAGAGTTCTATAATGTATAACTGTCCAATCAAAAGATTCACAATACGTGTGATCTACTGTATTAAATAGATATTACTGATTGATAACAAGCATTCATATCAGTTCCTAGAGGAGGAGGGAGAAAACAACGTCAAGAAGCGAAAGGATTCTACATATGAATACACGGAATATGAATTTAGGACACAACAGTTTCAGTGAGTGAATCACTTCCCCACAAAACCATCACTTTCCAGAGTAACAAAATTTCGACATTTCACCGTTCATCCTATTGCTATACAACCTCATATCATAACTGTTCGCTTACCCTACTTATTTACACAGCAAGCCGAAGCTGGGCAGCTAAGACGCCCAAAGCATCCATTACTTCATCCTTCTCGTCCAAATCTCTGTATTCCCCCGAAAATTAAGACCAGTCTTTCCCGTCCCATCCCCTGGCCAGCACTCCTGGGTCCCCGTTAAAACCAGCAAAGTTCCTTCATTTCCAAAACGGCAAACTTGTTCAGGGACATGGGAACAATCAAAAGCCTACTGCTGTATAGCCTGTACAGTCCCTCACAATCACCCCTGATTAGATGTAAATTTCGAGCTGTCATCTGGTAGGGTCCATGAAAGTAGACTCCCACCAGAATCCCCGCTGAGCAGCTGTTTAAGATCAGTTGTGAGGTGGAGGGCAGTCACTGGATGCTTGTGAGACTTCAGCACCTTGTGCAGAACCAGCCTGTATTCGGGCATTTTATTTCCCAGATTTAAACCACCAGTCAGACTTCCAGTTGGTTTAGTTTGGGAGGGGGCTTCCTCAGAGCAGTGAATCTTTTTCCAGATCTTCACGGCCCCACTCTGGTGACCAGAGACATACCAGTTAGTATCCTGCCAATCCGAGAAGGTACAGCCGGTGAGTGATAGTATGAAGTCTGATGGGAGTTGTGAGGTATTCACGACTGCAAGACAGTCGCCGTTAATGCTCCAAATAGCGAGTGTGACACCAGCTGCAGTGGCAATTTCCCCGGTCAAATCATTCACGTAAATGGCGGAAACTGGAGTAGAGAACTCAGGGAGCTGCCTCATGAAAACCAAAGAGCTAAGATCCCATATTATAACACTGCAATCATCTGATCCGCTCACAATCATCATGTGAGGCTGACTAACATAAAGACATGTTATTTTGGCTGTATGAGCGGAAAGTGACTGTTCCAACTGCAGCTTTCTTAGAGCTCGGGGTCCATCTTTGACAAGTCTCCAGACACAAACCAGACCATCATCTGCCCCTGTTACCAGAACCTGACCATCATGGCTAGCACCAGTGCATTGTATCTGGCTGCCTCCGTGGAGATTCTCATGAGTAGAGAGGAGCCTGTCTTGATCATATCCAAGAAACCTCAAACTACGATCAGGGAATCCCCAAGCAACATACTTGGCATATGTTCTAGGTTTCAGCAAAGTATTTGCTCCGGCAACCAGAATCTTGTCATTGAAAGTGACGATCTGAGATATAGAAGATGCATGCTTACGAATCTCATGAGGAACGAGATGCTGAGAGTGCTTCAACGGATGAGGAGGAAGTTTTCGATCAGACCGCCTTTTGGGGTGGGGCTTTTGGAAGAGTTGTTTTGGTGTCTGTCCAAAGTGATTAATCTGGGCTAAAATTGAGGCTTTCATTGCAGGATCTGTTACGGAGTCAATATCAACGCTGCCTTCATATGTATAATGGTAGAAGACATTCACAGCTTCCTCGGCCGCCTATCACATTTGGAGTGAAACAATGTAAAAAAAACAGTGTGAAGACAAGAACACATAGAAATGCAGCATAAACTCTTGTGGACAGGGTCAATAACCGTACTCAAAGCAGTGTCTGTCAGCAATATTATTAAAGTGAACTAGAAGACTGCCACCATGTAACTTAAAAAGTAAAAATGGAAAAAATGCCTTATGTTGGATCTCTAAAATTTCTACTGAGATGTTATCACTTTTGCTCCTAAAAGATGAAATTGTGGTCAGCCAGGAGCCTAATCTACATTAAAGTTTTCATCATGGTGAATTATTAGGATGATTAACAGCAAATTGTTCACATCCACCTGTTCACTACGTTTTACTTCAAAATGGAAACAAAAATATGACATGATAAGGTCACCCAAATTGCTCACCTTCCCTCTCTGCTTGTATCCAAAGATTAGGTCAATCCAGTGATGCAAATTCACTGAAACATAGTCTGACTCCAATGCTTCCCTATGTTTCTGGATGAACTCTTTAAAACTGCCTTTAGCCCAAGGAGGTAATATGACATGATTAACCTATCACATATTAGCATCCAGTTAAAATGATTTTTTACCCTAAATTTTCGTAATAGAGGAAGTGCAGGAGTATCGTAACAAAGAGACAAACCTTGTCTCCTGATTGTTTCTCCCCCAGGTCGAGGTCGAACCTGTTTTCCAGAATTTCAGGTAGATAAAAGAATTCTGGAATCAATTCCTTAACGTCTGAGGTATTTCCTCTTCCTGCAGCACTTGCCCATGTATCCTTTATGCTATTGAATAGGCGATCAGCATGATCAAACTGTCCACCCTGTAACTTCTGGTTCTCAGCACTAAATGGTGGCAAGCGTATAAGGTAAAACAGAACGATCCCCGCGCTAGAATAGTGAGAACCATAATGAAACTTAGGAACTTCTGGATCATCCCAGCTGTCAAACCTGGGGAATAAAGGATGCATATATAAGTACATTAATTAAGGCCCAGGAAAGGGGAGGGATCCATGAAAATGCAAATGATTAGCTACAAACTACTCCCTCCATCCTAAAAAGAGTCTAACTTCAAAAATAGTTTGGAAATATCCAAATTCCTTAATTGTACTGCTACATAACCATAAAACTCATTTTCTAATTATTTTCCGTCACTGTAACATCATTTAAGGGAATTAATGAGACGGAAAGTATGGTGTAGCTTAATGGTGAAAAAAGGACAAACCTTTTCTTGAATTCCTCTTCTCCTTCTTGTGTTTGACATCCCATGGGTTTGTCAAGCCTTCGGAATGCTTTGGGATCTGACAGGTCCAGATTCTCGCTTTCATAATCTGCCAAAACCCATGGAAAGACTGGGTACTGGGTTAGGTCACTATATCCGCGGCCAGCCAAAGTATTTAGGTGCATGAGGTATTGAAAATTGCTAATTTCTCCATTTTGCCATCTCTTGGAAAACGACTTAGCTACAACCTTAAAAAGTCGACTGCCCTCATTGCTTTCCTGTTTTGTAGATCCAGAAATTGTTGTGTCCAACCTAGAAACATGCATATAAGATTACATATAGAACCAGATTGTTCTTAGAGCTTCTAAAAACTTATCCCAATACGTACTTAAACTCATTTGTGTTTATAAATACAATCATTTTATTAACAAAATTATCTATATGGAATCACAAATTTTACCAAGACACAAACCAGCTGTATTTGTTTCATATCAATTTACTAAATTACCAATAGCTAAGTGAATGACTAACTAAGCAAAAATGTGACAGACGCATAGCTAGTAGGAGAGAAGAGAATAACGTACATGCTATTTCTTGGCAAATTCATGGCAATCAAGTTCTTGAAAACTTCCTCTCTCTCCTTCTTGTGGAAGACAAGTAGGTCATTGCAGCCATCCATACTAAATAATTCAATTGCCACTGGTCTGAGTTGATAATCGCGTTTTAAAAGCTCATGGACACTATTAAGCTTCCACATTCGCCAGAGATGAGGCACATTACCACTAGCATATAGCTTTTCTTTTCCCCAAGCACCCCCATTATATGCCCATGCCCTTCCCCCAACATGTGCCTTTACAGTTGCACCCCAAGAAGAATTTGATTTTGAATGAGAATCCATACTGAGAGATGATTCTTTATTCACACCCAACGCCTGATCAATTACTGAAAGATCATCTTCACTTTCTTTTTCGTATATGCACCCAGTATCATCAACATAAAAGTTCTCAATGACATATAACGATTGTTCTCCAATCAAAAATATACCATCATGCTTATCAAGACCAACAACTCTTTCACAATTATATTTATATTTTATCTTTTCGCGAGGTTCCAGATAAGGTCTGATCAAGAATTCGCCATTATCATTTGACTCCTTATCAGATTTTTCCTCCAACACTCTCACATCATCCATTCGCATAGAAGAAGATTGCCTTGGAGATCCAACATCTGACTTCCCATAAACACTATCTGCTTTTTGGAAGGACGCAGAACTAGACTTAGCACCAAATTCAGCAGCAGAATAAACACTTGCTTCACATATGCTGCTATCTCGATCATCATTCCATCCAATTCGTCTAGAATCAACATCTTTTGGATCTTCAGACTCTTTCAGAGTAGAATCATGATACAGCTCATCATCAAAAGAGCCCTGCTTTGGATTTCCATTAATAAGATTGAAATATGAATCTGAATCCTCAGAGGCATTCACTTCATTTTCTGCTCTCTCCTTAAACACTTCTAAGCCCCCTAACTCAAATTGTCCATTTAGAACATTTTGAATGGTTTCAATTCTTAATTTGCTCCTTTCAAGCTTCTTGCGCATTCTATATGGACCTTCAATTGGACAGAGCTGCCATTCAGGCTCCCCACTAGTTGACGGTTTGCACATTGGAAAGATTCCACGCTCATGCGCAAGCTGCTGGAGATGTGTTTGCCACTCACTCTCGGCATGGAGCACCCATCCATACTTATCTTGGCGGACAACTCTTAATTCTGTAGCCATTGCATCTCTGACCATATCAAGTGCAATTCTTCGTTCATTTACTTGCTCCCAATGTCTTTGGTCCAACCTTGATGCGTCCTTGGATTTTCTCCCCATTTCTCTTTTACGACGACTATCCATGCCTTTTATCCTCACACCAGGAAACTTTGATGAGCCAGCGATATATTGTACCCACATAATCATGGCACACCGCTCCAAAACTTTATTGACAACTTGTTCAGAAGCGTGAAGCCACTCATAAAATTCAGACAAATTTGCAGTTAAAATCTTGTCAAGGCCACCATGTAAAACATCCAAAGGAAGCCCTTGATTGGCCTTAGAGACTAGTAAGTCTTCAAGCCCAGCCCTGCGATGCACCAAAAGGTACTTGAGAATATCAACAGCAATGCTCTTTACTGTTTCTCTGTCATCACGAAGAAGAGCTATCAGATTTACACAGAGGCAGCAGTTAAGATCATTTTCAAGATTACTAGGGCAAAATATTATCCGCCTGTGCGCAACCAGCAACTGTAAAACTGCACAAATATCAACAGATCTATCTTCTGCTGAACTATTCGGAAACCACCTTTTCGGTTCAATTTGTAATCCTAGGCTTGCTATGAGTTGATCTTCTCCTAAGGTGACTAAAAAGGAGGGGAGGAAGCAGTATAACAACATGCGATTGACGTTCTTAAAAATTGCCTGGACGTAGGCCTCAAGCTGCACCTTACTTCCCCTTCCAATGGATAGTAGGCCTTTACCAGGAGTTGCTTCTTCAATACGACCATCCTTGTTAGCCAATTGTAACATTGACAACAGGAATTCCAGGGTCATCAACACATCAGCAGGCCGCGGGAATGCCCCCATGTACACCCGATCGACTATAATCCAGCATAATGCATCTAAGTTCAAGGACCAACGGGACTTATCCAATTTTTTCCAATCCTCCTCATCATCACGTAGAAGACGTCTTTCAATAAAGTTCATCAGTCTAATCAGGCACAGTCCCTGGAAAGCCAAAACAGATTCAGCATCGATAGACAAAGGAGCACTATCCAAAATCGCCTCGATAAGAGGTGCAGATTTCACTTGCTCGGTAACAAAATCAGATAGAACTTCAGCCAGAAAATCCAAAATAGCAGTAGCGCCGGCTGAACATGGACCACCACCATAGCCAGAGTCATCCACTTCGAGAATTAGTTCTGGGTTGATCACAAATAACGCGTTCGTCACAGATTGCCCCTGACCAGAAGCTTCAAGTTCGCTCATTGAAGTAGAAGACTCCAAAGGATGCCCTATTGATTCACTCTGACTAGCAGAACCCAGCCATGAAGTCAATGCTACAATAGGAGTTGAAGAAGGAGTGAAAGAAAACCTGGAACTAGATTTCTCAGATAGAACAGGAGATTCTAATTGAGACTCCGCCTGGAAAACTTCATCTTGTGTACTTTTTGCATCATGGGAATTTAAATCATCTCTACCAGAAGCAACAGCAGACACTTGTTCACCTTGTTCAGCATCTGGGAGGGGAATGGACTGTACATGTTCCGATACAACTTTCTCCAATTGCTTCTGGAATCTACCATTATTAGTCTCTACTGCATGGCCAGTAGAATTTGGTGTAACAGGTACATCGTCAGAACTTGTACTAACCTGACCCTGAGGATAACTCCCCGCACTGGTTGAAGTTTTTAACGAATCATCATGTTCATGCGGCATACTTGAGAATGTGTTATGTGAGCCGGAACTATCATCATCATCTTCATCATTTGAATTCTTTTCTTCCACCTTTACAGAAAGGTCTTTAGCCATCTTCAAAGCATGGGAAGCTCTATAAAAAAATTTAAAAGATTGCTTCAACAATATCAGAAAAATTGACACAAAAACAGTTTCAACATTTATGATTCCAGAGAAGCCAAATGCAACCAAAAGATTGTTGGAAGAGCTAAAACTACTGAACGCATAGGTAGATTGGACACATACCTCACACAGGAAAAGTAGAGGTCAATGCAGCTTTCAAGAAATTCAGCTCGTCTACAGACAGCAGAGAAAGGAGGGCACATCTTTGCAAGATCAACCATGAACCTAAGAACGGAAGTAGCAGCAGCAGGTGCAGAAGCTTCACCACCCATAAGCCGAGCTGCATAAGTTTTGTGCATAAGAGCTTCACCTTGAAGATCCCCACCAATGTCTGCATTTCCTTCCACAAGTTCTGCTACCAGCCCAGCACCAACTTGGGAAAGATTGCCAGTTTGCTGAACGAGCATTGACTGCATAGAGAGCCTATCGAATGTTGATTTTGCCATAGCCACCACAGAATCTAACAGTTCTATAAATTTCAACTCTGTGTAGCTTCCATTATTAGGCACAAGGGCATGGAAATCGACCATTCGGACTTCCGGTAATCTTGGATATACAGACTTGCCAAATATCAGGCAAAACAGAATATAATAAATATCTGGGGAGTCATAAAAACTTGGAAGCACCCTTGCTAAACCATGATATCCTCCGCTTGAACGGAATTTGAGTGCAAATGTAGGGGAAGAAGTAAGACATACACCAAGAAGAGTCATAATCCATCTCATGCTTGTGGGGTGAACAGCTTCATCGAGAAAATAGGTTATCAGTTTTGACGAAACCATTTTGTGCCACTGCTCAAGCAACTCCTCTGACCTTATTGTAACCTGTAGATCAATCAACATCTCAAGAAGCATATTCCTAACAATAACATGCTTTCCCATTGCCTCTCGTGTTATTTGATATCGAGTTGACACCACTGGGGGATCAAAAGTCATGATAGTAAACCTAACCACAAGTTCCAGTTCAGAAGGCAGAAACCCATCTTCTAAAATGACCCCTAGTAAGATCACCAACTTCTCCAGCACTGGGACTTCAACATCACCCCGTTGCAGAGTTACTAAAAGATGCTGAACAAGATTAATCTTCCGAAGGATTGTGAGATTGTGATTTCTGTACCAATGCATGGAAACTAGATGCTCAAGAAAACCCAAAAGAGCAATTTGAATGGGAATGGCAGCTGCTACCCACAGGGTCCAGTCCAACAAGACATGCTCAACCATGTCAGCATTCGATAATACTACACAGTTAGATGTTTCAGTGAGTATATCAGAGGTTTCAAGCTCTGAAACATGACTAAATGAATCTTTATGAGCAGAAAAATCATCCATATCCCCATGAGAACCTACAGATGAAAATTCATCACGGAACTTTGACAAATTTATCTCCTCAAAGCCAGATTCCTGATGGGATGCAGAAGGTGACAGACTATTGCGAGTCTTACCAACCTTCTTAGGCTCTGAAAAGGATGCTTCACATGCAGCAATTTGGAAAAATATCTCAAGAGATTGCATGTCGAACAATGACATCCGGCGGTGCATAAAAAGTGCAAGCAAATGGTATCCTCGGTATTTCTTCATGTCTCTCACATTTTGGGGGTTCTGATGAAGTGTACGGGCAAGTAGTGTCAATGCCATGTGCAACATTTCTCTTGTTTCAGAAGCTTCAACAAGGGCAAGAACAATAGTCATTCCACCAATTGGCCTAATAGTGTCTCCAATCACACACTGTTTACAAACATTTACATCCCCATGAAGCCGCCCAAAACGTGGTATCCCTGATACAATGCCAAACAAAAAACTTTCAAAAAATACGAACTAACAAGTAACAAGAGTCCCCAAAATAGATTATTTTATAACAGAGAAGTTCAACAATCAAACACAAAAAAGACTGTTCACCCACTCACCACCAATAGGAGAAGCTGCAGCGGACATTGGATCTACAAGATTGAGCAATGAAGAGGTGCCAGCAGCTCGCTGTACTTCTGTACTAGTACCATCGAAAGCAAATATTAACTTCTTGCCCAAAAGCTGTAGAGACAGGTTTGCTAGTTTCTCCGAATCCCAAACAAACCCACTGCGATCTACCTTTGAGATACCTAGCTTACCCACACTCTCTAGCTTTTGAGAGTTTGATGAAAGAGGTAACTCGGTGTCTAGAGCATCTAAAATGGCCATACTGCCTCCACCACAAGCCTGATTTGGAACAAACTGTAGAAGATCTGGGTCTTGGAAAAGGCCCTTATAGCCTCTTCCCAGTATGTACATGAAACAAATAGACCCCGCTGACAGCACTTCCTCGACAAGATAGCAAGATCTAAGTTTCCATAATAAAGCACTAGTTCTAGCACATGGAGCTGGCGTGCCAATCGATACCTGCAGAGACTTTCCAGGAGGAGATGGAGAATATCCTAACCTTCCCGTGTGTCTAAGCTTTCCATCCAGATACACATAGGCAAAACTTGCTTGGAAAAGCCCAGCCAAGGCATTTGGTTTACTATGCACAATTGCTAGGTGATGCCATCGACCTTCCACCAATTCCAAATCAGAAAATGATAAGGAAGAAGTGTTGCTCGTAGCAAGAGTCAGAACACCATCCTCACCAAGACGGAGCTCTGCATAAAAGGTGCTTTCACTATCTGTGGCCCCGACAGAAAATATTCGGAGAAAGTTCCCACTCTGTCTTCTGGAAGATCCAGGTCGGGAGGTTTCAGCCTCCTTCAATGGTTTTAAAAAATTTTTGAACTGAAACCAACATACAAAAGAATACCCAGCAGCAGGAGGCCATGATCTTTCCCCTAATGGCACTTGGATCGATGCAAAGCCCCGTTTGCTCATATCCATCTCCACAAACGGTGCTAAAGACACACTTTCTGAATCCACGTCTTCCATATGGACTATTTTTTCCATCATTTCAACAAGCAAACAACCACCGCTCACAGATCTTGTTTGCAAAATGTACCTAACTAGTAACCGAAGCTCCGAGCTTGATAATCTGGCAGACAATGACATTAAATACTTAATAATCATAACATTTACAGATATTTAACAGAAGTAACAGTGTTACATGAATGTCCACATGTCCTTACTTGTATGCCCCGAGAACCTGTACAATCTTCAGAGCATGAGACAGCAGAGAAGACGAGCCCGAAATGAAGGGGTATATTATCTCCAGTATAAGTTCTACACAACCTGAAATTTCAAATAGTAAGTATAAGAAGATTTTCACCAAAAATATTTTACAAGTCTTAACATGGAAACAGAATTCTTGATTTCTCACCTACAGAAGTAAGATTTTCTTGATTGAAGAAACTAGCACGGGCAAGCTTTTCAATAAAGTTAAGTACTTCTAGCTGCACCTTTGGAGTGAACAGCAGCAAAGATCGTATCAACACCCTAATTGCACCAGCATTGTACACCCGTTTCTTATCAGGATGAGAGGAACCTGGTGGAGTAGATAAAAGCGAACTAGCAAACCCACTTTCGTGGACATCGAATGGGGACAGTACTATCTCAAGAGCAAGCTCGAGTAGCAATTGTATAACTTGCCTTTCAAACTCGACACAAATCAGCCCAGATTCAGAGAGGAGATCGAAAAAGGTTTGTGAAGATATAATAGAATGCAGTTTTACCCTGTTGATAGAATTATCATAAACCCCAGCTGTCATGACACGCAGCAAATATGTAAATACCTTCATATACACTATTAAAATAGACTCATTTGGATGTCCTTCATTCTGAAACTGGTGAAGAGTGGTTAGCAGAAGAGAAAACCCAGTTGCTTCACCAAAAACTCTCTGCGCAGAATTATTCACTCCTATAATTCGCCATAAGGTTCCAAAAATGTCACATTTTGCATCATCTTGCAGCCCATATTGAGAACCTGAAGTGGTTGCGACCATCCCACTTTTTAGAACATCAATCATTGCTCCCAGCTCTTCTGGATGAGCCTGGTTTAGAAAACACAATGTATCAATTTACTACAACTAGATTAGATAAATGGAACATAATCACCCTTGCCAAATATAGACAGAAATGCAGACTGAAATAAGTTTATACAGTACAACTATATACTGTAAAACTACTAAGCTCAAGGCAGCTTCCAAAATCAGAGGTAACCCTAACCCATGCTTGAAGCTACTAATCATGCAAATCCACCAAAACAATAAACTAAACTGGTGTAGAAAGTAAACAAAGGACACAAAGGAACAGGAAAGGTTGCAAACCTGTGAAATATCGTCTGTGACCAAACAAGACAGCAGCCGAAGAACTCCAGTCCTGTGAGCATCAGATACTACAAATGGAAGGACAAAATAAACCCCGACTGAATTTCGGAATGAGGCTTTATTAGCATCATCTTTCCTTAGTAAGTTAACCAAACAATCCCATGCGTCCGCAGTGGTGGCTTCAACTTCAAAAAGATGTAATTTCCCGGAGCCAGAATCTAACAGTCTGGGTGAAGAAAGAATTGTATCCTTGTTGTCAACTTGTATCTTGAAACTGTTCGGACTATGTTTCCTTTCCAGCTGATGTTCTTCTTTTTGCTGATCTGGTCCTAACAGCAACCTATGCTGCTTCAAATCATCCAACAGCACTTCAAGGACACCAACCTCCCTCAGGACTTTCTTGTACTGCTGATCGAAGGATAAAAGCTTTGCAAAGGAATACAAAATCTTACGCTTCAATTCAGAAGTTACTGGTTGTTGGAGTAAACAGCACAAAGAAAGTAGCTCTTGCTCAGGGATGCAATTTACAACAGTGACAGCATACTCGAGTATTTTCAAAATGATCTCTTGCAATTCTTGAGGGAATCCAGCCATGTTAAGGATCAAGAGAGGCACTGTCCGTAACTGCTGGCACAGCTTATAGTTTTCAAGGTGACTCGAGAATATTTTAAACATCCTATTTAACACCTCTTCTTGCAGCTTCCGATTATCTGCTTTAAGAAGAATATCCTGAAACATTTGAACAGCTTCTAGATCTTTTATTTTGTCACTGTCTATTTCCCAAAGTTCATCAGTAACTCTGTCAGAGGAAGATGTACGACTCCTCCTGTGACCAGTAGATTTCGCATGAGAAACTCTTGAACCTTTGGACCTGGGTGATTCAGATGGTTCAGCTCGACCAGCCTGAGCAAGACTAACAAGAACATCAAGAAATCTAGACAGTACAGGGGAAATACATTCTGAAGAGTTTTTCGAAACGTTCTCCCCCTCCATATTATTATCAGAGGACAGGTGGCCTGAAGTTGGTACTTGGGAAAAAGAAGTGAGGTCAGAAGTTTGACCATCCTTCTCCTTTGCAAGAATTAATGCAAACTGGACCAAAAATTGATAACCATGGGCATTGTGGATGTCCTCTCTCAGCCTGATACCACCAGCATCTACAAGTCAAAGGAGTAAAAAATCTCAGCCTTGAGCATGAGATAGAAGACATGTCTCCTATCATTGATATCATGGGAAGGGAAGGTTATTTTATCTTTCTAATATGTGACCTGGGGGTGTATTTTAAACCTGAATTCATTTTACCTGGTCTATATGATAATTCCACACATTCGAGAAGTAAGTCCACAATGCGCATGGTGTAAGCAGAATCCCCACAATCAGGGTTGAAATCTTTCACAGCCATCAAGAGTATTTTTATCTGGTAGAAGAACAGGTAAAAGGATCAGGTGTGGGTGATGGAAAATTATATAGTTCCACTGGGAAGAAGCGGGCTCAACTCGTCATCAAGCAAAGAAGGAAGAGAAGAAATAGACAGATTAAGAATACTCAATTTATAAAAATATAACAAGCCATGAAGTAATGCTTCATGTAGAAGGATTATTAAAAACAAAACAACAAAGGGCATACCAGCTGATGATCCCTTATGTACTTTGCTGAGATGCCATTGTCATTAACCAACAGAAGACTGAGTATCTGGAAGAGGAAATGTTCTCATATCAAACATTAAAAAAGCAAATATATCTATGGTCCCAAATAATTATTCCAAGAAAAATAATAATTAAATACCTGTATTGCATGTCTGTGAAGCTGTATGGTATGCAATGAAACTAAACCTTCCTTATATTGCGAGAAAACTACAACAGAACCATTGGCAACCATTTGAAAAAGTAATTGAAGTGAATTGTCCCCCACCAGACTTTGTGCAGCAGAAGGATGGCTGGCCAATGCCTTCATTATATGAACAACACTCCCTTCTACCTGCAACAGCGAAACTGATTAAGCAATTCCAATGGCTTTTATTACTACACATTGTGAGATCTAGGATCAGCCCCCGCATTTAAAGGAACACAAATGAGAAAGTACAAACAAGTCACCTCAAGCTGACGGGAAGATGCATTCTCATTGCTTTCATGTGTCCCTGCTAATGATGGGTCCTGATAGTTCAGAACCTTTTTTCTCTGGTTGCCTTCACCGGGATCCAGGAGAGCATTCAGAACTTGAATGAGACAGCACAGAATCCCAGAATCCATAATAGATTGTTTATCAATGGGCTGCATATATAATCAATCATCAATAGTCGAACAAATATTAGAGATGCGAGCGACTAACAAACATGCCAACATACATACCCCGGAAATGAGTACTTCAAAAGCTTGTAGCAAATTTGCACCAGGACAAAAGCCATCCTGCAGTACAGATATTCAAATTGACGTCAGCAAAATGTTACACTCGTCTTTTAGATAGAAAGAAAAACAAAAGAAGAAGATCTTAGAAAAACCTCTGTCACTTCAGAAAAGAAGTTTAAAACTCTACCAACTTCCAGAGATCTTGTTTTGCTGCTACTTTTCAAGTTTTCGATATCGCCCACCATTCTTCTTGCTACAACAAATGCAAATACGTGTATTTCTACCAGCCTGGAAACCAACAATTCATTAATTAGCATGGTAGATTCAAACCACCCTGTCTTGGCAGAAAAACTATATTAATAATATCTTTGAAGACAAATGCAGAATAACAAGTAATTCCATTCCATTTACTGCATAAAATTGCATTCAGCATAAACGAATGAGTCACCAAAAAGCACAAGATCAAAGCGAAAGTGGTCATCACAAATTTAGGTATCTCTATTTTACCTCTCTGGATATGATAGAAATCAGAGCAAACAGTGGGGAAAAAGAGACTTTTGACTCAGACTTAAAAGAAGAAGAAAACATAAAAAGATAAAATTCCCTTCCCAAGGCACCAAAAAAATAGTGCAACCAGTATGGAGATTGGAATCGTCGTACCTAGTAATTAGCTGTGCGACATTTGTGTGCTGCTTCACTAATCTACAGAATACATCAACTGCCATATTTAAGGCCTTTTCCGCTTCCTTTTCCTGCTTCAACAGAGAACTAACAATCAGTCCTCTTAAAATAGATCTAAGTATGACAATTGAATGTGAATAACTGTCACATAAATACAAACCTTTTCCGCACCGATATAACGGAAAAAATCCCAGCATCGCTTAAAATCCAACTCCAGTTCATATTTGTCTCTGCAGTTAAGAGAACAATAGTTAAAAGTGATAAGAGATAAGAGATGCTGGGAATGCCAATGACAGAAGTAAAGGAGATATATTGTCTCTGTTGGAGCCATAAAGAGATCAGAAAGAAAACGGTGAACAGAAAAAACCCATAAAAGGAGCTAAAGCAATGCTACCTTATGAAACAAGAGAAAGTCTAAAACAAATAAACAAACAGAGATGGAAAATGAACTTAGGACAATATAGAGAATATAAAAGGATTCTGTATCATGCCGCTTCAATAAGCTGCACTTAAGAGGATTGCAGGTAATGTAAATGCCATAACAGCCAAAGAATCATCTTTGCCTTCATACTCATCATTTTGAGTTTGACATACTCAAAAGCCATATTTGGGTAATCGGCAATGCAGAATAACTTCTTGGACCTAAATTTATGTAAAGACAGTCTCACTCTCAAGAAGAGTGTAAAAACCGTCTTTCTCCAATTATCAACTCTTCAACTCCATTTCCTCCACGCTGAATATAAAAAGCTAAAATGTGTAGCTAATCACTCAAATTCGATTAAAAACCTATGCATTTTCAATTTAACAAAAAATTCATTTAATCCAATTTTTTAAAAAATTCATACACAAATCATTATCCCGGGCTCAAATAATCAATGTCATTGCAGCAGTCAAGGCAGAACTGCTATACAAAAATAAATCATACTCTTAGTCCCAAACCCCCCAGTTTATAAACTTTTTTTTTCCTGAAGCAAAATCTTATTTATCTTGCATGCGCTAGATAAAACAATTAAGTGGTTCCATTTTCGACAATACCCAAGGGTTCAAGTAGAAACCGTGTTTTGTATACTTTACTTTAGGTACTGTAACCCGCAACTTATACACAACTATGCATTCCTAGTGAGGGTTTAAACAATGCACCAAATTACTGTGATATACTGAAAGATGCTTGTTGAACACTTTGACATCAGTGCATTACCAACTCGAATTAATTTAAATAACCAGTTGTGCATTTGATCTGGTAGCATATTTTCGTTAAATTAACTATTCAACAGATGAGTTTCAAAAATGCACTACAAATACTGCACAGTTACACAAGTTAGAAAAGTAATTTTAACATCTAAAGTTCAGGAAGCACAAATTCACAAACTATCTCCCCACCCCGGACCTAATCATATGTCTAACAGTGTGCAGGTCATATATCCAGCTCATTCTAATGGCATCAGCCAATAACTTAGTCCTAGAGGAACAGAGCAAAATAATCCTTCCAAATACTCAAATTGAAAAGAAATAAAAACAGTGCATAGTTGATAATATCACAAACCTAGAAGGTGATGACGGAAAGTGCAGGTCAGAAGAGGACGCATTGTTGTTATCGGCAGCAAACGGCGAGGAGACGGAATACGCTGACGGCGAAGCTGACTGCGCAACAGGAGAGGTCTGCGATAAACCTACCTTTTCTCTCAAGTCTTTAAGCAATGATCCCCATTTCATCGTTGATTTCTGAAACATGTATTCTCTTTCATCCGGCGGCCCGCCGGCGATCTAGACCCCCGGATTAACCCCCGGACCAGCTCCCTTACCGCCGACCAAACGAAAAAATCCGGCGGCGAGAATTCAGAGAAATTTCAACACAAATTCTTCGTGGAAGTTGGACAATAATGTGATCGGGGAGATAGATTGATGGAGCTTATCAACCGGAGCGAATTAGGGGAAAACGAATTTTAAAAAAAAGGAAGATCTGAATCAAAAATATTGCGTTCGAATTTAAATTAACGGAAATATTAGGGTGATCTGGATATGCAGATTTTCGAGGGGGTGTAATTTAGGACAGTGTATAAATTGCAATTTACAGAGAGCCTATTTATTTCACTGGTTTGTGTTTTCTTGCCGCTTGGCTTTATTGCAATTTTTGGTTTGGAGTTTAGTTGTTGTTGGTAATTGATTTTCTAAATTCATCTCTCTTTTATTTATTTTAGTTCCATATTTGTATAAGAACATTTATTCTTGAATACAAAACATGCCGAATTGACAATGATGTATTTCATACTCCTCAATCCTATCTCAATATTACTGGTCTTAATATTTTAATCATGAGTTGTTCAAATAATTAATCTGTCAATGTTTGAATGAAATTATAAATCGATATTAAAATGAAAGTGTCTTCTAACAAAAGATTGTTGACTCACGTTGATCATTTTCATATCATTATTTACCAATATAGAATTTTGAAGAAAATAATATCACATATAAAACGATGCATTTCCAATACCAAGAAATTAAGAGAGTTGATAGTATAACCATTAAAAGACAACAACTACAATGAATGATCCATTTCACAACATTAATTATATGATTAATTTATGAAGAATTATATATTTATATGAGTGAGATTTAATTTTAAATAGATAGTTAGCTTCGAAATTTTAAAATAAAACATAGTTCAAATTTATTATAAAATCACATGCTATTTATCTTTGTAATTGAGCTTATAAATATTATTGTTTATTATGTTATTAATCACAATAAAATATCGCTAAACCCTTTCCTTCATCATAAACCTCAAATTACCTACCAAATAAGGTTGTGGGATCCACGACTCTTGTGTCTCCACGTGGAGTCTTTTACCATGTCCAAGACGTGAAGCCCCTGCTTTCTTTTCCCCCTTTATTTTTCTCCCACTAATTACCCTTTACTTTTCTTCCAGTCAACAATGATTATTGTTTTGTTTTCCTATAATATTACTTTATTGTATAATTATCTTTAGCACGTTTATTTCCTTTTTCGACTAATTTTTGTGTTTGTTTAGCTAAATTATACCCTATTTCATTTTTCGGGCTCCAATTCTTTTAAGGAAATGCCATATTAGTCCAAGTTTTGCACACTCAAAAAAACACTAATTTGTAAAATAATAATGATTTTTGTGACATTAAAAATCATAACAATATGATTATTGTGACTTTTGTAAAGTTAAAGCTTGTTTTAGTTGGTGATATATGTAAATATCAGCTTTAGTTCTTTGATCCTTTCGCATGGAGTTGGTCATAAATCGTGTAGCATGCATGAATGAAATGTACTAAAGCACGAACATAATATTTATGCAAGTTGACTAGTGTAAGAATTTAGTTTTTTTTTTTTTAAGTATAAGAATTTAGTTGACTTAAATTACAAATTAGACCATGGTTACCAAAATGAGACCATGCACGAGTCACGACTAATTCAGTTTTGCTCACCAAAATGAAAAGTCTATGGATTTCGAGGTTATCATAATTGTTAAATTTAGTGTTAGATACGGGTTTAGTAATTTTAAATTCAATACTTACTTTTGTTTATTATTATATTCAAATTCAGGTGCGTGTCAAAAACACAATGTAGCTCAAATGCTTAATTTTAACACTTCTGGGATTAATAAAGGGTTTTATTTTATTTTTAAATGTTGAGAGCATGTTGCTCCTATTTTTTTAAAAATTTATTCTACTCAGCTAATTACGATTACGATAAATTCTCAATTGAAACATGTCTCAGTTGTTCTCACTAAAAAATTATTAGATTACTCTTAAAAATGAAAAGATCATACATGAAAATGGAAAAATCAACAATAATACACTAAATGATCATTATTAATTGAGAAAGTTTTGGGTGAGACTGCTGTTGGGGATTATTCTTATAAGTCATGGGGCAGCTCAAGAAAACAAACATTTTGATCAGGTCAGTTGGCAACAAAGACTAGTCACTTTTTAATAATTATGCCTAATTCTTGGATAGTCAAGAATTGTTATATTATAAAATTTACATGAAATTTAACTGCGCCGATCATAAGAAAAAGTCAACAAAATTTGTAATGCAACATCTATATAAATAATTGAGTTCATATTCACAGAGTCGTTGTCAATTGTCATCCCTTAACCTAATACCATGATTAATGGGTGTGTGTGTGAAGTGTGAACACCAGACCAAGGCAACCAACACGAACTTTTGATCACAAATTAATTAGCAATAAAATGTTGGTTTCTTGGTTATTTGCTTGAATGAATTTCTTTAAGAATATACTAATTAAAATGTTGTTTTGGTAATTTTTAATGAAACTATTTTAAGGTCAAATGTTAAGTATAAAATATTTAACACATGGTTTTTTTAAGTCTTTTATTGTGGTTCTGAAATGTCTACAATTGAGTGATAAAAATAATAAGAAAATGATAAGTAGTAAAGACAATACAAAAATATTCTATTTGTCCCAACATTCTTCTTCCCGGATATGGAAACAATCTTTAGTAGCTTTTCATTAATTTATATTTCTGAATAAATCTATAATCTTCGCATATATGTTTTGAATCATTATATCTAAATTTTGTAATATATTTTTTGTATTTTATAATGATCATTGTGATCAAATTTCTCACTCAATCTCTGTAACTAGACTGAGATTTCATTCGATTCGGTTGTTTTGATCGTAAGATTTGGATGTTTAGTTATGTGTTTTAATGCTTGAAGTACCATATGTCAACGTGTTTGTGGTGTTGCATATGGTGAAGATCATTGATTAACAAGGTGGATTATGTTTGGGTGAGGATTCTTTGTTAAACGGTTACTCTTTTATTGGATCTCATGTTTATAATAGACTATACGCCAATTAGTCTAATTAACACTTAGTTTGATTATTTTTGATTTAATATCTAGACTAGATGTTTTAATTTCATTTATTGTGATTAGGCATTTCTAAACATTATGTGTATGAATAATATTTTTTTTTAAAAAAAGTAGAAAATAAATAAACTCAACAATTATAACATGAACCTATCAAATGCAGTGTGTTTCCCCTAATGTACTTATGTACACCGTTATTTAGTAATTATGTTTCACCTAATGTACTGATATAAACTCTCTTTCGAATTGGTAATTTGGTACACATATAATAAATATATGAAATAATTTTCCCTAGCAAGTGCTTTATATAAAAAAAACAAAAATCCAGTGTGTTGCAATTTCATCTCATATTGCCCTATCCAATCCAGCTTATTTTCAGCACTTTCAGCACCTTTCAGCAAGGTTCAACACCTTTCAGCACTTGTCACTATTCACATACATGAATTGTTGTAATTTTTTTTTTTAAAAAATAGGAATAATTTTTCTTTTGGAAATACGAATTAAACAATCTTCAAATATATAGTTTCGTAATTATTAATCATTTTTCAAATATATATAAATAACAATTTCGTATTGGTAAACCAAATTTATAAATAAATATTTTACAACTGTTGCAACATATTAGTACTTACAATAATATTAAAAATTACATATACTACTAATCGCTATCATCTAATGATTCATCTTCGCCAACATCACTAACTTCTAAATCACCACCTCCTGTATGCTAAATTTGTAATGCAATACTCTCACGCACTTCGTTCATAGCAGCTTTTCGATCATCAGCGTACAAACCTGAATCACTACTTTCTTCACCATCAGGATGATCTAACACATGAATGTCTTGTTTTTGCATTCGAATGAAGTTATGAAGTGTGAAACATGAAACAATTATTGCCTTTTGGGAATCAATGTCAGTTTGGGCATTCTTTTTAAGATTTTCCAAGTACTCTTCAACTGACTGAAAACTCTTTCTACTTTCATTGTTAAAGAAGAATGTCATTAGTAAAAATGTTCCACCTCGAGGTGGTGCGGTTCTAAATTGCGGTAGATGCCTTCAGCTTATTCCATCACTGTATGGAGCCAAGTATCCAAGGGTGTTTGGATATCCCGAATCTACCAAATAATATTTTATGATACACTTATGCCAAATAATAAAATTACATGTTTTTAAAGTAAAATTGTAGGATTAATATAAATTTTTTAAAATGTTGTATCTGAATATAAAATTAATATTAATAATATATAGATGGATTATAGTTATTATATTGGATATTATTTTATGATACACTTATGCCAAATTAAACTTATGTTCAACTACTAAAAAAAAATTATTCAGCACACTTCAAAATGTAACATTAACATTATTTTATTAATCACAACACATAATTATATATATCATATAATTTTAATTTAATTTTAGCATATTCAGCACGTTTCAGTACCCTTCAGCTTATTTTCAACACCTTTCAGCATCTTTCAGCTTATTTTCAGACGTTCATCACCCTTTCAGCAAGGTTCATCACCTTTCAGCAAAGTTCAGCACTTTTCAGCAGCTTATTGGACAGGGCCAATTATTATTTTTTTAATAATTAATAAATACACGTGTTTCACCTAATGTACTACTCCCTCTGGACCACTTGTATCTGCAGAGAGAGAAACTGAATGTTTTTTTTTCGCCCGTGCAAAATTACGAATTTACCCTTATCAAATTTTAGTATTTGCAACCCACCCAGCTCCACCCTCCTCCCTGCAATCACTACCGGAAAAGCACAACTCCACCACATCACCGTCCACCCACCCGCCAACACAAACAAAACCAGAAAACCCAGATTTAATTCAATCAGTAGATCGAAATCTGTGAAATCGAAACCCAATTAAATTAAAGTCAACAAACCCAGATCTGGCAACGAGATTCTTGGAAACTGAAACCTTAGCCCAGCCCCCGGCGACTCGCATCACCGCTGATCAACATCAACCAACCTTCGCCGGAACCTTCGCCGGAACAACGGAGCTGGTAAAGTCCTAGTAATTAACTCTCATGGCCACTTCCCTTAGATATCCCAAGGCTCCAGTGAAGAGAGATAGGAAGGAGAAATTGAATGGAATTGAGAAAAGTTGAATGGATAGGAAGGAGAAATATGTGGTGGGTGGGAGAAGGAGAGAGAAATGAGATTGAAGGCTTCGGTGGGGGTGGGGAGAAAGAGAGGAGGAATTGAGAGAAATTCACAAATAAATTATTTATTAAGTTAAGGGTAATTTTGTCTTTGTCTAGGTGATTTATTTCCTGAAAAGGAAAGTGTGCAGATTCAGGTGGTACATCCTAAAAAGGAAAGAGTGCAGAAACAGCTGGTACGGAGGGAGTACCATCTTTTAGTTATGCTTCACCTAATGTACTAATATAAAATCTCTTTCGAATTAGTACACATTTAATAATTTTATGAAATAAATTTTCCTAGCTGGCCTGGCCTAACAAGTTACAACACCATCAATCATCACAAACAAGACGTGCTGCGAGTAGCCGTAGCACAATGAGAAGATTTTGGTGTGGGTCAGTATGGCTACCACTGAGTGCCTCCACGCGTTTTCGAATGTCACAGGGGACATCGCCGTAGCGTTGGTTGCGGAGATATGCAAAATTAACAATTTAAAACTTGTCCCGTTTTCCATTCATTTGTCGGATGAACGGAGACTTTTATGTTAGATGGTCTGATTTACATTTTCTCAAATTAGAAATCTGATCTACACTGAGTTAAACTAAATTAATATAATTTGAAATTGAAGTAAAAATTAATATACTGAGAAATTGGAATAACGCAACTTAATTATGTTGAATATCACCAAATTATAATACACTTTATTTGAATTGAAAAAATCTAGACAAGTTAGGGAGAACAAGCCCTAAATTGTATTATACCGACATATTTTTTTTGATAGTATTGAATATGCATAATCATAAATCTATGTTCAGTTGACATGAAACAATGTTGTGATCAGGTGCATTGTGCTAATAATAATTATTGCTGAGTGTGGATGGTGTTAAATCAATGTTGTGTTGTGCTAAAATATTATTGGTGTTGAGTGTTGGGTCCGTTGGCGGAGGTTTGAAAGCGGCGAGATTTGCATTGATGGTGGCAAAGTTTGGATCGTTAGAGCATCTCCAATGCAACTATTAATGTTGAAAATATTGATTAACACGTGGGATTGATGGGTATAAGAGATAAAAATATATCTCCAATGCAAGCAACAATTAAGACGTCAGTTTGATGTGGATGCACATGTGGAGTGAGAGTGTTAAATAGGCCTTCAATATATTGACAATCATGTTGAGGGTGTCGCTGTTTACCAAATTTATTTTCACTTTCCTTTTGATATTAATATTGCAATTAGTTTGTTTACCAAAATTATATTTACTTTCCTAATCACATTAATATTGTAAAAATTGACGCTTGTACATTGGAGAGTAAAGTTTTAAAAATAAAATCAATCACATATTTCAAATCTACATCATATTGACGCTCAATCAAAAATTGACAAATGGATGCGGATTTTACTCGTGACCTTCTTAGCATTGGAGATGCTCTTAGAGATGAATTTGTAATTTGACAATAGTGAGATTTGATATTCTAAGGTTGAAGTTTGAACTGACATGTTTGGGTCGCGGGCATTAAAACAAATAATGTGAGATCGTGTGAGATCCTGCTTCATTATATGGATATTAACTTATCCATATAAAGATTGAAATAATTTGGGATAGAAGACCTTTTCCAAAAACATTGCAATAATGTTGTTGACTAAATTTCTTTTTACAGCCCCTAACATACTATAAATGGAATTTTTAGCCTTCAATTTATGATTTTTACTGTAGAAGACTATAGAGGGGTAATTGTTTAACAATTGTAAAATACGAGGGGATAAACTAACAATGTCACTTGAAAGTAGGGGCCAAATTATCAAAACAGCAAAGTACAGAGGTTGGTTGGTAAAAAGAAAAAAATAGAGTAAGCAGCAGTTTAAACGGCATCGATAATCGGAGTCCGTTACTTCTCCGTCAACTTCCTGAAGTTACCGGACCGCGAAATGTCGGCGCCGGCGTCTCCGCCGATAGTACGCATATTTGACAAGATACCTACGGCCGAGGAGTTTGTTACGCAGATTGAGCCCCGGAACGCTCCCGCAGTAAGCTTCCTATCGACATAAATATGCAATTTTTTCTTCTTCTGAATAGAAGTTGTTCTCAAGGATATGTTTCTTCTTGCGAACTGTTCTTTCATGTTCTAATGGCTTGAAACAGGTCTTTAGGGGCTGTATTAAGCGTTGGAAGGCTTTTGCTGACTGGAACCCCTCGAATGGCGGTCTCGATTATCTGCAGGTTGTTGCTGTTTTTTGATGTGTAATTAGTGTGTATGCTACTTATTTTAGCTTATGGAAAGAAAATTTTGAGTTTCTGGTCGTTTCTTATGTCTGTGCTGGTTCTTCTGTTACGTTGCTAATGATGCTGCATCTTATTTGCAGAAGGAAAATGAATAAAATCGGTTCTAATAACTGAATTTAGCTGCTGTACTTGTGCAGGAAGGATGCTTATCTACTTTGTAATTATTATACTCCTATATTGCCGTTTTTAATACAGTTTCAGTGCTCATTGTTGTATTTTTGTGAATTAGATTTAGACATGAAGTTGGTAGGTTCTGGCTTGTCTAGCATTTTGTTTGATGTTACTTGGCATTTTGTGAAACTAATTACAGAATTATGCTTCTAATTGATCTAGGAAAAAGGTGGGTCATTAACCATAGAGGCCATGCTTTCTCAGCAAGCACCTATATTTTGCGGTGATATTCGAAGCCATGAAAGGGTACTGCCTCTACCTTATGAACAAAAGAGAATTGCACCTTTAGTATCTGAATGTTTGGACTCATCATCATTCACCTGACGTGGTTGTTTGGTTAAAACTATAGGTTCCAGTGCCCTTTTCTACGTTTATTGGTTATTGCAAGGCAGTATTGCATAGTAAAAATGTTGATGCAGATGGTCCTTCTGATTCGAAAGAGCACATGGTGGCAGGCACTTCTACTGATCAAAGTGATTTGCACAGGCAGATTTATCTTGCGCAGGTTTCAACAGATGTTGTATTTAAGGCTATATGTTAATGTCTACTTTGAAAGAATATGATGGCCATATAGAATCCATGTAGCTGATCCGATGCAGTGGGGCATTTGCTTAGCTTTTGTTTGTATTTTGCCAGACTAGTTTATATAAATCTCTTGAAATCACTTCATGTAGTAAACTCCTGAGGATTTTTAACCAAACAAGTGCTATGACTTAGTCAAGGGATGAACTATATCACTAAGAACATTATTACTCAATGATAATATGTGATATGCAGATATTATGACTATGTCACTAAGAACATTATTACTTTTGAACTCATCCAGGTACCAATTGAGAACGCTGAGTCCACTGAGAAGGTACAATTAAAATGTTTGAAAGAAGATATTGAAGCAGTAAGCTCCTTATATCTGTCTCTTCCCTTCATTTTTTCATATTTGGCTTCAGCAATTATATTTTTTCTTAGTTTATCAACTCATCTGATAAAATTCCTCCATTGACAGCCTCCATGTATTGGCACTAAGAACTTGGCATCAATCAACTTATGGATGAACAGTACTCAGAGTAGATCAAGCACTCACTACGATCCATACCACAATCTTCTTTGCATAATCTCTGGATGTAAACAAGGTTATTCTTGTACTATTGTGCCTGTCCATTTGTATAAATAGGTTCATGGCATTTCTCTGACCAGCTTTGCTAACTTTAGACAGAAGATAGATTGTGAAATTAATGCATGGTGTCAGTTGCTTTTAAGTCACAAGTTAACTAAATGGATGATGGTGCGCATCTGCAGAACTTGGTTCTTCGTCATGCTTCAGCCCTTGTGTGTAGGATGCTTTAGCAGACCTTTTGTTTCACAGTAATAGTTCAAAAGCAGTTTGGTTCGTACTTTGTTACATTCATGCAAGGGCTATGGAAAAGCAAACGAGCATAATCTAATTAGTGTATGCTATAGGGGCTATTTGAAGAGTACTTCTGTTATTTTAGGATTGTGGGAAGACTTAATAGATGGTTTTGATAGTGAATGGAGAAATAATTGAGTTGCTCTCATTTGTGTGTATGTGTGTGTGTAAGGAATGAAAAGATGCTCTAGCACCCTACCATCTTAATTTCCAATGTGCTTGTGGAGATTTATTAGCTTCAAATCTGCAATTTGTGTTAGTCCATCTCATATAGGAAAATGCCTAAACCTGCATTTTTTTATTGAATTTGATGCCAGTTTTCTTGTGGCCACCTTGCACGAGTCCCTTCCTATATCCGATGCCAATATATGGTGAGGCCTCAACTCACAGGTGTGTTGAAAGTGATTATAAACTTGTAGGTTCCTTCTTCTTATTGAACTAAATGAAATGCAATGTGAACCTTTTACTGGAATGCCAACACTATGTATTTGATTCCTTTCCTTCTGTCAGTGCCGTGTCGCTAGAAAATCCAAACTTCTCCATGTATCCTAGAGCAAAGAATTCTGTCAAGTCTTCCCAGAAGGCTATTCTTCACCCAGGTGATGCTTTATTCATTCCTGAAGGATGGTAAGCCCTTGAGTTTCACCTGTTTCTAGTATATTTTTTCGGATTCAGAATTATGTATCTGCCTTGTTCAGGGGAAATATTAAGTTGTAATGAGGAATCAGGAGTACACTAAATATGTTTGTTATGCTTTACTGCCTTTCTTTAGTATCTGAATTCTTAGAGGACACACACACACACACTACTAGTGCCATGCTTTACAATTTGTGGTTGTCTTTTTAGATCTATATGAAATGAATCAACCATTTTTCCATTGCATTAAAGAGTGACCCTGGAACGTGTTATGTTTATGGTTAGTATTAAGTGGGAAAAGGAAGATTTTTATGGTTGTAGTGCATTGTTGCGGAACGTATGATGGTTAGTGCCCTTTGCCCAAATGTCAGTCGAAAGATATTTCTTGGCTGTTGATACTGTAATTATATAAAGTGTTTGAACACCTAGTACTAGGCTGTGCACACATCATAAAGAAGAATGATATTCCTCTACAAGATCATGTTTTGCTACATAAATGATTACTGCCACTTTACTTCATCCTGTATCTCCTAGAAATCTAACTTTTAATACTTCCTCGCTTAGGTATCACCAAGTGGATAGTGAAGCTTTGACTATTGCTGTGAACTTCTGGTGGCTGTCAGAGATTATGGTTAATATGTCTGAGCACATGGATTCCTATTATCTGCGCAGAATACTGAGAAGGTTGTTGATTTCTCCTGGGTGTGTTTATGCATTTATTTAGTTACCGATGTGCTTAACTCAATTTTATTCCTCATCTCCTCATGTTTGTTTGCTGTTCGTGTCGGGCATTGAAGATTGACTGACAAAGAGATGGTAAGCCAACTTTTCCCATATCCTATCCTTTTGCAGAATAAGTTTAATGGTTATCATGATCATTGCTTCATGATCATTGCTTCATGATCAGGGTAGAATGGGATGCTGCATCTTGCTTCAACTGCAAATGATAAAATGGATGATAATAAGAATGGCCAGCTTAATTCTCGTAATACAGGTAAAGTAATGGGCATTCTTAATCTTCTTAAATCATACTTTTATGTGTAGTCAAGAACTTTTGGTCCTTTTCCAAGAAAACCCATGCAATCTGTAGCCTTTTGAATCATGATTTGATGGTCAAACATTCTGTAGGGCTAACGTCAAAGCAAACACCCATGATGCATGAATTGGATTCAGATGCAGTCTCTGCTCTTCATGAACTTATCTCTTTGGTTCATGACCGAGTAAAACCAAGCCAAGCAGTAAATTCGACCATTGCAGATGACACGGGATTTCACAAGAAGGATGTACCGCACAAAATTTTGAAAGATGAATTGTACAACTTGGACGATGATCAGATAGCTAAATGTTTGTGGACTCTTGAACCTCTTTGCCTGCAACATGTCTTTTCCACCATGGCAGTATGTCTACATTACTTCAATACAATGTGTATTAAACATTTATGTGTTCTTTTGATGTACACACTTCTTTCAATTACTCCCACAAGTTCTTTTTTTTTCTTGTATGGATGCCTATTATTGTTTCTGATGTCCTGTAGCTGACTATCACCATTTTTTAGCATTCCTTTTTTTTATTAGATAGAGATATACATATGATTAGTTTTATTATTACCATAATAAATCACAATTGGTTTTTGTGAAGCTTTCTGGTTCTTGGACATTAGATCAGAATCATCCTAGTGTTAGATTCTGCATTTTGCATATAGAGCATACCCAGTGTACTTTGGTAGAGTTATTAGCATGCAGAAAACTAAATTATGACAAGAAAGAAGCCAATGTTTGGGTTCCAGTCTTCCAGATCTAAAATAGGAGAACGCATAATCAGGAATAGTTATATAACACGCTAAGCAATTATCCTTAAAGTGATGGGTGCATTAAAATGAAGATAGGTATTGTAGAGATTTCTCACTACACAGGGAGTTACAATGAAACAAATTTTTTGTTTTAGTTTAGTTGTCGAAGCCTGTGGTAAACTGGTAAAGTGGTGGCGTTCCTGCATTTTTGTGGTTGTGGATTATATATAAAAAAAAGTTGAGCATTGACATCCTTGCAATTATATGCAGTTACAAACTATAATCTCTGTAACGTTTAATAATTGTAATTTGTTAGCAATAAATTCTCTTGGACAATACCAGTCGGCAGTTACTTGCTAAATGATATATAGAGTTTCAAGAAGCTGGGGAGTTTGTCATTTTGTTTCTTTTTGTTTTTGTTGTAGATTCTCACCTACCTTTTGGTCCATCGACCATTTTTTTGTTCTCAAGTCTCCTGTATTTATATACATACAGGTTTCAGTTGTTCATTGCTGTCCTGCTATGATTTTTGTAAAACCTTCGGGTCGTTTTAGTGCATTCTGTTGAATTTATAAGTCCGTGCTCTTCCTCTTCTGATTTTAATTTGATAAAAAGTATTCTGTCCTGACAGCTCAAGTTTCCAAGAACCTTGGAGACCTTAATATTGCATGTGCTCTCACCTGTGGCAGCTGAAGTACTTACTCGAAAGTTTGAGGAGATGGATCAGCTGATTACTGACGAAGATAGGTATGATTTGTTTTTTTTTTTTGCACTGTTCTTACAATTTTATATGTTTTGTAGAAATTTCTGTAGAGTTTTAACCATACCTTTGGTTTTTATAACTTTCAGGAACCAGTTTTACCAGAACTTTTATGGTGTTTTTGACAACCAGTGTGAAGCCATGGACACACTTTTGAATGCAAAAGAGTCATTTGCGCGACAGGTAAACTGTTCTGTTAATAACTTAATAATGTTTGGGCTTGGAAGTAGTTTTTAATTACCCGTGTATGTTCTTCACTTATACTAAGTACGCTATCTTTTCTCTTCGTCTTTGCTGATCATACTCTTTTCAAGTCTTTACTGTTGTTACTGCCCCATGCTTGAGTGGGCTGGATTCTGCGGGACCTTGGGTAGTTGTTTAATAAAGTTATTTTTCTGTCCAAGAGCGGTGTCATGATTGTCATTAATAGTAGATATTTATTAGTTTTCAGTAAAGGGAAGTTTCTGGTTGAAGCACACTAATGAAGCTCACTAATGAAGCTCTAAGCAAAACTGAATGTTTATTTGAACTCATAATTAAACTGTATTTAGGAAGAAAAAATTGTTAATCTTCAAACAGTCTTGTTTTTGTAATGGATTGCCGTCCCTTTAATCATGTAAAATATTAAGTGTCTCTACAGTTTTTATAGCCACATGATAGGCTCCCTCATAATCATCAGTGAATTGTTGTATACTTTTGATCTTCCATGGTTTGTACTGTATTGAAGTTGCTTAATGGTGCATTTTAGAATTTTTCTAATTTATAAAGCCAGCGGACCATTTCCTAGTAGCTCTATTTATGTAAATGCTGGTATTCATAGTGAATTTTCAATTTTCTATTACCTCAGGCCTACAAGAATGTGTTGGATCAGTATGCGGGAGTTCATTTTGGCGGGACTAATGCTTCAGTTGAATGAGGCTTAAATAGGCCCAGGCTTTTCTAAAGATATTGGTCCTGACTCTGCTTGATCCAAAACAGAGATGTTATCCTACGATATGGACACGACTGTCTTATATGGTAAAGAAGTATGAGCCTTGTGTAGTAGTTATTCTCTTTGATTGCAAATTTTGTGAGAGCTGTAGTCCATTAGGCCATGCTGGTTACTTTGAATGTTCCTTTATTTCGAACTTTAGCTATTGGTATGCTATAATGAAGTCTTACCTCCTTTCTCCAAGAATATGTTGAAATGGTTAAACTTCTATCTTGGGTTGTTCTGGTGTTTTAATTTCAGTTCTTGAAAACTAAAAGAAATAAAGCAAGAAAAGAAAGTAAGATTCATCATCGGTTCGGATGAGGCTAGAAAACAAGGAAAAAAAGGTGAGTCAGTGGAAATGAGAATAGAAGTTCTTTTTTTCTTTCTTTTTCTGGTTGTCTGGTTTTGGTGCATTCAGCATTCAGCATTCAGGGATGTTTAATTCGTACCTTAAATCTGCTACTCAAGTATACTGCCATTGCTACTTTTTGAAAAGCTTGGATATTCCATTCTTCTTCTTCTTGGCTTGGAGTACCCACTCTCTTTAATTCTTATTCGGTTATTCCTCTTCTTTCTCTCCTTTTTCTTGGATATTCCATGCTTGAATATTACAGATGTTAGAATTCGTCCCCAGTAATTTTGTCTGATCCTATCCCATCTCTCTTTTTAAAAGCTTGTGCATCTTTTGATTTTTATTATTATTGTTATCCATCTTTGTTTTTAAATTTTTTTATTTTGATAAATAAATATACGTTATGAATTTATGATGTGAATATAAAACAATTTATGTCATTATGATGTGATGGATGACTTATTATAAGGATTTTAAAACCAAAAAACAAGACCTTTTGAGCAGTACTTGGAGAGTCTTATATCTTCTAGCTATTATAATACTGGGGCACAATTAAAAAAGCGAAATTTTCATTTATTTAATTAACTGAAGAAAATTGAAAACCTTTAGTGCATGATCTTGAAAAGATCTTGACATAAGTGCTAAAATGGAACCACAAATTTTACATAACCTATGTAATGTTTAAGCATAGTTCCTTGAACACTAATAAACCCAATAAGGCCCTGTTTACCAGAGCTTATCTGTAGATCAGTTCAATTCAATTCAGTTCAGTGAAAATGCAATTTGATGAAATTCAGGTTAATTCAGTCCTGCTGATTCCATTTTTCAATACATCAATTTTCACTTCAGTTCAATTCAATTCAATTCAGTTCAGTTCAGTACATCAAGAAATAAGCTCTAGGAAACAGGGCCTAAATCGATCCCAACTCTAAGTAGTAGCTTAAACACAAGGGTGTCCATCTATACAATTCCACGATTCTCTGTTTAGAAATTGCACTTAACATAAATTACTAAAATAGTCCTTATAAATAGTTCTTTAGTCAGTTTCTGATTTACAGTAAATTCAACCATATGAGATCTGCATTTAGTGAAATGCAAATGCCTAAAAGGCTAGGCAGTGAATTGAACCATTTGTGAACCTATCAATCCTATCTTGCGTGAATTAACGGTTTCATGCCATATCGGTATCTTTCACCATGCCATATCAGATTAGATCATGTCGATTAGGGTGCCCATCTATTGTTTTACTTTACATAGTTAAAATCATTTTAGTTCAATTTAATTATTACAGATTCACATTCAAGACCTGTCTCTACAGAGACCAAATACTATAAGGGACCGTTATCGGTTGAAGTTGCTGTTCGTTGTTAGATTTTAGGTTGCTAGCTAGTGTCGCCAGAGCTCAGCCGTCTCACATGGACCGACTCGAGACTGAGTTTCTTGTATGAAATAACAATAATGTACCAAGGATTAGGAATGATCAAAGAAATTGATTGAAAGATCAAGCAAAATGAATGAAAGATCAAATTAACTGAAAGATCAAGGTAAAAAAGGAATGATCAAGGGAACTGACTGAAAGATCAATCAAACGGACTAAAAGATCAAGCAAAAATAGTAAATGATCATAACTTTGGCCCTTGGTCTCCACAATTATAGGTTTCACCTAAGATTCTCTCATTAATTATTAGGTTCCAAAAAAAACATACTCTCATCGGCCTAAATACTATAGGGTGCGCGTGCGATACACACAAAGCAAGATAAAGGCGGGTGAGTATGGGGACGTGCACAGAATTTAAGAAAAAATCCGGCTAATTCCTGACGCCTTTTCATCTTTTTGAAATCTCAGGGGCGTTGACATTCCTTTCGCTGCCAGTTTCCCATGCAAAACGCCGCCCCGGACCACCACTAACCGGCGCCGATGATGGGAGAGAATCAAACCGCCTTTAATTCTCATCACGCTTATAAATTCGCACCAGTTAATTTCTTTCTCGCCTCTTTATAAAAGGTGGCGTTTGCATTGGGAGTGACGTTGCTGACCTGAGTTTATCTTTTCAATTCTACTGTAAAAAGATGGTTAAGCGAGGAAAAAGAATTTCTTGGGATTTGCTGTGTTTTTCGGCTGTATAGAACCCAGCGCCGTAAAATTGGCCAGACCGCGCTTTTTACTGTTCTAGCTTTCCAAACAAGTACGCCCGCCTGCTAGTTTACCAGCCTTATCAGAGTTTGAATGATTTTATTTTTCAAGGACGACAAAACAAAAAATGGGTTAAAACTAAATAAACATACGTATTCACACAAGCATTATGCTATAAATATTTATCCTTATTTTACTCTTAATTTCATGATCACAAATTCTCAATTGAGACTTGTCTGAATCGGTTTCAAAAGTTATGTAAAAGATCACTTGAAAGTGAGAAGAACAACACAAAAACATGTAATGATCAGGGTTAAATGTGAGAAGATCAACTCATAATATGTAATGATCAGACATGAAAATGAGAAGATCAACTCATAATAGGTAATGATCAGACATGAAAATGAGAAGATAAGTAGTAATTATACACTGAATGATCATGCTTAACATGTAAAAGATCAGATTTTGAAAGTGAGAAAGATGATCAACGCAGAACTAGTAATGATCAAGTATAAAAGTGTGATGAGAAGATAAACATTTGTTGTCTCAATTTGGAGACCGTCCTACATGAGATCCCATGCATCATTGATACTCCAAGAAAATGGAAATTAAATAGTTCTTCAAGAAAATCTTAGTTTTCTTCCGAGATGAGGAGCGCATGCAGTATACAACCAGTGGCTGCAGGGACCGCGCCTTTTAAGCTCAAATTATAACGTACGTCGCAGTCAAGGCATTTGGCTGAAAATTGCGCATATATCATCAATTGCTTTTCATCAGTTTGCTAAACGAATACGCACGGTTCATGACTACTAGCTAATAACTGCAACATTTTTTTTATCCTTAAATTTCATCAATTTTTATATATAGCATCCAATTGTGTGTGCATGCAAATCCAAATGAAACTCATCATTTTAAAAAGAAAACCCACAAAACTAACATGCGCGGTATAATAATTGTTATAGCTCAACATTAAACGAGAGAAACATTAATATTAAATTGCATATATGTTTAGTTAAAAACCGCATCCGCTCTTAATTTCCCCCCAGCAAACCCTGACATAAAATCCGTTCATTAATTTCCCGCCAATTTCTTAGTGTCATTTCCAGGCTAACAATTTCTCCAACTTATTCCGGAATCGGAATGCTCACCAAATCCATATTTATTATAGTTTGGCGACGTGGGAACGCCCAAACTCCCGGTGAATGATAGCACTCCTCGCATGTTAACATTAACGTTAATACTTCTGTTAAGGTTGGTGCCTTCTCCACCGTCACCCGGTTGGTCGCTGGTCAGGCCGAGAAAGTCCCTGGTTTGTGCCATCCGGCCAAAATTATCCGACTCGTAATTCCCAGAATATTCCGGCACGCGTTTTCCGATCATATCCAGCTGAGTCATGGTGGAATGCACCTGTCCGATGGAGCTTGCTCCAAACGCCGCCGCCTGCTGGAGGAGGGATGTGGCGGCGAGCGGTTGGAACGCCGGGGGTACGAGGTTCTTGTGCATTAATTCTGGGTAGAAGGGAGGGGTAGAAAGGGGAATGTGGGTGATTTGAGGTTTGATGTCAAACTGGTTCTGGTGGCTAGGGTTATGGTTCTGCGGGAGATCCCATGAGTGATGGTTGATGGAGAATTGCGCCGGAGAGTTCAAGAAGTGGCGGTGCTGCTGCGGCGGTTGGAGGAGAAAATGGGAATCATCGGCGGTGGTTGGTGGCGGTGCAAATAGTTGGTTTGCTGACATTCTCGCACTTTCCTCAGCCAAGGCATCACAAAATGCCCTATGAGTGACAAAACTATCCTTCCTGTATACCAACAAGAAGCCATAACTTCAAATTTCATGCTTGCAAATATAAATTTAAAAAAATTGAAAACTGCAGAATTAAAAAAATATATATATACCTGGAGAAGATGGTTCCGCAGTCACACCTATACTCCCTAGTCCCACAGGTTTTGGAGTGCGCCTTCCAATCGGACTGCACCGCGTAAATCTTGGAGCACTTGTCGCACTTCCATTTCTTCTCGCCGTGCTTCCTGCAGTAGTGCTTCTTGATCCCGGTGAGGTCGCCGAGGGCCCTGGAGGGGTGGTGGTGGATGCAGGTGGTCTCAGGGCAGACGTAGACCTTTTTCCGGCTCTCCGTCATGCTCCGCTGCTTGAGCTTCCATGGCAGATTGTGGCCCCTCCGGTGCAGCTGCAGGTTCTGGTCCCTCTGGAACCCCTTGTTGCACACCTCGCACACGAACCGGTTCGTGGCCATCAGCGTCCGAGGGGAGAGCGCAACCACCTCAGCATCCGGATCTGCCATGAAAGCAAAAGCAAATCATTTTTATGCACACGATCTGTAATTTTTAAACATTAAAAAAGTAGTGAAATTTACCAGGGTTTCCAGGGAGGTTTCTTCTCTTCTTGATTTTCATGGCCGGAGGAGGAGGAAGAGGTGGTTGTGGCACGACGGCGCCGAAATCGGCAACTCTTGTCATGACGGAGGAGGAGCTGAGATCGTCGGAGATGGAGGTGGAAGTGGAGAGCATCATCATCACCTGAGGATTCATTGACATCGCCGGAAAATGGAGCTGGAACTGAATAATCACTGTATTAATTAGTGTAAGTGGTTTGGTTAATGGAACCGGGAGAGCATCATATAACCAGCCGGAAAAGTAAGGTGTTCTGAAATGGCAAAGATTGATTTTTGGTTTAGTTTTGGATAGAAACAGACAAAGAGCAAGGATGGTTCTGAGTTCTGAGTGAGGCAGATTGAAGGAAGGAAGAGACAAAGTAGGATGAGTGTTTTTTGTTACTATACCAGAAGAAGAAGGAACTATTCCCTGCTATTTATATGCGAATAAAGGCAGAAATTAAGGATCATGGGCAAAAATAAAAATGAAATTAAGAGAAAATAATATCCATAACAGTCAACAAACATGGTTTATCCTGCAATTATTTGATACTATTAATTAATATTAAGATGTTAACTGGGAGCTTGTCCTTTTGTTTCTTTTATATTCTTCTCTAACTTTTGGTCCATACACCATTTGTTTGTTCTCAAATCTCCTGTGTTTATATATACAGGTTTTCAGTGATTCTTGCCGTTCTGGCTATGATGCTATCTGCATTTTTTACGCTAGGGCGCCGCTTGTATATATAGTTTCAGCTATACATGCGTTTTCTGAATTTGTTATCATCACTCTTATAAGTTATAATCATGTACCTTTTCAGATCTCTTTACTCATAAAAACCAGTTTGCAGTCATGGATGCATTTCTCTGAGCGCGAAATGATCAAATTAAGGCCAGGTATCGATCTTGCTCTGTCCCGGCAATTGTAGGTTTAATTAGTTTCTGTAAAGTTTGACAGAATTGAGTCTTACTGTATAAAATCATACTGATAAACCATAGATTTTAATGAAGTTTGGATTAACATGAAGTTTATTTGCATGAGATTTGGAGCTTGAAAGCAAAAGGGGAAAAGCAGGAAAATGAAAAGAGGTAAGATTTCATCATTGCTTCTTCTGGATGAGAGAAAAAAGGCCGAGTCAGTGGAGATGGGAATAGAAGCTTTTTTTTCTGCTTATAATTGTCTGGTTGTGGTGCAATAAGATTAAAAAGAAGCATTGTTTTCAACTCTGCAAATCAGATTTTTAATCTGTAACTTAAGTTTGCCACTCAAGTTTACTGCCAAGACAGCTTTTTGAAAAGCTTGCATATTCAATATATATATATATATATATATACTTCTTCTGTAATTAGTTATACGTACGTAACTTACTTATATTTTGATTTTTTATTCAAAATTAGTTTGTAATTATATCATTATCACTTCTTCAGCATTTAAGATATAAATCTGAATATTGCTATTAGATTCAGCTCGAAGAATTTTTTTGACTTATATACAACAAATATTAGACGACAAAAATTCTGGGGTAATTTACTCATGAATATTTTATTTAATTTCTTCCATTTCATAGAGAAAAGAAGGGTAAAAAAAGGAGACTAATTAATTATTTAGTATGTGTCCATATGTGGTATTGATTCATGATGACTTAAAATGGCTGGTGCCAGTGCCACCATGCACGAACACCGAACTAGCAAAGGCTGCTGCATATGGGGACATGTGGTTGATGATGTGCTTATGATATATACAGCTACTTTCAATATATATATCTTGTTAAGTGCTTATGATATATTTGAATGTCCACAACAAGTTTTTATTCGTAACTTTTCCCATAACAAATAGCCCGTTAGCTGTCTGGAGCTATGTGACATTTTCATTTTACCGTCCAAATTGACCGACATTTGTTTTTAGTGGTCCCTAAAGAAGTAAAAAATATTACTCCACTCTATTTCAATTATAATTTTTAAAAAAAATCAAACCACCCGTGAAAGATGGGAGAAATTATATATACTGGGCATCCCAAACCACTAAATACAATAAAGAAAATACAATATTTCAAAAGTGGACGCGATTTGTGAGATTACGGAGAGGTTTCGACAGGTCTAGCCTTCTCCATATCTAAAATCGGTAAAATCTTAACTAGACTAAACTAACTAAAATAGAACAAACAGGGTAAAAATGATAATGGTTGTAAATCAACAACACTTTCAAAAAATCCCGAACTAGCTGATTGCAAGTCGATTGTAATGTTGGACTAAGACCTCGAACCTGTGATTCCTCCCCATTCAGTCTCATGTAAGTCTCATTAAAGAAGTTATTCGGTCGCCCCTTGGATACAGTAAGAGATCAACAAGAGACTTTATAGGTTAGTTTCCCAGGTGCAAAGCATCGGGAGGACTGCCCAGTCGCATCAGACCTGGACGCTACCACAAATTTGTACGGCCTACAACTCTAACTATAGGGAAGTCGATGAAGGAAAGTAATATGATTCTAACCTCGACTCGGATTTCTCCTGTTTTGAAGTCAAATAAGTTTTAACCGAACAAAGGACCCACCGGAAAAACCTATTTGACAAACATGCCAACTTAACCAACATTCAAGCAAAAACATGACCAGTGCACCCCATATAGTCTATTTCTAACATATCTAATTAAAAAATAAAAAATTAATACTAATTAAAAATAGTAAAAATAGAAAGGTAAAAAGAATGAATCATCACTGTCGGTGAACAACGGAGCTGGCGGAATGGCGCGTGGAACCACACGCGCGAGCGCTGAGGCACATAAGCCTGGAGGGCTCGGGCGAAGCGCATGAACACGCACCGGGGCAGGTCCCTTTGTAATCAGTACGTGGATTAATGTCGTGCGTGGTGAAAGAGCTGCGCGTGACTGGCGCTTCTGATGCCCCCTCCATCCGTGTGGCCCAGATCGACCGCTCTCCTCCTCCTTGGGGTTCCAGCGACGCTCCTAGCAACGTGAGGTCCTTGAGGTGGAGTTGGAGGTTCACAAGGATGGCCCGATATGGTGATATTAATCTGATAATGAGTGCGCACACTTATTAAATATCGTGCGAAATAAGTGCAAACAATGAAGCAGGGGATTAAATTTGACCATGGCCGTGAAAGATATTTCAACTTCTAAAGTAGATGTATAAATATTGTATATTAGATATTATTAATAAAAATGTTTGCAATAAGAGCATTTATCAAATACCGTTCAAATAAGCACGCGCTTATCAAATACTCATGCAAAATGAGCGTGCACAAGAAATTTCTAAATGAGAAGGAGCCTCTTATATGGTTTACAATTAAAATCATAATGAAATAAATCTAGAACGTAAAAAGAGAAATAATATTTCTTGACAATTGATTTAGAAATTAATTATAATTATGTTTATTCAAGAACCTCAATGTTTAAGTGCATTAATTTTATAATATGCAGTGTGCATGCATTATGAGTGACACACTTATTATATATATATTTATAGTGGAAAATGAATACACATAATTGTTATGATTCATTAATTAATATGTTTGTATGTGATTACACTAAAAACAATTTTTAGACAAATCTGAAATATTTATTTCTTATATATTCACTTATAATTTTCTTGGTTTTAATATTATTTAAATGTTTACTGATGAGACAAAGAAAATATTAATTAGAATAAAAATGAAATCTACTGGTGCTGGCTGAGAGAGAATTGAGCATCATAGTTGATTGGAAAGTGGTGAGGCTCCGGCTGTTGTTGGGGAAACTGGAGAGGGGCCATCGGTGACAAGCTAGGGTGGCAGCAACTGGGGCGGTGCAAGTGATGGCGGAGGCAACTGTGATGCCGATATTGAGGTTGGAGAAGAAAATAGAATAGTCATATATTGTTATATTAGTAATATATAATAGAATATAGAATATATACCTTTTCCTATTATATTTTGTATTGTATTACATATATTCCACATCGGAAGATGGAAAGATAAAGTCCCTATGTATCTCTATGAATACGGTAATTATCCTCTTGGATGAACTAACCTTTGATGATAATAGAAGTGTCGTGGTAAATACTATTATCACTTTTATATATTTTATATTTTATTAAGCCGAATAGTTAATCGACAAGTGGTTGTGCTCCTCGATTTTCCTCAAGCATTTTTTTATATTTTTTTGAAAAATCATTTTGTACCGTGCAGGTACAATGAGAGTGCATATGATGATACAAATTGTCAAGTATCGTGCGAAACGAGAGTGCATATGCAGAGACAATATTACTCTAAAAACAATCTTATCAATTACTAATTACACCACCATTTGGTATCAAATTCAGTCTTAGGAAATGTTTTAACGAATTATATTTACATTATATTTACAAGCATCTCTTGTAAATATAATGGAAGTCTATTTTATGATATCTTAACAGTTAAAAAACAAGTATTATTTACACGCTTATTTGACTAGAAATGATTGAAAATAACGTCTTTTTGGCCAGAATTCAGAAGAGATTTGACATGTGAATTATAAAGTTGAATTGATGGGATGAAATTAAGCAATATATATGAGTGAATGGATTCGTGACAAATTTATTATAATAAAAATATTGTAAAAAAATAAAATAGGTAAACGTGCGCATGTGTGATTATACCTAGATAAAAAGTATTACACCTAGATTTTTTTTTCGGCGGCTAATATTTTACGTATATATATTGCATGATTGCAAATTTGCAAGATCATATACTTTAACCAATTAAAAGATTCACGTGCCGTTCGCAATTCCTTGTCAAGCAAAAATGTTAGTACATTTTTTAATGCATCATGATTTTGTTTAATAGGAAGGTTCATGTGAATTATGTCAAAGCTCAGAAATCTTTTTGATTTTTCTGGTTCCTCATCATGCATGTGATCCATCATTTTGCTTGAACGGAGAAGGCTCTAATGCTTTCTCCGATCAATTTATGGAGAACTTTTATATAGATAAGTAATAATACACTGAATAATTATATTTAACAGGTAAGAGTGAGAAGATCAAAATTTATCATAGTATCATAGAAGACCTTCTCGATCATTTTAAAAAGTTATTAACTTATCATTTTCATTTTTCAAAAAAAAAAAAACTTATCATTTTCATGGAGTTAGTAACATTAATTTTACATACATTTGCGATTAAAAATATATTTGAAAATGGTACAAATATATAAGAGATGGGGATGTATCATCTAATTTTAATTAAATAGACCGAAAATAAAATAATATTAGGTCTAGTAATCAAAGTTTAACATCAAACAAAAGGGGAAAAAACTACCAGAAAATTTTAATTATAACCATATCCTTAAATCCCGAATTCTAGACAGGATGAAGGAAAAGATTCTTATGAACCCATTCCCTCTACATTAGGTTTATTCCAGAACCCTAATTCTTTTTATAGGATAGCAATTAAAAATAATTAATTCTGAAAAAAAAATTGCCGCCATTCTTCTCTATCTTTATTTTCAGGCTAACAGTTTCTCCAGCTTGCTGACGTGGAAAAGTCTAGACTCTCGGCGAACGACATTAGTCCCCGCATGTTCACGTTGACGTTAAGGTCGGCGCCGCTCCCGTTCAGATCAGTGCTTCCCCCTCCGCCGCCACCGAGTTGATCGCTGGTTAGACCGAGAAAATCCCTGGTTTGGGTCAACCGGTCATTTTTCTGCCAGTCGCCAAAATCTCCTGACCCGAAGGGCCCTTCCTGGTAATCCGTTCCGGCCATGTTTCCAGTCGCCGGGATGTTTCCGGCCATGTTGGCCATATCCAGATGAGTCATGGTGGATTGCATCTGGCCGACGGAATGTGGGCCGGCGACCGCCGCCTTCTGGAGGAGAGCCGTGGCGGAGAAGTGGCTGACGAGGTCGGGGAGTGGGAAGAACCTCTTGTGCGGCGGCGGCGGCGGCGGGATTATGTCCTGGAAGAAAGCCGATGAGGTGATTTCAGGCTTCATCTGAAACTGATTGTTAGGGTTTTGAGGAAAGTCCCATGAATGCTGGGTGGAGCTGAAGAGGTGGTGTTGCTGTTGCTGTTGGAATGGGAACGGGGAATTCGGCGGCGGGTTCTGCAAGTTCGGGTGGAGGAGAAACTGGCCGGAGCCGGCGGCGGACGGTGGCGGCAACAGCGGTGGTGCAAATAGCGGGTTGGCTGACATCCTTGCACTCTCATCAGACAAGGCCTCACAGAATGCTCTATGAGTTGTGAAGCTGTCCTTTCTGTACCATTCGAAACAAAAAAAATCCATCAGTATCACATTTTCACAACCGGTGATGAATCTAAATCGAAAACAGAGTACAAATTGGAAAAATTCCTAAAGAATAAATATGACGTTGGAAAAACTGACTGTAACAACTATCACTGTAAATAGTGACGCTTATAAATGAGGCTGCATAAAATAGTGACGCTTTTACATGTCACTAAAATAGGGACGCTTATATATGTCACTAGAACTGTTATAAGAAGAAAATATTCAGATGAGTTGAATAAGAATAGTGAGGAGATTTTTTACCGTGCATTAAACCATTAGTAAAAGCATCTATATCTCTACATAAAGATGTTTGCATACACGGTAAAAAAAATAGAGTGAGAATAGTAAAAACAATTACCTGGAGAAGATAGTGCCACAATCACACTTGTACTCCTTAGTCCCGCAGATTTTAGAATGCGCCTTCCAATCGGAGCGCACGGCGTAAATCTTGGAGCACTTGTCGCATTTGAACTTCTTCTCGCCGTGCTTTCTGCAGTAGTGCTTCTTGATCCCGGTCAGGTCACCGAGGGCCCTGCCGGGGTGGTGATGGACGCAGGTCTTCTCGGGGCAGACGTAGGCCTTCTTCCTGTTTTCCTTGCTGCTTTTCTGCTTGAGCTTCCATGGCAGATTGTGGCCCCTTCTGTGCAGTTGCAGGTTTTGGTCCCTCTGGAACCCCTTGTTGCAGACTTCGCACACGAACCTGTTTGTGGCCATCAGTGTGTGCGGAGAGAGAGCGATCACCTCAGCATCAGGATCTGTACGTGGTGCAGGAGTTTGGATAAGAACACTTGTTAGAATCTTCCTAGTTAATGAAGAATATTGATAAGGAAGGATAATATTTGATATATTATATATTATTAGCATACTATTAGCAACAATTAAATGATGTAGGGATTGAGTTCAAACGTGTTACATCAAACAAAATCATGATTAATTGAAAAATGTTTTGTTACACTTGTAATAAAAGGTTATCATAAAAAGATGCAATTAATACACTATCTGTCTCACCTCTTTTTCATGGCATGTTTGATCATCAATAACTTTATTTATGTGTTTTTTAACCATATCTAAAAAAATTGACTGTTCAAAAATGGAGTTCACTGTGAATTTAATAATATATCATGTGATGCATACTATTTAGATTTTATGGTCAAACATGTCTAGGAAAAATTGGCTAACAACAGTATAATAAAATTTCAAGCTTGAGTAATATAATAAGTGATGGATGTGAGGAAATGCATATGCTGATATATATGCGAATAAGCTTTTATGCCAGCATAAAAAAAAGTTTAATTGTCAATGTTTAGGGTAATTGTGATCATATCCATACAAACCAAATCATCACATCGTCAAAGAGAAACGAGTGTACTAGATGCTAATGTTTACCAGGGTTGCCGGGGAGGTTCCTCTTTTTCTTGATCTTCAGCGGCGGTGCCGGAGGAGCTTGCTGCTGCGAAGAGGAGGAGCTGTTCGCCTTCGGATTGAAGGCTCCGAAATCGTGAACCCGCGTCAAGACGGAGGAGGAGCTCAGCTCATCGGATAATGACGTGGAATTGGACAGCATCATCATCGGAGGAAGCATTCTCGATCGCCGGCAAAAAAAGCAGAAGATCACCGGAAAACACAGTCACACACTACGCGGTTCTGATCACCGGAAAACACAGTCACGCACTACGCCGTGCTGATCACCGTACGTAAGGCAGCTAGCTAGATTTTCAGCATTTCAGTCGAAAACAAAACTCCGATCGATGAAGACAGAGGATTTTTGAAGTCGCTGTCTGGTTAATTAACACTCTGAAAGAACTGGCTGTTGTAGGATTAAACAGGCCAGAAGCAATCAGATTGAAGGAACAGACAGGAGATCTATGTGGGTTTTGATAGGAGGGAGAAGAAGGATTGTGGTGTGCTATATATATGCGTATAAAGGTGGAAATGAACTAGCTAGTGTGTGTCTGTGTAAATGTGTACGTGTATAAAATAATCATGTTGTACTGAACATGATGGTTGCATATTGGCAGACTAGGACAAGTACAATCTTGGCCAACTTAATTCATAGGTTATATGGATTTTATTTATTTTTTAAAAATACTGTAGTTACATGAAATATCCTTTTTTCATGTTAAAATTATTTACAATTTCATGTTCTGATATTCAGTTTCAGTGATGTTGAATAAATACAACATATGCACTGATCAATACACATGAGTCCCTGAATATGTATACTTTCATTATCCGTTTTATGTTTCTTATATATATGTGACATTAATTCTTTTATATTGTTATTGTGGCACACGTTAAATTGTTTTAGCATGCATGCATGGATTCATAATTATTATTTTTATCAACAAAATATTATATCCTACCCTTTTAGAATTTGAGGTTGAACGTAGTCATGAATTAGTATTTTTAACTAGAGAAAGTCTTGGCTGAGACCTGTCCTTGTGGAGACCAAGAGCAGGGGAATGAGCATTACTGTTTCTGCTTGATCTTTTAGTCAGTTTGTTTGATCTTTCAATCAATGTCCTTGAGTATTTTTGTTTTGCCTTGATTTTTCAGTTAATTTGATCTTTCGTTCAATTTGCTTGATCTTTCGGTCAATTTTCTAGATCATTTCCTTGGTCAATTTCACCAATGACAAATTCAATCAAGGAAATCGGCGGGTTTAAAGCTCACCAACGACAAATTCAATCAATAACAGTCTCATATAATCTTTGGTCTCATTTGAGACAGGTCTCAAATGAGAATTTGCCTTTTAACTATTATATCATTTGATTGAAAAACCATTAAACTGATATTAACTTTGAATTACTGTTAATTTTTTTATATATTGGCTGCTTGTGTACAATATAATTAACAGAAAAGATTCTAAATAATCAGTTGTGCATTAATCAAGAGAAATAGTATTATTGTTGTTGCGGCAGATGGGGAAACAATCAATTAATAAAAGTGCATGGGAAGGATTCCCCTCATGTGAATAAGCAAGAACCCGGAAGAATCCATCCTGCCCAGTCACAGATTGGTCACGTTATCACGATAATTAATTCCTTTCATTTTCACCCTTTTATTTCATTTAGTACGGTCCAGAATTTATCAGTATATTAATTTATTTTAATTTAGTTCATTTTAGTTCAACAAAAATTAATCAATTTAATGAAATTCAGACTAATTAAGTTATGTTAATTAATTCTTTTTTAATACATTAATTTTCATTTCAGTGGAGCAAAAACTAAGTTTTAACATACATGACCTTATTAAGGCCCTGTTTACCAGAGCTTATCTGTAGATCAGTTCAGTTCAATTCAGTTCAGTTCAATTCAGTGAAAATGTAATTGATGAAATTCAGGTTAATTCAGTTATGCTGATTCCATTTTTCAATACATCATTTTTACTTCAGTTCAGTTCAGTTCAGTACATGGTGGAAATAAGCTCTAGCAAACAGGGCCTGATAAATATTTTGAATATTAGTTAGAGCTTGTTTGCCAGAAGTTTTTGTAGATCAGTTCAGTTCAGTAAAAATGTAATTTAATGAAATTCAGGTTGATTGATTTTTCAATATATTATTTTCACTTTAATTCAATTCAGTTCCGTTCAATGCATTTCAATTTAGTTCAGTAAGATATAAGCTCTACCAAACAGGACCTAAATATTAATAAAAAAAGTGTTTAGGGTTACGTTACATTGAAATGTGCTTGAATTGGATGGAACCTTGAATTAGTGGATTTTCCTTATTAATTAGTTTTAACTCCTTAATTACCTTTAAAGGTGTGACCCTTTTACCTTATGAATTTTTTTTTTAAAAAAAACTCAGCAGGATAAAAACCAATTTAAAGGAAAATCCTATTACTTTTACGGACCTACTTTTATCAAACAAAAAGTACTCTTGACACAAATAATGACCCGACTTGCCTTTTTTACCCAAGAAAATAAAATAAGTAAAAAATATAAATACTACCGCATATAATCTTAGACTGATTATTGGGGTGAGGTAGCCCCATCCAAGAAGTAAAACCAAGTAAATACTCGTTTTGGTGAGATTTAATGAACTGACACAAAGGTTTTAATGAGGTGACATGTTTAATGAACTAATACTGAGGTTTGATAAGGTGGTGTCGAAATTTGATAAGGTGACTGCAATAAAATTTTCCTTATTTGTCCTTGCCTCATGATAGAATTACTCTCTTAATCTTATTATATTTGTTAAAACATGTTATAAATATATTAGTTTTTTATCATTTAAACTTGCACATACTTGAAATTATTAACGATTAAAATTATATATAAAAATTGATGTAGGGGGAATTATAAAATTATAAAATTGATGAAGAAAAGGTCTCTTGTGAGACTAGTCTCATTTGATACTAGGCACAAATATTTTCTCACTTTTAAATCCGGTTTTTTACATATTAAGCATGACATTCAGTGTATTATTACTGATTTTCTCATTTTTATGTATGATCTTCTCGCTTTCAAAATTGGTCTTTTATATGCTATTCAGTGAACCCAATTGGAGAATTGTCATTCGTTTTCCTATTTGGACTCAACTGAGCGCAACTGCGGAATAAACGATCATCATAAGTTTCAGCAATTTCGGGACGAATTCGGTATTTGACATATAAATAACATCGTATCGTACATAACCCATGACTATGTAGTGATCCAAGTTGTCTTAGATGCATTTTAGGGTTTTTATTATTATGATTATGACTAGTTGTGATATTACATAGAAGTTCTACTTTTGAGAGACTACACCTTCGGCATTATAACACATTCTCTGTATCTAGTAGCGGACCCAGAAATTAAAATTGGAGGGGTCATAATATAATTTATAAAATATTATAAGTGTAAAAATTTAATATTTAAAAAATATAAGGACATATTAAACTATTTTTAATTTGTTGGGAGGGGATGGCCCCCTTAGGCCTCTCCCTGGTTCCGCCACTGTCTGTATTTAAGTTTACATGTAACATTAATCCAGACTGGTTCAAACTAAATAATGGGAACTAGATAGTGTTTTAAAAATAGAGTCTTAATATTTTGTAATATTTTGCAATATTTATTCTACTTAATCATTGAATTTAGTGTTCTTGAATCAGTGTTTGCGAGTCCTTGTGATATTCCAAGTGCGTCAAACATTATAAACAATCTTGTACATGATTATAATGGAACATAATCAACACTAGAAGCCACTTAAAATATATGGACAGCCTAAACAAAAAATTCCAAATGTCTCTAATTATGTTGAGTTTAAATTTTCATTAGATCCTCGATGTTAAAAGAAGTTCTGTTCTTATACGTTCTCATGACAAGTTTAAATGGTCCCGTATATATCTTAGATTTTTCATATTGTAAGACGGATATAATTGAGACCGACGAATTTCATACCTGATCATTACATATTTTGTGTTGATTTTCTCACTTTCAACTCTAATCTTTTACATATTAGATATAATCATTCAATGTATACTGTTGTTCTCACTTTTATCCGTGATTATTACATGTTCAAGGTTGATCTTCTCAGTGTCAAATTTATCTTTTTCATATTTAATTTTTGAGAACAATTTCAATTGAAAATTTGTATATTGGATAATAATACAAGGTAAAATTTTGAACGGTGGAGACCAAACAAAGACATCACTCGAACATGATCCACCATTTGAATCTTGAAAGCATGAATGTGATCCTCGAACAGAGCATCAAGCTTACACTGATCATCAATTTGTACTATTACTTTCTTTGGCTAAATTTAACACAAATACACAAAATGTTGTAAGAAGATTGCAATCGTATCTTTAGCCAAATAAAAAAAAATTCACGTGCCATTTTCACTTGCAAGTAAAAGTGTGAAATACTGTTTGGACCCTAATAAATGCGTTTTGGCATTATTTTATTTGATTGCTAGGAAGGTTCATGTCAATGATGTCAAAGCTCACCAAATTCTTTATGATTTGTTTGGGATTGTCGTTTCCCTTGGATCCCTACCATGCTTTTGTATTCACTCTATCATTGTAGTGCGGGATATGAAAGTTCCCACCCCTATTAATATAATTCCACATTACTTGTCTTATTCATTTTCTCTCTCTCTTTTTTTTTTTTCTTTTTTTTTCCTTTTTTTTTTCCGATATATTTTAAAACCCAGACAAGAGTCTGATTCAAGGAGGGGGGGAAATCGAATTCATAGTGAACAAAAAAAGATAATTAGACAATTTTATCTTGGTAGAATTGGAGCTCTACTTAAAATCTGATTGAAAAGGAATTGACCATTGTTCTAGGGGTAAAGCACTAGTTGGATTATTCAGATATCGTAAGTTTGATTCCTGCTGGGGAAAATGGTAGGGGTGGGAAAATAAACATATTAGACAATCTTATGTTATCAAACAAAAACTTATGTTGTTGTGTTGGTGTTTAGTGTTTACTAGGAGATTCCCACTATATTTTATGAAATATATTACACTCTTTTTATATATGTTTACATTTTAAACTTTACATTTTTTTTACTAATTATGATAAAATAACCGTATTTGGTTGAGTTGGAGTTCAACTTAAAATCTGATATAAAAAGTATTAATATTAAGGAAATGGAGCGAATTTTAGAGTTCCAATGTAGAGGAGATTGTGTTCATGTTGATAGAAATTAAGGATGATTTTTGAGATTTGAACCTATATAAGATGTAAGAATTGAAACTTTTGTTACTTTTTTTTTTTTTTAAGCTAAACCATCATAGATGGGAGGATTATTCATGGCTCCTCAACCGAAATAAAAAGCAGAACATAATACACATAAGACCAAAAGAGTCTTAGTGGCTACAAGTTGCCCGAAGGCTGTTTCTCCACAAGTGGAGGCAATTTGGTAGAACATCTCTTGTTCTTGGAGTAATGCTAATTTCTTCAACTCCCCATGATTTTCATATTTATTCAACTCATATACACGTCTTAATCATTCGTGCGTTTATTTGGTGTCCAGAATGCATGTCTACACATACGTAGTAACTACAATCAGAATACGTTGCAATATATATCCTAAACGTCAGGAGGCATTTCCAATTTTTATTTGTATCACTCTCGTACATATTCAGGTCCTGATATGTTGGAAAACTGGATACAGATTGAACATAATTTAATATGTTTGAGTCAACAAAATATAATATATGTATAAAATATACATTTCTTAATTTGCATTTATACATGTATTAAAATCGGGTACAATTATACCATCACTAATGTATCCGATTTCATCAGAATACCAAGGTTAAGTGTTGTTTGGACGAGAGTGAACCAGAATTTATTTAAGTATATATGGATTGGCGGAACATGTTATCTTCTTTTGATGAACTGTGTAAAGCCGTATAGGCAGATTTTAAACTTAATCAAATAAAAATCAATTAAGCTGAACATAACTAGATTGAAAAGAATATTATCATCCAATTCAAAAATACGAAATTAAAATTTTTTTATTTTTTTTTAACCAGAAGTTCTAACTCTGGTTAGCATGAATGCATGCAGGATTAGTTTGGCATATGGGTTGAAAGCCATTTTAGATGCATTGAGCCTAGACTCGAGGTTCCATTGCACTTACTTTTAGTGAGATATATACTCGTATATATTGATAGTCTCAAAATGCAGAATATATATATATATAGAGAGAGAATATAATCAAATCAATTAGGTGATATGTTGGGATCATATCAGTAGAAAGGGTATTTTAGGGGGCTGGGAAATTTCTTGGCATGGAGCTTTACAATTACAACAGTCAAAGCGTAAATATTACTCTAATCATATTTATACAGTCACGGGTGCTTCTTCAACTACTACTACCGGCCGGATTGGGTCATCTCGACAACGGCGTACGTATTTTTTGTTACTATTTTTTTTACTGCGTATTTTTATTTAAAATGCTGACCACAGCAAGCTTCCTCTTTTTGTCCTCGGCCGCTAGATTATTATTCCGTCTCTCGTGAGTCGTGACCCTTACTAATTCAGAAAGGGCTCATTTTATTTCTATTTTTAATGTTATTATCTCTGGATTAATGGCTTGTCCGGGCTACTAATTAAATAGTATATCAGGAACAGTAACTGTGATTGTAATTAAATATCTTATGTCACTGTAGTTTATAGTTTTTTTTTCAAATATTTATATAATTTTAAATCACAGATTAATGAGTTGTTAGTGTGTCATCACAGAAGTCCACATCCCTGGCCAAGCATATATACATGGAGGGATTTTAGGATTTGGGATAAATAATTACTCATTCTTCACAATAGTAATGTAACAATTGTTTTTGTATAAATGATCAAATTGAATACGTACAATTTTATGTGGGCTGTAGTAATAAACTAAAAATGAATGAACTCTATAAAAGGTATTCATTCAATCCAATTTTGTGGAGTTCGTATTATTGTGGTTAATTTCATTCAACTATAATTTCATCACACTCCAACTCATATCACCAAGGTTTGATGCACATACCACTTTCAGCACAAGATGAACACTTTTCATTTCAGCATGACACTGATTAGCGCACAATAGAGATCATGATACAACAACACAATATCATTTCATTTCAGCATGACACTGATTAGCGCACAATAGAGATCATGATACAACAACACAATATCATTTCATTTCAACTAGAAAAGGTTTCCGTGAGACCATAGATAAATGTTGATCTTCTCACTTTCAAACATGACCTTTTACATATCTAGCATAATCACTCAGTGTATTACTACTGATCTTTTTTACTTTTACGCCCGATTTTCTCACTTTTAAGATTGATCATTTACATATTAAGCATGATCATCCAGTGAGATCGTCCTATCATAAGTTTATGGTATGACCAATGATAGTTCATGTGTTTATTACATTTGTTCGTGTGTTGGTAAGCTTTGTTTACCATAAACTATATTCATGTGTTTATCACATTTGTTTGTATGTTTCTAAAATTTGTTTACCAAAAATTATGTTCATGTGTGAAAGGCAAACAAATCTTACAAACACACAAACAAACTCAATAAACACATTCACTATCATTGGTTCTACCATAACGGTCTCACCCAAGACGTTCTCTTCATAATTTGGTCAAGATTTTAAATAATGATTACACGTCATAATTTTGAAAATTAAATGATTAGAAATGTGTGCCAAAATTTAGAAGGGATAAAGTTTGTAATAGCGGGCTATCTACAGCAAGGGCTAAATGCCTGTATGGGTCATAAAGCCTCTGCTTTGCAAAAGAATGGCAAAGGCCCAATCAAGTTGGTTGGAACTTCCAGAGTCCTTTCCTGAAAAACTGTCTCACTGACTTTCTCATCTCCTTTTTCATCAAACCGTCTTTACCTTATCCATTTTTCTGATGAATGGATAAGCTAAGCCATATCATCTGCTTAGGTTACATAAGCAGCCACGTGTCATTGTTGTTAGAGGTACGTGGCATCACCACGAATGAGCATGTTCAGTGTTCTGCCATTGGCCCATTGATTGGCTTTCTTTTGTTAAAAACTGCTGATATTATACTTAACGAAGCTGTTGAAAATGTTGAACCGTATGCTTGCATCCACGTAACAGAACTCAGAATAATCAAACTGCTTCATTCAATTCAGAATGTAGTAGTACACAAAATGCTGTACATGTGAAGTGGTGAAGGAAAAGACATACAAAAAACAACAAAAATATCCTAGGCTGTGGTCATCATCATCAAATCGATCAACCACATACATTATTCTGATATCCTTGATGTACAACAATAGTTCAATCACAGACTAAAATGTCCAACACAGCCTTTCCCTTTTAGTCAAGAATGTCAGCATTTCAGAAGCCATCTAACTAATTGCAGGAAACAACATAGCCAATTTGCAGATACACTAGCAAGATCAGTAGATGTCCAGTACTATGAGGTTTGTCTGAAACATAAGTACAGCAAAATAACTTTAACCTTTGGTTGATACATCAACAATTTGAAGTTCATTCCCAGCTGTATCAGTATCAGTATCTTCAATGAAGTGCAGGATGAACAGGGAGGAGAGGGGAGTATAAGAGACAGAAAAGGAATGCAAGGAATTTGAAGGGAATCAGATATAATAGGCAGAAATGAAGACAGGAATGGAAATGTGAGGAATTTGAAGAGTGGTAGAGGAGTTTTGGAGAAGAGCTAGCTAGCTTCAAGGCTGTCCATCTACGCTGTAGCTGGTAAGAAATGAAGATGAAAACAGACAGAAATGATGAGAATTGAGAATGAGAACTGTAACATTGAAAAATGTCCCTTTTACTGAACTTGTAACAGGAACTTTATTTTAGTGATTATGTGACTAGAGAAAGTCTACCAAGAAGGGAAGTCATTCCAGGCAAAACTTGATGCCTTCTTCGCCGAACAGGAGCTTTGGTTTCTTGATGACTAATGTGGTGATGAAGGACTAGAACCCAAGAAACCAAACCGATGAACGAGAACATTTACATCCTGCTCCCCTTCAGCTGCGCAGCCTTCTTCATCGAATCCCTCATTGAGCAACTCATCCCAGAATCCATCATCGAGTTCTTTGTCAAGCTCATCCACTTCTTCATGACTTTGTTCCTGATGATCCCTTCTACCAAAGCCCTGCATTTCCAAAGCCAGCGCCTCGAGTTCAGACACCTGATGGTCACTGTAATAATCCGAAGGCTCAGCCTTGATAGACCTGATCCCTTGCCCGCCTCGGCTGCATTCTCCCATCCCAATAGGCCTAGGCCTCTTCTTGGTAAAAGCCTCCTCAATTTGTTTCCTCTTATCCTTCTGATGAGCTAGCTGCCGAATAAAGTCAGGATTCTGCATTGCTTTTGCTAGAAAGCTCATCATATGCTGCTGCTTCTTCTCTGTCCCTTGCAGCCTTACCTCCATTTCCTGAATGTAGGCTCTGGTGTTCTGCTGCTGCTGTCTGAGCTTCACAAGCTCCATGGTCAGCTTGTGCTTGTCACGCTTGAGGCGGTCGACCTCTGTGTCGACCCCATATCGGCCTAGTTCGACACAGGGGCCGGGAGGGTGCTGATGTACCAGCTGGGAAAACGGCTGAGAGGAGGAGGCCGGTGACGAAGAGGATGGTGATGATGATGATGTTCCTTTTCTCCTCCTGATGTTCTTGAGTAGGTACTTGTGTCCCCTAATAAAGGCCTCATTGGCAAATTCCCATTTATCAGGATCAATTTTTCTAAAACCCTGCCAAAGTTTTTTTTGACAAAATCGTTAAAATGTGAACAAGATAAATGGGAACTTTTCTCTACACCGTGATCAACTGCAGAGTAGTAGATGATCTCTTCACTTTACCTGGGAGCTATAAAATGATCACAAAAAATAACAAGAGCAGACAAAATTGTTGTCAAAAAATGGATCAATTGGAACATATAAGAATGGAAAACAGTACTATGTACTCATAAATGCTGTAGAATGTTCATGTTTCTATTTCTAGGCAAGAAAGAACAAGACAAAAAGGAACAGGCAACTTTTACTATGAATTGTTCTGAAAGTACTTTGTACTACAAATTTGTTCTGAAAGTACTTGTACTGTGAATTTGTTCTGAAAGTACTTCATAAAACCCTTATCAAGTTATCAGAGTCAGATCACTAATCTTTGACCACAAATTTCAACCAATATCATCTTAATGCATAAATTATAAATTCATTGCAAATTTGCAATACATTCTCATAGAATTTCTTTACTAGGACAATAGGATTAGAGAAACACCTCAATAGAAAGATCTTCTACATTTTAGAACTTGTTGACTTTTGTTTCATTACATGTTTTTCACCATTGATCAGAATCAAAAGTAGTTTGGAATCTTTCTTCTTCTTTTTAAAGTAACTTTATAAAATTGTAAGAAAACAAAAAGTATTTTCACTAATTTTTCAAAAAACAATCCCCCCAAATATGTCCAGATTCAACCAAATGCCGCTATTTCATTCTATTTATGGCCTAACAGAATGCATATGAATAAAAAGGACAAAAAAGAAAAGCAAATGGAGAATACTTTTAAAAAAGCGCAGATAAAAAGTTGAAAAAAAGAGCAGAGCACTCACATAAGTATTCAGCTGCCGAACAAAACTGGAGAAATTGTTATGCTTAAAATAGCGAGGAAGAACGCCATTGGAGAATCCGTGCGGATCCCAGACTACAAAGCTGTGACCTCCCCTGCTCCAAGACAGAATCCGATCCGTCGTCGTATCGTCCACCATCTCGAACGTCTTCGTCAGGAACGGCGGCGGCCCGGCCTCGTGCAGCCCCTCCATCGGCTGCGGCGCCCCCATCGCCATTCCTCCGCCGTAATCCTGATACTCCTGCTTCACAGAATGCATATGCTCCATCGGATGCATCCAGCTTATAACAGAATTCGACAGTTACAGCAGAATCCGTTAGACAGTTATAACAGAATCTGTTTGTTTGTGAATCTGAAAGCAAACTGAAATTGAATCTGACTATGACTAGAAAGAGAAGAATTGTAGACAGCTAAAAACTGAAAAACTGAAGGACGTTTTTGGATTATTCATGGTGGATTATGAAGGCGGGATTTGAGAAGGTTTGCATAAATAGAAGGTTTGGGGGAGGAAAGTTCTAGAGTTCTCACAATATATAGGCAGGGGAGCTTCGGAAGGCAATAATTCGGTAATAAAATATTTGTCCTTTGTTGAGGAAGCATCTATAGAGGAGAGAGAGAGGTCGGAAAATTAAAAAATGGGTAAAAAAATGGAAAGAAAGTTCTGGAACTTGCGACTCTGGTGTGGGGCCCGCCCAGCATGGTGGAGGTGTGGTGGCGGGCCAATGGGATGAGTTTTTGGACAAAATTGTTTTTGGAGGGTTTTGATTGGACGACAGGGTGGGGTGCGTGCCAGCTAAGGTGGGTGACGGAAAACCAGATGGGGTTTAAGAGGGTGTACGAATACCACTTATAATATTCGGGGCATCATTTTCAGCTTCATGAGTGTGGGACTCTTTCTTTAACGGTATTCTATTTGTATTCTATAATTATAATTACACTACAATTATGTCCCATAATATTGAATACTGAATCATGTAGGTAAAATTAGTTTTATAAGTATTAATATGGTATTTAAATCTTTAAATAATCTATAATACTATTTTTTTTGTCAAAAAAGTGTGAATAGTAAAAATATTGACGCAGAAATATCACTGTAAGAATAGTCTGGTATAATGTATTATGAGAGTTACTTATACAGTTATAATACAAGTGTGTACAACATAGTTGTAACAGTAAATATGCAAACCCTAGAGGATGCAGAATGAACGAGAAAAGTTTTACTTATATTTTTAAGTCACTATCAGTGACTGTTAGACTAAAAAGAATTTCCACACAAAACATTTTGGCCTGAAATTATGTTGGAAAAACTATAGGATGTACCTTTGTTTCAATGCCACTAGTAGACATGAAGATCATGTTTGACATTGGAAGTAGAGTATTAATTGGTGATATGTTTAAAATGTGGTTTCATCAAGGTTATATAGGGTAGACGAATCAAACATTTGCAATTTGCCTACGAGACAATACTAGTGTGTTACATTACTTGTATGATAAGTTTGAACCGGAAAGAAGTGGTATTAATAGTTGGTGATTTTTAATCTCATCGAAATTGCGATGAATGAGATAAACTAATTTTGACGTATTACCTTAAAGTATTATCATCATATAGGTTAACTAGTGCAAATTTGCTTAACCTCTATTTGAATTCCAAGAGATCAAAATAAGTTTCCTCATTCACTAAGATATCAGTCCTACATGAATCCATAATTCATCTCAAAGTTTTGATTCCCTTATTTCATCTATTAAACATAGTAATTCGCAAAAAATATATATATATATATATATATATATCAATTTCATTATAGTAAAACTACCTGTGCCCGCAAACACATTTATCGATATAACAAAGAATGATTATCCCGGATATTTTTTGAAGGATACCTTGATGATAAATCAAAGAGCTACTTCCACAAACATTTTTATTCCATTTTTTTAATGTAGAAAAGCAAAAAAGTGAGTCGGACCACTAGATTAAATAATAAATAGTATACAAAAAAGGACCACGAATTTACAAAATTATGGAGCTGTTTTTTTTTTTTTTTTTTTTACGAATTTACAAATTTATGGAGCTAGTAATTATTTTTCAGATGTGATATTTTGAATTTTATGTCATAGCCTCATAGGCCCCACGTTAGCCCGGACATGGCCGGGCAGGATTTCTGAAAACTATGTGCGCCCGCTTCCAACCAATCATGTTTCTGATGTGCCACCGCAAGTGGATGAGCAGCCTTCTCCCCGGTTCTGTCGGCTTGTAAATATATTCCATTTTCATTCATTTTAGGAAACCTTTGCAGGTGGGAAACCTATAAGAGGAAGCTCCAAAGCCCTGTCCAATAGCGCTTATTTCCAGCACCTCCAACACCCTCCAGCACCTACCACCACCCTCCAGCACTTGTCACTATTCACATACATGAATGATTTATTTTTTTTAAAAAAATAAAAAATAATTTTTCTTTAAAATTAGTTTCAATATGTTGTGTACGAATTAATCATTCTTTAAATATATAGTTTCATAATTATGTACATCATAATTATACAATTTTAATTTAATTTCAACCCCCTCCAGCACCCTCCAACACCTTCCAGCACCAGCTACCAATTCCAGCACCCTATTGGACAGGGCCATAGTGGCCCTGTCCAATAGTGCTTATTTCCAGCACCTCCAGCACCTACCAGCATCTACCAGCACCCTCCAGCACTTGTCACTATTCACATACATGAAAGATTTATTTTTTTAAAAAAATAAAAAATAATTTATCTTTAGAATTAGTTTCAATATGTTGTGTACGAATTAATCATTCTTTAAATATATAGTTTCATAATTATGTACATCATAATTATACAATTTTAATTTAATTCCAACACCCTCCAGCACTCCTCCAGCACAGCTTATTATATTACAAATATCTCTATTCGCTAGTATTATTTTCGCCTTTGTGTGTATTTAATTGCAAATGTCAACCCAATGGGTGAGAGAAATGTAACAAACATTATGTCAACTTTACGTAAGTCATCCTAAAAATAAATAAATTAACTGATTTCTCAAGTCTTATTTTATGGGCAGATTGAATGAGTTATACATACAAATAAAAATGATAAATTTTAAATTAAAAAAACTAATATAATGTTAGACAGGTGGCATAATGTAAAATACACAAACTCTCCTATAAACTCACTTAAAAACTAGATAATAAATAACTTAATAAAAGTGTTATTGAAATTGAAAGTTTACACAAAATCAACATAAAAAAATATAACATCAAATATTAACGATTACAAAAAAAAAAAGTAAAGTCAACGCATGAAAAACACAATTTGATAGCCGTACAAATACAATGGGTCGCATATTGCAATGGGGGCACATCTGCCCTCCCTTGAAGTGCAACAAGAGGTGTACATCATTTGTAAACACAATGAATTGGGGGTTTACAATGGCCCTGTCCAATAGGGTGCTGGTACAGGTAATAGGTGCTGGTAGGTGCTGGTAGATGCTGGTAGGTGCTGGTAGGTGCTGGTAGGTGCTGGTAGGTGCTGGAAGGTGCTGGTAGGTGCTGGTAGGTGCTGATAGGTGCTGGTAGGTGCTAGAAGGTGCTGGAAGGTGCTGGTAGGTGCTGGTAGGTGCTGGTAGGGTATTTAAATTAAATTAAAATTGTATAATTATGATGTACATAATTATGTACTGTGATTAATAAAATAATGTCAATGTTATATGTTGACTTACATTTACTATTTTTTGATAAGTTAAACATAAGTTTAATTAACACGATATTATTTTATGATACACTAATGATTAATTAAACTTAACTGTTTTAAAGAAGTGGTGAATACAATAACTGTAACCAAAAATAAATAAATTATATGTATATTCATGTACATATTATTAATATAAATTTTATAAATTTAAAAAATTTATATTAATAATATGATTTTACTTTGGAGACATGTAATTTTGTATTAATCAATTGTTGCATGTTTCACACTTCATAACTTCATTCGCATGCAACAACTAGACATTCCCGTGTTAGATCATCCTGAGGGTGTAGGAAGTAGTGATTCAGGTTTGTACGATGATGATCGAAAAACTGCTATGAACGAAGTGTGTGAGAGTATTGCCTTACAAATTTGGCATTTAGGAGATGTTGATTTAGAAGGTAGTGATGTTGGCGAAGATGAATCATTAGATGATAGCGATTAGTAGTATATGTGATTTGTAATATTATTGGAAGTACGAATATGTTTGTAACAGTTGTAAAATAGTTATTTATAATATTGATTTACTAGTACGAAATTGTTATTTAAATAGATTTGAAAAATGATTAATAATTATGAAACTATATATTTGAAGAATGATAATTCATACAAAACATTGTGAAACTAATTTTAAAGAGAAATCATCATTTTGTTGTAAAAAAAAAAATTTAAACAATTCATGTTTGTGAATAGTGACAAGTGCTGGTAGGTGCTGGTAGGTGCTGGTGGGTGCTGATAGAGGTGCTGGTGGGTGCTGATAGGTGCTGGTGGGTGCTGATAGGTGCTGGTGGGTGCTGATAGGTGCTGGTAGGTGCTGGTGGGTGCTGGTAGGTGCTGGTGGTGCTGGTTTTGTGCGCTATTGGACAGGGCCAATGTGTACTGGATTGCCCTACAACAATTGGTCACCTCACCTTATAGTATTACCCTTTCCAGAGTGTCATCTCGAATTCATTTGACCAGAGTTCCTGCAACTTGCATCGATATAAATGTTCTAGAACGTCATGGTTGCAACTTGCAGGAAGGAGAACAAAGTTCTAGAAACATCCAAGGGAGAGTACAGTATTTTATTGATTTCGAAGCGGAGACCATATCCTAAAACGGGTTTGAGCAATTCCACGCAATGAGAGGGAAACACGCCTATTTTGCAGATCATCAGATAAGATGCCCCGAATATTATAATCATCTATGGATAAAATAACAGGTCGGTATGTCTAATTTGCTTTTGGTTTTCAATCCCAATAACCAGCTTTGAGGCCCTGTCCAGTTGAGTTGCAGTGGGCGCTGCAGTGGTTTATTGGTGCTGCAATGGTGCTGCAGTGGTTTATTGGTGCTGCAGTGGTGCTGCAGTGTACTGGAGTCGTGCTGCAGTGGTGCTGCAATGGTACTGCAGTGGTGCTGCAATGGTGTTGCAGTCGTGCTGCAGTGGTTTATTGGTGTTGCAATGAAGTTAAAATATCTAAAATTTAGTATAAATAGATGAATTTATATTGTGAATTAAATTTAACTAAATTGTATTAAAATGAATTGATCTAAACATTCATTCTATTTTAACTTGTAACTATTTTCATTTTATCTTTATCAAAGTGTATTAAATGAAGATGCTAAGAGCATCCACAATGGTAACGTGTTTAAAGAGCACTTCTTTAAGTGCCAAATCATTTTTTAAGCAAAAACTAGGTAAGAAGTAAGAACCAACAATGATAAAAAAAGTTAGAAACCATTTCTTATTCAAATTTCGGAGACAATAAATATTAGTTATTTTTTTCTTATTGGTTATCATAACATACGAAAAGAGATAACCACTCGTTAAGTAATGAGCAAATCCTTATCAATGAGTGATATTTAAAACTTAACAACGGTCATTTCAAAATAAAGAGTGGTTCTTATTAAAAAAAAAGTGCACTTAAGTAGGTGATGCTCTAATAATTTAGAATAATAACCAAAATTAGTAGTAGACACTTGTATGAATTGATGATTGTAAGAATTTTTTGTGATATTTTTGGAATTACAAGTTAAATTGTAATGAGTATTTAACTGTTGAGTTGAACTTAAAATGTATGTAATATATTATATAACAAAATTGTGTTGAATCAACTAAACTATATTTATCACAATCAGCTAAAACTGGATTGAATTAAATTAAGTTAAAGTTGCGATTAATTTATTCGTACTGCAGTGGTGCTGGAGTCGTGCTGCAGTGGTGCTGGAGTCGTGTTGCAGTGGTGCTGCAGTGGTTTATTGGTGCTGCAGCGTGCTGCAACCGTGCTGCAAGAGCTGAACTGGACAGGGCCTTAGTTTTTTTTATTTGCACTCAATGAAGCATCCACAGAGCTGCTACATGGCGACACCATTTCGTTTCGAACTTTCCATGATTCTTTAATGGCCCTTGGAGCATATCAACAAGCAGTGACGGAACTAGCTAGACAAATTTTTGGGAAGCGAAATTGCACTATATAAGTATATTTTTCGAAGGTTTAACCTTCAATTGCTACAATAATTTACCATGTTATCTGAAATTTGGGGAGCGGTCGCGCGCGGTCCCGTGCTCCTCAATTCCGTCCATGTCAACAAGCATGATACTCCTTCGTACCAGATAAATATGCAAAAGAATTTTTTCAGTTAGAAATGCTAAATTTTTACTACATTTTTTAATGCATAAATAAAGAAAAATAGTATAGTATTGAATATTATTGGAATTATCATAACATGTAGTTTAATAATATCAACATTTTATATCTTGATAATATACGTAGTTAAAAATATTAGTAGTTAAACACGTGTCTAGAAGAACGTGAAAAGTTGCATGAATATTAGCAGTTAAACACGTGTCTAGAAGAATGTGAAAAATTTCATGTTCAAGTCTAGCCGGTACGGAGGAAGTAAAATAAATTAGTAGTTATAATTTTATATTATATTTTTGATGAGTTTTTTAATTGAAATTTGGTAACATATAAAATTTAATTTAAATTTAAAATATATTTGTGTACTTTCACATTATCACATATGTTGGGACAATCAACACATATGCATGGTTGAAGATTGAAGAGTATAGCACTTTTCTCAAATCATTATAGGGTGGTTGGTGAAATACTACTACTTTCAAATAGATTGGACAACATATGGATCAGGCCCACAGAAATATGGACCTGGCGGGACGCCACCAGATCAGAAGGCGCGAAAGCGAATGGAAGTGCAACGAGAAATAGCAAACTAAGCATTTCAACCCACAAGAACATTTTTGACTTTGATTCCAAATCACTTCTCCCATCGTCTCACGATTTACTCACCCTCTTGACAATCTGGTGCTGTAATAATAATGAACCTCGAGGATGATTACCCAGAGGTTCCTGATTGTGATCGTGCTAGGGTTCCTGCTGCGTACAAATCACCGCGCTGACGGAGAATCACTGACTTGCCTCGCGGTGTACAGAGAAGGCGGCGCGCCGGCGGTTTTCCGGTCGCCGAAATGCCCGCGATGGAGCTTATCGAACTTCCGCTCGAATCATCACTCAGCGAGATGCCAATCCGCAACTCATCAAGGTCGCCGGAAGTCTCAGGAGGACCGCACTCTCTGCGCTCTCGACATGCGCATTCCTTTTCCCGGTAAATCCTCTTCGCAGAATGCCTAATGCATGGCTAAGTACGATACATAGTAGTAGAAGTACTTAGGAGTCTGAAAGACCTTGCGGAGCGAACAGTTTTGTTTCTCAGGATTTTGCAAGCTGCTGATGCATTTTGATTTGGCTGTAGAGTGTAGAGTGTAGAGTGTAGATCAATTTGGGACGATAATACTCATAAGTAGTACTACTGAAGTGTGGAAGTTTATATGCATTACTCACTGATGTCTTGCTGCAGTTTAAGTGTGTTCAATTGTTCAAATTTGTGGAGACTGATTACAATGAGGCAAAAGATGAGAGACGTGTGTGTGAAAGAGAGAGAGAGAGAGAGAGAGAGGGAGAGAGAGATTTGTTTAAGATTATGAAAAGTTTTTTTACTAAGAGTGGAAGAAGCGTGGTTGTCTCGTCTATAATTTGAATATTGAGTTTCTAAATCTAGATATTTCGTCCTGTTGTTGCAGGTCCGACAGGGATAAGGGTAGCCACAGTTGGTATCATTGCGGTTTTCGATGGTCATAATGGTGCAGAAGCTAGTGAGATGGCTTCACAGTTGTTGCTCGAGTACTTTACCCTGCACACCTACTTTCTTCTTGACTCTGCATTTGCTATTCTATCGGGCAAGTCAGTAGAAAGGCTCGGAAATGAAGCAGAGAGGGGTTTGGGACTGGAGCAGCATATAGTAGATTTGGGGAGGTCTCTTTCTCCTTGATCACGTCGTCTTTTTTGGACTTCTATATCTTGCAAATATTTAGCTTTCTAGGAAGAAACATTTAACACATTTAATTATTTAAATATTTTGGATATAATCCAATATTCTTGGTGAAAATTGACTGTATTTTGATACATTTTCTTCTTGTTATACCTTTCAAAGCATTTCCTGAGACTCAGTATTTTTTTGTATTCAAGTACTTTCTAGCAATTTTTTGTGAATGTGTCAATATATTGGTGGCTAAAAGTTTACAAATATATGCAATTTAAGCATGGTAAAACTTTTTAATAGGTTTAAGCTGGATATGTCCACTCTATGGGATGGGTCTCTACACTTGGAAATATTAAAGGAGGCACTGTTGAGGGCAATCCATGATGTTGATGTTGCATTTACAATGGCAAGTCTTTTCTCTATTATGTTTGTAGTTGGACATTGGACTATTTTCTTGCTTTTATGTTAACATTTACTTTTATGCCATAGGATGCTTTTAGGTACAATTATGATTCAGGCTCGACAGCTTCTGTAATACTTATAGCAAACAATAAAATTTTGGTTGCAAATGTAGGAGATTCTAAAGCTTTTGTATGCTCTGAAATACATCAGTCTCCCCGTGAAGCCAAAGGTTAGAAAGTACGAATGTTTTTTGTTCCCCTTGTCCTTCTTCATTTTCCTTTCCAATAGTTTTATCTCGGAAACTGCATCTAATGTTGATAGATTGACTCTTTGCTGTATATTCTGCATGTATGCATGCATCTATGGCATTATTGGGTTCAGAGAACTCATGTTATTTCATTTTCATGGGTTCAGCCAATTTGTTTAGGCTGTACAGGGAAAATAGACACGACCGGGCTTCTTCAGTTATGAAAAATTATCATAACCTTAAAGCTGCAGCTTCCAATGGGTTGGCCTTTCTGATTGCAAAGAAATTGACAGAAGATCACCACCCAGACAGAGAAGATGAGCGCACTCGCGTTGAATCTGCTGGAGGGCATGTTTCCGAGTGGGCAGGTGTAGCTCGTGTTAATGGTGAGTTGGCTGTTTCAAGAGCAATTGGGGATGTCTTCTTTAAAAGGTAAAACATGCTAGATGTTGAGGTTTGTTTTATGTTCTTTGTTTCTTCGTTCTTGTGGTTTTGACAGCTTTGACTGATAACTTTCGTTCATAAATCACCAGTTATGGTGTTGTATCCCTTCCTGAGGTGAATGACTGGCAATCTTTGTCAGTCAATGACAGCTATCTCGTGACTGCAACTGATGGCATATTCGAAAAGCTTAAGCCACAGGAAATATGTGATTTATTCTGGGAGTTGCATATTGACAGCAATTTGAGCTTAGAACTTCCTGATTCTTTATCATTTTCCTTGGCGGATAGAGTTGTGGACTCTGCATTCACAAAAGGCAGTATGGATAACATGGCAGCTGTTGTACTTCCTCTCAGATCACTTGGTACATATCAAACTATTCTGGATAATAGCTGTGATGAATCGGGTGAATCAGCTTTTCCTGCGCTTGAATATATCAAGCATTTTGATGAGCAATTAGGTATTCTTACTTTTCCCTGTCTGATGTACCTACTTTTGACATTTTATTATTATTATTATTTATTAATATGGCGATTACATTTTCTGGAAGGAACCAAATATAAGTGTTTTTTCGTGTGGCTAGTTCGATATTCTGGCTTGCCTAAATATAAATAATCTAAAGCAGAACCTGAGGTTTTCAGTGCAAAATGGCTCTATTTAATTATCCAATATGTTTTCCATTTTATAGTATTTGTGTTTTTTAAATATTTTTGAATTATGGTTGTGGCTGTTTCTCATATTCACTTTGCTTCCTTTTAGTGACTGGTAGCATGTCAGTGCCTCTGGAATTAGAACAGACTTATCCTCTGGCTGAAAAGTTTGAGTGGTTGCTGGTAAGCCTGCTAAGAGCATTGTACTTATCATTTCCATTATTTACCATGCTTTTAGGTATGATTCTATTTGTGTTGGGGTAACTATGTTGGCTATGATAATTAACAATGTTGGCTATGATAAATAGAAATACAATTTACAGTTATTGTAAGGCTACTAAGGCATAAAACTAAACTGGTATTTTGATTGCGTGCAGTAAATATTTGCAAATAACTGGGGAAGATGTAACTTGTAACTTGTTCGAGCTTAATTTTTTAACTATCCGAGTTCGAGTACACCCCTACTTAATACCCTTGTATTCTCATAAAAATGTCATTCACTCTTCGATTCACCATTTACTTTAATACATAAAATTGACCATTTCCCCCAAACTTCAAGCAGAGGTTATGAAACGTAATCAATATGTAACTGGTATTTTCATTTACACCCTTAGTAACAAGTCTACACAGGAAAGATGAAGTTTATCCTACAATTTTGATGGGGAAGAGTGGAAGAATATCATATAAGGGTGTGGCTAGATGACATGGTATATGGAGTTGGGGATTTTATCTTATAATACTGCAGACTATTGAGTAATCCAGCGGGTAGGATTGGGCTGTTGTATCTTGGGGTTGGCAAGCTCATTAAAATGATGATAACTTATAGAAGCTCTTGGTGCTTTCATTTACAAGTGATGTAAGCATCTGGTAGACGTTAGTTGCATTGGGATCTATGTGTTGCCTTTGAGAAACTGTTCTGATCAGGATTCAAGTGTTATGATTCGAATGGTTGATGACTGTGAATGCATTGAGTGACATTGAGTATTTATCCTTCTTTCAGGTTGAAAGAAAACAAAACAGCCTCGAGTGTTTTTACTTGTCTGAAAGCCTTGATGAAATGGATGGATATACGTTCTGGATACAAAACAATGACGAGGATTACAGTACTAGAATACCCCATGCACTGCCTGATGCTATTAATAATACTCGTGGTAAGCAACTAGGAAAATTGGTTTGCTTTGAACATTAAATGAGGTTGATGCTATTAGTAACATATCAATGAGGAAGGAAATAGATTTCTTCTGCTCTTTCTTTTATTGTTAGATTTTTGGTTAATGCCAATTTCCGTTATGGAGTCTCCTTTTGTTTTCATTGTTTCAGGCCAGCTTATGAATTTCCGCAATGATCAAAGTACATGCATGTTTTGTGGATTTGGTTCTGGGGAGAATAAAGGTCAATCCACAAATTCTGAGGGTTTTACTTGGTTGCTTGGTCTGCTTGGATCAATTCCTCTCCATAATGCTGATACAGATGAACCTGCTACAGCAGATTCAAGGTTTGTAATATTTCGTGTGACCTCACCATGCTGTTAGATTTCTTTTTATTGCATACTACTGTGGACAGTGGTTACTGATTTCTATAAGTGATTAGAATTAGCTGCAACTCTAAAGTTATGAAACGACTCTGCTGATAGTAGTTTGATATTACACCCAGTACTGTCTCTGTTCATCAGAAATCATGGTTGTTGGTCAATTGGTCTTCATTTTTTTCCCTTTTCTTTTTTGGTGACAAGCGATTTTCATTTTTAATTTTTTTTGAGTTTTCTTCTTATGGTCTGCTTATATCTTGAGTTTTACTGCTATTCTTTTATCCTTGTGCTTGAGAAACGTTTTTTGCTTAATGGTAATAGGGTAAGTGTAATGCTCTTATGGTAAAGTTGTTTGGTTTGGTCTTAGGTACATATTAAAGAAACGGTATGGCCGTGGATCATACGGTGAAGTCTGGCTAGCTTTTCAGTGGAATTGCTCCAGTGTTAGCTTTGAAGAAAGGCGTAAAGAGAATCCTCACACAATGCATGCAGGGGCTTGTAATGGAAGTTCCAGGACAAGGATCTCTGCGGAGGATCCGTACGATGGGGTTTCTTATAATAACATGTTCATCTTGAAGCGTATAATGGTATTTTGGCTTGAAACTCTGAATGCGTGGTTTTTGCTGTCTTCTTTTATCCTAATCCAAATGTGATCCATGTAGACTACTTTGTTATGTAACAGTTCTGAAGAGTTTTATTCTAAAAATATTCTAGAAAAAAGGTGAGAGTTGAGTAGCTTGGTTGTGGTTTGTTGATTTGAGCACCTCCTTTTACTCCTATTGTGCAGAGGACTGAAGTTTGAATTCATGTTGCTTAGTTCAGTTCAGACGTACTACTTCACAGCTGCCTGTGTGATGGCTTAAATGTATAATCAATAGAACCTGTAAAAGATACCTCATCAAGATAAAAAGTGAAGCCACCATGCTTTGTGTTGATAAAAACTAGCACAAGTTATTACGATGGGCGATTTAACATTATCTTCACCTTTTTTGGTTCTGCAATTTGTTTGTTTGCATCTGCTACTCTCTCAGTCTACTATTTTGAACAATCTTTCATTGGCATTTCTTGTTTGAATTTTCTAGCTGCTTACTAACTCACTTATTCCTTGTAAGCAGGTAGAGAGAGGTGCTGCAGTCTACCTCAGTGGCCTAAGAGAGAAATATTTTGGTGAAGTTTTTTTGAATGCTTCTAGTGCTTTGAGATTTTCACCATCAGGTGCGGTACCAGATTATGCTACCATCTACGAAGATACTGAAACAAAAAGCACTTGGACTCTTGATGATATACTATTTAGAAATGAAAATCTACTTGGAAGCTCTCATGAAGAAGGCTTAAACCACATTGCTCGATTTGTTGAGTCTTTTGAGTCTCGATCTAATCAAATATGGCTTGTATTTAGACATGAAGGTCTGTCATTATCAAAAATTCTATACTCGGCTGAAGAACTACCAAATAGTGCTGACAATCAAAGGGATGAACATTTCAAGCGTATTCAGATATTGCACCCATCAAATTGGTGGCATTGGTTGAAGACTACAGAAACAGGGCACGAGGAAATGCGCAGTCTTATATTCCAGTTAGTATGTGCATTTTCTTTTATGGCCTGTAACATTTTCATATTATGGCCTGACATGTTACATATATGCTTCAGGAATCTGATGTTTCATCAAACACACCAATATGATATCAATCTGTGAATCTATTAGGTTTTGTGGATTATTTTTATCGTACTGATCGTCTCACATATGGATACATATCCTTTGCCTGATTTTAGTAGAATGTTTCTGATCCTTTTTCTTGCTTACTTTCTTATTTTATTCCAACTATGCACTGAATGATTTTAATGAATTCTCTTTTATTTACCATGACAGTTAATGGCATTGAAGTCTTGTCATGACCGCAATATCACCCACAGGGATATTAAACCTGGTAATACCCCTTGTAGATTTACTAAATGTCTTACACGTATTAATGGAGTGGTACTAAGTTGTAAATTAGCACATGATTAACTTAAAGTGTTGCCTTCTATCTAAACGCTTTAAGATAAATTTGAAAATATGTTGCGAAGTAGCAATTTCATGATTTGTCTTGTCTGCGTGCAAGTTTTCTGTTGAAACATATAATCAGAAATTCTTTGATGCTGCATTATCCTAGTCTCGTCGTGTTTTCAACATGCAATGACGACATGCCTAGTCTTCTCGTGGTTCTGCTTTGTCTTTTGATTTTATTTGGTTTAATGACTCAAAATCAGGTGCTGCTTCCTCATACATGAAGTACCTTCTTAGACTGATTTGTATTACTTTTATAAATTTGTCTAGAGAATATGGTTGTCTGCATTGAAGATCAAGTTTCTGGAAGATGCTTGAAAGAATTTCCAAATGGAGGCAAGAATTATACTGCTAAAATGTATGACTTGTCCTTTTAAAATTATCTAGAATATGTGTATCATCGTTGACTTGCAGGAATAATTGCTGCTGTCTTTACTTGACAGTTGTCCTTGATGTACGATAAAATTCTTAATTTTGTTTTACTTCATACTGTAGTGTGAATTACCCATTTTACTCGTTTTATTTCTGTCTTCGCCTCTTCGGAGAGGTCTTTTTATGCATATCTAATTGCATTACACTATTGTCTTCTCACTAATGTATATCTTTTGCTGCCAGGCGTCTCATTGACTTTGGTAGTGCAATAGATGAGTTCACCTTGAAGAATTTATATGGTTCACTAGGGCCTTCTAGGTAACATCTGATTTTTTTAAAAAATATTGGATAAAAAGTTTATATGCCATGCAATATCTGTAACTACTCTCCAGCGTAGCTGGAGATGGTTCAACGCCTCAATCTCTTTACGTTTCCTCGTTCTCTTGTAGAGCTGAGCAGACTACTGAGTATGCTCCCCCTGAAGCTTTTCTGAATGCTACCTGGTATATGGGACCAATGCATAAGAATGTCAAGTAAGCAAATTTCCATTTGGTTATTTTAGTTAGTATTTGTCATCGACTCATCATTAATTGATTCAAGATGTGGAGTACAACAAAAAAAACTGTTGTCTCATTGTTTTAGTATAATACTTTTTGCTTGTAAGTGTTTATGTTTTCTCAAATTATGATCTGGGTGGATATAGTTTGAGATTATCATCTAGAGTTTGTGTGGTTTTTCTTATTCAGCTTATTTTAAGTTAATAACTGAACGTCCACTATTAACTTACTCCTTAAAGGCATAACATTCTTGTCACTTTTATGCAAATTGACATTGGGGTTGGCATCTCCCGCTTGTGTCCTTTCTAGGTATGATATGTGGAGTGTCGGTGTGATCATCTTGGAGTTAATTCTAGGATCACCAGATGTATTTCAGATCAGTTCAAAAACACGTGCACTGTTGGACCGGCAACTTAAAGGTTGGAATGAGAACGTGAGGGAACTTGCCTACAAGTAAGTGTATTTACTATGAGAATGATGATGTAATATTCATCTTAGACATCTGTAATGGCATTGTCTGGTGACTTTGCATTCTGAATGTTAATTATTGTTTGGGTCTTTTATGATTGAGAACTATGGAAATGATTTGTTAATTTTACTGTATTTTGTTTATTTGCTTAGTAATTTTATCATTTATTTGAAATATCATGCCTGTGGACTTAAAGAGCCAGTATGAAGACAGAAAAGGGAAAAGAAAACTTTACCTTCCGAATATTTGACTACATGTTGGCAAAATGTAGGGTGTTACTCGTCTGTGATTGCCCTACCAAAACTTCTTACCCTAATTACTGATTTTAGAATTTTTGCACTTGCGGAGCTGTTTATGTGGCCATTATCTCAAAAGAAACCGCAGTTTGTGATGTAACTGTGATTGATCTTTTTGGTACTAAATTCTGACATTCACTGGTCTTGTTTTTCTGGTGCCAGACTCCGTTCATATATGGAAATGTGCATCTTAATCCCTGGAGTTTCTACAAGATTTCATCATACTTCAGATAAAAGAGATCATGTAAGCTTTAACTTTTATAAGATTTTCTGCGATTTGGTTGATTATACTTGCTACAACTATGTTCCTTTTCTTTTATATGGGTGGGGGTGTAAGTCCAAACTAAGAGTGTTTTTCTTTTCTTTCTTCAGGGTTCAGTTCCTCCAGTTCACTGGAAGTGCTCGGAAGACTTCTTTTCCCAGCAGATAAAGAATAGGGATCCTCTCAAGATCGGGTAAATTATTTATTTCTGTTGCTTTAAAAAGTGAAGGGGCCATATACAAATACCAGAGTCTCTTTCAACTGGTCACCATAACCTCCGAATGCCTGTGTGCAGGTTTCCTAATATATTGGCAATGCGGTTAGTGCGTGAGCTGCTTCGCTGGAACCCTGTAAGTCTTGCACTAACAAAGTTGAATTCGCATGAAAATGGGAACCTTTCTTTTGCTGTATCATTTTATCCTTGGTGCCTTGTTATTCATTAGTTTGCATTTTGTCAAAACTAATGAATTTTCTGTTGCAAATGTGTGGGAGAAAACAGGAGGATCGACTTAGTGTTGATGAAGCTTTAAGCCACCCTTATTTTTCATCACCTTCCTAATGGCATATCCACAAAGGTAAGTTGCTCACACATTCTTTTTCAACATCTATGACTTGTACAGTATGGGTGTACATGCTCATGTTAATTTATAGTATTTTGCAGATGGGTATGTAAGATTTATGCACAGAGGATATCAAAATCCTGCAGGAAGACAGCCTTCTGAACACAAGGAACCGTAAGTTCCATGGGTGACATTCAGAGATGCCTTAAGCCAACTTCAAAAGTGAAGGGGTCAAATGAAAGCTACATGAGCTGGACATCTAATTAGATGAAAGCATAAGCATTTGCAGTCTGAGTTACTAAGAGCTGCTCACTCTACCTCATATATTTTCCTGAAGATAATGGTAAGAAACCAAAGCAAATTCCCATTGCAACCCAATTACCACATTTGTAGGCAATGGGAATGGGGCGTCCACATTTCCAGGTGAAGCAACAAATTAGCTCAACTTTTTGTTGGACGCCCCATTCCTTGTTGATATGTCAAAGTTTTAGCTTGTGAAATAATCTTCTCCTTCTGAACGCTTATTTATATTTAGAATCTCGATGCTGGACTCTTTCTTAGCATGTATATACATATGCTCCAAAATTGAATGTAAAGTACCGCGGAATTTAAGTTCTATATGGTTTTAGTTGATTCGGTCAATTTTTAAGGAAAATGAAAAAAAAAAAAAAAAAAAACTGAAACCTTATATTTTTTTGATACAACCAAAACCTGATGCCTAATGCGTGTATGTAGAAAGAACATGGTAATTGCTCATGTGGGACAGTTTGGTTATAAGGTTCAAATATACATGTTGATGAGGCTTTGCTCAGAACAACACTTCTAATTTGAGTTACTGAAGTACCTATTTCCTTGAACAGTACAGAGATTACAAATGCAAAACCATCTGCTCTATTTGACTCCATATAAAAAGTTGCAACATGCATATTACTTTCCGAGTATAGTTAACTCTAGCTTATCATAGCTTGGCAAGACTGTTGAGCTATAGAGAAGAATCATTCTCATCTGATTGTAATGGAATCACGATGACAGATATGTTGTCAGTGCTGCCATTCTCGAATGCAGAGTAGACTATATGGTTAGCCAAAGTGGACAGTGCCAAACACTGAGATTTACTCAAAGATGTGTTCTTTCCTATACAGGCATTGTTATTTAAGATGGCACAAACATTTGATGGACTCAACCCCTCAAATATGCCATCACTTCCTACCACCAAAAAGCTGTTGTCACTGATTAGACTCCGCCACCCGTTTACCTCAGGCTCAGCAATAACACCAAATCTGACAAACAAATTTTAAAGGGAAAATGCAAATTTCCAAGCAGAAAATACAGAGGAAAGGGTAGAAAACACACCTCCTCAAACTTAGATCACCAATGGCTCGGGTCATAGCCAAGATACCATTAACGCGAGGGACACCCCAAGTACGGATAAAGCCACCATTGGCTTCTATTCTAGCTCTTTCATCTTCTCTGCTAGGATTGTGATCTGATGTCAGCTCCTCAACAATTCTACTTCTCGAGGATGTACCTGATTGCACAATTAGCACATGCCAATTCTATTAAATTACATAAATCATTCAAAAGATAAAACAAACAAAAAAAAGTCCCAAAATAACATGCCTTTGGTACATAAGAGGGCCTTAGAATCACCCACAGAACCAACCAGAACCTGGCCGTTGACCAAAAGCGCAACAACGCCAGTTGACCCTGACTGGTAGCCATTCTTCAAAGCTTCCTGGAGAAAGAACACAGAAAGCAAAAAATAAAAGACCTAAAGAAGTAACCAACTTAAAGGCACAGAGAACAAGAGAGTATGTGACATATGCCTCTGTATATTCTGAATCGATATCCTCGAATGTTTTGATTAGAGACTCTTTTAAGATGCTTCTTAACAATGTATCACTGTCCATCAAAGATGAAGAAAAATCAGGATAAGGCTGGAAAGAATTGCTGCATTGAATCTCAAAATCAAATATCAAACAACACTGAAATACCTTTTGAGTTCTCCTGTCAAGTTCTTGTTCAGAATAGCTTGCTGATAGGTCTTGAATACAACATTTAGGTAAAAATAATCCAAAAACTTCTGCGAAGCCAATTCACTAGCTTCACCACCTCCATGACCATCAAAAACTGCTGCTACACCAATTATCAACTCCTTCTGCTCATCTTTACCTGTATTCAACCATTTAATACCCAAAAATACGACAATGGAGCCAATGTACATCAATCATTCTGAAACTAAACTCAATCTGATTGACGAGAAAAAAAGACAAACACAATCAGGATCTCAGAAAACATCGAGTACCTAAGACTGGAATCTTCATGGCATGATTGCAAACAACTTGGTCCTCTTGGTAATCCCTGCGCCCCTGAATGGTGGCTGTAGCAAAGTCACAGTTTGACGTGGTGTTTTCACGAGGAGATCGAATTGCATTAACCAAATCCCATTGATCACATTCCTGTGAGTTAAAAACTGCACGAGCACCGCCTTGATCATAGGCTATCATACAGGCCACTGAAACTTCATTTGTAGAGCACAATACAGCAGAGCACAGTAACAAAACCGACAGGGCAAACACAATCACAGAACTACATGATCCTTTCATCGTTCTAATGACCTGTTCACATCTACCAGGATGTCGTAAACTAGAAGTCTCGGCCTATAAGTCTGGATTAGTTTGTAAGCATGGTGAACCTACTTCTCCAAATATGTCTTCTACTTTAAGCTGTTTTTTACCTATACCAAAAATAACTTGGCTTAGAAGTAATTCCATTTTCAGGATGCCTAAAACTGCTTCTTAACATAAAAGTAAACCTTCTTTTAACAGTTTACAAAAAGCTTAAAACTGCTTAATCTATACTACTAAGTAAAACATATAAAAGCTTGAAGCTGAAACAGTGAAACCTAATACCAGTCCGAACCGCCGGAATTCAAAACGCTACCGTATTAACGTCCCGATTTCTCGACACGCAATCATTATACTGTTACCGATTTCCTACATTATAATTATCACCATAAACAGATAATACAGAATTAAATCAGGCGCGAGAAAATAAACGCCGTTACCTCAGGACTGATGCGACGTCTCAACGAGCTAAGACGGAGTCAAGGACAATCCTGCAACTTATAACGCCGTGAGTTTTAACGGCAGAGCTTAATATAACTAATTTCGAGAGCATATAAAGGTTTGGCTGGTTTTTTTTGACAGATGTGATATTATAGTTGACCTACTCTAGTTTAAGTTTTTTCTTCTAAAAAAAAAATCAGCCGACATGTAATATTGAGATTTTTTTTTTGATAAAGAATAATATTGAGATAATTTTAAATAAAAGTTGAGAAAGTATTTTGTGAGGTACTCGGTTGATGTAATTTAATAATTTGTTGATTTTGCGTATATATTTATTGAAATTCACCTAATTTTATATAAACTTATTATCAATAATTATTAATTGATATATTTTTTTTTTGTATGTTTTCCTTATGTAAATGTTTTTTAATGTTTTTTGTAATTAACTTTTAGATTGCCTCATATGAAAGTTTGTGATAAGAGTTTAATATTTTCAATGAAGAAATTTAATCGATAATTTGTGCTAAAACTGTCAAATGAGTTGAGTTGCATATAATTTTTATAAACTATTTTTCCTTTTTGAATTAGTATAATTTTTATAAACTTATACATTGTTTTTTTTTTTTAAATATCGAATTGTGTCGTATCAGGTACTCATTCTTAAATTTTAGCCATATTAAATTTCGACATCACAAACAACTGTATTTCTCTTGTCTCATAATTTAACAAGAGTATATATCAAAGTGTTAGGAAATCGTTTTCAAATGATTCAAAACTAAGACTAATTTTTACATATACATATGCAAAAAAAAATAAAAACAATCATCAGCGTCGCTTTTAATACATCTTTGACCTCTCTAGGCTCTATGCTAAAAACAGTAACGTAGATTGCAGACACGGGCTTCATGGCATCCGAATCAGTGTTGCATAATACCAAGATTACTGATATAAAATGGAATAATCATCACTTCCCAAGATTCGTAAAATGGAATTCATAAATCATAACTTACGCTATAAACCGAAAAGAATCAGTAGCAATCGTGTAACAAAATTTAGTACTAGGAGAATTGACAATACTTGCAGCGGAGTAGTATGCACTAATGCTACACAGCTTATAATACAAAGTCACTTATGCCCCTAACCCCGAAGAACTCATATCCCGGCTGTTCACCCGGCTATGGAAGTCGAGCATTTCTTGATGGTGGGGGTCCACTGAGAGAGCAGCTCTGCAATCCCGCAGAGCTCCCACAACATTGCCAATGTGTTCATGGAAGGCGGCACGAAGGTGCAGAAGGTGAAGATCAGCCTTGAATGCAATCGCTCTTGATAGCTCTGCTATTGCTTCTTTAGGCTGATGGTTATCCATCAAGACTGAAAAAAACCGGGAAAATGTAAGAATTAGGATACAATTACTGCTGAAAAAATGGTAGAAGATTCAAACCTGCTGCACGATATCGATATGGATATACACGAAGAGGATCTAGAGAGGTGACCATCTCTAGATTTGTCTTCGTGAGCTCTCGTTCACTGTACTCTGCCCTCTTTTCATAGGCAGATGCATTATTCTGGGCTTTCTCAATCAGCTTTGACATCTCATCATAAGCTGCATTCTTATCATTTCTCAAGAAATGGACACGGGCAAGGCCCTGATGAGCCCGCGTGTGCCTAATTTTGAGGGCATTAATGTAACAATCCGCTGCCTCGTCTAGTTTGCCACAGTCCACGTATACACTTCCGAGGTTGTTCAAGGCCTATTATCCAAAAAAATATACACAGTCCTTAAAATGCTCCCACAAACATTTTAGTACAGTACCTTAATTCCACCAAAGGAAGCTTTAAAAAAAATCATACCTGCCCTTTGCGGAGTCTATCTGAGGGGCACTTTAGTGCATCCTCTAGAAGTGATATGACCGAAGATGAACAAGATGGATCCAAGCAGGAGTCAGCCAATGCATAAGCTTTCAAGAAAAAGGCTTCAAAAGACCTCTTGAGGGTGATGGACTCCTCTGCTTTCTGAAGACCTTCCACACAGTGGCCCGTATCGTATAAAATCCACCCCTCATAGACAAGACGTTCGTGATCACTAGCAGCATTTTGCCGAGCCAGCTGCAGGCTTCGCATGGCTGCTTCAGGACAGTTCAACCTAATTAGCAGTTAAATGCTGTTAACATAAGGAAATTTCCTAGTTGAGCTATGTACACAGATCATAACTTCTAAGGAAACATCAGAGTTAGATCAATAAACAAGCATATTCAGTTATTTCTAATGAACCATTCATATGACATCCTTGCTCATATTTCAAATAAGATGAGAGTAATAAGGTCGATATATTACCTTAGCAAAAGCAAAGACTGTCTAAAATATAAAACTCCTTTAGCAGGATCAGACTCAAGCATTTGGTATATCACAGACAGAGATCCAATGTCATCAACCGAAGACCATTTATCATACAATTGGAGCCAACAATCGGCAGTTGTCCAATTCTCAACATGCTCACGGACAAGAGTGCAGAGGTGGGAAGCAGCAACCCGACCATCAAACATCCTGTAATCTGGGGAGAGCGTAAGAATAGCTTGAATATCACAAATGGCTGACTGGTAATCCTCAATCGCGAGGAAGAAGCAGAACCTCAACTCCAAGCACTCTAAAGCTAGCTTGAAGCCAAGAATCCTATTTATTTCTCTGAGGGCAGCTTGTGCATCTTGCTTCCTCATCAAAGATGCAGCCCGATACATATAAGGATAGATTAAGGTTGGATCCAGTTCAGTGGCCTTTTCAAGATCATCACATGCACAATCACCTTCTTCACTGTGTAGTGATCTTTCTTGATACATCCATCCAAGTGGGGTGTAAGAAGAAATGACAGAACAGAGTTTTTCGTATGCAGAATGTTTATTTCCCTTTATTTGACTCAATCTAGCCAAACCGACAACTGAATAGACGTGGCCTGCCTTCAATGCAGCCTCAAATAGCTGTTCAGCTTTGTCGTATTCTTTCCTAATAAGCCTAACACATGCTAACTGATGAAACGCCACCATTTTCTGCCTTGTGGTTTCTGAACAGTCCACTAACTGTTCTAAGATAAGAACTGTTCTGTCCGACCTAGGATCGAGGTTGAAGGAGACTTCGCCCAAGAAACAGTAGAGAGAAAATGCTGATGAGCCAACCATGATTGACCTTTGCTCCCTGCTCAAACAACACAGCAACTTAACAACCTGATCATCTTTCAGACACTCAGGAAGTTCGTGTAAGAACACTTGAAAACACGAAGCGGCAAGAACAGGACAGTTTTCTTCCAGGGCATATTCCATGAGCTCCATTGCATCTTGGAGGGAAGAAGCCAGTGAAGCAAGTTTCCGATCACAGCAATCCTTTAGCTTTTCGCAGCAAAACTTATTAGCAAACAGCATTATTTCCAGCAACAGATTGGGGGACACTTCATCTAATTCCCCTGATTCGCTAAATTCACAAATGACCCTCATACCCTCAGGAGAAATATTATTCTCAGACAAATCAATTTCATCAAGAAGTGCTTCTGTGAAACCCCCATTAAGCATGGCATGAAAAGGAGCAGAAAGGTCAGCAATCATCTGCCTGTTACATTTAATCTTCTCATTCCCAATAAGGAAAAATACATTCCTGGACACATCTTTTTTATATCCAAAAACAGTTTCATGTAAAAGCAACAAACTGCTAGCTGGAAGCTCAGCAGCAACATCAATCAACCCAAATTCTTTAGCACATTTACCACAAGAAGACATCAAGTCTGAAACAAGCTCTTCCCCATGCTTTTCATACCTCAACCACGCTCCAAAAATCAGTCTTTCATAAACTGAGCTCGATTTCAGCCAAGCCGAATGAAGGCTAGTCCTCCTCAACTTAACCTCCCCTAAACCTCTAAAAACTTGATACTGCAACAAATACAAATTCGCTCTCTCCTCCAGAGAACATGATTCAAGCTCCTCATGAAGCTGAGCCAACACTTCCACATAGTCGACAGGCTTAAAGTAAGGAAGTACAGGTGGCTCAGGCACCTTAATCAGAGACTCTCTACAGCAGTCAAATATAAAATATCAAAATTTGAAGGAAACACACACACACACACAGTAGTTTGAGCATGATAAGATAAGCATAACAAGTGTACTCACATGGAAGAAGTTTTTGAAAGCTTCCCTCTTTCAACCTGCAGCCAAGACTGAGGATTAACTGAATTCAGCTGGGGATCCTTGCAAGAATCCGATGGGAAAAAACTCCTCATAGGGCATAATAGATGCAAGATATCCCAGATCTCCACAATTTTATCTTCTCAAAAAATAAAATCCTAAAAAACAAATCAAACTCAAAATTTTTATAAAAATCCCAACTTTACAACATGAACCCTAAAATCATCTACTTCAAAGCAGCAATGCCATCACAACATCATCACAAAACCAAGTGAGATTTAAAAACATTGATAAAAAACATCGAGGACCCACCAAAGATTACAAACAAAGGACCAAATCTTCAAGAAAGAAACAACACCAATTCTTGAACTTGTTTCTTTCTGCAATAACAAACGGTCAAAACCCAGAACTCAGTTTGAAAAATCGGGAACGGAGCCGAGGTGGGGGAGGGGGAAAATGTTTGGAATTTCGCTTTCTTCAGTTTTTGTTTACGTTAAAAGATGAAGCTTTCGCCAAGGACTTTTTTCGAGTGCTTTTTTATTGGCGTAAATGCACTGTAAAACTGTACAGAATGGACCTTTTTTCGCATTTGTAATTAAGACCACATAGATAGATTTGCAGGTTTCAAACACTGTTTATTGAAAAGTACAAACAGACACAGCACTAAAAACTTCAAAAAAACAAAAAAAACAGAAAAAGAAAAACCTTATTGTGACCGAGAGTGGGCTGAAAGTGACGGCGTTTTGTGTGAGTGAGTGAGTGAGTTAGTGAGTGAGTGGGTGAATCATGGGTCGGTGTTGAGTGGGTGAGATAAAAGATGCGATTGATTAGGAGAAGTTAATTTGGGATATTTTAGATTTTATTTTGTTTACTTTCTATGTTTAGTAACAAAAGATTTGGTGGAGATCGAGGCAAATGACATGTTTTTGAATTAAGATATGGTAGAAAATATAAAAATCATTCTAGTAGTATGGAATATGTGAATGTTCGTTATTTGCAAGTTCAATTTTCCCTATTTAGTCACTAGTGTTATATTTATAATACAAAGTCTTGGGTGAGACCGTCCTACCATAAGATTATGGTAGGACGAATGATAGTTAATGTGTTTAATAGATTTGTTCATGTGTTTGACAGATTTGTTCTTGTGTTTCACAATTTTGTTTGTTATAATCTGTAACAATATGTAAATGAATTAAATTAACAAATCTGTTAAACACATGAACTATCATTCGTCCTACCATAAGCTTATTTATAAATATAAATATATTTTATAAATATAAATATATTTTTTTCAATTCCATTCATGTTTGCGTATTTTCTATAGATTAGTTCAGTTTAATTCAATTTTATTTTTGAAAATATAATTCAACTTAATTCAATTATGCTAATTCCTTTTTCAATACATTAATTTTCATTTCAGTTAACTTTAATCCAGTTCGGCAAAAAATAAGCTCATGCAAACAAACAGGGCCTTAGTAGTCTACATAGGCCCTGTTTGTTAGAGCTTATTTCTTGTTGTACGGAACTGAATTGAACTGAACTGAACTGAACAAAACTGTGAAACACATGAACATATCTATTAAATACATGAACTATCATTCGTCCTACCATAAGCTTATGGTAGGACGGTCTCACCCAAGACTTTGTATTCATCAAATTGCATTTTCACTGAACTGAACTGATCTATAGATAAGATTTGGTAAACAGGACCATAGTATATTTATAATATAATGTATAATATTTATATTTAAATAATTTGTAGTAATTTCATATAAAAAGTCAACTTTTTCGACAAGATGCACCCTCTTATGATATTTCTAGTTAGTTTTATAGACATTATGAGATAGATACTACAATACTATAATATGTATTGTATATATTTCATATTTAAGACTTGATCAATCAATAATTCAACAACCACACAAAATGTCTCATTATGAGTAAAAAATGTCCTTTTAAATTGTAAGAGAATAGTTTATAATCACTAATTGGGTTTGGCTGGATCATGTGCTTCTTGTGGACAAGAGTTGATTTTAAACATGCAATTATATTATGGTTAGGACATTTTGTTATATAATACAGACACAGCACAACAATTTGTTAGACAAATCTACGAACAGCACATGCACTTTGCTCCATAAAACCACACAAACCGTGCTTATGCTCTCTTCCGTTGGACTAATTTATTGTTCTTTTAAAATTCTAATCAAAAGTCTCAAATCATTTGTAATTTTCTTATTTCAGTACTAGTAGGAAATAAAGCATGTTTCGTAGCCCTACATAATTATTTTTTCTTATGTTCAAATCACTTCAAAAAATTTAGCATTCAACCTATGTAATTTTGATTCGATTCATTTCAGAGAAAGTAAGCTCAGAATAACAGGCCTCACTCCACCGTAGATGCCCTTTTAAACCCTACCATAAACAATCTTTCTAAAATAAATAAAACCAGGGGGACGACTGGTGTGGATTCAGGTCTATAGACTCAAAGTCTCAAAAAAACATCACCAGATTAGATTGCACGTTACAAAGTTAAAACCTAGCGGAGGTCATACTGCCCTACAATACTTGTCACTCCGAGTCTCAGTTAATCTACTTCAGAAGACCTTCAACATGCCAGCCAACTATTTGATCTCCTAATTGGGTTATATGCTAGTTTCAAGTGATGAAATGCAGCAGAGAAAAGGAACAAGCCCAGAATTCAATTGCCACATTTACCAAAGAAAAGCAGCAGTATTCTAGAATGCCATTCTCCAAATGAAAGATCGCACAAGTTTTGCATAATCTGGATATGCATCCTCCACACTCTACTTGAGTTGAAGATAGACTAGGTATGCACTGCGCATCAGACTATATTTCTGCCTTCATCTATTTAGATCTGAAAATTAGCAGAACACATTATATTACAAAACATATCCTTTTTGCAATTTTATCACTCAGTATCTAATCAACAGAACCATTATAATTATGCAAATGATCAGAGAACTAGACATCAAGTATGCGCAGATAAAAAACCATGATATGGGTACAAGTGACACATGAAGTAAGTCAAATTTGGCATAAAGGGAAGATCTCATGAACAATACGTTTACTGTGTATCCAGAAGTAGTCATTTTAATATTAGGAATAGATGAAAGAATGTGAAAGAGGTTATCAAAGAATGAGTTCTTTACCTCTGCCTTTATTAGCAGGATTAATACTAGCATTTCTAGCTGAACTATCCTCCACTGAACTGCATCTTATAGGCATTTGAAGGGGTCCAATTTGCTGCGGTGAGCATGGATCACTCCGACTCAAATGCACATTGGAAATGTGGTGCCCCATATGATGGGGTAGATAAACATCCAAGCAGGTGGTTGGTGTCGGCACCACCTTTTTCTTGCTCTTAAACCTTCATCTAACACAATTGTAAGAAGCAGGAAAAAAAACAGTACCAAGTGCTTGCATTACTTTTCACTTAGGAAAGGGCAATCACTAATGAGCTGTACCTGTCTTTCCGCTTCTCAAGATACCTTTGAACAGATGCCTTTCTACCGGTTGGACCTTCTGCTGTGCAATAAGAAAAGAAATTTAGGAGGACCTTATGAAAGAGAGAAGGAATTAATCGATTTTGCATCGGAACTCAATCTTCTCAACTCATTCACACAATTTTCACTTGCCTAAACACCACAGACCAAGGTTTTGGATAACTAAAAAAATCTAAAGAGTTGTAATACATGTTCTATACTGCAAGGAGGGAGATGCAATGCAACTCAATCACACAATTCGATTCCTGTGAGAGGTTTACTCTGCATTACAGGATGTAAGCAGGTTAGTTACAAGCAATTTTCTCCACACCAGGTAAGACTCTGAAAAGATCAGAATTTCATGATTACTTAGAACGAGCTTACAAGGTTGGATCGATCAGTTTTTTTATAAGTTACAACTAATGCTCAACTGGAATGATTTCATTTCTGGTGAAAAGATAAAGAGTTAAAAAGAGCAAAACATATAGGTGTTTGTAAAATATTAAGACATTCTCAAGTTCAGAAACATATCCTTGTTGTGAAGACGGATACTGCACACAAGAAAAAGACACGCATTCACCATCATCTAATATTTGTGAATACTAGTAAGTTACAAGGGGCAGGCAAAGGGTTTTCTCATTTGGTTCAATTATTAATTTCTTCTTTTGCTCCAGAAAGTTTATCAGCAAACAACTTCAAAATCTGAATAATACTAATGAGCTACAAAACAACAAAAAAGTGGATACTTCAAAATTTCAATGAAATGAATATACCAGGATTGTCATCAGGTAACTTGTGTTCTTCTCCATGCACCCGTGCGATCTCAGTCATTCTCACTGTTCAAGAAAAGAATAAAATAAATACTAAACCTGAGAGAGAGAGAGAGAGAGAGAGATGCCATAAATTCTAGCCCTTCATCAACCTTTTACTTAATTTCACTACTCCCTCCGTCCCACAAATAAATTCCTATTCTTTTACAAATTTCTCACGTTATGTTTGGCCAGCAATAACTTTAGTTATATATGTTAGTTTTGTATAAAAATTTAGAATCCAAAAATATATCACATGAGGACATTGTAACCATTATACCAATTGGAATTTATACTCAAACATGGTTTAGAAAGTTGACCAGGGAGTATTTATTTTGTCAGACCGAGCAGTTAATCGAGGACACTATTAAAAAAAAAATCAATAAATGCTCCTTCAACAGAACAATAACAAAAATGATAAATGGCATGACTGCACATTCGGCAAGAGTAAAACAGCAGAACCTTGACATGATTTTGCACCCATGTCCTGTAAGTGGCCTGTAGATTGAGCTGCCAGAGAGCCGTCAAGCATAACTTCCTGAGGAAAAGCATGAGGGCTTGCAGCATAATGCAAAAGAGTCTGTGCCTAAAAGGTATAACTTGGTAAGTTATAAAGCAGTACTATGACCAAGCTGTAAAACACAGTAACTATAGGTTTTAAGCCTAAATCTCTTTACCTTGTCAAATGGAACATCATCAAAAACATGTACTCGGCCACAGTAGAAGATAGTCATTTGCCTTACAGGTACACTTGAAGAGCCTGAATTTCTGGTACCATGGGTTAAAAATATCACAGGTTACATGCTAACTGGAATAGAAGAGCTCCAATCAGATGACTGTCCAGCCATCTGTTGAGCAAATTCTGACAACACATGGCATAACTGAGGCTCTTGAGAGGAAATTGAAAGAACATATGCAGATAGAAGACATAAACATACAGGCTTTGATTGAATCAATTCCATAGCCTTTAGAAATCAACATTACATGGTACTATATAAAAAAGTACATTAAAAACTCCACAAAGCAATATAGCACAATTTTCTTGTAAACATGTTTCCTTCAGAGTATTCTTCCACGTTGGGAGAAGTAAGGAACAAAAGCATTTTGGCAAACAATGTTTATATATTACTGCACCTTTCAGGAATAAACAACTCAAGCTTCCAATTAATCCATTAAAGAGCAAAAGCTTCACAGTCATATTCGAAAAACAGACAATTAAAATTTTAAGCAGTAAGCATCATGTGAATGTATGTCTAATCTGATAACTGAATCCCTAAGCCAATACTGAGCAACAACCTCGGGGGAGAGGAGCCATTGTCCTCGACAGGCTTGTGGCTGCTAGAAACATCAGCCTTTTCTGCATCTTTCCTGGGACATGACAGCATTTCCTCAGCCGATTCAGAGATATCTTCATCGATACTCGTGGCCTTGGAGGGCTACATTTGGTAATCAGTTTGTCAAATGCTATTCAACAAAGACAATTATACTAATAAGACATTTCACTGGAATAAACATTGTGAATGAATGAAGGAAACGCACATTGTTCAAACTAGTGTCATTGTTTGCAGGGTCCGGCTGCGGAGGGGGAATGTAGAGTCTCCTTCGGCTGCCAGCAGCGTCAGAATCTGGCGTAGGTTCCAGGAGTGTCTTCAGCGATATCACTTGCTGGATCGCCTGTGATTTGTTCCACGAAGGCCGCCTCATGCCTATAAAATCAACACCCTCAGATAACTACAACTCAATCTCACAATTAGAGAAAAAAAAAACGAAAAAAAACACAAACCTCTAAAAAATCATCGAGCGACACTATATCAGAAACACAAAAATTATCAAACAGTAAGCTGCAAAACAGTGAACGGACTAGTACGAACTATGGGAGAGTGTACCTTTCTGCTTGAGGTAGGTCCGGCAGTCCTCGCGAGTGAGCTGAGAAATGTCGTCCTCCGTGAGTTCACAGAGAGGCTTGTCGAGCGGGGACTTGTCGACGGCGGTGTCCTCCGGCGGCATGATGTCGGAAATTGGCTTCAATTTCAGCTCGATCTGGTGGTGGCGGCGGCACAGAGCTCAAGCTCCAGTGAGTACAGTTCGTTCAAGTAGTGAGGGGAATTGAGAACAGCAGACGGCGGCGAGCGGCGGCGGGGTTAGGTGGTGAATCGGTGGAACAGTGTGTGAGTTTGAGCGCTTCTCGAAATTGGGAGCGGTGTCGCCGCTAAGTGTTGAGGGCTTTTTTAATGAGCCATGAAAGGGGGGCATGGGGCGCCAATCCTACACCCCAGGACGCCACGTAATTGTTGACCTCCATTTTACCATACTCACCTTCCTCCTTCCCTCTATTTACGTTGATTCCCCGCCCTCCCAATTATTGCCACCCCTCCGAGTACTTCACTTTTTAAGTTTCTTTTTTAAAAATCAAGCCCATCCATCTTTGTCAAGTCCAATTTGGCCCCAACATGAAGAATTGAAATGATTTTCAGGCACTGATCATTAGGAATTATTAGGGTTATGTAAAATTTATGAAGCTAATGAGAAGTTAATTACCGAATGTTCTACTGATCTTTGATTCTAATGCTATACAACCTAATTCAAAATGTAAAATTGCATGATTGCTCAAGTAAAGCTCAGTTTTCAACACTTTTACCTAATTTGAAGAGTTGGTGTCAGATCTGGTTTACTTTATACAAAGAAGTATAATTGGCACTTTTCTATCGGAAAGTTGCGTTGCTCACCGACAAAGATCTACAATCACCCCCATCACTTTCAACCTTCTTAAAGATCGGCATATCCACCGGATTATCATAACTCTAAATTTCTAACCAGACTTAACTATTCCCATTTCACTAAATCTGTCAGATATTTTTAAGAAATCATAATCAAGTAAAACTTACTTGAATCCCGATTCAGAGTCCTTGCTTCCACCAACCTTTTGATCACTAGGTGAATCCAACACCGATTTATGAAAATCGAGAGCGGCTTCAATTTCTAAGAATAATTGGGGAACCATGTTAAAGGTTGTCAATGGATTTCTTCGATTAGTCAGAAAGAAATGAAAGATAATGAATCTCCCCCTCATCTATTCACGAAAGAGGAATAGTAGATGAGAAGATTGAACTTTTTCTCAGGTTCCTCTTCTGTGAATAGAGGAGGAGATTCTTCCCCTCTCTCTCTATCTCGATGATTTCCATGATTTTATAAAGAGGCTATACTGATATCTAGAGAGAAAAGTCTAATTTATCTATATTTTATTAATTTATTGCAATGTATATTTATCTACTTTTTAGTTAAATAAGGGTATTTTTAAATTTGAAATTAAATGAAAGAAATTAATAATTAATCACTATACTTCCAAACGCCGCGTTTAGCATAATCATATTTGAAAAACTCTATTTCACAACTACAAACTTTGAATTCTCATCAAAAAAGGTTTCACAACCACTAATCAGATCATGATTAACTTAGTTTCTATCAGTTTTCTAAGGGTTGTTTCTATCATTTTAATTCATAAGTTATTATCATATTTACTTAGTTGCCGTTCATCTATAAAATTAACTAATTACTATTGAAATCATTTTAAAAATCAAGCCCATCCATCTTTGTCAAGTCCAATTTGGCCACAACATGAAGAACTGAAATGATTTTCAGCCTCACCGAGGCACTGCTAATTAGGAATTATTAGGGTTATGTAAAATTTATGAAGCTAATGAGAAGTTAATTAACCGAATGTTCTACTGATCTTTGATTCTAATGCTATTCAACATGATTCATCACTGAAATGTAAAATTGCTTGATTGCTTTAGTAAAGCTCGTTTTCAACATTTTTACCTAATTTGAGGATTTGGTGTCAGATCTGGTTTATTTTATCTAAAGAAGTATAATTGGCACTTTCTATCGGCAAGTTGCGTTGCTCGCCGACAAAGATCTACAATCGCTCCATCACTTTCAACCTTCTTAAAGATCGGTATATCTACCGGATTGTCACAACTCAAAATTTCTAACCAGACTTAACTATTCCCATTTCACCAACTCTGTGAGATATTTTAAAGAAATCATCATCAAATTAAAACTCACCTGAGTCCTGATCCAGGGTCCTGGCTTCCACCGACCTTTTGATCAGGTGAATCCAACACCGATTTTTGGAAATCAAGAGCGGCTTCAATTTCTAAGAATAATTGGGAACCATGTTAAAGGTTTTCTATAGATTTCTTCGATTAGTTAGAGAGAAAAGAAAGATGATGAATCTCCTCCTCATCTATTCACAGAAGAGGAAGAGGAAGAGGCAATTAGGAGATTGTCAGAAGAGGAAGAGGAGATTAGGAGATTGAACTCTTTCTCTGCTTCCTCTTCTGTGAATAGGTGAGGAGGAGATTCTTCATCTCTCTCTCGATGATTTTCATAATTTTATAAAGAGGCTCTACTAATATCTAGAGAGAGAAAAGTCGATTCTCTCTATATTTTTTATTTATTTATTGCAATATATTTTAATATACTTTTTAGTTAAATAAGGGAATTTTTAAATTCGAAAGTAAATGAATGAATTTAATAATTAATCACTATACTTCCAAACGCCGCGTTTAACACCATCATATTTAAAACACTCTATTTCAGAACTACAAACTTTGAATTCTCATAAAAAAAATGTTTCACAACCATTAATTGGATCATTAACTTAATTTCTATCAGTTTTTTTCTAAGGGTTGTTTCTATCATTTTTAATTCATAAGTTATTATCATGTTTACCCAGTTACCATTCATCTATAAAACCAACTCATTACTATTAAACCAACGTCATCACCCACACCACAATAAGATCCACTGTACAAGTTTAAGTCATTTTGCTCTAGTTATTATGTTAAACAATTTTGCATACCTTTAAAATTTAATTTTAGATCCTAAAAATTATCTTTGAACATACATGTTGGAGGAGAGCTAATTCTGTTAAGGGTATTTTATTTTATGGGGCCTTTTGATATATACCTACAATATTTTGTACTACACAAATAAGATTAGCAACACTACACTAAAACCTCTATAAATTGATGATTGATAATGTTGGAACCGAGATATTTTATTAATTTATATAGCGAGATATTATTATATCGATAAATTAATAAATTATTAATTTAAAGATATTTAACAAGTGCATTTAGATTTCCAAGTCCATGGACAATATACTAGTTACAATGTAATAGAAATGAAAAAATAAATTAAAAAACAAGTTCAAAGGCATATTATGAATGTACAATAGCAAATTAATTGATTCTATCAAATTCATTGTTTTTGAATAAATAAAAAAGTTAGTTTATACCAAAAAGTTGGTCCATGGTACAACCGCACTACATTAAACATGGTTAGAAATAGATCAATGTAGAGGTAGATTTGAAGTTCAACAAAAAACAAGTTAATATACATTCATTTTTTACTAGACAATCTTAGAATTTTGAAGTATATATGGAATTAATTTGTAGTAATTATTAATTTAAAGTTTCGTTGGGACCAATATATGTACACTGGGTTTCAAAAAAATTTAATCGAATGATGTGATTTAATACTGATCCTGAGTTGGGACGGATAAATTATTAATTTTATGGAGTATTAATTTATAAAGGTTTCACTGCACAATATGCAATATGCAATATGCATACAAAGTACAAAGTACAAAAGTAAAATATCGATCAAGTAAACCATTTCAAACGAGAACAACAATAAAATATTGGTTTTGTCAGGGTCGAGGGAGAATCATCTCGTCGCTATGCTCAGAAACCAGAGGATAAACTAGTAGATGGTTAGTGAAGGTAGCCAGCATAAGATCAACGGAGTGGGGAAACTTTGATATAAGCAAACACGTCATAATCACCGGCATGAAAGCCAAGGCTCCATAAAGAACGAACGCCACGTGGCCGAAATGATCCCTGAGAATGAAGAAATGGGAAGCGCAGAACGAAACAACCATGGCAATGATCGATAGACAAAGCATAAACAAACCCACGAGCAATTTCCTCGGAAGGCTGGTGTGGAAATCTTTGATCTGAAATGGCCAGGAAGATCACCACCGCCGTGACGGAAGAGCAGAGCGCCACCAGGGAAGATACGGCGAAGACGTAGAATGCAGGCTCGCAGTGTAAAGCCGGCGGCGCTCGTTTCTCTGGCTTGAATCCGCCGGGAATGGAGGCCGACGTCGCGTACGCCACCGTGGCCACGAGTGCCGCCACCAGAGAGCATGCCTGAGAGACGTGGTTCAGCCATGAAGCGGCGCGCTGAACGAGGCCTTTGTGCGTTTCTATGAAAAGCTTTTCCGGTGTCTTGTTCGATATGTTGATGCGCACATTGGAGCCTACTGGCATGGTATTCTTCACATACTGCAAAACCGAAAAAACACCTTTCAAAAACAATACTCCTCTTGTGCATAACATCGTAACATGTAGTTTATTAATATCAAATTTTTGTATATTAGTAATATACGTAGTTAAAGATATTAGCAAAACACCTTTCGAAATTCTTACCTCAAACCACTTGATCTCCTGTTGCAGCTGTAGTGCAGCATCTTGGTCAAGCAATTGTTCTTCTGGTACTATTAGTTTTGCAGCAACATGCAAGGCGCTGTTGCCATCCTTATCAGTTTTGCGAAATATAGTGTCTTTCATCATGTTCGTGTCCAGCAGATATTCGTAAACCGGTAGCCATCTCATTGATGGCTACCGGAAAGAATCAGAGAATAGTTTTAACCATTTCTAAGATGCCATTCTTGGCAGCAATCAGGATGGGAATCTGCTTCCTCATTTCCCCAGGTGGACTTATTTCTCCTACAACAAAAACATGGCAATTTACAAGGTACAGAATTAGAAATATACCACTCTTTTTATAGTTCCCGGTGTGGACAGAATTAGAAATATACATGGTCAAACCATATGCATAGCTTCCAAAGTAGCCATAAAAACTAGTTTCATAATGAGGCTCTAAATTTGGTGGTGTAAAAGCATAAGGAGTGGTTCCTTCATCTTCCTGTGATAGTTCCCGGTGTGGATTCTGTCCATCATGTTCGTATACATACTCGTAGGCGATTTTGACAAGTTCACTCAAAACTTGGTTAGACCATGCGTGCTTCTGCTTTCTCACTTTCATTTTCTGTATTTCTTTTAATCCTGAAAATATTCAGAATGGAATATTTACTGTTATAGTGAATTCAAAATTCAATATTATGAATTATGATGAATGTTTAGGTTATTTACCAAGGATACCAAAGATATTTAACATTGCTCTGTGCAGAAACTTCGTGGTTTGATAGCAAGTAATGCAGTTTGGGTGAAAAGAATGAGGACTTAATCCAACATGTTCTTCAGTTTCCATTGTTTCTGTGTTATCAAGTTCATGTCTGCTGGGATCCTCTACATCTTGCTGTTGCCTGGGATTGCTATTTCCACTCCCCAATGCTGTGATATTGAAATGAAAGAGATCATCATAACAAAACAACTGAAATATCAACATCAACATCAACATCAACATCAACAACTGAAATGAAGTTTAAAAGAACATCAACATCGAACATCAATGACTCACCCACTTTCCTCCACACCCTAGCAAAATTTAAACAAGTTTGGTTGTTTGGAGGAAATGTTGAACTAATTTGTCTTTGTTGGAGTTCTTCATGTACATGTGGATATGGTGAATGTAATGTATCCACATATGTACCTGGAAATATTGTTATGAAACCTTGGAACACAAACAGTTTCTGCAATCAACATTCAATATAGTTTCTGCAATCTCTATTTAGCTTTCTATGTAAATGAATCGGATATAAAAAATGACAGAAGTTGGTGATCGAGAAGAGAAATCAGTACACTTGTATATAAGTTTCTGAAACCGAGTCATACGGCTTGCACTTTCAAAAGCTGAAGGTTTGCTAGCTAGAATGTGCAGCGGAGATAGGCCTTGTTCGTTGAAACTATGAGCAAGCTTTGGATATAGCTGGATTAACTGGTAGGACAAGTCTGCAAATCAAACAGAGTTCACCAAAAATATTATACCTAGCTAGCTAGTTGTGAATTCGAACACTTGAATGTGAAATTACCAAAATATTCCCCAGATATGGCGCAGTGAAGAATTGTGTCCCCATCTTTTCTCCGGCAGAAAGACAAGTTTTCCGGCTGTTTTTCACACACAGTATACAAGTAGGAGAAAGCATCTCTGTTACCATGAAGAACGGCAAGGAATAACGGCGTCTCACCGTCGAGATTCCGGCAAGCTACAAGGCCAAGGGTGTTGTCCTTGTCCACCTCAGCGATGCGCCTGCACATCGGAGTGTTCCCGAGCCTCGCCGCCAAATGCAGCGGCGTGTTCCCTCGTATGTTCACCGCCGTCAGTGCCTTTCTGTGGTGCTCGGAATCCCCTCCCTTTACCACCACTGTTACAAGCTCTGCAACCACCGTGTCTAGCCCGTCCGACACCGCCATATGCAGCGCTGTTCCGTTGCCGGCGCCGGATGTCGCCGCATGGTGTTCGGGATGTTCCCGGTATATTTCAACAACGTCAAACCAGTAACTGGTTCTTGTCGTTGCCGCCAACAATACAGAGTCGAACAATTTTTTCTTAATCTCATCGAATTCTGAAAGAGGTGATACTGATCTCCTTACCATCTTGTAATTAGTTTCTAATTAATTTGCAGTATGTAAGCATGATCTCTCCTTAATAGTAATTGATCAACCTTCAATTATTCGTTACTGATCCGATAAGTTTCACAAAAAGGCGAGTTTAGTTTTCTAGTATGAGTGTGCACAATATTATCAGTAGAGAGAGAAGTGTAAGATTCCTTCCTTAATCACTTTAGTCACGATTTTGAAACGTGCTCTTACTTGAAGAAAACCTGATTATGGCATTGTTTAGTGTTTATTACATATACAAATTAATTTTAATCGTAACAAAGCCAAATTAAGATGGATGTTCATGTACTGGCTGAGACATTAGCGCTGGAGGAAGCTTTGCTACTGGCGGAAGTTGTCAACCAGCCGCAAGTTTGCTTTATCGGTGATGCTCTTCAGGTTGTGCAGATGGTTCGATGCGAGGTAGCTTGCTCGGTCATATGTGAGTCGGTCCTTGACCGAATCATACTTACGCTAGATCGGAATCACTTAGAGGGTCCCTTCTGGGTCCCAAGATATTGTAATTTCGTTGCCCATGCTCTAGCAAACTATGCGAAGTCGAGCCCTTTGTTAGCTAATACTTGGGATACTTTTCCGAGATTTTTGTCATTCGTTTCTGGACGTTTTCCAGAATCTTGAAATATAATTTCTTTGTTTGAAAAAAAAAAAGAAAAAAAAGAAAGAAAGAGGGATGTTAACGTCATGGCGGTCTAGCAGGAAATTATTAAAGAACAATGGGTATCATGGCGTTTGCCACATATCCACGGTCCACCAACTTAAGAATAAAGTGCATCGAATTTTATAGTAGTATACCAAGTGTAATCATAAGAACTATATTAAAAATGTATAAAACTATATAATTTTTTTAAAACCGTATAATTAAGACCACATATTTTAAATAAATATTGTTAAGTAAGTTCATAATAATCCATTATAACCATCATGGACGCTCTAATAATATAGCGCCACCATCGGACTGCATCAAAATGATCCTAACTAATTCATGGCAAATTTTATCATATATGCACCAAATGTACGGTGTAGTATGGTACCTCAAGCTTAATTACATTACAAATAAATCAGTATCCCATAATAATATGGATTTAGATTTATTAAAAATAGTAAGATCAATTATCTCATCAATAGATTTATTGGGGACATAACATTGATAATGGTTTGAAGAAGAAAAACCGTGAGGTCAGTAAAGACCGGAGTCGAGAAGCACTTCGTCGCTTCGCTCCGGCAGTGGAATTGGCTGCGGAAGATAAGTGAAAGTAGCCCACATAAGATCGCCGGAGTGGGGAAACTTGGACATGAGAAAGACGGTCATGATCACCGGCATCAAAGCCATCGCCGCGTATATCCCGAACGCCCAATATCCGACCTTACCTTTCAGGATGAAATAGTGCGACGCGCAGAACGAACACATCATGGCAATGATCGATACACAGAGCGCAGCCAGCCCCATGAGCAGTTTCCTGGGCAAGCTGGTGCGGAAGTCTTTCATCTGAAAACCCGACGTCAAGATGGACAGAAATATGACCGTTGATGTGACGGAGAAGCACAGCGCCACCAGTGAAGCGGTGGCGAACACGTAAAAAGCCGGCTCCTGCTCTAACGCCGGGGTTCCGATGTCCTGCTTTACACCGCCGGGTATGGTGGTTGACGTCGCGAAGGCCACCGTGGCCACCAGCGCCGCCACGAAGGAGCATGATTCCGAGGTGTGGGTTAGCCACTCAGCAGCCACTTTAACGAGCTCGCTGTGCGTTTCAGTGAAAATTTCCTCCGGCGTCTTCCCCGCACGGTTAAGACGCACGATAGAGTCCACTGGCACGGAATTCCTCACATACTACACCCAAAACATCTAATTAATTAACTGAATCTGTCTGTAAATGGATGATTGAATACTACTTAATACGTAAAAAGAATTTCATGAAATTAAGTTGGTATACCTGAAACCACTTGATTTCCCGCTGCATATGCAAAGCTGCGTCCTGGTTGAGCCACTGTCTATAATGTTCTAGTTTTGCTGCGAGATGCAACACACTGTTTCCATCACAGTCAACCTTGCGGAATATGGTGTCTTTTATGGTTCTCCTGCTGATCAAAAGCTGATAAACCTGAGGCTGCCGGTTCTCAACCGCCAGGTGGGCGATGTTTTTCTTGTCGGAATTCATATCATGTATGGCCATCGGAAAACGTTTAAGAATAGAATCCACCATCTCCACGACACCGTTTCTCGCTGCTTTCAAAATGGGTGTCTCTCTACTAATTCGCTTTCTCCCTCCTTCAAGACAAAAGAGAGAATTCTAGATTTCATATAGAAAACGTGTATACACATCTGATATATATATATATATTATACCGTTGTCTCGTGAACAGGGTTCATCATCGTCATCTGATCGAGGCGGTGAATCTATGAAAGCAGATGCTGAGAATGTGACATCGCCGTCATCCTTGAAAGAGTAAGGTTTTGTTCCGTCTTGACTGAAACCTGATGTCCGTTGAGGTTGCCGTCCATCATCTTGGTAAGGATAACATAAAGCTAGATCAAGAAGTTCATCTAACACCCGATTAGACAATATATGCTTCTGTTCTCTCTCCTTGATCTTTCTTGCACTATCTAGTGAACCTGATATTTTCGTTACATTATAAAATATACAATTATATGCTGCGTGAAAATATAAAAGTAGGTGTCTAAACTAGGTTTGAATAGTGATGAATAATTCATTAGTTAGATAACAAACCCTACTTAATAAATTAACGACATCTAAAAGTATCGCCATTATTTACTTTTAGCAACGTTTATTTTCGTTACTAAATTTCCAAAATTTAGCAACGTCGCTAATTCTAGCAACGTTTATTTTCGTTACTAAGTTTCCAAAACTGCTCTGTTGACTTTTCACGGTCTTCAATGATAGTATTTGACAATTAATATCTTTAAATACATATAGAAATAATATATAAAAATTTACTTTTTAAAGAATAGATGTTATAATTAATTTACCAATAATAGTTTTATCATTTTATCAAAATTTCATAAGTTTGACTCTGAAAAGTCAATTATGCAACTTGAGGTGAGACAGAAAAGAGTATATTAATGTTTACTCACATAGAAATGGAGAGAAACTCACATAGGTAGATGATTTTGTTAAATCGCCTGATATGGCTTCCACTTCTGAAAGCCGAAGGCTTGCCAGCCAAAATGTGCAGTGGAGAAAATCCTTGTTGGTTGACCTTGTCGACCAGATCTCGAAAATTATAAACTATTTTACACGCCAGATCTGTTAAGATAAAGAAGGAATATCATCAATATATTTAAAAAGTGCATCATCGTATATTTTCCAAAATATCCCTAACATGCAAAACACATTGTAATTAGTTAATGAAATTACCAAGACATTCACCAGCAATGGCGCAGTGAAGAATAGTGTTGCCGTCAGATCTTCGGACATAGAAGTACGGCGGCTCATCGTCATAAGATCGCCAATAAATATCATATAGGCATAGGAAAGCATCTGTCTTACCATGAAGAACCGCCATGAACATGGGAGTCTCGCCGTCGTGGTTGCGGAGGCCGATGAGCCCGATATCCACCTCCGCGAAGCACTTGCACATCCAAACGTTCCCCATCGCCGCCGCGTAATGGAGCGGCGTGTTTCCCCGCTCGTTCCCCGTCCATAGGGCCTCGAAGGCGCGCTGATCTCCGCTCATTCTCATCACTGCTACGAGCTTTTCAACCACACTGTCCTCGCCTTCCAGAACCGCCATGTTGATGGCGGTGTCGCCGGATCCGCTGATTTTGGCGCAGTGCGCGGCGGGGTATCGTCGGCACAAATCTATGACTTTTGTCCAGCGCCCGACCGTGGCATACTTGAATAAGATCTTTTTGACCTTTTCTATTGGTAAATCTGGAGTATGTATTAGTATGTCACCTGCAACTGTCTCACCTGGGGTAGCCATCTCTCTCATTCTGCTACCTAGTTACAGCCTACGACAAATATGTGTCAATTGGTTTCAGTGAATGATGTTTGATATAGGTAAGAAATCATTTTTTTAAATTTAAAATTGAAAAGATTATCAATAATACACCACATTTAATATGTAAAATGTCACAAGGAGAACTTCTCCTGCCATTCTTCTATATATGCTGCTTCTTTTTGTTCTTAATTTGCACATCTTTTCCGCCTCTACTTTTATTGTAGTAAGTTACAAGTTTCAACTTTCAACTTTGAGCTTCAAGTAAAGTGCATGCATGGACGTTAGATTAAGATCCTTTACCTTCTTCACACTCTTGGTTTCAGATTCCTGCCATTGATCACATGCTAATCGCAAAAGATGCAATAATTTGCTTTGGTTTGATGCTAGGCTAGTTTTCACATGTTTGAAGAGGGTTGAATTTTAATATAGTATTTTGTATGCATATGTTAAATTGGAGAGTTAGTTTCCTTTACTATATTTTACTATTCTTTCTTCTATATGCTAGTTTTGGTTTAATTTTTTAAAGACGCGTCAATTTTTTATTGAACCATAAAACCAGAACAAAGAAAAGTTAGTTATTATAAAATTTTCTGCCAATTACAGTCAAAAAACTTGAATGTGAAATTACTAAAATATTCCCCAGATATAGCGTACGCGTAGTGAAGAATGGTGTCCACATCCTTTTTCCGGCAGAAAGAATATTTTTCCGGCCGATCTCTACACACGGAATTCAGGTACCGGCGTATCTAAAATAAGCACAATATTATAGGTAGAGCCGTAGAGATAACTCTAACATTCCTTCCTTAATCACTATAATTATAATTAGTCACGATTTTAAACGTGATCTAATTACTTTAAGAAAACCCGATTAATCACGGTCCGCCAACATAAGAATAAAGTGGAACCAATTTTATAGTGTACTCTCCGTATTGACCACGTAAGTCGTAACGTATTTTTTTGGGAATCAATCATGTAATATAAAAATAAATATCTTCTCAAATATATGTACTTGAAATAAAATTTTAAACGTACATCTCTTTATCCATGGTGTGAGGTGTCATTGTTGATATATATCCATCTCCGTAAAAGCTTAAATAAAGTTAATACTACAACCGCTGCGACCATTTCAATTGGTGATTTCTTTTTAAAAATGCTTTCAACAATGTAAATATTTGCACATATTCATCGTTTCAAGAGAAGGGAATTAGAAAATGCCGACGTAATGAGCAACCATTTTCATGATTGAAAGCATCTCTGAAAAGAAGTCACCGGATCACTGCTGTTCTTGCATTCGTCTGAGACTTTGATTCCTTGTGAATCCCCTTTGATGCATAAATAAGGTACAAAGATGAGTGTAGAAGGAAAGTAGAAACATGTCTCCATCAATTCAAATCCCAATCATATATCCTTCTTCCTAACAAAAATCAATGTTTTGATTTCGACAATGCCCTTTTGACTGATTGACGGATTTTTTTTACCAAAACGGGAATTAATTCGAAGGTGATAGTACTCATAAGTCATAATGGTGATTAATTATATAAACTCGGCAAGAACAGTTCATTCTCAATCAAAATAAAATCGGTAGTAAATAAATATATGGATAGATTAATATAGAAATGATCTTTAGCATTAGTAATTGATTCAATCATGAGATTTGATTAATATTATGAAAGATGTAATTCCCCTTGTGGTGTGTTTCTGTTTATAGAGCTCACAATATACCTACAATCTGCAAATCAAAGATCAACCACGAGAATCTAATTAAGATATGAAAATATTCTTCTTCTCTTCTTAAAATCACCAACAGAGCCACTTAAGATCAAGACTAACGAATTCAGCCCTATTTACCAGAGCTTATCTGTAGATCAGTTCAGTTCAGTTCAGTTCATTGAAAATGCAATTTGATGAAATTCAGGTTAATTCAGTCATGCTGATTCCATTTTTCAATACATCAATTTTCACTTCAGTTCAGTTCAGTTCAGTTCAGTGAAAATGCAATTTGATGAAATTCAGGTTAATTCAGTCATGCTGATTCCATTTTTCAATACATCAATTTTCACTTCAGTTCAATTCAGTTCAGTTCAGTGAAAATGCAATTTGATGAAATTCAGGTTAATTCAGTCATGCTGATTCCATTTTTCAATACATCAATTTTCACTTCAGTTCAATTCAGTTCAGTTCAGTTCAATTCAGTTCAGTTCAGTTCAGTTCATCAAAAATAAGCTCTAGTAAACAGGGCCACAATATCACCATATTTGTAAAATAATACTAGTATGTCAATTAAAATTAAAATGAGTAAAATTAATGAAACTCTAATTTATCAATTTAGTTTAATTCAGTTCGATACGTTCGGAAAAATACAGTATTGTAAAATTTAGGTTAATTAAGTGATACTATAGTTCTAATAAATACATTCAAAATAAATGAAATTGAGGATTCGTCACGGAAGAATCATTTCGTCGCTGCGCTCCGGCGGTGGAATCGCGAGAGGACGATTGGTGAAGGTAGCCCACATGAGATCAAAAGAGTGTGGAAACTTTGATATAGTATAAAGAAAGAAGGTCATCACCACCGGCATCAACGCCATGGCCGCGTAAAGCCCAAACGCCCCATAGCTCAGCTTATCCTTAAGAATGAAGAAATGGGATGCGCAGAACGAAAACATAGAGCGTCGCCAGCCCCGCCAGCAGCTTCCTCGGCAGGCTCGTGTGGAAGTCTTTGATCTGAAATCCCGACGTCAAGATGGCCAGAAATATGACCGTTGATGTGACGGAGAAGCACAGCGCCACCAGGGAGGATATAGCGAACACGTAGAATGCTGGCTCGTCCTTCAGGGCTGGTTGCCGTCGCGAAGGCCACCTTGGCTACCAGCGCCGCCACGAAGGAGCATGATTCCGCGGTGTGGGTCAGCCATTCTGCGGCGACTTTAACTACTTCCCGGTGCGTTTCGACGAAAAGCTCTTCCGGAGTGTACCCGTCGTAGTAAAACGTACAACCGATCCCACTGGCATGGATTCCTTGACAAACTACAAAACCAATACTTTTCAAATATTATTATTATTCTACTAATAATAGTAAAATAATAAAAAAATACTTTGGATGAATAGACATGTGAAAAGAATAAACATGTGGAAATGTGGAATCTTCCTCCCTTTGCTTAAACCCCCAAAATGAAGCGGGATTAGTCCTAATTTTTTTTGTCTAATTTTTTATTCAAAACAAATTAAACTAAGCAGAATTTGAAAGAACTAAACCAGTACAATTATTATTTTTAAAACTTATCTGATTTTCAAGGGCTGCAGTTATAAATTTCTTGAAACCCTTAAGTTTAACAAAATTCGTTTAGTGTACGAGTTTTGTGACAAAACATATTGACACCATAAGATGTAGCTAGTTTGTGATATTTATGGAGGTGTCACTAAATGTTTTATGATGTAAGTAGGTGGAGTTGAATTTGTGACACTCCCTCATTTGTTACTAAAAATACACACTACTAAGATTCTCATTTATGGAGTGGTTAATTTACTTAAACAAAACTGAATTGAAATGTGGTTAAATTGATGATAACAATGCTTACCTTGTACCACTTGATCTGGCCTGTTGCATATGCAATGCAGCATCCTGGTTGACCCAAGGTTTATGATCTCCTAGTTTTGCAGCAAGATGCAAGGTGCCGTTGCCGTCCTTATCAATTATGCTAAACATATTGTCTTTCATGGTATAAAGCTTCTCCAATAAGAATTGGTAAACTTCAGGTTGCCTGTTCTCCACAGCCAATAGAAGTATGTTTTTGTCGTCGGAACTCTTATCTTCGATGGCTACTGGAAAGCATTGAAGAATTTCGTCTACCATTTCAACGATACCGTTGATGGCAGCAATCATGATGGGGGTCAGCTTCTTCAGTTCCAACATTCGGATTCTTTCCCCTTCCAATACAAAATGATAATTTATAATAGCTGAACTCCAAGTTGTATAAGTATTATTTTCTATGAAATGAGTGAGTATGGATGGTGAAAACTGAAGTAAACACTTTCCTAAACTATGACATTCCCCTAGTACACTCGAGTTAATGTCACATTCTTGTAGTAACATTTCAAAAGTTAGATAAATTGTGACATTTTAGTGCATTCGAAAGTCACTAAAAAAACTGTACGTCACTAAAATTTTAGTGACATTTGAAGGTTAGAAATACAGTGTCACATTTATGGCATCCAATGTCACTCAATTTAATTGCAATTTCAATTGTCACCAATCTATCATCATATATTACACCAACTCGATCGATTTATAACATTTTATCCTTCAACTTTGTTAAGCACACCAATGTGGCAATATTAGTATTCGTATTATTCAAGATTACTTGTACCTTCGGAGTAACTTCCTTGGTTGGGATGTGGACGAGCTTGATCATCATTCAGGCCCATCGTCGGGGATGTGCCTGAATGATTATATGAAATATTATTAAATCTATATATTGTAACATATATTGTAATTATAAATGTCACCGTTTTTCTGACATTTTTTAATGTCACTTTGCAATTATAAATGTGACTTATCCGTCATCACATATACTACACGAACTCGTTCTACTCATAACATTTCATGCTTAATCTTTGTAAATCACTGTAATATTATTCAAGATTACTGATCATATATCCGGAAATTCCGGCATAAGTTGATGACTTCTAGCCACGCTCCTTCCACCAATTTATTGTACAAGTTCTTGGTCTGCACGTATGTCTCCTCTTCCATGCTTATGACGTCCTCCAATCGATCAATAACTACAAACTCACTATATATATATATATATATATATATATATATATATATATATATATATATATATATATATAATGAGATTGTGAATTTGGTGTCTAAAAATATAATACATCATTCTTTTGTCGTCATCTTCTCTTTTTATAGAACAGTACCCCTAGCTTAATTAATTTCCATCATGTTTTAATTGTGTTTATTTACACTAATTAAACCATTATTTTGCTCTTTGATGGTTCATCCGAATCATGCATCTTACTTACACTCCAGTAGGGCTACTTCCCCTTTATTCGTTTACTAAATTGAGACGTTTCATGAGGAGTGTAGAGACCTTTACACCTTAAACGTTGACACGTTGGCTAAATTGGTTTCAGGTTCTAGGTTCGAGTATCGATGGGAATTTCCTTGTTTCAATCTCGTAGATCGTTCAATGGATCTGACCTCCACTAATGCCTCTGTGATATTCGGCGCGCGGATGGGGCGGAAATTCTTTGTGCAAAACTTGAAAATTTTAAACAACATACTCCTTCCGTCTCAAAGATATGCAATCAATTTTCCTTTTGGTCCGTCCTAAAGAGATGTATCCATCTCCTTTTTTGGCAAAAAATTATAATATAAACTATTAACATTCTCTCACATATTTCACCAACCCCACCAACCACATCAGCTTTCTTAAATATTGTGCCAAAAGCAATTGGACACATAAATATAGGACTGAGGGAGTAAATATTTAACAGAATACCAAATTTAATCTTTAATAATAAGCTTTTATCTCCCTTTATCCCTTGAGGCTTTTACAAGTTTCACAAGAACGACGGTTGCTGGTTGCTGGCTTTTACAAGTTTCCTGCTGCGAGATGCAACACACTGTTTCCATCACTGTCAACCTTGCGGAATATGGTGTCTTTTATGGTTCTCCTGCTGATCAAAAGCTGATAAACCTGAGGCTGCCGGTTCTCAACCGCCAGGAGGGCGATGTTTTTCTTGTCGGAATTCATATCGTGTATGGCCACCGGAAAACGTTTAAGAATAGAAGCCACCATCTCCACGACACCGTTTCTCGCTGCTTTCAAAATGGTTGTCTCTCTACTAATTCGCTTTCTCCCTCCTTCCAAGACAAAAGAGAGAATTCTAGATTTCATATAGAAAACGTGTATGTATAAAACACATCTGATATACATATATATACCGTTGTCTCGTGAACAGGGTTCATCATCGTCATCTGATCGAGGCGGTGAATCTTTGAAAGCAGATGCTGAGAATGTGACATCGCCGCCATCCTTGAAAGAGTAAGGTTTTGTTCCGTCTTGACGGAAAACTGATGTCCGTTGAGGATGCCGTCCATCATCTTGGTATTCATAAGATGAAGTTCGCTCAAGAAGTTCATGTACGTAACACCTGATTAGACCATATATGCTTCTGTTTTCTCTCCTTCATCTTTCTTACACTATCTAGTGAACCTGATTTTCGTTACATGCATTATAAAATATATAATTATATGCTGCGTGAAAATATAAAAGTTGTAGGTGTTTAAACTAGGTTAATTTGAATAGTGATGAAAGTTAATTCATTAACAAACCCTAGTTAAAAAATATATTCCTGATTTTGAATGCCAAATTTCCGTTTTTTCTTCCATTTAAATTAAATAATGCTGAGGTGTTTTTATACCTAAGCCAGAGACGATTAGCATTGCTATGGAAAGAAGCTTTGTCGTTTCAATGCAAGTGATATAATTAGGAGGATAGTTGTGCCTAAATTCTTGGGTTCCGAAGCCTCCTGAAAAAAATGGATAATAAATGAGTTCATTAGTTACAAGTAGCAATTGTTAAACAACAGGTATAATTTCGGGATTTAATTGTTGCACAGTTTTAGCATCTAAATTATTGTGTGTAGATAGACCTGGGATTTAATTCACATTTTTTTGAACCTTAAAATTTTTAAACAATGTTAATAAATAAAAATAAAATTATTGACATTTAAATATGCTCTGACAAAATTGATTTAAAAGTGTGCAAAAAGGCTGAGATAGAGGGAGTATTAAATTTGTTTTTTCAAAAGAAGATAACCTAAATAGAAGGTTTCCTGTGAGACCGGTCTCAATTGAGACTAGGAAAAACTGTTGATCTTTTACATAAGTATGATCATTATGTGTATTATTGTTGATATTTTCACTTTCATGTCTGATTTTCTCACTTTGAAAACTGATTTTTTTGTATATTAAGCATTGAAATTTGTCTAACCTAAACGGATGGAGTACTCTATTTGGGTGAGACTATATGTGACTGAACTTGAACCAAATTTAAAAGGTGAGAATGAGTATAAAATTTTAATATTAATTTTCTACAAATAGAAACCATAGAGAATTCCACATTATATAAAGGACCTATGTAAAATGCCTTATTTTTATAAAAATTAAACTTTAACTCAATTTAGTTTAGTTAAATTTGATTTAATGAGATTTAGTTTCATCAGTGTTATTTAAATTTGCTTAAATATTTTTCTCCAATTCAGTTCAAATTAATTGCAAACATGTGTATAATAAATCAATTCAAAAAATAATTCAAAAAAAATCAATTAATAAAATATGTATAACCTTTTGCCATTAAAGACAAAACATAACTTAATGATAAAAATGCTTCACCTTTGGTTTTGTTACAAAAGATCTGGCTACCCGGATCTTCTGCATCTTGATTTTTCCTGCCTAATACTATGAAATGAAAATGAAATTTGGGTTCATCAGGATAAATAAGGATCAAAACCAAATTAAACTTATCCCAATACTTTGATGACTCACCAATCAAGCCAAATACTTTGTTCAAAAGCCAAGCAAAGTTGAAACAGGCACTACTAGAAGACCCTCCTATACGCACCGGTTTATAGCAGCGTTTCATCAAAATCGGTGCTAGAAGTACAATAAGCACCGGTTTATAGCAGCGCTTCATCAAAACCGGTGCTGGAAGTGCAGTGAACACCAATTTTTAGCAGCGCTTCACCAAAACCGGTGCTGGAAGTAGAATGAGCACCGGTTTATAACGACGCTCCACCGAAACCGGTGCTAGAAGTACAATAAGCAGCTGATTTAATCATTAACATTGATGCACCGCTGCTAAGATATTTTTTTACATTCTGAAACAAAAATGTAGCAACGGTCAACACGGCAGAATATTTTACCGCTGCTTAGTGTGAAATAATAAAACTAAATTTCACACAAATTTGTATTTGCAAAAACGTATGAGAAGAGTCAAAACAACCAAATTTAAGACCACAAATTTGTATTTGCAAAAATCGTTGAACTCTCATTCATATTGTTCTATTATTTTAAACACATTTTTTTCTCAAAAACAAATGAAGATTTGTGTTAACTTATCCATTAAACAAACCAAGAGACCAATCTCATACAAATTTTTCACATAATTTGTTTTTAGTTGTTAGAAAGAATTTATAAAAATGAATAATTAGTGTATTTATGGTAATTAAAGTATCCGTCGATATCTTCAACTATTATGGCATAATTATTAATTAGTGTATTTATGGTAACATTAGATGTAGTAAATCAGTACTAAAATAACTTTTGCACAAATAACTATAGAATCCTTAACAAGTGCACTCATTAATCTCTTTTATCAATTAAATCTCACCTTAAAATAATTGTCAAATAATCAATTAAATCTCACCTTAAAATAATTATCTTTTTTCTCAAAGTATCTCTCTCAAAATCCCTCACAACTTCCACTGCAGGTTCCAATTCTTTGTGATGCAGGTTCAAATCGTCCTCTCCGCAACCTATACCATTATTGTTTTTCTCGCTTCTATGTGCTCTCATGTCGTTTTTGGGAGTGACCCGATTCATGAATTGGTGGATTTTACGTATACGTGAGCAATTTTTTTAATGTGCAGATTAGGTGTTTGATGAAATGTCTGACTGACTTTGCAGGTTTTGGAATCACTAGATGCCGTACTTGATGTGGACAAGAAGAGAGATAGAAGCAATTTTTGGTGACAATGATGAAGTAGGATGGTTTCAAGATGAATAATTTTTTTTTTAAGTAGATGAGATTTCGAGATGAATTTTGTGGATTTGCTAAGGCAAATATAGAACTTTTAGTGTGAATTTTTTTGTTGTAAAAAGTAGATAGTATAGGCCTTTTAGAATAAAATTGTAAGTAAAAAAAACTTTGTAGTTCGATTTGTTATATATAAAAGTATTGGATTTTTTTTCGCAAATATAAAAGTTTTGATAGTCAATTTGCAAATGAGAAATTTATGGGGACTGAATTGTTACTAATCTAGCAGTGGTTGGCGAAATTCAGGCGGTGCTATATTTTAACGCTGCTAGAGAAATCTAGTAACGTTTTTAAGCAGCGGTTTGTTAGAGAAATCTAGTAACGTTTTAAAGCAGCGGTACAAAAACCGCTGCTTGTCGGGATTAAAGTAGCAGCGGTACAAAAACCGCTGCTAAAAAAAGTCCAAATCTAGCACCTCTATACATACGCATCGGTCAAAATTTGGCCTAAAAACCGCTGCTTGGGGGTCAAAAACCGGTGCCTACAGGGTGGTCTCCTAGTAGTGAGGTTTCGTAGTTTGCCGGGCTAGCGCTGTACTCGAGTTTTCCAAACATAGCTGTCTGTCCAGGAACTGTCGGACTCGGAGGCACCAATTCATCCAAAGATATGCCTGTAAAATGAATCCCTCTATCTCATTCAAATGATTTTGTTAGTCGTAGACTTTTCAGCATCAAACGGGAAGTTTTTGGGAATTATTAACCTTTGTGCGTGTGTTTCTACGTTTTATTTAAATTAGTTCAGAATTATCAATCCACCAACATAACTTATAGCAAATAAAGTTCAGAAACACACAAATAAATGCATATTTCTAACTATTAGGTCATGACATGAAAATAAACATATAGATGCCCATTAGACTTTTTAGAGGTTATGATTTACAAAGTGAATGTTAGTCCAAGAGTACCAGAACACCGTTTAAAATATTAATAATGACATCTAAAAGTATCGCCATTATTTACTTTTAGCAACGTCCTTTAAGCGTCGCTAGTTCTAGCAACATGTATTTTCGTTACTAAATTTCCACATGCTATATTAATATCTAGATTGTAAGGAAATGGAGAGAAACTCACATAGGTACATGATTTTGTTAAATCGCCTGATATGGCTTCCACTTCTGAAAGCCGAAGGCTTGCCAGCAAAAATGTGCAGTGGAGAAAATCCTTGTTGGTTGACCTTGTTGACCAGAATTGGGTATAGATGAATTATTTGATAGGCCAAATCTGTTAAGAATTAAGATACCAAAGGAATATCATCGATATTATATTTAAAAAGTGGATCATCGTATATTGTCCCTAACATGCAAAACACATTGTAATTAATTAGTTGTAATGAAATTACCAAGATATTCACCAGTAATGGCGCAGTGAAGAATAGTGTCGCCGTCAGATCTTCGGCAATAGGAGTACGCCGCCTCTTCTGTTTGTCCCCAACAAATAGAATGTAGGCAGAGAAAAGCATCTTTCTTACCATGAAGAGCCGCCAGGAACAAGGGAGTCTCGCCGTCGTGGTTGCGGCGGCCGATGAGGCCGGAATCCACCTCCGCAAAGCATGCACTTGCACATCCAAACGCTCCCCATCGCCGCCGCGTAATGGAGCGGCGTGTTTCCCAGCTCGTTCCCCGTCCCAAGGGCCTCGGCGGCGTGCCGAGATCCGAACAATACTTCCATCACTGCTACGAGCTCCTGAATCACGATTTCCTCCTCGTCCTGCAGAACCGCCATGTTGAGGGCGGTGTTGCCGGATTCGGTGATTCTGGCGCAGTGCGTGTCGGGGTAGAGTATGTACAGGTTTTTGACTTCTTCCCAGCGGCCGCCCATGGCGCTCTTGAATAAGGTTTCCATCATGTCTTCTGTTGGATATGCCTCGCCTGCTGGGGTAGGCATCTCTCTCATTCTGCTAGCTTACTGGGACAATATAAAAATGAAAAGTTAGATATATATACATTGAGATTGCGGATTGGTATTATGGTGTATATATATACTACCTCCATTTGTACGGAATCATTTCATGATCTTTTAAGTACACGAGGTTGACTGTTATAATATTTTTTACTAACTATATTAATATTGTATATAACTTTAATTTTAATAAATATTACATGTTACAACGAATTTAAAACAGAGGGAATAAAAACTTGAGTAATTCTCTTGTGAGGCAGCCCACCCATGAGGCAAGGCCAAATAAGGAAAATTTCATTACTGCCACCTCATCATAACTCACTACCACCTCATCAAACCTCGCGCCACCTCATCAAACCTCGGTGTCAGTTCATCAAACATGTCACCTCATCAAAATATTTGTGTTAGTCCATGAAATCTCACCAAAAGAAGTGTTTACTTGGTCCTGGCTCATGGGTGAGACTGCCTCACCCAAGAATTTGTCTTAAGACTTACCCTTTTTAACTAAAATTTTTAAATATATATATATAATAACAACTAGTATATATGGAGGGAGGGAGACCTGTTTGTTAGAGTTTATTTCTTGTTGCACTGAGCTGAACTGAACCGGAAATTAATGAATTGAAAAAAATGATCAGCATAACTGAATTAATCTAAATTACATTAAATTACATTTTTACTAAACTGAACTGAAGTGGCGTTCTTGAATAAACAGGGCTGGAGTACGTATTTTCTTCCGTAACCAATCTAATTAACCCTATTCTAAGTAATGGTCTGATGTATTTTCTTTTACTTGCACATTTTTTCCGCCTCTACTTTTAGTGTAGTAAGTAAGAAGTTTCAAGTTTCAACTTTGAGTTTCAAGTAAAGTTTCAGATCCTTAACCTTCGTCACACTCTTGGTTTCAGATTCCTGCCACTCATGTTAATCGCGATAGATGTAATAATTGGCTTTAGTTACAAGTAAAATAAGATTCTTCTCTGTCCCGTTAATATTTTCGTAGAACATGTTACTCCCTTGGCTATTTGTTTAACTTTATCCTTGAATTAATAAATAATATATTAAACTATCGTATTTGATCTTTGTCAAATTTGTTATGTTATGTGATTTTAGAATATCAATTTTTTACGACTCTCGTGTTTTGGACATAAAACATAATTAAAAATATTAAACAGAATTAACTAAAATGAGACGTGGGAAGTGATACAAATAATACGACATGTATCCGTCACAATCAAAATTTCTTAGTTGATTTTGTCTCAAATTTTCAGGATTGCGTATATTTTATGTTATATGTGAAATTTTCAAGGGGTAAAGATGGAATACTATGACTCTCTAGTTGTTTTCATTTCACTTACTAGGGACAAATCTATCTTTTCTTTATTATTTGATATGCCAAAAGAGGAAAAATATTGTAAGTAAAAAGTTTTGGTGAGACTTGGAATAGACCAAAAATAAAAGTAAAATTTTTTAATTGGAACGGGAAAAAAGAAGAAGTAAGAAACTAAGAAATTCTCACTTTCCTATTACTAATAGGAAAAGTAAAATTTCCTTTTCTAGACTACCTAATAGGAAATGTAAATTCTCAAGCATCTTATATCCTCCCTGACAAATATATTACACACATAAACTACTCCGGATCCGGATCCACCTCGGAAAAAGTGAAATTCTCACTTCCGATTCCTTGTTGGAAAAGTAAAATTTCCAATTACCACTAGAAAAAGTAAATTCTCAACATCAACACATCCTATAAATAACATCTCCTCCCTAACATTCGAATCATCATTTAGTTAACATTCAAATCATGTCGACGTTGAAAATGAGCGTGAAGTGGCAGAAGGAGTTATTCAAGAATGTAGAGATCGATACTACTCAAACCCCATATCTTTTCAAGGCCCAGTTGTTTGACCTCACCGGAGTTCCGCCGGAACGGCAAAAGATTATGGTAAAAGGTGGCCTGCTAAAGGACGGCGCCGATTGGTCCCAGGCCGGAGTAAAAGACGGCCAAAAACTGATGATGATGGGAACCGCCGATGAAGTTGTCCGAGCTCCGGAAAAAGGTCATCTCTTTCCCGAGGACATGCCCGAAGAAGCCCTAGTTGCCAACGTTGGCCATTCCGCCGGCTTATAAAACCTCGGAAACACCTGCTACATGAACTCTGCTGTTCAGTGCCTGCATTCCGTTCCGGAGCTGAAGTCCGCTTTATTACAGTACCCTTCGGATCGCAGCGGTTCGGACCACTTGTCCCATCATTTGACATTAGCTACTCGGGATTTGTTTGACGAACTGGACAAGAAAGTCCAGGCTGTTTCTCCGACCAAGTTTTGGGGGATTCTTCGACGCAAGTTTCCTCAGTTCGGACAGACGAACAGGGGAGCATTCATGCAGCAGGACGCTGAAGAATGCTGGAGCCAGCTTCTTTTGACTCTCTCAGAAACCTTAAAATCATCATCACCCGATCAGCGAGATCCTGTTAAGGAACTCTTCGGTCTTGAGTTGACGAGTAGGATTTCTTGCAACGAAAGCGGCGAAGTAAGTAGAGTAAGAGAGTTAGCGTGTTCAATCACGTGCCATATCTCACAAGAGGTCAACCATCTGCACGAGGGCCTAAAACGGGCGCTCGTGACAGATTTCGAAAAGCTCTCTCCTCCCTTGGGTCGCAACGCAATCTACAGGAAGGAATCGAGGGTCGATACTCTTGCGAAATATCTCACGGTTAAATTCGTGAGGTTTTTCTGGAAGAGGGAGTCGAACCAGAAGGGGAAGGTTTTGAGGCAAGTTGACTATCCATGGAGCTCGATGTTTACGATCTGTGCACCGTTGACTTAAAGAAGAAACTCGAAGCGCCTCGAAAGTTGCTGAGGGAAGAAGACTTTAGGCAGCTCAAGAGGAAACTCGAAGCTCCTTTGGATGTTAATGACGTGGCGTCGATGGAAGTTGCCGACACCACCGGAAAAGAAAACCGTCTGACCGGAGTTTATGAATTGGCTGCGGTGCTGACACACAAGGGCAGAAGCGCCGATTCGGGGCACTATGTTGCCTGGGTGAGGCAGGAAAATGGGAAATGGATTCTTTTCGACGACGATAATCCGAGCGTCCAGCCTGAGGTAGAGATCATGAAGCTTTCTGGAGGTGGTGATCGGCATATGGCCTACGTTTGTATGTACAAGGCTCGCATGATTCCCATGTAATTTAATTTCCGATTTTTGTATGAGAATTATAGGGATTCATTTGTTCAAAAGTATTACAATGATATTCTATTTTTCCATGTACAATAAAAATATATCAAGTTTTATCGTATTATATACATAAATCAAGTTTCTATAAAAATCATACATATGGAAAATAATAAATTACACGACTTAACCTGATTAATCAAAATTGTCAGTTCTTTTGATCATATCAATTCAGTTCAGTAGAAAATAGTTTCATGAAATAGAGGTTAATGTTGTTATACTTTATAGTTTCAATTCATTAGTTTTCATTTCCGTTCGGTAATATTCACTAGACAAAAATGCAGTTGTTGCATTAAAAATCATTCAAATTATGTCACATCCATTATTTGTCACACTATACGTAGATAATAGTTAGTTATGGAGAAATGACTTTGTAGCTGCGTTGTGGAACGGTGCGGAAAGTGGCTCGAATGAGGTCGAAGTAGAGCGGGAACTGGGCGATGGCAAAAATGGTGACCGGCAAGCAAGTGGCGGCATAAACCGGAAAGACGGCGTACTTAAGCTTATCCTTGAGGACGAAGAAATGGCCGGCGCAGAAGGATATGAGCATCGACGTGATTGCTATGAAAAGTGAGGTTAAACCCAGTAGAAGCTTCCATGGCAAGCTCGTCCGGAAGTCTTTTTCTTGGTACCTATAAAAACTCGCGAATTCATTAATTAAGTTCACTGTAAAAAAAAAAATTGGGCTTAGTGACAAAATATTTGTTATAGTGAAACTTACATTTTCGTTACTAATATCCATAAATTAGTGACAATAATTTCATCACGAAAAAGCAAATATTGGTGACACATAATTTCGCCAGAATACTTGTGACAAATATATATCGTCACTAATGTGTAACTATAACATTATATTATTTTCGGTACTATAATCCTTAGGTGACAATATTTATAGTGACAAAATATTAAGTGTCACAAATGATTGATTTGGGTACACTAAGGCCCTGCTTGGCAGAGTTTTTCTGCAGAGCAGTTCAGTGACAATTTAATTTGATGAAATTCAGATAATTTAGTCATTCTGATTCTTTTTTAATACATTAATTTTCATTTCAATTCAGGTCAGCTCAGCAAAAAATAAGTTCTAGCAAATATGGACTAATTCTTTTAATCATGGGTAGTTAGTGACGATTAAATTATATAATATTATTATATATTGGACATATTTCATTTGAAGCTATAGTTTTAGAGTTAGATCATTCAAGCAAAAAAAAAAAAAAATTCAATTGTGTTATGGTTACCTAGAGGTGAGAATGGCAAGAAACATCACAACCGATGTCACGGAGAAGCAAAGCGCGATCAGGGAAGCTATGGCGAAGACATCGAATGCCGGCTCAGATTCTAACGTGGGCGTTCCCTTGTCTTGCTTGACTCCGCCAGGGACGGTGGTCGAAGTGGCAAAAGCCACCGTGGCTATGAGAGCCGCCACGACGGAGCATGATTCGGAGGTGCTGGTCAGCCAATCGCCGCCGCTCTTTACGAGGTCCTTGTGGGTGTCGGTGAAGATGTCCTTAGGGGTCTTTCCTTGCATGTTGAATTTGCAAAAGAAATGTAGTGGCATAGAGAACTTGACATACTACACACAATGAGAAGGGAAAACGGTTTACATAATGCTATTGAATTGTGTTATATATGTTCTTTTAACCCTTATTTGAATGGAACTAACATGAAACAAAGCGAAAATTATAATAGTAAAGGTAATGAACTGTCTCAGGGTTGAGCTTTCAGTTCAATTCTAATAAATAAATAGTTTTATGAAATTCATGTTAATTTAGTCATATTGATTGTATTTTTAACACATAAATTTTCATTTAGTTTATTTTATTTTAACAAGAAATAAACTCAAACTCGGGACCTTACTCTCTTCATTTTACATGATTTTTTTTTATGATTATAGAAAACATTCTATCCGGGTGTTATGCCCGATCAGGTGGAACTTAGGTTCAAATTTCAATAGGGTGTTGCTATTTGTAATTCAGTATTTTGCTCTTATAGCCCAAAATAATGGGTAAAAGACAAATATACTCTCAATTTTAGTTTAAGGGGAAATTACTAGCCTGCTTACTGGAGCACTATTGTCATTTAACCGAATTTTGTGGGCTACATTTAACACTTCAGTTTCATTAATATGGTTCTTAAAAAATATCCTTTCCACAGAGTTTTTGAATTGATAATTACCTCATACCACTTGATCTCCCATTGCATTTGTAAAGCAGATCCTGGTATTAGCCAGGGTTTATGGTTTCCAAGTTTTGCAGCAAGATGCAAGGCACTATTGCCATCTTTATCGACTTTGCGAAATATGGTGTCTTTCATGATGTTCTTCTTTAGCAAAAGCTGGTAAACGTCCGGTTGCCGGTTCTCAATCGCCAACAGGACGATGTTTTTCTTGTCTGAATTCATGTCATGTATGGCCACCGGAAAACGTTGCAAAATATTATCCACCATTTCCACGACACCGTTTTTCGCCGCTATCAGAATAGCCGTCTCCTTACTCAAATCCCACATTCGCTTTCTCCCTCCTCCTATCAAGCCAAAAGACAGAGCTAAATGCATGGTTCCAAGGGAGCTAAATGCATGCATATATATATATATATACATATATATATATATATATATATATATATATATTTTACCGTTGTCTTGTGTTGGGGTTTCATCATCGTCTAATTGAGGCGGCGAGGTGAAAACAGAGGTGGAAAAAGTGACATCGCCACCGTCCTTGAAAGAGTAAGGTGTTGTTCCGTCGCCGAATACCGATGATGTCCGAGGATGCCGTCCATCGTCCTCGTATTCATACGATGAAGTTCGCTTAAGGAGTTCATCCAGCACCTGATTAGACCATACATGCTTCTGTTTCCTCTCCTCGATCTTCAGTATCTCTCGTGAACCTGATGTGATTGTTTCATTATCATGTTAATTACATTACACATACTTCTGTTTTGCTTTCATATAAATAATGATAAAGTGTTTTTATACCTAAGCCAAAGATGATTAGCATTGCCTTGGAGAGAAACTTTATTGCTTCAAAGCAAGTAATGTAATTAGCAGGAAAAAAATGATGCCCATTTTCCTGGGTTTCCAAGCTTCCTGGAAAAGATTAAAAAGAAATGAATTCATTAGTAATTAGCATGGAAGTCATGGCGTCCGCCGAGACCTGCCAAATGTAATCGTCATGGCAGAAAATTTTCATCGCCGCAACTGTTTGCCGTGACTTTTGGCGCCTTTTAAACGAAAATATCCAAACGACGTTGTTTTGGTGAATTTTGCAAAGTAAATTAAAATATTTGAACTAAAAAAGTTAAAATTTTACCCAATTAAAAACATACTTAAACTTTATTAAATAGAAAGACCAATTAGTTATGGTCTAATATCTTATCTCAATGTTAGAAACGATCGAGTTTACTTTCATTTATATTAAAATTAAATTTTTTTCCCTAAATTATAATATTAGAATAAATATTTCAGTATAATTTTTAAATATACATCCTAAATATATTTATAGTTTAATATATTAACAAAACGCCGTGACTTCGACTAGTCGACTAGCGCCGCACCTTAAAAGTGCCCGTGACTTCCTTGGTAATTAGTAGCATTTTTATATTGAGTAACCTATAAGTTTTAATGAATCTTTTTCCCAAATGCAACCTATTTGAGAATCAATAGATGGATCACTTTATATAACGGACCTATGCAAAAGCTATAGAATAGCTATTAATTAGTAGCCCAATCTTGAACTTACAGTTTAATTGTGTCTAATTTAGTAAAAATTTATCAGGTCAATTCATTAAAAAATTTAATTTTATTCAGTTCATATTAACTACATGTCTGAATGTAATCAATCATTAAATAAATCAAATTAGCTTGCAATAAAAACAAACATGAATTAATGATCAAAATCCTCACGTACCTTCGGGTTTTATACAAAGTTTCTTGCTGTTCGGGTTTTCTGTATCCATATTTTGCTTGGATTTTTCCTTTCCACTGCCCAATGCTGTGAAATGAAAATGATTACTGCGGGTTCATAAGAATAATTTTTTACTGGTCAAAATTGCGGTCAAATTAATTATTATATGGCTTTGATGACTCACCAATTAAGCAAAATACTTTGTTCAAAAGCCAAGCAAAGTTGAAACAGGTTTGGTAGTTTTCAGGATACTTTTTTGCACTTTTTTTGTACTCGACTCCTTCGAACATTGCTGTCTGCCCTGGAAATGTCTGAGGCACCAATTCATCCACAAATATGCCTGTAAAAATGTAAACCGAAACTCATTCGGTAAAATAATCTAAAAATACGTGTACGTGGTAATTAATTTTTTGATTTAAAAATCAATTTTTTATGATATATTACCACTCTAATTTCTGAATATTCGTTAGTTAATTCTTAGCTTGAAAGGGAAAAAGAGAAACTCACAAAGATAAATGATTTTGTTAAACCGCCGGACATGGCTTCCACTTCTGAAAGCTGAAGGTTTGCCGGCCAGAATGTGCAATGGAGAAAATCCTTGTTGGTTGACCCGGTTGACCAGAACTGGATATAGATGAATTATTTGATATGCCAAATCTGCATATCCACCATTATAATTTTATCAATAAAAACTCGATCACTAATTACGAAATAATTTTTTATTTTATATTTATTAAATTACAATATATTTCTCACACCGTAATAAAACATTTCATGCAATGGCCCGTGCAAATCATGAGTTGTGTTTAGTACTGCTGGAAATAAAATTACCAAGATATTCTCCGGTTATGGCACAGTGAAGAATGGTGTCACCGTCGGTTCTCCGGCAATAGGTGTACGCCCGTTCTGGTTCACAAATAGAATGGAGGCATAGAAACGCACTTTTCTCGCCGTGCAGCACCGCCAGGAAAAACGGAGTCTCGCCGTCGTGGTTGCGGCGGCCGATGAGCCGGGAATCCACCTCCGCAATGCACTTGCACATCCGGACGTTCCCCATCGCCGCCGCGTAATGGAGCGGCGTGTTCCCCCGCTCGTTCTCCGTCCCCAGGGCCTCCGAGGCGTGCGGATCTCCGTTCATTTGCATCAGTGCTACGAGCTTTTCGACCACCTTGTCCTGGCCGTCCAGCACCGCAATGTTGACGGCGGTGTTGCCGGATTTGGTGATTTTCGCGCAGTGCATGTCGGGGTGGTTTTCGTATAAGCTGATGACTTCGGCCCAATCGCCGCCCATGGCATTCTTGAATAAGGTTTTCTTGATGCATTCTATACTACTACTGGAGGATGTAGCACCTGAGGTAGACATAATACTAGGTAGGGTGATTTTGCCCTCTTTCTATACGATATATATACTACTGTTGGCACGTCGCCCGCGCGGCCATGGCCCAATTTTCCTAATATAAATTTTTTGAACACTTTGTAATAAATAATATGTTATTGAACATGTGCTACAAACCAGAAGGAAGTAAGATGTAATACAATCTGATGTTACATCAATAAGAGAGGATTGGTCTACAAATGTTTTGTTGAGCATAAAAGTGTGGATTTGTGATCATTCCATCTTGACTTATCTACAAAAAGAAAATAAAAAGTATTTTGATTTTAAAAATTAATATTAAATTGTAATAAAATAAGAAATATATAGAAATCATGAAAAATGTAAGTAAAAAGTCACAATAATTTCCAATTCATATTTACCTTGATGATTCTCAACAAAGTTGTAGTACTTCTCTGTAAACAATATTTTTTGTTTCGTCTGATTTCTGTTTTTGAAAGGAATGAGGCTTCACAACTCACAAGTACTCTTACATTGGCAGATGTTCATTAACATTTAACAACAAAGTGGTTATAGTTCTCCACTAAGTCAAAGTGGTACTGCGGATTGTATTGCGTTAACTCGTATTTAATCCGTACAACAAGTTGTTGATGTTACAGGGAATGGTCTAACTAGTACATTTGGGTACTTGTATCTAAATGTTGAATGGACCTAGCTACGTTGATGGAGTGCCCTCGAGTCCCCATGGGGTGCATGGAAAAACCTCAGTGTAGATCTCTCGCTATGGCGCAATTTTGATGAAGGGCCGCGGCTGGTTGGTGCGTATTCCCCTTGGGCTCATCACCGACCAACCAACTTATATGCAGGATTTGTTGGAGGAGTGGCATCGGACAACCCGGAGCCACGTAACCTGGTCATTTTCTAGCACATCGGAAACCTTCCCAAAGACCCCAGCCAGTGGAGTGCTCTCATGAGCATGGACCAACCTTGCCCGGGCATGGTGGACTACATACTTTGGATTATTGAAGACCCTAGCCCGTGGATTGTTTTTCTTTTCATCAAAGGAACATGGATAAACCTGGGTCAGGATGGAAGGACTGCTTGAAGACCTTGGCTATGACTTTCTTAGCCGAGGATGACGGAAGTGAAAGACCTTAACCTGTGGAATGCTCCATTTGATTGAGGCAGCATGTATAATCCTCGGTTAAGGATAACACAGATCGAAGAATTGAAGACCCTAGCCAGTGGAGTGCACTCTTTCATTGAGGAGGCATGGATCAACCTCGACTAGGGATGGTGGACCTGGATTAAATGCTTAAAACCCGATACTTGGCTGGATAACTTCTGTTTGACGACTGGTTATTTGGTATGAAAATGCCAACTCATCGGAAGACTTGGATCCGTTAAGACTTGCGCAATCAAATAGGAATGTAGCCAAAAATACCCCATGTTTAAGGTTATTATTTCTATTTGCATACAAAATTGTTCTAGTTGATTTATGATGAATTCTTGTAATAGATCAGGAAACTGGTTTTGGGCATTTTGGCCCTTTTGGACGTTAATAATATTTACCAATGGTTAACATTTAACAAGACAAAATATATAAGGTCCATTAATTTTCTCAACTTATCTGTTCTTCTAAAAAACATCTTCTCAACTTATTTGAATTTATTTCAGATCATGGGTTCATACCAATTTATTTCAATAAATTTAAAATATTATTTGACAATGTTCAACTTAATTTAATTGTGCTATTCATATTTATTAATGCATTAATTTTTAATTTAATTTGTAGCCGTTTTACTGTTAAATTCAACTAAGTTCAAAAATATAACTTGAAGGTGATAAATTAAAGGTCACTTTATTAGGGTAATTGTCTATAAAGCAAAATGTGTGGGTGTAATTAAAGAATTTAATTGTGCTATTCATATTTTGATGCATTAATTTTTAATTTAATCCGTAGTCCTTTTACCGTTAAATTAAAATAATTTCCATAATATAACTTGAAGGTGTTAATATGTTGTAGAAAATGTAGGAAATTAATTATATCACAAATTAAAAGTATTTACAAATATGGTAAAAATACGCACTTGGTAACATGTCAGTATCTACATATTTGTAGAGGTCACTAAACTTCATAATTGGGATTTTCAATGGTAGGATGGGAGGTTCATCTTCCTGAACAGGTTCCACCAAAGTGTTTTTCGTGATTATCCAATGAAACAACAACATTTGAAATGTGGCATCTCTTGCATAGAAGAATGATGTCTTTGTACAAGATTGCAGCAGGAACTTTAGTGCCTTGTGATGCATAATTGTAATTTAGCTATAAAACAAATAGAATTCATTTATGGGACTAAATATTGATAAAAGTAAGGGTACCTCAGAATCTGTTAACACAATTCTCTTTATTGTCTTGACTTTGTGTGTGATTTCACAGCCTGCGGATGTGAGCTCTCAACAACTTGAACAAGCGCGGTCCAACGGTACCTTCTTTGTTTAACAGGCTCGACATCGGCAATGGATATGATCCGTCTTCCCATTTTAGAAGTTGTTTGATAAGTTGACCAAGTTCTAGAATCAAAAGAATTAGGAATGGATAAATTAAAATTTAGATGTCAACTTTGGTTGAATTTCAAAATAAAGAAAGAGTTTACCCTTGCTAATGAGTGATGAGAAGAAGTGAGATTGTAAGTCTTATTTATAGCTATAGGAGATGGCAAGAACCCTCTAGAATATGAAAAGTTACGCTACAATTTCATAAATGTTGTAAATTGCAATAATTGCATAAGTTATATTGTAAAAATAAATTGATTTTTAGTAATAAAAATGATTAGGTTAGTAATTGATCAAGAAGAGGAAGATGAGGGGATTAAAAAGAAAGAAATTGATTAAAATCAGGAATTTGATTTTAAATAGAAAAAAAAAAAGAGGAAGAGGTGAGAAGAGGGGATTAAAAAGAGAATGAAATTGTTAAAAAGAAAGTAAGAAATTAATGAAACCAAAAAAACTGAATAAGAAGATCGGAGGTTTTAAAATTTGAACAATACCGTTGAAGGAAAAAAAATTGATGATGGGATTAATGAGTTGAAAAAACTGAAGGAGAAATAAAGAGATCCCAATGAGAAATAAAACTGAAGAAGAAATAATGAAGGAGAAATCATTGTAAATAGAATTTAATTGAAGAAGGAGAAGAGGAAATTGAATTTTTTAAAAAAAGAAGAAGAGGAAGAGGTGCCTTTGGAGAAGAAGAAGCGTTAAAATTGTGAAACAGTTATAGAGGAATTGCTGAAAATTAAGAATTGGTAATGAAAGAAATGATTATTGCAGCAGAATAAAAAAAGAAATGTTTAGTATTATTGCTGCTTAATTTAGTGCATAAATAAGGAAATCTTAAATGCTATAAGAGTTAAAATGGAAAGAAATTGATTTTAAAAAGAATAAGAAGGCTTAAATGTTGCCCTTGATTGTTGCCCTTGAATTCATTGTCTGGTTTTATTCAATTGTTAATTGCATAATTAGACCTGATTCACATTAATGGAAAATAAAAAATTGATCATCATAAAGTTCTGAACAGTTACAAGTATTTGAGCCAAAACCCAAAATCTTTATTTTGCAACATAACATACTTCTCCATGAGATGCCAAAACATTATTCACTGTTAGAGCTGTATACAGCTGTAGTTTTATGCTTTATATAGAATATATAGATATGTGAATATATGGCTATAATTAGGGTGATATAGTTTCCTAGAATAGACTCTATAGGTGTGTATAAGTAAAGGGTTATTCTCTGTATAAATAGAACAACTATTCTCTGCATCATATTCACCATTTACATGGTATCAGAGCTTTGAGATTTGAAATTCGAAATTCTATATCCAAACTTTGACCCTTCGTCCCTTCAGAGCATCTGCGCGAGTAGATATTTCTTATAATATTCGAAGACATCACTTGAGAATCATTGAAATTGAGAACATCAGAAGATTGAAAAGTCGGTTCCGCATTTTTTGAGAGAACATTTGTCCTGACGGCGTCTTTCAAAGGTATAAGAGATATGATGCAACTTGGAAGCTGACTAATGCGATACTCATTCTCAACATGGTTAACCTCACTCTCAACATGAAAAATCTCATTCTCAACATGAATAACCACACTCTCGACATGAAAAATCTCATTCTCAACATGAATAACTTCCTCAATGAACTTTGCACGCTATACAATTAAAAAAAACACAAAAATCAAATCATGTTTTTTTAATACTTGAATAAGCTAAATCATCAAAACTCCAAGAGGCAATAAATGCTTTATAGCAATTATTCAAACTAGGCATACATACGTGAAAAGACAAAAACCATTTATAAACCCTTTAGAAACATTACAAAAAAAAATGAACGGCACAAATTACAAGAACCGAGCCATTTCGTGACGGAAATGGATCTTTTAGACAAAAAACACAAAACATTATGTAAAAATCGTTTACATACCATTTATCGAAACTAGCCATACAACACTACTGCAGAGCAAGGCACTCACGGCGGCAAATTACGGCGGTTTCTGCGAGCTGCCGTGAAATGGTGCAGTTCCTGTAATGTTGAAAAGTATCAAGTTATATAATTATTCAAAATTTTGTGTGCTTAATTCTAGAGATCTCACCTCCATGATCTTTGGTTATACCATCTAATTGATCGGGTGAATTTAATTAAACGCGTGCAAATTGAAATATTTTACGCTTAATTTTACCATATTGACAATTCAAAATTCACATTGACTAGTTTTGAAACGATCAGCATGACTAACATCATCTAAATGATAATAAATAAAGGGAAGCTCGTAAAATTCTGCTACTTGAGAATCTTCTCATAATGTGGTACGATTTCATTTTGGAACCCTAAAAGTTGCTTGTGTTTAGTGTTACGTCAAATCACAAGTCTTTAGTTGAAAAGATGGAAACGCTACAAGCTTGTGCCTTCACATTTTTTTAATCTACCTTCGTTCGTAAACTCGCACATTTTCTCCAATATTACTCAGTCTTTTTTTCAAAAAAATAAAAAAATCTAGTTCACTTAACTTGGTACAAGTAGCAAGCATATCAAAGAACCGGCTCCACCAAAGAGAGTAATTTACCTGTAAATTCAAAAACTGAACATTACTCAAAGCTTTGCACCGATTCAACAATTTCATTATGATCCAATTGTATAACATTAATCCACACATTAATTATTCAGTTGTGTTAGGTTGAATTACAATATTGTTAAACTTATAATCCTTCAAAATAAGGAATTCAAGCATTAATTTGAGCATTAAGTTTAAATTTCGGCTTGTTAAAATAACTACGATCCTCGTCAGCAAGATTGAATTGATGATGAGGTATCTCAATACGAGGAAATTTGAAAAACCTTTATATGCTCGTATTTCTCTGTCCCTTGCAAATTCAAACCTTAAGCTTTCTACTAGCGTAAATTGGAGAAAGTAAAATCAACTTTCTCGAATCCGAATGATCGTATCTCAAATCAACAACACCAACTAAGAAATAAGAAAGATTATGTTCGACTCAGCTTAACTTAACCTACTTGAGTTTAATTTATTTAAGTTGATTTCATTTGATTCTATTGTGTTGGGGTTGGATGACAATATTGCTAGACTTATAATACTCCAAAATATGGAATTCAAGCATTTGAGCATTAATTTTTAATTTCTGGTGGTTAAAATAGCTATGTTTCATGGTTTTAGGATGCCTAATATAATATCCCTTCATCTATGTCAGTTTAAAAAAGACATTTAAAAAAAACTTTCATGTGGAGCAAATCATAGAATAGTTTTCTTTTCAATTGTAATTATATCACATTGGTTGTGAAGAACCAATATATAGCAGTATAAATATTGTTTGGTTTTAGTATTATACATATTTTTACTCATTCAAAAAAAAATACATATTTTATTCTCATATACATGGTAAGGGCCTTAATGATATGATAAGAAGTGTCATTATTATCATCATTGATATTATTATATCGTATTCTACAAATTTGAACTTGAAATGAATAAATTATACTTTATATTATCAATTATTGGAAAGAGAAAGTTTCAAATAAACTCACAAAACCTTAGATTTAAGGTTTGATATAAAATTGCATTTCGACTGACAAATAATAGAAAAAAGTGCTCTTGTACCCCTGAGTGTTTGAATATGTGCTAATATACCCTCGAGTTTTAAGAAAATGCTCGCGTACCCCTGGTATAATTTTATCAAAGCATGGATGTCGGTCAATGGCCGGTCAACAGTGCTGAATTGTGCAAAGACAATGCTAGCCTTGATTTAAAAATGAAAAAACAGAAACAGAAAAACATGGTAATTATCCTCCACCCTTCTCATCCTCATCTTTTTCCCCCCTTCACCATCTCTATCTCAAAAACCTATGCTTTTTTGCAACTATTTGGACTGGACATTAAGATCTTTGACGCCTCCAATAAAGCAGACTTGACGAGACAGACGGGACGGCCGCCGCAGCCGCGATGACTCAAAACCACGTCAAAAATACAGCTGGAGCAGGGATATATTTTTCTTAGACAGAGTCGGAAGCCCCCATACAGCTAGGTTTCCTTAAAAATTCGCTTGGCCAAGTTGCTGGAGGCCGCCATTGAAGCTAAAAGCCACTGGGCAAGCTTGAATTAATACACCCCTTCAGAAGGACATTGAGGCTAAATGATCAAGTGCGTTTACTTATTCGGCGGCAGTTCTGGAGCTCTTGGGAAGCATGCCGGAGAATTAATTGTTGGGGGAGGTTGCAAATGGACGCCGGTAGCTCCAGAGAATTCAAGGTTTTATATATAAATGGACAGAGGGTATTTTTGACATTTCATGTCAATTAGTTACCAGAAACATTCAGCCAGAAAATGGTCGACGTTCCAGGGGTACAACTAAGAAAATCAGCTTTATTCCAGGGGTACGCGAGCACTTTTTTAAAACTCGAGGGTACATTAGCACTTATTTAAACACTTAGGGGTACAAGAGCACTTCTTTCTAAATAATATTAGTTCAAGCTTCAATAACCGAAGTAAACACTAAGTCGGTTTTTATTTTACTTTGGTACTAAAATATGAAGTTTAATCTTTCTGGCCATGGCGACACAACTTTAATCTTTCTTCATCTTTTACTCTTTATTCGTTACTAAAATATGAAGTTTTAGACGTCTTTCGACTTTTACCTTGAATTCCAACATACATTTACCGAAGCAAAGAAAAGCTATGTATGATTAAAGATGAATCCTGGGCCAATCTTCAAATTTTCTGTTTTAGATTCCTCGCTGTCACGTTCATCACGGCGAAGTATACATTACTGAACAAAACCAATTCAAAGGCGTTATGGTTTTACGATGAATCCGCTCTTAATGTTACTTTATTCTCAACTTAATTTAAGTTACCATTTATTTAAATTCAGTTCAATTTATGGTATTAATTATCTTTTGTATGAATTTGCCCCAGGTTCAACTGATCGATTTAGATGAATTCAACTTAATAATTAATTTTGTGAATATATTTTTGGTGCATATATAATACATATAGTCTACATAGACTACAATATATTATCCTTTAGGAACGAAACTTCCTCTCCCCACAAATTAAATTTGATCCTTGGCGGCCACGTTCTTAAACTAAAGTTTGTATGGATTTGTCCAAACCTTATCGGACAACATCATTATCACGAGATTGGACACCCTTCATTAATCTTGGCCTGTGATCATATTCGTGTGTTGATTATCGCCAAATGACTTTCCTCGTACCATCTTTATTAATTCAAGTGTTAAAATTGATTTTGATTTAAAAGGAGAAGTTGGCTAGCTCGTTCGACTTGCTCGTTCAATACCGACGACAAATTTTAATTGAGGGCATGCATCAATTACTCTGAATAATCATAATTAATATTTAAATTTGATCGGGAAAGTGAAAAGATCTGGTGTAAAAATTAGAATATTAAGATTATTGCACTAAATGGTAATTAATATATAAAAGTTAGAGATTAAAAGTGAGAAAATTAACACCTTTATCTCTGGTTTCAATTGAGACAGGTCTTATAGGCACGAATACCTTCTCAATTCTGACTCGACTCGTTTACAAGCTAAATCATACACATGTGCAAATAAATTCATCAATATTAAAAACAATTATATTTGAAGTTGTTTAATTCTGTTTTTGTGAGGGGTGGCATCAAAGTGGAACAGAAACAATAATTACTTGAGTAATAAATAATTCACATTAAATCCAGAAATTATTGCATTACAAATACATGATCAAATGAAACAATACAAAAATTTTAACCAATAAACAATTACACGTCACAATTCAATACAATGGAACTAAAGAAAACATCAATAAATCCATGCATGCATAAATTAATATATCTATAATATGAAAAAACACCTCTTATTATTTTCTCTTCCTCTCCTTAATTAGATCCAATAAAATTTCTTCAAGCGGGGATATAGATGATGGGATCAAGCGTGATCGGAGCTCCCTTAGGGTTCGTAGTCACGGACACCAAATCGGCGTCGTCGACTTTCAAGTACGCCTTCATGAACGCCACCACGATTCCGCCGACGCCCTTCCTCATCAGATATTTCGGCTGGTTGCCGCCCTTGCAGAAGCACGCGCCGACCTTAGCCGCGCCGTCGTCGAGCATGCTCATGTGGCCGTACTCCTTGGCGAGGAAGTAGCAGCACGGCGGCTTGCACTCGTTGAAGAACTCGGCGTGGTTCACTCCCTCCGGCGCGCAAGCCGGCATCAGGAAGTTCTTCTGCTGGCTCCCCAAGCCGGTCCCGATCACGCCGACCGGAATCTGCAGGTCGAACGACCGGGGAATGTAGGTGAGGATGTTCGGCTTGGTTCGGAACAGGGTGTTGAAGCCTGCGACCGGGTCGATCCCCATCAGGGCGGAGAAGTTGAGGGCGGTCTCGGCCTTCTGGAGGGCGAGGCAGAAGGCGGCGTTGCCGCCGCGGGAGTGGCCGATGAGGCCGACCTTGGTGAGGTCGATCTTCACCACTTCCGGGAGCTCCGCCTGAAGCTCCGTCGACATCCAGTTTGCGACGGCGGCGGCGTCCACGATTTCTTGGGCGAGCTTTGTGAAGAAGCCGTTGTACAACTATAATATGGAGGGAAAAGCATGTGCATTAATATAAATTGTGACACTAATAATGACTTTAGCACTTAATTACTTTGTGAAATAATAAAACTACTTCATAATAATGAAACTCATACTAACATATGAACTAACCAAAAATTCTATCCAATTCAACTAAATTAATACAAATTTAATTTAATGTATGATATATAAGTTCGGATATCTTTTCATTTCAGTCAATCCGAAACACTTTTTTTTAATTACTTTGTGAAATAACTAAACTAAACAACTTCATAATACAATGAAACTCATACTACCATATGAATTTGAGTAGTGATTTCAATTTCTAACCAAAAATTCGATCCAATTCAACCGAATTAATAAATTCGTAAAGTTCTATTTTTTCCTTTCATTTAGTTTCCTCATTTCTAAATCCACAAATCAAAGATATGATGAAATCTAGACTAGCTTATGCATACTATATATCTCGATATTAATGAAGATATTCAGTTATGATTGTCTTAATCTTTACAATCAAACATTTGTCTCAAACAAATATAGATTTCTCATTGATGTTGTTATAATAGTTTACTTCAATTTTACTAGCAAAAAAACGTTATCACATAGTGAAATAAGAAAGAGACCTGAGGAGCAACAATGACGAAGCCGTGGGAAGCAATGTGCTGAAGGAGCTGAGTGTAGACGGTGTTGGCGCACATGAACCCGTGCAGAAACAGCAGAACCGGGTAAGTTCCGGCCTCGGTCGGGGCGACGATGAACAGCGGCTTCCCCTTGGAAGAAACGTTCGTCGTGTCGACCTTGAAGCTGGTTATGCTCAGGTTTCCGGGGTCGAAAACCGAGGCGGTGGCCAAAGTGGTCGTGTCGATCTTGCAGCAATCGTGATCCATCACCTTAGCCATTGTTGTTGCTGTTGCTTTGCTTATCTGAGTTGGCTGATGAGAGAATCGGAAACGGTGGCCTGGTTTTATATTGGGAATTTGTCCGTGGGGCCCTCTTGGGTGGCCGGACAGAATTTTGTTTCCGTCTAGTGGAGGAAGATTCCGGCAAGAGGACAAAATGGGAGTAATTCCAGGCTACTTCGTTTAGTACGTAGCTTCCTTTGTGTGGTAAAACAAATGGTCATGTACTGAAATTCAATCATAGTTTAATATTTACTTTTATCTGGTTAATTAGTTCTACGGTATTTTACTCTTTCAATATGCATTAGCCTAATTTTTATTGTATATTTTCATGTGCGTGACTTTCCCATTTACACCTTTTAATAATACTCAATGTTTGGCTCAAATATATATGAGCCATTTATAATATTTTGTATCCTCAAAATATTAAATTTTTATAACTTGTATTTGCGCGTGCATAATCAAACATTTTCAGAGTCAAGTAATAAAAATCAAAGCGTGTCAATTGGGCTGAGATGGAAGGATGAGACATTTTAATACTTCTTGATAATTGCTAATGAAAGGGAAAGGTTACCTTCAAATTCATTTGGCTATCATGATATATTTCATATCAAAAGATACTAGGTATATGCAGCATTTATATTAAAAAATTCTATATTTTTCTCATTTATATCATGAGTTAAAAATGAATTTGGACCTATCTTCAAGTTTCGTGGACGGTACTAGTCAGCCCTGTGGAAAGTAGACGAGCCATGCACGGCAAGGAATAATAACTCCATCTATGCTAATATTTGTGTGGTTTGGAAACATATTGTTACGAGAAAAAACTATGCTTGGAGTCTAGCTTGGGCAGGGGAGAAAAATGTGTGTTATAGGGAGCCAAAACAATTTGAGATGGCTAAAATTTTGAAATAGATGAATTAATTACTAGTATGTACATTTTATTTAAGTAGATTTGCAAATTCCTCAATAAAATTCATGCAAATGAGCAAAAATGAGTAGGAATGAACTCTAAGCCCTAAGGTGGGGGTGTTAGACTAGTATATGATTGGTAAATTAAATTGTCTTAATTTAAATTAAGTGATCATAAAAAACTCTAACTCAATTAGCTAGGGTTGAGCTATTTTGTGTGATTTTTTAATTAATTAGGTTAGAGTCTTTTCTTTTATAAATTTGTAGAGTGAGTTAGAGAGCTAAACTAATATAGCTTTCAAATCTCCTCGATCACTCATCTTTGTTGGACAAGATATTCTTGATAAATCTGAATGAAACCTATATACCTTTGCAGAATATTTGAAATTTGTTTTGGTATTACTACATCAAGACACTTTTCTCTTAATATTTTGAAATAAATCTTTTGATGATACATTAGAGTGACATCATTATTGAGTCAACATCCTAGATTGGCGGTAGTAATTCAACACTAACAGCGTGGGTTTGTTGATCCGTAATGGTGTAAGCTTGGGGTCGGATAAGATGAGAGACGGTAAGCTTGAGTTCTCGTCAGCGCTGAGATCAAGCTGCAATCGACGACGAGCTTATCGGTGATGTTGAGAGAGCGATCTAAAGTAAGAATCAAGGCTTCGTGGTTGACGAAATCTGCTGAATCGGAAAGGGCCGAACTGTGGAGTATTCTTAGAAGTGGTGTGGCCGTTGACCTACAATGATGCATCACACTTATGCATGTGATCATTAGATTTTTATTTCAAAGTCGTATATTATGAAATTTTCAAAAATACCCCTAAATATTTAACATTGTTATAACATGAGTTTAGACCATAAATTATCTAAATTTATATTTAAAACCATAAATTAGGCACTTCTAAAACTATGACCAAAATATTGGGACTGCCGAGCTCACCACAAAAGGCCTCATACTAGTGTGGTAGAGTTATTCCATATAAGCTAAGGAATTGCCTTCTCCGCTTCCGATGTGTGACTTGGGTTTGACACACCCAACAATCTCCCCCTCAAACCAAGGACCACACAACCCGGTATCCTTTCATCCTTGGCATCTTGCACCGCCGCCAACATGCAGAACACGCCATACAAGCAGTCACGTCCCGAGCACAACCATGGCTATGATACCTCTTGTTAGGACTGCCGAGGTCACCACAACCACCATTAGTATGATATTGTACTTGTTGGGACTGGTGAGCTTTGTTGGGACTGCCGAGCTCACCACAACCACCATTAGTATGATAATGTCCGCATTTGACCAAGCCTGCACGGTTTTCACAATGAGCTTATTCCCAAAAGGACTCATACTAATATGGTAGAGTTATTCCATATAAGCTGAGAAATTGCACTCTCCATTTTCGATGTGGACTTGGGTTTGACACACCTAACACAAAATGGATTATTTAATTTAATGTATGTTTGTTGGGCCATAAAAATAATTTATTTTTTTTCACAAAAAGAAAAATAAAACATCCTTTTTTTTATCGGAATAAAACATGCTAGTCAAATGACTTTTTTTTTTATAATACTAGTCAAATGACTGAATGGATTAAGATGAAGATCTCTCAAGTCTCAACCCTAAAGCGCCGCCACCTGGAGCGTTCTTCTGGTGGCGCCGACGCCGGCAATATGATTCCAGAGGACCGAATTAGCAGTCTACCGGAATCAATCATTTGCCACATACTCTCCTTGCTTCCCACAAAATCGGCCGTCGCAACAAGCTTCTTGTCCAAAAGCTGGAAATCCCGGTGGACTACGGTCACCGCCTTCAATTTCAATGATCGGGAATGGCCTAATCGCGAAAGATCCGTGCCGGAGACCCGCGGTGCTGCGGTGCCGGCGATGGATTTTGTGGAGTTCGTTAATCGTGTTTTCATCAGCCATTCCGAGCCCATCCACAAGCTCCGTCTCCGGTGGCAATCCTGCAATATCCGGTCCGTTTATCTCAACATATGGCTCTACTCTGCTATCGCTCGGAATTTCCGTGTTCTCGATTTGGCTACATTCCCTGAACGGAGTCTCGGGACGCTACGGCATAGCGACGAGAATTATGAATTCGACTTGCCGGCTGGACTCTACACTTGTAGAACACTTGAGGTTCTGAAACTGCGAGGACCTATAAAGATCAAACTTCCCCACGAAGTTCATCTTCCAAAGCTTGCTGTCATGGAGCTCGTCTGTGTGAAATTTGAATCGGAAAAATCTGTTGCAGAGCTTATATCCGCCTGTTCTATGCTCGAAAAGCTCAGGATCGAAAGGCATCATCATCACGGCGACCTGTTAGTCTGTAAGGTTTCTTCTCCTTCACTGAAACGTCTTGAGATTTGTTTCTATCGAAGCTGTGAATTATGTAATCCCTCTGAATCGAAGCTGGTGATTGATACTCCTTCCCTTGAATACGTATATATAGACAGCTCAATGCTTAGCGAAATAACTTGCATACAAAGGACAATGCCGGTGAATGAGGTGGAATTTGTTGCTGTTTATATATTTAGCGGCGGTGTTGGAATCGGAAATGGTGTTGCTGAATTACTTCAAGCTTGTAGTGGTGATGTCAAGGTTTTGACATTATGTGAAAGATCCATGCTATCTCTTTGTTTGAGTGAAACTGATACACCTTTGCCTGCAAGTTTTAGAAGGCTAACCAGACTTGTTGTCGAAGTTACGCGAACTTATTGGAGCAATCTGATGGATTTGATGGAGCGTTGTGTCGATTTACAGGTCCTCGACATCACCATTGATGACAACATGGTGGATGACGGTGAGGCAGAGTGGCTTCTGGAAACTTACGGTTGCTCGTTTTGGCAGCATCCTGATCGTGTTCCTGCTTGCCTGTCATCTAGTCTCAAGCGTGTCTACTTTAGGTCATTTGAAGGGCTTGAGGATGAAATGGCCATGCTGAAGTTCTTGCTCGACCATGGCTCGCTCCTTGAAAGAGTTGCTCTCAGTTCTAATACATTTGTCCGCAGCAGTTTCCAGCAGAAGTTAAATACTCTCAATGAGGTTTCGATGTTGTCGAGAGCGTCTGCAACTTGCAAAATCTCCTTATCTTGACATGGTTTAAGCATGGATGTTCAAAAGGAGGCTTTGTTTGCTGATAAAGATGTACTGGCCGGGAAATAAAAGAATGGTCATATGGTTTGTTGATCAAAATGTAGTTTTGGAGTTTAAGTTTCCGAGCATCCTTGTTTATTTGGAGTTTTACTGATCGGATGATGACTGAGATTTTGCTGCTTTTTTTACTGTTTGTTTCTGGACTTAGGTTGAGGAGATCTTGAGGATGCTTCTTTGTGTAACCGGTGTGCTTCTTTCATTGGTTTGTCAGCCTAACAAAATATTTAGTTCAAAAAGAAAAGGAAAAATGGTATTTTTGATGATTATATGTTTTCAAATTTTAATTTGAAATGTATAAATATATTAACATTGTATAAAAGTAAAGAGATATTGTAATGTAGTCGAGAATGTACAGAATTGTTTGTTAAGAATAACAACATTATTTGACAAGAGCAACAATGACTTGTGGTTTGAATTGGAAAAAAAGATGAACGGCTAGGAAACAAATGCAAGCTTCATCACCAAATAAGCATTACCAAATGGAGTGTCTATAACACTATTTTTATGATGTCTTCCAATATATTCATCTAGGAACTGTATTTCAATAATTTGAATTCTAGTAATAGGTAAAATTATATTACAGACATGTCGCTATTTGGTTTTCGTCTTAACAAATCCCTAACCGAATATTTTTCGCGTCAAATTACTAACCTTTCATTTATTAATTAGTCATCAATTATTTGTAATAATGCAAGTTTTTTCACTTCCAGTTTGTTTATGATTTTTCATGTATGATACTTTGTTATGAAAAGATGATGACTTTTAGGGCTAAAGGAACCCAATATAATTCTCTACAGCTTTAGTGGACTTTGAATTTAACTTGGATTTCTCAACTCCTACATACACTAACAATATAATTCTAGTAAGCAGTGGCGAAACGGGATCACATGAACATATTAGGTTACTAAAGCGGTAGAAGGTTTTGGTTTAAAAAATAGTCTTTTTAATTCGATCTCACTCCCTAACTGATCTCGAACCTACAAGTATTGTCTCGAAAAATTATCAACTCTTCACATGCTTCTATCATTCTCAATAAATTGAGTCTTTATGGCGTCCCTCCAAACCTTTTTCTTTAACGAATAGCATATTTGCAATTCCGGAGTTCTTTCTTGCTCTTGCGTAACAAAAGCACCGTGTTCAACCCCGCATCAATGCACATAAGGAAAATTTTAACTATTACACGCATAACTTTTCTAGCACTAAAATCAGATGTAGAAATTGGATAATTGCCGTTGTGTCCCTAAATAAGGAATTGTGAATCCACTAGGCAATTTCATTGCGTTCAAAAGTGATAAACACAAGTGATGCTTACAAAGTACAAACCAAAACTTAATCACAAAGAAATGCGAATCAAAACCAAAACTACATTCCACACAACTCTAGAATGCTAGTTGGAGATAGAGTTATTAATATTTAAATCCGGTTTTATCCGGTTCAATCCGTCAACTCTGGACGAGTCCCGAACTTTCTTTTCCACTCCACCCCGTTTCCGTGACCATTAATACCACTCGTAGCACAACATTTTAGCCGCAGTTTGAAACCAACAAACTTTCTCCGGGCGGTTACTTCTGTTTGGGTTTTCTAACTGCCTTTTTGCGACGGTTTCTGCTTTGATCGGAAGGAAAGATGTGGAACCAACCGTACCGGAAAGATGACTTGGAGAGCGGAGCACGGCCGCTCTACCCCATGATGCTCGAGAGTCCCCAACTCCGGTGGGCGTTTATTCGCAAGGTATACATCATCGTCGCCCTTCAGTTGCTCCTCACCATCGCCGTAGCCGCCGTCGTCGTCACCGTTCACCCTATCTCCGTCTTCTTCGCCACTACCACTCCAGGACTCGCTCTCTACATCGTTCTCATCATCACTCCATTCATCGGTATGGTATTCTCTCTGTGCTACTGTTTGAGTGCGTGTTTTGCTTTCAAATTTCAGTTATGTGAAATCGGAAGTGAGAATTTATTGTTTATTATTGTGCAGTTCTTTGCCCTCTGTATTACTACCACCAGAAGCATCCGGTGAACTTTATTCTGCTGGGGATTTTCACGGTGGCGCTTGCTTTTGCGTTGGGGATGACATGTGCTTTTACTTCAGGTAAGCAATTCCTTGTTTCTTTCTTCAAGTTTTCTGCCTTTAGATTGCGTGCTGTGTTTCTTACATCGTTTTTGTGAATTGTTGGCGAAATTTGTGTTACTGTTGTTAGGAATTTGGGAATTCACAATCTGTATTACTAGAACTGCTGAAATAGCATCCTTGGAAATTTTTCCTTCACTCTGGAATTATCGTGTAAACTGCTGTTATATAATCTATCATATAACTGGGATAGGATTGTAGTTTATTTACATGATTGGGGGCTTTTGAACAACAGCTGGCTAAGATCTAAGTTCTTTATCTGACTGGATTTGGCTATATGAATCATATGATGATTTTTTCATGAGGCATGTGGTGATTTTTTGTGATAAAACAAATAGAGAGATATAGAATGGAGGAGGGTATATGCTTTGGGGTAGTAGTTGGTAATCGGTATACCATGAATTGTAGAACAAAATGCTTATGATCTTCGACTTAAATGGTAAGTCGGTGTGCCATGAACAATTTGTGGAGGAAATTGCTGCTTCCTGCCCCTAGATGTGCTGTTCTTTGATATCTGGAGGTTAATGTTCCACCAGTCACTTAATGAAGTATTTAGTTAAAACCCTAGCTGTTCAGCAAATATGTGTTTTGTTGTTTTTTGGACTGTTAAGTGCTAAGGATGATTCCTGATGAGTCCTGGAAACGTCTTTGTGATTGTTCTGTCTTCCAGGAAAGGTGATTCTGGAAGCAGTTATCTTGACGGCTGCTGTGGTTATTAGCCTTACTCTTTACACCTTCTGGGCTGCTAGGAGAGGCCAAGATTTCAGTTTTCTGGGGCCGTTCTTGTTTGGTGCTCTAATCGTGCTGATAGTGTTCGGCTTCATTCAGGTACGTGGATAATCTGTTGGATATCAGTCAATCTATGTTCATTCATTCTTCCTTCTCGTAAGATTGGATGTTTGAATTGAATGCTGATCTCCTCACTTGTTATTCTTGCAGATTCTGTTCCCTCTTGGCCGAATTTCAACAATGATCTATGGGTGCCTGGCAGCAATCATATTCTGTGGATACATACTCTATGATACCGACAACCTGATCAAGCGCCACTCCTACGATGAATACATATGGGCTGCTGTGTCCTTGTATTTGGACATCATCAACCTCTTCATGGCTCTTCTGACTGTGTTTAGAGCTGCTGATAGTTGAAATCTGGCATATCTGTTGCTCATCTTAGAACATACTCAACTGAACAACTATTTTCGTCTTAGCTCTTGTAGAATGGCTTTTTTTTTTTTTTTTTTGAAGAAAGCTCTTGTAGAATGGCTTGTGGTACATAATTGCTCCCACATTCCCATCAAGTTTTGGTGGGATATTATGTGCATATATGGATGGAATTTTAGCTTGCAATGAAATTTCATAATCAAATTCAGTGCATTAGCATTTGCTTGACAGTACATTTTCCCTATTGAATATACTTAGCCAGCGAATCTGAAAACTCCTGAGCCCGATTTCACTTGCGATACCTGTTTCTCTTCTCAGCCACTATAGAAAGAAGCCTTGAAACGCCCTGAGTCCAGATGTCATACTCTTTCTGATTCCTGCATTCGAATTCGACCACACCACGCCCTTCTGTCTTGAGGCCGAAGTAGCGCCGCTGCTCACCGTCTTCAAACAGGTGCCTCCCAGGCCACGCCGGCAAGTCCTTGCAAACTGCCACCACTATGTCTGCAACAAAGTTCATGAAACTTATCAGTATTTCAGAACCAAACGCGTAAGTTCTGCTGTTTATGAAAGACCAGAAAGCCTTACTTTTCTTCTTCTTGGTTATGGTACTTGCCACATGCTTGCTCTTCATCTTCAGCATCACATTTCCAGTTCGATGAATATAGACAGAAACAATCTTCCAGTGGAGATCACCTAGTAATTCATCATACATTATAAAAAAACATATCAACATTTCATTCCATATCATGAAATATGAACATAAGTATGCCAAGAATCAGAACTCGAAAACTACCTTGACGAGTTCGCTTGAGAAGCTCTCTCCCTCGAGCAAGCAATTCCTGATTACAGACACCTAAGAAATCCTCCTCAAGAACAACTCCTTCTGCACCATAACCACCATTGTTCTGGATCCGGACGCGGTTCGGGACAGGACCAACTGCAATGCCTTTCTCCACAGGCATCACTGTTGCAATGTTCCACACTTCCTTCACAACTCTTGCTTTCAGAGTAGCTACTCCTCTTAAAGCTGCACGCAGTAGAAAGTTTGACACCATTTTTCAAAAAAAATGATGTGAAAAATTGATGTTTGGAATTTGGAGGAAGTATTTTACCTGTGGCTGCTGCTGCAGTGAGAGTGGAGATATCTCCGTGAGAACGGACATTGACGGCGGAGCTGATGGCGGAAACAAGGTGGTCTCTGTCGGCTCCCATTGATTCAGCGGCCTCCACGCACTGCGCCGCTACTAATGTGGCGGCGGAAGCGACTGCTCTGTCGGTCTTTGCGACCTGATCGTCTTTTGCAGTGGAGGACGCAGCTGCTGTGGCGGCGGCGATTGCTGCCACGGCTGCAGCTACTCCGGCAACTGACACGGCGGCGTGGAGCTGAGCATTTTGGGTCCTGCTTTCCTCCTTCTTCTTCTCCCTTCTCTCCTTCAACCACCTCCCTACAGTCTTGCTGCCGCCAGGGGTGTTCCCGCCGCTTACGTAGCTGTTGAAGCGGCTGCCGGAGAACAGCGGCTGCAGGCTGTTGTTCACGCGAAGGTACTGCAGCAGCAGAGAATCAAGTATATCACATTAGAGAAACAGAGCTTTGACCAAGAAATGCTGGTCAAATTCAACCACACATGCAATGATGCAAAGTGTTCTTTCATGAACAAGTGTTTCTTGCTGTCAAAATGTATTGCATGCTAACAAGTTCTATATTAAAATGTTAACATTCAATGTTCTTTTCAATTTGATTGCATTTTTTGTAGTTCAGTTAAATTTAACAGCATAAGGAAGATGAAAAACAACTAAACTTTGAACTTTTACTTTGCCTTTCACTTGGGTAAATAAGTTAAGGTTTTGAACTTTAAGTGAGGCGGTGAAGTCAAAAGTTAGTGATTTTGGATGGCTAAAGCGTTTGCCATCTTGTAAAAGCAGAAAAAAGAAACATCGACAGCAGCAAAAGCATCGGATGTGCTCACTTTTTGCACAAAACACTAGACAAAGTTGGCTTAAGCAGATGCTATAATTGACTAATCACTACACAAAACCCTTCCATGACCAAAATCATTCACATTAGATTGCATAATACAATATTCTATTTCAAATAAAATAATCAAATACATAAATCAGTGCAAATAATAGTTACCTTAACAACGTCTTCGAATTCGTCATTTGGTGAAACCGGCGAGCTGTCGGTTTCCTCCGTCAGGCAGCCGGTTAGAGGTCCGCTACTGTGAGACAGTCTCCCGGACGTCAACGGAGAGATTTCCTGCCAATGCACATTAAGAAAGTGAAAATCATGCTACAAATATAAATATCACATAATAATAAGATTTTGGCACATTTCAGAGCAAAATTTAACAGATGAAAACAGAAATGTGGAAACTTTGAGAGAAATAATGCATGCACGAGAGATTTTTGGACTTACGGTTTGAGCCATGATGCGCTCAAGAACAAGCTGAGAAGTTGCCGAAGAAGCAAACGAGAAAGTGTTCCCAGAAAGCTTAGCGGAGTCCTCCTCGCCGATCGGGTTGTTCTCCGGTACGGCGTTGCAGGTGGTGGTGGAGTGGTGGAAACCGGGGGCCTTGGGCGGCAGCGGCGGCGTGGAGGAGGTGGCGGATAAGGCCTTGCAGACCTTCTTAGCGGAGGCGCTCCACGACCTGGAGAGGAACTCCATCGGCTGCCGGGGACTCTCCGGCAGCTGTAGGTCGGCGCCGGCGGGATTCTGCTCCACCCACATGTAGTCCATTACTAATGTGTATCTCTGTTTTCTTAGTCTAAGCAAAAGTGCTGATGATTGTAATGTCACTCTACTTTATTTGGCTTCTGCTCTCTCTTATATAGAAGGAATGGCAGTAATTTTTTGGATCTTTCTGATCTTAATCCTTCTTTTTATTATTATATTAAGTGCGCTTTGTTTTGATTAACGAGAAATCAAGGAACATTAATATGGGATTCAGGAGTAAGCACTGACATTGTTACAGTGGTGCGGTAAATGTTTGACTTGTAAGGAACAAACTTTTACTAATTTGTTTGTTTGTGGTTAATAAGAGTTTGCGTGGGAATTTGAGAAAGAGATCTATCGTTAGGCTTAGGCGGTAGCTGATAGCCCATAGGTGTGTGACTGGGTGAGCTGTTTATCAAGTCCTCTTTTACAAGCTTTGCTGCTTTTGGCTAATTTCTTTTCCTCTCTTTTTCAGGTTTCCTTTAGGCCTTTCCATTATGTAAAAATGATTAAATTGATGAAAACAAGCTGAAAATCCTTATCAGAACTGTACACCCTTCATCCTTGATACCTCAAGTGCTCAAGAGACTCTAGTTTTTAGAAGGGATGTTAATGTTAATCAAACTCAAAATCACATAAGGTTATAGTATCGTTGATTGAATTATATGAATTTAACGTTGTCACTACTATCAGGGCCGGAATTGGGGCGCGGGACCGCGGTCGCTCTAGGAATTGAGCTAACAGTCTTATTACTGCAACAATCGGATGTTTAAATCTAAGAAAATAGCCTTATGCAGTTCGATCTCGCTCCTCCAAGTATTTGTATCTGGTTCTCCAATTACAAAGGATAGGTGTAGGGGGTGGAAGAGTTGAACATTAACACCAATAATGGGTGAGTGTACTCTAGATAAAATGGGTGTTGCTATTTGTAGCCCAAGATTTTAATCATGTAGCCCAAAAAATATTTTTAAAAGACAAAAATGCCCTCAATTTTACTCTTTGGAAAACTATTAGCCTATTTACGGGGGCATTATTGTCATTTAACATTATTTTTGGACTACATAAGTAAAATCTTGGGCTACAAATAGCAATTCAGGATAAAATCTTGGGCTACTTTGTGGTGGGTGCGAGTTACGAGGTCTCCCGCGCTCTCTTGTCACATTCAAGAAAAAACACAACTGTAGGGTTTCCCTCCTTTGCCATCCCGAGGTACGTATGGTAAGGTATGGTGGACCAGCAGATGATGCTATCAATGTATCATAAAGCATCACAACAAGTACACTTTCTCTGCAACGATTATGATCCTACATTTACGATTCCCCCAGCGGGAATATATATACATCCTGAACACAAACGACAAAACAGTGAGATGAGTACCAATAATCAACATCCCCAGTCATTAGCCAAATGGATAGTAAAAGAATGTGATCAGAAGAGAGAGCCCATAAACAGTACTAATTCCTTGGGATGGAAAAGCTTGAGTAGGCATCACATAATGATTCAAACAAATAGGACAGAGCTTAGTCTGCCGGGTTTGCGTGTCTAAGGTAATGGCAACGTCAAATCCCGACCGAACCATTGTCACCACAACTTCTCTTCAAACAGTAAGCATGCGTGCCATGAGGTGAGGGCGTCATCATCACCATCTTCTGACATCATTCTCTGGTATTCACTTTTGCCTTCTTCCACAAAAGCATCATTTCTGCAGATCGGAGATGAATCGATGACCACTCAGCTTTCTCTTTTCAAAGCTTTTCTGGATCTCGTTAAGCTATAGTACTAAGGGGCCCTGCCTTCTGAGTTATGTCGATTAAAGACGAACCTTTATTCCTTTTGCCTCAACTTCCAAACTTATCACACCGTGCTTTCATTTTCTTATCCCTTCCAAATCCCCGTCCTCCGGAATTGGCCCGTATTCTACCAGGCGTTCACCGTCCGGTCGAATTCACGGCTGTGAAAAGTTGAAATGTTCATCTGAAAAAAGTAACAAGCTGAAAAGTATGAAAATTGTAGTGATTATTGTAAAATGTGAAATGTGAAAGTTATTCCTCTCCATAAGGCCTCATTTCTTACCTTTATATTTTCCAGCTTTGTCTTCTGAGCTTTCAACTCTTTTACTACTTTGAGGAAATGTCATCTTTTGATCAACTAGCACAAGAAAGATTGGTGAAATGTGATTCTCTACCACATAGCTCACAGATCAAAGTTAAAATGAGATTCTTCCAAAAAAGAAGGATAGGACAACAATTATTAAAGTGTACTCTAGCAAAAGAGAGAAATTAAATATTGTAAAGAAAATAACTTCACATTTTGATGCAAAAATTTATCAAAAAAAAAAAAAAGGTTAAAGGAACAAGGTATCCTACAGACTACAGAGAAAAGAAAAGGCCATTCAACAAAATCAATATTCACTAGTTTAACTTATGAACATTTAAAACTTTTCTAGTTTTCTACTATTACTCAGTCGTCGGTGCACTTATAATGCACTTTTCATCTTTCAACTTACTAAATGAGTTATTAAATAAAATAACACCAAGGTTATCGTCATACAAACATGCTCTTACATATTAACAAAGTAAATCCAGCTATGATGGAGTTAAGAGAACTGGATAAGATTATCTCAGCAACATTACCATAGTAAAACATCTTCAGCAATATTGGATGCATTGCCTAACCACCGATTAGGATTTCCTACCTCTTAGACTGTAAACCGCCGCCACCATAGTATTGCTTGGTAGTTTCTCGCGAAAACTCAGCAAATGTCATTCCATCCCTAATCCGTGACAGAAGCGGTGGAATCACACCATGTATCTCATTTTCAGCAGATGATTTCCCCTCAGATAAGCGTTCCACAGGGTAATCCAAGAGGGAAAACGTCTTGTCCCAAGCCGGCTGCAAGAAGGTAACAAATGTCTGCCTGCTCAATTCTCCCATCTCCAAAGGATTACAAACACAATGAAGAGTGGCCTTAAGGGCCCCTTTCGATAAAACATCCGCAGATTCCCCAACCTGAACGATGAAACACTCTGGAGGAGCCTTAACCATGAACATCTTGTCCAAAGTCGGATGATACACTTTCAAAAAAGTATGGCCACTAGGAGAAGCACATTCTTGATCACAAGGCATCATGAACATGGGATCAGTCAAAACTGTGAATATCCCATAATCATAATGCCATTGTTGCCAAAGAGCATTCTGGCTCAAACAGGAAGATCTTCCCCTCTTCCTCTTCGCACCTTCTTGAATGATCAGATTATCCAAACTCGAATGGTAGTGAATCAAACGCGCTTTGGCTGAGCCCGATCCTAATAAGCTTTTCTCCAGCTCGCAGCTACAGCCACCGCCGATAAACTGATCGCAGACTCGAGCTAGACACAGTCCTAAATCCATCATGAGAAACCCTAGCTCCTTAAATTCATGACCAATGTTTTCGAACTCTAAATCTAATTTCTCCTTCACATTATGTTCAGCAACAACCGATTCAGATCCTAGCTTATCATACTTTAATTGCATTGCGAAAGACGATACTAATCGATCTAAGCTCTTCAGTGGAACATCACTCCCTAGATTAAGCTCCTGCCAATTATGTGGTCTATTTTACTTCTCCGGGTAATTTAAATTGCTGTGAAGTTAATAGTAAAAAACGTAGGAGGTGAATACCTTGAGGATGCGCTTCCGGTCAACGTTATCGAGGAGAGCGAGCTTGCGAGCCAGAGGAAGAAGACTCCGGCGGAGATTATTGGCGCCGGGGACGGAGGTGATTGCGATTAGACCGGGTCCGTTCGGCCCTAGATTTTCCATCGCTGCTTCTCCGATCGATTGCAGCCGCCGGCTTTCTTCCGGTGACACTGAGTTTAGATTCTGGCGGGAAGATAGCTGTATGAGATCGAAGTAATGGAGCTGGTATAGTTCCATTACTTCTTCCACCATTTCGAGCTCCATTTTCTGGTGAATAGTTGCGGTCGAGTTTGCGAAATATTTCAGGCGGGGTTTTTCTGGAAGCTTCCCGCTAAACCTGGAAATGCGAGACACGACGTCGTTCATCGGTCAAAATGTCCTTGAAATAATTATTACTTCGTTTGTTGGGGCTTCAAATTTTTATAAAAAAATTAATCACTACTCTATCAAAATAGAATCTAGCGCGTAATCTTACATTTTACGAATTTAAAAATAAACCTACTGAATCGGAAAATTAATCAGAAATGGAAAGTCATTGGCATGATGGTCAAGTCATTGGAAATTTAACTAAATGAACCCAAGATTAAAAAAACCTATAGACTACGTGGAAGATGTTAATCATTGCATCTCAACGTGTTAAAATGATTCAATACCAAGAGTAAAACAGTAATTCTCCGCAAGGACTACTCGTGAATCGTGATTCATGAACAGCTATCTCAACGTGGTAAAATTATTCAATACCATAAGTAAAACAGTAAATAAATTCTTCCTCGATTACTACTCGTGATTCATGAACAAGCTGTTCATGTAATAAACGCCTTCAGCCAAAACCTGGAATTGGATTGGCTCTAGTCAGGCTACATTGTTCCCTTTGAAGCTCTTGGTCAGCCAGATGGCGGTTTCTCTGGGTGAAGCCTTTTCGGGTCCAAACGGCTTCAGTAAAAGTGCAAGCTCCTCAATACGCTTCTGCTGCATCAGCTGCGCGCTAAACTCGAGCAGCCCCTCCAACGCTTCAGCGCGCTGCTGGTACGAGGAAGTGTCAAACCTCCGCTGCCTGGAATCCGAGGAAGACCGGCTCGAGCCATTGGTCCCAGGATTCTGGTCTGAACATTCACTACCACATTGCTGTCCTTCCAAAGCATGCTCCACAATCCTTGGTGTTGGAGTGCTATATGTTTGATCGAGCACTTGGATTGTACATTTGTCCTTCGCAATTGAAATATTGGAACTGAATGATGGGTAATCCAAGGATGATGATGGTGGGAGCTCTACCATCTTATCCATTCGGGGAGCATTTACTGAGACATAGGGAGAATTGAGGCTGTGGAAGGGGCCCACCTTGGCTATAGATGGAACTGGAAGAGATGCTCTGCGTATCGCCCTGGATGGCTTGTTTGCAGGGGTATGTGAAACTGGAAGCTGTGGATCATTTGGACAGACAAGTTTGAGAATTGGATGGAATGGAAAATACGAGTGAAATGGGGTGAGAGAGGACTTACCAGCTCTCGAGTAGACCCTGGATTTGAAATCGTCGATGGAACCACATGAATCCTAGGAGTAGAGGATGGCTTTGAAGGTCTGGACTTCTGGAAACTGGAATCATCGCTGGTACTATTTACAGACAAACCTGAGAGTTTCTTGTCCACATAGTTGGTAAAGTGCCTGACGATCCTAGGGGAAGAACAAGGTGAGTCCATCTCAGTTCCAGAAATACTAGGATTCAGGGCTCTATCATTGCTGCATGATTGCCTCCTTCCTTTCCCTGATGATGCAGGAACAACAGCTGGCTCCAAAAATCTTGTCTTTTTCCCGGGGTTTTGACTACGCCATTGAACGGGAAATGCGTGTGGAATAGGCTTATCGGATTTTAGATGGATTTGTAAGACATAAGGCTGAAGATGCGGGTGTCTTAGCAAATCAGCAGCCTGAAAATGCATAACTCGGTGAACTTCAAAAACAAACTGATTTGATAAGGTACTTTGATTTTGATTTTCCTGAACGAGTAATGTTGAAATATGCTTACCGTTGGTCTGAACTCAGGATTTTTCCTCAGCATACTTTTAATAAGGCTGCGACTGCAATACGAAAGCAAATTAAGGACAGACCAAAACAAACCCATAGTTTTCACTGCACAATGGGTAAGTGTGTAACTTACAATGCACCAGAATACATAGTTGGAAGCGGAGCGACTATTGATCTGTTTATTTTATTGATAAGACCTTGCATATCCTGCAAAGAAAAATCCAATAAGACAGCTACATAAGCACAATACTGGAAAGAAAAATAAACTCCAATAATGCTTTCCGTGAAAGGATCAGTCTTTTTTTACTAATGATTTGACATTTTTCTTAATGCAGCATAGTGTTAACAAATGTAAACAGATGAAGAATCTAGAGCTGTGAATCAATTGCGGAACTTACAAATGCTTTAAATGCAGGCTTGAATGCGCACATTTCATAGATGCAGCATCCTGGAAAATCCATTAAGATGTAAATAATAATTATAGCAGAAACCAGGCTGGATTAGGAGAAAAATAAGTCATGAAAGATTTACCCAAAGACCAGATATCTGATTTGGAACCATAAGGTATATCCGCGAGAAGCTCGGGGCACATGTAGCTTGGAGTGCCAACTACCTGCATTAGGTGACGTGTTAAAAAAATTCACTCTAATGAATGCGCTAATAACCAAAACTCTAAAGGAAAGATAAAGCCCAGTCACTCACCGAGGAAGCAAGATCATCAGAAGTTAACACTTTGGCCAGACCAAAATCACCTGTAACCAGACACACATAGTTTAAAAATAGTTGGGCTTCAAAACATATGGTGGATAAACAAGACAAAAACAATATAAAATGTTTATATAATATGTATACCTAGCCGAATGTCTTGGCTTTTAGTCAAAAATATGTTTGAGCACTGAAACAGATCAAAAGATCAGCATAATGAGAAATTGAGTTGTGCGGAGATTAAATGAAACAATATGCAATGACTGAACATGATGGTGAAATGTGAATTATATAACCAATGCCATATCATGGATGTAAACAATTGTTCCACTTCAGTAGAAAAAACCTACCTTGACATCACGATGGAGAATATAGTTAGCGTGCAAATAATCAAGCGCCATCAGCAATTGAACAAGCCATTTGCAAAGCTTCTGATCAAACAACAATAATATGATTTAAGATTGCAGCAAGTTTGGATGAGAGTAAGAATCTGCAAGAAAAATGAAGAAGTCGAAAAGAGTATGCCACGCGATCAAATTAGGATATAACCTCCTCTTGAAAATGAATGCCATTTGCCTTCTTGATTGCTTCCGCCCTACATTCAGAAAAAACCAAGAGATAACACGTAAGCAATTTTACAATCACATATAGAAGCGTTTAATAATAGAGAATGCACATAATTCACCTACATGTCTCCTCCTTCACAATATCCAATCACAATGCACACATAGCAGCCCTGAAAAAACAATAATAAAATATTCTTATCCACATTACATATTGTTTAAAATCCATGGATTATGTCACATTGGCTCCTTCATACCTTCTCCACCCAAGAATCTTTATACTCAACAATATATTGGTTCTGGACTCTGGAAAGAAGCTCCATCTACACAAGAAATCATGTGGGATTATCAAAACCAGGAATTTAACAATTAACAGCAGGCTATCAGGGATCAACATACCTCCTGTAGGGCAGATCTGCGGGTTCTGTCTGATTGTCGAGCAAGACGGATCTTCTTCAACACATATCTAACCATACAAAGAATAACACTTTAGCCAACAAGGATCAAATAACACCATTCACAATCAGCAAATACTAAGCTATAGCTTCCTCACCTTTTCTTCTCATGTCTATGCTTCACGAGCAACGCCGAGCCAAATGAACCTTTACCAATGTGCTCCAATATCTCATAGTTCTCCATCGTATACTATTCAGTCAGGCAATCAATCAAACACCTACTAATCATATGCACACAGAACAACATCAGAATTCTGCCCAAATACCAGAAAAATCCCTCTTATCCAAGTTATCAAAACAGTTATTGCCATCAAGTTCGAGCATTTAACCATTTACTGTTGGAGTTTCAGAACTTTATTGCTGTTTGAAGATTTCTAGCACGTTACAACTGATAAAAAAACAAACCAAAAACAAAAACCCAGAAGCAGAATCAAATCAACAATCAAAAAACACAAGAACCCACACAAAAGATCAACAAATAAACAATTGCTGAATGCTAGAAAAACTACCTGAAACTTCACCACTGCGTATCAAGACGTGGAACACCACATTATGATGATGATTCAGGTGCTGTGAGAATGGAGGAAGAGTAGAAGGGGCGGCAAAATAATTTCCAACAATAACTTAAAAGAAAAGCAAGGCGACGGGGATCGCATAAAGCGACTCTGGATTTTTTCAATATTCAAAGTTTAAAATTTGGAAGGGGGCAGAAATTTCATTCCACTGTTTTTGAGTGTGGTAAAGTACTGAAAAATATTCACAAAGTGTTTGTCTTTTTCTTTCTTTTTCTTACATATATATATTAATAATTTTATTTAATATTGTTTATTGTTCGTGGCTTTGTTCTGGGTCAAGGGCCCAACCACAATTAGCGCATGATTGTTTAGTTCAGATTCGGGAAATGACTCGGTCAGGCCCACAGCACACGGCCCTATTCATTTCCTCATCCTAGCTCATAGCCTCATAGGTCACCACTAAATTATATATTTTTTATTTTATTTTTTGTCCTTGTTTTTGAGTTATGTCACGGCTTATCTAAATGTCATTTTCATTTATCAAGGTGATCTTGATTAGGCTTGGCATCTAGTTAATATGATTGATTTAAATGCTTTTAAATGATTATGATCAATAATTAAGTTTTGTTAATTTATACTTCATTCCGAATAAAATATTAGTGTTGTATATAAGCTAAATGTCGGGTATCAAAATGTTGAGCTTGGACTTGAAGAACTTGATTAGAGAACAAGACAATTACATAATTTATAGAGCCGAGCTAAATGCATTCGTCACCACTCTAAATAAAATTGTTTTTAGTAGATTTAACGCATTTAGAAACAGAGAAAGAAAATAATACTATTGATATTATACAATCATTTATGCGAATAAAACAATCAAAAAGCAAGGTCGCTAAACCACCTGTGCAATAGTGTTCGCAAGAATTATCCAAAATTGCAAATTTTGCTTGTAAGGATTAAGCAAAATTGTAGCTCTACTATTTCAAAAATAAAAGTGTAGGTCTAAAATGAAGAATAATCATTGACCATTCTAAGCCACTTAGTTTGTCTAATGTGCACGCGTGATAAAGGAAAAGATGATAACAACATTCTTTGAAGATAAAGTAACCATTATGAATTGTTTTTTTTTTCTCCTTCAATTAAAGCACGTCTTAGTTGTTCATAATCTCAAACAATACACGTCTTATTTTTTGTATTTTTAAAAAAAAACTCTTTCAACGCCTGAACTCTATTTTTTTTACTCCCTTCATTCCAACCAAAACTTCTTTGTTGATTTCGACTCGGATTTTAAAAAAATACATGTATTTTATATCTTATAGGTGAAGTTTAAGGGGTATAAATGTAATATCACTTATTATTATGGTTGTTTGTAAGAATTTATTAAGGGTATATTTATCTTTTTGTAGTATTTTTTTTGTCAAAGTAAAGAATAAAGTTTTGGTTGAGACGAACCAAAAAAGAAAATAAGAAATTTTGGTTGGGACCGTGTACATACTATCTTCGAAGCAAAATTAATTTTTCATCAAATAAAACACATGAACTTTAAAAGGGAACAAATTTATGAATAAAATATTAATAGTGCATAAGTAAAAGTTAATGTATAAAAAATTAATAGTGTCATCAAATTAAGCTGAAATACATTAATATCGAAATAGATAAACATGATTTTAAGATATTTTTGTTGCCAAATAGTTAAAAACCCTAAATTAGATACACTAAGCATATCCCATCAATTTGATAATTATATAGCTGCAAATAAAGTACGAATATATTTCTTAGTCGCAACCACGGACAATATCTATGGGTTTTGATTCGAATTGGTGACTTGAAAAGATGGTGCTCACATCCAAAATATTTATTTATTTTGTCCTTTTATATGGACAAGACAATGAGATTAGTTATAAATGAGTCCAAAAATGTATTACTACAATAATCATTATGGGTATCATTTTTAGTTCATTAAAAGCATTTTTTTTATAAATAAAGCTCGACCTTTTTATCCAAACGCTGGTTAAAATGAATTGATCACTGGGAATAGAACAGTAAAATATGAAAACTTTTAGCAGATGGTAAATCTTTTAACCCCCTTTTAAACAGTCAAGAATAGTTATTGTACAGCATCATTTAAGTTGAAGTTTTTCTAAACTACTCGGAAATGAATAGTGAAACAACCGACAAAATAGACTTCGAAATGAAAGTCGGTGTGATGTTAAAAGGAGGTAGTACTAGTATGGGTAGGCGAAGTATGTGCCGCAGCGATTATCAATAATGCACGGTTGGTAAGATGTGATGTATATCCAAAGTTTTACATCAATTTAAATGTTATATTATTTTTTCTAATTTTGGAAGATATGGTGCTCTAAATAAAAGATGCAGGGTGAAAGTTCGGTTTATCCTCTTTATTTTTTTAATTAATATATTATTTTATATGGAAAATTATAGTATCCAATTTCAATCAAATAATTTATAATCTTATAATTTCAGTTAAAATTCTACCGTGTTAATAGTAAAGTGTGTAGTTTGACAAGATTTCATGTGAGACCAGTTTCAATTAAGACCAGAGACAATGTTGATCTTTTCACTTTTTTTAATCCCAATCTTTTACATATTAAAAATGATCATCATTCAGTGTTTATTGCTGATTTTCTCGCTTTCAAAACTGATCGTCGGCATATTAAGAATGATTATTCAGTAATATCATTTGACACAAGTTTCAATTGAGAATTTGTAGTCCAGTTTAGTCTCGGGAGAAGGAAGTCTCTACAAATTAATGAAATTATCCTGTGGTTGATGAAAACAAATGCACCGTCGTCACAAAATGGGCCGAAACAAAAGTTTCCCAATGCTATATGTTGGATGGGCCTCTCTTTGAAGCATTGGACTCAGCACCCATTTCCAAGCAATTCATGCATGCATGCTCCCGCGCGCACTGTAAACTTACTTCCTCGTTGCGGTTGAATCGGCTGGGCTTAGATTTGTAGACTCCACAGTGTTGGAGAATCTTAATTCACCAGCTTGGTTTTAACTCGGCAGCCTATTTATATAAGCGAAATATACTATATTACCCTAGTATACCTTTGCATTTTGAGTTTTTTTTTTGTCTTTCGAGTATTTTGGTAAAAAACAGTCCTGCATGAGAAATATGGTCTTGCATGTATCAATTCCCGGCCTTTTATATAACGTTAAAATGAAAAGTGATTGGAATTTTGCTAGTTATGACTTATGATAAATTCTAGTTTAGGATCTAGATATACCTTGTAATTTTTACACTAAACTTCAAAGGCAGGGAATGATCAGAACAATAGAAAGTTCTTTGCAATCTCACAAATTCTCTCCACTTTTGGAGTTCAGTGTTCGCCTCTTCGGGCGGCAACAGTCAATTATAAAAGTTATTTATAATGGTATACGTAATATATTTTTATGTGGTTTTTTACCTGGGAAGACCTGAATAATAATCTTCCTATCCATGCTTCTAATAGTTTTAGTTTTAGATTATGAAAATTAGTTGGGCTTGAGCTTGACTATTATTGGCTAAAGTTTGAGAAAAGGAGTGGTGCTCCTCCACGGTTGACCGGAATGTTTAGAGGGCCATGGATTACATTGGACAAGCCTATATTTTTGTCCTTTTCCGTAGGTGAACATGGAGGCCCATTATTCTTGCGGTTTGGTCCTTCCTTGTTCAGTTGAAATCCAACCATTTCACGCTTCAAAGGAGTAATTTCTTTTTATTAGAGTTTATTACATGCATGATTATGTAGAATATGCAGTTAAGATCGCAAGGCATTTTAAAATGTATTCACACGAATCCTTATCTATCCACCCAAAATATTTAGAATCCCACATGTTTATGTATTGGTAAAAATATCAATAATAATAAAAAAAAAAGGCTGAATGATGAATGTTAGCAACTTTTTAATATTCTTTGAACTATATATTAATTTGTGCTTTATTTCATTTTCATTCCTTTTGTTTAATGACTCATCTCCATCTCTTACATGGCAAAAGTATGATAGGTCATTTTCCCAGTACTATTCGTTATTTGTCTCCTACAGAGTTTTAGTTTATTGTTTTATAGAATTAGATAATAACTAAAATGAGTTCAACAACATGTTACTTCCTTTATCACTAATGAAACTCAAACATGTGTTAGTTAGCGGTGTTACTAGATTTTTACTGTCTGAACGTTTTTACTTAATCCGACACGACTCAATTTAACAAGTCTAAGCGATGGTTAGTACATAAAGCTCGACGGATATGTGTACCGACCGGCTACACGTGACGTTTGTTGGATGGATGCCTCTCTTCTAGATGATTCAGAACTACCGCAAAATGCATGCGTCATCATTCATCAACGATAATGTTTGGACCATTGATTTCTTGTTGTGTAAGACCTTAAGTACTCTCCTAAATCTAAATTACACTTCTCAATTTATATCTGTTTCAATTCATATCTCTCAATAATTATAAAGTAAAAGTCTTAAAAGTGATAAGATCGGATAAAAGATATTGCTCAATATGTAAAAAATTATGCCTGATATGTTAGAACAATTTTTTTAACTAGTGTCAATTGAGACTGGCTCAACAAGAAACCTTCTCCTATTGAATTCAGTTAATGTTCCTTTTAATTTCATATTTATGTTAATTAATTATTTTTAAATGATAAACATGGCTGGTTAATGTTGACATGCATAATGCATATTGAAATAATTCCCAACAGTAGTCTTTAGACGACTTTAGCTTTATGAAAGAGGGACTTGTAGGTGCACACATAAAGTTTGCATCTATTATGATTAGTCAACATTCCACGATCCAATTCGAAAATTCGTCAACTAACGTAAGACGTACTAGTACTGAATAACAACAATCTTGAAATTACAAAAAATAAAATAAAAGAATATCTGTTTTTTTGGTGCCATTAATTAATTTCGCAACATTTTACAGACTTATTTGGTGCGATGTGAAATAAAAAGCTTTATGGTTGAAGAAATGATGGGGAAAATGTGTCTAGAAAAGGTTATTAAAATGGAAAGTCAAACAATAATGTAAGATGTAGTCAGCTATATATTCATGATGAAAATGTAAAAGCAGTGGCTGGATTTAATTTGTTCTAAATGGACGTCACAATTAATTTGATGTTAAATCAGATGTGGAAGGCTGTATCGCAGCTACATGAAGCCGCGATGACAAATTATCCATGTGCAGTTAATTGGGAACATTTAACTGTCACAACATAAAACCCTCGAATATTTACTATTTTTCATATGTCGTTTTCCCTTAGGTCGTATGGGTTTTACTAGGGGAGTCTCCCACTAAACAGGTTTATCTCTCTTAATTAAATTAACTTGAATTATTGTGATCAAATGATTGACGTTTTTACAGAATTTCATTCAGTCTAAAAATTATCAGACGTGAAAGATGCGTGGATTTGAGAAATTCCAAATGTATTCCTGTAATTTCATGGAAATTAATATTAACTGAGATAAATACAATTAAAATTATACTAGCAACCAATATATATATATACTAATCATTTATTTAATTAGTACTTATTAGTTGGACGTAGAAAAGAGTATCACGCAACTGTACCGACTTAATCATCATGTCATCAGTTGCAAGGCATGTCATTATATTCAAACTTAAGTCTTAAAATATTTTCTTGTCATTAAACGAGGACAATAATTAAGGAAGAACAAATGGATAAGAAACAATCACTGCAAACAATAACATAGAACGTAGTGTGCATATGATTGTTTCGCTCGCCTGCATATAACTTATACTATAAGTTGCTATATAATTATAAAAAGAGAAAGTCTTGGGTGAGACCTGTCCTTGTGGAGACCATGAGCAGGGGAATGAGCATTTACTGTTTCTGCTTGATCTTTTAGTCAGTTTGTTTGATCTTTAAATCAATGTCCTTGAATATTTTTGTTTTGCCTTGATTTTTCAGTTAATTTGATCTTCCGTTCAATTTGTTTGATCTTTCAATCAATTTTCTTGATCATTTCCTTGGTCAATTTCACCAACGACAAATGCAATCAAGGAAAGCGGCGGGTTTAAAGCTCACCAACGACACATTCAATCAATAGCAGTCTCATATAATCTTTGGTCTCATTTGAGACAGGTCTCAAATGAGAATTTGCCATATAAAAATATAAATTATAGTACGTAGTTAGATTTGGTGCTGGTTGCGCACAAGAATCTCTACTATACGTATTTAAGGTATTGAACGTTTATACAATACCAACTTCTTGCATTAAATTATGAATTGCACAAATTAGTGGATTATAAAATATTAAGAAATATTGTGTTATATTGTCACTAGTTGTGAATCATATAGATTCACCACGAAGTAACCTCTTCGAGCAAACACAAGAAATCAGGGGACAACTTTTCTTAATATGGATAAATCATAAATTATATGATTAATCTCATTAGTGGAAAATCTTCTCTTTGTGATAATAATGGAATGACCAAACGTCATATAAGATCAAAATATTTTGGGGTTGTAATTAGAAAGTTGACCCTTGAAAACATGTGAGGTTGCCAAGAACACATATCCAACACTAATATCGGGTTGCTCCCTGCATGTCCCTATTTTTACCATAATAGGGCAAAAAATGGGTTTGAAATCATAGGATTCATCATGGACATTATGGTAAAATGTGGATCTACAAGAGAAAAATGGACGTGCATGGAGAAATTGCTTAAAGTTACCGTATCAATTTTATAAAATTACATTACGTTTTATTGTAATATTTATATAACACTAGTTTATTGTATATATAGAAAATATTATCAATTTTCTTAAGTAATATTATAATTAATGTAAACATAACACGCTTAGAGCAAGTCCAACAGCTTCCCTACAAGATTCTCCAAGATATAGTACTACATACTCATATTCCCTATCTTTTTTTGCTTCAACTCCAACAGCTTCCCTAGTGTGGGGATTAGAATTTTAATGCATGTGCATTAAATTTCAGTATTTTATCTCTTTATTTATGTTTTTCACTATTTAAATATATTTTAAAATCTTAATATTTTAAATTACGTATAAATGAAAAAATGTGAAAAATATATTATTAAAATACGCATTACAACGAACATAACAAGATCTCACATGATAATATTCAAATTTATATATGCATGCGAACATAATCATGTAAGATCTTGTTACGTTCGTTATAATATGAAAATTAAGTATATATTATTTTTATAATTTTTTGTTGTGTATAACTAAAGATATTTGCATTTGAAATGTATATTTAATTTGTTAAAAAATAAAAATAAACATATGAATAAGAAAATAATCAAGTCATAAATGCAAAAGCATTAAATTTTGCTTCCCCAAATATTTTTTCTCTACAGATTTGGGGAAGCAACATGGAGATTTCTTCAAAATCCCCAAGTTGGGGAATGAGTTGGGGAAGCTGTTGGAGCAAAAAAATGCCCATATTCCCCAAATTTAATGAAATCCCCCAAGTTGGGGAAGGTGTTGGACTTGCTCTTATATATAAGTATAACTAATGTAAACATAACACATTTACAATTAATGCAAATGCAAGAAATATAGAAATGCTAGTTGATCATTGTAATTGTTTCTAAACTTTTCCCAATATTCATTTCTTTAATGAAAACTCTAGCTAATTCCGTTGATGCTTGAGTAACAACATTATTATATGTGTACAATTTTGTTGTTCCTTCGAAAGAACATGTAAAAGTAGGACATAATCATAATATATTTTTATAATTTGTTATATTTATTTGAATATTTATGAAATCTAGACATAAGAAACCTTAAGAAAATTTTGTGAAAAATATTCGAGAAAATTAAACCTATGGCTCTTCACGCCACTAATTTCCAGTTAATTGGAAAGCAACACAGTAATATGAGATCATGGGGCATGGAATATGGATATCCACTCTCAGTGCTCGTTTTACTTTTTTGTTGGTCTGTTTGTACAGTTCCTCCGTAAAGTTATGCATCCATTTGCATGGAAAAATCGAAATAAAAAATCTCAAAATATTTAGTGAACAATATTTAGTGACAGATTTGATGATATATATAAAAAAAGGTGATAAGATCTTTCATGTTTGTTGTTAAAATTGATTATTTTCAACATTTAAATTGAACTAGTAATTAAAATATTATATCAAATTTTGTTGTTTTAACAAGGACAACTTCTCAATTGAGACCTGCTTCAATTGCTCTCAATGAATGATCATAATTAATATGTAAAATATTAGTGTTGAAATTGAGAATATCAACAATAATACAATGAATGATCATGATTAATATGTAAAAGGTCGGGATTGAAAGTGAGGAAATCAACATTTATCCATTGTCTCTAATAGACCAGTCTCACAAGAGACCTATTCATAATATCAAAATTCTGGTCAATAATAATAATAAAATTATCATATATAATCACACATATATATATATATATGTATAATTTTAATTGTAGAAACAATTCTGCTCAATAAAAAAAATTAATTTTTGCAGATTAAGTTGGGACGGAAAAGGATAACTTATCGAAAGAAAATATTCCCGTGGTGCATTTACACTTATCAAATTTTACATGTATGTTTATTCACGAATGTATTTAGGTTGCAAATCCATATACACTTGTCACGAACATGTTAAATTAATTTACACTATCGATCCATACTATATATACTTCACAACTCATGATAGGAATTTATGATTTGAAATAATAAAAAGACGTTATCATGTACGTAAATGTTTAGAGATCATTTTAAGGAATAAAATTTGTATAGAAAAAAGTGGGAAATATACCTCATATTTGTTGCACAACCAAACACGTTTGGTGCAAAAGAGGTCCCGCTCGTTAGGCACACAGTACTACCACCCCCCACTCAATTCGATCGGTCAATGGCTCTTTGAATTATATTAAATTATATAGATCTCAGGGTTCCATCCTAAAACCAATTGGCAATAGGTGGTGTCACCTTCGACCTTTATATATTAGTTATTAGGCTCGTACGCTACCGATGTGGGATATCTTAACACGCCCCCTCACGTGCAAACGTGGAATTAGTCCACAACCCATATCGGGTCATATTAAGGCCAAAGTAAGGGGCACTCCACCGGTTTTTAAGGGAGAGAATACTCCACCGGTTAAATTAAGGGAGATACCACCGGCCCAAAGGGGATCCACACATCGGCCCAGTTAACCCATTAGGGCCCAGGTCCAAATTGAACCCGCACTGATACCATATTAAATTATATGGATCTCAGGCTTCCATCCTAAAACCAATTGGCAATAGGTGGTGTCACCTTCGACCTTTATATATTAGTTATTAGGCTCGTACGCTACCGATGTGGGATATCTTAACAAATTAACATGTTAGTTTTCCTGTGTAAAATTATCTATAAACTGTTTTATAGGACCGTATTTTATTTTATTTTGAAAACCTTTCATATATTTGAGCTGAGCAACTGTCCATATTTGGAAACTCACTGTCTTTGGTTCTTATTTTGAAATTGTACCTCTACCAATCATTCCAAAATCTAGTCAATTCAAAATTCTATATGAACTTTTAAATAACAAACTTTATAAATATCATTCCAATTCAAAACCTCCTTACTAGTTAATATTATTAATATCTATTGTCGTTTACATTTATAGTATTAATTGATACTAACTGGCATACGTAGCTACAACTTAATAATATTTGAGATTAGAGTCTGAACTTAATAACACTAGTTAGGTGTTGCATAATTATAACTTTAAAGAAAATAATAATTAGTTTATCTTTTCTTGAGGGAAATATAATTTTTGTCCATTAAATTAATTGGATGTAGGAATTCTCATGGTCCCTCACACCCACTAAATAGTAAATTCCATGGCAACTTCATGAAAAGTTACTGGCTGGCTTAAATTTACCTTTTACCCATTCCTCTCAACCTTCTATAAAGCCACCACCAACATTGCCACTCCACTTCCCAAAAAAACTTCCACACAATCTCTCAACCTTCACTCTTTCTCCCCACAAGATTCCAATCCTTCAGATTGGTCCTTTTAAGCAAGAATCACACAATCATCAACCTTAATGAACTAGCCATATATATATATATATATATATATATATATATATATATATATATACAATTATACATACACATATATACATATAAACCACAGACATGGTAAACGCTGATTATAACAATGCGACCGGAAATACGAGCGGCGGCAGCGGCGCACACCGCGTGGCCGTCCCGCCGCCGCAGCCGTTCCTGGTGTCGCTGAAGAACACGGTGAAGGAGACATTGTTTCCCGACGACCCTCTCCGGCAGTTCAAGAACCAGTCTCCCCTGAGGAAGCTCGTGCTGGGGCTGCAGTACGTGTTTCCGATCCTAGAGTGGGGCCCGCGCTACACCCTGGATTTCCTGAAGTCCGACCTCATTTCCGGCATCACCATCGCCAGCCTCGCCATTCCTCAGGGGATCAGCTATGCCAAGCTCGCCAACTTACCGCCCATTCTCGGCCTCTGTAGGTTTTATCTGCAAAACAGAATCTTTTTCTCGTCGAATATTATGATATTATTTTAAATGTTTTTGTTGTGCATGTTTTAGATTCGAGTTTTGTTCCGCCTTTGGTTTATGCAATGATGGGAAGTTCGAGAGATTTGGCGGTCGGGACGGTGGCGGTTGCGTCTCTTCTCACGGCGTCGATGCTGGGCCGGGAGGTTAGCGCCGTCCAGAATCCGGCGCTCTATCTTCACCTGGCTTTTACGGCGACGTTCTTCGCCGGCGTGTTTCAAGCCGCCTTAGGCATTGTGAGGTAATATTTAATTTTCTTTTTTGATGAATAAGTAATTTTTGTATAATTTTTTTCCCAATATAATTGGAGATCATTTGAATTGTTTATTACATTTATTTTTTCATGTTTGGAAGTTGTCGGAAACTTGGAACACTTAACATGCTGGTGGTCATCTCAATCATGCACGCTAACGTTAACGTTATTTTTTTTCATGACACTACTTTTCAATTTATATACGGCTCTCATGATATATATATATTTAATTAGTTGCATTTAAGATGAATTTATTTTATGGCTGGAAATGATTGGGATGGTTAATGAAAAGATTATAATAAATGCAGGTTAGGGTTTATAGTGGATTTTCTGTCGCACGCAACGATCGTAGGGTTCATGGCTGGTGCGGCGACGGTGGTTTGCCTGCAACAGCTGAAAGGCATGCTTGGGCTGGACCATTTTACCCATGACACCGACGTCATTTCGGTCATGCGTTCCGTCTTTTCCCAAACCCACCAGGTTAATTAAATTAAATTAAATTATATTTATATTAGAAAGTTTGATTTTTTGAGATTGTGAGGAATTATGTTGAAATTTTTTATACAATAATAATTTGCAGTGGAAATGGGAAAGCGCTGTTTTGGGATGCTGTTTCCTTTTCTACATGTTGCTGGCGAAATTCTTTGTGAGTATATTATTTTTGAATTCAGCATGAGTAGTTAGTTAAGAATATTATATCTAAGCTCCTCGTTTTGCTGTACATAAGTCTAATATCGTTTGTCAAAAAGCACTGTTGACATATTAATGCTACCTTTAATTTTTAATATTTTGTGTTTTTTTTCCCTTAATAAAAATGATTTTCATGCGATTCATGTTTAGTGTTACATATCTAATAATAATATATATGATTGATGGAAGGGGTGAAATTGAATGCAGAGTAAGCAGAGGCCAAGATTGTTCTGGATATCGGCGATGGCACCACTGACGTCTGTCATTCTGGGAAGCCTTCTTGTTTACCTCACACATGCTGAGAAACACGGCGTTCAAGTGGTGAGACTTTCAAAACATCCTCTTTTTTTTTATTGATAATATTAATTACTTTCATAATTGAATGTGCATGATACACTGAATTGAGAATGACAAAACTTCATTTTTAAATGATTATTATTTTACACTAGAGCTACTAATACTTAGGCCCTGTTTATGCTTTGTAGATCAGTTCAGTTCAGTGAAAATGTAATTTGATGAAATTCAGGTTAATTCAGTCACGCTGTTTCCATTTTTCAATACATCATTTTTTACTTTAGTTCAATTCAGTTCAGTTCAGTTCAATTCAATTCAGTCCAGTTCAGTTCAGTACATCAAGAAATAAGATCTAGTAAACAGGGACATATTGATTTTCATATCATATTTCAACAAATATAGAACTTTTGTCAATAATCGTTTTCTTTTCTTTATAAAAGGAAGTAGGATATATCATATGGTGGTCACATAGTTTTTCTTTTCCTTTTTATGTGGTGTCTCCATATATCCTATTCATTTCATTCCACTCACCAACTTATACATCGATTCATTAAGTGATAAAGTATTATATTTAAAAAATGATAAAAGTAGGCTTGATTGAATTACTTGAACCAGATGAAATCGAATTTAGTTCGCCAATCCATTGCTTTCAAGAATTTCATTGAAATGACTATAATCAGCTAATGCATACCCTTGCATTAAACTAATTAAAATGATTTGGTGGGGGAATTGTTCCAAAAATAATAGCAACCTCGCACACGTAACTATTATATAACTAATAAACACTTTGACCCCTTAATTTAGCTTCTGATTGGTCCTAAAAACATATACAGCGTCTCCATTTTGAAACTTTAACTATCCTAGTAAATTTAAAATATCGTTATGTATGATAACATCAGTGATGACATACTTTCATAATTGTGATGATACTTTGTCTAAATTTTCATTCTTTCCACTTCACGGTAGACCAGTAATATATGGTCAACCAGTTATGACATTCAGGGCTGGAGGGTATTTTAGTAATTTAACATTCTTATCATTTATGCTAAGTAGTGTTGAGTACGTGAATGCGATTGATCAATGAAGTACTATCAATAATCCTAATATGTGGGGTTTCAGATCGGCAACTTGAAGAAAGGGTTGAATCCTCCATCAATGATGGATCTACAATTCGGGTCACAGTACCTTCCCTTGGCCATCAAAACTGGCATCGTCACGGGCGTTATTGCCCTAGCGGTAAGTCCCTCGTCACCAACATTTATTTCTGGCTTTTCCGTAACTTATTTAATTATTAATTATGTAATATATATATATATATATATATATATATATATATATAATTTAGCTTGGTTCCCATTTTCATGGTATTCCACCAAACACTGATCGATTTGTCAAAAGAAGTTGGTCAAGATTCTTGTGAAATTGCCAATCAAGTTAAACATCATTCACTTGTTTCCAAATTACATATGGCCGTGGCCGAAAGGCAATAAAAAGACAAACTTGGACCTGTCCAATTTATTGCATTACTTTTCGTGACTGAGTTTGAAAAACATGGACTTGTCCAAATTCATATTTATGGTCTCAAGTTCCGATGATGATATGGTTATCTTACCAATAATAACCATATAATAATAATTAATTGTAGTACGTACAAAAAACAATAGAAACCTAGATATGATTTTTTTTAATCAAAAAATAAACCAGAAGAAGAAAAGAATATAAATGATTGCTAAAATGATGAATTATTGATGCAGAAGATAGGGTTGTTTAATTAATTGATGGTTTTGTGGGGGTACACAGGAAGGAATTGCGGTGGGGAGAAGTTTTGCCATGTTCAAGAATTACCACATCGATGGAAATAAAGAAATGATTGCTTTTGGAACCATGAACATTGTTGGCTCTTTCACCTACTGCTATCTTACCACTGGTAACTCCAAATTTGATTTACTAGCTAACATGAATCAATTGAGCTTTCCGGAATTTATAAATTATAATTTTAATTCCAGGGCCGTTTTCAAGATCCGCGGTGAACTTCAATGCCGGCTGTAAAACAGCAGTTTCGAACATTGTCATGGCAGTTGCAGTAATGATAACGCTACTATTTCTGACACCATTATTTCATTTCACACCAATTGTGGTTTTGGCATCGATTATAATCACCGCCATGCTCGGATTGATCGACTATGAAGCCGCGATTCACCTGTGGAGGATTGACAAGTTCGACTTCTTCGTTTGCATGACCGCCTATTTCGGTGTTGTTTTTGGCAGTGTTGAGATCGGTTTGGTCCTTGCAGTAAGTCTTTTCTTCCTAAACTATAATTTTCCGGCCATGGATATCAGGGGCGGAGGCTGGTGGTGGCTCCAGCCCCCACCAGAAAATACAATTACAGTGTAAATTATTTTTAAAACTCTAAATTAATCCCAAAATTTTTAAAATATATATAATTTAGCACCCACCGGAAATTATGAAATTACAAAATTATAAATTAGCCCTCACCAAAAGAAAATTCAGGTTCCGCCACTGATGGATATCACATTCAGAAAAATTAATCAATCACTACTTTCTATGTCTAATTTCAAACTTTTGCCCTTATCTGATAATTGATCTTATGAATTTATATGATATAGGTTGCACTATCAGTGCTAAGGGTGTTGCTGTTTATTGCGAGGCCAAAGACAGTAGTTCTTGGTAAAATCCCAGATACCAAAATATACAGAAATGTTGATCAATACCCAAACACCACAAATGTTCCCGGCGTCTTCATACTTGAAATTGACGCTCCCATTTACTTTGCCAATTCCAGCTACCTTAGAGAAAGGTACTTTTAATTTATATAGTATATAAATTATTATTTTATACGCCTCACGTATTTTAAAATATGGGCTGCATTTGTAGAATCGCAAGATGGATTGATGAGGAGGAAGAAAAATTAAAATCTTCTGGAGAAAGCAACTTGCAATACGTTATACTAGACATGAGTGGTAAGTGATTTTATGCAATAATTTGAAATTATTTATTAATTTATAAAGTTAATGAATCAAATATTGATGTTTTGCAGCGGTGGGTAATATCGATACCAGCGGGATTAGCATGTTTCAAGAGATAAAGAAGACGCTTGATCGAAGATGCCTCAAGGTAAGTAGCATGCATAAATCATAATGCTTAAGTCGGTCATGATTACCTTTTTACCCCTGATCAATTGCTTTGAGTTTTTATCCCTAATATTCTATTTTTTGTCTTAAAATTCATCTCTTTATAATAAAGAATAGTAATTTAATGATAAACTATTTATTAAAGATAACTATAATTCTACCTGATGACGTAATTTTAATCTAACTATCCGCTGTAGTTTTGTCCATATACCAATTTATTTTTATTAAACTACCATTTAATACTAAATTCAATGTTTGATAATTGATTATTCGTGTTTATATTTTGATGTAATTCTAAAAAATTGACACAAATATTGATGTTACATTTTTTATTTTACAGCTGGCGTTGGCGAATCCGGGATCGGAAGTGATGAAGAAACTGAGCAAGGCCAAATTCGTGGAGGAAATGGGGCCGGAATGGATCTTTTTGACCGTCGGAGATGCCGTGGATGCTTGCTCTTTCATGCTTCACTCCTACAAGACAAATGTCCCAGAAAAATGGAGCAATAATATTGTATGAATATTATATATAAATGTAAAAAACGGGAGAAAAACGGTAGTTATATCTCAAATGTTTCAATGCTTAATTATGAGATTATGTCCTAGCTATAAAAAAACTGAATTATGCCAATATTGAAGAAAGGAACTTCATGTAAAATTGCGGCTTCTGCCAATATTGAAGAAAGCATTGGTTTGTAACTGGGCGTGTGTGGAACAAGTGTGACATTTTGGGAAGTTGAGTTTGGCTTTGTTGCCTCTGAATCTCAGAGCTGCTCATAGGCTCGCGCCACCGCCGTCGTGTCAAACGTGCCCAGCCACACTCTCACCGCCTCGGGTCTCTTATCTCGTTGCCCATTTCCCCACGGCCGCCGCCTATTCCCCCTGCCGCCTTACTCTTTCATTATTGGTGACATGGTTGTGATTTACTGATTTGTGAACAATCGAGAGTAAGAACTGGGATTCCTGCGAAAAAGTTGAACAAGTTTCGGGGGAGAAGGTTGGGTGGCGTTGCAGTGAAAAAACCCAAGAAATTTTATCGTAAAAAGTTAAGGATATTTTTGTCTTTTTAGTGGATTAAATTGCCGGAAAGATTGAGCTATAATGCCGGTCAATTCCGTCAGGGGTACAAGAGCACGAACCTTTATGAACTTAGCAGTACCAAGACACTTTTAAAAAACTTATTGGTACATGAGCACTTATAGAATAACTCAGGAGTACCCCAACACTTTTCTCTTGAAAATTAAAACGACAATAACGTACAATTCAATTTTTAGTTTGATACAACAATAGGTAAATGAAAGTATACCATAAGTTTAGCAAGAATTCAACAGGAACATATCAACCACTTGAGTTTGCTAAAGTGGCCAAAAATATTTTTTTGTCCAGGAGAGATTTAGGGTTCAAACCACCCACTCCATCGTCCATCCCCTACATATGTCTCAGTTGAGATTTTGTCAAAACTTGATTTACAACATTTAACAAATTAACATTTAACATGTAACTGGAAATTGTTAACTTATTGGGCCAAAATATGTCAAATTTGAAACTGTTGTGTCACACCCAGGGGTGGGCGCCGGATCGGTTTTTTCGATTTCAGATTATTTAATTTGGTTTGTGCAATTTTTTTTCAACAAATTTCAAAACCGAAACCGACACGAATTCAGTAACAAATCGAACCGAATTCAGAATTCAATTTTCGGTTTTAAACCGAACAAACCAAATAACCCGAATCCAATATTTTTTGGAATTATAATTTAAATCTCAAAAATTGCAATTACAAATGAAACTATTATTATTCCAATTAAAAATCAAATAAAACCATTTTCTAGACTAAGTTTCATATATAAAACTAAGAGACTATTAAAACCTGATTTTTTATATTTTCATATATTTATTTAATTGTAATTCGGTTTATGTTTTAGTTTCTAAAATCAAAACCAAAAACCATATTTATAATTCGGTTTTGTCAATTCGCATGTCCGAAAATCATATATTTAATTCGGTTCGAGTTAATCGATTTCGGATTTTTCGGTTTTTCGGTTATTTCAGTTTCGGGTTATTTGGTTCAGTTTTTCGGTTTTTTCAAAAAAAATTCCGAAAACCATATATTTAATTCGGTTCGATTTAATCGATTTCGGATTTTTTGGTTTTTCAGTTTTTTCGGTTTCGGGTTATTTGGTTCAGTTTTTTTCAAAAAAATTCCCGAAAACCATATATTTAATTCGGTTCGAGTTAATCGATTTCGGATTTTTCGGTTTTTCAGTTTTTCGATTTCGCATTACTTAGTTCAGTTTTTTTCAAAAAATTTCCCGAAAACCATATATTTAATTCGTTTCGAGTTAATTGATTTTGGATTTAGTTGGTTCAGTTTTTCCGTTTTTTTTCAAAAAAATTCTAAACCGAAACCACCCCGAATTCAATAACAAACCGAACCGAATCAAATAACCCAAATTTAATATATTTTTTGAATTGTAATTTAATCTCAAAAATTTCAATTACAAATGAAACTATTATTATTCCAATTAAAAATCAAATAAAACCATTTTCTAGACTAAATTTCATATATTAAACTAAGAGACTATTATGTTAACAATGAAACCTGATTTTTTTTCATATGTTTATTTAATTTATATATTTATAATTAATTAATTAATTGTAATTCGGTTTCTAAAATAAAAACCAAAACCATATTTATAATTCGGTTTTGTCAATTTGGATGTCCGAAAACTATATATTTAATTCGGTTCGAGTTAACCGATTTTGGATTTTTCGTTTTTTCAGTTCCGGGTTATTTGGTTCAGTTTTTTCGGTTTTTTTCAAAAACAATTCCGAAAACCATATATTTAATTCAGTTCGAGTTAATCGATTTCGAATTTTTTGGTTTCGGGTTATTTGGTTCAGTTTTTTCGTGTTTTTTCAAAAATGTTCCCGAAAACCATATGTTTAATTCGGTTCGAGTTAATCGATTTCAGATTTTTTGGTCTTTCAATTTTTTCGATTTCGGATTATTTGTTTCAGTTTTCTCGGTTTTTTTCCAAAAATTTTCCCGAAAACCATATATTTAATTCTGTTCGAGTTAATCGATTTCGGATTTTTCGGTTTTTCTATTTATTTGGTTTCGGGTTATTTGGTTATGTTTTTTCGGTTTTTTCCGAATAATTTTCCCGAAAATCATATAGTATTTAATTCGGTTCGAGTTAATCGATTTCGAATATTTTGTTTTTCAGTTTTTTCGGTTTCGGGTTATTTAGTTCAGTTTTTTCGGTTTTTTTTCAAAAAATTACCCAAAACCATATATTTAATTCGGCTCGTGTTAATCGATTTTGGATTTTTCGGTTTGTCAATTTTTTCGATTTCCCGTTATTTGGTTCAGTTTTTTCGGTTTTTTTCAAAATAATTAGCGAAAACCATATATTTAATTTGGTTCGAGTTAATTAATTTCGTAATTTTCAGTTTTCAATTTTTAAGGTTTCGGGTTATTTGATTCAAGTTAATCGATTTCGGATTTTTCAGTTTTTCAGTTTTTTCGGTTTCGGGTTATTTAGTTCAGTTTTTTCGGTACTTTTCTAAAGTTCTCTAAACCGAAACCGTCTCGAATTCAGTAACAAAATGAACCGAACCAGATTTAATAACCCGAATTCAATATTTTTTGAATTGTAATTTAATCTCAAAAATTTCAATCACAAATGTAGCTATTATTATTCCAATTAAAAATCAAATAAACCATTTTCTAGACTAAGTATAATATATTAAACTAAAAAACTATTATGTTCACAATAAACCTAATTTTAGTTTTTTATACTTAATTAATTATTTATTTAATTGTAATTCGGTTTCGGTTTGATTTTCTAAAACAAAAACCAAAAACCATATTTATAATTCGGTTTTGTTAATTCAGATGTCAGAAAATTATATTTTTAATTCAGTTCGACTTAATCGATTTCGAATTTTTCGGTTTTTCATTTTTTTCGGTTTTTTTCAAAAGTTTTCTTGAAAACCATGTATTTAGATTGGTTCGAGTTAATCGATTTTGAATTTTTTGGTTTTTCAGTTTCAGGTTATTAAGTTCAGTTTTTCTGTTTTTTAAAAAACAATTCCCGTAAATCTCATATTTAATTCGGTTTGAGTTAATCGATTTCGGATTTTTTGGGTTTCAATTTTTTCGATTCGGATTATTTGTTTCAATTTTGGCTTTTCCAAAAAATTTCCCGAAAACCATATATTTAATTCTGTTCGAGTTAATCGATTTCGGATTTTTCGGTTTATTTGGTTTTGGGTTATTTGGTCCAGTTTTTTCGGTTTTTTCCGAATGATTTTCCCGAAAATCATATATTTAATTCGGTTCGAGTTAATCGATTTCGGATTTTTCGATTTTGGTTTATTTGGTTCAGTTTTTCCGGTGTTTTCCAAATAATTTCCCGAAAATTATATATTTATTTTGGTTCGAGTTAACCAATTTCAAATTTTTTTAGTTTTTTCGGTTTCGGGTTATTTTTTTTGAAAAAAATTGAGATTCAAGAAAAACCCCACTAGTTGGGATGAAAAACTTGGTAGAGTTTTAAGGTCTTTGAGAATTTAAAGTCTAGCTCTTTTGCTCTTTTAATCCATATCTACTCATCTGATACAGGTTAGTGCTCGAAATGTTGCCCAGTCGAGTTCACAAGTTTGTCACAGCGAGGATATCACTACAAAGAGCAAATCTGTGATTATCAAGAGCAAACTTGACAAAACACATGTTAGCCCCTTGCGTGTGATTAAAAGAACCAACTATTAAAATAAAGGTTAATGTTTCAACAGAAAAACATAATTCCATGCTCTCTCAAATTTGGCAGCCCCAGTAGCGATGTCCTGAGCATCGAATCGCCCCTACTTCAGTGAAGTGGGTGTAATATTCTGTGATGAGTTAACTGAGTGGTTGCTGGTTGCTCTCCATTTCTTTACCACCAACAAAGCCTATGTAATCATAGGCCTTATGGTGTACCTGAAAAACCATGGGAAACAACCAATTAAAAGTTCTAGAAACAGTTCTAGAAACGGTTTCGGGTTATTTGGTTTAGTTTTTTCGTTTTATTTTCAAAAATTTCACTAACAAACCGAACCGAACTTAATAACCCGAATTCAATATTATTCAATTATAATTTAATCTCAAAAATTTTAATCACAAATGAAATTATTATTATTCCAATTAAAAATCAAATAAAACCATTTTCTAGACTAAGTATCATATATTAAACTAAAACACTATTATGTTCATAATAAAACCTGATTTTAGTTTTTTATTTTCATATATTTATTTAATTTATATATTTATACTTAATTAATTAATTATTTAATTGTAATTTGGTTTCGGTTTGAGTTTCTAAAACAAAAACCAAAAACCATATTTATAATTCGGTTTTGTCAATTCGGATGTCAGAAAATCATATATTTAATTCGGATAGAGTTAATCGATTTTGAATTTTTCAGTTTTTCATTTTTTCGATTTCGGGTTATTTGGTTCGGGTTTTTTCAAAAAGTTTCCCAAAAACCAATATTTAATTCTGTTTGAGTTAATCGATTTCAAATTTTTTGGTTTTTCAGTTTTTTCGGGTTCAGGTTATTAAGTTTAGTTTTTTCTATTTTTTTCAAAAAATTTCCCGAAAATCATAAATTTAATTCGGTTCGTGCCAATCGATTTCGAATATTTCGGTTTTTCAGTTTTTTCGATTTCGGGTAATTTGGTTCAGTTTTTTCAAAAAAATTCCCGAAAAGCATGTATTTAATTCGGTTTGAGTTAATCGATTTCGGATTTTTTGGTTTTTCTGTTTTTTCGGTTTCAGATTATTTGGTTCTGTTTTTTCCAAATTATTTCCCAAAAATCATATATTTAATTCGGTTCGATTTAATCGATTTCAGATTTTTCAATTCAAAATTCGGTTTTCGGTTTTAAAACAAATAACCCGAATTCAATATTTTTTTGAATTATAATTTAAATCTCAAAAATTCCAATCACAAATGAAACTATTATTATTCCAGTTAAAAATCAAATAAAACCATTTTTTAGACTAAGTATCATATATTAAACTAAGAGACTATTATATTCATAATAAAACCTGATTTTATTTTTTATATTCATATATTTATTTAATCTCTATATTTATAATTAATTGTAATTCGGTTTTCGGTTCGTTTTGGTTTGAGTTTCAAAAAACAAAACCAAATCAAAAAGCATATTTATAATTCGATTTTGTCAATTCGAATGTTCGAAAACCATATATTTAATTCGGTCCGGGTTAATCGATTGCGAATTTTTCGGTTTCGGTTTGGTTTTCGGTTTTTTAGCCCACTTCTAGTCACACGTGCAAATTGCTGGGCCAAAATGGCCTCTCTTCGTCACATCACTACAGTTTTTCCGAAACAGCCAGCAGGTCACTTGGTGAACTCAAAGCTATCTGTTCTTTTTACGGCGATCTGAACAGTTCTCAGGTCGGAGTTCCGTCATATGGCGCCTCCAAAGAAAGAGAAGACCAAGCAGGATTCTAAGAAGCTGAAGACGATCAAAAAGAAGAAGGGAAAGGTGAAGACTATAAGAACACCAGTTTCTGCAGAGAACGGAGCCGCCATTGATTCCGACTGGTGGGACTCTTTCTGGATCAGGAACTCTTCAGCCCTAGGTTCTCTTTCTTCAACTCAATCCAATTCCATTCAATTTTACTGTTTCTGCTTTCAGCTCCATTTGATTGTCTGTTATATAAACTGAGGATTTACGAAATGTTCTGATCATGATATTTGCTTAGTTCTGCTGCCTTACGTGTTAGGGTCTTTTGAATTGTTGATGATGCTTGCAATTTGACTATCTGAAAGAAGTGCAATATGAAGAACTAACTTAAGTTATGTAATTTTCCTCTGAAAATTAGTATAAATAGGACTAAATGAAGTTATTCGTTTCATTGAGAGCTGAAATTATGTTTGAAAGAACAAGGAGCTATATTTCCCCCTAATCCCTTTATCATTTATAGTTGTACAGAATTAAAGATATGTTTTCGGCAAAGTGTGCAGGGAGTATGCTAATAGAATGAGAATGTTGATATGATTGTGGGAACATTATAGATTAGATAGTTTATGTAATCATTTGGTAATAAAGGGTTTTAATTTGGTTAAGATGACGAGAAAACACGTGTAGGAGAAGTTTAATTTGGTTTAGATGACGAGAAAACACGTGTAGGAGAAGTTTAATTTGGTTAAGATGACGAGAAAAACACATGTAAGATGACGAGAGATACTTTTGACTAAATAGTGTAAATAGGACTAAATGAAGTTAACTTTCGTTTCATTGAGAACTGAAATTATGTTTGAAAGAACAGGGAGCTTGATTTTCCCCAAATCCCTTTATCATTTATAGTTGTACAGAATTAAAGATGTTAATGTTTTCAGCAAAGTGTGCAGGGAACATTATAGATTAGATAGTTTATGTAATCATTTGGTAATCAAGTGTTCAAATTTGGTTAAGATGACAAGGGAAACACGTGTAGGAGAAGTTTAATTTGGTTAAGATGACGAGAGAAACACGTGTAAGATGACGAGAGATACTTTTGACTAAATAGTATAAATAGGACTAAATGAAGTAACTTTCGTTTCACTGAGAACTGAAATTAAGTTTGAAAGAACAGGGAGCTAGATTTTCCCCTAATCCCTTTCTCATTTATAGTTTTACAGAATTAAAGATGTTGATGTTTTCAGCAAAGTGTGCGGGAGTATGCTGATAGAATGAGAATGTTGAGATGATTTAGATAGTTTATTTAATCATTTGGTAATATAGTGTTCAGATTTGGTTAAGATGACGAGAGATACACGTGTAAGATACTTTTGACATAGGAAAAATTTTTAAGCTATAAAATCTCTAAAAAAAGTAAAAACCGAAAAAAGAATGTTACTTACGCCAGGCGACAAAGGCTTGGTGGTTGTTTTTATTGTTGAAATATGAAATCTTAAATGATTAGATTGTATAGAAACAGATGGGTTAATTTGTAAAATGTTTAGACACTTGAAGGAGAACTGGTGTTTATTTTTGTAGATCCCAGTGTGCCATTGAATGAGGAGGAGGGATTCAAGTACTTCTTTCGTGTGTCGAAGAGGACTTTTGAGTACATTTGCTCGCTTGTTAGAGAAGATCTCATCTCAAGGCCTCCTTCAGGACTGATCAACATTGAGGGCAGGCTTCTGAGTGTGGAGAAGCAAGTCGCTATTGCTGTGAGGAGGTTAGCTTCAGGTGAATCCCAGGTTTTGGTTGGAGCTTCGTTTGGAGTTGGTCAGTCTACAGTTTCACAGGTGACTTGGAGATTTATAGAAGCTTTGGAAGAGCGTGGTCGACAGCACCTGACTTGGCCTAGTTCGAGTAGAATGAGGAGGATAAAAACTGCGTTCGAAGCCTCGTTTGGCTTGCCTAATTGCTGTGGTGCCATTGATGCAACTCACATTGTTATGACCCTTCCTGCAGTTCAAACCTCGGATGACTGGTGTGATCAGGAAAAGAATTTCAGCATGTTTGTACAAGGAATTGTTGACAATGATTTAAGGTTCTTGGATATCGTGACCGGCTGGCCGGGTGGAATGTCGGTTTCCCGGCTGCTGAAATTCTCTGGGATTTATAAGCTCTGTGAGTCTGGTGATCGTATGAATGGAGAAGAAGAATACATAGTTGGTGGGCCCGGTTATCCCCTGCTTCCATGGCTTGTGACTCCCTATGAAGAAGATGATGAGGATGTCTCTGATGATGAGGTGGCGAAGTTCAACGAGACTCACGAGGCTGTGAGATTGGTGGCAGTGAAGGCTTTCTTACAGCTGAAGGGCAGTTGGAGGATCCTAAACAAGGTTATGTGGAGACCCGATAAACAGAAGCTACCGAGCATTGTCTTGGTCTGTTGTTTGCTTCATAATATCATCATTGACTGTGGAGACAGGCTAGATTCACACGTTGCCTTAGATTCTCATCACGACTCTGGTTACGTTGTGCAGAAGTGCAAGCAAGTCAACCCGGCAGGGAGGATGCTCAGAAACAACCTCGTCGAGAGGGTCTTAGGTACCTGATAATTTCCTGCATTCCTCCCCATGTAATGTTTAATGTTTATATGTAAAGCTTTTCTGGTCTTGTGAAACTTTATTGCAATACACTAGCTGATAAAACCTTGTGGAATGTTTATATGTAGCTTTTCTGGTCTTGTGAAACTTTATGGCAACATACTATTTCATAAACCTTGTTTCCACAGATATCAAGAAAAAATCTGAAGTTTGTCCGAAAGTATTTCTTTTCAGAAAAGTGCAGAAATTTACAGCATTTGAACACAAGTGGTTCTAAAACTTAACTGCTGTCTCAAGACCATAAAAAGCTACTAATCTATGTAATCATGAAATCATAACAACTTAGTCTCCTTGAGTACGAGGCTGGACACATCCACAAAAGGGCGTTTTCTTTCGCCTCTGACTCGATCTTCCCACTCCATAACCATAGAGGTAGTTTCTGAGAGGAACCCTGATCTTCGAGTCCTCATCCTTGCTTTTGCCTTTGCCTTTGCCGTCTTTTTCATCATCGAGTTTCACCAACACAAACTGTATCTTCTGCACCTCCAGCTGCAACCGCCCGATTCTCTCAGACATTCTCCGAGCCTGCTCCCCGACTTTCCGCTTCCTTTCTTTTCCACCTTCATCTGACTCCACCGAAGAAGACAATGGAGTGTCTTCGATGTTCTTGGTCAATCTGCCATTGAGATCAAACAGCTTCAAGATGGCTGCATGAGCCTCTTCAAGCTGTTCTTTGAGGATATCACACTCATCCACAGCCTTTCCCTTCTTGCTCTTCCCAACAACCTCGAGTTTCTGCTTCAAGTCTTGCACTGTGATTTGAAGGTTTGTCAGCTTCTGGACATCCGAGTTAAGCCTCTCCAGAACCTTCCTCTGGCTCCCTTCCTGACCTGGCTCTGAGAATCGCTTCAAGACTTCTAGCTTATCAACCATTATCTCATTTTCAGCGGTTGGGAGGTCATTACGGTCATTTCTCAGCTTCTTCGCCGACATCACCCGATGGAAGCTTCCAGTCACCGTGAGGTCAATGCTGCCCTTCTGATCCAAGGTTTCCCACGACTCACGCTCTCTCCTGCTGCTTCTTCGGTAGGGTGAAAATTCAGACACGTGGTCGAGCATGATGTCTTTTGTCAGAATCCCATTGTCAGCTTCCAGCACTTCAGATGATGGCTTTGAGTATCTCCTCCTATGGCTGTTTCCAGACCTTAAATCTGCAAACTGCTTCATTGCAGCCTCCAGTTCTGAATGAACGCTTCGGTTTTCATGCACAAGGAGCTGCTCTTTACAAGTAACCGCCTTCTCGATGGATTGAACCCTCCTCTGCAAATCTTGCAAGTGCAAAACTGGATCCAGCGGCACATCATTGGTCGTTGGAGCATTGTTCTGAAAGGGCATAAAATGGCCAAATATGAAGATACCTTTGAAAATTGTCAGGAATGTGTGAGTAGAATGTGTAAATAACGTAGGTCTTACCTTGGCATCTGCAATTTCATGGGAACAAGTGTGCTCCTCCAAGGATGATATTTGTGCCCCCAAGGAAGTTATAGCAGGGATATAAGCAGCGAACTTGACGTCAAGACCCTCGTTTTCACTTGCCAATGTACTCGCTCGTTCTCTCAGCAACACGATATCAGTGTCCTTAGCTGCATTCTCGTCTTTGAGCACGTGACAAATTCCAGAAAGCTCATGAATCTTCTCCTCGTACAATGTCTGAAAGAGATTTGAAACCTGCAGTTCCACAAAGGTATCCAAACCATGTCCCTCCCACATTTCAACCTCGTTCTTCACCATCTGCAGCTCAGAATGTAGAGATTCTTCCTTAACCTTTGTCTGATGATGCTCTTCGCGGAGTTTCTGCAGTTCCGACTCCTTTACAAATAGCAACTCCTCGAATTTCCGCTCAGTTGCATTCAGTCTTTGCCTTATGTCATCATTAACTCCATTCAGATTGTCTAGCTCTCCAACGAGTTTGCTGCTCTCCAACGACTTTTCCCCAATGCAGTTCTTCAAGAAAGTAGACAGACAATCCAGAGATAAAACTTCACCGTGCAGAGAAGAGTTGTCCCCTTCTAAAACACGGCTATTTTCAAGAATTCGAACATTTTCCTTCTGCAAACTCATCACCTGCTTCTGCAAATCTGAAACCAAAACTGCCAACACTTCCTGCTTCTGTTTTCCCTCCATCACTTTTGATTTCATTTCTTCATTCATCTCACGGAGCACGATGGCCTCATTCCGGGAAACGGACAACTGCTCGTTCTTAATACTAAGCTCCCTTTCGACCTTGTTTCGCTCAGACTCCAGAATTCCAAACTGAAGGTTAAGGTCTCCAAGCATTGTAAGAAGAACTGAAAGCTCAACAGAACGGCGTAGAGTTTCTTCCTCGGTTTCAAAGGACGATCTCTTAACATCTTCAAGCTTGCTTAATATGTGATTCAGGTACATCTGGTCTTGCTCACTTACACCTTTGCAATCACGGTCTACAACAACAACGCCCAAAGCTTTGACCAACTTTCCTATACCATTCCTCAATGTGCTTCCCTGATCACACAATGACACTATCTCACGTTTCTGATTCTGATTATCTTGCTTCAAGCTAGCAAGCATTTCTTCCAAGGAAACTGATTTCTCCGAGAGTTTCCGATTCTTGGTCAGAAGAGAAAAGTTCCTGTCTTCTAGGTCCTTAGCACATCTTCTCAAGATGAAAACCTCGGTTTGAGAGGTAAAGGCATTATCTAATTCCTTATCCAATTCTGCCTTTGTGAATCTGATTTCTTCAAGCAAACGCTGAGCCTCGTTTTCCTTTCCAGACAACTGCAATTCTTTCTGCTGGGCAAAGTTGGCATGCTCCTGCTTTTGTAAATCCAAAGAAACGAGCAATTCCTGAATCTTACTAGCTGATAACTCCTTCTCCTTCTCTAGAGCTGAACATTTTTCTCCGATTTCTGCGTATCTTGTTTCGAGGTTTTCCAGTCTCAGTTCAGTGCTTTGCAGCTGAGAAGCCAGTGCATCCTTTTCAGAAGAAACTCTACACTTTTCATCAGCTAGAATCTGTGAGGACTCTTCCAAGCTTGTGGACTTTGTCTTCAGCACCACAAGTTCACCATTAGCATAACTGAGGGAATTCTCAAGAAGAGCATTCTTCTCAGCAAGTTCTCCCAAGTTTTCATTGGCAGTCTGCAGTTGAGTCTGTAGTGATGCCTTCTCATCGACAAGAGAAGATTTCTCCGCCACTAGAGACCGGCAAGATTCTTCTAGAGACTGTATATTACCACGAATTGCTTCCATTTCAGCGTTTAAATCTGCTAATGAGTTCTCCAACATGGAATTTTTCTCAAGAAGCTGCTCCAGGATTTTCAGCTTTTCCAAAAGAGCTAGTTTCTCACTTCTTTCCCTCTCACCAGTTTCTTTCAAGCTCGTGTTTTCAGCCTGCAATACTCTTACTGATGACCCGAAGCTTTCGGCCTCAAGCCCTGCTGCAAGCACCTGATCCATGATGGATGAGTTCTTTCTCTTCACATCAGTCAGTTCCTCTTTCATACAGTAAATCTCTTGCTGAAGCGCGTTTCTCTGGTCCACACGAAGCCCAACTTCCTCCTCGAGTTTCCCTTTGGTTTCAGTCAAGCTAGAGATCTCGTTCTCCAGATCTTTGATTGAAATGGCCGATGAAGCACTCAATTCATGGAGGTTTTTGTTCTCCTCCTTCACCTTCAGGACTTCATCTTGCAGATTCTTCCTCTGAGTTTCGGTTTCGGCTAGAGCCTGAACCTTGTACTGCAATTCTAAGGCTAGAGAGCGTAGCTCCTCCTGAGCTTGAGCATGCAAATGCTGCAGAGTCTGGAATGCAGTTTCGGCCTCCACAAAACGCAGTCTTTCTTCTTGTACACAAGTCCAAAGCCTTCCTAGCTCCTTCTGCTTATCAGTAAGTTCTTGGCTTTGGCTTCCTGTTTTCAGTACCAAAGCTTCCAGCTCTGAGTGAAGGGACCGATTTGTTCTTTCTAAAACCAGACATTGTTCCTCAGCACCCTTCAGATCAGTGATTCCCTTCTCAATCTCTGATTTCAGCCGTTCAGCCTCCGCTTGAGCCAAACTGAGGTTACTCTCTAAACCAGAAATAGTTTCTGTGCTGTGGCGATACTGAGCTTCCGCAGCTTCTTTCTCCTCGGTCAGTTTCAAAACAGCCTGCTTCAGCATTTCGACTTCTTTTTCTGCTTTTTCAGCTCGATCTTTAAACATCAAAGCATCCTCTTCAGCGCATTTCAGCCTGTGCTCCAGGCTTGAAATCAACTCCAGAGAACTCATGTACTGATCAAGTGCTGCATCTTTTTCAGCAGATACCTTAGCAAGCTCATCTTCAGCCTTGGTAGCTCTTTGATTAGCAGAACCCTCAAGCTCGGCTATCTTCTCCACGCACTGATGGTACTGCAAGATACTGCCGTCTTTCTCACCTTCCACCTTAGCCAAGGTTTCCTTTAGAGACTGAGCTTCGACTTCAGCTAGCCTAGCTTTCTCGACAAGTCCTTTTGAATCCTCTTGAATGCGTGAAATCTCCGACTCTAGCTTCGACAGTTTTTCCAAACTCTGCTGGTATCGAGAAACGCCAGCTTCTTTCTCCTCTTCCAGCTCAGCGAGCACCTTCCTTAAGTTAACAATCTCCTCGGATTCAGACAGGGATTGTTTCTGAGGAGAATGAGTATCACTGTCTGGTCTGTCTACACTTCTCTCTCTAACTACAGCCTCGTGGAAATTAAGGGTCTTTCTCACCTTTCCTTCATTAAACTTTCCAATTCCATTACTCCTCTTCGAATCATTGGAGTGTGAAAATGATCCTGGAGATTCATTCTGCAACTCATCAGGATCGAAAAATCCCCTTCCAGGGGTGGATATGTCGGAACCAGAATCATCAAGCATAGGTGGAACTTGGTTTGGAAAAGCCTCCTCCATAGTACGGTGAGCATGGCGAATGACACCTGTCGCGTGATCATATCGTTCAGCAAGTGCACGATACGCACGATAGAACTCTTCCACCATCTTCATCAGCTCTGGACGTTTCTTGTAATACATTTCTGCCCTCCTTGCAAAAGAATCGGCATCTTCCTCGATGAGCTTTATCATTGACTTCACTTTGACATCCATGTCTGCCAAGAGAGCCAATACACAAATTTACAAAATGAACAATAAATGGATAATACAAAACCACAATTTCCCACCACATATTATCCATATATTACAACTAAACACTGAAATGTTAAAATGCCAAGCTTATTTGCTACTACATAAGTTACAAAATCCAAATGAATGGTGGAAAATGTTAAAAAGTTTGAAGCAGAAGAAACAAACATTCACTATCACTCGAAATGGTCAAAGAATAATACCATGAACATAAAGAACAACAAAGTTTCTCTGAATAAAAGAATGCTTGAGTATCGTTGTAAGAAAAGAACAGCAGACAACGAAACATACTACATTGAATTGAAGGACATGGGCAATACCTGTGAGATTGTCCTGAAGCCATTTGGAATTCTTGGGACTAACATGGCTATCCCACCACCAAGAGTACATTCGCCCCGAATTCGCGTGTGAAAATGTCTTCGCCATAGTTCCAACGTTGTTGTCACTTGTCCAAAACCACCCAAGATCTCTCCTCAACTCAAAAGCAGAATATAACTGAACCTAAGGCAGAATTGGGTGTTAAAACCTCACAATCCTGACAAAAACAAAACCAGTAGTCAGCATAAAAACCTATGATCAAACAAAAACCTCGATCACACCAAAACACCCTATAATCACCTGATTAGTCAACCTCAAGTCTCCAAAATTCTACTCCGTACAGAGTGCTGTGCAACAAACTGCAAACTGATTCATAGAAACAAACAGGTTTATCAGATCATCAAATTCTTCCAACAAACCAGATCTTAAAAAATAAAATTCTACGCAAAATTCACACAATCAAAACAACAAACACTACGCGTACATACACATCAGTCATCAGGGGGAAAAACAAGTACACAGATTACACCAGTAACCGCAGGATTATACAAACACGATCATGCGATATAATCGAAGAGATAAGCTACCTGTAAATTACAAAAGTGGAATCAAAATTGAAGGGAAATTCCTGCCAAAAAAAGCAGAAAGGGACTAAGCAGCTTTCTTTCGGTTTCTGTTTTCTCTCTCACACAGAGACGCACTAGTCACCCCATTGCTTAGCTGGTTAGCTTTCTCTCTCCATGGGCAGAGTATCTCTTTTCTTTTGCTTTACGCTGTGCTGTGGAACTATTAGCGCAATGGAGGCTTTTAATTTATTTTATTTTTCGATTTTTTTTAATTACACGCGCAAAGCGGCAAGCTATGGAATCAATGTGATTAGCACTGTTACGAAAATTACGTGTGCCTATCGAAATGTGACAAATCTTGGGAAAGTCCTCAATCTTGTCCGAAATGCTCTGCTTCATTAATTACCGCGTTCCTAGATTTACCTTCTACGTGGTAAAAGCTTGCAGTTCAACTTAATTCGCATCAATTCAATTTAGTTGAGTGAAAAATGATTTGATAATACAGTATTAATTTTATTTAGTTTAATGTTATTTAGTTTAGTTAATATTAGCTATTTAAAGAGAAGGTCTTGGGTGAGACCGTTTATGGTAGGACGAATGATAGTTTATGTGTTTCACACCTTTGTTAATTCATTTACATATTGTTACAGATTATAACAAACAAAATTGTGAAACACAAGAACAAATCTGTCATACACATGAACCCAGCTTATAACAAACAAAATTGTGAAACACGTGAACAAAACTGTGAAACACGTGAACAAATCTATTAAACATATGAACTATCATTCTTATGGTAGGACGGTCTCACCCAAAATTTTGTAATATTTAAATTATCTCAGATAATTTTTCTAGATTAATTATAAAAACAACATTGTTCTTTTGTTAGAAATGGTAGTGTAAAATGGAATGTGGTTTTGTTTATAGTAATTAATTAATTGCGTGTATATCTCATTGACTGCGCACGACAACCTATTTAGAGACCGAGATTTGGATACAGTCAAATTTTATTTTATTTTAAGTCTTTTTAAATACGTATAAGTTGTTTGAGTGGATTCTACTTCATCATCATCAATTCATGATTAATTGATTATCGCATTTTAATTGGCTCTGATGTTTCGTTCGCCGAGCAGCCAAGGTATCATCTTTGACTTGCAATTCTATACTTCTATTAAACATATTTTTTAATTATTAAAATATTACCAAACTTCAAATCATAGTAATTTTATTTTTATATATGAAATAGATGTATAGATGTACTTTGTATACGTTACTTATACATATATTGAAGTAAATTGTATGCATGAGTGAGATGTGTAACTTTCAATTTTATTGAAGGTGTTAGTTTAATTTTTGAGTTCTTGATTAGAACTGCCCAAGCATGATCAGTGATTACATTTGAAATCATGTGATACTGACTCAAAATAATAAATAGTCAAAAATTTATAATAAAAAATAGAAAATGAGATCTCTAGGTTCAGTGGAATATTTGGGGATCTATTTTAAATTTAACAAAGTCAGATCTATTTTAAATTTAATAAAGTCAGCTAAATACGTATTTATTAACATTTAGACAAGAAATGGAGCAACACATGCGAAGCGCAGAATAGATGACTCGCTGCACGCATGGTACTCGCGTCATACAAATTAAATAATTAATCAAAGGGTATATTTGGAATTGTATTATAGTGGTCGGTCGGGGATTAGCATGGCCGGTGGCTGCCAGTGAGTATCAGTCGCTAATCGCCATTTATTTCCTTATCTGCCTAATTTTTATTCTCGCACGGGCCCACGTTTTCCACGCATCAACCACTATTTTTCTTGTTAAAAATTATTTATTGTATTAAAAAAAAATTCTTATGTTTCGTAGATTCTTTTTTCACTTTCCTAATTCTAATTAGAGGTGGTAATGATGACACCATCGAGTATACCACATGATGAAAAGATCCGGCCCACCGGGAGGGCTATTCATCATTATTCTGCCCATGTGGTGAACTATTATTGTGAGTCTTGTGACTTGTGGCTTTTGTATCTAAGCTAGTTAATATTTAAAAATTACAAATTCTCTACAAAGAGATTGTTATCAGTTGAACTTGTTGCTAGTGATATTTAAATTTGCCGCCGCTGTTATATCGTCAGAGCTCAATCGTTTCAAATGGACCGACTCGAGACTGAGCTTCGGTGTGAATCTGTCAAAATAACAGTTTTGTACTAAGGATTAAGAATGATCAAGGAAATTGACTGAAAGATCAAGCAAAATGAATGAAAGATCAAATTAACTGAAAGATCAAGGTAAAAAAAGAATGTTCAAGGGAACTGACTGAAAGATCAATCAAAGTGACTAAAAGATCAAGAAAGAATAGTAAATGCACGTTCCATTGGCCCTTGATCTCCACAATTACAGGTCTCTCTCAAAAATCTCTCAATAAATAAATCTTTACGTATCAATTTAGCTTATTTTATTCATTTTGTTATAAATAAATTAATTTGAATTTCACAAAAATGTTTTTAACTGATATATTGATAGTTCAAGTCATCAAGAGAATAACTCCTTAATTTTGAACATTCATGTCGTACACCGCTAATATATCAACGATTACATCAAGTTATGTATTACAAATTTCAAGGTTGTTAAAGTAAACATGCATGCGTTGTCTCTAAGTTAGATATTAACATGATTCAAACTAAATTGAAAAGATAAATTATATTTTTCCTCGTTAAAGTTTATCTAGAATACAAAGTCTTGGGTGAGACCGTCCTACCATAAGCTTATAGTAGGACGAATGATAGTTCATGTGTTTAATAGATTTGTTCATGTGTTTAACAGTTTTGTTTGATATAACCTATGTTCATGTGTTTGACATATTTGTTATTGTGTTTCACAATTTTGTTTATTATAATCTGTAACATTGTGTAAATGAACTAACAAAGTCGTGAAACACATGAACAAATCCATTAAACACATGAACTATCATTCGTCCTACCATATGGTAGGACGGTCTCATCCAAGACCTTCTCTATTTAGAAATGTAATGTTATTGCAAAAATAAATAAATAATGTGGTATTGACTATTGACGTGACTTGTAGAATTAGTTGAGATATTAAGCAATATAAGAATTTTACGTTATAAATTTTGTGAAAAATGTATAAATTATGTTGGAAGCGAATTAAAAGAAAATTGGTGATTAAGTTAGATTTATTAGTCGTCACTCTCTCTAGTACTTAGGATAGTAACAAAACGAGTAGGCTGCCCTTCTATTTGGTTTGTATTTAAGGGAAGTGTAAAAAGTAGGGGCACATGAAAAGGACATCCATAAGCCAAACCTGAATTGATTTTTTCCTTAAGCGGTTAGGCACGATTTCAACCTAACCAGACAACAATAATTTGTTTTCACTTGAAATCGAAATTTCTGGTAGGAAATTATATCACTATAATTGTCTCCAGTAAATCTGAATACGCTCCTTGTCTGATTCTTGTTGGGTTTAAGAAACATGCAAGTTATACAACATGAAATACTCGAAATCTTACATGAACTTTATGACTAGTACGTAAATTTCATTAAAACTTCCATACTAAATGAATTTACTCCAATTACTTTGATCTACAGTTAGAACTAGTGCTTTGATTCATGACCCAAAATTCAACTCTATCATCTTCGATATATATTGATTTCCATACCTTTTATTTGACGATTGCAAATCACTAAATCTCAACTGATCCACCGAATTATAAGGATAACTTTAAAACATAAGGATAAGTATACAAAGTGTTGATGTACATATGATAAGGATAAAGATATGTATAAAGGTTACTCGAAAATCTACCATTAGGATTAGTGTTTCTGACACATTTAAACATTTTTAAATTCGATTATTACAAATTCTCATTTGAGACCTGTCTCTACGGAGACTAGGACTATACAACCTTTCTAAATATTATGGTGCGGAATGAAAAAGGCGCCTAAATATAGGGGCTCAATTGCAAAAACTTTTTATTTCCCCTAATATTTCCTTCCTCGTGTCATGATTCACGATTCAATTCAGATCCCTTCCTTCGTCGGCGATTCAAATGCCTCATATTCCAGCACCTCATCGACGTAGGGATGGGCCGCAGCAACTCATCGACGCCGTCGTCAAATCAGTAGTGGAAGGCGGCATAGTCTAGTCCATCGCACATTTGGTGGAGAAGCGGGCGGAGAACTGGGTCGGTGAATTCTCACTGTGTGATAAATTTCTCATAGGTTTAATAGTATGACGATCAAGAACCATGAAATAATGAATGATTGAATTTTTTGAAGTTTATACTCACATAATTGAGAGCCGATGGCTATATATTGTGGCCGTCTGTGGAAGCAAGATGCTATTCCATATTCATACTGAAGCAACAACAAAACTGTCAGTTTCCAAGGATGAAAATCGAAGCAATAAAAGGTTAATCAAGCATAATCCCAGAATGTTATGTTTTGATTGAAAGATCAACACAAAACAGTATATGCTCAAACTTATTGACTAAAAGATCAAGACGACATAGTAATTACTCAAGCACATTGAGTAATAGATCAATACAAAACGGTATATGCTCAAGCTTATTAACTAAAAGATCAAGATGGCGTAGTAAATATTCAAGCACATTGAGTAATAGATCAATACAAAATAGTAAATGCTCAACCACAGTGACTAAAAGATCAAGATGACACAATAAATGTTCAAGCACATTGAGTGATGTATCAAGGAAAAATAGTAAATGCTCAACCATGGTGACTAAAAGATCAAGACAACACAATGGATGCTCAAACACATTGGATAAAAGATCAAGACATAACAAGAAGTACTCAAATAGATTGACTGAATGATCAAGTATCAAGACAAAATAGTAAATGATCAAGCACAATAACTAAAAGATCAAGATAACATATTTAATGCTCAAGCAAGGAATAAGCAAATAAAAGGAAAAACAACTATGAAGAAGGAGAATGGGTTCAATCAACATGAATGATTTTCTTCATTCTTTGATCAATCCTCTTGCTGCAGAAGAGTTAAACATTTCAACAAACTCATTAGGATTTATGACAAACTTTTGCAGGCCATAAAAACAAACAAATTCATCCAACAAACATGCATGATAACGCCATATATGCAAAACACGCCAAATTATAGGGTTTATTTCACCTCAGTTGGCTCGGAGGTTTCTGCAGAAACACCAGTGAGCCGACAGACTGAATTCCGATGTGATTCGACCCGATTAGCGCTCAGAAATTCGACAAACTCATTAGGATTTATGACAAACTTTTGCAGGCCATAAAAACAAACAAATTCATCCAACAAACATGCATGATAACGCCATATATGCAAAACACGCCAAATTATAGGGTTTATTTCACCTCAGTTGGCTCGGAGGTTTCTGCAGAAACACCAGTGAGCCGACAGACTGAATTCCGATGTGATTCGACCCGATTAGCGCTCAGAAATTCGACAAATTTTTTTCCCATTGAAACATATATGAAACCTGAATGAGATTCAAGAAAAAACATATCGAAATCTGATTAAATCGGACAAATTTTTTGTCCCGTTCCATTGCTTCCAGCCCTCTGGTATGTGTGGGTGTCGTCGGAATCGAAGTCTTACGGGAACATATTGGAAGAAGTTGAGGGTTTTCATGGAAGAATATTGGAGTTACAGAGCATCGGAGCACCGAAGTAGCTGGCATGAAGCATAAACATGGCATGGGATTCGTCCGGGAAGGTTGATAGGGTGCTTGGAATCGCCGAAATCAGGTAACAATCGCCGGAGAAGTCACGATCTCCCCGGAGTGAACGATGGCGGAGGAATTGAGGTGAAGTCACGGTCCGTTCTGCTGCCATCCATGGTTTTATGTCATTGAATTTCACAAATTGCATATTGACCCGTGACAGTTTCCTTAATCAGATAATTGCACCGAAAACAAAATATTTACGGATTGACCCCGTTTTTTTAATTACTTGCTACTATAATATTCTCTTGCCCTTGGTCTTCCCGAGATAGGTCTCACCCAAGATTTTCTCTTTGATTATTGTACATATATAATACTATAATAAACATGACTCAGCCCAATTTAAGGCAACAATGTAATTACCAAACTACAGAATATACCAAACACAATGTATGGTGCTTTAGAAATGTGGTGTATTTTTCACTTTTCAGTTCCAAGTTTCCAACCTCTCGGATCTCAGCCATCAAGATCAAGTGACTCCTATTTAAAAGAGAATGGGCAAAATATAATTCATCTATTGCTTGGAATATTGATATCAACAAGGTTTGTGTGAAGTGGCAGACATATAATGACAAAAAGTGGAATTGCTATTTAAATTCCATCATAGGCCGCAAAAAAAAAATCGTGTACCGAGTGCATTTTTTCAATTATTATTAATTCCACCATTTCCACATAATTGTATCACCAAATTCTTAACTTTTACAAAAGCATGATTTTAAGATTATACCTTTTTTAACTATAAAAAATTGGTATTTTGGGAAACGTTAGTGGGCCTCTCTATATTTTCTATAAAAAAAATTCACAATTATAATTTCCATTTTTAATAAAATTTCAACCGTACTAGATTTTATTTTTACATTTCTCAATATACTTTCAACCACCCATTTTTTCATTCTATTATTAGGCAAGCAAAGGGAGCATATACATTCTAAAACTAGATGAGGCGATTAATAGTAACACTCAGATACAGTAATCCATTAGTATTGTACTTGCATTGAACATCAAGGCAACAGTACCAAACCTTGTGACTCGCCGACGTCTGGCCGTGCCGTCGACTTCTTCTTTAATATTGTAATAATTCCATTGATAGCTTGCTGGTGAAACTTGTCAGAACTGAGCTGAATCAACCAAGCTCTTTTCACACTTGGTGGTCCACATTCGTTCTGAATTATTTGCACGAGCTCAGATAAGAGCTTCGCACCTTTGTTGAAGGCGAATGAGTTGGACTAAAATGTTCAGTGACGCGATGGGCTTAGGCCGGCTCCCTCTTATTGGACCTTTTATAATAACCCAACCCAATTCTTATGTATTAAAAATTTATAAGAGAAATAAAGTATATGCATGTTGAATTGAAACTGAATAAAATAATTATTATAAACAATAAAAACAAAAATTATGAAATAATTATAAAAAAACATAAAAGATTGTTGAAGAAAGAATAAAGTAAGAGGAAAATTACTAGAGAATAATAAAATGAACGGAGGAATATTCTGGAAGAATGAAGTAGAGGCTAAGGCCTGTTTGGCAGAGTTTATCTGTAGATCAATTCAGTTCAGTTCAGTTCAGTGAAAATGTAATTTAATGAAATTCAGGTTAATTCAACTATGCTGCATCATTTTTACTTCAGTTTAGTTCAGTACATGATGGAAATAAACTCTAGCGAACATGGCCTAATTAAATAGAGTTTATTTAATAACTAATTTTTTAAGTTGATGGGATTATTGTGAGAGTGTCACGTGGAAAATTTATTGTGAGAGCACCACGTGACTTCAAAAATTCACTCTTTATATATCATAAATAGATAAATAAATATTTCGTTCACTACTTTTATCAATTTTCACTACTGAAATAATAATAAAAAATGACTAATGTTACTTTATTTATCATTTTATTTATATTAATTATTGAAAATTACTGTTGAGAAGTGATGTATCAATTTTTTAAAGACTCAAAAGTAGAGTTTGATGTAGTAATTTGGTAGATTAACACTTGATTCGGTATGGCACCGGCCACCGGATAAGGGATAGGAAACAAACGTGCGGGCATTTGTTACCTCGTGGCTTTTACTTCTTAGCTATGACCGCCACGCAAGTGCCAGTTATAGAAGTCCATGAAGTCCATAAAGCCCAATCCATATCCACATCGCATTAAAAAAAGAAGGGAAAATCGAAAAATGTTAAACTATAAAAAAAGCCGCGGAAAAAATGTGAGCATCAGCAATAAAGTACACACTCAACTGTCCTCACTGGGAGGCACTTTCAGCTCCTAAACGATGTCGTCGCTATACGTAGCATGCATTCTCCGGCGCCGGTTACACCGGAGGCCGGCCGATTTGTTCCGCCGTTCTATGTCGTCAGTTCCGACTGCGACGGAGCTGAAGAATGAGAAGAACCGCGGAATCGAGAAGATACTCGTAGCTAATAGGGGAGAGATCGCTTGCAGAATTATGAGAACCGCGAAGCGACTAGGCATTCAAACCGTGGCGGTTTACAGCGACGCCGATAAAGACAGTCTGCACGTGAAGTCCGCCGATGAAGCCGTGCGTATAGGTCCGCCGCCTGCTCGGCTCAGCTACCTGAAAGCTTCGTCGATCATTGAGGCTGCTCGCAAAACTGGCGCTCAGGTGAAGAGATTTTAGATACATAGAAATGCCTAAATGTATTAAGAATTTCTAATTTCATTTGTTAATTGACCGTTTGCCTTAATATTAAGCACTTCTAAGATGATAGTATTGGTGAAATGAAAGAGTTATAGTTGTGATCAATTTTCAATTTAGTGTGTGATTGAGATCACTATATGAAGATATAGTGGAGAGAATTCGTGATTGCTATCAAATTTGGACTGAATTGGAGTAATTAAAATCTAATCAAACTGAACTAAAGCAACATGGATTTAGGTCTCAAAGAAACAGGCGGAACGTGTAAGAGTTATGATCTTGATCAATTTAGATTTTAGTATGTGAAAGGGTGTGTGTACTTGACATTGAGTGAATTGAGCTATTTTATGAGGGATTGAAGGAGAGAATTCAATTGCAAATGGAAGTCGGATTATATAATACGGTACACATACTTACATGGAAGGATGCACTAACATTGAGTGTTTGTTTCTGATGGCCAGGCTATCCACCCTGGATATGGTTTCTTATCAGAGAGTGCTGACTTTGCTCAACTATGTGAAGATAAGGGTTTAAGTTTCATTGGGCCCCCAGCATCAGCAATTCGAGACATGGGGGATAAAAGGTAGGACATAATGAGAACTAATGTCTTTAAGTTTGTGTTTCGTGTTTGCACTGCACGTCATGGAGTAATGGAAGTTAAGCCTGCAGGAATTTCTGATGTCTTTATGTTTGCACTGTAGTTTGATGTTTTTCTCTGCTTAGACTCAGATGATGTAAAGTAGTTTTCTACTTTTTGGGCATTATGTTGATCTATGCTAGCTAAATACTAGTTCCATGTTTATGCATGCGGAGATACTTCCACAGAAGGTCTGGTGAACTTTACAACACTGTTTTAGAGAGACTTGTACCTTTCATTTATCTATTTTAGTTGACTTCTTCAATTTGATGCCTGCTGTTTGCCTTTTTTTTTTCTGCTTTAAGTGCTGCAAATAGGACCTTTTTTTCAGTTTCTCCAGCATGTAAAATGGTAGTTTTATAAAAGGCATAACTAATTTTTTTTACTTTGTGGTTTCCAAATTAGTGCTTCAAAGAGAATAATGGGAGCTGCTGGTGTTCCACTTGTTCCTGGATATCATGGCCAGGAACAAGATATTGACCTTATGAAGTTAGAAGCTGAGAAGGTTGGATATCCTATCTTAATAAAGCCCACACATGGTGGTGGAGGAAAGGTCAGTTTCCTTACAGAGGCATCTTGCATTTAGCATCACAGTTATGAGATGTTGAGTTCAATGTTTTGTCTAAATGGCAGATAAGTCACTAGAGAGATAGTAAAACTATTTTGGAATGGAGATTTTGTTATTGTTATCAAATAGTACAGCATCTATGCTTATGTCCTCTTACTTGCAGGGTATGAGAATTGTACAGAAGGCCAGTGAATTTGTTGACTCATTTCTGGGAGCTCAGCGTGAGGCTGCTGCATCATTTGGTGTTGATACTATCTTACTGGAGAAATATATTACAACACCAAGGCACATAGAAGTCCAGGTACTCTACACGTTTTCTGAAATTAGAAGTTGGCTCTGCTGTGGATAACTTGCTCTCAGTATTTCCACTTCCATTTCTGATTTCTTGAATAGTGTGCTAGTTTGGGTAGTTAACTTGCTTTAGAAAGTGATGGTATATCATCCCTCGATTTAATATTTGCAGCATCGATCAGCAACTGTTGCTTACATCATTTTTGGAATATTATCTTTATAGATTTTTGGAGACAAATTCGGTGATGTTATTTATCTGTATGAGAGAGACTGCAGTGTTCAGAGAAGACACCAAAAAATTATTGAAGAAGCTCCTGCCGTAATGCTCTATATCTTCCAATCATTTTCACTCATTCAAAATTTAATGTGTGCTTCTAATGTCATCTGATTTTCTGCATGCAGCCAAACATCACTAATGATTTCCGCTCTCACTTAGGTGAAGCAGCTGTAGCTGCAGCCAAGGTACGTATTCACCTACTGATGTGATATTTTTTGAGCAGGTGGCTCCAGTGCACATCTATCTGCTGCTAAGGGAAGCAAATAGTTACAGTCATGTTTTGAAGATACTATCATCATAATTACACTAACAATTAGCTCTCTAGAATTCAAAGAGAAAGGAGGTGGGAATATGTGTGGGTTGAAATGAAAAATTGAAAGGAGCTTAAGCTTCCTTATATTTTACTTAAATATACTGCCCTCTTCTCAAGTCCTGACCAATGGTTTTTATGACTTTAATTTTTTTTAATCGAATTAAATCTGCCATAAAATTTTTAAAATGAATAAGTGAAGATATCAAATTTTCACAATTTTTGTTCTATTTAATTATAAAAATTATAAATTAAACATGCTTTTTGAAGAAGTACATTTCGACAACCATTATTTTGTGCTAGGATCATCTGAGAAGACCTTGTGTACAGTAAATGATGTATTCAGGCTAAAATATTTTCTTATTGGTCATTTCAGACTGCAACATCATGAGATTTCCGTATCTACTCTACTCTACTTTAGTTTCTGATTTAATGTGTAGTCAATTTAGTAACTAGCAGAAGGTGAACAAGGTCAGGGCAGGATGATAAAATTTATTCAGAATCTTCATAAACATAACGCTTTGGATGGGGCTTCTTATTGGAATAAATTCTTTTCACATCCTCCACTTTTTACTTTCTGAATCCATATCATAGATACTAATGTTTTTCTTTCCTTTTTCACTTTGAAGGCAGTTAATTATCACAGTGCAGGAACGGTTGAATTCATTGTTGACACTCTTACTGGACAATTTTACTTCATGGAGATGAATACCCGTCTTCAGGTGGAATGTCATTCTTTGATAACAGTTCTTATTCCAGTCCATTTAGATACAATTGAAGATAATCTTCTTTTTTTTTCTTTTTTTTTTTAAAAAATATTAGGTGGAACATCCCGTCACAGAAATGGTTGTCAAGCAAGATCTTGTTGAATGGCAAATGCGAATTGCAAATGGAGAACCTCTTCCGATTGGTCAATCACAAGTGCCGCTTTCTGGTTGGTATTGCTAGGATATTATTTTTTACTTTTTTACTTTTTTAGTTTGAAGATTTATTATTTCAAATAATTCTGCCGCTTTGGGTTTGCTGATATTTTCAAATAGCTTTATAACAGAACATAAATAAGGATATCACTGATGTTTTTGTAATTTCAATTCATATCAGGCCATGCTTTTGAAGCTCGTATATATGCTGAAAATGTTCCAAAAGGATTTCTCCCTGCCACTGGTGTTCTTCATCATTATCGACCTGCTCAAGTAACACCAGAAGGTGCAGTGACATTATACTGGTCAGCATATCAGGCATCTTAACTTATAATGAGTTTCATTTTCCCTGCATGAAGAGAATTTTGAGTAAAATCTTTATAAATTGAAGACTTTCACTTGCAATTTCAAAACATAAGTAAATCTGTGCTGTTGCAGACACCCTATATATCCCACGTGTCTCTACCATTGCGAATTTGATTAATCTCATTAGCTATACTTGTATCATTTTAAATTCTTATGATTTACAGTCAGAGTTGAGACTGGAGTTGAGCAAGGGGATGCTGTGAGTGTGCATTATGATCCTATGATTGCAAAACTTGTTGTCTGGGGAGAAAACCGTGCTTCTGCTCTAATCAAGATGAAGGATTGCTTGTCTAAGTTTCAGGTACACCTTATGTAGCCTAGGCTTACTAACTGCATATCTCTATATTGAAGTTTAAGGTCTATTGCACTTGGTCCATTTCTACTAGAAAGGAAATTTTCAGTTCAAACTTCGGAGATGATGTTGCCGATCTTAAACTTGCAGCGTAGTTTAATTGTTAACTGTAGCAACTTTTAGACAATCTCCCCCCTCTCAGATCATGCCTGCCTATTATGTAACCCAAGTTGTAGATGAGTGTTTCCAAGGTGATACCTGCCTGACGCCTGTTACTAGATTTTGATAGCTAGCTATTACTTCAAGTTGGAAGTTTAGCTGTCATCTACATTTATTACTTTTGTGTTACAGTGACCGACTTCTGTTCAGGCTCTCAGATATATGAAAAGCAAAATTCATTTTTTTTACATGCGCTCTACTTAAATATAGAATGCATATTTGATATTTTTTATAATACAGGTTGCAGGATTGCCTACAAATATCGATTTTCTCTCAAAACTTGCAAGTCACGAGGCTTTTAGAAATGGAGAAGTTGAAACACATTTCATTGAGCACCACAAAGATGATCTATTTCCTGATCCAACAGATTCCATAATAGCCCAAGAAGCATTTGACAGTGCTATATACAGTGCAGCCATTATGATTGCCTGTTTATCTCAAAGGGAATATGCAACATTTAGACAGAGTATTCCTGGTAGGTTTGTTTTCCAGCCATCTCTATTGTTGCTTTAGTCACCAACTACACTTTCCAAACAATTTGTTATTTGTTGTTGGCAGGCCAACTCTCAGCATGGTATTCTCATCCTCCTTTCAGGATGCATAACTTTGCCAGGAAGACAGTGGAACTGGAATGGGATGACGAATATGGTCAAATTACAAAACCAATAAAAGTTTTTGTCACTTATATGCCAGATGGAAAATATGTCATTGAGGTATTTCTATTGCGAATAGTTTGTCAGGTTTGGTAACAATTTTATGTTCTAAATTTATATCATTTTACATATATTTGCAGACAGAAGACAGCAACTCATCAGTGCTTGAGATTGAGGTTACAGACTTAGGCAGCCTCAATTACAGAGTTGAAGTCAGTGGCCTAAGCCTGAATGTCAATTTAGCAACTTATTCCAAGGTAAGTCTCACAGATCTAAAATTTACTCACCCGAGCAAGTTTTATATCTTGTAGATCTGTAACAGTGAATTCATTTATATGCATCCTTTGAATTGGTGATTGGATGGGAGTGGTACAATTTCTGAGCAGTTAGCAATCATCAAATGTGTTGTAGCTTTAAAAATCTGCTCTGGAAAGATATTCCTTGGGTATGTGTAATCACAAACGTAAGTGGGATGAGAACAAAGATTTTACTGTATTGGAAAAATTGTCTATTGTGGGAATAGGAATATTTAAGATAGGTTGTCGCCTCGTCGGATTGATTTAACCTATGTACATGGGCATACATAAGAAATACTGTAATTAATTATGTGTTCTTATACTAAATCAGAATGGAAATTTTCACTTGCAGGATGGAACCGAGTTCTTTCACATATGGCATGGTGCTTACCATCACCAGTTTAAACAGAAAATGAGGCTTGTCTCTCTGGACGATGATGAAAATCAGCACAGGCCTGCTGCAGATATGACTTCCCATCCTCCCGGAACTGTTGTGGCCCCCATGGCTGGTTTGGTCATTAAACTTTTAGTAAAGGACGGGCAAAAAGTTGACAATGGGCAACCTATAATTGTATTAGAAGCGATGAAGATGGAGGTTTATTCTGTGGCTTCATTCCATTTCATTAAATCTAACAAACTTCGATCTGTTTTCTGGTTTGACTAATATTTCCTCTTTTCCGTTCCCTTGCTGTAGCACGTGGTGAAGGCCCCAACTGCGGGCTATGTTAGTGGTCTTAAATTCACCACTGGCCAACAGGTTTTTGACGGAAATGCTCTCTTCACTATAAAGGTTAGTCATCTTTCTTGAGTTCAATTTTTTCCGGAATCGTTTGGGACACACACAATACATAACCTTATCCTTACTAACCTTGCAAACACGTACGGAATTCTTAACTATGTATACTTTTGAGAATTACTTAACGGTGGTACTTAAAAATTAAGACAGTCTAGTCTAGTGCTCTCAAAGAGATTAGTTCCATGCTTAATGAAAGTACTTATTTTAATCAAGAGGTTTATATTGTGAAAGTGGCAAATCACGTCTATACTCAAATAGCTGAGAAATTTGTAATTGCTTATGATGCATTGAGAACAAATAAATGTAGCAGCCACCTGCATAGTCTGATCTGATGAACCTTTTGTCAGGATTGAAGAATATGGCTGAGTATTTACCATTCTTTTAACTGACCTGGAAACACAACCTTTGCTGGAAGAACTGTACATACAGCCTTGTTGAATCCCGCTTCGGTAAGGGAAAGCTTTATCCAATGATCAACTTCTTGTCAAGGGACTGGACTTGTTCACTTATACTGTGTAATGTACATATGCCTTAGTCCCTGATCATCTATAGCAATAAAAATAAAATAAAAACTGTGGTGATTTCGGAGCATGTGCCAATCATGGAGTGTTTTTTTTTATAAAAAATAAAGTCAAACAAGGTGGTCTAATGAAATCTGGTGTCTAATGAACTGAGTACATGTGCGTATTTTGCTTATAAATTAAGCAGAACTACATAAAGTAGCAAGCAATGGAGAAAAGAATATTGATGGTGAGGTGGGGAATTTGAATATATGGTACGTGTTTGATCAAGGCACCTTCATGGTTGGGGGGATTTTGATCTTTAGTTTATGCGATGTTTGTTATGAGTATATTCGTCATTACAATACCAAATGTATCACGGCACTGCATTGATTCATACGCACGCATGTTGTTATCGTCAGTAGAATATTGAGGGAAAATGGTTTTCTTAATGTAGTTAATTTGAACTTGTATTAGACTTAGAATTTTCAACCACAAAATTTTAGAGTCATTATGTTGTAAAGATTAACACTCTCTCACAAAAACAAACTTATTCCTTGGGTTATCCGAGAAAGAATAGGCCACTAATTCGTGCCATTCAGTTTCCTGATCCAACAGATTTAAGTTTTTCCAGCCAAAAGAATCGATCGTATTCGTATCCGGCGTAGTTAATTTCTTTTCTTTTTGTGTTTTATGTTTGGAATGAAGGCAATCAAAACGTGTTGCAACATGTGTGGTTAGGGAAAGCCAAACCTCATTTTCTTTTTCCTTGTAAATTAATTCTAGTAGACATTACATTACGTTACCCACTTTTTTCCTTTCTTCTTGACTAGCCCACTTCAACTAGGATGGAACAATCACCTAATTAGAGCAAGTCCAACAGGTTTTCTAAATCTTTTTCTAAAGTAGAGAAAAAAAAAGGTGATATTTGCTATAAATATTTCCTTCCAATCCAACAGTTTTGCTATTTTAGAGATTTTAGAGAGAAAATGGAATGTTTTTTCAAAAATTTACTAAAAATAGGAATTCTAATTCAATTTCCATAAATTTCGTTCTCCAAATTTACTCTCTCATTATGCATATATAGAGAATGAAATCCTCTCTGTAATAGAGATTGATATAGCAAATCTGTTAGAGACAAAAAACTCTAAAAATATAGAAAATCTCTATTATAGAGATCCCGTTGGACTTGCTCTTATAAGGTACGAACCGAATGAAATTGTTGAAACAATGCATCATACTCCCACCACCTCGGTTCCTGTCTAAGTTTTCCCACCAATGAGGTAAAATTTTATTGAAATATAAAAATGAGATAATACATATGTTAAATTTATACAACCTTCTTGAAACATTATAAACTTTGAAAGTGAGAAATTTGGAAAAATTCCGGAGCCAATGATCTTCTAAAATAATTTAGAGAGTCGAAACTCCATAAATGGTTGTGTTTAACTTAACTACCATTGATGGTACATTGTAACGAATACGACTCTGGAAAGCTGACTTGTCAAAACTCTCGAAAGCGTCTGAATTCGACAGCCCACAAACCCGTCAACGCCCCCAAGAAAGTCAAACAGCATTACATGTTCAAAAACCGGATCCAATCAGCTGCTGACACCAAAGCAAATCCCGATCCAATAATTTCACCGCCAGCGGCAATCTCTGCCATATATAAATCCGCCGTGTATTTAATTTAAGGATCAGAGCCTATTCCGATCCTATTTTCATAATCTTCTTTTACTAAACTGTGTTCGTTTCCTACTTTAACTCTGACTGGATATCTGCTTACTCTATATAATTTCCTTGGAAATGGGATTCTGGTCCTAGTTGTGTTTATCTAGGATTCAAATACCAGAAAGAGATCTGGTCACATTTACGTTTCCGTGTGTGCCTGTGTGCGTGTTTCTTGACAGAGATGGATTTGGGCAGTGGGAAAGAAGCTGAGATTGATGTAATGGCAAAGAAGAGTGTATTTCCAGAATCAAAACTGAAGGGATTTGGTAGCTTAAGCTGCAAAGACTCGTTCTTGAGAGCGGATCAGATTGATTTCAAGAGCTGGGATGTGCGGCTAGAGAAGCAGGTTTCCCACGCTTGGACTAAAGACAGTGATTCCCACCCCAAGGAGGAATGGGAGATTGATTTGGCTCTCTTGGATATCCGCTATGTTATTGCCCATGGAACTTATGGCACTGTCTACAAAGGTGTCTATGACAGTGTTCAGGTTGCAGGTAATTTTCAGTTTTCTAAATGCTATATTATTTTACTCACGATTATATATTTTTCATATAGTTGTCAAAAGTACTTTTTTTTAATGAATTGCGGTTTATTGGTTTATCTTGGTGAGTTACACCTATACTTTGTATGCTTAGATGGTACGTTTCTAAGTTGTGATGTTTTGAATCTTTTGATGCATGTACTGTTTGTAAATGAACATTGTTATTTCTAAGTTGTGATGAAATTCTTATCCATGTATGGTTTGTAAATGAACAGTGAAGGTATTAGATTGGGGAGAGGATGGAATGGCAACCGATGCTGAGACTGCTGCCCTTCGCTCTTCATTTCAGCAGGAGGTTGCTGTCTGGCATAAACTGGACCATCCTAATGTTACTAAGGTTATTATTGGCTTTATATCAACTTATATCTAATTTCTCCTTGTTCTTGATTTTAGAAGTCTTTCTTAGCTTTCAGTCTTTGGTGAATGAAAAATCTGAAAATCTTTAGAAAGAAACTATTCAGAAAATATATATGATGTTGTATTTACTTTTTTTATTTATGTTGTGGAAGATTTTGAGTTGTCCGGGCAGTTTCTCACTTTTGGATTGAGATTTACTCATTTCTGTATTTCACCTTTTGGTGCTGTAATATATATTACTAGATCACTCTGATTTACCTTTTTATTTGTGTTGTGAAAGATTGAAATTGAGTGGTTGCCAATGCAATATTGTGCAAATGTCTTTTTGTTTTTGTTCTCTTATGTATTGATGCCTACAGTTTATTGGAGCTTCAATGGGAACATCAAATCTGAAATTACCTTCTCAGAATGGTCCTGGTGATGGTCGCAACTCTTTACCATCTCGAGCTTGTTGTGTTGTTGTAGAATACCTTCCTGGTGGGACTCTTAAGAGATTTTTGATAAAAAAACATACAAGGAAACTTGCTTTCAAGTCTGTGATTCAGCTTGCTTTGGATCTTTCTAGAGGGTAAAACAAATTCTCTTTGATTTAAGATGAAGATTACAAAAGCATTTTATTTTTCCAAGATACTTAGAGCTCATTGTGCATTTGATGTTTGCAGATTAAGTTACCTTCATTCAAAAAAGATTGTTCATCGGGATGTCAAATCAGAGAATATGCTCCTTACTACACAAGGAAATTTAAAAATAGCTGATTTTGGTGTTGCTCGTGTTGAAGCTCAGAATCCAAGGGACATGACTGGGGAAACCGGCACTCTTGGTTACATGGCACCGGAAGTAAGTGCTTGTTTCCCCCTAATTATTGATAATCACTTTCATAGTAAGATCTAACACGTGAATTTCTAACCCATAGGTCCTTGATGGAAAGCCTTACAACAGAAAGTGCGATGTCTACAGTTTTGGCATATGCTTATGGGAAATTTATTGTTGTGACATGCCTTATCCCAATCTTAGCTTTGCCGAATTGTCTTCTGCTGTTGTCACACAGGTGTGTGTTGTCTTTTGATCCTTACATTTCTTTCTTCCACCAATTATAAAAACTGAACAAGAAAGTGCATTCTTTTGTCCGTTTCATCAGAATTTACGTCCAGCAATTCCTAGATGTTGCCCTAGTGCATTGGCGACCGTTATGAAAAAGTGTTGGGATGTAAATCCCGACAAGCGGCCTGAAATGGATGAAGTGGTCGGACTGTTGGAAGCCATAGATACGTCGAAAGGTGGGGGTATGATTCCTGAAGATCAAGCTCATGGTTGTTTCTGCCTTCGCCCTACACGAGGTCCATGAGTCATCTCAAGATATGAGTATTATAGTGCTACTTTTTAGATCAGACCAATGCAGGCCTGCCTTTTTACTGTCCTGTTTAGCAGAAAAAGATTCAATTGTTCACGTTTAGGAATCGTCTTATTTTCAGCCTCTTGTTTGGAGGATGAAGTATTTGTTTGGATGGTTATATATGTTCATTCATTTGCAAATATGTTGGATTATTAGTATACTATCTTAGCTTATGGAGTTGTTCATACTGAGAGTATTCTTGTTTCTTCCCAAGAAGGTATGGTTCTTAAGTGTTAATAATTGGTTTGCACTTGTCTTTCCCATCTCGAATTATTGAACACTATGTAAATATCTAATTCAATCATACAGTATTAAACAAAAATAAAATAGATATAACTACTAGTAAATTAAACTGAATTTTGTAAAATTTTATTTTTTATGAATTGAACTAAACACTCATCTATTCCCAACAGCTAAATGCATCCATTTAGGTCTTGTTCTCTAGAGATTATTTGAACTTATCTAAACTCATCTGAACTGAAAAAACTTTATCTGAACTTAAAAAACTTTATTTTACATAACAAAACTAAACTAAACTAAATTGAACTGAATCGAAGTAAAAATTAATGCGTTGGAAAAAATGGTATGAATAAATTAACCTTAATTCATTGCAACAAATTATATAATTGTTGAACTAAACTGATCTGAAATGAACTGAAGTGAAATTAATGTTTTGAAAAAAAAAAGAATTGGTATGACTAAATTAATCTAAATTTCATCAAATCATATTGAAACTGAACTAAACTGAATGGAATTGACCTGAACTGATATGAACAATTAAGCTCAAAAGAAGAGGGTCTACGAGTACGACGCATGATAGTAAAATCACAAAATATTTTTAGCATTATTTAAATTATTATAATATACAATATTGAACTGAACTGAACTGAATTGACATGAAAAATATAAAAGTATTGAAACTGAACTAAACTGAATGGAATTGAACTGAACTGATATGAACAATTAAGCTCAAAGAAGAGGGTCTACGACTACGACGCATGATAGTAAAATCACATAATATTTTTAGCATTATTTAAATTATTAGAATATACAATATTGAACAGAACTGAACTGAATTGACATGAAAAAATATAAAAATATTGAACTGATTTAAACTGAAATGAACTAAAATACAAATAAGTTTACTGGACTTAACTTATCTGAAAACTAAATAAGTTTACTGAACTTAACTCATCTGAACTTAAAAAAGTTTATCTGAACTCATCTGAACTAAAAAATTATTCAAATAATCTCTCGAGAACATGACCTTAATATTGTTCCAACTTTCAAGTAACAAATTCTGAAAGAAATATTCCCTCCAATATTTAATAGTATAATAGTATATATTCCCTCCAATATTTTTCATACAGTATTTAATACTTAATAGTATATATTCCCTCCAATTTTTAATTTTACATGGTAGGATAAAATAATAAGGCAGGAAATCGTAATAAATATAGAAAAAGAAGACATGAATATATTGGTATAGTGTGAAAATTTGAGATGCCAAAATTAGAATACCCTTTTTAAACTCTCAAATTTCTTCAAATACAACAGCCAAAGTAACCAAAACCAAGCCCAGTTCTCAACTTCCTTCCTCATCACAACGAAAACCTCTGAACAGCTTTTGGGGCTTCCGGAAACCATGGGACTCCTCGAAAACGCTACTACCAACTCCTCCTCCTCCTCGTCTTTCATGTCCGATTTCCTCAGCCAATCCGGCGGCATTGCGGTGGTTGACGGCGGTCTCGCGACGGAGCTCGAGCGCCACGGCGCTGACCTCAACGATCCTCTGTGGAGCGCCAAGTGCCTCCTCACCTCCCCTCACCTGATCCGCTCGGTAAAGTTAAATCATTCCCGCGTGATCCTATTGTTTTTAATGATTTGATTGGTAGAATATCAATCTTAGAAACTTGGATTGTGTTTTGGACTGTAGCTGTGTTGGACCACCATGTAATGTGATTGTGGTGCGTTAGTGTTTGTTTTATTCCTCATGATTCTGTAAGGTTAGTATATAATAAGGATTGATCCTTAGTTAAAAGGGACTTGAAAGATACTTTCATTTTATAGTAGCATTAGCTGGAAGTTTTGCTGTTATTAGTAATAATTGCAGTGAGTTCAATTCAGTCTAGATAAAGACAAAAGGCCATTTTTTCAAAATATCTTGTCTTTCTCTCCATTTTTGTGAATGCTACATTTTTCTTTCATATTATTGAAAACCTCAGATGTTACTATATTCTGATTGAACATGTACTCATAGTAAGCTTCTTGAATTAGTAATATTACTTGAAGATGATTGCTTTGTAGGCTATGAGTGACTAAACATGCTCCTTTTTTGAGCAGGTGCATGTTGATTACCTAGAGGCTGGTGCTGATATAATAATCACAGCATCTTATCAGGTAGTCTATTAGTTTTTGACTTGGTTAGCTTGGAGGCTTCTTTCAAACTATAAAGTTTAATGTTCTATGTTCTTGAATTGAACAGGCTACTATCCAGGGGTTTAAGGCCAAAGGCTTTTCTGAAGAAGAAAGCGAAAACTTGCTCAGAAAGAGTGTGGAGATAGCTCATGAGGCACGGGAAGAATACTATGAAAAGTGCAAGAACCCTCCTTCTGATGATACTGCTAGTGATAAAATTTTCAAACACCGGCCTATATTAGTTGCTGCATCTGTGGGAAGTTACGGGGCTTATTTAGCCGATGGCTCTGAGTACAGGTTTGTCATGATTTTGTTATTGATTTTTTTTAGTTGCTAAATTGAGTAACCTTTTTCAGAACTAGTAGTATTGTTGCACATGCTAGTTTCTATAAATCATTGTTACAACATACTTAAATGCAACTGTTGATTCTTCTGGATGGAACTTGAATGCTTCTGTTAACTTACTCTTGATATTCCTTCTCATGAACTCGCAGTGGGGAATATGGTGATGCTATGAATGTAGAGTTTTTGAAGGATTTTCATCGTAGAAGGGTACAGGTTCTTGCAGAAGCCCGTCCTGATATAATTGCTTTTGAGACAATTCCCAATGCAATCGAAGCACAGGTAAGATCAAGCCTTTGGTGAGCTTTCTCAATTTCAAATCTCAGAAAACTTGATAAGAGGCTTTCGTGATTAGGCTTTTGCTGAGCTTCTCGAGGAAGACAGTATAGACATTCCAGCATGGATGGCCTTCAACTCTAAGGATGGTATCAATGTTGTTAGCGGAGATTCTTTGTCTAAATGTGCTACTATTGCTGAATCGTGCAAGAAAGTTGTTTCTGTGGGAATAAACTGCACTCCACCAAGATTCATTCGGGATCTGATTCTATCCATCAAGAAGGTATTCTTTGATATGTTGTACTACTTTTCATCTCTCCATGTGTGTTATTTTAGCCTTTAACTGTGGAATTGATCCCATCAGGTGACTGCCAAACCAATTCTCATATATCCGAACAGTGGTGAGAGTTATGATGGTGACCGTAAAATATGGGTGGTAAGTCAGAAAAGTGTAAATTGTGTTTTTAATAATATCATTATGACGCCTTTCTTCAATGTCATTTGGTTTTACCTTTTTCAGCAAAATACTGGGGTCCGGGATGAAGATTTTGTGTCGTACACGAATAAATGGTGTGAAGCGGGAGCATCCCTTGTTGGAGGCTGCTGCAGAACAACTCCTCACACCATATGCGGCATTTACAGGAAACTCAGGTTTCCGACATCTTCGTGAGGATACACCTTGTTTTTTTTGTTTTTTGTTTTTTGGAAACCATTGCTATATAGTGAAGCAATTGGAAAAAACGTTATTCTTTTTGCCAATTTTGTCCCTTACTGAAATGAGCTTAGATGGATCCATTTTATAAGCTATACAGTGAAGCAAGTTTTTACGTGAAATGAGTGGCAGCCACTGAGTGGTTTTGTGCAGTTTTTTCGAATTCACTATTTCTGCTTTTGAAGCAAAACATAGGTATCAGATTTTCGATTAGATATTTTGAGCAGAAACCGGTTACTAGGGGTGTGCATGAACCGGTCCGGACCGGAAAGTAACGGACCGGAACCGGATATAAGGGATTCCGGTCCGGTCTCCGGTCCAAGTTTTTTAGGAATTCCGGGTCCGGTCCGGTCCGGTCCAAAACCGGGTATTTTCCGGTCCGGATCGGATGGACCGGTTTTTAATATAATTTATGTTTTAAAATATTAGTTAATTAATTAATGTGTTATTTTTAGTTTTGGTCATTAATATTAGTATTATTCTATCACTTCAAATTATATTTTTTGAAATTTATAGATTTATAAAGGTGGTTTTTAGTTGTTATAAATTTTTTACTCTCATTTTTTTGAACAATTTTAATCGTTTGTGAGACCATTGCATCTTGTTTTGTTATTTAAAAAATCATGCAATCATATTTCACAAACTCTATTTTAATACAACTTATTTTTATTCTAATTTTCATATTACTAAATTTGTTTTAGTAAAAAAAGTTTAATTTTTAACTTAAAAATAAAATTTTAAAAATAGTATATTAAAATTCCGGTCTAACCGGTCCGGTCCGGTCCAAACCCGGAATAATTCTGGACCGGTCCCGGTCCAGAATATCCCCTTTCCGGTCCAGTCTTCGGTCCAAGAATTATGGACATTCCGGTCCCGGTCCAAACCGGTTGCACAGCCCTACCGGTTACAATACCACTACAATTTTGATCTGAACTATCTTTAAAAACATGCCTTCATAAAAAAATTCGCAAAATTGTCAAAATATAAGATTTGGATCCGACGGCCAATTGTTGGAAATCAATTTTATTAATAACCATAACCAGTTTAATGAATAGGTAATAACAAAAAAAAAAAAAAACAGAGTATTTGAATGAAATGTAATACATGATCACACTTTATTGAAGTAGTACTAGGTAAATTTCCATACTCGAACACATTTGTCATTGTTCATCGTGACAACCTTCTTCATCCCGACAGCTAAAGATGTAATGGGTGGCCGAAAAGCGGCAGACATGAGATCAACACGGTCATCTTTCTCGAGCCTTCTTACTCGCTTGATTCCGACCCTGTTACTGTTCTGATCTTCCATGATGCATCTACCTAAAACTTCTCCTGTTTCCTGATCTACAAACCTCAAAACTCCATCTATTCCACCAACAGCCAGAGTAGATGTATCATTCTTCAAATGATTCATTGAATAAATAACACTGGGACAAACCTTAGTCTCCCATCGCCTTCTTGATGTCCTGAGATCCCAGCAGGACACATGTCCATCTCTTGTTCCAGCAAACAACATATTCGAATGAGGATTCAGACAAAGTGTCTTAATTCCTGCACAGCCAGTTGCCTTCAACGTGATTACTTGTTGATCAGAAGAAAGATCTGACATTGAGATGCTTCCACAAGATGAACCACTAATGAGCAGCTGATCATCACTGAGACATAAGCAGGTCACCGGTCCAGCATGCATTTTTATGATTGAAGAACATCTCCTGCTATACATATCAAAAACACGAACTTTACCATCTTCACAGCCAACTACGGCTTCTGGATCCTTATAGCAAAGACACAATCCCTTGGTAAACAATCCATCCTGAGAGGAGAACATGTTTTTTGTCCCTGTTCGAGTCCATATGCATATGCGAGTTCCTACTAAGCCAACAACTTTTCCCTCATCAAAGTCGAAATCAATCAAAGGGGTTCTATCAGGAAGTTTGTATTCTTCCAAGCACTTCATAGTTTCCACTGACCAAAGGCGCATCAGCTTATCTCCCACACCCGTAAGAATCATACCCGTCTTCATTCGGCATTTACTCACCCCAACTGAATGGCCTTTCCACTGATTAACATGAGAAGGACCTTCCGTCAATGAGGATCTGTGCCATTTCATAGCAAGCTGTTCAATATGGTTTTTTGCGCCCTGTAACTCTATCCGCGACAACATAAGCTGGTCAATAACTGCATTCCATGGTTTGCAGACGACTGAGCAACAAATGAGCTCTACTAGGTTCAAACCAGCAAATATATTGGGGAGAATATCGTGATCTAGAGCAAGGATTGTTGTTTTACAGCTCCTCCTCTTTAAGGCTGGCTGTGTTGACCCGGGGATGGAGCCAGAGGTTGATGCAGCCATATCTCGTATACGTAACCAGCCAACCACTGAATTCCTGTTGTGGTGTCCTCACTCCGGTTGATCCTTATTTATACCCAATTCTGTAGAGCAGATACAAATCAAAACAGATTTGGATTGGGATTTGGTAGAAATACTCTCATCTCATCTCATCAAAAATCTAATTTCTAACTGCACATAGAATTGAAAAATGTAAAAATGTGAACTAAGGTAAGATCCCGTGTAGGGAACACTATCAACTACTCTATGCTTGAGTTAAACATTCAACAAATTTCAAGGTTTCACATGGATTAATAATATGCTTTACTCTTATAACACGAAGAATCCTATAACACTTAGATTTCAACTTCAAGGTCATTCATAGAATCATAGAATCATAGAACCTTCGTGTAAAAAGGCATCAATGGCAATTTTATGCATCGAAAAAAACCCACTCAAATTCAATTACTAGCATAATTCATTCATTACTACAACGAAGATCCAACTGGTTTTTGCTACAATCCAATTCATTCAAGCATCAAATTGCTACTACAATTCATAACAAGACACACATTCAAGCATCAAAGCCAGAGTAAACACCACTGTCCCTCAAAAGCCTCTTCTCTTCCTCAACATAGTTCTTACCTCTACTAGCCTGCCCTAGCTCTCTCTTCCTCTTCTCCTTCTGAGCAAACGACAGCTCTCTCTTCTCCCTCGACGTCTGCACGTGCGCCAGCTGCTCCGCCTCCTCCAGCGCCGCCCTGGTCTTCAGCCTATCCGCGTAAGTCTCCTTGCTCTCCTTCTTCCGGTTCTCCTCCCCCTTGGACCACGACCAGTCCTCCGCCTCCTTCGGCGCCGGCACGCTCAGCACCGACGGCCCGCCCTTGTACCCGTGCTTCTTTAACGCCTCGAAATCTAGCTCCCTCTTCTTCTTCTTCGCTGCAAAACACATCAAATTAAAACCCTAACCAAAAACTATGAAATCAACTGAAACAACAAATTAATTTGGAGGAAGAGAATAACCTTGAGAATCGTTCTTGCTGTCCTCAGCGTCGGAATGTGAAGAATCGGAGCCGGAGTTATCGTCTTCGTCGTCGCTCCAGATCCATGGTGCCGACCTTTTCGACATCTGGATAAATTCGTGTTCGAAGCGGATTTTAAATTGAATGAAATTATGAGGGTAATACTGCAATTTATTCATAACTTGGATTACCCTACCCCGGACCAGATTCGATTGCAGGCCGATCCAAAAAGTAATGGGCTAATAAAAATTATATGGCGCTTTATAAATTGGCCTGGGCCAGGAAAGAAACGAGTGTTTTGAAAATGCAAAAAACAGAATTGCTATACAACGCCCTATATTTTAATTAAAGACGCTCTGAAATACTGTAGATACGCCCTAAAATATTTATTTTTGTTAAGTTTTTCAAATTAAATTTATACTTCAGTTGCGGAAAATTAAATACGATCTAACTACATTTCTTGATTTTTCAACATCATATTATTTTAAAATATAATCAAATAATAGTTAAAATACATGGCGTGAAATAGCAACACCATGAAAAACTGAAATTTTTTTAATTTTTTTTTAAGTAGAAAAACTGAAAAATTAAGCAAAAGAAACAAGCTTCTAAAATTTTCCTAGTAATAAAGATTTGATTATATCTTATATTTGTATCATATTATTATAGAGGAGCCCTATTTTAAAACACACAAAAACACTTACAGTTATTCACATTAATATTTAATGGAAATTAACTCTTTTGTCGAGTCACACTCAAAATTAAATTTAAGATCATATGGAAATTAAATTGTGAAAATATCTAAAATCTTTTTAAAAATATGGTCCAGCAAATATTGAGACGGCCATTTTGCAGATGCGGCATCATGTCCCTAATGTGTAATAGTATGGTTTTTTTAATGGTTTTTTTGTAACATGAAGGACCAGAGCTTATTTTTTGCTATACTGAACTGAACTGAACTGAAATAAATTTAAATTTACTGAACTGAATTGAAGTGAAATAATTTTAAATTTACTGAACTGAACTGGAATAATTTTAAATATATTGAACTGAACTGAAATAAATATAAATACATTTTTATATTATTTAAATATAAAAACACGTTGAGGTGATATAATTTGAACTGAATTGAGTTAAATATCATCAAATTATAGTGCAGATGATATGAACTTATCTAAACTGAACTGAATTGTTCTGAACTGAATTAAACTAATCTAAACTGGACTAATTCCAAATTGTCATGTAATGAAGACATATTACATTTGGTTGAATCGATTTAAATGAATCATGATTCAAATAATTATATTGGATGTATAAAAAGTAAGGTTATGGTATATTAAAGAAATATATTGAGTTGAATACCATAGCCATGTATTTTTCAGGGGATCTGAGTCATTGAGTTGTATATCATAATATTATTACATTAAAGAGGATATGAGTTATTGACTTGTATAGCATAAAATTATAATTAAGAGGATATGAACTGAACTGAATTGTTCCGAACTGAATTGAACTGATTTGTTCTTAACTGTACTGAACTGAAACGTACTGAACTGAACTAATTCCAAATTGTCATATAATGAAGACATATTGTATATGGTTGAGTCGATTTAAATGAATCACGATTTAAATAATTTTATTGGATGTATAAAAGTAAATGTTATGTTATATTAAAGAAATATATTGAGTTGAATATTATAGTCATGTATTTTTCAGGGGATCTGAACTAAATTGGACTGAACTGATATGAATTGAACTAAAATAAAAATAGTATATTTTCATTTGTTATTGATGAATGCTCATCATCATATAAAAGGAAATTTGATGAACTGAATTGAACTTAATTAAGTTTAAATTTATTTAACTAAACTGAACTGAAGTAATTTTAAATATACTGAATTGAACTGAACTGAAATAAATTTAAATTTACTGAACTGAACTACAGATAAGTTCTGGTAACAAGGCCGAAGTTTTTTGAAATCCAAAATTATGATATTATCGTTCATTATCTAGATAATAGAAGTGTGCTTTTCGTGCTCATAGTCAGTTGCCATTAAATGAATTCTTGACTTTGACTTGCATGTTGGAAACTCTAGTAAATACAAAGTTTGAATCATAGTGTTTATGACCGTGTGTGTTTAATATTGGATAGAGCCATTATAGTTACACATCGTTTTTTAATCCATCACTTTCTTGTTTACTTTTATCTGTTTTTTGGGCTAATTAATAATGATACCTTAGTACAAAGTCTTGGGTGAGACCGTCCTACCATAAGCTTATGGTAGGACGAATGATAGTTCATGTGTTTAGTAGATTTGTTCATGTGTTTCACAGTTTTGTTTGTTATAATCTGGGTTCATGTGTTTAATAGATTTGTTCATGTGTTTCACAGTTTTGTTTGCTATAATCGGGATTCATGTGTTTGACAGATTTGTTCTGGTGTTTCACAGTTTTGTTTGCTATAATCTGGATTCATGTGTTTGACAGATTTGTTCTGGTGTTTCACAATTTTGTTTTTTATAGTCTGTAATAATGTGTAAATGAACTAACAAAGTTGTGAAACACATGAATAAATCATTAAACACATGAACTATCATTCGTCCTACCATAAGCTTATGGTAGGACGGTCTCACCCAAGACCTTTTCCTAGCTTAATTGATGCAAATCGGACTTTTTAGGTTTTATTTAGCATGTGCACTCGTGTGTCTCTATTATAAAGTTCAACTAGTGATGTGATTCGTATGATAGACTCTTCACCAATTTAAACTTTTGCATTTTTTATAAGCAACCATTGATATGATGCTTACTCAGTGATGAGACACAGCGACGGAACGAGAAATTTTTTTTGGGGATTAATTTATAATTTTCGATAAGATCTAATTTGTAATCTAAAAAAATACGGGGCTTCATTTGAATTTTTAGTGGTGTTGAACCCCTAATGAGAAAGTAAATAATTAATATTTGTTTACTTTATAGGTTTATGTATATAATATTTTATTTTAGTTATATAAAAGCATAGTTAAGTATACATACAAAATGATGTATATAAATAATTAATAATACAAACAAATTCCATCCTTCATTCATCTATGAAATTATGATGAGACATATTTAGACTCCGCATAACAATTTTTAACACAATACAAAGAGGAAATATAAAGGATATTTTTTTTGAAGAAAATTCATTCAAGGTCCTGGGTAACGCCCAGGAGCGATTACAATGAGTGGAATTGACATCCAATTCGACTAGTCTATTACAGAATAACCGAACTACATGGCAACCAGACTAATTATGTCTGCTATTACAGCTTAAGAGATCAAATAAAAAAATGTAATATCGCCCTCAGGGATATTATCTTGAAACTGTGAAAATCACATCCGCTTGGCAGAGAAGAGCGACTACCGCATCAATTACTGCGCCAATCAGGGATCCGCTACAACCGCAACACCACTTGATCCAAAACATGATCTAGGTTCTTCAAACTGCAATCACCTTGAAACCCCCAAATCACGAAACGGAAACACGACCCGTACAATCGGATCGGGAACAATAAAACAAATAAAAAACACGATCTTTATAACCAGATCGGAAAAAAACTTCGATATAAATCAAGATTTAATCGAAGAAACTCTTATTTGTGGATTATTCACACTTATTTCACCGTAAATCAATAAAAAGAAGAACCATTGCTTCCCCATCTTCCCATCATGGGAAGATGGGGAAGAAAATTAAAGGGAAAAGAGGAAGCGGCGGCCACAAGATGGGAGAGAGGGTTTTATTATTAAATATAAAGGATATTAGGAGACGTGCGGTTGATGGAAACACGATTAGTTGATTTTCAGTAAATATTTTTACTTTTTAACTCATTAAAAAACAGAAAGTCAATCCAAAAACGAGCGATCCTTACGTGAACCGCCAAAAGTTTCCCGCCAAAAACAAAACCCCTCCTGATGGCGTAAGACCGTCGATTCAGATTTCAGAACTCCGCCGCAGGCGGCTCCATTTCCGATCGGAGAAGATATCGATAACCAGAAAACTTCGACTTCCACCCTAATCCATGACCACTTCAAAACCAGCACTCGCGCCCGACGCCTTGTACAACACCCACGTCAAACTTCTGGCGGCGGATTTGCTGAAACTCACGCCCTCCCCGACGGACTCCTCCGCCTTCCTCCGCAAGGGCAAGCGACTCTCACGCGCCGAGACCGTCGGAACCGTGGTCACTCGCGATCTAAAGCCGGGAAAGTTCGTGAAGTTCTCGGTGGATGATGGCACCGGATGCATCTCCTGCGTGCTGTGGACCAACCAGCTGAATTCCGCATACTTTTCCCGCCACGACCCATCAGGTGTTCGATTAATTGCCCAAGCGGCGATGGACTTTGCTCTGCTCGTACAATTAGGCGCTCTCGTTCGAGTTCGTGGTAGGATCACGGGCTACCGGGGCACCGTTCAGATCACCGTGGCTGATGTTCTCGTGGAGAGGGATCCCAATATGCAGATTCTGCACTGGCTAGATTGCGTCAGATTGGCGCGCAATTGTTACAATTGACAGGGAACTCTTCATTTTAACGGTAAATCAAATTAAGTGTCTGTTTGTTCGCACAGGTTAAGAAATGGAATTGAGATACTAATGGTAGACATTTTTACAGTGAGTGGTCTCAATTTCATTTCCACAGCCTGAATGCAAGCAAACAAGCATACACTCTTTTTTTTTGTTCTTCGCATTTATTTGGGTTTTGTGAAGCCTCGTTATGTGAATTTCATAGTTTTAGAGGGATGATAAGATAGGAGATATTGATATACACCCAAATTTTGTTGTGTTTGATTGAAATCTCTTGGGATTTGCCCTTCATGTGCTTGTTTTGTTGCTGTAAGAAAAAGTCAACTTCAAAATTTATGGTGATTTTTAGGAGAACATTCTTTAGATTTCTCATGGACCATTTACTAGATTGTGACCTTTCACGTCGTGCTTGGCCATCTTGATAAAATCTAATGTATGCTTGAGTATTACAACAAATTTTCTGATAAAAAAACAGATGGATGAAAACAAAGCAAGGGTTGTGATATCTTGAGGCCTTGTTAATGATTGTGATTAGTGGGTTGCTGCTAGGCTGGATTTAGTTCATGTATTATATTTCTTGACTTTATATCATAATTCATAAGCTATTTCCTTAGGTCTCCTTTACATAGACCTAGTGATGTGTGTTGATCATACTAAACAATAATTGAGGGCATACATTACTCCTATTTGCTTGCGAATTTGGGTTGATTTTCTCAACCTTGTGATTGAAAACCATTTGAAGAATCCTATTTGCGATACAACTTTTATTGTTTCAAACAAGACTCTTCTAATGGGACGGAGGGAGTGTAAAAGTCCCGTTGGATTATCGCTACCTTCGTCCCAAAGAAGAGGTTCATCTTTAACTGATTTCGACATCAAAAACATGACTTTTATATAACGTGCCTAGTGTTTTGTTAAGCATATCTGCATCAAGCAGAGTAGGTGAAGTGTTAGCTCTGTCTGGTAAGAAACTAATGCAATGAAACAGACAGGCCTGATTAGTATTTTGATTTGAGCTGAGGATTTGGATTTGTAAATTGAAGAGTATGGAAAACTACTTACAGATGTCATCTGATCTAGGTTAAACTAATTAATGTGCAAATTAAACAAGAAAATGACCTTTTGATTCTGTTTCCTGTACAGTTTGTATGATAGTTATGCACCAACCATTTTTTGTATTTTTCTTTTCTCACTGGGTCTGGGGTGGGGCATTTCCTTAATTTGTTTTTACAACTGTCTTAGAACTGATTTGTACATTAGGATTCTTTTCATATGTCATGGCTTTGGTATAGAAAATAGAAATACGCACGTCTTTAGTAAACTTGCATCTCAACTGTAATCAACAGAAAAATGGAAGCCGCAAAGTATCCCGTGAATCGCTTTCATGGGATACTTTGCGACCTTCGGCAAAACCTTTAGGAATATGGGCATTTTTGTAGATAGAGGTTAGAAATTTTGTGATTAAATATGTATTGTTAGTACTTGAATTAGAATAAAGTTGGAGATTAGGCACTTAACCACTGCCATGATTCACCGTCATTCTGATTAGTTTAATCAAATCTTGGACTTGTTAAACTAATGAGATGAACCTTGAAAGATGAACATTAAGACCAAGCTCCAGTCTCCCACGTGTGGCATGTGTATTAACATTATTTTATTCAGATTTCAAGGGTCTGTCTGATGAGTGATGACCATCATCCAAGAATTAGCCTTCGGGACATTTTTGAACCGAGAATTGCGAATTTTAGAGCAATTTATCAATGATATTTCCAGTGTTGGGTGATCTTTGTTGTGGTTTCTTATAGTGCAGTTTGTGGTTTCCATATTTTTTAAATAGGTGTTATAACCTAGGTAAAAAGAAGTTGAATAATCCCATTTTTACTACTAGGAAATTCACGAGCATGGCTAAAGAACATCTGATTGGCTTAATAGCAGGATCCTACATGCTCGTGTACACAAACATGAGCAGATATTCGCATCAATCCATGATAAATTTGGACACTGATGTGGATTAAGTCGAAAACAAGGTTTTGGTTTATAAACAAACCGACAGAGTGTTCTTGACATCTTGTGTGTAGTTTCACACAATGGCCTGGAATTTCGTTTTGGGACCGCCATTTTGTTCATGTTAGTTTTTCTAGTTTGCATCGAAGACACACCCATTCCCTCTCCACACGCAAATCCCTCCTTCAAAATCTTTACTCCAAACCAATGACCCAATGCTTGGCGTAAAGAGTTTTGGATTCTTTCATAACCCAATGACCTAAAACAAAAAAGGAAAAATCCTTACATGACTCCCACTTCTTGGAAAAGTGCACTTCAATTTTTTATGTTAAGCGCAATCCTAGAAGTGTTGGCTGGTTTTAACATGTCTAATTTTAGCAAATGTATGAGTGAATAGACAAAATGCTCTTTGAATTTAAGCTATATTTCATTGGTAAATTAATCGAAAATATGGTGTAGAGCTATAAATAATTGCACTTATAAAAAAGAAAAATGCTCCCTCGTACCCCTGAGTTCTTATTTATGTATTAATATACCCTTCAATTCTTGGAAAGTGTTGATACACCCCTGATTTGTAACTTTCGAAATTTAAACCTAGGTTAACACACACGACACGAGTTAATTGGGACAAAATGACCACCGAATTCGCCAATGGGTGATTTTGTCTTTTTAAATCGATTTTGGCCGGCAAGAAAACACTCTAGAATTACATCAAAAAAAGTCTCTGTCGATCTAGGGGTATATCAACACTTTACAAGAACTCATGGGCATGAGCGGAACTAGGCACATGCCCTAGTAAAATTTTTTGTTTTTTGTTTTTTTTTTTTGGAAAACAAACCCAAAAAAATAAGGGATCTCCGGCATAGATTGTGTTTCAGCCAAAAAAAACCCTCGCTTATTGCCTTTCGCCCAGAAAATTCGTTGTCAGTTGCCGCCGTGCCCCACTTCAATTTTAATCCTGGTTCCGCCACTGCTCAGGGGTACATGGGGGTTTTGCTCTATAAAAAATTTGGGATTATATTCGCACTAGCGTAGAATTGAAGGTTATATGAGCACTTCGCTCAACAAATAACTTCTCTTCCATCTCTTCTTGTCACAAATTAAATTGGATTATACAATCACTATCGTCAAACGCAAGTATAAATATTATAGTAAAAAATGAACTGAACTAAAATAAAGTAAATTGCATAAATCTTAACACTCCAATGCTTTTAAACTAAAAAAAATTAACATATTAATCTAAATTGAAGAAAAAGTTAAATGTTGTTGAACTAAACAGAGCATATCCTTACTTTTTCCGAAAATTCAAAGCATTGAATGGCATTTGAATATGATATTTCCAAGTAAATGCCCTACTACTTGGTCAAACCTTAGTAATTCCAAGGTTTTAAGGTCATGAGTTGCCTTTTTTTGCACACCCAAAACCCCCTTAAAAAGCGTAGTTTCAATAACAACCCCTACTAAAAATCGCAAAAAAGCAACGCCTTTGTTTTCCTCGCCTTCCGATTTGGTTTGCTTTCGGAGTTGATATGAATTCTAGACCAGACACTTTACTGACCGCGGGCAGGCCAAAGCTCCAGGTCTAGGCAAAGATAGCAACCCGGGCAGCCCCTCGCCATGCTGCCCGAGAAATCATAAGAGCTCAAAATCTGGAGATAAAAAAATTAAAGATATATAAAAAACTAAAAGAGTTTGCTCCCTCCCACAACGCCAAAAACACCACTTTATTCTCTTCTTCAAATACGAGTACAGCTCCTTGCTTTGCAGCGAGCAGAACAGATAAATTCAGAATCAAAACACACAGTCACACACTAAACACAGCACAAAACACACTAAGGAAAACACGCACACACACACTCGGTTGTCTTCTTCCACATTATCAAGAATCTAAATAGTCCTCCTTTCACGTTTCTCATCAGTTTTCACCAGTTTTTCACAGTATCCAGTCTTGTCCCTCTCTTTCATTTCCTTTTCCTTCTCCCCATTTTTTCACCGCCAGATTTCTTGACCCACCACACACACTCACGCACTAACCCAAAAGACAAAAACAAATCACCTGCTTATTTTTTTTTAATTTTTTTTTTGGCATTTGGACTGGGACTTGCATTTATGATTGGATAAGAAAACAAGGACAATGCCAGTACACTGCAATTTAGTCCCCTCCCTTTAAATATACTCTCCAAGATTGGTCTTTTCTAGTTTCTGAGCACATTGGGTGGTTTTATATGAGGCTGAGAAAAAAATGAGAGATGGGAACTCCAAGAAAAGCAAGGTTGGTTAGCTGTTTACAGTTGAATTATCTGCTTGCTAATGTTGTTTGGAAGATTGCTAATGTTGTTTGGATTTTTTGATTTTAAGGTTTCATGGCCAAAGACACTTGTCAAGAAATGGTTCAATCTCAAGAACAAGGCTGATGACTTTCATGCCGATGACGTCGTGTTCGGAGGTGATCCCCAATTCCTTGAGAGATCTGTTCTTGTTTGGGAATTTGGTATTTTGAAATTAAGGGTGTTTTGGTTGATGATTGTCAATGGCACTAAGTATGGAATCTATTGGTGTTTTCTACTGGGCAGCTTTAGTGACTTTATGTTGTTGCTGCTTTTTCAGGTGGTGTTGATGAAGAATGGAGGAACAATTTCTCTGGGAGGGATGCATGCACTCTCAAGAAAAGCAAAACAGGTGCAGTGTTTTTGGTTTGGACCACCGCAATCATTCTCTTAGTGCCACTGAATTAATTCCACTGTTTTCTTGCCTTGTCCTAATTGAAATGTATGTGATTAGCAGAGAAATTAAGGAAGAGAAGTGGAGGAAATCGAATCCCTCGTGGCAAGATCGACCTTGATGCATCCCAGGCCAGAGATGTGCATAATTACAGGTATGTTCATGTTCATGGTTTGATTTGAGGCAGTTAAAGGTAGAGTTGGTATTGACTTTTTGTTCTTTTGAAATTTTCTGGTACAGAGTTTTTGTAGCCACCTGGAATGTAGCTGGGAAGTCCCCTCCTAGCCATTTGAATCTTGAAGATTGGTTGCACACATCTCCTCCTGCAGATATCTATGTCCTAGGGTGAGTTTCATCAGCTGAACAAAATCACTGTGTGTTTGTGTACTTCTTTTCACTGAAATTGCTCTTGTTTTTTTTGAATTTAGGTTTCAAGAAATTGTTCCTTTGAATGCTGGCAATGTGTTGGGTGCAGAGGACAATGGCCCTGCTAAGAAATGGTTAGCACTCATTCGCAAAACGCTCAACAACCTTCCTGGCACTAGCGTTGGCTGTTACACGCCCTCACCTGTCCCCGATCCCATCGCTGAGCTGAATGCCGACTTTGAAGGATCAGTAGGGCAGAATACCTCGTCTTACTTGACTCGCCACTCGTTTCAGACTCTGAGCCGGAGTTTAAGGATGCCTGAGAATGATATGTCAATGTCAGCAGCGGAGCCTAGGCTTGATCGTCGATTCAGTGTCTGTGATAGGTTTATGTTTGGAAATAGTGACACCAATGCCAGATGGGGTGGTTGCTCATCCGAGGATGAGAATGAGGAAGTTGAGTCACCTTGTTCGACTCAGTGTTCTCCGGTTTCATACAATGGTTCTGTATCCATGGATGAAAGGGAGGGGCAGCCAGGGAAGTCTAGGTACTGTTTGGTGGCTAGCAAGCAGATGGTTGGGATTTTTCTCACTGTGTGGATCAAGAGTGATCTGAGAGATGAAGTTCGCAATTTGAAAGTGGCTTGTGTTGGAAGAGGCCTGATGGGATATCTTGGAAACAAGGTTTGTCATATATATGCCCTTTTGTCTGGTTGTTTTCAAAATGAGATTCATTTTGCTGAGTTCTGATACATTTTTCTCTTTGGTGATTTCCAGGGTTCGATCTCTATCAGCATGTCGTTACACCAGACGAGTTTCTGCTTCATTTGCAGCCATTTAACGTCTGGACAGAAAGAGGGTGATGAGCTGAGGAGGAATGCCGATGTGATGGAGATTTTGCGAAAAACAAGGTTTCCTAGAGTTCGCGGGATGGGAGATGAGAACTCCCCTCAAACCATTCTTGAGCATGAGTATGCAGCTTTTCACTTCCTTTTTTCATACTTGAGTTTCCATTCTGATTATAACACATGTTGTTCTTTGTACAGTCGAGTCATTTGGCTCGGTGATCTGAATTACCGGATTGCTTTGTCCTACCGGACTGCTAAGGCGCTCGTGGAGATGCGCAACTGGAAAGTTTTGCTAGAAAATGACCAGGTAAGGAGAAATCTGTCTGAAGTTGGTAGTAACAAACACTTGTGAATTGTTCAAAGGCTAAAATTAGATGAACTTGTTTGCAGTTAAGGATCGAGCAGAGGCTAGGGCATGTTTTCGAAGGATGGCGAGAGGGGAAAATATACTTCCCTCCTACATACAAGTACTCAAACAATTCAGACAGATATGCTGGAGATGATATATATCTCAAAGGAAAGCGAAGAACACCAGCATGGTAAACAACATCAATGTCTTAGGATCACTAATCTGTCCATTCACATTTTGTTCCATTTACATTGAATCACTAATCTAATCTGTCATATGATTAATGTAGGTGTGATCGTATATTATGGTCTGGCCTAGGATTGCATCAGCTATCCTACGTTCGTGGAGAGTCTAGGTTCTCGGATCACAGACCAGTCTATAGCGTGTTTTTAGCAGAGGTTGAATCTCTTAACCGTAACAGAATGAAGAAAAACGTTAGTTCGAGAATCGAGGTTGAAGAGCTGCTGCCATACTCCCACGGATACGGTGGAATGAACTATTACTACAACATGGATCATCATCAGTGAAGTATGCTCTCTATTTAGGACATTTTTGTTGCTAAACATTGATTGTGAATAGGTGTAGACTACACATGTATAGAAGGAAATCAGGAATTCTTTGGTAGAAAAGTGATCATAATGGACCTCCATATTGTACTAAGTACTTTGTTACTGCTAATCATTGTTGGGAAGTCAATGGAAAAGAAGATGATAGTTTAAAATCTGAGGCCATTTTCTTGCATTTTGAACTTGAAAGTGAGCATTTGGTTTCATTATGTTTTTTTGTTACATATTGGGAGTGTCAGGTTCTTATGATGATATGCTGTAATGATGGTAAAAATGCAAGCCACTGGTAAAAAAAATGATGAGGTGCAAACTGCAAAATGCCTTTGTCAAGTAGTTATCTCCACATGCCTCTGACCTCCCAGCTTTCTCTTTTTCTATCGCACTATTAGAATACATCAATACATAGTATAATTGACAGGTGAAACTAAATTTTGTGTAAACCTAAATCATGTTATCTTGAGTACCATTGTTAATACCTTTTGGTTTCTTTCTTTTATGATAAAAACATTAAAAATCATGCTTCTATAACAAAATTGAGAAAAATAAAATTCAAACCATTATCATCAGTGGCGGAACTGGGGAGTGCGGCAACTCCCACAGAATCCGGCTAACAGTTTATGTTAATGCAGCAATCGGAGTTTCTGGTTCCGACACTGATTATCATCATATGAAAAACAGATGAAATGTATAAAATATGATTGTCAGAAGCTTGCTTACTCCACTACTATCCTCGTCAAGTCATTCCTTTTCATATATTCTGCAACTATTGCAATTTGGGGACCGCAATCATAAACCTATTTCACGGTTTGATGAAAGAAAGCTGAGCATCTTGTTGAAGTGCTAATGAGATTTGAGGATGAAAGTCCCACAAAACATTTGCTGAGTATTTTCAGTTTGCATTTTGCGTATTCCCAATAAAACCCATGAAAAAGTGGAACTTTTGAATACTGTTGTATTATTTTTGAACACTGTTTATTAGTACCATAATAATGCAACTATCGGTTGACTGTCTGATTAAACACTAACGAGAAGAAAAAGGGTTGTTTTTGTTTGTCACCGACCAGGTTTTCAGATTCTTGCTTGATTTAATGCTTTAGTACCAATTTAATTAAAATTCATATAAATAAATATGGCTACTTTAGGGCCAATTTGTTAAATAAAATCGTGGGTCGTAGTACTTTCCAGCCAATCCGGGATTGCCACGATACAGAGAATCTCATTCTTTTTGGTCTTGGATTTTTTTTTTTTTTTTCCCTTAAGGAAACACCTTTTCCCATTTTAATTCCTCCTTTTGTGTTGTGTCTCGTCCTCAGATGGCTGCCTGCGACGTCGTACGGGTTCATGTGTGGAGAACATGTTTATCTGAAAGCTAAAAATGTCACATGTCCCGTAAATCAAGCTAACAGTATTAATAATTTCTACTCGTAATTTATTTATTTATAAAATCCCATTTTCCTCCCTCCAAACTAAATTGAATATTAAAATCTTTTACTATACATGTAACAACGATTTATAAAAGTGTTATATTTCATTAGAAAGTGTAACGATCAACCTGAAAATATTAGATACAATAATATTTTTGTTTGTATAAATATACAAGACTAAATTCATTATTTAGGTCCTAACTATACTGAAATATCATTTTCTTGGCCCAACTGTAAAAGTGACCATATTATATCCTCAACTCTAACTTAATGTATTTTTTAGGTCCCAACTCTAAAAGTGACCAAATTATAACCCTAACTCTAAACTAAAGTATTTTTTAGGCCTCAGAGTTTCTTTTGTCAACCTTTATGTCGACTGTTCGCTCATTTACACTTTCAACATAATTTTTCCATTGTATTTTTATCATTTTTTTCCTTAACTACGTTTTATTATTCATCTCTTTCTCCCAAATTCGAAACCCTAATCAAAATCCCTCTCAAATTCAAGACTCGAAAGCAATTTGATATAGCCGCCACCTTCAATCATTATCAGACACCCATTTCATTTTGGGAGGGATTTGATAATTAGGGTTTCAAATTTGGGAGAAAGAGTGAGGCGGTAAGTAGACGTTTGTTTTCCAGAGAGAGGTAAGAAATTGTAGCTAGAGAAAAATGACAAAACCACTATGCAAAAATGGGTTAATATTGCAAGTGAGCCAACTTTCGGCACAAAAGTTGACGGAAGGGATTTTTAGGCCTAAAAAATACATTAAATTAGAGTTGGGGCCTAAATAATACATAAAGTTAAAGTTTGGATATAATTTGGTCACTTTTAAAGTTAGGTCCAAGAAAATGATATTTGAACAGAGTTAGGGGCTAAATAATGAATTTAGTCAATATACAATCAATCAAAGTTGGATGGTTATATAAACTGAAAGAAGACAACATTTTGGAGCCTGGATTTTGGGGTGGGAGCGTTTCTTATATGACGGTCCTAATTGAGTTAGAGAGCAAATGTTGATTTTCTCACTTTCATGCATGATCGTTACTAATTTTGTGTTAATCTTCTCACTTCAATAGTATAATTTTTTAAATATTAAGCATTATCATTCAGTGTTTCATTGTTGATCTTCTCACTCTTATGTCTGATCATTATCTTGTTTTGTGTTAATTTTCTCACTTTCAATCATGATTTTTTACGTATCAAATACCAATTGAATATTTGTGTCGAAGGATACCCCATGAATGAATGAAGGGATAGGGAGCAAGATTTGACATTATGAATTTTCTTTTTTCTTCTTTTGCATGTGTTCTTCAGAACTCCCATATTCCCATGCTTTTATGTTTTCTTCTCTGTTGGATTCTTTCTTCGGCAATTTTCTTCTTCACTGGAAGCTTGTAGCTGAATCCGAATATATGGCCACACATACACTTACCATGTTCTTCGTTTTGCACTATAAATATCGTAGAAACAATGAATCTTAAGTACATGAATGCGGCATATAAAAATCCATGGCAGCTTTTGTTTTGACCAATCTTTGGCCTACTTGTTTTTTTTTTCTTCACCAAAATGGAGTATATCCACGGTCAAAAGATGATTGTACTTGGAGATAACCATTAAACCGGCATCTTTATTATAAATCTTTTTCTTTCCTACTCCTTCGACCTTCGGTCTTCTTTAGGCATATTACCAAATTCAAAGTACTTCCCCTCACCACTTGAAACTTGTAGGGAACTTCTCCTCAACTGAATTCTTAGTTATTAAGGAAATCCATGTTAGTAAGAACCGCAAAAGGGTGTTTTCTAAATGATAAACCTTCAAAAGGGCACTTTTAATGGCTAAACCTACAGTAACATAGCCTGTTAATCTGATTTCAGTGCACTGCTCATGTATAATTGATTTTAGCTTAAAATTTTGAGTGAAATTACAACCATTTAAGTATAAGTGGGACGATTAATTACATTAAAAATCTAAATACCACATTAATATTATCGAAAATAATTATCTTACTAATCAGGAATTCAAATTAGTTGAATACATGTGGAATGTAAATAGAAAAACAGGATAGAATCCAACTGTTAATTTGGAATGGAGTGGAATTATTGGGCATGCTAGCTGAAGCTGATGGAGTTCGGAGCGCAGAGGATGATTCCTGAAAGCGACACAAGTATCCACACTATACATTTCCGGGGGGTGAGGGGCCGCCCGTGGTGTATTTGCAGGATGCCCACTTCAGATTCCTCCTTTATTCAACTCATGAACTCTTACTTTCATTTTACAATTTTCCCACTATATCCTCACCATAACATTAAAATTTCAAATTTTCAACGGAATGGTGTCAAAAATTTAATAGGTAAAAAATCAGGTTTGAAAGTGAGAAGATAAACACAAAATATGTCATGATCAGGCATGAAAGTGAGAAGATCAGCATAGAATACGTAATGATCAGACATGAAAGTGAGAAGATCAACAGTTTTACACTAAATACATGTTTAACATGTAAAAAATAAGACTTTGGAAGTGAGAAGATCAATAAAGAACATGTAATGATCATACATAAACGTGAAAAGATTAATAAATAGCATATACTCTTTTTTGAAGTAAAAATCGTGTTATCATTTCAAGGTCCTGGAAGACGTCCAGAATCGTTTGATACAAGGAAAGTGGGTGGTGAATCCCATGAAACAAAAGGTCTAACACTCAACTTAGCAAATTGTGCTACTAAATGAGCAGAAGAATTGTCTAATCGAGGAATCCAAAAAGGTAAGTTTAGGTCATTCGAAAGCAGCATGGTCCTAATGCATTCGACAATTCCGGCGACTTCTAAACGGCAGTCGATATCGCCCCTGATCATTTGAATCAATTCCAAGCAGTCTCCAGCAATAGCAACATTGAAAGAGAGGTTAGTGGCTAAAGTCACTGCCTCCTGTGCCGCTAACGCTTCGGCAAGTAAAGCATTATGCACAGTGTCATATTTCCGAGCCTGTCCCATTACGAAGCAGCCTGCGCTATCAAGGAGAACAACACCAAGGCCTGCACCATGCATCCCTACTCCCGCGTCAAAATTGATTCGGGGCACACCACTGGGCGGCTGTAGCAGAGCTGTAGCGTCCAAGCTGGTGGAGATTCTTTCTGGCCAGCGATTAGCGTTGTGAAAACTCGATAATGAATGCGTCACCATCCATACAAGAACAGTGCTGTCAACCAGCCTTCCGTCAAAAATCTTTGCATTACGTTGGCCCCATATAGCATCACATAACATTAATATTAATTCTGAAGTCTCTTGATCATTATCCAGCAGAGCTTGCCTGAACCAAAGCTCACCACGGTTTCGTCGCGAAGCTTGAACTGCACTCGAGAGACCCCCATGTGAAAATACCATCTGTGCATAAGAACATTGGAAGAACAAATGGGCAGATAGTTCATTGTCATCTCCACAAAGGGGGCACACCGATGAAACCTGCATTGTTCGGCGCCTTAGATTTTCTGATGTTGGAAGGCTGTCAGTAGCAAATCTCCAGGCAAAGTGTTGGACACGGTTAGGAACTCTGAGCTTCCACAATTTCTTCCAGAAAATAGAATCTCCAGGGGATACATCCGAGAGGTTATGATGGAGCCGATTCTGAGGCAGTTCCACCATAACATGATAAAGTGAGCGGACTGTGAACTTTCCAGACTTTGTGTGGTGCCAGCGCCAGACATCACGACTCCCAACTCGGGGTAATGGGATATCTCTTATAATTGCAGCATCTGCCGGCTGAAAGAAATTTTGTAGATGATCTAGGTTCCACCCACCAGTTAGAGGATCAATCAAGTCACTTACAAATCGAAGATGGTGCGGGACACGATCGGGGCTTTCAACAAAGAATGAATTGTCACCGGGCAGCCAAGGGTCATAGCAAATGCTAATACTGCTCCCGGAACCAACATGTTTCCGGGTTCCTAGTGTGAGCGCCTGAATACCTTTGTGAATACTCCTCCACGCCCAAGATGGCCTCGATCCCAAAGGAGCATTAAAGAGAGAGTAACTTGAGAAGTATTTATCTTTATAGACCTTGGACAACAGAGCAGAAGGGTTTGTAAGAATCCTCCAGGCTTGCTTGCCAAGCAATGCTATATTTTGCGCCTCCAAGTCGCGAAAGCCAAGACCTCCATTCTCCTTAGATCTTGCCATTTTGTTCCATGAGGACCAATGTATCTTCCGCTTCTCCTCACTATCACCCCACCAGAAGTTACCAATCATAGACTTAATATCATCGATTACAAATCTTGGAAGCAGAAAACAACCCATCGAGTAAGTCGGAATAGCCTGAAGCACAGATTTAATCATAACATCTTTACCGGCCTTTGATAAATACCTCTCACTCCATCCATCGATACGTTGACGAATGCGATCCTTTATATTCTGAAAGATCTCTGACTTGCTACGACCAATCTCCGAGGGTAGGCCGAGGTATTTCCCATGTGATGGGACCTCGGGGATTTTTAAGACATCGCAGACACCCCTCCTGACCTCAGCTGTAGTATTAGGGCTAAAAAGAACTCCAGATTTGTCATAGTTAATCCTCTGTCCCGAAATATTCTCAAAAAGTGTAATCACCCATTTAAAATGGGTAGCCTGGTCCGTCGTTGCCTCACCAAATAACAACGTATCATCCGCAAAGAAAAGGTGTGTCAGTTTAGGGCCATGTCTCGAGGCTCCTATCCCCTTAACCTTTCCTGTGCGCTCCAAATCTGTTAACAAGATAGAAAAGATCTCCGAGCAAATGATAAAGAGGTACGGTGATAGAGGATCCCCTTGGCGAAGGCCCCTCATAGGTGTGAGCTTACCCATTTCTCCTCCATTAAAGATAAACGAGAATACCACAGTTGACAGGCATTGCTCAATCAGCTTTACAAAGCCATCAGGGAACCCCATATGAGATAGAGTGCTCAATACAAACTTCCATTCAATTCGATCGAAAGCCTTACTCATATCAAGTTTGATGCTCATGTGCCCCACCTTCTGAGATAACCTCTTCTTGGCCGGGGAAATCCAGCTGTTACATCCGGGAAAAGAAAGCATCCTGCACACGATATCCCCGTGCTTCTGAATGAGGATTTTTCAGAGATCAGTGGTGAGTTAAGATCAGTGGTGAGGTCGATTCTGTGGAACTTGATGCGAGTACCACCTCCAATACTCAGGCAGCGACTGGCGTTGAAGACCAGTCCTGCCACCAAGCATGAGTCTCTTAAGTTGGAACTGCCGCGGGTTGGGTCGTGCCCGGGCAGTTCAGGAATTGCGCACTTTGGTGCGCCTCAAGTCTCCGTCAATTATTTTCTTGTGTGAAACTAAGTCCTCTGTTTCTTTTATTGACAATTTGAAGTCACAGTTAAATTATTTTGGGGTTTCCGTAGCTTCTCAAGGTCAGTCTGGTGGCCTTGCTTTGTTGTGGGACAAACAAGTTAATGTTCAATTGAAGTCTTTTTCTTCTCGTTACATTGACGTTCATGCTACTTTGTTTGGTACTATTATTCGTATAACTGGTGTTTATGGAGAACCGAATGTCTCCCGTCGTCGCCATGCTTGGGAGACCTTTAAGTTATTGGCACCAAACTCAGACATCCCTTGGGTCTGTTTGGGGGATTTTAATGAGGTCCTCTCGCAGGATGAATTCAGAGGTGCTCACCCTAGAGCGGAATGGCAAATTTCCAGCTTTAGGAATGCACTGGATTATTGTGGTCTTTTTGATATGGGGTGTTCAGGCCCCCGTTTTACTTGGCATCGTTTGATTAGGGATCCAGACACGCAACGGGGCCGTCTGGATCGAGCTGTGAGTAACCAGGCTTTGCTAGATTATTTACCATGGTCTACTGTGACTGCTGTTCCCATGGTTTTTTCAGATCATATGCTTATCCATGTGGTATTGAGGAAGATGGATCCGAGTGCTCACCGTCGGAAGAAAAAGAGGGGCTTTCGCTTTGAGGCACACTGGATCAAGTCCGTTGATTGTGAAAGAATGGTAGAACAGTTCTGGGATGGTACAGACTCTTCTTTTCTTGACAAGCTGCATAGCTGCAAGATTGGCTTATTGAATTGGAGCAAACAGTCTTTTCCCATTATTCCGAAGAGACTGGAGGAGTTAAAAAAGGAGCTGCATAGCCTGCAGAGTGGGGTGATTTCATCGGATGTTCAGGAGAAGATCTTGGCCGTCCGATCGGAGTACGAATTACTCCAAGAAGCCGACAATATTAGATGGAAACAAAGAGCCAAGCAGCACTGGTATAAGGAAGGGGACAGGAATACGAGCTTCTTCCATCGTCATGCTACTCGGCGAAGGAATAGGAATCTTATCTCTGGCTTGAAAGATGAACAACAGGTTTTAAGAACTGAGGAGGGTGCTATTCAGAGAATTATCATGGATTATTTCGGGGGCTTATTCTCCACCTCCGATCCACCAATAGACCTTATGGAGCGGGTCCTAGACAGGGTGCATTCGTGTATCTCCCCGGACTCAGCTTCTTCTCTTATTCGACCTTATGCAGATTCAGAGGTTTCTCGGGCGGTTAAGCAGATGCATCCCTTCAAATCACCAGGCCCGGATGGTATGAGCCCAGTGTTTTATCAGAAGTTCTGGAGGATTGTTGGTCGGGATGTCACTACATTTGTTCTGAACTTTTTGAACCGCGGGATTTGGCGCAAAAATTAATTCAGCAACATTCATTTCTAACTTCTAAACATATCTCTTCTCTTTTATGTTACACGGAATAATTCCAAAATTATTTCAGTGAGACAATATTATCAATAACGTAGGACAATATTAGTAAGACGTGTGATGTAAACTTTGTATTATTTTCACTCTTTGTCCATGTGTTTTTTTCCCATTTTGAGCAGTAAATAAAACCCCACCTGAGCTCTCTACGGTCATCATCAACAAATTAATCTTCCCGGAAATAAATGACAATGCGCACGCCCACTCTTCTGCAGTAAACTTAAATTCTACAGTGTGACCACATTTACACGTTACGTTGACGGGGCAGTAACAAGTTACTGTAAATTACCCGATATATAATAGTACCGCAACAAGTTAAAATGTTTTTCCTGAAAAGCCCAATAATTAAAGAGTTTGGGCCGGGGAATTGAAGCCCAAGAGTTTGCCGCAGTACGGACACATCATATTTAATTAACCTAATATCTGCCTCTGCCTCTGCAACAGCCAAATCACATAGGATAGGACTTGGAACAGTTTGACGTAAGAGGGAATGGTGACCGTTGCTGGCGTCATCCGACTGGCGTTTGACGTCATGATGGGAGCGGGAAAGAATCCAGTAACAGTAGGGGTGCGGGACCCGCACAGGACTGAAACTAGGGCAGGAGGTCGAAAAATGGGAAGTGAGAGTTTTATCCATTTATGGCAAGAAAGAGAGGTGTGAGTACGTAAGGTTGTGGTCATCATCAATTATTGATGTAAAATGACCACTGCGTGTACCACACTTTTTCGTCGGTGTAAATTCAGGGAAGTGATTGCCTGTTTGAATTGGACTTGCTACTTGTTAGTTTCTACTATGGGCTATATTTTTGAATTTTTAAATGACTAAACTAAATTGAACTAAACTGGTCTGCAATTAAGTTCAAGAGAATACGACCTTAGGAATTTGACAAAATAAGCATGCACAATTATAAATTACGGGGTTCAATACGTGAGAATGAAAACTTGAAAATCGATAAAATTATAAGTGGGTACGCTTTTATTTAAATTCTAGAAAAATTAGAACACTGTTTAAAAATTCAGGTCATTTAAATTAAAATTATACTAGTAAATTCACCTCTTTAACCGTTTAGATGTGAAGTTGGACAGTGAATTCAGCCTGATTTTAGGCTGAAATGAGATTGTTGAAGATTTGACCAAACATATTTGAGTGGATGAAAGTGGATACAGTAATTAATTGAACAGAGGGGGAACTCAAGAAGAACTGTGAGTCAAACTGGCAATTAATACACAAAACAGAAAGAGGAAAGTGGAAAGTTCAAGGTTGAAGAATATGGGAGGGTGAAAATAAGAGATTACGTCAGAATCAGGGGAAGGGTAATATTTGTTGGGTAATAATTATGGTAACTTGTGAACTGCGTAATGTCAGCGAAGACGCACGAACTGCAAAATGATGGCGCCATTGATGTCGATGGATTTTCACACCTCCCTCCCTCCCAGGGGCGGATGTAGCTAGTAACCAGGGGTAACCTGGTTACCCCTTGGTAAAAAAAAAATGACTAGTATATATGAATATTAATTAATAGGTTACCCCAATAAATGTAAATAGGTTATCCCAGTTATTAATTTTTTACTTTTACTTAAAAAATATAAAAAAATCTCGTTATCCTATCATAATCTTCTCTTAATCTTCTCTCACATTTAACAACGTTAAATCTTAAACTTCAGGTATGGTAAGGATTGTTTAATTAATCAACTTTTACGTGTGAATTTTGTTAAAATATTTTCTTATTCGTAAAAATTATAACTTAATTTAACTTCTACAATAAAGTAGACAATATTACAAATTTAAATGAAATGTAAAATAATACTTTAACTTCTACAATAAAATACCCTATTAATCATCATAGTTTTTGTTGCATGTTTGAGTCAATTTGACCATAAATTTGAAGTAATATTGTATTCTATTTGACATGTATTTTGTAAATATCAAAATTTTGAATTTAGTTAATATATTTAACTAAAGCTATCAATGGTCAAAGTTGACGTTAAATAATATTTTGGTCAAACAATGCCAATTTCTACCGATTAAATTTTTTCTCAAAAAGTACACACTTGAAACTTGATAATTGCATATTTACTCGTGCTCGAAATATATTTATTTACATTATAAAAAAAATTATTCTATCCTTATATATTAGAGGTTACCCCCAAATTTTTTTTCTAGATTCGCCCCTGCTCCCTCCCTCCCTTGCTACAAATCTGGAAATAAACTTTGCCTCCCTTCATTTCACTCTCATTACTATTGCACACTCTTAAATGGAAGTGAAATTACCCCATTTTATCTTATTTCTTGCTTCATAGTCGAACTATTGATGATTCAACGTAAACAAATACTTGCCATTTACTATTTGAAATGAGGTTTGCTAAAGATCGACATCATGTATTACACCGACATGAGGTTGAGATGAGGTTTGCTAAAGCGTTTGCACATATAAGATCGACAACATGTATTGCCAGGTTGAATTTAATCGAGAAAAAATATGTAAATTCTTTGACGTAAACTAAAAATTACAAATAAAATACTTGATGTTCAAATATAAAAACATACTATTTGATCTGATAGTTTATTAAGAGAACACACTTTCTAAAACTAAATCCAAAAGACCAATTATTGGGTGAGGCAGCCTCACCCAAGAGCCCGACCAAATAAACACTATTTTTTGTGAGATTTGATGAACTAACATAAAAGTTTTGATGAGGTGGCATGTTTGATGAACTGGAAACGAGGTTTGATGAGGTAGTGTCGAAGTTTGATGAGGTGATAGTGAGTTATGATGAAGTAGCAGCAATGAAATTTTTCTTATTTGGACTTGCCTTATGGGTAAGGCTGCCTCACAAGCGTTGTCTCATTTTTCATTTGTATAACTTTTGAGTAGATACATCAAATATCAAACAATCATCTACTACAATTATTTGTTTAAATGTCAAGTATAAGTTTTTTTTTGGTCAACCATTAGGAAGATCAAAGATGTTTGTGGAGACTAAAGAATAGCACACCTACTCCCTCCGTCCCCTTATAAATGTTCTACTGAAATAGTCAATTTTTTTCACACCATATTTGACCATTAATAACTTATAATATATAAATAATATATTTTCACATGCGATATCGTTAGAATCCTGGTATGATGTACTTTTTAAAAAACAAAATTATTTAGGGGGTGCTTGGTTGAGGGGTTTGGAGGTGGGTAATGGGTTTGATTATAGAGTATGAGTGTTTGGTTGAGTATTATGATTATATGGGCCCACCTTCATTACCCAAAACTGGCCAATCACCCAAACCCCCCAAAATTGACAACTATGAGTTTCATTACCTAGTTGTTTACTATATTTAGCCACTCCGTCATTTTAGTTTACTAATTTTAGCCATTCCCTAATTCAAACCAAACAACAACATTATAATCATTACCCCTATAATCATTATACCCTATTATCATTTCCATTCCGATTCCCATTCCTCTATTTCAACCAAGCACCCCCTTACTCTAATATTAAGTATAATGAAAGTTATTAATGGTCAAATATAGTGTGAAAAAAATTGACTATTTCAGTAGGACATTTATTTGGGGACGGAGGGAGTAAGTCCTAACTATAGGGATGCTAATGTGGCGGTAAATGTTTTTTGGTTTTTGAAAATAAAACTCCACTTTTTCTTATATGAATAAATCAACTCCGAAATGCCCACCGAGTTGTTGTCAGGATAAGAATTGAGTAGGAGGGGCAAAGTGGTCATTTGGCATAGGGAGCTGAGCTGGATAACAACTTACCGTTGCAGAATGCACGGCCACAACACCACCTCTATTCTGTTACAATTCCAGTAGCAAGAATGTAGATTTCCAGTATAAGTAGCAATAGGAAAGTATGGATTGGTTATCAATTCAGTGTGAATGATCAATTGTGTTGCCTGATGGCTTTTATTGTTTTTCCCCAATTATATTGAAATATACAGTTTTCCCCATTTCTCCATTGATTCCGAGCTCAAGCTTAACAGTTGTAAAGCCTTACAGGCCCAATTATTGGATCAATAGGTGAGCCCATTGGGGGTTTTCTGCTTCACTGGAAAATGGGCTACAAATTTATGACTCTGCGAAGGAACTCTGGGCTCCGAGATGGTTCTTGCGATTTGCATTTTCTTTTTATTAAAAAATAACATTTCAAATGAGCCCTAATAATATACTAAGCACTAATTTATTTTATTCAAAATGATAATTTGGAAAAAAATAGTCTAACGTGATGCAAGGGCTTTAGTACGTATTTCATCATCATGTTGCACGATGCAATGGTATTAACGAATGCAATTTTAACAGATTGTAGCACAATACCGTGGTACTAAAATATATACATATTATCTAATATATGCATAAGTTAATTATTTAAAAATACAATAATAGTGTAAGAACTATGGCTTGGTATTTGGTAGTGTTGATATTTCTTTGAATTTTACAATATAACAAGCATAATTAAGTTACTATTAGTTGTTATAGATAGTCGGTCCATTTATTACAATTACAGCTAATATAGATAGTTGGTCAATTTGTCGGTGAGTTAGAATCGTATCTCGACATTTTGGATGACGTTTAATACAATTAATTGGTCGGTGTAACAGACTCACCTAATTGTAAGATATTTTTTACATTTAAAATTTTATAAAATCTATAAAAAAAAATCACTTTCGAAGTGTAAAACAAATAAAATTTAACCGTGAATATTTGATGTCATTAACTTGCCGCCCAATTGTTTCATTAATTTCATTAGCTAACTAACCGCATGCAGTCGAAAATAGCAAATTTGACTATTCTTTTCTCAAAAAACAAAACATTACTCAGGTAGGAATTTAATAATTATCTATTCGGAATAGTTTTTTGACATTTTTGTAAAATCCGACTAGAATTTGGTCTAGAGAATTTTGTTAGTTAGAAAACGGGGCCCCACAAACACTTCCTCGCACTATAAATACTCGAGACGTCTCTGCCAACACTCAACTCATCCATCGTCTATCTATTTGTACGAACCCAAACAAAAAAACAATTTCCAGTTTCGAATTTTCAGGTGACCGGAAGATGAAGCGCAGCCGTGTACCCACCGAGCCGGAGCTTCCTGTCGGGGCCGCGCCACCGGATAACTATGCTATCCAGGTATTATGTACATGGTTAACGCTGACTCAGATGAAAGTGCACTGTAAATTTTTCACGATCTTAACTTTTATCTTCTGATTTTGCAGAGAGGGAAATCTGTAGCTGCCGCTGGGCCGGCGGAAGAATATCCGTCGTGGATGGGGGATTTTCTGAAGAATTGCTTCTACTGCAAGAGGTTTATTCACCGTGGTGAGAACATTTATATGTACAGGTAATGATCAGATAGTGCATTGAGTGTTAATTAATTAATTACCGTGATTTCTTGCCATATTTGGAGTAATCAATCCATGATTTCCCTCCTGTAATTGTTGTTTTGAGTAAAAACTGCCGGTTTCTAGAACAGTTTTTCGTGTTTTAGAAACAAAATGGCGAGGACGGAATTTATGCTTTGTTTAAATACTAATTTGATGGGTTTTTATTGAATGCAGGGATTTTTGTGCATTCTGCTCGGAAGAATGTCGCGAAACTCAAATGAAGATTGATGATGACAAATTAGAGAAAGAATCGAAGGAAAAAAAGCGCAAGGAAAAGGAAAGGGCAAGAAGCTCCAAGTAAAGTCCTGGACTTCGCAAGGATGTGATGGATTTGGAAATGGCGTTGATGATGAACCGTTACAAAATATATATAAGTGTATCAAATAAGGGCATTGTAATGCATCATATGTTTAGCTCATTGGCATTACTTATACCATATGTTTGTCTTAGTATTTTCAATTAAAGGTTGTACTATCTTGGTTTAGATCTATTGATATACAACATTTATATTTCTTATTGTAGTTCTTATTTGTGTGCACATATATGGTTGTTACGACTACACCTAGTTTGTTATTCTGATGGTGTGATCAATAATCCGGCGAGTGATCAAGGAAAACACTAATTTGGCATATCATGCAAGCGATTAAGGAATACATTGATTTGGCAATTGCTAAGATCAGATTCGTGATTGATTTATAATAACATGATCAGATTAAAACACCTAAACTTAGCTCTAGAGAAATCTCACAACAAAATTAGATTGTAATCTATCCTCTAACTTTCTCATATCCTCTAGACTCATCACTACCGCACCGCTATTATTTGCTTTCTGACGAGGAAAGATAACCATTTGTCGTCTGCTGACCTAATCCGCGAACCGGCCCAACTAATTTGATTCGATTAAAATCTTGAAATTGACTCGAGAGAAAATCAATTAGATATGATCATAATCCGATCCATGTTCTGTAACCTTCCCATGCCCCCTCTAAATTCACTAATGTGGATACAGTAATACCGATCTGAATTAAAATTAAGCAATGTGAATACATTGGAAAGACTGAACAAATTTAAATAACAAATGTATATCGAACGGAAAGTGGTTGTCCCGGTCACATGCACTTAGGTATTTTGATCATGTACTTTAACTATCCGGCGAGCGGCCAAAAAAAATGGTGATTTGACAATTGTTAGTCAAATTTTTTACTGGAATAATACAACATGGTTAAAACTTTAATTTCAGTTCTAGAGATATTTTATAAAGATCTGAATGTAATCTAACATTTCTTATTCTCTAACCTTCTCAAATCCCCTGTGACTGCACTACAATCGGCTGGTATTCATTATCGTCTACTGACCTAGTATATGATCCGATCCGATCCAGCTAATTTGATCCGAATAAATTTTTTAATTTGACTTCAGAGAAAACCATTAAAACCTTATCACAAATCGATCTCTATTCTCATTTACCTTCCTACCGCCTTCTAAATTGACCTGCGCGGATAAACTACTCACGAGCGTGACGCATATCAGACTTGTAAAAGAAAATGGATCTGCATATAGATTTCATATGATTAAATCGTGATACTGATATATATTAAATTAAATTAAATATTTATATAATACATTGAAATGATTGAACACATTCATCAAATGATAAATACATAGTGAAGTTGAAACAAATATGGCTTCTAATTAACACTTGTATGAGAGATAGTTTTACTATGGAGGTATATTGTACTTATGATGATATTATTGCAAGTGAATCAACCCCATCACCGTGAGACTTTCACAAGAGACTTTCTCATGATCTCATCCACATATATGTTAATTGAAATATTTGTCATGCTGAGCGAATGTTTATGGAATTAAGTATATATCCTCTTTACTCCACTCCAGATAATTACAAGAATTACTCCTCACACCGACCATATGCAGAATTGCATGAGAATTGTACCTATATGATTCGGTACAATGCATCTTAGCTAGTACCAAAATAGTTAGACATCATGAGCATGACATGAACAAATATTGTGCCTAACAATCTCAAAAAACTTTTTCATATCAATTATAAAGAAATTTTCAGTTTTATTTTCCCACAAATTCAAGGATTCCACTCACAGTTCAACAATTAAACATATATAGAACCATTACTTAATTAATTAGAGTTTAAAGAATTTTATGTACTCATCACAGGTCGTTTCTCTCTTCTGCACAAAAACCCTCATGCTGCTGCTGCCCTGGTCGCTGTCTGCCGAACACCTCATCCACTTCGTTCGCCGGAATCCCAAACGACAGCTCCTTTGCTACCTCCTCGAACTGATCGTACACATTTCCCCGTCCTGCTAGAGGGAATTTCACGTTCCCAAATGCGTTGATTTCAAGATCGTGTTTATCAGAAGCCACGAAAACAATAGGAAATCCCGCCGGCACCACCACCAGCGTTACACGTCTCAGCGCTGCGCTCGTCAGCAGATAACCCGGCGGCCCTGAGCTGGTGCCGCCGGAAAAATGTGGAGACACACCATTTCAAATCTGCCGTACGCCAGTTGCCAGGCTCTGGAGTTGAAGAACGGAGCCGTCATGCCGCCGCGGGAGATGTTTGTGTAGGAGACGGCGATGTCGAGCTGTTGCAGCGGTGGGTATTCGTTGTGATCAACCTCGTACATCTGCCCGAACTGGTTGGACCGGGTCGGAGCTTTCTTGAAGATGTTGAACTTCGCCTCAGGTTTTCCAGAACCTTGCTCTTCTGTCAGAGCCTTGATTTGCTGCTCTGAAGCTCTGATGATAACTCCTTCTTTTTGCCCTAAGATTCTCCTGAAATCCTCCTCCTTCGTCTGGAACAAATCAATCAATTGCAATCTTATAATGCTAGGGTTCGAAATCCTATCAAAATCCACATGAATATATATGATATTGTTCGAACAGACAGATATTATGATATTGTCCGAACAAACAGATATTGTCCTGAAATCCTCCTCCCTCGTCTGGAACAAATGAATGATAAATAATATAATTGCAATGTTATAATTACTGTTAGGGTTCGAAATCCTATCAAAATCCACATTAATTAAGCATGATATGCTGTCAGAAGTCAGAACAGACAAATATTATGAATTCAGACATCTGTATATACAATATATATAAATCTGATGGTTTGTTATCTAACGTTGTGGTTCTAGAAATTTCATTGAATTCGAGTGTTCGAATGGTACAGTAACTTTACAAAACTTACATTGAACGCGGCTTCCAGGACATCCTTGCTGAAGGCGGTGTAGAATGAACACCTCCTGGTCCGTAAAACAAATGTATACATTGCAGTAAAACAAATTATAAGACCAGGATATATATATAAATTTAATAATTAAATTGATTTATTTTTGAAGAATATATATTATAAAGTCATTGATTTTTTCCATCCAATTGGCCTGGATTAGCTACAGGCTGGAGCAGAACGACTAGGACAAGCTTGCTACTTTGGTGCTTGTTGATATAGTAATGTACAATCCCGGCCGGCACCCGGAATATGTCCCGGTTCAAGCTTATTTTTTGCTGATCTAAACTGAACTGATGCAAATTATAAATGTATTGGAAAAAAAATCCAGCACGACTCAATAAGCATGAATTTCATCAATTTATAATTTCACTGAACGGAACTAAATTGAACTAAATTGAATTAATCTACATATAAGATCAGGAAAATATAGGCAACATTAAAGTTTACCTTGTGCGACGAAGATGATGGCCTCAACATCCATGTGATTAGGGAACATGAAGGTGTTTGGTTCAGCTTCTAGAAAGGCGAATCGGTAGTTGTGGATGCCCCGGAGAAGTTGGGATCTTTGGGTGAATAAGGGGAGAGAACGAACTATGCCATCCTCTGTCTGAAACCTGGTTGTGAAGTCATGATCTTCGAAAACATAGGGGCTTTCTTGTTCTTGTCCTAATGCTATTTGTGTGGCATTTAGAAAAAGCATGGCAAAAATTGACAAAAGCTTCATTCTTGATCTTCTCCAATGAAAATGTTGATTGGTTGATGCTATGGATTGAGTTGTTTATATGAATTTCAGAGATGAAAGATGAAATTGATGAATGTGTTTAAAAGCTGCTAGTATATATGACGAGAGTAAAGGGTTTGACCAATTGAACATACTAGATATTCTTTAAGCGGAAGTTTGGAATGCATTTAATAATTATTTATTGTGGGAAAATAAGGGCGGTGGAACTTATGCTATTTGAAAGTAGGTGTGTAATTTTGTTCTAATTTTTAGAAAGGTTTTGTTATAATTTTTTAAAAAGGATGATAATAATTAGCTCAATTTTCTTAATATGATAATTCAAGAAAGTTTCACTATCCCGAATGCAAAATTTCCCTATTTATAAAGTAATTCTTACCCGATAAAAAAAAAAGTAATTCTTAGAATTATTCTTACTTTAAATTTTTATTTCTTTCTTTTTTACTCCACTTGCAAATTAAAAATGATTGCAATTAATAATATCGGTAATCACAATATGATAGATTAAATTAATTGTCGGTGCATAAAACCTTACCATAGCTAGATAGTAAATAATTGATAACATACATAGGACAATAATGATTTGATGCATGGTATGTTTAGTTTAAAAAACACTAATTATTATATATATATATATATATATTGCTTGGATTTATGTTTTTCAAATAAAGGAGAAAATAACATTACTAGGATTAATTCTTTATTGGAAAGCTATAATATTTTGCAATTTATGGAAAGGGCTCTGTTTTATTCATCGGAAAACATCATTATTACATGTACAACCACATCCTGCCGGAAATAAACAAACACGCTCAAAGAAAAAACATCATTCCCTTTATTCATTTATTCTCCATCCATCCATTCATTCATTCCTCAGACCACCATCTTCAACTCACCCTCTCCACCACCGCCCTGCTGCTGCTGCGGTCCCTTGAAGAAGAACTGCTCCCTGTTCCGGTTGAACAGCTGCTCCACCTCCCTCGCCGGAGCGCCGAATGACAGCGACTTCGCCACGTTCGGCAGCTGGTTATACACGTTTCCACGTCCAGCAAGAGCGAACTTTTCGTTCCTGAAGGCGTTGATCTCAAAGGACAGCACTTTAAGGTTTCGGTTGTTTGGTGCCACGAAAACCGCAGGATGCCCCGGCGGGACGATGACCACGCTCTCCTGCCTCAACTGGCCGCTCACTCGTTGGTACACCGGCTCAGGGTCTGGTCGGTTTTTCTGCTGAGACTGCGGCTGAGCCAGCTCGAAGTAGCCGTTGTCCTTGCTCAAGATGATCGCCACCTTCCATGCCTTGGAGTTGAACAGAGGCCCGCTCATGCCGCCTCTGCTGATGTTGGTGAAGGAGACGGCTAGGTTGAGCTCCTGCAGCGGCTGGAAGTCGTCGTTGTCGGCCTCTCTGAACTGTCCGAACTGGTTGGCCTGAGACGGGCGCTTCTCGTACAGGTTGAACGTTGGCTGCTGAGGTCCGTGACGCCCGAATGGCCAGATTCCATGGCCGGATCCAGATCCCTGGTGCTGGCTCAGCTCCCTGATCTGCTCTTGTGAACCTTCCACAAAGATTCCTCGGTTCTTCTGTCCGAAAACCTCCGAGATCTCACTTTCCTTCGCCTGTCACAAATGAATCGGAATATCAGTACATGTATATTTACGCAAGCAGTGATTAATTTCAGTGGTAACATTTATTACTCACTTGTAAAACAGCTTCAAGAACATCGTTGCTGAAAGCCTTGTAGAATGATGATGCGGGAGTGTCAGATCCAGCTCCGAAGAACCGCTGCAATGTATAAATATTACGTTGATTAATCAATCAATCCGACAAGAAGACAAAACAGTACTACGGTGTAACGTTCATCGAATTCATGATGATTGATTTAGTTATATATAGTTACCTCGTACTGGCCTGGGTTGGCGATGGGCTGGAATAACTCGACTAGTTGCAGCTTCTGGTTATTGTCTTTGTTGACGATGTAGCGAACGATTCCGGCGGGAACTCGGAATATGTCACCTCTCCGGATGTCGAAACTCTCCCTTCTGTTTTCGAACAGAAGAGTCACAACACCATTTCCTGATCAAAATCAAACCAATTAATGTAAGATAACCTTAATTATAATGAATTGCTGATAATTAGTCGAAATAAGTAAATATATGTAGATACCTTTTCGGACAAAAGCGACGATCTCGGCATCCAGATGATGCGGGACGAGGAAGGTGTTGGGTTCAGCTTCTAAGAAGCCGAGCCGGAAGTTGTCGATGCCGCGGAGGAGCTCGGACTTCTGTGAAAACCGAGAAAGAGAACGAATCCTGCCCTGTTTCTCCTGAAACCTCGTCGCAAACTCACGTTGTTCGAACACGAAGGGGTTCTGTCCTTGCTGTTGAGGCTCTTGCTCCTGAGGCTGCTGCTGCTGCTGTCCGGCCTGTCCCAATGCCAGGGTGGCATCGAGAATCAGCAAGGCGAAGAACACCGCGAGAAGTGAAGAAAGCTTCATTGCAAGAAATATATGAGTGTTTTGATAGGAAATGTGTTTGTTGATGGAGATTTTGAGGAAACGAGGTGGGGGATTTATATGCAGAGGTGGGAGGAGATAGTGATGGAGATGACTACGTTTCGATGCCAACGTGGCAGATGGATGCCATGCATGAAGACGGGTGTCCTATACGTGGAGATCGCCGCGTACCAAAAATGATTAAAAAACCAGTGGCTAAGAATCTGGACGTGCTGTTGTGAGAAGGGGGGATGTTGCAGGTTGCAGAGACGATAAGGGCGCGACGAGCCGAGTACGGACAGCGGCGGGGCCCACCTACTCCATTTTAGGTAGAACTCTAATTTTTATTAAAATATGTATGTAGTGAAAAACTTGTAGTAATAAAAAGGGAATGCAATTTACTTCTAATCAAATTAATTCAATTCAGCTCAAAATAGTCAAGTTCATATGAACTTGATGAAACTTAAATGAACTGATTACAAACACGGTAAACTAAACTGGATTAAATTTTTTTAAAAAAACATGGAGATAATTAAACTAAATTTAGCCAAATCTAAATGAAATTAGTGAACCAAATTGAATTGAATTGAACTAAATAAATGTAAATCTATTTTCTTAGAAGGATATGAATCGACCTTGATTGAATTTTAACTTTTGATTGATTTTAGTGAAGCAAAATCGAATTAAGCTGAACAAAGGTGAACTGAATTGAATTGAATTCATCAAAATTTGAATGGTCTGAACAAAAATAAATTAAATTAAACTATGAAAAAGTGAAAGGAAATGAACTAAATTTGAGTGAATTAATACAAGTTTATGAAAATGAACTAAATTGAATACTAAAAGGAGCTAAATTCTAATCTAAACTTGAATTAATTTGATTAGAAATAAATTTTGTTTAGATTGGAGTAAACTTACTAAATCTAAACTGTATTTAACTAAACACAAACTAAACTAAAATAATTAAAATAGGGGTATTAGTGTCTTTGTATCAATAATTGTAGTAAATAAAATCAAATTTAATTATTCATTGCCCTTTTTCAAAAATTATGTAAAACTTTCACCTCACTTTCCAATTTTTAATGTTCCACCGCTTTTAATCTCAATTTTCCCTAATAAAAATTGTTTTAAATTTCCCAAGATGGTAGAAGTGTAGAAAAATTGAAATGAAGAATGATCATTTGACAATGAACATATTAGCTAATAAATTTTAGAAAAACATTCTTTTTTCAAAGTGTTTTTGTGTATGTATTAATATAGTACCAAGTTATTTTTTGTACTTTTATGTCTGTGAATTGTGATGGAACATCGACTAAAGAGTTGAAACTAAAATGTCCAAATTTTAATAGTTAAACAGCAGTTTAAACACACGACGCGATCAATCAATCTCCTAACAATAACAAAATCTCCAGAATAATAGTTAAAAATTTTCGCACGTACAAAGTCTTATCAGGACTCTACAAGAAAAAGAAACAGATATTTTAGTGTAAATACACCCTAAAATAGTATAAATACTAAGGATGACACTGTGGCGGGTTTGGGGCGAGTACTAGCTTTCCCATCCCCATCCCCAACCCCATCTAATATTTTCAAACTCATCCCCGCCCCATGACCCATAATGGTTACAAAATTAAAAATCATCCCCGCCCACCTCATCAACTTAAATGATGGGGCATGTCTCCACCAAAATCCGCCTTAGTGTCATCCCTATTAAATATGCCTCACAAATATTTAGTTTTGTTCTATTTTTTAGACTAAAATAATTTTATAGTTGCGAAAAATTAAACACAATATACAAATATTTTTATATTTTTCAAAATTAAATTATTTTAAAATATAATTAAATAATAGTTAAAATACATAGTATATTTTAGTAAAATACAAGACGTGAAATAGCAACCAAAAGAAACCATAAGCATATGAATACATAGTACTAGTACACACTATGAATATAGAGTACCAGCCACCCCCTTTCCTCCTCACACCGGAAAATCCCCCTTTTTTCCTCCGACGAAAATCCAGATATTGCCATCAGAGAGCTACGTCGGCTGAATCCAGATCAACCACCGCGGGGCAGTGGCGGAAGTGACGGCCATGGCGTAACCGATGCTTGATTCACCGCGCCACAGATCGAGATCTCAGAGCTCTGCCGACACCAGATCCAATCTGACGAGATCGAACAATTAGTCGGAAACAGCTTCACCACCGCTTTTGGATTGGGCTCGCCGACCACTAGCCAGCACACGCCTCCGTGCTCACGCGCCGCCGCCGTGCGATAAGGTTTCCCCTCCCAGTCTCTTAACTGGGAGGGCTGCTGTTTGGAAATGGGATTTTTCATTCTTTTTTAATTTTTATTGATTTTATTTTCTGTTTTAGGTCTCTTGTTTTATTGGGTAGTTTATTTTTCAGTTTTTTGAAAGGGAGTATTATCTAAATTAGGGTCTTTTTGCTCAACTATCGGTCGAGTGGGTTTGTCTGCCAATTCTTTGCTTTTCCGGTGAGACCTTTTTGTTTGGTTAAGCTCTGTTGGCTTTCGATCTGTCTTCGCAGAAATGAGAAATCCAAGTCGGGGTAGTTTTTGAACTAACCTTCCGGCGCCTTTGTCTGATTCATATTTGTAGACCGTTTGAGTTGGGAATCATTTGATTCATCAGCTTAGTTCGTGTTAGGCAGCCTACTGATGTCTTGTCTTTGTACAAACAACTTCTGAAGTCTCTTACATTAGTTGGGGATCGTAATCACGCTCAATGAGACTAATTAGGAAGTGAGTGCAGTTTCAGGTCACAGTCCGATACTATAGCCAATTCATAGCCAGCTAGTTAGTCTCAGATTAGTTGGAAGTACTATTGGTTATGACCACTATCTTTCCACACCCTTTCCATTTTTTCTTAGATTTACTATGATAGTTTTAGTTCTTTTTGATAGGCTATGCTGGCTTTAGATAAAGAGAAGATTTAGTCTCGTTTTATTATTAGAACTTTCTCTGTAATCGATCAAATCGGCTCCACTTGTGGAGAACAGCCTTCGGGCAACTTGTAGCCACTAAGTCCCTTTTGGTCTTATGTGTATTATGTTATGTTTCTATTTCGGTTGAGGAGCCATGAATAATCCCTCATCTACGATGGTTTGCCTAAAAAAAAAAAAACTCGGGTTGCATCTGGATTTTGCTCTTAATTTCAATATAGTTTACATCAGCGTAAACTTCTTAGTTGGGCCATCACAACTCTATATCTTAAATGACCAGGGACTACACAGTTTCTTAGTTGGGCCATCAGGCCCATCACCACACCTTACATGCAGATGTTATGGTTCTGTGACTTCTGTCTACAAAGAGATGAAGAAAAAGCTGCTTATATTATGATCCAGCCTTGAACTACTTAAATAGCTACTTATTTACGAGGACAGCCTCAGGCTGAGTTTTACATTCTCAACTTTGATAGAGAGCATCTGTTTCTGGTCATCTACATCTTTCAAAACCGATAAAACATTAGCCCGATAATCTTGACATTTCCGCTTAGCAATCTCCAGCTCGGCTACAAGTTCGTTGATCTTCCGGTCCATGTCTTCCTGCAACCAAAAGCATTAATCTCTACGGTTTTAGCCTCACGTAAAAATGCAAAGCCAAATGTCAAGATCAATCAAATGCACACAAAATGGATAGAACAACCTCTTCAACAAACTAAAACATTAACCCATTTATTAGTGCAAGATTTAGAGTCTTGGAGATAATAAATCCAGTAAAGCATATTTCCAAGCACAGTCACTCGCTTTGCCAGTAATATAATCACCAAGTCCCGAAAATTCATAATCAGTGGAGAAACAATATCACACAAACATATAAGAATAGAGACAGTATTTGAAGTTCAATATAGTTTCCGTTTGTTCCATCCAAAAGGAACAAGAGAAACAAGTATGAATCAACAAAACCAAACAGCATTTGATGTTTGGAAGCTACACAAGATCATATTATATACCGCAGAGCACAACAAGAACATTATTTAACGAGCACAGATAAAAATGTCAAAATTAACGGCAAACCTCAGAGCTAAAACTCCCTTCTTTGTCCTGAGCAGTAGGGTAATTTCTTTGAATGTGATCCCTCTGGCGCCCATTACTAGCATAAAACGTTCCTTCTTTCTTTGTCTCTAACATAACTTTCTCATAAGCTTCTCCAAGGGCAGCCATTGCCACATTATAGGACTCAACAGATTCCGCTCCTTCTTCCACAATTTTAAAAGCCTCGTGTCGCAATGTGTTGTATCGAACTGTATGTGATTCCAAGTAACTACTGTATGCATCACCAACACGTTCTTCTAGTGTAACACCGCTCTTGGCATTTCTTGTCCATCTCTTCAATACATAATGTGATGGAAGAGTTAGAACATTTGTCACCCGAAAGACAGTCAGTATATGCCTGCAGAGAAGACCAGAGAACTCAAACATGCAGCAGCTACAACTAGCTCTCATCTCCAAAACATTAAATCGGACAGAGTAAACTTTGTGGTCTTCCCCAAATTTTGCAACATGGTAGGTGGTGACATCACCATCATCCTCCCTTTTCAATGCCATGAAGGTCAGAGTCACTACCAGCTCGTCTTGAAACCTGGTGAACAGCTTTCTGGTGTAGAGTTCAGATGCTTGTTTTTCCATAGGTGAAGGAGTCCGTAAAGCTGGTGGAGTATTCATTGTTTCATAATCTGCTTTAACCTCTTTCTCATTACGACTCTCTACTGCCTTTTCATACAATTTTAGGAACAGGTTCAGAGTAGTTGATGCATTAATATATCCGTCAAAATACGAGTTCATGCTATCACTACGCTGAGTCATAGACATCTCTGCGAAAAATGTATCACGGAGATAGACAGGTACCCACTGACTGCGAGCATTGTAAATCATCTGAAGCCAGTCGTGATCAGTAAGTTCATATTTACCCATGAGAGCAAACCAACAAGACTCGAATTCTTCAGTGGACTCTGACAAGTTCACACACTTATGGAAATCTGATTCGAAATTTGGATGACTAAGCAAGACATGGGACAGTTTTTCTTGACATTTCTTGAATATATGCCACTTACAGAAACGGTGCCTAGTGTTTGGAAACACCTGCGTGATGGCTGACTGAATCACATCATCGTGATCTGTGGTGATAGAGACTGGAGGGTTGCCATTCATAGCTGTAAGCCAGGTTTTAAAGAGCCATACGAAGGATGCCTCTGACTCATTTAACAAAAAAGCACAACCAAACAAAACTGGCTGGCCATGATGATTCACTCCTGTAAATGGGGCAAAGGGTAGTCTATACCTGTTGGACCTGTAAGTTGTGTCAAAGGTGACAGTATCCCCAAAGTAAGCATAGTTGCTTCTCGCCTTCGAATCAGCCCAGAAAACATTGCCAACACACTGATCCCCATTACCTTGAATTGCAGTAAAGAAATCGGAATTCTCACCTTGCATTTGCCTCAGATAATCAAGAAGCAGCTGGATATCTCCTTCAAGACTTCTTTGACGATTAGTTCGCATGTAGTTCCTACAATCCACCTCAGTAAAACCAACTTTGCTAATTCCACCATACTCTTTCACAAGGGCTGACATTATCCGGCGTGGGCCCATGCCAGCAGCCTGCAAGGTGTCTATCAAGGTTTTGGCAGGACCAGAGATTTGACGATGGGAACGAAGGGAATGGACCTGGTCTGGGGGCACCAGCTCATGATTATGCTCCTTGACAAAGTTGGCTGCCAGCCATTTTCCAGAGTCCTGAGCCTTGACAGATAAACAGGCCTTACAGCCAACACGGGTTATGGTTCTAGGGCGCTTGATTTCTCTGTCCTTACCGCGCTTCTCATTCAAGTTCCTAAATCCTTCTTTAGCACAAACAAAAGACCTTTGTATGATTGCTCCATCCTTCCTGGACCTGCGGGAGGAGCTGACTCTTGTACTGAAGCCAACACGGCGGGCATAGGAGTTGTAGAATGCCTTTGCCGCCTCTTCAGACTCAAATTCCATGCCTTCATATGGTTCCAGGTCAGGATCTCCATCGGGAATATAAATGTCTGCTTCAAAACTGCCTCCATAAACCCCTCCAGCACTTGCACTGGGAGAACTATCCGCCAATGTGTCATCCTCTTCTTCATCATCTATGTGGTCCATATCGAGGCCATCATCTTCACCACCACCTCCTGAACCTCCTACACCAATGTCGTACTCTATGATATCATCCTCCATGTTCAGACAGATTAGTAAAGACAGTCACTGCAATGAAAGATCGAAAGTGAAGTAAGAAAATAAGCAGCTAAGCTTGACACCCTTTTCTAGACAAAACTATATATCCTTGGCAACATGATCTCGAAATGATCACTTGCAAGACTATATCCACTTCTTAAATGTGATGTAATGTGCCTCGGCCTACGAGGATTTTAGCAAACGATAATAACCGGTGAAATTTTTTACATAATATGATTGAGATGTCTGAAAACACATCATCCCTCAATAGTGGATGAACATATCTTACACACTATTTGCTTATACTACAGTTATGACAGATGATGCAATTGCTACTTTGTCTTAGTGATCATACCAGCTTATTTTATCGACAATGGTTACAACTAAAAACTCTACTCGTTGAGAGTGGTTATGTAAAATCTGAAACTGCATACTCCGTCCATGTCTTACCCCCACTATCAAATAAAATTCCATTGATATAAACAAGGGAAGATAACGTAAAATGCATACTTAATCACTAATCAGATGGAAAGATATGGTAAAAGCAAACGTTAGGTCATCTCTCTATCAAAGATTACACCCAAAAACCGCACTTGCACAATAAAAGTATACCTAAAACACAAACTAAAAACCTAATGGTGCTATTCAATTTCATAGCTCCAACCGGAATATAAATATACAGTGCAAGTTACGGACCTGCTGATGAGTCGATTCCGGCGGGCCGATTCAGTCTGCAGGAGGGGGGTGTTGGGGAAACTGAATTAGGAGGGGTTTAAGAGATCGGAGAGTGAAGTTATGGGCGGAGCACAACCGTAGAAGTGGCGACGGGATGTTAGGGGTGGAGATGTAAAGGGGAATTGCAATTAAGGGCCTTCTAGTTTCATTAATTAGATATGTGTAGACTCAATTAAAGACAAATTAGTTTATCCCTTCCAATAAATCATAAATAAAATATTTGAAAATTCCGGGTATTGCACTAGTAAATTTACTAATTTAGTTATATCAATACTTTCATTTAATTTTTTTTTAATATACATTCATTTAATAATAAATTTTGATATAAATTTGTCATAATTAAACTAATAATTTTAAACTAATAATTCTCTAACTTTATTTTATGTAACATCTATCATCCATAAAAAATTATATATATGGAATATATATTAAAAGATGTGAATGAAAATAATGATGGGTAAAAAAATATAATGAATGATTGGGAGTTGATTACACAAAATATAGTTAGATAAAATTGTTATGTTGATAAATTATTTTAAATTAAAAATTTTTATTTTTATTTTGGATGAGGATGAAATTAAAATAGTTTTAATTATTATTCACATAAATATAATATATAAATCAATCTGAAATCAATTCGCTCCGTTTTTCGTGTATAAAATGGACAAATTTGTAAATTCTGTTTGTTGAATACAATTAAATTTTCCTAATAAATACAATACACATATACTTATAAAAGGGTATTTTAGAAATTCTACACACATCTAATTTGGTATGATTTGATTTTTTTTTTTTTTACAAAGCACAAAACACCCATATCAGACATCACGCCTTCAATAAAATAGCAACATTATCATCTGCAAATTGCAGCGTAAGAAGCAAATTCTAACAAAGCATTTCAGGTTCACTAATCTAGAAACAAATTCAAATTAGTTTGAAAGGGATAGGCCAGGGAGTGGATCTTGGAACCTCGACCCGGTCTCTTTGATTCGTTCTATTTTCCCACTCGACCCGGTCTCTTTGATTCGTTCTATTTTCTTCTCCTTCTTCGGCCGGCTGTTGCTATAGGACCCCTTGAAAATCTTCCCTTTCTTCTTCTTGTCCCCTCGCCCACGCACCACCAGCGTTGCTCCGGTGAACCGCACCGCCAGTGTGGATAGGGCTGTGCAACCGGTCCGATCCGGACCGGACCCGGAATGTCCATAATTCTTGGACCGAAAATCGACCGGAAAGGGGATATTCTGGATCGGGATCGGTCCGGAATTATTTCGGGTTTCGACCGGATCGGTTAGACCGGAATTTTAATATTTTATTTTTTTAACTTTATTTTTATGTTAAAATTAAATTTTTTTACTACAAAAAATTTGGTAATATGAAAATTAGAATAAAAATAAGTTATATTAAAATAGAGTTTGTGAAATATGATTGCATGATTTTTAAATAACAAAAGAAGATGCAATAGTCTCACAAACGATTAAAATTGTTCAAAAAATGAGAGTAAAAAATTTATAACAACTAAAAACCACCTTTATAAATCTATAAATTTCAAAAAATATAATTTGAAGTGATATAATAATACCAAAAATAAAAATAAATTAATTAATATTTTAAAATATAAAGTATATTAAATACCGGTCCATCCGGTCCGGACAGGAAAATACCCGATTTTGGATCGGACCAGACCTGGAATCCCTAAAAAACTTGAAACCGGAAACCGGACCGGAATTCCTTATACCCGGTTCCGGTCCGTTACTTTCTAGTCTTGTCTATTTTCCGGTCCGGACCGATTCATGCAATTATAGTCTATCTAAGAGAGGATTGGGAAGACAAAAAAATAAAAATGAATGTCTATCTAAGATTGAATGACAAATTGTAGTTGATGGAAAGTAGGCAACGGCTAGAACTAGATCGGAGATGGAAAGGGAGCACACCGGCCACCGGCCAGCTCAGTTTTATTCATCACAGTTATTATTACATTTCACAGAACAAACCATCGGTCAAACGCTTCCCGGAAATACTTACAAACGAACTACAAAACCTCAAAAGTACACATCATCCATTATTCATTTATTCATCCACGCGCCACCCATTCTCTCGGAAGTTCACTCCTCCGCACGGCCGCCGCCCTGCTGCTGCTGTGGTCCCCTGAAGAAGAACTGCTCCTTGTTCCTGTTGAACAGCTCCTCCACCTGTCTCGCCGGAGCACCGAATGACAGATCCTTCGCCACCCTCTCAAGCTGGTTATACACGTTTCCACGTCCTGCAAACACGATTTAAACCAGCTCAGTTCAATTCAGACTCAAAATTCACCATAAAAAACCTAACACAGATAAAGGATTTTACCTGCAAGCTGGATTTTCTGGTTTTCAGAAGCGTTGATTTCAAAGCACACCACTTCGAGGTTGTTATTGTTAGAAGCCACGAACACCGCAGGATGGCCGGGAGGAACTACGACCAACGTTTGACGTTTCAACGGCCCGCTCACTCTCTCGTAACTTGGAGCTCCCTGGCTCTGCTGCTGCCCCTGTCCCTGACCTTGCTGCCCCTGACCCTGCTGCCCCTGGCCATGCTGTCCCTGGCCCTGCTGCCCTTGGCCTTGTTGTCCCTGCTCCTGCTGCCCTTGTTGTCCCTGACCCTGCTGCCCTTGGCTCTGGCCCTGCTGCCCTTGGCCTTGGCCCTGCTGCCCCTGGCCCTGACCCTGCTGCCCCTGGCCCTGACCCTGCTGCCCCTGCCCTTGCTGTTGCTGACTCACATGAGGACAGGCAACCTCGAAATATCCGTCCTGGCTGAGGACGAAGGCAAGCTTCCACGCCTTGGAGTTGTACACCGGAGCAGTCATGCCGCCACGGGTGATGTTGGCGAAGGAGATAGCCACGTTGATCTCTCGCAGCTGATGGAGATCGTCGCTGCTGACCTCGTACAGCTTTCCGAACTGGTTTTGTTGCACCGGTTGTTTCTCGAAGATGTTGACCTTTTCCTCGGATTGTGATCCTCTGCGGAACGGCCATGGTCGGGATCCATGGTGCTGGCTCAGCTCCTGGATTTGCTGCCGCGAAGCCTTCACTATCGGTCCTTGCCTCTGTCTGAAGATTCTCTTGAGCTCTTCAGGATTCCTCGACTGCAACGAAATTCAGACATGCATGATTATAATTGATGTCAGAATTGCTCTAATATAAACTGAAATTTCCAGTTTAATGAATTGCTTACGTTGAAGACGGCTTCAAGGACTTCGTTACTGAAGGCCTTGTAGAATGACTGCGGGTTTTCACCTCCGGCTCCGAAGAATGGCTGTAATTCACGAGAAATTAATGATCAATCAATATGCTCAAATCAATATTGATTTGTCCGAACATTAATTTCAGTGAGCTAATTACCTCATACTGGCCAGGATTAGACACCGGCTGGAGCAGTTTCACCAGGACAAGCTTACGGTTGTTGTCTTTGTTGATGAAGAAATGCGTAATCCCCGCCGGCACTCGGAATATGTCTCCTTGCTGGATATCGAAACCCTCCGTTCTATCCTCCAACACAAAGCTAACAGCTCCGTTTCCTGAACAAGAAACGAAAAGATCATGTTAAATTTCTGTAACTAAAACTTTAATAACTTGAAAATCTCTAACATTAAATGCATACCTTCTCCGACAAACACCAAGAGTTCAGCATCGAGATGATTCGGGACTATGAAGGTGTTGGGGTCGGCTTCTAACACGGCGAATCGGTTGTTGTCGATGCCGCGGAGGAGCTCCGACCTCTGTGAAAACCGAGGAAGCTCGCGAATTCTGCCATTCTGTGTCTGAAACCTCTCGGTGAAGTGCTGATCCTGGAAAACGTACGGGCCCTGCTGCTGCTGCTGTCCTTGCTGACTACCTTGTCCTTGCTGAGTACCTTGTTGTTGCTGTCCTAACGCCAGAGAGGCGTTGAGAAGCAGCAAGCCCAGAAAAACCAGAGAAACCTTCATATTTTTTGTGATCGTTGTATATATGAAACTGTTTGTGTTGAGATGAGGTTTGGTGTGAGGATTTGGGATGATCAGAGGTGCGTTATTTATATGCAGCTCCGAAAGAGATAAGGCTCGAGTTGGAGAAAACCTAGAATGCTGTAAGGATGACATGCATGAGGACGGGTGTCCTTTGGGGAATGCCTGCGTGGCGATCGCCGCGTACGGGAAGGACATGCAGGTTGGTGACAAGGTTTTTAATTATGAATGAATCTGGACGGGAAAGTTGGGATAAAGGAGAATGTGGGTCCCGTTCCGGCGATAAGGCCGCGACGAGCCGAATACGTTCGGCGCCGGCGGCGCGTCACGTGTGTTCTGTACGGTAATTTACTGTGAATAGAGTATGGACTTTGGGCTCTGTGCATTTTACTATGTTTGGAGTTTTGTGGTTGGAAGATAAGTTTTTTGAAAAGAGGTTGGGAGATAAGTATGAAAGGATCATGAATATTCAGGGCTCATCTTTCAAGGCATTTTTTTTTTCTCATTTCATGGTCACAATGACTCAATGAATGATCACCTCTTTGCAAAAGTAATCTTAAATAATTGAATCGATGATATGATGCGGTGCTGTATTCATTGAAAGGGGAAAAAATAGTGAAATGATCCACGCATTGTTTTTGTATTTACAATGAATGACTTAGCTCTTGTTTGCTAAAGATTTTCACAACGATCCAATATGCTAAGTACACAATCTATTTACTTAATCACCTCTCATTAAATTTAGCGTTCAATTAATATTTATTATTTCATTTAAATCCCTTAAGTTTTGAATCCTTTGTGCCCGCCTCAGGCCCGGTATGTCCAACATACACACTTTCAAATTTATATTTAGGTCTTGTTTACTAGAGCTTATTTCTTGGTGTATTGAACTGAACTGATATTAAAATTAATGTATTGAAATATGGAATCAGCATGACTGAATTAATATGAATTTGAACTGATCTACGGATAAGATCTGGCAAACAGGATGTGAATTTACTTTTTAATCTGAATAGTTACGTGAAATTTGTAGAGAAAGTTGATAAGAATATTTTATACTATATAACTAGTTGGGCTCACCCGCACGTTGTGCGGTATATTTGAATAATTAATGAAACGAACCTCAAAAGCAAATGGAATAATAATCTATAAACTACAATTAACCACCATTACAAAATGAGGAGAAACCAAAATAATCCATATCAATTAATCCATATCAATTGCTTTAAAATAATTTACCATAAGTCCCATTCTTTGACTATTATATCGTATATTTTGCACAAATTATGAGGTTTAATTGTAGGATCATCCGAGATGGACTAAAATGGGATGATTAAAATGAAATCTAAAAAATTAATTAAAACTCTAATAAATGTAATAATTAACCATCTCCCAAGCCTAATAGACAAAATATTCCTATTCTATTTCAAACGAACTGAACCAAACAAAATATATTTAAGGTGTACTTGACCACTTTTTAAATAAGTTTCGATTTTCTAAGAAGTTTTATCGTTGTATATTAATTCAAATTATTACAATTATCCTACCGTTTATTATTTTTATACAATTGAAAAACATAACTAATTTTCTTAAGAACTCCTCATTCATGAATGACTCTTCCTTGCTTAATCTTCAATATTTAACCGTCAACAAAATCTTCACGGTAGTATATATTTAGGAAAAACTCTATCGCACAATATATTATACATAAGCTAGAATGAACATTGACGGATTTGAGCTGGTATATTTATAGTAGAGTCAATAAGAAAATTAGTTATTATGAAATCCAATATTGAGTTTCCTTTTTAACTTTCAGAGCACATCCACAAATCTGTAGATTTTTTTTGATCGACATAGACAAAGTGCTTATTAGACAATAAAAAATTATAAAACAAAAGATTAAACACAAGCCATCCCTAAGCTCTTGAACCATAAATACTAATAAGGAAAATAAATAATTGCAATTAGAAATCACGTGTATTGACATTAAAATTTTGCTCCTACATATGACGGTAGTATTTAATAAGAACAATATAGATATAAATATCATACCATCAACTCACCCGGAGAAGAAGAAGGCATCAAGAATAAGGCGCACTAAGAGTATCGAAATTATTTGTCCCGGGGATCATATGATTTTTTACTTCATCTTCATCGCAAGGGATATGTTTCATGTTCATTAATATAATCATCCACAATGGGTGATTACAATCAATATTGCATATTAATTAAATATGGCATACTAATTATTTACATGGCAGCTATACAAAATTATAAATTTTTTGCTCAATATTGCATATTAATTAAATATGACATGCTAATTATTTACATGGCAGCTATACAAAATTATAAAAATTTTGCTCGATCCTATACCAAATTACTAATTTTGAATTTACTTTTAATCATTTTAAAATATTTACGTGATTTTTTATAATTACTACCATATTTAATTTGGCTGCAATACGAAACGACGTCGTTTATTCCACACACTTTTTGAAGTGAATAACTTTTCAAGTTCCCTTTAGGGATAAAGAGTGGGGCACATTTCATGATATTAGGACTAAGTTTCATAATAATAACTAACTAAAATTAAATTTTAATAATGGATATTTTAGTAAAATTTATCTTAAATGAGATGTGATTTAGGATATTGAGTTGTGGAAATAGCATCCCCAAAGATTTTCTGTATATCAATTCAATTCAATTCAGTTCATTGAAATTGTAATTTGGTGACTCAATACATTAATTTTCATTATAAGTCATCGATTGAAATTGACGAGTTTAACTATCACATATATTTTGTTTGGATTGCCTGTTTTATGTCGATTCGGTACTTATGTATTAGATTAAACTCTATAGAATTTCGAATCTCTACAATGGTGAGGAGAAATATAAGTAAAAATAGCCCTTAAATTGACCAATGTAAGGGTAAATGGTACTAATCTTTTTAAAAAAATGGGGAGCAAGTGTACACCTTTAACCTTCCGCTCCTATATTATTTTATTCTTTTTGAATCAAGTAAGATATATCTTACCATTTATTTTAGAATAATGATAGAGAGGAAAAAATTATAGGGAAAATTAATAGGGAATGATGTGTCACTTTAGGTGGCTATTCCACATCATAATTTCTAAATATAAAAAATCATTTTCTTTCCTTCCAAATTAAATACTCTTCCTCTCTCATAAATTCTTCAATTCCTTCCATTTTTAAATCTCTCTTACATCAATTTTCTTTGAAGTGTCTCTTATATTAAAATGCTATTTATTTAGGCTTTATTTGCATGAGTTTATTTATGGCTAAATTGAACTTAACTGGACTGAACTGAAATATATTTAACTGAACTGAAATAAATTTAAATATATTAAACAGAACTGAAATAGTTAAATTTTAATTAAAAAATTATTGAACTAAACTGGAAAAAAAATATAATATATTTATCTGAAATGAAATGAACTAATCTACAGAAAATATCAGCCAAACAGAACCTAATTAAATGCAATGAAATCTTTGATTCTTGGAATATTTAGATTGTTATTACAGGAAATAAGTAAATGAAATTTTTAATGAGAGAGCTTTAAAAGTTGTAGGGATTGAAGAATTGATGATGAATTGGATTTGGAAATTTTTTTAAAATTTTTCCCTTTCTCTATCATTACTCTTTATTTTATAATGCTTATCTCTTCCATCATTATAGCTCTTCTTTTTCAATCCAAAATCCATTTACGTTAACTAAATGATTCGTGCATATCTTCTAAGCCTTAAAAAATCTCCAGTAATCTCCATTATTCCTTAATTACCGTAGGTAAAATAAAATTTGAGGCCCCGATGAATCTGAGGCCTTGTGCCAGCCTCAGGGCCGGTCATGAGCCTACCATATGATCTTTCACAGCTGTGTATGTTAGAAATGGAATCATAGATTTTTACCTTAATTATTCCGAAAATTCACTATATAAAGGGGAGCTAAAAGTAAAACATCAAATTAATCTCGATCGAATATGAAGTCCTCCCACTGCATCGCTCTCCTTTTCGCTGTTATCTCCGGTAAGAACACCTTTACTAAGTTTCAATTCAGTTTTCACCTTTGTTCTATTGATCTTATCGTTTAATTCAGCAAAAAAAAGTTTATAAAATTGATGTTAGATAAGTTGTACTAATTTTAGCAAGAAATAAGTTTAAAAGGAAGCCCGGACCTAAATTTTATATTCATCTTAGAGCATCTCCAATGCAATTTTCAATATTGAAAATGTTGATTGATACATATAATTGATTGTTACAAGAGATTAAAATATATCTCCAATGCAAGTATCAATTAAGAAGTCAGTTTGACGTGGATGCACATGTGGAGTGGAAGTGTCAAATAGACCTTCAATATATTAACATTCATGTTGAAGGCGTCGATTACTTTGTTTACCAAATTTGTGTTCACTTTCCTTTTTACGTATAATATTACAATTAATTAATTCACCAAATTTATTTTTACTTTCCTTTTCACATTAATATTGTAAAAACTGACGCTTGTACATTGGAGAGCGGAGTTTTGAAAACTCATCTTTCAAATCTACATCATATTGACGCTCAATCAAAAGTTGACAAATAGAAGCGAATTTTACTCATGACGTTATTAGCATTGGAGATGCTCTTATTATTTTTATAACTGTTTCATCATTTTGCAGTGAACTTGATGATCTCTGAGATTGCTAGGGTAGAAGCTACAACTTGCTACCACCTGATCCCAAGCATTTCATGCCATCAAGAAAACGTGGGCGAAGAATGTTTGCCGGCGTGCAAGCAACAATGCGGGACTTCGTCCGGAGCCATCTGCGATGAAACTTCTGCAATGTCATTTTGTGCTTGTCAATTCGACGTTCCCGGCGACTGCATGAGTCAGCGAGTCTGCCAACAACAGTGATCGCCGTTCTAGCTGCCGGAAAAGCTTTAATATATACCGTTTCTGCGTGGTTGCTGAAGACTGTTCAATCAACCACGTTGCATATTTTTTTACTATATAAAGTAAAGATTGTAATTTCATACATATTTGGGTTATGTTTATTGTGAAAGATTATTTTCTTATTTAAGGTGGCACGTAGGCATGTCAAATGGAAAAAACGGATAAATTCGTGATCCATATCCAATGGATAATTATCCATTTGATCCATTTAATAAAATGGATCAAATTTATTAAATGGATCAAATGGATAATTATCCATTGAACTTAATTATCCATTGGTACCATTTAAATGGATCAGATATCCATTTATCCAATGGATAAAACTCATTGATCTATTGGATCAATGTCTAATAAATCGCATACTACTTTTGACTTAATTATTCCGAATTTGATTTTACCGAGCTGAACTTAACTGTACTGAAGTCTGAACTGAGCTGACGTGGAAATATTATGTCTCTGTTCTCATGAGCTTATTTTTTTTCTTAATACCCATAATTTCTCAAAGATAAATTAAATTAGGTTGATTTGATTGGTACGTACATATAAACAAGCCCATGCAAGATTAGTATTGACAAAGGTATAACTATGTTATATAAAATACTAGATCGTTTTTATTAGTACTATGCTAGTTTGATTTATACTAGGTTGTTTACTAGGTATTATTTTACGTCGAAAATGAAAAATAAATTTAACAAATTTGGGAAATGTAACTAATAGTGTCATCGCTATGGAGTGTAAAATATTTAATGCGGTTTGATATGTACAAGATTTTTTTGTTTTATACTAGGTTGTTTGTTTGGTACCGTGTTATATCGAAAATGAATATAACATTTAACAAAACTTATATAATATTAATAATTGTATCAATGTCGCATATGAACAACGGTTGATATTTGATTTATACTAGGTTGTTTGATTGTTACTAGGTTATATATGTGTGTTTCATTGATCCAAATTATCTAATGGATAACCGTTATCCATATCCATTTAACACGTTTATCAAATTATCCAATAAGTCTTTATCCAATAAGTGAATTATCCATTTAACCCATTTATTTTTTTTTATCCAATAAGTTCATCATCCAATAAGTCTTATTTAATGAGTTAAAATTGTAAATGGATATAGGTTATCCATTGGATAACTTATCCAGTTTGACAGGCCTAGTGGCATGTATAGCCTAGCCAAAGAATGAAAAATAATAATCCATTACTTAAATTAAAACTCTTGATTTCAGAAAATAATTATTGCTTTCTTTTGTTATTGATTATTATTGCTTTCCATGATTTCAACCAACGATCTCCAATGCAATGTTTATAGGTACCGTTTGGCCAATTTTTATTGGGGTTGTCTATGAAATGGATAAAGAGACGTTGAAAATGAACATTTGTTTTCCAATGCAAGCATCATGAATCAATTTTCATCATGATATAATTGTACAAAATTAATTGTTATTAATGCATTAAATGTTTATAAATGGTAAATTACATATTGAAAGCCTTAATATGAGTTTTTATTTTGTGATGGTCTAATTGAGGATGTCAATAATTACACATACGATTAAAGGTTTCAAAAAAAAAGGTTGCATTGAAGATTGTTTTTTGAATTGAGAGTCTCTAATATGATATGGCTAATGAAATTTTCGTATTTGATACTTGCATTAGAGATGCTCTTTAATGTGCTTGGTTCAACGCATACTAAGGTGCTTAAACCTTGATTATAATCAAATATGATCCTTGATTATATTAAGTCAATTAATTGAGTGGTGTTTATAAAACTTGAGTAACTTTATAATAAGAGTGTCTCATGTGAGACTAATCTCAATACAAATGTTTCACTTTCAAATTCGACATTTTTACCTATTAAATATTAATCAGGACTAATCAGTAAAACCAATTTGTTACTTTACAGATGACATAAAGTAATAAAAGTAATTATTGATGTTTGTTTGTTTATAGCAACTAAAAAGTGTTACGGCTTTGAAATTCCAAATATCTAAATTTTGCAACCCATATATATGCACACATGTGAAATGTACTTTCATTACTCCGAAAAGTCTATATAAAATGGCCGGCTGTACGTTGAATGATTCATGCACAAACAAAATCACAATCTCGAATTCTCGATCAAAAGATGAAGTCCTCCTCCTCCATTTCTCTGCTCTTCGCTCTCCTTTCCGGTACCAAACAACTCTAGCTATATGTATATATATCTTCTCTGTTAAGTTTAATATATATATATGTATATAAATTAGTTATTCATCCGATATTTGGGATGTTGTTATTGTTTGCAGTGAGCTTGATGATATCTGTAGTTGCTAGAGTTGAAGCTACGGCATGCTACCATATAATCAACAGCATTTCATGCGTTGAATCAGAGGTCGAGGCTGAATGTTTACCGGCGTGCAAGATGGCCTGCGGGGATTCTTCAGGTGCACTCTGTGATGAAAGTTCTGCGATGATGTATTGCGCCTGTGAATTTAATGTTACCGGCGACTGCATGTCCCAGCGAGTCTGCAACTCGTGACCGGCCGCCGGAAAAGCTTCATGATCGTCAAAACGATATCTTCGTTTATATTATATTATATATTTAGCTTTTGAATGATTTCTTAATCATCGCTGGGACGTGTTTTTGTTTTATTGAATGAGTTGACCAGAATTTAAAAGTGATAATCATGTTCATCTTCTTGTATCCAATCATTTAGCCGTGATTCATCATTCATTCAAAGACGGATCTAATGGGAACCACTTGAAGAGACTCCTTAATTTACATAATATATGCCACTTGTGGTTGTCTGATTCAGCATAAATGCTTTGAAAAATAGCAAATTCAGTTAGTTACTGCTTGATAAAATAATTAATAATTAATTGTTGTCTGATTGAGCATTTAAATAAGGCCTTTGAAAATTAAATTATAGCGGTAACTTGGTCAACTGTATATACTCTATGAAAATGCTTAATCTTAATTAAAATCCACCTCATCTTGATTATCCAAACAGAACGAAATCAAAGCAAAGGAAGACTTTGACCGTTCTGTGCCTTTGAAATTAAGTTTTAGTAGTTTTGTCAGGTAATTGTATTGGTTTTGCCCGAGACAGAGGTTTGAACAGTTTCACGTCTGTATCTGGAAATGGCGCTATGCTTAAAAACCACCCGAATCCAACGTTGCAGCATCTGTTGTCCTTGGCTTCTGGGAGTGCCACTTTGCCATAGCTTCTTCTGTCCCACAGACTGTACAATTCGCGCTCGCCGTTCTTCTCCGGCAGGAGGATCATCGGAATCGGAATCTTGCTGCCGCCGTTGAGATACCTGTCTTCCGGCACGGCAGCTGGAAAAAACGCCTCTGAAAGCCCTGAAATCTTCCATTATTACCAAAGGGATTGCTATCTGTTCCAATCGGGCACAGACTTGCAAAATCATTGGTGATGAAGTAAATGCAGTCACTTGCCATGTTCTCTACCTCACAACGTCCACTCGAACCACGGTGAATTTACGCGTCCCAAGAAATCAAGATCAGTTCTCCGGCGGTTGAGTGCACCAGATAATCATGAGAATCCACGCCCAAAGTGTTCTTGTGATCAACTTGCACTAAAAATTTGTCCATAAGTGTCAAGTGCATAAAACGTGTTACCGTAGCAGCAGCAAGTACTCGCCAAGCCGTCGGGATTAAGACACCTTCTGCATTCTCCATTCCTGACCCACCGTCAGCACGGCCAAACCTGAGGGGAATATCCACATAAAATATGATCAAGGACACAAAATAGTGTGTATATGTATATATAAATTAGTAACTAAATAAACTATGCAACTAAATAAAAAACAAAATTTAGAAAGGTGACTAAATAAATTTTGAGAATGATTATATGTTGGCCAAGATTTTTTAGTTCAATAAATAACCTTACACTACTAGGGAGGCCCCCCATAGGCACCGGTTTATAGCAGCGTTTTACCAAAATCGGTGCTGGATTCCACAATAAGCAGTGGTTTTAATCATTAGCATCGGTTTATAGCAGCGCTTCACCAAAACCGATGCTGGATTTCACAATAAGCAGTGATTTTAATCATTAGCATCGGTTTATAGCAGCGTTTTACCAATATCGGTGATGGATTCCATAATAAGCAGCGGTTTTAATCATTAGCATCGGTACACCGCTACTAGATGGAATTTTTGTGGATCGGTTACAAATAAACCGTTCCTAAAATTGATTTTAACAAATTTATAGCAGTGGGTTCATCTTATACAGCATAGCACAGCTGCTACAAGGAATTTTCATGAAACAAATATAAACCGCTACAAACATATTTTTTGACATCATGAAACAAATGTGCAGCAGCATTAACAAAAACATTTATATATCTTAAGAATCCCAATATTATTAAAAAAATTATCCTTTATTATATTCCTTTATGCATTTTATGAATCCCAATATTATTAAAAGCATTATCCTTTATAATATTCTCTTATGTATTTTATGAATCCCAATATTATTAAAAATATTATCCTTTACTATATTCTAAATTAGAGGAAACATAATTTTAGTTGATTGTCTATAATTATATATTAAATGATAATAGTTATTATTTTATAAAGAAAACAAAAAATAGAAATATTTATGTGAAAACATTCTAAATTATACATTAAATCCTAAAATAAACTATTTTTAAAAAAGGGTAAAATTCCAAACAATTTCCATGTATGAAACAAATATGATTAAATTTGGAAGTAAAGCAAAATCCAAAAATTTTAAAAAAGAAATGAGCAAACAAGAAAAAAAAAAGGAAAGAGAACGTAACACAAAAAAAGATGCAGATCGTTGTTCTCTTGCCTTAAACCCTAACCCCATTTTCTCTCACCGCTTCCCTCTCCACCCAAAAACCCAAAAAAATTCTGAGATGGTTTCCCGGTAACACCAACCCCATATCCAAGCAGAAACCACAATCGAATAAAAACCCAAAAAAAGAGTTGTCGGAAAAGCAAATTAGGGCAAACCAGAAGAGATGGACAGAGAGTGGGGATCGAAGCACAGAATGAAGCCATCGACAGCCGGAAGCAGTTGCGCCGCCTCGACCTCGTGAAGGACCGCTGACGTCGAGCTGCTCGAGAGCGGCGAGGTGGTCAATGTCATCCGGGAGGGTCCCCACGAGTAAGTTCTTCGCGAGGTTTAAACTCGGAGTTTCGAACAGTTGTATAAAATTGTGGGGAAGGTATCGGAAAGATCGAGGTATGTGAGATTGTTAAGGTTACAGATGAATTCTGGGATTTCGTCTTGTGAGACGAAGTCGGCCGGTGACAAAGCCACCAGTGCAATCGATTTGTTTCCAGGTGTGCACAATCACATTGGATGGTACGGGAACTTCAATTCAAGCGGAGTTCATAATTCTTTGGGTTAGCATGATTTTCAGTTCAATGCTATTTAAAGTTGATGTAGAATATGAACTAATTGTGATATTTACAGATTTTGTTACTCTGAGATCGATCGAGGACAACACAAAACCAAGGCATCGTTTCATGTCATCCTTTGAGCATGTACTGATCTCGTTTGTAATTTCACATTTTGTTAAGCATTGATGATTTTCTCATATATATGAGTCTTAGTGCTAACACCCGTCTTCTTTTGATTTTTGCCAGAAAATCCAACCTTTCGATGACGATTTCTTGAGGGACAACTCTGGAGTAGGAGATATTATTTTCAATGGTTTAATGAAGAAGAATCCCGATGAGTGATGATAAAGAAGCAGAAGAGACTCTGATGAGGAAGAGTTTAATGATCGAACAAGTGATTTCGGATAATGAAGAAGAGATTTTTGATGATGATGATGAAGGCAGGAGGGTTTCAAGATGAATACTTATGCAGATGAGATTTCAAGATGAATTTTGTGGATTTGCTTAAGGCGGAAGGAAAAAGTGAGAAAGCATAGAACTTTTAAGGTGAATTTGTAAAAAGTAGAAAGTATAGGATTTTTAGATTAAAATTGTAAGTGCAAAACTTTGTAGGCTTGATTTGTTAATATATAAAAGTATTGGATTGTATTGCAAATATAAAAGTTTTGATAGTCAATTAGCAAATGAGAAAGTTATGGGGACTGAAATTGTTACTAATCTAGCAGTGGTTGGCAAAATTCAGGCGGTGCTATATTTTACCGGTGCTAGAGAAATCTAGTAGCGTTTTAATGCAGCGGTTTTAAAGCCGCTGCTTGTCGAGATTAAAGTAGCAGCGGTACAAAAACCGCTGCTAAGAAAAGTCCAAATCTAGCACCTCTATACATACGCACCGGCCATAATTTGGCCTTAAAACCGCTGCTTGTTCAACTTATTTTAATGGTTATTTTTGTTGAAGTTCATTTTTGATAATATTTATAATAAAATCATCTATTGCCTAATCTTTATACTGTATTATATGAGAAATGTGATGTAATAAGCCATGAAAAACAAAGCGAAAAACTTAAACCAAAATTGTTATTGTGAAATGTGAAACGTGACTTGAGTTTAACTAAAATTGTGTACACGTAGTTTCAATATGATTAGGCAACCAATTGTCTTGGTGTACCTAAGTTTTGACACCTTCGGTTTCAATTGGTCTTACTAAATAATCATATTTAATATGTAAAAAAACAGTTTTTAAAGTGACAAGTCATACATGAAATTGAGAAGATAAAATATAAATATGCACTGACTGATCATGCCCCTGTGTAGGTCGAGTGTAAAAGTGAGAAAATCAACATTTGTCCCTAGTTTTAATTGAGATTGGTTTTATTGGAGAGACTTTCTTCTCTATTTTTGACTATTTTTCTGCCTCTTTTGTTAATTACTAATTAATTTTATACACTAATTGTGCCATTTAATAAACTTTATCAAATTGTGGACATATAATAAAGTGTAAAGTGTGCTAATTATATAGCGGAGAGATGAGATGAACAGTGAAATTCAAAATGATGGCAACTATATATAACGCCAGGTAAACTTTTTTCTTGTGCAATGAGTACAAGGGTAAAAGTATATATATGTTAAGAAATGGGTGAGTTTCAGTTGCGTTTCAGAACCACAAGTGTCACTAAGAGTGTAAACAGAAGAATTAACGGCGACGGGCAAAGGTTACGACGACTCAATGCGGCGGAAGAGTTGGGGTTGATCACTGGTCTGATGCCGGAATTTACCGCCGGCCCTAACGAAGGCGGTGATTCAGCTTCAGCTGTGTCCGTATCTGGGCTCGCCGCCGGTGATACTGTTTCTTCTGGGCTTCCTGCTACCGGAGGCGGCGCTGCTGCATCTGTCACCTTTCCAACTGGCCAATAGAAGAAAATCAAACAGTAATTCATAATTACAGCTTTGATCACTAGATTATATTTATAATCACTAAATTTCTGTTTTGATTTATAATTTGACCCAAGAACAGTAATTATTCGTGCTCTTTACATTGTATTCACTAACAATTACCTCTTTGACCTGTCGGAGAATCAGCAGAAGGTGCCGGACTAGGGACAAATATCGCCGGACCTGCGCCAAAGTAAAATTCAAAACACTACTCTTAGATAAAATTATACATATATATAGACATTCTTGTATTCTATATAAAAAAAGTAAAATAAAATTATGGTCGATGTATTGTACCTGCAGCCGGCACAGGGACACCAGAAGCTGGGAGAAAAAATTAAAATCGTTAATTAGTAAGTCTCTTTTATGAACTGAAAATGCGAAGAAATATAAAGGTATTTATTACCTTGGCACCGAACTGGCACGCCGGTTTTGCATAACCTGGGGAGAGAGATGGCCAGCGGCCGGCTGAACGGAATCGAGAACGGAACATTTCCGGTGAGTATGAGGCACGCGCACTGAACGCTGTCGGTCATGATGGATTTCACGGCGTCGCAGCACTGTGCCGTCGGGGAACCGCCGTTGGCGCTGCTTCCGGTGATGAAATTTACGCACGGCGTGAAGCTCATCGCCGTGCTCGCCGAGCACGCGGTGGTGATAGCTTGCCCCTCCGCTGCTTCATGGTGGGAGAGGATTAACAGGGCAATAAGTGCAAGGTAATTTGCAAATGATGATTTCATTTTTTTTAAATTGTTTCGATCGAATTTATTTTTGATGAGGATTTGAGTCTCTGTTTTTTGAGATGGGAGAAAATGGGGATTTATATATACGTGGATGTGGTTAAATGGTTTAGTACGATTTGGAGGGAATTTTGGAGGGTGGATTTGAGCTTTTGAGTTATGGAGTTCAACTAATTTGAACCTAACTTGTTTATGTATAGGCAGAGTTTCCTACCGATTTTGTATCTTGTTCCGGTCGATTTTTTATTAAGGTTTGATTTTGGAGTGTCCTTGAACGAGCCTTGGTCGCATTCTGGCTACCAACTCCGCTGGAACTGGCTTATTGAGTCATATAGACTCATAGTCACAAACTCACAATGTAATAAAAATTAAAAATTGTTTAATAGCACGATGTTACTTTATATATAAATAAATAAAGACGAAATTTTAATGAAACATTGTATTTTACGCTAAACATTACATCATACTAGCATGTTTAGTTGGTTGAGATGAAATGATAAGGTTTCTCAACGGTTATGTGCTGACCAGTGTTGTGTTGTGTTGTGTTGTGTTGAGCTAATTTAAGGAGTGCTAATCTTGTGTTGAGAAGAGTGTTGATGTGTCTTGAAGAGTGTTAATATGAGTTGGAGAGTGTTGAACTTAATTGAAAATTACTAAAATGAACTCACAACTTTATGAGACGGGGTGGATTTCTTTTAAATAAAGCTTAACTGAAAAGCGATGATCGAAACTCAAAAAACATGGTAAAATCATAATTTCTTTTATGATTAGTGTTATATTTATACTTAAATGTTCTAAAATACACATAGATCAAAATGCGTATTATGTTTGAAGGCAAATTATATGATACTTTGGAGTACCATAAGCATGTTGAAATGCACGTTGATTAAATAAGTAGTCAACATCCAAATACCCATGGGTATGGTCTAAGAATTGATGTTTGAATTTCTTTAATTTCAGCAAATGTAAGCTTCAAGAATGATTAAATTGATTTTTATAGCCCCAACTTTGATCATTTGGGTAACTTTTAGCCCTAACAATAAAAGTGTCTAATTTCTAGCCCCAACATTATAATTTGATCCGTTTATAGCCCCTAGACCATTTTTTGCAAAACCCCATGGGTATTTTTGTACTTTCCATCCAAGAACCAATATCTGGTCGGAAAGATCATCGATTAGCCGTTCAAACTCCGCCGGCAAAAATCATGCCTAAACAGTGAATGGATGCCAACAAAATTAGAATTTGATTTTGATTGAGAATCTTACCAGGTATCCACGGAGACGGCTTGAATTCTTTTCGCCGCCCAATTCTCCTCCCGGTTTCCGCCGCCGGGCATCGTTGTTCCCCGGCCGTGGCTGGTCAGCCTGACGACGACCGCCGCCGCCTGTGCAGCAGCGATTGCAGCGTCGGCTGCGACGGCGATGATTTTCTTGCTCTGTTCCTTGTCGGAACCGGAACCGCCACCGCCGTAGAACGAAGACTGCATCCACGTAACCTCCCCGGAGTTATATTTGATGATCTTTCCGACCAGGTTTCTTGGATGGAAAGTATAAAAATACCCTGAGAGTTTGCAAAAAATGGCTCAGGGGCTATAAACGGATCAAATTGTAATGTTGGGGTTAGGAATTAGGCACTTTTATTGTTAGGACTAAAAATTGCCTAAATGATCAAAGTTTGGGCTATAAAAATCAATTTAATCCAAAAATCAAGAGCAAAATTTGAGAGGTTGAGGGGAGGGGATGAGTGTAAATTAACAATTGGGGCCAGTTCATAGTCAAGAGTTTCCCAAATCAATAAGGCCCGGATCACACGGTCTTGTTAGAAGGCCCTCTGATGCATAACACTTCTCAAATGAACCTCTCTTTTGTTTCTTCAAAATAAAAATGTAATTATCCTAATGGTAACTATAAAAGCTAAGAATGTATTCTTTTGGTGTCATTAAAATAAAAGTGTTCTTATTTGATCTCATAAAAGTTATTATTAGTTTTATTTAGTCATTCGTTTAGTCAACTAATGAAATATTAGTATTGACTAATAAAATTTTTTAAATAAATTACACAAATACCCTTTATTTATTTATATTAAAATATCAAATTAGCTTTATAATTTTTGAACCAATTAAACTCGGAAAAATATGGTCTTTAGCTGACCACTTATATCACCTATTTATATGTTTTATATTTATATTTCTTCACCCACTTTCGTATATTTTATGGGAGCAGTTCCGACTTCCGAGTGATTACTGATTAGACCGATTGAACCTATGGATCAAAGTTACAAATTCTGTAACTTTAATTTGTAGTCAAATATTTATTAAGTGAAATTCATGGTTCACTTATAATGTCCAAAATTTTGCTTTCATGAACACGTACATTCCTCATATTAATAATATGAGTATCGTTATCAAATGTACCGATTTAGTTAAAAGAGTTGGCCAACCGGGCCAGTGGCCACCTAAATGACCTAATGTGGAATCTCTGTGTTCATATCGTGGCATATATATGCAGCGATCAAGTTTCATCAGATCAAATATTAATTCTATAAATCAGAAAATTAAAATCTCCAAAAGAAAACAAAACACTTTTCTTTAATCTCACCAAAATAATATTTTCAAAAGTGATGGCATTCAAACTTTTCGGGGCATTCGCAGTAGTACTTGTTGGGATGTGCTGGAGTAACGGCGCTGTCGCGCAATCGGGGTGCACGACCGAGCTGACGAGCTTGTACCCCTGCCTGAATTACGTCTCCGGCAACACATCCAGCCCTTCCTCCGCCTGCTGTTCGCAGCTCGCCGGGGTCGTCCGGTCGCAGCCGCGGTGCCTCTGCTTGCTTCTCAACGGCGGCGCTTCCTCCGTCGGCCTCAATGTCAACCAGACTCTGGCTCTTGCCTTGCCGGAAAAGTGCAATGTGCAGACTCCTTCCGCAACCAGATGCAATGGTATTTCCATTACCTTTACCTTCTTTTATCTCCTTGAGCTGAACTGAACTGAATTGAAATGAACTGAAAATTTGATAAATAGAATCAGGAGGATCAAGCCCAGCTCCTTCGCCGGCGGCGGCTACCGGCGGCTCAGTCAATGAAACGCCTGATCAAGCCTCTTCCGACACCCCGTCTGAAACTGATACTCCGACAGGTGTGTGATACACATTTTGGAAATATATGTCGCCATTTTTGCAAATATATAAACTAATTATGGGGAAAATGTATATTTTCAGATGAGGCAGAAGGTTCAAAAATAATTCCAACAATCAATGGACGTTCCAGTTCAGATGGAATCAACATGAGGGCATCATCGTCATTCTTTCTCTTCGGTTTCTTGTTCCTCGTATCATCTGGTGTTCTGTCCGGAGCGGAATTCTGATCAACATTTGAGATTAAATGTGTGTAATATATGAATTAGTTTTGTGTACTCTCAGTGATCTTTATATTTTCCCCACCTTTCTTTTGTACTAGCTACTAAGGTATTAATTGTTGTTTCTTCTATTTTGTTTGATTGTATCTCTTCAGTTGATATATATACATATAATTCATTTATTTTAGTTTACTATGGAATTCAAAACTATATATTGCTGCAACCTGAAGTATGTCATATCTGTTTAAAACTATTTAAAAAAATAAATACTAGTTATAATCAAAAGATTTTAAATCAAGTACGGCGAGTGGCCCATGTCCTCACCTTCATGTTTAGATTGGGGTGAAAATCTCACTATGATACATCGACTATTGCCTCTTACGGTTAGCACATATCAAATTATCAACGCAACTGCTTCACTCGATTGATCATACCTAATGTGAACGGAGAAAATGGATATTTGATCCCAGCAGAACTAGGGAAAAAATGATTGAGAAATTTGCTTCTGCAAGATTTGAACCTGGTCTCTGTTGGGCGAATCCACTGGCTAGCCCCAATTGTTAATAAATTTATACTTGAACATAACATGCAACTTCAACTTCTATAACGCTTACCTTACTTTATTTACCTGTGACTGTGAGACTTATACAGTTATACTCCATGTACTAGATTATACATCACATTTTATATAACAGACTAGTTTTTATATGGTAATCTAGATGCTATGAAAATTTATTTGAAGTAAATAAACCCTTGGGCTTCAAAAGATGCACAGTAATTAAGAATTAATGTCTTTCATGTACTCCAATCAATTAGCATATTCGTTAGATAACTAAAACCACCCACTTTAAGTGACAAGATCTAATCACTAGTTAAGTTACAACCAATTCAGATGCATGTCATCAGTTTCCAAGTATAAAAGAACAATTTTTGCCACCAAATACACATGACTAATCTCTTCCCCAATAATTTAGTTACATATAATCCTTGTCTCAATGATAGATTGCTTCTAACATTGACTACGTTTCATAATCGACAGAGTAGTGAAATTTAAAAGAGTAGAGTACATAATTGTTATTTTACATACTTTCACTTTTAATTATTAAATTATATTTTTATTCACTTTTATTATTAAATTTCATAAATTGATCCAATATTAATCACTTTCGTTAATTTGTTATACATATTTTGCATACATTCTCCTCCATTCCCATGTTGAAAAGACCAATTTACCCTCATAAAAAACCCTTTACATTTAACACCCTATTTAACGAATATATGTGAGTATTATTACTTTTTTTTTCAAAAAGAACTCTTACAATTTCTACTCACAAAAATTGCCAAGTGAAATTGTTAAATTATAGCCCATAGTTGAAAAGACTAATTTGCCCTTGTGAACTATTGTGCCAATAGGCACTTAGCACTGTTCGATGATCAAAGTGGATCAAAAATATTTGAGTGATAGAAAGTGAAATTTTAACAAAAATGTGATCATCAATTAACTTCTTTTTTTTGACAATAATCATCAATTTACTCACTCATTAAAAATCTTGTACTTGCACCACAATCATTTTGATTGAATCCTGATTTAGCTTTTAAAATCAGTTAGTTAAGGTGGATACCTTATTTAATCAACAGTTGGCCAACAAGAATACTCTACTCTCATCAACCCACTCATATAAATAGCTTTGCATTCTCATTTCAATGCATCAACGAAACCCATCCAAAACACTTTCTTGATCATCACTAGCTAGCAAGTTAAAACCAAAGCCTCAAAAGTAAAAAAAATAATCTCCCCAAAATGGCCTCAAAAAGTACCATATTTACTTGCTTGGCTCTGTTTCTTGCCTTCACCACATTCAACGAGGCAAATGCCCAATCATCCTGCACAAACACACTCATGGGATTGTCCCCTTGCCTGAGCTACGTCACCGGAAACACATCGACGCCGTCTCAGGCGTGCTGCTCTCAGCTCAGCAACGTCGTTCAGACAACGCCGATGTGCCTGTGTACTCTGGCAAACAACGCCGGCGCTGCTGCTTCCATGGGGCTCCAAAACATTAACCAGACTTTGGCTCTTGCTCTTCCTCAAACATGCAACATCCAGAGCCCTCCACTTAGTAGTTGCAATGGTAATAAAACATATATAATTTTTATAATACTTATACCCTACTTGCTAGAGTTTATTTCTTGTTGAACTGAACTGAACGGAATTGAACTAGATTGAACTAAATTAACTTAACTAAAATAAAAATTAATGTAATGAAAAAAAAAATCATCATGAGTGAATTTACATGAATTTCGTCAAATTACAATTTCACTGAACTGAATTGATCTCTTCTCCACCGTTTGCTAGGGCTTGTCTGTAGCTCAATTCAGTTCAGTGTAAATATAATAGGGTGAAATTCAGGTTATTTCAGTAATGCTAATTATTTTATTCAATACATTAATTTTCAGTTCAGTAAGAAATAAGGTCTAACAAACATATACTAGTGTGAATATTTTCTTTTATTTTAACATATATTTTTTTTCAGCTGTAGCTAATGGACCAGCAGCAGCAGGCTCCCCAGCCTCATCTCCGGTCCCGACTCCGGCAGCTTCACCGGAGAGTCCTTCTGCCACCGGAGATGCCGTTAACCCTGACCCCCAGAGTGAAGCTCCCGCCGCCACAACCACCCCAACATTGCCTGCAGGTATTAAATTAAACGTTAAATATAACTAATTATGAACTGGATTAATTAAACTAAATTAAATTAAACTTTAAGTCAGCTACACGTTAAACGGATTGATATTGTGCAGGTGGAACTTCATCGAAGACAGTCCCAACAGGCACATCGGATGGAAACATGAAGAAGCCAGCGATCTTCATCTTCTTCGTTGCATTGGGTTCAATCATCGCCATTTTTTGAGCTTCTTATTAATTGATTTGGCGTTTGCAAGAGAGTGATCATCTTTAATTATTCTTTCCAGCTTATTTTGTACCAGTAAATTTGTATTATTTTGTACTTCTATCGCACATTTGTTGTTTGTTAAATGAATAAAGTGATTCTTATCTTCTTTATGTCTTTCTCCATAAATACATTATGATAAAATAAATAATAACAGTTCATATGACTTTTCTTTACATTGACGTGATCAGTAGACTTCCAATCTATGAGCACGTATTGTGCACGCGCGCTTAATTTTTTTATGGTACTAAATAAACAAACTTACTTATTTACATCAAAACATTTTTTATGTATAAAATTTTTAAAACTTCCATGCTCAATCAGAAAACGAATAAAATGCCAGTCGAAACGCGTGCGGAACACGTGCCAAAGCATGCATCTGATTTTTCGTTTCAAATGAGCAAATTAAACAACCCAAGAATATAAATTATACTAATTTATCAAATTTGGTTTCTCACAAGTCACAAAAAAATATATTCCATCGATCTCATTTGTATTTGCACACTTTAATTTTTCTTAATTGGTTCAAAAATATTTGATCATTAATAATTTTAACTACATATAAATATGTAATATTACAAATCCAACAAAATCGTTCTTCCCTCGCAATTTGAATGTCGAAGTAACTAAATAAATAATCAAAACGTAGAAATAGTTGGGCATGTGACAGTGGAGTAGTCGTTTTGCTCCTTTCCTCACATATAAATATGAACTTTTCTAGTCGAGTAGATTTCAAAAAAAAAAAAAAAAAAAAGTGTGTCAAGTAATGTGAAAAGATGTATAACATTTTTTAAAAATCTCGGTCTGGTTTCAAGATTAAGATTTTCAATGAAAAGTTGAACTCAAAAAGTTCCTGGATATTTTTAAAGAATTGTATTTAAAAATAAATAAATAAAATATGGTAAACAGTGAGCTAGCATCGTGCCAATTTCGTGCCATTGCAAGTTTTGCATCATTTTCGTGCAAGAGCTAGCTGATTAATGGTTGTGAATTCTTTGTGCAAGTGATATAAATTTACTTCGTTCGTTTCATTTCACTTACTAATGTATTTTAGATTTGAATTCCTTGGAAATATTTTGGACTAGATTCGATCCATTAATCTAATTTGAGGTGACAACGGGCTTGGGCTTTATTTAAATATGGGTATGATTAGGGTCCATTCTTTAGCCATTTTATAATGGATTGGAAACAGTTCGGGTAAAACAAACAATTTGGGCCAAAATTCATAATTAATCCGATTTTGTTATAATGCCACTCAGATTTTGGTTCTCATCTATCTTCACCTTAAAATAGCAAAATTGTTAGAGTCGGGGTGAAAAATATATAGAAATTGTTGGGTTTAATTCTTTATTTTGGGAAAAATTTTAGCACACTTGTTCGACTTCTCTAACAATGCAGTTTTGGGAAAAATCTTAGAAGTACGTTTTTTCTCTTTGAAGAGGAAATGATTAGAATAGATTGTATTGGAGATGAAAAAGTAAATTTAGTCAAAATATTAATTTAAATTAATTTAGTCACTATTAATTAAATTCATAGATTGTATTTCACTATTAATTTAGTCAAAATTAATTATTTTCAACATTTAAATTGAACTAGTATTATCAATCAAATATGATCATATGATATTTTGTTGGATTTGTTGTGATATATATTTTCATGATATCAAAACTTCATCATACATAATTACAAATGCATAATAAAGTGTGCTCTTATCGTAAGGTGCCCTTATTTGAGACTTTCTCATATTCAAAATTGATAAAAATAATCAATTATGACTTGTCTCACTTGGTCTCAAAAGTTTAATATGTAAAAAAATCATACTTGAAAGTAAGAAAATCAACAATAATACATAATGATAATGCTTAATATGTAAGAGACTAAGAGATCAAACTTTGAAAGTGGAAAGATCACCACAAAACATGTAATGATCAGCCACAAAAGTCAACAAACAAAAAATTTCCATCTATCTCAATTAGAACTGATACCCTAGCAACATATATAGGCCGCAACATAAGAGCAAGTCCAAGAAATCCCCTATTATGAGGGTTTTTGTAATTTTTAAGGGTTTTACTTGCAAAATGACTCCAACAGCTCTCCTATAAAAAGCTTTAGTTTGTAGCTAGCTTTGGTTCTCTCTCTATAACTTTGTAAGAGAGAATGAAATTTTTAGGGGGTGAGTTTGATTAAAAAATTATATTTTCTCCTTCCACCTCTCTCTTTCTCTCTCCAAATCTTCTACTTTTCTCTATTTTTAACTAAACATGATTATAAAATTAGAATATCTAAAATTGTGTATATCAAAAAATTATAAAAACGATATAGTATAAAAGTATGTATTACAATTAACGTAACGGATCACATATCACTATGTTTAGTTATATATATTTATTAATATATAAAATAATCATATGCTATAAAATAGGGAAGCTGTTGGAGTTGATAAAACTGAACAAAATAATTTAGAGAACCAAATTTGCTCCCCAATTATGTAGCAAATTTTAGGGGATCTCTTGGACTTGCTCTATCATTATGCAAATAATGCTATAACATGGCCTCATCCTCATGTTATACTCCTACCTACGAGTAATGCTATAAGATGGAAAAGGATGATAGCGAAAGGCTCACTTTGGCATTGCACATTACGATACATTAAAAGTGCCAAGTGCACTGTTCCTCACATGTTTGGTTTGTAAATTTTAATTTAAACAATTTATTTATTTTGTGATTACATGTGTTGTCACAAAAATTATAGCATGTAAATGAATTTATGTTAAATATCTATTACCATGATAATAACTATTAACAAAATCACAAATACAAATCCATAAACCGATTAAGAAACCAAAAAAAAAAAGCGGATTAAACATCTGAAAACTAATGTGATTCATGTGAGGAATAATATATTACATATATATCATGAGAGGAGGGATCATGGACATGGTCAACGAGAGCTTACATTCACACGCTATTATAGTTATTGATGTGTGTGGTTTACCTATAAAATTCAACTTTATTTCTCTTGCAAAAATAAGGTACAATATGTGAATGCAATTGTGACAATCTTTTAATGAATTGATGATAAATTCATAATCCCAGCAATATCAGCAATCGACATCATGTCTGGTCATGCCCACTTGATCATTTTTTTCAACGAGTGTTTGGCAATTATACAAATCCACGCAAAAACGTGTTAGAATGATTTACGGTTAACACACTATTTTCAATTTTATACGCAAATATATTGAGCAGTATAAGTATGTTGTGAAAATAAAATCACCATATAAAATGCATAATTTGATTTCACGTAAGATGCAACTTGGGTTTAGTCTACTTAATATATAAGTCTGTTTTACGTCAAAAAAAAAAAAAAAAACTTGGGTTTAGTTTTGTGTGACAGAAAAATTCAAGTTCAAATAATTAAAATACTTTTGTTGATTCTATTATAATTAGATATTAAAGTTATATGGATCATTAATTCACCATCTTGTTAAATCAAATTTCAAATGTTTTGATTATGTGAAAATAACTTGAAAATTTTACCGTGAGGTGAAAATTTGAATAACGTCTAATCCTTTTTAATTTAGAAACAAATTAACTATTTATTTCACAAATTACCTCTATTTTAAAATTATATTGTATCTTTATTTTTTTGGTTACGAGTTGCAACGAATAATCCTCTTTTAAATTAATTTTTTTTAAAATACAAAGTCTTGAGTGAGACTGTCCTACCATAAACTTATGGTAGGACGAATGATAGTTTATGTGTTTATTAGATTTGTTTGTGTGTTTTTAAGTTTTGTTTACTATAAACTGTTTTCATGCGTGAGTGAACACACAAACAAACAAAAATTGGAAACATATGAACAATCTATTAAACACATGAACTATCATTCGTTCTACCATAAGTTTATGGTAGGACAATCTCACTCAAGACTTTTTTCTTTTTTTTTTTTTAAAAAAACAACAACTACATGTTATCACAACGTGCACAAGGTATCAAATTATTCAAAACGCAATTAGAAGATCAACCGATCTCACAAGTTTCCTGTTGTTTTGAAGTCTCAAAGACTTTTCATGATGCCATGTAATTTTTGTACAACGTAAGAAATCGATTAGATAACATAACGAATTAAAATGCTTGCCACAACGCGTGCGAAACACGTGCTTAGGGATCCAAGTTTTGCACGAAGCAGAATAAACCCTCGGATAAGAGAATGGAATATCCGCATCCATTTATGAATTTTATGCCTAACTTTGGTTATGGAATTCAGTCATCCAGGCTTCCTAGGTCGAGTGCATAGATCGTGAATGAAAACGGAATTGTGAAAGGGATGAGGTTGTGAAAAGCATTGTGTATAGTCGACAGGAGTTGGCGCAACGATAATGTTTTGCATGTTAATAGTTTGTGTATATACACCAATAAACATAGTCGTTTTATATGATATATGCGCCAATCGATAAACAGTTGTTTTATATGTTTGAAATTATGTTATTTTTTTATATATATAATGGTTCACGTTTACTTATACACTATGGATTAAAAATTTAATATAAACATTATTTTATGAACCAGTCAAATATAATCTATAATTTACACATGTATATAAAATGTAGAAGGCAAATTATATGGGACACTTAGGACACCATGAGCTTGGTGCCCTAGAGTCAATTTGCGCATTTCAAATCATAATAACGTGCATTTCAGTATGTAGAATTGTGCATATTACTAATTTAATTTTAATTTTCATATAGTTATTAAAATGCACAATTTGTGGTATTAAAATGCATATACAATTTATCTGCATTGTACAATAATAATAGCCCATGGGTACTATATAAGAATTAAATGTAGAAAATAAATAATTGAATGTAGAAAATAAATTTACATAAAAATTTCTATTGAATTATGTTTTTATTGAGTTGAATTGAACCATCATACCAAATCGAAATTAAAACGTTTTTTTATCTTCTTCGTCACAGAAAAATACGTTTACTTTTATTCAACGGTTTTTCTAACGAGTGCCCTAGGGCACTCGTTAACGTGAGTCAGATTCCATCGATAAGTGTAATTTTACTCGAATTAATTGTGTTGATATTAATAATTTCATAGAAATGCTTCGTTGTCTGTGTTTACTCTGGTTACGTGTGGTAACCTTAATTGCATCATTTAACTACGTTGTTGCCTGCGTTACTGATGATAAATTACATTTTCTTTGGTCACGTGATGGATGATTATTTATTGAAAATAAAAATAGCTAATGTACCTAAATTTTAACCACTCAAAATTGGAATGTAATTTTTTTATATAATTGGTATAATATTCTAATTGTTATGAAGTCAATAATATTTTATAAATTTGAATATTAGAAAATTCTAGAAATAATTTTTACATGGATATACATTAAATAATATTTAATTTTATGAAATAGTGAAGACAAAATAAATGTCATGTGGAATATTATTGGATCATTGATATATTACAACAGACAAAAATATTATTCAGTCAGAATATTTTATAAAAAATTTATTGTTTAAATACACTGAATTTTTTTTGAGTATGATTGGTTTTGAAGTTGAATAAAATTTTATAAGTAAATTTTAAAGAATAAAATAAGCCACATGAAATAATATATGTTGTTTAAATAAGCCAATAGAAAAGCATATGAACCGTGTAATTATGACACGACATACATTTACCAAGTAAAATACAATTTATTGCAATTAGCACAGACAACCATACAATTGGGTGGTGTAATTACGATGAACACAATTAACAAGAGTAAAATACACTTAGCGATGGAATCTAACTCACTAGGGCACTCGTTAGAAAAACCGTTTATTCAATGTGGTAAAAACGAAACTATATAAAGTGAGAAAAGATAGTTAGAAATCAAGTACAAAAACCAAGCGCATGCTTTTCATTTTCCTTTTCCCCCATTTCGTTCTAGAACAACAAGATAGCTTAAATCCCCTGGATTCCCTTCGCAAATTCCTTCTAGCTCTGCAGGTAATTCTTCTTCTTCCTCTCCGCTTCTCCTTTTTCGTTCAATTGGTACGATTCTGCTATAAAAGCATTTCGTCCGTGTGTAGATTCCAATCGTGCCATTTGTACGCTGAGACGGCGACCGGAATCGCGGCAACAGCTTCAATTCCGTGTTTTTCCGAGAGATAGCTGAATGTGTGTGTCCGTACGGTTGATTTGAATCGCCGGGTGGTGGAAATTGAACGGCTTGATTCCAGGTGAGTTGTGAATTTGATTTTGATCGTTTGAGATGTTTTGTGCGAAATCCGCGCGGTGTTTGTGTAATCTGTGTTCTAGTTTCTGCTTGTGGTGATGGTACTAATCTGTGTAGCAAATTTTAATCATGATTCCTATACTAGTTTTTAGTTGATTTGGAGCCTAAGGTGTGTGATCATTAGATGAGAAAGGTTTTTATGCTCTATGTGCAAGTTCTGGTCTGTTACCCTCATTTGTTGCACGCGAAGATTCGTGTTTCAAGAATGTATATTTGTTAGCATACTCTTAGTGTAATCAGTTAATTTGGAGGTGATCATTAGATGAGAAAGGTCATTGTGTTTTTTGTGCAAGTTCTACTGTGTTACCCTAATTCGCTCCACATGAAGAGTATGTGTTTCAAAAACGTCTTTTGATTGCATTTTTAGAGTTTGCACATTTATCGCACAGGACTGAGTGGACTCTTCAGGTGGAACGCGGGGTTGGGTGGTATTTTAATTAGGAAGGGGGAAATATGACACAGGCTAACGTTTATGTTGTAGTCGTCGAATCCCATAGCAACTATTTCTTTAAGTCTATAGTTTAGTTTAGAAGCTGTTCAGGAAATGCCTTTTTATTTTCTTCACCCTGCACCAGATGTTCAACCTATCATAAAGTGAGGTCTTTCATTGTTCTTTAGACCTTTAACAAGTGGAGTAGGATTTTGACAATTATAGATTTCAATGTAGTGTAATCAATAGGATCATTTTGAAAATGCATGGATGTAAATGGTAATTATATAGCGTGCAAGTCACACTTTAGCTGTTGAGTCCCATTATTTAAAACTATTATTTATAACATTGTGAAATATTTTTTCTAAATATTTTTCTGAAATATTTAAAAATGGAGAGACTGGTCCTTTCTTGAGCTTTCGGAAGAAGTTCTATCTTCTGTTAGAATGATGCATCATATTTCTTTTCCTTTTTTTTTTTTTTTTTTTTTCCAAAGAGAGATTTTTGGTGAGGAAATGAGTAGTGTGCATTACGCGTTATGCTGTAACAGATTGTGATTCCACGCGTCTTGTTCTGTGCTATGTTCCTATCCACGTGTAGAGTGCATGCATCCACGTGTAGAGTTTCTGGTTGAAAGAAGGTGGTGATGTGGCAGAATTGGTCCTGTATTTATACTTGAACCATGGAGTCACTTTCCATAACTCACCAGCCGATTCATGTAGAAAGTGGTTTTCTGCTTCATGGATATATTCAGCCAAGATCCACCGCTTCCCCTCTTCTTTTCATTTTAGCTTCCTTCTCTCTTCTCTCTTACAAATATATTATTGAGTTTCTCGGTAGACTAAGCGGCTTGAGGATTATCTCCTGGATTTCCATTTTTAACAATCTGGTGAGGAGATCTGATCTTCTTCAAATCTCTGTGTTTATGTTTGGATCTGGATTGGCTTAACTATGTTCCCATAGGCTCTATGTAGAAATAGAAATTACAAGGCATAAATTCTTAAATAGATATGCATATATTAGTACATGCATCCGAGTAAATGGAGCATTATCATTATTTATAGATGAAATTAAGTAAAAAGAGCATTTTAGCACATTGATGTTATGATAATCAATTAACTGGCTTGTAGATCTCTATTTGTTTCATAGTGGGAGAGTAGAAGTACTTTAAGTGGCTTTAGATCCGAGCCTTTGAATTCTAGGATCTAGTTGATTTCACACCTAAAAAGGATTTTTAGTAGACATGTATTAGTACATTCATCAGAGTGAATAGAAGAAGATTATAATCATTTGTAGGTATTCGATGAAGAAATTAAGTAGATAATATAAGCACAGCCTTTGGAGAAGCGCACTGATGCTGTTATGATAATAAATTAATTAATCGGCATAGATCTCTGTTTGTTTTATAGTGGAAAAGTAGGAGTACTTTAAGTGATTTTAGATCTGAGTTGAAATATCCGTCTCTGAACTTTGAATTATGGAAACTAGCTGATTTCACACCTGAAAAGGATTGTGAGTTTGAGTTGCTTCATTGTGATGCTTATTGAAAATGTGACTTTGAATTTTGCCTTTTAAAAATTTGTGAAGGGGTATTTTCTGTATATCTGTGAATTACTGATGCTTATTGCTGTAGATTAACAAATTTACGAGATCAATATTATCGAAAGATTTTTAAATGCCTCCCAATTGCAATGCAAATTAGGAAACTCCCTTTTTAAAAATAAACGTTTTAAAGGTCTATTTTGATTATCCCGAACAGTTTTTGGAATGATGTCTGAGCTCCCCAGTTTTGGATTTTGATTGGAAGGGAACTATTGTTTCACCAAGATCCAAATTCTAATGTTTTTCTCCAGATCTGCTTATTTGCTCAAACTGAACTGCAAGTAAGAAATAGCTGTCTGTCGGCAATATATATATATATTTTCCTGGTCTATTATTTTGTGGATGATGAATGTTTAAATTTACATTGAAATACTAGATAAGATAAAATGTTAATTCCCTTAGATCTAGCCCTACAGGCTACAGCTTGTTTGGCCTTTCTATACGTGTCAAAGTATTGCTTAAATATGTTTAGATTTTGCAACTATCCAGCAATGAATAACTCAGCTGCTTTCTGTATTTGTTTGGTGATGCAATTCCATCATGGATTGTGTAGAGCTAATTTGAATTTTGTGTTGTGAGGTGAGGTACTGAGGTGTGTATTGCGCTCTAATAAATGAATTGTCTTTAAATCTGAGCAGATTGACAAGTATTACAGTGATGTCTGGACTCATTGAAGGTCTCCCTGATGCTGTTGCTGTGAGGTGCCTTGCACGAGTTCCCTTCCATCTTTATCCCAAGCTGGAACTTGTCTCCCGTTCCTGGCGTGATACCATTCGTGGGACTGAGCTATTCAAAGCTCGACAAGAAGAAAAATCTTCAGAGGAGTTTCTGTGTGTTTGCGCTTTTGAGCCAGACAATCTATGGCAGCTATATGATCCTGTCCATGGCTTTTGGATGACTCTTCCTGCAATCCCTTCAACTATAAAGCACCTTGCCCATTTTGGTGTTGTCTCCACCGGAGGAAAGCTGTTTGTGCTTGGTGGTGGGAGTGATGCTGTGGACCCCTTAACAGGTGATCAAGATGGAAGCTTTGCTACCAATGAAGTATGGTCTTACAATCCTGTGAACCGGATGTGGGCCTCGTGTACTCCTATGATAGTTCCCCGTGCAATGTTTGCATGTTGTGTGTTTGAAGGGAAAATCATTGTGGCAGGTGGTTTCACAAGCTGCAGGAAATCAATATCCAAAGCTGAAATCTATGATCCTGAGAAGGATGCTTGGGTATCAATACCTGATTTGAACCATTCTCACAATACTGCATGCTCAGGTGTTGTCCTTGAGGGTAAGGTTCATGTGATGCACAAGGGTATGTCAACTGTGCAGATTCTTGAAAGCGTGAAGCAAGGGTGGAGTGTTCATGATTATCGGTGGATTCAAGGTCCCATGACTGTGGTTAGAGGAAAGCTTTATGTGATGAATCATGGCCATGGACACATCTACAAGCTGGAAGGAGACACAATGAAGATAGTAGTCACTGCATCAGATTTCCGTCGAAGAATTGGGCTTGCTATGATCGGTGTGGCTGGAGACATTTACATTGTTGGAGGGGTGAATGGTCCAGAAAGGTGGAACTGGGACATTAAGCTGCTGTCTGATGTTGATGTCCTAACTCTTGGGGGCGATAGACCAGTTTGGCGCCAGGTGTCTCCTATGACTAAGTGCCGAGGAACTGTCCTTGGCTGTTGTCAGCTGAGAATTTAGGGTGTTCCTGGATCATTGTTGCTTGTTGTTTTACTAGACCTGACTTTGTTGGATGTTATCTTCATTCGGTTCCGATGAATCTGCTGATGGATCTGCCATCTGGGATTTTTCTTTTTTTCTTTTTTCCTTTCGTCGAGGTTATACCTTTGGTAAACAGATGACACCTGAGTCATTGTAATAGTTTTATAAAATGCCATTTGCTAGGAGAATATGATGGCACTTTACTTGTTTACATAACCGTGTAAGTTGTTTTTGGATGTTTAACTTGGAAAAGTTTCAGAATTTTCTCTTTTCATACAGTATATGATGACATTTTCTGAACAATCTGCGAAATATGAACCTTCTCATCTCTATCCTTTGTAGATTGCGAATCAGTTATGTTTAGGACCTTTAGGTGATGCCTCTTTTGTCGGTCTCTCTTCTTGATCGCATCATTGAACTTTCTCCGGTAAGCTAAAATGAGTACTCCTAAATAAAACGAATGAGATTTTTATTTTTTTAAGTAACTTGTTTTTTCATTGTAAATTATGGATTGAAATAAGAACATTCAAAATTTAAACTTATGGTATGGGAATTTCAAACTTTTTATGAAGGCCCTGTTTACTAGAACTTATTTCCACCACGTACTGAACTGAATTGAAGTAAAATGATGTATTGAAAAATGGAATCAGCATAACTGAATTAGCCTAAATTTCATCAATTACATTTTCACTGAAGTGAACTGAACTGAACTGAATTAAACTGATCTAGCAAACAGGACCTTAGATCCTGACAATTTCCATAATATGATAAATTGTATATATATTTTTGATAATGAATTGAAATAAGTAACATTCCGTCACAAGAATGGATTTTAATTTTTTTAAAAAATCATAAAATTAAACTGAAAAGCCCAGATGCAAAGCCCAAAAAGACTTACCTAAGAGCTGCAAAATCCCCGGCAAATTTTTTTTGAAAAACCCTAGCGCTTCCCTGCCGCCGGGAATCCTAAATCAACTCAAAATGGAGGATCAAAACATGAACGACGGCGACAACCAAAACTACGACACGGAGGTAACTCCGGCGTTAATATCCCTCCACCCAGCCCACCACTCCGTCGCGGTGGCCGTCGGTTCCGACCTCCGAGTCTTCAACCTCAGCAACACTTCGCCGGTAACTTTACCGGATGATTCAGGCCACAAGGATTCAATAAGAGCAATTCGCTATGGTGAGAACGGTAAGCTCTTCGTATCTGCGGGCGACGACAAGCTCGTGAAGATCTGGGATGCTGATTCCTGGCGCTGTATGTTTAATGTGTAAGTTGAAAATACGCCCAAAAGATAAAAAGATATTCTGTTAGACTGTTACAACAACCTTATCCTGATAGCCTATATTCTGTTACAACAACCTGGCAGCTCGTCGGAGAAGAGAGTGAGTGCTGTTGCTGTTAGTAGTGATGGGCAGTTCGTGTGCTTCGCTGATAAGTTTGGCGTTGTTTATGTTGCGGATACAAAAACAGACAGTGAAGAAACCAGTGCTGTAATCAATAAGAAAGGAGTGCCAATTCTCTCCCACTATTGTAGTATTATTACTAGCTTGGTATGTTGGATTTTGAAGTTTGTGTGTTCTCTTACTTGTACATATGATGATGGTGTTGTACTGTTGTGATTGTTGGATTTGCTGCAGGAGTTTTCGCCGGACGGGAAATATATTATCAGTGCAGATCGGGATTCAAAGATTCGGGTAAAATGAGTGTATCTTTGACTCTTAGTTCATTAAAAAGATCAAACCAAATTACAATGCTAAGTGTTAAATGCTGTATTTTGGATTGCAGGTGACTGTGTTTCCTCAAAATCCCTTTGATGGAGCTCATGAAATACAGAGTTTTTGCCTCGGTCATACAGAGTAAGTGCCTAATGACCTGTGGTGCTATGAAATGTTGATTTCTTACCTTCTCGAAATTGTAATTTGGAGTGTTATATAATGAAGAAATATGTAGTATGCAATGTAATATATGTATATTGACATATTTTAGCACGACTGTTTCAGGTTTGTATCTTGCCTAGCCTTTTTTTGTAATCCGGACTGTCCACAGGGTTTGTTAGTGTCTGGAGGTGGTGATTCAACTGTGAGTTTAATTAATTGCTGTTTCTCCAATGTTCTATGCTATGGTTTGTTTAGAGGTTTTTGTGAAAATACTTATAACCATTATGCTTTTAGGTACGTTTGTGGGACTTCACTTGTGGTTCTCTTCTGGATACCTGTGACGTTGGAGAGAAGGTAGCCTCCTTAAACATTCCTGTTATCTTTGTGCTGGCTTTGACTTGATTTTTTCAAGCACCTATTTTTATATTTGATTTGCATTTTGTGTGTTTGCATTGAGTGATGGAATCTTGATGCCTCACCCCTTGTTCACAGTCATCAACGTGCCTTTTATGACTTAGACTTCTCTTGGCAATTAGCATCCTTTGCCCTTCCAACATTATGGCTTAGTTTCTTTTTTCTGTTGTTCTTGTATTGGTTACAGGCAGATATTCAACGATCTGAAGGGAAAGAAGAAGAGTCCCCTACTCCCATCACTGACCTCTGTGTTACTCAAGATGGCTCACTAATTGCGGTGGCTATACAAAGGCAAGTTTCTTCATGCTGTGGTTCTATTTGATATATTTGTGATGTAACGTGTATGTTTAATTGCAGCTTGACAGGAATTTTGCTGTTGAGCTGTAACCTTTCTACTAAAACTCTCTCTGTCGTCAAAGTGAGTAGCTTGATTCATTTAGTTGCTCAGCCTTGCTAGATATCTAATGCAATGAGACGCGCAAATTAACTTTTTGCTCATGGACAGGTGATTTCAATTTCTGATGAAGCTTATGTTCCTACAAGCATTGGATCTGCCCAAACCGCAGAATTCTTATGGATGGTCATGGGGGTATCGAACTTAAACGATTCGAATGTCAAGTCTTTGGTCAGAGTTAGAGCCCTTTCTTGTAAAAGCAATTCAGAATCTCTAGAGCCATTGGTCCTAGAAGACAAGGATACTCCGGGAGGGGAGCTAATGCTGGAAAAATTACAAGGATCTTTATCAATCGAAAAAGAAGCATTTTCAACTGCTGCTGAGGCAGTAAAAGCCTCAATGCGGAATCTTCTGATCAAGAAACAGTACTCGGTAGAGAGACGGGACTTCAGAAAGCGAGGCAGAAATGACAAAAAAATGAAGCAAAAATGACCATATTTCTGCTCAACGATTACGCCCACAGATGCAAGTGTATGTTCTATTTCATTTGGTGCTTCTTTTTCTTTAATAAACTCTTATGGTATTAATGGTATTAAGGGGCTTTTCTGCTGCTTAGCTTTGTCACAAATGTTTTCCTGTATTCTTGTCAGTTACTGTACTAAAGAATCACCAGCCTATTAGAACTAAAATTGTAGGTTAGTCGGATATAAACTCTATGATTGCCAATGGATAAGATGCATATCTATGGTGGGCATTCTGAATCAGGTCTGGTAGTATAGAAACTTATGGACGACATTTTTAAATTTTGGCAGTTGGCACCTGGCACAAGATCATAAATATTATTTTTTTGTGAAATGAAATCTGAAAGGAGAGGTGTCAACTCCTGGAGAATTTTGGCCGGTTTTAGTTTAACACCTTTCTGGACTACATTATATAATGCTAGTACTAATCTGGTTGTGATCATCTATATAATTAAATACTGCATTTTGTTGATGAATTTTATTGTTAGCATATCGTTGTCTTTTGTGCAATTAAACATGCTTTTCCTCCCTGTACTATAATTAACTTGTGTTGTGTAATTCTGTTTTCTTTATCTCTCATCATCGTTATCATACCATATTATCGGATAGCTCCCTGGGTATTTGTGTGGTTATGTGGAACTAGAAGAGTAACCTTATAGTTTTATAAGAAGAGTTCTTTTGTAACTACATGTTATTTAGCATTACAAAGGAGACTTAGATTGTGATGAAGAACTGGGCTTGTAATATAATTTAGTAAAAAACCAATTATATTGTCTTCACAAGTAACTTAAGAATAGGTTATAAACTGAACTAAAAACCTTTCTCTTCATGTTTTATCTCAAAAAGAGGAAAAGTTGAGAAGGGGAAATTGTACTTTTGTAGATGTTATGTTGCACTTACTATTTTAGAAATATTATCCCTTTTCTACTAAAATCACTTCCAATAGGGAGACAATTGATTTCAGACACGTCGTATCAAACGAAAAAACTAGGGGTCCCTATTAAATTATCAATACAAATATCATGAAAGTGGTTGTCAATTTGTCATGAACGTTTCCTTTCATTTCATATCTTCTCATTAGGTAGAAATCACTGTCAAGAGAGGAGTTTGTGGTAATTTTTACTGCCAATTTGTTTTATGCTTATCATTAGTGACATCTTCTCATCAAAGTTGTACGCTAATCCTTATGAGTTATGATTCATCTAAACGTTGAATCATCAATCTTGACGAAAGTCCTTTGGATAAAACAATGGGTAAACCAAGTCACACTTGATAGCTACTCTTAACAGAACAATTTTGCTGATATTTCAAATTCTTTGTTGCAAAATTAATATTTGTGATGTGTTAATAAGTGGTTACTTTGTTGCTGAAATTTGCAAAACTACTTTTAAAATAATTTTATACTATTAATATTAGAGAATGTATCCTGTGAGATCAATCTCAACCCGACTTTTATACCCGACTTTTTACATATTAAGCATGATCATTCAGCGTATTATTGTTGATCTTTTCACTTTTAAACCTGACCTTCTAAATATTAAACATGATCGCTCAATGTATTATTGTTTATCCTCTCACTTTCATATATGATCTATGATATTTTACATATTAAACATGGTTATTCAGTGAGACCAATTGATACTTGAGAATTTGTGTTAATGTTAATAGAAGAATGGATCAATTTATAAATATAACTAACTAAATTAAACAAAGTCTAATACTATAAGTGGAGCATGTGATCTCAAACATAGGAAGTACAATCAATTGAGCTTACCTTCAATTCAATATGCTTGGTGAGATTAAGACCCTTCAATATAGTTCAATTTCAATCATGTCCCTTCCCACAAGAAAGTTGAGTCCTTTGCATTTTCACTCGTCAATCGTCATCCTCTAAACCCATCTTCTTTTACTTTAATTATATTTTATAGAGTATCCTTTACACTTCTTAAATTATGAGATAAAATAGGATTCCATAAAAAGGGCCGTGATGTTCAAAACATTGTCTCACTTGGCAACTTCAGAGTACGACTGAGTCTATGTTCATATAAATTGACATGTTTCGAATTACACCGAGTAAAAGCTATATTCCTATGGCACTACATTTGCACTTTAAATCAATTCGGTTTAGGTTATTAAAAATATAATTTGAAGTCTATTTTTCATTTATTATAACATTGTAATTTTAATACTATAATAATACCTCAATTCGGTTTAGGTTAGCAAATATATAATTTGAAGTCTATTTTTCATTTATTATAACATTGTTATTTTTAATACTATAATAATACAAGTCATACTTTTGATACTTCAATTTGTTTCTACCATTTTGGTACCATAACTTTTAATTATCCATATAACGAATTCTCTCATGAAAAATCATGTTTAATATGTAAAATATTAGTCTTGAAAGTGAGAATATCAGCTGATCATGGTTAATATGTATGTTGGGTTTAAAAGTAAGAATATTCATTTTATTTGGTTTATCCAAGTAATTGTTCATGCCACATTCGACAAATGATCAAAATTACATTAGTTTTAAAAAATGTTTAAATTGAACCAATCCATGTAATATTAAAACACAAAATTGGTTCAATGTTGGGTAATATTCAGAATTTCAGAGTGGTAGAAACTGAGTCGTGTAGTACCAAGTACCAACGGTCATATTTTAGGACTAGGCCAAAGAAAGGACTGAGCTCGAGCAATCAAGCGCTTTGTTCACCGGAATCTAATCGTACGGCTGCTAATGGTGGGATCGGCCACGGAACGAACGGTCCTATTTGCTCTGAAAGCACTGAACAGCTCCGGCCGGCGAGCAGAGGCAATAAACGGGGGCCCAAAAGCAAAGGCGCAGTAGGCCCATTAAGTGTGTGGGGAATAGGGAAAAAGACAAAACTTTGTTAACCTCAAAATCAAAGTTCTGACAGGAGCACGCCATAGGTTCGAGCCCGGGCCCCCTAATGGTCTAATTTTAATAGGTGGGGCCCGGATCACTGTAGGTCTCAATTATTCGTGATCGGATCTCCCATAGGGGCAGCAGTGTAAATTAGTATTTGTTAGGGCTATTTAATTTTGTATTCATCGGAAATTGCACAGTGTTGCAGAAGAAATATTTTTTTTTGTTTCAGACTTTTCAGTAGTACACGGTTTTGGAAGCGAGTTCGTTTGATTATAAGAGCTCGTGTGTGGATCAATGAGTTCGTTTCAATTCTAACAAACTTAAGACACACTTGAAATTTCGAGATTGAATGAAAAATATTATAATTACTGTTTGTCATAGGTTGTTTCATGTTTGGTTCATATATAGAAAGAAACTAGTATGAATCAATAATGGAATGAAAATGGATAGAAAAGATAAAAAGAGAAAAAATTTTGTATAAGTTTTTTAAAGTGAAATAAAAGCTTTTGATATAAGTTTTTTTTAAAAATTTAGTTTGGTTTTTTAAAAAATTTTGGTTAATTTTAAATTTTGACCTAGCATGATAAAATTTAATATATTTAAATTTATTTCACTTAAAAAAAATGGCAAACAAGACCTAAAAGTTCTTAGGATTGATTTTGATTCAGATTTTTAACAAGAGAGCATTTTATATCTTATAAACTAGTTGGTAATACGGCGCTTTGCGCCTTATTTTGATCAATATTGCAGGCCTTGTTTGCAAGAGTTTTTCCGTAGATCAGTTCAGTTCAGTTCAATTCAATTCAGTGAAAGTGTAATTTGTTGAAATTCAGGTTAATTAAGTCATGCTGATTCCATTTGTCAATACATTAATTTTCACTTCAGTTCAATACAATAAAAAATAAGCTATAACAAACAGGGCCTTGATCTATCATTGCTAAAAAAATCCCATACAATATTTCATACACTTTTAATAGCATGAAAATATTCTTTTCAAAAAAATAGCAGGGAAATGTTTACCAAAAATACATATTTCAATAAATAATATATAGAACAAAATATTTCAGTACTAAACCAAAAAAAAAAAACCCATAAATATTGCCATCCTTAATAGCGTGCATCTAATATTGTTATTCCTATTTTAGGATAATATTTTGTTACTAAATAATAGTTTACATCTATAATTCACATATATAGAATAAGTGTGTATATATATGTGTATTTAGTGTGTAAATAATTTACAAAATATTACAAAAAAGTAATGGTAAGATGACGCAGTCGGAAAAATCGATAAGATCCGCCAACACGAATCTGAAGAAAGTAAGGAATCGCAAACGCTATTTCCTTGTCCAGGGTCCGGAATCCACCGGGGATATTGGAATCCACCAAATAAAGAACGTAGTTCTTGAAATTGTTTATTGTCCGAAAGCTGTTAAATAATGAATACAAAGATCCTATAAATACTATTACAAAACCTTAAAGCAATCCTAAAATAAAAACTAAACTAAAATGGAAAACAACAATACAAAATAGGAAAATATTAAAACACCTATTCTAAAATGGAACAGGAAACGTTTGAAAGTCCACTTCTGAATGGAATTAGAAAATCTCTTGTCTTCACGGTCACGTTGGCGACATTTCTTTTCTTCTTCAATTCATACGCAAAACTGTCCTACATCAGTCTCCTCCACTTTAAAAGAACTCGTCCCGAGTTCTCCCATGCCACCATGAACAGCTTGAAATATATGAATTTGAACCCTCTTCTTAAAAGCATTGAACATATCATAAAATTCGAGGCTCATTGGTTGCAATCCATGCTCTGTCAAATTATTTCCATTTGCACGAGGATGTCCTTTCCAACGGACAAGATACTTCCAACGCATAACATATTTCTGTCCACGTACAAGGTTAGGTAGTACCTTAACATTTAGAACACCCACACTTCCAACATATGAGTTAATCTCGGACTTCAGCTTCATATACTCGTCCTCCTCCTTCTCCATTGAGTTAATCTCGGACTTCAGCTTCATATCCTCGTCTTCCTCCTTCTCCTCCACTTTAAAAATAACTCGCCCCGAGTTATTCCCTTCACCAGCAAGAGCTCCAGTCTCCATTGCATGTCCGATCAATGTATAAGCAACATGTAGGATTGACTTGAACTTCCAGGCTCTACTCATCAAAACATTTAAGAAATCATAATCATGACGAAGCTTCTCTTCAAAATGAGCATCACCATATTCAGCATTAACGCATTCTCTTTCAAGGGGCATTATCTTCGTATCTTCACTCTTATCTCTCAAAGGAACTATCTCTTTATTAGAACCCTCGCCAATATGAACATCAATCTTAACATCTTCGTAAAGGGTATCTATGGAGCTTTCACAGATCTGAACTTGAATCTTCACGTCATCATAATTTGCATCCAAAGCGTTAACTTCTTCAAGAGCACTCTCAAATACTTGAGAATTCTCCACAAAGACTTCACAACTCGAGGCTTCAAGTATCACATCTTCCACTCCATCAAGCACTCCATGAGAAATCTTTAAATCCTTATTAGAACAAGGAACATCACACAACTCTACCTCCAATGCTACACCCTCAGAGTTAGAATTATGATTGTATACATGAAAGATCTTTTCATCCTTTGTTTCTTGCTTCTCCGGAGCACTAGAAGCAACACTACCAACAATAGATGAAGTAATATTACGAAGGTTAGTAATAGCCTGCTTCACTTCTTCATTAACTTTCACGAGTCCTTGGATTGGGATAAAATCATGTCGAGGCAATTTCTCTGTAATCTCTACTTTCATGGCTAGTGCGTTAGCCTCTTTCACAGACCACACTGTTTGCATATCCATCTGTTCTTGTATAGAACTTTTTAAGCCACTAACATACCTCGTCACTCTTTTATTCTCCGTCTCCTTAAGTTCTATTCGTTCACAATAACATAAAAACTCGGTCGTGTATTCCCACACAGTCCTCTTTCCTTGAACGCAGTTAAAATACATTTTGCGCAAAGTTTTCTCATAATCATCAGGAAGGAACTCGGCTAACATGTATTCTTTCATATGCCTCCATGTTTGAATCGGGGGTTTATTCATTCTATGCCTATCTCGAGCCAATTGATCCCAATATGTGGAAGCGCTGTCTTTCAACTTCTTCTCCACCATCTTTACTTGTTGGCTCTCGGGAACTTCCATGATCTCGAAATACCTACCAACGTTAATCTGCCAATTGAATAAATCCTTCACGCTCATGGACCCATAAAAATTAGGAATACTGACATGATAATCCTCCGACCTCGCCTTCTTATAATCCAAAATATTTTTCTCGTCCCATGGATTTCTCCTGTCTATTTGTTCATTATTGCACAATCCATCTATTTGCGTTGACAACGCAGCAATTGTAGTAACATCCTTAACCAAAGCATCATATGGGGAAAAAGCCGCCATCGCATCAGCCTTGATAATTGGGTGATCTCTCATCATGAATCACTGGCAGAGAACAGGAGAAAGCCTGCTCTCTGATACCAAATGACGCAGTCGGAAAAATCGATAAGATCCGCCAACACGAATCTGAAGAAAGTAAGGAATCGCAAACGCTATTTCCTTGTCCAGGGTCCGGAATCCACCGGGGATATTGGAATCCACCAAATAAAGAACGTAGTTCTTGAAATTGTTTATTGTCCGAAAGCTGTTAAATAATGAATACAAAGATCCTATAAATACTATTACAAAACCTTAAAGCAATCCTAAAATAAAAACTAAACTAAAATGGAAAACAACAATACAAAATAGGAAAATATTAAAACACCTATTCTAAAATGGAACAGGAAACGTTTGAAAGTCCACTTCTGAATGGAATTAGAAAATCTCTTGTCTTCACGGTCACGTTGGCGACATTTCTTTTCTTCTTCAATTCATACGTAAAACTGTCCTACATCATAAGATGTCGGAAAATAATATATATACAATTAATTATTATACGATTTTTCTAACGAGTGCCCTAGGGCACTCGTTAACGTGAGTTAGATTCCATCGCTAAGTGTATTTTACTCTTGTTAATTGTGTTCATCGTAATTACACCACCCAATTGTATGGTTGTCTGTGCTAATTGCAATAAATTGTATTTTACTTGGTAAATGTATGTCGTGTCATAATTACACGGTTCATATGCTTTTCTATTGGCTTATTTAAACAACATATATTATTTCATGTGGCTTATTTTATTCTTTAAAATTTACTTATAAAATTTTATTCAACTTCAAAACCAATCATACTCAAAAAAAATTCAGTGTATTTAAACAATAAATTTTTTATAAAATATTCTGACTGAATAATATTTTTGTCTGTTGTAATATATCAATGATCCAATAATATTCCACATGACATTTATTTTGTCTTCACTATTTCATAAAATTAAATATTATTTAATGTATATCCATGTAAAAATTATTTCTAGAATTTTCTAATATTCAAATTTATAAAATATTATTGACTTCATAACAATTAGAATATTATACCAATTATATAAAAAAATTACATTCCAATTTTGAGTGGTTAAAATTTAGGTACATTAGCTATTTTTATTTTCAATAAATAATCATCCATCACGTGACCAAAGAAAATGTAATTTATCATCAGTAACGCAGGCAACAACGTAGTTAAATGATGCAATTAAGGTTACCACACGTAACCAGAGTAAACACAGACAACGAAGCATTTCTATGAAATTATTAATATCAACACAATTAATTCGAGTAAAATTACACTTATCGATGGAATCTGACTCACGTTAACGAGTGCCCTAGGGCACTCGTTAGAAAAACCGATTATTATATACGTATTGTCCAAAGTATTCTAGTCCAAATAAATCATGGTGATTCACTTCACCTATTAAGGAATACACACAATTTTATTAACCCAATTGCTATATGCAGGACCGATTTTCTCATGCAGGACCGATTTTTTACCATAATACCCCCAAGTGTACCCTTGCATTTTGGTACCTTGAGGTCTTGAGCCTATTTTCTCTTGCTCTTCATATAGCTTGAACTTATCCCATGCTAGTTTCGAGCAAATTCTAGACTCCAACTCCACATTTTCCATTGCCTTTTTGTTCCTTTGAATCCAAATCTCCCACAGAGTAAACATGAGTAATCTAATCTCATTCTCATCCTTGGCTGTCTCTATCCAGTTTTGCAACCATACACTGAAATTGGTGATGAGTAACCTTGCAACTTTTGACCTCAATTCTGATTCACTCCATATCTGTTGTGATAGCCTACAGTTGATGAAAAGATGCAGCTCACCTTCTTCTTGATTGAGACACCTAGCACACAATGCCTGGTCTGTAATCTTTCTCTTCTTCCTGTTCACCCTAGTAGGAAGAGCTTTTACAAGAATTCTCCACAGAAAGATTGTCAACTTGTATGGAATTTTTAAGTTCCAAAGTTTATCCCACATTTTCCTTCTTCTGAGGTCAGGACATCCTTGTTCTGCCATTGCTACATGATAGTCTTTCTTCACTGTGTACCTACCGTCCCTGTTCAGGGGAATCCTCCAATTGCTTTGTGATAAAACTGAAGAAATGAATCATCCAATCATAAAAAGTTTCATATTTACTCGCAATTACATTCTTCCAATTGTAGAGGTTGGAGAATTCCATTCCCACTAGTTTGCAGATATATGATTATACCAAAATAAAGAGATATAATTTTATCACTTTTGACTCACCTCTCAGATAAAAAAATTTCTTCTTGCCTTTTAATGTGACTGAAATCATTGGTTTATCATCGGTGTCTCACACGGATGGCCTTGAAAAAGCCACAGTTTCATGTCATTTTGAACATCTTTATACTTTTTACCTTCACGGTTTCATGTCATTTCATAAGAACCAACGAAAAAAATCAAGTAAACTATTGGATATTGGATAAACACCTTGGTCATCTGAAGAAACTGCTTGGCGAATAGCCAAAATACAGGGGGGGAAATAATAAGGATCCACCAAAACAAAAAATAAAAACATTACAATACATATAGGCAATGATGTGCAATGGAAATATTCGCAAAATTTGAAAGCCTATACCATGTCCACCAAATTCTTCTCAAAAAACCTCCTCGCAATATTGTCGATCGATGATGCGAGGGATGGTCATGTACTCGGACAAAAGAATCAGAAATTAAGTTGTCTTGCATTTTTTTCATTAACCCCAACTGGTCCCTAAACTTGTCACTTCCTAATCCTAATCCATCAAATTAATCCTCAAAAATACAATAACAAAATCAAACCTATCCCTCCGAAAAGACGAATATATACAAATTAATGTTTACAAACTTACCACGCAATCTTGCATCTAGAGAAGAAGCATGAGGAGCTATGACATTCGGCCTTGAGGATTAAGAAGACGTGACAGTATATTACATCCCAAACGGCACACATATATTGTAGCATAAAAAAATATTTGTTATCATGGATCACATCGCATTTAAATATTGTGTACCATAAATATTTCGAAAAAATATTAAGTTAACAAATACTTTGAATACCATAAATATATTTCGAAAATAATATGTGAACAAATACGACGTCATTTATTCCACACACATTTTTGAAGTGAATAACTATTCTATTCCACACACATTTGAGGTTTTCATCGAAACAAAATGTAAATATCTTTTCCATGGGGCAAACGAGTAAACAACCCATATTCGAATTTTGTTGTAAATTTTGACACTTTTTCTAAACATTAATCAGACTTTTTTCTTCTTTACGATTGAAGTGTCATTTTCCCAATGTTAATATGAAATGTTAGTACTCACTACTCAGTATAATAATATCATAATTTCTCAAAATAAAAATATGATGGGCTCTTTTATCACGTATGGTGAACTTGATTGGCCTTGACTGGTCAAACTCAAGGAAAGCCACGTATCCGGATACATTAATTAATCTTTTTATTCATTGTCATCCGAGTCAAACAAGTGGATAAGCATTTTACAATGAACATATTTTTATCTTTACTTTGGATATAAAACTATTTTATTTACCATTTTATATTCAATTGTGTCACTGAATTTACTTTTATTTGAACCTGAGAAAAGATCTACTTCACGTGGGTGAGTTTTTAACCTTGGACAACTGAACAGAGGATCTGACACAGGCTTAAATATTTGGCGTACGACGTCGTAAATGAGTGTGGCAGGTCAACTGTACAGTTTTTAACCTTCAAGTGCGTGCAGTGAGAAAGAATTGCGTCACCCACCTGAAGAGTAGAATGACAGCCGAAACTCCTAAGTAAAATTCCCTCCATTTTTTAAAAAATTACCTGCTATTTACCGTATGTATTTTGCTGTATTGTAATTTGTATATTACTATCTTGATACATGAATATATGAATTTGTATTGATTTAAAACAATATTTCTGATGATGTTGTCCAATTTAATTATTAAGTGTATGTATCTGTATTTTATCCTGTAAATAAGCAAAATACAAGCTACACATAACAAATCATTTTTTAATGTCACTTAATTTTTTATCGTGCATGATTGGTCAAAATTATATTAACGAGAGTGTCTTCTATAAAGCCCCTTACGGTAAGTGCAGGCCAAAGGAGACTATTTTCAACCAGATTGGGGGTTACTATATAAATTATTTTAATTATTTAGTTTATAAACATAAAAGATTAATGAAATAAAGTTAAAAGTATTGCTTAAAACCTAAAAGACAAATCAAATAAAAATATCAGACAAAAAATCTAAAAGATCAAACCAAATGAAAATTCAACCCATATAAAGGTCAAACTCAAGTATTAATACATCAGACACAAATAAAATAGTTAAAATAATGGTATAATAACCTCAAAACTTGTAAAATGTGGTATCTTTTGTCATGCCCTTACCTAAGCTTTCTCATTATTACTACCTTCCGACTCTGAGTTATATTTAGTATTTTTTAAAAGCTAGGGATATGCGTTAATCTAGTACTATATAAAAGTTCTACATTTTGAGAGCCAATGGAAGCGACACGTGGTGCTCTCATAGAAATTTCTCATTCTTTTTTTTTAAAAAAAAACACTATTTTCACAAGAGTCTCTAGAATATTCTTTTTTTGTTCTTGGAGTAAAAACTTCTCATGCAATCTTTCTTTTTCCTTAATTAGCCAATTAATATGTTTGACTTTTCTGAACACGTTTTTTAATTTTAATTTATTTAAAATAACAAATTTGCCACCTAATCCTATAAAAAATAGATTTAATAAAATTTACTCTACTAATTAAGATATGAAATTTATGGAGTATTATAAACCTTACATGTGTCGATTTGATGACTACTAATACTATTTTAAAGATTAATCGTTGTACATATGTATATATTAACTTTTTTTTTGAAATCATGAATCTTAAAATATGTAAAATTATCATAGTTAACAAAATTAATATGAATCGGGCATGATCCCGGGCATTATCTATTGTTTTATAATAGGGGCTACAAAGACTTTTTCATTCCTTAGAAAGGAGTGTATAAATTACTCCCAACTGATATTAAAATTACACTGTTTTTCACCTCAAAATGGGAGAAAATAGCAAAACAAATATTTCAATTAATTAGGCAAATGGTCCACTAATAATATTATTCATATATACACGTTGAGTTGGAAGCATTTGATCAAATATTTTTCTCAGGTAGCATCATAGATCAAATATTTTTCTCAGATTAATTATGTGCCTATCCTGAATTTGACACAGTGATTGAGTGACTGGAGAATGATTCGATTTTTTTTTTTTTTTGGCTATACTACTTCAAGAAAATGGTTGTTGTAACTTGTAAGTATTAACAAATTAGGGTGGGAGATAAGGTCAAACCATGTAACAATATGGAGACTTTATTGAGAGTTGAAAAGAAGGGAGATACTTTCCAAAAAAAGAAAAAAAGAAGGGTGATAAAATTGGAAATTCTCATAAAAAATGTTATATATTTTGAAAAATAAATCAAGCTCCATAGAACCAATATCAACTATTAAGTTGAAATGGTTTCTTTTTATTTTTATTTTTATGAGTAATTTTTATTATACTACTGGTTTAGTCTTTAGTATGTATTTTATGAAAATATAGATGGTCAGAGACATTTTCTAAAATCATTCAATATATTAATTCAAGCTGGTCAAAATATATTCGAATTATTCCAATAGATTTTATTTTAAATCATATAATTCTTTTTTCATCCAAAATTTCTTAGTTTAACTTTTTAAATTGTGATTAAGATTTTTTTATTTATATGCCAACAACTTTTTTTGTAAAATAATAAATAAAATTTGTTCAGTTTTGATTCAAAAAGTCAAACTGAAATTTTTGATGGGAACTAATTAAGTATATAACCTCATATGCATGAGATATTGGTTTATTTATTTTGATCATAGATAGTACAAACTTTTGTAAAATATAGTTGATGTCACTTTAATATTATAAACCACTAAAATAATAGTTTCCTTTTAATATTGTTTAAAACCAGGTGCACCAAATTTCCATCGAAATAATCAGGTTAGCCAGAGCAATAATTTGCACTTGTTGAAAAACTAGGCATTGATAAACACAGTTGCAATTATTATCCTTTTTCTTTTTCTCTTCTTTTAAAAAGCCTTTCCCCCCTGCCCTCTTCCTTCCCCTGCATCTGCATTTATCATTTCTTCTCTCTCTTTACCCAAAGGATTCCCATCATCATCATCATATTTTCCTCCATTTCTACAGTTTCTGAAAAACCAAGAAATAGTATAGGTTTCATGCTTTCTATGGAAGCAACAGAGATTTAGCAGGACTTTTTCCAAAACATCCTCTTTCAGTCTTTCCCACTGTGTGTGTGCGTGTTTTTTTTATGAGAATATATCTTTTTGGAGCTTCATTGCATCACAAGCTACTGCTCCTAGTTTGTTTAACTGTTAGGAATCGATTGGTACGACTTTGAGTCCATGGCCGATTGATTGATTGAATTGTTTTTGTTTTTGTTTTCTTCCCATTGGAATTTGGTATAATTTCTTGTTAAACGAAGTTTAGATTATTAAAAAAAATTAATGCTGAGGAAGAATAACCATAGATCTAGCAGTAGTAGCATGGTGATGACTAGCTCTTCTTCATCTCCTAGACAGAGCTCTGTCTCGTCTTTCATGGCGGCGGCTTCTCCGAGGTTTCTCAGTGGCTTCCTCGCCAGAACCCTGTCGGAACCGGAGACAATGAGCCCGACCTCCATTCTTGACGCCAAGCCATTCGTCGACAGCAATTCAGACACCGTTCAGAACAGGCATTCCTTCGAGAAAACCGATGGAGTTGGTCTTGCCATACTAGATTCCTTGATCAGACAGAAAAGTGATACTCATTTGGTCAACAGGTCCAGCAGCAAAATGGTTTTGTTCGGAGCTAAGCTGAAAGTTCAGATTCCCGCCGCCGTCGCAAGCGGCGGCGGTGTTTCTCCAGGCGGTGGCGGCGGAGCGCCGAGCTCTCCAGGGGATTTCGGGATCAAGACGAGGAATGCCCATCTGTTTGTTCCGCCGTCCGGGTTCGGATCTCCATTGAAAGGCTCCAAGGTTTCGCCGCGCGAGCTGGACCTGCGTGAGATGGAGCTGTCGGAAGACTACACCTGCGTGATCACGCACGGTCCGAACCCGAGAACCACCCACATATTCGACGACTGCGTGGTGGAGGATTGCTGCGGAATCGTCACGCTGTCGGAATTGGGACGGAAAGATTCCGGGTTTTCGACAGCGTCAACGGAAGAGAGCGGGGATTACGAGGCGGGGAGCTTCATGAAGGACTGTGATTCCTGCAACAAGTGTCTTGGACATGGCAAAGATGTGTTCATGTACAGGTAACAAGTTCAGAATTTTGTTTGTTTTTTCGTTTTTGTTCTTGAAGTTCAGGTAACAAGTTCTTGAAGCCTTCATCAATGGCGGTTCTGATATCGGTCGACTGTGTGTGTGTGTGTTTGCAGGGGTGAGAAGGCGTTCTGCAGCCATGAGTGCCGGAGCCAGGAAATGCTTGCTGAAGGAGAAGAGAATTTAGAGGATTAATATTAATGATCTGGAAAAAAAATGAATTCAGTTTTTATTGTTTCTCAACATTTGTACTCTAGCAGCATTGGCTATATATTGTCACAAAGAAAAAACATTGGCTATAGGCTCTACTAAGGCTAGGCCAAGATATGAGAGGAAAGAAGTTGCAAGATTTTTCAGAATATGTGACGCTATCGAATGATTTAGTACATAAAACTAGAAATAATTGCTTCAAAAACATGTGACACAATTGAATGATTTGGTATTCATATACGAATTACGTTTACCATATTATGTAAGGATTGAGTTGATGCTGCTAAATAAGTTCAAAAGAAGAAATGAACCGTGTAGTTGTGAAACATTTGAAGGATATTCATCTAATAAGTTGAAAAGGATTGCAATCTTATTTAATCATGGATGAAGGCACAAAAGATGATGTAAATCTTCAAGTATTGAATAAAGCCATTGTCATTTGTCTAATCATATGTTCTAGTTTTACTTTACATTGCGGTATTAAATTGCGCGATTACAATTTGTGAAAAAATAATGTGAGTCTTGGTTTACTCCAATGAAGACTTTTAATTGTTGATAATGTTTTTCCCAGAAAACAGAGCTGCTTGGAAATGAAGGTGAGCATGAAATGAGCACTAATAGTCTAAAATAGATTAATGAAGCTCTCAGACTCCAATATTCTCATTCACATTTTCCCAATACTTTAAGCTCGGATTCAGCAGATTTTAGCTCAAGGCTTTTAGAGGCAGATAGATTAGAACAGTTATGCAATTAGGACTACTCTTGATGCGGTACTTACTGGGAGAAAAACTACCCTGGAAGGACTCTATGTGACTATGTCTACATGTATATAGCATTCATATATATCCACAAACAAGTAATCAAGATGAAAACGGCTGGTGTTTTCTTCAGAACATAAAAAACTAAGTGAAATCTATAAAAACCCATCCAAATTAATAGAAGCCCCTAAGAGATGGAACCAGATGAAATTTTATACAACCCGCGGTTAACAAATATTGGAAACAACTCAAACAAGTCTATGTGGCTATATAGAGAGCTCAGCTCAGTTCAGTGTGCTAATGAATAAAAAGAGTAGATCTCTACAGTAATGGATAATGTTTGAGCTGAGACTGCGAGAAAACCTAGGCAAGGTTCAGCTTTAATACTAGGCCTTTCAAGAAGTTTAGCCAACTTTTTCATAATTGTAAATTCATTCCAAAATAAAGACAGAAAGAAAATTAAAATATGTGTAATCTAGGCAAAATAAACAAATGAAAGTAGATGAAAGACAAGCAAGTATTGAAAAGAAATTCGCATACATTTTAAAAACAAGAAGGTTTTTAATCCCCCTCAACCACAAAACGACTGACAACATCCGAGACATGCTACCAGACTATCCAACTTGGACATTCTATCAACACACACACCATACAGAAACAAACTAAAACTGTGTCCAGAATCGAATTTAAGGCGAATAAGAAAACAAACAAGAGTTTAAGACAGCTTGCTCCAATAGAGTTAAACTGCCCTCATAAAAGAACATGAAAGACATGCAACAGATTGCAATAATCCAAACACGGGAGTAGGCAACTTAGCAGAAGCTGAGCCTCCATGCAGGGTTCTGCTCCAAAGAAACCTTCTACCAAAACAAACGAACAGAGGATGAAAAGAAGAGCAACGAGCGGTGCAAGAGTACTTGGTTCAGACTGGCCTTGTTCATAGTTCCTTATCATCCATTAGCTTAATTCACCACCACTGTATCAGGAAGTAGTATCTATAATTAGCCATATTAAACCTCATTCATCAAATGCAAATAACATAAATATAGGTTAAGTTTTACCTTCTGATGGCCAGGTATGATCAACCATCCTCCAACAGCAAAGACAATCTACGGACATGATTGTGCAAACCCGCTTTCAAAGACATTACACGGACATGATTGTGCAAACCCGCTTTCAAAGACTGATCAAATAATCAGCCAAGTCCCACGGGAAAATCAGATAGGTTCTAAGCTATCTACAGCATGAGCAGAAGACTACAGAACTGACTAACCTACAGATTCAACCAGATCCTCTTTCAAAAAAACAGAGAATATGGATGGAATATCTGCAGCTTGGCTTTACAAAGGAAAGACCAAGAGTTAGGCTATAATTAAAGGTGGAAATGTTTCAGGAAAAGGAGAAGGTAGCTATATGAGTAACAGAAAATGCAGCATCGAGGCAACTACTGGGTAAGGGATAAGAAGTCAATCTACAGAACTAAAGGAAAGCTAGGACTTGAGGTGAATATCAAAAAAATGAAGAGTATTGTCTAAGTATGCCATCAGCAACCTATGAAGCAAACTAGGCAACTAAGTTAGGACTCTACAGTATAGACAAGATGTGACCAACTAGGAAATTTCTCTTGCCAGAGGAAAGGCAGGAAACGAGTGACCAAATTATTATCGACGATGATAAGGTATGCACGAGGGATTCAAACCCTCCCCATGATCAACCAGAACACAATCTTCAAGGTGCCATATACAGCTAAGAGCTTCACACCCGCATAAGAGAAAGTGCCTTCAATCAGCTCAGTGTTCCAAATCAAACTACCATCCATAGAGTTACTACTGGTATCAAGTCAATCTGCACTGGCACTCATTTTCTGTCCTATCAACGCGCCCCATATATACTAAAGCATCTCCAATCATTACATAGCATCTGGAGATAATTGAACAACCAAGCACTGATAATCTTGCACCACCAGTACCAAATAAACATCATAAAGCTGTACTACAAGCTTCCAGCACTGATCCGGTATCTTACTGTGGCCTAGTAACTGAAGAGAGTTTGAGAAATAGGAGCTAATACTCTTGCACCACCCAGACCAAAAACCAACACAAAAGTAAACTTTAAAGCCTCTACCAAGCGTCATGACCCAAACTGATTTATTCGCTAATATATACACTGTAGATTCTACCACTGATCCAGCTAAAAGAAAAAGTAACCTTATTTACAGGAGCATCACATGCTCCAGGTTTTCTTCATTCATCAGTGAGATCAAGGTTGAGGATGCGACGAAGAGTCTTAGTCGCAGAGTCAGCACCATTACCAAAGAAATCAACCGGGGAAGGACGAAGTGCCTTGCTTGCAGAGCTAGCACCATTGTCAAAGAAATCCATCGGGGAAGGACTGCGCTCCCTAGTAGGAGAAACAGGGGCAGATTTGGCTAAAGGGTGAAAGTCAATCTCAGAGGCTGCAGTAGGCAAGTTAAGTGAAACAGTCCTCTTCGGATGAACAGAGAACTTTGGAATAGGAAGGGAGCTAGGAGGTGGCGAATTCGAGTAAGTCGGACCAGCCCAGCGCTCGGAGAAACTACGGTCCCCATTAAAAGAGCCAAATTTCCTAGAACCAACATCCACTTTCAGCTGTGCTGGTATAGGCACAGGACTACTCTGCACTGATTTGCTAACTGTTTTGGTCACCTTCTTCACAACAGGGGTTTTTGGGGAGGGCAAAGGTGGAGAAACAGGTCTATGCGAAGGAGTTGGTAGTATCCCTGAACCAGAATGAAAAGTACGGCAATTTATAGCCTTAAACTGCTTGGATGGCGGAGAACCGAAGGAATCAAACCGCATGAGCCTGTGGCCTTTGCCTCTACTGTAGTACTCATTCCGATAGCGATCAACAACAACAAGCGTCTCCATCACTGAAGTCTACAGCTTTTCACTAAAATCCCCAACAGCAAACTAACCGAAACCCTAGATCTTCTCCACAACCACCAGAATTTCAACCTCGATTTTATGAACACCAAACCATCCACAAAGCATGTATATCCAACAAATACTCCCTCTTTCAACAATCACCAGCTCTCTTCCTTCAGATCTATCCATATTCCACAAAATTATCACTAAAAAATCGCACAAAAATACTAAAAACACACGGTAATCCACCGAATGAATCACAAACACCTACGAACAGAATAAAATTCGGATAAAAACGCTACCTGATTAGTGAAAGCAGTGAAGAGTGAGATCACCTCACTTCCTGGTCGATCTTCTTGCGATTGTATAGATACGTGCAGATACAAAACAAAGCTATGCTGATATGAGAAGGCTGTGGTGCTGACTGTGTGTGAGTGTGTGCGTGAGAGTGAATATGATGATGAATCAGGACGAGGGCATTTTAGCAGTTTTCAGAACGGTCCTTGGATCTGGAATGCGGTCAGAGTTGGATTTAAGAGTACGGGCGAGCGTGATGTGGTGGGGGAGAGAAACAAGGGAGTGGATATTATCTGAATGCTTTTACAGATTTATCCCTGTGGTTTGCCATTTCTTGCTGATATGCCACTGGAAACGGATAGTTTTACAAGTACTGTACTGTGCTGAACTACGAGGCCCTATGGGCTTTTGCTTGTAGCTTTGAAGTTTTTTTTTTTTTTTGAAACAATGTAGCTTTGAAGTTGGGTTAGGCATTGGACATAATGACAGAATTGAATTGATCTCTTTTCGTTGGGTGTTGCTATTTGCACCACCCTTGAGTGGAAAGTAGGTGTAAATTACCTTGGGAATATAAAAAGTAACCAATATTTATCTAAAAAGTGTAAATGACTTACATCTTTACCAACATGCATCATTAAAAATAATTGATTATGTCTTTTGAATAATTTGTTAATTCATATTTAAGCAAGGTGTTTTTATTTATATAAATTATTCATTTTGATTCTTAATAAATAACTATTGACACACGTACTTATAAAATATATCTAAATTGGTATGATAGAAATTAAAGAAATGAAACTATAAAGTTTTATCTCAATGATAAAAATATAAGAACAGAAGAATAATGGTTTAATTTATGTGGAGAATACTTTTAAAAAACATGAAAAAGATAATTATTTAGAGAAACTAGAAAAATTTGATTAAAAATTAAACCGGCAATAATCGATTGCAATTACTCGATTCGTACAAATATATACATTTGAATATCACTGTCTCATTTAATAAAATTAATTTTGTTAGTTTTGATTAGTTGCAACATTTTCAATATAAATATTATTAATTATGCCTTCTTATTCCAGAAAATTATGTGTTCATTATTAATATAGTTATATTATTTGTAAAATAATGGAATAAATTCATATCAACATTAGAAGGTATTAATAATTTAAAAATAACTCCATTAATTAAGCATTAGAAACTAATATGAAAAAGAGTTGTCTATCTAAAAAGTAGTATTTAATTATGATTAGTTTATTTAAAGGGGACAATTTTCTAGATTACACCACCCTAAAGCTGACCCACCTATTTGTAGGTGGTGCAAATAGCAAATAGGGTGGTGTAAATAGAATCACCCTTTTCGTTTTGTTTTTTATCAATTCATCTGTTTGTTGAATTAAGAGAGTACATTCATACAATTTGGAGGCAAAGGTTTAGATTTGGGTGCCAAAGAATATATACATAAGAGAATGTAGTATGTAATAAATTCAAAAGTTAATGCACCTAAAATGAATTTAGGAATCACAACTTGATAATACTTTGCAATCTTCACAATAATGTCTCTGTTAGATTCAGCGATATAAATAGAAGAAAACTCCATTTAAATCTCAATGGTTCTGCGAATCATCCCCGAAACTTGCTTTTAAGAGTCACACTGTCATATATAACTGCTTTCCTGAAGTACTATCTCTGCACTAATAGCTGATTATCAAGTGTCCTCTAAAGATCCCGCTTTTTAACGGCTAGAATGTTGACCGCCAATTGTTTGTAACTCAACTCCTTTGTCTTGGTGAAATTATCTTTTTACCCTTTTCCATATCATGACAACTATTAATAATATATGTTGAACATGAATGTGTAATGTATAATGTACGATAAAGTATTATGTGTGAGGTAAACAATACTATTTAACACGCTATTCATGAATTTGAATAACATGCATATAAATAAAGTATTATGTATTGTAAAATGATTTGAGTGGTTGACAAAATATAATTGTAATTATATAAATAATAGTATCCAAAGTTGGTCAAGACCATACAGCTCATAAGCAATCATCGAAGTATTGTAAGAGAAGCCGCTAGTGATATATGGAAATCATCGGAGGTGTGATGTTGGAGGATTGAGGTGTAATTCACACTTGAAGACTAGTTGCAACAAATGTCCTTTCTGAGCACATTAACTACCAATTTCAAATTTTATGATAATATAGCTGTGCACAGAGAGCACCGATCATTCTCATCTTGTGTATGCAAATGACTGCATCATCTTCCTAAAATGCCAGTATGCAAGATATTTTCGGCTTGCAAAAATTTTCGATCAATTTGCGAGGTTCTCGGGACAGAGAATAAATTTCGGCAAGTCCTCACTACAAGTTAGACCAAATGTTGCAACAGCAAATGAGAGTTTTCTCAGATACACCTTAAACATACACAACAAGGGCATTGGAACCAAGAATCTGGGTATCAATTTAAACTTGGCAGAGGGAAAGACAAGAATATTGAGGGAATGATTACAAGGGTAAGGAGAAAATTTGACAGTTGGAAGACAAAGTTTTTAAATGTTGCAGGGAAAATTACTTTGGCTAAGCACACCATGTCTTCATTGTCAATATACCCAATGGGGATTTTCAAGATTTCAGATTCTATTCTAAAAAAGATAGACAAGATGACGGCGAAGTTTATCTAGAAGGGTGAGCTTGAAGGGAGAGAGATACATTGGATGTCTTGGGATCAAATGTGTACACCTAAGAACCAAGGAGGTTTGGGATTGAGGAAAGCCCGGGACATGAACAGAGCTCTACTAGCAAAACACGCCTGGAAGATAATAAGAGAACCATATTGCTTATTCTCAAAGGTGTTTGCTAAGAAATATTATCAGCGTCAGCCGTTTCATCAGACCTCTAGTATAAATCAGGATACTTGGGGGTGGAAGTCAATCATTTGGGGGAAAGACATGATCAAACCACAACTTCGATGGAAAGTTGGAAATGGAGAAAATATACACATTGCAAAACAATGGATACCGGGGGTCCAAAATCATTTAAGTCAAGAGTGTGGTGTGGCCCACCACACAAACTTTAGAGTGAAACACCTCGAGAGTGAAAACACCTCATTACTGAAGAAAAGCAATGGAGACTACCGTTGTTGAGAGTAATGTTCTCAGCAAATGTAGTAAATGAAATAGTAAAGTTGCACGTCCCAAGCTCTGAGGAAGAAAAAGATCAACTGGTTTGGAAAGGAGCAACTACAGGAGAGTATAATGTCAAACATGGTTATAGGCAACAACAACTCCAACAACTATCTCAAGTGCCTCAGCAGAACAAGCGTTGGGCAAAATTTTGGGCACTTAATTTTCCACTCAAAATTATTACATGTGTGTGGAGAGCGTTACAGAATGGTCTACCTACGTCACATAATCTTTGGTTCAGGAGGAGTATAAATACTCCAATATGCAGAAGGTGTGATCGACAACAAGAAGATGTAACACGCCTCTTTCTTGGATGTCACAAAGCACAACGAGTATGGAGAGCCTCCAGGTTAGGTTTTGATTTCCAGGTTATAACATCCATAGATTTTGGAGTTTGGTTCTGGAACTGGTTTGACAGAGCGCCTCAACAACAAGATATCATGCTAAGTATATGCATAGTGTGGGAGATATGGAAAGACATAAATAGAGAGATTTTTTAGGGCAGAATACAAGATCCAATGAGTATTGTAGACCAAGCTCTACAAGTTTTCACGCTTGTAGCAGGGGCAACAGCTGTTGCGTGGACGATCACCCTCCAAAATGCAGGTTCACAAGTAAGTCTCAAGGGCGAAGAAAAGTTCAGAGCCTTTTTAGCACTTCATGCTGAGTTATATGGGTGTTGGAAAGCCTTATTACATGTGCCAGAAAATCAAGTCAGGAGGATTCGTGTACAAACAGATTCTCAACTCTTGGTTACATGCTAAGGGATTCCCGGATAAAGCCGCCATGGCAGTTTAGTTCCTTGATGGAAGAAACAAGGCGCATGTTTAAAACTTTTGAAGGTTGTAATATTAATAAAGTTGTTAGGCATCTAGTTAGGAATGAACGTGAGAGAGCTACTGCTCTAAACTCGTCAAACTGTACTCTTTGGTTTAATTAATATATTTATATTTGCAGTAAAAAAAATAATTTATGACAATCAAGTATCGTAGTCAACTATTAAAAATTAAAGTGTAACATCTCATAAGTAGAAGAGGAGGTCTCATAAGTAATTAACATGAGACCGATGTCAAATGTTGATCTTCTCATTTTCAAGCTCAGTGTTTAATTTATTAAACATGATCATTCAGTGTATTATTGTTGATCTCCTCACTTTTATGTCTGATCTTCTAACTTTCAAGACTAATCTTTTATAGATTAAATATGATTAATTCAGTGAGACCAGTTGAGACGGGTCTCAATTGATAATTTGTATGGGTAGAAACCAAATTCTTAGTGGGAGTTATGGGCCATAATGTGCAAAATTGCCAACACGTAAAGGCGTGTTATTAGGATCCAATAGAAATCCTTTTGCAGAATTGTCTCCATTTCTTGGCCCAGATCTTTAATGCCGAATTTAATGGAAAACTTACAAATGAAATTACTTTCACTGCCGATTAAACAGAATTGCTATAGCGCCCTAGAATATTTATTTTTGTTAAGTTTTTAAAACTAAATTTATAATTCAGTTGCGGAAAATACATTTCTTGATTTTTCAACATCATATTATTTTAAAATATAATTAAATAATAGTTAAAATACAGGACGTGTTTTAGTAAATACATGGCTTGAAATAGCAACACCTCAATTAAAAGGCGTATTGATCATTGATGGATGATGGATCAGTGAATCAGTATACATTCACAATAATTTTTCTTATCTATTCTAAAATTATTTCTTGTTTCAAAAAAAATCTAAAATTATTTCAATTATATTGGTATATCCCGATAAGCGTCAATAATAATAATAAAAAGAAAGGAAATGGGACGGCTGAAAAGTGAAAGCAAATACGTGAGAATCTCATTGGATAAGTTATCCAATGGATAACCCATATCCATTTACAATTTGAACTCATTGGATAAGACTTATTGGATGATGAACTTATTGGATAAAAAAAATAAATGGATTAAATGGATAATTAACTTATTGGATAAAGACTTATTGGATAATTAGCTTATTGGATAATTAGATAAACGGGTTAAATGGATATGGATAACGGTTATCCATTGGATAATTTTGATTAAACAACCATTGGATTCAAACACACATATAACCTAGTTACAATCAAACAACCTAGTATAAATCAAATATCAACCGTTGCTTCATATGCGATATTATATAAGTTGTGTTAAACGTTATTTTTATTTTCGATATAACACGGTACCAGACAAACAACCAACAAAAAAATCGTGTACATATCAAACCGCATCAAATATTTTACACTCCATAGCGATGACATTATTAGTTACATTTCCCAAATTTTGTTAAATTTACATTTCCCAAATTTTGTTAAATTAATTTTTCCATTTCCGACGTAAAATGGTATCTAGTAACAACCTAGTATAAATCAAACTAACATAGTACTAATAAAAACGATCTATTATTTTATATACCATAGTTATACCATTGTCAATACTAATCTTGCATGGGCTCGTTTATATTTTAAAAGTAACATGGTAACAAACAAATTAATCTAGTATCAATCAAATCAACCTAATTTAATTTATCTTTGATAAATTATGGGTATTAAGAAAAAAATAAAATTTAATTTAATTAATCAAATCAACTTAATATTTTCACGCCATCTCAATTCAATGCAGTTGAGTTCAGCTCAGTAAAATCAAACTCGGAATAATTAAGTTAAAAGTAGTATGCGATTTATTAGACATTGATCTAATAGATCAATAAGTTTTATCCATTGGATAAATGGGTATCTGATCCATTTAAATGGTACCAATGGATAAATGGGTATCTGATCCATTTAAATGGTACCAATGGATAATTAGGCCAAATGAATAATTATCCATTTGATCCATTTAATTAAATGATCCAATGGATAATTATCCATTGGATATGGATCGCGGATATATCCGTTTTATCCGGTTGACAGACCTACGTGAGATGGATCATAATCAGTGCATGTCAAGTTTTTCAAGGAAATGGATACTTGAAGGACATGACGACTCCACTCTAACTTGCCCCAATTGGCATGATCATCTACACGTGTTTCCTCTAGTGACCCCTATCTTACCATTTTAATTCAACATTCTTCCAATAATGTTGTTCGTATTTTTAAATTATGTACCTTATGTAATTGCTATAGATTTTATGAAAAAAATGTGGACTTTTGCAAACTTAGTTCATGTGATGGTTTAAAAAGTTTATAAGAACTACGACTAATCAATTCAATTTTTTAATGATAAGTTGATAGTAGAAAGTTAGTAACATTATTGTCAGCAATATGTTTGATTGGCTGGTCTCGCAAGAATTTTATCGAGATTGTGTCAGTGATTTTCGATATGATTTCGTGTGGGTATGCATATGGTTTACCAAAGTATGGTTGTGATTTGACTCATTGTTAATGAGTTAGTTGAGTGTTTTCACAAGTGCGTCACAAAATTATCGTGCGTAAATCAATTTTGACTATACACGAGAATAAATAAATTAAGAAAGTGTGTACAAATTTCCTCGTAACCACATTGTTAAAGTTGCCTTATACTCTCTCCGTCCCAACCTAATCTTCTTATTTTCATTTTTAGTCTGTGCCAATCAAAACTTATTACTTTAATTATTTCCTATTTTGGTAAAGAAAACAACTACAAAAAAGACAAATATACCCTAATGAATTCTTACAAATAACCAAAAAAATGTATTTGATATTTCATTTATACCCCTTATAATTCCACTCATGAGATAAGTAGAGTATTAAGAAGTTGTTTACATAGTACTTTGGTCCGGTCAAGTCAATGATTTGGCGGATGGTGTGGTTTTTGTCGCCCGGATGGAGGAAGGACAGCATGGACTACGGAGTGTGTGGACGTTTGCCAAAATGGAGCAATCGCCAAGCATTAACACAACCTTTAATCATCATCTGAGTGATCAGAAATTTCGTTGAACCTTCTTCTTTTGTCCTTGGTTCTTCCTATTGAGAAAGACCTAACTACATGGCTTTCAAGACCAACATGCATTGGGAGAGCATCGGAGTGATTCTTGTTCTTTTGAACTAAAAAAAATGTACTCCAACTGAATTTTTTATATCGACATTCTACTATTTTATATAATTTTTGCTACATTTTGATTATAAATTATTAAATTAGAAGTAGCATAGGTACAAATTCTCAATTGAGATCTATATCAATTGAATAATAATGCCTAGTGTATTAAAGATCAGCCTTCAAAATAAGAATGTCAGACATGAAAGTAAGAAGATCAACAATAATTCAATGAATAATCACGTAATAAGTAAAAGTTCGGGTTTAAAAATGAGAAAATCAACATTTTCTATAGTAGCAACTAGTCTCACGTAAAACTTTCTAGCAAAATTATGTAATATAGTTTGAATTGTTCTTAACAATCATTTTTAAATATTGAAAACCTAAATTTAGTTATATTAATGATCATTATGGTTGACTGAACAACACCACAAAAAAGTAATTAGTATTGGCACATAAGGGTTGAGATTTAGCATTTGAGAAAAACCTTCTTATATTGAGAAATAATAAATAACAAATGTTAAAGAGATGGGATAAGAGCAAGGCCAACAGAACCCCTAAATTTTGTTCAATTATAGGGATTCAAATCAAACTTCTGTAAAAGCAATTTTATCCATTCTATTAGCTCCAACAGCTCTGCAACTTATGGATTCTTTTTGTATTAAATTAATATTTTAAAATTTCTCTCTCCTAGACGCAGGGTTACCAAGATCAATTCAATTCTTCTTCTGTGTTTTTTTGGCAGGGGAGGTGGAGGGCTGTGGCAGGGGCGGTGGCAGGGCTGTGGAGGGCTGTGGCAGGGGCGGTGGCAGGGGCGGTGGCAGGGGCTGTTGCAGGGGCGGTGGAGTACTGGCGGAAGGATGGAGAAAGAGGAGAAAAGATGGAGAAGAAAGAATATTTTAATCCAAAGCCACCCCTATAATTCCCACTCTCTCTCTATAACTTTGCAGAATTGTTTCTCTCTCTACAAGCTATAGATTTATTTAAGGGAGCTGTTGGAGCATTTTTCTCATCAAAACCTTCAAAAACTAGCAAAATCTATAGAGTAGGGGAACTGTTGGACTTGCCCTAAGATGGACATTGGTAGGTTGGAGTTGAAAAAACAAAAAAAAGGCTAAAATTCTCAAAAAGGAAGTGTATCATGGGTTAAAAAAAAGGAATTCAGTAAAAGTGTAACAGTTTTTCAAGAATATACAAACACTTAACAAAGTATTGTACCTATATTCAAACACAATTCATTGTATCTGCAACATTGCGAACACATTGACTTGTATTGTTCAAGTGCAAATACCTTGATCAAACTCTTTCCCATATACCAAAGGTGGAGAGATGGGGAAGAACAAAATTGGATGGTTTGGGTTTGTTTCTTGGGATGCATAAGAGGCCTTTAACATTTGATCGAAACATAAAAATAAAGTAAAAAACCATTAAAATGATTGAGTGTAACTGATAATAAACACGAGTAAAAGAATTTGTGGTCAACCCTTTTATCTAGTAATTATCGGATCACTTATAGTTAAGATACAGTGAAGAGTGAAGTAAAACTACCTTGCACTAACAGCTAGTGTTTGTTTTTTCTTAAACTTTTTTGGAGAACAGGAGAGCGTCTTTAACATTTGATGGAAATATAAAACAAAGTAAAAAAACCCCAAAAATGAGTAAAGTGCAATAAATAATTAACACGAGTGAAATAATTTATAGTCAACCCTTTTATCCAATAATTATCGGATCATTTATAGTTAAGATAAAAGGTACTCTAATTAAGAATGAAATAAAACTATGATGCACTAATTTCTCAGCAATTCTGTTATCTTTTCCATTTCCCTTCCCCAAAAATGAACCAAATCCAATCCCCTTTTCTCACCGTCGATCCCATCCTCCACAAAACCAGCGATTCTTTATTTATTTATTTTCCTTTTCAAAATTTAAAATTATATATAATTCCACAAGATAATTAAATCCGCCTAAGTCCCACCACTATATATTCATAACGCTCACAGCACAGGGCACTGATCTGCAAGCTTAGACATTCAAAGATATAGCGCAGAATTACCAGACAAATCCTTGAAATTTTCGATTTCGATTTTGCTGGAAATCGCCATCAAAGAGAGAAGAGATTTTATTTAGGGTTTGATCGCCATGAAAGTTCACCCAGTGCCGAGGAAGCGCAACATAGCGTTCCGATACGACATCGCATCGAGCCTCTCTCAGGCCAACGCGCTGGCCTGCCGGCAGAAGAAGCTCCGGCGGCTTCCGCACATATTCGCCAAGGTCCTCGAGCTCCCCTTCCACTCCGACGCTGACGTGTCCATCGAGGAGACCGCGGATTCGCTCCGGTTCGTGGTGTCCACCGACGACGTCGGCGAGGATGTCAGGGCCCACGCCCTCGAGATCTACCCCGGGGTCACGAAGATTCTGATCCGGGAAAGCGACGACGCTTCGGGGTACCTTGTGGATGGCCTGGAGATGGATGTGTGGAGGTTCCGCCTCCCTGCCTGCACGCTGCCGGAACTGGCCACTGCCGAGTACACTGACGGAGAGCTGGTCGTCACGGTGCCAAAATCCGCCGCTGGCGGACTGGACGGAGCGGGAGGCGGCGGGATTGGAGCAGGAGCAGGGCGGCTTGTTCTTGTACAGTAAATTGACCTAAATTTGATGGTTCTCAGATTTGTGCCTTTCTTCAGAGATTGAGGTGGATGCTTTAATTTGGAATTTAAATGAAAGCTCATCATCTTAATATGTTGTTCTTGCTTTTGCTTGTTATTCCAGCAACTTTTGTTCTTCTCTTCTTCTTAGGTTTATAATAATTGCATTATGGATGTGATGGGTTGAAGTTAGTTTCCCCGAAATCGCAATAAAGATAAGAAATGTGTAGTTTCTGTAGCATGTTGCTAGTGATATAAGTTAGTACCTATCTGTGGAGAATTTCTTATTCACAAGCAAGTTTGTATTCTTCATGATAGAAGGTTAACTGAAGTAATGGCATACATTTCTCTGGGTTACAGATTGCATGAATATCCACTCTAAGCTTCTCATTTGAGGAATCCTGTTTGTAATGCTTTTTTTGATATTGCAAACAAGCTTGGCAAGTGGTACGGTTTGTATGATCAGTCAATTTGAGGAAACATATTTCCATTTTGTTGTGAAAAGTTGTTCTAACTTGTAAAGCTCAGTGTCAAGACCTTGACATAGCATTGATACCATAGAAAAGGTATACTAAATCATTGTTAAGTTTTGAGAATGGAATGTATATAGTGAGGCTAGAAGTTTCTAACATTTCGGATGATTGAGTGGTAGAATGATGAAACCATTAAGACTAAGCTAATCTAGGAGAAGCGAAAGGGGAGTTGGAGTGGGATGGACAACCTAATTCTTTGGTACTACGACTTTTTAGTCTTTTGCATAGTGCCTTGTTGTGTTGGGATAGTGTTTCAGCTTTTCAATGTTAAGGTTCTCCAAGGCAATAATTCTAGCTGGTATCGTGTGCTTTTATATCTCCATCCCTTTGTGTCTTTGTCACCCTCCATTCCATGTGATTATTTGCATCAGTAACCATAATATAATCAAGGAACTCAGGTCATCATCTCATCAGTTCCTTTTAGGTCTTTCTAATCATATATCAGTTCCTTCTAATTATAAAACCATAATTTGGTGTTTTCATGTTTTTCATTCAGCATATGTCGATGCATCAAATTATTACTTGCCACTACCATGTTCTTCAACTTCTAGTCCTTTCCCCCCTTATATTGTGGGTGGATGAATGGTGCTGAAGGACTGAGAAGACTCACGGGAATAATATGGCTGGTCCTGAAACTAATTAGCCTGTTTGTTTTCTTCTCTACTTCGATTCTTTGAAAATGTTAGGCCGTGGGGTCTTAAGAGTTTGTTGTTTTACTTCTATTTAGCCTCTGCCAATTGCTTATTCGATGTGGTGGCTTCCCATCACCCTTCCATGATGACCAAAAGGAGAAGATAGGGTAAGGCAAGGCAAGGTAAGGCCAGCCAGCTTTAATCGACGGAAAACAGAATGGCATATCATTCATTGATCTGCCTATGTAATAGTGAGCCTTCATCTTGAAATTTGGTTTTAGAATCTGATTAGTCGAGTTAGCGTAAATGATCGTGATTTCGGTGGTAACAACAACCTGTGTGAGTTCATGATGTTGTTTTGGTGATTGATTGACTAGTCGGGGGATATGATGGAACAAAAGGTGTTGAAAAAACCAGTGGGGGGAAATATTCGGTTATGGCTTTTGAGGTTAATGGACCATAATCATCTTCTTTACTGCTACTTTTTCAAATTGGTGAAAGTGCACAATTGAGTATTGATGTACTCGTGTAGCACATAAAGATGAAAGAGGGATACGATCGGTGGGTATGGAATCGACGTTTGAAGTAACACGCACAAACAACACACGATGGACAGCACTACTCTCTGCTGCAGCCTACCCTGTTTCCTTTATAAAGTGATTGTGCATGATGATTATGATACACAAGTTCTTGATTTGACACTAAGAATCCATCATTGCGTTTTAAACTCGTCCCCTAATTTGTCTAAAGACCATACTTGCAGAAACACTTTCTGAGTCAACGGCATCTATAATTAAGTTGTTTTGTGATTATATATTCAACAATATGTTGCATGCGCTTTAAAACTCAAACTACAGTGACATGGATGAGTGAGAATTTACATATTTCAGTCAATTAAAATACACAAACACTCGTATTAATTTATATTTTAGTTATGTAAAATATACAAACACTCATTAAAGTAGTTTTATGGATTTAGCTATTTAGTTGAGAAATATAGAGTTTAATAAATCATCAAATAGTATCAACCTAAAATCATGAAACGTTAACAAAACCTTAACCTTTGTGATTTATTATTAAATATACGTTATGCATTTTAGATGTACATTGTAATAATTTAAAAATGCACAAATACCTACTTAGTCAATATAGATAATGCATAATTAAATAAATCACAAATACACTTTTTTAACTTGGTACATTTGCCTAGATTCATATCACATCATGGTTCATAGTATAGGAACAAATACAAGAAGTTTTTTTTTTGTCAAACCAAATACAAGAAGTGATTCATGTGAAGGAAGTAAATTCCCGTAATCGCTGAACAAGTCAAAAGTTATGTCAACTGAAACGTGGCGAAAGACTAGCACGTGTAATGCAGAAACCGTGCCACGACGCAACCCTACTGTGACGGTCAGAAATTCAATCTGTACAAATATCATCCAACCGCTCCTTTCATCTAGCTATCTTCCAGGTTCAAAAACCGAGTTTTTACTCCAGCACACACAAGTATGAGTCAAGAACAACCGCGGCGATCCGGTCGAACCAAGAAGACGGAGACGGTAAAGTACGGCGACGTTTTCGACGTATCCGGTGAGCTTGCCAAGCAGCCGGTGGCTCCGGGAGACGCCGCCGATATGCAGGAAGCAGAAATCATGGCGCTGGGCGAGACGCAGAACGAAGGCGCCGCCGTTGTCATGAAAGCTGCGGCAGAGATAAACGAGAGGCGCGGCGCCGTACACCATGATCAAGCCTCCACGTTTATGAGGGACGAAGGAGTCATGATCACGGAGGCGGAAATTGACGGCGACCGGGTCATCACGGAGGCTGTCGGAGGAGAGGTATCTATATAACATCATTCGCGAATTCCAATTAATTTACAAGCTTAAATTTATGTAAAATTGTGATTTGATTTTGGAAATTGTGTTTTTAAATTACAATTCGATTCTTAAACACTCATTTCAGTTTATTTCATAAATTAACTCGTTGAGCAGGTGGTGGGACAGTATACAATACCAAAGGAAGGGAAGAAGAAGAGGGCGGCAGTTCCGGATTCGCCAGTTGATGCGACGGCGGTTACCATGGTAGAAGCGCTCGAGGCGGCGGGGCTTTCTGCCGGGGAAAAATTGGTGGACCAGGGCGATGCGGCGGCTATCCACGTTGCAGAAATGAGAGCAACTGGCCGGAATACTGTGATCCCCGGCGGGTTAGCGGCTGAAGCGCAATCTGCGGCGGCTCATAACGCCGGCCGAAATGTTAGAGATGATGACAAAATCACCCTCAGCTCTGTCCTGGAGGATGCGACGAGCAAGCTCGTGGACGTCAAGCCGGTTACAAGGGAGGATGCTGAAGGGGTGGTGGCGGCGGAGACGAGGAACAGAGCCGACTTGGCTACTTATCCAGGTGGCGTTGGGGCGACGGTGACGGCGGCGGCCCAGGTCAATAAGGATGTCTAATATATAGTTTTAATGTGGAAGGGGCTTTTGTTTTCTGCCCAACCAAATAACGTTATTATGTCAAAATTTGTTTTGATATTTCATGTTTCAGTTTTCTAGCTATAAATCAGTTTAAAAAGAGCAAAATGATCAAACGCAGCCTCTGACTAGCTTAAAATTTTTTCCTGTGTATGTTGGCCTTTTTAAAATGTTGGTCAAATAAAAATGTTCATTTGTAGGTTTAAATGGAATTTCGTTTCTTGATTTTTCGTTCTGGCTAAAACGGTAACATGAAAAACTAGCAATATACTAAAGTTTCTTCAATGTTACTGTTACTAAAGAAACTAATTTTGGTTGATGGAAAATAAATTTACTGGTAAGCAATCTTCTTTCAGTAAAAGCAGTTTGCCGCCACCATCCGAATAGTCTAGTATGTTAAGAGGCGGTGCGGTATTTCCCGCCCGCATGCATTAGCAGATGCCGCCACCTGTAGCAACTTCTGACGTGTTTCATTCCTAAGTCAACACGTATATCCTTATGCTCCCTTCTAGTACTGTACAAACACTATATATCAGAAGCAAGATGAGCTCTACAAAAAACACACAAAACAATAGTAGTAATAAAAAAAAGCACCATCACTATGAGCCAAGAACAACTGAGAAGGCCAAATGAATCACCGGAGGACAAGGCGACGAAGTACGGCGACCTTTTCAACGTCTCCGGGGAGTTAGCCGCCGAGAAAGTTGCGCCGAGAGACGCCGCAGCTATGCAATCACTCGAATCCAGCGTGCTGGGTGAGACTCAGAGGGGAGATCCGGCGGCGCTCATGCAGTCAGCGGCGGAGCACAACAAGGCCATCGGCGCTGTCAGCAATGAAGAAGCAACTCATGCGGCGGGTCTGCAAGGCGTCACCTTAGCTCAAGGCGTCGCTGGCGGCCGCCGTGTCATCGCTGAAGCCGTCGCCGGCCAGGTAACAATTTCATCAAGCTTTTACTCTTTTTCATGCGCAATTAAGCTCTTAATTTTTGTGCTGAAATTTTAAAACAGGTTGTAGGTGGATACGCTGAAGGCGATCAGCCGGAAAACCAGGATCAGTCTCCATCCCCTGCTTTCGATGGTAGTAAAATCACCATCGGAGAAGCTCTTGAAGCGGCGGCGGTTGTTTCCGGAGACAGGCCGGTGGACAAAAGCGACGCGGCGGCGGTTGAGGCGGCTGAGATCAGAGCTACAAGGCGTGGACAGGTGTTGCCTCGTAACGTAGGAGCGAGGGCTCAGTCTGCTGCAGATCTGAACCCTAAGGTTCCAGAGAAAATCACGCTCGGCGAAGCGATAGGGAGGGCGACGGCTAAGCTTCCCGTGGATAAGCCGGTGTCGACGGAGGATGCCGTCAGGGTGGCTGCGGCGGAAGTCAGGAATGATCCAAGCGGTGATGGTCCGCGTCCTGGTGGTGTCGCGGCTACCTTCGCCGCCGCTGCAAGGATGAATGAGAAGGCGAAAACTCCATGAAAAAATATAAGAGTACTCTACGTTTTAAGTATTTTTAATGTTTTCCGGTAATAATAAGGCAGCGAACTATACAGCCGGCCTCCTGACACTACCTCGAAGGGATTAGTAAATACTAGTAATGATGTTGATGGTCCGCTGCTAGTCTTCTGTGTGTTGTATCGTGTATAAATCAACTAATAAAGAAAAGCCATGTTAAAGATATCTTGTTCAAATGGAGTTACTAGTTTCTCTTAGTAAATAAGATGGAAGATTGCTTTCTTATCTCATAACGATTTGATACGAAATTCAATCACAATTCAAATTAATTCGAAAAATGAAAGTGGAACGCGACCCAAAACTAGTCTGATTCGCGAAATGAAAGTTGGAATCAGAAATGAATGGTGAATCCAACCAAAAAACTATCCTACAAAATCATATACTGATTTAATCATACTCTATGTTGAGTGATATCCATCTTCACCCACCTTAATTTGAGTGAGGTTAGAATTCCACCTACTCTAATCTAATTTACCGAGTATGTCTACTAGTCTTCATTTTTACTTTAATTTGAGTGGGTAAAATTTTTATTTACACTTGCTATTATACACGTTTGATACAGATTCCATCACTTATTATACACGTTTGATACAGATTCCATCACTTACTTGATCACGCTACTTGCTAATGGTGAGGATGGAAATTTGAGAGACAATAAAGAATCTCATCTAGCTCAAATGCCTTGATCACATGAAGTATTCCAATTGTTTCCGAAACTGATTCTTCTAATTCTACAATTAAAGCAAGTAAACTGACACGGAAATGAATAAGATAAAAGACGTGATAAAATAGGGTGATAACGTTGTATTTACCAGATTACTTATAAAACCGTTACCGCCATCTGATTAGCCTTAGCATTTCCAAGGCGGCGTATTAATTACCAAACATGGGCTAGACTCTCAATACATCCCGCCAGCTTGCATGACCATATACCCATATGCCACCACCTGTACCTCTGCTTTTGAAGTGTTTCGTTTCTAAGTCAACACGTGTCCTCTCACGTTCCCTTCTTCTACTGCACAAGCCCTATAAATCAGAAACGAAAAATGCTCTTCCAAAATATATACAAAACGCTCACAATCACAAGTTCACAACTCCCCAAAAAATAACATCAAATATACCAATAATTATCCAATTCCAAGATGAGCCAAGAACAGCCCAGAAGGCCTCAGGGGACCCAGGACGACCAGGCGATCAAGTACGGCGACGTTTTCAACGTCTCCGGGAAGCTAGCCTCCCAGAAAATCGCTCCCAGAGACGCCGCCGCTATGCAGTCCGCCGAAACCAGGGCCCTCGGTAAGGTCCAGAAGGGCGGTCCGGCGGCGGCCATGGAGTCCGCTGCGGAGTACAACGAGGCTATCGGCGCTGTAAAGCACGACGAAGTTAGCCAGATGGCGGGTCAGCACGGCGTCACCATCGCTCAAGGCATGGCTGGCGGCCGCCGTGTCATTGCCGAAGCCGTCGGCAGAACGGTACCCTTTTTTTTCAATTCCAATTCAACATCAATTTCTAGTGTGTTTGCAATTTTACACAATATCCCGCCGTCGCCTGAAAGCAGGTTATAGGTGGTTACGCTGATGCCAGCCGCAACGGCGTTGGTCAAGGAGAAGGTGAAGGATCCGGCGGCCGGCCGAAGACGCTGAATCAGGATGAGGGGCAGGAGAAAGAGGACAGGTCTCCATCATCCGGTCTTGGTGGTAGTGAAATCACCATCGGAGAAGCTCTTGAGGCGGCGGCGCTGGTGAGCGGTAACAAGCCGGTGGATACTAGCGATGCGGCCGCGGTTCAGGCTGCTGAAATCAGTGCTACAGGGCTGGGACATGCCGTTCCTGGCGGCGTAGCGGCGAAAGCACAGTCTGCTGCAGATCTGAATCCTTTTGCTCCTAACGATGCTGGCAAAACCAAACTCGGCCAAGTCATAGGGGCGGCGACGGATAGGCTTCCTAGTGATAAGGCTGTGTGCACGGAGGACGCCGAGCGGGTGGTGGCTGCGGAGGCGAGGAATGATCCGAGCGGCGGCGAAGGGCCGCGTCCTGGCGGCGTGGCGGCTGCTGTGGCCGCTGCTGCGAGGATTAATGAGAGGGCAAGACTTGCATGAAAAACTATCTAGCTAGCTCAGCTCAGCTCGCACGGCTGTGTTGTTTAATGCTTAGTATAAATAACGTTAATTAGTTTTTACCACGAGCTGCTTCCTGGGAGGTACCACCATGAAGGCGGGTATAATAAAATGTTGCAGGTTTTGTTACTGTGTCTCTTGTGTACATATAAATAAATGAAATAGTTTTTGTTGATTCGATACTTTGTTGAAAATGGACCATTTTCATTCTACTGCTACTCAATTTCACAAGAATCGTGATAGAGAAGCCACTCAATTTGGATAGTATTTGTTTTTAGAGACATTTAAATGGTTTTGGTGAAATGGACGACGAAATTTGGGGGAACTTTGAAGGCCTGGCACGGATCCAGTCGACTCCAACAATTTTGTAAAGTGATAGAATTGATATCATTTTTGAAATGACAAAATTTTCACTCAAGTTAGAAGAAAATTCATCATGTGGTAGAACAATCATTTACTGTTATAACTATATTTACTAGTACTATATAAAAAGGAATCAATTTGGCTAGTATCAATTAAAAGATCAAAATGTCTCTCTAATTTGAAGTTCGTTACTGTAAAATACTGAATGAATTTCAGATCATGTTTGCATCAAGAAATCAAGGCCCAATTGATACTTAATTAGTGACCATTATCGACCGACCGACATCTTAATACGCCGCGCCACCGATGACAAATTCACGGTATAATCCATAAGCTGAGCTATTTTCAAAAATATAAAAATAAGCTGAGCTAGTTATTACTAGTGCTTTTATAAGCATGCAATTCTTTAATGTTTGATAAATTGACAAAACATAGCTTAATCTAGTTGAACTGAACTAAATAGAAAAAAAATTAATGTATTTAAAACAGAATTGGTAGTACTAAATTTATTTTAATTTCATAAACAACACTTTTTCTAATTTATTTTTAATCTAATTAAACTGATATACTAATAATTTGAGGAGAACCTTTCCAAAAAAAAAAAAAAAAAAAAAAACCTAGGAGACATATGGCCAAGACATCAACCAAGTGTAAAAATCACACTTTGATTTAACATCAAAATTGGTAGGTGAAGTTGATGTTGCCAACTCTATAACTTTCTGTTGCACAATCCCATTTCCGAAATCCTTACATTACATGTACGTAGGTAAGGTAACCGTTTAATTACTTTCTTTTTTCTTTGAAAAATGTTTACTTATAACCTGACTTCTTGTGCATGTATAAATATGTCTCTCAGTTTTTGGAAAGTGCTGATATACCCCTGATATGTAAATTTGATTGAATTTTGGTTGATTAGAGGAAAGCTTATTACAACTACAACATTGGAGCGGCGATAAGAGAATTGAAAATAAAATAGCCAAAATTTTGAAATTTAAATCACAGTTAACACACACGACACGCATCAATTGGGACAAAAATTACTACCAAATTCGCCATTGGATGATTTTGTCTGTTCAAATCGATTTTGGCCGGGAAGAAAACACTCTAGAATTACAGCAAAAAAAAAACTCCGTCGATCCAGAAGCATATCAGCAACTTTACAAAAACTCACAGACATATTAATACATACCCCAAGAACTCACGGGTACATGAGAGTTTTCCTCTTTTTCTTTTCAACAATATTTGCTTGGTTTGAAGGTTACCTAGTTAGCTGGGAATAAGTTCTGTGTGTTTTTATTTTGTGATTCGCGTAGAGATTTCATAGTTCATACGTACATGTCTCGGTATTTAATAGGAACAATTGTTAGCCGACACAATCACTGTACATGAGTATCAGTCATAATCAAAATCATTAAATTATTTCCAGCATGAAATCTAATATTCACCCATATATAGCTGAGGAGTGAGGACAATATTCTCGCATTGGAGTAATTATTAGGTAAACTTCAACAAATAAGTGCACAAGCACACAACACCAGTTATAATAAAAAAATCAACAATAAAAAGATTGTGAAAAAACATCAATATAAAATCAAATGTCTAAACTTTCTCATATTTGTAAAAACGAATGTATATGTGACCAAATCATGATATATATAATTAAGGGATCCCTATAATTAATATGACATGTTGATTTATGATTTTTGTCTAGTAAATTCAATATCAAAATAAATGATCCGATAATATTTTTGCTCATGAATCCATACTTGGAAAACTAACTATAGTATATTTACAAATAATGGTTCGAGAATCAGCCAACCAACTGGCCGCGCGCCAGCCTAAAATTGATTGCAAATGTTTATTGGTTACCCATCCATTATACACCTTTGATTTGATATGTTTATGACTTTACATGATTATATACTTCAATGGTTCGATCAAATTGTTGGTAATAATCAATATATGTACTGTCTTCTTGCACATGTTATCTTAAAATCGTAGCATACACATTATGAACTAAAAAATGGTTGAGTGCTGATGTGTACACATGGACAACACAACAAATTAAGATGAGGATTTGATGCTATGCAACTCCAAATTCATATGAATATCATGGATATATTTTATTGTATATATATGTTAATATTATAAGTATACTATGTCTAGATGTTACTCTATGATATTAGTAAATTATTATCAACAATTTAATTTAATTTATATTTTTAATATATTAATTTTCATTTCAATTCAGAAATAGCTAAATTTATACCATATTCTTCCCAGTGATATATTAATTTAAATATCAAATGATATTTTAAATACAGTTATGGGAATTTTAAAGTGAATGGATGGAGAAGAATTGTAGAAATATTTTGATACACCAACATATGCTGTCTTTAATTTTCAAACACCCCAAATTGATATTTTAAATGTAAATTTAAATACGAATGGATTGAGTAAAAAACATTTGACACATTAACATTTCTTGTTCATCTATATTGAAACAACCACAAATTCTTGACAATATAAATATGGAGTTTTGGCAATTGGCTATACCAATTACCAAGTCAAGGCACTATTCACCAAGAAGCTCGAAAACAAAACCACAGCCAAATGCCCACCCTATATGTCTATACTACTCTAAAGTCTAAACCGCATTGACTTATTTCACAAACTATTCCACGACCAAAACAATGCCCGGAAATCTCAACCTATGCTTCACAAAAGTCAGATCTCCGCCGTCTTCCGCCTCCGCCGCTGATCTCCGGCGAGATCACAGCCGCCAATCAGGCCTCACCAAGAACTTCAACTCCCTGTTTGACCACTCCTTCGACTGCGCCACCACCCATTCCGCCACCGCATCGGCCCCTGAGATTGAAGATGACGACGAAGACCGCCTCTCCTCCTCGGACTACGACGGCGGTGCGCCTGACCTCGCCACCGCATTCGCTTCGCAACGCTTCTTCTTCTCCTCGCCCGGCCGTTCGAACTCCATCATCGATTCGTCGTCGCTCTCGCTCTCCTCTCTGGCGTCCACATCATCGACATTTCCCGGCGAGAATCCACCGGAGCCGGGCGGCAACGGCAGCAACATTATAAACGGAAGCATTATGGTTCCTACTTACTCGCCGGATCCTTACATGGATTTCCGGCGGTCCATGCAGGAAATGGTGGATGCACATGATCTCAGCGGCGGCGCCGGAGCAAGCTGGGACTACCTGCACGAGCTTCTCGCCTGCTACTTGTCCCTGAATCCGAAGAGCACACACAAGTACATCGTCGGAGCTTTCGCTGACCTACTCGTCAGCTTAGTGACGGCACCGCCGCCGCCCGCGGATGTGAACGGCCGCCGGAAATCGAAGTAAGATTGAATCACGTGGATGGGGTGTAAATCAGTGGGCGTGAAATTACTGAAATAGATATGCATGGTAATTAGATTTACAGCTAACTAGGTACAGATATAATAAATAATCAAGGGGTAAGGCTGACAGTTCATTGACATTCATATGGTCCCTTATTTGTCTCTTGAATGATAATAATAATAATAATAATTGAGATTGTGACAATTAATTACCTTATGATCTTATGATCTTTTCTTCTGTACTCTGTTTCATTGCCCAGTTTTTAATTCCTCATTATTATTTTCTGAAGAATTAGGAGATAATTGATCAAATCAGCCATATATAATAGTAATGTGATGCATACACTATAAGTTTCGCTTAAAAGTCACATGCTTGTGAAAATTATGAAAATGATCCTAAATCAGAAAGAAACTTTCCAACTAAGTCTTAAGCTAATTTTACTAAGCATATAATCCACAATATTCTTACATGTGATTTTTCTCATAGTTTATGCTTATGCTAAAAAATGATACTGCACGTTTTTTTTAGTACGTAATAAAATGATACTCTGTGTTGTGATATATTGCATTAAAAGTACTATATATTTGGAGTGAAGAAAAAATAATCTTATAATAACAATGTTTGTGTGACTATGATATGATATATTCTTGCATTAAATTGGAAACAAAAGGGGATCTGGAAAAGAAATATAATCTACTGTGTAAAATTCATAAACTAATCCGCATGAAGGAGACTGAACCTCCTCCTACTGAAAAAAACGCAGTACTGTAATAAGTGAGATTTGTCATTCGTCACACGCTAGAGTTTGTTTGGATCCTATAGAATAGTCCCACCTACATTTTCACTATTGCAAATTTCGTTCATTTTCAACTCATCAGTAGCTGGTTCTACATATTTGGATGGTTGATCCGAGCTCTCAACGTTAAAGCAGGGATAACCAAACACTTTTCAAAAATTTAGGAGTAAATAAACACTTTACAAAGAATTCAACAATATCGTGTATTGAATTTTATTTGATCTCACCCTTTCTTCTAGGAACAAAATTGAACTTTTAACCTTTTATATTATTTAATAAATTTGTAGATGCAAAATAGTATTATCTTCTAACTACAAAGAAGTTAAGTTGATATTTGCCAAAGCATATAACAGATTTATAGTATCTTCATTTTGTAATAGCATAAACTAAGGAGAATCAGTTAAATTTGTGTGTAATTTTGTAACTTATGTTTTGTTTTGAGTTGTTAACTCAATTTCTCATGGCCACAGATGATAAAGAAAGTGGGGAGTGGAGGGGATGATTGATAGGCCCATAAGCAGGGAGTGGACCAGAGCTGTTGAACTTAATATTTATACATAAAGTCCAATTATGGGCCCAAAGTTTTCTGTGAGATACTAAAAACATCATCCTCATTACAGAACACCCAACTATTGAATTTTGAGGCTTATGTGGTAAAAAACATAAAATTTGAGTATATTCACCATCTTCAAGAATCAAGCTCCGTAAAATTTAGCTATTAAAAGGATCAACACATGTAGAAGTTGTTTCAAAGAATCTCTTAGAACTTTGTTTAAGATTGATTTATAGATCTATAATATGACATCATAATTGTAAATTTTATTTAGTGTCATCTAATTAATTTCAATAGGATGGGCGGAACTAAGTACACCTATTAAGAAAAACTAAATTATTTTGGTGGTTGCACCTTAATAGTACTATTTTCATCACTAATACCCTGGATGACTAACTAGTTTCATTTGGCCCCTACTTTGGTCGAATTTGGGATTATTGGCCACACCTTTGAAAACTATAGTTCTCTACCCAAACATTTATAATATGAGGATTTTTTACTCTATAGACGTAAACGTTTAGTCATATGTTGACCAAAGCCACCTGTTATGACTAAAAATACTCAATTCCTAACAATAACAAATCTTCCCAATTGTGAAAAGTACAAAAACTAATAAACAATTTCGTCTAAAATTCTCATATTTTGAATTTCGTGGACAGAGAACTGTATGTTTCAAAGTTGGGCCAAAATTAAAATTCCTTAATTCGACTGAAGTAGGGGCCAAATGATTCTATTTAGACTAGTATCAGTATGAATCATACTTTTCACTAATTTTGAAATATCACTTACTTTTATTGTTTGTAAGAACTTATTTAGGATTGTTTTATCTTTTTTACTTTGTTAAAAGAGGAAATAATGAACGTAGTAAGACCCTGTTTGCCCGAGTTTATTTCTTGTTGAACTGAACTGATTTGAACTCGACTGAACTGTACTGAAAATTAATGTATTGAAAAAAGAATCAGCATAACAAGATTGATAAAATTACACTTTTACTGAATTGAACTAAACTGATAAGTTCTGGCAAATAGGGCCTAAAAACTTTTGATAAGGGACTGCGCATTAACAAATTTATGCGGTAATGTCCAACACTAATGCGGTAATGTCCACATGGGATGTCGAAATTCATAATTCATTAGACGTGAGAAGAGAAGCATATGCTTAGATTAGCTTCTGGGGTTTAGCTGTTTAGTATCAAAGGGTTTAAGGAAGGATTAGTGAAGATATATAGGAATTAGGATGAGAGGTTATATCACGCACGTGGTGAGTAGGGTTTGAAGGAGCCTCGTGGCAAGGACATTTCGACATCGCATGCTGATGCTTTCAAGTTTTCGTCCCAGAAACTTGATCTTCATCCTTTAAAATTGAACCATACTACACACTTAAAGGGAGTGGGCGTTTTAATAAGCTTTAATCATTATAGTGGTTAAGATCATTCATTGATCACAAGTTTTACCATGGTCCACTTAATTGTAGTTTTAATAGGCATACATTGATCACAAAATTTGATGCGTTTGAAAGTTTTTAATATTAATGGTGCTGGACGTTAGCCTAAATATTATTGTTCACAAAAACTCTATTCACCGTGAATGAATGTAGCATTGTATTGAAAATGTGATTTAGTTTCATTCATTTCAAAGTATTTTAAAATTTTGAGTGCCGGATGAAAATAAAAATTAGGTACGAAAGTCCTAGTTCACAATATTTATAACATTGATTTCACATAAATAATATGTGTAACTAATTGTATTATAGTTTATGGGACTGTGATTTATAAAGAAATGAGAATGCTATATATGAAACCGCCTTACATATTTACTAGTATGTAAATACATAGTAATTTAATTTTTATGATGTTTTTTATTAGGTTGAGAGCATCTCCAATAAAATAAAGAGACGGTCTACCATAAGCTTATGGTAGGACGAATGATAGTTCATGTGTTTAATGGATTTGTTCATGTGTTTCACAGCTTTGTTAATTCATTTACATATTGTTACAGATTATAACAAACAAAATTGTGAAACACAAGAACAAATCTGTCAAACACATGAACCCAGCTTATAACAAACAAAACTGTGAAACACATGAACAAATCTATTAAACATATGAACTATCATTCGTCTTATGGTATGACGGTCTCACCCAAAACTTTGTATAAAAGAGTAAATATCAACAAATGTAACATAAACAAAATAAAATAGCGGACTATAAACTTTACTCCGACGAGACTGGAAAAAATCCTAGTCCTAAAGGGAAAATCAGGACTATTATGTATAGTAATTAACTATACAAAATTCCAAGTTCTAGTCCTAAAGTTAACTAATTTTTAAATCAGGACTTAGTTGAGTATTTTTTGACCTTTTCTTCTCCTTTTCTGAAAAGCTTTCCCATTTCCAGCAATTAATTTGTTAACGACTTTAACGTCTTTGAAGAAGGTTAGGTCCATACCCATTTTATTTCCTCCAAAAAAAAAAAAAAAAAACCATGTCCACGTTATTGGAAAATCAGAAAATGAAAAAATTAGAGATGCATAAGATTTAATTAAACAATTGTTTTTGATAGAGAATTAAACTAATTGAATCGGTCTATAAACTTTGCTATATCCTATAAATCTGTAGTCGCGCCCACGATAAGCACAAAATCAATATTAAATACATAAATCTTTCTTGATATTCAAGTCAAAGCGTGTTTAGTCCTGATCATGAATGCACTAACGAAGCAACTAATTATAATCCCACAAACCTCATCGCACGTAATTCTTATACTTTCAATAACTCAATGATGTGCACCCAACCAACCACCCCTGCCGTCCTACGGCCACGATCCATCCATTTGCTTGAACCAGTCTCTCACTCTCCATCCCACACTCCTACTACTCTGTGTGTGTGTGTGCGTGTTTTTTTTAATTCCATTTTACTTCAAAAAGTATATACATATATATATATATATATATATATATATATATATGTATATATTGTGTAAAGCGTGATTGAGGATTTCTGCACTTGATAACGATCATACAGAGGGGGACAACATTGAAGAGAAAGAATCAGTCCACTTTCTTTTTTGTGTGTGTTCATAAATCATAGTAACTGAGTAGAGCCCAGAAGCACAAATCCCTAACTTTTATCTTCTTCTTCAGAGTTTGTCTTATGCGATCTTCTTGATTTCCCGCGACAAACTTTTTGTTTTTGAGCATATTTTTCTGCTTTTCATCAGCCTTTTTCTGCAGATATGCCTTTTGGTTCATCAAAGGTACATTTGATGCTGTAGAATTGTCACTTTCAGAGGTACAACGGAGAGATTCGAGGTTGAAAAAGATCAGCATCCAGAATTTCTTACAATGAGGGACTTTTCTTGCTTCAGCGAAAGCGGTGTTCAGATCGTGGATTCTTCATCATCCTCGACATATTCGAGCTCTCACAGAGCTCCGCAAAACCTCGTAACCTGCGTGTATGAGTCCCAGTTTCATGGGACTTCGCGCTTCATCACAATCGCCTGGTCAAGGAGCCTGATGGGGCACGGAGTTAGCATCGGAGTTCAAACTCCGACCAGTGATTACCTCTGCAAAGTCGATATCAAGCCGTGGCTCTTCGCGAGAAGAAAAGGTTTCAGAAGCACGCGGTTGAATTCCGATTCAAAGTCCTCTGCAATCGACGTTTTCTGGGACTTTTCCATGGCGAAATTCGGGTCATCTTCCTGCCCGGAACCGAAAGAAGGGTTCTACATAGCCATCACATTCAACCGGAATCTGGTGCTGGTTCTCGGAGACCTGCATTTGCAGCTGCAGAAACAAATCAACAAGAAACTCGCGGTGGATACGAACAAGAACCCGGTTTATTCCGGTTCGAGTTCGAAGGCGGTGCTGGTTTCTAAGAAGGAGCATATCTTTGGGAAGAAGGCGTATGGGGTGAAGGCTCAGTTTCGTGATTCGGGTCGGGTCAATGACATTTTGATCGAGTGTGAGACGGAGAAGGTGAGTGACCCGTGCCTGGTGATCAGGGTGGACGGAAAGGTGGCGATGCGGGTGAAGCGGCTCCGGTGGAAGTTCCGGGGAAACCAGACGATTCTGGTGGACGGAGAGGAGGTTCAGGTGTTCTGGGATGTTCACAGCTGGTTTTTTGGGAATGTGCTGGGGAATGCTGTTTTTCTGTTTCAAACTTGTGTTTCCGGATCGGGTCAAGATGATGATGAGCATGGCCATGAGTTTTCTTTGGTTTTGTATGCTTGGAAGAATGAGTAGAACCGCTTGTAAAATTTGCGTGACCTGCCTACACATTAGAGTTTTGAACTAGTAGTGAGTGTTTTTTGCTTTATAAAGAACATGAAATCTCAATTCATGATTCATGATTTCTGATTTCTTTTTTGTATTATTGTTCGCAATATACAATATAATCGAAACTGATTACCCATACAAGATAATATCTAATATTACAGTTGAAAATGAACTAACAATAAAACTTATTTAAAACTAATATCAAGTGATGTCTGTTTGTTTAGTACATGTTCAAAGGCATTCACAATTTTACCTGAATTTTTTAAAAAAAATAAAAAAAATCAATGATTGAAAGTAATTTATCAAAATGATAAACCTTTATAAAATATAGTCATAGAAGGACAAATATGGGAAAACTTATAAGCCAAGTTGTCAAACATATACATATGGGATGAGAGCATCATAAATTCATTCAAGTTTATTATTTGATTAGATGTGGTCAACTCGTTATATCAAATTTGATAAAGTCACTGTATCTTTAGGTGACAAATTGAGAATATTGAGATTTCAAAATTAAAGCTCAAAACATTTCGTCCCTTTTCAATTTGGCGGCAAAATATGTAGACCGCAGAGTAAAACAGAAACTACAAATGCTGCAGTAACTGCAACGGGACCCACCCAGTCAATCGCCTTCCTCAATTCATCACTTTTCTTCATCTGAGAAGGTGGGAAAAAACTGCCGCCAAGAAATCGTACCAGCAATGGCGGTTACAGCCGCCATCCAGCTCCTCCTCCTCGTGATCGTCGTTATTTGCAGCGTCTCCGCCGCACCGGAATCACGCGAAGTCAGATACTCGCCGTCTCAATTCGCCAACGCGCTCTCCAATCTCGGCTTCCAGGACATATCAGTCACCGCCGCGAATGCGAATCTCTCCCTTTCTTTTCCGGCCACCGTCTTCGCCCCAACCGACGCCTCCCTCATGACGTGCCCGGCGTGCTCCCTGCCTCTCCTGCTCCAGGAGCACTCTATTATCGGCCTCTACACGGTCAATTTCCTCCGCAAATTGGCATTCGGTACAAAGATCGGAACCCTAGCCCCCAACCGCTGCCTCACCGTAACCGCCTCGCCGGAGAATCTCAAGGAACCGACATCGTCGCAGAAGGTGTTTATCAACGGCGTGGAGATCACCAAGCCGGATATCTTCAACAACGGCCTCGTCGTCATCCATGGGGTCCACGGCTTCATGTCCCATCTCTCGCCGGATTCCTGCGCCGTGGAGAGAATGACCACTCTGTCCTTCTCAGATCCACCGCCAGACACGGCGGAGTTCCTAATCATGCGTTTCATGCTGAGGGAGGCCATGATGCGCCTCCGGGCCAACGGGTTCGGTCTCCTGAGTCTTGCAATGCGGGTCAAGTACCCGGAACTCTCTGAACTCAAGTCAATGACGGTTTTCGCCCTGGACGACGCATCCATCTTTGCAGGAGGCACAGGGCACTCTTATGTCACCGACTTAATGTTGCACATTGTCCCTAATAAGCTCTTGAGGGGTTCCGATTTACAGGATCTAACATTGGAGACTGTTTTGCCCACCATGGATCCCGGGCAGAAACTGGCGGTTACCACCGCAGGCGGCGGCGGGTATCTACATCCGCTGAGGGTTAATTTCGTCAAGATTAATAGCTATGATGTGGTCAGTAACTACAGGATTGTGGTTCATGCTCTGTCAACGCCGTTCCCGCACCTTCGTTACCTGAGCGCCAAAAGCGAGAACTGTAGTGCCGGCAACGGCGGTGAGTGTGACAGCAGCTCCGGTGATGTCCAGTTGACCAAATACGATGGTGATTACTGAATGTGTACCGGCCTTTTTGATTTTGTTAAAATTGTGCAGAATATTACTAATCTGGCAATTCACATATTTTAGAATTTAGACAGTGCATTGGTTGTGTAGTTTAGTGATTTGTGGGAGATGTTTAGCAATGGTAATTGATCAAAATTTTTCTCCAGTTTCTACATTTTCTGTTTCGTTTTATTGCGTCAATTACCATCATAAATATGGAAATCAGGACTCTTTGCATAGATCTTGTTGCTAAAGAAGTGAGACTCTGGTATATAATTTGCAATTTTGAATTTGATGTTTGATCCTCTGATGTCAAGACTCAAGAACAAGCATAAAAAGAGTCATAAAAATGATCTTTTGCATAAGTGTGATTAGTCTTTATTATTTTTGTTCTTTGGATGTCGAAGGACGTATTAATGAAGTTCAACTCAATTCAATTTTATCAATTCCTTCAACTTTAGTAAAAATCTAGTAAAAAATAAATAAATTCATTCAAAAAAGGATGAGAGAGTAAATAATAGAATTCTGACGACAAATGATAAACCGTGTTCCAAAATCAAGGGACTTGCACGCAATTAAATCTACATAAGGTAGGACACACCGTATACACGGTAAACATTACCACAGCAGAACACGAAGGGGACACTTTAAAGTGATAACCCATCTGGTGCTGACCGCTGATATTTTCGGCCAAAAATCTCAACCGGAATCGTACTGTTCCGACGCCGTCGAAATGAAAGCTCAGAGCCTGAGTCCATGCCAGTGCAACGCCCTCCCTCTCTTAAACACACCCATACTAAGACCAAAAACATTAAATCCCCAGTACTCCAAAATCTGTAACAACTCAGTTCTCGTCTCCCGTCCCATCTCAACCAAGCACGCCGCCAGACCGCCGCCTCTGTACGCCAACGAGCGCCCCAAAGACGGTGGCGCGTATTTCGACGAGAACGGGGCGGTGGAGGACATGGATGGGTATCTCAACTACCTGTCGCTTGAGTACGACTCGGTTTGGGACACCAAGCCATCCTGGTGTCAACCGTGGACTATAATCGCCACAGGCGTGCTCGTAGTTGCCGGCAGCTGGCTGTTTTTGCATTCCGCCATTGTTACCTCTCTCGTTCTTGCCTTGATCTGTGCCTGGTGGTACATTTTTCTCCTCTCTTATCCTAAGGTCCGACTTCTTACACTATTTCACCACCACAGAATTCAAGTGCTTTCGAAAACTGTTTATTAGCAGACATATGTTCATATGATCAACCTACATGTATTGCAGGCATATTCAGAAATGATTGCCGAGCGCAGAAACAGGGTCAGAAGTGGAGAGGAAGATATATATGGCTCGGGAAAGACTTGAAGGTGCATGGTGTAGACTATTTAATGTGTAATGTGTAATGTGCAATGCTTAGTAAGGATTTACATTCTTACCCAGTTAAAGGAGTTTTTTCTGGTTGGATGCTTGATGCTAAGTAAATTTACCAGCAAAGACCTTAGTTCTTGAATTACACATTCATACTTCTATTTACATTTCAATTTAGGACAAGCAAAATCTTTCCCACTCCTGATAAAATTGTAGTATAAAGTGTGCAAAGGCCTCAACTCTGAGGGTTTTAAAGCTGGAAATACCAAACATGCCATAAAATGAAACATGTAACTGAGCAGGCTAATAGCCTGTTTAGGCAGATTTGTTATGCAAGAATTTTTCAACAGCATTCCCTACATTTAGGGCAGGAAGAAGAAGAAAAAAATACCAAAAGCTAAAGAGAACTGATTATTATTCGAAACACTAATGGGTGAGCTAAATATATCTGTGCAACTATGAGTCTACAAAGGGTTTAAAATCAGTCCATAGGTTAGCCATAATCACAACCTAGGTTAGCTTACCTCCGTAAAAGAAAAACAGTAGCCATAGGTAGATACCATAATCACTGAAATGGAACAACCGTAATCAATATGCGGTCTAGAGTGTCACCTTAGAGTCACTGACATACAAATCAACATAGTAGCTAACCCCTAGTAATAATACGTACTTCAGACACTCGGAAAACATGATACAAAATCTTAAGATTCATAATAGACATGTCCCTGGTTCCATCATGTCAAAGCTGAACTAATATTTGAGAATTTGAAGAGAATTAGAACATAGATAGAATAAGCTTCAAAAACGTTAATGACTAGTAAGTATACAAACATATCAAGGGATACTCATGGATCATCACTGATCAACAGCAGATAATTTCTTAAGTTGCATCATTTAGGTGAAATTGTATCCAAATACGTCAAATACGTTTAATACGAACAACACTACAAGAGACTTAGGTCAATCATCTTAACCTTTCGTAGAATGGCTAACTGGCAAAAACCAGCCTTCTAACCACTCCATAGTTCATTAATCTTGAACCCAAACCCTCACAGTCTTATCATTGTCAAGCCCCGCAGAAATAATCATGTTCTCAACAGGATGGCAACTTACAGAGACGACAACATCGGTATGGCCTTCAAGCTTCTGGATCATATTGTTCCCTTGCGGATTCTTCCCTTGCAGACCCCATATCCAAACACACTTGTCCTCTGAACCGCTGACAATGTACTTCCCATTCGTGACGGAAAATGCAGGCGTTATGCAATACGTTCTGTTTACATGCCCTTCATACACTTTCAAAGACTTACCAGATGAATAGTCCCACAGCCTCTGCACCACCAATACAAAAAATGTTCACAAAACATAACCACAATCTTTACCTTCATCAATATCATATCATATAAAGAATCAAATGCGTAATAGCTCAAGAGATTTGATATACAACTAGTCAATTTATGCATTCAAACACAATGTATGAACGATGGAAAGGGAATTGTTCGAGTAAGAGATAAAGATTCTACTTACGAGATGATCATCCAAAGTGCCAACGAGTATGAACTTGCCATTGGGCGAGAACCTGGCAAAGGACACTGGCACCTTATCGTCGACGAGTGCCTTGAGGAAGGTGCCGGTATCCGCGTCCCATATCTTACAGGAGCCATCGCGGCTCGCCGTCACGATCAACGACCCGTCCCGGTTGTAGTGCGCTGACGTCACGGGCATGGAGTGGGCCTGGATGACATGAACGGTCCTTCCCGTGTAGACGTCCCACACGCGCACGGTCTCGTCGAAGGAGCCGGAGACGATGTGGTTCGATTGGGGGTTGAAATTGACGCAGAAGACGAAGTTGGTGTGGCCGACCAGGGTCTTCTGGCACTCGGCGGAGCGTACTTTCCAGATGCGGACAGTGCGGTCGTCGGAGGCGGAGCAGATGTAGGTGGAATCGAAGGACCAGGCCAGGTCGGAGACGCCCTCGGTGTGGCCCAGCAGGTGGGCCACCGGGGACAGCGTCTCGGCGGACCAGACGATGAGGGTTTTGTCTAGGGAGGCGGAGGCGAAGAGCTTGCCGTTGTTGGAGAACTTGACGCAGGAGACGGCGCGTGTGTGGAGACTCAGGACTTTCCTTATCCGGTAGGGGCGGTAGGGCGGTGGCGCTGCTGTAGTTTGAGTGTTGTTAGTATTGTTGTTTGACATCGTCGGAGGAGACTGAAGAGGTAGTTTGTTGGACGGCCACCGGAAAGCCGCCTTTTTGAGGTTGGGATCGTAACTGTAAGCCTAAAGAGTAGAAGGCTGTATGTTGATCAAGTTCTTTCCTTTACTTTACACACCTCCCCTGCCACTTTCAAGTCTCAAGGCATAACGATTTTAAACTAACTTGGGGTTAATTTAGTTTTTGATAAATAGAATTTGATGTTTATTTAGTTATACTGATACAATTTTCATTATGTTAATTTTTAATGCAGTTTAAATTGGATGAGCTCACATGAATTCAAAGATAATGATCTTCTAAGAAACCCGTTTCAATTGAGACTACGGAAAAATAATGATCTTATCACTTTTGTTGACTTTTTACGAATTAGGTATGATTCATTGTATTATTATTGATCTTCTCGCTCTCAAATCTGATAATTTTGACTAAAGTCAGTAATTTGCAAGTTCAAATAAGCTGGGATTAAGCATGCCTTTACTCTACTTGCTTGGTCATATGCATATTATTCTTTGCAAAAGAAAAGGACAATCCATATATGCGACCTCTTAAAAACAGCAAAAAGAGTATTGAACTTGGATATATAACTTACAAGCATAGTGCTCATGAATTAAGGGCCGTTTGATCTTACAAGATTGACTATGAATCTATGCTCCCTGCTTAAGATCAGAACAAATGAACAAGAAAAGTAGTTGCAACTTGCAATGATGCGCCAAAAATAGATACGATTATATCGTTTCTGGTCACAACATCAGGACGTTTGTTCTGCTAGAATGCTTGATTTAGGAATATTGGAGTCGAACACGGTAATAACTTAGCTTAGAAATTTTTAAAGTTCTAGATCCTTCAAGTTCAGCAGAGAAGACAATTGACAACCACTCTTCCTTTTGGGATGTGCATAATTTGACCTTTCACCTGGATAATCATCAACAGGAGATGTTATTGGATTTAATATGAGTGCATCAACAAGAGCCAACATCAAAGTATATCAAACAGATAATCAGAATTTTAATTCGATAGAACTCTCATCAAGAAAGTCACAGAACCAGTGTCCTCCTCATTGCCGTTACCTTAATAGCTACTGTCGCTATCAGATGAAGATAAATATAAAACGAGCAATTGATCACTGTCAGATGTACTGGCAGTCGCCACTGAGTCTGAACTAGTAGTCTCATCACTGCTACTGCTACTGCTATGCTGATCACTGCATAATAAGAGTCATGAAAATGCTCATAAAGCTCGTCTTTATAATCAACAATCATATGCTGTACCAACTAATGTAGATTTGAGCGTAGAAGTTCATTAACCTTCCATAGGCAGGAAATTCAGCCACAAGGCATAACTCTGGTCTCACTTTCCGCAATTGGTCCAAGGGAATGAAGCTGCAATAGTGCATTCATTAATTACACTTCTTACAACGACAAGAGGTGTAACAGAAGAAGCAAACACCTATGATACAAAACCTGCTGGTAAAAGATCGCCGCGATCCATTGCCTGCAGATGCTAGACCTTTTCGATTAGATATATCCTACATTTTTACACATAAATTTTTCAATGAGAAAGACAAGTGGCATAAATGAGCCTATGTGGACCAAAAAAAATATATGGTATTAGAACCTACAAAATATTTAAGATGTTTGAAATCTCCAGCAAGGATGGTCGACAGAAACCGAGTGACCTCTACCTGCAACTTCAATATTAGAGGGAGAGAACATCAGAAAATTTGGAGTAAGGTCAAGGATTGGCAACACTCACATCTTTTAGATGAGAACAGTCACGCAAAACCAATACTTCCAGTTCCCTCCCTCCAACACTTCCTCCAAGGCCCCTACAGAAAAAAAGGATAATGATATTCATTTGCCAACCTTGTGGTATTTACTATTTCTACTAAGATTGTAAGGAAAACCGTACTTGAGAAAAGAACCAGTCATTGAGGAGGATGCTGAAAAGTCTACATACTTCAACTGATGAAAACCCTGCGTTGACATCGAGATACCAGAAAAATAAGCCTCTGGACATGACTCAAACACCATAAAGCGTCATTTTAAATTCATGATTAAGTATGTATGTTTTCATTGTACATCTCTCACACAATATAGTCAATTTGTGTTTATCAAAGTAACAGTGCACATATGGTTCAAATGGAGTGCAACAACTGTGATAGATCTTCACAGTTAAAAAGCAAAGTTTTGAATCACTTCCCTGACGCAAGTGTCTATTTCAGAGTACATATAGAATAGAGTCAATAGACAAACAAAGTCTGACTTTGAATACTACCAAATGCAGTACAGTATAAAGCTTTCTCAACGTTCATACTGCAGATAACTATGCCTATATCTCCACAGTCAAAAACATTGGTCAACACTTAACAGGCATAATACTTCATTTGAAGCAGTGATAGATCCGAAGACATAAGAATTAACTTGTCACAATGATGCCATCTCAGAATAATTAGGAATCACTTTTACTATTTCCATCCCAAGCATTGCCTATAGATAATCAATCTGTAAAGTGTAATTACTGGTGTAATACGTAGGCATTCTACATAAATCCTGATTTTGTTTAAGGTGATCAACTAAAAAAGAAGTAATAAACAGTGGAATGGAAAAGTGAGACTAATAACACATGTACCTTGATAAACTCACGAGCGTGGTAGTCATGTAGCCTAAACCCCCGAAGTGCCAGATATGACATGTTAGGACAATTTCTGACGATATCAGAGCATGTCGACAATTTTAAACTGTAATCTGTTCCTAAATCTAACAAGCAACAACAGCATCAGCAAAGTAAACAAATGCGCATTTACTCCAACAAATTGAAATTCTTGAGTTGGACAGACTTACCAGCCATAGATGCTTCAAAAAATAAATGCTCTGTTAGAGGACAATATGTGCTCACTGACTCCAGTGTTGACCTCGCTAATACCTGACTACTTGCAAGATAAATAAGTTCAATTAAAAGCATGGAAATTCAAGAAATATCAAAACAATATACCACCTTTCTTCTGCACTCTATAATTTTACAACACCTATTCTCAATTTCATATTAGATGGTATACTACCTTTCTTCTCTCTAAAATTTTACAACCTAATTCTCAATACCATATTCAGATACTCCCACAGCCTACAATTTGGGTGGGGAGTACCGCAAAATTATCATTCATGTGATTTTTGAAGAAAACACTTACAGTCCAACAATTCCTATATCAGTCAGTGATGGACAGGCTGATAATGCACTCTTAAGTGCAATATTGTCCACCCACTTAATGTTATAGAGATGCAATCTCTTCAGAAGAAACCTAGAAATAAATGATATAGATAAAATTAGTACAAGAGATTACATAAACACACAGTTCTTACAGTAATGGATTAGATTGTAGCCAATACCCAGATGCACATAAGTGTGTCAAGCAAAATCTAGAAAGAAGGTACGACTCTCCTCCTTGTCGAGTTATCATATCATCCCATGAAATTCCAGACGTTTCAGTAGAACTCACTAAAGGTCTAGCAAAGTTAATTGGGTGAGTGACAGGGCCAAGTTTAAGAGATCTGTAAAAATACATCATATCATCACAAGTCACAACACCAATACTCTAAAACTAAAACATAAAATTATCACCAAAAAAAAAAAAAAAAGTTGTTCAGAATCATTACCGAAGTGATGTTCCAGCTCGTTGGATCATTATGAGCACTGCAGCATCATCAACATTCCGGTTAGTAGATGTCAAGTCGATGTCGGTGTAGCAAGCAGAATCCGCCGCACACTTGCGAAAATATGAGCATGTAGCTGCAGCGTAACACAGGCTTTGTGCATCAATCATGGAAAATATCTGCACATCACATAACATATACACATAAATTGCAATTGATTAACAACAACAAATAAACATTAGGTGATGAAATTTGGAGTGGATGATTGAGAAATTACATATACGGTTATTTCAGAAGGCAGAGACCAAACATCCATGTTGTGCATTGAATTGGCTTTCCTAGCTGATAGCTTGGCAGCTTCGATAAATAGGGTACCGAAGCTGAGTGCGCGTTGGATGCAGTCGACCTTGTCAGAATAGCAGGGGAGAGAATCGAGGACGCGGTCGAAGGAGAGATTCAGAGCGGTGGAGGTGGAGGGGTCGGAGACGGCGAGTGCCGATTCTAGTAGCAAATCCATGTCGTTGGGAGCGGGGTTTGGCGACGGAGAACGGGAGGAGGTGGAGCGGCGGCGGCGCTTAGGCCGGGGTTTGGACGGAGACGCCATAATTTGCGAGTGGAGCGATGGAAATTTGTGATATTTTGGGCTAACGAAATCAGAAAAGGAAAATAAAAAAAGAAATGGAAAATGGAGTGCACTCAGGTACAGTATGTCAGTCAGTATCGGGTCGTGTGAGTGTCAAAACTCATTTGCCAAGACCCTGCAGATTTAGACCCATCGGGTCGGGTTTGGATCTCACTTTTTTAGACCCATCGGATCTGGATCTCATGTCTATTAAACGGGTCAGGTCCGAATCTTAAATATTAGTACACTGTTGTGAATCCTTGGAAGTATAAGGGGTAAAATGGTAATTAGCTTGAAAGGAGCTGAGCTGTTTAAAGGAGTGGCGGTTGAGCCGTTTGGCGCTGATGGAAGCAGTTAGTAGTATATAGCATTTCTATTGAGCTAGCTAGGGATTCATTCTGTCAATTTGTAATCAAATTGGTGTTTCCTAATACGAATTACTCGCCGGAGCAGTTACTTTTCCCAAGCAATCCTTAGGCCGGAATCGTGGTTCTTAACAGTTGGTATCAGAGAACGGCGGTGCTTGGACGGAGAAATGTCGGAGACGCGCAACAAGCAGATCGACGGGAGAATTGCAGCGCTGGAGACGACGCTCGCAACCTTTCATTCGGAGGTAGGCAGGAGCTCGCGAAAGGCGCGGTGGCGAAGGAAGAAGTAACCGGAAGGCTGGAGAGGCTTTCAGACGAGTTCTCGGAATTTCGATCGGAGTATATAGCCGGCGAACACAGCACGCAAGAAACGCTTACGAGGCATATGGAGGCGCAGTCGAGGCAACAACTCGCAGCGGAGCAACGGTTGCTCGAAATGATGGCGCAGTTCTTCCAGGGTGAATCCGAGAGCGCTACGCTGGAGAAGGTGCCGGAGAGGGGAGAATGCAGCCAGAGCCGTGAACGGAGTATGCCGCAACTTGCGAAGTTTCCAATTGAGGTGAATTCTTGTATATTAGATGATCGATTCGGCTTCGTTCATCCTGAATTGCATAAAAATAAACCAGTGATGCATGATGAATTTGACAATAAGGAAAACCTAGCCGATGAGATGTATATAGGGACTAGGAAGATGTTGCCTAAGAATAATAATCATGTAGCTCATTCTAAGGTTGAATTGTCTAAGTTTAATGGGGAAAATCCTGCAAAATGGCTTAGAAAATGCGACAAGTTCTTTTGTAATTTTTGTATGATTGATCGGAAGAAAATAGAGACTGCAGAACTGTGTCTAGAAGGTAGAGCTGAGATTTGGTACAAGCTGGAGACTTATATTAGAAAATTCAACAGTTGGGATGATTTTAAGGCAACTGTACTTAGGAGGTTTGATATGCAATATGATGATGATTTAAATGATGAAGATGGTGAAGTTTCAGCTTCTGAAAATGATTGTGTTGAAATTACTGAGCATGCAATGTGTTTTGATCCCGGCATATGTGTGACAGTGTATAAGAAGCCTAGAACTAGTGTTGTTGATGAAGGAGAGGAACTTAAATGTCCTGTATATGATGAGTTTGATGAGGAATTTAGACCTTTTAGGGCTAATACTGATTCACATGGAGATATGAATTTTTTTTGGCTATAGTGAAGTTCAAATGGGAAGCAATGGTGCAGTTTTCAATTCTCGTGAAATGATTGATTCTATTAGGAATGATGATGAGTCTGTGATGAACTTTGAGTACGGTAAAGTGTCTTACTCTAATGGAGGAGTTGATCCTAGGAGGTGTTATGATCCGGGAATATTGGAGTATGTCTCTATTTTATTTGATGAGGATATTGAGTGTTTGAGTAACGCTCACAACTCAGTGACTAATGTTGATGCTATAGATGAAAATCTTGTTGTGCCTGGGATTAAAATTGAGTATGGTACTAATTTTTCATATGATCAAGAGAGAGATGAAGATAGAGCCTTAAAATTGGATATCTGGACCTATGTGGTTGGAAAAGGATTAGGCAAAAGAGGCGAATCCATTGACATTGAGGTGTCTGAAATTGAGAACTAGGAATGTCAAGCACTGATTCATGTTCTGGTGCCCAGAAAAGGTGTATGGATTTCCAATAATGGGGAAAAGGAGGATTCTAAAGCTTGGGAAGCATTTTATTCAGTTGGTTTAAAATATGAGCTTGAGGTCAAGCTAAATGTTAAGGGGAAGGGAAATGATGACTTAGTCAGCTGTGGACTAAGGGCACTGGGGGACTGGATAAATAATTTGAATGCTTAGTTGGAGCAAAACATGAAATGATGGTTATCTGTATTCGTAGTGGAGGAGAACTTGGAGATTCAAGATAAGGGGAATATCAATCATAAGGGGAAGGAGTTGACAGTTTCTCTAGGATTGGTTCTCGGTGATTCTGATCTATTAGTGTACATGATATATACTTCTCAGTTGGTACAGTCCACAAGAGGTCATTGCTCTTCTTTTTCAAGATGATAACCGTTTTTAAAGGAGGCACAATATCTTGTGTGCGCACTGACAGAGGACTTCAAGAGGAATATCAAGCAGCTGCAATATCATTTCCAGGGGCAGAAACAAATGGTTTTTATACACTGAAGAAAACGAACATGAATCTTGTGCTCAGTGTTCATCTCATCCGATCTGTTTGGGGATCACTGCCTTGGAATCACGAAAAGATTCAGATTATCATGACTGAGTGTTCATCTCTACCTTTGGCCGTTGGTGCTACTCAACTTATTTTAGCTACTGCTCAGAAGTTCCATGATTCAAAAGTTGCAGGGCACCAATATCAAGGATTAGTGAGGAATTATTACACAATTTCAGAATCATCTCTTTTCACGAAGCTTTGTTTCCATACTATAATGGTTCAGTTCTCTTTGACTTTACATATGGACCAAGACAGCATATTGACTTTTCCAAGGAGTTTGGATGGAACTTAAGTCCGGAGCCTTGCTGTTATTGGTGACAAGACCACAAAGTTTTATTTTTGGGGGCTATTAATCACATCACATGCAAGCTTAGGTGGTAGAGTGGCATTTTTCTACAGTTTGGGATTTTCCAGGATCATGGTGCAACATTTCATCCAAGAAAATGCATGCTGGGTCAAAGTTGTGAAGCGTGGGGACAAGCTTTATTCAAGGTGACGTGAACTCAAAATTAGCTAGGAGGGCAAAAGGGTCATTTCGCAAAGATGGAAGTCTTGAGATACAGAATTCATTGCTAATCAGTTTCCTTAGTTCAAGGCTTGAGGTCAAAATGGTAATTAGCCTGGAAGGAGCTGAGCTGTTAATCTCTAACGGAGTGGCGGTTGAGCCGTTAGGCACGGATGGAAGCAGTTAGTAGTATATAGCATTTGTATTGAGCTAGCTAGGGATTCATTCTATCAAATTGTAATCAAATTGGTGTTTCCTAATACGAATTGCTCGCCGGAGCAGTTACTTTTCCCAAGCAATCCTTGGGCCGGAATCGTGGTTCTTAACATACACAGATTCGACCCAAGACCCATAGAGTAATAATATAATAATATATACTGAAATATAAATGATAAGTAAACCAATTCGAGTTTTATCCCTCTTTTACCACAAACCAGGAAGTTTCGAGATTGGTCTGAACATTGCTCAACCAATTCAAGAATCTCATTTACAACGGCGATGGTTCTGATCCCTCTCCAAAATAAAGGACATTTATCCTTCAACTCACCTAAATAAATTTTACATTATCGTTATGCAATTACTTGCTAATTTACGCATTATTGATTTATGTGAATGAGCTTTTGTTTGCGCCAATATGTCTGTTTCTAATCTGATGGAATATATCCCAACAATATATTCTGAAAATGTGTTCTTGGAATGATATGAGCATTTGATTGACTTGGTATTTTATTTATTTTGATATTTTCTTCATAGGAATCACGAACTAGAAAGCTAGAAAAAGTGGTGTTGCAAGCGAAATGCTTGCCTTCTTGAAGAAATCATTTTGCATACACTTGTTATATCCTTGTTGTGGTTATTAAATATGATATTGTTGTATTGTTTTATTCCATGTTATATCGTAGACAATCTAAAACTATATCATGTTCCTTCTCAGTTCACGGTGTCAACAATCTCAGTTCGATGTGTGTTCGATGATGGTTGTATTCAAACAATCCCACAACATAACATCATCAGTGGTGTTGTTAAGAAATAATTTTTTTTAACAAATATAAACTTTCCAATGTAATATCACATTTGTTGTAACTAAACATTAATAGAAACAAATTTTAGTTTATATTTTATAAAGACTCCATTCAACGTTGGTGAGAAAGTTAAAAAAAATAACGGGTTAAAATGGGAGGAATTTACAAGTTGATTACCTTCCACCATTCGCGTTCGCATAATTGGTACTATCATCAGTGCAATATAATTTTAACTCTCGAAGAAATGATATCCTATCTTCATCATTGTTCAAACACATCCCAACTGTCTGTTTGTATGAGAGCAGATGTCTTTGCCCATGTAATTCTTTCCTTGCAACGATCTGGTTGAAAAATACTAGCTGATGCAACATAATAGGCAAACAAAAGATTCTTCTCCTCCAATCCAAATTTATGAAGACCAGATTCCCAATACCATCTAATCAAAATTGATGGTTTATAATAATAATTAATAATGTTGATCAGGGATGAAAATAAATGTTGATTAAATACACAAAACATGCTTTTGAATGTTCGTCCACTCCAGCTAATGTACCGCCTGACAATTATTATAGTCTACCTTTGCCGGCTTTAGATATGTGTTATTGTTCACATTCGACATCTTACATATAAGTAAACAATTCACTTTATTTAACACTATTAATGATTTAAAAAAAATAGAAGTTTCAAAGATGGATGAAAATAGTTATATAAATATATATATATATATATATATATCCATCCATCAATTAATTCAACTATAATAATTATATGTAATAATCATGATACACAAGTTTAACTATATACATTCAATTTATACCATATTAATTATATACATGACCATATTAATTATAACAAAAATGATACGAATTTTGATTAACCTAAATTATTAGTACATAATTTTTTTTTTACCTATATAAGGTTTTTCCAATCCACACATCATCCTCTCCACCATATTGCTCCAAAAACATTCTTGTTTACAGACGTGGTAAACTAGCATACCATGGAATATCGAGTGCATAACCCACCTACATTTTACAATTGAGTTGTTAGTTAATTTCAAAACTAATCAATTAAATGTTAATGAGTATATGAAAGTTGAGTTGTTAGTTAATTTCAAAACTAATCGATTAAATGTTAATGAGTATATGAAAGTTGACATAAATGAGATATAACTCGCCCGGTAAATCAATCGTGTTAATCCATTTGTCTAAAATTTCATTTTTTTTTCACGTTTATCTTGTAGATAATCTACTGAAAATTTATTAGTAACTCCTACAATCTTTTCATCTGAAAATATCACTTGAGAAGCTCGATAGAGATTAAAAATGTGCGTGACCGCCTAATTTGACTGGCCCGCAAAACAAAAGAATTCTTCACCCTTTTTAAAAATTTTAAACACATCTACAAAAATATTAAAATATAACCCCATTAAAATACAACATCACATTCTCCCATACCATTAAAATACCACATCACATTCTCCCATGAATAATTTTAAAAAAAGTGATATGAGCACTTGATTGACTTGGTATTTTATTTATTTTGATATTTTCTTCATTGTAATCACGAACTAGAAAGCTAGAAAAAGTGGTGTTGCAAGCGAAATGCTTGCCTTTTTGAAGAAATCATTTTGCATACACTTGTTATATTCTTGTTGTGGTTATTAAATATGATATTGTTGTATTTTTTTATTCCATGTTATATCGTAGACAATCTAAGAGGTCGTTTGGTTCGCGTACACAACGCAGTAATTACAAAATCTGCGTATTTAACATTTTGGATGGTTGTTTGGTTGACGTATAATGGTTAAAACGCCGGAAATGATGATTCCACGGAAATTCAATTTCCCACGTAACGTGGGAAATTTGTTACCTAGCTCTACCTAGGTCGAATTGAAATACGCGTTAATTTTTATACGAGATTACCATTTTCTCCCAACCATAACGTTATTTCCCTACCTCAGGCCGTAATAACGTAATAAATAAAGAAACACAAGAAGTCAACCAAACAACATGTAATAAATAAAATCCTAAGAATTACAAAATACGAAGGTGCAACCAAACAATTTTTCCAAATTCTGAGTATTTTGATGGAGAAATTTATTTTCGAGTAATTAACAAATCCGTGGGAATTTAATTCCCACATGAACCAAACGACCCCTAAAACTATATCATGTTCCTTCTCAGTTCACGGTGTCAACAATCTCAGTTCGATGTGTGTTCGATGATGGTTGTATTAAAACAATCCCACAACATAACATCATTAGTGGTGTTGTTAAGAAATAAAATGTTTTAATAAATATAAACTTTCCAATGTAATATCACATTTGTTGTAACTAAACATTAATAGAAACAAATTTTAGTTTATATTTTATAAAGACTCCATTCAACGTTGGTGAGAAAGTTAAAAAAAAATAACGGGCTAAAATGGGAGAAATTTACAAGTTGATTACCTTCCACCATTCGCGTTCGCATAATTGGTACTACCATTAGTGAAATATAATTTTAATTCTCGAAGAAATGATATCCTATCTTCATCATTGTTCAAACACATCCCAACTGTTTGTATGAGAGCAGATGTCTTTGCCCATGTAATTCTTTCCTTGCAACGATCTGGTTGAAAAATACTAGCTGATGCAACATAATATACAAACAAAAGATTCTTCTCCTCCAATCCAAATTTATGAAGACCAGATTCCCAATACCATCTAATCAAAATTGATGGTTTATAATAATAATTAATAATGTTGATCAGGGATGAAAATAAATGTTGATTAAATACATAAAACATACTTTTGAATGTTCGTCCACTCCAGCTAATGTACCGCCTGACAATTATTATAGTCTACCTTTGCCGGCTTTAGATATGTGTTATTGTTCACATTCGACATCCTACATATAAGTAAACAATTCACTTTATTTAACACTATTAATGATTTTAAAAAATAGAAGTTTCATAGATGGATGAAAATAGTTATATATATATATATATATATATATATCCATCCATCAATTAATTCAACTATAATAATTATATGTAATAATCATGATACACAAGTTTAACTATATACATTCAATTTATACCATATTAATTATATACATGACCATATTAATTATAACAAAAATGATACGAATTTTGATTAACCTAAATTATTAGTACATAATTTTTTTTTACCTATATAAGGTTTTTCCAATCCACGCATCATCCTCTCCACCATATTGCTCCAAAAACATTCTTGTTTACAGACGTGGTAAACTAGCATACCATGGAATATCGAGTGCATAACCCACCTACATTCAATTGAGTTGTTAGTTAATTTCAAAACTAATCGATTAAATGTTAATGAGTATATGAAAGTTGAGTTGTTAGTTAATTTCAAAACTAATCGATTAAATGTTAATGAGTATATGAAAGTTGACATAAATGAGATATATACCTCGCCCGTTAAATCAATCGTGATAATCCATTTGTCTAAAATTTCATTTTTTTTTTCACGTTTATCTTATAGATAATCTACTGAAAATTTATTAGTATCTCCTACAATCTTTTCATCTGAAAATATCACTTGAGAAGCTCGATAGAGATAAAAAATTCCCGTGACCGCCTAATTTGACTAGCCCGCAAAACAAAAGAATTCTTCACCCTTTTTAAAAATTTTAAACACATCTACAAAAATATTAAAATATAACCCCATTAAAATACAACATCACATTCTCCCATACCATTAAAATACCACATCACATTCTCCCATGAATAATTTTAAAAAAAGTGATATGAGCATTTGATTGACTTGGTATTTTATTTATTTTGATATTTTCTTAATTGGAATCACGAACTAGAAAGCTAGAAAAAGCGGTGTTGCAAGCGAAATGCTTGCCTTTTTGAAGAAATCATTTTGCATACACTTGTTATATTCTTGTTGTGGTTATTAAATATGATATTGTTGTATTTTTTTATTCCATGTTATATCGTAGACAATCTAAAACTATATCATGTTCCTTCTCAGTTCACGGTGTCAACAATCTCAGTTCGATGTGTGTTCGATGATGGTTGTATTCAAACAATCCCACAACATAACATCATCAGTGGTGTTGTTAAGAAATAAAATGTTTTAATAAATATAAACTTTCCAATGTAATATCACATTTGTTGTAACTAAACATTAATAGAAACAAATTTTAGTTTATATTTTATAAAGACTCCATTCAATGGTGAAAAAGTTAAAAAAAATAACGGGTTAAAATGGGAGGAATTTACAAGTTGATTACCTTCCACCATTCGCGTTCGCATAATTGGTACTATCATTAGTGAAATATAATTCTAATTCTCGAAGAAATGATATCCTATCTTCATCATTGTTCAAACACATCCCAACTGTTTGTATGAGAGCAGATGTCTTTGCCCATGTAATTCTTTCCTTGCAACGATCTGGTTGAAAAATACTAGCTGATGCAACATAATAGGCAAACAAATGATTCTTCTCCTCCAATCCAAATTTATGAAGACCAGATTCCCAATACCATCTAATCAAAATTGATGGTTTATAATAATAATTAATAATGTTGATCATGGATGAAAATAAATGTTGATTAAATACACAAAACATACTTTTGAATGTTCGTCCACTCCAGCTAATGTACCGCCTCACAATTATTATAATCTATCTTTGCCGGCTTTAGATATGTGTTATTGTTCACATTCGACATCCTACATATAAGTAAACAATTCACTTTATTTAACACTATTAATGATTTTAAAAAATAGAAGTTTCATAGATGGATGAAAATAGTTATATATATATATATATATTTATATATATATCCATCCATCAATTAATTCAACTATAATAATTATATGTAATAATAATGATACACAAGTTTAACTATATACATTCAATTTATACCATATTAATTATATACATGACCATATTAATTATAACAAAAATGATACGAATTTTGATTAACCTAAATTATTAGTACATAATTTTTTTTTTACCTATATAAGGTTTTTCCAATCCACACATCATCCTCTCCACCATATTGCTCCAAAAACATTCTTGTTTACAGACGTGGTAAACTAGCATACCATGGAATATCGAGTGCATAACCCACCTACATTTTACAATTGAGTTGTTAGTTAATTTCAAAACTAATCGATTAAATGTTAATGAGTATATGAAAGTTGAGTTGTTAGTTAATCTCAAAACTAATCGATTAAATGTTAATGAGTATATGAAAGTTGACATAAATGAGATATACCTCGCCCGGTAAATCAATCGTGATAATCCATTTGTCTAAAATTTCATATTTTTTTTCACGTTTATCTTATAGATAATCTACTGAAAATTTATTAGTATCTCCTACAATCTTTTCATCTGAAAATATCACTTGAGAAAAGCTCGATAGAGATTAAAAATTCCCGTGACCGCCTAATTTGACTGGCCCTCAAAACAAAAGAATTCTTCACCCTTTTTAAAAAATTTAAACACATCTACAAAAATATTAAAATATAACCCCATTAAAATACAACATCACATTCTCCCATACCATTAAAATACCACATCACATTCTCCCATGAATAATTTTAAAAAAAGTTATATGGTTAAGTAATTTGACACCAAGCTGCAGAAACATTGACTCCGTGTAATCTTAGAATTCTAAAAGTCATAACTGTATCATCTATATATCACGAACTCTGCTATTTCATTCCCACATATGCCTTTGTTGTCCACAACCTATAATAAAACAAACTATAAGTATAATATAGTTGAATATGAATATCACTTAAAATTACTCCCTCCGTACCAGCTATATCTGCACTCTTTCCTTTTTGGGTTGTCCCAGTTGAATCTGCACTCTTCCTATTTTAGGAAACATTTAATCTAGTAAAAGACATTATTACCCTACTCTTTTCATCAAAATATACAATTTATTTTCCTTATCCTCCACCATATTCTTCCCGTAAAACTTTTTCTACCAATCTTCATTCATTATCAACACCCATCTGGCCATCTCCAACCTCAATCTGTTCATCCCCATCTACAGATTTCTCACCATAAATCTGACCCCAAAACCAAAAACCCAATCCCTAGAAATCATGATTTTTGGTAAGCCGCTCCACTTCAAGGGATCCATCTTCCAACACGTGTACCAGGGAGGAGATTTCATCGCCGGAAACGGCGACGGCGGCAAGTCGATCTACGGCCACCGCCGAGATAATTAAAGGTGATAAGTTCAAGGACTTCCCACCGGCCTAACGCTCCAACGAATCTCAATTCTTCATCTGCACCATCAAGATTTTGTTTTTGATTTTGTTTTCAATGGGATTTGGAATGAATTTTTGATTGGATTAAAAGGAATGGAATGGATTTGTTTAGATTTAATTATGATTAGGATTGGATTGGATTGGGATGGAAAGTTGGATTTGATTTGATTTGATTGCGGTTTTGATGAGATTGGATTGGATTGGATTTCATGTTAATTGGATCTTTATGCGGCTGGAATTGTTATGCAGGTGGGTGACCGGAGAGGGAGGGAGGTGGGTGGCTGGGTAATACCTTAGAATTTGTAAGGGCAAAATGGTAATTTTGCAAGAACGAAAAAAATACATCAGTTTTCTCTCTCTGCAGATCCAAGTGGTCCAGAGGGAGTATAAAATATGGTTGGATAGATGATGAACATTTTAGTGTATAAGGATGATAATTAATACTAATATTCAAGTGATAAATATTAGAATTGTAATTACACTTTTAAAAATCATTGTTTTTAATATTTATCTAACCGGAATAGCTAAAAGATTAAAATTCGTTTAAGTATTATTTAAACACAAACGGTAAATCAAACTAATGACCTAGATGGTTGTATTTGAATGAGATAAGTGTATATTAAAATATGGATGAGAATAGAATAACAATGAATATGATGGTAAATAAATATACCTTTCAATATATTCTACACAATCTTAAATTTCTGCTTTGATATATCGACAAATTCCCAGTCGTTGAAGACGATCCACCACCCAAATATGCTCAAACAAATCGACAGGATAGACATTTGTAACTAATAATCACATCACACAATACAATTAATTTATAATTTGTATAAATTCAATTTACCTCCTCCATCAAACTTGATAACTATACTTGTCAAATATTGGAGGCAGTCTCTGTCTTTAGTTTGCATACAAGCGTATGCAGTCGATGATGGTGAAAAAAGAAATGAACCATCATCACACACTTGAGAGTGAGAAGTTTTTCCCAGTCAAGTCCGGTCATTCCTTCCAAACTGCTGTGCAGTAGGGTAGTTGTCACCGAGTGTAATAAATATATCCATAGGAATCCTATGTAATGTAAATATTAATAATAATTATAATAAATTTTGATGAAATTTTTGTGCTAAAGTATGGCAAACATATTATACTTTTGAATATAAGAGTAGAAGGTATGATGTATAAACTTTAAGAAATTTGTTCACTCTCGAATATAATATTTTTTTAAATATTACTCCTAATCACATAGTACTCTCCCTGTACAACTTTGATGTTCTTTTCAACCTTTATACTCCATTTTGACCACAAATTTCTAATAGTTTTATATCATTTTCAGATAATTGATAGTATTATGTACTTTTATAATATTTTAAAAGAATATGCTAATACATACAATTTATGGTGAAATCTGGTTAAACAAATGAAAAGTTAGAAAAAAAATTATGAAACATGGATGAGCACAAATGTATCGGTTAGCTAACCATTTAACAACACGAACGGTAGGGGGGAGAAATCTAGTCAATTACCTTGTGAGTTTGAGTTTGAGATTCCTCCATTTATAAATATTTTGAATGATGGGAGATTCATAAGGAATTTCAATGTCTAATTTTCTTGACATCTCAAGGAGGGAAGGGAATGCCACTTCAAAACCGATGGGCTTATGTTCTTTATTTTCCTACCCAATGTTACAAATATTTTCCCTTATGAACAATAATCCTATATTTTATGGACCCAAAACAAAGAGAAATTAGAAACACACAACTAAATAGGGCCATCTTAAATCAACAAGATTTTATTTTCATCAACCATCCATACAAATTCAACAATGTAAAGTGTAAACAAAGTTTACACTTCTCTTTTGATTAATAATCCACCATATAATTTGAAATTATTTTAAAAAGGTCAAACGCTACCTTGCTCGACCATATGAGGGTACATATGCCATGATTTTAGAGCAACCACGCATCCTAAGGTGTTCAAAATCCGGTCATGAGCCTCAAAGATTTTCCGGTCACCCCACAAACCATCCGGTAGCTGGTTGTCGGAAATCCACTGAAGAGCTGCCGGAAATCCGGTAACGCTTTGTGAGTGTTTTCCCCCCGGTGAATAGTGAAATTCAAAGCTGGGAATGGTACCATATGTGAAGGGCTCCACCATGATCTCCCATGTAAAATATGTAACTCTCAACACACCTAACAAAACACGCACACACTGATACGCACACAACCCATGATTAAGGACCCGACCTATTAAGGACTCATTTAAGACCCGACCCATGATCAGGGGCGGACCCACTATCTGGCCTTAGAGGGCCAGAGCCCCCCATGAATCTGCAAAATGAGCCTGTCGTTTTGCGTTTTGCTTTTTGCTTTGTCTTTTTTTTTCTGATAATTTAATTAATTAGGTAGTTTTAATTAAACAAAGTTAAAAGAATAAGGAAAGGCAGACCTCTGTAACTCTGCATCGCGTGTCTCTCTCACTCGCTGTAAGACCGGCGAAGCTCTCACTCTGTAACTCCGCGTCTTCGCCGGTTTGCGCCGTCAATGTCGTTAGTCAGCCCCCTTATAAATATGATCCTGGTTCCGCCACTGCCCATGATCATCCCTAGTTCACGGTGTTCCGAGTCACAAAGCCGGAGGCCATAAACTGACTAAACTAGTGACCATCCAACATAATCGAGCTCAGTATGTATGTTAGATGTTACTACAATCTAATTATCTAATCAATCAAAAGCACATTTCAAGATAAGTGTGTCAATAGGCCAAGTGATATTAACCTGGTAGATTAGACATCAATATTGTTCTAGTAGATAATCTATTGTCAAAACGATTCTAAATGTTTTCCAAAGAGTACATGATGATCTTTTTCATTAAAATACAATAAAATTACACTGATTCAATTCATCCTCTACATAACCCAATGGTTTAGCAATCTCTTGGAATAGTCATTCTCCCGAATTACTAAATTGAGCTGAATTGAAATTGAAAGAAATGTGCTAAAAATTAATAACTATAAAGCAAAATTCTATTGAATGTATTATTTACTGAACCAAGTGTAGAAATGATATGCATGGCCCTTAGTAAATTAGAGCAGAATTTGTACCGGAAGCAACAATACATTAAGTCATTAAGTAATTAAAATATGACATGTTCAGCAGAAATACTGGGGGTTCAGCACACAAAAGCAACTTCAATGTAAAAATGTCATGGATAATAACAGAAGGTTTGAAGGCACACAATAAATTTAACACAGAGCTACTACTCCTCCTTCTTTGGTGGGGGCATCAGCCTGGGCTTTTCCTCAGTATCTGTTTTATCTTGGGGCTTCCTCACCCCCTGTGCTAGAAGAGACTGCAAATCGCTCCCATTAGCCAGACTATTAAACTCCACAGATTTTGAAGGCATTGAAGGATAACGCCGCTGGCAGAATGTCATCAGCCGTTTGACAGACTGCAGATACTTACGAGTTGTTTCATCATTCATGATATGAGCAACACTGTTGGTGTGAATCTTCTCACGTGCTGAACGCTCGTGGATACCAACCATAGTAACCCCAATAGGCCACGGTGCATTTCCAATGGCCAACCTAATATAGTGATCCATGGCAGCTAAGTATTCACCCTTTGTGCAGCAGTCAACAAAAAGCATCAATGCTCTTCGAATATCATCAGGAAGAACCTGCAGATGACGGAAAGAAAGTGTTATAGGTAAACTCTGTTAAGCATATGAAGTACTCGGGCATAAAACTTAAGCCATTATTAATCAAAATTGCAGAGGAAAACATTGATAACATTTGTCATGTCTTTCAGTGTTCAGTTTTTCAAAATACATTAAGCACCTAAGACAAATCCCCAAAGAAATACTGATCTGCTATAACATAAAGAGCAAAGAAAAAGGAGCTTTTGTTCAGGACTTCAGGGAAATTTTTTTGCTGCCTCCAAAATCTTAATACGCCATACAAGCAAGAAACAAGTTTTTAGCCTTTCCAGGCAAATCAAATATTTTCAACAAGTTTGAACAAATGTACAAGTTCTAATCAGACAGTAGTATTCCCGTTCTACAGCCATGCAACGGGACACATTATTATTGTTCCTAATGGCAACATCAGTTTATTAATTCACCTACGCCAAAAAAGTAAAATTGCCCCTATACCAATGTTTCATAAGAAATCATCTACACAGAGTTATACTATACGTAACGGCCAGCAATTATGCAGACAAGAGTTACTCAAGCTAAGATAGAAACATCAAACGATAACTCTAAGCCTCAATATCATAAAGCAAAATAAGTGATAGAATTCTAAGCACACAGAAGCAAAATCCATGATAGAAAATAATTAAAACAAAGCATGAGAATCTACCTTCTTCCTGCAGAACTTGAACAGGGGATGCAAGTAGCGAGCACACTGCTTAAATGTAGCAACATGGGACTTCCCTTTAGCAGTCCTCCTCTCGGCATCGGGCATCTCGTCAAGCTCCTGTTTCCACTCATTCAATAGCCTCTTGAAGAACACCAGGATCTTATCCTCATCACACAGGGCATTGAAATCAGTCTTCATTCTCTTCGAATCCCTATCATCATCCTCATCATCCTCTCCCTCCCCGCTGAGATCATCGTCGCCTACATCCTCCTTATCCTCATTAGCATCCTCCTTCTTGCGCTTCCTGTTCCCACTCTTCCCCTTCTTCATCTCGACGATGTCGCGCAGGAAGTCGTTGGTCTGTCCCTCCGTCATGTCGCTGTCATTGATCTCAAACTGCCCCGTCTTCACCACGTGCCTGAGCCGCTCAAGCCGCATCTGGTCGTCTTCGCCATAGAGAGTGGCAGGCTCCTTGAGCAACCGGAGGCGGCGGATGACCTCCTGTCTCGGCAAGTCGGGATCGTCGATCTTCTTCTCGACGGCTAGGGTTTTGGAGGACGATGAAGCGTCGTTTTTGGACTTGGAGGGATCGGAATTCGGGTTTGAGGAGGAGCTAGAGTTTCCGCCATGCCCGTTCTGCTTTTTCCGGAGGGCTTTGGCCTCCGTTTCCCGCTTTTCTTCCTCCCGGATTTCCCGGAGGCGCTTATTCTCGTCTTCGACGCGGTTGTAGAATTTATTGCCGCCGGTTTTTTGATGTTTACTCTGCTGTTTCTTCAACAATTCTTGCTTTATGATGTCCATAGCTTCACGAGCTTCAGCGAATAAGTTCGCCTAATTGAGATCGCGAACCCTAATTTTGTGATAGTTCCGCCCCCTTACGACTGCTCCTCCTCCGAGACTGAAGGTCGTTTTGATGGGAACGTGAAAGAGGGAAAGCGATATTTATTTAAAGCACAACCCCCTCAACCTTTTTTGAAAAGGAATAATGACCTTCTTAATTTTTTAATCAAATTATCCATCCCCGAGTTCTTAATTTTTGGAATACAAACCATGTTTTCATGAATTTTTATCTTTTAGTGATGTGACATGAATTAAGTTAAATGAAATATATTGGAATTAATCTAAATTATATTTAACATTAACGTGTTAAAAGTTGAACTTGTATAAGTTTAATTTAATCATTATTTCACTGAATTAACCTAAATTAAGATTGAATTTTTTAATGTAATTAAACTGTATAAAACCTAATACTAGGATTTCACACTTGACTCAATGTTGTTTCAATATATACACATGTCACTATTAAGCTAATTTTTGTACTCAAAAGAACACAATTACAATGTAGTTTTGATTTAGTTACCTTCTTAATTTTGTATACTTCCTCCGATATTGTTTGACTTAGTCTGATTATGCAACTGGTGCTGTGAAGTGAACAATTTTCATATTAAATTAACTTTGAGGTTATAAGAAATCTCCAAAGTATAGTTGTGATTGTGAGAAAGAATCAACTCATTTTGTTAATTTTAAAATGGTTGGAAGTAACACCTAAACTTAAACATAAAAAATTAGACGTAGTTTTTCTATTATCACAAACTTAAGCAATTTATATTTCATTAAAACATATACGTATTAACTCACCTAATTAATTTGGACTAGTATCATGAATACCCCGCATAATTTAGTGATATGTTAAAACTTCATCAATCATAATAAAAAATTTATTATTATTTGAGTTTTTACCTTGGATGCGATATTTCACATTTCTATTTTCATAATCTATACTACATATAAAAGTGCTACATTTTGAGAGCATATAGAAGTGACACATGCCGCTCTCATATAACTTTCTCATTCTTTAAAAAAAAAAACTAAAAACACTATTTTTTACAAGAGTATCTAGAATATTCCTTTTGTGTTTTTTAGCAAAAAATTCTCATGCAATCTTTCTTTTTCCTTAGTTAGCCAATTAATATATTTGACTTTTCTGAACAAGTTTTTTAATGCTAATATATTTAAAATAACAAATTTTCCACACAATCTTGTAAAAAATATAATTAATGAAATATACTCTACTAATGAAGATATGAAATTTATGGAGTATAATAAACCTTTCATGTGTCGATTTGATGACTACTAATATTATTTTCGTCATACATATCTATGTATTAACTTTTTATGAAACCTTGAACATTAAAATATGTAAAATTATCATGGGTAACATAATGAATATGAATCGGGCATGAGGCCGGGCATTATCTAGCCGTTATAATTGTAGTACATCACCATAGGAATAGGAGGCTTCAAATTTGTAATATGTATGAGCTGCGGGGTATAGTGTAATTTCCAATAAAATGAATCGATGATGGATAAATATGACAAAAGTTTGGTGCAGCTCTATGTAATACTCAATAAACACAATGGCGAAATGATAATTAACTAAATATCGAGGGATCTTATCTGCGTTACCACGCCGTCAGCTGCAAAGACGGACAAAACCGGATTCAATCCTAGGGTACAACCGGTCGGAAAATTGCCTCCGTCTTTTCGTCATCGTAATATGACGACGATTAGAAGGTTTTGCTGCAACGACCTGCTTCGTTTCGCGTCCGTGAATCTCGACCATCTCACTGAAACCGTAAGTTCCTGCTCCTCTTAGCTATCGTGTATTTTCTGGAACTAATTTCTGATTGATATCTGAATTCAGTTCAACATGTCGTTCTACATGACTTACCTGGCAAGGTGGCCGGATTATTTCCACGTGGCGGAAGCTCCCGGCAACAGAATCATGGGATACAGTGAGCCTCCTTTCCCTGATTCCTCTATAATTTGTAATTATGTAATGAGTTGATATTCAGAAAATGCTACTATTCCGATAGTTAAGTTTAGTTCATTGTAGGATTTAGAATTAGGATGACTATTTCCTAGAAAATACTATTGCATGTATCAAAGCTTATAGTGACATTCTTAGAAAATTATAATCTACCTCTGATTCCAACCGAATCTTTAGTGTGATACAGACTTGGTTGTTGTTGCTTGTATATGTAATTATGTAAGTTCTATTGTCTACTGAATACCTCTGTGACTCTACGCCCTACGAGTATTTGGATGCTGCCTTTTCTGTTCCTAATTTTCCATGTTTGAACTTGATTCGCATTTAAGTTAATGATTTATTGATGGTGCCTTATGATATGAACTTTTGCCAGTCATGGGAAAGGTTGAAGGTCAGGGTGAATCTTGGCATGGTCATGTCACTGCAGTTACTGTGTCTCCTGAATATCGCAGGCAACAGTTGGCCAAGAAGCTGATGAACTTACTGGAGGAAATTAGTGATAAGATGTAAGACCATCTACTATTGCTGTGATATCTTATCCCTTTTTATCTGCCATCTAGAATGCAAATAAATGATCACTTGTATTTGCTGTGTGTTTTGTTTCTGAAATCTAATTTATATTGTGTACCATGACTGGTAGAAGTAAAAGTTTGCTCATGCTATGCTGCTGAGAGTATAAGACTTGCTGTTGTTCTTTGATTTATGTGTGGTGTTTGTACTTTTGTATGATACAAATTCTATAAATATGTGTGTGTGCGTGTGAGTGAGTGAGTGAGTGGTACAGGCTATGTTTGGTGTAGTTATGCTTATGAGCAAAGTAAAATTATTTAGAAAGTAAGGGAAGATCAGCTTGTGCTTTTTTTAAAATCAATTCTTAGTTTTAAAGTAGTTTTTATCAGTTTATCAAACATTAAAACCTTCATAGCTTATAAGTTGCTCACTGATCTTGACTTTCCACAATTTGTGAGTCGACTGTAAATCAGTGATTCTTATTCTCACGCCCTCCCCCAGTCTGTCCAAAGTTCAAAATCGAGCTTTATGTTACTATTACATGTCTAATCCAGTAGTTGTACTTTAAGTCTTCGTTTAGGATAATATAATTTGAAATCCTGTATATATTGGTGTTTTTTGCTCCAGTAGTTGTTAGTGATCTAATGTCCTGGTTGATAGCTTTTCTTTCATGTACTAGACTTCATTTAGCCTTCCAGATTGTTATTTGTTATCAGAAACAGCAGCTACTTTTAATTTTTAAAGTGTAAGTTCGCATTTTCTTTGTTTGTTACCTGTTTCAAGGCTTTCATTAAGTTTCTGCAGCTTTCAGAATTCAGATTGAGTTAACTTGGATATCCATCGCTATCTTTAACTGCATCTGGGTTGAAAATTTCATGTCTAGCTTCGTATCTTCCTATAATAGTCCATTTACTGACTTTTAATTTTTTTATCATCTCAGCCACATGCAGTCATACATGAACAAAAAACATACTACTCTGAATTATTAGAACTCTTTAGAACTGTAGTTCATAACCTGGCAATAAAACTAGCTCTTTAGAGATTTTGATTTTGACAACTTTTATATCAATTGCAGTGACAAGGGTTACTTTGTTGATCTTTTTGTTCGAGCATCAAACATACCAGCCATAAAGATGTATGAGAAGGTATGGCTTGTACTATTTTCCTCCGCCCCCTTAATATTATATGAATGCTAGCACAAGCAGACCTTTGAGCTACAATGGCTTCTAATTATTTTGATGGTATTCGTTTCAGCTTGGCTACATAATATACAGACGTGTACTGCGCTATTACTCTGGGGAGGAGGATGGTCTAGGTGAGTGTTTTCATCCATAAGTTGCCTTTTTTATTATTTGATGTCACCACACTGACCTAACTGTGCTTGATCCATTTCAGATATGAGAAAGGCTTTATCCCGGGACGTGGAAAAGAAATCTGTCATCCCTCTTAAACGGCCTATAACTCCAGATGAATTGGAGTATGATTAGATCTTCCTTTTGAATATCCTCTGAAGAACACAAGATGCTTTGACATGCTAATGTTTATGTTTTTGGTTGTGGTATTGCTGAAGTAAATGCAACTATGATGTGTGAAAACTGAAAAGGCAACACACTTGCAAATGGATAGACTTAATGTTTACATTTGTATTTTGCAAATGGAGGGTCCAATGGAAGGCAATTTCACTCATTATAATCGTTGTTGTTTGGTATTTTCATAGCAATATGAATTGATTTTATTTTTATTTTAAAGACCTCCAAATCGAGTATTATCACAGGTTATGAGGTTAACAACTAGAAGGTCCACACTCCACTGTACTGGTTTTGCTAACATCCACGTTACCTTTTAAAAAAAAGCCCATATCAGTACGTGTCCACATATCAGGCCAGTCATGGACTTTGTAATTTGGCTTTGGTTTGGTCCCTTGAGCCATAACATCACCCACTTTTGTCTACTTAAAGAAGCACAACATTGAGATTACATTGGCAAAAGCTGAGAAGAAACTAGTAGGGAAAAGTGAAGGCATAATTTAATCAAATGTAATTATTTTCTTCTAATATGATATCACAGAATGCATAATCTCTACTCCTTATTTTCTACAAATTCTTAATTTGAAACCTGTTCAATCGGTCTCAAAAGCTTAATATGTAAAAGATCATGATTGATAGTAAAAAGATTAATGATCAAACATGATTGTGAAAAGATCAACATTTATTTTTGTCTTCGCTATACCGAAAACACTCTCTTATTCAACACAACTCGTCGGTCAGTCCAAGTTAAGAAAAAGTATAGTTGAGGGTTTGAGCATATTCGATCATGTTTGAAAGAAGTCCATTGTGAAACATGACAAAGCATACTCTACTATGTTTCCAAGACTGAAATTACTTGGCAAACACAATCAAGAGCGAAATGATTATGCGTAGGAATTTGAAGAGTGGTTTCAATTCGAAAGAAGAAACCATAAACAAGAAGCGACGGATTATTGTATAAATGTCAACAAAATCACCATGGCCATAAGAGCTGTATTGGCTGCAAGTTGAACCATCAGAAACGTCAAAATCTTGCCTACCATTATATGGGCAAATGGGTTACACTTAATGTAGGAAACTGTTTTAACGGATTTGATAGAGAACATATTGTGCTCTCTGAAATGTATCCACCATGTATATAATCATAATTGTATCTAAGTGCGCTTCATCGGATATGATATGTTATTATATTCCTGTCGCAATTTTTCAATCATTTTTATTCTTTACAACAGATTTTAAGTAAAATATTGATGAAAATAATGGACAGAACATAACCTCTATGTAATATAGAGATGTTTTCTATTTATTGACATGTTTTATCATTGAACCCAAGTTTGCCAAAAGAAAGCATTGTTTTATGTTGGAAAAGTTTGATGTAATAATAACTTAATCAAAAACTTTGTTTCATAAGTAAATATTTCATGAGACTTTAAGTAAATATACTTTATTCTAAGACTTTGTTATGCTCTAAGTACTACTGACCGTACTAAAGATGGAAATCTCATGAGTGTTCACTTATGGAATACAAAGTGAAAGGATATCTAGGGTTGACTTTGTTATATATAGTCACTTCAACCTGAGAGATTTCATTCCACTCTTTCGAAGAGGACTTTGGAAATATGGGAATTGATGGTCTGTGGGTCACAATAGGCAGTGTAGTAGAAGCTCCTGGCCACGTGAAGAAATGTATTCTTTGTCTCAGCATCAACATCACTTAGAGAATTGGTCACAACCAACTCCACCAGTTTTTGCATGTCCGAGTCTATGCTCGACATGTCAACAATCTTAGTTCCTTCATCCTGTTCAACAAAACAAAATTTTAAGGATGATAACTTGATAAGATAGGGACATTGACATTGTTAATCATGTCTTGCCATACTTTTAGCTAAATGTTAAAAAGTGAATTTGGGAATAAAATTGGTTTACCTGTTTACGTTGAAACTGATGAATCTGGTCGCACACAGTATTAGTAGCATTCAAAAGTTGTTTGTAGCTTGCATCACACATCGATGGTTCTTCCCGTGAAGAAGACAAATTAATTGTGCGCACCAATAGTTCTGCCGATCCTTGATTTACTTCATCGTTTTGTTTAGATGAGCCAATCAGCCAATTTTGCCACTATATCGAAAGTTAGTAAGAGGTTAAGGTATCATACTGTGAGATTAGTGAGTGTATTAAACAAAAAAACTCATTATAACTTACCGCTTGTAATAGCTGCCGGTAAATATCTCTTCCATGTGATAAAATAGCATCAAATGCAATATGATTGAGTGTACCAAACAGAATGCTGACAAGAAAGTGTGTTCGATGATGGTAGCTGTATTCAAACAATCCCACAACATATCATCATCAGTGGTGTTGTTAAGAAATAAAATGTTTTAATAAATATAAACTTTCCGATGTAATATCACATTTGTTGTAACTAAACAATAATAGACACAACTTTTAGTTTATATTTTATAAAGACTCCATTCAACGTTGGTGAGAAAGTTAAAAAAAATAACGGGTTAAAATGGGAGGGATTTACAAGTTGATTACCTTCCACCATTCGCGTTCGCGTAATTGGTACTATCATCAGTGCAATATAATTTTAATTCTCGAAGAAATGATATCCTATCTTCATCATTGTTCAAACACATCCCAACTGTTTGTATGAGAGCAGCTGTCTTTGCCCATGCAATTCTTTCCTTGCAACGATCTGGTTGAAAAATACTAGCTGATGCAACATAATAAGCAAACAAAAGATTCTTCTCCTCCAATCCAAATTTATGAAGACCAGATTCCCAATACCATCTAATCAAAATTGATGGTTAATAATAATAATAATTAATAATGTTGATCATGGATGAAAATAAATGTTGATTAAATACACAAAACATACTTTTGAATGTTCGTCCACTCCAGCTGATGTACCACCTGGCAATTATTGTAGTCTACCTTTGCCAGTTCTAGATATGTGTTATTGTTCACATTCAACATCCTACGTAAGTAAACAATTCACTTTATTTAACACTTTTAATGATTTTAAGAAAATATAAGTTTCAAGGATGGATGAAAATAGTTACATATATATATATCCATCCATCAATTAATTCAACTATAATAATTATATATAATAATCATGACACAAGTTTAACTAATCTAACATTCAATTTTATACCATATTAATTATATACATGACCATTAAGTTTAACTAATCTTAACATCAATTTTACACCATATTAATTATATATAATAGAAATGATATAAAATTTTAACTAATCTAACATTCAATTTTACACCATATTAATTATAACAAAAATGATACGAATTTTGATTAACTTAAATTATTAGCACATAATATTTGTTTTACCTGTATAAGGTTTTTCCAATCCACACATCATCCTCTCCGCCATATTGCTCCAAAAACATTCTTGTTTCCAGACGTGGTAAACTAGCATACCATGGAATATCGAGTGCATAACCCACCTACATTTTACAATTGAGTTCAAAACTAATCGAGTAATGTTGATGATTATATGAAAGTTGACATAAATGAGATGTACCTCTCCTGGTAAATCTTTCGTGATAATCCATTTGTCTAAAATTTCATTTTTTTCACGTTTATGTTGTAGATAATCAACTGAAAATTTCTTAGCATCTCCTAGAATCTTTTCATCTGAAAACATTACTTGAGAAGCTCGGTAGAGATTAAACATTCCCGTGACCGCCTGATTTGACTGGCCCGCAAAACAAAAGAATTCTTCACCCTTTTTAAAATTTTTAAACACATCTGCAAAAAAATTAAAATATAACACCATTAAAATACCACATCACATTCTCCCATGAATAACATTTAAAAAGGTTATATGGTTAAGTAATTTGACACCAACCTGCAGAAACATTGACTCCGTGTAATCTTAGAATTCTAAAAGCCATAGCTGTATCATCTATATCATGAACACTGCTATTTCGTGCCCAACATATGCCTTTGTTGGTCCAAAACCTATAATAAAACAAACAATAAGTGTAATATAGTTGAATATGAATATCACGTAAAATTATAAAATATGGTTGGATAGATGATAAACATTATAGTGTATGTGGGTGATAATTAATAATAATATTCAAGTGATAAATATTAGAATTAGAACTGTAATTAATGTTAGTGGATTTGCAAGCTGTGACCATCTAATTACACTTTTAAAAATCATTGTTTTTAATATTTATCTAACCAGCAAAAGTAATAGTGAATGTTTTTTAGCAAAAGATTAAAATTCGTTTAAGTATTATTTAAACACAAACTATAAATCAAACTAATGACCTAGATGGTTGTATTTGAATTAGATGAGTGTATATCAAAATATGGATGAGAATAGAATAACAATGAATATGATGGTAAATAAATATACCTTTCAATATATTCTACACAGTCTTCAATTTCTGTTTTGAAATATCGACAAATTCCCAGTCGTTGAAGACGATCCACCACCCAAATATGCTCAAACAAATCGACAGGATACACATTTGGAACTAATAATCACATCACACAATATAATTAATAACTATATATATATATGTCAAATTTATAATTTGTATAAATTCAATTTAAAATTAATACCTCCTCCATCAAACTTGTTAACTATATTTGTCAAATATTTGAGGCAGTCTCTGTCTTTAGTTTGCATACAAGCGTATGCAGTCGATGATGGTGAAAAAAGAAATGAACCATCATCACACTTGAGAGTGAGAAGTTTTTCCCAGTCAAGTCCGGTCATTCCTTCCAAACTGTGCAGCAGGGTAGTTGGCACCGAGTGTAATATATCCATAGGAATCCTATGTAATGTAAATATTAATAATACTTATAATAAAATTTGTCGAAATTTTTGTGCTAAAGTATGGCAAACATATTATACTTTGAACATAAGAGCAGAAGGTATGATGTATGAAGTTTAAGAAATTTGATCACTCTCGTATATAAGAATTTTTTTAAATATTAGTCCTAATCACATAGTACTCTCCCTGTACAACATTGATGTTCTTTTCAACCTTTATACTCCATTTTGACTACAAATTTCTAATAGTTTCATATCATTTTCAGATAATTTATAGTATATGTATTTTTATAATATTTTAAAAGAATATGCTAATACATACAATCATTTATGGTGAAATATGAAAAATTCAGTGAAAAAAAATAGAAAAAATCTGGTTAAACAAATGAAAAGTTAGAAAAAAAATATGAAACATGGATGAGCACAAAGGTAAAAGGTATCAGGTATCAGTTAGCTAACCATTTAACAACACGAAAGGGAGGGAGAGAAATCTAGTCAATTACCTTGTGAGTTTGAGATTCCTCCATTTATAAATATCTTGAATGATGGGAGATTCATAAGGAATTTCAATGTCTAATTTTCTTGCCATCTCAAGGAGGGAAGGGAATGCCACCTCAAAACCGATGGGCATATGTTCTTTATTTTCCTCCCCAATCTTACAAATATTTTCCCTTATGAACAATAATCCTATATTTTATGGAGCCAAAACAAACAAAGAGAAATTAGAAACACACAACTAAATATGGCCATTTTAAATTAACAAGATTTTATTTTCATCAACCAAGATTCAACTATGTAAACAAAGTTTAAACTTCTCTTTTGATTAATAATCCACCATATAGTTTGAAATTATGTTGAAAAGGTCGAATGCTACCTTGCTCGACCATATGAGGGTACATATGCCATGATTTTAGAGCAACCACGCATCCTAAGGTGTTCAAAATCCGGTCATGAGCCTCGAAGATTTTCCGGTCACCCCACGAACCATCCGGTAGCTGGTTGTCGGAAATCCACTGGAGAGCTGCCGGAAATTGAGGACCGCCGTTCCCATCAATGGCTTCCACCAGCGCCACCCAAGCGGTATCATATGGCGATGCGCTTATATGACCGTCATCCATGGATTGCAGCATGGACTGAATCAATTTTATTTTCTCCTTTATCAATTCCTCCTTAGATTTTGAAAACAAAAACAACATTAATCAGCAACACTTTCGACTGAATATAATTTTTTCTCTGTATTTAAAGGCGGGCACCTGAAGGATTTCACTTTCAGTGGCGGTATCTTCCAGAACCTCATCATCCCACCCCAAAAAATGGATGCCGTTTTGTGACAGCTGATCTGTTGTTGATTCTGCATGAAAACATAAAGTGATTCATTTAGGGATGAATTCTCTTATATATATATAAAGTGATTATAATAATATACTAGTAGTACTAAAAATCAAGGGAAGAGACAAGGTGCATGACCATTTGTCAGTGGGGTGGTGGAAACTGAGCTACACTGAAGCCGAAAACTAAAATCATGCCTTCTTTGTCCGGCCGGCCATGTACCTACAAAACACCAATTTAATTCATGAAATTCAAATAAAGAAATAAAATTGAAAGGTAAATTCGAATGTTGTTCTAACGGTTTAAGTCTACTGACACTAAAATCTCACATGGAACACATGGAGGGAGATCTTATGAGGAAAAAACACTCTTTATTTTGATTTTTTTTTAATGATGGTTTTGATTAAATTGATTTCAAGCTTTTCAATGAAAAACATAACGCTTTGTGAGTGTTTTTCCCCCAGTGAATAGTGAAATTCAAAGCTGGGAATGGTACCATATGTGAAGGGCTCCACCATGATCTCCCATGTAAAATCTGTACCTCTCAACACACCAAACAAAACACGCACACACTGACAGAGGGGAAAAAAGGCGCACGAACACAATCCATTTCAGATATATTCAAATCTATAGCCTTTAATACACAAAGATACATTTACATATAAAGAAGATGCTCATCCGCTTCAAATCCATTGAAGTTAATGACCCAGATAGTTACTCACCCAGCCTTGAGGGGCTATGTAACGACCGGTTCAACGGAGCCGCGGTGGAAAGACAGCAGCGGCTGGCGGCGGTGGTGCGGAGAAGCGCGGCGGTGGCCGACATCGCCGGAGGTGAGTTTTTCTGTGTCTGAGTCTGTGTGTGTGTGTTTTGGATGTAAGTGCAGAATGGAAAGCGGTGGAAGATGAATAAGTTGATGAGAGAAATGGATGAATATATAGAGGGAATAATGCTTGGTAGGGGTTGAAAACTAATTAATTATAAAATTGTGGTAGAAAATTAATTGTCTTAAAAGAAAGTAAAAAAGAGGGGCTATAAGAAAAGTGATCAGAAAGTGTGCAGAGAAATTGGTATTTAAAGGGTGGAGAGGCAGATGATGGGGCGGGCGGGCGAGAGGAAGAAGACAGAAACGCCATTGCAGGAGATTCTTGTTAATGGGTGCATGGGATCAGGTTGAGGGGAAATATCCACTCGGGGTTGAGGGCATTCCTGTCATTTTCTTACCTATCATTACTCAACCATTTTCTCTCTGACAAATTTCTTTGGTTTTATTCGGTATAATTAATCCTTAGCAACAAAGGTAACGTATTATTCAATTGCGTTATTGAATTGCGGAATAAGAAGATCAGTTTTTTGACCCATTTAACATTAATTTAGTGTGAGTTTGATTGATTTGTAGAGGTTAAATATGTAAAATTGAATGGAATTATTGAAAGGTGTTAGACCCTGATTGCCAGATCTTATATGTAGATCAGTTCAGTTCAATTCAGTTCAGTGAAAATGTAATTTTATGAAATTTAGATTAATTCAGTCATGCTGATTCCATTTTTCAATACATTAATTTTCACTTCATTTCAATGCAGTAAGAAATAAGATCTAGCAAACAGGGTCTTACTGAATTGTTGATATATAAGAGCAAGTCCAACCGTTAAGATATAAAAAATTGTTAAAATAGATATTCATGTTGAAGGTCTTCTATATTTTTCGAACCCTTATTTTACCTATTATAGCATTTATTAGTGTACTAATGATTACATGAGTTGAATCCATGATAATTAATTTAACTATTTTAAAATTTAAATTGATACAAACAATGAATATAAATTTGTCGCATTAAAATTTTGATAATATTAATAGACACTTTTGATAAAAATAAGAAATAATAGGTAGCATTAAATTTTAGAGGGTCAAACGCATCCTCTACATTTAGAGCAAGTCCAACGACCACCGGGATCTCTATAATAGAAATTTCCTTAATTTTTAGAGTTTTTTTTTTGTCTCCAACAGAGTTGCTAACTCAATCTCTATTATAGAAAATGATGACGGAGAATATTTCATTCTCTATATTGCAAAAATAGAATAAATTTGGAGAACGAATTTTATGGGAATTGAATTAGAATTCTTATTTTTAGTAAATTTTTGAAACAACATTCCATTTACTCTCCAAAATCTCTAAAATATAAAAACTATTAGAATGTAAGGAAAAAATTATAGAAAATTTTGTTTTTTTCTTCTCTACTTTAGAAAAAAAAATTTAGAAAAACTTTTGGACTTGTTCTTAGCATATTCAAATCCACTCTCCTTCCAACTACTATTTTAGAGAATCATATAGCATATGTGGACATAATCTCTAAATTTTACCATTTTTAGTATTTTAGCATAGATGTTGGACTTGCTCTAAGGGGGTTTTTTCATCTCATTTGACATGAATTTATGGGCCATTTGATTGACATGATTTATGGCCCAAGCACACTTTGATTATCATGTGTAATTTTATGTGATGGGGATGATCAATTCTTCCATAATTGATGGGGATGATCGATTCCATTCTAAAGTTTACAAGTCCTTCCATTTTATTTTCTCTTCTCCGTTCTTCAAGCTTTCGAGCCTCAAGTACTTCTGGTGATTAAACCATAGGAGATCTGCAAATTGAAATCACTTTGATCATCAAAATGAAGGAAGTGCCTCAAATGCTCTTGAACAGATTTGGAATTACATCCTTCCAACCCCGCACATGTCTGTAATTGTTGGTAATTAAACCAAACTTAAATAGGATTTTAGATCCTGCTTTATATATTTCCTTTAAGGATTAGGAAGTTGATAGAATTACAGTTTCATGATTGGTTTAGGAGTTTATGTAGTCTATATAAAGACGCATAGGGCATTGATTGTAATTGAGGCATTCCAACAAGAAAATTAATCTAAGATTGAGATACAGACATTTAGGTCTGGTTTGGGGTCGAAAGTCTCTTTGAAGACTGAAAGCCGGGTTGTGGCTTGCCCCGTTGACGACGAGTCGGTTTAAGACGTCAGGTTTGTAATTGCATCCAATGCAACTAAAGATTAATATATTGATATTTGTTCCGCTGCGTGTTTACAGGGATATAATTATTCACGGTAATTTTTATATTTCTACAAGTGGTATCAAGAGCCTGTTAAAAGGTCCGAGGCGACAAGAGCCTAGGAAAAGGTTCAGGTGTCTGAAGAGCCCGAGAAAAGGTCCGGGAGTATCTGAGTTTGAGGAGCCGGAAGAGAAGAGTCCAGGAAATCGAAGAAGTAAGTTCTGAGATTTGAAGACGGTGCGAACGAGCTGTTTGTACACATGGTGGCCGGTGGAGAAATTTCATACGGCGGTTTAAAAAAAATGTTGAGTTATTCAATGGATATCAAGGATGTGGAGTTTTGGTTTGGTATCATTCGGAAATTGGTTGGGAGAGAGAATTACGAGATTTGGAAATTTTGTACGTGGAGTGCTCTTGGAGCGTTTCAATTGGATAAATATGTTGAAAAGGAATTGGCAGATGATGCAGATAGTGAAGAGGTTAGTGGTGATCGTTTGGCTTTATCACAGATTCATTATACTGTAGAAAAGTCAATTATCCATACGCATCTTAACCATGTTAAAAGTGCTAGACAAGCATGGAGTAATTTGGATGTGATGTATGGTCCTTCGGAGGAAAAACAAATAAAGGTTTTCAGTCTAGAGAGAATTGAAGATGTGTGAGATGAGAGCACATGAATCAGTGCATGATTATATCAAAAGAATTGCAGTGATTAAGTTGGAGATGATATCTAACGGATATTATCCCAAAGAGAAGATGTTTCTGGAAAGAGTGCTTGTTTCGTTACCTCGAAAGTTTGATGATCTTGTAACGATGGTAATTGGGACAAGAAATCTTGAAACAATGAAGTTGGAAGATTTGTGCGGTTTATTGTGTTGTCAAGAACCGACATTGAAGTTGCTTGATAAGCATCAGCATTTCGAAGAAGAGATGTCTCCTGAAACTGAAGAAAAAGTCACAAATGAAGAAATTGTGGAAAAAGCAAAATGTGTGGAAAATAAAGAAGGAACTCCAAATGAGGAAGCTGCAAAGGAGGAAGATGTGAAAGGTTCCAAGATTGAAAAGGATGAGATTTTGGAACAAGAAACTGGGATTGATCATGTGGAAGAGAAGAAAAATGAAATATCTAGCTTTGAAGAATCTGAGCCGGAAAAGGAAGAAGGTGATGATGAGGTGATAGTAGATTTTGATATCTTGGAAAAGATACATGAAGATATGGGTATTGAGGTTCCTGACGAAGAAACTCCAAAGAAGGGAGATGTAAAAGAAGAAGATGCAAATGAATGCAAGATTGAAGAAGAGGAAACTATTGTGCTGGATGTGCAAGAAAATGTGATTGTTGGTGTGGGGGAGAACTCACGGGAAGATGAAATTGATGATGAGATTGATGAAAAGTTAGATGAAAATTTCCTTGTTGAAGAATTTGAATCTCACAAGGAAGATGGGGATGAAGAAGTGATACTGCATTATGAGAATTTGATTGAAGATTTGATTTCTCTAGAGGAGATGTTTGAAGATGAAAAAAAATCAAAGTTGAAGTTTGCGAGAATGTTATAAATGAGATTGTTCCTTTTAGAGACAAGGAAGAAGGTGAATTTACTATTGAAGTGAGAGAAGAAAATTATGGTTCTTTGAGAGACAAGGAACAAGTTGAATCTAGTGATGACGATGGGAAAGAAGAAATTGTTCCTTTGAGAGATAAGGACAATGTTGAAGTAAATGCTGAGGTCGTAAAAGAAATTGTTCCTCTGAGAGATAAGAATGAAGCTAAAGAGATGAAGTTTGAAAATAAGGATGAAGACAATAAGAAGCAATTAAAAGATGAGGAAGAGGAAAGAAAGAATTTGAAAGTTAAATTCAATGATGAAGTTGAAGTTAAAACTGTTGTGAAGAAACCCTTTCTCAAAGAAGAGTGGGTAAACATAAATGAATTCTTTGAGAAAAGTTCGGAGACTTTTGAAGAGTCGAGGTTCATAGAAATGGTTATGGTGGATTTAGTGATTAATCGGAAATTTGAGAAGACCGTACTGGAGATACATGATGCTGATACAGCTACGGAGTTTGCAATGGCGTATGAAGCTCTTTTTTTTTCTTTTTTTTTCATTAAAGTGTGGGGAATTTATTAGGCACCCCGAACCTATAAACTTGCCCGTAGGCGATTGCCCGCAGGCTTACATCAAAAGCGCAGGGTAAAAGCGCAAAGAAAAAGAAAAAAGAGAGGAAATGGGATACATCGTAAAATACTATAGTCTAATACTCTAATAGTACTAAAGTTACCTGACAAGCGTAGTATCTTAACTCGAATTCTACAACTAAATAATCGAAGTCTACTAGTCTAGATAGACCAGAAGCCCATGGGGTTTTCTCTCTCACCGTAGCCAGTTTAAAGAGAGATATAACAAACAAATGGGCAAGAATACTCCCCAAGTCTGTCAGTGTAACTTCGCAAAAAGACCAAATCCAAATCATATCCCCTAAATAAGGTCTAATACTAGTGTCAAATTCCAGCCAGTTCGAGTCTAACTAGCCAGCAAGTTCCACAAAGTATAGGAAATTTGAACGATGCTAAGATATTTCGTCACGTTGCGGTCATCCCTGGGTAAAAGGGGATTTCCTGATTGTGACTATACTATCAACTCAGAAACCACCGTCGCATACCCATCAATCACATTAAGGTCATCCCATGGTAAAAGGGATTTTCTGATAGTGGATATTTAGGGTTTGCTATAGCAGTAACAAGTGCATAAAATCATTATCTGATCGTGAAAAGCTGCTGAAGCTAACTTCCACGATCTACAAGTCCAGACTGTATTGGATAAAGGTATCGCCAAAAGTATGAAGTTACTACTTTGACTAGGATTTCTCCTCACCAACCATACAGAGACAGGAATTGAAGCCAACCAAAGTTTAAACGAAAGACCCGACGGTAAACTAAGGTTGGCAGATAATAATTTGTTCAAAAATTCCATGACCTTATTATTAAGAAAACTATACTAACTAAAAATAAAAGTAAGAAAAACCACCTCATCCTCTAGATGGGCCAGAACCGAGAGGCAAAGAGACCTGACCCGACCCGAACCGGTCTGAACCGGCCCGAACCGGTCCAACCAGGGGTGACCGACCCGGATGTCAGATCTGGATCTGATCGGCGCCGTGGACGCCGTCGCCGTCTGGGCTGCTTCGATCCGGCGAGATCCGGACTTCGCCGTCGATCCTTTGTGCTGCGGCTTGGCTCTGGCGCCGTGAGAACTCCGTCCCCGATCCGTCGTTGTTGGTGCTGCTTCGATCCGGCGAGATCGTCTTCGTCGTCGAGCCTTTGTCGCCGTGGAGGGCCGTCATCTGCCTGTCGCCGTGGAGCCGTGGTTGTCGCCGTGGAGCCGCGCAGCTAGAGCCACGCAGCAGAGCCGAGCCCGCCGTTGCTAGATCTTTCCTTGCGAGTCGCCGGCGTGCTTCCGGCGGCCGTTTCCGGCCAACCGGCTAAAACTACTCTCGGTGGGTGGTCCGGAGCGGCTAGAAGAGCGGCGCCTCGATCTGTGGGTGACCCGATCGATGGCGCCGTTGCTCCGACGATGTCTAGGCTTCAAGATCTGCGGTGGCTGGCGGCGTTAGATCTGGGCTTCTCCGGTTCTGTAGTTTTGCGAGAAAGGAGATGGTAGCTACCTAAACAGAAAAAGTAAATAAATGGGAGGGGTATGAAGCTCGTGATGGTGCTGGAGCTGCTTTGATCAAGTTTGGTTTAAGGGAGGCTATGTTGGTAATTAAACCAAACTTAAATAGGATTTTAGATCCTGCTTTATATATTTCCTTTAAGGATTAGGAAGTTGATAGAATTACAGTTTCATGATTGGTTTAGGAGTTTATGTAGTCTATATAAAGACGCATAGGGCATTGATTGTAATTGAGGCATTCCAACAAGAAGATTAATCTAAGATTGAGATACAGACATTTAGGTCTGGTTTGGGGTCGAAAGTCTCTTTGAAGACTGAAAGCCGGGTTGTGGCTTGCCCCGTTGACGACGAGTCGGTTTAAGATGTCAGGTTTGTAATTGCATCCAATGCAACTAAAGATTAATATATTGATATTTGTTCCGCTGCGTGTTTACAGGGATATAATTATTCACGGTAATTTTTATATTTCTACAGTAATGCAAGGCTTTTCCACTATCTCTTCAGACAGCAGGTCTGAGAGGGATCGATCATCATTCTGTAGCAATTATGAGAGGTTTTCACTTCCAGCACTAAGCTTTTCAACAGTCGACATGAGACACTAAACGAAGTCCGATCACGCTTCTGTAAGCGATTCACGCTTTCACATCCACGCATTCTAGAAGACTTCGAATCGCGCCTTTAGTTGTAAATAATCACGCCTTTGGTTCTTTTGTTGGCTCACCTTTAGTTATGCGATTTAAGGAAATGAGATTCAAGAAAGCGTTGTTTTATACAAACCAAAACAACAAAGAGATGGCAGAACTTGTAAATGTGGGGAAAGATTTTGGGATTTCTGGAGATTGGAATATTTAGGCAAGAAATTGAGAGAGAAGATGAATGGAAGCATCTGGTTAATTGATGAACTGGCCGATGTGATCTATACTAGGTTTTCGACAAACTCCAATATGCACCTTGTGAGAGATTGTCCTTGTAAGACCATCCCCAAGCATCTGATATGTTGCCGCTCGACAAGAGGCATGAAAACGCGTGCAATCATTCACTAGTGGGACTCTTCTAGGTCTATGTAACCAACTAAGATAAGACCTTTTGTTTTTTTTTTGGGCTTGGGAACCCATAAATAAGTCTCCTACCACCAACGGTGGTTTTCACTTAAAAAAAAAAAGGTAAAAGGAGGGTTTGTTCATATGTCCACAATGATATATTACGTTCATGACTCTACCCCTCTAAACACTATTCCTCAATCTTCTCCATCAATAATAGCTCAATCGACCCAATACTAATTTCAAAATATTTTTCTAGGAGGTTTTCTTGTGAGAAGAGAGAGGAGGTTGACTTGTCGAACTAGAGCTACTCTATTAGTCCATTTTAGACTTTACACTTTGACCTTTAAAATACATTTATTTTACCTTTAAAAATGTTAAAAATGAGAAATGTACGATGGAATAGAATGAGAATCACTTCTTCATCTTCCATCATGGGAAGACGGGAAATATCAAAGGTAGATTTGTCTTCTCGGTAAGAAATAATGTAAAGTACATGCAATTGGTGATAGGGGTGTTTGGTGATTAGCTGTTAACTGATTGTATTAGCTGATTTGACTAGTTGATTGTATTAGCTGATTTGACTAGCTGATTGTACAAAAGTGTTTGGTAAAATTAGCTGATAGTTGTTTGCTCAACAAATATAGCAAAATGAAGTATAAGGCCTTAGTATAATTTATGAATTAAACATCACTTTGTCAATAATAATAATAATTTATTATGTCATATATAAATTTTAATTATTGATAATAAATTACATGTGAATTATAGAAGTTTAGAATATGTATTTTAATATTTATATAAGTATGATCTTTTACACCAATATTCAAGTAACAAAAATATCACTAGTCCAAAAAAATTTAATATTTAAAAAACCATACTCACATTTATTAAATATACCTTTTTAATTATTTACTAAAACACTTCTTAAAATACAATCAATAAAAATTATACTGCTACATATTTAATTTCTTAAAGTATTATTTTAAATATATAAACGAAAATTAAAACGCCACATGGAATCAATATATAGATAACAAAAGTATAATTAAAAGGTTATTACGGAATCGACATTCTAATATGGAATAATACCCATAAAGGCCATAAACGAAAATTAAACGCCCATGGAATAAAAGGGTTCCAAGTAGGGATGATCATGGGTAGGGTCTGGGTCGGGCCAGTAATATCCGGATCCGACCCATTGAAAAATAGTAAGATCCAGACCCGACCCATATTCGATGGGTCTTAAGAAGTAAGATCCGGACCCAAACCCGATGGGTCTAAGGGTCCAATGGTGTTAAACGGGTCTCTAAATTATTTTATAAAAAATTAAACTTTGATACTAGAAATTGTTAAATAAAAATAAAACAATCCATAATACACATTAGAATAAAATGTTAATACAAATTAGACACTTTTAGATGGTCTACTATATAACATTGTTAAATTTCAATCAACAATATACAATAAAAACATCATTAGTAGCCAAAAAGAGCATAATAAGTGTAGTCAAAATAATATCTTCTATTATTAAAGAAGTCGAGAATTCGAACCCAAGTACCAATGCCAGTCTTGAAGTGTTCTACTATATTACTGTGGTCGCTCGCAATCGTAGTCCGTAGTTCCGTAGGGGAAGCCGGAAATAGTATCGTGGCTCGCGGCGGACAAAAAGGTTTCTGGAGATTTCTGGTTTCTACGGGTATTTTTAATGAATGAATGGAAACACGAGAGTGACTTTTTCTAGACTTATCTTGTTGGTTGTTACACATGCGATGAGTAAAAATTAAGCATCATACCTTATTTAGTCCATTCAACCTGCTGTTTATTAATATAAATATAGAATGACTTTATTAATTATTTATTTACTATATATATAGTTAAACGAGTCTATGGGTTGGATCTAGATCTTAGTATTAAGATCTGAACCCGACCCGTTCATTTAATCTTGGATCCAGACCCGACCCAAACCCGTCAGGTCTTAAAAAATTGGATCCGTACCCGACCCGATGGGACCCATGCTCATCCCTAGTTCCAAGAGCCGGAAAAGAATAGTATTCAAGGCGGTAAGATTGCCCAGAGAAAATAATAGAACAATAAAGTAAATTACAGTAGAAGGAATGGGTAAAGATGTAAGTTATATGGTAAGTACAAACAGCTCTTTTGGAAACGCTACTTTTTTGAGCGTTTTGAAAATTAGTTTTTTGGATCCAAATAGCTAATTCAAACAGCTATTCACCAAACATTTTTATTAGCCTTTTGAGTTAGTCAAACAGCTAATTGGCTCAAAACATCTAATTTTGCCCAAAAAGTTCTTCACCAAACACCCTCATGTTGAATAAGTTAGTAACCATTATTAGAAAAAAATATGATGATTGGATAATGGTATGTGAGTATATATTGGATTGAATATTAAGTTTGTGGACTTTGACATAGCCACGACCGGAATTGACTTGGTAGTCAAAAGAAGCAATTATGATTGGGTTTACGAATGTTTCACAGGACAATTAAATTTATTATATCATTGAATATTGTCTGGGATCATCTTGAATGGCGTAATCCATTTTCAGGGAAGTAATATAATGAGGTCGACACCAGATGGGATCTCTACGCCTATATTCGGCGCCAACATTACATAAAATAACATATCTTATTATTCGTTTGGAATAAATTGTTTCACCCATTTAAACCTTTTATTTGTTGAATTAAAACTTAAATATTTTACCAATTCTACGGTAAACTTGGATAATATTACTGTTAACGCTCAAATATTAGTTAGTGTTTAATTTTATCCAAACTTATCATAATACAATTAATGAATTAACACTTAATTAAATTTCTTTTATATAATTAACAAAAATAATATTAATTATTAATGAAGATCTTAAACTCATATGGAGTATATATAATATATATATATATTGGTGGATGAACTCGTACGTAATTCATATTTTTATAAAAAAAATTAATTTAATTTTTTATATCAATTATACTTATTCAAATAACCATATTTATATTTTAATCAAATAAACTTATTAAATTAATCAAATAAACTGATTAAATTATGCATATCTTAGATGTCGTAGGGTGAACAATTGTAAATTGACGATAATATTTTGGTACACTGCAAATAGGACTCGAGATATAGTTATTCTAATTTTATCAATTAAAATTTGTTTATATTTTGGTAGATATTTGTTAACAACTAACGTGATGGGATAAGAATAAAAAATATAATAAAATATTATATTAAAAACACATTTATAAACATATTTTAATTCGCTCAATTAATCGAGTCAAACAAAACAGAAGCTATAAATTTAGTACGGTAAAATCATTTAGTACGATAAAATCATTTACTACCAAAAAAAAATGCTACATCGTTTTTGGGTGATGTTAACGCGTAGAATCTTTTGCATAGGATCTCAACCCGACGCACATGAGAGGGATATCACTTCTCCCTATCCGTTTTTCGCATTCTAATGGAAAACGAAATTTGTTCGCCAAGCGTTGTGTTGATTGCAATTCCAGAAGTGTGGCTAAACTCTCGTGAAAACCTCTAGCGTCCGCTCCGCTAGGGTCTCCGTCCTCTAAACGATCGGGTGATTCCGGGCCGAGTGCGACAGACGGAGTTAGTAAGACGGTAGTTGTGGCCTTTAGGTACAACTGAGTGCTCGGCCAACCGCTCAACTAGGTGCCCATCGACACACAGTGAAAAGTAAAATTAAAGTGTTGATCTTATTTTCATGTTAATTATCAATCATTAGTGATTTAACTTATTTTATTTTATTATTTTGGTTAATTTAAAGTTTTATTTCTTAAATATCCTTTTTATGGAAAGAAATTCTAAAATAATATTTTTTAATGGAAAAAATGATATTTTTTATTTTAAATCCCTGAATATAATGAATAATATATTTAATTTACTATAATTGATGTTATGAATTTGTTATTAATTGATCATTTGATCCTTATCAGCTTTAAATTAACAAAATGTATTTTTGATGATATTTATGAAAATATAGTATTTTACTAAACGTTCTAACACTGCTCAATGCTCATACGATAGTTTGTGTAGTTTTAGACTCTTGATTATATTCCTATGTAATAAAAAATAAATAAATAAGCTAATATTAGAGGTCCTAGATTCCTGCTGGAAGGGGAGGGTGGAATTTTATTGAGGTCCATTTGGATTATTAATTTTTTTTTTTTAAATCAACATTAACAAGAAATATACCAAATGACGAATTCCGTAATTACTATATACTGATGAGGTTCGATACCTCAAAGGGGATATGACCTTTGATTTGTGGTCTGTCAACCTATTGAACCTTTTGATTAGGGATTCACCTACCTTGAAGAAACATCTTCTATTGAATTAATGATTGTATTGAATATTGAATTACATAGAATATGTCCTCTTTATATAGACATATATGAGAATAACAATCTAACTAAGAAAAGGAAATAACTTACAACTATTACTATAATTAACTAGATTAATTAGAATAGGAAAAGGAATAATAATATAGCTAAATAAGGAATGGAGTCCCATCATTCCCGCGCCCCTGAAAGAAGGCTTGTCCTCAAGCCTGAAAATTGTCGCAACGCGCCATGGAATCAACCATTCACGAAATTGAGTAGTGTAAATTTCCCATGGAATCAACCATTCTCGATAGCAAACATCTTTATGCAATCCAAACGACGAACTTCTTGGGATGGTAGTTGGAATTGGAGTCGTATGGCAGATTGTGCCAAATCCAACGAGACTTGCGAAGGTGTGTGAAAGATTGGTCACACACGGAACAACTCTTGAAGGACATGCTACCGATAAAATTGATTGCTCATCAATGCATGAAACTAGAGCCCGTGTTGGTGGGTCAATAGATTCAGTGAGTTGATCAAACAATCCTATCTCTCGCTGCTGAAAGTCAGCATCTGCATCGGACAAATATGACTCTTGTTGTTCAATGCATGTTTGTGGTGGTGGCGGTGGAACCGGCGAAAGCGGTCTAACTTGCTCAAGACAATCCAATCGGACAAAAACCGGTGATGATTGTGGTGGTAGAGGTGGATGTTGTAGGGACACCGATGATTGTGGTGGCGGAGACGGTGGTGTCGGAACTGCTGGATTGGAATACCGTTGTTGGAAAAGCGCCATCAATTTGTTAAATTTTTGGTCAAGAACATCCAAACGGGCAGTTGTACGATCGAGATGTGCCGCTATACGAACCATGCGTTCTTCATCTTCAGGCAACTCGGTCAGCGACATGATACGATAGAAGAGGGAAAAAAATTTATCGAATTTTTCAATCTGGCTTTGATACCAAATGATGAGGTTCGATACCTCAAAGGGGATATGACCTTTGATTTGTGGTCTGTCAACCTATTGAACCTTTTGATTAGGGATTCACCTACCTTGAAGAAACATCTTCTATTGAATTAATGATTGTATTGAATATTGAATTACATAGAATATGTCCTCTTTATATAGACATATATGAGAATAACAATCTAACTAAGAAAAGGAAATAACTTACAACTATTACTATAATTAACTAGATTAATTAGAATAGGAAAAGGAATAATAATATAGCTAAATAAGGAATGGAGTCCCATCATATACTTCGAACTAAAATGAGGTTTGTAGGGTTTGAAGATCAAGGAGTATAACATAAACAACAAATTATATAAGTACTGCATATTTTCTTACTATTTATGTTATTCATGTTTAAATAATAAAAATTAGTTCATGTTCCTGGGAGATATTTGTCTTCAGCCTAAAGAATGGCAGCATGGTTAATAAAAAAAAATACATGGACGTATTCGTAATAAAAAGAAAATATGAACGGGTCATTGATTTGTTTCATAACATAATTTAAAGTATATTGTAATAATTTATGATGACATAAAAAAAAACTACATTCTGACTGGTTAATTAAGGAATCGAACCTATAATGATTGCTTAATCAACGGAATCGAACCTACTATTGTTTGAATTGGAGGAATCTTTTCCTAGGTGATTGTGGTGATGCTTTCGAATAAGTTCCGAAATCAAGTTATGCAGTGGCTACATGTTAGCTGTTGGACGACTAATTAAATTATTTTTACCTTTTCAAAAAGACGATTAAATATAATTAGTTCGTCATCAGCGCAGAGAAATTATCAATGATTTAGGATCCATATCATGGAATCTAGGAAGCATATCTCATCACATGGGGGGAACATCTCAAATGCTGCTTTTGTTTCTTCTTAAACTAGAAAATCGTATGTGTGTCCCGTGACGTTCAAATAAGGGGAGTTATTTATGTTTAGTTTACTACAAGTGTGAGTTTGTAAACTTCTGGTTAATTGTAGAGAAAGGTCTCCTTCCTATGAGATCAGCACAAATGAAATTATGGACAAATATTGATATTTTCACTTTCAAGCATAATTTTTTACAAATTGAATATGATTATTCATTATATTATTATCGATCTTCTCACTTTGAACATTGATCTTTTGTATATGAAGCATAATTATTCAGTATGACCGATTGAGACAAGTCTCAATTGAGAATTTGTCTTAATTATAAGGTGGCAATACGAAGAAACAATGCCAAAAAATGTGAACAATTTGATGTTGGTTCATAATATAATGAGATTATCTCGCATTTGATATGAATATTGTCATCATCCACCTAAGTTGATAATGGATCATACAAATGTTTGTGTTACCTTTTAATGATTAATTTATCTTAATAATAATAGTAAAAGATCATTTCTCACCAGTTAACCCTATTCACCCAATTAATGATTACTTTATCTTGTTCAATATATTATACTCAATCATAAAAAGACAGAAGTTTTAATTATAAATTAGGGAGCCACTCATATTTTAAACAATTAAGTGCTTTAAAAAATAAAAGGTAACTATGTCCTATTATTTTAAGTTTATACTTGGCTGTATTCAAATTGAACTTTGAAAAAAAAATTAATTGGGTAGCGCCTAGATCGCTCCTTCGAAATGAAGAAAACGGTATATATTAGCATATATTACCGTAGCAATCAGAGGGTAGAACTTGCTTAAACAATTGATGAGTAATAAAAACTATTTACTATAGCAATCAGGATCAGATATTTCTGATTCTGCTACGTTATAAGATGGAGAGAAATCAGGAATTAAAAAATTATTCGCATTCACGCCGAATATTTTGAACGGGATTCAAATACACTCAGGATTTTTACATTTATACAGTTAGATATTTCTGATTCCGCTACGATCGGGAGAAATCAAGAATTAAAAAATCATTCGAATTCACGCCGAATATTTTGAACGGATCTAAATACATTAAAATCAGTATTTAGATTTATACAATTAGATATTTCTGATTCCGCCAGTTATATAAGATCTAGAGATATCAAGAATTAAAAAATTATTCGCATTCACGCCAAATAACTGTATATTTCTGATTCCGCCAGGTTATATAAGAACGAGAGATATCAAGAATTAAAAAATTATTCGCATTCACGCCAAATAACTGTATATTTCTGATTCCGCCAGGTTATATAAGATCGAGAGAAATCAAGAATTAAAAAATTATTTGCATTCACGCCGAATATTTTGAACGGCATCCAAATACATTCAAACACGGGAATAATCAAACCTAATGAATCAAAAATACTACTACAATAAATTTTATCCACAAATTTATTATCGATACTAATTAAAGTTCTAGGCGGAAAGTCAGTAATCACGAGTCAGTTAGAACTTATTTCTGGAATAGCGCATATAGATAAGTTATTTCACATGGCGCATATAGATAAGTTATTTTCACATGGCGCATATAATGGTATGGTCTATTCACCAAAACGAGAAGTGTTAAATATTAACAGATTCCTTAACACAGTGATGTTCATATGACGATTTTCATGGCACACAAATACATTAAGCACAATTCCACCAAAACCGAGTCACAACACCCCGACTTTTATATACTCATATTCGTTATCACGTATTCAAAAAACTATAAAATCTTGTATTTCATGGGAGGTTTAGGATTGAGGCATAGCAAGATGAAAATATATTTACTTCTGTCTTCTCCATATTGTGAATTGCAACCTAAATTTTTAGAAAAATAATAGTGAATGGTTTTTTTTTCTCTCTCAATTAGCACGATTAACTTCATTGTTTCACGCGAACTACTCCTAATTGGTAAGAGGAAGTCAAGATAAAAAACCACGAGTCAAACTATTGGTCGTTATTCAATTGGCCCATAAAAATGATCTGGGCTACAATAGGACCAATCCATTTGATACTTTTCTTCCCACGTTGAAATTCTTTTCTACTCGAACAATACCAAAACTTCGTTTGGAGTTTAAAATATATGCCCAATTCAAGAATCGAGAGGCCCGACTTAACTCCCAATGCAACATCGTCAAATCACGAATAGAACAGTTGGGAACTTACTGCGTGACTGTGTGTGAGAGAGAGGGAGTGTGAACTGTACAACAAACAATGGCGTTTTTGCGATTTCCTTTCTCGTTTTCTCAGCCCCCAAACCCAAAACCGCCGAATGCAGCTACTTCCTCCTCCTCCACCGGACCTTTCCCCGCCGCATGGGCCTGCGCTGCCGGAGTCGCCACCGGCGTAACGCTGTTTAAATCATCCGCCGATCCTTCTCTCCAGAACTCATTCAATTCTCTGCTCTCCAATTTTCTGAACAAAAATCGTTCAGCTCCAATGTTCGGTTCAGTTGCATTCTCTGACGGTTCAGCTTCGGTGACCGAGTCCCGGACCGGAATGTCATTTCCGTCCGTGCTCGGCGATTCTCAGCAGCTTCTCGGAATTGGACTGCGGAGGAAATCCCTTCTAGGTTTGAAGAACATCGATGTCTATGCTTTCGGTACGATCTTCTATACTATTGCATTTGGTATTGTTTGCTAGTCTATGAATTAATTTGAATTTTGCTAACAATTTGTTTAGGAGTTTATGCGGATGATTCTGACATAAAGAGAGTTCTCAGTGAGAAATACAGCCAATCACCGTTATCTGAACTGAAAGAGATTACAACATTGCAAGATGATCTCATGGAAAGTGATGTGCCTGTGACTGTGAGACTGCAGATTGTGTATGGAAAGCTGAGCATCAAATCTGTGCGCAATGCTTTCGAGGAATCTGTTGGAAGCAGACTGGTGAAATTTGGAGGGTCTGATAACAAAGAACTGCTTAAGAGGTAATCTGAATCTGGTGTTGTATTAAACTGATGTTTGTGTAAAAATTTATAAGACTTTGTGCTCATTTTTTAGATCTTTGCAGTTTCACTTCCCAGTTCAAAGATGAATACAAGATACCTCGAGGATCGATCATTGACCTCTCGAGGGACAGGGGCTATGTTCTTCGCACAATAAGTAAGATCAGCATCTTTATATTTGATAAATTGGCATATGGTTTTGCCTGACATTTTGTTGCTTTTTGTTTTGATGTTTCTTTCTGGCCTTGAAAGTACAAGTATAGGAGAAACTAAGCCCTCGAACTATCTATCTTTCCTTGTGTTGCCTGCCTTGGTTAGAAATCTCGCTCAAACGCCTTTCCATTTTACATTCAGTGTTCTTGATTCCACTAGAAAATGATGCTATTATCTAGCACTTAGTTTCAACTTATACAATTAATCCAAACTTATCTCTTAGGAGTTAGGATTGACTGTCTAAGATCATAGATTATAGACATGGAAGTTATAAGTACCTGACTTTAGAAACAAAAGGAAGGGGCTCTTGTATGCACAATTCTTGTTAATTACAAAATGTTCAGTAGTTTAGGTAGTTTTTCATGCAATTGAGTATGTATTTTAATCAATGCAGTTGACGGGAAGGAGGTTGGGAGCATCGAGAGCAAACTGTTGTGCCGGTCCATCCTTGATTTATACATTGGTGATGAGCCATTTGATCAGAAAGCTAAGCAAGATGTTCAGCAAAGTCTGGCTTCTCTTGTTCAACAATAGATGGTACTTTTGCAGCCATGATGAAGTCTGTAATATTACTATGCCAATTTTAGCCTTGTCTGTTGGAATTTCAATTCCAGAGCAATAATATATATAGATGCTTATTATTAGCACTGTGTTATGAACCAGAGTATGGTTTTGTTTTGTTTTTCTAATCTTGTCAAGCTTTCATTTCTGTCAAAAGTTGGTCAAAAGAACTCCACCTCCACATAATAATGAACCAAAATGAGGCTAAGAATGAAAATCTTTTGACAAGAAATCAACTACATTGGAATTTTTGGACTGCTGTACACCAACTTCAAAAATCTATCGTTGCTGTGCAATTTAACTCAATGATAAAGGATTCAAGAATCAAGATGATAGAATATGAAAATAATTTACAAACAAAAGTATCATTCCACTGGTCGCAAAGGCGGGAGAAACTTTTTTGTCCATCACCAGGCTATCAAACTGTCAGCAACTCCTGGAAAATTGGTCAAGCATGACAGCATATTAGGAGAATCCAGACAAGTAAGGTAGCTGTATTTTTGCTAACTTTTGCAGCCAATGCATCTTTTGTTCTTAAAGAACATATTATCTGTACTAAGAATGTGTAGTGTAATATTTGAATCAAATGCCACACAAGTAGTCAAATGTTTGCTATTTATAGTATTTATGTAAGCTAGAGCCTAGATGGTTATATATCACTAAAAGTTCAATTATCACTGGAATCTGGATACAATCCATGCTAGCTAGAATGTTTAGGAAACTTTACCTTCTCCTTCTTCTTGAAGAGAGCTTCAATCTTTTTCATGTACTCGTCTGTCAATTTCTGCAGACAAAGAAAAGATGGTTTCAATGAAGAATACAGGATCGAAAGAGAAACTTCTTGAACCTTAAGTATGTACACATTGACCAGATACCTGTAGATCACCGGATAGATCTTTTACATTGTCCTCTGAAAGCTTTTTCTCCTGCAAGTAAGAATTGGGTAGTAAGTGAGAAATAAAGTGGGGATTATGGAAGAAGACTGGTATATAATACACACCTTCTCAAGCTTTTCGTAAGCTTTAATGGCATCCCTTCTTATGTTCCTTATCGCTACCTAAAGGAAGCCAACAATAAGTTAGATCAGTGCTACCAAGATTAACCATGATGAGACGGGTTAACAACATTGAAGTAATTGAAATTAATGCTCTGGTAAAATTTAACACCAATCCAATAATTTAAACAAATAATCTGCCTTGGCAGACCTTAACACGGTCAATCCAGCAATAGCACAAATGATCATCACAAAATTGGTCATCAAAATTACACCTCTGACAAAATTGCATATCCCCCCACCTTCAAACATTCGTCATACTAACCAGCTTAGAAGCCTAAAATAACCTGCTCAGGTAGTCGCAAACACACACACACACACACACACACAACTGTAATTTACAGAATATCTTAACCCAATTAGTATTTCCAATTTTCAGCTTTCTAATGCAAAACTTTCCAGTGTCACCATAGTTACTTAATTGGTGACCAGTTAGGTAAAGCCATACCTTCCCTTCCTCAGATTGTTTAGCAACAATTTTTGACATTTCCTGTCAACAACAAAAAGGAGAAAACAAGGTTAAGTTTAGTGTGAAATGTAGGCACACTAGCATAAAATGTTTCTATAACTAATGTATCTGAATTGAAGCAGTAATACCTTTCTCCTCTCTGATGTAAGTTGAGGCAGAGTCAATCTTATTGTATCTCCATCATTGTTTGGGGTCATCCCAAGGTCAGAGTTGACAATGGCCTTCTCTATTCCCTTCAAGCTGAAAGCCTATTGTCGTCAATAATTTTATACATTATATTTAATTTCATATGCAACTAACTTGCTAACCAAATTCAAAACAATGTCCTCAATACTGCTTTAATAACAAAAAAAACATGGGATAAAAAATGCTTTATCAATCACATCCAGTTGATGAGTGAACAGATTTAATCATTCCATGTCCTCTCTTTAAATTGCGAGTAAGAAAACATACGCAGATTTGTCATAGGGTTTCACCAGAAGCGAACTAGAATCGGGAGTACTGATTTGAGCTATGCTTTTCAAGCTTGTTGGAGTTCCGTAGTACTCCACCTGCAAAGGCGTGGTGAAGACACAATTGTCATTTGTCAAGTTCCAGAACAGTGTTGGCCATATTGGTGCACCGTGTACTCATTACTTGATAACAGGAAGCAGTAAAAACGACACATAAACCATCTTCTATAACTCCTAAAATTTCCAAAAACCAGTGATCTCAATTTTCCTTCAAAAACCCACAGAATTACATTCTTTGAATTCCTATAACTACACCTTGGTGCATGTTATTCTCTTTACAACGTATATGCCTAAACTTGTCTCCAGCTTACCAAAAACTGTATTGAGGGAGAAGTGAAGGGATAAATACTTATTTTTGGATCAATGAGACTTGAAATGAAGATAGTCGATGGCAAATTAAAATGCTGTTTTCTAGAGGTGTCTCATGCTTCATATTAACAAGATATACAAATCAACAAGAACTTTCCATTGTTCAACAAGAATTAAAAAAAAAAAAAAAGAATATCCCCACCCCACATAGACTGATACCTCGATTTTATCTAGCATTGCCGGATTTGATCTCCCTGTCCTAATAGAATTAAAATTCGCCTGCAAATTGTCAAGTGTCTTGTCCATTCTTTCTTTCTGAAAAACAGAAAAACAAAATCCCAATCATTCCTACTACAGCTACAAGCGTAACACCACAAATTGGAGCAAAAACAACTTACAGCATCTTCCTCAATCAAAGCTTTCTCCTCCTCAATTTCTTCAATAGTTGCACACCTAAACACTGCTCGCCTGTAAACACACTGAACGCAATAAACAAGCAGTAGCAACAACGACAAAACACACACACACACACACACACACACACAGACAGTAAGCAGACTCACCTATCCTTTAGTGGCGCCCTTGCAACAAAGCTCCTCACCACCCTAACCTCAAGCTTGACATAGCTAGAGGCAGCGCCCCATGACAAGCTCTTCCCCCGTGAAATGTGAGAATCTGCACACACAAACACACAGGCACACACACGGCATTGATTACAGGCAGAATAATATACTACAACTGTAACTGGGCAGTAGGAGTTAGAAATTAAACCTTGGGGCTGCAGGGAAAGAAGGTTTCTGGGAGATACGTAGGGCTTCTGCTGGTAGATTGAGCCCACGGGAGCCGCGGGGGTGAAATTCATAGCCATTGCTGTTGAAGACAAAGTGTTCGACGATTTGCCAGAATGAGGTGAGCCGAATGATGTACCCAGTGTGATAGTGTAGATAAGACTTGGGAGAACACCGGCAAGAAACGGTCGAGTGAGGAGAATAAGCGTGGTTTTTTAACTTGCGCTTTTTCCAAAACCATTTTCCCTCCCTTTCTTGTGGAAAATGCATTTCTGTTCCTTAAAGTTTGATAAATGTGCAGTTTGATCCCTGCAATATTTATCTTAATTTTGAAATGATCCCTGTTATTTTATTTTAAAATTAACAATTAATAAACGGCAAAGTCTTGGAAGCGACCGTCTATATATGTAGACCGGGTTAAATTGTAAATAGTCTAATATTTCAAAAACAAGGAGGGACTAATTTGCAATTTTTAAAAATTTAGAAATTTCACGCGCAACAGTAATTTCGCGTGTGAACAGTGACATGTGAACAGTATGTGAATAGTACTGCTACAGTGTTAATTCTTTTTTTTTCTTTTTTTTTTCTTTTTTTTTTTGTAAAAAAAATCAGATTTTGTTTTAAATTGATCATGTTTTATTTTATAAATTACATCTTTTAGGTTTTTAGAAGATTGATACTCTACCAATTTTTATATGATTAACTATCTCTCAGGTTTTGCTTTAAACTCCTCATGTTTTAAGTTATAACCTCAATGTTTTAAGTGACACATTTTGATTTAAATTCCACATGTTTTATGTTATAATGATCACATTTTGGGTAATAATAAAAATCTTCTAGGTTTTGGTTTAAATTCCCCATGTTTTTATGTTATAATGATCATCTTCTAAATTACAAGTTCAAGTTTTAGGTTAAATCCCTCATGTGACTATAATAAACTTGAGGTTTTGGGTTAAATTCCTCATGTTACTGTAGTAAACTTCATCTTTTGGGTTAAATCCCTCATGTAGCAAACTTCAAGTTTTGGGTTAAATCCCTCATGTTACTGTAGCAAACTCCAGGTTTTGAGTTAAACCCCTCATGTAGCAAACTTCAGGTTTTGGATTAAATCCCTCATGTTACTGTAACAACTTCAGGTTTTGGGTTAAATCCTCATGTTATTGTAGCAAACTTCAGGTTGTGGGTTAAATCCCTCATGTTACTATAGCAAATTTCAGGTTTTGGATTAAACCCTTCATGTAGCAAACTTCAGGTTTTGGGTTAAATCCTCATGTTACTGTAGCAAACTTCAGGTTGTGAGTTAAATTTCTCATGTAGCAAACTTCAGGTTTTGAGTTAAATCTCTCATGTACTGTAGCAAAAGTACTGTAGCGGCACTGTAGCAAACACTGTACACGCGCGAAATTACTGTAGCGCGTGATTTTTTTTAAAATTTTTGAAAAATTGCAAATTGGTCCTTCCTTGTTTTTGATATATTACCCTATTTTTAACTTAGTCCTTGGTCTACATATGTAGACGGTCGCTCCAGAGACCACCCCTTAATAAACTCTAGTTATTATAAAAAAGGCTTTAGATTTTCATCTCACTTTTGATTAAACAAATCATTTTGACTTGGGCCCTGTTTGTCAAATCTTATCAGTAGATCAGTTCAGTTTAGTTCGGTGAAGTGAAAATGTAATTTGTTGAAATTTGGGTTAATTCAGTCATGTTGATTCTTTTTTCAATACATTAATTTTTACTTCAATTCAGTTAAGTTCAGCAAGAAATTAGCAAATCGGGCCATACTCTATCAATCTTAGGCCCTGCCGGAGCTTATCTGTAAATTTCAGTCCAGTTCAATTTAGTTCAGTTTAGTACATCAAGAAATAAGATTTAGCAAACAGAGCCTTACTATGATTTTCCAGTTTCCATTTTAATCATTTTACTCAATTTTTAAAATGATAAAGTTTTATATTATACATATTAGATTTCTCTTACATACTCTACTACTACTTTACATTACCTATCACCGTGACATCAATGTTGTACCAAAATAATTGAACATAACACTTTAGGAGTGACTGAGTATTAAACTTGTGGAACATAAAAGCATGTGCATTTTACAAAAAATTAAAAAATGTTCTAACAACCTTGTTATTAAAGTGTACACTGGTACATTCATCTAAACCAGTCAAAGTTACCAATCGCTTAAAGTTATATTGAAATAAATTGTTGCTTAGTTATATAAATTAACTAATTATATACACATTTTTAGGTGAGACCATTTTTTCTATATAATAATTTATTATAAATAATTTTATATTTTGTAATGAACTTTCATGATATTTAAAAAATGTCCAATAATAATTATATTAGAATTAGCAATATTTCAATCAAGTAATATACTATTATTGAATCATATGTCAACCAAACCTCTAGTAGTATCTATCTTAACAACCTCATAGGTTGTATAAAGAGGGTAGAAACTAGAAAGCCACTTGTGATTTTCGATCACGTGGCTCTACAAACTTAATAAGCTGATTAAATGAATAACCTTTAGAGTATTTTTGAACAAAAAATCTTGGATTCCTATAAAAACAATGTTCGTCTTCAAATTCACGGCCCTCTCAATTCGCTTCACCTTTGTCATTAAAATAAAAAATAAAAAATCTCTAGCATAATTTTTGCTCTTTCATCAATTTTCTAAAACCATGGCAAATGAGCCTCGGAAAATCCTTATTTTCATCACCTTCATTCTCGCATTTCGGCTCGATCGGTCAGAAGCCGAAGTTTACCAGGTTGGTGGAATCACCGGTTGGACCAGTATCGGCGAGGTCAACTACAAAACATGGGCTTCCACAAAGCATTTCACCGTCGGAGATGTTATTGGTAAATTCAATTTCAAATTTCACAAATTAAAACAAAAAAAAAGATCAATTTTATAAAATTACTACTAGCTAATTACTTAATCTTTTAATTTGATTTTGAGCAGTGTTTGAATACAACAAACGATTCCATAACGTTGCGGCAGTGTCACACCAGGATTTCAAAGCGTGTAAATCCGACAAAGCATATGAAACATTCACCTCCGGCAACGATTCTATCGTGTTGAAGCACCCAGGTCATTTCTATTTCATCTGCGGCGTTTCTATCCACTGTAAGGAGGGTCAAAAGGTTGACATTAGGGTCCCGGAGAAGGACGCCGCCGGCGCCGGAGCACCACCCCCGGCCACCATATCCGTGGCCGACCCGCCTGCAACCACTGATCCACCACCGCACGAATCACAACCTCCGGAGGAAATTCATCATCATCCGCCGCCTCCCCATCACGCACCGCCTCCGGCTACATCCCACACCGCCAGCGACTCGACCTCCTTCGTTTATTACTTCAAATGTTGTGTGGTCCTCTTCTTGTTGGTTTCTTACTATCTTGAGGATTAACTATAGTCGGTAAATAATACATAAATAATTCAACCTCGTGATCTTAACTTTTGATCCATTTATCCTTATGCATGGCTCGCTTCTTAATAAGTTGTATGCATTGTCCTATATATAAATAATTAAGTCCTAAATATTATAAGTTGTAAAATTATATAAATAAGTCCTAAGTATTATAAATATATTGCCCTTAAATTTTTCTCTTTGTCAATTGTCAATGCATTCATTATATTCATTTTCCTTATAAATACTTTCATTGTTATGTCACATGTTTTCCCCCACCTAAATATCGGCTTAACTTTATTTATTTATTGAACTGACGTGAATATTAATGTAGCATCCTCATGACTTATAAATCAGCTTTAATTTAAAAAAAATTTTTTGTTGAACTGAACTAATATGCGAATAAGTACAACAAAACATCTAAGGAACAAATATATCGTTTGTTTATGTATATAGACATCATTGACAGGATTATAACACGTTTTTTTTATAGATACTTATTGAGGTCCTTCTAAAATATTTACAGAGATATTTACATAGGTTTACTTGGATAATTCTTTTTAAAAACTAAAAATGATGCACATGTATAGCAAAAAGGGGAAATCAAAGTAAGAGTAGTTTCACAAATGTAAAGGAAAATGTTAAACACATTTATAAACAACAATTGTGACCTTGGATACAAAGGCAAGATATATCCATGAAACCATATCCATAGCCAAAATATGGAAGAGAAGGTCATGCATGATATAGAAGAGATCATCAACCTAGCCAGAAATGGCTAGCCGATCGACTTAACCCAAAGTACTTATGAGTGAATCAGGATAATCATATATCCCAATTGTTTTGAAGTACGGGCAAGCCATTCCTGGCTAGTAAACAAGCTCTTCTGTTCACGTAAGACCACTCTTCCAATCCAAAGTGCTATCTATCTATTGATGTGTTTTTTGTGTGTGGGAAAAAATGTATTTGGGCTCTGGTTTTTATAGCCAGCAAATACAGATTCCGTTTGATATCAATCACATCACAACATATCTACACATGCCCAAATAATTTAATAGAGAAAGTCTTTCAATATCTTTCTCCTTATTTTTTTATGATAAAAGATTAGTTTGTGTATTTGTGTGTTATATATAGGGGTTCCATTCAGGTCTATTTTTCTTTTGCATGCATGTCCGTATTTTTACCATAATACCCCTAATATTGTTAGGGTAAAAAATGGGTTTGAAATCATAAAGGCATTATGGTAAAATGTAGACCTGCAAGAGAAAAATGGACAAAAACTGCTTATATATACGCTGAGTACGTTCTACATTTTTTTCTTTCCAGATTGTTGTTAACAAACCTTGCTACATACGTGAACTAACCATTGATACGTGGAATATTTCTCATCTCACAACAAGAGCTTTTGGTAAAATGGCCTAATCCAAATTATCTCATTTAGTGGTGTTTTAGCTCGGTTTAGTTTAATTTAGTTCAATAAACTTGACGAAAAATCTGATCTTTGTGCCAAGTCTCGGCGCCATGCAGGGCATGCAGGAATATAATCTATTCCGTTCAGATATGGAAAAAAGGCATTAGTGATCCAAATTAGATTCGTGCTTAATTGGGTTGCATAGTTGTAAGATATGTATCAACTCGATCGACTGCATCTCTCGTAGTTTGTGGATTACCTGTGGAATGTCAACGAATAATAAAAGTTGCAAACATATCAAATGGGTTGGCCTTCTGGAAAAGAATTATGCCTTCTGGATGACTCTTCACCATTTCAAGAGAGGATTAGATGTCAACTCCCGACTTAATAATTGGGGGAGAACTTCCTTTTAACACAAATATTCATAATTCATACATTGAATGCAACATAATTTCAATGGCACTTGGAATTTTTTTAAACTAAATATTAATTTATATTAATGTTTAGGAAGAGTATCCTAAACATTATATAAGAAATGTACTCGTCTTCACAAATTCTAGTAGAGACTGTGTTACATTGTTTGAATAACGTGTAACCCATAAGAGACATAACATGTAACCCATAGTTGGGATTTGATTCTATCTAGCATCATATTCAGCTCCACCAGACAGTATGGTTCCCTCTAATCATCTGTACTATGTAAATCTGGTTGAAATGGAGGCTTTGTACTCAACTAATTGCTTCTTCATTTTACAGTGCTTCTGATGACATTGGAACGTTGCTATAATTAACAACCCTATGCGGGTTGAAAGCCACGGCTCAAGTGCCTGCTGATCCACCTCCGATATCATGAAAGACTACAACTAGAGATTGGATGTGGGATTGAGTAACCCAGTAGTGACTCCAATATATTGTCGAGTGCACTAATAAAGATAATTGAAATCTGAGCCAATTTTTACAAGTTTTTGGGTTTTTGCATAAGGTTATGGTTTTAATCTAAATTCAAACCAAAGTTGGTTAGCTTTTGAATTTTATGTACTAGATGATGTTTTGCATTTAGTTGTTGAAATTCACCTTATTTTATATTTTTAATAATTGATGTTGTTTTTGTTAATGTTAAACCTATACACAAATTTCATTTTTATGATATTTGTGGTTAAAAATTGTTTATTGCTTAAAATTTTGGCTGATTTATATGAGATTTTGTGTAATTTGTTTGTAAATAAGTACTCCGTAGCTCTATCTCTCTCAGTTTTGTTTTTTCTTTATTTTTTTTTGTCTATTTCCGTTCCACTAAGTTTTCCAGATCCAACCGGAAGCTAAAAACAACAGACTCAGTCCGATTTGTATGGGAAATAAATATTAGCAGATCTTTAGAACATGGGGAAGCCAATAAAAATCCCTCCACTAAGGGTGGTTTAACCAAAAAAAATAATAAAAAAAATTAGCAGATCTTCGAACACTGCCGTCGATTACCGAAGGAATATGGAGAGGAAGAAGAAGAATGGCCTAGGCTAATAACGATGCGAAGGAGAAGAGATGAAAGAAAATTATTATTATTTTTTAAAAAAATGCCAAAACTAGTTCAGTGTTTCCAAGCTGCCACGGTTTTGGGTATTATGGCCCAAAACTAAAACCCACACTTCCAAAACTTGGAAACACGCGGCGGTATCCTAAAACCCTGACTGCCATTGGCCGCCGAACTGTAAAGCTCCTCGGCGATCCTTTATTCTGCTATTTTTTCCCAGGTACTTCCCGTCCCGGCCACTAGAACAGTAAAGCTTCCTTACCTCTGTTCATGTAAACCTGCAAATTTGTTTTGTTTCTTAATCGTTATCTACTGATTTTTGTTCATAGATTACGGACAAAAACAATGATCTCAGCTATTTCATGGATACCAAAGGGTGCCTCGAAAGCGGTTCCCGCACTTGCTGACCCTCCTTCAAAAGAGGAGTTGGAAGAGATTAAGTCTAGCATTCTCCAAACTCAGTGAGTGTTTTTTTTCTGAAAAAAACTCAGAGACTGTTTTTTCAAGTTAATGATTTTAAATGCGTTTCTTTGTATCTGTTTACAATTACGCAGTGTAGGAGTGGAGGATGAAGATGATGACGTGGAGGAGGATTTCGAGAAGGATATGGAGGTTGAAGAATCGACACGGGAAGAGGATATTGCCCAAGCACTTGCTGCTGCGGATTCCCTTCAGGGCAAAGGATCAGGTGGCGCTAACTCAGGAGATAGTCTTGCAGATGCTCTCAAGGACTTGGACATGGATAATTATGATGACGAAGATGATGGTAAGTGCCTGTCTTTTCGTGGTCGATTACTTCCTTACAGATTGAATGGAACATTGGAACTGTTGTTAAATTATATTGCTAATTCTGTTAGATGTTTTGAACACTTGCCATCTACTATTATTTGATTTGAACATACGTGTTACTAGGTGTTGAGCTGTTTGGCGAGGGAGTTCGAAGCTTATACTATCCCAGCAACGACATGGACCCCTATTTGAAAAATGAAGATGTATGTTTGCTTATTGTTTTGAAAATACCATTGTTTCAACTATCTCCATCTTAATTGTGTTAGCAGTCTGGTCCTGTTTAAAATGTTCACTGATACTGTTGGTTCAGGGTGAGGATTCTGAAGAGGAGGAAGATATGACTATAAAACCTGACGATGCTGTCATAGTTTGTGCTCGTAACGAGGATGATGTCAGCCATTTGGAGGCAAGTACAGTTAGTTTGATGTTTGCCCATTCTTCTTCTGTCATAAATTAATGGTAGAACATAATTAGGCACCCTCTAATTGAGCTCGATGTGTTGAAATAGGTGTGGATTTTGGAGGAATCAGAAGGAGCTGAGTTAAATACATATGTGCACCATGACATTGTTATTCCTGAATTTCCCCTTTGTTTGGCGTGGACAGATTGCCCATTGAAGGGAGGGGAAAGAGGTATGTTATGTTGTATACAGTATGTTATGTTGTGTTCCTGGGGTAAATATTTCAAACATCATGTAGTCCTACTGTATAACAATTCTTAGTAGTTTACTGTGGAAGTAGCCGTAAAATTTTCAATCTGATCTGTTAGCTGCTGGAAAGATATAGTGGATTCAGTTTTCAAGGTCCCATTTTTTCCTTTGCAAACTGAAATGAGACAGGTGTACAAAATTTTATTATAAAATACATTAAAATGTGTTTTAAATCAATGAACTAATACATTAAAGCTATAATTTGGTAGTTTAAAGATGCTGTTTCACATACATTAATTTCATTACTTGTAGCTATGTGCCTGTTACATCTTCTAATATCAACAATTTTTTCCTGTTTAATCTACTCTGTAATCATCTTAATTTTCTCATGTTTGTTCCTTTTTTTTTTTTGCAGGGAACTTCATCGCTGTAGGATCAATGGATCCAACAATTGAAATATGGGACCTTGATATTGTATGTCTGCTGCACTAATTAATCAACCTATGGCTATATAGTTAAATTGTGTGAAGAATATTTGTGTTAACCTCTTGTGCTTTGGTATTGGTTAGATGGATGAAGTCGAACCTTCCGTTGTGTTAGGTGGGATCATTGAAAAGAAAATCAAGAAGGGAAAGAAGGGAAAAAAGGTAACCATTATTATATTTTGTGAAAAGGAATATTTAATCAAGTTGAAGCTATTATTTGCATTTGATCGGACAACTTAATCTTCTTTGTGAAAATACTTGGTGAATGTGCTCCTCAAGAGTTCTACTTTGGGGAATTTTCAGAATTCTGTACATTTTAGATGTCTGAGCTTGTTCTAACCTGTTTTAAATCTTACCATTTGACTAGCAATCTATCAAATACAAGGATGGCAGTCATACTGATTCAGTTCTGGGGCTTGCTTGGAATAGAGAATACAGGTCTTACAAATTATTTGTGTGATGTTTACTGCTTGGTCAGTTTTGAATGTGAGATGTTCTAAATCATGTCTCTTAAACCACTTCACAGGAATGTGCTTGCAAGTGCTAGTGCTGACAAGACAGTTAAAATATGGGATGTTGCAACTGGACAGTGCAGCTACACCTTGGACCATCATACTGATAGGGTGAGAGAAATGTTTATCAATCAATTTTACTTTGCTTAGCTCTGCCAAATAAACCGCATATTGCTCCTTGATATATGCCTCCCTAGTTTCTTACTTCTAAATGAGTTGTTTCCCTACAATGTGTGATTAGGTTCAAGCAGTTGCCTGGAATCATTTTGCCCCAAAAGTTCTCCTCAGCGGGTCTTTTGATCACTCAGTTGTCATGGTACGTGACCTATCCTTGAAGTTCTCTACTATTAACTCAACTACTCTGAGAAGTTATTAACATAATGCTTTCATGTGTTGTAGAAGGATGCAAGGGTACCTACACATGCTGGTTTCAAGTGGTCACTAACTGCTGACGTTGAAAGCTTGGCATGGGATCCACACACCGAGCATTCCTTTGTGGTATGTGCTACTTTCATACTTGTTATGTCCTTAACTCTATGATAAATTTCAATATTTAAGTTAGAACAAGTCACTCTCAATTCAATTTTCTTCCCAGACATACTGTTCTAAACTGGATTTCTGCATCTTTCACGTTTTTTTCAATTCAGGTCTCGCTTGAGAATGGTATGGTTAGTGGTTTTGATATCCGTTCTGCTAGTTCAGATCCAGCTTCTTGCCCAGAGCCAAGTTTTACTCTGCACCCTCATAGTAAAGCTGTCTGCTCAGTTTCTTACAATCGAGTGGTTCCAAATGTATTCTCTCCTCTATGCTCTCTTGGTTATTGCTAATTTTACTTCCACTACATATTTACTGACTCTTTCTTCTTACTTTGTAGCTTCTTGCAACCGGTTCCATGGATAAAACAGTAAGACTCCTATCTCGCTGCTCTTTTGTCTTTTCCCTTTGTAAATGTTTTGTTTTACTTCGTAATTGAACCTGTGATGAATACTTCCATAACCTCTGAGTACTTTTGTGGTGTAGGTACAACTATGGGATTTGTCCGATAATAAGCCTACCCTTGTTGCCACGAGAAATCCGAAAGCTGTAAGTGATTGTTTTTGCTTACTTGTTCTTCACAGTTTCTATTAAAGGTCATGAATGCATATTTTCTTGCATTTGTATAGGGGGCTGTGTTCTCCGTTGCGTTCTCAGATGATTTTCCTTTTGTGTTGGCTGTTGGTGGATCAAAAGGGAAGTTGGAGGTGAGTGAAAAACTTCAATCTTTCCTTGTTTACACAAATCATCACTGCATAGTGCCCTTAATTGATTAGTGTTAACTTTTATATGCTTAACATTGCAGTTATGGAAAACACTCACTGATGATGCTGTCTCTTCGAAGTATGGGAAGTACGCCAAACAAAAACCAGCTGAAAAATGACCTACAATTCGCGAGTGACTGCTACCAACAAAATAGAAGTTTTTTGGTCATCCTCTTTCCAGCCTCCTGTGATTACACCGAATACTCCTTTCTTGGAGGAGCTATGCTATCTTTTTTCTTGAAAATTTCTTGGTTCTGTTTTAGTGTAAGATGATCAGAAGCCAGTACAAAGGATGGGATAGAAAGGAAAAACTTTTTAGGCCTTATATACTGTGTATAATGTAAACTTAAAAGTAATTGCTGGAATATTACCCACATTTTACAGAATAGTGGTGTCTTGATTTTGTGCAATGTTTGTTAACAAACCAGTACGGATAGCTGATTATTATCCATCGTTATCAAAATGATACTCGGTTATGTTTTTTCATAGAAAATGCAGATATGAATCTGATTTTTAAGTAGGGTGAATATTAAAATGTAATACACGCCTTATTGCGATCTAGATATTTGGGTAATAAATTGAGATCCAATTCAGAGGAGGAATAACATGATGCACGCTTAATGGAAACTACACAGTTAATATAAGGGATACCAGAACATGCAATTTCACTGTTATTTCACCAAATTAGACTCAGGTTTGACTATTAAACTTTATTTATATAATACAATAAGTTGAAATATGAAAAAAAATGGTGACGAGATTTTCTAGTCAAAAACATACTTTTATTTGTTAGTATGATTTTAACTCGTACATTGTAATTTATAATTTTCTAGTAAAAAATTAAGAGATTTAGGCCCTGTTTGCAGGCCCTGTTTAACTCGTACTCGTACATTGAATTGAATTGAAATGAAAATTAATGTATTGAAAAATGGAAACAGCATGACTGAATTAACCTGAATTTCAAATTGCATTTTCACTGAACTGAACTGAACTATAGATAAAAACCGATTGTAGGGAGACACCGGAAGACGTGCTCCATAAGCACGAGGAAACCTAGGTTAGCAATGCGGCCAAAAAGCCGAGGTTACCGCTTCCAAGAATACCACCAATCTCGCACGTGCACATCAGTGGTGCTCTCATCTGTGTTTAGGCAAGCAAATCTTGAGTCCGACAAAGTCAACACTAATGGGAAATTATGCTCTCTGCTGTGAGTCAAATGGAATTATGGAGTAAACAACTTATTACTGCACACCACTGAGACTCCGAGAGTGATGCTTAATTACTAATTTACTGCTTGAGTAAACATCACGCCTCTTCTTAATTATAAACCTTTGCCTTAAATTCTCATCCAAACTTCACTCAGTAACGCATTTGCTTGTTAATTTTCATAATAAGCTTTTGTAAAGCTATGGAAACCCAAAATTAAGAATGGGAAATTTAACTAATTAGGGATAACGTAATAATGGCTATGTCAAACTCAATTACAACTAACCTTTCTTTTAATGACATGAGCTTTTAGCTCTATGCTCTTTAAATTTATCAATTTAGCTCAATTCAATTAATTAATTAGTTATACTTCTATCAGGTTTTAATGTATCAGTTTAGTTCAATATCAGATAATTTCATTAATAAATAAATTTATAAGAAAAGGGAGTATGTGCTTCTTGATTTTAGATTAATGCAAATTATATTTGATTTGAATCACTCCTACAACAAACTAAAATGCATAATAGTACATGGTATCATGCCCACAAAATGCTTTTAAAAATGAAATTAGGATTAGATCTCTTGTTGTTAAAGCTGTTATTCTTACAGAGTGATGACTGACGAGTCTTGTTCAATACATCAATGCATTGGTAATAAATAAAGCTATACGGACTATCTTTACTCGGATAATAAAAATAAACAAAATAATGCAGCAGTAAAGAAAGTTGGCGAAACCGGCGTATATAACTACTGCTTGACTCCACCCTTCTCCTCACACTCCACTTCCCTCATTTCAGCACTGAAAACACACAGTCACACACTGAAAAGGGAGTAACACACACTTAAATTTCCTCCATTAATGCTAGTGGGCAGTATATCGTGATCCCCTTCACTTTTCACGGATTTTGCTCCCCACATCCCCATTGCCCATTACAACACTCTACTCCCTCCCTGCTCTACACTTCTAGTAGTCCGAGGACCCGTACCCGAACCGTTTTTAATCAATGGAGGACCTGGAGCTCAGTAAGGTGACGATGGAGATCTTCAACAAGCTGGAGCAGAAATGGCTGCACCACTGCGACGGCAAGAAGACGAGGATTCTCAGCATTGACGGTTGCTCTGCCGCCGGAGGAAGCGGTGCTGCCACCGCGGCGGCGTATTCGATCATCCTTCTCGAGGACCAGATCCGCGAGAAGACTGGGGACTCGCAGTCACGCATTGCGGACTACTTTGATATCATCACCGGCACCGGCGTTGGGGCTATCTACGCGGCGATGCTCGCCGCCGCCGACGGCTATGGACGGCCGCTGTACTCCGCGAGGGACGCGGTGAAGTTTGTGACGGAAAGGAGTGCCGAGATGTTTAAGGTGAAGAATGTGGGGATCCTCCGCCGCAGGCAGAGGTTCTCCGGGAGGAGCGCGGACAAGGTGATGAAGGAGGCGTTCCGCAGGGAGGATGGGAAGGTTGTTACGCTGAAGGACACGTGTAAGCCTCTGCTTGTACCATGCTTCGACCTCAACAGCTCGGCGCCGTTCGTTTTCTCCCGTGCCGACGCCTCCGAGTCGCCTAGCTACGACTTCGAGCTCTGGAAGGTCTGCCGCGCCACGTCAGCAAACCCGTCCATGTTCAAGCCGTTTGACTTAACGTCTGTGGATGGGAAAACTTCCTGCTCCGCCGTCGACGGCGGTTTGGTCATGAACAACCCCGCTGCCGCTGCCGTCACACACGTTCTCCACAACAAGCGAGACTTCCCCTCCGTCACCGGCGTAGAAGACCTTCTCCTCCTTTCCCTCGGGAATAATGGTGCATTCACGAGCCCCAAACTCCGTCAGAACGGAGAATGCTCGGTGCCGTCGATCGTCGGCATTGCACTTGACGGCGTCTCGGAAACCGTTGATCAAATGCTGGGGAACGCATTCTGCTGGAACCGGAACGATTACGTCAGAATCCAGGTAAATAAAACTCACCGTTTTACCCTTCCGTAACCGTTCAAGTTAATTAAATTTTGTAACTGAGTGATCATGCCGGAAATTGCAGGGGAACGGTTACGCAAGTGGCGGCGGAGTGGCGGCAAAAGAGGAGGAGGTGATGGAAACGAGGGGAGTGGAGTCGTTGCAGTTTGGCGGGAAACGGTTGCTGACGGAAACTAACGGACAGAGAATCGCGGGGTTTGTTCAACGACTTGTTGCAACGGGGAGGAGTAGCCTGCCGCCGAGCCCCTGCAAGGAAGCTGCCGTTAGTCCACTTGCTAACGGCCGTTAGTAGTCTAGCATGATTATAAAATTGGGAGTGTCTGTTTTTACTAGTATTTTTTTCTTTTTTTGTTCAGTGTTAAGCGTTAATTAACCTAGTTTTGTCTTTAATGGGCCAGCACACCTCCTCATTTGTCGCCTCGTGAGGCTTGCATTAACTACCTCTGCTACGGAGATTAACGCCTAGTAAATGCGATTAATATTAATTAATAAGATGATGACTACTACTGTCTTGTAGTACTCCCCCTTTTATTAGCATTAATTAATGTTCCTTTTAATCTCACTTACTTCAATTCATTTTGGCTGGATATCTTCTTTTTTCCTTAGTTTAGTTAATTTCTTTTAATTGGTTTGATTTTAATTTATATAAGGGGTAAAGAATAGTAATGTACATTACAATTTATAGCTTGTACAAACATATAATCATTTCATATATGTCAAAATATTTTGAAATGATAAGATTTTTGTTAAATCCAATTTAATTAATGGTGGATGGAATTTTAAGTATCTAGGTGAGAGGTCATATTGACACTCGGCTAAACGTAACAATGCATGTATATATTAAATTGAATTGTGAGTTTGTAACACATTAGTAGTTCAATTCAATTCAATTCAGTTTAGTTCAGTTTAGTTCAGTAAAAATGCAATTTGATGAAATTCAGATTAATTCAGTCATGCTGATTCCATTTTTCAATACATCAATTTTCACTTCAGTTCAATTCAATTCAGTTCAGTACATCAAGAAATAAGGTCTAGTAAACAGAGCCTAACTTTAAACGTAAAATAACATCACCAAAAGTACAAGACAAATTTTTTAGTACTAGGCGAGAGGTCATCGGCTAAAGGAAATGCTGCAATGCACGGATTAAATAATTGTGAGTTTGCAACATATGTTAAACTTTACACGTAAAATAATATCACAAAGAGAAAGTCTTGGGTGAGACCTGTCCTTGTGGAGACCAAAAGCAGAGGAATGAGCATTTACTGTTTCTGCTTGATCTTTTAGTCAGTTTGTTTGATCTTTCAATCAATGTCCTTGAGTATTTTTGTTTTGCCTTGATTTTTCAGTTAATTTGATCTTTCGTTCAATTTGCTTGATCTTTCGGTCAATTTTCTTGATCATTTCCTTGGTCAATTTCACCAACGACAAATTCAATCAATTGCAGTCTCATATAATCTTTGGTCTCATTTGAGATAGGTCTCGAACGAGAATTTGCCTATCACAAAACATATAAGATAAATTTCATTGGTTAATTTCTGAAGGCACTAGGTGCATGGGAGATCATATCAACACTCAGCTAAAGCTAACCTTGCAAATTGCAATGCATACATGAAATTGATCAGTTGTAATACATTTTGTAAAATATATAACATCACCAAAAATATAGAACAAATTTTATACACCCTGATGGATCCAAGCACTTTTTCAGGGAGATTTTTCCATCCATGCATTAAACATTACTATAAAAACATGAAAATAACGTGACCTTATCACATTCCACTTAACACTAACGGAGTATATAATTTTGTACTGTCATATGAGTGGTTAAGACAATATCTCGGACCACCGAAAACGTCAGCAAGAGATAATTAAGAGGTTTAAGATTGCACCACGGCCGAGTTACCCCACAGTCAAAAGATGAAAAACCAAATTAACCACAGACGCTGATCAATCAATGAAATATTGACACTCGACATCTAGCTCTACTTCGGCGGTGGTTAAAGTCGGTGACGTCTCGATATCGACAGACGTCATGGAAAGTAAACAGCAGTGACACGGGAATGGACCTGCGAACTGAACAAACGAAGCTAGAAGGAAGACAGCGAAGAAGAGTGGATTATGGTGAAAGATTATGCTTATGCAGAGGTTGTACGTAGAGCCTAGCTTACCTTGTTGGTGAATCCGCGGTACTGTCCTGCTGCTTTAATTGGTAAGCTACGTTTGCCGTTTGGTAGAGACTAGAGAAGGAGCTAGCTAGGGAGGTAGTGTGTGTACTTGCCTCACTTATTGTGCTAGCTTGACCCCCCATCACTGCGTGTCTGTGTGTTTTTCATCGCTTGATTATCTAATAATGTTACCAAGAGTATAAAGTGTTCGGGTGAGACTTACCATAAACTTATCAAAAGGACGATTTATGCGTTTCTTATTAAAAGATATCTTGTGTTTATCAAATGTGTTTGTGTTCATGTATAAATGAACTAGTAATAATGCCAAATTAACTACTAACATAAAACATAGGATTGTTTTATATGAACCATTGTGTTTATAAGTAATTAAAATTTTGTAAATATAGGACCAAAATAAAGTAACTTTTATTAAAAAATATTTTGAGTGAAATGAACTGAATGATAAGCAGAAATAGTTAATTTTATAAAGATGAGTATACCCATAACCCATTAGAAAACATAATATATTTAATTAATTAAATATTAAATAATTATACTTTTGTAATAATTTAATGTTGTAAACGGAAGATAGGGTTATGAACGCGGCTCCGCAAGTCTGTCGATGTCGACGCATGGCGGCGCAAATTGACCAACAGTCGTCCAAGTATATTTAATTATTTATCTTACAAAGTAATTTCATTGTGATTTTATAAAGTTTGGCACTGTCCAATAGGGCGCTGGAATTGGTAGCTGGTGCTGGAAGGTGCTGGAGGGTGTTGAAATTAAATTAAAATTGTATAATTATGATGTACATAATTATGAAACTATATATTTAAAAAATGATTAATTCGTACACAACATATTGAAACTAATTTTAAAGAAAAATTATTTTTTATTTTTTTTAAAAAATAAATCATTCATGTATGTGAATAGTCACAAATGCTGGAGGGCACTGGTAGGTGCTGGAAATAAGCACTATTGGACAGGGCCTTTGTGATGTGCAGCTATTGACCAGAAATAGTTTGTTCTAATCCTCTTGTAATATATGGTTGACTAACAATATGTTTCAACGGCGAGTAGCGAGTGTCTCTTTCGCAGTAATATGGAATGGTCAATGTTAGTAATTATGAACAATAACACAATGACTAGAGAATCCGAATCACCTGAAACACGACACCGACAAACTACTCATCGGCATGTAAAAAGTAAATAAAGAATCCGTTTTTTCCCTTCATTTTATAACCATCACACTTTTAGCAAAAAAAGGTATGAATATATATTGAGTTAGGAATTAAAAACTAAAATAAACAATCAAATTTCTTACCACAATATAAAAAACTACCACAAATCTTCACTAACTCATTGCTAAAAATCGAAAGTATTGAGGAAGGATTCACTCAACATAAAGTCTCGAGAACAAACTATGGTGCTTGAGGAGGATTCAACAGTCAATTTAAAGCAGACTAAAATCGATTGAGACTCGATGAAAGGTTCTATGTACTGTTGAGAACACTTGCCGTGTTTTTATTATTTTTATTCAAAATTTTGTTTTATTTATCTAGAGTTTAAGACAGTATTTAAGCACAAAAAGTCACAAATTATTTAATTAATTAATAAAATTTTGAAAATTTTCTCTCCCTTGAATTTGTAGTGGCGAATCCTTGATTGTTCTCACCTATTCATTCTGAATTTTTTTTCGATAATTCGACTGTGTCCGTATTAATTGATAATTTTTTTGTTGATTAACAAATATATTGTTCTGGGTCACCAATTCATACTAAAGCGTGTGTAGAATGTAAAATAATTCATCGGACAGATTATTGAATGCAGCAGCTCTGAGATGTCATCAAGTTCAACCGCAACACTGGCCAATTCATTCATGTGCATGAAGTCAATATGAAATTATCCATTTGCCTTTTTTTTACCAGAAGAATGAAAGCGTAGTGTATAGATCCTCGTGAGATGTTAGCAGAATCTATCCAAACACATGGCTGTAGAGATGAAAAGTTAAAAAGTTTTTGAGGAAAACTACAAACTAGGCACTTGCCATTTCCATGTTGTTTGTTGTTTGTACTTTGTGGCGGAGTACTGTTCATATGATTGCCCGTTTTAAGGTGGTTCTTCTATCATAATTATAAAGCTGATTTCGCAAAACCCGCTGAACTCATTCACGTGATCAAACATTTCTCTTTAATTTTTAATGTGTTTATCAAGCTTTGGATCATCTTTATCTATCTTCATTCTTCAATCCAATTTGTTACATGTTTTAACTATAATTTATAAATTTTACTTAATTTTATTACAATGGGTTAGTTTTGAATTTGGCTAGAAAGATCAGAAGAAAAAAACAGCCTATAAATTTTGACAAATTATTAATCGAGACATGTCTTAATTGTTCATGTATCGTTTTGAAAGCAAAAAAAAATAACATTATTATATTAAATAATTATATTGAATATGTAAAAAGTCAAATTAAAAATGTGCCGATATCAGTAGAGATGTATGACCTTCCCGTAGGAAAAAAAAATTAGACTTCGGAGGTGAAGGTTGGTGGTGTGGTTTTCAGGGGATAATTTAGCTTAAATTGCGGAAAGTGACCAACTTTTTAATAATCTTAATTGGACCCCAATCTGGTTACTACAAATATCATATCCAATTGGGCGGTTGAACATCGGGGCTTAATTAACGCAGAATGTGAAAAAAGTGTGAGCTACTAGGGTTAGAGTGGGGCAAGTATTAATTTAATAACAAATTGAAGGTCTATTATAAAAAAATACTATAATTTCTTTGTTTTTTTTTTAGTTTCGTTCAATAGAAATATGATACTAATAAAATCTGAAAAATTCCATACACTAATTTACAATTCATTAGTTAAGGGGGAAAATATTTTAATTAATAATATGAAATTAAAATCATTAAATTATACCATAAACTATATAACACTTCTAAATTTTATAGACTAAATGGTCTATATATAACAAAGAATTAATATAAAAACAGAGCATTATCACTATTGCTTTTAGGCTACAACATGATGACATGAGACGCCACTCAATTATGCTATTTCAAAACGGGCAATGACATTATTAAGAATTGTGTCTGCCAAATTAACAACCCATTCAGTTAACCTTTCAATTAAGCATGCAAACAACCAACTAAACAATTTGCGTGCTAGTTTTGTATCTCAGCAATATACTTCCACTACTTCGCTTCCAATAATTACTGTTTTGAAAACTGTTTAATTTGGAGTGCTACTTTAGTTAATTATCAGTGCCCACTTTATATTTTATCACTTGAAATATACTTGATACAAAATATCAGAAGTTTATTTTTATCATTAATTAAGAATTTAACAAAATCACTCACGGAATTTTTTAAAATTTTAAATATTACAATTAGACAACTTTAACTAATTGAATACTAAAATTAACGTTTAAACTGCAACTGAGGAACTGAGGAAGGATAGTATAACTAAAATTGCTTTGTGGATGAACACGTTAGTCTATCTGCGGTTGAAATCTCATGATTCTATTATGAGTTAATTTTAGTTCTATCAGAAAAAAGAGAAAAAAAGAATGAGTGAAATTTTCTTCGAACTCATCTAAATTATACACTTATACAATTTTTTATTTTTTTAAATAGAGTTTTTTTTAAATTTAAAGAGCCTGAAATCGCTTTCTCCGAATTAAAGCGATTATGCATTAAAACGGATAATAAAGCCGAAATCCGGTAAGTTGATGCTCATCGAGTCATCGTACATGTCTTCTAGAATACTGTAATTGCTACAGTATTTACCAAACCATTGCAATCGATTCTTTGATGTCATAGTACTGTGTTATTTATTGTCCCACCAATCCACCATATTTATCAGCCTTAAAAACAATTTAACACAATGCATGAAAATAATTAAATTGATGAAGTATTTTCCAAAATCAGAAAATTAAGAAATACTCCTTCTTGGCTTCTTGCTTACAGTACGACTGATTAATGTTGCTCTTTTGGACACGTTCAAAGTGTGGACAAAGTACAAGCATAGGACTGGAATCCAACTAGTAGTATATTATAGGTAAATTTAAAGGCCTAACAAAAGCTGCATTTTAAAGTATTAAAAAATCATCTAATTAATATATATGTTGACTGACACTATTATAAATCTGCATCTTGGCTCACACAGCAAACACAGTAAATAAAAATGATCCTACGTAAATTACCGCGTTCCATGAAACCAAACAGGGGGTAATAATAGTAAAAATGGGTAAAAAAGCAGGTACCATTCCAGGATGTTTCCTACAGATCACGCACACGTGTGAGAGTCTCTCCAACCACAGCCACACTCTGCATCAGCTCAGTACTGCTACTGTATTTTTTTATTTACAGTATATGTTATTTTAAACTCCATGATCAAATTTCAAGAAAATAAAATATGTCGTCTTATGTTTTTCGACGTAGATTGTGAAATTTTGACAAGATCTTGTCCCCTCCACAAAATATTTTTTCTCTCTACCGGGCTTATTTAGCTTCCATGTATTTCCATTTTTTGTCCATTTATACATGAAACGACAATTTGTACAGTTCTATTAACAAATTCATTTTTAATAGCCCCTTTCAATACAAACAAATTTGATATCCATGTTGTTTGGTATTTTGCTGAAGTTAACATCAATATGAAATTACAAACCACTAATTTGACTAAAATTTAAGCTATTTTCCATGAAAATTTCTCTACATAAGTATCACGTTAACATGTTGTTGTTTGGTGATTTCAGATTGATGTTTTTCATTAATCTATTGAGTTTATGTTTGAGGATTACTTAACATCAATTATTTTTGAAATAAAATCACGAAATGTATATATCAATACGCATGAATGTAGGTCTCCTCGTGTATAATATTTCCTCTGATATCTTAATAACAGCATTCTTTCTTATTTGAAATGATTTTTTAACATGGATCTTATTTGCTTTTCTGGCCAAATTCCTTTAACCACAATCGCTCATTTTGCTTAATTGTGCGAAAACAATTATGCACTCTTAGTGCATACCCAATAAAAAGGTTTTATATCTAAATCATAACGCGTGTAGTAAAATAAGCAATTACTTATAAATGTAACTATTGAAGATTTTTGAGGTGATTTTATGTGACACCTTGATTGATTCATTCATAATAATATCTAGCTACATACAAATGGATGCAGATGTGAGAGGCGAATGAGGACAGAAGAGACTCAATGAAGAGAGTTCTTGATGAGAGGCTAGGCTAGCTATCGAGGAAACACGAATTGATGGCAAAATCTACCATTTCCTGAAATGGGAATCTTGTAGAACCACAACCCACCAAAAAAAATTCCTAGATTTCACGAGCCTTGATGATTTATTTAATTGTGTGACCTACTTTCACAAGAACAGAAACAAACGTACTACGCCGTGCGTCGGTGCAAAGCCAAGGCATCAATTATTTGCTAGCATTTGTCCACCAAACCAATATTTTGATCCATATTCCACATCATCTTCCTCACATAAATTTTATACAAGGTATCATTCTGTACATGGAGTATGTTTATTGGTGAAAATTTTCAGTTTAATTTAGTTCAACAACAAATATACTCGGAATAGTAAATTTTTAGAACTACTTAACAATTACCAAACTTTGGTTTAAGGCAGAGCCAAATCTATATGGTTGCAAAGGGTCGCAACTGACATTCTAATTTATTTTATATAAAATTATTGTTTTTTTGGCAACTTAATTTTTTCAAAAAATACTACTAGTAAATTCCAAAAAAAAATTATTATTATTAATATTTTCGGAAATTCCAAACAAAAGTCAAAAGAATTAGTACTTATAATTTGTCATCTTACTCCCATAATCATGCATACACGATCGTCTCCCCGTGAACAAGATTCATGTCTCGCCTAATCAAATTAAGGGATCTAATAGTACTAATCAAACTCATTATATGCACGGATTATATATAAATGCACGGACTTGAAAGGTGGAGTCAGTTGAATTCTACGGAGGTACAAAAATGCAATACTATCACGTACTCCGTCTGATGAGTTCTGAGTTCTGACAGAATATGCGTGTGACCCCATTATCCCGCCCGTTCATCAACAGCTGTCTGTGCTACTATGAGAATTACATGTTTTTATCTTCCCAAAATTTTGGATAAAATGGGAAAGCATCTATGATCCTTTTCCCCATAAATTAGAACTTTCATCATTTTAAACAATATTGCTACTTGTGATAGCACAATCATGAGAGATAGAAGAAAAGGTATAATTAGTGGATTTAGATAGGATGTCTTTAGCTGAGATTTTAAAATGTTTTACTGGTTAAACTTGTTTGAAAAATATTAATCGAAGGTGCAGTGTTTAAAGTCCCCAAAGTCTATTATAGTCGAGTGATCATAAAGCGGAAGATGCATAGAACCCTCAATATATATACGCGCAAAAGTAGTCGAAAAACACCAACTGATCTACAAGTTTTGCAATATGAAAGATAAACTAAGACTAAATCTGAGCAAAAAAGAAGGGAGAATGTTTCATGACATCGCCCAACTCTATTACAAAAATATTGTTTATTTTGGTTGCAGGATATAATTTTGGAAGAAAAAGCTTTCAAAATAAATTGTTTTTTTTCCTACAAATATTATTAGTTATCAATTTATGTTACTATTGGTTGAAAATTGATGACCGTTCCAGCTCACAAACTGGAAAGAACACGGACACATTATGGGAAGATGGCAAGAAGGAGGAACAGAATTCTGAATCTCTGACGATTGATTTATTTCGTCCCAAAACCATTCATTCATTTCACCTGTAACGTATGACACGGAATGCATGCACCTGTAAAAAAAGATTACTGTGCGATTCAGGCTGTCGCTTGATTAGCCAAACAGTTTTTACCAGTGCTAGAGGTTTTAGAAAAAACTTCAAGTTCGTTCTTCCCGTAAAATTACCTCTCTGCCAGCATATTTATCGTCCGTACTCCGCATTCGCACTTCACCGGTTTATCTAACGACTGCTATAATATTGAATGAATAATCAATGGTTTTACTGTTCTGCTCCATTTGTTTGTTTGGTCGCATTGAACTCCTGCACATTCTAGCTAGAACGATTTTTAAAGAATAATAAATACATTATTCTAGGACGGTTTTAATTGATGATTTAATATTCAGGCTATTCAATTTTGGCAAATTCTCATTTGAGACAGGTCTCAAATGAGACCAAAGATTATATGAGACTGATATTGATTGAATTTGTCTTTGGTGAGCTTTAAACCCGCCGATTTCCTTGATTGAATTTGTCGTTGGTGAAATTGACCAAGAAAATTATCAAGAAAATTGACCGAAAGATCAAGCAAATTGAACGAAAGATCAAATTAACTGAAAAATCAAGGCAAAACAAAAATACTCAAGGACATTGATTGAAAGATCAAACAAACTAACTAAAAGATCAAGCAGAATCAGTAAATGCTCATTCCCCTGCTCTTGGTTTCCACAAGGACAGGTCTCACACAAGACTTTCTCTTCAATTTTTGGACCTTAACCGTACAACGCTTAATAAACCACGAGTGCTTTGAATTTTTTCCCTACTTTCCCCGACTTATCTGAACTGATCTAACCTACTTTAATTTAAATGAATTAAAGTAAAAATTTGCGTATGGGAAAATATAAATAACACGATTTGATTAGGTTGAATTTTTCTGATTAAACTACACTGACTAATTTGATGTGAACTAAATTAAATCTGAACTGGGAAAATATCAAATAAGTTGAAAAAACATACCTTATACACGTATACAAGAACCACATTTGACAATAAACAAAGGCTGATTCCAAAAAAAATTTAACCAATTCCAAGCATTTTCAGCTACAAGCATCTACTTTCAGCACCAATCATCTCTAATCATTTATTTTCAGTATAATTTCAGCTGAATTGTACAAGGCTTAAATCAAATCAACTTAATCCAATTCAGTTGATAAATAACCTCCAATGAATTGGACATGTACCTATACTACTATGGTATGTATAAAGTTGGTAAAAAGACAACTCAATCTATAAGCCTAGCTCCTCGTGCTTGACAGCTTGAGCTCAGTGCCATGGAAAACATTTAAGATATGGGCCAGATGTCATGGGCTTAACCCAGCCCCTTTCACATTCATCATCGAGCTTATTCACGTCAGTGTCGTGGCCTTTGCTCCTCTCTGTTCGCCCATTTCTGGTCAAGTGTTATGACGAATTAACTTGGGTTCTCATTCACTCTCCAACAAAGCCCAACCCATATTGAATGTTTTTTTTTTTAACACTTTTTTTTAAAAAAATGTTAAAACACATATTGAATGTTCCTGGATTACCGTAATCGTAATACTTGATAAAAAATCGTCATCAAATACGTGATCATCCATTACGTTATTTCGCGGTTCAATCAGAAACGCAGTAGAGCACTTACGATTATTTAATTAATATATGGAGGACCAAGAAAATTGTGAGTGCTATTATTATTTATTACGTCGATTATCATGTTAAAATAGTTATTAAATTTAAGTTGGTCAAATACGGTTAAGACCTTTTTTTTTACTGACATTTATAAATACTGCACAATCATAAAATGTCATGATATTATCCTATTTTAACAAGTTAATAACTATTATACGGAAATATATTGTGATTTTTTAGAATAGATGTACGAATCTTGTTTAATGTTGTAATAGGAAATTAAAAACGAGACGTCTATACATTGAGTGAGAAGCATGTGAGATAAAGCGTTTAAAAGAATTGAAATAGTTCACGCGTTTTTCATACACATTACATTTCATTCTAGTTTGATTTGTTTCATCAAGAATGTCACGTTTAAAATGCTATGAACGAAAATGTTTCGTTCATTCATTTTATTTTTAATACGTTTATTTCAAATTTCACTATTTACATTCGTGAAAAAACAAAACATGTAATATGTTGAAAGATATATTCTATATACAATCAATAATTTTTGTTTAATTTATGAAATGTTTGATAATATTTTACATAACAATAAACACGTACTTTTCCAATCTACCGCCACCAATATTTAGTGGATTGCGTCTCAAAGCTGGTACCAAAAAATCTTAGAAAAGATCATGTCAACATGAAAATTTATATTTGCTCCCGAAAGAGGGTAAATAGCAGTAAAATGGAACGGTAAATATCGCTGTTTTCAGGATCATAATTAAGGAAAACTAAATGGAAAATGGCGGGAGGTTAAAACTTAAAAATGGGTAACGCAGACACTTATCCAAAATTCAAGCTGGGCGGGCAAAGGCCAAAAATAGTGCGCCCAAACTCAAATAAAAAGACAGCAGACACCACGCTGACATCCTTCACTTAAATGACTTTGACGCAAAATATCTTCCCAAACTGCCCTCGCATTTCCCATATACTCACACACTAGTTCTCCGCCTTCTCTCGCACACCTGCCTCCCCTTTTCTTTTACTACATCTATCTCCTCCTCCTCCTCCTCCTCATCCCCTCCGCGTCTCCCCCATGGAGAACCACTGCCAGAAGCGCCACGAGCTCCTGCCGTCGAGTTCATCGGCGGCGCGCAGAGTGAAGAGAAAGCTCGACGAGGAATTCGAGGATGATCGGAAGATCGGCGCATCATCGCCGCGCTACGATCAGCAGGATCTCGCTCAGGACATCACCTCGCAGGTGGAGATTCTCATGTCCTGCTCTAATTCGACTGAGGCGGATCGAGCTACGGCTAAACGCGCTATCCAGATGCTCACAGACCTCGCTAAGAACGGTGAGGTTTCTGCAGCCGAGGATTTTTATTTTTATTGGAATTCTCGTTTCGTTTGTTTTGCTTGATCCTTCGATTTGTGATCATGCTTAGGACTGAAATGAAGCTTTTAGTTAGGGTTGAGTTGAATTGGTTTTGATTTGGAGGTTTTTGATTGGGCTGCAGAAGAAATGGTGAATGAGATTGTGGAGTGTGGAGCTGTTCCGCCTCTTGTGCGGCATCTCCAGTCGCCGGTGACTGGGGGAGGTTGTGATGTGATACCGCTCGAGCATGAGGTTGAGAAAGGAAGTGCATTCACTCTCGGACTACTTGCCATTAAAGTAAGCTCACTGTGTTTTGTTCTGAAATTAGGTTTCCTCACCCTCTATCTGTTACTATAGGAGTTTTTGATGTCCTTGTCGAGTATGTTGCTACTTACTTTCATTTGGTGTTAAAGGATATATGTAATGTTTGTCTGGCTTTTGCAATTTCTGATTGGCAGCTGCATGTTATGCATTTAATAGCGTGTGCTTATTTGGAAGTGCTAGAAACTATTGATAGCTCAATTTGAATTTAATTAGCGCTCCTCCATGGCCTTTGTACGTGTGCCTAGAGCGAGTGAGGCGCGCTTGCTGCCCTGCATCACAGGAAAAGTGCATTAATAAGCAATCTTATTTGGCCTTTGTGATTGGCTGATTGTTAATTTACCCACCTTATTTGTTGACTTGCTGATATTCAAATCAATTTATCCTTTACATTGACTGCATTCTGATAGTCTCATTTTAATTAATTCTTGTTCTAAATTGATCGCATTCTGATAATCTCAATTTTAATTAATTCCTGAGCTCTTTTTTCGACATTGAGCGCGTGTCATTCAATCCATTTTGTTTGTTGACTCCTTGATTGGTTGCATTTCGGTACTGGCCAATTACTGATTTTTTCTTCAACTGGCCAATTACTGATTTTTTCTTCAACTGGCCAATTACTGATTTTTTCTTCAACTGGCCAATTCTAATCAATTACCCATTTGCTTACTCCTTTAACCATTTAAACCATCGTTTTTAGTGATTGGTTGCTTTTGGATAGTCTTAAATAATTTGTCAAGCGCTGTCTTGGGCATTGGGGTATTCTAATCAAACTGAACCTTTTGTCACGCTATTGTTCGCTTATTGGAAGGGGTCGGTACCACCTCTTCACTGAAGACTTCCCTTTCTTTTGATTTCATTATATACTGCGCTGGCTTGGAAAATATTGATACGCATGTAAATGAGACAAGCTACCAACATAGCTACAGCCATTATTCCTCGTCATTCATATTTATTTTGTTTTAAAACTAGGGTTTAACTGTTTAAATCTACTTGAATATATACCGTGCTTATACTTGATGGATTTTTCCTTCTTTGCTATAATCAAGACCATTTAATAATTTTTTTCCAGAGCTGGCATCCTGTGGTTGATTTGGGATGTGATTGTCTACAGTTTTTGATTGATATTTCTTAAATCTGTCTAAGTTTAATGATTAGTAGTACTGTTGAGTTTGGTGAAGGAGAGTATGTTAGTGTATTGGGGTACTGTCATGAAGTTGCTGAAGAAATTTTGACAAGGCCACAAGCTTGGATTGTTTGAAAATAGATCCTAGATGCAGAACTGATCTAATGTAAATTAAAAGAAAATAAAATGCTTTTTGGCTGTAGATTGATTAGAAAACTGCAGGAAATCTATAGGAAAACAATAATCACTCCTAAAACCATGGTGTCACCCCTGGGGATCCTTAGGCTTCACACCCGAAGGTTTATCTGCATTTTAAAACTTGGGATTACAAAAGTATTTGCAGGAATAGTTATTCTTCGGAGAGAGGGGTACATATGTTTAGCTAGATATTAAATCCCATGTATACATTGTTACATTCTGAAAACATAAGAAACTCTTGACAATAACAATATAAACTACAATTTAAAAGTTACGTTTCTTTCTTCGCACTTCTCATCAATTTTGTCTGTACAGCCTGAGCATCAGCAGCTAATTGTTGATGCGGGTGCTTTGCCACATCTCGTGGACCTCCTGAATATACACAGAACTGGCAAAAGCTCTAGAGCGGTCAATGGTGTTATAAGAAGGGCAGCTGATGCTATCACTAATCTGGCTCATGAGAACAGCAGCATAAAAACGAGTGTTAGGTATGTGACGTGTGTTTTATATCATAAAAGGATTATATTTGAACAGCATTATCCACCCTTTTCATATTTTGCTATCAGGATTGAAGGTGGTATCCCACCTCTGGTAGAATTGCTTGAATTTGTCGATACCAAGGTACAGAGAGCAGCTGCAGGAGCTCTGAGAACACTTGCCTTTAAGAATGATGAGAATAAGAACCAGGTGAATATCTCGAGTCTATTAAACTTATATTTACTGGTGTTTATCTGTGAATCAACGTTTTGAATTGATTGAATGCAGATTGTTGAGTGCAATGCTCTGCCTACACTCATTTTAATGCTCCGCTCCGATGATGCTGCCATTCATTATGAAGCGGTCAGATATCAATCTATGTCCTTTATTATGGTATTTGCATATCCAGATGATAAACAGTACCTCAGGTGTTAACTGATGGCGATTCATTTATTCAGGTTGGTGTCATCGGAAACTTGGTGCATTCGTCCCCTAACATCAAGAAAGAAGTTCTTGCAGCTGGAGCATTGCAACCTGTTATTGGCTTACTCAGGTACTTGAACATTTGTAATTACTGTCACTTGGCAGTATTTTCTATGTACCAGCTACCAACCAACCCGAATTATCAGACTTGTCTAATTGGTTTTTGCAATAGTTCCTGCTGCTTAGAGAGCCAAAGAGAAGCTGCTTTGCTACTTGGGCAATTTGCTGCAACAGATACAGATTGTAAGGTTGAACAAAACAACCCAAGCCATTTAATGCAATTGAGTATACTTCTATGCTGCTAGCTATTCATATTTTGAATTTCTGTTGGGGCTATGAAGGTACATATTGTCCAAAGAGGTGCTGTGAGGCCCTTGATTGAAATGCTCAATTCTGAAGATCCTCAATTGAAGGAAATGTCAGCCTTTGCCTTAGGGAGGTTGGCACAGGTAACCTTGTAAATATATGATGTTTTGCTCTTTTGTTGTTTCTGATGTTCTTTTATGCCTCTGTTGGATTAAGTTTCCCTGCTTCCCCTTGTCCTGTACCCCCATGTATATATTTGTTTATAATCTGTCTTCTGGCCTCTTGTTAGTGGATTTTCTGACCTGTGCTTGAACCTTTCCTTGGTGTCTCAGGATACACACAATCAGGCTGGTATTGCTCATAGTGGTGGTGTAATGCCTCTTCTTAAACTCCTTGATTCAAAAAATGGATCTCTTCAACACAATGCTGCGTTTGCACTCTACGGGCTTGCAGATAATGAGGTTTTTTGGCCTTTTTCTTTTATGAACCTGGATCACTTCTGTATATTTTAAATTGTTTATCCATTACATGTTTGCTTTGATTCTTGTAGGATAATGTTGCTGATCTTATTAAGGTTGGAGGTGTTCAAAAACTTCAAGATGGAGAATTCATTGTCCAAGTAAATTCTTGTTTCTCACCCCAGCAAAAAAAGCTTCACATTGAAACTCTGTTGCTTATACTGCCACAAATCTGATATGATTTGGTTCTTCCCCTCCCTTTCTCCCTTGCCTTTGTTGCATCTTCTAAAGGAAACTCTTGTATTGCAGCCAACTAGAGACTGTGTTGCAAAAACATTGAAGCGTTTAGAAGAGAAGATCCAGGGGCGGGTAAGATGGTTTTCACATCATCGATTTTTTTAGTCATCCTAATCCACAACGATCATGTCTTTTCTTGGAGTGTACAATTAGATTGTTCCCCTTTAATTAAGTTAGTTTCCTTAATGAATATCTAATTTCACCCAAAACTAAGATGTTGGGACACAATTTGTTATATTAACACATTGTGGTGGAAAGAGCATGGTGAGTTTCTTATGGATTCACTCATGGTATTAGTCTAAAATTCTGTTTAATCCACAGTGTGGCTTTAATATAGGGATGCCTCTGGTGACAGTTCTTTGAACATTATTTTCTTTACCTCTTTTCAGGTATTGAACCATTTATTGAACTTAATGCGTGGAGAGAAGGCTATACAAAGGCGTGTTACGCTGGCCCTTGCTCATCTTTGTTCTCCAGATGACCTGAGAACAATTTTTATCGATAATAATGGTATATTACTGTTTGTTCTATCTTATGCTGGAGTATTTAGTAATGTCGAATTACTTTTCCTATAACCAAAATTAATGATGCAGGACTTGATTTGCTATTGGAGCTCCTTGTATCATTGATCAGAAAATACCAAGAAGATGCCTCAGTGGCTCTATGTAAATTGGCTAGCAAAGCTAGTATACTATCTCCCATTGATACAGCTCCTCCATCACCAACACCTCAGGTGGGTTTTAAAATGAAAATTACCGACTCCGTCTTGTTTGGATAGTTGGATAGCCTGTTAATGTTGTTTGGTTCACCTCTGGTAATTTGCTGGATAAATGAGTCCAACTTATCTGTTGACAAGATGTCCTCTCTGCTAAAATGGGTAGCAGGCTTCCAGTTGTTGTCATTGGACTATATATCTTTGATGATGCTTTTACTGAGTGAAATATTACCTTCCATCACAAATCAGCATAATCTACAAGTGTGCAGCAATTTCTTCCAACTTCACGTGTACTGGATAGGCTCATGAAGCTTATGTTTATTGTAACTGACCGGTTATTATTGCTCTAGAGTCTAGAGTGAGTTTGATGAGATCATGATGACCATGAAAGCTTTCTGCGGTGTACTGATTTTAAAACTCTGATACACTTTGATCACATACTCGTCAATTTTCTGAAGTCCTATATTGATTCTCCTCCCCGCCACCTGCATCTCTCCCAACATGTATACGCACTGTTTCTGTAACTGGTATGATTAATAAAAAAGGAATTTGGTTCTATTCTGCAGGTGTATTTGGGTGAGCAATATGTGAATAACTCAACTCTTTCTGATGTCACCTTCTTAGTTGAAGGTAAATTATACCTGTTAAGTTTTCAAGCGTGTTGTTGGTAATTCGCTAATGTGCTAATTCCTGTTGTATTCGATTGTCAGGTAAACGATTCTATGCTCATAGAATTTGTCTACTTGCTTCTTCAGATGCTTTCAGAGCAATGTTTGATGGTGGTTACAGGGTGAGTGTTTAAAACTTTAGTTTGAAACAGTGACCGCATATTTTGGTGTATGGAATCATATGGTAAATTGGAAATCATTTAGGTATTAATCGAGACTTAATTTTTACTACAATAGCAGTCAAATTTGGTTTTTGATGCTAGTAACAGTGAAGTTGTGCCCTATAGTTTGTCATGTACATAGACTTGCAAGGCAACCAAACAGTCTCTACTCTCTACCTTCCCATTATAACATTTTCCTTTGCAACACAAGCATATCAGTTCATCTTGCATCTGATTTGGAAATCATTTAGGTATTAATCGAGACTTTATTCTTACTACAATAGCAGTCAAATTTGGTTTTCGATGCTAGTAACAGTGAAGTTGTGCCCTATAGTTTATCATTTACATAGACTTGCAAGGCAACCAAACAGTCTCTACTCTCTACCTTCCCATTATAACATTTTCCTTTGCAACACAAGCATATCAGTTCATCTTGCATCTGATGATGTACTAAATTTTTTTGTTTCACTGATTTGTGTTGGGTCTGTAGGAGAAAGATGCAAAAGACATAGAGATACCAAACATTACATGGGAGGTTTTTGAGTTGATGATGAGGTACTTTAATTCTGACATCTTTCCATTTTTCTTTTTCTTCAAGGGAAGGCAAAAAGAGTTAAAATTTCCTGTGGATTTGCACTTAATTATTATTCCATTTTCTTTCAGGTACATATACACTGGATCAGTTACTGTTAATTTGATTGTGGCACAAGACCTTCTGAGAGCTGCTGATCAGTATCTTCTGGAGGGTCTCAAACGGCTTTGCGAGTATGCTATTGCTCAGGTGAGCTGAAAGGATTTAGACTTTAATTTGCATCTCTATGATATTGAAAGTTATCTGATGGTCTCTCTGTGTACTTTTAAGGATATCTCCGTGGAAAATGTCTCTGGGATGTTTGAGCTGTCAGAGAATTATAATGCTACATCACTGAGGCAAGCTTGCATTCTGTTCACCTTGGAGAACTATGAGAATCTGAGTTCCATGTCCTGGTACGTTTAGAGTAATCCTTTCCGGGTTTTTTCATACACACCCACAACATCATGGTAGACCATGGAAGCTACCATTCCTAAATGTTAACGATAATTTTATTTACTACCATTATGGACTACACGGTCCTGATATTGGCAGGAGTATCTTTCCTTGATTTTTGGAACTTTAGTATTCACCTTCTGTGACTTTGCTTGGTGCAGGTATTCTCGGCTGATAAAACGCATTTTACCAGAGACTCGTCAATACTTCTTGAAGGCACTTAGTATGCCTACCCAAGCTGAATCAAGGAAATAAGTGGTTGGGACAGTTTTGTTATTCTACTATTAATGTATAACCAACCATTAGAATGTACAGATTTGAATAGATGAGCAACCAACCATTCATTGTCCTTATCTGGATTTGGAAGCATCCGTGATAGCTGAATGCAACCACCCAGATTTCAACAGATAAAATTCCTGACTGCTGGTTGGTCTTAATGAGTTCTCTGAGCAAGAAGGAAGGCAAACATGCGGTGTAGTATCGTCAAATGGAATGCTGTCCATGCCATTCAGCAATGTGTAGATTTAATACCTTTACCGAGATATAAAATATCTTTTAGATGGTTCCGTGATTTTGTGAGTGAACAGTGATCAAAATGGTTGTGTTTCACTAGTTATACTGGCTTTTCTGTTCAAATATGAACACAGGCTTAACTGCCCAGGTACTATTTGAATGGGATATGCCAGTAGACGAGTGAGAGACCGTATTACTTAGTGGCGAATGTTGGTGTCAGATAATCTTTTTTTTTTGGGTTCGGGTAACTCTTTGAAGGGGAGGATGTTAAGTACCTGTAGAAATTTTTATAAGGAATTATGTTGGAATGATACTTTTATAAAATATTGTAGGGAAGTTCTTGGTATAATTCTACCGTTTAACTCTGTAATATATGTTGAGGAGGTTAACTTTCAGATGTGAGACTTGTAAAGAAAATTCTCATAACCGAAAATCCACAAGAAGTTCAGCTCACTAAAACAAGGTAAAAGATGGATTCCCTAGTCCCTCCTAATCCCTACAACATTGGCTTCCAGTTTCCTAACTGAAAATACGGCAAGTTCAGTACACATTCAAAGCTTACAAAAAGGAGCAATGACAATAGATTTTCACAAGTACCATCTAAACAATACAAACTCACTTTCAAAAATAACATGAGCTACAGATGGATTTAATCTGTGTAAGAAAGCTTGCCATCAGCATTCCAAGCTTTCTGCAACACTCAACGCAGCAATTCTAGCTGCACAGGATGAGTCTTCTTTGCTTGACCAACCCGTTTTTAAAACTGGGAATCCCTGGGTGGGACGTTCAATCTGAAACCCGCTGCTACTTTCCTTCTCCAGAAGCATGCAGTACTTCCCAAAGGTATCAGTGCTTACGAAAAGCCGGAAATCCAAACTAAACAAAAACTTCATTTCCAACTTGTTCAATTCTGATGTGCTCACCCCACCAACTCGAGCATAATATGCATTATTGAAGAATCTGAAAACCAAACAAGATCAGATAAATTCCAGATCAAATATTGCGAATAAGACTAAAATCATCTCTGGATGATGACTTTAGAGGCAAGGTAAACTTACCTATCATCATTGTACTTCGCTGCTGCCATAACACTGGTGATCAAGAGTCGATGAACATTCAGGGAAGTCAGCATAGAGCTGGTGAGCTTAATAAATCTTTCCATGTATATATGTGCTACTACAAAGCAAGAAGGACTGCAGTGTGCATACTTATATATCCGATCTATGTACTGTCCAATGCTTAAACATGGTGCATTTGTCCCATGAAATACGGTCATGGTATCTTTTGTACGAGTGCTTTTAAGAAACCACTCATTCTTCTTGACTACCCTCTCGAGAAGCAGAGATATATATGACAGAATTCGGGGTTTTCCCGAATTTTCCTTCCCAGAATCTTTGATCCCCAGTCTAAGGTAAGTCTCTGAACAAATGTCCTCAGTTTCAACAGCTAGAGTCCCCATATCCCTACATTACAACAGAATGACACTAAAGAAGTCATGAAATGGTAAAAATAACAAAAACAAGAAAACAAGACTTCAAAGGCTGATGTATCCATGCCACTTGATCAAACAGGAAAGAGATCGTTAAAAATGAATAAGTCCCACTAAACATCCAATACACATCCTATTTACGAGATGAACAAGAAATCATCAATGCATCAAAGATTGAACCAAAATAGCAAGTGGTTGCATTGCCAGTCATATATCACATCCCTTTCCCGTCTCAGGATTCATCATCAACAAAATCCATATAACTATTGCTTGAATTTATCAAAACTACCCAGAATAGCGATAATGAGGGAAACAAACAACAGCATTCTTGAACTCTCACCACAATCAATTCAATTAGCAAATTCTAAGCCTATTCAGTTGCCATTAAGTTCATTCCAGCAAAATATGATGATATCCAATATCAATTAAAGGCAAATCTGACCAAAGACACAAAGAAAACACATTTACAAAACACAGACGCAAACACCAACAGAAAGTGCTCGAGCTTGATAATCACCAGCAAAGAGAGCCCAGAAACCAAATCAACCCACATAAGGTAAATGCCAGGATGATGGACAAGAGATGGCTCACTTGAATTATGGAGAGATCTGGGTTGTTTTCTTCACTTCACTTCACTTACAATCTTCATCTGACTTTTCCAAGATTAATGCTTTTGGAAATGAAACACTCGCAGAAGCAGCATCAAGAACTCTACTTTACTGCTCTCCATGAACCATGGTGAAGGGGAATGAGTGTCCCTTTCGTTTGGTTGGTTTCTGTGAAGAAAGAGAAGAAGAATGAAGAAGTGTGGTGCCAGGCAAAGTATATATTTCTTTCTCTGGCTTCCAAATTTTGGTTGGTTTTTAGGTCGCTTCACATGGAAAAAAGAAACTGTTGCTCAACTCTCTTTTACAACAATACGGGTCAACCCGCTTTGATGGATCCGGGTTTCCGTCGGAAAACTCTAATTTTCCCTCATTTTTATTACCGACCGATGATTATGGCAGGACTTGTTGTCGGTGCTTATTTTATAGCAGTCCTTTCCTTTTTCATTTTTTGTTTCTTTATAGTGGTTGCTTTATCTCTTTCCCTTTGTTTAAATCATGTGGGGTTCACTTATATTCTAAATATATTGTATTTTTTACGTGACACTTAGAAAATAATATATTGAAAAAATAATATATTAATATATTAATCATGTGGGGTTCACTTATATTCTAATATATTAATATATTGAAATGTAACATGAGAGCTTGTTATTGAAAAAATTAATTTTAAGTCAACCCTTGTCATGCAACATCAAAATTACGAATTTCAACAAATAAATACTTTGCTTGATCGAACTTTGTTTTACTCACAAAATAATTTAGAAATAAGAAGATGACTTTAATTCCTCCCGGTGTAAGTTTTAAAGATTCAAACAAGTTTATGCATATTCAGGCCCCTTCAACACTTTCAAGAGGCCATTTCATCATAGCTAATCACTGTTTGGCTGTGGACAGATTCAAAAACAGGGCATGAGCAAATTTTGGAAGATATCGTCAATCGTTAGTGATGTTTATTTTTTGCTTACCTATTTTTTCAACATTTCATATGTACTAAGCATCCACATTGGACATTTCTTTTTAAGGAGTGATCCTTCTTAAGAAAAGTGATTTTAAGAACCATCATTGTTGATACTCATTGTGGATCATCTCGCTGAAAATTCATTCTCTTATAACAGTTTGAGTTAATATATTCTAAATATGCTAACTAATATTTTCTATTTACTAACTTGAATGAGTAATAAGAATGTATATTATAGTTTCGGATAAGATAACACCAACATTACCAATATTCCCTTTATGCCATTGTAATTCTAGAAAAAACAAATTCTTAACATTATAAATCTTTAATGTGAAAGTGAAAATTTAAATAGTAAGGAAATTTAAGAACTGAACATATGGTAATAGATGCTCATTTGAGACCTAATAAATTATTAATGAAACTAATGCCGGGATGTGTAGTATGAATAGAATTGAAGTGACCTACTACTAGACCGCCACCAAACTAAAATGAATGGAGACGTTTTTGTCTTTACAAAGTTTTGGGTGAGACCGTACTACCATAAGCTTGGTAGGACGAATGATAGTTCATGTGTTTAGTAGATTTGTTCATGTGTTTTACAGTTTTGTTTGCTATAATCTGGATTCATGTGTTTAATAGATTTGTTCATGTGTTTCACAGTTTTGTTTGCTATAATTTGGGTTCATGTGTTTGACAGATTTGTTCTGGTATTTCACAATTTTATTTTTTATAATCTGTAATAATGTGTAAATGAACTAACAAAACTGTGAAACACATGAATAAATCCATTAAACACATGAACTATCATTCGTCCTACCATAAGTTGCTCTCACCCAATACCTTCTCTTTTGTCAAGGCTCTAGCTAGCAAAGCAACCAATTAATGTTGGTTTACACACTAATGGATGCACACTGTTGTTTCAATAAACCCTTGTTTGCTAGTGCGTGTTTTATTTTCTCTGGCCTCTCTTCACTTCCACATCAGTTCTCATTCAATTTGAACCAATCGATATGAAGTAAAGGAGGCAGTTTCCATGTCACATCTTACAAATTGTCGTACGCTGGCTCAAAATAACATAAATCTTGTAAATTACTGTTACCAGCAATAACAAAATGAAACTGCAATAAACCTTGAACAAACGTGCCGACAGTGAACATGAAAGCCGAATTCCGAATTCGTGATTTCTAATTCAAATCTGACTTATATATGCATGCCCTAGACTATAATTACTTGTTATATATCATTTTCAGTCAAGTAATGAGACCAGCATTGGTTAGATTTGCGGGTAATATTGACCTTACCTTTTCCTCCCTGATTTTTATTTGTAGTCTTCTTTAGTTTAGCTTGTAGTTTTTACTGTTACAGGAATTTGACACAGAGAAGATTTAGAACTGTTAGATTATTAGAAACTTCTCTCTTACTCGTCGCCTCCACTTGTGGAGTTACCTTAGACTTGGGTGGTGTTATCCCACCCCTAGTTTCCCTTACTTGAGGGTTTTAGTTTGTATCCACATTGAGCTAGGCAGCGGACTTTGTACTTTTTTTGTTTGTTACTAAAAGCATGAGGAAGTCAATATAATCCTCCCAGCAACGGTGGTTTCATTCAAAAAAATAAAAAAATACTTGTTATATATGCAACACTTGCGTTAATTATATGTAATTTATAATGACCCGTCAGTCAAAAGTTAGCCTTTAACTTCACGTTCATGGCATTTGATTTGATCATCATCATTTCATCTGTATTGCAAACAGCAAAATAGCAGGAGAAGGGCAAGATATACCTCAAGAAATATGGGCCTCGTGGGCCTCTTCACGAAACATAAAACCCATTAATTTCTCGTGCTCTGTGGCACAAACATATCACTTCCTAATGGCCCAAAACCGCTACACGGTCCACGAGGGAAGTTGCACGCGCGGTTGGCCAGAGTCCCCCACTCGCTCCATATCATTCAAGTTTCAACTGTTGGGAGTAATGATCATTCATAACATTTCCCTCCAAATCTACGATATCCTTTTTCTTAAATCTCCTCCCACCATTCATCATTCCCTTTGCGCTGTGCAGCCCTCCACTTTCGCTGTAAAGCACATCTACTCCCCGTTCCTCCGGTGTTTCTAGGGTTCAACCGTCAACAATCCGCCGCAATCGAGCGGTGAACTGGTAATTGACTGGTTTATTCATTCGATTTCATGAATTGTTTGCTATTAAGTGCTTTTTCGGCTTTGTTTACTGGATCTGTGTGGAATTTTTGGATTCCGGTGTAATGTGGGGTGTATACTTGTTGCAGTTTAGGTGTTTGTTAAAATGTTTCTCAGATTTGAGGATTTCGTTTGGCGCTCTTGTCTGTTTAGTTTGTCGAATCAGCAAATGATGTAGATATTATTCCTCTTTTTCCTTGAGAAAATTGCTCATGATGTAGATAATTGAAGATTATTTGCAGTGAGCAAATTGTTCATCATGTACATAATTGAAGGTTATTTGCACAGTGAGCAAATTGTTCATGATGTATATAGTTGAAGATTATTTCCACAGTGAGTAAATTGTTCATGATGTATATAATTGAAGATATTTGCACATTAAAGTTGTTACTTATCTGAATTATCTTGAAACATCATGTTTGATATATCCTCTAGGTTGACTGAGAAACGCCAGTTTAGGCCTCTAAGTACAGAGTCGTTGTGTCATTTTTATTATTAATAGGTTCTCTCTCATGGGTTCACTGCGTTCTTTGCCTCATGGGAACAGTAATATTTTGTTACTATTTTAAATAACCAATTACAGATAGCCTGGTGGATAGTGGTATATATTTCTCTTGAAACCTCGGCATACTTTTATCACATGTTTGTGTGGATGAGGTGGTTACCCCCTTATTTAATGTGGTTTTTACATGAGAACAAGAAATGAGTCTTCCATGTGTTTTCACTTTGATCTTAATGAGCTGACTGAAAAGGTTAGATGACTATCTAGACCTGTAGGGTAAACTCTTGGAATGTTTGGGAATGTGTATGTCTGCAGAGGAGCAAAAGTGAGAAAATGAAAATGGCCTGTATTTCCCTTTGTGATTTGTCTATCTTACTTACAAACTTTCTTTCTATATATTAGGTTGGCCTGCATGGATTCCAAGACATTTTCTGTGAAATTGTGGCCACCAAGCCAAAGTACCAGAATCATGCTCGTGGAAAGGATGACGAAGAATCTTACTGCCCCGTCTATCTTTTCCAGAAAGTATGGTCAACTGAGTAAAGAGGAAGTTGAGGAGGATACTAAGGAGATAGAAGCTCTGGGTTTTGCTTCTGCAAGCCAGTTTTTTGAGAAGGATCCAGATGGAGATGGCAGCTCTGCTCTCCAGCTGTATGCTAAAGAAACCAGCAAGCTTATGATGGAGGTTGCCAGAAGAGGACCTAGAGCGAAGGAAGATGGTGGTATCACAATTTCACAAAAGGCTAAACCATCTGAAGAAACTGTGTTTGATATCTCTGGAGGTCGCCGTGCTTTTATTGATGCAAACGAAGCTGAAGAGTTATTGAAACCACTGAAGGAGCCCAGTAACATATTTACCAAGATATGTTTCAGCAACAGAAGTTTTGGCCTGGATGCAGCCCATGTTGCTGAGTCTGTACTGTCCTCTATCAAAAACCAACTGTTAGAAGTAGATCTCTCAGATTTTATCGCAGGAAGGTCAGAAGCAGAGGCTCTTGAAGTGATGTCCATATTCTCATCTGCTCTGGAAGGTAGTGAACTCAAATACCTCAATCTTTCAAACAATGCTTTGGGCGAAAAAGGTGTCCGGGCATTTTCAGGCCTTCTTAGGTCACAGAGCAACCTAGAGGAGCTCTATCTTATGAATGATGGTATCTCCGAGGAAGCTGCACGTGCTGTGTGTGAGCTAATTCCTTCTACTAAAAGACTTCGGGTTCTACAGTTCCATAATAACATGACTGGAGATGAAGGTGCAATTGCTATATCTGAACTTGTGAATAATTCTCCTCTGCTGGAGGACTTCCGTTGTTCATCTACAAGGATAGACTCTGAAGGAGGGATTGCCCTGGCAGAGGCCCTTGGATCATGTATCAGTTTGAGAAAGCTTGATTTGCGGGACAACATGTTTGGTGTTGAAGCTGGAATTGCCTTGAGCAAGGTTGTCTCTCGATTTTCTGATCTCACTGAAATTTACCTTAGCTATTTAAATTTGGAAGATGAAGGATCTACAGCTTTGGCTAAGGTTCTGAAGGGGTCTGTTTCATCACTAGAAGTTTTGGAGATGGCTGGTAATGATATCAGTGCCAAAGCTGCTCCAGACTTGGCTGCCTGCATAGCTGCAAAACAGTTTCTTACCAAATTAAACTTGGCAGAGAATGAACTGAAGGATGAGGGTGCTATCATCATTGCCAAGGCATTGGAAGATGGTCACGGACAGTTAACAGAAGTCGATATGAGTACTAACTCGATAAGAAGGGCTGGTGCTAGGTGCTTAGCTCAGGCTGTAGTGAGCAAACCTGGATTTAAGTTGCTTAACATCGATGGAAATTTCATATCTGATGAAGGGGTGGATGAGGTTAAGAACGTGTTTAAGAATTCTCCACTCGTCCTTGGACCGTTGGATGAGAATGATCCAGATGGAGAAGACTATGATGAAGAGGCTGAAGAGGAGGGCGATGATGATGAGGATGAATTGCACTCTAAGCTAAAGGGCCTTGAAATCAAGCACGATGATTAGGCTTTTCGACATACAATTTGAAAGTCCCCGTAATCCAAAGAGAAACAGGCATTTCCTCCTGCTGTCTACTCTCTGGATAATTACCAGTTTCATGCTTCTTATTCAATATTTTGGACAATCGATAGTCGTTTTGATATTCTGAGTCAGCATTGATGAATTCTATTACTCCTGCTGTTTTGATTTATCTCCTGCATATTACTCCTTGTAAAACACATTTCTTGCATTGTATTTCAGTATTCTCCTTGTTCTTCCATTGACATATTCCATCAGTTTTGAGTGAATAAAATACTGGCACCAAGTAGATGTACAATGTCCTCTGGTTGGTTAAATATACTAAAAAAAACAAAACTTACAGATATATACTCTTCTTTTGTGAAATTATAGATATACACTTGCATTGTGTTATCGCATTACAAAATTTCAGGGGTGGTGTCTAGAAAAGCCTGCTCAGGCGGCAACCGGCACTTTCAATGCCTCTAAGATTTTGTCATCTAATTCAAACTTCATTTCTTTTTTGTCTCTGCCAATTTTTACATATTCTTCAAACCTTTCCTTCAAGTCTTCAGGGAGATTTGTCGAAGCTTTCCATCCCAGGATCTCCTGAGCCGCTCTTGGCTCTGCATAGAAGTGCTGCATTTCCCCAAAACTGTAAGTATCAGGTAAAGCAGCTAGATAAAGCAACATTAAAGAGCAAACTGTTTTTTTCTTACCATGTTTCTGAAAGGGAATGCTTTCTTTGCATCAACCCCAACTGCTTTTGGATCATAATGCACTATCTCCACAGGAAGGCCAGCAGCTTTAGCGCATATCCTGGCCATTCCGTCAAGTGTAACTGCACGATCACTCACGCAGTTAAAGATGTTTCCGCTTGCAGCATCTGCATTTTCAATTGCAGAAGATATCATAGAAGACAAGTCTCGGACATGGGAGATGTTGGTCAGTTGCAATCCAGAACCAGGGATCAGAACCGGCCTCCCACGAACAATGCCTGCAAGATGATCATCAAAAAATGGTCAGTGTTGAACATTATTACCTTAAATTTTGCTAAGAAACTGAACTTGCTTACGATCAAAGAACCATTCTTCACAATCCTTGTTATTGCCAGAACCGATCATGTACTGAGGACGGAAAGAAGCCCAGCTTCCGAAAGTTTCTGAAATGTACTTCTCCACCAAAACATGACCAGCATCAGCTTTGACTGTGTCCTACAAACTCATCACCTGCAGGTTATTTGATGGAGTTGTATTGCAGGTTTTACCAATAACAATATTATATCAAGTGCATCATACCCCTTCCACATGAGGAGGCTCATCGGTTGCCTTGTAAATTCCGGCACTGCTAATGAACAGAAACTGCTTCACGCCGGCACTCTTGGCCCAATCCACCACCGGGCTATTCATAGTCGGAAAAAAATCAACTTGAAGCTTAAACTAAGCAAGTAAGTAACATTTTTTCCTCATCATCCTAACATAGCATTTATCATGCACCAATTGTCCAATGCCATGTGATTCTTGATTTAGATACATCTAGGATCACTTGCATATTATCATTGTATGTAGCAATGAAATGCTGCTTCAAGAAAATGCACTTACCCGACAGCATCTAAATCCTTGCCATTGTTATCCAAGACAGCGTCGAATGAAGCTCCCTCCAAAACCTTTCCGATTTCAGCAGGGTTGCCCCACACAGTCTGGCCACCGGCGCTCACGATTTCCTGCTCAAACAAAAGCGGACTCATGATGATCATCGTCCTCAAAAGTCAGGTGAAAAGAGATGTGATTCCAAGAACATAACTGAGAATCTGTTGAACGGAGGCTTCTTCATCTTGTCAGATGCCTCTTCTCCTACAGTTAAGACGGTGACCTCATGGCCAGAACTCAGAAGCTCCTTAGCTAAATAGAACCCAATGACTGCATGCCCGCCACTGTTGGTGTTGACTATGAGCACCTTCTTCTTCTCCCCGGCCTTCACTGTGAAGGCGGAGATGGAAATACGCCGCCGTGAAGGAATGCCGGAGTTTGGGAGCGGAGTCGGAGAAATGGAGAAGGATGAAGAAAGAACGGCGGAGATAGAGGAGGGCGGCGAGAGGCGGTGGAGGGGGAAAATACAAGCGGAAGAAGAAGAAGATATGGTGTTGAGCCGGAGGGCGGAGGAGGAAGGAAGAGCCACCGTCGCCATTGCCGCGGTCTGGATTTCTTGTGAACAACGTTATTGATGCTGAGTTTGATGAGAACCAGCAATTGTTGATCTTTCATGGATAATGAAGTCATTGTTATCCACATGCTAAAAGCTATGGAGTTACTGTCCTTATATTGAACAAGAACAGAAGGGTAATTTGTGATCAACGATCACCTAAATATCCTTGTTAAATGACCTTTTATCCTTGTTTATTTCAAGTGCCCACTCGGGTGATTTTTTTTCAGTTTGAATATGCATGCCTGTAATTAGTGATGTGTTCTATGATTTCTCAAACATAATCGGAAAAACTCACATGAACAAAATCAAACAAAATCTTCCTTTCGCTGACACTGTTTTCTTTTCAATGAGATATATCGGGTTTACATTTCATTTGGATTATAGCATTCTCAAAAATGGTAAAAAACGAATGCTGTTTATAAAGCTTCAAACGTTACAGTAGAATTTAATAGGGGGAGATACAGCAACAAAATAAGTAAGAGCTGAAGGTGAACATTTTGATCCTCCACGATCTGGTAACAAAAACAATATATGTTTCTAACACAAGGAAAATCTGATCCACCACGATCTGGTAGCAAAAACCAGAACCCCAGGAAGATAGCTTCGATCCAAGGAGTGCATAGACCAAATACCAATCTGCATTGACGAAAAGGGAGTTCAATAGCAGGAAAAACAATGCATTTGGTACTTGATTAGTCACTTGTAAAGCTGAAACATAGAAACCGCCACCACTTGAAAGTGCAGTAAAAGAAAATCAGAGAGAAAAAACCAGATATTATTCAAGGTTTTGAACTTTTCAAGCTATCATAGAGTCATGGACTATTGACACCAAATATGAAATCCTTCCAATCAAATGTCATTTGACATTATCCGTCCAGGTTAACATTATCCAATCACATGTCATTTGAATATAACCTTTATAATAAAACCAGAACACCTTATACTTAACATGAAGTCCATATGTCACAAAGTCATGGCAAAATATAGACACAGACTACCATCTTAATGGTGATAACCTCCATATCAAGATCAGTACAAGGTTAAACTAGGATGCTCAACCATTTATAATTAGTGCCATGATGCAAGAAAATGATATCTACGGCCTGATTGGATGGTGATCTAACTAACTTTTTAGTATACATTAAAGACTTAAACACGTAGCAAAATATGCCAAAGCAACTAAGGTTCCAAAATAACGCGCACAATGCCAAAGCAAAATATACAAAATAAGGAAGATATCAATAAGATCGCAACTTGCAAGTGCTCAGTTGAGGGAATAGCGTCAATTCACTACAAGGATTGCCATCATTACATGACTAATTTTAAATAACCTAGTATAGCAAACAGCAAAGTACTCCTTAGATTTGAGTAACTCATAAGAGTCTAAAAAAACTTGTTAAGACAGCCAAACAAATTCTAGCTCACTAGCTCATATAGATACAACTTTGTTTTATCAATCGAGAGCTCATCATACTCCATGGCTTTATTAACACTCAATAATGCAACATAACACAGAGGTCACAAGGATGCAACCAACTTTCCTAGAACAAAAATTTAGAACTTAACAAGTAACTACAAGGAATGCATACATACTTCTCCCAAAGCATACGAGTTTAAACCAATCAAGAAACTAGATGCAGAACACAAATGCCATTTTGAATTTTCATCAGCAAGAAAAGATACAAGGAACCAACCTTAATCAGTCCTTGGTAATAAAATCCTTTTTCCGGCCCTCAAAACCAGGCCTCATGAGCTTCTTCTCTCTTTTCGCAATCTTCCTGGCCTTGTTGTCCTGTATCCTCCCCACTATATTGTTCTTCCTCTTCTGCTGCTTATCCTCCTTGACCTTCTGCTGGCTACTCACTCTTTCCTTCCATTTTTCTGAGCTCTTCTCTTTCCTCTTCTTCTCCTTCTTCAAGCTCTCCCTTAGCAGCTTGGGATCATCATGAACCTTCACTCCCTTTGCCCTGTCCTCAGCTGCCTTCCACCATTCTTTTTCAGCAATCTTTGGGTTGTCCTTCTTCGCCTCTTCCAGCTTCTTCGCCCTCTGGAGCTCCTTCACTTTAGGCATCTTCTTCTTCCGATTCTGCTCATCATCATCCCCAATCTTAACCTTCCCATACTCGATAGTCTCTTCTTCCTCGACATACCCGCCATGCTGCTCTGCATATCTCTTCCTCTTCATCTTGCCCTCCTCCTTCTTCTTCATCCTATTACTCAGCCCGTCATTCTCCGAGCGATTACCGCGCAGCGAATCAATCTTCTTCCTCAATCTCTGCCGCAGTTCTTCGTATGTGAGAGTCGCTTCGCTATCAGCAGCATTTTCCGTCGGAGGCACGTCGCCGCCATCCTCAGGCGGCGGCGGAGCTTCGAGCGATAGTTTGAGGAGGTCGAGGGTGGAAGATTGGGGGATTTTCTCAGGGTCGAGGCGGTTGCGGCGGGAGAGCTTGAGATTCTCCTTCGACTGGCGCTTCAGTGAGGCTTTGGCGGCTCTAGAGAGGCCATGGAAGTAGGCTTTCGGCTTGTCGGACTCGTCATCGTTCTGCGGGAGGTAGAATTTGGCGGGGATGAGTTCGATGAGGGTGTCGAAGAAGGCGCCATGACAGCGAATCAAGGCTTTCAAGTCAGCCGCTTCTATTTCCGCAGGCGTTTCCGACGCCGCGGCAGAGTGCGACGGTTGTTTCCTCTTCTTCATTATTCGGCGGAATTGGCTGCGACTACGTGTTCTGTTAGGGTTTGAACAGGTATAAAAGACTAAAAGTATCTCTAAAATGGCTCAGAGCAAATATACTTTTGTATTTATTTAATGCCTGGATCAAAACCTAGACGGGCCTATATCAAAAATCCAAACCCACGTACAAGATGCCTTAAGGCCCATATTCAAACAAAAATACACCCTCCAAACCAACTTACCAGTTACCGGTCTTCCACCTATTTGATTGCTAATATCTTTAAATATATATTATTAAGATGTAAAAGTTTGATATTAATAGACTATATGGTATGAAGATTTCAAAAAACATTAAATACGATAATTTTTTTAATTTATGAATTCAAAATTTTAGCATTTTTGACTGAAAAATTCTTCTGTACAGATCTAGTTAATACAGAGGGAATAATGAATGAGTTATAACTTATATGATATTGTTAATACTAAGATTTTCAATTTCGCTAGTTATTTTTAATATTAAATATATTAATTTTATACTCCATCTGTCCCAATTAAAATTGTTTAGATGACTTTTCAAAATCAGTCGATTTTGACCATTAATATCTTCATTTTTATGTATTAATTTTTTTAAGAAACATGATAACTTAAAAATATATGCTGTGATGAATCTAAAAAAATAAATATACTATATCTTTTTCAAAAAAATAATTTAAAAAATACTATATCAACTCTGGATACATATTAATAGAAATAATGGTCAAAGTCGGGTTAGTTTGACTTTCAAAAGTCAACTAAACAATTTTAGTTGGCACAAAGGGAATACATAATTTACTTTGAAATTATTTAAACTATTGGGATTGAAGACTTACTATATATAATAATATTTTATGGTTTTAATTATAATATGACATTAATATTCCCAATTTTTCATTCTCATAAATCCAAATTTTCTTTCAAAATTAGTGTGAAAATGAAATAGACTGAAAACAATAGATTCATAAAATGTTAATGCCTATATATTCACATTCAATCATTTGTCCCATTAACACAGGGAAAAATTAACAAAGAGAGGAGATAATTCCTTTATTGACTTATTCAATAAATCAGAACGTTGGCCCGCCCCATATTTAAAGTACTTTGTTCTTCCGATCTTCCCTCATCACATAACTCAGTTCCATTCCATTCTACTAGCCGTTGCATTCAAACTCGGCTTTCTCCGCTCCTTACTTTTTCTCTTTCCAAATCGAAAAGTAAGATCCCTCCTGCTCTAATGGCCGCCATCTCAGTAGATTCACCCTCTCCTGCCGCATCTCTCAACAAGGTTTGCTTTAATTCTGCGTTCTTAATAATTTCCATACGCAAAAAACCCCAATCAATAATTTCCCCAACAAATCTGATTTACAGGGCTTGGAAGCAGCCTTCAGCCCGTCTTCCGATAAGCGGTACTGGAGCACGCTCCGATGCCGGGTCGATGCCCTTTTGGAGAACAAGAATCCCGTTGAGGAATTTAAGGTAAGATTTTGGTTTTTTAAATTTTCGTGGGATGTGATTTATTGTTGTTTGGTGAAAGTGAAAAGTGAGGATTTAATTGCAGAAGGATGGAGATTTCGGAGAAGGGGCAAAGAGATTGAAGGAGGATTCGAGGCTTCTGCTACGAGGGTTTGAGTCTGTAGCTCAGTCTTTGTCTCAGCTTTCAGACAATCTCGATAACGCTCTTCAGGTAATTTGCTAAAAACGACTGCTTTGCGATGTTGTTATTGTTTCTGTATAAAAGATAATTGGGATTAAATAAAGTTTCGTATATTATAAGCATTGATCTGATGTTTGGTGTTTGGTGTTGTCTGTTGTTAGGGTGCTAGAGACCTTGCTAACCCACCCTCACTGTCTGAGATCCTGCGGTGTACATTGGAAGCTGCTAAAAATGAAGAGCATAAGCCAGATAATATGGGAAGTGAGAATGAGGAAACAGAAAAGGATAGCAAGGAAAGAGGGCAAAAGAGGAAGCTTGATGGTGAAGAAGATTCACCCAAGGAAAAGAAGAATACTAGCTCTAAAGAACTGGGAAAGCTCAATAAAGCTAAAAATGTTGGTATTTTCAGTAGATTCATCCATTTCTATGGTACTGTTTTTTGGAAAGCCTGATTAAACTTTATGCTTTTCAATGTTTCTTTTGCAGATTGCCATTTCCATGGCCACGAAAGCTGGTGCTCTTGCAAGAGAACTCAAATCAGTGAAGTCTGATTTCTTCTTCGTGCAAGAACGCTGCAATCTGTTGGAGGAGGAGAATAGGAGGCTTCGTGATGGCATTGATAAAGGGATCGAACCTGAAGAAGATGATCTGGTTGGTATCTTTTCATTTATCTTGTAGTGTTCAATCATTTACAAATAAAGTGTTGCAGGGAATCTGATGTCTTGTTGTAAATTATTAGGTGAGGCTTCAAATGGAAGCACTTCTTGCTGAAAAATCCAGATTGGCAATGGAAAATGCAAACTTGACACGGGAAAACCGATGCCTCCACCAGCTAGTCGAGTACCATCAGCTCACCACGCAGGATCTCTCTGCATCTTATGAGAACTTGGTTATGGGAATGGGCTTAGATTTTTCTTCTCCGGATGGTGAAGATGGAAGAAATGGTGCAGAAACTCCTAGGACTAACATTCTGGGGCTGGCCAAATCCTTGGATGCGTGCTTTGATGATGAAATATGACCATAGTTTCTGCACCTTCTAGCTAGCCACATATATTTGCTTGCTGTAAATTATGATTTTATTGAAATCTACAAATCTACTTTCTACAGCAACAATTATATTAAAGATATTTCTCATTTGTGTACTTACATCCCACGAATGATTTCCCAGTTAACCTGCAGAATCTCCTACAGTACTTATCTGTTTAGACTACCTTCAGCCCTTTCTAGTGCAAGCAGATAAAACATGCTGTAAGATAGAATTCAAGACTCTAGCAGCAAAGCAAGACAACATTATCCCATTACAATTCACCATCGTAGAATTTAACATCTCCACAAGAAGTAACTTGCAGAAACTTGTACAAACTTGTACTGCTAGGCATAAACATCCTAATAAGTTCAGAAAGACTTGGAACTTGCAAAATAAAGGTTTCAAGATCATCCATCCTCTACTTAAGTTTTCCCCTAAATACTTAATTGGTTAACCAGGAACCAAATAAGCCGACTACATAAGCCACAGACAGTAAAAATGTAGCAGTTCAAAAGGTTTACGTCTGTCTTAGATAATACACACTTCATTCATCTGGTCCTCTTAGAGCTCCTGCGACCTGGAGGGGATGTTATGTTGTTCTGATTAGCAGCAACAATTAGAGCTTGAGCCGGCGGCTCTGGAGCAGTGGTTTCTTCTGCTGGCACATTAAGCTTTCTTTGTGCAGCTAAACTCGCAATTGCTTCAGTAGCCTTCCCGAAATTGCTAACCAAAGATATGTTGTTAACATTCTGCAGAGAAGCATTGATTTGCTGCAGCTGTGACAAGTCAACACAAAGAGCCCAATGTCAGTGTAATTACAAAAGTATAGCCAAATAGACAATGTTGGAATCAAACCAGCAAGTACTTAAAAACAAGTCTTAAAAGGATTAACATACATATCCAAAAAATTCAACCAAAATATGGGATTGAATGCATATCATACTCAAGATCATGGACTCACAGTCAACTTGCTCATCAATTATCTTATCAAAAGATGTGTCAGGTTATGATTCTGAAACAGAAAATAGCACGAAAAGGTGGAGCAATACCATTTCAACCTTAGCTTGAGAAATTTCATAGTCTTTGGAGAGTTCACGAATTTCCTCTTCCATTTCTTGAATCTAAAAATCAGAGGAAATAATAGCTGTAAGAAACATATGGATAGAACAAAGCAGATATAGTTAAATTTTAATAGCTCCAACAGGTTTTCATACCTTCCTCTGTGACTCAAAATACATGCTTTTATATGTAGCCTCTTGAGCTGGGTTGGTCTCATCAGGAGAAGCCCTTTTAACTCCCTGAAATGTTTTTTTTTTTTTTTTAATCCAATCATATTCATAAAAATGAAGAGTGCTACCAATCAGATTCAATAGGAACAGATTCAACAGATGTGTCACGGAAAGAAAATAATTGTGTACCTCATTCTTGAATTCTATAACAGATTCAACAAGGAAGTCAATCTTGCTTTCAATTCTAGCAGTAGAGAGCATCTCAGGTGAGTTCTTCTCTTGTTCGTTGGGAGCTTTATCAGTTTCTTCCATGGTCTTTTCATTGTTGTCCACCGGATTAGACAAGTTATCATTGTTCAGTGCCGGGTTAGACAAGCTTTCATTGTTCTGTGCCGGGTTAGACAAGCTTTCATTGTTCTGTGCCGGGTTAGACAAGCTTTCATTGTTCTGTGCCGGGTTAGAAAAGCTTTCAATGTTCTGTGCCAGGTTAGGTAAGGTTTCCTTGTTGGGCTCTGGGTTAGGCGAGATCTCAGGCATTGGCTTCTGCATTTTCTTGCCTTCCTCAATCATAAGCAAGCCTCTAAGCCTTCCAGACCTCCGAAGTGAAACAGACTTGACAATCGACGTGCTCGCCATAGGAGAGTTTAGACTCCCACTCTATGTACAGAAGAAGAGGAAAACTTAAACATTCAGATCAAGGAATATCTAATGCTTTACTTAAGGAATAAAAGCAAAAATGAAGGAAAATCCAAACATTATTGCCATTGATAACATGTCATATACATGCACTAAAACAGAACAAGAATTGCCCTTAATAATATATGCATGACAACTACCACCTATCAGAAACCCAAGAGCATCGTAATGAGTTTCTCAGAATAAACGATTATACATGCACAAAAACAGAACATGCAGAGCTCAGGAAATTTAGCAACCACAAAACCACCAAGTACCACCTATTGAAAATCCAAGAACACATTTCTCCAAATAAACAAACTACTGAATACAATTCATACACACGCAAGAACAGCACACATATTACTTGAAAATTTTCAGATACTTTACAACCATACCAACTACCACATGCAAGAAGAAGTATGTGTATTCATTCTCTATTCAAATGTATATATATTGCTCCTATTAAAGACAGTAAGGCTATCTAAATACTACAACTCATTCCGCATTTATATTCTCAATAAATTCCTTAATTGTACAAACAGTCATCAGTAACTAGTAGAGAACTTTTATTTCCTCAAAAAAGAAAACAGAATCCAAGATGCAACACAAACCCATCAATTAATGAAGATAAGAAACATATTCAGAACAACACATTTTTATTAATAATCCCTTAAAACAGAACACCAAAACCCTCCTGTGGGCATCATCCTGACTGGAAAAACATAATCAAGATTCAAGAGTGTCTACATCTTCTATAATGTAATGAGTCAACTGCCTCCAACAAATTAAAAGAACCATTTCGGGTCACTGATCAGGTTTCTTTCCTGAAAAGAGAGGTCTAATCAAAGACAAAACATGCATTAAGGATTTGTGTGTGCTTGGTAAGACGGAGTCCCAAAACCCTCATCTGGAAGTAAAAAAAACAACAAAAAACAAAAAAACAAGCGCTTCCAGTTAATTAACAATGCGCTAAGCTCAATCTCCCACAATAATTACACAAACCATTAACGAGAATAAACAACAATCCCCGAGAAAAGGAGAATGATTCAGACAGAAACACAACATGCATTTTAAGGCAAATTTAATCAACTGTAACAACTAACAACCACAATTCTCATTCTCAACATATAAAATGCAAAAAAGATACAATCTTGAAGCTGAATTTTTACAAAAGGTGAAACCTTTTCCATTTTACTGTACGGAGGAAATAAATTTCATACCGTCGCATTGCCTCCCCCGGTAGCATTCTTTCGTGGCCTACCCATTTCTCAAACAAGACAAGCGATCGGCAAAAAACACAAGAGTGCAGACTCTGCAGAGCAAACCGAAGCGAGGAGTTTAAGGTTGACTGAAATTCAGAAAAACCAGCTACTCCGATAAAACCGTTAGTACGGAGTAAAAATGGAGAAATGAAGGGTTTTCCGTACAGCCGCCGTCTCCGCCGTGACAGGGCGTTGGAGCAGCCAGCCGGAGGGTTTTTTTTGGTTTGGTTGAAGTTAGGGAGAAGTCTGAAGAAGAGACAGGTCACTGAAAAGTCTGGAATCAAATACAGTAATGGCTGAGGGTGTTAACGTAAATTGATAGACTATCGGTCCTATCGCGTGTATGCAATGTAGACACGTGCCCACATCATAAACCATCTCTGATAGTTTACCCTTACACGGTACAACATATTTTGAATTAACATTGAATTTTATCAGTTGGCGCTAGTCATTTCACTGCAGTGATCTTGAAAAGTGCAAAAAGCTTAAATAAACTTCCACCATCCCTTTACTCCTTAACCTTCTAAAAGTTAAAAAAAAAATTATTTTATCAAAAAATGTGTACGTATAAATAAAAAGAACACACTAAACAGAATTTGTTTGGAAAACATATTTAGGGGGGAGAGTGATTATGAATGTTTGGATTTTTTTGATGAATAAACATAGTACGATATCTTATAATCCAATAATAAATAATTGTAATGATGAAAAGTGAAAACTAATAGTATAGGAAAAATACTTTCAAGAATTATAAAGTAAATACAATTTTTTTTAAATGGTTAGAAGAAAATAATGAATTAGGACTTGAAGAGGAGATTTCTCGGTAAGTATTCACCTCCTTGTAAAAAACAATCAACATAGTTTCAAGGTAAATTTTGTTGTAATGTCAAATTGACATTGAGATAAACGATTGAGACATTAGCTCTTCTCAATTGCTATATTCAGGACCGATTTTCTCATGCAGGACCGATTTTTTTACCATAATACCCCCAACTGTACCCTTGCATTTTGAATAGTAGCCTTTTTTGCCTTCACAATAAAATGGGCATTTTGGTAAAAAAACCGGTCATGCATGAGAAAAATGGTCTTGGTTGTAGCAAACCTAGCTCTTTAGTCTTAAATGTGCTTGAATCCAATTTAAAATCGAGCTAATTCAAATTCAAGGTCGTGAAAACTTTGAGATTTATTAAAATTTGTAATATGCTCAATTTTCAAACTTAGTGTAATATAACTGAACTCGGCCCCAACTTAAAAACATTTAAATGAACGATACTAGAATAAGCCAATATTGTAAAATATTGAGAAGTGAAAATCGAATTGAAAGATAACATCACCTTTAATTATTTCTCCTAAATCATTTTAAGGATGAAAGAGGAGTGAATGTAAATCACAAGTTGTTTACTCTCTCAATTAAATTGTACATTTTTTTATAGTTTCGTCATGGATTAAGATTCACTTTTTCATTCAGTGCTTACAATTTCATTTCAGTATTCATCCTCTTCCTATCAGTCATGCTCCCATCCTTTTTCAGTCTCCTATTAGTTCAATTCAATAACTTGTAATTTAATTTAAACATTTATTATTTTTGTTTATTGATTTATCCATTCAATGAGAATAGAAGAATGTGACATACTCTCGTCTCATCTGACAGCTCTTACCATGTACATTCTTAAAAAAAAAATATTCTCTTCTACTTAAGATGAAACATATGACTATGGTCTATATGAGTGTGTTCACTCACTGGATAATGAATGTATAGTTGTAGTATTTGTAAATAAGCAAAATTTGCCCTTAACAATTTTAGATTTATTTTAAGGCCCTGTCCAGTTCAGTCTATTCCAAAAAGCTTTCAGCAACAATCATCAACAATCAACTCATTTTCAGGGCTCGGCTATTTTCAGCACCAATCAGCTCCAATCATCTTATTTTCAGCTCTACTGGACATTACATAACTTCAATTAACCAAAATATACTCCTTTTTAAATATCAAAGAGTACTCATTATCAAAAGTTTTTTTGTTTTTTTTTGTTGACAATATCAAAAGTTCAAAAATACTCAAAGAAGAAAAAATAAATACAGCAGTGCTTGAGTTCAGACTTGGGGTTAGCCCATTAGAATGTTCGTCGTCCAAACAGGCCGAAAGACCCAAAGCAAGTTTGATCAATTTCCAAGAACCCGAGTGTCACGCAATAACAACTTCCAAAGTTCCCACCACAACGGATAAGGCCATTTCCCTCCACTCCAGCACCTCCACTATCACCCTCCTTGCACCACCGCGGACTACCGCCGGAGATCCCCCCGGCAACCAAAATCTCCACACGCTCCGGTTCTGTCACCTATGATACTCTTAGCGTGCCACCTCCGCGCCTTTCCAAAGCTGCATGTTCCGCACTGCCTCCCAATCTTCCACCGGAAACTCTACGCGCCGGCGTACATCTTCAACCAACATGCTCGCCGTCGGTACCCTACCTCATTGACGGTGATTTCGAACTCAATTATCCAGCCGCCGCAGCCTCCGAGGACTCTGTTTCCCGGCGGTTACAAGAGGCCTGAGGTTAAGGTACCGAATGTAGTGCTCCTTCTGACGACCGAGGAGGTTCTCGGGGAGAGGAACGAGTCGATCGATATTCTCGACAAGGCGCTGGCAAATTCTATTGTCGGAATCGTGGTGCTCAGCGGCGGCGGAACTAGCGGCGGCAGGCTGTACGAGGCTGCATGTTTATTGAAGTCAGTGATCCGCGAACGGGCATACTTACTCATCGACGACCGTGTAGACATTGCCGCCGCCGTCAATGCCAGTGGCGTTCTGCTCTCCGATCAAGGTCATTTAATTAACGTAGTTTATAGTGATATTATGACTTGACATATCAATTAGTACTAGAGCTAAATAGAACTGCCTAGTTTAATATTTGGCAGAAGAGAAAGATACTATTTAAACTGAAAGGCAGTCTTACGGATTTATTGTGATGTTGAAAAAGTTAATGTCTTTAATGAATTGATATTCAAGTTTTGTAATGTGTTTCCTCGTTTCTTACAGGCCTTCCGGCAATTGTAGCTAGGAATATGATGGTAGATTCGAAGCTCGATTCAGTAGTTCTTCCCTTGGTAGCTAGAAGCGTGCAGACAGCCAATGCTGCTTCAGATGCATCTGTCTCCGAAGGAGCTGATTTCTTGATATACACCTTCAGTTTAGATAGTACTCGAGAGGAATTGGTGACATCAGTGTTCCAGGATGTGAAAATTCCAACATTCATCATGTTTGATTCGCTTAGAGATAATAAGTCGTTCGATGAGGCATCTTACTTACTTGAATCAGGAGCTAGTGGTTTAGCCATGTCACTGCAAGAGTTGAAGCTGTTTGGTAGCGATAAATACGGTGAACTTTATCGGTCTGTGTCTGCATCCAGGAGAACCACAGACAAAAAGATTCTTAAAGTTGATGGACAAAATGTTATGGATGTAAATGATGGTCATTCTGGGACAAGGATTGCTGGATTTACCAAGTTAGAGGAAAGGGAAAAGAGATTTGTGGAAACAGAAAGATCCCTTTTGCTTGAGGCAATAGGCGTCATCCAGCGAGCTGCCCCTCTGGTGATATTCTAATTTTGAATATTGGTAGTTGAATTAATGTTGATATAAACTACTTTTCCTTATCTGCTCTTGTTTACTGAAATTGACCTTCAATTTGCAGATGGAGGAAGTTTCTCTTCTCATTGATGCTGTTTCTCAACTTGATGAACCGTTTATGCTGGCTATAGTGGTAATTGAGTGCTGAACTTCAACAAATTGTGGTACCAGAGTAATAAATTGGTATTAGCTCTAAATTTTGTTTAGTCCCTTCTTATATATATGTAATCTGGTTCAATCCAAGGGGAAAAAACTTTTTGATTATTGCAGCTAGGGGGAATTTGAGAATGTTGAGGGTGATATGTGGCAGGCTTGAGATTTTTACTAGAAATCCAAGTTCTGGTCCTGCATTTATGTGTGTATTCAATATTGAAACTTACCTAGAAAAATGGCTCTTATTACCACCTCCTTTTATACTTCCTGTCTATTTTTCTTCCTAAGTTACGCCATCCTGTGTCCTCTGCAGAAATACAGTCTCACTGTCTGATTCGGTTCTTATCATTTGGTTTCTCTCCGTTTTGATATATACCAAATATGCATTTAAAGGGTGTTTTTTCCTTGAATATGCCTGGTTTTATAAAATCACTCTTGCAATTTGCGAAGTAGTTATTCTGGTATCTGTTGGTTCTGTGTTTCTATTTCCCATAAAAAAGTGGTAGTAAGTTTATTATTCTTTGTTTTTCGCAAATAGGGAGAGTTCAACTCTGGGAAATCAACTGTCATAAATGCTCTTTTGGGGGAAAGATATTTAAAAGACGGGGTTGTTCCTACGACCAATGAAGTCACCTTTTTGCGCTACTCCAGGACAGATATTTATAACCAGGAGCATTGTGAAAGGCACCCAGATGGTCAATACGTGTGCTATCTTCCTGCTCCAGTTCTTGAACATGTAAAGATTCCTTCTCTCTTCTTGGCTCAACTTTTTGCTGCACAAGTTTTTAAAGCAAGTGTGTTGTATATGTATATCTGAAGATGCAGTTTTTTGTATGCTGCTACCTTTACATTTCCATTGCAATCTAGCTTGCCAAAGAATCTGATTCAAATCGAATGGCCCTGTTTAGCTGTATAGTGTATATGAAATGACATATATATGCCAAATTGACATTCTTTGAATTGATGTGCAAATAGGTGTATTGAGTCTATTGACCAGAAATTTTGGTGATGTTAGCTTATATCACTGTATTGGGATTCATGCATTCTGATACTTTGAGAAAGTATTGTATTTGGTTATGATTTAATGCTAGATTGCATATGATCATACATGCTGGGACGTGATAATTTATTCTACTTTTCTCTTAACCAGATGATTATTGTTGACACTCCTGGGACTAATGTAATTCTTCAACGTCAACAAAGGTTAACTGAGGAATTTGTGCCACGCGCGGACTTGATACTTTTTGTTATGTCTGCTGATCGACCATTGACTGAAAGTGAGGTATGTGTGCCGTGTTTTTAAGGATAAAACATGAACACTGAGAATCTTAAGTGTTTTTTTTCGGGGGTTCAGGTTCAGGATATCTTGTTTATGGTCGGGGTGGTTTATGGTTGGGGTGGTTTCAGAATGCATTTCTTTTTCTACCTTGCTCTTGTTTATCGGCTTGATGACTCATATATATTTGTGGTATTCAACAGATAAATTTTCTTCGTTACACTCAGCAGTGGAAGAAAAAAGTTGTGTTCGTTCTCAATAAATCCGACATTTATCAGAGTAATTTTGAGGTTGGTCATGAATTTGTACATATGCAGATTTATATTTAAATTTTGAAGAGGTATATTTTTGGGGTTATGGCACTTAGGTTTGTATTTAAATGAATTAAATGGATACTGCAGCTGGAGGAAGCTATTGAATTTGTGGAGGAAAATGCCCGGAAGTTGCTTAATGTTGATACAATAACATTGTATCCTGTTTCTGCACGTGGGGCTCTTGAAGCAAAGCTTTTGTACGGGCCATATGTTTCTGGACAGTATAATGGACAACTAAACACAAATTCCTATTGGAAAACCAGTAGCTTTGATGAACTTGAAAAGTACTTGTACAGCTTTCTGGACGGCTCAACTAGTACAGGAATTGAAAGGATAAAGCTGAAGCTTGGAACCCCCCTCGGGATTGCTGAGCAGTTACTTTCTTCCTGCCAAAAGATTGTCAGAGAAGAAGACCAGAGAGTTAAACATGAATTAGAATCATTGAATGAACTTATCGCTGGTGTGAAGGAATACGCTGAAAAGATTAAAAGTGAAAGTGTGTTTAGGGAGAAACAAATGTTGTCTCTGGTATGACCACCATTCCTTTATACTCAATTCTACTGTAGTGTATATTTCCTCTTCTGCTTCCTTTTTTTAAATCTGTTCTCTGAAGTTAGTAAAATAACTTGCTCCCATTTATGCAGATTAAATCAACGCAATCACGGGCTATCAAGGTTGTAGAATCAACACTGCAATTGTCAAATATCGATATTGCCGCCTCATATGTTTTTAGGGGAGAAAAATCTTCTCCTCTACCTGGGACTTCAGCTGTGCAGAATGACATTATTGGTCCTGCAGTTTCAGAAGCACAAGTGAGTATCATCCTTTGTTTATTTTATATTTACAAATACTGTAATTTTCTGGAATAGTAAGCTGTTCCAGAACTTATAAGAACTAAACCCTAAATTGCTGTCGGATAATGATAGGGAAACACACCATATTTTCATTCATTTCATTATGCTGTCGAAAAATCCGTGGAATTCAGTGACTTAACACCGTTAAGAAAGTGCACCTCATGATAGGAGGTTTTGAAGATGTTTAAATGAATTTGAATTAGTCCCAATTTATACTGGAACTCCAACCTTGGAGATGGATCTTAAGATGCAGCTGTTGCGTTTGGCTGGTTGAATTATTATCTAATGTTTTTTTGTGATAGTTAATTCCATGCTTCGTGGACAAATGCTGAAAACTAGCATTTAGGGATTCTAGCAGACCGTATGGGTGATTGGCCCGATTTACCGAGGGAAAGATTCTATAAAATAAACCTTGTGAAGGCAATAAGTAGAATATACTGATATTGTGCCAGTGAGCCTTGCAAATCTCCATGCTGTATCTTTATGTTAATCAAGCTGTTCCTCTTAACTGCCCGGATTTTTTAAAAGACTTTAACCTGGTTAAGTTTTGAGATCCAGTTGATGAAGCATTTTCAGTTGTTGGATTGACGTCAACATTACTTTGTATTTAGAATCTAGTCAGGGAGTACGTGACATGGTTGCAATCAAGCAGTGCTCGGGAAGCTTCAGCTTATAGAGATGCTTTAGCAGATAAATGGAAATCATATGTTGCTCAATCGACACAATTTGAATTTGATAGCAGTAACTTCCTACAGAGAAGATGTGAATCTAGCAAGAAAGTGCTAGAGGACTTCAATGCCGCTGCTGCTTCTAAATTGTTTGAGCAAGAAATTCGTGAAGTGGTAAGTTCTTTAAATTCTCTTCGATGATCATTTATAATTTCTAACTGTGTGATTCCCGTTTGCTGTGACTAACTTACTGTCTGGGGAGATGATGGATTTATCACTAATATGACTGGTCTCTTCTCAGTTCGTTGGAACTTTTGGTGGACTAGGAGCAGCAGGTTTATCTGCATCACTATTAACTTCTGTATTACCAACAACCTTGGAAGATCTCCTTGCTCTGGGTCTTTGTTCTGCTGGCGGGTAATGTGACTTTCCTCGTATCCTTCCTCTGTCCTCACCTGCCATATTTAATTATGCGAATCATCGTGCAAGCTGGGATATGTAGTTTTGTGAGCTATTTATTGTTTCTCCCAGCTTAGAATGAATGAATGGGGAGCAAACTCTAAGTTGTGGTTGCTTTATCGACATTCAATTCCAGGATGTACTTTAATGCCACATAGTAATATGGAGTTGAATGCAAGTAGTACCATAGTGCCAGTGGAAATGAACGAGAGAAATAGTCTGTGTTTAATACTCACATACATCTTTGAAACTTATGCAAAAAGAATAATTTCTGTCAACTGATGAAACTCTTTGTTCTTTTGCTAGTTTGGTTGCAATTTCCAATTTTCCAGCTCGTAGGCAGCTGGTTATTGGTAAAGTGAAGAGGTCAGGGGATGCATTAGCTCGTGAACTAGAAGAGGCAATCCAGAGGGACCTCTTCGAGACCATTAATAATTTTGAAAAGTATGTAAGGTTTATGGGCAGGCCATATCAGGAAGAGTTACAGAATAGGCTGGACAAACTCTCTGGCACTCTAGATGAGCTCGCAGATGTTGAAAACAGACTTAAACAGCTACGAATTGAGATTGAAAACCTCCATATATGATACGATTATACCACTGAACCTTTACTGTCTTTGAGAGTATGGTAATTTTACTTTTGTATAGCTATAACTCATGCATTTTTTTCAGTGGTGATGCATCGATCAGATCAGATGGCATTGCAACAAAAGGTGAGGCATCTTCACATTATGGAAACTGTCACTGTCTTATGATCTCTTCCTCATCAAGAGTTGTGGGGAATGTGGAATATATATTTTTTTCGAGCGTTCGCAGTTTTAGCGTAAGCTAACTTTTGTGGTTTTGCAGATAAAACAAGGGGTGTATCTTGCTCTAATGAAATGGTCAAAAAGCAGAGAGACAAAGGAGCTATGGTGCAAGCCACCAAGGGATTCCTTGTCCTCTGTCTTTCCTCTCTCTACTCTAGGTCTAAATCTTGTAGTTTATACTTTACATGAAAACACAGGACAATATATTATCTCTAATTCTGGTCGGCCAAATACATGAGAAAGGCAAAGGGGATAAAAAAAGAAGAAGTGGATTGTATTTGTGGCAGCAGTTTTCTTGGCGGCTAAATTTGTAGTAAGAAAACCGTTTCATTATCTCTTGGGAGTGTGCTCTAGCTGGCTTTTTTCAGGCTAAAAAAAAATAAAAAAATAATCATTTTTTGCATCATTATAAAAATCATTTGGTCATTTTGAAAGGCAGCAAAGGTGAACTTTAGTTGAATCGAACTTTCGGTACCTGGTTAAGGTTAGTGATTAGAGTGGTCCTTAATTGCTTTTTAGCTTTTAATTTGACTTATCCCTGGCTAATTAAGATGCCCTACGGAATGCACTAATCATAGGATATGTTTTTGTTTTTAGTGGTACGTGGAAGAATAAGACGGGAGGAAATGATGTTTATGTTAAAATATTTAGGGCCTAAGGGTCAATGCAATAGCTTATTACCCTTGAGGTGAGGGACTTTTTGTCCCATAATGCTTGGAGTAATGAGGCCCGTGCCTTAGGTCCGTCCATCAAATGGATTATTATGGATTCTTATGCTTAGATTCTACCAATGTGCTTATGCTAATTCCATGACTTATTTCGCTTAGGGCAGGAAAATGCATCGAGAGCGGAGGGCTTTAGGACACGAGTGCAATATTTCGCTTTGTGATAACTCACAAGACTTGCATGATTTAATATAGACATTTAAAAGGGTATGTGTTTGGAACAAATTTTCAATTGTTTATAAGCACAACAAAAATAAGCACGCTATTAGTAAAATTCAATTAGTACATCAGTATTGACATAATTACGGGACATGCCATTGGATATATTACAATGTGATTTAGTCATCACACATAATTTAGTCATTTTTTCCCTTTTAATTACAAATTATCAATTAAGACTTGTCACAATGAATAATCATGTTTAATAAGTAAAAGACTAGGTTTGAAAGTGAGAAGATCAAACATGAAAATAATACAATGGATGATCATCATTAATATGTAAACGATCATACTTAAAAGCGAGAAGATCAAACCTTATTCTTAGCCTCAATTGAAAATGGAAACTCAATTTTCACCTGAACAATTCAACTTGTGTAAATTCAACCACCTAAACATACCATGCTAAACAGGGATAAATGATTGCTATTTCAAAGCCTAACAAAAAATAAATGACAATTCTCAAAAAAGACGCGTCTCCCATGAGACCAAGGGCAATTTTGCCTTTTTCTTAACTCTTGTCTATTTACAAGAGCAACCCTCATAGTTTGTAATAATTACATATTAACCTACAAACTTTGTAATGAATAATAAAACCAACCCAAATTCAATTTATATAAAAGGAAAACTAAAATTTTCCGGATATAAACAAATTGAACTACATTGTTATGTAGACACAGGTGCAAGCATGTGTGTTGCTAGCAAAAATGTAATACCTAAAGAACACTGGGTAAATGTAGAAAGACCAATAAGAGTAAAAATTGGAAATGGATCTCACATTATACTCTCTAAGGTCTGTAAAAATCTAAACATAATGATAGCAGGTGAAATATTTCATATTCCAACTGTATATCAACAAGAATCTGGAATAGATTTTATTATTGGAAATAATTTCTGTCTGTTGTATCATCCATTTGTCCAATACACAGATAGGATAATTTTCACTTTAAATAATAATCCTGTACATATAGGAAAAATAAGAAAAGCTCTTAAAGTAGGAGTTCCAGGTTATTTAGAACACATGAAAAAGAAATCTAAATTACCAAAACCAGAGACGCTAAATATTAGCTCCAATAAAATTACTTCTCTTTTAAGGAGGGGGGGTATATATACCAAAGAACAACAACTTTTTGTGCTTCAAAATACAAAACTTTGCAAAATAGAAACACTTTTAGATTCTGTGTGTTCAGAAAATCCAATAGACCCTAACAAGTCAAAATATTGGATGACAGCTACCATAAAACTAATCAATCCAAAGACAATTGTAAAGGTTAAACCAATGCAATATAGTCCTAAAGATAGAGAAGAATTTGGAAAACAAATTAAAGAATTGCTAGAGTTAAAAGTAATTAAACCAAGCAAATCTCCTCATATGTCTCCAGCTTTCTTGGTAGAAAATGAAGCTGAGAAACGAAGAGGAAAAAAGAGAATGGTTGTCAACTATAAAGCTATAAACTCAGCTACAATAGGAGACAGTCATAATCTTCCTAATAAAGATGAGTTGCTAACCTTAATAAGAGGAAAGAAAATATTCAGTAGTTTTGATTGTAAATCAGGATTCTGGCAAGTATTGCTAGATGAAGAATCACAATTATTAACTGCTTTCACATGTCCACAAGGTCATTACCAGTGGAATGTTGTACCCTTTGGGTTAAAACAGGCTCCAGCCATATTTCAAAGACATATGCAGAATGCATTTAGGACCTTTGAAAAATTCTGTTGTGTTTATATTGATGACATTTTAGTCTTCAGTAATAATGAGACAGAACATCTGTGGCAAGTAGCAGCAGTACTTAAAAAATGTGCTTCTCTGGGAATAATACTCTCAAAGAAGAAAACACAGCTTTTTAAAACTAAAATCAATTTTCTAGGACTAGAAATTGAAGAAGGGTCTCATCGACCTCAAGATCATATCTTGGAACATATTCAAAAATTCCCAGATATCCTTGAAAACAAAAAACAGTTGCAGAGATTCTTAGGAATTCTCACTTATGCTTCTAATTACATTCCTAAGCTAGCCCAGGTCAGAGCACCATTACAAGCAAAGCTTAAAGAAGATGTTCCATGGGAATGGAAAGATACAGATACTAACTATATGGTAAAAATAAAGAAAGGTTTAAAAAATTTCCCTAAGCTTTATCACCCACAACCTGAGGATAAACTGATCATAGAAACTGATGCATCAGATTTATTCTGGGGAGGAATTCTTAAAGCAGAAAATAATGGTAAAGAATACATTTGCCGGTACACTTCAGGAAGCTTTAAAGCTGCTGAAAAGAATTATCATAGTAACGAGAAAGAATATCTTTCTGTTATTAGAGTAATTAAAAAATTCTCTGTTTATCTAACCCCTTGCAGATTCCTAGTAAGAACAGATAATAAGAATTTTACTTATTTCCTAAAGATAAATTTAAAAGGAGATAATAAACAAGGTCGTCTAGTTAGATGGCAAATGTGGTTATCTAGATATGATTTTGATGTTATTCATATTGCAGGTACCAAGAATTATTTTGCAGATTTTCTTACCAGAGAATTTCAGCAAGATTATAAAGAATAATACAAATGTTTCTAATATTTGTTTCTTTGTGAAGCATCCAGCATGGATGAAATGGAGCAGCTAAAGCTGCAAGAAGGACTTTTAGTCCAGGAACTGGAGCTGGTCCGAGCCAAGCTCAAGTATCTTAACCTGATCAAATTGGGTAAAGAAAAAGAGCAAGCTTCTGAAAATGAAGTAAAAAAGGTTATCTTGTCACCTTCTCCCTCAAAAGAGAAAGACAAGACTATTCCAACGCAAACGGCAGTTGGTAAAGAATCAACAAATCCGTTGAAGGCTGTGGATTTGCCAAAAATCCAGAAGGAAGTACAAACTTCCATCAAACTGGTTAGCCCAGTAGATTTTTGCTTAAGGCCAAATCAGGGAATTCCAATCCCACAGACTAAAGTTACACCTTTAGCATCGGAGAAATCCGAAGAGGGAATTCAAATCCCAAAAAGATCTAAAACATATTATGTGGTCTATAATGGCCCTAATGCTGGGATCTATGAAGATTGGAGCTTCACCAAAAAAGCAACTGAAGGAGTCTCCAACATTGCACACAAGAAGTTCAAATCCTTCCAGGAAGCAAGAACTTCAGCAGACCTATACACTGGGTCATCTTTATTAGCACCTCTGGAGCTAATTACCAACGGCGAGATGATGAAGCCCAACACCTTCAGTGCAGCTCTGTTGTCCAAAAAGAAGTCATTGACCTCACTAGGAAGACTTCCCAGCAAACCAAGGGAAGACATGGTAAAATCTACGAAAGTAGATTACTCCGATGAAATCACGGAAGCAGGCTTCGAATACTGCTATCGATATGCAAGATCTGCCAATGAAGAAAAGTTTTTGGAGGAAAAGTTCTTCACTACAGACTCCAAAAATTTAAGTTACTACAACTTCACTAAGAATGCTAATCCTGAACAGGTTTACGAGGCATTTCAATATGGTTTGGTAAAAACCATATATCCAAGTCCTAATTTGTTAGAAATTAGCCATTTCCCTAAGGCTATTATCGACACAATTAAGACTTTTAGGAAAAAATGCACCAAACCAGGGCAGGAAGTTTTTCTAAAAATTAATAGTTCCGGTCCATACTGGAATCAATTAGGATTATTGGTATATCATCCTCAGCATTTGGTCCAGATCGGCATTTGCAAAGGAGATCATTATCATCCATCCCAGCCCATGGAGTGCAAGCTCGAGGCTAGCGATCTGCTACCCTTAGCCATAAAAAGACTGGAAGGTTTTGTTCAGAAACTTTTCAGTTTCAGCTCAGATGATGGGTTATTTGTAAATTATCAAGATGCCACCATCCTGATATACAGCAAGTCACCTAAAAAGATCAGCGAAGCTGATGAAGATAAGTTTGTCAAATTCCAAAATACTTTGGTTAATCCATTTATTTTGGGAGAACACATGCCAGATCTTTGCAAAAAGATGAAGAATTACCGCAGTAATTATGTATGTGGTAAATGCTCAGAAAGTGGATCTTCCACCAATCAAGACAGTGACCTCTCCACCATCAGGGCTGCCGACAGTCCTATGGACCCCTCCACTTCTAGTGACAGCAGGTAGTGGGATAATAATGCATCTGCATTGAGTGGATGCAATAATGCAGTAGTGCGTCTACTTTAGGTAGATGCAATAATGAAAGTGCGTTTGTACGTAAGGGATGACGCACCCCTCTTTAATAATACAGACCCTTCCTTCTCTATAAAAGGAAGTTCATTTCTTGTAATACAGGAGCGCCCCTCACTTCTGTGCCTCCTTGTCTTTTAAATTTAACCTCTGTAATCTCCTGGAGACGAACCTCGTCCAGGATTCTGTCTGATCTTCGGATCTACTATGTGTGAATAAAAAGCCCTTTAGGGCCCTCTTGTAATTACATGTAAGTTTCTATAACCTATATCTTCTTTCTTATTATTGATTGCTGTATACATGTTTATCTGTTATAATGAAACCTGGAGTCCATAGAATAGGGAGTACCGCTTAGGCAGGTGGCCGTTTAGGGAAACAAGATTCGCAGGATTGGTTAAGTTATAAACAGATAACATGATAACCATACACTCTTAATAATATAGAAAGAAAGATATAAGAAGATTGCATGTATTACTTAGGGTTCTAAAGTATTAAATTCATAAATTACATCAAATAGAATATCGAAGCTTGAATGAGCAAAAATATTTGTAAATCTATTCTCGACAGAGAGATATCAAAAGAAGATAAAAATTTATCTGAATTCCATAGAAATAATGACAATAGTCAATCCAGATACAGTTTTTGTACTAAGTTTTGTAAAAAACATCAAACCCAAATTTATGTACAATTTATGAATACCTTTAAAGTATGCATAAAATGTATAAAAGAATTTCAAGATTCTGTAAAAAGGATGAACTCTTAAAAATCATTCAAATGGATAAAAACGTTTGTAAATCAATTCTTAACAGAGAATTAACTAAAGAAGATAAGAAATTATCTAAATTCCGTAGAGTTGGCCCTTATAGTCAATCTAGGTATAGTTTTGGAACAAGATTTTGTGAAAAACATCAAACTCTTGTACATTATATGAACATCTATAAAGGATGTTTAAAATGTATAAAATAAAATTAAAAATTCCGCAGATCTCTCGTAGATCACTAGATCACCAAAAACCTGGTATCAGAGCCATGTTTAAAATAACAACTGTTATCTAAAAAATTCGTCAAAATGAATCATTTAGATAATATAGAAGAAACAATTGATGAAAATCAAGAGGTTTCTAGCGTTCAAACCTTTGAATCTAATCAAGGATTCAACGGAAGTTTCTTGATAAAACAAGAATTACTTTCAAAAATTAGGTCCTCAAGACTTAACTTAAGAAAAGAAAATATTTTTAATATATCTCTTTTAGAGAAATTAAAAAGGAAAAATAGCGTCTACTATTTTGTAGGAACTAAAGAAATGCATGTAGATATCAAAGATACTACAGGAGCAGTATATTTACCTTTAATCACTCGAAAAGAGATTGAAGAAAACTTATTAAAAATAGATAGTAAGATTCGATCCACTATCACAATGGTACACTTTGGTGCCATTAAAATTTTATTGAAATCAGAATTTCAGGAAGGAATAAATTCTCCAATTAAAATGGTTTTAATGGATAATAGGATAAATGATAGACAAGACTGCATTTTAGGTGCGGCTAGAGGAAATTTAGCCTACCAAAAATTCATGTTTACAGTATATCCTAAATTTGGAATTAGTCTAGATACAGCAAATTTAGACAAAACATTATCCTTTGTTCATAAATTTGAAAGAGAAAATTTAATGAATAAAGGAGATAAAGTATTTAGCTTAACCTATCTGGTCGCTTATGCTTTAACAAATAGTCATCACAGTATTGACTATAAAAAGAAAGAATACATTGAATTAGAAGATGTATTTTCACAAGTAGGAACTATAGAAGAAAAACAGTTTTCAGAAATAACTCCTTTAGATAACTCTTGGGCTATTGACATAGCTAAAGATAAAAAGATAATGGGAGAAAAATATAAATCAAAAGTAGAAAGAAATAAACTTATAATCGGAGAACCCTCCAGAAGAAGTATTTCTAAAGAACCCAGCGAGAGAGATCTCTTGATGGGAATGTCAAAACGAATAGAGGACATGACAATTCAGCTTGAAGAAATGTCCTAATGAGTTTTACAGAAATAAAAGAAGAGATAAATCTTTTAAAAACAAAATTAGAAGAAATTCTAGATATTCTAACTAAAGAAGATAATAAGTTAGAAGCTGCAGCAGCAAAAATTATCATTGAATTAACAACAGTAATTCAAGAAAACCATAAGGTAATACTAGATCAAAAAGATTTGAAGATAACTCCTATAGGAGACGAGGAAAGACCAAAACCTATAAGTTTAGGAAAATATTCTTACCCCAATTATGGAGTAGGAAATGCAGAGTTAGGATCCTCTGGGAATCCTAAAGCATTAACTTGGCCATTTGGTAAAAATGACAAATAACCAATATGACCAACTATATACCAAAAATTGAAAAAATCTTTTGGGATCATCTAGAAGGTGATGAATTACAAGTAAACGAAGAAAACTTCGATTTACTTGACCATGCTCTTAGGTTGCTAGAATTAGAAAATGATGAACTAGCAAACCAAGAAATAGAAAACAGTCCCAAACTAAAACAATTGTTTGGAATTGAAGAATTAAAAGTTTTAAATAATGAAGAATCAGCTAGTGAATCTGAAATAAGCGAACAAGTAATTAGCGATTACGATTCAGAATGTACACCAAAAAACTTTAACATAAATGTTAAAAGAGAAAAAGGAGAAAGCTCATATATGGGCTCTAAAAGAAGAAGAGCTAATCAACCATGATATTTTCCAGAAAGTGCAAAATCTAAGGTTAATAGTTCAAAAGGATCAGATGATAATTTCCTAAATATTGACTGTCAAAATAATAGGAAAGAAATCATTGATAAATGGGCAGCAGAATTAAGTTTAGTAATTCAAACTAATCCTGATGCCTATACAGAATCAAGAACTATATTGTTATTAATAGAACATAAGAGTCTAGGAATAGCAAAAGAATTCATAAAAAACACCATTTGGACAGATGATAATAACAACATTCCATATAATATTCTAGATATAGTTCTAGATGGATTATATACTATGTTCCTAGGAATTGATTTTACTGGTGATAAAATACATGAAAAACAACTAGTACAAGAAAAAGCTAGGAAACGTTTAGCAGAACTACAACTCTGTGATATATGTTACCTAGAAGAATTCAATTGTGATTATGAAGTAAATCTTTACAAATTAGAACAAATTGAATTTCCAGAAATGATACTTCAATATCTTAGAAAAATACCCTTGGTAGGAGAAAAAGCATTAGAAAGGTTTAAAATTGAAACTTTCAATAGAAGAACTTCTAGTTATAGTCTAGGATATGCTATAAGAATAGTAAAAGATGAACTGTCAAAATTCTGTGAACTAATAAGAACTCAGAAAAAACTTAAAAAATTTAATAAAAACTGTTGTGCAATATCAGGAGAAAATCCTGTAGAATATGGTTGTAAAACAGAATATAAAAAGAAGAAAAAATTCTTTTCTAAGAAAAATTCTTCTAAATATAGATTTATTAAAAAGAGGAAGAAATTCCGACCAGGAAAATTCTTTAAGAAAAAATCTGATACAAGATCAGAAAAACAAAAATTCTGTCCAAAAGGAAAGAAAAATTGTAGATGTTGGGTTTGCAACATAGAAGGACATTACGCTAATGAATGTCCTAATAGGCAAGATAATAACAAAATAAAATTGTTAGAAATTGCATCTGAAATGGGATATGAACCCATAGAAGAAAAATATGATGATATAGGAATTGTATACATCATAGAAATAGACTATAGTAGTAGCGAAGAAGAATCAGAATCTGATGAGTCTACTTCGTAATATGTGAAACATAAAATAATTATGTTAAGACCCCTAACACATAAAAGGACAATTTTGTCCCTAAGTCTCAATTGAGACAAGTCTCACAAGAGTCTCACAGTAAAAAACTCAGTGGACGCGGTGGCATCAGCAAATGTACTACTACTACTACCAACTTTGGTCCCAACATTAAGATGGCATGTTACTGGTTCAGAAAAGGCACAGTGGCACACGTTGAAGGAAGGTGAGTATGTTAAAGCAAGCATTCACATGATCCATCGTCGTAAATTAGGTGATTACGGACGCATTTACCACATTTACCACATCGTCGTAAATGATTCACCACGAATAAATTCCATTATTATCTGCGCTTATCTCAATTTCACAATTTATATTTGTTGGTTAACAGAACATATCTTCAATTTCATGAATCTGGGCAGGGGAAGGCTGCATACGTTAAACTTGGACATACCTGTTTGGTAATTTCTAATTCTAATTCATCCCCTCTAGGATCCTGTTTTGCCAGAATTTTTCTATGAATCAGTTCAATTCAGTAAAAATGTGATTTGATAGAATTCCGTTTAATTCAAGCATGCTGATTTTTTCCTTCTTCAAGGGGTGTTGAATTGAAGGTACAGAATACTATGCTTTATCATTGGCGCTATAACAAATGAGTAATGAAATCTTAGTGAGCTAAATATAGCCTAGTATAGTAACTATTATCTAATAGCATATTCCATATTTTCGCAGCATTTACGTGTCATTTTGTCGTCCCAACTTGGGAAAAATCTTCGAGAAAAGAAAGAATATTTAAATTTTTTAAAATTCAGAAAAAGAAATGAGCCAATGTTTACTCTCTCTCGTAAGTGGGGATGTTTTCCATTATTCAAATTAAGGGTATCCAGCCTTAAAAATAGACCAATCAGGAGGCCTGAAAGCAAAGGGCAAAATGTTGCAAAAGAATCCAGTGCATTGGAGACAGTGGGAAATTGGAATATATGTGTTACCTTTTAAAGAAATTTATTTTACTAATTTGGCACTAATTTACTATCATAAGTAGCCTCCTCTTTGTTTGCCAATTTCATTATTAAGAAAGATTGAAATGACACTCCAGGTGTCTTGCTCTAGTAAAACCTCTTGCTTCAAAAGTTATTTTAATTTATTTGAGTATTGTTCTATTCTCTATTGATCTTTTTCTAGCAAATTCTCAAATTTGATACTTTAATTTCTTTTTTAAACTATATTAATCCTGTTTAATACATGCTTTATTAAGCTGAAAGATTGTGTCAAAGAATGCTATGTTGTGCCGATGAGTGTTGTATTGTGCTATGATGTACTAATCAATGCACTAATATGTGCCGAAGTTATTGATATGGGTTAGAGACTGGTGATCTGAGTTGAAAATTACTGAAATGAACTTAATCATGCTAATCTAAACTCAACTAAATTAAATTGAATTGATTTTTTTTATAAAGTTCACTCATTATATCAATTTGTTATAGTTCTGTAACTTGCATGTTAAGTAGAATTGTCACATGTATCATTGATTTATATTCAATTCAATAAGGCTGGTTTGCTAGAGCTTATTTCTTGTTGTACTGAATTGAACTGAGCTGAACTGAACTGAACTGAAAATTGATGTATTGAAAAATAGAATAAACATGGCTTAATTAAACTGAATTTCACCAAATTATATTTCAACTGAACTGAACTGATCTGATCTATAGATAAGCTCTGGCAAACAGGACCTTAAAAAGCATGTAACTCTTTTAGTGTAGAATATACTTTCCAAGTACCTTGCAACTTTAGCTTATGAGTTGGACCATTTAAATCAAACTCGGAAACTAATTTAATTTGAACTTAGGAGGTTGAAGTTGGAAATGGAAAACCAAATAAAATTTGTTAGTATTATTATTGCCGTCACCATAATAGGATAACACACTAAACAAAATTTGTTATTGCAGAATAAGTAGATTCTAAAGACAAGCTTTTCAATAGTGTAAAACATACTAAAAAACAAAACAAACATATTATATACTAACCATATTCGATTACTCAATTGCGTAATGACGAATGGAATAAAAACATTGAAAAACACAGCTAATGAAAGTTGAGATGATAACGAAGGAGCGTGGGAAAATTACTCTAATCTCATTTTGTTGGCTCACTTCTGGATGGAAACATAAATGTGATAAGAAAATTGCCTTTTTAGCATTCATTTCATCTTTCTCTTCAAGCCAAACCCAATCAAATTATTGTCCACATATTTAGGTTTGTGCCCATGTTAAATAGTATTGATACCCAAAACTTAAGACTATTTAATAATAAACATTTGACAATACATAAAATAAAATATTAGTTGTATATTTAAAGACATGTCAACATTTTCGACCAATCACAAGAGTAAATATCAAATTTAGCATTTCTTCTCTATTGGAACTACACTGACTCGCTTGAAAAGTGTTATAGTTCAATTCACGTTACTAATCAAGCTAAAACTTCTCTTGGAGAAGATGGAGGAAAGTGAAATTTTGTTATGGGATGTGTTCTTATAGTTTATAGAGATTTTTTTTAACAGGATGGGTTGATTCACTGGATCTGATAGGTGATCCTCCAATGTCCCGAAACTTATAAATCTGGTGAAAACTTAAATCTTGACTAAAATCACCAAAAGTCTACTAAATTAAGTTTGCCAAAATTACAATATACATTAAATATATTTTAAGAAACAAGAATTTTGGATGACTGATTGTAGTACTGCATTTCTATAAAGCTATTCAATACAACTACTAGTGGAACTGGAATCACATGTGAAAACTTTCATCCACCATTTAACCCAATTATTTACCCAATCTATTATATTTATATTTAAATTTTATACGTTCATAAAATACAGACAATACTTTCATCATATAGTGCCCTGTCCAGTTCAGCTTATTTCCAGCACCTCCAGCATCCTCCAGCACCCTCCAGCACTTGTCACTATTCATAGACATGAATGATTGGTTTTTTTTTTTTTTTTTAAAGGAATGATTTTTCTTTAGAATTAGTTTCAATATGTTTTGTACGAGATTCTTCAAATATATAGTTTCATAATTATGTACATCATAATTATACAATTTTAATTTAATTTCAACACCCTTCAGCACCCCTGCAGCATCTTCCAGCACCCCTCCAGCACTCTCCAGCACCTTCCAGCACCTTCCAGCACCCTCCAGCACCAACTACCAATTGCAGCACCTATTGGACAGGGCCAGTATATAACAAACTCAGATGAAATAGCCATCAAGCAATCTTAGAAAACTACCACATGACCTAATTCTGCTCTTTTAGTCTTTTCCTCAGCATGTGGGTACGTAGTCTAAATTGCACAAAAACAATAAATAATAATAATAATAAATATGTTAACAAATTTCAAGTGGCCAATAAAACTTTTTGAGACCTATAAAACCACCCCTCCCCCCTTCTATATCATTTTCATGCCATCTTCAACCCCTTTCATGAAACCAACCAATCAAAACAACATGTTTTCTTGCTAGAATTCCCCCTCAAAACAACAATAATCACCTTCAAAACAACCCTATTCATATAAAATTCATACTCAAGCAACAATGTCCTCCTCCACTCTGTCCCAGCTGTCCCAGGGCTTGCAGTCATGCTCCCTCGAACCAAACGTTCTTGTCCAGAATCTGAGCCCGGCTCAGAAACCGCTGCAGAATAATCATGACCTGATTCTTCACATTGACACCATAAAAAACAAGGAATCTGCAGAGCCGTCTTTCTGGAGCGAGCTCGCCGGAAAACAGGGCGGCTACGGCTATTCTTCGCCGATCCTGAGCCCGAGGAGCCTGGAAATGTGCACGGAGAGCCTCGGCAGCGAGAGCGGCAGCAGCATTGGGGAAAGCATAGAGGATTTCTACCTCACTTCTCCCCCGGAAGGTTTTCAGCAGCAGCCGTGGCGGTTGAGGGAGTCTCGGAAGAAGATCTTCCGCTCCGGCAGCTTCCCTCCGCCGCTCACCTCCATCAGCGGCTGCGACGGGGTTCAGATGAGCTCCCACCGCGAAGACGGGAGGCTGGTTCTCAGGGCGGTCAACGTTGGTTCTTGCAGCTCCTACTTTCAGACAGAGCGTTCCAATGGCAGACTCACGCTCTCTCTGTACAAGAGCCTGGACTCCTCCGAGGAGTTTGATGAGGAAGCTGATGAAGAAGAAGAAGAAGCTGAGGATTTGGGAATGGATAATGGTGAGAATGATGAGGATGTGGGATTAATTGAGGATTTCCCAAGACTAACCACTCGGTGCAATGAAGGAGGTGGGAATAGGAACAAGAGGTGGTCCGAGTCGTTTTGGGTGGCCATTTCGTGAAGCTCCGGCACTGATTTACCGGTTCTCATCAGAACTCGGAACTCAAAGATTAGCGTGCATGGATGGAAGTAGAAGTTATTAATGTCTCTTTAGGTAGATTTGTTGGGCACTTATTCCAATAGTACCATGTGGCACTACTATTAGTCCCTTGCTTAGGCTAATAATCTAGTAGTATAATTATTGTTATTTGCTATGAGCGAATTGCATGATCTAGCGTATGAGATTATTGGTAAGTATTGAGCGTTGTCAACCTTATTTTTAATTAAAATTTTATTTAATTTAGATCAGTTTAGTTCGTGTTTTAGTTGAATTGAACATGCATATGTAATAGAGGGTTCATTTCATCTCATGCATGTGATTAGTGATAATATCTATAGGTTGATTTGAAGAAAGATGAACCAAAGAGAATTAGTAGTGAATTAGTGAAGCAATTGATCGGGGCTGTACCTCGACGTACAATGATTAAAATGTGGTTTGTAGCAAGTGGGATTGTTGTTCGTACGATTGGCGTACGTAAGCATTACTTAATAACTTTGTGACCATTTGAGCTTCGGTCGTCATCCTTGGCCAATGAATGAGAGTGACATCACGGGATATAACCGGGAGTCCATGTGCTATACTTTTTTATTACGATTCATGGACCTTGTATTGTTTTACCCAATTGGTTCGAAGAAAGACTTGCAAATTATGAAATGATATTTGTTGTTATCTATTTTATTTTAGTTTTTTAATAGTGGTATCCATTAATTATGCGAACAACATTACACAAGCGTGTTAGAGGATTGTCCATTTTGTTGGGACAGCCGAGTCCATCATGATCGACATTAATTTGTATGATATTGTCCGCTTTGGGTCAAATTTGCATGGTATTTAAATTGGGTCAACTTCCAAAAGATCTCATACTAATATGGTGAGACTTTTTCCATATAAGCTATGGAATTGTCCTCTCCACTTCCAATGTGGGACTTGGTTTGACATACCCAATCATCTGAATTTTAAAGCAACATGTTACCGTATTTTAAAATGAAGTGTTATCATCCTCGGCTGATCTCAACGCAACCCCACCCGACGGTAAAATAACCAATATATCTTGTAACGCAAGTGCATTGTTAAGCGTTTCTTTTTTATAGTTTGGCAAGTTAATTCACTATTAGGGACAGGAGGCGATACCGCTTGTCCGCGGTGCCCACCCGCCCGACACCATAAGTCTAGGTAAGTAGATAAATCATGGTAATTCAACTTAAGGAACCATTGGCCGGTCAACGGTTCGGTGCACACAAGGAATTCTTGTTAAAAGGAAATCCCTACACTGCCGATGACGAGACTCGAACTCACAACCTTAGGACAATTGAACCAATGTCCCAACTACTAGATTACACCCACTGGTGTTTAATTCACTAATAGAATTCTAGTAGTAATGGTGTAACATATATAGGTGTTCCTTAAGATCTTAATGACCAAGTCTAGTACTAGGTTGGAAGATTCTTGAGGGGTTATTACCTATTGGAAAGGAGTTGTATAACGGGATGGACCAGAAAAGCAGATTGGTTTATACCCTAAAAGAGGAGGGCAAGGTCCTAGCGTGGATTAAGGCCTTCCATACACAATACATGGTTACAGATGGGATAAAAATTATACAACTCAAATTCAACATGCATTCACGTTTTCGTGTCCCAAAGCCAAAATGCTTCATCATGTGCAAATCTCCAATTACATTTGTTGTTATTTGTTATTGGCAAAACTATCTTAAAATTGCAAAAAGAGATGCACTTACTTTAATAGCAAACTCCATGCAAAAGTTTAATCATTGTAAACATGCATTAACAATAGCCGCATTCACAAAATTCTAAAGTTACTTCTTCTGTTCCACTATTTTGTTCATACTAACACGTTTATCATAAGAGATAGGTAATACTTAGCACTAAATAATGAGTGGAAAAAAAAATTTAATAAAGGCAGTTCTATGGAACCATGGAAATCAAATTGTTGATTACTTTACTTTGTAAGAGGAATGTGTTAGATATGATACCAATAATGTAGTATTGGAAAAGGTATTTTTTGTTTGGTCAAATTAGTATGAGGTTGAACTGTTGAAGACATAAGCAATCAAATGATTAAGGAAATAGAAAAGGCAACGCGATCATCTTTATTCATTGTCGACCTAAACTTGGACTTGTTTTGTTTTTCTTCTTTTTTTTCTTACATCTTAAGAAAGAGAACAATTTGATACTAGTACACTAAACCTTTTACCAACATTTTTTTTGTAACTATGGATTTTCATGGTAACATTTTTGTGTATTGTTTCTTTCGTATAATAATAATGGGATCATCGATCTATATTCAAGTTAATTAATGTATTCAGTTAAGTTCAATTTAGTCAGTTCATTTAGAAATTGAAAATGCAACTTTGAAATCGATTGAACTCCATGATTTTAATATAGACATACTCCTAACTCATGAGTCTCGTCTCCATTCCGAATCTTTTATAAGATTGATTAACCAAACAAAGGTCCCTTTTCTTTTCTTGAGTGGAGTGTGGATAGCGTACGCCCGATCGGCCTCCAAATTGCACCAAACATGTATCATGAATTAGATTGATTGGTCTCCAAATTTAAATATGAGAAAATCTTGGGTGAGACCTGTCCTTGTGGAGACCAAGAGCAGGGGAATGAGCATTTACTGATTCTGCTTGATCTTTTAGTCAGTTTGTTTGATCTTTCAATCAATGTCCTTGAGTATTTTTGTTTTGCCTTGATTTTTCAGTTAATTTGATCTTTCGTTCAATTTGCTTAATCTTTCGGTCAATTTTCTTGATCATTTCCTTGGTCAATTTCACCAACGACAAATTCAATCAAGAAAATCGGCGGGTTTAGAGCTCACCAACGACAAGTTCAATCAATAGCAGTCCATATAATCTTTGGTTTCATTTGAGACCAATTTGCCTTTAAAGATATGATGAAAATGGAATTTAAAAACTATTCCACACTATAATTTTAAATTTTAGATTTGTTTGTATGTTTTAAATCCGAATCACACAAAGATATCAAGTTTAATACAATTCAATGGCACGCCCAACACCATCACCCCTTCACTTCCACCAACCAACCTTCAGCCATCACCCCCACCACTTCCACCACCATCACATCTTGAATTTCCAAAAAATGAAAAAAATCAAAAGATATCAAGTCTAAGAAAAACACAAATAGAAATAATATTTATTTTGCGCTTTTAAACCATATCCATTCATTAAGAATAACATTAAAGATTCTAGAATAATTTGTTGATAGATGAAATGGATACGTGGGGTTTTAAGATGCATCATTTATTAATACTTATGATTTGCCAACCTTATAAATTATGAAAGGATTAAGATCGTATAAAAAAATAAAATTATAAAAGGAGTGTTGGCTCAGTATTTGCAGAGATGTTGACTCGAAAGAACAAAGAACTATTATATGTCATTTCGACTTTTGCAACAAATATTTTTTGTTAGGAATGTGCATGATATGACGACCGAACTATTAGTTATCACTGTAGTTCGCGATATGATTTAGTTGCAAGATTGTTTTATTTATCCAAAAACGATAATTACATAGACATATTTAGTACCTAAAATGATATGTGATTGTTCTCATTTTGAAAGAAGAAGAAAAAAACAAAATTGAAGGACAATGAACATCGAGGGCGGCACCACTGAAATCAAAAGCAAGAGCATGAAAGGGCATTGTTGTCACCCTCATCATAATATGGTCACCATTCATTTTTCATGTTGTGGTTTTAGTTTTCACACCTAATTAGACTCTTATCTATATACCTACGTGTTTAACTTCATTTTTGTCCACATATATATTTCATAAACACCTACTATATTAATTGATAAAATTAAAAAAGATTCACACAACTGTATAAAATTATGCTTCCTCCCCCAAAAATGTTGGACGACAATATATATTCGTCACTATCCATTCTGTCTTCTTTGAGTATTAATGCGTCACCAATTCACCCTTATCCACTTAAGAAATCATGGTGTACGGCTACTAATTTTGTAACCCTAACATTCCATTAAATTCTTTGTGGTTTCATATTCATCTCCACACCCACGAGCCATGCTGGACCATATCAAATTTTTTCGATTCCTATACATTTATCAATTTCTTTGTAAACCCTAGTTGTGCGTTTCTGGTCTCTGGAGTCTAGGGAGCCATACTAATTTCACAATTGAGATATGTTTCAACTGGTTTCACTGAATAATCATGCTTGCTCTGATCTCACAAGATACATCCTCTTTGTAAATATGTATGAACCAACACATTATACATACAATATTATATATGGGGAGTACAACCACCATCATATGTACTTAAATCTGTCAAACCCCGAACAAATACGAGTTGACACAACAAAATAATTGTTGCTTATACTATAAATCTATATTATGTATATGAAAATAGCAAATGATCCGACCCAATCCAAACTGGCACATCAATCAGCACTTTCCCAATAAAAACTAAAAGTTATATTTTAGATTTGCGAGCTTAGGAAATATTTAGTACATATATACTATTTCTATAATATTTGTTTTTATTCTGAAAATAATTCACATTCTCAATTTCGTTGTGCTGCTTATGCAATTTGTACGTTTGCTTTAAAATTATACTATTTAAACGAATCACTTTACCATGTATTATCAAATCCTCTAGCGAACTTTTATCTTTCTAGTTTGATTCTGTTCTTAGTTTCCCCACTGAGAAAAAAGTGCAAATTCAGTAAAATGGAGGGACGTCATTTTACCTAAACACATTATTAGGCATAAGTCACTCCACCCATTTTCGATTCTGAGCAATCTCTCAGTTCCTCGACACACCAATACATATCCATTAATCCGTCCTTTCTTTTTCGATGTCAAAAGTTATATTTCAGTGTTAATTGGAGAATATTATACTGCCATTAGTTTCATGGACCATGGTAAAATTGATGGTTATTATTATGAATTGAGGGTGACCGATTCTCAACAAATAATTAGAGAATAATAATTATCAATTTATCTAAGATTTTTTTTATATTTAAAATTCTTGATTACAAACATTTGTAGGAGACAACTCACCATAAGATAATTGATGTTGCTTGATAATATGATGTGATTTATGTTAGAGGTGAGAGGTGAGACAACCTCATCATTTTATTAAGTAACGTCAACCTGCCTCACCATAAGACGGCTTCAGAAACTAACACTCAATCTCCTTATTAAAAGAGTAAAAATGATTTACTAATTAAAATTAAAATCATTGTAAAAAAATTATACAGCTCCAAAACTATTTATTTTAAGGTTAAACATGCCTTTTCAAAATAACCACTTAATTGGATGTTGTATCATGCTATTTGCCTCTGATAAATTGAATTTTGTAACATACAATTGGTGGATGTGGATTGTATTTGATTCATACTCCCTCCGTCCCAGAAACTGCACACTTTACTATTTAACACTATCCACTTTTAAACTTTAACCATACATTTGAATAGATATATTAATATTAATATCATCATATTTGATATCACTAGACTTAAATATTAAATTTTTATGTCACGCTAATACACGTAATTAAAGATATTTACAGTAAAATGTACTCCCTCCGTCCCAGCCAAAGCGTCTTAGTTTGACTTTTCAAAGTCAAACAGAGACAACTTTGACTGCTAATATCTTTACTTAAGTATGTAAATTATTTTTGAAAAATGCATTATTTTAAAATATATGATATTATGAATCCAACAATATATTACATGATACTAATCTAGCATATAAACTAATAGATATTAATGGTCAAAATTGTCTCTGTTTGACTTTGAAAAGTCAAACTAAGACACTTTGGCTGGGATGGAGAGAGTATGTGTTAGCAACTGTGAAAAAGATTTCTTGCCATTTAGGTTGGGACGGAGGGAGTATTAGTCATAGATTTGGTGATAAGGAAATGAAAGGCTATAGAATTTGTTCTAGTGGCCGGAGATGAAGTAGGTAGGGCACTAAGCCCAGCCTTTTGCTATTTATGGTCTAAATATTGTTTCTTGAAAATCATGACTTTACCTCAATAGCAGATCTTCCGTGATTTAAAAGGGGTCCATCTCATTCATTTTGATTATGAGCATCACGATTTTCATTAACCAATCACCGTGGTTTCTTTTGTCCAGCCAATGTCTATTTACTGTTAGGTAAATTTTTATACTAGTTCAAATTGATGGAGTAAAATGGTACGAAAGATATAGAAATTAGAAAGATAAACATATAGAACACATTATTTATTTGTGAGAACAGATACATTTATTAACCAAAAATATATTCATTATCATCTTTTTTAATTTTATTCGAGTTATTCTGTCATAATTATAATTTCACCTAAATTCCTTTAAAACAACTAATTATACTTCTATCAATTTTTAACTATTCACTACTGTCTTCACTGTCTAAATCTTTAACTGACATATTTTTGCTTCAAATTCACCATACGTACCTCGCAAATTAATAAGATTTTGTTGATTTTGGTTTTCAACCCATCATTAAGGAAAGAGTTATACCCCTCTCTGCCCACCCTTTCTCTGCCCACTTCAAAAACACACCATATAAAGAATAAATCGAACACGAGTATAATCTTTTATAATTTATATGAAAACTTTTAAGTTTTTTTCAAAAAATTATAACCAACCTCCATCTTAGGTAGATTATATATAATTTTTTGGTTGGTTGGATTAATAATAATATATTTAAAATCTATAACCTCATTCCAAAAGAGGTTAAACGTTTAATATGAGAATAGATAATAGGTAATTATTATATTACCATAATTATCCCAACTTAATCATATATCGTATGGTTACACTATAATATAATTAGTTAACCTTTAATATGATTTTTTTGTGGGTTTGCAGGTCCTCCTAAGTATACATAAAAGCAGCAGCATAGTGAATACAACTTACAAGTGTGTCTTTGACCCTCAAAAATTACACTTTCTTGTTGTGTCTGAAACAAAGAATACACTTTTTCTTGATAGATATTATTCCATAGGTAGTAGCTTTTGTTGTCGGTTTCCCATTGGTTCTCCCCAACTTTTACTTTGTATAAGGTTGAGATAGCTCGTACTACGCATTCTCATCAATATTCCTTTCCATAATCACACCTCTGCAACATGTGATTGCAGGATGAATAATATTCACAAGCTAGTTTTAACAGGGAAATGATGTAGATTTGGAAAAATGTATTACTCCATACAACCGAAACTCGCCATATTTATTTGACAGAATTTTTTTGGATGAAATATATTATTAGACAGAAGCTAAATCAAAGTTTCATGAGAATGCAGTGAGGTAATTAGTTCATCTATTAACCTTGTAGGCAAAACTGGTTACAGACGCGCCCTTCCTTTTTCATGTTTTATCACGTGAAATGATAGTCGTGGAGTTAAAAGCGTTGTGAAGGAAGTACATGTTAAGATGAATATGTCCGAACCAGGGTGTCCTACCTCAGTATCTCATGTACTTCGTGACACTTTTCGTCTCGCCATTGGCCATCTTCCTCCGAAACAAACAAAACTGACTTTCTTTGTAATTTTCCCATACCTATATAAACGAATCCTGTAGTGTATATAATTTCACGATCTATTTTTACCCCACGTTTTCAAACCTCTATTTTCTAAGCTTAGACATTGATCGATTAAGTTAGTTTTAGTTGATAGAATTTAACTTAATATAGTCATACTTTTTCACTCTAATCCGTTTCGAGTCTTGTAGATGTTGAATCCACTATTATTTTGTTTTTTCTTTCCTCATTCCAAAAAGATAAGGAGATTAAAAAACAAACAAATACATCATAAAATGAAAAAAAAAGGTCGGTTAATCACGGATATTTTATTTATTTTCAAACTTAGATTATGTTTGCTTGAGTTTTTTGTGAATTAGTTCAGTTCAACTTAGTTGACTATATTTATACAATTTTTAATTCAATATATTTATATTATTTCAGTTCAATAAATTTTTAAAATTAAATGTTACTTTTTTTTTACCATAAATTATAATGATATATAATGTATGATAAATTTTAAATTTATTTTAGTTCACCTAAATATAAGTATTTAAATAAGTTCATGCAAACAGGACCTTAAACTATAATGAAAAAAGGGAATGCTAATGCATCCGAAAGAAACGACTAATCTTTACATAAAAAAAAAAGAAAAAAAAACGACTAATCTTGAACAGAGCTGCTAAAGCCTAAAGCTACGAACCAAAGTGTATCTAGAATTGAAAAGATGTGTTTTTAAATCACAAGATCTAGACCCTGTTTACTAGAGCTTATTTCTTGATGTACTGAACTGAACTGAACCGAATTGAATTGAATTGAACTAAATTGAATTGAATTGAATTGAACTGAACTGAATTGAATTGAATTGAACTGAACTGAAGTAAAATGATGTATTGAAAAATGGAATCAGCATGACTGAATTAACCTGAATTTCATCAAATTACATTTTCACTGAAATGAACTGAACTGATCTACAGATAAGCTCTGGTAAACAGGGCCCTAATCCACATCCCAATATCTTAAGTACACAACCCATTTAGTATTAAATTTAGCGTCCAATTAACATTTATTATTTCATTTAAATTCCTTAAATTTTCAATAGTAAATTTTGGATTCAAATTTTGTTAAATTTAATTGTAGACCAAGAAATCCTCAAAACCTTCAACATTCATAAGCTGTCCAGCTTAATTCATGTTTGCTAGAGATTATTTCTTGGTGTACTAAACTGAATTGAACTGAACTGAATTGAAAATTAATGTATTGAAAAATGGAATCAGCATGACTGAATTAATATGAATTTCATCAAATTACACTTTCACTTTCACTTTCACTGAAGTGAAATGAATTGAACTGAACAGATCTACGGATAAGTTCTGACAAACAGGATGTGAATTTACTTTTTAATCTGAATAGCTACGTGAAATTTGTAGACAAAGTTGATAAGAATATTTTATACTATATATAAAGAGTGGGGTACATTTCATGAATTAGAGTTTGATTAGGACTAAGTTTCATAATAATAGCTAACTAAAATTAAAATTTAATTAGGGATATTTTAGTAAAATTTACCCTAAATGGGATGTTGATTTAGGATATTGGGTTGTGGAAATATCATCCCCTTTTAAATATGGCATTGAAAAGCCTCCTTTTTATTTTATTTTATTTATTTTAATACAAGAAAATCAAAATAAAGGCGCTAATGCATATACGATTAGATTATTTAGACGCAAATGTAATTACGGACCTGTTAAAGTTAGATGCATAAAGTTTAATCTATTTTGGGCTGCTTAAGAATGTTGAAGGGAAACAGAAAACTGATTTGGATGATAAAACGGGCTAAAGAAGTTAAGCGTAGCTCTTAATTCGAGTTCTAACAAATTCAATTCCTTTTCTCATTTGTGAGAGTGTTGTCTAAAAAACATACACATTTTGTTCAGCAAACTAACAAATTTGGTGTTATGGAGCAAGCACTCTATGGTTGTGGACTCGAGAGTATTCATTATACCTAATCTGAATTGGCATATTACGTCAAACAGAACAGTTCTTGCTTTTTAACTATTGGAAATAGCTTGAGTATCTGATGATGAAGGGTAAGCAGATATATATAGGTGAAACTTTTGACTAACGACGTCCTATATTTCTACCCAAAATCATATCTTCCGGGCTGAGCCAACCGACACATGTACATGACTCAAGTTGCAAAAGTCTAGGTGCAATGAGCTGAGTTGTCAAGCAAGTTTTTGCCACTTTTTAGGTGAAGCACAATCAAACATCTAACTGGAGGTATTCTTCCTTGAAGCGTAGGCTCTGTACACCGCCAATCCAACTACAGCAACAGCAGCACCAACTGCAATGCAATATGAGGAGTCAGAACAAATAACACTCTCACAGACAGTAAAAACTCATGATTATGAATTTGAGAGAACTTCTAGAAGGAGGCAAAATCTTAGTAATTGGAAATAAATACTCATGCCATTCAGTGTTAATAGATGATCATTAAACATGAATAGTGTCTAAACACAAGAAATTTACCTGAGATAATCATGAGAGAGCGGCTGACGAGATGGCTCTGCATCTTCTTGTTTCGCCCAGGAATATTCAGATGAGGGTACTCAGCAGCACTAACAATTCTATTGAAGACATTATTCAGATCTCCATCCTTTGCACTGATACTAACAGGTGCATCTATTCCCATATCTTCACAAATCTATAACCAAAAACAGTATCAAATCAATAGAATGCATGTGTGCAAGAAGAAAACGTACTCTTCTTCTTCTTCTTCTTTATTCACTATCGTTTATGTATTAAATCTAAAAATAATTCAAGGGTACTTGTATCTTCAGATACCTATAATTATAAAGAAGGAAATACTGCCAAAGAAAGTCACTGCTAGGTCATATATACCTTTTCTGAATCTTTCATTCCCCTAGGAGAGAAATCCAGATCATCCTTTGATGCAACTAAAAGACATGGGATCCCATAACCCCTCTCCTTGGCTTGCCTAGCAAAATCCACAAGCAGTTCTGATGCTTGTTTAAGAGAGTACTCATCCGAGCTAATGGGATAGGAAACATCAGAATTTCCATATCAATAAATAATTTCTGAGACATGCTTTGTTTCATGTAGAGGAACTACATGAGACAGTAAAGAAAAAAAAACTAGGATAATTACAGCTGAACCATCATTCCACATCTACTTAATCATGCAAGCCAGATATAACCAATAATTATTCATGAGATGAGTCACAAAACCCACCTATCATACACAAAAGCAGCAACATCACAAGAAGCCAAACAATCCTTATCAGAAAACACCTTTTTCAAACCTTCTTCAGGAATCTCATGGAGTACAAGAATTTTTCTACTGCCCTGCATTTGAGAGTTGGAAAAAAACAGTTATCATGGAATCCGCAAGAAAAATCACTGTCTAATGCGTGTCTTCAAGTGGACAACGTTTTTGTGCTTGGAATGAATGAATTAAGGGAATCACATTCATGGTAAGTAATCGAGAAGGTGCAAATATATTCCTCGATGCATAGGCGAAAGTTCAAGAGAGAAGTCAAGAGTGCTTACCATAGGTCGGTCAACAACATTAACTGCATAGCATCCATTACTCGTCGGGTTATATTCTTCTGAGAAAGGCCTAAAAAAAGAATGGATAAACATGAAGAATCAGTATTCGATGGTATAGTAAAACTAGATTAGAAGGAAGCCTGGCAACAAAGCAACCAAGCTGAACTAAGATTACAAGAAACTGCACAAACAATAGACCTTCCAAGAAAGGAGTTTAACAGCGTAGACTTTCCACCATATGTAGGTCCTAGAACAAGGCATTGATACACGTATCTTTCTGATGTTTTCTTTTTACGGTCAACTGCTCTTCTCCTGGTAGCATTGAGAGCTGATGCAGTGTCACAATTATATCCAATGTATATCAAGTTGGCTGAAGTCTGAGTAGGGTTCAGCAGAGTCATAAGAGCCCACTGCAATCATACACTCTGTATAAGCATCCACCAATAGATGGCTCAAAATTATGGGAGAATGTGCTAATAAGAACATAAATAACAGGGATGAAGCAGCAGCCAGCAAGAGACCTCACCTAACAGTAGCATTATACTAAACTTCACGAGAATCATCAAAATAATACAGTCCTAAGAAGGAAAAACCACATGCCCTTCTCCAATAACTAACGGAACCATATCATCAACTATGCATTTTGTGTGAAACAAAACACTAAACAACATCTAATCAGCGACACAGAGGATTATCTAACATGGTGGATGCTTACTATAGTCAGTATGAGCACGACTAACATATACTAATATGTAAAACCACTAGAAGCAATTAAATGGCGGCTTTATGAGACTCAAAAGGAAAAATAATGCAAAAGGAAAACAAGTCTAAAGATAATTCGCAATTTACAAAATGAAAATTTCAATAACAGTAATTCTAATAAAAAAGATTTTATGAAGCATACAGACCTCACAGAGGAAACTGTTCAGAGATATTCCCCCCATTGAAGTTCTCTCAACTGCATCCTTGTAAGGAAATTCTTCCCATGGACTAAAACATAAGTCCGAAGAAAGTAAGCAACTAAATATGCCAGTAAAAAAGTAATATAGCTATGAACATTATCATGCTACATATTATGAATAATTCAAACTCTTTTTAATCATTGCTATATTAGAGAAACCTAGATGGGCCTATTTGTAAGAGCAGTGTCACGAGATGAAAGCAAAAAACATTTGATTCAATCAGGACAATATCCAACAAACCCCCTTTCTGAAGCCTTCCCCACCCTAGTTAGGTATGAAATAAAAATAAAAGAAGTCCAATATTGAGTAGCTCATCTTCCTCTTAAAAATAATTGAATGAAGTAGCCTATCTACTTAATGGTGAAAATCACAGCGGAACAATGTATGAGAGATCAATTGTCCAAGTTAGATTACAAACTTATTATCCAGAAACCAATGGCTAACAAATGGAAACTAACTAATAAATAGCAGAGAGGAGGTTAATAACCAACCTTTCTGGTGCAGTAGAAAACAAATTTTCAAGCTCATAACACTGAAGAACTCCATCCTGTCAAAACCAAAGCTCAATAATCTTTAAAAAATAAATTTAAAAGCAACGATATCAAACAGATGGACCATGGAGGGGCACTATATTCACCGTGCGGTTTTACAGGCAAAAATCACAGTTATGCAGATGCAACTTTGATCTATCTCCCATATATTAAAAAATAAAATAATCCATAGGGTCAATTTATGAGTCACCTAATAATCCATAACGAACACTTTCAAGACAGTTCATAATGCAAAATTGCAAAAAATTTGAATGTGAAGTCTGCAACTTATGAGTCACCTAATATCCAGGAAAAGGTATCCTAATGGCATTGGTTTCTGGTAGATACTAGTCAGTTTAGTGGGTTAAATGTGGTTTATGCTTCCATTGACCCCAGATAGGTGACGCTAACTCACAAGTCAAGAATATATTAATATTAGGCTTTAAGAACTACAAAATCAGTATCACAGGTATCAATAATGCAAGATATTTATCGTACTTTGTCAGAATCGAATGTGCTGAATACTCCTTTCAGAAACTCAGTTGCTTCACTCGTCAACTCCACACTCTGCAAGAAGATACCGGTCACCATCAGCTATTGTAATCCCAACAATTGTTTCTTGACAAGTCTTTTATTTTTATGGTTAACTATATACATAACTGATCAGAATCCCACAAAAATTTACCATGATTAAACAATATGACAGCTAAAACATTTTTATGATCACCTGGTCAGGAGCCCTTTTTAATGGACTCGATAGATAATCCTCCCTGAGTTTAACTTCATCATTGTAACCAAACTTTCTTAAAACAAGCCACGCTATCTCAGTGCGTCCCTTTTCAATGAAAAATGCATTTAGGTAAAGAAATCCTGTTAGAGTAAGGCCAAGCTCGTTGATTCCTTCAGGCAGCTTCTCTTGTACAACATTCTTCACACCCACTATTTCACCAGGCTTAAGTGGGGTATCGAAGCACTTTACCTATTTAAAGAGGAAGAAACATTGAAGATGAGTAAACGAATGAGACATAAAAAAATTTACACTTATTTGTGTAAAACAAGGATTCAAAGATATAACAAAGAGAAAAACAACCTGAAAGTAATTTAACTCTTCATCATTGAGGGCACCATCCATGTCGCGGTCGCAAAGAATAAAAATACGTTTTAATGCTTTAGCACAACGAGGTTTGAGTGTATGGAGTTCTTGATCAAACAATGGAGCTACAGGATGAATAACTGCTTTTTGGGCGTGATAAAAGACTTCAGGAACCTGCAGACAAACTGGCATAGCATTACTAGCAAATTCCCCGAGAATAAAGAAGAACCAATAAATAATTAAGGCGCTGGACCAGACCTGAATCATATTTACTACAGAACATTCTAAACAAGTCTCAATCTCCCGGAACTGTTGCATAATTGGGGCCATCATTTGTTCCAAACTCATGGGGTCATCTGCATCCCTCTTATCAAGCTTGCAGCCAACCACTATCACTGGTGCCTTTATCTGAAATTTTTGGTTTCAAGCATTCCCCAATTAATTACAGCTATGTAGGATAATTCATAGATTATACTACTAGCATCTCAGATAAATGGAATCATCGAACAATGACAGCATAATGACAAAGTGCTTGTAACATAGCTGCTCGAATGATACATAAAAGTTAATTAAATAACAGATAAAATACACCTCAGAACAGTGACATCAGGACAAAATGCTGAAAACATTTTGCTGGTCGGATTACACATTCTAAGTCGCACATCTATAAACAAAATGGAGATAAAATGCCTAAATGAACCGCCATGGAAATAATGCTTACTACTTGCTGGTATAACATTTCCACACTTGGAATTTTTGTTGTAATGAAAAAAAACAGTGCATAATGTTTCTTTCTTTGTTTTCACAAATTCACTATATCAAGGAGTAGATAATCACTGAAAAGTGTAGAATGCGGAAAAATAACTACCTCTAAACGGCGAAGTTCGTGGAGCCAAAACGTGGAAAGGCGCTTCAGAGTGGAAGGCTGATCGCATGCATAAGTCAGTAATACCGCATCAGCTCGCTTCAATTCTTCAGCAAGCTTGCCTCTATTCTCCAAGCTAAACTAACCAATTGAACACCGAAATTACTCTCAAAAAATTGCGCCAATAATGCAAAAACTGTAACCAAAACAACACGGACTATCAGCGCAATGGTGGAAGCAACGAACCTGGATGAAGTGTCTATGAGAGTCATAGGGACATGGTCAGGATAGAAGTCGGCGGGGAGGCGCGTGGGAGGGAGGACCGGCGCAACTTGCTTGACGAACCTCTCGGCCATGACGGAGGCGATGAGGCTGGATTTGCCGGTGGCGCGGTCGCCGACGAGGACGACGCGTACATTTGTGCGGGCGGAGGGGACGGAGCCACTAGGCATCTGGAATCTGTTGAGAAAGAGAGAGAGAGAGAATGGTGGAGCTGTGCGAGGGACGGGATCTCCTGGCTCGCGGGCAGCAACGTAGAGCGTGAGCACCACGCGTGGCAGAGTATTATTCGCTCACCCAGTGGGGGTACAGTACAGTACAGTCCAGTCCTCGCAATGAATTGCATTTAGAACCATTGTTGGTGGTACTGGTACAAACTATGTTAGTGGACAAAATGTCTTTGAATTTTGAAGCTACTTTATTGAACTTCAATCTATAATTCTTTTAAAAAATCCAAATTATATTCTGTCAACTACACAAGAATAAAATTAAAAAATATGATCCATATTTTTACTAGTTAGCCCTATTTATTACAAAAATAAAATTAAAAAATCTAGTTAGCCCCATCACAAATTGATGATGATAATGATGATTACATGATTCCTCGTAGTAGAATTGTGGTAGTATTATATTTTCATAATAGCTCTAACCATTCATTTGAATATACACCAATGAAACATATAGTTGAACTAGTTTCTTCTTCCGTATTGATGTTTAGGTTTTTTTTTTCGTCAAAACGTTTAGGTTTTTCATTTTGGCTAAAAATAAATAATTACTATAAATAACGTAAAATAAAGGGAAAATGGCGTATTAGTTTCATTTCTAAAATCAAAATGAACCAAAAATACCTCATTTTTAAATAAATCTATCACCAATTCTGTTATTCGTATTTTTATGACTCTCTCGTGAATATGTAATTTTCTTTTGAAAATACTCTCATGAATATATGTACTATTTAATTTTGTGAATTTATCCAAATTTTACAAATCAGTAGTACTCGGATTTGTGGTTCGGATTATATTATTTCCTTTGGACTTCACGGCCCTTACCTTGACGGGCCAAAGCCCACTGCTGAATCGCTTCACAGTTTCAGCTTTGACCTCCGTCTCGTTCCGGCGCCGTTTTTCTTTCTCTCTGAATATTACCATGTTACCCCGCTTCCTCCGCGCGTCGCTCGTCGCCGTCCGCAAGTTCTCGGCTGAACCATCAACCGCCGCTGCCACCGTGCACAAGTTATCGGCCGAACCATCCGCCGCCGCTGCCACCGTGCACAAGTTCTCGGCTGAACCATCCGATGCCGCTGCCACCGCCATTAAAGAGATTCCGGCGACCTGTGACGCCCCGAAGAGTAAGAAAACAACCACCGAAGGCCGAGACACCCTCGGAAAGAGGTTACTGAGTCTGGTGTATACGAAGCGCAGCGCCGTCGTCACCATCAACAAATGGAAGGAGGAAGGGCACGTAGTCCAAAAGTACGCTCTCAATCGCATAGTTCGCAAGCTCCGCATGCTCAAGCGCTACAAGCACGCTCTCGAGGTTGGATAACCCTGAATTCATTTTTTGTTTTTGATCATTATTTTCATCTGTGGAGCAATTGGTTTGTGATTAGCAGTGTTTAATTTTGCTTAGGCAAATGTTATAGAGATTCTAATTTTATATGTGCAGATGTTTCAACTTTCAATGCTAGTGATGAAAATAGCCTAAATTTATTTGTTTGCAGTAGTAATTACAGTGTTTTTGATCATTATGATGTCGTAGGTTTGTGAGTGGATGCGTATACAGAAAGATTTCAAGCTGTTGCCTGGAGATTATGCTGTCCATTTGGACCTGATTGCGAAGATTCGAGGGGTAAATAGTGCAGAGAAGTTTTTCGAGGATCTTCCTGAGAGAGTGAAAGATCACACAACCTGCAGTTCCCTTCTTCACACTTACACACAACACAAAGAATCAGATAAAGCGGAGGCATTGATAGCTAAGATGGCGGAATGTGAGTTCTTGAAGTTTCCTCTTCCTTTCAACCATATGTTGAACTTGTATATCTCCACCGGCCAGCTGGAAAAGGTTCCTGGAATGATCCAGGAGCTGAAGAAGAACACTTCTCCCGATGTGGTCACATACAACCTTTGGTTATCAGTGTGTGCATTGCAGAATGATGTCGAAGAGGCTGAAAAGGTGCTTTTGGAACAGCAGCGGGCTAAGATGGAGCCAGATTGGATGACTTACAGCACACTGACCAGTTTGTATATCAAGAATTCGCTCAGGAAAAAGGCAGCTTCAACTTTGGGGGAGATGGAGAAAAGGGTTACTAAAAAATCCCGAGTTGCATATTCCTCTCTAATCAGCTTGCATACGAGTTTGGGAAATAAAGACGAGGCTACCTTTATATGGAACAAGATGAAGTCTCTGTATCGAAAGTGTAATGATTCTGAGTACAGGTGCATGATTGCATCCCTAATAAAGCTCGATGAATTCGACAAAGCCAAGAAGGTGTATGCAGAATGGAGATCCGTTTCTCCAACTGGAGACACCAGGGTTCCAAATTTGCTTCTTGCTGCATATATCAATAATAACCAAATCGGCAAGGCTGAGAAATTCCGCAGTCAGATGGTGGAAGAAGGGATAACTCTCAGCTATACCACATGGGAGCTTCTCACTTGGGGTTATTTGAAGCAAAAGCAGGTGGAAAAGGCACTCTCCTGTTTTGGTGAAGCTATTGCTTGTGTGAAAAAGTGGAACCCTGATGCAAAACTGGTTGAAGAGTTATTCGGGGCTCTTGAAGAAAATGGCGATATTAAGGGAGCAGAAGAGCTTTTAGCTATTCTGCGGCGCTCTGGATACATGACCACAGAAGTATATAACTCGCTCCTGCGAACGTATGCAAAAGCCGGGAAAATGCCACTTGTGGTTTCTGAGAGGATGAAAAAGGATGGTGTGGGATCGGACGAAGAAACTGAGCAGCTCATTAAACTTACAAGCAGAATGTGTGTCTCTGAAGTCACTTTTGCTTGAAGCTAGATGCTGATATTCCTGCTTCATTCACTTGTGTTGTAGAGCATGGCTCTTCTGTAGTAGTTGATGCCATGATTAGGGTTTAGGCCGGATTTTTCCGGTGAAAGGCGGCAAAAATGACAATGATGTTTGAAGTTGTTACTGGTGAACAACTTTGTGCATATAGGAGTGACTTTTGTGCCATCTCTAGTAGTTCAATTATATGCTTGGATCTTAAACTAATGGCCTGCTTGGACTTCATTTGATCATATAGAAGTAGGTTGTTAGTACTTAGTAGCATTCTTATTTCTTCCAACGAAATTGTTTTCATTTTTCTATAAGTTGACAAATCGTTGGTTGGGATTTTGGGAGGTCTTTCTTTTGCTTTGTCAAATCCTATTTTATTTCATGAGTGGTTTGCACACCTGACCTGATGTAGTAAAGTTAGTCAGCATATGTGATTATCATAATCATGATTTGAATCTTATAATCTAAATTAGTAAAATGTTTTCTACAATCTTATGAAAATTTTGTAAAAAAGTGATTATAATTTTATTAGTAAGTTATTCCATTTACAAATCGAATTTTATTGTACAAATCCTGCGTCATATTCGTCATGTCCCATGTAAATTGTACCATATAATTTCTCTTGAACTATACATATATCTTTATCTCATCTGTATACCTGAAGCAGTACATACTTTTTTGAAATCAATTCACTAGTCAATTGAATTTGATTTGAAATGCACAATAAGTCCAATGCTATGAATCAGACCAAAGAAATCAAAGTCAAATAACATGTTACCTAGGTGAGTTAAGCCATTTGACCACAATTTTGTTAAGATTATAGTAGGTTGGTGAAGTGGTTAAGAAAATAGGAATGCAAGCATAAAAAAAAAACCAATCAACGTTGTGCAAGGTATGTTGGAGATTGTTGGGCAACATTCATCTCCTTTAGGTCATCGGACTCGTGTAATTGGATTAGTGGAGTAGTAGTGGAGGATTAGTCCTATTCGGAGAAATAAGAGGAAAGAGATTACGTACGTGAAGAAGATTAACTGCAACTAACTAACCTAAGAGCTGGATTAAGAGAGGAGAGGTTTACCCAACCCCAACCCCAACCTCTCCACGTTGCCACGTCTCTTCCCCATAACCCCAATTCAATTACCAAATTACCCCTCTTATTTTTCACTACATTTTTTCTTTGTTATTAAAATGAATTCATCTTGTCAATTAATCCACCATACATGTGTAGATGGTAATTGTAAAATATAATTTTCTTTTATGGGTTGTCCTCAAATATTACGTGTTTGATTTTTCACTCTTACACAATTTAATAACTTCACGAGTTGTATAAAGGAAATGAATATGTGATTTTAGTATTACAAAGATGTAGTAATTTAAGCCCTATTTGCCAGAGCTTATTTGTAGATCAGTTCAATTCAGTTCAGTTTTATTCAGTTTAGTGAAAATGTAATTTGATGAAATTCAGATTAATTCAGTCATGCTGATTCTATTTTTCAATCATTGATTTTCACTTCAGTTCAATTCAATTTAATTCAGTTTAATTCAGTTCAGTACAACAAGATATAAGCTCTAACAATCATAGCCTTATATAGTTTTTAAAATAATATACACATAAATGCTATAGTTTGACTTTGACTGTCAAACTTTTTTTTATATATAGAATATAATTATTATAAGTGTATTGCATCAATGCATTATACAGTTATACTTCATAGTATTTAAAAAGTTATGCTCAAACACAGTTTGTTTTTCTATCAACTTCAAAAAAATTACTACACAAATCCAAATATAAACATAGAAGTCTACCACTTAGGAGTTACTTAAAATTTGATCATTTGTTGTTTTCTTTTAAAGTAGACAAACTAATTGTTTAACATATTTATTACTTATTAGATTTATTATTGAGTATTTTGACCAGCTATTTATTTGTATAGTTGGTCAATCTTTTTAACTATACATGGTTTGTGTTAGTTGTGGGTTAGAAGTTGTCTATAAATGCGTTGATTGTTGGTATGTCATATACAGCTCAAAGACCAAAGTGGTAATTACCAATGTTAATTGCAAAAACATACAATTTGAGGACAAATTTACTATCAACACATGACTATTTTTTCATATACTATACTTTTGACCGTTTAAATGTTGTGAATTAAAGTTTAATTTTGGTCATGTAAAATTGCTCCAATCAAATTTCATCATGAAATTTATTATTAAATTGTGCGAATTTTATTACAAAATTAGAATGCTTGAAATACCCATAAATCTCAGATTTTTATTTGAAAAAAAAAGAAGAAAAATATGACAGCTAGATTCACACACCACACTGGTTCAATATACTACTAGTCTAATGGCAAAAATCTACACAACAAATTGTACCAGCCTCACTTAGGTATTTTTTGCATAGTATTTACTGTAATTTAGTATAGTCAATGACATTATACAGCTGGGAGGACAAAGTAGTAAATGCAGTCAAACCACTCTGAAAAGGAGAATATTTTTTTTCCAATATTGTAATTCCAAAATAAAAAGGTCAACTAATTCCCACACCCCGGAACATTAGTGCACGTTTTCGCACTATATATACACCTGCTCGCTTCCACTTTAAAGTCTCCACGTATAGTACAATTAGATACATTACAGGTTCAGAGTTGGAGCTCCAGAAAAACACACAGTCACACAGTAATGGCGAGCCACGACGAAACCGAACTCGTTATTGCTGACGAAATGCTGGCGTGGCTTCTTCCCAAGAGTGTCCTCGAAGAGGAAGACGAAGAAGAAGCATGTGATCAGGTCCAGGTTAAGCTGGCGCCGTCGCCGTCGCCGGTGGTTTATCAGAACCACCGTAACCACCAGCATCTGAAGCGCCCTCATTCTATATCGCCGCCGCCCACGGCGGAGGGGGAGCGACTTCAACAGGGCAATTTGGTAAGTATTCACCTAATCTTTCCATTCTGTTTGCGTGCCCTGTTTTTTTGTTTGGGATTTTCGAAGATTTTACCGTCAATTTGCAGAGAAAATTTCACGCGCAATTAAGTGTGTTAATCTTCTCCAAATGTTGCGGCCTTTCAAATTTTTCGCCGGATACGTAAAAATCGAATTTCGTTCAATCAAATGAGATAAATGAAAATTTTTCAAATGCGTATTTTTCGTAAGCAAAATCTGTTACATGTTAAAGTTTTATAATAAACTTATGTAATAAAAAAAATTAAATTTCTATGTATAAATGACTATTTCATTCAATTTTGTAAGGGAAAAAATTGAGTTTGAAAATTTGCGTTTTGATGAATGTGCGCAGTGGTTGAAGTCCGGCCAGGCGAGACCAAGAAGTGTGACGAACAATCAGGCCGCGTTTGGCGGACCTGGAATGCAAGCCGTATTTCTGGATTCCGGCAAGCCGCGAACCGGCGGAACAGGGGTCTTTCTTCCCCGGCTAGCCGGAACCCAGTTCCCGCCGTCCAACAAGCCGGTTTGTCCTCCCGTTCTGCTCCCGGCACGTGTTGTCCACGCTCTCAACCTCAACGTCCGCGAAATCGGACAGAAACAACACAAGCAGCCTCGACAAGGTCTCAGCTCAATGCCTTAATCCTTACACTTTTTTTTTATAGTACTTATACGATTGTTGGATATTCATTTTGTTGTTGTTATCATTACAGAGTACGGCGGCAAGAAATCCAAGGGCGGAGCCGGCGGTGGTAAAAAGAATAATATTAGTGGCCAAACCGGCGGAGCAGGGCATTGGTGCGCGGCGCCGGGGATTTTTCTTCCGAAGGAATGGACTTACTAGAGAACAAAAACTCCAATAAAAGAAAGGAAAAACGATTGGATTGGATGAATAAAGAAAGATAATTCTGTGGAATTTAGAATTTCAGATAGTAGAGCAGCAGTTCAATTTCAAAAATAAATTTTGGTTTTGGGTGGAATTTGGGTGTCGAAGAAAAATAATTCCAGAAAAATAATTTCGGGGGACTGGATGTATTTGATCTTTGAAGCCGGGAAAGAAATTAATCAAATTATAGTGCTTGATTTCCAGTTGGAATGAATCGTGGATGAATTCATATTTTTTCTATCTTCTACCGTCTAATATTTACTTTATCGGAATTATAAAATGAGTCATATTGCTCTCACTTTTTATTTTTATTTTGATATAGTTAAATTGCTCTAATTTGGATAGCAACATAATAATTGCAAAATGGTATACTCACAAACCTTGAGGTGAAATGCGGCTAATCACACACACGAGCCTAGCACGAACCAAGTCGAGATAAATGGCCACTAAAATTGTTAAGGGCATCCATAATATAATAATAGTAGTGAAAATAAAGAACACTTTTTGAGTGTCATATATTTATTTTTGAGAAAAAACTTAAAGTAAGAAACAACCATCAATCAATGAAATATAACACTTAAACTTAAGAGGATCATTCTATGCAACATACTTTATAAGTTTGTAATTAGAAAATAATTAATGTTAATGCTTATTGTAGTGTAAAACACGTAACAATAGATAACCAATTAGTCAAAATATGATGCTACAACGTGTTTTGTATTGAGGTAATCACTGAACCCATACGTCCTAAAATTGATGTAGTTATGGATATTAACTATGCATGCAAAATCACATAAAATTGATTATCACTCAATCATATGATTTCAAGAAGTAAATAAAAGTTTAAATCAAGTGGATGATAAGTGAGTTATGAGTGAAGCCGTGACAGATGGAGAATTTTCATTTATCACCTTACTTTTTTATCTGGCACCTACCTAACCCGCAACTCCTACTTAATTATATAAATATAAGTAGTTGGAATTCTTCAAAAATATTGAAGTACATAAAATGAATCCATAAATAACTTTACTAATCACCCGATTCATGCGTTTCACCACAACTAACAAACGAACAATGACATGTTATAACATATGGTATTTTAGGGTGCATTTAATAGAGCATATAAGTAAAACTGACTTATTTTAAAAGTAGCAGATTTTCATAAAAATACAACTCATACTTTTAAAATGATCTATATTTTATTTATTTTATCAAAAATAAAAAAAAGTGGTTGATTTATAAATATTTCCAAAGAAACCATTAAGTGGATCAATGAGTGAAAAATATATTTTTATCGGTGATGGATGCGGGTGAGGCTTCACCCGGCCCAAAGCACACTCTTGAAGTCTTGATATCCCTGCTCATGAGTCGTGACCCCGAGTCTGTGTACGCGTCGCACCAGATTATGGCCTAGTCCCACAAGCCTTCCGTTCCACCCGCGTTTTCATTTCCCTCTAACTTTCCGCAGGCTTCCGCCATGGAAGCAACTCTACTGGGCTCTCGCCCGCCACCTTTCAGCTCCAGAATCTCCCAAAATTCAGGCACGTATTTGAAGGTTTTAAGTTTTTGAATAGCACGAGTAATATTGTGGAAGCTTATGAACATTCTGGCCGGCCAAAATACCGGTGCGGTTGTATTAGTAGTATAATCACTGATTACTGCTTTTCGCTGAAGTAATTTACTGGAATTTTGTGGATGTCTCTTATGTTTTGAGATCACTTTGCGTTCAGGCAGATAGTAGTAGCTGGCCACTTGATAGTTTATCTGAGGGTTTAGTAGAGGTTTTACAGATAGCGAAGTAAATATGTGTTGCTTGTTGGAAATTTCACCAATTACATTTTAATTGTCAGTGCTATAGGTTGTGTTGTTTCCCTTGTTTTAATAGCACTTTGCTCGTAATATTCTATGCTATGGAATTTGTTAATTGGGCTGCAGCAGGTAGTGTAGAAGTTTGGTTATGGAAAGAGTGAAATGTACTTAAAATTTTTCAGCCCCCTACTGATTAATTGTGTTAAACCATTCTATGTGTTAAGATTTTTTCCATATCGTATCGACTTTGATTATATAACTTTGTGTGTGTTGTTGAGTTTACTACTAGTATATCCGTGGAGATGTTCTGATCCATTTTTCATATGCAGGCAAGGGAGTTTTGCGTAGTGGGGGATTTCATTGTCATTCTCAATCAGCTGCTTATCAATGCAAGCTCAAAGCAAATTATTCAAAGTTGAGGATAAAACCCTTTCGATGGTTAGACCAGCAAAATGAGAGACTTTCTTATGAATTTACTAGTAAGCTTAGGCGGAGATGGTTTGAAGTGAAAGCCGCATCTGCAGAGTCTTTAAGTTATGACCAGTTTGTTCCTGAAGCCCCAGAACCCAGTGATGAGGGGATGGTCATTTCATCTGATAAAAATAAAGCTTTTAGAAATAAATTTTTGAATTTTGTTCGCCTGGGTTCAGTATTGAATTCTGCTGCTGAATCCTTTTTTAAAAGTGAAATTCGGCGAAGGTTATTTGTCACTGCTCTGCTTCTGTTGGTTAGTCGTATCGGTTATTTCATCCCTCTCCCTGGGTTTGATAGAAGGTTGATACCGCAGAATTACCTTAGCTTTATTTCGGGTTCTGTAGGTAACATGTTATTTTTATTTTGCTCATCTTCACTCCTGTTGTAATTTTAGTTCAAATACTATATACTTCCCTACATATGTTGAAGCTATTGTGTTTACCTTTTGTTGCAGATGAGCTTGGTGATTGGTCGACAGAGCTTAAGCTTTCACTTTTCCAACTTGGTGTCAGTCCTCAAATTGCAGCATCTATTCTTATGCAGGTCTGGTTAAATAACTTTGTCATGACATTATGGATTACTATCTACCTCATGATACTGGTTTTGCTGGTGTTTTCTGAACATCAATTAATTTGAAGAGCTTTGAGTTTAATATACACTACAGCTTCAGATTTTTTGATTAATTAAAAGCATTTGTTGGTGATCTTAGAATTTTTGTTAAAAAAGTTGTAAGATTACAATATGATTTGGGTACTATTATTATAGTCATAAGTAGCCTGGCTCAAAATGGACGAGGAATAATCTCATTCTAATACATAAAGGAATTTTTCATTATTATGATTTTTCATACAGATGATGAGGGATATACTTCCTGCTGTTTTATTTTTTATGTGCCTGTTTAATTATTTAGCTCCCTATATTTTGATCCTTATTTGTAATACTTTCAAACTTGAATATTATAGACAATTATCTTCTCAAATTGGACCATCAATAAATGTGAATATGTTTCTGTTTCTTCCTGTTCAGGTTCTTTGTTATGTGGTTCCATCTCTCGTGAAGTTGAGAAAAGAAGGGTTGGATGGCCATGAGAAGATTAAGAGTTATATGTGTGTCTGGTTATTTCTTTCAAGCAGTGAGAATGATTTCTTAGTGGAAACTTGTTCTGTTGTCAGATTCACTTTGTACTACGATAATGTAATGCGTGCAATGTTCTTTATTATATCAGATGGTGGATTTCGCTTGGCTTTGCAATAGTGGAAGGTTTGGTACTCTCATGCTATTCACTTCCATATTCCATATATGCAGCTAGCTCCAGGTAATTGTGTTTTCCTATTCAATTGGCTGGCTTTGTTTTCCAACCTCTTGTTCTTTGTGACGTTATTCATTTGAAGAGCAGAATTGACTGTCTGATATTTCTTGTTTCTAAATATTGGGGACAGGGTAAAGCATGTTTTTATGACATCATGTTTTTTGGTGTGTGGTGCAATGACCGTGACTTGGATCTCCGACAAGATAACAGAGGACGGATTTGGTAATGGTTGCATCTGATTTATCTAGTTCAGTAGTTCTTCTATCTCTAGTACTTCTGCTGCTTGCAAAGTTGTTGGGGTTGTTAGGTTGTTCAATTTCTTTTAACAGACTTTATTTTGATTTCATATTCTCTTTACTCTAATCTCTATAGTCAATTCATCATCGGTTCTGATAAAAACTCCAAAAAATGGAATAGTTGTTCATACAAATATTTACAAATGAAAACACTCTATCTATAGATTCTATTTTATTGATAAATCTGGTGGTATCTTCAGGCCAAGGATCATCTCTGTTAATATGCGTTGGCATTTTGACTGGATATATGGAGACACTTTACAAGATGCTGAAACAACTGTCAGGTTGGCAACTACGGAAAGTCGGAAACCAATGTTTACTGTGTAATTTTTTACTTGCAAAAGAGCTCATTTACTTTTTAGATAGCTTGTGGCTACAGTTTTGTGATCATTACAGGAGCTGCTTTTATAGAGCCTCTGGGTTCTTCAATCATATCCCTGTGATCCAGCAAGTTTATCAAATAGCCCACACATTAAATGTTTGAGAATCCAGAAGAAAGTAAATCAATGTTTTTTGCGATGTAGTTTTTCTGTTATTGTAGAATTGACTATGCATCACTCTTGTATGGCTCCTCTTATTAAAATGCAATACTAGCTTAATGTTTTTTCCCCTTCATTTGAACAACTTACCACTCATCAAATTTATTTCTGCTGAGTGCAATGTTGGATCTTGTGAATTACTTATTTCGGATTTTCGTTTGTAGTAATGTCTATATTTATAGCTGTATACTTTATTCTTTGCAGTTAGTTCACTCAGCTGGTGGCCATACGTACTTGGAGTCTGTGGGATTTTTCTTGTAGTGACTATGTGGGCAGTTGTCATTACTGAGGGTTGCAGGAAAATCAAGTTGCAGTATTATGGTTTCAGACTTGCATCTGCTACGAGGTTATCTACCTTTACCTTTTAAGATAACTGGCATATTCTCATTTTTTGTGTGTCTATGTAATTAAACTAATACTCTTCCAAATGATTGGCACATGGTCTTGTCTGCACGCCTTTCTGACTAAACTGATCTTTAGTTCTCCAACTGAAAGGGTGTGGTAGCCTATTTTCTCCGTAGTTGTGACCCAGCACCTATAACCATTTTATACCTTTGGTGCATACTACTCATGGATCTAGGAATTTTAAGCAGTTGCAATATCTCCTACTGCTCTTTGATGGTATTTTAATTGATAATTTCAATCAATGTTTGTTTTCAGAGGAGATTCCCCTGTCACTGAGGTGGAGCCTTACATACCATTCAACATAAATCCTGCTGGGATGCAGCCTATTTTGACTACTTCTTATCTTTTGGCAGTTCCGAGCATTCTAGCAAGGTTAGCATGTTTTAAATGGTCCTGCATACAAAAAATTCAGTTCTTACCTTTTCCATTCCTTTTCTCTAACTTTCGAGGTAATGCTTTTGCTGTAGTATTCTTGGTTCACGTTTTTGGGAACATGTGAAGGATATTCTGAATCCTCTAACGTCCACCGGTGCTCAACCATGGGTTTACTATACAGTTTTTGCATTCTTTGTATTCCTGTTTAACATATTTGACATTGTAAGTTCTCTCAGTTTATATATGACAATTATGAATGTATTTCATGGTCTCTATATAAAAAGAATAACGACTTTTCCTGTTTGGTTTTGCAATCGGATGCTTGTCTACAGGCTAATATGCCCAAAGAAATAGATGATTATTTGAATAAGATGGGGGCCCGGATTCCAAATATAAAACCTGGAAAGGCATCCGTTGAATATCTTACAAAAGTACAAGCTTCAACGCGTTTTTGGGGTATGTATTCATCCAAACATTCCTGTTTGATCTTGTGATATGAGTTCTTATATTTTTGGGTGTCACCACATAATCATACACTGGACATTTTGCAGGTGGCTTATTGCTAAGTATCCTAGCCACTACTTCCACAATACTTGATCATTATCTGCGCCGGATTAATGAAGGATTTTCAATAGGCTTCACTTCTGTTTTGATAATTGTAAGTATCCTCTCTTATCTTCTTAAAACAAAATCAGTTTACCTTTGGTAAATCTTCTTCTTGTGTGGTTATTGTTTGGATGTTTTGGGATACCATGAAACATCATATGCATGAGTTGCTGAACTTTCTTGTTATATATCTTTAGGTGGGATCAATTATTGAACTGAGAAGATCTTATCAAGCTTACAATGTAATGCCTAGCCTAACCAAGGCCTTGAGGCGGTATACAGTTTGACGCATCTGTTAGTCCCGGCTCTCTTTATGCCTCAATTAGTCCCGGCTCTCTTTATTTAGTTCCATTCTCACCTCTCTTTAGTAGATGCGTCAAGAATACAAAGAATCTATTAGTTCCATCAAATCCTTATGCCTCAATTAGTCCCGGCTCTCTTTATGCCTTGAGGCGGTATGTGTTTTTGGGAACATGTGTGAAGGATATCCTGAATCCTCTAACGTCCACCGGTGCTCAACCATGGGTTTACTATACTGTTAGTCCACAGAATAAACATAGTTGTTATTTTTCTGCGTTTTTAGATCTGCAGCATAAAAATTCGGGAATGGCCAATATGTGGGTGTAAAGGCAATGATGTCCATAAGAGTGAGTATCAAGTAGAGCAAATTGTATTAGATATTAGTTGTAGAATTGTTTCTTTGGCTTTAGAACAGCTATAGTGTCTGAGACAGGAATTGTTTGTAAACAGTACGGGCAAATAACTTGTGCTACCGATTTGTATGAGTTACAGTTTCATGACACGAGTGCATAAACCTTGCCTTGGCTTTTCTGTCAGTTTTGCCAGCAATTTAAGTGCGTATAGTGATTAGTGAATATATCTTAAAGCAGAGTTCGAAACAGGTTTTACATGTTCAATAAATAAATAGTAGTAAAATTGCTTCCATCAAATTTTTATGTCCATGGTTGAATGTCAATAACAAGTTTTAAAATAAGAGATCATCAACCACTACTATAACTAACAAATTTTTAACGAAGATTAAAACTGTAGAGCTTTTCCTAGTGGATAACTCGATCATTCCAAACTTCTAAATCCGATCTCCATAGTTAAATCTAGTATTACTTAATTATTTTTTTCAAAAAAAAATAAAATAAAAAATCTATTAATTAATTTTCTTAATTAAATAACGAAAATTCTCTTTTACCCAATTTTGAAATACAATTATTCTTCTTCTCTTTTCGCACTCATACTATTTCAATTCCAGAGGTATGCTAAAAAGACTAGAATATACCTTCCAAGTTGATACTCAAGAAATGTCATTTCCTCACATGAAATGAAACTATAAAGTAAAAACTCAAGCACAAAAGAAAGGGTGTTGCTATATTATATGTAGCCCAACATTTTGCTCTTGTAGCCCAAAATTAAGTAAAATGACAAAAATACCCTTATTTTTTAGTTCATGAAAACTAGTAGCCTAAATACGGGGGCATTATAGTCATTTAATGAAAATTTTGGGTTACAAAGAGTAAAAACATAGGCTACATTTATGAGGGTGGGAAATACATGCCGTTATACGGATTCAAAAAAGGGATTTGAGAGGCTGCAGTTGTGATTTTGAGTTTCGCATCAACGATAGCTAGCGAACTGTCAAGTGCTCTGAAGATCGAATTTGAATAGAATGGGGAAATCGACGGCGGCAGAAGGCAGCGGCAGCTCGGAGATGGAGACCGCCGCCGTCATCGAAACTCCGCCGGACTGCCTCGACAGCTCCGTCATCTTCCACGTCATCACCGACGTCCTCGCCTTCGTTCTGTATATGCACCACCAGATCCCGTCGTACGTCCTCCTTTACCAATCTATTTGCGTTTTCCTCTTTCATTTCGTTTAGCGCTAATTACAGTCCTCCGTGCAGTGCGTTGCAGGATATCATCCTCGAATTCGACGAATTGCACAACGAGCACAAGGATTTGGTCAGTAATTAATAATTATATGCTAAGAAATTGAATCTAGGTGTTTGTATTTTGATTTTGCTTGATTGATGATGTTTCAGAACCCTAGGGGTTTTTTTCGTTTTCAAAATTTGTTTGTATTCCGATTTTTGATAGGAGGATACCCTAACTGGTCCACAAAGTGCTGATATGAAAGCATCATTAAGGAGACAACATCTCTCGAGGAAGAGAGAGGTAAAACATGGTATAAGAAGGCTTGAAAAGCTAATGGCCACTGTTGCGAAGTTCAAAGAAGCTCTTCAGCTCTTGATCACTGAGACTCCTCACATTCATCGCCTGGTGCTGGTTATAGGTCCGAGCCCTCTGAGACCACTTCAACTCTATGAACTCTGTCTTTTAAATGGGACAATTGCTTGCGCAGATTTTACGAGAACAAAACTTGCTGATGGACTCTCCAGAAAGGTTTTTCCCCCTTTCTCCACCACTAAGTGTTCTTTGTGTTTAAAATGAAGGTTTCTGTTTAGTGCTTACTACTCCTTTGTGTCACTTGAAGACTGTAAATATTTTATTGATGTTTTGTTAGTATCCTACATATTAATGATATCCTTTGCGTAGGTGATTAGTTTGTTTGATCATAGAAATGAAGATTGTTAGTAGAATGTACTGGATAAAAGTAGTTGGAATTTTGGTAAAAAGGACTCTTAAATTGTGACGGAGGGAGTAGTTTCTTTGCTTAAGTGAAAAATATTTGTCACTTAGTTCTGCTTTCCTTTATTTTTTAAAGGTGATTCGAACATTAATCTCAAAGGGTGCTGGATCAACTAAGGACTCAGGTAGATGGCTCTGCAATTATTTACTCCAATTAGTGTTTGTGAGAATTGAAATTTTTGCTGTTAGATAATCTCCTTTTGCTGATGCTAGGCCCTTCAAAGCTATATTTGTTGGTTGAAGCTCCATCTTCTCTAAATTTGCCTTTGCATTTTCTCCCGAAGCGCGATTTCAGATACAACAACAAGGTAATAACCTACATCAGTATAGTCTGTGTTAGCTAGATTAGATTTTCGATGGCATAGAGTGGCATATTCTCAGTACTATGGATTTTTAACTCTTCAAAAGGTTCTTTTTGGGTATAGGGTAATTCTTGCATCAGAAATTTCAAGAGTGTTTTTATTTTCCATCATTTGACTGATAATTACAGGGTCCAGGGGAAGTTAACTGACAACTGGTGTTGGGCATGTGTGCAGATAGTGCCATTTAAGCTGCAGCTTAAGTGCAGAAGTAAAGTTATGGAATCAAACCCTCAATGTGATGGCAATCAGACTGAGAGGTCTGTGGTGATGGATTCTATGGCTGAAGACAATATCTGGTATAGTATTGTAAATCTGTCTACACACACACACTCTCTATTGGGCATGATATATATTATATACTGCCATATGTTGCATTGAATATTTGCTAGAAAGCACAATGCAGAAGGGCGATTTACGTTATTGGAAATTCGGAATCCCTTTGGCATGTAGTTCCCATTAATGCTCACTTATGAATTTGTCTTCTCATCCTACTGATGAAGGTATAGCTTCTTGCTTTGTTTTACCATGAAGAAGTTATTTCCACTGTTTCAGGTTTATGTGCCGGCACACGATTAAGGGCCTACCTTCTAGAACCATTTCGCCAGATGAGCAGTAATGGATAAGCAGCCTGCACAACTTAAAGTACATTCAGTAACCTGGGAAGGAAAACTTGAAGTTATATGAAAGTTATGTCATGTCTCGGGTTCAAAACACCCGTGACAGTATAACAAGTCACCTTCAGAATGTAGCAGTGATGGATTTCGATGCCATTACCTTACAGATTGGAAGTCACAGCCCTGATATGGAGGCTATGGAGATCTTGAGCATTGGTTGAGCCGTTGAGCCAAAGTTGCTGTTGTGCTGTATGAAAGTTGCTCTTGTATCTTTCAATTATCCATACATTGGAACTATGTTACTATGACTCGGATTTTGTGCCGTGTTCCACTGGCACCAAGGATCCGACAAGACAATACACAATTTTTAAATTTAGCTGGTACCAGGATATGGTCAATGGTGGGTTATGACTGTATGTTTCGGCACAACTATTATTTCAAGTATCATAAAATATAATATAATATAATAATGTAATGTAATTGTCTATATCCATTCAAATTGAATAGTAAAGGCTTCTCAGTTCTCAGCTTCATTAATTAATGAAATTTCCTTTTCAAAGTTAGTTAAATCAAGACTTAAAATATGATCGACCAAAATAAAAACATATACTGCCCTAATATGACTCAACATGCATACCGGTTTTTGATACGTGATCCGACATGTGAATCGGCACAATTTCGACATCGATTTTGTGTTGTATCAATCTGGATCAGATCAACACACGATTTGAGGTCTAATATCCAAGTTGGAGTAAGATACAAATCGAACCGACACAAGATCCAACACAAATTTTTTTCATCATTATTTTGATGGCAAACTAAATGTAATTTGATTCCATAAACTTTTCCTTCATGTGAAAAACAAGCACAACTTACTAATCTCTCACAAATTTTCCCTAATATAAACAATGGAGGTTCTATTTTAAAATTCCACCATTGGAGAACCTAAAATATTATTTATGTGTTTACAATCATATGTATTTTGTTCCTTATATAAAAATAAAGATAACTAAACTGAAAAGAAATTAATTTCCTAAAAAAGCCCAAGTCACTAGTCAAATAGACTCAATACGGCCGCTAGGCCGCAGAAACTGAAACTGCCGTCATCAAGAGGCAAGAGCCGGTGATTTCTTGACGGCGGCTACTGTTCCCCGGCGAGGAAGCTGAGAGTTCCGATTTCGAAATCCGACCACATTTCACCATGAAGTTCCAAATAGAAGACGTCACCGTTTACTTCCCCTACGACAATATTTACCCGGAGCAGTACTCGTACATGGTGGAGCTGAAGCGCGCCCTGGACGCCAAGGGCCACTGCCTCCTCGAGATGCCGACGGGAACCGGAAAAACAATCGCTTTACTCTCTCTCATCACAAGCTACACTCTCTCGAAGAAGAACAATCCGATGAAATTGATCTACTGCACTCGCACAGTCCACGAGATGGAGAAAACCCTGGGTGAGCTCAAACTGCTTCACGATTATCAGGTGAAGCATTTGGGGAATGAGGCGAAGATGCTCGCCCTCGGATTATCTTCCCGGAAGAATCTCTGCATCAATCCCGCCGTGGTTTCGGCTGAAAACAGGGATTCTGTGGATGCTGCGTGCCGGAAGCTCACTGCCAGCTGGGTGCGGGAGGTTGCCGCCGAGAATCCAAACATCCCGACTTGCTCATTCTATGAAAATTATGAGAAGGCGGCGTCTGAAGCCCTTCTCCCTCCCGGCGTCTACTCATTGCAGGTACTATGTATTTTCACTTGAACTTCGATTGCTTTCTATGTGGTACAAGAGTCTGTGCTTAATTTTCTGTTTTGTAAATGCTGTGTGATGTAGGAGCTTAGGGGGTTTGGTAAGGCGAAAGGATGGTGCCCCTACTTCTTAGCGCGTCATATGGTGCAGTTTGCCAATGTGGTTGTTTATAGCTACCAATACCTGCTTGATCCTAAGGTTGCCGGGATCATATCGAAGGAGATGCAGAGAGAGTCCGTTGTGGTGTTTGATGAGGCTCATAACATCGATAATGTGTGTATAGAGGCTCTGAGTGTGAGTGTCAGGAGGCAGACTCTAGAAGGAGCAACAAGGAATATCAGTAGGATGGCTCAGGAGATTGATAGGTGCGTAAGAGTTGGATTTGTTTTCAGTTTACTGGCTGCCATGTCTAAAGAGACTTTAACTTTTTCAGTTTACTGGCTACAATGTCGTGTCTTGTTGGTTGTCTGCCGGTTTAAGTGTATTTGTGGCATTTATGTTCTTGTGTTGACTTCAGGTTCTTAGTGCATTCTTAAACTTTGTTTGTGATAAGATAGTATACATAATGATTATGGTAAATTGGTAATATAGACGCACACCACTTATTTGTCTAGTTTGACAATTCCGATTATTGATTGTTTTTGCATGGTAGGAAGGTTTAAGGCCACAGATGCTAATCGTCTTCAGGCGGAATATAGAAGACTGGTTGATGGTTTGGCAGTGAGGGGAGATCTACCTTGTAAGTTATTATAGCATTGTCCTTTTCTTTATATATCCTTACTTTTGACTGTAAAATCATAGCAAATGAGCTCTTCTTATTTCCAGCTGGAGATGCATGGCTTGCAAATCCTGCCTTACCTGATGATATTCTCAAAGAAGCAGTACCTGGGAATATAAGGCGTGCTGAGTATTTTTTGTCTACACTCCGCAGATTAGTCCAGTATATTAGAGGGCGGTTAGAGACTGAAAATGTTGAAAAGGAAGGACCTGTGGCTTTTGTTGCCTCTATTAATTCCCAAGCTGCAATTGACGCTAAAACTTTAAAATTCTGTTATGACAGGCTCCACTCATTAATGTTAACTTTGGAGATAACAGATACTGATGAATTCCTACATATCCAAACTATTTGTGACTTTGCTACGCTTGTGGGAACTTATGCACGGGGATTTTCTATTATTATTGAACCTTTTGATGAGAGAATGCCACATATTCCTGATCCTGTACTGCAGGTATGTTCTTACGTGCCTTGATGTATGTCTTGTATTTCTCCTCCATTTTTCAAGTTATATAAACGAAAGCTGTTGTCTTGAATTCCTAATGTGAGATGAACCTGTAAAGTGAAATTCATTCTTAGTCATTTTACCCTTGGTCTGTGTGTTGATTGGTTATTCCATTGGATATTTTGTGCCATTTAACTTGTGTTGTTCTTTCCTATTATATTTTCTTGTATACTTTCTATTCAAAATTTATTTTATAAATCGTTTGCCTGCTATATTAGTTAAATAAAATAATGTTAATCATGTATTTCAGTTATGCTGCCATGACGCGTCTCTTGCAATCAAGCCTGTTTTCGAACGATTTCAGTCAGTTGTTATAACTTCTGGTACTCTCAGTCCTATCGATCTGTATCCCCGTCTTCTCAATTTTAATCCAGTGGTTAGTCGGAGCTTCACAATGTCTTTGACTAGGGAATGTATATGCCCAATGGTTCTCAGTCGGGGAAGGTATGTTGATGTTGCATTTTACTTCTCGCGATCGGTTTTGCTAGTATTATACGCCACAAAGTAAAGCTGGAATATAACTGTGGATCATAATGACTTCATTTCTCTTGCCTGTATTGCAGTGACCAGCTTCCTGTTAGTACGAAATATGATCTGAGGAGTGATCCAGGTGTTGAAAAAAACTATGGGAAGCTTTTGCTGGAGATGGTATCTGTTGTTCCTGATGGAATTGTCTGTTTTTTTGTTAGCTATTCATACATGGACGGGATAGTAAACAGTTGGCATAATGCAGGACTTCTGAAGGTGATACATTACTTGCATATTTCTCTCCAATTTTCAATTAAACTATTTATATTGTACCCTGGATTTTAATCTGCCCACCCCTGCCCATCCCACATCATGTTAAATGATAAAATCTCGATACTTTTTTTCTTCGCCTATCCCTTTTATTTATTTCCTTATTATGTTTGTTTGATAACATCTACTTAGGGCATTTCTTTTCACTAATCTGAACTTCTTCTGCAGGAAATAATGCAACATAAATTAGTATTCATTGAAACACAGGATGTAGTTGAAACTACACTAGCTTTGGATAACTATCGAAAGGCTTGTGACTGTGGAAGAGGAGCTGTTTTCTTCTCTGTTGCCAGGTAGACGTCCCACCTCCAGTTTCTGTACCTGCTTCAGTTGAATAGAATGCTGCATGGTTTTAACGTATGGTGGTTTTTCATCTCTTGTACTTTAGTGTGTTCAAGTATAACGATTCCTCATTTGTTTGGACTTCAGGGGTAAAGTGGCTGAAGGCATAGACTTTGACAGGCATTATGGTAGACTTGTTATTATGTTTGGTGTTCCTTTTCAGTATACATTAAGCAGGTATAAACTATACTTTGAAATGCCTTTTTAGAATGTATGTGTTTGTTTATTTTCATTAGTAGTCTAAATTGCACTGCAATTAGTCTGATGCTTTTATCTTGTTCACTCTGACCGGCTATTTTTCTTCTCTTAAAAATCTATTTCTGTTTCCCAATTCAAAAGCTCTAGAGAGAATTTTCTCCTTTTCTTGAAATTTGACTGCATATTTTGGGACATTGCAGAATATTGCTTGCTAGATTGGAGTACCTGCGTGACACTTTCCAAATAAAAGAGGGCGACTTTCTTACGTTTGATGCTTTGGTAATTTGCACAGTTGTATATATCTTGGATCAGGTTTAAGATATTCATCTGTTAGTATCTGAACTATTTGGCCATGTGTGCAGAGACAAGCTGCTCAGTGTGTTGGTCGAGTCATCCGTTCCAAGGCAGATTATGGGATGATGATATTTGCAGATAAGAGGTTTGTTATATGGCTGCATATAGTATAATTATTATCCTTGTACCTGGAATTCTAGGTTAAAGTTGAGGCTTGAGATGATTTTGCATGATTTTGAATTGTCTAACTCTTAAAGCATACCTCAATACTTGGATTTAGTAGCTGGCCTCTTTAATCTTTTCACGCTGTTTTTCAAATTCAGGTACACACGCCATGACAAGCGATCAAAATTGCCTGGTTGGATTCTGTCACATTTACGTGATGCACATCTGAACTTGAGTACTGACATGGCTGTACATATAGCTAAAGAGGTATAGTTCTAAAAGGCTACTTGACTTCTACTGGAACTGGAACTATTGTGTTTCTCAACTGTGTTTCCTTTTATAACTAGAGATATTATATGATTTATGAGACTGTCTTCTGGATGTAGTTTCTGAGGAAGATGGCTCAGCCATATGATAAGACCGGCGCCATGGGGAAGAAAACCCTTCTATCAGAGGCAGACCTGGAGAAAGCGGGCAGTGGGAAACTCGGGGAAACAATGTTTTAGATAAACGGGTACAACGGTTATCTTGTATTGTTTTTCTGGAACTCTTTTATTTAATACTATTTCTTATCTTCCGCTTAGTAAATACTCTTCAGTCCACTATGTTTTTCTTTTAAATCTAAGTTCCATGGCATCTGGTGACTGGAATTATTTGGTGAATTGCCCTTTTCACTTCTGATATGGTTGCCCGATTGCCATTAGAGTTCTCTTTCACCCTAGCCCTCAGCTCAGCCACAAAGATGCCATGGCTTAGGTTGGATTGCACCACCATAGTCTCCACCCTCAGCTCCCTGAGTCTCTGCATCACATCTATCAACAACCCTTCACGGTGGGGACACCGCAGCTCCACCAACCCATCACCTTCAATGATGGAGACCTCCACCTGAATCTTCCCTTCACCTCCGCCAATGCCCTCTAATACCCTCATCTTCTTGAGTTTTCCTGTAGTGTTTATCTGCTCCTTATTGGCCTTGAGTTCTTGAATCTTTTCTTGCAACTGCTTTACATATTCTATGGTGTCCCCGAGAATGGATGCCTTGTCCATTCTGGTAACAAAGGGCACTAGGGACCTCAAAGTGATGAAACGCTTATTCAGCTTCTCCCTCCTCCGCCTTTCTGCCTGAACATGGTTTGTGCTGGTCAGCTCTTCTTGCTGGATGGGTTTCCATGAGACTGAATCTGAGTTGTGGAGAGCTGGAACTGTGAAAAGAATGTATTTCAGAGTCTGCTGCGGAGGAGTGGATCCACTATGGTGGTTATGGTGGCTGGAAGTAGGCGGCTGCCAATTGTTGAAGGCTGAATTGGCCGAGGATAAGTTGCTGTAGGGAGCACCAATACTTGGATACTGGTGTTGAAGAACTGTGCAAACTGTTTGAGAAAAGTGATCTTCCTTTGCACTGGGCTTCATTAGTGGTGGATCTCTGGCCACTGATAAGTGACCGGAGCTGTACTCTGGTGATCCAACCTGTATATCCTGTGCAGATATTTCAAGCTTGTCGGGTTCTACTTCCATGTCTGCTGATATGCTGTTGCTGTTGCCATTGCCATCGTCATCTTCTTCTTCCTCGTTGTCATTGTCATAGTCATCTTCTTCAAAATCTCTAGTGAGATGGTTGCTGCACTTCTTTTTAGTGTAATTGAAGGAAGTGCTGGAATGCTCTGACAATGCTGGTTTCGGCACTTGTTGGAGAAGCAGATGATCATCATCTTCGTAAGTGCTGAAAATGTTGATGATTTCTTGGACCAAACCCATGTCTTCTCCCACCTGAGAAACCGGTATTAGCAAGAAATCATCACGCAGAAACTGAATAAAAACCGAATGAAGTTAGAAAGATGATCACCCTTTCAACAGTTCCCAGCTCTAGGACGCCGTCTAGCAAAGGAATGCAGAGCACTGTTTGAATCCGGGCACTCTGGCGGCATGCATCAAACGAATCAATTGACGTTAGTCCTTGCAACTTCCTCTTCATGCAATTCACGCACGTGATTGATTATATACTTAAAGGGTTCGTAGTTTTACCGGTATGTTCGGAGGGATATGAACGTACCTTGGCCAGAATGGCTCTGGTAAATGCTTTGGTGTCAACCTCATTTGCGCCGGTGAGCCATATATACTGCCTCTGTTCATATGCCCTTCCCGGCAATCTGTTGTACATTTAATAAATATATTATTGCGTGTGATAACCTTCCTTTTGACAAATTCTCATTGAATAATATAATAGATCAGTCTTGAAAATAAGAAGATCAGACATGATAATACATTGAATAATCATGTTTAATACGTAAAAGGTCGGGTTTGAAAGTGTGAAATATCAACATTTCTTCGTATCCTCAATTGTGACCGGTCAAATCAAGCAATTTAACTTTTTTAAATAGTCAAATTGCATAAATATGTGCAAGAAATAGAGTATAAAAAAGAAAGGCGGTTAATAATTGGTTGGTTTAGAGACGGTAGATAAATTACCCTGATCCGGGAGAGAAGGAGAAGGAGATGCAGAGCAAGTAAAACCACTCGGACTCGGTTAAATCCTCAGGACACAAGGCCACTGAAGGCCCTTTTGCTTGCTGGTTAGCCGACTCACCGGCAGAAAGGATACCGTAAAGTTGCCGGAGCTGGTGGCTTCTCTGCAGCGCCGCCTCCTCCTCCTCCGGGCATCCTTCGGTCGTCTTCCTCGTCTTTATCGCCCCGTTATAGTACCCATCACTCCACACCAAAACCCTGCACTTGATATATGTGATTAGTATCTTGTTTGTAAACTGTAATGTACTAGCATTAGTTACCGTTGTTGGGGACAAAGTCGCCAGAAAAGGCTGTAAGTCCAGTCAACTGTTTGGACAGCTTTCTGTAGCATCCTCTGCAGACGGGATTTTGATGCTGCTGCTTCCATTTTCCTTTCCTTGCGCTGCTGAAAATTTAATTTGTTTCCGGTCTGTATAAAGCTTAAAAATGTGAAGAATCTCCGCAGATTCTTTACACACTGATCCTATATGATATGACTTGCAGATAAGTGTGTGTGTGTGTGTGTGTAGATTTGTTGACTGGTTGTTGCCCACCAGAGGGTTGAACGATGGAGAGTCCGTAAGGTTGGTTGTGTGACTTGTGAAGATACTCATTGTATGTATCCTAAAAATAATAATCAATATTTAAATAAAACATCTATTATAAAAAGAATCTGTCTCTTGAGTGACCGTCACTAGTGACCGGATCCATTTTAAAACTAAGAAACGCGGAAGGACCTACTTGAAAATTATAAAATGTTAACAAAGTCACACGCGCGTGGCACTTGAGCTTTTGTCTGGGATGAGATGACGGCCTGAGCTGGTCCATTTTGTAGTGTACATCTATTTCTTGAAAGTGTATGAAATTTTAAATATGAAACATTTTTCTCATCTTATAAAATTCTAACTTTTTAAATTAAAAGTCATACCTTTTACATTAAAAACATAACTTTTTAATATTGACTTTTAACTTATAACCTTTATGTTTTTTATAAAATTTTCATGTTTTAATTTATAACTTTTATGTTTATGTTTTAATGTATAACTATGTTTAAGTTTATAATGTTCATGTTTTAACTTATAACTTTTATGATCATATTTTAACTTATATCCTTTATGTTTAAGTTTAAAATGTTCATGTTTTAATTTACAACGTTTTAATCTTTTACCACCATAACTTTTATATGTTTTATTTTTTCATATGATTAACTATCTTTCAGAATTTGATTTAAAATGCCCATGTTTTAAGTTATAAACTCTATCTTTTATTTTTTCATATGATTAACTACCTTTCAGGTTTTGATTTAAAATGCCCATGTTTTAAGTTATAAGCTCTATCTTTTATTTTTTCATATGATTAACTATCTTTCAGATTTTGCTTTAAAATGCTCATGTTTTAAATTATAAGATCTATCTTTTAGATTAACTATCTTTCAGGTTATGCTTTAAAATGCTCATGTTTTAAGTTATAAGCTCTATCTTTTATTTTGTCATATGATTAACTATCTTTCAGGTTTTGCTTTAAAATGTTCATGTTTTAAGTTATAAGCTATATCTTTTTATTTTTTCATATGATTAACTACCTTTCAGGGTTTGCTTTTAAAATGCTCATGTTTTAAGTTATAAGCTCTATCTTTTATTTTTTCATATGATTAACTACTTTTCAGGTTTTGTTTTAAAATGCTCATGTTTTAAGTTATAACTTATAAGCTCTATCTTTTAGATTAACTATCTTTCAGGTTTTGCTTTAAAATGCTCATGTTTTAAGTTATAAGCTCTATCTTTTATTTTGTCATATGATTAACTATCTTTCAGGTTTTGCTTTAAAATGTTCATGTTTTAAGTTATAAGCTATATCTTTTATTTTTTCATATGATTAAGGCCCTGTTTACTAGAGCTTATTTCTTGATGTACTGAACTGAACTGAACTGAACTGAACTGAACTGAACTGAACTGAATTGAACTGAATTGAACTGAACTGAACTGAAGTGAAAATTGATGTATTGAAAAATGGAATCAGCATGACTGAATTAACCTGAATTTCATCAAATTACATTTTCACTGAACTGAACTGAACTGAATTGAACTGAACTGAACTGAACTGAACTGATCTACAGATAAGCTCTGGTAAACAGGGCCTAACTACCTTTCAGAGTTTGCTTTAAAATGCTCATGTTTTAAGTTATAAGCTCTATCTTTTATTTTTTCGTATGATTAACTACCTTTCAAGTTTTTTTCTAAATTGCTCATGTTTAAGAAAGACAAAAATGCATATGAAAAAACACACAACCTTTCACTCTTAAATTGTCAACCTTTCATTACTAACTAGCAAGCTTTTAAGAAAGACAATTGCGTATACAAATAACATACAACATTTCACTCTTAAAATGTCAAGTTTTCACCATTAAACAACAACCTTTTAACATAAAAGAATCATGTTTTAATGCAAAAGGATCACATTTTAACCTAAAAGTAATTTAATTTTTTTTAATAAATCACCAATATTTCTACTGATAAAGAATCGTCCCCGAAAAATCCCCATTGAGGTTTCATAGGAATAATGCAGAGCACATAAAGAAGAGGTCATGTGGTTTTCGTTCCATACCCAATACAAGGTCACATAAATCCGATGATGAAGCTAGCAAAGATAATCCATGCTAAAGGATTTCATATGGTCACCTTCGTCAACACCGATTTCAACCACAATCGCCTCCTCAAATCCAGAGGCCCTCAAATTCGGAGTAAGGCCACACGGATCGTCGGCCTGTAGAAAAGAGCAAATTTGCCACGAAATTTGATCGGAATCAGCGTCGATCTGGGTTATCTGGCGGCATTCAGGCATTGATCGATCTATGCCATCAACTTGTGTTCCCCGATGTCGAAAGGAGGCTCTCGCTGCGAAAGAGGCGATATATTCACGGAAATCGGCAAATCGCTGGATTCAACCGTCAAATCACCTCGCCAATCACCGAAATCAGAAGCCGTTATTGCGATCGAAATCTCCGGGACAACGGCGACGGTTAAAAGGCTGGGAGGACTGAGATTATTTTGGGTCTTGACGGAGAAAATGAGTTCAGAAATTGGGAATTGGGAGCGCTTTGCGATTCATAAGTAGGAATTTGGTTTATATATGGAGCGTGTTTCCACGCGCCGGGTCAGAAGACGGGTCGGGTCGACCCCGCGAGTTTTGGCTCCTATTTTCTCTATTTGCAGTCCGATCCCTAGTCACTATATAGTGACCGTCACTTCCAAAACTTATTCTTATAAAGAACATATTAGAAGATACATCTAATATTTGTAATAACCTCATCTTGTTCAATTATTTTTAACACATGAACAAATTTATTAAACACATGAACTATCATTCGTACTACCATAAACTTATGGTATGACGGTCTCACCCAAAACTTTGTATTTTTTTTTTTTGAAGAAAGTCTCTCAGTATGACAATCGCATGGTAAACCATCTTTATATTGCTTGATAATATGATGGACAAATTCTCACTCATTGAATAATCAAACTTAATATATAAAAGATCAGTCTTAAGAGTGAGAATATCAAACATAAAAGTGAGAAAATCAACAATGATACACTGAATCATCATGCTTAATGTGTAAAATATTTTTTTTAACAATGAAAAGATCAATATTTATTTATAGTGTCAGTTGAGACTGATCTCACATTGTCTTCTTAATATGATGAGATTACCTCTAATACACATTTCTATCATATTATCAAGTACGTAACCCCTCATAATGAGCTGCCACATATAAATGCGTGTATTTCTTGATATTCCATAAAGTAGTAAAGAGTGAGTATGTTAATGCATAGATCAACAAATTTCAGTCAATTATCAAGACAACACTTGAGAACTAAAAATGGAGTGACGAAATAAAAGGACAAAACCCAACATACACAAATCGAACGCACTCATCCTATCGTGCGGATTGGTGGCACAATTTGTCTTATGCTAATTCCTCAATTCCTAAACAAATTATTTTTTAAAATATTTATTTAATATAAAATTGTTGAATTCATTTAATATTATACACACGACCATCTGCATAAACTTTAGACAGCATTATAGGTGAGGTTTATTTACACACTTGATTCTATAGTATCGGAGGCCTTCTCGTAAACGTAAATTTTATATTTTACTAAAAATCTTTCGATTAAGTGACTACCTCCTATTTCCTTCCGCTCAAACTATACGCTTTTTGGTCAACTTTTTAAGAACATGTTTGACCATCAATAACTTGTATAAACATAAGTTGTGTGCTGCGATTGAGATTCTTATGACGTTTATGTTGAGCTGAAAAATTTTTAGTTTGTGTGAAAAAACCAAGGAAGAATACATCAACTATCAAATTACATTTTTTTATACTTTGTAGACGTTTATGAGAATTAGAAGTCTGATGTTCTTTTTGTGCTCAAAATTTCAGTTGCGTTTACAATTAAGTTTGGTTCTCTTTACTTTTTTTTTTTAGCATTACAAAATTTCAGGCATGACTTTTATATTACATTTAAATTCTACATTATCATCTCACTAATTAGTAATTTCTCTGTTGTCATAGTGATGACATAACAAGTCCAGTTTCTATGATGCTAAATATATTGCTTTATTGCTTAATGATTGTTCATTCTGGTTTACATACGATGAGGTCGGTTTACCCTAGGGTCCTTATCGCTGCAAATAAGCTCTGACTTTTTTTGATTACAGGCCAGGCATTCTATAAAAATTAAGGATTTGACTGATTAATACTTTCTATAATTTTCAGAGAATGTTGAACTAACTCCTGTACTGCGGCTTATAGTGGGAGCTTGTCCTGGATTGCGACTTATCCAATGGACATGGTACGGGGAAGACTGACTGTGCAGGTAGCTTTAATCTCTCACCTATTTATCTTCAAACTTTGCATCAATAGATATGTTTTCTGATGCTTGTCCGTCCTGTTTGCAGACTGAGAAGTCTCCATATTAGCACATGGGAATGATTCATGCTCTGGGGGTTTAAAACGGAAACAAATTCTTTGGTTGCAAATAGGGTGTTGGAAAATAAAGATTTTGGGCTTGGGTTCAAACTTTTTGTAACTGTTCAAAACTTGATGATCAGTTTTATTTTCCATTAATGTGAATCAGCTCTAATTACGCAATTAACGGCTGTATTAAAACAGACAATAAAGTAGTCCGATTTATGGGCAACAATCAAGGTGTCAGTTTCAGAGCAACAATCAAGGGAAAAACGTCCCAAATTTGATTGATTGCATTCATGTCTGCATTTAGACCCGACCCCCTCACCTCCCTATAAGTACAGTCTTAGAGCCAACCTAGAAATGGTTCTGAAACAAAATAGCCTTATGCAATCAAACTCTCTCTCTCTCCGTCATTTTCTGTCTGGCTCTGTCTGTTCTTGGTTTTGTACTCTCCCGTCGTTCTATTCAGGTCAGTGTACTAATGTGATAGAGTGCCTTCGGGCTATGCTAGGGAACAAAGACCCATACGGGGCCTAATTTGTTTCAAGGAAAACGTTCGTCGTGATTCCATTCGAATATATTTATGCATATTGTAATTTTCATTTTTGCATATTAGTCCCTGCAAATTATATAATATTTTATTTATGCCCAAAGTTGTATACAGATTCTAACAGTCTTGAAACAAATTATATATTGATCTGTATATTTTTCATAAAATATTAAATTGCAAATTGTATGCATGATCTAATTAGTTAATTAGATAGTATTGCATGCTCCTCGTATTTTTTTTGAATTTCTTTATGCATGCCTTACTTAATTTTCTTGAATAATGCATGCTTCCTTTACACGAAAATTACATGCTAAATGGGAGAATGCATAATTGTGTTGCCTTGAAATTATTACATGCTTTATGTGTATTTGTTATTTATGGTTTTTCGAAAATTGTTCTTAAGTGAACTTAAATCCGAAAAACTCATCTAAAGTTTACTAATGATTTTCCGAGTTTGTTTTGTCATGAACGAGTGAATACGAGTATCAACGAGACTCACGGGGATGCGTTGATTGGAGGACGACATAGATTTTGTTCTCAACTTTTTGAAGAGGTTGGAATGTTTAAACCTTAATTGCATGCTAATAAATATGTTAGCATGATTTATGTAGGATTTATGTTTCCTGGATGCATGCATACATTTTGATTAGTCATGGATGATTTATATCAAATGTCTTAATTTGAAATTGATTTTGATGGAAAGAAATGAGTTATTTTCTAAATATCGATTTCTAAACGCGTGCGGTGTGCTACATAATTGATTAATTTTGGCATAATTATGTATCCATATATCACCGTATAAAGTGCATGACGAGTATACGTGACACATATATGATGTTATAAGTGTTGATCTTGCTTGGACTATATTTAATTTGATAAAATTAAATTATGCTTAAAGTAGCCATGCATACGAAATTTTTGATGCCATGAAATATGTGAATTCATGCATATGTTATTTTGATGTCATGTAGCATGTACGTAATTTTGACGCCAAAATGGATGAATGCATGCTTACGAACGTCGTTGATAATTTATGCATGTTTGCATGGAATATGATTTGCACGAAACCTATTATTGCATGCTAATACTAATTAAAGATGACTTACTGGAATATATAATTGATGCATGCAAGGTGTGAAATACATGCAAATAATGTGATTGGTTTAATATGTTAATACCACTTTTAATTTGGCAAGTATGTGTGTATGCATGTCGGTTTCCAGTGAAGAATATGCATGATTTTATAAATAATGAAATTGTAATTTTGACCATGATCCTCGGAGTATAAACAAATTTGAAATGTTTATGGAATATGTAAATAGTCTGATTACGTGAATAATGTCTGCTGATGCATAAACCGATTAATTGCTTTGAATGAAAATTGATTAATTTATACTATGCATTCATGATGAATTTGTATGTGGTGGATTATGTATGCTTGTACTACATGATGCATGGTTATACGTTGGTTTGGATTTCTTGGTAGATGAATCGTGCTTTGCATGTGATTCTGTGGTTTTGCTGAGTACAATTACCAAGAACCGTTGGCAGAGGCGTGGCTACGTAAGCATATGGCTCAAAATTCGATGTTTTGATTATTTTATAATCTATGAAATATGAACAAAAGGACATGAGTTTTTAACTATGTCGAGGGTATTGGTTTTAAGAACTAAAACGAGAAACCCCGAAAGCTTGAGTTTTTGTAACTCTGCTGAAATTCTGATTACTTGTAATAGAAGAATTATATAATCGTCAGATTGGTCGATAAAACCAGAGAAATCTGAGGTTAAGGAATCCCAGGACACATGGTCAAATCCAGAAATTCTGAATTCTGAGATTGGGATCCTGAGATATGGTAAAGTCTAGACTTGTGGCCAGATTAACTGGAAAAATCTCAGACTATAAAGTCCAAAGACTTAAGGTCTAGGACTCCAAGACACTAAGTTCTGAGGAACTAAATGTGTGGAGATAATCCGTCCAATGTGGGGCCCCCAGAAACCTTGGAAATTCAACGATGTGAATTTTAATAAGGTACAGAGTTATCACTAAAGACTACTTGTCAATAAAGTGATAAACTGCCGATAAGGCGGAATCCCGAGCCAAGACTTGAACTCAAGTGAGTTGAGCATGGGGAGTTAATCTTCGAGCAAGATGAGACTCGAATAGGACCTTGTGTCAAGAGCATAACACGTGAACTCATAACGAGAGAGTGTTGCTCAAACTTAAGTTGAGAGGTCAGTTCAGACATGAACGTTAAATGAGAAAGTCAAATCGAGTATGATAGTCGAATTTTGATTTGGAAATGGGCAGAAACTATGTATAGTTTGTAACTCACATAGTAGTACCCAAAAAGTTGGGTGTATCTGCACCATAAGGGATAGTAAAACGAAATTCCTGAAATGGAAATTGACCAAACGAGACTTGTAATAAGTCGGTGAGATAGACATTTTGTCTTAACGGAAAATCACTGAAGTGATACTTACATAAATGGTGCTAAGTCCATTTTCGTATCATTTGTGGTATAACGTGACTGTGAAAGCAATGTGAGGGGAAACCTACATATAGGTTGTGATCTTTTAATTAAGATATCCCAAAGGATAAAAGAGTAATTGAAACTCTTAATGTTGTAAATTAATCCTACGAATTCCTGTGAATGTGGGGGTTGACCTAATGATGTAGAGTCATCTGATAAATTCATTCGAATGTGGGGCTGACGTCTAACCATGTATGGTAAAGGTATAGCCTGAAATGGTATATTTACCAAAAATGCACAATACAGATGTGCTTATTGAGCTCTTGTGAAAAAATATCAAATATATTTGAAACTCACAAAAAATGCGCAATGGAGTAAAGAAATACATCTTCGGATGGAAAGAGTATTTGGAAATTGCCGGAGATCTCGATTTATCCTAAAATTGGACTTATGAGTCAATGGATAAAATCTTTGAGGATCTTTAATGATAGACTTGAATGAAACAAATGTGACAAGACAAAGTTGTGTACCTTGCTTTATAGGTATATCTGAAAGCTTTAAAAGGCTAGAATTTCATGAAATGATGTTTATGGAAAAATCGGTAATTAATGGTGAAATTGATCTACCATGTGAGACGGAAAATCACTAAACATCTAGTACATTTCAACAATTAGTCAGTATATTTGTATACTTGATGGGTATTCTCTAGAAATGAGAATGAAGCCTGAAATGATGGTACTTAGTATTGAAACTTTGTAAAGGTGAAAGTAAATCAAATGGACTCAATTGGTTATGTGGGGATTTAGATATTAAAATCTAAATAGAGCAATATGAATAGCTCGATGCTCCAAAATAGTCCATAGGTTGATGGCACTGATTGTTGTTGGGCCAATGATTTGAATCAATGATTTGGATATTTATTTGCTTATTGATAGCAACATTGATACAATGACTAAATCTGTTGGAAAGATGTTTTGTATTCAATGGAATGACTCTAACGTGGGTGGAATGCCTTCGCAAAGGTGAGGTTTCTCTTGATAAGAGAAATGAAGAGTCATTGAAGGTCTATAGTACTTAATGAGTTGTACTCGATCAGACAGTTTTGAAATGTGTAGAGAAATGATTCTCTTTTAAGATTCATATGCGGAATCTAAATCCATTGGGTTGGATTAAAGGAAAGGAAATTAATGTCCATACCTTTTACAAAAAAGAAATCCCTTGGTAACCAAAGCAAATATATGCTGATTGGATTACTATGAAACCATATCGATAATGCTATGTCTCTACATGGACATAGCTCCATTAGACAACTTCTCTCAACGGACGTGATCACAATTGACTATGTAAGATCTAAGGACAACATAACCGATCCCCTAACTAAAGGGCTAAATAGAGAGATAGTTGAAACATCATCGAGAGGGATGAGACTCAAGTCCACTAAATGGTGAGGTTACGTATGTGGAAAACCATTCTTGCGATTGGAGATCCCATGGTCTAGGTTCAAAGGGACAACTGAACTGCAAAAACCCACCGACGCTCACTGGAGGGGTTCTACTCCTCTTGTCTCATTCCTAAGATGTAGAAACAGTGATTAGGGTTGTAGGATAAGCATTTTAATGCTTTTAATGATTCACGGCCTCAAAGTATTGATTACTTGAGTGGAGACGATAAAGTTCAATGAACTGCTCCTAAGCAAAGAATCACCTATGTAAGGAGAAGTGTGGGCCGCTTCAAAAGGGAATTGTTGGGACTCAATTCTCTAGGAAACTTACAGAACTAGGCAGTGATCCAGGGCCTCATAGAATGGACACAACCGAGGAAAGCGCATGAGCTAGGAAAGAAACCTGTGGGAAGTACACTAAAAGTCCACACAGGAGGTTCAGAGAAGTTCAAAGCGGGACCGCATACTTCCTAACCAATGGAACAGGTGTGCTCTGTCAAGGGAAAGTTCAAAGGGCAAGCCCCATACTTATCCTATGCAGCATTCTATGCCATCGATACGAATCTATCACATAGTCAAACATTCCGTGTCTGTCTTGATTGTTCTGATTCCCGCACTGATATCTGATTCATGTGGGGGATTGTTGGAAAATAAAGATTTTGGGCTTGGGCTCAGGCTCAGGCTCAGGCTTGGGCTCAAACGTTTTGTAACTGTTCAAAACTTGATGATCAGTTTTATTTTCCATTAATGTGAATCAGCTCTAATTACGTAATTAACGGCTGAATTAAAACAAACAATAAAGTAGTCTGATTTATGGGCAACAATCAAGGTGTCAGTTTCAGGGCAACAATCAAGGGAAAAATGTCCCAATTTTGATTGATTGCATTCATGTCTGCATTTAGACCTGACCCCCTCACCTCCCTATAAGTACAGTCTTAGAGCCAACCTAGAAACGGTTCAGAAACAAAATAGCCTTATGCAATCAAACTCTCTCTCTCCGTCATTTTCTGTCTGGCTCTGTCTGTTCTTGGTTCTGTACTCTCCCGTCTTTCTATTCAGGTCAGTGTACTAATGTGATAGAGTGCCTTCGGGCTATGCGCCTTCCGGGATGATCGTCACGAGTTGACTTTCATCCTTGATGGTCTTATCCTAGGGAACAAAGACCCATACGGGGCCTAATTTGTTTCAAGGAAAACGTTCGTCGTGATTCCATTCGAATTTATTTATGCATATTGTAATTTTCATTTTTGCATATTAGTCCCTGCAAATTATATAATATTTTATTTATGCCCAAAGTTGTATACAGATTCTAACATAGGGAAACTGTGATTTGTTCTGTTTTGTTTCTGATCTTTTATGGTTATATTTTTAGTTTTGGTCTCAGTTTCAGCTTATGTTTGTTACTTCATACTTCCTAGAGCGGAAATGGTGTATGATAAATGGTTCAAGAGAAGCTGTTGAAACACAGGATTTTAACATTTTCCACGGTTAATATGTTTTCCGCTGCTTGTTCATTTAATTTTCAGGTGCTGGAAATGAAACGCATTTGAAGACCATGGTTCCATAGAGGATATGTAGTACTTCTACTTTGGTTTTCTTTGCTTGGTTTGCTTTGTTTCGATTTGATACTGTACCATGGTTCCATAGAGGATTCAGAGGTAGGATCAATTTTTTTTGCAGAAGAGTAATAAGCTTTGTTTCAGTTTTCATATAAACTGAGTTCAATTTTTAATTTCAATATATTGTAATTCTGCAATTGTTTTTTTCCTACGTATATTATGGTGCTTTATAATATATTTGTTGATTCAGTTTCAGTATTCTCTTACAGAGCTTACATACCGAGTGTAACAAACAACTCATCCTCGTCATCACACCAGCTTAACAATGGAAAACTGTTCATCTTTCTGTTCGCAGAACAATGGAAGTACCAGTCAGAATTTCTGGTTTGACTCTGTTCTTTCTACGCCGTTATCAGGCTCGCCGATGAACTCATCACAGTTCATTAAGTTTGAAATTCCAGCAAGTTTTGATGATACCACACGTGGCACCAACCTTTATCTTCTTCTCAACGGTTTACAAAAGGTAAAAAAGAAAACAACAAATACCACACGTTAAATATTATTTCTAGAAGTTCCAACAACAGACGCACAAATACAATTATGCACAAACAAACACAACCCCGCGCGGCGCGCGGGCAACCCCACTAGTATTATATTCAAGGTGGAAACCATTGTCCTACTATTGTATTTTTAAAATATATGTTTCATCGAATAGAGTAGCCTTGTTCGATAGTGATAATGAATTGGTTGTGAATTTGTTAGAGTCTAGTTATTTTATACTTGGTAGTGCATGCATGTCAATTTTGTCATAGTATTGAGTTTTAACTAACACTATGATTATTGAACTATTTATGCATGTTAAAAATTGACATAAATGCTCTATTTCTTGCTGACGGAATTGTGAAATGAAATAAAAATTAATGTATTTAAAAATAAAATCTGTAAACTAATTTACGTTGACCAATTCCTCACCGAAGAGGCAGGATCAAATATACACTATTTTTTGTGAGGTTTGATGAATTGACACAAAGGTTTTGATGATGTGACATGTTTGATGAACTGACACCGAAGTTTGATGAGTTGGCGTCGAGGTTTGATAAGGTGGTAGTGAGTTATGATGAGGTGGTAGCAATGAAATTTTCCTTATTTGGCCTTGCCTCATGGGCGAGGCTGCCTCACAGGAGAATTACTAATCTATATTTCATAAAATTATGTTTTTCATATATTATTTTGATTCATTAATTTAGTTAGGAATTTGAATTTTCCTTCATGTGTTGTTGTCTTGTTTTGAGCATAGAAGAAGCCGCCAATATATAGTACAAGAATCCGAATCCATCCCGACCGGACAAATCGGGACGGCTGAATTAATAAAACGACAAACAAATCAAAAACCCGATATGTATCAATGTATCAAACTGAAACTTAACAGAGACCAAATTAAAGCAACATATGAACAATGGCAGCTCAAATTATTTCTCAGATTTCTGCAGCAGTATTGTTCACTATTCTCGGACTATACATTTGGAGTTTTCCTTCTCCGGCGAACGGCGCTCCGAACACCGAAGTCAAAACCACCCTCTGCAACAGCGGCACGTTTTCCGGCGGAGATCCGTTCGGAATCAGCCTATCGTACGTTCTGGAGGAGTTAGTGGAGGAGACGCCGTCCAGCCGGAGTTACGGTTACCGGAATATATCTCCGTATCCGAACGCGTTCGCTTACGGTCAGGCGAGCTGCAACCGGACTCTGAGCGGCTCCGGTTGCGGCGACTGCCTTGCGGCTGCTAAAACGACGACGCTTAGCACGTGCGCTAGCCGGATCGGAGGCCGCTCCGTGCTCATTGACTGTTCAATGAGGTACGAGCAGTATCCTTTCTCGGATTAATTACTCCGATAGTTTTCACCGTGGATTAGTTACTGCTTTGTTGAATTTGTACTGTTTAAATCGAATACTGTTTCAATATTTACGGAAAGTTTTTTTTGTTTGCTTAAAATGTATTCTAGTAAAAGTTAACGGATTTATTAAAGAAAAGTTTAAATACGTACCGCGACAATATACAAGGAAATGGACAGTGGCGGAACCAGGATCGAATTTGAAGTGGGGCACATTAACACTACATGTGCTTCAAAAAATTTTGTACCACACAAGTAATTTTAAGTTCAACATAATATCATAAAATTAGTACAAATTTTCTTATTGTCACTACTAAAAAAAACTACTTTCTAATACTAGAAGTAGATACACGAAGTGGAGGCAAGAGCTCTCTACGAGGATGCATACGTTGATAACGTTGCAAGATCAGTTCATTCTCAATCTTAACAAAAATCTCTTTCTCAACATACACCATCATAACATCATTCAACCAATCATCTCCAATTCTATTACGTACAAATTAAAACCCCAAAACATACAAATTAAAACCCCAAAATATACAAATTAAAATATGATAAAACCCAAAACTACAAAATCATCCAATCTGAATCACAATTCACACGGAACCTATATAAAACAACAACAAAAAAACAAAAACAAGAAGACAAGAAAAATCAGATTTAGAGTTAGAACTTGTACCTGTCGACGAAGCAGATTCAGAGGCTCAAAGCCGCCGATCAGACCTCAGGCTCAAAGGGCCGCGACGGGGACGGCGGCAGCGTGACAGTCGAGGTCGCCGGCGGTGCCGCGGTGGACCCATGACTGGCCAGTCGGCGATTGATTTTGAGCAGTGGCGACTGGCGAGCCTTCTGGTTCTGGAGTCTGGTCCTGGGCACTGGGCAGCTGGGCTTTTTTTTTACGTTTTATATATTTAAAAAAAAAAAAACAAAAAAAACAAAAAAACAAAACGACGAAACGACGTCGTTTTTATGTCGCCTAGTTCAGATTTATATAGGGCCCAGGCCCCATGAGGCCTGGGCCTGGTTCCGCCCCTGGAAATGGACAAAGGCTGTAATAAATGAACTCAAAGGTTAAATTAAGTATATTTGCAATTTTGCATGAACATTAGTAAATTTGATAGTGTTGATAAATCAACTCCCCAAAAATTACAAATGATACAATAATAATTGCATGGCATGCATGCATATTGTCAAAATTCTCCAGCTTATACAATATACCTATAATTGCTTATATATTTTTCCCTCTTCTAAATGCAGAAGGAGAAATTAATATATATTACTCCTGTTATATATTTTTCCCTCTTCTATATGCAGAAGGAGAAATTTATATATTTTTCCTTCTTATAAATGCAGAAGGAGTAGTATGCATGCTTTTCTAAAACCAATTTTATATAATTAATAAATTATTTATATTTAGTATATATAAAATATATACGGAGTGGAAGTCATCATCATGAATATATATTTGGACCATGATCCAAATTAATTCATTCAAACATCCATGGTTTTGTTATGAAAATAAGCAATCTCTCCCAATTGCTCCACTCTTTCAGCTACTACACCGATCTTGTCGGCGATCTCCATTAGCAGAAAGACCAAGCTCGACATTCCCAAATTACTATTCTCATCGTCTTCCCCGCCGTCTCCGGCAAGTTCTTTGGTATGCATGCCGGAATTTATCCGGCCAAGTTCTAGCTTTATGGAATGGAGCTTTGGTGATATCATCATCTTTGCCCGGCAAATCTTCATCCTCAACAAGCTCTCCCCTAGCTCCCTCAAGATCCACGATAGCGATAACCCCACGATTTCACACGTTTCTCTAATCCCAGATCTCCTAAATGAATCCGGCTGAAAAAATACGATAACTTTAACTTAGAATCACGCTTTAGATATTTTTAATTAATCTATTAAAAGTGGTGGTAAATTTAATTACCTGTCTTGATGATTGGATGCACACTTTGAGAGAGAGAATTAGGGCAGCAAGCTCTCTTAAGACCTCTCCAATTTCTAGATACTTATCCCATGGATAAGAAAGGCCAAATTTCCCATGCCAAGGTTCCCATTTTGCAAAATTTGCCTGAAAATATATTTGCAAGTATGGTGAGTGAAATATGTCAACCAATTTTTATTAATCTTCGATTTCAGATTAGAAAAACGTTATAATTAACACAGTTTGATTTTAGTACCAGCAATTCATCAGTGGATTTCGAATGGAGAACTGCCTTGCAACCACTAACATTGGCTTTTTTCGGCGTATTTCCTTCTTGTGGAGTTGTAAAGTACTCCTCTAAGCATTCTGCAATTAGAATAATTAGTTAAATATCAATTTAAATAAAACTAGTGGGGCCATTTTGCAATATTTGTAGAACTTCAAGTACCTGAAATGCAAGAAGCGAGCTTTTCGAACTTGGAAGCTGAGGATTCATGGAGTTGATCACTTGCCCAAATGGGGAACACCAGCAAGCTGGTGAAGATGCACACAGCGAATCCCATTCCGATCGTCGAAAGGCGCTGTTTGGCTACCCGCAAAACTCTATCCGCCCTTAAACCGGAAACCGCCACCAGGCTGAAGGTCAGAATGAAGATCATGGCTCCATAATCATATCTCCTTTTTATTTTAGGAATCGACCTCGAATATGTTGCAGCAGCTCCTATTATATCATTAAAAATGTGTATATTTTAACGTTAATTTTCTATTATTTAATATCAAAATATGGAAATGATAAGAGCGGTCTTTATTATTCTTATTATTTGTACCTATGATGAAGACCGTTGTACCAACAACAATGGCTTTGCCGGTTCCTCCGACTTCATCACCTAAAATAGCGGCCAAGCATCCCAATCCGCCGCCTAGTATTGTACCGATGGCGCGGTTTATTCCTTTGCTCAATGTAGCACCTATCAATTTTGCAACATGAGCATCAGAAATACGACTCTTACTTCCAGAACGACCAGCTAGTATGACCAGTATTAGAAATGCGACTCTTGCTAACCTGCGGTGAACTCAAAGATTACCACGACGGTCATGATGGCCCACATCGCGTTTTCTCCAACGCCATCGAAAAGAGGATCAAGCATGTACAAAAGGGAGACCAAAACCAAGGCTAGCCCTACTTTCATGCCATGTATTAGCCTATTGCTAGGTTTACACCATTGGCTTCTCTTCCTAATAGAAGAAACCACATTAGACACCTTAGAGAAGAGATTTCCATTGTTGAGCTCCGAGCTATCCGAAGAGCTCTTGTTGCCATTTGAAGAAGGAGACATGATGATTGATGTTCTTGAGCTCAATCTTGTGCGTTGTTGGGTGAAATTTAGCAAAACTAAATTGATGAGTTTACTAGAATGATGAAAATGTAGGAATATATATAGGGAGAAAAAAAAAGTTGATGGTTATTTACCAAAGTTAAAATGTGGGCCTTACCTTAGTGCTATGTGTTGGTCATTTGGTCATGTGATTAAGTACCAAGTTTGGCACAAGTGTTTAGGGCAAGTTTAAAGGATGCAAACTAATACGTATTTGAAACGTTACAAATTTTGCAATTAGGAAGATGATTACATGTAATAAGCTAGTTATAAGTTGCGATTAATAAATACTATTTAGTGTGAGTGACTCACAAGGAAGTGGAACACGCTTCCCATACGCACCACTCAACAAAATGGACAATTTTTATTAGTGCGATCACATATTGCATTAGCAATTATAATTTTAAGTTCGTGGCGATTAATCTTTTCTTCATTAATTATTTTAAGGGCTAAAAGTAACCCGCGTGAAACCACTAATCTTATTTTCATTCACATTATTTGAACCAACAAATGGTGGCTTGATCAGAAACGATGGCCGGTGTCTTATAAATGTCTTTTATATGGTTAAATCGTAAATTGCACCATTCTTCATTAGTGATAATGTCATTGTTTGAAAATTTTAAAATATAAATAAATAGCTGGAAAAAAAAGAGTGGACGAAATAAAAATAAGAATATGTTTTGATTTTTTTTTGTGTGTGGTAAATGAGTTCAAAAATACAAGAGAATGTTGGGACGAGTTTCAATTGAGACAAAGGATAAATGTTGATTTTCTCACTTTCAAATCTGATCTTTTACAAATTAAGCATGATCATTCATTGTATTATTGTTGATCTTATTACATTCATATCTGAGATGATGAAAGTTTAATTTATGATGAGACGATGATTGATTCATATGTTTAATGAATTATTGCATATATTTATATAGTTTTGTTTATATATTTTAAAAAGCGTTACTAAACAAATTGGATTATATATAAATTTACAAAATAAGACTGACGATTCTGGGAGAATACTAACTAATGAACTCAATAAGTTAATCTATGAACTATCATTATTTCACCAAAAAAGTTTATGGTGTAACAATCTGATACTGTACCTGTTTTTTCTATAATATTTTTGTGTAAGGAGGAAGTACATTAATATAATAATCGGGCATCAATTCCTTACTTTGTAATGTAAGCTTTTCTTGTACTATATGAATGACTCGACAATTATGTGACATGGGTAATAGTGAGACTTAGGTGAAGGTTATGGTCATGTTTTTTCCCACAAAATGAAATAAAATTGAATTAAATTAAGTAATTATTTGACTGTATGCGCATGGCAACCACAATCTCTTAGAATTGATTCCTGCTAAGAAATCTGAAATTATGCATTGGAATAAATTCGAAAAAAATAATTTAGAAGATGCGAGCCAAAAGTCTGATTTGACCGATTGATAAATGTTGCCCAATGCCAAGCGTTAGGAATGAATAAAAAAAATCTTTTCGATTTGTTTGTATATTTTTGATCGAATGAGCGATGATAAAGGCCGACATTACTGGCCATTATCTTTCCGATGATCATGATAATCAATTCCCCCAGGCTCTATATATTTTGGTTTCAGTTCCGATCAGGTCCATTAATGTGGTTCCGATCGATGACTCAGAATGCATAAACAACATTACATCCATCAGTAACAGTTACCTCATGCGACTATGTCCTAAAAAGCTTATCTCTCCTGTTTCCACATTTTTGTATAACTATTCATATATATATATATATATATATATATATATATATATATAATATTTTAAGGATTTTGGAATAGTAGTGCACTCATCTGGAAAAGCTTATTTCTAAGCATCCAAATAAAACTTCATGACTGGATTATATGTGTGTTTGACATGGCTTATCCATTGGGAAAAAAAACTTTGAAATGTTTTTTAATAAGTTAAGGCCCTGAAATGCTGAATTGAACTGGATCAGATGGAACTGAACTAAAGTGATTAATGTATTGAAAAAAGAATCAGCATGACTGAATTAACCTGAATTTTATCAAATTATATTTTCACTGAATGATATACAGAAAAAACATTCGAGTACATCACATACCATCCTATTAGGGTATTCACTATGGCATTCCATGCTCACATCTACTGAATTTTTGCTAAATTTACGGGCACTGTTAGGTTTCGTCGATCACCGTGTGGAAGATGAATTGATAATGAATCAGATGAATTTAGGTTTAGAAGTGGGCCAGATGGCTTCGGGTTCAGATGATCTCTGAGACGGTCCGATATGATATCTACTATGGATTTCACTGACCGTGGCTTTGTTGCTCTGAGATTAATATTTTTTATGACTTTCTTTTGCACGATTTGATAATTATAAGACCCTATATGATGCTACAAGAGTTTTATTCCATGTTCATGTCCTCTCGTATTCAATCCATTTCATCAATTCTTTGAATTGGCCACAAATTTCCAACTGTTACAACAATTTGTAAAGGCCACAAATTTCCAACTGTTTACAGCAATTTACGAGTAGGTTCATTTTACAAGTAAGTTTGTTTGAACGTATATTGAACCACATTATATCTCTAAAAAAATCAAGTTTTATATCCACATGTTAACAAAATCAGGACGGCCAATCCTTCCCGCCGGAAGCATCGCCCAAAGAACCTTGAGATCAGGGTCGAAACACTGGGTGGGCTCACCATGGCAGAAAAGAGTCATCGACATGAGACGATGAACATAGCGAATGGCGGGATGACGAATAAGGGAAATCATTGTTCTCTAATCTGCCAAGCTTATTTTCAGTATATCCCACTGCGGGCTCATAATTCTTTGTCTCTGATTCAGTCGGCGTTGTACCCCCACCCAAAAGCATGAAACATAAAATACGACAAACCTTTCAAAGAAGATAAGATACGGGCTCAAGAATCTCGACCTTTCTAAGCATTTCCACACAAGGGAATCAGGTTAAAGAAAATTCTTTCCCGATTAATTTTTAAAACGAAACTTATAGCTTTGGTTGTTCTTGATTTTGGAAACCACGAGTTCCTTATTCTTGTTTTATTTTAGGAGAGAAGTGTCGTGGTACCCCTAAATTATGTGGTAAGTTTTTCATGTACCATTAGTTTTTTAAAAGTGTTATGGTATCCCCTAAATTGATATTTACATTGTAAATTTTACTTCTAGAAGTTCTAATCAACATCTAGATATTTATTTTCATGTGTTTTCGGGTCACCTGAAAATCGAAAAACACATTTAGAAGATCGGTCAGAGCTTTTAGAGACGATTGATAAAATCAATGTCAACCCAAGGATACTAGAGCACTTTTCAAAAGCTCAGGAGTACATGAGCACTTAACAAAGAATTAAGGAGTAAAAGAGTTTTTTTTTCTTTCTAAAATTTAGGAAAGACATAAAAGTATAGTGAAGCCTTGCGCTCTATCCGCGAAGCCAGATTGCACCACCATGAGTCCATGAAGCGTAAGAGACTACAACAGATGTGACCGACATGACCCTCTATGTGGGTATATCATGATAATAAATTATTCAAATACTCACAATTATTGTCGAGATATGTGTTTCAAACTAGACTAAACATTTTAATTAGTCTATCACTTTTTTTGAGACATTCAATTTGTCAGTCATTACTGTATCCAATAAGAAGAGAAACAAGACGTTCTCAAAATTCATATTTTACTGGTTTAAAATATACAGCCGAATGGTGTAGAAATTTATAAATAGCAGAACAATATAATAATTTAATTTAATGTTTTCGTAATAATGTGATTGACGCATGTTAATGAAATGTAACATTGGTACATAAAATTAAAATGAAATTTAGAATGATAATGATTACTACTAGCTAGAATATGAAATCTACAAATATGTATCATGCAATGTGAATTGTGTGATGATGTAGTGGTCCGACAGGTATATGGTATTGGCCCTATTGGATCACTAGCAAATGCCATCAACTTATCAGGTATCACCATCAATTTGCACTTCTCCACCAATTCATTTTGTCATCATATAAAATTCACTAGTGGGAGAGCATAGGATTAACTACTGTTATTTGGGCGATAGAAGGCATTTTGGAGGAGTCGTAGGTGGCTGAGTCGTCCATTGTGTTTCTTTAGACAACGTTTAATTAGGAGACGTCCAATGAGACAATTAAAGGCTTTTTCAAACGTTATCCATTGTTTATTTTCCAACCGCTGTCCATTTATTTCTGGTGGCGGAACTTAAGATTCTGGGAGTTACTCTACATTAGTTCCGTATTCGGAAGTTAGTATTTTCCGTTCAGTTGCCGTCGGGATAAAATTATCCGGCCATTAGGTTTATGAATACGAGTCCACATTCGATTTTGCATAGTTTACGTATTCTAGGTTTCATTCTGGTTAATGAGTATTGTTCCGAATTAGGAAATCCAATTCTACTTGTTGGTTGTGTTTCAGCATTTTCCAGATTCTAGAAGCGTTTCGATTTATCATACGTTACGGTATCTAGTATGAATTCTAGTTAGTTTTAAAGTTTTCGACACCGGAAATTCAATTCTGTTTCGCACTAGTATTGACCGCAATCGACGTCGGTTCCAGATTCTATGACTGTTTCGATATATTTAATGTTGCAATATCGAGTATGAATTCTATTTGTTATTCAATTTTCTGATCCCGGAATCTTAATTTTGTTCCCACGTTCTTTTCGGATAACAGAAGCCCAATTCGAGCCCAAACATCTAAATATGGCTTTGCACATGGAAATCCACCAAAGCAAGTTGGACTAAGAATGGTTAGGAAATGAGATTAATTTATAACTAAGAGAAGATTTGTCCATTTCTCTTGCCACCGATGTGGGATTCAAGCTTTCCTCCCTTCCCTTTTTCCCTCAAGATTTATTTTACTTCTTTCTTCAATATTCATAACGTCATATCTTATCCATTTCTTATTCAAAATGTATTCTCTTAGGCTTTTTTTTTTATATATCAAAAAGACTAAAATAAATAAATGAAAATAACTAAAATTAATAAACATACAATTACCTTCTTTAAGACATGTAAATTATTTTTATAAATTCTAAATATAGTATCTATAAATTATTCTCGAGCTGTTCAACGAGCTTATCGAGTTATGATCTCGAGTTCGAACTCATTTATTAACAAACGAGCTCGAGTTCGATTTCAAATTGGTCAAACCGAGTTCGAACACGAACTTTGACCGAGTTGTTCACGAACGGTTCAGTTCATTTACACTCCTAATTCCGATATCTAGTATGAATTCTATTTATTAATAATATTAATGACATTCATCACATACATCTGTGTTTTCCCATGCCATATTCACTTGGTATATGAAGACTCAGATCCCCTTATAATCAAATGTGAGCGTAATCCCCGCTCCCCCAGATACACATCATTCCTACAATCCTTACATGGACATCGCATCATCAACATATTCTCCATTCTCGCATGATTAGAAGCAACTTCAATGAAATATTCGATCAACTCCCTATATTCAGTAGATGTTCGAATGTTTGATCCAACAATACGAACACGATCCAAGTTCATACTCCTGCAATGTAAATCACAATATATTTAAATCAAATATCTCCAAATTACTCAATCATTGAATTCACATAAAGAACCCCAAATAATCTTGTAAAATATGATAGTTCATGTATTCAATATCTCGTAAGCAAGTAATAACCTTGTATTGTTCGTTGCCTTGTTCTGTTCGTCGTAGACGGATCACGAATCTTGGAACACACCAATTCTTTCTTCACAAATACAAAGTTTTATGGAATTCCTGAATATATAGGTATTGTCCCTTTATTTATATGGTCTCGGACCTTTAAAATTGAGTATCCCTTTCCTGCTAAGTTTCCGAAAAAATTTAGTCATGTATTTTAGGTTAACGTATTTTCAATTTTTTTAATTTAGTTCCGAATTCGGAACTGATAGGGATTGAGAAATTATATTCACTTCCGATCCCGGAACCTAAAAATATACTAGAATAAGGTTCCGATCTCGGAACTATGATGAGATTCTACGTAAAATATGTCGAAACAGTAAAATATTTACGCCGATCAAACTTTAAAAAAGTCAAAATTTAGCTCCGATTACTACATTAACCGGGATCGGGAACTTATTAGTACTTCCGATTTCGGAACCTAAAAATATATATTATAATTGGTCCTAGATATCGGAAATATGATTGTTTTTCCGGTTAATCGCTAACTTCTTTACTTCCAACTTCGGAATCCAAAAATTATTTACTAGAATATTGCTTCCCATCTCGGAACTGGGCTTCCGTTATCGGAAACTACTTTGTTTCGACAGCGTTTCTAAAAAAACGCCGTCTTTTATTACATTGGACAGCTGGTATTATAAAACGCCGTTCATGAAAAATTTTAGACAGCGGTTCAGATTTGACCGCTTTCTAAAAAATTTCAAAAGTTGTCTAATGATAGAGCTCCTAGAATTACATGCTTCCGATATCGGAAATATTGTTGCACAACGTTTTCTTGAATTTTTCAACGAGCAGCCTTCCATTTGAAGCCTTTAATCAAGCATTCTGCACTGGTGATTGCAAATCCTAGACTATTTTTATATTTGATTTGATTATGATTATGAGTCGATGAGAGATTATATCCTAGACTAATTAAGTTTGGCTTGCTCTAGATTATTCCAGAGCATCTTGGTATTTAAGTTAGCAAGGTAAAACATTTGTTTTTCTAGAAACTCAATATGTATTCATTAAGTTTGGAATCTTGTACGGGTTCATTGATAGAGGTCTTTTAAAGCAAAATGTTATTTGATCAAAAAATAAATAGAAGCAAAATGTTAGTAAGGATTTTTAAAATGTTGTGGTGTCATTGGTGTCGGATAATTCCGGCAGTAGTGATTTAGAACTTTCAAATAATAATCATCAAAAATTCCAACATAATTAATCTACACTTACTTTAGATACAAAACATGATAAATAAAATCGCGACAAATCAAGCACCGTGATCTTCAGGGGAAAATTGTCCAAAAAATACAGCAATTCTCAGCCGTCCAATTACTATGCTGATGATGATGATGCCCTTTTAATGTACGGAGCAATTGTACCGTTCATTAGAGTCAAACTCTAAAAGTAGTCATCCAGTGACCAAGTACACCCCCACCACTACCCTAATTTTCACACAATGGCGCCAAAATTTTATTTTTAAATCTAAACCTTCCTTTCACTATTTTTCTTAAAATCACAATTTTGAAAAGGTGGCAAAATCACACACTCCACTACCATAAGATCATGTCTAAATTCATCAACTTAGATGTTAAATAAGTGTCTTGTGAAATTTAGAGTGTAGCCTTATTTATTTTACTTGGATAATTTGTTGATGTTAAATTATATTCAGTTGTAAACATCAAATTATCAATCAATATCAATATAAACTCATAAAACATCAGTAGTAAAAATGGTAGAACCATGTGATTATGTAGTATGGAAATAGGTATTTTACACTGATTAGACAGTTATTTTTCAATATTTTAACTCAATCGAATGGTGAAATGTGAGACGTGAATTACATTTATTGAAAAGAGAGTGTCTCTTGTAGGACAGTTCTATAATTGATACAGATGCAAATGTTGATCTTCTCACTTTCATGCGTGATCATTACATGTTATGTGTAACGATCATGCATGATCAGTATTTGTTCTGTATTATCTTCTCACACCTTCATACATGATTTGATATTTTAGATATTAAACATGACTGCCATTGAGTGTATTACTGTTGATGTTTTAACTTCCATACCTGATTATTACAAATTTTGTGTTCATCTTTTCATTACTAATAAACTGTTTGATAACAATTGAGACAAGTTTCAATGGAGAATTGGTATATCATATCGGAAAAGCACGGGTAATTTGTAACTGTGAGATGAAACGGATACATACCGAATTACCTGTCATCATATTCACATACTAGTATGTGTTAAAGTTAATAAGACATGAAGTGTTGAAATTTCGCAAGATTAATTAGGTCGGATGTTGATGGAAACCTACACGCGTGACAACATGACATGGATGGAACTAGAATTACTCATTTCTAACAGGCCTTAGATTTTAATCACTTTTAATTGCGAATGAGAAAATTATACTTGTGTAAAATTAGTGCGTTTAATCTTTTTTGTCGCCCGTGGAACCCAGAAATTTGTCCTCAACTGAAAATTGTACCTTGTGATTTTATTTAGAGGTCGTACATTTTCGTCCTTTTCTTCCCCACTCTAATTTCTCTGTTTTTAGCAAAAATGATGATTGCGATAATCGTCACCCACGGAGCGGTTTCCTTTTTCAGAAATTTCAGGAAAGCTCCCTTGCTTTACAAAGTGGACTTCTTTCTTAAGTGTTTATTACCAACCCTAACGTGTGTGCACGATTACAAAGCTCCCTTGTTTTTTCTTTCTCACGTTGTGTTTTTTCCCATACTACATTGAAATTTATGTTTTGTAAAACACTCTAATAATGTTTAGAATTGAGTGGAAGTGGCCCATACATCAAAATCAGTTAAGCAATGGCGGAATCAGAAACTAATTTTGGGTCCTTCTCAATGAGTTGTGCATATGTATTAGTAGGCTGTTGTGTTGGTAAAATTCAAAATTTTAGGTCGGGCTGGAGTTCGGAAAGGAATAGCCATGACCATGGTTGTAAGTAATTTAAAAATAAACGTGAAATGTAAGTAAGAAAGTAATTATGAAGAAAAGGTTTTCTGTGAGACCAATTTCAATAAAGACCAGAGATAAATGTTGATCTTATCACTTTCAAATATGACCTTTAAACTATTAAGCAAGATTATATAGTGTATTATTGATGATTTTCTTACTTTCATATATGATCTTATCATTTTAAGATTGATTTTTACCTCTTAAACATGATCATTTAGTGGGACCATATCTCAATTGAGAATTGGACAATTATGAAATGTAAGTAATCAATAAATGTAAGTGAAATTCACTTATTATCTTGTACGAACGTATAAAATTAAGAAAAATTCTCAATTGAGACATATCTTAATTTATCTCACTGAACAATCATGTTTAATTGGTAAAAAAAAATCAGTTTTACAAGTGAAAATATCAGACATGAAAATGAGAAGATCGGTAATAATACATTGAATGATCATGGTTAATATGTAAAATGTCAAGTTTAAAAGTGAGAAGATCAACAATAATAAACTGATCATGGTTAATATGTAAAATGTCAAGTTTAAAAGTGAGAAGATCAACAATAATAAACTGATCATGGTTAATATGTAAAATGTCATGGTTAATAAACTGATCATGGTTAATAAATGTCAATTTTCTTGATCATTTCCTTGGTCAATTTCACCAACGACAAATTCAATCAACAACAGTCTCATATAATCTTGTCTCAAATGAGAATTTGCATCAACACTTATCTTTATGTCAATTGAAATTGGTCTCACATCATATATTTCTCTTAAATTAATTATGTTAACTAAACTCTGAAATTTAGTGCAAAGCATATCAATATTGTTAGTCAGATTGATTGAGAGAGTACTTATCACGTGAAAGCTTATTGCAGTCCGAGTTAAACCGTACGTATATGTAACTAATTAAGTAGTTTGGAGTACTTATCATTTAGGCGTTAAGGGCACTTTAATTAAGTAGTTTGGTTTACTTATCATTAACATTCGTAAAATATCCAATTCTTTTCTTATTAGAGATCATTTGCATTTTCAGATATGGTTAAATTCGGTATTAGGGTCGAATTCTGATGATCAGGTACTGTTTCTTTTGTTTTGTTTAACAGATTTTTAATATTTAAGAGAAACAAACACAACCTTTTTTCATTTGATGCCAATGTATAACAAGCAACAAGATTCTAATGATAATAAATGTGATTAAAAGACCAATTTGTATTTTATAAAACTCTCAATAAAAAAAGTTGGACATACTATTTTCTTTTTTGGTGATATAAATATCTATGTCATTTTCTTCCAACAAAAATGGCTATCGACAAATATGATTTTCGAAGATTTGTATTCCATGAGATACGTAGTTGCTCACATGTTTCTTGCATTTAAATTGTTTGAGATCCATGGTCATCAATTTGCTCTATTGAGTAAAAGAGTAGAGTTGACTTGTAAAAGAGTTGTTATGTGTAATGAGGTCAATGGTGTTGAAATAAGTTTTAAATTAATTTGTGAATATTTTATATAATATTGCAATATACACAATATGCATTATAATTTTATTTTTAAAAATGGGAACAAAGTTGAAATGAAAATATTAAACTGAACGACGTTGGATTTAGGGTTGACAAATTTTACCAACCCTGAAATATCTAACACATAATCCCGATTCAAAATCAAACAAGGACCGAATAGTATTTTTGATGATCCCAATACATGAAATAACCCAACTTCAATCGATACTCAAAAAAAGTGTTGAACCCAATAATGACAATTGTATCAAAACAAGACCCAAACTTGAAATTGAAATGAACAACACCGAAATTATCCGAAAATGACTAGAATCAAAATAGCCCGAATTGAAACCCATATTCATGTTATCCAAATCCATATATGTCTAAATGTTGTACTATATATAATTTTTTATTATATAGAGTTGATGAAAGTATAGTATTATATTTGATGAAAGTATCGTATTACAAAGATATTATATATAAATATAATTATTTACGAATGATACATGAAATTAAAAATTAATACACAATACAATACAATAATCTAGAATTATACAGTACATGACAAGGGAAGTAATTTGTATAAGTAATCTCATCTTTCAGTTAACAAATGAGAGTTTCATCTGCTAATCAAATCATATTTCAGGAAAACGGCATAGAGAAGCTCATTCCACGTGTCCGGGACGCCGGGAAGGCACCAATGGCTACAATCTTGCCGATGAATCGGCGACCAAATCTTGGACTGATACAACGACGAGTGTCCATCTTTTCTCCGGGACGTCATCTCCGACACGTTGAGTAGCTTCACGCGATTTTGCAGGCCGCCGGCTTTCTCCACAATCTCCATTAAAACATCTGTCGTCACTCTTGCTTCCAGAGACGCCGGCCGGAACGGCAGTTCACCCAACTCCGGCGAAGTCTCCAGGTGACACCGGCCTCCGTGTTTCCAGTCTCCGCCACTAATAAATTCGTCATATATAATGCGGGTCAAATATCGGGTTATATATGTACAGCAAACGTGACAAAATCAGTGGTAATTATACATTTTTACAGCGATCTAACCTGTAGTGCACGGGAGCATAGCTCCGGAAGAAGACGGTGGTCTTTGTGAGATTAACTTCCCGACTTATCCATCCGATTAGAGTCTCAAGTGACTTCTTGAAAGCATCTTCCACAGTCATATTCATTTTAACCTCTCCCTTTTCTTCAAAGTAACACCCCCTGCACCGCCAAATCAGACCAATATATTAAAGAGGCTTAACAACATTTCAAAAAAATATTCAAATGAAATTTCCGATAAAGTAAAAAATGATCAGTGTGAGTTCTACATTTTATCGTTAGAGCTATGTCCTGATCAATGCGAAAAATGAAAACCAATAAATAAAGAACTAAAATAAAGACAAGAACAAATTCACCAATGTTGGTTATAATTTGCATGATAGACAGATTTCAATCTGTTAACTAAATTAAGGGAATTTCAATCGATGATAGATTACAACCAGGGAAGCTGTATATGTTAAACTCTAACATATTCGAACTAGACCAGAAACCAGTGGCGGAACTAGACCCAAGCTATTGGGGGAGCGAGATCGAACAGGGGGAGCGAGATTGCACTGTATAAGCCTATTTTTCAAAAATTTCAAAGGCTAAACGTCTAATTGCTACAGTAATATACCCTGTAATCTGAAATCTGCGGGGAGCGGCCGCTGCCCCGCGCTCTCCCAGTTCCGTCACTGCCAGAAACTAATAATATAATAATATCCCAAAGAGTAAACATCTCATACAATCAGCTCATACCGATTGAAAGTGGTAGATATGCTCAAGGCGTACGAACAGTACTCTGTATATACCTTCTTTGTCTGATATATTCAAGGTATATGGTACGTAATTATACACACATGTACCATACTTCCTCAGTACCAGCAGAAACTGCACACTTTCCTTATTAGTTTGTCCCACCAGACGGTGCACACTTTCCTTTTATGTTCTATTTATTTCAATCCCCACCACTCATTTCTCCCACTTACTTCTTAAATCAATTCTCAGGTGTTGTTGCAGTCAAGACAGCAAAAGCAACACAGTTTCAAACCATCTTACTTTCCTTAATATTTGTGATACTTTCTCTCTGTGCAACTTCAGCTGGAACGGAGTGGTATGTACATAGAATATCTCGATATGATACTAAATGCGCAACACAGTTTAAAACATTATGATTGGTTTCGTACGCACGTACCCTTTAGTGGTCTTTCCGGTGTTCCACCAGTGTCCGGCGTTGAAAACGAGGAGGTCGGCGTCTTTCCAGCGGGACGATGTCCAGGAAACCTGGTCCAGTTTGAGGGTCAGCCTGACGTTCGATGGAGCCCCGGGAGGCGGGTGGCCCTGCACCACTAGAAACGGAGCCCTGTAGTACTCGATGCTGCAGTTGAAATCCTTGAACTTGAAGATCAAGAATCCTTCGTGCTTCGTGATTGGGTTCCCATTGGCTTCATAGATCCTACTCTTGTCGGAAACTGCTGACGAAAGCATGCACAGAAGGGATTCCCACTGGTTTCTCCCGATGGAGTCTCCCACGAATGCCACTCGCCGGTTCCTTAGTTTTGCCAACATTAGTCTTGCATCGAACCTGTTTTTTGACAGTGTTTTGTTCATTTATATATATCTCCAAAGTAGCACACTTAAACCTATATAAGTAAATATCAGGTTCTGCATAGCATATTTCTTTGTGATGTGAAACTGTTGAAAAATGACATTACTTAGGCCCCGCTTGCCAAGAGTTTATCTGTAGATCAGTTCAGTTTAGTGAAAATGTAATTTGATGAAATTCAGGTTAATTCGGTCATGTTGATTCCATTTTTCAATACATTAATTTTCATTTCACTTCAGTTCAATTCTGTTAAGTTCAGTGCAGCAAGAAATAAACTCTAGCAAACAAGAACTTATTCATTCCTTACAAACTTAATAATTGATAATAATTTATAATTACATAATATCGAATGTTATCTTGTTTAATATAATACCGAATGTTAACTTGTTTACCCATTGATTCTTAATATATGTGCATCTTCAGACTTCACATACCCATTGATTCTTAGTTCATTTTTTAATCCATGAATAAAATTGAAATTCAGTATCCACGAAGAGAGAAAAACAGGGGGAAAAAACAGGGGAATTACACAAAACATCACCTGGGAAGGTTGCAATGCTTAGGCTGCCACCGCCATTTAGTGTAGTTAAGATCCGGCCGTCCATTTTCCAAACAAGTGAAGCCCCCTTCTGCAAACGGACACTCCTCTGTTTTGTAAAGCGGGTAACTTTCATCCCACGCCCAACTCCCGTCGAATATGTCACACGCGCCACCTCCTTCGTCGAGAAACGCCGCCGTCGCTGCACTGTCGCCCTTAAATCCCAACCAGTTCCGGCCATCGCGGAGCCCGAGCAGCCCGTTTTTTATAACAGCTCTGTAATCCAGGAAAAAGATGGAAACGATTAAGCAAGAACTCAGAAAAATTAACCCGAAAACACCCCGGTTTAAATGTTTCAAACGGGTGATAAATTTGAAATTTTGTGTTTGGTCTGAGTTTTTGCAGGACTAATTTGCAGAGAATATCAAGAAAATAAGGGAAATTAATATTTATTTAATATGCGTAAGTATTGACAATAGTAAATGCAGAGAATGTAGAAGCACAAGATCATGATCAGGTGGGTCCAGAACTCCAGATCATGATCAGGTGGGTCCAGAACTCCAGATCATGAACAACATGCAGCAATCAATTCCTCAAAAAATTACAGTGAAGTTTAATTTTCAGCTTGATTTTTTTCTTTTTCTGGCAGACTGATAGCAGATCATGAAAAAAAGGAAAATGATAATAATATTGTTGCTGAAATTCTCATATGAAGAAGACAGTGCATTTTTTTTTCACAGTATATTGAACAATTCAAATGTATTAAATTAAAAATATAGTAATAGTATGAGGTAATTAAGTAAAAGTCCACTGTTACATTTCGGGTCAATTAAGTGCCGACATAGTTCTTATTTTATTATATGGCCGTGAACCATGCATTTATCAGTAGTATAGAGACAATTTGTGAGAGGGACAGTGATCGTTAATTTAATTTAATTAATTAGGATTACTAATTTGTTTAAGAAAAAGACAGCACACCATACTTTCATATTTGTAGGGATGCATTAGTATTTCATGTTATAATCCCTAAAGGAACTGGAATAGTTATTCGCTTCAAAAAGTGTGTGGAATAAACGACGTCGTTTCATTTCGTATAAAGTAACATTTTTGCCGTTATTTTTTAAATATAGTAAATTTACAATTAGACTTTTGGTTTTTTAATCATCTATATCTTTAAGATATTATTTATATACCATAATTTCGTTAATTCCATAATTTATTAATACCAATACGCGTTCAATCATATCTTAAGATATTATGTATACCATAATTTATTGTGTGAACTCATTTAATCATATCTTAAGATATCAATAAAATATCAATTTATTGATTATGGTATTAAAATATCAATGCAAAATAACAATTATGGCAAGCAAATATCGAAACGGTATATACCATAAATTGAACAACGTGATGTATATAACCTAACTTAATGTCCAGTATATTAAAAAAAAAAAATCAAGAATCAAGTTTTCCAAAAATCACTTGCTTTGTTCAGGTAATGTATGATCATCCATCTAATATTTCAATCATTTAATATTTTATGTTGTTAATTTTTTACCTCTATGTTTCAGGCATATGTGTGTTATTGTTACATGTTCTTGGATTAAAATTGCATCTACGATTTAATAAGAATCATCCTTCAGGTATTGTCTGATTATATATAGTGTATTTTGTGGATTTCAAGTACTGTTTGATCAATTGCAGACTTCGATTTGTTTGTTGCATATTGCTTTGATGATGATTTTAATATTCCAGGTAAATTCTTTTTACCAAGTATTAGAGTTTATTTTCCGTCCATCATGCTCAATCCTCAATTCCCCTAAAAGACTCATAATTAGCGATCAATCAATTAGCATGATTAATAAAGACAAGTAAAATCACAATTATACATATAAAAAAGAAGAAGTAATAATTGATATGGACCTTGTGAAAGAAAAGGTTGCAGCCGCTACGACCGTTCTTTGCCCCTTTTGCTCTACTTTGCCCCCAATTCTGCAAGATTTCAGTTCATTAAGAAAACCAGAGAGAAATCGTGAGATAAGGTGAAGCGAGGGGTTGATTTCAACCTCCGGTGATGGTTTCGGTTTCAATCTCCAGTGGTGGAGCTCCTTTAGTCGCGTTGTCAAATCAGAATCCGAACTCGCCATTGAGTGGGAGAGGAATCCGGCGGGATTCCGGCGCCGAAAACAGGTATCACTCATCCCCCGATGGAGTACGCCGGATTCACGGTTCACATCCCGCCGATGCCGGATAATCGGACGGGATGGCTGTCAATTCTCAGAGCAGCCTCTACGATGGGGGCGAAGTTTGTTACGGACACGATTTATACTGGCGGTTACAACATTCACCTTGTAACCCTCAGAGAGGAGTTACGTGTTGTGTGTTGTTGTAACCGTCGGAGAGGAGCTACTATGTGGCTTCCGGTATAAATTGAATTGAATGGAAGATGGAATGGTTAGCTGTCGAAGGATTTGTATAATGTTTTAGTTTCAACTTTGTTTATGCCATCAATTTGTCGATGATGTTTTCACATAAACGGTAGATTTTAAATGCACAATTGTATTTCAGATGATTCAGAAGTTAGTGTGAATCTCAGCCAATCATAAATTAATTTGCAAATTTTTTGTGAAGATTATTTTGCAAATGTTTGATGAGGAAAATATAAATGTAGTTCCAAAGGAACTTAATGTTGAAATTCTTGAATGAGGAATATAAAAGTGCTTACGAAAATCTTACAAGATTAGGTGATTCCTACAATTTTCCTTAATATCATATCCTTTCTATGTTTAAATGTTATAGATTTTTCTTATATATTTTCTTAAACTTAAATATTATATATATAGAGATATCTTCATACACATCTTAATATATTAGAATATATTCTAGCTATACTATGTTAACGGATTTTATTTATGTATATTATCTAAATATGTACTTACGGTAATTATTAAGTATTAACACAAACAAAATGAGCAAACGTTAAAGGTTTACATATATTTATATTATTTAAATTCGGAAATATCTAAACGTAATTGTAAATTGCTTAAATAAGTACATGAAGATATTCTTCATCATAAGTAAACATATACACAATGGTGTGAAATATTTTATATAGGATGGTCGTTTTGTATATTTATTTACTCAAACATATACATAATTTAAAAGTATGAAATATTTAATACAACATGGTGGATCAAAAGTTCAAAAAAACGATGTTGATTTACTATCATGGTTTATATAAACACAATATATATGTGCGTAAATGCTTTTTTGAGGTTTGCTGAAATTGTTTGTATATATATTATCTACTTAAATATATACACTATTTAGTATATAAAATATCTTCAATTAATGAACATCCTATTGATACATTTGTTTCATTATTTACAGAACGAGGGCTCTTAGTTTAACCTCAAAAAGAGATAACGATCCAACTTAAATTTAAGCTCTTATTGTTCAGAAATATTTTACTTTTTTTGATAACTTCAGAAGTTTTAGAAGAATTCTTCAGAAATTTTTTGATAATTGCTTTAGAAGTTAATGCAAAGATTAAGGCTCTCTATGTTAGACCTTATTTGTAGATCAATTAGTTTAGTTAGTTCAATTAGTTCACTTTTATTCAATTCAATTTAGTCAGTTCAGTGCAAATATAATTTAATAAATTTAAATTAATTCAGTCATGCTACTTCATTTTTCAATACATTAATCTTCACTTTAGTTCAATCAAGGTCAGTTCAACAAGAAATAAACACTAACAAATAGGGCCCAATGTTTGTGTTTTATGTACGTTTCATTTAAAAGAAACATAACAATAGGAAAGAATAATAGGAAAAAATCAGTTTCTTTTGTAAAAGATACTCTCTATCATTTTCACCAGGAGAAGTTATATTTTAAGAATGTTAAAATTTAAAAATTTAAGAAAATTGTAATTTATTTAATTTTCAATTCAAAATCTATAGAAAACTTTGTTTCCTCATTTTATTTTCATCTTTTATTAAGTATTACTGTTACAGCAGTTTTAATATATTGCATTTATAAGTGATTAAGTAAACCGCACAATGTGCGGTGGAGCCAAAATAGTACTAATCATAATGGAGATTAATCATTTAATTTAGCAATACAATACTGTTGACCTTCTATCACTAAAAGTTTAGAATTATTGACCATTCACTAGTATGTGATATTTCCCTAATTATTATTAGCCTAATGTCTGTAGTGTACACTTAAAAGGCAACTCTGGTCTACTATATTTTAATTTTTAATTTTTTTAAATGAAAGAATTATTATAAACAATATAAAAGTTTTGTGTGAGGATCTTTTTAAAAGTGTTAAGGCATGTTCTCTTGAAAAACAGTTATTATGCAATTCATATTATTTTAGTTGTAGATAGTAATTTTATTTCTTGATACATTATTTTCCGTTCAATTCACTTTACTTCGGCTCAAGAAATAAACTATGGAGAATAGGGTCTTAGTATTTAAAAAAAAACAAAAAAAACTTGCGAATTTATGATGCGAAAAAGGGAAATAATCTCATGTGAATTCTAAGTTTTCAGCAAATGTAAGAGTATGACTAATGCTTAAACAACTACCCTTGCCGTGCTTGAAAAAGTAAAGAAAAAGTACGTACGGTTTTTGCATCATTTGCATTTGCATTTGCATTTGCCAAACTAATTCTGGTTACGAGAAATTCAAAACCTAATTTTGAGTTGCGTGACTTAATTGAATCTCTAAACGACACTCGAAATTTGATGTCAGATTTTCATTATTTGGATTTAGGTATTCAATTAGGACGTAACTTGGATCAAAAATACATTGTAAAATGGTTAAAAAATAGAGCTCAGAACAAACTAAAAGTACGTGTATTTAGTTTGGTATTGGTGATCATCTTTTCACATATGTACAATTAGCCTCAAATATCTCACGTTTGTTTCAGCTTTTCAGCAGAATCCAATTCCTTTCTCAGCAAGACGGCATAGAGAAGTTCATTCCAAGTGTCCGGCACACCAGGAAGGCACCAGTGGCTGCAATCTTGCCGGTTAAGCGGAGACCAATTTTTAGATAAATAGATCGAGGAATGTCCATCTTTTCTCTGAGACGATATTTCTGACACGTTTAACAATTTCACACTTTTTTTTAATTTTTCTCCTTTTTTCTCTACCAATCCCACGAATACATCTGTCGTCATTCTCGCTTCTATCGATGGCTCATAAGACATTCCATTCAAATCTAATAGTGTCTCTAGATGGCAACCGCCTCCATTGTTCCAACTTCCACCCCTATTATAACATGAAATTAAATTACATCTCATTTCAATATATACACATATGATATTACAAAAAATAATAGAACGGACCTGTAATGAACGGGAGCATAACTCCGTAAAAACACAAGACTTTTCTTTAAGTTGACTTCATGGTCAATCCAATTAACCAGTGTTTCCATTGACCTCTCGAATGCCTCCTCAACCGTCATATTCATGTTGACTTTTCCCCTTTGTTCAAAATAACATCCCCTAATAAACGTAACGGACATTTTATGTTTGTTAAATGCATACAATTATAATTCAATAAAATTTATGAAAAACAAATAGTTGGTCATGCTATTGAAAATCTTGAAATAGCACTAGTTATTATTCTGAAATAGAAATTTTCATATAATTGTGGGAGCCAAACACATGTGTTATTGAATTTTGTGGTAGCTAGGGCTTCAATAGGGTGTGTTACTACTAATATTGAACAAATTAAAGATTCTTCAGAGTGAAAACATTAAAAATAAAACACAATATCTACAAATCTTATGTAAATTTTTATGTAAATTTGAAAAATACTTTTATTTAAAAATTATGTAAATTGATGATCTTCTTTAATTTATGTAAATTGTTTTATTTAAAAATTGAAAAATACTTACCCTTTAATAGTCTTTCCATTGTTCCACCAGTGACCGGCATTGAAAACCAGGACATCGGCGTTCTTCCACTGAGAAGAAGTCCACGCCATATGATCCAGCTTCAGAGTCATCCTCACTGCCGCCGGAGATTTGGGAGGCGCGTGGCCCTGCACCACCAGAAACGGAGCCCTGTAGTACTCGACGGTGCAGTTGTAATCCTTAAACTTGAAGATCAAGTAACCCATGTGCTTCGTGATCGGGTTTCCGTTCACTTCGTAGATCGAACTCTTGTCGGAAACTGCAGAGGACAACATGCACAGAAGGGACTCCCACTGGTTTCTTCCGATCGAGTCTCCGATGAACGCCACGCGCCGGTTCCTTAACTTCTCCAACATTAATCTTGCATCAAATCTGTTGTCACAAAAAAAAAAAAAAAAAAAACGAGATCAATCAGAAATTATTACATTAATAATGTGAAATTACAAAAAATAAAAAAGAAGTAGCATATAAATTATAACAATATCATTATCACTCTGTTTCATAATCCCTCCTACTTAGTTGACTTTTCAAAGTCAAACTGAAACAATTTTAACCATTGATTTTTATAATATATAATTACATTTGATATAACATGTACATTTAGACTTATCATATCATATATTTTGAAATTACCATTTTTCTATAAATAGTTAAGTCATAAAAATAAAAATATTCATTGTCAAAGTTGGCTAGTTTGACTTTGAAAAGTAAACTAAGCAGTTTTGAATTTGATTGAGATAAAGAGTACCAGTAGTATATTTGACCATCAATAACTTTAAATACAAATATTAAAAATATTTTGATTTTTAGAAAATACATGTTAACTAGAAGAATAAAAACTAAATTATACAATATTAATATATTTGTATACGATTTCAAAAATATGGTCAAACACGTTATTACAGTGAATAGTAGAACGTTAATTCCTGTAAAATGAAGTGAAGGGAGGAGTGGTAATATTCTTTATCATATAATAATTGTAGATGTTAACGATAGATTATTGTGAGCTTAATGGTAAGAGCAAGTCCAACAGATTTGGTATAGTAGAGATTTTCTTATTTTTTAGAGGTTTTCTACTCCAATAGATTTGCTATCTCATTTGCTATTATAGCAAAATTGATGAGAGAGAAGATTTGCTTTGCTATATATGCATAATGACAAAAATAAATTTGCCGAACGAAAATCATGCGACAAGGAAATAAAAGTTATTTTTGGAAAATTTCTTTTCTCAAAATCTCTACACACACAAAAAAGGAAAGAGTAATTAACAAAATCTCTAAAATAGAGATACTGTTGGAGTTGAGCAAAAATATATTTGGAGAATATATTTAGAGATTCTGTCGAAAGAACAGGCGAAATTTTTCATATTTGGGTGAGTAGAAAATTTGTTTATCACTAAGATTTTTCAGACATTAGTTGGACAGGATCAAATATTCCTCCAAAAAGAAAAGGAATTGAGGATAATGTGGAATGGATAGAGAATACTATACCTGGGCAAATTACAGCCTTTGGGTTGCCACCGCCATTTAGTATAATTCCGATCAGGCCGGCCATTTTCCGAACAGCGAAATCCTTCGTCTGCAAACGGGCAATCTACAGACTCATAAAGCGGGTAGCTCTCATCCCACGTCCAGTTCCCTTCGAATATATTACACGCGCCGCCGCCTTCATCCAAATACCCCACCTTTTCTTTCACCCCCTCTGCAACCGGACCACCATACGCGCCACCACTCCGATCCTCCTCCACAGGTACCGGAACGTACGCGCCACCGCTTTCATCCTGAAAAACAGTAGTCTCTACCGGCTCCGGTGTTTTCAACTCTGTTTCTTGCTCTGCATTCGTAGCATTGAATTCTACGCCGGCGATGACTATTGTCTGGGTATGGAATCGGAGAACTCTGTATACAGGAGTGTAATCGAGGAAAAATATGCAGCCGAGCAAGAAGACGCTGAGGAAGAAGAAAAGCCCGAAAGCGCCCGGCACCGACAAGTTCAAGTGGGGTACTTTACTTTTCTCCGGCGAGTTTCGACGACTACGAGGTGCGTTGGGGGTGGTGGCTCCACCGCTGCCGCCGCCATGGTCGATCATCTCCGATAAACGTGCAGGAAAAAGGACAGACAAACCTTGCTGAAAAAACAGTGTAGGAACAGAAAGACGTTTCCTTAAAAAACAGAGTACACCATGTAGTAAACAATCATGTGTTGTGGGCCATAGTCAGGGTGGACTAATTCTGATGCGGCGGAGGACGGCTGGACGGAGAACGTGGGAGTTGATCGTGTTTGGTGGTGGTTAAAGATCGTGGAGAATGAAAGACTAGTATTTTAGCAATGAAAGTCTGATTTTCCGGCAAAAAGTCAACTGAAATTTGTAATCCACGTTTTGAGCATTTCTTGTATTCCTATGAGGATTGTGGGTTATTTTCGTATTGGATTGTAATTTGTATCTTGTTGCAGTTTATATCAAATTGAGGGTCCTTGTTTATGAATGTTATATCATGAAATTGATGAGTACAGCCAAACATGAAATTGTTTTCCTGAAATATTTAGTGATTATTCCTCTAATAATTATATCTAATTTATATATTATTATATTGATCTCATTTTGATTTTTTATTAGCTGTTTTGATTTTTTATATATTCTGAAATATTGATTTTTTATATAACTAATAATTATATTATTGTTGGCGGAATTTATTAGTTGTTTTGACCTAGCGATTTGTATATGTTAATAAACAGCTGGTAGTTATTTCATTAAATAACTGGAAAAATACTAATATAACATTTATTTTGCTTTTTTTAGTATGTAATTACTAGTGGTTTTGAAGAATTGAAAAGACATTCATAAATATATTTTAAACTATCCAGTCTTTAGGGAAAAAAATTATCATATTTTGTATGTAAGGGCTAGTCGACCTTTGGAAAGACCTTCGTATAGACCGTTTTTTGGATAGACCGACCTTCGGATGGACATTCGGAAAGACTGACCTTCAAATAGACCTATGGAAAAACTAACTTTCGGAAAGACCGACTATCGAATAGACCTTTAGAAAAACCGACTTACATAAAGATCTTCACCTAGGGGTCAGAAAGACATTTGGAAAGACCTTAGAAAAAAATTTAAATGATTCCGTCTTTAGGGCCGAAAATCCTCATATATTGACTGTAATCGCTAGAGATCGAATATAAGGGCTAAAACGATTTAGGAAGATTTAAACCGATCATGCTATAGGGCAAAATATACTCATATCTTGAATTTAAGGGCTGAAACCGACCTTTGAAAAGACCGTCCTTCAGATAGACCTACCTTTAGATAGACCAAACTTTCGAATAGACATATGGAAAAACCAATTTTTGAAATGACTGACCTTCAAAAGGCCTTTAGAAACCGAATTTCAAAATGTCCTTCGGATAAAAGGCCAGAAAGACATATGGAATGACCTCTAGATAGACCATCAAATAGAGATTTTGAAAAACCAACTACAAAAATAATATTTGGAGACACTTGGAAAGACCTTTGGAAGAAATTTAAACGATTTTGTGTTTAGCGCTAAAAATCCTCAAATATTGTTTGTAATCGATAGAGACCGACTTTCGAATCACATTCTCATAGAATTTTGGAAAAATCGACAATCGGATAATGATCGATTTTCAGATATACCTTTAAAAAATCGACCTTTGGATAGACAGACCTTCAGATAGACCGACTTTCGAATATACCTGTGAAAAACCCAATTTTTGAAAAAACTGACCTTTAAAAAGGCCTTTAGAAACTGAATTTAAGAAAAACTTTCGGATAGAGGGCCGGAAAGAAATTTGGAATGAGCTCTAGATAGACCATCAAATAGAGGGTTTGAAAGACCGACTACAAAAAAATATATTTGGAGACACTTGGAAAGACCTTCAGAAGAAATTTAAACGATTATGTCTTTAGGGCTAAAAATCCTCAAATATTGATTGTAATCGATAGAGACCGACCCTTCGAATTACATTCTCATAGAATTTGGAAAAATCGACAATCAAATAAAGATCAATTTTCGGATAGACCTTTAAAAAATCCGACTTTCGATAGATCTTTTGAATACAAGTTCAAAAATATACTCATTTTTTGAATGTAAGGGCTAAAACTGACCTTAGGAAAGACCGCCTTCAGATAGACCGACTTTTGAATAAACCAATGGAAAAACCAATTTTTGAAAATTTTAGAATCTGAATTTCAGAAAGCCCTTCGAATAGAGGGTCATAAAGACATTTGGAAAGACATTTAGAAAGATTTAAAATCATCCTAGCTGTATGGCAAAATATACTCATAATTTGAATGTAAGGGTTAAATCTGACCTTTGGAAAGACCGTCCTTCAGATAAGCCGACCTTTAGATAGACCGACTTTCGAATAGACCTATAAAAACCCTATTTTCGAAAAATCGACCTTCAAAAATGCCTTTAGAAACCGAATTTAAGAATTTTGTTTGGATAGATGGCTAGAAAGACTTTTTGAATGAGCTCTGGATAGAGCATCAAATAGAGTCTTTGAAAGACCGACTACAAAAAAATATTTGGAGACACAGTTGGAAAGACTTTTGGAATAAATTTAAACGATTATGTCTTTAGGGCTAAAAATCCTCAAATATTGATTGTAATCGATAGATACCAACCTTTCGAATGACATTTTCATAGAATTTTGGAACAATCGACAATCAGATAAAGATCAATTTTTCGGATAGATCTTTAAAAAATCCGACTTTCAGATAGATCTTTTGAATACAAGCTCAAAAATATACTCATGTTTTGAATGTAAGGGCTAAACCGACCTTTGGAAAGACCGTCCTTCAGATATATAGACCAACCTTTAGATAGACCGACTTTCGAATAGATCTATGGAAAAACCAATTTTCCCGACCTTCAAAAAGGCCTTTAGAAACCAAATTTAAGAAAAATATTCGGATAGAGGGTCAGAAATAAATTTGGAATAAGCTCTGAATATACCATCAAATAGAGGCCTTGAAATACCGACTACAAAACAATATTTGGAGATACACTTAGAAAGACCTTTGGAAAAAATTTAAACGATTTGGTCTTTAGGGATAGTAAAAATCCTAAAATATTGATCGTAATCAATAGAGACCGATCCTTCAATAGACCTTTAAAAGTCGACTTTCGATAGATCTTTTGAATACAAGTTCAAAAATATACTCATTTTTTGAATGTAAGGGCTAAAACCGACCTTAGGAAAGACTGTCATTCAGATAGACCGGCCTTCAGATATACCGACTTTTGAATAGACCAATGAAAAACCCAATTTTCGAAAAGACTTAGAAACTGAATTTCAGAAAGCCCTTCAAATAAATGGCCATAAATACATTTGGAAAGACAGTTAGAAAGATTTAAAACCATCCTAATTGTATGGCAAAATATACTCATATTTTGAATGCAAGGGCTAAAACCGACCTTTGGACAGACCGTCATTCAGATAGACCGATCTTTAGATAGACCAACTTTCGAATAGACCTATGGAAAAACCAATTTGCGAAAAAAAGTGACCTTTAAAAAGGTCTTAATAAAATTCTTCGGATAGAGGGGAAGAAAGAAATTTGGAATGAGCTCTGGATAGACCATCAAATAGAGGGTTTGAAAGACCGACTACAAAAAAAATAAAAATTTGGAGACACACTTGTAAAGACCTTTGGAAGACATTTAAACGATGTTGTCTTTAGGGTTAAAAATCCTCAAATATTGATTGTAATTGATAGAGATCGACCTTTCAAATGACATTCTCATAGAATTTTGGAAAAATCGACAATCAGATAAAGTTTGATTTTCAGATAGACCTTTAAAAGTCCGACTTACGGATAGATCTTTTTGAATACAAGTTCAAAAATATACTCATATTTTGAATGTAAGGGTTAAAACCGACCTTAGGAAAGATCGCCCTTTAGATAGACCGACCTTCAGATACACATACTTTTGAATAGACCAGTTGAAAAACCAATTTTCAAAAAGAATTAGAAACCGAATTTCAGAACGCCCTTCAAATAGAGGGCCACCATAAAGACATTTGGAAAGACATTTAGAAAAATTTAAAACCATCTTAGTTGTATGGCAAAATATACTCATATTTTGAATGCAAGGGCTAAAACCAACTTTTGGAAAGACCGTCCTTCAGATAGACCGACCTTTAGATAGACCGACTTTCGAATAGACCTATGAAAAATCAATTTTCGAAAAAATTGACCTTCAAAAAGGCTTTTAGAAACCGAATTTAAGAAAATTCTTCGGATAAAGGGTCAGAAAGAAATTTGGAATGAGCTCTAGATAGACCATCAAATAGAGGCTTTGAAAGACCGACTACAAAAAACATATTTGGAGACACGCTTGGAAAGACCTTTGGAAGAAATTTAAGAAATTTTTTTTATGGGATAAAAATCCTCAAATGTTGATTGTAATCGATAGAGACCGACATTTCGAATGACATTCCCATAAAATTTTGGAAAAATCGACAATCAGATAAAAATCGATTTTCGGATAGACTTTTAAAGAATCCGACTTTCGATAGATCTTTTGAATAAAAGTTAAAAATTATACTCATATTTTGAATGTAAGAGATAAAACCGACCTTAGTAAAGACCGCCCTTCAGATAGACCGACTTTTGAATAGACCAATGGAAAAATCAATTTTCGAAATAGAAAATGAATTTCAGAAAACCCTTCGAATAGAGGGCCATAAAGACATTTAGAAAGATTTAAAAGCATCCAGCTGTATGGAAAATATAGTCATATTTTCAATGTAAGGGCTAAAACCGACCTTTGGAAAAATCGTCCTTCAGATAGACTGACTTTCGAATAGACCTATGGAAAAACCAATTTTCCAAAAAATCGACCTTTAAAATCGAATTTAAGAAAATTCTTCGGATAGAGGGCCAGAAAGACATTTGGAATGACCTCTGGATAGACCATCAAATAGAGGTTTTGAAAGACCGAATACAAAAAACATATTTGGAGACACACTTGGAAAGATCTTTGGAAGAAATTTAAGCAATTTTTTTTATGGGATAAAAATCCTCAAATATTGATTGTAATCGATAGAGACCGACCTTTCGAATCACATTCTCATAGAATTTCAGAAAAATCAACAATCAAATAAAGATCGATTTTCGGATAGACCTTTAAAAATCCAACTTTCGGATAGACCTTTAGAAATATTTAAAAAGATCTTGGATATAGTGCAAAAAATACTCATATTTTGAATATAAGGCTAAATCCGACCTTTGGAAAGACCATCTTTCAGATAGATTGGCCTTTAGTTAGACATTCGGAAGACCAACTTTCAAATAGACCTATGAGAAAACCAATTTTTGAAAAAAATGACTTTCAAATAGACCTTTAGAAACCGAATTTCAGAAAGACTTTCGGATAGAGGGCTAGAAAGACATTTGGAATGACCTTTTGATAAATTAACCATCAAATGGAAGCTTGAAAAGACCGACTATGAAAAGATATCACGAGACTCACTTGGAAAGACCTTTTGAAATTTTTTAAATGATTTCGTCTTTAGGACCAAAAATCCTCATGTAACGAGGCTATTTTCAATGTAAGGGATAAAACCAACCTTTGGAAAAATCGTCCTACAGATAGACCGACTTTCGGCGTCTTTTTTAAAGATTTTTATGATAGTTGAGGTAGAAAGGTTAGAGGGGTTTTATTGGAAAAAAGTTGTGAAATTGGTTTTATTGATAAACTAGTTAGGCCCCACCGCGCATCGCGCGGTGTGCTTTAGTAATATTGTTTTGGTAAATGAATGTAAAAGTTCCATAATATATTTTGATAAGATAACAAATTTAATAAAAGTAAAGTAATATAATACAAATATAATTAAGTATATTGCTCTTAATTATTGAATAAAAAAATTCTAAATTAAAAATTGAAACAATTACATTTAGTGATAAATTTACTTAATCACCCCTCATTAAATTTAGTGTTCAATTAACATAGTATATTATTTCATTTAAATCCCTTAAGTTTTGAATAATAAATTTTGGATTCAAGTTTTTGTTAAATTTAATTGTAGGACCAAGAAATCCTCAAAACCTTCAACATTCATAAGTTGTCCAGCTTAATTCAACACTTTCAAATTTAGGCTCTGTTTGCTAGAGCTTATTTCTTGGTGTACTGAACTAAACTGAAGTGAAGTGAAAATTAATGTATTCAAAAATGGAATCAGCATGACTGAATTAATATGAATTTCATCAAATTACACTTCACTGAACTGAATTGAACTGAACTGATCTACAGATAAGCTCTGGCAAACATGATGTGAATTTACTTTTTAATCTGAATAGCTACGTGAAATTTGTAGAGAAAGTTGATAAGAATATTTTATACTATATATAAAGAGTGGGGTACATTTCATGAATTAGAGTTTGATTATGACTAAGTTTCATAATAATAACTAACTAAAATTAAAATTAAAATTTAATAAGGGATATTTTAGTAAAATTTACCCTAAATGGGTTGTGTATTTAGAATATTAGGTTGTGGAAATAGCATCCCCCTAAATATAATGAAATTGAAGAAAAATATGGAAATTATAATTAAAAAAATTGAATTTCAAAAACTAATTTAAATTATTACAAAATGTTATAATGAACTATTCCATCCAAATTTAAATAACAAAATAAGGAAAATCTATTAAATATAGAAAAAGAGCCAAACAAACGCAAAAGTACTATTGTAATATATGATTGTAAGGAATCACTTTAATATCCTAGTTTAACTTCTTGTTACCATTGTGGTGTTTCCCTTAAATTCCTTGATCTTAGTATTTGATTGATAGTAATATCATCGTCAAGATCTGATTAATGGTCTGGTTTTTTCTTTATTTGATTCGATATTCCATATTTGTTTGATTGAGATTTCATTCTCAAAATTTTCTTCCAAATACATGACTACATGTTTTTTTTATTCTTTCCTCCATTTTTAGTTTTGTGGTCTTAATTGAACAACTACGAATGTTGTAGTTTCTACAAATTTATTGCATGCATATTAATAATAAATAAATAGCGTAAAGTGTATACTCGTTTTTTAATATTCATACAAAATCAATTATAATATTATAAAATTAGATATTTATTACATGAGATATATTAAACTATATCATACCATATTAATGATATTACTCAACTAAATTAGGGATAGTTGTCAACGATATTACTGTAGCATGGTTGTATTTAAGACTCAATTATATATAAGATGACTAAAATCAATCTAATTAATTAGTTATTAAATGAATGGTGACTAAATTAAGGTTATAAAATATATAACTAAAATAAGTTAAAATCTTAAATTTACTATTGGGAAATTAGACAGAAATGATCGATAAATGTTTAAGGAATTACGTATTCCATTTTTATGATTATAAAAGGTAATGAAATGTTGGGTTAAATTATAACGTCTCTCATTCTTTTAATAAATAAATATTCTCATCATACGATAAAAATAAACAAAATAATATTGTATTCAAAAAATAGCATTTTAAGCACAATAAATATCCCTTGATTTTCTGTACATAATTAAATTGCAAGATTGATCTTTTATCCTCGTTTGTTGTAGTTTCTTTTTAATGATCATGTACAAAATCTAGAAACCATATCATGCATAATAACAAAAGTTTTGGGCAGAATATGTTTAAAAGATAAAATCTTCATACAAACTCTATCTTTTGGTAATCCTAACATGCATAATTACAAAAAATATAGGTAGAATATTCTAGAATGCTTATGCATATAATTCTAACAAAATATAATGACGTATTACACATATATACATGAAAACCTCCAAATTTGTGCAGTTTTTTCAATAATTTTCCTATAAGAAAGAGCTCCTGCAGAATTTTTTTTGGATTCTATAATTTTGTGAGTTTCAAGAACAAAATTCAACGGATCCTTTTCAGTTAATTTAGGAAGAGAAACATGCAGAAAAGCAAAATAATTTTCTCAGGGTGCGTTATTATCTGGTTTCAGCATCTGTCTTGTATCCTCTCGTGGCTCGAGTGTTCATCAGCACTAAACAACTCGGTACCAAACATGTAAAACGCGAACCAAAACTAAAAGAAAAAAGAAATTAAAAGAAAAAGAAAAGTCCAGATATAAATAAACTCTTATGTAGATTAGGGAATAATTATGTTTGCTAAACAATTCGGAAAGAGAAAAAAGTATCAAATAGAACTCACCATAAATAACAATTGATCTTGAACAGAAGGCAAATGTTTTATCACACATCAAATTGCAAAGGTTCGCGGTAGAAACATCATCAAATTCAACTCGATCATCAGTACCCTGTCAAAACCAAACCACCAAACATTTAAACACGTTGAACCTTGTAAATGATATATATGGTTAATTATAATTTGCAAAGAAATCAACAACTAAATAACACAGAAACCATCCAAAATTTTACAAAAGAGCAAAGCAAAAGAAAGTAGAAATTTAAGAATTTAACTATTAAAACTTACAAATACAAAGAAAGCTCCCTTCTTGCTTCCCGTCCTCTCTAAACCCGATCGCCCCGAGTTCGGGGCACTCGGGGCAATCCGTGCCCCGATACTCCAATCTGTGAGCCCGATCGCTCCAATTATCCGTGAGTCCGATCGCTCCAATCCGTGAGCCCTGCCATACATATATGTATATATACTATATTACAAATTCTCATTTGATACTTATAGAGATCATATACTAATATCTTATATCATATATTTGCCTACGTAGAATATATTTCTTACCCTTAATTAGTGACCTATTTAAGTATATTCTTGATTACACCATGTGAGTTGGAAATTTATGTTATAGTTGGAAACGGGTATTGGAATAATTAAATTATGGAATTAACCAAGAATCCAATTTTATATTTACTATATTTAAAATATTGACGGAAAAAATCTTAAACAATTAATTGATTATGGTAATATCTTAAGAGCATACACATTAAATTTACTATATATATAAAATGACGGATGTAATCAATAAATTATGGTATATGCATAATATTATAGATCATTAAACGCGAATGTCCAATTTTAAATTTACTATATTTATAAAATGACTGCTTAAGATATATATCATTATATGTCCAATTTTAAATTTACTATATTTAAAATTTTACGGCAAAAATTGTTACTTTATACGAAACGAAACGACGTCGTCTATTCCACACACTTTTTTGAAGCGAATAACTTTTCAAGTTCCCTTTAGGGATGATGCTCTAATATACCTTTGGAAAAACCAACTTTGGGGAAGACTTTCAATGGATCGAGGTCGGAGATGGTGGGCTCTGGATATTAATTGGCCCAGAACGACATTCGTGATTCAGTGATCAATTTGTTTTCCATTTGGTGTTCTGTTTAATTTTACCGATTTCCATGTTGTTTAGGATTTTATTTCCATCAGGAAAAGGGTGAAAATCGTATTCTATATATAGTCATATAGATGCATTCAATATTGAATTTAATCTAGAAGTTACTCCAATATTCAGATGGCTGAACTGCAACGTCGAAGTTGTTACCGCCGGAGACACCGTATACGAAAACAGCAAACAGGTTTGAGGACCTAAACTTATCCCCGGAATTGCTCCAGGGTATATACACAGAGATGAACTTCCAAAGGCCGAGCAAGATCCAATCCGTAAGCTTGCCCATGATCCTGACCCCGCCGTTCAAGAATCTGGTCGCTCAGTCCCACCGCGGCGCCGGAAAAACCACCGGCATCGTCCTCGGCATGCTCAGCCGAGTGGACCCCACTCTCGCCGCGCCGCAGGCCCTCTGCGTCTGCTCCACGCGCGTATGCGGCGTATCCGCCATCCGGAATATGGAAGTGTTGCGAAGGATGGGGAGGCTCACCGGAATAACGTCGGAGTTTGCTATACCGGGAGACTCCACAACGTTAATCCATGTTAGAAAGAGCCCAGCGATTTCAGCACAAGTGTTGATCGGGACACCTGGCACGATCAGCAATCTTGTCGGAAGCAAGAAACTGAGTCTGGATTCCATGAAATTAGTTGTCGTGTTCGATGAGGCCGATGAGATTCTTGCAGAGACAGGGTTCAGGGTAGAATCGAAATGGCTTATGAGGGGGATCACTGCTAGCTGCCAGGTGCTGTTATTCGCAGCCACCGTCAGTGAGGCGGTGGAGGATTTTGTCGTTCAGACATTCGGAGAAGATTACAATCAAATGTTCGCCAATGCAAACGTTTGAGGAGTTTCATATTTATACAACTAAGAAGTATCTGAATGCAAAGTGATGAAGACTTCCGAAATGCGTTGAAGAAGCCAAGATTGGTGTATGTAATGTTCATATTCCCGCCAAAAACTACGACCGATATTTGATTCGGACTTATTTAGTAGTATGTAATAAAAACATCATTGTGGTGGTAATATATAAACTAATATATTTCAAGCAATTCCGAATTCATATTACACAAGTTGTTATTATATTTACTTAGCCAAAATGAATTCTTTTTTTTTAACTTCAAAATTAATAATTAAGAGTTTGAAGTCTTGAAACAAATTACGGTAGCATGTAATTATAGTAAATAATAAAGTCAGCTTTATTGTTAAGCACAAATCTATCTAGAAATTTAATGTTATGATTGCTTATTTTTTAAGCACAAAGTTTCTAAAAATACTTTATTGCTTTGTTTACCAGCCAAGTTTTACTAATTCAACGCGTAAATACAGCGCCATCGATTGGTTTTTTCACAACCTTCGATTAAACCTTAAACCAACATTACCTCAAAGATGGCCGACGCCAGCGACGATATCCCGCTTGATTCGCTATCTCTGGCAGCGACCGGAAAACCGAACCAAGACTCCGCCGCCGGCGACGATATCCCGCTGGAAGCAACCGGAAAGCCGAACCAATAGTCCAATACTCCGACGCCGTCGACGATATTCCGCTTGATTCACTGTCTCTGGAAGAAACCAGAAAGCTGAACAAAGACGCCGTCGCCGACGAATTAATCAACGTCGAAGCTGTTACCGCCGGAGACACCATATACGAAACCGCCAACAAGTTTGAAGAGCTCGGTTTATCGCCGGAATTGCTCAAGGGCTTATACGTAGAGATGAAGTTCGAAAAACCGAGCAAGATCCAAGCCATGATTGCCACAATCTGAAAAAAATGTCGGACGGGGCCGTGAGTCAACCGTCGTGGCGCGGGAAAGAATGGGGCTCAGGCTAACTCTTGGTAGCTAGGGGAGATGGTCGGCGCGGCGAACGGCGCCGGTGACCAACTCCCCGGGCCCGGGGAGGTCTGGATCGGGGAGTTTCTAGGGAAATAAAAGGTGCAGAAGGTACCAGCAGCAAGGAGGATTATTAGTAGAATTATGGCCGCAATCCAGTACATATTGTTCATGGACTTCTATTTGAGTATGAAGGGAGGAGAATGGGAATTATATATCCGTTAATTTGAAAAACTAACGGTTAAGCCTAACTCTTTAATATAAAGACATGGTCCACCAAATATTAGGTTTATATTACCACAATAATCATCCTCTTTAATTAATTTGGATCTAACCTATCTATGATCATCAAACATGCCATACATAACTTAATTAGTGATTCTTCATCTTCAATATGTACATGTGTGGCTACTAAATCTATTCTTTTTGGATAAAACTTTATTGTAGAAATTTCAGTTGCCATTTGGACTTTATTTATGTTGTCCAAATTGTACACCTCAATTCAAAAGATTCGTAAACACTTTGATAATACTAAACTAAGACCCTGTTTGTTAGAGATTATTTCTTATTGTACTGAACTGAATTAAAAATTAATGTATTGAAAAATAGAATCAGCGTGACTGAATTAACCACCTGAATTTCATCAAATTATATTTTCATTGAATTGAACTGAACTGATAAACGGTGGCAAACATGGCCTAAATGCGTACATGTTTGATAATCTAAAGGACGCAGTACTTGTCCCATTTCACCGCATTTGATAAAGTAAAATCAGACTTCTTTTTTTAAGTAAATATTTTATTTTTATTAATTCGGAAAGGAGTTACAAAGTTAGGGATGGTATCCCATTGAGAAAGAGGTTCTCTAGAAAGTTTAGCATGTCTAGCTAAAGAGTGGGCTACCCCATTGGGGTGTCTTTTAAACCATAATACAGTAGGATTTTGATTGCAATCAATAAGATTTACTATCTCCTCTATGAGTGATCCAAAATCTGATAAATCCACACTTTTTCTTCGGATTGCATTTATGACAATTTGTGAGTCTCCCCGTATATTGTGGATAGGAATTCTTTTATTGCAAGATGCATGTAGCCCCATTAGAAGGGTCATTACCTCGACACATCTCACTTCATATACTCCAGGAATTTCCCGAGACTCTCCGTACACCCATGCACCAGATGGGTCAGTTATAAACCACCCTAAGCATGTCTTGTCAGGAGATATGGCTGCATCGAAAGAGAGCTTATACCCCCATACAGGTTCAGGGATAGCCATATTCAAATGGGCCTGTAGTGCAGCTCCCTGAGATATTGTTTGTAAGTCCGCCAGCATCTTTGTTACATAACGGACACATTTTTGGGGATCAGATGTTTCATCGTGTTATGTACTTATGAATTTTCTTTACGAATTGCACGGCTATATATATGCACTCCATTTAGGCCATGTTTGATAAATCTTATTTCTTGTTGAACCGAACTAAATTGAACTGAACTGAAATAAATTTAATTATATTTATCTGAATTGAAATAAATTTAAATTTATTGAACTGAACTGGTCGCTTAGTCCCACTGCGGCGCAGTCGAAACCATGGGCTTCGTGGTCGAAACCATGGGCTTCGTGGTAGGCATGCTCAGCCGCGTGGACCCCACTATTGCCGTGCCGCAGGCCCTCTGCGTCTGCCCCACGCACGAATCAGTGGTCCGGAATATGGAACTGCTGTGGAGGATGGGGAGGTTCACCGGAATAAAATAACGTCATAGTTTGCTATACCGGGAGACTCCACAACCTTAACCCCTGTTCAAAGGAGGCCGTCAATTTCAACACAAGTGGTGATTGGGACACTTGGCACGATCAACAATCTTGTCGGACGCAGGAAACTGAGTCTGGATTCCATGAAAGTTGTCGTGTTCTAGTCTTTACCGGCTATGGTGATTTTAACTCTGTTTCTTGCTCTGCATTCGTAGCGTTGAATTCTACGCCGGCGATGACTATTGTCTGGATATGAAATCGGAGAACTCTGTATACAGTACATGAGTGTAATCAAGGAAAAATATGCAGCCGAAAACGACCTTTGGAAAAAAATTTAAACGATTCCGTCTTCAGGGACGAAAATCCTCATATATTGACAGTAATAGCTAGAGAACGACCTTTCGAATGATATTCGCTAAAATTGACTTTTGGAAAGACCGTCTTTCAGATAGACTGACCTTGAGATAGACATTCGGAAGACCGACTTTCGAATAGACCTACGGAAAAATCAATTTTTGAAAAGACGGACCTTCGGATAGACCTTTAGAAACCAAATTTTAGAAAGACCATCGGATAGAGGGCCACCACAAAGACATTTGGAATGACATTTCAAAAGATTTAAAACGATCATGGCTATAGGGCTAAGGGCTAAAATCGGCCTTTGGAAAGACCGTCATTCAGATACAATGACATTTAGGTAGACCAACATTCGAATAGACCTATGGAAAAATCAATTTTTGAAAAGGCCGGCCTTCAAATAAGCCTTTAGAAACCGAAATTTCAAAAAGTCCTTCGGTTAGAGGGCCAGAAAGACATTTGTAATGACCATCAAATAGAGGCTTTGAAAGGCCGACTACAAAAAATATTTTGAGACACACTTTGAAAGACCTTTTGAAGATATTTAAACAATTTTGTCTTAAGGGCTAAAAATTCTCAAATATTGATTGTAATCGATAAAGATCAACATTTCGAATGACATTCACATAGAACTTTGGAAAAATCGACAATCAAATAATGATCGACTTCCGGATAGATCTTTAAAAAATTTGACTTTCGGATAGACCTTTTGAATACAAGCTCAAAAATATACTCATATGTTGAATGTCATTCAGACCGACTTAGGAAATACCGCCCTTCAAAAATATACTCATTTGTTGAATGTCATTCAGACCGACTTTTGTATAGACATATGGAAACCAATTTTCGAAAAGACTTAGAAACTGAATTTTAGAAAGTCCTTTGGATAGAGGGCCATAAAGACATTTGGAAAGACATTTAGAAATATTTAAAACGATCCTGGCTATAGGGAAAAAATACTCATATTTTGATTGTAAGGGTTAAAACCGACCTTCGGAAAGACCGTCCTTCAAATAGACCGACCTTCAGATAGACCGACTTTTGAATAGACCTATGGAAAACCCAATTTTATAAAGACCGACTTTCAAATAGGCCTTTAGAAACCAAATTTTAGAAAGACCTTCAAATAGAGGGTCGGAGGCTTGGAAAGATCGACTTACAAAAAGAGATCTGCAAACACACTCGGAAAGACCTTTGGAAAGAATTTAAAGAATTTTGTCTACAGGGTCAACAATCCTCATATATTGACTGTAATTGCTAGAGACCGACTTTTCGAATGACATTTGTATAAAACTTTGGAAAAATCGACAATTGGATAAAGATAGAATTTCGAATTGAACTTTGAAAAACCGATTATCGGATAGAACTTTTGAATCAAGTTCAAAATAACATTTAGACATTTGTAAAAAAATCCTGGCTATAGGGTAAAAAATACTCATATTTTGTAATCGCTAGAGACCGACCTTTCAATAGAACTTTGGAAAAATCGACAATCGGATAAAGATCAATTTTCGGATAGACCTTTAAAAAAATTGATTTTTGAATAAAAATTCAAAGAGACATTTGGAAAGACATTTAGAAAGATTTAAAATGATCCTGGCCTGGCCATAGGGCAATATATACTCATATTTTTAATGTAAGGGCTAAAACTGGCCTTAGGAAATGCCGCCCTTCAGATAGACCGACTTTTGAATAGACCTATGGAAAAACCAACCTTTGGAAAGACCGTCTTTCAGATAGACGGGCCTTTAGATAGACGTGCTTTCGAATAGACCTATGAAAAACCAATTCGAAAACATCGACCTTCAAATAGGCGTTTAGAAACCGAATTTCAGAAAGTCCTTCGGATAGAGGGCGAGAAAGACATTTGGAATGACCTCTGGATAGACCATCAATTAGAGGCTTTGAAAGAAGGACTACAAAAAAATTTGGAGACACACTTGGAAAAACCTTTGGAAGAAATTTAAACGATTTTGTCTTTAGGGCTAAAAAATCCTCAAATATTGACTGTAATCGATAGAGACCGACCTTTTGAATGACACTCACATAGAACTTTGCAAAAATCGACAATCAGATAAAGATCGACTTTCGGATAGATCTTTAAAAAATCCGTCTTTCACATAGACCTTTTGAATACAAGTTCGAAAATACATATGGAAAGACATTTAGAAAGATTTAAAACGATCTTGGTTATAGGGAAAAATGTACTCATATTTTGATTGTAAGGGATAATATCAACCTTCGGAAAGACTGTCCTTCAAATAGACCGAACTTCAGATAGACCGACTTTCGAATAGACCTATGGAAAAACCAATTTTATAAAGACCGGCCTTCAAATAGGCCTTCAGAAACCGAATTTTAGAAAGACCTTCAGATAGAGGGCCAAAGGCTTGGAAAGACCGACATACAAAAAGAGATCGAGAAACACACTCGGAAAGACCTTTGGAAAGAATTTAAACAATTTCGTCTAGAGGGTCAACGATCCTCATATATTGACTGTAATTTCTAGAGACCGACCTTTCGAATGACATTTGCATAGAACTTTGGAAAAATCGACAATCGGATAAAGATAGACTTTCGAATAGACCTTTGAAAAACCGACTATCGGATAGAACTTTTGAATACAAGTTCAAAAAAACAGTTAGAAATTTTTAAAAGGTCCTGGCTATAAGGCAAAAAATACTCATATTTTGAATATAAGGGATAAAACCGACCTTTGGAAAGACTGTCTTTCAGATAGACCGGCCTTCAGATAGACATTCGGTAGACCAACTTTCGAATAGACCTATGGAAAAACTATTTTTTTTAAAAAAAAAACCCGACTTTCAAATAGGCCTTTGGAAACCGAATTTCAGAAAGACCATCGGATAGAGGGCAAGAAAGACATTTGGATTGACCTTTGGATAACCCATCAATGGAGGCTTCAAAAGAGAGAAGATATCACAAGACAAACTGGGAAAGACCTTTGGGAAAAAATTAAAGGATTCCGTCTTTAGAACCAAAAATCCTCATATATTGATTGTAATCGCTAGTGACCGACCTTTCGAATGACATTCACATAGAACTTTGGAAAAACCGACAATCTAATAAAGATCAACTTTCGGTTAGACCTTCAAAAAAACCGACTTTTGGATAGAACTTTTGAATACAAGTTCAAAAAGACACTTAGAAAGACATTTAGAAAGATTTAGAACGATCTTGGCTATAGGGCAAAATATACTAATATTTTGAATGTAAACCTTTGAAAACACCGTTATTCATTTAGACCGACCTTTAGATAGACTAAGCTTCAGATAGACATTTGGCCGATGAGATTCTTGCAGAGAGTGGGTTTAGGGGAGAGTCGAAATGGCTTATGAGGGGATAACTGCTAGCTGCCAGGTGCTGTTATTCGCAGCCACCGTCGGTGAGGCGGTGGAGGATTTTGTCGTTCAGACATTCGGAAAAGATTACAATCATATGTTCGCTCTGCAAACGTTTGAGGAATTTCATACAATACAGCTAAGGAATATATAGCTAAAATGCAAAGTGATGAAGACTTCCGAGATATGTTGATTGGTCTAATGTTCATTTTCCCGCCAAAAACTATGATATTTGATTCGGACTCATTTAGTAGTACGTAATACACATCATTGTGGTGGTAATAATATTCAATCAAATCAGCAGATACTGTGTATTTTTTATCATCAAATTCATATTGCACAAGTTGTTATTATATTTATTTAACCAAAATGAATTTATTTTTGACTTCAAAATTTGTAATTAATAGTTTCAAGTCTTGAAAAAATTACGGTAGCATGTGTATTTTCTTATGATATAAATACCTCCTCATTTTTATATAAATTGTGAAAGAAAATTGTAGTAAATGATAAAGTCAGCTTTATTGTTAAGCACAAATCTAATCTAGAAATTTAATGTTATGATTGCTTTATTTGTAAGCACGGCTTTACCGGACTATTCACTGTGCTTAATTTTTAAGCACAAATTTACCAAAAATAATTACTGTGCTTTGTTTACAAGCAAAGTTTTACTGATTCAACGCACAAAGAATCATCCTTTTCCATTTGGTGTTAGCTATTTGGAAGAAATTGTATCCTATAAATACAGCCATCGAGCGTTGGTTTTTTCACAACCTTCGATTAAACCTTAAACCAAACATTTACCGAAAAGATGGCCGGCGCCGGCGACGATATCCCGCTTGATTCGCTATCTCTGGAAGCCACCGGAAAACCGAACCAAGACGCCGCCGCCGGCGACGATATCCCGCTGGAAGCAACCGGAAAGCCTTACCAAGACTCCAACGCCGTCGACGATATTCCGCTTGATTCACTGTCTCTGGAAGAAACCAGAAAGCTGAACAAAGACGCCGTCGCCGACGAATTAATCAATGTCGAAGCTGTTACCGCCGGAGACACCATATACGAAACCGCCAACAAGTTTGAAGAGCTCGGCTTATCGCCGGAATTGCTCAAGGGTTTATACGTAGAGATGAAGTTCGAAAAACCGAGCAAGATCCAAGCCGTAAGCCTGCCCATGATTTTAACCCCGCCGTTCAAAAACATGGTCGCGCAGGCCCAAAACGGCGCCGGAAAAACCACCTGCTTCGTCCTCGGCATGCTCAGCCGCGTGGATCCCACGCTCGCCGCGCCGCAGGCTCTCTGCATTTGCCCCACGCGCGAATTAGCTATCCAGAATATGGAGGTTCTGTTGAGGATGGGGAAGTTCACCGGAATTACGTCGGAGCTGGTAGTTCAGCCCCGTCAGGGAGACCAGAGCCAGAATGTCCGAAAGAGGGTTGCAGTTACAGCACAGGTGGTGATTGGGACACCTGGTACGATAGAGAGTCTGTTCGTATACAAGAAACTGAGTCTCAGATCCATGAAAATCCTCGTTTTCGATGAGGCCGATCACATGTTTGCAGATAATGCATTTAGGGACAAATCGAGGAACATAATGAAGTTCATCGGCCGTGGCTGCCAGGTGCTGTTATTCTCGGCCACCTTCAACGATGTGGTGAAGGATTTCATCGACAAGACAATCACAGAACTCTCCGACAAGGATTACAATCAGATGTTTGTGAAAAAAGAACAGCTTTCTCTCGCCTCCGTCAAGCAGTACAAGGTAAACTGCCCTGACGAGAAAACGAAGATAGAGGTCGTCAAGGACAGAATCCTGGAGCTAGCCAACAAAGTAGGACAAACAATCATATTTGTACGGACCACAGAGAGTGCGAATTCCATGTACAACAACCTGAGAGAGCTCGGGTACGAGGTTACTACAACCCACGGCAAAATGCCGCAGGAAAGGCGCGACGCCGTCATCAAGGAGTTCAGGGACGGGCTCACTTCGGTTCTGATAACCACCGATCTGCTCGCTCGCGGGTTCGACCAGTCGCAGGTCAACCTGGTTGTGAACTACCACCTTCCGATTGTGTACGGAAGTGTTGAACCGGACTTTGAGGTGTACATGCACCGTGTCGGTCGAGCCGGCCGGTTCGGGCGCAAAGGGGCGGTGTTCAATTTGATGGCCACCCAGGCCGAGAAGGAGGTGATGAGGAAGATTGAGGAATATTATGACTACCAGGTGGCTGAGATATCTGACTGCAAAAGCGATGAAGCGTTTGAAGATGCATTGAAGAAAGCTGGATTGATGTGATGTTGCAGCGAATGATTTTGATGTTCTCTTTGTATTTCATTCTTATAAAGTGTGTAATAAAGACCATTTTGGTGAATCAAGTAAATCTTTTTCTTGTTCTTCTTTTACTGTCTGCAGATTTCTTTATCCTCGTATTCAGCACAATTTTAGATTGATTTTCAGTATCCAACTAAACAAATTCTCAATTGATGTAAAAGATGAGACATCTTGAACCATGGTTTTGCCATCCAAACTAGAACCTTGCTTCACAAATGCATTAGTTGCTTTGAGGGATGGAGGTTACAATTATAAGTGATAATTACTGCACAGTCAAACTTGATTCACAAAAGATAGTAACAAAAGGTGATGCAAGCAGTAATCCCACCTAGTATAAACATCCTATCAATCCTGTTTTCATTCCTCATCTTCTCCTCCTTGAGCTCATTCCTGACCTTAGAGTACAAAAGGCAAGACTCAAGTGCCTCACTGTAGTTCCTGCTCCTTCTGCAACTCAGCCCTTGTTTCAGAACAAGAAGACTGTTCCTCCCATTCACATGAGCACCTTCCATGTCTCCAACCTGCATGCTCAGCTCAGTCAGTTTCAGGCTCGTCGGAAAATCGGCCACCCTAAACCTCATTGTGAGTATGCACTCAACAAACTGGCATGGGAGGATGTCTTTTGCAGGCAAAACCGACCCGAATCGCAGCAGGAAGTCCTTCTCGGTCGGCCAGTGCCGCTGCCCCCATAGGCAGCTCCAGCTCGACAGATTCGCAGCCTGTTTGTTCTTCCTGTTCACAACTATCCAGCTCAGGTGGATGGACTCGCGCAGGTCGTTCCAGAGCTTCCCGTCTTTCCTCTCCCTCTCCATGGATGTAACATGAGGCAATCCATCAGATACTGATAGAGTGAGTTCATGGTCTCCTGGAGAATTCGAGAGCAGGTCGATTCTGAAAGGGCAGTTATGGAACCAGCCGTTGAAACCGTCTGCATTAGGGATTCCCCAGAGGACTTTTGAGCATATGGCTTGGCCTTTGTAGGTCACATCCACAAGGGATATGAAATCTGATGGTGAGATGTTGTCTACCTCGGAAATATCTCCGTAGTACTCAGCTTCGGTCCATTCCTCGGGGTACTGAAGATCATCATTGAAGCGATACTCGGGTACTTCCTTGTTTACTATAAGAGGGAAACAATCTGCGTAGAATTTCTTGAAACCGCCAATGGAGGAAATCAGGGCCTTCACATCATCCCTTCCTGTGGAGGGCCATGTGGAAGAGCAGACATTTTCCCATATCCTTTCCTCTTTGGAGATGGAAGAAAATGTTGCACAAGCACAGGCTGCACTGGCCAATGTGGCACCATCTAGGCGCCTCAGGATCTCGTAGAACAAATCACTGCTCAATGATTCCATGTTTCCAACCAACGTGGAAGACATAGCATACTACTTTGACCTAAACATACATTCAATACATCATCAGAACCATTATTCAAGATCATAGGATCCACAAAAACTCAAGTGTCTAAAAAGCTCAAAGTAACACATTTTTACTATTTGTCATCCTTTTCCTTGACACCATTTGATTAATTTAATGATCTAATACACAGCTTACAACTTACAACCTCCATTCAAATTTCTTGTGTGTCAAGAAATGGCAATATTCTTGAAGAGCTCTGTCCTAATTTCCACAAGCAAAATTGCTTTTATAGGCCATTCAATGTGTCAAGCTTCTTCAAACTCTAAATACATATAATTAGCTACAATTTGATCACATAATACAGGAAAAAACACACACACACACACACAGTGACACAGAGCAATAGTCAAGAGAGCTGTTTTTTAGCATTCCAATCAGCCCATAAACATGAATTCCACAGCATACAAATTCAAAAGAAAAACCAGAATCTACATGAAAGCAATACAACAGATGCTGTCATACAGACACATAAAAATCCAATCTTTTGCATAACTTTCAGGACAGAAGCAAGAATTGAACAAGTCAACAAAACTCAATCCTCGTACCTCGGGATTATTCCTTCGAAGCTTACAGAGGATTATATCTTCAAATCTTTCAGAGTGTTCTTTGTTTGCCACGTTTCAGTTCAGAGGAAAATATGGAAAATGTGAACTGGGAAGATCAATACTACCGTTTGATATTTATGAAGGGGTGAGCGTCTTTCATAGTTGATGCGAGAAAGGGATAATCGAGCCATTACTCTTATTATTAAATGTCTGTCAATGCTTCAAAGTACTGTCCTGATAAAGTGATAATATCAAAGAGTAGATCCACGTGTTAATAATATCTTCTTTTATTGTTTTGTATCAATAGTTACATACCGCTACTATTAATTGGATTTTTTTAGGGAGTTTTGTTTCTTCATATTTTTCCTAAAATAATATCTTTTTTAATTATTATTATTATTAAAATTTTAACTCATCCTTTAAAATTTTAAATCATTGATAAAGAGATGTCAAGAAAAACTGCAAATTAAGTCTTGTAGTTGTTGCTATAAGTCCAAGTATATCTGAATCCCCCAACTTTAGCAAAATTCATATAAAAAAACCCCAACTTTAATTATTAGACGGTGTGATTAAACTTTAATGTCCAAAAACGACGCATCATCTGTATAGAATTGATCCCTCACCCTCCATTAGGATATGATAATTGAGTCATGATTAGTTCTTGTTCTCCTCTGATGACTTTTGATAACTTTTGATAGGTACTGGCCTCGTTTGGCTATCAGCGTTTAGCTGTTAGCTGTTAGCTGATTTTATTAGCTGTTAGCTGTTAGCGGATTCTATTAGCTGTTTTGACTATCGGTTTGACTAGCGGTTTGTATATGAGTGTTTGTCAAATAACAATTAGCTGATAGCTGTTTCATTACGTTAAATGACTGAAATAGACACTAGTACAATTTATTATTATTTATTTTTTGTAGCGTGTTACTTGTTTATCGAAAATTGTTATGACTATATGATGTTTATTATTTGAATTATTATTCTTTATTAATATATCTACATCTATTTAAAAAAACTTTTTTGAATTAAAATACTTGAAATTTTTATTTTTCATATATTTAAAATATGTGTAATATACTTCAAAAATAATGAAAATAATGTAAAAAACCTTAAATGTACGTACGCAAATATAATGCGTACATAAAAGGTTATTTATTTTTTAAGTTTACTAAAATGTTATTATTTACGTATATAAAAGGTTTTCTAATTAGCTTTAATGAATTTGAAAAGGAAATTTGTGAGGATAAGGATATAAAAGATATTTTGTAATATTTCTTTGAGTAACTTTTTACAAACGCTGCTCTTTCTAGCGTTTCAGAAATCAGAGGTTTCACCAAAAAAAAGCTAATTAGAAAACTCTCCTCACCAAACACTAGAGAGAGCTGTTTGACCAGTCAACTATCCATATTTAACCCAAAAAGCTAAACGCTCTTCAAAACTCTCGTCACCAAACGGGGCCACTCCCTCCGACCCCAAATAAATGTCCTACTGAAATAGTCAAAAAATTTCACACCATATTTTACCATTAATAACTTATAAAATATAAATAATATATTTTCACATGAGATGTGGTTAGAATTCTCGTATAATGTACTTTTTAAAATACGAAGTATAATAAAAGGTATAAATGGTCAAACATGGTGTGAAAAAAAATTGATTATTTCAGTAGGACGTTTATTTAGGAACGGAGGGAGTATATATTTTCCCACTTTTTCATTTGATCACAAATTTTAATATTAATATATAGGCTTAAATATTTTAGCCTTTCTTGTATGTATGTATTAGTTTCATTGATATTTTTATGTAGTTTATGATGTATCTTTATCATCAAGCTTTAGCATTTTTAATTATTAAATTAAAAAGATGGGACATGGCACATGTGTCAATACCTTACATTTTTCTTTGATAAAAAATAGTTTATTTATCATTTAATTTAATGGTTAGGTGGAATAAAACAAAATTTTGAGAATTATTAAAGTTATCAACAACTAGATGTGACTTGAAAAATGTTATGGCGATCAATCGAATCTACATGCTAATGAAGAAATGATGTAGTTAATTCAAAGTGTCTAATAATTTCTCATTACAATATAACGCATAATTTTGATTCCATTGTATTATTAAGGACACCGCATAAGATTAATTTGATTATCCCTATGTACCTAAAGGTGAAGCTCAAACTAGCTGTCATTTTGACAATTAATTAATACGAATGCCTTAGTTTGTCCCGTATCAGTGCATGCATCATCTATTGCGTAGTAACTGTAGCAATGTTTAGACTTTAGAGCCTCAAATTCAATTGGATAATTTCAGTTTGGAGTTGAAAAGAAGAATGAAACAGCTCTGATTCTTTCTAGTTTCTAGAACCTTTTTCTTAACAAATAATAACTCAACTCATGTCTTGTTCAATTGAACGGGAGTTTGAGAGTATACAAGTTTCAATTGGTCAAGATAAAACTAGTAAAGACAGTATAGTAAATTTAAGTTTAAAACTAATTGTGTATAAGCAAACTCGTCTTGTATAAAGTATATTTATGTATACATGGTAATTTATTCTTGAAAATAACTAGAGAGTAGTTATAGTTCTCGGTTCTTAACACCGGTCTAATGTGTAATGTGTGTGTATGCATGTCTACACTAGAAGATAAGTTAAGAACCCTCGTCAGGCGTCACTAAGTTCATATAAAGGACCAGCGGAACTAGTTAACTTCGGAACCTTGGATCCAACGGCCACTTGGAACTCTTGAGCTTTGGAGTACGGTGGATCACCCTTGATTGGAATACCAGATGCACGAAAAACAGCTCCATTCTTAAACACATCATTTCTCGTTGTCCAATTCCACTTCTTCCACTCATTCGATTTTGCACCACCCGGTCTATTTGTCACCTACACACATGTAATTCTTGATTTTCGGAAAATGTATAGATATGCGCGCAGGCTAGCTTTGGTACGATACTTAGGGTACAAAAATTATAATTCGTCGGGTATCCTAAGATTTTGTTATCTTAACATTATCAGTATATCAGTGATCAGTTTAAAAGAAAAGAAAAAACACTTCATGAAATTCATATTATTTAGTGATACTGATTTTATTTTCTATCCCAGCCCAATAGTGATGCAACCGGACCCGGAACTGTTTATTTCTCAGTCCATTAGTTTTCACTTTCATTTTTTCAATTCAATTCAGATTAACAAGAAATAATATCAGAAGAACCACTCTTACCTCCTTGAGGTTGGGACAACTGGGGGCAACAAAGTAGTTGCCTTCGCTTAAGATTGTAGGATGTGAACTCCCTCCGATCGCGTATGCTTTCCATGGTTCGTACATGTTGTTGGCAACATGCGCATAGCCATAGCGAACCCTAAAATGCAAGGCAAAATCCAGCCAGATACATCATAATTTACTGATCATGAATTCTTAAAGAGTTACAAAAAACAGTTAATTTATATACCTTGGCATCCGTTGCCCGAGTCCGGGGCCAAAACGGTTATACACCACAGTTACTCTCATGTTCTTGTCCGCTAAATGACCCTCCCCATGTCCAAGTAACATCACCTGTAGAATCCAAAAAAAGATTGTTATTTTTCTAATGCATACTAAGATTATGGGATTATGGGATTCCCATCTGATCAATTTCAAAGGTCAATTTGTGCATTTTTAAGATTTCCTAGTTAGACTCGGTTATAATTGAATTGGTTTCAGCTAGTTTCAACTAAGCTTGTCCCAGTTCAACCGGTCAAGAGTCTAACTGAGACGGAGGGAGTATATGTTCATTTTTAAACCTTGTCGTGTTTGGTGAAATGCGTGTTAGAGATGGTGATATCCGTGGAACCAAGAGTGACATCGATCAATCCATCTGTGGCGTCAGCAAGCAAGCAATGATCGACCCAAACATGGGAAGAGTTCACGATTCGAATCCCATCACCATCACACTTAGCACCTTTCACAATCTTAGTTTGATCGGAAGGAGAAGTTTGAATCAAGCCAGGTTTCACACAACCGCATTCATGAATCCCTATTCCATGAACAATCACATGCTTGGCATTCTGAATGGTAACGCAAGGCCCTCTAGTTATCTCAACATCCACCCCTCTCCCATCGATAGTCTTGTAACTATTTATCAGAAGCTCGTTCTCCAGAGATATCACCATATCTTTGGAGAACGTTATCCATAAGGGCTCGCTTCGCGTAACTGCATAGCGAAGCGTTCCCTTCTTTGGATTAACGGCTGTGTCTGATTCATCGGTGACCGTGTACACCTCACCATCCCGGCCTCCCTTGGCGCTCTTGCCGAATCCAACCGCGCAATGAGCCAAGGCTTGACGGTTTGTCCTCCAATCAGCCGTTTCTTTAATACAAGAGTCTATGGGATTTTGACTTGAAATTGACCTTAAAAATATAACTAAAATGCAAGCCAGAAAGAAGGTGATCAGCCTGCAAAACATGATTATGTTAACGTTGGTTAATAAACAAGTTTGTATGATTTTAGTGCTCATTTGGAGCCTTAAATAGGCTTAAAAAAACAGAGCTTTGAGTATACATTAAAGAACAGAGTTATTGGCTTCATGGGCAGAGAGTCTACTGCACCTCTTGTGTCTTGTTTTGTGTAGGTGAAGCTGATATGTATCAAAGATCAGGACAGAGCATGAGCAGATACCATGATTTTTTGTTTTAGCATATGCCTATGTTTCCGTAGTCACACGATTATCATTCAAGATCTTTCAAAGAAGAACAGAAATCTACGCAAGATCGTTGTTTTTTGGATAGAATCGAAATAGATGGCTGAAATTTTACAATCTTGCTGCAAATTAGTTTAGTTAATTTTTACAAATTGTTTCGATCGACTTGAATTAGATTTTTATGATCCCAATTCCCAACCAATAAAATCGATCAAGCTGTCAATGAACTGAGCACAAATAATGGGCATAATTTCAAGCTCTGATTCAGGAAATAGGTAAAGCCCAGAAAGCCAGAAAACTCCTCCATCAAAGCAATAAAACGAATTCAATTTAAAGCGATAAACAGAAGAAGAAAAGGGTAAAACGAGATCGTCCACAAAATATAATTGTAGTATTGATTTTAGGCTTTCTAATACAGTCTCAAGATGTAAAAATCAAGGGCGGCTAAGTAGCTATCGCTCCGTCTCCATCCCCGTCGTCGGCAAGGGTGGGCTCTGCAGGTGCGGTGACGACGGCGGCGGCGTCGGCGGCGTCGTCAGGGTCAACGGTGGGGTCGGCCTTGTCCATCGCAGCCCGAGTTTTGTCGAGCCATGGCTTGAATGCGAGCTCGATTGCGATCCAGCCAAAGGCCAGAGCGCTGAGAACGATAGCCGCCGTCTTGCCGGAATTGGACTTTGCCATGCTGGAAGCCTGGAAGATTGACCGGAAAATTAGTGGATAACGTATGGTTGTGGCCTAGCTACGAGGAGGGTATAAATAGGCCATCCTCTCTTCTTTTTTTTCCTTTTTTTTTTTTTTTTTGGTTGAAGGAGGATGATTTGTGTATATGCTATTATACAAGATTGTGACTTGTGAGAACTAGATTAGGATTGCCAAAACTAAGGATTAAATGAATCAAATCGTTTGTGAGAAACAGTTAAGACAAAAATTTAAGTTTGATTCAAGTTTTAGTAAGTCGTGTTCAAATTGTTTGCGGTAAACAATTAGACAAAAAATTAAGTTTGATTAAAGTTTTAGTTAGTCGAACACGAGCCGATCTTGAGTCAAATATCTTGACTACTGTTCGAAGTGCTTATCAAGTTTGTTATGATAATATAATTGTTTTAAGGTTAATTAAGCTAAATAAGTCAAGTTTGTTTGAACATACTCGAGCTCGAGAGGATTTTTCTACGTTGAACGAGTTCGAGCTAGAACATACCATTTTTTTCTTGCTTACACTTGATTAAACCGAATCCTGGCTCAACTCGTTTACACTATGTAACATTCTTATAATCTTGTTACAGTAATGTTCGGTAGATTTTGAGCATCGATTACATTACCTAGTTTAATAGTGACGTCTGATAGATCTTGAGTATCAATTACACCACTTATTTTTTACAGTACATAATCTCGTAACATTTATAATCAATATTTTAATTTCTTTTGAAAATTGTTACCACGTATTTGACACGTTTGGAACCATGCGAAACTGGAATACCATCTTGCTATCATAAGGGCTAGTCGACTATGTAGGCCAGTTGTTGTAGTTTTAAATTATGGCCACCGATTAAATTACTTTAACAATATAGATTATATATTGTGATCATCGAATACATTACCTATTAAGTTACTTTTATAGATTGTGAGCATCAATTACATTTTTCATCGGATGTGTGTGAGAATTGATGCCATGTCAGGCGGAAGTTTGGGACAGCTTAAAAAAATGTATAACATTCTTACAATCTCAACATATAACTGTGCTAGACATTTGTTGCAATAGACCATTCAATCAATCTAATTCAATGATATCGGTGAATTGACACCCTCAAACCCATCTCCCTCGCACAATAACTACTCTCTCTACTCAGATCCAGCTAAGGACCGCCGCCGCCGCTCCCCCATTTAGTTTCTTTTTCTAGTTTTCTTTTTCAAGACCACCATGTTTCTCGAGAAATTACAGACTCATAAGCATCTACCAGGCTGACCCGGGAGCCCAACACATCGGCAAATATGGCCCGTTGCAAATCCGACGAACCGGTTGGGTCACATGTGGCCTTTTGGTTTTGGCCCAACTAGAGGATGATGGGGTCTTTTTCTTCTTTTTGATTTATTTTTTAGTGTTTTTAATAAGGTCCTTAATTTTTCAACTGATTATTATTATCGGTCAACCTTAGTATTATCGACAGATACGTGTTTATTTAAGGATTTAGACTTTGGTTGATTTCAACTCTTGTTTATATGTGATCGGTGAGGAGACATCGGAGTAAAAGTAGTAACCATACGTACTAAATGTAGACTAGACTTGTAATTTGCTTGTGAAGCTTTTCTCATGTCAAATAATTATTTTGTTTCAATTAGACCCGAATAGGTTGAAATATGCTAGTAGCATTGACTTTATTTTAGGGGATATGATTTAGAACATGACCTTTTGCAAAAATTATCCTGACATATTTGGGGAGTAGCTTTGCCCATTTGTTTCTTATATATATCTCTCTTAAAACGTCTAGTTGGCGAGAGGGTAAACTCATGGGCTTTTGGACTATGTAACAGTTTGTGTCTAGACTGGTAGATTTTGATTAGTTAGTTGTAAAATGTTAGTTAAGGTACTACGCATGTCAGACAATTCTATACTTTGAGCAGTAGACCGAATGATTTTACGATGCATTCCTTTTTTGAATTCACTTTTATTCTGCGCATTTAATGTAATCATTCGAGTAACTCCTTGCTTCCGGGGGTGAAAACATGAAACAACCCTCGGACACACAACACTCATGCAACATATATATTTATATTTTATTCGAATTGATGAGCCGTTAATAATCCTTCAGATTTTAATTAATTTTTTTAAAAAACAACCTTAGCAGTAAGGCTTGTAATCAAGATTAATCTGATTTATTTTGAGAACGCACGTTTGGAGCCCGGGGAGAAATCGTACAGCATTCTCGCTGTCACAATGGATAAAGCTGAATTGTTACTGTTTTAGATTACGAGCATCGATTATACTAGTTTTACATTACATACAAATTTTATAATCGAGAGATAATATTTTCTTTCGAGATTGATACACGCATTGAGCACTTTATCTAGGGCAGCTCGGATAAATCAAGTTATGATTTTGCCATTGGGCACATTTGGATCCCAGAGAAACCATAAAACATCCAATTATGAATATCGATTAAGTTAATTTTACAATATAAATATTGAAAAAGTTGTTAATTTTACAATATAGGGAGTATAATTTTTAGGAAACAAAAGAAGAATAAAAAGCAAAAGAAAATGAGAGGATGGCCTATTTACCTTGTAATCTAAATACACTCCTCGAAGCTAGGCTATCCCATAAGTTATCCTCGTCCGCGCTAATTCCAGTCAAACTTCCAGCATGGCTCAGTCGAATTCCGGTAAGAAGGCGGCGATTGTGCTCAGCACTTTGGCTTTTGGCCGGATGGCAATCGATCGAGATCGCTTTTAATGGAGTTGGTAGGTTCAAAATTAGCTTAAAGTAATTTTCTTACGTACACTATAAAGTTTACCGGTTTATTTACAATACACAATAGCTCTTCTTAAGGAGTTAGGATTTATGAACAAGATTGGAGTTTCTATGAATTTGTCAAAAATCCATGCACGTATTGGGCACATTAAATTATGAGATTCTCATTGGTGTTTGGTCACATTTCTTGCTATCATAGCTGAACATGCACGTATAGGACACCTTACACAAGTACAGTATTTTGTTGTATTTTTTTTTTAATTTAAAACCAGCATTGCTGGAGGGATTTATATTAGGCTCCCTGAACCCTATAAAGTTTCAAAGGTCTTACAATTTGTCCAAGAAAATCCCAACAAAAATGATGTGGGATGAAAAAAAAACTTGAGGTTCAAGAAAAAACCACACTAATTGGGATGAAAAACTTGGGAAAGATCCTGTATCTATTTCAGTAAGCAGATTCCATAGCTATCGACTCTAACCCATCCAAGTTAGTAGTTCAGAGCCCCCAAGGTTGAACCACAAGTTTGCCAAGGTGAGGATATTCATTCAAACTACAGTTCAGTGTGAAATTCAGTAACTTGAATGCTACCGAATCTTGCTCACTTTCAGACAGATAATTCTCCTGAGGTGATGCTCTGGGTGTGATATGATCCATGCTAGTCCATGTGTCTGAAACCCATTCATAGTATTTTGTTGTATTATCTTTAGCATAAAAATAATAATATCAATATTTTGATATATATTTTATTTGAAATTATATTAATTAAAAAATTATTAATAATGCTTTTGTCCTATATTACAAAATATTGATTTGTTAAGTATATTAATGAATGTATGTATTTTTATTCTAGACTGGAATGTAATACGATATGCAAATAGTAAACCCCTTAAATTATGAGCATCGATGATGTATTAGTACTTTTTTTTTCTTGAAAGTACGTAAGAATTCTCATTTAAATGACTGGAAAACGTCCAGAATCGTTTAACAAAAGAAAGTGTGGGGCTATGTCCTAAGTCCTTCCTACACATGCATCATTCTTCGCAAAATACGCAAGACAGTGTGCAACTATGTACTAGTACTATCTCCTAAAATCTATGGTTTAGTTTAAAATCGATAGATTTTAATAAGAAAATAGATTTGTAGAGATGGTATAACATGTTTTCGAAATTTAGAGTTACTTAACATACGAAATATAATAAGCATATATTACTGAGTCAAGAGTACAAACAGTTGACAATCTGAGATGATGCACAAATCCTTCAAAAATTTAAGATTGATCAAATAGAAGACGTGAAGTTGAAGTTAGCGCACGTTGTTCTAGAGCCAAGAAGAGTTGGAGTGAATCCTAGCCTGGAAGCTCCTAAATCGAACTGTAAAACCCGGTCCTCCAACTGATACCCGCCGATCACAATGGAGGTCCGATAACGAAATCCGGAATCGACGAATCCGAGACAGATAACGTTCTTTTTAACAGAAACTACAGAGTTTGAGCCTGTGATTGTCCAGACAACCTTCGAGCTCTGCAAAACCAGGTCAATCGGTGGAACTCCCGGACCCAACCTGGTATTCACCACATTTTTTGAGCTGAAACAAACCTCAAACGGATCCACTCCGGCGACCCGGCTGATGTTCATTCCGGCAGCCGCTGCCGTAAATGCTCCGGCAACTGCCTGGAAGATGGTAGTCTCCAGAAGGGTGTACGAATTCATGGTGCTGATCTTGGTCCCGCCGATTCCGTCTTTGCTGATGGATAAAAGCTTGCCGTTGACCGGGATGGGCTTCCCGTTGACCCGGATGGATTTTACTCCTATGTAGTATTCGTCTGAGTTTTCCTTTTTGTTATTGACCATCGGATCTGTTTTGACGGGATTGAGTACGAGCGGGGTGAATATCAGAAGCGGCGCCGTTTTGATCCCCGGGATGAAGTTGTAAGGCCCGTCGCCGATGAAGAGAGCGCCGGGAGCCGTGGTTGAGCCGGAGAGGCAGAGTGCGAATTTCTTCTTCAGTTTGAGAACAGAACCCGACTGCAACGGCAGCGACGCCTTGCTCCGGGAAAGCCCAACCGTCCCGACAGCGCCGCCGGCGAGGTTGTGCAGGATGAAAGGAGGCGCACAGGCGAAAACGAACTGAGCAACCGTTGCGGGTTTCCCTGGATTCGTCCCGTCGGTGAGGTTCAGAGTCAGGGCATCCGCCGCGACCTCGCCGTAGGTAGCGGCGACCATGGCATCGTTTTCGAGGAAGACGTGACAGTTGTTGGCATTGCAGCCGGGGCCGGGCGGCGCGTAGGTGCAATTGTCGCAGATGTTGTAGCCCGCGAAGGAGCAGCGGGGGGAGCCGCATTTTGTCGGGGTGTAGGTGGAGGACGAGTAGTTGGTGGCGCAGTCGATCCATAAGAACTGGCCGCCGAGATCGACGACGACGTTGATCGGAACGGAGGGCGTGCGTTGGCGGAGTGTGGTGACGTACTGGAGTGTGGCGGCGTCTTTTTGCACCGGAACGACGAGTGCGGTTGGGCGGGATAAGGATTGGACATTGCTGATAATGCAGAGAGTAAAGATTATTAGCAAGGGCAATGTGAGTTGTTGAAGTGAGGAAGCCATTGATGTTCAGAAGTAAATCTTGTTCTTTTTTGTGCTGAAATGAGATTTATATATTTCATGGCTTCTTTGTCATCCAGTTTTTATCTTTGACTGTGGAGTTGACTTTGAAAGTCAACTTGTTTATTTTCCAGCAAGATGATACCCTTTTCTCTAATCCAATCTTTGACTTTTGAGCATGTATTCTCTCCATTTTTTGGTGTATTTCCTACTTGCAATAAATTCATTTTACCTATTATATATATATATGCAATGCTAATATTTTTTACTATTTTTTAAATATTTAAATTCATTTTGATCTGTAAATAGACCTAGATATTTGCCTGAACTTTTCAATCATATTTTCCCAACTCAGTTTAGTATATTTAAAATTTTAGAATTCAGATAAAAATATTTACTTTTTTTCCCTTTTAGTTAAGTTAAATTTTACTTTTTTATAAATTAATTTATGAAAAATTTATAAATTATTAAATTCAATTAAGTTCAACAATAAATAAGTATAGGGCCTTATAATAGTACTTATATTACATATCACAAACCCTTATTATATATTATATACGTATTTATTCAAATATGTGGATGAAATGTTGTTTTTTAAAAAAATTAGTTGAAATGCAATGCACAAACGTTTATTAATTAATGTGGTTTATAAATCATTTTACGTCAACTGTAATGTAAATTTTAAATTGCAATTCCATCAAACCACATATATACTTCAAGGCTCAAGTATTTCACGCAAAGAAACTTTATTATAATAGAAGCTAACCCCACGGCTCATGCTTAATTATTCAATCAAAGAGTACATCAAACACACTGTAAATATAAACAGGATCGATCTTTACTCTGTAAATAATATAATAATAGTATTGTAGAATTTAAATATTTAAGCGGTGAAGTTGAAGTTGGCGCATGAAGTTCTGGAACCAAGAAGAGTCTGAGTAAATCCGACCCTTGAAGTCGCCAGATCAATCTGCACAAGGCGGTCCTCCAGCTGGTGCCCGCCGATCACAATCGAGGTTCTCGGGTCGGAACCTCCGTTGACAAATCCCAGGCATAGAACCCGGCCATCATTAACAAAAACCATGGAGTTTGACCCGGTTATGGTCCAAACAACCTGCGAGCTCTGCAAAACCAGGTCGATTTGCGGCACTCCGGGACCCACCCTGGTGGAAGGGATATTTTCCGACGAGAAGCACACCTCGAACGGCGCCACTGCGGCGACGCGGCTGATGTTCCGGGCGGCGGATTCAGTTACGAAGGCTTCCGTCACTGCCGTGAAGATGGAGGTCTCCAGGACGGTGTAGGGATTGACGGTGCTGAACTTCGTCCCGCCGAATCCGTTGCTGCTGATGGTAAGCTTCGTGGCGTTCACCGGTACGGTCTTCCCGTTGACTCTGATGGATTTGACTCCGATGAAGTAGTCGCTTGAAGGCTCCCCTGGTCTGATAGCTATGGCGGTGCTGATCGGGTTCCTGAGGAGTGGGGTGAATGTCAGAAGCGACGTCGTTTCAACGCCGGGGAGAAGGGTGTATGGTCCGTCACCGAAGAAGAGAACGCCGGGAGAGCTGGTTGCGCCGGTGAGACAGAACGCGAATTTTCTGTCGAAGCTGAAAGCGGCGGAGAGCTGCGACGGCATCCCCATCCTGTTCCGGCCAAGGCCAGCGACGCCGACGGTGCCGGCGGCGAGGCTCTCCAGGTGGAATGTCCTCGCGCAGGAGAAGATGAACTGTGGAACGGTGGCTGGTGGGCCCGGGTTCGACCCGTTCGTGGAGGAGAGAGTGAGGGCGTCCATAGCTACCTCACCGTCGGTGGTGGTTCCGATGATGGGATTCTCCGGGATCAAGATACAGATGTCGGTGTTGCATCCCGGCGAAGGGGGGTTACGGCAGCTCTGGCAGTACAGGCTCTCGGAAAGGGAGCATTGTGCGGAGCGGCACCTCGCCGGACGGTAGGTGGAGGAGGTGTAGTTGGCCTGGCAGTCGACCCATAGGAAGCGGCCTCCGATGTCGAGCACGACGGAGATGGCGGTGGCGGGGGTTCTCTGAGTGAGCCTGGCCACGTACTGGAGCGTGGCGACGTCTTTCTGGATGGGAACGACGAGGGCGCGTGGCCGGAATGAGGTCTGGGCATTGCTCAGGCTGAGGAAAATGGAAAGGACGATGAGGATCATTGATGGAACAGAGGATGCCATTTTTGGAATGGAAGTGAAGGTTTATTTTGTTTCTGTGAGGTTTTGGTGCTATTTATGGTTTTCGTTGGTTGGACTTTTTTGCATGGATAAATTGGCGGGTTGAAAAGTATTCGAAAATATCCACTAATTAAATGGAGTGAATTGGCAAGCTAAAATGGCTTGTACTCAAAGACTTTTACACGAGATCAGTGTTTATCTGAAGCTATGAGCTTCAAAACAACGGAATATCCAACCAGATCTCACATATTTTCCAGTTTTCAATGTAAATTGTCAATGCTAAGGCTTGATTTGTCAAAATTGCAATAAGATATAATTTGTCTTTAATATATTTTAACTAGAAAGTTCTTGATAATTGTTTGTTTCATTGAAAGTGTAATTAGTACAGCTTCAATTTGATCCAATTTGAATATGCTACTATTATTATTTGTTTTCATTTCTTACACCAATTTATTTCAGACTTGATTGCTATTTAGCGGTCAAATGGTGTTTAATATTGGACGCGTTTCCGTACCGACACCAAAACTCCACGTCTCACTACATTAGTCTGTCATTTGCCTAATGCCCTAATCCATTCTTCTTCGTTCTTCTTCCTATTATATCTATATCGGATTATTGACTTTGACTAGCTTCCAGATTCCAGCAAGATGATAATTGATTTTCATATTTCCACGATACAATCCAAAACTTTGACCTATTATTTCTAGTCTTATTAATTCTTTAAAAAAACAAATCATTTCATTCTTATTTAATCATAATATAGAGAGCCGTGTAAGCATACTCACACGCTGCATTCTTTCGGCGAAATCTATATCAACTTTGGTAGTCGGCGATTATCAACTTTGTGGCACAAGTCACAACATTAATTTGATGAGAAAAATAATTATTTTCTTACTTTTGATTTCCACTGGTTACTTATTGAGCAAATCCTCATTTTTAGTGTATTATTGGTGATCTTCTTACCTTCATATCGGATCTTTTCACTTTATGGATTGAACTTTATATTCAATATAATTATTTAGTTGAATTAATTAAAATAAGTGTAAATTGAGAATTTGTCTTACAAGATAATTTATTATAGTTGTGGAGTGAGGCACACATCCTTTTATCAGTTTTCTTTGTTCAGTTTATAGTTGTCGATGTAGACTCCTCTTCTTTCCTAGCTAGCCTAGCTCTTATGAAAAGCAGATGGGAAAATTTTCTTGTCCATTGGCCCTGTCCAATAGCGCTTATTTCCAGCACCTCCAGCACCCTCCAGCACCTACCAGCACCCTCCAGCACTTGTCACTATTCACATACATGAATGATTTATTTTTTAAAAAAAATAAAAAATAATTTTTCTTTAAAATTAGTTTCAATATGTTGTGTACGAATTAATCATTCTTTAAATATATAGTTTCATAATTATGTACATCATAATTATACAATTTTAATTTAATTTCAACCCCCTCCAGCACCCTCCAGCACCTTCCAGCACCCTCCAGCACCCTATTGGACAGGGCATTGTGTAATTGAATAAGTATAGATTTTGCATGTTCATTGCGATCATTTAGTTTGTTTGTTTTATCAACCTTTTATTCTCAAGCTGATTGTACTAATCATGAGTTTGTTATTTGTGTATTCTTGATTGGATTGCACAATTCCTAAAATTTCTTTAGGTACGAGTTATTTCTCCACATAAAGTTAAATTTGCTTAAATTTACACATAATTAAAAATGTTAATGATTAAATATTTTTTAAGTTAACTAATAAAAGTTAAAGTGTTCAAATATATATAGGGAATACGGAGAGTATTTCGATTTTTTGAAGTTTATAATATATATTGTGTTCGAATCAGGTGCAACAATGGCACGTTAGTCGATCGTTAGTTCAACCGAAACCGTTCGATTCAATAAAGTTTATCTCGATGAAATATAACAAAACACCATGCATATGCATGGTAATGTATTGCTAGTCAATTATTCTGTAAAAATAGATGAAACGTGGTTCATATTTATTCAAATAAGCATACACAATATATAGTGTATATACTGGGTTCTAAATCACCCCAAGCCAAAACAATTAAATCATCAAACTGAAAAAGCATCCTCAACTTAATCAATTAAGCATTGGAAGTGAAGTTGAAGTTGGCGCATGTAGTTCTAGAGCCTTGAAGATTTGAAGTAAATCCAAGCCTTGACGTCGCCAGATCGAACTGTACAAGGTTGTCTTCCAACTGCTTCCCTCCGATGACAATCGCCGTTCTCGGGTCGGATCCTCCGTCAACAAACCCGAGGCACAAAGCCGTGTCATCGTTCACATAAACCATGGAGTTCAAACCAACGATTCTCCATGCAACGTTCGGGTTCTGCAAAACCAGCTCGATGTCCGGCACTCCGGGCCCCAGCCTGGTGCTAGCAACGTTTTCCGGGCTGAAGCACACCTCAAACGGAGCCACGGCGGCGAAGCGGCTGATGTTCCTGGCGGCGGCCTCTGTGATGAAGGATTCCGTCACCGCCTTGAAGATGGACGTCTCCAGAACGGTGTACGGCTCCACGGTGCTGATCTTCGTTCCCCCGACGCCGTTGTTGCTGATGGTCAGCAATGTGGTGTTGACCGGCACGGTCTTTCCGTTGACCCGGATGGACTTTACTCCGATGAAGTACTCGTCGGATTTTTCTCCCTGGCTGGAAACTCCGGCGGTGCTGACTGGATTGATGAAGAGCGGGGTGTATGTAAGAAACGACGCCGCTTGGATGTTGGGTAGGAGATTGTACGGGCCGTCTCCGAAGAAGAGGACTCCGGGAGAACCGGTCGAACCGGATAGACAGAGAGCGAATTTCCGGTCGAAACTGAAAGCGGAGGATAGCTGAGACGGCATTCCGATCCTGTTCCGGGATAGCCCAGCCATTCCGGTAGCTCCGGCGGCAAGGCCACGGAGGAGGAACGTCGGCGCGCAGGTGAAAATGAACTGCGAAACAGTAGCCCGTCTACCGGGGTTGGACCCGTCGGTGGATGTCAACGTGAGCACGTCCTGGGCGACTTCGCCGCTGGTGGCGGTGTTGATGATTGGATTCTCCAGGAATGTCCCACAGGTGTCGGTGTTGCAGCCAGGGCGGGGGACGGTGGCGGTGCAGTTACCGCAGGCGGCGTTTCCGGCGAGGGAGCACTGGGAGGTGCGGCAGCGGACGGGGCGGTAGGTGGAGGAGACGTAGTTGGCGTCGCAGTCGACCCAGAGGGAGCGGCCGCCGAGGTCGAGCACGATGGAGATGTCGACGGCGGGGGTTCTCTGAGTGACCTTGGCCACGTACTGCAGTGTGGCGGCGTCTTTCTGGACTGGAAGGACGAGCGCCTTTGGCCGGAATGAGGTCTGAGCACTGCTCAGACTGAGAGCAGAGATCACGAGGACGAAGATGACGAGATGAGCTGAGGAAGAAGCCATTGTAAGGATGTGTTTGATGGAGTTGAGCTGCTGAATCTCTGTATTTATAGGTGTTGGAGCTTTTGACATTTCTTCAGTTTTTGAATTTTGCGTGTTCTATTTTATTTTGCAAGTTGCAACGTTATGCATGCATTAATCAACATTCAAAATCATTGGCACAGTCAAAATCAAATGGCATATAATGGCTTGAAAAGACACTTTAACGGTGTTGTTAGTACTAGATGAAATGAAAGAGTGCATAACAAGCCCCAAGTCTATATTAGACACTTTATTCATATTTACTGACTGACTTGGTTAAAAAAAGATGTATCATACGCCCTCATCTAAATATATTTCTTGATTTTTCAACATCATATTATTTTTAAATATAATTAGATAATAGTTAAAATACAAGGTGTATTTCAGTAAAATACAGGGTGTAATATAACAACACCCTAAATCAATGCTTGTTTGCAACCCATATTACACTCTTATTCCAACTAAAGTGTCTCATTTGAACATGGATTTCATTATTATATAGATCCTTGCAGGATTGTTATATGATTTGTGATGATGCTAAACGGTTTTTCAAATCCATTTGCAAGTTTAATCACAAAATTTTGATAGTGACTGGAAATCAACCATCCAATAAAACAGCTACGTGAGATACATCGTTTCACAACAATGAAATTCGCTTTCAGCATCCAAAGGTGGTTTTAAATTTTATCCATAGATTTGACTTTGACGAAATCATTCCCTCCAGATTTGCAATTATTTAGATTGGCAATTATGTGATTGTCAAAATGTTCATACACACGCAAAAGATGAAATCGATGCAGATGGTTAAATGTTTTTTGTGAAGTAAAAGTAACCTAAAATGCTTGAAATTTACCGAGAAGTAATATGTTTTTCAAATTATATATCATGTGTTAAAGCTTCAAATGGGGTAAAAAACCTAGTCTTCCCAATATTCTCCTTCCCAATCTCCCCAATCTAATATTTTTTATCGATTTCTTTTCTAATTAAATATGTTTAATGTAAATGAAATTATCCAAAAATTATATGATTGAAAAAGCAACGAGCTCAAGGCTAAATGGATTATTCAACTGCGATGGCTTAAAGCTTTTTAATGCAAAACTTTGCGTGCATTTTAGCATTTAATTTGGTTGAATTTGAATATATGCTTTATCTGGAGGATTCCGGACACGTTTTCGTGTCTACTTCTCCCTTTAGCTTTCACTTCTTTTAGCTTTGCAAATCGATTTATTAAGGATTTTAAAAGACGGTTTATTTGGTTAGTATATGAACGTTATTATTAAATGTGAAAAACAAAATAAACTACAACAGTAAGATGTTCTTATGCATTTCTTACAAAAAAATGGGGTTTAAGAGTTTTTTTTAATCACCAATTTAAGTTCTTTTATAAGTTCGCGTAGTATATTATTTGAATTTAGAAAATACTTCTGTACCTGTAATTTTGTAAGTCATGTTTATGAAAGATTAGATTGCCACGTCAACCTATATTTACAAACCATCGTTATCGCTCTTATCCAATGCATCCACGTGCGAACCATTTTTTATTACAAGTCAAGTGTGTCTGCTTGTGGATATTGAGAAGATAAAATGTTGGGTGAAACATGTCCTTGTGGAGAACAAGAGTAGGGGAATGAGCATTTACTGTTTCTGCTTGATCTTTTAGTCAGTTTGTTTGATCTTTCAATCAATGTCCTTGAGTATTTTTGTTTTGCCTTGATTTTTCAGTTAATTTGATCTTTCGTTCAATTTGCTTGATCTTTCGGTCAATTTTCTTGATCATTTCCTTGGTCAATTTCACTAACGACAAATTCAATCAAGAAAATCGGCGGGTTCAAAGCTCACCAAAGATAAATTCAATCAATAGCAGTCTCATATAATTTTTGGTCTCATTTGATACAGGTCTCAAATGAGAATTTGCCTATTGAGAAAGTAAGTTGTGTCCCATAATCGTGATATAATTAGAAATAGTTTGTTTTTGAAAATATAATATAATAAGTATTAAAAGTGAGAAATTCAAAATAAAATTTGGAAATAATATACTAAATGATTATGTTTAATATATAAAAAATTATAGTAGATCAACCAGTACATTAATTAAACAATCCTAACATTAGTTAAGAAGGAAATATATGGATGCTGAATATGAAAAAGGTAGTAAAATTAGGAAAAGCAAGACTGCTAGATGTATCATGTACTCCCTCCGTCCCTTTTTATTTGTCATACTTTTCAAGTCATTTTTTTTCATGCCATGTTTGACCATTAATAACTTATATTATACAAATAATAATATCATCATATAATATATCATTAGAATTTTCGTATGATATACTTTTTAGATATTAAACATTTCATACTTTGTCATTAAGTATAACTAAAGTTATTTATAGTCAAATATGGAGTAAAAAAATTTGACTAAAAAGTAAGACAAATAAAAGGGGACGGAGGGAGTATGTCGTTATTTCAGCATTACGAACAGGAATCGATTAATTGACTTGTTATTTTTAAAGTTTGAACAGTGCTGTTAATCTGTTAGACAATACTTTATTTATTTTGCTCCGACAACAAATCCTCGAGACTTCGAGTCTCATTAATGCGTCACTCCTGACGTTATATGATCAACCCAAAATCACTAATTTCCATTTTTAGCTTGCCTTTCAGATCAGAATAATCAGATGTGCCCAGTTTTTATTGGAAAGTTATTTTAGCAGATATGATCAACGTTGCTAGAAGTTTTCCAACACCTTGAGTTAGACAATTTCTTTCTTAAAAAAAAACCCCCAAAAGCCCAAACCACACAAAAATATAAAACATAATATAATAATCGCAAAAATACTAATCTTATTTGCTAAACTGAATTAAAATTAACCTAAAATAAATGTATTAGATAATAATATAACTGAACTAAGAGAAGGTACACTGATCTTCTCACTTTTAATCCTAATTTTTTACGTATTAATATGATCAATGTGTTATATTGCTGATTTTCTCATTTCCTTGTATGTTTTTTTTACTTTCAAGACCAATTTCTTACCTATTAAATATGATTATTCAGTGACACCAATTGAGATATGTTTTGATTGAGAATTTATCTAAAAGTAAAATTTAACCGGTCTAGGTTTTATTAAACAAATCATATGATTGATTTGAAATAAATTGGAAAGAAATTGCCACTTATTTTCATCCTCAACATAATTTTCCTTTGTAGAGAAGTATCAAGTATGGGCACTCTTATGGCGCGACGGCCGCGCGAGCATATCCGAAGAACACAGCTATCAAAAGAGAAGATGATTGATGCAAAACTCGTACTAATTTAGGAGATGACGAACCGAACTCATCCATATTCCCATGAAAACCCGGTTCTTTTGTATTCTTCTACTTGCCGGTTGTCACAAACCAGTAAGTAAACGGGTTGACGGGTTTGAAATCATAAACCAAAACCCAACCCAATAATATTTTGAGTCATTTTTCCTTTACCCAAATCCAACATATTAAAATTTTGGGTTACCCAAACCCAACCCGATAAACCCATTAATCATAGGGAGAATTTAAACTTAAAAAAAAATAATTAAATGCGTAATAAATTAAAATATGACACAAAAATAATATACATATTTTTCTTCATTAAATCACTCCCAATTTCAAAATTTATACATAAATCACTCTCTCAATCACTCAATCACCTGGCTCACTTCATTCATTCTTTTGATTTTATCTTATCCATGAGAGTAACTCTAATTTAATTAAATCCAAATTCTTTCCATAATAAAATTTTCCATTTACAAATTAGTTCTCAAATTTTAATAATATTTTACAATAGTAATTTTTAAATGGGTCAAACGGGTCAACCCGCCAACCCACGGGTTTGACCCAAACTCAACCCAATTTTTTATCGTGTCTGACCAAATACTAACACAAGCCGTGTTTTGTGTTGACCTAAATCTATCAAAATCGTGTTCGATTTGGGTCGGGTTTCCGTGTGTCGTGTCAGAAATTGTCAGCCATAAAACCAACGTCATTAAAGTCCAAAACACCCCTCATCAGCCCTCACAAGTACCCTCATTAACTGCATGCATGCAAACTACCATACCGTATGACCTCACCAGACAAATCCCATAAATACCCTCACCTCATGAACAACATCACCCCCAGCGACTAGCTAACATTGTCATGCATTTTAGGAATTTTCTCATCCCAACATCAAGCTCCCATGTTTCATTTCAAAGTGATAATGAAATTTATGTCATATACAATGTAGAAATAAAAACTTATCTTCACATATATACTTTAAAAATAATCTAATAAAAGTACTTTACTTGTCCCAATTCAACATGCACAAGTCATTATTCATTTAATCAAAATTGACTATTTTCATAACATGTATTTTCATAAATTTCATCATATATAATTCTACATATATAAAGATATTGATGGTCATAATTATACATTCTACCGAAGAAAATTGAGTTGGAATGAAGAGAATAAAAGTTATGCTTTAAAATTAAGCGGCGAACATGTGACTATAAAAGCTGACTTCTGACTTAAAAGACAACTAAGTGTGAATAGTTAAAGTTACTAATAATAGATTACGTGACGTATTTCACTTTACATTTTGTAATTTCAAAAGTGGTCCCTACAAAGGAGCGGAATTTGCTTGAGATAAATGCTAGTAACAAATAACAAGTTTTCTGTCGATCAGTCACGTATATTTCTTTTCATCATATCATGATATTTTTACATCCCAGCTTAAATTGCAAGTTTTCTGTTGATCTGTCATATGTTGCGGGTACATTGTCTTCTTTTCATCACATTTTTCTGCTCAAAATTGAGTTAGAATGAAGAAAAAAAAACTAAGATTTGAAACTTAGCAGTGAACATGTGACGATAAAAGCTGAAATTCTGACTTAAAGAATATAGTGTGGATACCAGAACTACTAACAATAGATTACGTGACTTACTTTACTTTTGCATGTAAAGCGGTATTTGCTAGAGATAAATGCGAGTAACAAATAACCATATCAAACCGAATTAAATGATTACGGTTCACCTCCAACCTTGGAAGTCCTAATAAATCATGAGGATGATTGAGTTGATTTCATCGTACATTCATATCTTAGCTTATCATTGCACTAGATCAAAATTCACTATCAACCGACTAAGCTTGAAGCTAGCAATGGAGAAAATGCTGATTATCTTCATCTTTCTTTCTCTACTCCATTTTCATGTTTCTTTATCGGCATTCTTAGCACCGGTGGCTCACGACCCGTCGGTTCGCCGGTTCCTCCTTTCTCTTCAAACCAAATCACCTCTCCAACCCATGGATTTGCTCATTGATCTTGATGTCCCCTTGAGCTGGGTAGATTGCACTAAATCTTCCGGTTCAGAGTATAAACCGGTTGCTTGCGGTTCATCTCTATGCAGCTCGCTCACATCCCGGGTCGCATGCTCCCATGACTGCGCCCGACCGGCTGGTCCGGCTTGCACCAACAACTCCTGCCATTTCTTCCTCTCAAACCCGAAACACCGCAAAGGTGCACTAGTCCGGGCCGTGGTTGACCAGCTCGCGCTTCAATCAACCAACGGCCGAAACCCGGGTCCACTCGGGGTGATACCGAAGTTCGTGCTGACGTGTTCCAGGCGGGCGCCTTTCAGGGCCCTGGTTCCAAAAGGGATGACCGGTTTTGCCGCGCTGGGCCGGTCCAACTACTCGCTCCCGGCTCAGGTCAGCTCCGCATCCGGTTCACCCAACGTCTTCGCCCTCTGCCTCTCCAGCTCCCCGTCGGCCCCAGGCGTGGCGTTTTTCGGTTCGACCGGGCCGTACATTTTCTGGCCTGAGGAGGTTGACCTCTCACAGCACCTAAATTACACTCCGCTCCTCGTGAACTACGATAATCACACAAACGTCCCATCCACAGAATACTACATCGGTTTGACCTCTATAAGAGTCAACGACAAAACCGCCGTGATGATCAACCGTCCGGCGAAGCTCAGCCTGGCCGACCCCTTCACAACTCTAGAATCTTCCATTTACCGGTCTCTCACAGAGGCGTTTCTGAACGAATCCGCCGCTAAGGATCTCACCGCCGTGAAGAAGCCGGTGAGCCCGTTCACGGTCTGCTTCGACGCGGAGGCGGTTTCACACAGCACCGCCGGGCCGGAAGTTCCGGCGATTGACTTCGTGCTGCATGACGGCGGCGGTGATGGGGAGAAGGTTTGGAGGATGTACGGGGCGAATGCGATGATGAGGAGGGAGGAGGAAGGGGTGGAGGTGTGGTGTTTGGCGTTCGTTGACGGCGGCGAGAATCCGCGGTGGCCGGTGGTGATCGGAGGGCACCAGATGGTGGATAATATGCTTCAGTTTGACCTCGATTCTCAGAGGCTCGGGTTTAGCTCCTCTGTTATGATACACAAGACTATGTGTGCTAATTTCAACTTCACTACCTAGTTGTGTGCTTTTATGGACTGTGGTAATTAATTACTAATCATGTATTACTAGAAAAGTGTATCTGTGTTTATGTTATATTTTACTGTATTTTTAGTATAAAAATAAATTTATATTATTATTTTGATTTGTGCATATTTTATACGAAATCACTAATTGTGTAGAAGTGAAGCAAAAGAGTATAGTTTCCAATAATGTTAAAACAAATTTTATCACTTATGAATGTTTGTTAATGAGCATTATCTATTGCAGTTTTTCAAGGACAATGAAAAGTTTTATTTTATTCAAATTCAATGACCACAAGTTCATGGTACTAGTAAATTTGCTTTCCTTGGAGTTTAAACAACATTATAATCAGCAGCCTTAAACCAAGACAAAGCCTTCTTTCACAACAACCGCCTTTCCTCGAAGAAGCACTCGTCCATTCTTCTCATCCAAGTGCAGATTGATCACGCCACCTCTAGCAGATGCCTGAGTTCATACAAAAAACGCATCAAAAACAGTGAAAATCAGTTCCGATTGCGCAATTACCAGAAAATTACCTGGTATGCAACAAAATCAGACTTCCCGAGCTTCTTGCTCCAGTAATGCGCCAATGCACAATGAGTAGATCCAGTCACAGGATCCTGAAATGAAAAATCATATGATCTAAAAGAGCATTTTGCACAAATTCTTGATATGATGACTAACTAATGCATACAAGTAATGTTACCAGAAAAATATGTACTGTACCAGGTTATTACCTCATCTATCCCACATTTAGGGGCGAATAATCGACTGTAGAAATCGAATCCAGATTCAGGCAGCGCAGGTCCTGTAATTATCACCCCGCTCCCCGGACACTTTCTAATCTCCTCGAGATTCGGTTCTACCTCTGCAACCGCCTTTGCCGATGGCAGCACAACCTGCGAATCAAACAATCTTAGCCCTTCAGACAAGACTCTTTTTAGTGTAGCAGAATTAATGAAACCTTACAAAGAGGTCTTCTAAGGTTGTCATGTGGACCTCCACAACAGATGCGCCATTCAAGGATTTCGAAATCTGCAACTTATCTGCAGCGTTAACGTTGAACTCGACAACTGGGACAACAGGAAAGTCCAACTCAATCTTGCCGTCATCATCGGTAACTTTCCTGGCGGTTAAGATTCCAGACAGCGTCGAGAATTCGATCTTATCGGATTTCACCAAGCCATAGCTGAACAGATAATGAGCGGCTGCTAAAGTTGCATGTCCACAGAGCTCAACCTGCGAAACAGGAAGATATACAAAAACATGACTCGTTATGGTGCGAAAACGTTAGACCTTAACCACACACAGTTGTTTTTAGCACTTACCTCAAGAACAGGAGTGAACCACCTTAGTCCGAACCTCGGAATCTCAGAACCGGCGATTGGAGTGAGGTAACAGGTTTCGGAGAGGTTAAACTCAGCAGCAACAGACTGAAGCCAATCCTCGTCTTTAGCATCATCTTCCAGCAAGCACACGGCTGCCGGATTCCCCTTGAACGCCTTATCCGTGAAGGCGTCCACCTGCAAACATTATACCACTTCAAAATCTTCATCTTAACTTAACTTCTCAATTTTTGTTTAATCAATTTTTTTAAATAAAAAAGATTAAAAGAAATGGCTTACCACACAGTATTTTACAGGCATTCTCCCAAAAGAAAGAGAAGTAGTACTTGATCAGTTTGGGATAAAGAACTCAACTTTATGTTACTACTTATATAGTGATGCAGTACTGCTTTGGTTTTGGCAATACCTAAACTGATGGAAATTGCTAGGAAAATGCTTCTTCATTTCTTAACTCTTTTCTCTTCTTCTGATGGTCAGAGTATTGATTGATTAATAACGTTAAAACCGTTGATTTTCCTAATCCATGAAATCATGCTAGCGAGATTCAGAACGTATATTAGACTGTGACTTGGCAGCTCTAAACACAGTTGGATGACTTAAACAACTTTCGCACCATAAGTTCAGTACAAATGTAGCCAAAATATGTGACTCTTCTGATGCTAATTTCCATCTTAAAATTGGGTTTTATTTGTCACATGAAGAATAACAACAAATGTCAAACCAAAACAAAGCCTTCTGTCACGACAACAGCCTTTCCGCGAAGAAGCACCCGTCCATTCTTCTCATCCAAGTGAAGCTTGATCACACCGCCTCTCGGGGATGCCTGGGTTTAGGACAACAACGCGCATCAGTATTCTGAAACAGCTCAGAAATCCTGATCAGCAATCAACAATTGACAGAGACAGCATTCTTAAATTACCTGGTATGCAACAAAATCAGACTTCCCTAGCCTTTTGCTCCAATAGTGTGCCAAGGCACAATGAGCACTCCCACACACAGGATCCTGAATTTAGATTTTCCATCATTTTACGAGTGATCCGTGCATTCAATGACTTACATCATCAATGACAACCAAAAACCGACATGAAAGAAACTCCGTTTTTCGAATGTAATGATGAGATTACCTCATTTATCCCAAATTTTGGGGCAAAGAATCGACTAACAAAGTCAAATCCAGATTCAGGCAGCGCAGGTCCAGTGATGATAACTCCTCTTCCTCGACACTTTTTAATCTCCTCGATGTTCGGTTCCACCTCGGCAACCTCCTTCCCAGATGCCAGCACAACCTGCCCAACAGTAGTTTTTAACAAAGGTATTAGGTGACACATTGTTACCAATGGCAGTAATTAAGGATGAAATTCGGTTAATACCAAGAGATCTTCTGAAGCCGCTGTCTTATTCACCTCAACAACAGAAGCACCATTCAAGCACTCGGAAATTTTGGAGACATCTGCAGAGCTAAACTCGACAACAGGGACAACAGGAAAGTCCAGTTCAATCAAGAAATCCTCTTTGCCATTCTCGGTTATTTTCTTGGCAGTTAAAATTCCAGACAAGGTCAAAAACTCGACTATGTCAGATTTCACCAAACCATAACTGAACAGAAAATGAGAGGCTGCTAAAGTTGCATGCCCACAGAGTTCAACCTGCATAATGAAAAGACCACATACTGTTAAGGTTCCTCGATCATCGTATATTCTTCCATGTCATAAGTCTCCACTCTAGTTATCCAAGAAAAAATATGTCTCTGACTCTACCTAGCATTTCAGACATGATCCATGAACTCAACAAGGATAAACTCAAAAACTAAATAGAATATTACATATGACAATGATAGAATGCAGATTGCTATTCTCATTCATAGTCGATTTCTTACGGTTTGTGTTTGGTAAATACTTCCTCAGTTATCCATGTATATGTATACTGGACAAATACATTCTGAATCATTTTTCTACTACTTACATTATCAAATGATTTTTTGACTAACTACTGAGTGCAAATGGCAAGTCAGAGATAGAATTGACTTAGAAAGATGAAATGGAGTCAACTGACCTCAGCTACTGGAGTGAACCAGCGAAGTCCAAACCTCGGAGTCTCAGAAGTGGCGATTGGAGTTAGGTAACACGTTTCCGAGATGTTGAACTCAGCAGCAACGGATTGAAGCCATTCCTCATTCTTAGCCTCTTCCAACAGGCACACGGCTGCAGGGTTCCCCTTGAATGCCTTGTCTGTAAAGGCGTCCACCTGCAATTTAACATCAACCCAGTTAGAATCTTGGTCTTAACCTCGTATCTGTTCGATCAAATCAGAGGATTGAATGGCTCACCACACAGAATCTGACAGGCATTCTGAAAAAACGTATCTTTGCTCTGTTTGGAAAGTAATCTACACTTATTGCAATTATAAATCTCCAATAAGAAGAAGAAAAAACGTATCTTGCTTTGATTTTTGTGGCTTTGGGTTTACCTAATCCGGAGGAAAGTACTGGGAAAGTACTGGGATCATGCTCCTACACTAGTGTTTTATTTAAAAGATGGTAAAGTAAACTAATCAGAAGCGTACAAGAATCGACATTTTGCTAACATTGTACAGAATAAAATGTTTAATGTTATTGTTACAGTGCAAAAGGATGGCGCTTGAATGAAAAGATTTATCAATTCATTGACTTAGTTTTGGAAACTAAAAAGAACGCATGTTACAACAAAGCTTTACATGGTTTCAAAAGGAAAAAAACTATGTTATGCGAAGAAACATGGTGTTTAAACTAGGAACCGATAAGTACTTCTGCATTATTGGTCTATAACGAAAACCTAATCATTTATACCTTGCACAAAACTGTGCTATTTTACAACTGTGCTATCACCAAATCCCTTCTTTTGTCATTTTGAGGAAGGTGCACAGAGTGATGACTGGTATCACAGCATCACTTGCAGCCTTCTTCTTCCTACTTATCTTAGTCGTCTTCAAGATCTCTTTTCCTTTTCCTTTTGTCTGAGTCGTGGTTATTGAAGCCAAGTTGTAGAACTGTTCCAAGAGAATTTCAAAGACTAAGGAAGGCGGGCTCAGCAGGAACCAAGATTAACATTCACTCAGTAAGTTGGAAACAAACCTCACAAACACCATGCAATAGCAAACGGCGGAATGAGTCTTGAACAGTTAGCTCAAGAACATCAGCATCTCCACTCCCTTTGATAAACTCTCGTATGCAATCCTAGACCAAGCAAATGACCATTTAATACTACATATACAGTGGGGGAAATGGATTAGGATTGACTCATACACCTCAATCTCACCTCGTATATAGTAATCAACTCAGGGAGAAAGTTGCGGCGGATTGCATCCCTTGTTCTAGGATCAACTCTGTGCCAAGCAGTAATCACTGCAGCCTTGTCAGGATCAACACCATTCTTTGGTTTCGGTTGTGAATATTCCAAATATTTCAACAAAATTTTCTGACACAGGGGATGAAAGGGGTCACAACTCAGAAGAGCTATTCTAAATATGAGTAACGCGAGCGCTACCTTAAACAGTTTGATACTCCACGAAAATTCCAGGCAACATAAACAACAAATAACTGATCCATTCTTTTAACTGACAAATACGCATTAACACTGAGATGAAAATTGTAAAATAGCTTAATAGCCAATAGATTTCGGTGGTGGACAAGAATGTGTAGCTGATAAGGTAAAATAAGCACATCACGGTTCAAAAAGAATGGATTTTTTTTTAGACGTGAGAAGCACCTCTTTGTCCATGTCAATTTCCATACTTGCTCCAGTATTTGCCATGCAAAATGCTGACAGTGGCACATCATTACCTTTAAGATAAACCAGGAAGAAGAAGGAGCCATTTTAAAATCAAATTACAGGCAAATAGAACCACAATCACACCAAGATAACTGCTCAGGCAACTGCATCACTACACCAAAATTTATACAGGACTACAGACCATGACAAAATGTTAAATTCGGGACAGGAATATACCCCAAGGTGGAGGAGCAAACAGGCCTCTGACTTCTTCCGCATTTAGACGAGGAACAAGTTCCATCAATAGGCGATCGTTCAACCACCTTCGAGATCTCCTGTTGCTGACCTAAAGCAAAATGCAAACCTTCAATATCAAACTAAAGTTGAAAGCAAGAATCCTGGCATAGACACCTTAAGTCACAGTAAAGAAAGGATTAGCTAAAACCAACATGTACCAATTATAAATGACACATGACGATTAAGCTTGCAGTCTGTCTGATCATTTGGGCTTACGATAAAAATCGCAGGAACTTTATCAAACTAAATCTATGTCTATTCCTTAGAGAGAAGTACATTATATATATCTAGAGAGTAAATCCAATACGCCATAGGGGAAAGGGATTTCATCTAGTTTTCTTTGACTAAATAGTTCACAAGTTACATGTATTCCTTCTCATCATCACTTCAATCCTATGTTATAACAAAGCTCTCCTAGGTTCTGAATTACCATCTTATCATAAACAATCAAAAAAGAGACCACCGATTACAAATTAGAACAGAAAGTAAATCCTCATAATGCATAGGAAATATGTAGTTCACAAGTTTAAAAAAATTTACTTTTCCAGTCAAACTCTCCAAGAGCTCCATCTTTTTCTCAATATCAGTCTCTTTGGATTTCACAACATTTTTTCCTGCAACAAACCCCAAGCAGATTCATTGAGCTTTTTCACACACACAAAAATCAAGCCTTCCAAACACTTCGGAAAAACAAAATAAATTTCCCAGAAAATAAAAATACAAATTAAAAATAGAAAAAGGTGAAATCAAAAGGGCACCTTTGGGGTTGTCAAAGAGGGATTGCCACGTGAGGAAATCCTGCTCCAACTGCAAAACATCAGAAGGCGCCATGATTGCGATTCAACAAGCTTTTCCCAGCGGCGGCGGGCTGATTCCGGCGTCTCTGTTTGGATTTCTCCACAAACTCGCAGCTCTACAAGGATTCAAATAGGCGTATGAAGATCGAGAGATTAATGCTAACCAAACACGGTATCATCAAGATATCAGAATTTTCTCAGGGCGCGGGGAATATACCAAAGGACCTTTTCCGACCCGGGAAATGGGCTAAGAGCACTTCACCACGGCTCTTCCCTATTGGGCTCGGCCCAAATTTAGGCCAGCAAAATAGAACGAAACAATGGCTCGGCCCAGACAGCTTTTTCTCTCTCTTCCACTCCACCTTTTCACGTGCCGTTGTACTGTGTGAGTTTTGCAGTAGTGCGCAACCAGCACTGCGAGGAGAGGAGGGGAATCGTACTTTGCACCATCGTCGTGCAATTTCTAGGGTTTTCTCGTCGGAAACCGCCGCGCCGCTCCGGTCCGTTCCGGCTGTTCGGTAAGCATCGTCGTACTTGCATTTCCTTTCATTTCCCTCTGTATTTTTGTTACGATTGATTGAGAAACTGTGGGCGGCTTTTTTCTACAAACATATGCTCCTACTGGTCGAAATTAACTGTGTATTCACTATGTTTGTGCATTTTCTGTTCAATCGACGAATTAATTTCTGTATATTCTCTGTGTGCATGTGGTACATGAGGCTCAATCGATGGATTAGTTTCTTCATATTCTGTGTGTTCGGTTCTATCGAATAATTAGCTCTGCATATTCTTTGTGGTGCTGTGTATTTTTTTGATTGTATTGAACGAGCTAGATTTTTTTGCATATGGTGGTTGTGATTTGTTTTAGGATAGTAATCGGAGTTGCTTTGATTGTTATATTTTCGATGTTTCATTTTCTAGTCTTTCGGGAAATGGAAGATCAGGAGAAGCAGTGGCCCTTTATTCACTTAGATGGGGGTGGGAGCTCTAACCAGACTGTTTTAATGGGGGGAGATCTTCAAAATCAGTACTACAACTTTGTGAATCCTGGAGATGAGAGCCCCTATCTTCATGCAACCTTGCCTCACCGCACTTATGAGCATATGCCTCAGAGTTATTTCGATTTTCTTTCCCAGAACGGAGGAACCTGTGAAGCTCAAGAGGAAATTCCGCTTGGTGATGCACCGATGGTTTCTGGTTTTACGCCCAATGCTCTTTCATTTGACAAGTTTGGAGAGCATCACCAGGTATAATCATGTTTCATACGCTTAATAATTGGGATTTTGACTTGTGATTCAGCTATGTGCTCCATACTTGAATATTGTAAAAGCTCAGCATATAAGCTAAAGCTGTAAAGTTAGTATAACATGTAATACTGAAATGATTTAGCTTCATTTCTGATTTAAAATACTAGTCTGTGTAAGATTTTGTAAGTACTCTACGAATGAGCTAATGTATGTCTACCCATTGTTTGGAACTAGATGGTATATCAAGGGCCTCGCAATGAAGAGTCTCTTGTCTTTGACTTATCTGGTGGCTCTGAGTTTCAAGTTTCCTCTATGGTAACTTTTACTTTTTTGGACTGTGGATTTCAGTTCTTTTTACATTTTCACCTTTGATATGAATTTTATCTTTGGAAGCTTAGAGTTGATCTTAAACATTGTTTTCTGGATGCAATCACTGCAGAATATAAGTGAGGGACATGGTCCTGCTGGCTCTTCCAAAACTGCTAGATATAAATCAAAAGAGAAGGCTATTGAAAATGACCGTGTAAGCATTATTTGTTTGGGATTCAAGAATACGCTATCATGTCTCCATGTTGATATTTTACTGTTGAGGGGTTCATACTGATATCAATCTTCTTGAGTTGACTCTAGGACTATCATCCACTAAAATGACACAAATTGTTATTGCTAATTGTATGTGCAGCTGCGCAGGGTTAGAATATCTGATGCACTTGATGCTTTGCAAGAAATACTCCCGAATCCAACCAAGGTAGTGCAGCTGATGCAAAGCCCTTATCAGTAACTTCAGCAGAGCGATTTCTTATCATCTGCATATAATGGTGTCATTGTTAAGACTTATAAATTGTTAGGGAGACGTATCATTTTAGCATCCTGGCACCATGAAATACTGTTCACTTACTAGTGTAATTGCTTTGTTGCTTCATGAATTTAATAACCTTTAGCTTTTGGTTTTGCAGAAAAGCTTAGTAATGGATAGTGTAGTCGAACATATCATGTTTTTGCAACTGCGAATGAAGGTAATCATCCACCCTTCATCCATTTTGTACTCTGGAATCAATGGATTTTCTGTTACAGACCTATCAGCTATCATGTGCCACAGAAATTCATTGTACACTTATTCAGAATCAATTTTCTTGATCTTTCGTGTTGCTCGTGTAGTATTAGTTACGAAGCTTGCCTTTTGAATTTTGCAGGAACTGTGTCAAACAAGATTGGGAACTGCACTTCCTAGCACTCCACTCAATTTTGTTGAGGTATGCAATATTTTCTGCATTGCTAGCTAAAATTCAGAAGAATGTCGTGTATGTGCAATGCAGTTCATGCTTGTGTACTTTTCAGGGTTATGGCCATTACCGGCTTTCTGACCAGGTGGCGTCTGAATCCATGGAAGAGATGATAGGGAAGCTGTTTGAAAACAATCCATCCGTGGCTACACAACTTTTGGAGAGCAGGGGGCTCTACATCAAGCCAATGGCTTTTACTGCAGGATTATCCTCACAAACCTAGATGTAGTTTTACATGGACACATTTCCTCACCAAAATTTCTTTTAAATTATGCTTTTACCTTAAAGTTGCCAAAACCCTCTACGGGCAAAACAAGTGAGAAAGAAAATGACACTGCCGTACGATTGTGCAAAAGTTTTAGTATGTGCTTAATGTATGAAGTGTAACGATGCTCTTTTGATCAAAATGGCGTCGTTTAGAACAGTGAAGAGATGATTCATAGTAATGGACAGAGGATCTGGTCTTGCACCAAGGTAATGGGTGATTCTTTTGTGGTATCATTTTCAACCCATTATCATGAGATGCTTTGCAATCAGCTTGACTTAAGGTGTGTTTGGATGCTGAGAATCGAAACTGGCCTCCACTTGAACAAAAAAAAAAAAAAGGGTCAAATGGTCCAGGATTCGAAGGAGAACCTCAGATCGAAAATGTTCAAATACTCTCTCCGTCCCACTATCTTGTACCTAATTCCTGTTGGCATGATTTACCCATTAAGAAATCTGATGTGGCGTTGATGTGAATGATAGGGTTTAGGGGTGCTTATTGAGTCGAGCCGATCGTGAGCAACTCGTGCTCGAACTCGGTCAAACCTCGGTCAAAACTCGACTCGATTTGGCTCGACTCGAACTCGAACTCGACTTGACTCGAAGTGTTAACGAGTCGAGTTTGAGCAAGGCATTAATCGACTCGAAAACTTGCGAGCAAACTCGATATATAGGTATTATATAGGTATTTTTATTTAAATTTAAACATCACAACTAATAATTCAAATTTAATTTTAATTTTATCTATTTACTTTATAAAATTAGTACTTAGTTATTAATTGTATATGTATGTTAAAAATTTTGATATTTTTCGTCAACTATTCATCAAATTTTTTGTTACATTACTAGATTATATTTGAATTATATATATTTATTGTAAAAAGATACATATTTATTCGCATTTTATTTAGTTACGTCTTTCAAGCAATAAATTTATTAGCATTATTTTAGAGAAATCAATTACTTATAATAAAATTTATGTATAAATTAGATTATTATATTCAAAAATAATTTTTAGTATTTTTTTATTAATTTTAAGTAAAATTAAAGAAAAATAATAGATTAATTATGATTTTCGAGTTCGAGCTCGAGTTGAGCTCGCGAGCAACACTATACATTAACGAGTCGAGTTTGAGCTTCGATTTAAAAAGGTCGCGAGCAAACGAGTCGAGTCGAGTCGAGCACGAGTAATATGGCTAACGAGTCAAGTCGAGCAAGCCTCTGCTCGTGATCGACTCGCTCGATAAGCACCCCTAGTAGGGTTGGTGGAGTATGTGAGAGAGGGTTAATAATTTATATTATAATTTTTTGCCAAAATAGGAAATGAGTAAATTTCTTTAGGACGGACCAAAAAAAATTTGGATAAATCTCTTTGGAAGGGAGAGTAGTTGTTTAGCACTTACAGCGATGCATGCTTTTAGTTTCGGTGGCTAATGACCATGTCAATTTACGAATCTAAGACATGCATTGCATACAAATTTGACGCAAGACGCCAAAATAACATTCTATTCGGTAGCTTTAATTTGTATATAATACAATGGATTAAAGGGAAATAAACTTTGTTTACTCCAACTAATGATAGAAAGTTCCACTCATATGATCCTCCTTAATCACATGTGAATTGTCCCATCTAAGTTTTTATTTTTGAGAAGGTCTACTATAAGCTTATGGTAGGACGAATGATAGTTCATGTGTTTAATGAATTTGTCCATGTGTTTCACAACTTTGTTAATTCATTTACATATTGGTACAGATTATAACAAACAAAATTGTGAAACACAAGAACAAATCTATCAAACACATGAACCCAGCTTATAACAAACAAAACTGTGAAACACATGAACAAAACTGTGAAACACATGAACAATTCTATTAAACACATGAACTATCATTCGTCCTACCATAAGCTTATGGTAGGACGGTCTCACCCAAGACTTTGTATTTATTTTTTTACTTTATTGTGAGAAATCTTGATCCACTTAGGATCATATCTGTGGCTCAAGTTTTTCTTTCACTTATCAAATAGTTTTTGTAAAAAATAAATCATATTAGTGCAATCAGTTTCCGGAGAATTAGCTCAATTGGTTTAGATTAAACCTGAATTGTACCTGTAAGGATTTTGCAGACTAACATTTGAATTAGCTCAATTAATTTAGATTAAAAGCATTAGATTTAGATTATGAACGATTTTAGTTAAACAAAGAGTAATTTAGTAATATATCATACACGGCAGGATTATGGTTCTTTTAACATGTAAGTAAATAATAAACGAACTATGGGAGGATATTGATTAAAATATATGCTAATTCTTACTAATTCGTCGACCAACAATGAACCTATCAATATCAAAAATATTTTGTGTTTCTTTATCCGTCTATTCAGAAATCTCTTAGGTGCAGAGAAAGGATCTTAATTTTAGGACAAATTCAAATTGATCATGTGTGTGCATCTTCTACTTTGGCCTATTGACGCCATATTGGGCAAGTCAAATAGTCAATGGATACTCAGCCTTTCTTCAAGGCTTAAGGACATGCCCAACTACAAATTCTGACCAGAATTGCTATTTCACTCATGTATTTTCCTTAAACACGCCTTAAAATATTATAAATACATCATAGTATAAATATGTTCTAAATATTTAGTTTTGTTCTGATTTTTAAACTAAAGTATAGAGCGTGTTTTAGTAAAATATAGGGCGTGAAGTATCAACACTCAATTGTGACACAAGCTATATCTCCAATCTTTTCTATTTTGATCTATATGTATATATGTGTGTGGAAGGAAATTCAAACTAGTTTAATGCACTTATTTTATTTTTTCCCCTCATTTCATTAATTCTTGTGTGCTCAAACTAATTAAGTGTACCACACAAAGAAATGGAGGGAGGGTACTAAGTTATTCCAAATGTAGAAGTTTAAGGTTAAATAACTATATTCCATATCCAGCCCTCATGGAGGACAATTTGCAAGAGTCAAGTGACCTTTGAATTGTATAAAATTGAAGGGAATAAAGTTATGGAAATTAGATTATCATAATAGGTAGTGACCTCTGAAAATACTCGTTTTGTTTTATTCAAGTCTTCAAGAGGAATATTGTTATTCATGCTAATACTACTTTGTACTAGTTTAATACTCCATGATGTTTTTTGATATTTATTCTCAATAAATATATAATTAAATTGAGTTGAAAATGTAAAGGTAAAAATATGTGGATGAAATTGATTGATTTTTGCAAATACAATATACAATATAAGTGAATGGAACCTAAAGAGAATAAAATGCATAGCAATGAAAAATCGAAACGAAATGAAAAGAATGAGATGCGGCGCCTCGACTGTTAAATGTCAACCCAAAAGCAGTAGTACAACTTTTGTCCTCTCATGCGCACATATAATAATTTCAAATTAGTAGTAACATTTTTTTACATAAACAAAATAAGCTAAAAAAACAAATCCTATACATTCAAATCACTTTGTAAATGTTCCTCTCATATGCTCGGTAGGAAAAAAATTTAATGTAACGTTGAAGTGTTTTCTTGCTGGGTAAAATAGATTTGAAAAGACAAATCAACTAAGGTCAAATGTGATAATAATTTTTGTCTCAAATGACTCACATCGCGTGTCTGATATGTGGTTCAACTTTCAAATTTTAGGTAATTTTATTTCAACTCTCTCGTCACCGTTCCATTAATGCGGTGTGGGCTTTTTTTCTCACAAGTCAATACTCCCTCCGGGCTCTTAAGAATGACTTCAACTTTATGGGCACTTGGATTAAGAAGAATATGATGAGTGGATGAGATTGTGTTTGAAAGTTAAAAAAGTAGAATGTGTGGTTGAGATTGAAGGAATATATCCAAAAATGGAAATAGGACAATGTTAGAAAACCATCCAAAAATGGAAACAAGGACATTGTTAAGAGCCCGGAGGGAGTACATTTCAATGATCAAAATTCAATCTAACCTATAAATTAAGGTATATCAGCACTTTTCGAAAACGGATGAACATATTAATACATACCATACATTAAATAAGTCCACAAGATAACCTTTTTCTATAAAGAAAGTTGGCTTTGTGAATCTTCATATTAATAATGATTTATATTTTCATTAAAAAAATGAAAACTTGCACTAAACAAAAAGAATACACGGACAGCCACTTGAAAAATGGAATCCACTAGTTGAGGGTTAATACGATGAAGCCCACCACAAGTCGATGGTGTAATTTCTATCTTATTTTGGCATCACCGTCAGAATCAACTCTACTGGTGGATAACCTTGGTCAACTTTTAATGGTCCAAGCTCCAAGCAAAACAATTTTTATTTATTTATAAATGGAAAAGTCTTGGGAGTGACCGTCACTATGGCCCTGTCCAATAGGGTGCTGGTACAGGTTGCTGGTGCTGGTAGGTGCTGGTAGGTGCTGGTAGATGCTGGTAGGTGCTGGTAGGTGCTGGTAGGTGCTGGAAGGTGCTGGAAGGTGCTGGTAGGTGCTGGTAGGTGCTGGTAGGTGCTGGTAGGTGCTGGTAGGGTATTTAAATTAAATTAAAATTGTATAATTATGATGTACATAATTATGTACTGTGATTAATAAAATAATGTCAATGTTATATGTTGAAATACATTTACTATTTTTTGATAAGTTAAACATAAGTTTAATTAATCATTAGTGTATCATAAAATAATATCCAATACAATAACTGTAACCAAAAATAAATAAATTATATGTATATTCATGTACATATTATTAATATAAATTTTATAAATTTAAAAAATTTATATTAATAATATGATTTTACTTTGGAGACATGTAATTTTGTATCCCAATTGTATAATTTGTGTACATCAACTTACCTAACAATTTTTGTAGGAAAATATTATTTGGTAGATTCAGGATATCCAAACACCCTTGGATACTTGGCTCCATATAGTGATGGAGTAAGTCGAAGGCATCTACCGCAATTTAGAAACACACCACCTCAAGGTATGAAGGAACATTTTAACAAACGACATTCTTCTTTAAGAATGAAAGTAGAAGGAGCTTTCGGTCAGTTGAAGAGTTCTTGGAAAATGTTAAAAAGAATGCCCCAAACTGACATTGATTCCCAAAAAGCAATAATTGTTGCATGTTTCACACTTCATAACTTCATTCGAATGCAACAACTAGACATTCCCGTGTTAGATCATCCTGAGGGTGTAGGAAGTAGTGATTCAGGTTTGTACGATGATGATCGAAAAACTGCTATGAACGAAGTGCGTGAGAGTATTGCCTTACAAATTTGGCATTTAGGAGATGTTGATTTAGAAGGTAGTGATGTTGGCGAAGATGAATCATTAGATGATAGCGATTAGTAGTATATGTTATTTGTAATATTATTGGAAGTACGAATATGTTTGTAACAGTTGTAAAATAGTTATTTATAATATTGATTTACTAGTACGAAATTGTTATTTAAATAGATTTGAAAAATGATTAATAATTATGAAACTATATATTTGAAGAATGATAATTCATACAAAACATTGTGAAACTAATTTTAAAGAGAAATCATCCTTTTGTTGTAAAAAAAAAAATTTAAACAATTCATGTTTGTGAATAGTGACAAGTGCTGGTAGGTGCTGGTAGGTGCTGGTGGGTGCTGATAGGTGCTGGTGGGTGCTGATAGGTGCTGGTAGGTGCTGGTGGGTGCTGGTAGGTGCTGGTGGGTGCTGGTAGGTGCTGGTGGTGCTGGTAGGTGCTGGTGGTGCTGGTTTTGTGCGCTATTGGACAGGGCCTATATAGTGACCGGACTAAATTATAAATAGTGCAATAAAGAAAATCAAGGAGGGACCAATTTGCAATTTTTAAAAATTAAAAAAAATCACGCGCTACAGTGTTTCCGCGCGTGTACAGTGTTTTCTACTGTGCGCTACAGTGTTTGCTACAGTGTACTTCAATGTTTCAAGTTAAAATGTCCATGTTTTATGTTTCAAGTTAAAGTGGTCATGTTTCACGTTAAAACGTCCATGTTTTATGTTTTCAGTTAAAATGTTAATATTTTATATTTCAAGTTAAAATGTTCATGTTTCAAGTTAAAGTGTTCATGTTTCACGTTAAAACGTCCATGTTTTATGTTTTAAGTTAAAATGTTTATGTTTTAAGTTAAAATATTTATGATTTAACGTGAAACATGTACACTTTAACTTGAAACATAAAACATGAACATTTTAACTTGAAACATAAAACATAAATATGAACATGTTTTAAGTTAAAGTGTTCATGTTTTAAGTTAAAGTGTCCATGTTTTAAGTTAAAGTGTCCATGTTTTAAGTTAAAGTGTCCATGTTTTAAGTTAAAATGTCCATGTTTTAAGTTAAAGTGTTCATGTTACTGTAGCAACTCGATACTGTAGTAAATCGGCACTGTAGCAAATCGGCACTGTAGCAAATCGGCACTGTAGCAAATCGGTACTGTAGCAAATCGGTACTGTGGCGCGTGGCTTGATACTGTAGCGCGTGATTTTTAAAAATTTTCTGAAATTGCAAATTGGTCCCTCCGTGTTTTTTTAACTTATATCTTATTTGCAATTTAATCTGGTCACTATATAGTGACGGTCACCCAAGAGACCAACTCTTTATAAATTATTATTTAAAAAAAAAAAAAAAACCTATTCCTCCAATAAAATGACCGGTAATGATTTCGACTTCCATTAAAGTCTAGTGTTATTGCGAATTTGAGATCAGTTTTGAAATAGCAGCACGCCCAATATTTGTCAACTGTTGTTTATACTAATACTAATCATAGTCCCATCATGATTACTCCTAAAGCATTTTTATCAATTTTACTATATTTGTCCTTTATCTCCCACCCATCATAACGATGCAATGTTGATGAGAATATGATTAAGTGATAAATTCACAAGTAATTGAACATGCGAATTCAACATTTTCATAGATGAAACTCATCCACAATTATATCATCATCATCAATCGATTTGTGATAATATGTTTTAACTACTTTATTAGACCTGGTTTTTGTTAGAATATTGGTGGCATAGAGCGGCCGCCTAAACCCTAGCAGAGGCGACTCCTCGACGATCAACTTCTCGCTGCCGCCGACGCTTCGGCTTCTGCAAGGCAGGATTGATTGAACTAAACTGACGCGGAGTTAAACCCTCCCCGCCGCCGACTCTCACATGAGAGAATCCGATGCCGCCTTCATCCTAAACCCTAGGATTTTTCCGGTCAATCCACGAATCCTTGTACTGATCTTCCTAATTGGATCACACGTGGATTATACTCAATCACTAATTAGTGGTTTAACATTGAGAGAGGTAGAAAAACCGATCCAAACCATTCTACGTTTGGGAGATCTGAGATCTGCAGAGGTTGTGATTGCGATGTCTCCGCCAGCGGGTCTTTCAACATGGCAAGGCGAGAGCTCTGATTTTGTGCAGATTGTTAGCGTTGGCTTTATGCCCTCACGACGGCTGATGGAGCCGCAAAACACCGATGGTGGTAGTTTGTTAGAGAACTGCGTCAGTTTTAGTTGTTCTGATCGAGTTCAGGGATTTGCATCAGCTTCTGGTTCGGTGGCTCTCAAAAAACTGCCACCGGTAAGCCGAATGGATCAAGCCGCGCAGGCAGCAACTGGACATCGGAATTTCATTGTAGAAGAGGTTGATGAGCCTGAGGATAGCTATGGGAAGGATTTGAAGTTGCGGGAGAGTTCTGTTGCAGGTCGTGGCAACCGCCAAGCAGCTGCCGCCGCTGAAAGGCCAGACGTGAATCCTGTTACAGGCCGTGGCGATCTCGAGCATGGCGATGAGAGCGTTGAAACTCAGGCGGAGACTGGCAATGAAACCTAGTCCCGCCATGATCTATGAGTCGATGCAGCTGGAACCATCTGGAAGGCCTAATTCCATCGAAAGATGACCAGATGGTTCAGAATAGGCACACTAGTATGTGCCTCAGTTTGTCATTTTGTTTTGGTGTTGGTTTACTATTTCAGTTTTTTGTTTTATTGCAAATAACTGGTGAAGAACTACAACTCGCCGAGGTAGAAGTCGATGCCCGAGAGCCTCCCGAAGCTATCTTACGGATTTAAATTTAATAATTCTTGAATTTCACGAATTGTTTTGGCCGTTCTTCGTTTGAAATTTTTGTACGTTTTGATATATTGAGATTTTTTCTTCAAGTCAAAATTTTTAATTGAAAAAATCAATTCTTCAATTTTTTAAATTTTGAAATTTTTAAGCATTTATAAAATCAAAAAGACAAAAATACCCATTTCTAAATTGGTCTAATGTTTGACCGTTAGTTGACTAACCAAATATTTAACAGAGATCCAAAACAAACATTGATAAAAGTTTAATGATGCCAAATAAAAATCACTCGAGTATAAATAACTTGCTGAATTATTTTGGAGTTAAAAAATAAAAATGAAGGTACTAGAGTGATTTATTATAATGTCAAATCACCTTATATTTCATTGATTTTTGGCTGGTTCCACTTTACATATCATCACATAAGAGAAATTAAGAATTTACTCTGCAGACCATTGACAATTTAATATCCATCCAAATATATAGATTATCATCATATCTCTTTTCGAGGAAAAGTTGGGTGAATTTGTTTTAAATGTTATCTTTGCCGTTATTTTAGTTGCAGGAGGACACTAGTGATCTAGCCAATAATATGTAGAACAAAAATTCTAAAAAAAGATTGTTTAGAAGAAATTAAATTATATCGCTCCTTTTATTTATGAAATATTATTTTCTCCTTTTCCTGGATTTTGATTAGTCATTCACCACAGAATTCAGAATGGAACTACCACACTTCCACCTTGTATCTTTTGAACGAATCTGAACTCTGCTTTTTTTCATAGATATGAATGCGATCGGTTAATTAGCTAATTTGAAGTAGAATTAGCTAATTTGTTAATAACGCTCCTACACACAATTCCTGAAAACTTATAATTTTATCTTTTGCCTTATATATATATTTAAGTATTTAAGTTATAAATGATACATTTTGTGTAATGGTAAATGTTGCAAATTTTATTCATTCATGGAAATCATTCTCTTCAATGTAATTCATCCTTCGAATTAGAGGTTGCACTATTTAGAACCATACTTCTTAACTGGTTATTTCTATAGATGTCGTTGAAAGTTATTCTTCCACCAATACTAGTATAAATTATGTATTAATGTATGTATGATTCTAATTTTCTTCAACATGATTCTTTAAAGTTTGAATTAATAGTTTAATATCGAGGTTAAGTGAGTTCAAAAATAAGTATGTATTGGTTAGAATTCTTACTCACTCATATAAACAAAAAATGTTGCAGGATAACGCTTTTGAAATACCAAACTGTAGCTGTTAAATTTTTTTTTTTGAGACAAAAGAATCCCGCATTAACTGTTCTTAGGAAACGTAGATTATTACATGGAATATAGTTTAGTACACCATGTAAGTGAAGAGAACTTACTCTTTGGGCACATGCCAATGCTCTGTCTAGTTGAGCTGAAAATGTTCTGATTGGTGTTTAACAGTGTTGATTTGTGCTGATTACTGATTGAATAAGCTGAACTGGACAGGGCCTAGAAATACATGGTTTATTACATAGAATATAAGTCTAGGGTTTCACTGACGTCTTTGACTGGGGTGATACTCCTACTTTATATATCGGCTGATGTCTCCTACAACTATCGATGTTGTCGTCACTCAATTGAGAACCGCTCATGTAAATAGAGGAAATGGAAACTTGATCCCATCCAACAAGAGTGAAGTCTAAATCCCCGAGAAGCCCTTTTAAGGGTTTGAACTCTGATCTTTGATGGGCATGCATTTTGGCCACTATTGTACGGGGTTCAAGAGGCCTTAATTGATCATGATACATATGTGGATTGGCAGCTTACGTAACTCATTTAATAGTCTTTCTAAACGGGTAAAAACTTGGATATTTTTATATTTACAAAGATCAAACTATGGTCACTAGCGGTTGGTTCGAGTGCATCCACCACCAAACTATTCCCAATGGCTAAATAAGCATTCTTAATAGCAACCTGAACCGGCCAAACCAACCTGACACCCCAGTACAGATGACCTGACACCCCACCACCATCATCTGTACTGTGCAGCTGATGTGATGCGCCGAACGTGTAGAGTAGGGTAGAGTGGCTAGTGAAGCTACAACATCATCTAATAAACATTTTACGATAGTGATTGAACTGAATCAACTTTCACTAATAGAAGACCCCCTACAGGCACCAGTTTTTGACCCCCAAACGTTTTTAGGCCAAATTTTGACCGGTGTGTATGTATAGAGGTGCTAGATTTGACTTTTTCTTAGCATCGGTTTTTGTACCGCTGCTACTTTAATTCCGACAAGCAGCGATTTTAAAACCGCTGCTTTAAAACGTTACTAGATTTCTCTAGAAGCGGTAAAATATAGCACCGCCTGAATTTCGCCAACCACTGCTAGATTAGTAACAATTCAGTCCCCATAACTTTCCCATTTGCAAATTACCTATCAAAACTTTTATATTTGCGGAAAAAAATCCAATACTTTTATATATTAACAAATCGAACTACAAAGTTTTTTTTACTTACAATTTTATTCTAAAATCCCTATACTAACTACTTTTTACAACAAAAAAATTCACACTAAAATTTCTATATGTGCCTTAGCAAATCCACAAAATTCATCTCGAAATCTCATCTACATAAAAAAAATATATTCATCTTGAAACCCTCCTACTTCATCATCGTCACCAGAAATTGCTTCTATCTCTCTTCTGGCAATGGCCATGCCAAGGCGGTAATATATACTCCCTCCGTCCCAGCCAAAGTGTCTTAGTTTGACTTTTCAAAGTCAAACAGAGACAACTTTGACCATTAATATCTATTAGTTTATATGCTAGATTAGTATCATGTAATATATTGTTGGATTCATAATAACATATATTTTAAAATAATGCATTTTTCAAAAATAATTTACATACTTAAGTAAAAATATTAGCAGTCAAAGTTGTCTCTGTTTGACTTTGAAAAGTCAAACTAAGACGCTTTGGCTGGGACGGAGGGAGTAGTATGTAAATGAGATTACTAACTGAGTCCAACATCCTTCTTGTCCACATCAAGCACAACATCTAGTGATTCCAAAACCTGCAAAATCAGTCAGACATTTCATCAAACACCTAGTCTGCACATTAAAAAAAATTGCTCACGTATACGTAAAACCCACCAAATCATGAATCGGGTCGCGCCCAAAAACGACATGAGAGCACATAGAAGCGAGAAAAACTACAATGGTATATGCAGGTTGCGGGCGAGGAGGATTTGGGCGAAGGACGAATTTCGAAGCAACCGAGCATCGCAAAGAATTGGAACTTGCAGTGGAAGCCGTGAGGGATTTTGAGAGAGAAAGGGATGAAGATAGAGATACTTTGAGAAAAATGATAATTATTTTAAGGTGAGATTTAATTGATAAAAGAGATTAATGAGTGCACTTGTTAAAGATTCTATAGTTATTTGTGCAAAAGTTATTTTAGTACTGATTTACTACACCTAATGTTACCATAAATACACTAATTATGCCATAATAGTTGAAGATATCGACGAATACTTTAATTACCATAAATACACTAATTATTCATTTTTATAAATTCTCTCTAACAAATAAAAACAAATTATGTGAACAATTCGTATGAGATTGTTCTCTTGGTTTGTTTAATGGATAAGTTAACACAATTTTCACTTATTTTTGAGAAAAAAATGTGTTTAAAATAATAGAACAATATGAATGAGAGTACAACGATTTTTGCAAATACAAATTTGTGGTCTTGAATTTGGTTGTTTTGACTCTTCACATTTTCAATAAAAGTAAGATGGTGTACTTCATTTTTTAAAAATAATCACAAAATAGTATACTCACGATCATATTTCATAATTTTCATATACAAATTATCTATTTTATCGGATGCGGGATTTAAATTTAAACTCAATTTCAAATTTAATTGGTAAAACATAAAATGAAAATAGTTTCATAACAATTTAACTACATAAAAAAATTGACATTTAATCAGAATTTGACATTAATTAGTCAAAAATACAATACTCAATTTTCATTAAAAATATTTATATTTATATTATTTTAATTATTATATATTTGATATATTAATCATGTAATATTTAATAATCGTATTTCATCAATCAATCAGCGGTAAATAATTCCACACGAAATTTAGTTTTTAATTAAATAAAGTGAAAAAAATTTAGTTTTATTATTCCACACCAAGCAGCGCTTAAAAATTTTAGTTTTTGTTTCAGAATGTAAAAAATATCTTAGCAGCGGTGCATCAATTCTAATGATTAAATCAGCTGCTTATTGTACTTCCAACACCGATTTCGGTGGAGCGTCGTTATAAACCAGTGCTCATTCTACTTCCAGCACCGGTTTTGGTGAAGCGCTGCTAAAAACCGGTGCTCATTGTACTTCCAGCACCGGTTTTTCCAACACCGATTTTGATGAAACGCTGCTATAAACCGGTGCTTATTGTACTTTCAGCACCGATTTTGATAAAGCTGCTGAAAACCAGTGCGTATATGGGGTTCTCCTAGTAGTGTTTGATGAATTCGCAAATTATGAATCTTCACTGCACCTATATTCTCTCACTAAGTATAAATACCCTTTCCACTTCCTCTCCAACCCATATGGGAAGGTATTAAAAAAATACAGAGCATCGGAAGAAACAGAAAACCGAGCACCATATTTTTAACATTAGGTCGACCATGAAGATGACTCAAATGTCCATCGTGATCCCCAAGCCTCGACCTCTCATCCACCTCCCCGGCGGCAGAGGGCTTGACATGGAGCTCCTCCTCGGCCACCGTCAGCCGGAGAAAGTGGTGGTGGTGATGGGCGCCACGGGCACCGGGAAATCGAAGCTTTCGATTGACCTCGCCACCAGGTTCGGCAGCGCCGAGATAATTAACTCGGACAAAATGCAAGTTTACAAGGGGCTGGATATTGTTACTAATAAGGTTACTGATGAGGAGCGCCGGGGCGTGGCGCACCATCTCATGGGGTTCGCCGATCCCAACTCGGATTTCTCCGCTGCCACCTTCTGCAACCTCGCCACGGCGGCGGCGAAGGAGATTGTTTCCCGTGGAAAGCTTCCAATCATCGTTGGCGGCTCGAACTCCTTTGTTGAGGCCCTCGTCGACGGCGAGGACAGCAAATTCCGGCAAAGATTCAAATGCTGCTTCCTCTGGGTCGACGCGTCCATGCCAGTGCTCCATTCCTTCGTCTCCGGTCGAATTGACCGGATGGTCGAACGTGGGATGGTCGAAGAGGTGGCGGAAATGTTCAACCCAATGCGCTCTGACTACTCCACCGGAATCTGGCGATCAATCGGTGTCCCGGAACTGGACCAGTATTTCCGATCCCGGCCATATTGCGACGGCAGGACTCAGGCGAGGATTCTCGACGAGGCCCTCCGTAGAACGGCGCAGAACACGAGAAATCTGGCCTGCCGGCAGCTGGAGAAGATTATCCGGCTGAAGAACGTTAAGGGATGGAAAATCCACTCCCTCGATGCCACCGGAGTTCTGAGAAAACAGGGGAAGGGGAACTACGAGGAAGCGAATAGAGAGTGGGAGAATCTCGTGGTGGGCCCCGGTGCAAATATAGTTTACAGATTCCTCTCCGGTGATTATAACGGCGCTGCCGCCACCGTTAGAGGCGGCAGGAGGATTAATAGCGTCGTCCGGGCCGGGGAGGCGGTGGCGGCGGCAACTTACTAGAGTCACTGAAGTAATTAATAGCTAATGTAATTTTTATTTTTTTTGAAAGTAATAGCTAATGTAAATTAGTGTGCCATGCATGCAATTATTACTACCTTTTGCGGAATGATCGATCATATGCATAAAGAATTGGTTTGGTGTAACGCGAAATTTTGTAATAAAAAGAGTATTTTTGTTGCTAATAAAATAATAGACTTAAACTACATTATTAAATATGGCTCTTTTCAACTTACATTTTTTCCTCATACTATGAAGGTAGTGTAATTTATTTTTGTCTTTCAAAATAACAATGTTCATTTAAGATCACTTAAACTTCCTTATACATTTTAAAGAGGGAAGGATATTTTAACTCTTAGATTGGTGCTACTGGGCTAATTGAAATCGAACTGATATACAAATAAATTCAAAAAAATGCCTTAATGTTGTGATTGTGTTTACTCAAGGTCGTTTATAACCCGTAGACAGGGGCGGACCCAGAAATTAAAGTTGAGGGGGCCATAACGTAATATAACTAAAAGTATAGTACTAAATTTTAATATTCATAAAATATTACAATGGTACAATATACAATTTTAAATTTTTTTGGGGGTGGCCCTAGGTCCGCCCATGCCCGTAGCTAAAAATTTTGACAAAAAAAAAACTAAAATAATAAGAGAACTATTACTTTTGAATATGAAAACTCCTTATTCTTGAGGGATGAGCTCAATACCTATTCGTTAATGACAAATTTTCAATTGAGATATGTCTCAAATCTCAATTGGTTTTACTGAATAATCATGTTTAATACGTAAAAGATCAGTTTTGAAAGTAATAAAATCAAACGTAAAGTGAGAACATCAGCAATAAATACTAAGTGATCTTATGGTTAATAGGTAAAAGTCGAATTTGAAAGATCAATGTCCACGGTGTAAACTGAGATTGCTCCAACATTAGTCCTTCTCCTCATTAATATTGCCTCGCACCATTCCTTAATCGTCAAAATATGTAAACATATCGTTCACAATTCACATCCCTATTTGTAAGAGAGGTTCACTGGGGATTTTCTACAAGGCTACACATTTAACTCAGTCAGTGGTAGTACAACAGAAAAGCAAGCTAAAAGTGGTTTACTAATTGTTAGTTATACACAAGATTCAATACAATAAAAAAATTAAATTTTTTTTTTAAACTTAGTTCTTCCTTTCTCGAGAGAATAGTTTAAAAATTCATTTCATCATGAAAGGAGGAATAATATGTTGATTAAAGTCCATAACGGTCTTAAATCAAGACAATTAGTGGGAATGCAATTCACATTCCATTGTTGGTGTGACTCTTCGAGCTGCATTGTTGCAGTTTTCAAATGCATATATACTATTAGTTGCACTAATAAAGTTAGAGGTGACAAGTTTAAGTGTTAAAATTATTATTTTTCATAAATTAAATTAACAAAATTAAGCTTAAAATATTTTATTAAATTAAATTCAAAATCACATTCTGGACTATTTCCCAAACACAATTCTACTTACATCTACAGTGACGAGACTCGTTATCTATAACCCATGTGTCTAAGGTCAAGGGTTCAAATTATGATAGTGTAAGAATTTTCTTTTGTAAGAGTATTCTTGTGAACATGAGAAAGTAACCATCAAATAGCGAAAACCCTTGAACGTCATAATTAACCTGCTTAATCAACTTGTGGTGCCGAGATAACTGCATGCAACAAGGAATATTGCCCCGAGAAAAAAGAGGAAGTAATGGTGATGGATTAGGTTTCCATCTCAACTTGCACACTTTGAAAAAAGAGGAAGTAACAAAGTTAGAAGCTTCTACTCCAATGCATTTGGATCATAAATTACCTACCATAAACATTAAGTTCTAGTACTCAAAATAGAATGGTGATGGATTAGGTTTCCATCTCAACTTGCACACTGTGCCAAACACAGCTCGAAATGATTACCCATGAAGAAGACGAAGGGACTGCCAACTGGTTGGAGTATCATGCTCAAATAATAGACGCATGAATGATTGCTCACTTCCTCTATTTTCTGCAAAAGCAATCATCCCAATTATTGATTTTACCCTGCTTTAACGTTTCTTTCCCAATCAACTAAACTCAACTTTAGCCTAGTTCAATGACGTTGATACGAGTTTCACTCTCTTTCGTGAAACTCAAAACACAGTAAGTTAAAAATGCTCAAACAGTAAGCAGATGAGAACACAGTAATATTGCTTTTAGTGAACTGATAAGTTACATCACAGTGATATTGTTGCAGTTTTCACGGGTCATGATAAGTTAGAAAGCAGAACTGATTTTTCCGAGAAGAGTTAAAATGCTCTAACACAGTAATATTGCGTTGTCACGAGAGTTGATACTTAATATACTCGATTGTCTTGATGATTATATTCAAAGGGTGAACTCAAAACACTTTTGGATAGGATTTCCTCTCCCACCATCTTATTTTGTGCTGAAATCACCATCCATTGGATCCATAATAAAGTTGAGATTAGATGGACTAGTCGACGGGTTGATGATGAGTATAAAAAAACACTGTAAATGAGTCAAAGTACCAAGTATACCATTCCAGTGTGTGGAGAAACAGAGATTTGTACCAAGTATACAATTCCAGCGTGTGGAGAAACAGAGAATACACTGTAGTAGTTTTTGGATGTCAGTGCACCAGGGATGTGATTCATACATGAACATGTACGGCCATATTTTGTTGCCCATACGTATTTTTTTTGTCCATATATTGCTTTGCTTTTCATTGGCCCTGTCCAATAGGGTGCTGGTACAGGTTGCTGGTGCTGGTAGGTGCTGGTAGGTGCTGGTAGGTGCTGGTAGGTGCTGGAAGGTGCTGGTAGGTGCTGGTAGGGTATTTAAATTAAATTAAAATTGTATAATTATGATGTACATAATTATGTACTGTGATTAATAAAATAATGTCAATGTTATATGTTGAAATACATTTACTATTTTTTGATAAGTTAAACATAAGTTTAATTAATCATTAGTGTATCATAAAATAATATCCAATACAATAACTGTAACCAAAAATAAATAAATTATATGTATATTCATGTACATATTATTAATATAAATTTTATAAATTTAAAAAATTTATATTAATAATATGATTTTACTTTGGAGACATGTAATTTTGTATCCCAATTGTATAATTTGTGTACATCAACTTACCTAACAATTTTTGTAGGAAAATATTATTTGGTAGATTCAGGATATCCAAACACCCTTGGATACTTGGCTCCATATAGTGATGGAGTAAGTCGAAGGCATCTACCGCAATTTAGAAACACACCACCTCAAGGTATGAAGGAACATTTTAACAAACGACATTCTTCTTTAAGAATGAAAGTAGAAGGAGCTTTCGGTCAGTTGAAGAGTTCTTGGAAAATGTTAAAAAGAATGCCCCAAACTGACATTGATTCCCAAAAAGCAATAATTGTTGCATGTTTCACACTTCATAACTTCATTCGAATGCAACAACTAGACATTCCCGTGTTAGATCATCCTGAGGGTGTAGGAAGTAGTGATTCAGGTTTGTACGATGATGATCGAAAAACTGCTATGAACGAAGTGCGTGAGAGTATTGCCTTACAAATTTGGCATTTAGGAGATGTTGATTTAGAAGGTAGTGATGTTGGCGAAGATGAATCATTAGATGATAGCGATTAGTAGTATATGTTATTTGTAATATTATTGGAAGTACGAATATGTTTGTAACAGTTGTAAAATAGTTATTTATAATATTGATTTACTAGTACGAAATTGTTATTTAAATAGATTTGAAAAATGATTAATAATTATGAAACTATATATTTGAAGAATGATAATTCATACAAAACATTGTGAAACTAATTTTAAAGAGAAATCATCCTTTTGTTGTAAAAAAAAAAATTTAAACAATTCATGTTTGTGAATAGTGACAAGTGCTGGTAGGTGCTGGTGGGTGCTGATAGGTGCTGGTGGGTGCTGATAGGTGCTGGTGGGTGCTGATAGGTGCTGGTGGGTGCTGGTGGGTGCTGGTAGGTGCTGGTGGGTGCTGGTGGTGCTGGTTTTGTGCGCTATTGGACAGGGCCATTGTAATGTCCAATTCCAAACTCAAAAGTGTTATTCCCTGATGATAAGAATGGAATTGGAATAAAGTTCTCACCTTTCAATCATCTCCTCCATGAATGTATCATCAAGAATCAAGATAACATAGTATACCCCAACACTTTCACAGCCATATATTGGCTGATATCACCGTTCAATGAAAATGGCACGAGTTAACAACGGAGCAAAAGAAGAATGTCGTAAAACAATTAACCCTAAATCGTGTAATGAAAAATCTGAGATTATCATATAAGCATATAACCAGAGTTGGATTGCTGATGAATAAGTCACAGCATACATGGCTGAGCAGAAAATGACTACTAATTAAGAATCCTCGACCCACACGCCCAAGTTATATTACATGCATCCTGAACACTGACCCTGTACTGGTGCACCGGCCTGGAAAGGAAAGGTGGCAAGAACACCAGCAGGTCACACACACATTCCCTGTCTATGGCTCTCAGCCACCGGCAGCATTCCACCTCAACGGGTGTTGGCACCCTGTGCCTATGCCGGTGATGATGCCTATGCCGTGGTGGCGGTGGCGTAATCAGTTGCAGTAGAGGGTGGCGGTGTCTAGGACTCTGTCCGTGTCCACGTCTATGTCCATGCCCGCGCCTACTTCTACGTCCATGTCCATTTCTCAGTCCACCATTTCCCTGTGCATGTCCACCTCCATTTCCCTGTCCATGATTTCCTTGTCCATGTGCCAGTCGATGTCCGTGTCCTTGAGCATATCCACGTGCACGTGCATGTCCTTGTCCGTGACTGAGAGCTGGGTCGGGCTGTGTGTGCCGACCACGAGTGCGAGTGGCATCAGGCAGAATTGGTGATGGAGTGCCACGTGTGCCATCGGGTTGAATTGCCTCTGAAATGCTGTCACGACCTGGGGGCACTGGCACGGGGATTTGAAGAGGAGGAGGAGGGGGTGAGGGTGGAGAGCCAGGGACATAGGGCACAAGGGAGCAAGCATGAGTGGCAAGAGCGATTTGGGATGAACAAAGCGGTCTGGGAGCCACGGGCCTCTCTATCCATTGCCCGATTGTCCCAGGATCTAGAAGTACAAAAAAGACGAGTAATTTCAGAACAATGGCTTTGGGTATGCCCATGCCTCTAATTAGTCCAGCATATCTAATTACCAGATCAACCACCCTTCCATTGTATACTTATATACTACAAGTAGAAAATTTCATAAGTTTTTCATGTTCTTTATGCAGAATGAAGTAGATACAAGTCTGTGGGGTGTTCAGAGTCAGTCCCTCATGCACTTTGTATGAAAAATGAGCTTCTTTGACACATCTAACTAAATACGTTAAATAACAATATGTCCTCTATTACTATAATCATAAACCACAAAGTCCACAACAAACACAAATGTATTTTTTTAATCAAAATTTTACAATCCTACAATCCTGACCAAAACAATCGATTTCAAAAAATTACTTTGCTAAAATTGGTTTTATATTTTTTAGTAGGATCTACAATTGTATAACACGATCCCCACAAATCTTCATCCTACCCAGGAAACTATGTGTAAACCTAGCTGTTAACTCAAGAGGAATGAACAAAACTGCTACGAAATACCACACATTGTGTGAAAAAGATGAGGTCTTAGGTGAGGATTCTTTAATCTTTACCCCATTAACTAAGCATCCATGCTAACAACAAACATAACAAGAATTCTTAAAATAAACACACACAAACAAACTACCCTTTTCAAGATTTCTATCAGTTCATATTAGCATAATACTAAAGCAAGAGAATCGAGCAAAACAACCCCAAAATACCATAATGAGTTTGTGTGTAAGAGAAAATGAGGTTTCTTAGGTGAGAATATCTTTAACCATCCAACAAAATATGCCATGCCATCTACCAAAATAACTTCAAGCCTCAGCTACCATACAAACAAGAACAAAAAAAGCACCATTTTCAAGATTTCCATTTCCATACTCCTATGACATTTCATAAAACCACAATATCAAAACAGCCAGAAAATCCTACCTCAGTCCAATGCAGACTCTGAAGCTGCCATCAAATGCAGGTCTTTCTCCACCAATTCCCTCTGCAACTTCATTTCCTCTGCTCTCTGCCGATGTCCCTCCTCCAACAACTCAATAAACTTCTCCTTGATCTCCAACAGTGGATCCCGATCAATCAACTCCTCCCCCTTGTAAGCTTCCCTGAGAACCGCGGTCTCAATCCCTCCTTTCAAAGACATATAGAAAATCCCACAATGCCGGGTAAACACACTCGAAAAAGCATTAGAGAACCTATAATCCTCACAGAACTTCCCCAATGTAGGCACCGGAACCCGCCTATGAACACTCAGTGACAACAGCTCATGAAAAACGCCAACATTCCTCTTCTCCATCTCCCTCGAAGATGACTCAAGATGAGAAACATCATCATACGGCGAAATGTAGGGTATCTCAAGCCAATCCCTCACCCATTCCCTCATTTCCTTCTTTATACAAAATCCCGGAGGAAGCTTCCAGTTAAAATTCGGCCTAATCCTGATTCCTGTTAACCTAGATTCCTCCTCTGCTCTGATATCAATAACAGACTTTGCATAATCAGGATTCCAAGAAACTAATTCTACCAAACTCTTCCCCTCACCCGGAGCACCTACTAACCTGAAATAATCCGGATACTTAGGTATTAAATTCACCAGAAAATCACCCGGGAACCCGAAATCCCTCTTCACCTCAGCTAGCTTATCAGCACTCAAAACCCTATGCTTCGAAATCATCAGCAATTTACAGAGCTTAGACACCACCAACGGCTCATTATCTCTGTAAATTCTCTCCTCCTCTTCCAAGAACTGCTTGAGCTTCTCACTAGGCCGGATAAACGGAACCGGATCGGATTTTGGCCGGACCCGGTCCATGTACATCTCGAACAGACCCGGGTTCCGGGACAAAAAAGTCTGGATTTTTACCGGCAGCCGGAGCCTCTCGCGGCGCTTCTCCAAGTAACGGAGCGCGATGGCTTGGCCCGGCTCGTTTAAGACCTCTTTGACGACTTTCGAGCAGAGTTTCCACGGCTTGTCGTTCTCGATCGCCTGGTCGAGCTTGGTGTCCTTCCGCCATACCACTTTGATGCTCGAGATTGAAGCTCGGAACTGCAGACAAGATTTTAACGTGGGTAGATGCGAGGAGGCGCGGCGAGAAACATGACTGGGGTTGAAATGCATAGGTGAGATCGAGGAGAACGGAATATTCCGACTGGATTGATCAGAATTCGCGGCAAAATTAATTGGGTTTTTAGGGTTTATGGACTTGAATCTTCCGTATGAGAGGGTGTCAATTTTAGTACTATTGAAGTAATATTTTTAGCTGATTGTTTTTTTAAAAAAGGGTAATAATCCATATGGACCCAAATAAAATTTCACCCCTCCCTCCTAGGACAAAAAGGCGATAACGCTCGCCCCACCCACCCGACACCACAGGGCCCGGTGAGAAGATAAATCATAGTAACATAGCGCTAGGAATCATTGGCCGGTCCACTGTTCGTTGCGCACAAGGGACCCTTGAAACAAGGAAATCCCCACATTGCCGCTGCCGAGGCTCGAACTCACAACCTCAGGACAATTGAACCAATGTCTCAACCACTAGGCAACACATCTCCCTCCTAATTCCTATAAGATCTGGGTATATAACCTCAGTGAGCAATTACCTCAATATGTTTAACTGTTTCTTTGGTTCAGTTATTTTTTTACTTTTGATTTTCCAAATTAAAAATGTGTTAGTTAATTGTCTACATTATCATTGATATGTAAAATAAAAATATTGTAATATTTGGTGTTGGTGGTGTGTAATATATTTAAGGGTCGTTTAATTCACACAGAAAATCATACAAAAGAGAATTGAAATGAATAGAAATGAAATGAGAGAGTTTTCCATTCTTTTTTGGTTCATTTCAAAGGAAATGAGTGAGAGTGCTAGATGGAGTGTTACCGGTGATGGTCCATGGTGGCTAGGAGGGGCGGTGTTGGCCGGTGACAGTCGGTGTGGTGGCCGGTGGCGGTCGGTGTGGTGGTCGGATTGATGGTGGTGGTAGCTGAATTGCGATAGTGGTTGGTGGTGGCCAAAGTGCTGGTCGTGGTTGCCAGAATGATGGTTGGTGATAGCCGGAATCATGATGGTGGTCAATAGCAGTTGAAATTGTGGTCGGTGGAGGTTGGTGGTAGCCGAATTGCGATGGCGGTCGATGGTGGGCAAAGTAGTGGTCGTGGTTGCTGGAGTGGTGGTTGGTGGTAGGCGTAATCATGGTGGTAGATGGTAGTAGTAGGAATTGTGGTCGGTGGATGTCGATGGTTGGTGGTGGTTGAAGTAGTTGTTGGTGGCTACGGAGTGGTATTAGTGGTAGTGGTCGGAGCGGTATGGTTGTTGTTGGTGGTCGGTGGAGGTGAGAATGGTAGTTGGTGGCGAGCGGATCAGTGGTTGGTGATGACCGGAGTGGTGGTGGTAAGTGGCAGTCGGAGTGATGATGGTAAGTGGAGGTTGGAGTGGTAATTGTTGCGATGGTTGGTGGCGATTGGAGTAGTGGTGGTTGGCTGAATCGCAATGGTGGTCGAGGTGGTGTGGTGGTGGTTGGTGCTTGCCGAAATCGTGGTGGTCGGTGGTTGGAGTGGCGGGCAGAGTAATGGTGTTGGTTGTAAGTTGTGGTTGGTGGTTGGTGACGGTTGTGTTGGTGGTAGCCGGAGTGATGGTAGGTGGAGGTCAAAGTGGTAATTGTTGCAATGGTTGGTGGCGACTGGAATAGTGGTGGTTGGCGGGATTGCAATGGTGGTCGGGGCGGTGTGGTGGTGGTTGGTGGTTGTCGAAATCGTGGTGGTTGGTGGTTGGAGTGGCAACTAGAGTAATAGTTGTGGTTGTCAGTTGTGGTTGGTGGTTGGTGACGGTTGTGTTGGTGGTCGGTGGTGGCCAGAGTGGTAGTGGTAGTGGTAGTGGTTGTAGTGGCCGGGGTGATGTGATGGTGGTCGGTGGCGGCCAACGTGGTAGTGGTTATAGTGGTCGTGGCGATGTGATGGTGGTCGGTGACAACCGGAGTCATAGGTGGTTGTTGGGAACGATCAGAGGGATATTTTTATGGCAATTGAAGTAGTGGTTGTTGTGGATTCTGGCAAAGAGGGATTCGGGGGAGGGGGTCCCAATCCAAATTGGGGTGTGGGGAATGGGAAAAAGGATTTTTGGGCGAAATGAAAATTGAAAAATGGGAAAGACAATTTAATAAACACTCAACCAACACTAACAAAACGAATCAAGGACATGCCTTAGGAAAACTATATTATTTGATTTCATTGTGTGCCTTAAATAGTTGGGGAATTCAAGCAAAGTTCTACATCTAAGTGAGTATCGTCTCAGTTGAACTTAGAGCTTAACTTGGCATAACCAAATTAAGAATATCATCTTTAATACTCTATGTCGTAGGGTTGTTGAGTATTTGAAAATTTGTTATTAACCATTTATAGTTACATTAGAAACACATGGCTGCTGATTGTTCGGTTCAATATAGCATATTGAAATAGTTGGAGACACAAAAAAAGATTTTAAAAATAAATACATTCACATTAAAATTACAATATATAATTACTATTTTCCTAGTGATTTATTAAATAGTTGAAGATGCAATTCAAAAATATCTACAATTGCATTAGTAACACCAATCACTTATTAGTTCTTTGGGTCAAGTTAATAGCTGAAAACACAATACAAGAATTTCCACAACAGTAGAATGCATTTTTCATGATACAAAGATACCCCTCTATAAAAATTAACAATACATATCATGATGCTCATTTACACTTTTTAGACTTTAGGATCTATAACATTTTTGTTAAGGACCAACCCCTAAACCTAAATTTTAATTCAAAATCTATTATTTGTTGTTAATGATGATAAACAAGGCACGTGCTTTCAAAAAAACCATCTAAAATAGCTAAACGGGTCTAGTTATAAACTTGTAACCCAAATTAGATAGGAGGGCAAAATGGTCATTTTATAAAGATGGAGGCTTTGAGATGCAGTACTAGCCCAGGAACTAGCTGGACTTTAGTAGTTGGAAATGAGCACATGGACTGTAGATTGACAAATGCTTGACCCAAGCAATCCTTGGGCCCATGTCATGGTTCTAACAGTATTAAGTAAGGCCCATTCCACTATTAAGTCCCCTTTCAGCCTGTCACATTCCATCTAGATTCACGGGCCAACCATTGTCAAACAAAAGTTTCGATTTGCCTACACAATCGCAATAAATATTCGACGCGGACAATAGAAAACAGATAAATTAAACACAGTACCTTAATCTTTTGAAGGTTCTACATCTTCCTCGCCAGTAGTAGAAATTAGGTGCACCGTCACCGTCACCGTCGCCGTCGCCGTCAGCATTAAAATGAAACTGTAATTGTCTTCGCCGCTCTCCGCCGCCGATAGTGAGCGTTACTTATCATTTAATTAGTATAGTGAACTTCAGTTGTAGTAGGTGGCTCAATTTCCCGATGAAGCTGTCTCTAGTAAACGCCGCCGTCTTATTGGGGACGACGGCCACCGCAAGGGCGGCGTTCGTGTCGACCTCCGACGACATAGAGTTCGGGAACCCGTGGTGGTTCGTTAACGCGGGGATATCGTGCTTCCTCGTACTCTTCGCCGGGATAATGTCCGGGCTGACTTTGGGGCTCATGTCGTTAGGTCTCGTGGAGCTCGAAATTCTCCGGCAGAGCGGCACCCCCGCCGAGAAGAAGCAAGCAGGTTGATCATTTTTTTAAAAATATTAGTATTATTATTAAAAGATTTTCTTCTTCACCTGAAAGTATTTGTTGATGTGATTCTTCACCTGTTTTTGTTTTGTGCAGCTGTCATCTTACCAGTTGTCCAGAAGCAACACCAGCTTCTGGTTACGTTGCTTCTTTGTAACGCTGCTGCCATGGAGGTGATTTAAATGCATTAACTTCATTTCATCCGTTACTTTTGTTCATTAGTATCATTTATGGGTGCTAGGATATATTGTTTCAATTATAATTTTTTTTAAAAATTAATCTGCAGGCTCTCCCCATTTATCTAGACAAGATCTTTCATCCAGTTGTTGCTGTGCTGCTGTCTGTGACATTTGTTCTGTTCTTTGGGGAGGTATGTTTTGTTCTGTGTTCTTGTGCCGTGCAAAGATTAAATTTCAGTGATAGAAATTTATTTGGTTCTTAATTGCATTGATATGCAGGTTATTCCGCAAGCAATATGCTCGAAATATGGACTTGCTGTGGGAGCAAATTTTGTTTTGCTTGTGCGGGTCCTGATGATCATATGCTATCCCATTTCTTACCCTATTGGGAAGGTTGAGTCCTCTGTAATTAGCTGGTTTCTTTTGGATTCATTTTAGTTTAGATGGATTGTTTCTTAGTTTTTGAATGCACTGCTTTCTAGGTGCTTGATGCTGTGTTAGGGCATAATGATGCACTGTTCAGACGGGCGCAGCTGAAGGCCCTTGTTTCAATCCATGGTCAAGAGGTACAACAATTTGGCATACATTCTTTTACTATATCTAATCCAGATAACTGTAGTCCTCCTTGCCAAATCACATGTTTGTTTGGGAAAAATCAAAATGTGATGTCACAATTGATCTATTTTGCTAAGGCTCTAAGTTTATATTTTCACCCTTTTCCCTTGCTGTTTTATGTCCACATCTTAGGCTGGTAAAGGGGGTGAACTCTCACATGACGAGACTACAATAATAAGTGGAGCTCTTGATTTGACTTTGAAGGTTCGGATAGCTTTATTTGGTTTAAAAGACGTTTCTTAGCTTTATTTTTTGCTCTTTAAATTGCTGTTCTCGTGTTATATTATACAATTTTTAGTTTTCTGAGACATTCATTTCTTTCGTCTAGCATAAAAAGAGACGCATATTAGTGTCACATCTCACTATGTTTCATATTTATAATTTGAGCAAGTGCCAAAATTAATTATACAATATAAACCATAGTTTGTTTTAAGGTTAAGCACAATTAACGCCACCTCAAAATTCCTGGAACAGTCATAATTTATAAAAACATGGAGCCTTTGCTGACCATGAAATTTTACTTAATGAATAAAAAAAATAAAAAAAGGTTTTATAACTTCAACATCAGTATTAAGTTACATTTGACCATGTTGGTAAATCCTTATTTACGCAACAACTTATCAAGTTCAACTTCTCTAGTATTTGTAGGAAGTCTATGGACTACTGAAGTTTTTTGTTTTGTTTTATTTATTTATTTATTGTGCCTATGCAGACTGCAGAAGAAGCTATGACACCTATTGAGTCGACGTTCTCCCTAGATGTCAATTCCAAGTTGGACTGGTGAGTTTGTTGCATGAATGATGTTGGTCTGAATTATCTGATTCATGTTGATTACCCCTATTTTCTTAAAGATGTATGCTCACTGTTTGATTTGCTCTCTATTAATTTCTACTTAACATTTGGATGGATTTGCAGGGAAGCAATAGGAAAAATTCTTGCACGCGGTCATAGTCGTGTACCTGTCTATTCTGGGAATCCAACAAACATCATTGGACTTCTACTGGTTCTACTCTAATCCTTTTTCACAATAGTGTTTGTTGCCACTTTAAGTGATCTAGTGACAGTTATCCTAAAAATTGATCTCTGTAAATAGGTAAAAAGTCTTCTCACAGTGAGGGCAGAAACTGAGACTCCTGTCAGTGCAGTTTCTATCAGGAAAATACCAAGGTTACATTTATGTTTATTTATGCATTTGGTCTCGAAAAGCTGCTTTTTGAACTGGGTTATGGGAAAAGTTTGAGTCTCTCTTGATTGCTAATAAATTGATTTATCTCAGGGTTCCAGCAGATATGCCATTGTATGATATTCTGAATGAATTTCAGAAAGGAAGCAGCCACATGGCTGCTGTTGTGAGGGTCAAAAGTAGCTACTCTCCTACTGTCTTTGAAGCCGAAGGACAAGAAGTTGGAGAATATAAGAAAGGCCAAACAGATTCCCAGTTGAAAACGCCTCTGCTGAAAAAGTTTGATGAGAAGTCAGGTGATGTTTATATCAATATTGAGAAGCACATGGCCAAACAAAATGGGCCGATAAATGGTTTGACCGATTCCTCCGAAGGTATCGAAGAAGGGAAAGTCATTGGCATCATCACCCTTGAAGATGTATTTGAAGAACTTCTGCAGGTATGTGCCACCTCCACATGTGCAATCTTTTTATTACAGCTGTAAAATTACCTCATCTCTTTCACGGTGACAAAATTACTGATCGTTCTGTTTGTTGATTCAGGAGGAGATTGTTGATGAGACAGATGTATACATTGATGTGCACAAAAGGTGTCTGAGAATTTGTTCTGTTGTCACTTTACATAAATGCTTTTTATGATTATTGGGGAAATATATGAACTCATCCAGTCTTCAAAATAACTGCAGAATACGAGTGGCTGCAGCTGCAGTTGCTTCGTCGATTGCTCGTGCACCTTCCAACAAAAGACTGATTGTCCAAAAGCCCAATGTGAGTTCCAAAACCTTCTCACAAATGGTGTTTCCATTTAACCTTAAACATTGATTTTGACAAACGTTTGCAGGGAGCAAAGAAAGGATAAATGGACCAAGGAAGCCACCTGACGAGGATCTGCCGCCAACGAGTCAGTGAAGTTCCGCAGGCAGGTTTTTGTAGCAAAGGCAAAGTAGAAGGTAAATGATAGTCGGAATCAAGCAGACTCCCTTGAAAAATAATGAAATTCCGAATGTAGATCCTAGTCTGTGTATGTGTATGAAGTTCATGGCGTTCGTGTTATCGATTATGAATGTACTTTATATGTGTGGCTTAGATATGCAGAGTGGTCACTGATGGTGGATAAAAATGATTTGGAAGGCGTAGTGTTTCTTGAAAATTTGTTGGTTGAGCTTGAAACTATACGGATAAACATTTGATAAAGAGAAGAAAAACCAGTGGATTTTATTCATTTGGTTAATAATGACTGAAAAAACGAAAACTTGGATAATGAAACTTAATTGTCGAGCCAGAAGTGGATACGAATACAATCCTTTTTAAGGTTTACAAGCTCGAGTAAAAACAAGAAATAATCAATTTATAAATAACACTTATCTAAACAAAAAGGTTACAATATGTGTAAACCTTATCTAAATCAATCTTTAAGGTATTCAAAAATAGAAAAATTAAGCAATTCAAGCAGTTGAGAAAAACCGGGTTCATAGAGAAGAAAGAAACCAGTTCCTGGTGCAAAACAAAGACCTTCCCAGTACCGACCTTAAAAATAGCGTAACAAAAGTATGGCGAAAATGCCCAATTTCTTAGCCGCGTAGCTTTAATAATAATAATTATTATATTATTATTTGTTTTCCAAGCTAACGTCACGGCCTTTTATCATTCTCTTCGAATTCCGATACAACAACGACGACATAGTATCCGAGGTAGAATACGAACTCTACCACTGCTCTACTACTTCCTCCCCAAATTCGTTCACGCCTCTCGACAAATAAGGTCCGTTCCTTCCTCCAAAACCCTAATTGTCGTTTCCTCTTCTCTGTTCATCAGCATATTTGCTGAAGAAGATCATAGTATCATCGTATCATCTGTTTTGTTTGTTGATCGAGTTTGTGATTGCACGTGCTTTCGATTCCAGGGGTGGAAAATATGGGATTCAAAGGAGTTTTGAAGGTTCTGCAGGAGATTTTTCCCGAGGTATGGCGTAATCATGAGTAATCTGGTCCCCGTTGTTCGTTTTGTTTGAGGTTCTGATTGTCTGTTTCTGTAGGTTGATGCTAGGGCTCTTAAGGCAGTCGCGATTGAGCACCAGAAGGATCCTGATGCCGCTGTTGAGGCGGTTCTTCATGAGGTTATCCCTTTCCTCGCTGAAAGGTCTTTGAGCCGCACCAATTCTACCTGTAGTGACAGGTCAGCTGCTCCGTCTCAGAAAGGTAACTCTTCGTCGCTTGATATTGTTTGTTTGTGTTTGACTTATGGATTGCAATTTGTTCTGTCTGATTTGTGGCTGGTGTGTGTGTGTGTGTGTGTGTTTTGGCCTATGGATTGATTGCAATTTGATTCTGTTTGATTTGTGGCTGATGTGTGTGTGTGTGTGTGTTTTTTGACTTATGGATTGATTGCAATTTGCAGCTATTGCCGCTGGAGATGTGCCATCCCCGTCATATGATGATGTCCATATGGTAGATAATTTCACGCATCAAGAAAGCGAGCAGCCTGTTGTTTCTAATGATGTCATAGATGCTGTTGCTGATGTTCCTCGTCAGGAGGAAGAGCAAAACGGCCCGTTTTATGATGCAGCTGATGCGCTTCATGAATTGGTGGTTTTGGAGACTAGGACTGAGAACTCAACTCAATGTGATGATAAGAATGTGACTGTTGATTCGAGCACTGATGTGTCGGCCTCTAGCTCCTCATCTGCTGTGTTGGTGGAAAAAAATGGTGATGATGAAGCTTCTGGATCCCTAGTGTCTGATCGATTTGCTCAACTTGATTCGGAGACTTTGGAACATGAACGTTTGGATCTCAATCAGGAATTGGATGCGTCTCTGGATTCTGAGGCTGTTGACGGTTTTGAAAAGGAAGGCTACTCCCCGAGCAACTCTTTGTTTTCTGAACCTTTTGACCTCCAAACATTTGACATGAATAAAGCACCTGCTGGGCCGGATGGAGCTTCGGCATCTGATGAAATGGTCAATGTGGAGGATGAATCTGCATTTAACTTGGTGGCCACCCGTTCTGGCCAAGTCTGTAGCACCGATCTGCTGGAGGAAATCATTGCAGATGCAAGAAACAATAAGGTACGCTCAACACAATGAAGCTATTTGTTTTTCGTCTGTTAATTTTGATTAAGAATTGACATCGTCTATCCTTGTTAGTTGTTTCTTAATGAGCTTTGCGTGTTGGACTTCTTAATGTTTTGCTTCATTTGGTATGAAATCTTAAAAGTGAATATATGAATATTGAAATGTAAATTTTGTTATTCTTCTCTAGATATTTATAAGTGACACATATAAGTTATTTTTCCTATCAACTATAGTGCATCATTTTTCCATGATTTTACTTATTGTGATTGTGATCAATCTTTTTCATGCCTTGTAACAATTCTGCAGAAAACATTGCTTTCAGCTGTGGAGATGGTACTTGGTTTGATGAAGGAAGTAGAAGCCCGAGAGGAAGCCGCTGAGAAAGCTAAGGAAGATGCTTCTAATGGTGGCGTTGATACCCTCAAGAGAGTGGAAGATCTCAAGCTAATGTTGCAACATGCAAAGGAAGCAAACGACATGGTTTGTCCTTGTTATTGACTTTATGGTGGTATTGTCAAATTGATTCTCTTAAGAACTTATCTTTAAGTCTTTGTGTTTTGGCTATAGCACTCAGGAGAAGTGTATGGTGAGAAGGCCATACTGGCTACTGAAGTCAGGGAGCTTCATTCTCGTCTGCTCTGTATGGCTGAAGAGAGGGACAAAAGCCTCAAGATTTTTGATGAGGTTAGGAAATGATCTAATTGTTGCATTTACCATATATAAAGGGAATTTCAAGTATAATAGTTTATGATCTAATTGTGTTCGAGCCAATTATTACAAATCTGCAGTATAGTTTGAGTTCCTTTTTTAGTGTGTCATTTCTGATTGTTGCAGTATGGCTATAGTGTGTCATTTCTGTGGTTGGTACATATGCATGTCATCTTTTCCTATGGCTATGTATAAATTATAATATCATATTTCTGTAGTTAATTTCTGAAAGGACCTTCTGCCTACTTTTTGTTACTTAACCACACTTTGTGCACGGTAGTGTTTATCAGTGAAATAAAGATGTTAAGCTTCATAGGCCAATATGGATAATAGTTTTTATGGTGATGTTGATCATGTGCTCTCATTTACCATTTTGACGATCCAAATGCTTCTGAACAGATGCGTGACAGTTTGGAGGAGCGAATAGCTCTTGCTGAGAGTCAGATAACTGCTGCTGAAGAAGAGAAACTTGAGAAGGAGATTATGGCACGGGAATCCCTGAAGCAGCAAGAAGCTATTATGGAAAAGGTGGTAGAAGAATCCAATCTCCTGAAGCGAGAAGCTGAAGCAAATGCTAATGTATGGTTATTCTATAATTATATGGGTTATTTATTATTAGATGCTTTTTAAACTGTTATGGAGAAGAGTTCACAATTGATGTTTTTATTTTCACAGTTACGGGAGTTCCTCATGGATCGTGGCAGAGTTGTGGATACTTTGCAGTAAGTATTCCTATCTGTTATTTTCTTCCTTTTTTGGTTTTGTTTTTGCTTACATGTCCCGGAATACAGATAATAAATAAAGGTTCCATCTGTGTACCGTTTCTTAAATTTTGTTTCAAGAATGATATTTATACATTGTAATATCTGCAGGGGAGAGATATCTGTTATATGCAAAGATATGAGGTTGCTGAAGGAACAGTTTGATGACCGGCTTCCCCTCAACATCAGCAAGTCTCTGACATCAAGCCGGACCAGCAGCGTTCGAGCCTCTTCTTCCGTCTCGAGTTCATTCTCAAAGAGCATCACATCTGGTCAGGCGGACCGCACCAGTGACTTGGTGGATTTGCCCGAGGCCTCTGTGAAAGTTGACGACGACAAGTTCTGCTCTGATGATTTGAAATGCGTTGAAGAGGAAAAGAGAATGTTGGATAAAGATGCTGATTTAGACGGATGGGAGCTGTTTGAGTTTTAAGTACCTTTTTGTAAGCGTAAGGATGAGAGTAAAAACAAACTGTCATAGTTTTACGAGATCCTATTTTACCTAGCCTCTCTTTTGCCCTCCGCAATAAATATCTGGATGTGATTTGAAGAATACTTGATGATTTCTCATGCGTACAATATTTGTAAATAATCAAATTCTCCGAGCTTTTGATAGTTTTCCCCTGTATTCTGTTCAGAGTCTTGTACAGTTATACTATGATCATAAACATGACTGAGAGTTTGATAGCACTAAAAAGGTTAGGGGAGAAATCTAGGGCTCTGGTAAAATTCAACTTCTTTGACCATGATCAGTAAAAATCACAAAGAAATTAGAGGGAATTTTCACTAAGAGTATCATTATGATTTAAACAATGAAGCCATAGATGACAAGTCTACCAAAATTTACAACTTCCTGAGGGCCAAGAAGGTGGAGGCGTTACTTTTGGACACACCACTTCTATTTCCTAACGTTCTAAAACTATATATGCATACAAAATGTTTGATCATCATAATCTTCTCAATCTTGCCAGCATAGAAGAAGAACAGTGCATCTCCAGATGATGTAGAGCCGCGCTCGCTGCTCTCTTATCGGCTTCGAGCATCTTCCGGCCGACCGGAGCTTTGAAGAACCGGTGCTCCTCAGCGATGACAAAAGACTTGCAGCCATGGAAAACAGAGTTTGTATGTATATTTGCTGAGGAAATTTGAAAGAAGTTTGTATTGGTGATGAAATGAGGGGGGATTTAGGGGGTTAAATAGGTGGAAGGAGTGGATGAATCTGTGGTTAAGAATGGTGGTCCTGTGGAGGGAGGTTCAAATTGACAACCGGCCACCGTGTTGTCCCCTGCCAAACCTCCACGGAATTGACTAGCTATTATCTTCACCCTGTTCATGTCTCACTTGCTCCTCCACTGGTCCCTCTCCACAGCCACATCAAACGTGCGTCAATCTTGCTCCATGCCTTTTTTACCTAACCACTGTTCGTTACCTGACTGTGCGCGAGTTTAACAAACCTCTGACAAAATTAATTGGATTTCTTTATGTTTCTTATAAAGACGTTTGTAATGAATTGGGGACCAGGATGAAGCAAGAGGTGGATAAGGCGATTGGCTTGGCTAGGCAATGTAGATTTGAATGGATTGACCATCTTTATTGTTTAGTTTCGTTGCCCGGAAAACATACGACAGTGTTGCATGAACGGAGCAGTTATGTCAGATGCGTAATGCATCTTGTTTCTTTTAGAGAAAGTCTTGGGTGAAACCTGTCCTTGTGGAGACGGAGACCAAGAGCAGGGAAATGAGCATTTACTGTTTCTGCTTGATCTTTTAGTCAGTTTGTTTGATTTTTCATTCAATGTACTTGAGTATTTTTGTTTTGCCTTGATTTTTCAGTTAATTTGATCTTTCGTTCAATTTGCTTGATATTTAGGTCAATTTTCTTGATCATTTCCTTGGTCAATTTCACCAACGACAAATTCAATCAAGGAAATCGGCGGGTTTAAAACTCACCAACGACAAATTCAATCAAGGAAATCGGCGGGTTTAAAACTCACCAACGACAAATTCAATCAATAGCAGTCTCATATAATCTTTGGTAAATGAGACAGGCTCAAATGAGAATTTGCCATTCTTTTATGTGGATAATAACAGCTACCAAAAATATGGTGAAATCGATGGTATTTTCTCTCCTTGGCAAGCATGCACGCACACAATTAATTACAAAGTACAAACATATTAATCATCATAGCACGAGATTCTTCGCAACAACCTAAGGAAATCGACGTCTCAACCACACTGCAAAAGGTTAACTTAGCAAATGGTTGCTCACATTAATTGATCCAAATGGTTGCAGATTCCATCCAGTGATCCAGATAGATTTCAAGAACCGCTATATCTTGACTCATCGCTGCAGGTCCCACCAACCGATATTTAGTGAGGCTTGAGACACAAATAATCACTTGAAATGAATTTTTGCCTGACCGATTTCTATTTTACTTATAAGTAAACTGTAAAAAACAGGCGATCAACAAAGCATAAACTATTTTGGACTTCCATTTTCTCGAATTAAGTTGTAAAGAACAACTATGGTCAAATCTTGGAAGTAGTTGAAACTCAGAACTCGAACCTCATTTTTTCCCCCACTCAAAGATATGACATCTTTGGCTCAAATTAAGCTAAGCAACAATGGCGTGTCTCCCTATTATCTACTCATAATGATCATCACTACCGGACATGGCCATTAAATCCAGGCGGCCCACCACACCACACCACGGCGCCACCACCACAATTTGAACTCCGCCGTGATCCCACCACTCCTTTTGTCTTCTTTCTTACGGCAAGCCATGAGAAGATGACAGCGACAAGACCTACGCCCAGCCTCGAATTTTCACTGTCCATTCCTGCAACGGTCTCACATATTCACCGGCAAAGCCCCCATTTCTAGAAATGGATAAGGTTTTAGGACATTAACTGGTCTCCAACCGTTTGATGGAAGAAGACGGAAGAAGAGGACATATGAGTGAACTTCACCCGTGGCTTCACGTGCCCAATCATGTTGGGTTAAAGATGAGCAGATGAAGCTTCCCTACCTTATCTCTACTTATCCATGCAATAATGCAGTTTGTTGGTCGGGAAAGCAAACATTAGCTTGACCAATTCTCTTCAGCAGCCATAAATCAAACACAAATTCTCTTGCTCCAGGTTGAAAAAATGTAGCAATAACTTTACCAAAACTTATGAATCATTCTTAAATGAACAATTGATCTGTTTCACACATGAATATCTACTAGCTCCAAGAAATGTATACATTGGAACACACATCAACTATAAATATTCTAGGAAGGCATATACATGACATATCCAACATAACTGGCCCAACAGTGCAGCATTCAACACATCTTCCATTCATCACTTTCCGGCATCTCCTAATGCCTTTTGGATATCTACCTGTACATGGAAATGAAGGACGGTACATGTTAAAAGTGAATAATACAAGTGTGTGTGTGTGTGTGTGTTTGTGTGTATTCCGAAACTAAGTTACTGGTCCAGCAGATATATTCTGTGAATAAAGTTCAGTTCAGCTATGATCACCATAATGTCAAAGCTGATCAACTTAAGATAGGTGCATGTGAAAAAATGATGCTTAAAATTTCTTCGAAAGAAAAGTGTGTTACTATGTCATCATTTATCAGCTTAAACAAATCATATGCCACATTTTCGCACATTAAAATGCTGTCCAGAAAACTACCGTTACAAGTGAATAAAAGTTTCAACTGTGTATGGAATAACTTATTATGTAAACGCTTTTTATACTCTCCCCTTCTCCACTATTTAGGTAGGAGTTCAGGGATGGGCTCTAGTTAAGCTGCGAATATCTCCTAACTGAGATTGAATTATTGGGTGAACAATTCTTTAAATAATGCACTAAGTCAGTTCCAATCCTCGATCAAGTCTTGTCCTGGCCCATTGACAGGACAAAATACAACTACTTGGAAGGACAACCATATTAGAGAAGAAAACAGCCACAAAAATGAAACAGAGCGAATCATTTACGATTCTCCTAATACCAGGAAATACTGGATGATTTACAACTAGGTATCAGAATTCAGAAGACACATTTGAGCCTTTCAGATTCAATCACATACCTCAATTGCTACAGGTTTAAATGTGGGGCCATAGCGGCGAATGACTTGACCTTCCTTGTCAACTAGAAACTTGGTGAAATTCCATTTGATGCTTGACCCAAACCAACTGCCAGCATTAGCTTTCAGGAACTGATAGACTGGAGCAGTATTTGGACCATTCACACGTACCTAAGCAAACAGTTAATCAGTCCCCAAAATTATGGCTTGGGAATGATAAGCATACACAGTTAAGTAATACATACACACAGGTGTAATTTATACTCGCCATCAAGAGAAACAGATAAATTTTGGTTCTTTAGTACTAATATGTAACAGCATATCGAAAAGTTTAATCACCCCCCATGAAAAAAACGTAAAGCATATTGAGAATCCAATTATCCCTTTACTCATCGATGCACGGTGATTATGATAGTGAGACACGGGAATAATTTCCTGTATCTCCTTGCAGTAAGCATAAACAATTAAGTAATATATACACACAGGTTTAATTTATACTAGCCATCAAGAGAAAAAGATAAATTTTGCTTCTTTAGTACTTATATGTAACAGCATATCGAAAAATTTAATCACCCAAAAAACGTATTGAGAATCCAATTATCCCTTTATTCATCAATGCACGGTGATTATGACTGTGAGACACGTCACGGTAATGATTCCCTGTAAATATCTCCTTCATTGGGACATTTGCAGTAAACGAGAGCATTCCAGGTAGAACAAATCAAACTTCAATCATCTAAGCACACTGAGATATTATACTAATATTCTAAAGCTATCAACTTGATCTGAAATATTTACAGCAAAAAGAACACAGGTCATGTTAAGCCGCTTAGCTTCAAACCTTGTAAAAAATGGGATATTCAGCCTTGTATCTGGTACAAGCAAATTGTTCTGCCTCCTCGCTACTTCCAGGCTCTTGCTTCAAGAATTGATTGCAAGGGAAAGCCAAGATTTCAAACCCTAAAAGTAGCCATTACAATGTGAACTTGTCAAGGCAACAGTTTTCACAAAAAGTAAAAAAAAACAATCAATCAATTAACCTCACCTTTATCCTTATACTTGCTGTAAAGACTAGTCAACTGAGTGTAATTTGACTCGGTTAATCCACTGTTACATTTCATAAAGCAAAGTTTCAAACGAAAGATCCCAATAAAATGAAACAGAAGCTCATACACAAAATTTACAGCAACGGATTACCATTTGGAAGCAACATTTACAACGAGAAGCACCTTCCCCTTGTACACACTGAGCTCCACATCCTTTCCTTTGCTATCCTAACAGAGCAAGAAACCCTAATTTCTTATCACGCTGTAAATATAAATACACAATTCTATGTGACGAGGACGAGGGAAAGAAGCTGTACCTTCACTGTAAATTCGTGGATGGACTTCTGAGCAATGGGCGGAGAATTACCCATCTTCTTTCGGACACAAAGAAATTTGTATCAATGGAGAAGCTCCGGCGATTGATCGGCGCGCTCAGAACCGGCGACGACGGGAGGAGGAGGTTTTGGCGAAAGTGTCAAAATAATAGTCGACACGGGTACAGGTTGGAGTCAATTGTCAAAATAAAAGGTGATAATTTGTTTCTATTTTTAAATAAATGATCACCTAAATTTTATTGTTAAAAAGATTTCCACGATAAAATCAACTGGCTTGCTTCATTCCCATGTGGCTCCAGCTCTAGGGATGAGCACAATTTCTCCACCAAAAATGTATTTACACGAATACAGCATTATCGAAGCTTATGGAAAACTCCGGTGTGTTGCTATTGATAATCTGGTATTTTGCTCTGCCCAAAATACTGGGATAAATAACAAAAATATCTCTATTTTTAGTTTATGGAAAACTACTTGCCTACTTACATGGGACATTAGTAACATTTAAAAAGAGTGATTTTGTGAACTACGAGAGCAAGAACTTAGCAAACAAAATGTTCCTGCCGAGCCTAGAACATTTCAACCGTGTTGGGCAAATTAGTGTTCCGCAACAAACTAGTGATCTTACCGAACACTAATTTGCCGAAGCTTTTGAACGAAAAATAACTTATAAAATGACTCTTGAAGGTTTAAAGGGTTGGTATAAAGTAAAAAAGAACGTAGCACTAGTAAAAAACAGATTCAGTCAAACATCTATGTAAGGATAAATAGTAGCTATTTTGCTCCAATAGAAGCAAACATGATAATACAAGTAACAAAGACAGCATCTCAAGGTATCCAACAGCTGCAATCATTCTGATACAGCTGGACTAGTTTTTAACGTACAAAATATACAAGTACAGCCAACTTAGCTTCATCATTTTGTACAAGCACTATAAAGCATGCTTTATGGGTCGCAGACTCGCAGGTAAGGAGAAGGGCAACACCTGACTGGAAAATATAGCTAATAATACCAGCACAAGTTTCTATTCCAACACAAGAATCCTATCGTTTTCTTTATGATAACACCACCTAAGGCAAGATAGAGCCTATCTTCGCTCCAGCTACAACACTATCGTACTCCACAATCTGCATCCATAAATTCTATATATACACTGTGGCGTATCCACTTGGAAGCTACTTCTGTTTTTATTGGCAGCAACCTCCTCTCCAAATGCTTATACATATCTTTCACAACGATCCACCCAAAAATGTGTCTCCCTGTATTTAAACAAGCCGCATATAGATCTACACCTGTTAACAAAGTTCAGATACTCAGTCTCAAAACTCCAATGCAAATCTAGTTCAAATGTGTAATGAAGATGAAGCATATACCATATTTGCTTGAAGCAACTGGATGTTTATCTTGGTGGTCTCCAATAGTTAGGACCTGACATGCCCAATAAGAACCAACATCAGTAAACAGCAGCATTTAAACCAAGGAGATGGGTTGTTTCTGGCACATTTTTATAAGGTTGGATATACAAATACAGAAGACTAGAGCAGATTATGTTACCACTACAATAAAAAATATGGCTACAGAATAAAATGCAGGCGCAAGCAACACATTGATAGTAATAAAAAGGTAAAGTAACGGTCCATATCCCACAAATGAAATTCTAATAACTTGAGCAACACATGTGCCATTCTAAGAGAAGGGCTAGAAATGAAATCTCCATACAAACGAGAGGTAGAAGGATATATACCTCTAGCTGCAACAGGTATTGGAGCTCCAGCAGGAGGTCTATGAGGCATGGCCATCCTGTGATTCATGTCTCCATGAGGATAACCCCATCTATTGCCGTGTACTGGTTCACCAGGTTGACCACCATATGGAGCATGTGCATAAGGCATTCTTGAACCATCAGGATAACGTGGCCCTGAAAGTATATAAACAGGAAACTTACACCAGTAACTTCCAATATAAAGTTGAACCAAAAGAGGAACAGTGTATGAAGTTGGAAGAAAAAACTATAGAGTACTATTTACCAGGAGGTGGAGGTCCCCTCCAATGATCCCCGGGATCATGAGGTGCCATTCCATCAGCTTCTCTGTAGAAGTTCCCATTATCAGTGTGTGGAACATGGTATCTGTTGTGGTGGGGTGGCGGGGGTGGCGGTAAATCTCTTCGTGACTGTACTCGATGATCAGGTTGTACATAAGAAAACTGATTAGATGGAGCGGGATGAGGTGGACGCAAGCGGAAACCTTTATTGTACACACTATCAGATTGTTGAGTGTTGTTTGCCCCACGGACTGGTGGATTGGAAATGGGCCGGCTATGTAACGAGCCTGGGGTGGAGTTGGATAATTGTTTTGGCACCTGGGAATGATTAGATCGAGAAGAAGGGACAGCATCACGCACTATGGGGTTGACAGGTGGAACATAAGACGGCTGCACAGAAGATTCTCGCGAGTCATCTCCATTATTCTGATACATATCACATGAAATTAATGATTAGAAGAGTTCATCTTTAGTTTCCACCACTAAAAACTAATAAAAGAACAATGATAAACAAGGAGAAAATGATACCAATTTAAATAATGGATACCTGAGAAGAATTATAGCCTTTAGACTTGGCACTACTTGAAAGGTTATCAGGCCTGTCAGAAGGTAGAGGAAAAGGTGCTCTTGGTGCAAGGGGCGGTGGTGGCGGTGGTGGTGGGAGTGGAAGTGGAGGAGGAGATCTGGGCAAAGGAGGAGATATTGGTGGAAAATCCCTAGGCAGAGGAGGTGCAAAGGTTACATTTCCAACTGTGCTCTGCACAACATTAGTGGCTGAACTTTCGGTTGAGGAAATTACAGCATCAGAAGATGGAGCCACATCCTCCATTTCCAACTCACCATCAACATCTTCCAAGATATGCCTATGTTTCTCCACAACAGGGACATGATTCCTATCTACTTCACTTATTCCAGTCTCGTGCTCAGGAGTAACAGCCTCAAAACTCTCCCCATCGGAATCAATACCATCATCTTCGTCCTTCAACATAGGTGGCATGCTGAATCCTGGTAGTTGAATACTTGAGTTGCTGAAAAATAGACAGATTTTGAAAGAGGTCTCAGTAACACATGATATCAAGCTCTTTGCAACTTTGTGTTCTTTCCTTACTTCTTCACACATCGATTGTAGATAAAATTGACATGCAGGTTTAAGGTCATACCTTCCATATTCATCCACAAGCATACCCTCCATTTCTCTGATTGGATCATCAAATGCCCTTTCATTTCTTTGGCGGCGAGATAATGTTCTAGGACAAGATGTTCCACACAATGAATCAAGTTCTCTTATATGATGGCGAACAATGGATTCTGGAAGTATCCTCCTCTCCTGCCAAACCCTCAAAACCTTTCAAGCAAACACAAGAGTGAGAACTGAACATATTCTATCAGGCATAAAGCACAAAAATAACGACAGGTTAACCACTTACTTTCAAACACTGCCTTCGGTTTTCTTGGGAATTACTTCCAGGAGGGGCTGCTGCTGATAACAACCGCGGCAAGACGGGTAGAATTGCTGATGGATATACACCAGCAACATCACCTGAAATTTTGTGAATTTAGTCCAACTACCATATACTTGTTACCATGTAAATTATATATGTTTGTAAATATTCATAGCTACAAAATTTTGTACCTTTCAAACCTCTTGAATGCTGTGCAATGGAGTCGACAAGAAAAAACAAGTCCACTCTTTTGGATAAATTTGTCTCACGCTCCAAACTATGTGCGAGAATTTCGATAACCTACAATAATTTCCAAGTGTTAAAGTTTACACAAAAAGCGACTTGAAGACATAAATCTTGAATATTTGGAATAATTAACCCTGTTCACTTCAAAAACAACCACCATGGGAAACATATAATGCAGACTTCCATAATGTTCAGCTGAACCATGGCAGTGCCAGCCATTCTAAACCTTCCAGTTCAATGCTGAACTAAAAATTCAAAACCTAATAAGCAATTACAAGCTTAAGAGTAGGTTAATGCTAACAGTAACAATCTTCTTAACTGGAAGAATGATAGAGTTACACAGAACAAATTTCTGAGAAAACAAGTCTAAGAAAATACATGTGTAGGTCAAAGAAACATTCTTTCTATTAGTAACTAACAAATAGTACTGAGCCTTAACATACAGGCTAACTTCTTCCCTGATCATAAACTGAGAATGACTATTTAGCAATCATTCTTCCATGAACTTGGTGAGTACTACTTTCTACATGCATATAATATAGTGAAACAAGTAGGAGATAGCATCCTTATCCTATTTAAAGCATTGTGGAAGGAATGTTTTAAATCTGGTTTTATAACTATCAACTCTATTGAACATAACTTGCATGTAGAGCAGGATAAAAAGAAAAGGTAATAGCAACACCGATACTAAAGCTACCAAAAAACTATACCTTAGTAGCAACACCAAATTTTGCACAGTCAATGGCACTCCGTGTTGCACGACTAATGCTCTCCTTTGTCCGTGTTAGAGTTCCAAGAAAGGTTTCAAAAGATTTGAGAGCATCATTGGATTCTTTAAAATTCCACTTCCCAGCTGATTTTTGAATATCATGATGTGTCTGTGGAACTGTGCTGCGGGAGGAATCAACTTGAATGGAACTGTTGCGTGGTGTGGACAAATTGCTGGCAGTACAAGGCCTTACACAAGTGGTGGTCTCCAAACTGTAGGTTGGAGACAGTGATGACTTTCGAGCTGAGGTTATTTTCTCACCTAAATGATTTTCAGCAGCAGAAGTTGAATGAGATTGATCCTTCTTTTCGGTATTTTCCCTAGTTACATCAGCAGCTACTGGAAGTAAAGTGGCAATAGAATCTTCCGTGGTAGGTTTAGTACTTTCCACATCCTTTGACCTGAGTAACGAATCAAATAAAGCCCACATATTAGTTAAGAAGACATGGGGTTAGTACAACAACTTATGAAGTTCATATACAGATGACAGACTTAGGATAAGAATATAGTTTGTATACTCACATTCCAGTAGATAATTTACTCTCATGAGGTACAGTCTGAGAAAAGTTCACAGTTCCACCGGCTCTATTAGTTTCTATGTCCATACCAGAATGAGGTGAGTGGACAGTGAGCTTGTCTTCTGATAAATTATTAGTACAGTGATCACCTGCCCTATCAATTTCCATGTCTGCGCCAAAATGCTCATTGGTTTCACAAGGCTTGGCCAACTCAGAACATCCAGTTTTACAATCATCATCTGAAGGCAAGCGAAGTCCAGGAGAAGACCCCTCCCTCAGTACCAGTGATTCAGTCACGGGATTGTCAATGGGATCAGCTGAAGACTTCAACCTACTTTTATCACTATAAATGTCCGCGCTATCTTCACAAGGCTTTTGCTTCACGCTTTCATCAGTATAGCAAGTTGCTGTCTCACCAGAACATACCCTTTCTTCTGTGAGTGATGTGTCAATTTTCATAGAACACTCAGAAGCTCCATCCTGAGGTTTAATGATGCAAAGATTTTCCTCTGCTGTACCAATCTCAGATTCATCACCTAACTTTCTTTCTAAATATGACTTTGAGCAGTCATCAGAGGCAGAGGAACAGCATCCACTAGTATCAACCTTTGTCATTGATGGTACATCAGAAGCTGTTTGATTGTCCTCAGCTGCATTTGCTGACATGGCCTCCAGAGCTCTATGCAAGCGTTTAGATGGTGGCAAGGCAGCTTCCCCTTTCACTGAACTACCCAGGTGTTGATATTTTCTGGCTTCCCAAACCTGGGGTTTAACAGTGTGATGTTTGTCAGGTCGTAACGAATTTTCTAGATCTCCATTGGCAGAAGAAGGCTTGCGATCTGAAGAATCATCTCCCTCCCGATCTGAGGATACATGGACATGATGATCTGACATGCTAGAGCAAACTTCCTGAGGCTTTTCCTCAGTATCAAATGAAGTTTCAGGTTGTTCACCAGCTGATATCCTACCCATCCTAACCCTGGCTCTTTTGACCAAAGGCAAATGCTCATCACCGGCTTCCTTGGGGGGTTTTTTAGTTGATATTTCCTGGTCACCAAGTAGAATACGTTCACGTTTTACAGCATCAGAAGAGATTTTTTCACCTGGTTTTGCAGTTAACTCAACAGTATCACTGCTAGGCCTTTTTCTGTTAGGCATTCTTTTCTTTTTAGAAATGCCATTTGTTTGGAACTCAAGCCTTTGTCTTAGCTCAATATTCTCTTCACTATCCCTACCAGATTCAGGTAATGCATTTTTACATTTAGACTCCACAGTGCTCCCGTCATTCAAACTAAATGAATCAGAATCAGCTGTCAAAATTTCTGAATCATTCCCTTCAACACTGCCATTAGAAATCAAACCAGGTGAATCTACAGCATGCTCGTAGGGAGCATCAGGTGATTTTCTGATCCGCTTGTTCCTCCTAGCAGGTTCATCAGTCAACATACTAGGGGCAACACCAGAACGGGTCGCTCTCATTTGAGGTTTATTAGAACCCGCCCTTGATGCTGTTCTAGCCCGCCGAGTAGAAGGGGGCCTTCTACGAGTGAAATATTTAGGTTCTGCTGTTCTCTCAGAGTTCTCTCTCGAAGAATCCCTATTTGCCAAAGACATCTCTGCCGCGAGCAAATTAGAACTATCCTCCTCATTCTCTCGTGTATCTTTCTCTTGCGAACCATTCCTTCCATTCACAGTACCAATTTCTGATTTGGCATTCAGATCATCTTTTTTTGCAACACAATGAGCCTCTCTGTCACATGATTTTGATGCTACATGAGTATCACCATCGGCCAAAGACTTGACTGGTAACTCCCTAGAACTATCCTCTATGGCCATTGCATCGTCGACTGCACTGGGATCACTGGCATGGTCCTGCTTTTTCATTTGTTCATAGCTTTCAATAATTTCACGAACCGCACGACCAAAATCAGCACCTTTTCCATGGCGTTTACCAAGAAGAGATTGCTTCTTCTCTTCTGTGAAGGCTTCAACATCAGCAGGATTGCAGAAAGCTCTGCGAGAGCAGAAAATCAAAAGAACCTAAATATCTTCAGCATTGAGTGGAATCAAAATAAACATCAAAAACTCATTATTATAATGAAAAGAAACATTTTTAGTAGACATTGATCCAATACAAACCGATTATAGATTTTTTTATTATTTTTCTTCTAAACCTAAGATGAATTTTCTTCTTTTCCTCAAACCAGGTTAGATCATTCAAACTGGTAGTCTTTCTCTACTGTACTAAGCTGTAGAAAGTATAAATGTTTCAAACCCACTAATACTCTTAACCCATATGTCCCAGAATTTACTTCATATTAGTCAGCCTGTTCAATATATGTTTCTCAAACCTCTACAAGGGAACATTTGTCAATTAATAGATATATAAATATCTACTTCACCTTAATTGAAGTAACCTTAAGTAATTTTAACAAAAAAAATTTAGTCATAATTATTGTCATCCTACACTACGTTAACAGTTCCTTTCCAGAAAATGATAACTTCTAACAAATCAAATCTGAAATCAGTTTTCAGTACATCAAATGAAAACCACCATAATGATGAACCGTGAAACCCCTTAATGACTCAGAAGTTCTGACACACCTTAATCAAGCTATGCTATCAAGTTCCAATATTTAACATCATACATAATACCAGAACCCTTCAAAATACAATGGAGAATGGGAATAAAAGATGTAACTTTTTAACTTCGTATTTTTACTTACATTCATAAGTTTAAATGGACATATTTTCTTGAGTTACTAATTACAACTTCCAGAAAACGAACAAGAGCAGAAAGTCGGGGAATAAATAAAGATCATAATTTTTGCATTTGTATATATTGTATTCCCACAGCCGTTCACCCTTACCAATTGAATATTCCAGTAATAAAACTATATGCTCTCATATGATCTATCGTACTTTTAATAAATTGATTTTTAAGTGACGAGATCAATATATTAACGAGATCCACCAACTAAATCATACAAGAAAACTGAAATAAAAATAGGGTAGAGGCACTCACATTTGTTGAGTGCCAAAGAAGTACACAAATACTTTTTTCCAATCCGGGGGATGGCCCCACTTCTCTGGCTCACTCACCTGCCACCAACCCAAAAATAAAGATAAAAAATACTCAGTGTTGTCAATTCACTTTATGGTTCTAAAGTTGTAGGGAATAAAATGGAAGAAATCAAGAACAACGTAATGAAAAGACGTCTTAGAGGTAAATGTTCAGTGTTCATTATTATGACAGTGCCCAATGTTAGCCCACTATATTTTTTGTCCAGCCAGTTACTTTCATTATAGGTAATTGTTTGAGCCTAACTCCTTTTTCAGTCTAACTACTCTAGATATAGTTACAAGCATGAAGCTCTAGTAATTGCTCCTCTCTTATTTTTATAAGTATGCAGAGGAAGTGAAGGCTGGACCTTCAATCCTATCATAGACGCAAGTCACGGTTGAAAAAAGAAAGCATGGTTAAACTGAGCAATCAATGAAATAGTCAAAGAAGTGTTTAGCATCAATTGTAAGATCCATGCCACCTATCGCATTTCTACAGCTTGATAAAAACAATGAATCCCAGCATATCATCAAAAGGAGGGTCAAAGATGCAAGAAAATAAATCAAGAGTAATGAGTAGATAAAGAGACAATTATAATAAATATAATAGGATCATAGTGTAAGAAACAAAACAATGTGTAAACTTGTCTCAGATATTACACTAGCTCTCCTAGCTCGCTCCTCTCTCTTATTTATAAGTAAGCCAAGGAAGTGAAGGTTGGACCTCCTATTCTATCATAGATAGCAGACACAGTTGGGGTAAAAACAAATATGGCTAAACTGAGCAATTTAAGAAAATTTTAAAGAGTTTAGCATTAATAAATAATACAATCTAGTAAAATCCGCCTATTACACTTCTACAGTTTGATGGAATGAATGAATCCCAGGACACCATCAAAAAGAGGGTGCAAGAAAATATAGGGCACATTAAGAAATTATTATGAATCACAAGCAGTCATAATGAATTTAAAAGGGACATCAGTTGATACAGACCCAATCTAAGATCCTAGACAGTGTAATTATGTCCCTGTGTGTGCACCTCGGTATCTGTAACATATTAATATGTTGATCACGCAAATTCAATTTTTAGCACGTGAGGGTCTTCTAAGGCAAGAAAGAAACTCGTACTCTATTTTTGATTGAATGAAAAGCACCATCAAAAAAAAGGCAAGAAAGACAAATAATACATAAAATACTAGATGAGACATTAAAGACTTCAATTCTGATAGGATGGGATGAATTTAGCATGGAGCAGTCAACTGTTACATTAACAATAATATAATAGTATAATCCATTATTTCCACGCTTATCTTTCTCCATGCTATATAAAGAAGTTCAAAGAGACGAGGAAATGAATAAAATAAGAGTAAGGATTCATTAAGACAATAACATAACATAAATAGTTATGTAAATAAAAAAGAAATGGAAGCAAGTACATATGTGTAGGGGCATATCTGTACTGCAAATATTTACACATTAACGACCCAACTTTTTCCCAATGGAACAACTCAACAAGGGTTGCAAGAGACATACAAAATATGCAATTAAGGAATTCCATTTATTTAGAAAAATTAAAAATAAAGATAAAAAGATCCATGCCACCTGCTGCAGAATGAATCCCAGTATATCATCAAAAAAGGGGTCGAAGATGAAAGCAAATATGTCAAGAGTAACGAGCACATTAAGAGACTATTATGAATCAATATCACAAGCAGTCATAATGAATTTAATAGGGTCATAATGAATTTAATAGGGTCATAATGCAAGAAACAAATATCACACCTAGCTTGCTCCTCTCTCTTATTTTATAAGTAAGCCAAGGGAGTGTAGGTTGGACCTCCAATACTATCATAGATGATAATCATAGTTGGGAAAAAAACATAGCTAAACTGAGGAATCGAAGAAATTTTTATAAGTTAGCAGCAAGCAATACTAATACAATCTAGTATATGTAACAATCCATGCCACCGATTAAAAGGGACATCAGTTGATACAGACCCAATCTAAGATCCTAGACTCGGGTAATTATGTTCCTCTGCACACACCTCGGTATTCAATAAGTTCATCATACAAATTCAATTTTTATCATGTGGGGGAATTCTAAGGCAAGAGAGCAAAAAATATACTAGATGAGACATTAAAGACTTCAATTCTGAAAGGATGAGATGAATCTAGCATGGAGTTGTCAACTGTTACAACAATAAAATAATAGTATAGTCCATTATTTCAACACTTATCTTTCTTCATGGTCTTTAAAGAAGTTCAGAGAAAGAAGCCGAGGAAATTAATAGAAATAAGAGTAACGATTCAATTAAGAGCTTGTTTGGAATCAATAACATAGCATAAATAGTCATGATAAATAAAAAAGAAACGGCAGTTGGTACATATGTGTAGGGACATATCTGTACTGCAAATATTTACACATTAACGACCCAACTTTTTTCACAGGAGTCAATCAAAGGGAGTCATTCAGAACAACTTGACAAAGGGTTGAAAGAGACAATCAAAGGAGTCATTCAGAAAAATTAAAGATACAGAGAAAAGGATGCACTTCCTATAACAAATAAGAGCAAAGCCAACATTATATATTCAATAAAAAAAGTTCCTTTTCCCAACAAGAACAAACCAACATCCCACCAGATTAAGAGCAAAGCCAACATTATCTATTCACTAAAATAAGTATCAGATCCATAACCAATGACTTCAAAAACAATAAAAACACACTAAAATCTTGAAAATAAAAGGAATAACTAGCTTGAATGAGCAAAAGTCAAAACCCTAAAACATACCGTAGCTGGCCAGGCCGGAAAGCCCTTGACCTTGGCAAGAACGAGATCGCCAATCTTGTACTGTTCGCGGGCGGCAGCCACAGCAGCCGCCTTGCTGGCACCTTTCTTCCGGCTAGGCGCCATAAGAACACAGACCCCCAAAAAGAAAACAAGAAACGAAAAAGAAACCCAGAGCGCCTCCTAATCAAAAACTAGAAGACGCAAATTGAAAAAGCACCCCTATTGAACACACCCAAATCGCCGACTTCTTTATAGAAAAAGCAGGCGCTCTTTAACTCCCCGACAACGCACGATTTCGTGTTGATTGCAGCAGGCATTGAATGATCATACGGTGGCGCGGCCGGAAACCTCCTACGGAGCTGCCGGGACTGAATAACCGAGCTCTATTTCCGACGGGTAAAACCCTAAGGGTGGGCGGCGGGCGGCGGCGGAGGAGGGGGCGCGGGTGGGGATTTTGTGGAAGAGAAGGCGCACGCACAGAAAAAACACAGTGATGGGGAAAAAAGAGAATTAGAAAATTAAAAAGAAATCGTCTGGGAAGAGAAGAGAAGGGTATAGAGAAGGAAAATAGGGGATGGGGCTGCTAACGTGCACAGCGGCTGTATCTTAAAGCTTAAAAAGGGTAGTTGAATAACGTGCGCTGCTTGACGGTTGTATTTGTTTACCTCTTTTTACTGCAGTGGATGTATTTATTACTATCCGATGTGTCGTCTAGAAGACTAGAAGTCAAAGTGACAGTGAGTCGTGGACTCGTGGGACGAATCGAAAAGCCCATTTATTACGGACGCAGCCCGATTTATATGGTCTGAAGTTTAGTCATTTACGGGCTACAGGCCACTAACACAGGTGGGCTGAACAAGTTGGACTGTATAAGAGGTTCTTTTAGATCCGTAACTTTGTAACGAGTGGTACTGGTAGCCCAATTTGTAAGTTCCTAGTTATCTTTTTTTTTTTTTGATGTAGTTTAATTTTGTTCAGTTCAATTCGGTTGTGAAATATAGTTTGGTGAACTCAGGTTATTTCAATAATGCAAAAAGAAAAATCAATTCAATACATTATCAATTCAATACATTATTTAATTTAAAAAAATAAATTTAGAAAATCATGATCTAACTAGTATTATTATATTATAAATTTTGCTTGTACACAATGTCACAATCAACCTTAGGGAGGAAAAACATGAAATTACTAGGACTTTTTTAAAGTGATGTGAAATACACCAACCAATTGAATTATTAAAATTACAAGTAGGGTCTTAGTTAGAGAATGTTTAGTCGTACACCCAAATCCAATTCATTGTTCGAATTTTATCTTGTTTAAGAAACTTGCGTGATTTACAATTGCGTTGCTGCATTAGCTATCTTTTTGGACAGCTGAGTAAGAAGTAAGAACTCATTTCAACTTGTATGTTATTTTCGGTTCAAAAACTATTGAAACATGCCGCTTCCTTCTTCTTTTTTTGAATTTGAGATTAGGCTTAAATATTTTTTACAATTTATGAAATTGATTAAAAATAATTAGTGAATCACGAATACATGAAATTGTTTACGATAATTACTCCATCGATTCCTTTCTTCTTTTTGTTTTTGTAAATGTCAACTTTTCCATGTCATTTTCAAAGTCTCACTTTATCTTTTAACAAAAGTAATGACTTGCATATATTTTTGGTATGAAGTTCTACTAAATCAGAATCATTTAAGGCTTTGAGCTTATGAAAAATTTGGATGCCTTTATTTTCTTTGAGTAAGTTGCGTGCTTACCGAAGAGATGAGCACGATCACCAATCAAATTAATGCAGTATTAAACATAAGTCACGTAGGTAAATCAAAGTGTATGTATCAAGCAAAGGAAATATTTTTAAAAGTATATAAAAGTGCTGCATTGTAAGAGCATCTCCAATGGTAAGCTACTGCTAGACTTGCCACATAATATTTCAAGCTAATGATGTGGCAAGCTATACCTTTCAACAATGGTTAGCTACATTCATTTATGACTTCTAGGTCCCACAAGTTTCCTTATTTTTAAAAAATACTCTAATAAATTATTTTGATTATTTGTAAATTTAAATTATATTTGAAATAAATATAATACATCCACAATAAGTAATATTTATTAAATAAAGTAGCATAATTATTTGTACAAATCATACCAAATTTTTATAAAATAAAATATTATAAAGGCTCGAGAAGTAAAAATTATTATTCATACTAATAATTAATTTTAGGTTAATATAAATTAAGATTATTTGTATTTGTATTTGTATTTGTATATAAATAATACTTACTTTATATAAAAAGTATTTTTGTTGTTATAATTTGTTGTATAAACAAGTACTATATTATATTTCAAAAAATTAAAATTTTAAAAACATGTATTTGGTATGTTGGATACGCTGTTCCATACGTATGAAACTTTTTACGAAGGATAAAAATTTCGTTTAAATTTATCATTACAAACATCAAATATGTAAGAACACGTACGATTTACCCAAAAATATTATGACTCAATTTACCATAGTAAATAAGTTTTTGTAGCATGAAAATATTATTAACATTTTAAATTAGTTCTAATTATGGGATAGTCGACAATTATTTTTATTATCGAGGTGCGGCAGTGCTGCTCCGCAAGGCAGTACTGCTCGAGTAGCAGTCCACCGTGGCCAACCAACAATGGTTGGCAGTACTGCTATAACTTATTAAAAATTGCAAGCAACTACATAATTATAACCATTGGAGATGCTCTAAGAGCATCTCCAATGGTAAGCTATATGATTGTGTAGTTTGTCTTGCCATGTCAATTTTCAAGCTAATGACATGGCAAACTACACACTTTAACAATGGTAAGCTACATTCATAATAAATTCATAGGTCCCACATGTTTCTTTATTTTTAATTATTTTATATATTATACTTACGAATATTTTAAAAATTGAAGTAAAAATAAAATAATAAGTAATATTTATCAAAGGAAATATCAAAATTAATTTCAGTTTAGGAATTATAATTTTCAAAATATGTTTTTTATTTAATTTATCTAAATATATTTAATTTTTTATTATAATATTATTTCACAAATAAATATTATATAACAATTAAAAATATGATTTTATATGCATCAAATCATGGATGGATCGATGCAATGCAAATATATACTTTTTTACAGCAGCCATAAAATGGATTGATGCATGCAACCAAAAACGTGTTATTTACCACTGCATAAAATATCCTGATCATCGTACGCGAATGTAAAATTTCAGTAAAATATGAATTGTTTGGTAAACAAATCTCGTAGATAAAAATAAGTCACAAATATATGCCGTATCGATAAAATAAAAATATTAAATGCAGCAGTGCTGCTTGGTAGAGCAGTACTGCTTGACGGCAGCTGCTGACATGGCAAGAAACAACGGTGTAGCAGTACTGCTTGACGTTTGGAATATTTGCAAGCAACTCCAAAACACAACCATTGGAGATGCTCTAAAAGCGCCCGTGGAAGCGATACGTGGTGCTCTCACAAAATTTTCTCATTCATTTTTTTAAAAAAAAATCTAAGAAAAATCCTCCTACCACCGCAATTAAATGTGCATATATTAAATGAGTTTTTAACAAAACCAAGATCAGTAATATTTCTTTTTGTTCTTGGAGCAAAAGACTTTCTTTAATTTGCCCAATAATACGTTGGTTTTTTCTGTGCAAGTTTTTTAATGCTAATTTATTTAACATAACAACTTTGCCACCTAATCTTATAAAAATAGATTTAATGAAATATAAACCATTAATCAATATATGCATTTTATGGAGTATAATAAACCTTTCATGTGTCTATTTAAAATAATATAAATGTTTAATAATGTTATTTTAAATATTAGTGTAAAATTATCATTGCTAAAAAAATTAAATATGAATACGGGCATGAGCCCGAACATTATCTAGTTCACTATAAAAGTTCATATTTCACTATAACCATTCATATTTTCCATTTTTCTCAACACTCTCCTCTATTTATAAGAATTTTCTCCTTAATTTCCTCCCACCTAAGTTCCACTCTTCTTTTGGTGACTTTTATCCATCATGTTCACGTCGGTTTACAAGTTTGAAGATTTATCCACTGTGTTTGGAATTTTTGGTATGAATTCGAACTTTTCATGTTGTGTAGTATCTCACTTTTGTGTAGTAATAGTATAGGCCCTGTTTACCAGAGCTTATCTGTAGATCAGTTCAGTTCGGTTCAGTTCAGTTCAGTTCAGTGAAAATGTAATTGATGAAATTCAGGTTAATTCAGTTATGCTTATTCCATTTTTCAATACATCAATTTTACTTCACTTCAGTTCAGTTCAGTTCAATTCAGTTCAGTTCAGTTCAGTTCAGTTCAGTACATGGTGGAAGTAAGCTCTAGCAAACAGGGCCATAGTGTCCTAATATTTTAATTTTTAAATTTAATTTTACAGGTAGTATTATTTCGACCATGGTATTTTTCGCACCAGTGAAAACTTTTTACAAAATATATAAAAATAAATCAACGAAAGGATTTACGGCATTTCATTATCTGATCACGATGTTTAATATATTTAGTATGCTGCAATTAAGGGAAATATGTTATTGTTAATTGCAATAAATTGTGTTGGGTTTACGGTAAATTTAATTCACCTTGCCTTGTTCATATTTTATGCCGCTTACAAGGTACGATATTTTACCTCTACAAATTTTTGATTCATAATTTATGATAACACTTTAATTAATTACATCCATTTTTTATTTTCTACGTAGTCAAGCATACTAAAGAGTAAAGATATTCATTGGATTATGTTTAGTAACTACAACAATGGCTTTTTCTGACAATCCTATAATGATTGTCGGATTTATATCTATGGTTTTTACAAAGTCTTGGGTGAGACCGTCCTACCATAAGCTTATGGTAGGACGAATGATAGTTCATGTGTTTAATAGATTTGTTCATGTGTTTTACAGTTTTGTTCATGTATTTCACAGTTTTGTTTGTTATATGATAGATTCATGTGTTTGACAAGATTTGTTCTTGTGTTTCACAATTTTGTTTGTTATAATCTGTAACAATATGTAAATGAATTAACAAATCTGTGAAACACATGAAAAAATCCATTAAACACATGAACTATCATTCGTCCTACCATAAGCTTATGGTAGGACGGTCTCACTCAAGACCTTCTCTATGGTTTTTTCAATATGTGTTTTTGTGGTTCCAATGCTCGAATACAGCTGGATTCTTATTATGTATTTCAGTTTAATTTGATACATTTATTCACATTATGTCTCAGTTTAATGTGTAATACAGTATGTGATACTACCTAATTCAACTCGGTTCAGCATTTTAATATTCAAAATTAAAAATTGTTGCACTAAATTATAAATTGATAACATACAAGTCCAATCGTGCAATTTGCAGAATCCCGAAAAAGATCTAGATTCGAATCGCCGATATTGATCATTGTAGAATTGGTCGATCGTTCGACGATGACGGGGGTGATATTTCATATGAAGGATTTCTTGATCGGATTTACACATGGAGTGAATTTGGGGGAATTCAATTTCTTAGACATTTCATTATTTGCATCAACCTCCATATATTTTAGTGGGTTTTATATTTTAGGGCATCGAACAAAGAATACTAATTTTTAACAAAACTTTTATAAAATAGTTTTCTTTAATCCTTGCCTCATTATATTATTATCTCAAATCAGACTTTGTCAATTCATAGTTATTTAGTTATAATTCTACTATTTTTCAATGTTATTTAAAAAATTAATTTAATTTAAACCAATACAATTCAAGCATTTTTTTTGACATATATTTGAATAATTTGAAGATGACCAAAATAATAGCACTGTAGTTGTTTTTTTAAAAAATAATAATAATAATTAGCTCATATGAAATTATTGGTGCAATGAACGTACTCCTTCGGTCCTCAAAAGGATGACTTAGAGCAAGTCCAACAAATACTATATTTTGTAGATTTTGGAGAAAATTGGAGATTTTAGTCATTTTTTGTCCTTCAACAGATACTACAACCGACCCTCCAAAATGTAGTAGTATTGATTTGAGGTAGTGAGAAGAACCATCATCTATATCTGTAGAGAGAAATTAAATTTGAAGGATGTAAATTAAATGCTATTGCATTAAATCCATACATAATTTATAATTCTTTTCCTTATCCTGAAAGTCAAAAGTTACTGTTATTGACTACTATTAACATTAATAAATCCAAGATCTCCAAAATATAGTAATTGTTGGAGATGATAAAAAATTATGGAGAAAGTTGTCAAAAAATCTCCATAATATTTCCTTTGACTAATAAAAATATAAGCTCTTGAGGCTTTATGTCGGGTCGGATAATCTGGGCCAAATAGGACTTACAATCTGTCCACCGGGCTTAGACCGGCTTTTACCGAATTCTTCATCGAGCACTCCCGCTTCTTCCCCAAGACCAAGCAATTAGGGTTTCGAATTGCTGAGCGCCCCAAATCGTTTACGTTCACACAGCAGCGATGAAGGAAATAGCTGGAGCTTCTAATGAACACGGCGCCGTATCGAAAGGCGGATTCAGTGCCCAGTACTCGAAGAACAAGCAGAGATTGGGCGGCAGGGGGCTGTCGCTCCAGGCTTTCGCGAACGCCAAATCGCAGAACAAGAACGATTATAACCCCGCCTTGATCAGTACGTGCTTTTCTTCGCTCTACCTTAACTCTGATTGTGTTCGTTTTACTAAATTCCGGTATGAATTGCTATACGTTTCTGCGAATTCTCGATATCTGTAGGTTCATTCATATTTTCCATTAATAATAATATTGAGAGACACTGGAAAAATTCAAATTGTGTATGTAGATGCTGAAATTGCATTGTGAGTAGTTTGTAAAAAAAAAATTATTGGTGAAATGAGACAGCTAGGTAGTATGCGAATTGGAGTTTAGATCTTGTTTTTGTTGCTCTATGAAATTATGGGAACTTTGGGTCGTTATGTGATGTGTAACTGTGTTTACTGATTGGTTTCGTCTTTTGTAGAGAGAAAGAGAGAGTTTTACAAGAATGCCAACTTCATCAAGAAGTTCAAGAAGTCGGCAGATCATGAAGATGATCATCAGGAGGTTTGATTCTGCATTCATAGTTTTCTTCCTATTTTTAGTTTTTGCCAATTTGTTAGACCATAATTGTAGAAGCTATTGTAGAAGACCATAATTTGATGAGTTTTAATTGCTAAGATTGATAATATTGTTGTGTAGTACCCCGATCTTGCTATGGAACTTTACATATTGAACATCAACAAATGGCAGTTGCAGATTAGTTTATCAACTAGGTTCTCTTTCGTACCAAGAAATCCGTGAGACCAGCTTCAGTTGCTAAGACTGAAGATAATATCAGTAGGACACTAAAATGATGTTGTAGCATTTGTTGAACTTTAGCTTAAGACATCACATGTTGGCATACATATCTAATTGGTGTTCCTTCACACACTAAGCCATTTGATAACTTCAATCAAATCATTAACTTATTGGATGATCACATACTGAGCTATTAAACTGCGGTGCTCTTTTGCAGGAAACAAGTGAGGCTGAAAAGGCTCCCAAGAAACGTGGATTGCGTAGTCTGGAAGAAGTATATAAGAAGAAGCATGACGAGGAAGAAAAGGCCCGGCTAGAGAAGGAAAATTTTCTCCAGGCAAGGAGGGATGAAAAGAAGAAAGCTGAAACGAGGAGAAAATCCTTGAAGCAGAAGATGTTCAAGAAAACAAGGTCAGGACAACCCGTGATGAAGTACAGGATCGAACAAATCTTGGAAACACTTCAAGAGTCGTCGAGTTAGATTTCTATTGTACTGTGTTTGTGATGAACCAAAGGAACTTCTCTTTGTTCAAACTTGTAGTATTGCTTAAGTGATAGTGTGAGAGCTCTTGTTGTTTGTTAAACGTTTGATAAAAACCCGCCGCTCGATGTAGCCCAGATCAATTTTCCTTTTTGTCCATGTGTTGAAAATGTTTCATTTCGATTCTTAGTATGGTATTAGATGAAGTGAAACTCTATCTTCAGAGTGAATTTACGTGAAAAATGCAAAAAATTATAATTATCATTTGATCGTAGATTTTCGTGAAAGAAAACCGTAAGCATCAAGTCAAAGCCCGTACTCCAAACTCCAGAGGACTACTACATTAACTTCATTCATAGGTTTTCTGGAAATCAAGTTTTAATGTTCAATCTCATTCATTGAATCTATGTCAAGACTGCCTGCTTTTTACTCACTGAACAAAAGAAAAGCTTCTTCTACAGTCCACTCAGAACCTGCAAAAAAAAAAAAATTTGTTTTCAGTAAAAATCTGAATCTGTCATTACAAAATGATGAAAAAGCCTAATACTGTTAGCTTTGCATCAAAATGAGAGAAAAGCCATGTTCTCAATGAGTGCCAAGTACAACCCCTAGAAAGAATAGATTTTAATTGTTTTCATGAAGTTGACTGATCAGATTTTACCCAAATGTGTGTAAAAAAGACATCACAAAACTCCTTTTACTGTTGCTATTTACTGTTATAATCCACTGAGTATTCAGCTGTATCAGAAGGAGGCAGTAGAAAGCTCCAAATTTACAGTTAATGGAGCAGATTTTTGGGACAATTTAAGCCACCTAGAAAGTCGCAAACAATTCCAAAAACATGTACAGTGAGTGAAAGGAGACGGCAGTTCCGGTCATTTCTTAGGTAGGCTTTTGGTGCTGGATGCGCCGCCGCTTACCTCCACCAAAGTGGCGGTGGAGAGCATAATTTACGAGAACCGCCATAAAGAGGCCTATGAGCATTGATGTTTGATACTACCATGGTCTTTTCTTTCTGTATTAACCTCTGTACACAGTTCACGCCATATTTCTCACGAGTAAAAGCTTGTAGTACCACAAAGCATGTAATGTTTCGTACCTCTCCGTGTGAATGATCTTAATGTGAGTTAAGCCCTCTTATAAGAGCTTAATTCCAGTTATAATCGAATTGAATTAAACTAAATTGTAATGAAGATATAAAATTAAGCACAGATAAACCAGAATATTAGTAATTTCACTTACTCAATCAAATTGTATTCCCACTTAATTATGCAATTTAACTATTAATTTAATTATAAATAACTGAATGTAGAGAGTTTAAAATATTGTCGCATATTATCTTCTAGTGGTAACATGAATTTTTTAAAATATTGTATTTTCATAATCAATTGCACAAAACTAAATATATCATTGATCAAACATGGTTTAAATCAACTGATGAAAATCAAAAATACAGAAATAACCAGAATGGAGTGGTACTATAATACAGTATTTTTGTTTAATATTGATGAACTTGGATAGTACAAATATCATTATATGGCATGATATACTAGTATAACTAACATACAATATATTAATATCAGAATTTTATGTACAAGTAATATATGTAGAGTAGTTAAAATTACTTAACAATTAAAAATGTAATATTTAAACAGTTTAAAACTTAGAATGAACATGTGAAGTTTATTTGGTTTATGGCACAGATGAGGTAGAATAGTACTTTGTTTGAGCCCCTAAAATAAGGGAGCAGTGGTGCGCACTGTCATGATTCGGACACGGCACGAAATTGCCTATTAAACGGCATTAGGCCGGGGGCCGGGGGCCTGGGTTTGGAGCTTTAGGGCGAAAGCACCATTTGTGGATCTTGAATTGATTGTTGCCTTCTTGACTAGTACTGTTACTGTAACAGCAAGTAGTAGGAAGTAGCTAGGTTCACACTTAAACAACGTTAGACTTGTTGTGAGTTGTGACTTGTGACAAGAAAAAACAATTAATGCATTTGAACCTAGCTGCTCATAATGCTGATAATAATCAGTCACGTATGAAAATGATGGTAGAAATGTGGGTGGAATGGACTGTGGATATAGATGAAGATGAGATCATGATTGAAGAGGTTCATAAATACCAGAAACGTGTTTGGCACCATCATCATCACCCCATATTTAAAGTTTCCTTGTTCCATTCATTGCCAATACCACCTTTTTCTTTGCACACACACAAAGAAATCACTAATCCTCAATCCATTTCATAGCATGTCATTCTGTTTGCTCTTGTGTTCACGGTTCTAACAACCACATACAATGTTATAAATCCCGCTTTCTATAGGTATAGATAACGTTCTACAACAGCCATCGGATGAGAGTCTCTGCATTGGAGCTCGAGTTTTCACTAGATATATCGGCATAGGAATTTAGAGGGGAGCTTTTTTGTTGAAGATTTGAATGAATGCTAAATAGTCCTAATGTCATCATGTGGCGGTTTAGTGGTGAGCGTGAGAATATGGCAAAAGCAGAGATTGTGAAGACTGTGCAATTCCTCCGAATCTGTCAAATTAGGCACAGCAGTCGAAGCAGAGACCTTTTTCTCTCTCATGTATTCAAAACACAAAGAGAGAATAAAGTGACTCAAGGACAATAATCCAAGGTACCAGCATGTTGAATCCTCATACTGTGTCCAAGACTTTCATTATTCAAACACAGCAACCAAAATACCCGCTATTAGAATGACCAGAAGAAAAACACAATAATGCAAGCCACAATGAAAACAGATGAAACCAAAAAGAATTTATTGCATATTCAAATAATGGTACAAGAGGAGAAACTCTGTTCTGGAATTCATAAGCTACAAACAACATCCGCTACAGATAGTATACATTTGACTAAACAACCATGCGGTAGCTCAGCTTAGATGATACAAGATACGAATACAACAAGGGTTTGAAGTCTTTATTAAGAACTAAATCGCTATAGAATTGCTCAGCCAACGGTCAAATGATCCCGAAATCACTTTCTAACCATTCCAACAGGCAACTGGACCTATCAAAAGCATCCAGAAAAGAATTTAGCTTAGCCATCATATAGGAAGTTTACCTGACTTCTTTGATAAGTAGCATAACACTTGGAAGAGACTTGTTGCTGATCAGACAAGTCTCACTAGAACCTCAAACCCACATCCCTAACAAATGCAGGCATGTCAGACCTCGGCCCAGAAACTGAACGGTAAATGTAAAGCTTCTCAACTGGACTGCTATCGGAGATGGTATCCGGGACACCATTCTCATACATAACTTCAACATTCAGCCTAGGCATCTTCTGGCCCAGCAACTTACATGCTCCAAAACTCACCGCACAATTAGACATCCAAAGGGATCGCATTGTCTCCAGTTTTGCAGCATTGGCCAAGAGAGCCTTGTCTCCAAATGGACAGTCTCGGATCTCCAGCTTCCGGAGTTTATCACAGCCCGACAGAACATGGTGGAGGCCCAGATCACTATCTCCCGCAAAAGCTATAGAGAGCATATCTAACTTCTTGGCATGCTTACCAATGGATTCAAATACTCCATCAGTGAGGAGGCCAGAGAGGGAAAGCCGGTGAAGGTCCTTGCAACTTTCTACTATGGCACCAAATCCAGCATCAAGTGGTTCAAGGGTCAAATAATCAGGGAGTGTAGGTTCAATAATGCAGAGTCGGAAACAAGTAAAATAAGGATTATTCCTAGCAATGGTAATCAGGGCAGAATTAGACATCCGTCTACAGAAGTAGAGCACAGAGCGAAGCTTAGGACAGCCTTCTGAGACAGCAACAAGGCCTCTTTCGGTCAATGCAACATTAGGTTCTGCACCAAAAGGATCAGAAGGGAAAACCCTAAGTTCCCGCAAGTCCTTACAAGATTCTGCTAGGACCTCCAGGCCAACATCTTCAATGTAATCCAACACCTGAAATCAGAAGAACAATCAACTTCCACTACAAAACATTGTTACACATTAAATGTGAATTACATTACCAACTGAAACACTTACCCAAAGACACTGTAAACTATGACAATGGCCAAGGAGCTTCACAAGATCCATGCTTTGAACAGGAGTATAACTCAGGTTCAAAGAAGTAAGCCCTGAGCAAATGGAGTACATTGCTGGAAGATAGGCAGGAACAAGGTCCCAGAACCCCGACAGTTCCTTGAGATGCTTGCACACAGCAAAACCATCAGCCAAGTTTGAAAACACATCAGGCCGCATCTCTGCTGAGTAAGCCCCAGTCCCAAAATCCACCAGCTGAGGAGCTCTTCGCAGCAGACCTGCCAGCTTCTCAAGTGGTACAGCACGATTTAGCCTCAGGCTCCTCAGGTTAGGACTTCGCGAAACAAGACGTTCCAAGGCTGAAAAACTGATGTCTGAACCTAACACAGAAATGTTCAAGGATACCAGTGATGTGTGTGTATCAGGGAAATGGCTCAGCCAGTGCCCACTCAGATCCTCAACCTCACTTTCACGCAAGTCCAGTTCTCTCAGATTCCTGCAAATAAACGCATTTAATTACTCCCTCAACCCCAATCCATTAGAAGAGTACAACTGTTTCATATGAAACAATTTATTCCATAAGCACATCATGGTCCTGATTTCACACTTCCGAAAAATTATATTTACATTATTACCCTCTAACTACTTAATCATGTACCTTCCTTTTCTTTCACATAGAGAGCATAGTATAAAGCTTATTGTTATTCTAGGAGCATACATGGAAATAAATGGTTGACCAAATAATGATAGTGTTCAGAGATTATTACCAAATATGATTTCTCGATCTACTTCAAAGCAAGAAAATCCGTTACAAGATTTAAAAGGCCAAGTACATTTCTCGAACAAAGATGAATAGAGATGAGACCTGCAATTAGCTGCAATGGCGGCCAATCCGTCAGTACTGAACCCCTCACAAGACGACAAAACCAGGACCTTGAAGTTCTTAAAGCTCTTGGAGATGAGCTCCAACGACTCATCCGTAACCACCATCCGCTTGAGCCGGATTTCCTCGAGCCACGGATAGGCCCCAGAGATGGCGACTATCCATGGGTACACGTACCCGCCCCAGCCCTCCGGCACCAGATTGAAGTCAGCGAAATGCGGCTTCCCTTTCAGCTCCACCGATCTCACCTCCGGGAACCGCCGGATCAGGATCCCTGGGCTCACCGCGTAGCAGTTCCCGATGAATATCCGGCGCCGGCACCACCGCTCGATCTCGAACCACGACTTGCACACCAGCGACACCGAGTTCCGGTCCCGGTCCGTGCTCAGGAAGGCGAACACGTGCTCCAGCACCTCCTCGGGAAACGACGTCGTCGCAGACAAGTACGCCATTTCCGACCTCCCTCCAAAGCTTAAAAATGCGGAAACACTCAAGCAGATGCAACGGAGCAAGGTTAGAACTGTAAATTCACCCGCACCGTCTCAGATCTGTGCCACCGCTCTCCGGTAGCAGTTACTGTGAAATGACTTCCTAGAGAGAGAAAACGGTGAGTTTAGAGAGAGAAAGTGTTTGGGAGCGACGCAGGGGAATACTGGAGAGAAGATAAGGTTTTTATCGTGTTAACTGAGGGGTGAGGTTAGAGGTTAACCGGGGTTAAGAGGGTAAAATGGGTCAGGTTGGGTTTCAGATCAAACGGCTGGGAGGATGACACGTGGATAAGGGGAGCTTGATGTGCGGTGTGAGGTGTGTGAGTAGACTGATGAGTGAGTGGGTAGGCTTATCCGTTCGCGACGAGGCGCAACCGCAGAATACGGGTCTGGGGCGGGCGGGTCGAGACGAGAATTTGAGACACTCAACGGGCAATGGGGTGCCGGATGATTTCGTGAGAAACTGAAATGCCTTTTTTTTTTCCTTTTTAAAAAAAGAAACTTTCTTTCATTTAAGCTTACGATTTTTTTACGAGACTTTTTACATTGTTTAAAGCTTGCACTTTTTTATCAAGAAAAAAACATTCATTTTTAATTTATCTGTTTGCTAGAGTTTATTTCTTGATGTACTGAACTGAACTGAAGTAAAAATTAATGTATTGAAAAATGGAATCAGCATGACTGAATTAACCTGAATTCCATTAAATTACATTTTAACTGAACTGAACTTAACTGAATTGATATGTAGATAATCTCTAGCAAGCAGGCACTAAGAATACAAAAGATTTGACAATTGTCTCATTTAATTATCATGAATCTAACAAGATAACTACGTTAATGGTTATTATTATTAACGGTGTAACTACATAAAACTATTAATTTATGATCAATTGATATCGGAGCATTATGCCAGGATAATCTTTTGCTTATCAACCGGTCATATATCATTTTATAAGATGTATGTTGTACTTGTACGATTGATGTTATACATCAAATTAATGCCAGGATAAAGGGTACAATATATATATTTTATAAAAAAAATGGTTTTCTTTCTATTATCATCCCATTCATAATGAAGCGTAATGCTACTCTAGTGGCATGTTCAAGTGAGCAACGTAAAGTTGCATATGATAAGAACCTGCCTATTTGGACAAATTTATCAAAATGGGATGCTCACTTCACTCTAAGCATCGAGTGAGGACTCGAGGCACCCGACATATTGAATTACATTAACCTAAATTATGATTATAATTAGATGTAGTTGAATCCTTGCGTCATAATTGGTTTTTGTAATAGGCATGTACCCGATTAAAAAAAACTAGAGTTTTATTTACACAATATAATTGTTGTTTTGTGGTTACTTGTCATATTAGTAGCATAACTCAAATGGTTGAGTTTTTATACTAAAAATGGTTGAACAATGGCCAATTCAAGGTTTTATGGAAACTTAAGGGGAATCATTCACAAATACTTTGTACAAAGTACAAACCAATGCCTCATATGAAAAGTTGTACATCAAGTTTTTCTCTTATATTTGATGTGAACTCATTCGATATTGTATCGTTCGAGACCTAATAAAATAAAAGAAGTAAAGCTGAAGTGTTGCGACATTGATTATAGTTCTAATTTAACTTGGAAGATAAACGATGCTTCAATAAATTAATTCAATAGAGAAGGTGTGACTTAAATCTCCATAAATTTTAATGTTGAGGAGTGAATAACAAATACATATATCAAAAGTGATATTTTAATGATCATCTAAATCGTTTGACCAAAAGAAAAGAATGTGCAATGCATGGAAAAGTTAGAATGAGATGGAAGTTGTAAGGAATAAGCTCATGTAATCTTCAACCTAATAGCATTTTTTATTTATACTAGTTTTAATTTTTAAACAACCTAATAGGACTACATTTCTTCTAAAACTATATTTTTACATTTTAATTATATTTAATTGAATATTTGTTTTACTAGTGTCTTACAATGTAAAATGACAATAATACAAATGAATAAAGCGCTTATGATTAAAAACATTGTAGAAAAGAAGGGAGAAAAAGGGGAGGAATCTCATGATATACCAGCTGCACGGCTGGATCTGGCGGATCCGATTGGGGGTTGAATTGCTATGGTGGGGACCACACAAACTCACACACAGAGCACCTAATAGTGTGTGTGATTAAGTGAGGATTAGTACACTCGAGGCTTTTAAGTACAACTACTTACCGGGGGGATTAAAGGTAAAGTAGGAGTAGTTTTGAGAATAATATGATGTGATTGGTTTTTAATTTAATCATGACATCAAGGCGTCCAATCATATCCAATCTCCACCCTACTTTATAATTTGGACTTTACTCATGCATTGCCATTTGCCAATACCTCATTTTTCCCAATTAGAGAACTTCTTAATTTATCAATAAAATAATTTCTTAATTGCAATTATATGAAGGAAAAATAAAACAAGAATACAAGTTAAAAAATTTAAGATTAACTTCTAAGGCCATGTTTACCAGAGCTTATCTGTAGATCAGTTCAGTTAAGTGAAAATGCAATTTTATGAAATTTAGCTTAATTCAGTCATGCTGGTTTCATTTTTTCGTATATTAATTTTCAGTTCAGTTTAATTCAGTTCAGTTCAGTTCAATACATCAAGAAATAAACTCTAACAAACATGGCCTAAACATGATTAAGGCCCTGTTTACTAGAGCTTATTTCTTGATGTACTGAACTGAACTGAACTGAACTGAATTGAACTGAACTGAATTGAACTGAACTGAACTGAAGTGAAAATTGATCTATTGAAAAATGGAATCAGCATGACTGAATTAACCTGAATTTCATCAAATTGCATTTTCACTGAACTGAACTGAATTGAACTGAATTGAACTGAATTGAACTGAACTGAACTGATCTACAGATAAGCTCTGGTAAACAGGGCCTAAAACTCTAATATTTTTTCAAAAAAACTTGCTATCAAACCTCCTACTACTTATTAAAAACAAAATAATAAAACTATTTTTATATTCATATATAGATGTAGGCCCTGTTTACCAGAGCTTATCTGTAGTTCAGTTCAGTTCAATTCAGTTCAGTTCAGTGAAAATGCAATTTGATGAAATTCAGGTTAATTCAGTCATGCTGATTCCATTTTTCAATACATCAATTTTCACTTCAGTTCAGTTCAATTCAGTTTAGTTCAGTACATCAAGAAATAATCTCTAATAAACAGGGCCGTAGTTTAATGGTAATATGGAAGATGAATCTAACTAACTAATGCAATCATTGGTTGAGAAATGAGCATCTTAGAGTGAAATTTGTTATATGTGAATAAGGATAAATTATTAATTTGTAAAGTTTTAAAAGAGTAGAATCAATCAAACGATAATTCAGAGTGGAAATATCATACATAATACTTTGATTTCGAAGAAAAGTTCAACCATTAATGTTACAAGTGGTTTATCTAATGAGCATTCAACTATTCATGTGAGTAATGTAATTGTAAATTATTCTACGAGTTTTTATTTTAATCAAATATTTCTAATGATATTATCTCTATTCTACAAATCAAAAAGAGATGTTCATTGATAAATACTAGAGTGATTTGGAAAGATTAAAAGATTTCATGTTTGAGACCTTGTTTACTAGAGCTTATTTATTGGCGTACTGAACTGAATTGAACTGAAGTAAAATTGATGTATTGAAAAATGGAATTAGCATGACTGAATTAACCTGAATTTAATCAAATTACATTTTCACTAAACTGAATTGAACTGAACTGAACTGATCTACAGATAAGGTCGGGTAAACAGGGTCTGAATCACTTAACTGGAGTACTTTGTAGACATTAGCTACGTAGATTGCTCCATTGGTGTAAAACAACAATTTTTATGAAAAAAAGTGCATGACTTTTGCTACAACATGAAGCTAGCTACCATAGAAAAGGTTAGATCCTTGAATTGATAGTGTCCTCCTAACTTGAAGGCTGAAAGTAAGGGGCGGTATGCCCTTAATTTCAAAGGCCATCTGAGAAGAAGAAATGACCAAAAAGTTAACCAGCCAAATAATAAACCAGGTCTTAATGCCATTGATTATTACTAGAAAAAGATAATTAAAATACTAGAAAATAAGAGGAGGAGAGGGGTAGTGATGTCAGAGTGAAAGGGACATGATAATATGGCGAGGGGCAGTGGCTCTGTATGGAGTCCATGGAGCTGTCCTTTTTGTGTCGAAAGGTGCTCTTGGGGTAAAAATATCAAAAGACATTTTTAAATGTTTATAAAAAATAAGATAAAAAATAATCATCACCATCCATTTCTTTTTACCACTCCATCACTCATATTATTCTTCATCAATCATAATTACTACTACTACTGTATACTACTGCAAAAGCATTTGGCCATAGTTTATGGATATGGTTAATCATCCCACTCCACATTTCCACCCACACTGGCCTTGTCCAATAGCGCTTATTTCCAGCACCTCCAGCATCCTTCAGCACCTACCAGCACCCTCCAGCACCTTCCAGCACTTGTCACTATTCACATACATGAATGATTTATTTTTTTAAAAAAATATAAAAAATAATTTTTCCTTAAAATTAGTTTCAATATGTTGTGTACGAATTAATCATTCTTTAAATATATAGTTTCATAATTATGTACATCATAATTATACAATTTTAATTTAATTTCAACCCCCTCCAACACTCCCTCCAGCACCCTCCAACACCTTCCAGCACCAGCTACCAATTCCAGCACCCTATTGGACAGGGCCACTACCATGCTACACTCCCCATTGGCCCTGTCCATTAGCGCTTATTTCCAGCACCTCCAGCACCCTCCAGCATCTACCAGCACCCTCCAGCACTTGTCACTATTCACATACATGAATGATTTATTTTTAAAAAAATAATAAAAAATAATTTTTCTTTAAAATTAGTTTCAATATGTTGTGTACGAATTAATCATTCTTTAAATATATAGTTTCATAATTATGTACATCATAATTATACAATTTTAATTTAATTTCAACCCCTCCAACACCTCCTCCAGCACCCTCCAGCACCCTCCAGCACCTACCAGCACCCTCCAGCACCCTCCAGCACCTACCAGCACCCTCCAGCACCTACCAGCACCAGCTACCAATTCCAGCGCCCACCAGCTACCAATTCCAGCGCCCTAATGGACAGAGCCATTGTGTGTTTTTTGTTGCCCTTCATTTTTTTGCTCATGGAAATGATAAAACTTGTAGTGTACCATTTTTTAATATATAGCCATTAAAGTTGATTGGAGGGAATATGAAATTTATACGATGATAGATGGTCGAGAATGACTTACGTCACAACTATTGCTCAAGATTAGATACACAACCATTAAACATGTACAAACTACAACTTCATAAACTATAACTTATAAGATATGTACACATAAAACATTTTTCAAAAAAAAAAAGCATTACATGGAATAACATATTACATATAGTATTAAAGATGGATACGTGACCATATATAGACAATACTTTTAACTAGTTTAATTTTTAAAAAAATCAATTATATAATTGAAATCGGATAAAAACACATCACATACAGTTGTGACGTACACCATACACAAGTTTAAGTGAATCCAAAACACTTTTCTACTCAATATGTCAAAACAAAAAATATACACCTCCTTCATGTAATTGATGTAATTTTAATCTTATATCTAGATAAACATACACGCAACATCATTATTGATGTAATTTTTTTATTGGATTCTTCATGTAATCACAACAAATACAGTTAAAATTTGAGGAAATGGAAGCCATGTAATTAGAAAATAAACTAATCAATCATAGAGATGGAGCCATCACGAAAAAGCCAACCCATAATCAAATCAAAAACATCAAATGAAGGATGAGATTAGTGTAACTTGGATTTTATGCATCATCATCCATCTATTAATCCCCCACTTCTCAACTCTTTTTTTTCAACCAAATTATCTATAGTACAAGTACTACAAAAGTCTAACCATCCCATCCTCTCTTGCAAATGAGGGCAGAAATTTTATTTTAGTACGTCTGTAGTGTGCTGAGCTGCCCAGCACGTAAACCCACAAATATATCAAGATCGACTCAGAAATTAACTAATTAAGTACTGTAGTTAGGGTTTTCTTTTCAAGAAATTAACTAGTGTAGTGATCCATCTAGTGCATCCATCTAAACCTCATCATATGATCCACCATTATTTACTAAGAACATGTTTCATATATAACTGCATCTGTTTTTCTAACTCAATCACATTCAGAGGCGAAATACATATTAACTTACGATTGGGTCCTGGTCCAGGAACCTGCCGCTTCCATCTTTAATCACATACTATGAAATTTTTATACTAAAACATTTAAATATTTAAAGTTATTAATGATCAGACATGTTATGAAAAAATTAACTAATTTAAGTATATAATAATTCATGTTAGTTCAACTATTGACTATTGTAATAATATTTAACTTAGTTAATTTATATTATTACAATTTGCTAGTACATTTACTTTACTTGATTTAATTTAATTTAGTTCAGTAAAAATAATCCAACAAAAACAAGACTTTGGTATTTGAATTTAAAAAAATGATAATCTCATGAGAAAGTCTTGGGTGAGACCTGTCCTTGTGGAGACCAAAAGTAGGGGAATGAACATTTACTGTTTCTGCTTGATCTTTTAGTCAGCTTGTTTGATCTTTCAATCAATGTCCTTGAGTATTTTTGTTTTGCCTTGATTTTTCAATTAATTTGATCTTTCGGTCAATTTTCTTGATCATTTCCTTGGTCAATTTCACCAACGACAAATTTAATCAAGGAAATTGGCGGGTTTAAAGCTCACCAACGACAAATTCAATCAATAGCAGTCTCATATAATCCTTGGTCCTGTCTCAAATGAGAATTTGCCTAATCTCATAGGTGGATTTGATTAGTAAGCCCACGCTTGGGTCTCCGGGAATCTCTCTTAATCGCCCCTCGAGTGGCATAATCAAGTTCTTAATTGCGTTGTAATTAGTTTCTCTGGAGTATGCAAACCTCCAGCTTTCAGTTTTTTTAACAATTGTTTTTGTGCATGATGTCGCGATTTAAATATTGGCGAAGTTAGATCTTAGGTTTTCCTTATTAATGATGTTTAGTCTTTTCAAAATTGAATTGAAAAGATTGCAATATTCCAGGTTTGTGTTCCATTAAAATTCATGTGTAATTTCAGTATATCTTAGAATTTTTTGTATTCAGGCAAAAAAAAATTATTCCAAGAAACAAAATTATGTATTGATAATAAAATATGTTGGGAGCTTCATTGCTATTGATGTTTAAGAATAAAATCAGGAAGAAATAATAATCAATGGTATCTACAATAATTGAAAATGTATTGACCAAATTATATCAAGTACACGTAAATGATCACTAAGTTCAAATATGTTGTGCTCAAAGTGATGACTTTTGCAAAAGTATTTTGTATCGAAATTTTAGTCTTTGAAAATCGTCATCATTGATTATTACAACGATGGTTTAACCGACGGCTATGACGGGTGAATTGTTTTTCTTATATACATGATTTAGTTTAATTATATAAAAATATAAATTGATGATATTTAGGTTAATTTTGTCAGGTTAATTCTTGTTTTTAATATATTAATGCTCATTTCAACTTTAAAAAAACTCACGCAAACAGGCTTAAGTGTGCTAGTTCTTTTGTTTTTTTGTTAGAATTATTAATGTTATGTTTCCCTTCAAATATGTTAAGATCGCAAAATCATTTTAATCTTATTTAAGAAAAATCAAAATGTGTATTTTGTTATTTGGTGGGATGGGAAAGGTGCATTAATGTAGTTAATGTTTTGGTGGATGTTATCTCAAAATAAACAGAGAATTTATCACATCACATGTGTTGTGTTGTGTTTATTTGTATGGTGTGTAGTGAATGATTATGAATTTAGTCAACTACTTATTAGGGATTAAAAAGAATAGGTGTATCAATCAATTCATAAAAAGCATCTTTAGTCCCTTTACAAGCATTGTATTTTGTAAGAACGTTTTCCTTAGGGAGAATAATCTATATAACTTATAGTAGTACAATATCAAAAAAAGTTGACATTCACTCAATTAAGCTCTAATATTTTGACAAGTGACATTCCTCTCTATAAGTAAATATAAAAAAACATATATTACTATAAAATTTAGGGGTTAATTTGCAAATATCTTATTTTAAGTACCTATATTACTAATTTTTCACTCATTCTCCCCTCCTTGCCAACTCATCATCCTACATTAGCGTCTTATCATCCTATCTCGATGTCACGTCATCATACCTCGGTACCACCACATTATACCTCGATGTCACTTCATCATACATCGACACCACCTCATCAAACCTCATTTTCAACACAACAATCATCATTTTCGACCAAACCTCATTATCAAATACCTAAACCTCAGTTCCGATGACACATACCTCATTTTCGATGACACAAATATCAACGTCAACAACACAAACCTCGACGTCGGCGATACACATCTCATTTTCAACGATATAAACCTCATTTTCAACAATACAAACCTCATTTTCGAGGACACAAACATCAGCGTCGATGTTGGCAACGTAATCATCAACTTCGACGATATAAACCTCGACACCAGGGACGAAAACCTCAATGGCATGCCACTGCCACCTCGCCTCCCCTACAACACCCCCACGCCGCCGCCTCAGCCACCACCGCGCTGCAGACCAAGACCAAACCCCTAATCTGGAAAATTATATATGCAAAATTCCTTAGAACTCCACCACGCCGCAATAATGAATCGCGATTCGCATGAACTAGAGCCGGATTAGATCCGGTTGCCCTGGAATCGCTGGAAGTGGTGGTTTGATTAGTTTCCGCAGCGCCTGAATGTTCGATTTACGTCAGAGATCGGAGCTGGGCTGCAGATCCGGTGGCTGCAAGTAGAAAATCTGGTGCCTGCGATCTCGAGCGCCACTGCTGAAAATCCTTCGCGTACTCGATCGCCACCGCTGCAAACCTAGGTTGATACTTCGTCAACATCACTGGAGCGGCGCGCGAGGGATTCGCCGACGGGATTCTGCAGTTGGAAACTTGGAATCGGAAAAATGGATTAGTTTTGGGGGAATTTTCTTATGCTAAATTATTTGCAGATCAGTCCCTTAATATTGGAAATTCTTTAAAAAATACCCCATGTACTGCACAATAGTATTTTTAGGTCCTGCCTCTTAGGTGAGGCTGCCTCACCCAAGAATTTGTCCTCTCTATATATCTAATTTATTTATATTTTTGAAGAAACATTGCATAAAATAAATTGTATAAGTACGTTTAAAAATTCACCATTTTATTCAAACTTGGAGTGCTTAAAATTTAAATAAATTTAACTATATTTAAATTAACTGAACTAATATACAATTAAGCTATGGTATTAAGGAATATGGTAAAATGCAAATGGATAGACCGGAAGCTCTAACCTTCCGTCTTCCGATATGAGATAGATACAATAATAGGAAAAAGATTATATTCTATATTTCTAATATAATAAGATGACTAAGATCCTATTTACCGGAGTTTATTTATTGATGCACTGAACTGAACTGAATTGGATTGAACTGAACTGAACTGAAAATTAATGTATTGAAAAAAAAAGCATAACTGAATTAATCTGAATTTTATAAAATTACATTTTTACTGGACTGAATTGAACTGAACTGATCTACCGATAAAGGCCCTGTTTACTAGAGCCTATTTCTTGATGGTACTGAACTGAATTGAATTGAACTGAACTGAACTGAAGTAAAATTGATGTATTGAAAAATGGAATCAACATGACTGAATTAACCTGAATTTCAGCAAATTACATTTCACTGAATTGAACTGAACTGAACTGAACTGAATTGAACTGAACTGAACTGAACTGATCTACAGATAAGTTCTCGCAAACAGGGCCAAACTCTATATTTATAATATCTGACAAATAGTCAAATAGAGTACTCCTTCCGTCTCACCCAAAGCTGCACAGTTGACTTTTCACGGTCTTCAATGATCGTGTTTGACCATTAATATCTTTAAGTACATATAGAAACAATATATAAAAATTTACTTTTTGAAAAATAGATTATATAATGAATCTATTGATTTCTCATATAATAGTTCATCATTTATATATTGACCTATAATTACAGTTAAATTTTTCTAAGTTTGACTCTGAAAAGTCAACTGTGCAGCTTGAGGTGAGATAGAGGGAGTAAGTGAAAGTGACCATGGAATAATTGTGACCTAGTACATACTGTATATGCCTACGTACCAGTTACTTTAATTTTCTATGGTCAAAAATTTTAACAAACTAGTATATTTCTTATAGTTTTAACCATTTAGGCATGTCTTATAAAAAAATAAAATTTTAAAACCAATCCGACTCCTATTCTTCTTCATGTATTTATTTACCAGTAAATAAATTTACCGGATGGTAAAACCAACCCAAACATTGCCAAACCACATTCACGTATTCATCTAGGTAAAGTTATAACAAACCTGGTCAAACCAAAATAACAACTTTAAGGATCACTTTACGTAGTCAAACCTTAAATTTATGCAATTAAATAGTAAGGTAGTTTTATAATTATTTTTTTGTTATAACAATGGCATGGTAACAAAGGTTTAAAACCAACTCAACTAATTATTTTTCGCGTATTCATTCATCAGGTGAAAGTAGAATGGCTGCTAAAGGAAGGATGAATCGGTTCTATCCAAACAAGAGATGGAAGTTTACGGAAAATCTAATTCTATCTGTACTTATTATGCTCACACTTATTCTCTTAATGCTTTTAACCCTGGTTCCATCCGACCACCCATCTACAACATTTGATGACCAGCCATCCAACTCATTTGAAGATTATATACAAATTGATTTAAATAGGTACGTGTGTATATATATTATAAATATGATTTCTATTTTATCTAATTATATTTTACATATTTGTTCCTTTTGTTTATGTTACATGTTTGATCCTGTAGAGGAAAAATAGGATTGGGGGAGAAGGGCGAGCCATGGACTGAGATGATTTCCTGGCAACCCAGGGTTTTTATCTATCATAATTTCTTGGTGATGCATATTTTTGAAGTAATTTTATTGTTAAAATTCCGTTTAAACACTTATCATATCCATTGTATTTTTATCCCTTCCAACAACAGTCTGTGGAGGAATGCCAATATCTAATAAATAAGGCCAGACCTAACATGACAAAATCAGAGGTGATGGATGATAATGGTGATTATTTTGTGGCCAGGTTTGTTCAATGCTTCATCACGAGCACATAACTATTTAATACTATTTACTTTTAAACATTGATGATATATTTGATTATATATAAATACAAATATCATCATATTTATATCACTAGATTCATCATAACATGCAATATTAAAATATTAAATTTTTATATGCAATAAACTAATACATGTAACTAAAGATGTGAACGTCTGCGTTGGCAAATGTGATTTTTTTGTGCAATTTAGTCTAGGGGAGTGAGTATTGTTTTAAGTCACATATAATTTATAGTTTTAAATATATCAAATTATTAATAAAATAAATTTTAGAAAACAGATTATTAGGCTGAAATGGGTTTTTGTAAAATATATCAGCCTAAATTGAATTTGAAAACAAATATACTAGACTGAAAAAAAAGCAAATATATCTAACTGATACCCCAAAACATGCCAGGTTGGTATAAAATTTTAGGCATATAATATTAAAATACTGGTCCATTTATGTAGTTTGCTGGATTTTTTTCCCTATTAATTTGTGATTTATAGTCGATTTGTCATAAAAAACATAAAACGTGCGTTGAACTTATACATAAACATTGGTAATCATTCTATAATTTTTTTTTATGAAAAATTAAATGACCGTTGATGTAAGGACATATATTCCACCGTTTACAAACAAAAAAATTGAGTTTTTCTATGATCTTTCTTGTCTCTTAATATAGTTATCGTACAAGTTCTGGAATGTTCTTCAACGTAAATGAAAATAAAGTTATAGCAAACATTGAAGATAGGATAGCTGAGTACACCTTCATTCCCGTAGGTATGAAATCATTTTTCTTACATTGTTTTTGTTATGATCGAGAATCATGGGTACTGATTTAACCTTTCAAACTTAATTATATATCAAGAATCATAAGTCTATAATTGCAGACCATGGAGAAGGTCTCCAGATGCTTCACTATGACGTTGGGCAGAAATATGACCCTCACACGGATTTCTTTGACGGCAACAAGGTTATTGAATCTAGTGGCCAACGAGTTGCTACTTTTTTGATGTATTTGTGAGTTTGTAGTTACCTTGTGAATATATTGTGCAATTGTGGATTAGTGTACATCCTTACTTTATTTCCACAACATGCAGATCAGATGTTGAAGAAGGCGGAGAGACTGTTTTCCCCAAAGCTGATAGGAATTTCAGCTCCAATTCGGCTGGTTGGAGAGTGTCAGAATGTGCCAAAATAGGGCTTTCTGTGAAGCCAAAAATGGGTGATGCAATTCTTTTCTGGGACTTGAAGCCTGAAGGCACCAGTGATCAATCAAGTCTTCATGGTCAGATTCTCTATTATGAGCAAATGCCGAAATGCCATCCTTGTTGGCTTGAAACTGAAATAGTTTTTATGTCATGTTTTTCTTCTTCAGCTGGTTGTCCGGTGATTCGAGGAAACAAGTGGTCGTGTACCAAGTGGATGCACGTTGAAAGTATTGCTAGAAATCTGACTTTCAATCGAATCCTGCTACATTCATATTTAACTTATAGTTTTTTAATCTGAAAAACGTTTACTTTGCCTATGCAGGTAATTAGGGATGAGGAAGGATGGAGGATGGAGATTGAGAAATTGCACTTTGAAGAAATTGAAGGACAATGCGTTCCTGAAGTATGTTGTTAAGACCATGAGATGTGTAAGCGTATGAAGCGGCTTTCAGCGAAGCACAATTACAAGAAAGACGGAAATGTTAGATATCACTCATGATATTGATCAGAAAATTTTACAAATATTGAGGAAATTATTAAGTCAGACAATAAGAGTGACACACTTCACATTTATACTAATTGAAATTATTTTTAGTTTGTAATTTATTATTTATGGGTTTTGACTTTTGACAGAGGTTTATGGGATGAGCTTTTGCCCATAGTCTGATGCTATCTCTAAACCCCCTATGTGGAATTACCATTATGGACTCCTTTTGCATGAATCTTTGCGTGCAGGCGTGGCACTGCTGGGCAGTCTGGGCTCTCCTGGACAGAAGTGTGGCTCTCAGTTATTTGGGCTCCCTAGCCTTTCACTCGCTTAGCAAAACCAACCGACTCTATAAGATATAGATTTTCGATGATTTTAGAGGTTGTTTGGTTTTTCACACAGGAAAACGGAAAGTAATCAACAAAGGAAAAAGCAAAGGAAAAATGTGGATTTTGTTGGAAATTAAACCAAATTTAATTAGGATTTTAGATCCTGCTTTATTTATTTCCTGTATGGATTAGGAAGTTGTTAGAATTCTAGATTCAATCTATATAAACACGCATAGGGCATTGATTCTAATTGAGACAATAGGCAAGAAGCATTAAGCTAAGATTAAGAGAGAGATTGAGATACAGTCATTTAAGTAAAGATTTATATATTGATATTTGTTTCGGATGTGTGTTTATTAGGATATAATTATTCAGGTAATTCTATATTGCTACATATTCTCCATTTGTTTGGTTCAATTCAGAGTCATTTGAACATTACTCTTTTTCTTCTTGTTTGGTACAGTTCGAAAAATGAATGATGGTTGCGGTGACCGTGACTGTGACCGAGGTCCGAGGTGGTGGTGGTGAGTAGGGGTGTTCAAAAATACCCCACATGCATTACCCCGCCCGTTGACCCACTGACTCGGTATAAAATAATCAGGTAATTTTTTATTTTTCCGGGACGAGTACCCGGTCCGAATATATTACATTTTTCCGGGTTCGGGTCACACAAATATTTTTTTTCGGGTACCCGGAAATCCGGTGTTAAATATGTTTATTTATTAAATATTAATGTTAAATATTATTTATATTTGTAATTTTGGTCAAGGGAAGTGAATTTACCCTCTTGAACTTCTAAACTCTATACTATTGATTTGTTTACTTCCTCAATTATAATAGAGACTTAATGTTATACGTAAGTTTTAGCCAATATCGAGAGAAATCAAGTTTAAATGTCTTAAGCTTAATTTTGCATGGTTAATCTAGTTCATATATAATATATAATATTTACTCTATTAAAATAAACCTTCAACTCAAATTATAATTCACGTGATTTTTTCCGTTCGTGCAAGTAGATATTATAATTGAATTGTTGAAGTGAATACAATTTTTTTTGTGAAAATGCTATGCGTATATTTGCACTCTTAATATTCTTCTTTTAAACATTCTTTTATACTTTTTGTTGAATATCATAGTTATGTATTTTTCAGGGGATATGAGTCATTGAGTTGTACAATAAATCATAATTATAGTTCAGAGGATATGACTCATTGAGTTGTATATCATAAAATTATATTTCAGAGGATATGAATTGATCTTGACAGAATTTATCTAAATTGAACTGAACTGAACTAAATTAAAAAAATCATAGACATAATATATTTTGTTGAGTCGATTTAAATGAATAACGATTCAGATATTTATATAATTATATTATATATAAAGTAAAGGTTATGGTAAATTAAAGACATAAATTGAGTTGAATATTATAGTTATGTATTTTTCAGGGGATATGAGTCATTGACATGCATATCATAATATCATATTTCAGAGGATATGAGTCATTGAGTTGCATATCATAAAATTATATTTCAGAGGATATGAACTGATCTGGACTAAATTTATCTGAACTGAACTGAACCGAACTGAACTAAATTAAAATTAGTCATATAATGAAGACATATTATATTTGGTTGAGTCGATTTAAATGAATCACGATTCAAATAATTATGTTATATTTAAAATAAAGGTTATGGTAAAGTAAGAAATAAATTGAGTAGTATATCATAAAATTATATTTCAGAGGATCTAAACTGATTTGGACTGAATTGATCTGAATTGAACTAAAATAAAAATAATATATTTTCATTTGTTATTAACTAAAGTAAACAAAATGTACAAGGAAATAAACAAATAATAAACAAATCCAGCCGAATATCATGAACTTATATTTTATTCGAACTGAACTGAATCAAACTACACTATTTTAATTTAAACTGAAGCAAAAATAATGTATTGCAAAATAAAATTTGATTCGAATAATATGAAATTCTAGAAACATTATTTGAACTAAACTAAACTAAACTAAACATACCTAGTAAAAGAAAATTAAGTAAAACAATGTTTACAAATTTTTAAAAATATATATATTTTGGAATACGTTGAACTGAACTGAAAATTTTAAATTTATTTAACAGAACTGAAAATAATTTTAAATATATTTAACTGAAGTGAACTGAACTGAATTTAAATTTAAATTTATTGAACTGAACTGAAAAAATTTAAATATATTGAACTGAACCGAACTGAATTGAATTGAACTGAACTGAACTGAAATGATCTACAGATAAGCTCTGGAAAACAAAGCCTTATTTATATACGTGTTTCTGGTCATTTGAACAAATTATATTAATAAATTTTTAGTGAGTATTGCCCCGTTTGGTGACGAGACTTTTCAAGAGCGTTTAGATTTTTTTGGTTAAATATGAATAAATAATAAACAAATCCAGCCGAAGTAGGAGTTTATCATAAACGATTTAAAGGAGTTTATACTCTTAGATGTATTAAAGTTATAAGTAATTAATGGAAATTGGTGGATTTGAATTGAATTTATAAGTTTTTTAAAAGTTCAAATCAAACCAAGTTGATATACACAAACAAATGAAACAATAGTCGGATCATAAATTTAGGGAATATGTGTAAATGTAAGTAGTCGTTTGGTTCATATAGGAATCAAATTACCACAAAATTTATAATTACTCAGTTTTTAATTTCTTGCTAAAATTCTCAGAATCTGGTAAAAATAATTTAATTGCATACGTACGGAGTTTGTAATTTTTTTGAACCGAGTATTAGTGAAAAGTGTAATAATACAATAAAAGTACGAAGGATTTCTAAACTATCTAGGGAACCTAGACAAGAAATTTCTTGTGATTTGTGAAAACTTTAAATTACGCATAATGATAAATGCCTACATTTTATTTATTTTCCGTCAATCAAACAATCACACGTTATCTAAAATCCTAGTATTTTGTCCCAAACGCTCCAAATATGAATGATGGAGAATAATTACGTAGATGGGGATCATGGAACAATCATAATTATGCATATCCCATCTTGTAATTATTAGTATTATTAGGCTTTCGATTTCGAATGAGCATGTTTGGCCCTTCGTTATTATTCCCGTTATTGTTACCATCATCATATAAATGTTTTTTTATTTAAAAAAAATATGGATTCATGCTTTCAATTTTTGCCCGTACACGTGGACTAAGGTTATGTACCTATTATATTTTGTTTTTAAAACGATGATACATCGTATTTTGTAATTTATGTTTTATTATTCTCGATTTGATTTAATTGTACAAATCATATTTCCACTCGTAATTTATGGATTTTAAGGTTTGCAAAATTTGAAAAAATGATAAGCAACTAATCCAACTAATTAGCATCCAATTATTATATGCAAGAACAATGATAAGTTATATCACTTAGAGTTGGATTTGTATTTTCAACTAAAACAACAAGATAAAAATTTCACTTAGTCATTTCAGAGGAAACGTCTTGAAATGGCTCTATTTTATTTTATCAATTATTTTAATATACACTACTCCCTCCGTCCCAGCCGAAACTACACACTTTTTAGTCAATTTTGTCTGGGCATGTTTGACCGTAAATTACAATTGGCATATGTGCTATAATAATATCATATCGGATATGATTAGATTCACAATGCGCTCTATTTTTTAGCTATAAAAGTTTTAGACCATAGTAATGTATAAAAATAAAGTTATTCACGGTCAACCATGCTCTGAAAAAATTTGACCAAAAAGTGTGCAGTTATGGAATGAGATGGAGTGATAGTAAAAATCGTTTTCATTGAAGATATTCTAATAGTAAAGTTGCTAGAAAAGGGCTCATTATTATTTACGTAAAGAATAATTAAAGGAATCCAAGATCAACTTACACTTGTGAATTGTGATAAATCAAACGAGTTAAACATGAAAAGTGCGACTTTTTTAATCCAATTACTCAAATTCCTTCAAATCAACGCAGAAATTTGACGTTGGAGCACACCATGCAAGATCATGATGATAAACTTTGGAGAGAAAACAAAATTCAAAAGAGAGACGTATCTTTTTTGTCTTTCTTTTTAAGTGGTCAATTACGTGCTTATTCAAACTATGCCTAATTTGATCTCTTATTTTTCCTCCAAATCCAATTCAAGTAAATTAGTTGACCACAACTTTGGAAAATAATGTTTGGTTGGGTTTGAGTTGAAGTTGAACCAATCTGTCAAAATCGAATTGAATTTTGATTATGGTAAATTTAGGTTAGGACAAGATTAAAACACATTTAAAACGCTATCTACTTCAAATCACAGAACTTTTTGGAGCACTCAATTGTAGTATTAGAGCAAGTCCAACAGCTTCCCCAAGTTGGGGGATTTCAATAAATTTAGGGAATATGAGCCATTTTTCAGCTCCAACAGATTCCCTATCCCATTCCCCAACTTGGGGATTTTGAAGAAATCTACATGTTGCTTCCCCAAATCTGTAGAGAGAGAAAAAAACTTGGGGAAGCAGAATTTAATGCTTACTGCATTTATGTTGATCATTTACCTCTCTTTATTAGTTTTATAATTCAAATACATATATTTCAAATGTGATTATCCTTAATTGTATATAATAAAGAATTATAAGAAATATATATTATTAAATTTCATATTATGGCGAACAAAACAAGATCATACATGACTATGTTCACATGTACATAAAAATTTGAATATTGTCATGTGAGATCTTGTTATGTTCGTTTTAATGTATATTTTAATAATATATATTTTTCACATTTTTTTATCATACGTAATTTAAAATATTAAGATTCCAAAATATATTTGAATGGTGAAAAAACAATAATAAAGAGATAAAATACTGAAATTTAATGCACATGCATTAAATTCTATTCACCACACTAGGGAAGCTGTTGGAGTTGAAGCAAAAAAAGATAGGGAATATGGGAATGTAGTACTATATCTTGGAGAATCTTGTAGGGAAGCTGTTGGACTTGCTCTTAATCTCTTGTCTGTTTCTGCAACAAGTTGATTCTGCCGACTCTCACCTTTGTTTGACTCTGTTGAACAGGCTTGAAGCTTTCGGCTTCCTACCTTCAAAGAAATCCTGACTTCTTCACCCTTTGCTTTACACTTATCTCAGTACCACTCCTTAATCATCATTTACAATGGTTCTATACATATACTTTTTAAAACAATCAAATGGCTGAACAATCAAAATGCAGTGACAAATATATAAAATTTAAGAATACGGTGTTAAACATACGATGTTATCAATTACTCATTTGTTTCAATTAAATCTACCAAGTGTACTATTCAATTGGTCAAAATTCACTGTATTTATTTTTGTCATTCAGATAATGAATTACATGTAGTTGAATTAACGTCCAATCTAGATATTCTATTTAAGTGTTAGGTGTCATATGATAAATAAGAGATTTATTAAGATTGCAATACCATTTTTAGGAATATGAAAGTTATGAATCACTTTAACACAAAATTCACATTTCAAATACAATCTACATGGTCAATCAGGGATTGCACACGGATATGTATAACTTCATGCTGTCTATTTCCTTTACCAAAATACCCTTATTATTGTTAAGGGGAAAAAAAAAGCACTCAAAATACAAAAGTACATTTGGGAACATTATGGTATATTTCAGACCTGCAAGAGTAAATATGGACCTGCATATAGTAATTGATAAACACCTTGATCTAAATACTAAACACGAAATCAAGAACTCAATTAACAAGTAAACTAGAACAAGAACAATATAATGATCCATAGTTGAATTAAAAAAAATGTCTATCCAAACAAATCAAATAAAAGAATAATTTAACTAAATGTATGAAAAATCACACTTATTCAATAGCAAAATTAAAATTAATGAAAGTTAATCAACAATTCATATGGGAATGGGGAAGGGGCTGGAAGAATGTAACATATAAGTGTAACAAGTAGCAGTATTTGGCAATAGAAGAGCCCAAGTCCATTTGTTGGGAAAAGTCTATTTTTTCCTAGGCTAATGAAGTCTATATTATTGGAATTTTATAACAAAAAACGCCAAACGCAAAATGTGTTTGAGACCAACTATTTTCCCTTTTTGAGCATTCAATAGGATTCGGACCAGACCCGTATAGCCACTCTATTGTTTCCATGGCCTCAAAATCATTTCGGTGACCCGTGTCTTTTCCTCCCCTTTGGTCCTCCCATTTGGTTCTATTTTCTTCTTGCTTGTACCAGCATCAAACATTATTTTTTCTCTTTTGGAACTACCTCTGGACCACTCAATTCCCTTTCTAGCTCTCCTCTGTAATCTGTCATTGCTATTTATTGTCATCGTTTTTTTTTAAATGTCACATTACACACTAGCAGGGATGGCACCCGGATACCCGTCCGCCAACCGCCCAACGGGACGGGTATGGATATGAGTTTTTTATACCCACCATGGATATGGATGTTGGATTCAAATCCGCCATGGGTAAATGAGTGGGTATGAATATTGATTTTATACCCGCCCCATACCCGCCCATATAATACTTGTATAATATCCGTTATATATAATATTAATAGTATTACTTGTATTTATATTAATAATATTATTAATTTTAGCATTTTTTAAACATGTTTGATCTATTTTGAAACATAAAAGAATTTTATAAGTTAATGATTAACATATTATAAATTATTTTGTTCTATTAATATAATATATTTGAATTATACAAAGTCTTGGGTGAGACCGTCCTACCATAAGCTTATGGTAGGACGAATGATAGTTCATGTGTTTGATAGATTTGTTCATGTGTTTCACAGTTTTGTTCATGTGTTTCATAGTTTTGTTTGTTATAAGCTGGGTTCATGTGTTTAACAAATTTGTTCTTGTGTTTCACAATTTGTTTGTTATAATCTGTAACAAATGAATTAACAAAGCTGTGAAACACATGAACAAATCCATTAAACACATGAACTATCATTCGTCCTACCATAAGCTTATGGTAGGACGGTCTCACCCAAGACCTTCTCTTTGAATTATTAGTGCTTTTATTAAAAAAAATTATGATAATTAATAGATTTTAGGTTAATTTTTTATAAATATGGATTAATAAGTCGGATGGGGAATGTGGGTATAACATGTGCATGGATATCCACGGATGAGATGGATATCCAACTGGATGGACATGGATATTAAATTTGTACCCGTCATGGGTAAATGGGCGGGGATGGGCATGGATAGTACTATCCACGCCCAGTTCGCCCAATGTCATCCCTAACTAGCACCATTGTTGCAATGTTGCATACTCTTGCCTTACATTATCAGTTCGGGCAAATTACATAAGTACGTGTTTGGTGGAATGGATTCAGATCAGATCAAGTTTGGATCGGGTTTATATCATGCCGAGTTGACTGGCTTTGTCAACCTTCACATCTTTCATTTATCATCAAGATTCAAGATTCAAGATTCAAGTTGTAGTTTGTAAATGAACTACATTGATATAGTTTTGCATAAGCATTCAGAATACATATCCACCAAATTCAAATAAACTAGCTCCCAAATTTCGAACATAGATATAAAAACCACTAACTGTGTCAATTCACAGAAATATTCAGGGGCTCTCTTCAGGCCAACACAAGATGGAAAGGAGTCATGTGTTCATAAAACAAAAACCACGAACAACGATTACATAAATACCAAAGAGAGCACCACCCAGTCGATGCAAATGGGAGCGTTAGTCGATGCCAAGTGCGGGACATTATGTACAGGAAACAAGATAGACCTTCCCAACCACCTTATTGCATATAATATACCTCCTGTGAAGTCAAGAACGAGTCAGAATCCCATGAATATATGGTGTAGGTATAGATTCAGGAAAGACAATCACCTGTTTACTATCATTCGCATGCAATCTTAGTGTCGAAGCTGCTGAGGCAAATAGCGAATGCTTGGAAAGCAGAGATCGGATACTTATAATCCATTGTGAAAACATCCTTTCCAACTTTTCCAAATTGAAGGATGACATCGTCCTGATCTTGTGAAAGGTCTGGGGCAGCTACAAGCTGGAAGTTCTTCACAGAGGCCACTGTGACTCGCCCATTGAAGTTCAGGCACCAGCACTGTAGCTGGTCGTGCCACCTAGGCGACTTATTCTTCAAGGCTAGCATACCATCCTTAATGGTAGATGAAGATCTAGAGTTCCCATCCATGCGTGAAGATTTTGAGCGGAAGAAAGGAATGGAAGGAAATGGATCACTACCCCAAGGAAGGAATTCAGTTGGCGTGGGTGCAACACCTCCGGGATCAACGGCAGAGGATGGGATCGCATCCATAACACAATTCATTCTCCGGGGTCCCCTATTTTCAAAGTAGGTTTCAGTCAACATATGATAGGCCAAATAAAATCATATACTTTAATCTGACTGGAAATATATCTTTTTTCACCAATGAATACAAAGCATATCCATAACTTACCTTGAACCAAGGACATTCAGCTCATATGCTACATGGGCCACCGAATAGTTTCCAGCAGGCACCTTAGGGGAGACTTGCCTTGATCCAATTGATTTCGTTGAACGGGATTTAGTAACCCTGGCCCCAGGAGTGGGTGGCTGTGCATCGAAGATTGTAAATTTAGTTCCCAGGAAGTTGGATCTGGTAGAAAAGAATTTAAACCAGTAAGGTAACCTGAGTTGTGATGTGGAATAAACTCTATTTCAAACAAATGCTAGCCAAACTTACCTTAACTTCCCAATGTAGGTACTGCTGTTCTTTGAGACATCTTCAGCATTAAGAGAGATAATATAATCTGTACATGTTGGTCGTCTACACCTTCGAGCTGATAAAAGAAACTTGCCCACATCATTGGAAGTTGAAGCTGTTGGAAAAAAACCAATATCAGATATAAGTTATTGCCAGAAGCAGTTTCTATCCTGGAAACTCCTTACAACCACGCGGACATGTGAAAGCACCCCTTTACAGAAATTAATTACATGGAGCAAAATTCAAAATTTGCTTACTAAAACCAAAAAGAACAAGGCAAGGTAAGAAATAAGAAGTTTTGATATGAGATTTTTGCAAAATTAGCTACCTTGATTTATGTTAAGAAGGAGGTGATAAGTCTGGTTGCTGCGGTTCCTTTTTATAAAGCACTGTAGCAGTTTATCTCTTGGACCAGGCTGCAAGTAACAATATATTACAGTAAAAATTCACACCCCAAAGAAAAAGGCACAATCCAAGATGAACAGACTGCAAACAATTTGTTAAGCAGGAGAAAAAAGTTAAAACATTTAAAAGTCATAATCAAGATTTTATGGAAAATCTACAATAGCATCCAACAATGCATTAATTAGCCACAACTAAGTCAGCTTCTATAAACTATTTAATATACATATATATATATATATATCACAACAACTTAGTCATATTCACAGACACAGTGGGTTTGGCATTATGAAGAATTATCTTTATTTTCGTTTAGAGTGAACTAGTGGAGTGTCTGACAATGTTGATGTGTAGAGACTGAATATCATGTATTTCAGTTGCACTCTCAATGATTATGCTGTACAGATTCAAATCGAATAGATAACCATCAAATCATAAACTAAAAGAGCCATTTCTTTCATTAAAGACCATAAATTGGATTATGTGAAGCTAATCACCAGTCCATAGTTCAAGGGTGTAAGCTCAAAGCCTAAAAGAGCAATGACAAGAGCAGAACAAATATTAACACTACAGTTTAATTAGAAAAATGAAATTACTCCCTCGACCCAAGGATTCATACCTGCTTAAGAGAAATGGGGAAAGATATCTGCCGAGAAATTTCAGGGGCACTCACAAGTTCCTTGATTATTTCTCTCCAACCCCTACAAACACCAGCACAAGCAACCACATTCCTTCTAGGCGGCCATGTATCCTCACTTTCCTCTATCCTCATTAACACATCTCTCAAAATCTCTAGCGGCATGTTTCCCCAGCAACTTTGATTCAACCCATCAACCATAAAGTAACTGTCTTGTACCACCCGCTGCGATCTCGATTTCATCCCAAACCCTTTTCTAGAAATACTACCGATTTCACCCTTCATGTCCTGAATTATACTCTTAAAAGACATTTTTCACTGCATATAGATCAAACACAAGCTCAATTTCTTGAATAAGTAATTAAGATCACAAGGCCCCAAATGCCAGTCACCAGAGCACTTTCACCTTGCCAAACAGACCAATTAAAATCATGAATTCCAACGTAAACTGCACAGTAAAAATAAACGGCATAACACTAAAAAGCCGTAATATTTCTCATTTTACTACCTATAATAAAAAATGCAAGTTCATTTCTCCATCCCAAATTATTATGAGATATCCCAAGTCCACAAAATCCCGACTTTAGGGTTACTGTTGAAAACTAGTCCAATTAAACTCACAAACACCGCAAATAAATACATTTGTCAAAACCTGCAACTGCAAGACATAGTTCTTCACATTTTTAAGAATAGCGCACATACACACGCAGTATAACAAGTTTTTTTTTTTTAAAATAAAAAAATCTCAGTTCCACCACCTACTGTATCAGCTGTAAGCTTCAATTATTCGAGTTCCCAGGTTCACAAATTCCAGTCTTTGAAAATAGTTCCCATTGCAAACCAGTCCAATTAAATCAAGGAATGCACCTAGAAATCAATCAGTTTTACATAACCAACAGATGCCCTTAGCAATGCATTATAAAAATACACGACACAGGCACACACCAATTCAATCAAGGCTCAACTCGATTCAATTCGACAAAATTCCAGTCTTCAGCCCACTTATAAACCAATCACAAAATATCACTAAATCCACATACAACCATCAATCTTTCATATCATAAATTTCAGGGAGAATAAAACGAAACAAACTCATCACCATGAAAATATCAATAAAAGCAACAATCAACAAAGCAAAATCCCTCACCATGAAATATCGCAAAAAAGCGAGAAGCTCAGATCTTAATCGATTCCATTCCGCACAAATCACACAGAGCACTACGAACAAAGTGGGCGAGGAGAATCACTATTCCCAGCAAGTCACACCATGCCCCATAAATACCCGAGATTATGAAATCAGAGCGATCCCATCAGCATTAAAAGTAATGGAGAAAATGGTGATTTTGGATTTAGGGGGGTTAGGGTTGGTAAGTGTGGTGCGAAGAACTGTGGTGTGGGCAGAGAGCACTGTTTGGTACAAGGCTTTCAGTTTGGCAGTCCCTCGAGTCGAGTCTTATCTACTAAAATCCGGCCCTGAAATATTCTTTTGTCCAAGGTTTTTACTATTTCTTTGTACAAATCCCAACTTAATTTCTGCCCAAGAAGGTTAACAAAGATTTCTTATCTTGAAACATTAACTACGCAATCAAACTACTAAATATAGGCATTTTCCTAAATTTGGCTCTTTTTTTTCACTTTCTACCATTTTGGTGCACATATTATTCCTTCATTCACAACTTACATGGCATAGGTTGACTATATCCATTTCTACTAAAATAGTATTCTACTTTTAGACAATTTCTACTTTTACAACAAACTGTTTTTGTTAGTAAGCCAAACACCAAAATATATTGTGCTCAAGGGTATAGTAACTTTAGTTTCGTCAAACACACCTTTAATACAACTCTTTTTTGAATAAGATTGTGTCACACCTTAAATAGCATATTTTGACTATAAGGCCCTGTTTGCTAGAGCTTATTTTTTGTTGTATTGAACTGAATTGAACTGAAATAAATTTAAACCCTAAGGAGTACGCGACACTTGTAAACCTAGAAACAAATAAATATAAACATACTTATTTCTTACATGGCCTTGTTCAAAAGCAGCACGAGTGACACTCTTCTGACTCGATGGAACAAGGTTAGGGTTAAATCGTTGAGGACAACATGCAGCCGGATGACCTAGAATTCAACAAAGACCACAAGAAATAGAAGAATGGGTAGAGCTAATTTTTTTGTTAGATGAATTACTACCTGCTTCACAAACATTGTTAGTAGAATGGTTGGTGGAGTGCAAAATAAGACGAATCGGAAATTTTGCTCATACCTTTGGTATGATTCCTGTAGTTGTTTGCAACACCAATACCTGCCGAAGTAGGTTTGGAGCGGGAATTGGTATGACCACCACGGTGCTGATTGGTATTGTAGCCACGACCACCTTTGTTGCAATATTTGTCTTTTTGATTACCCAATCAAGGTAGAAGAAAGTGGTGACTGAGATGCGACAAACGCATGGTGAGAAGCGCCCATAACGGCTTTCCGAAACATTATCCGTTGTTCATGCAGGAGAAGTTTTGGTCGGAGATCGTCAAAAGTGAATTCACATGGATAATTCAGCAATACAATAACAAGATGCGCATAATCGGGATCCCTATCCAACCCAAATAAAGTGTACTGGACTAAATCTTGATTTGAAACTGGAGACTTAATCGCAGCAAGGGAATCCACAACAACTTTAATTTCACGAAGGTAGTCATCTATGGATTGAGATTCAGGCTTTTCCAGTTTCGTTAAACGGCCCTTTAACTCCATAGATTGAGCAAAACTAGCATGCATGAAATAAGATTGCAGACGATTCCAAATGTCACGTGATGTAAACAATTCATGAACATCAACCAACACATTCCGGGATATGGTAGCAAAGATCCAACTTTTAACTTGATGATCAATGCGAACATAGTCATAAAACAGCTGATTCAGACTCGAATGTCCATTTGCATCATAAACTGTAGGAGAAGGAGGAGAAAATGTACCATCAACAAAACCAAGTAAGTGATGCGACCAAAGTAGACTGGACATTTGTGTCTTCCACATCAAATAATCATCAGGTGATGAAAGTTGGATAGTCACTAGATTAGATGGATTCAAATCAGACATATGAGACAAACAAGGCAACAATGATCCAAGCGGTAAGTACGTGGAACCATCATGCTGCAAAGTTGGTACGACTCCTGAACTAATGAAGGATGTGGTGTTGCCTGAGGCAAATACTGTTGCTGAATTGTTGCTTCTGGTTTAGCAAAACTATTTCTCGAACTAGCAGAAAAAATCCCAAGTAGCAGGACCATGATTTTCCGAAATAGCAGAAACATATCCCAATGTAGCAGACAATTATTTCCTGAAACAATAGTTGGGATGGCCGGCTGCTGATGACACGATTCCGTCGAAAAAGACTGCTGCTTGGACGCCATTGGTGTAGCAAACCACTCAATTGTGTTCCAAAATAATTGGAAATATCGGTGTCTGATTGGTGGTTGCCGAGTGAAAACCTTGGTGGGAATTGACATGCGGCAGCGTGTGCGGGAGACGCGTCAACTTGATCTCCAAAAACTGAGCTAATTTTCGGTGAAGCAACAGCATGGAAGATCGTGGATCTCGGAGCGAACATGTCTGATCGAGAGTGTTGATCAGGCACATCGGAAACAATCGGCTCCGAAGTCGAATTCACCAATGATGGTTGATCCAAGGCCATCGAAAACAAACATTGGGAATTCAAAAAAAATTAATTGTTTAAACCCTAGGTCTTGTAAAACCTCGGGCTCTTGATATCATGTACAGATAATGATAAAAGTGTACCAATGTGGTAGCCCTGGCTCTCTATATATATAATAGTATGGAATACAAAACCCAATCCAATAGTGAATGGGAAACAATTGTAAAAGTCTATACTAGCCTTTACCCTAATAATATCTATTTCGGTCAATTGACATAATTAAGTAGTTATCAGCTATTTACAATTTATTATTTATCATTAATACTCATATACAAATTGCTAATCAAATCTTACCTGAAACGGTTAAATTTTTTTATTAACAATTAAATGTTAATCTCCGATCAGGTCAATGTGTTCTTTGTACATGAAGACTCGAAATTTTATGATAAATAAATAAACTAATGCATAACATGGTTGTGTTTTAACCAATCTCCACACTGTGAAGGCTTAAGCACTTTGTCCGTGGTTGCAATTTGCGAATGGAAGTCAATTTAGTAACCGTGTGAAGACTGAAGAGTGCAGCAGCTAAAGGAATTGAAATTAGTTCAAGTAATAAAACACTTGATTTTTCAGTCAATTTCTTTTGATCATTTCTGTTCTTCGGTACATTACTGTTATTCCGTACAAATTCATACCGAATCTCAGTCTCAAGTCAGTTTACTATGTGAGTCGGTTGATCTTTAGTGACACCAACATCCTAAAATCTAAAAATAACGGCGGAGTTGAAGTTCACCGATGGTAACTTCACTCGATAACGGTGTTTTATAATACTTGTTCTATGTAGGGATAAGTTTCAAATGAGAATTTATATTTGTATAAATGTTCACATTATTGCCTTACAGTACAGTGCGTTGGCACAATCCTCTCATGTGATTTAATTAGATTACCGGCCGGCGGTAATGTACAGTACATTACGTTGATAGCTACTAGCCTCGTGCTGCATTAGGCCGGCCACTAGCTAAAAACTAAACACACGTGTAATGTGGTGGAAGAATGTATGCAGAATACACATGTTCTGTTACCATCCTTATATTCGTAAGAATCAATATTCGTGGTTGAATTAATGTTTAGAGACAAGTACTCAACTAATCACGTAACGTTTCACTTAATGAAAGTTGTTAATGTGAAATGATGGGATAACCATTTGTGTTGATGTGTGAAATGTTGGCTAGACATCAATTTATAGCTGAATGTGGTACTATATGTATCTACAACTTATCCCATAAATTCATAATGACTCTCATGGTGTGTATCGATGAGATGGAAATGACCCGTAGTGGATTAGATTGAACTGAAATAAATATAAAATATAAAATATTTAATTTAATTATATAAATATATTAAACGGAAACAAATACAAATATATTGACTTTAACCGGTAATAAAAACATGTACTCCCTTTGTCCCAGTTTTATCTGCACATTTTAACTTTAATTAGTTGACTCATAAAATACTTGATCAATAATATATGTTGTGGAAAATGATCAACAACTTCATTCCAACTGATGAGATTCTGAAAAGAATGGGGATCAATATTGTCTCTAAGTGTAACTTCTGTGATAGTGAATTGAATGTTGATCATTGTTTCCACTCATGCTCTATTGCTGAACCCCTTTGGAAAGAAATGTTTCAAATCTTAGAAATGCCTGTTATAAAGTTTCCTCATCTCTTTGATGCCCTTTCTTGGTGTTGGTCTATGTCCATTTTTTCAAAAGCCAAAAATAACTTTTTTCAAACTATCCCTGGCCTGATGGATTGTATGGATTACTAGAAATAAATTTATCTTTGAGGGCATCACTCCATCTATTGTTGGTATGAAAAAACAATTACATTTTCTTATAGTTTCGATTTTTACTCTTCATCCCCAGCTAATAAAATCAGACTGTATATCCTTGGCTGCCAAAGGTTTTTTACCAGCTATCAGGAGCCCCAAAACAAAAATTATCAGATGTTATAAATGGGACCCTCCTGATACTGGTTTCAAACTTAACACAGATGCAGCATGCCCTCCATTGAATTTTGCCACAGCTGGTTTCGTTGTTAGAGACAATATAGGACAGCTTAAACATCTTGGTTCATCGACACTTGATGTTACAAATGACCCACTGTTTGCAGAGGTCAAAGCTTGTCTGATTGGCCTAACATGGTGTGTAGAGAACTCCATACAACCACTTATAGTTGAATCTGACTCCTTGCAGGTAATAAGGATGATCCACCAGCACACACACCACCTTGGAGAATGGAGAGAGACTTATGGATGATCCAAAAGCTGACAGAAGGACTACCCATCAAATTTTACCATATCTTCAGGGAGCAGAACACAGCTGCACATGAGACTGCTACTGTACCTCACACAAGTTTGCTGCAGAACAGACTACCTTGCTCTGTGAGGAAAGCACTTACAGGGGATGCAATGCAACTTCCCAATCTCAGAATCCAGACATCAACAAGACACAATCCTTCCTGAGCATTGTGGTCTCTTGTAATCTCACTCACTCATACATTGTTCATCCCTCTAAATGTTCTATATCCTCTTGACTGAGTTGAGTTTCGTTTCGACGATCTCCAAGTAGTTCGGAGGACAAAAAACATTAGAATAGGATGAATATTTACCTAGTTTTTATTCCTAGCTTACTAGATCTACTTGACAGGTTTCTTTTTTTTGGAGCATGAGCTCATATTTTGTATGTCCTGTTGCTACCATTTTTTTGGTTGCTGGTTTGGGGAAGCCAAATATACATCCCCCCATCTTCTAGATGGTTCAAATTAAAAAAAAAAAAACTTGATCAATAATATCTTAATTATGTGCAAACAAAAGTTGTAAAACTTTGATATTTTAAAAATAATGGACATCTAACAAGACCAAATACTATATTTTCTAGAATATTTATCAATTCAATTTTAAGGTTAAAGTTAGACAAGTTTGACTTTATGAATAGTTAATGTGCAGAAATAACTAGAACAAAGGTAATAGTATATTAGACTATATTGAACTTAAGTAAGCGAAATAAATATGAACATACTAATACGAGGTTAAACAAATATAAATTACAAAGTCTCGTGTAAGATCGTCTTATCGTAAACTTATGATAAAACGATGTACAATTCATGGATTTATTTGATTAATTATATAAGGTCTGTCTTAACTTGTTAATTCCTTATAAATGAATTTGATTAGTTATTTCTAAAGAGAACTATAATAGTTATTCGTTTCAAAAAGTGTGTGGAATAAACGGCGGCGTTCTGTCAAAACAACATAGTCTAAATATTTTTATGCTATTTATAATACATATATTTTTATTTTTTTTATAAAATTGGATAATAATCCAAATGGACCCCAATAAAATATCACCCTCTCCTAACACCCAACGAGAATTGAACCAAGGCTTCTGGGTTATTCTACTAGCACTTAACCGCTAGAGCAATGATCAATTCCCGCTACTTATAATACATATATTTCTAAACATCTTTAAATAGATTCAAGTAGTTTAAAATTAGTAATTAACCATATAATTATTTGAAAACTTTATTTAGTTTCCATATAGATAAGATATCATATTATGCGGCCATATTTGCTAGAGATTATTTCTTGCTAAATTAAATTGAAATAAATTTAAATATATTGAGAGGCTACATCAGACTTATGCAAAATTGAGAGTCTTTGTGTGAAAAAAAAAAGAAAAAAAAAGAAAAAAAAGAGTGGCTAGGTACCTAGGCAAAAGGAGAGGAATCTCATTTTATCCTCATTTTCCGATGGTTGAAGTCATAAGGATGCGGTGATTAATGGAGAGTTGGGTAGTTTTGCATCTTGGCTTTGTTGGGATGTTTCATCTAGTGGGAGCAAAGTAGTACACTTTGAGATATTCTACTTTGCAATTTTTTGTTTGAGTATGCCATGTGTTTTATTGTTGTGAAATTGTCATCTTAGCCTTGAATCGTTCTTTCTTGAGGACGAGAAAGGTTTAAGTGTGGGGGTGTTCTACATGTGGTATATGTTTTGATTTTGTTGGGATTTTTGGGTAGAACTTGTCATCAAATTGAAGCATAGAAATTTGATACAATCTTTATTGTGATTGTGCTTTTTACTTGTTGGAAGTTCTTGTTTTAGTGTCATAGTTTTGGAGGAGTACAAATGTGCATTAGAAAAAAAAAATTGATTTGAGTATAATCTTAAACTTTAATCGTTCTTTCTCGAGGACGAGAAAGGTTTAAGTGTGGGGGTATTTGATGTAGCCAATATATACTCTACTTTTAGCACATTTGAGAGTTCATTTGGGGTGGCATTTAGTGCAAAGGGTTAAGAATTAAGGCTAAATCTCTCTTACCTTGCATTTTGAAGAAAGACTTGTGCACTAACGTTTTGAAGCTGAAATATGGAAATGTTACAAGAGGAATTGGAGTGCATAAGTGGTACCTTTGGCTTCGTCTTCTCGAGTACTACAAAATGGACTACTAGAACGTCAAAAACGGATCAACGGTTCATCCGTGGCGAAGCAAAGAAGATTGCTGCCAACCAGCCAGAGACATCTCGCGGGCCGCGAAATGGGCCTCGCGGGCCGCGAAAATGGGTGGACTTTTGGCATAATGAAGGCCAGAAAATCAGATTTTGAAGGCCTATAAATACTCCTCTTATCCCATTCATCCAAAACGAGTTCCCCTTGAATCCAAATCCCATTTTCTCTAGTTTTTGCTCTTTTCTTCTCTTTTCTTTCATGTGATTTGATGAACATGTATTGTTGTATTAGAATGATTGTTGTAGGCTAATTAAACCTTGGGTTGCAATTGATATAAACTTTCTATTCTTGATTTTGAGTTCTTGATGAATATTGTTCATGGGCAATTTAATTTCCATTTGATGAATTGTGTTTGAATGCGTTGTTTGAAGCATGAATTAGCTTGGGCTATCCTTGGGTAACGAATTGCTATCAATTATATGCTAGATGCATGGGTGAAATGCTATCATTTTGCACTTGTCTCAAAGTAGTAGAATTAAGGGTTGATTTAGAAAGTTATCTTTTGATTTAGCTCTTGATTGTTCTCAATGGTGTTATCTATGTATTTAATTCGCTTTCGAATTGCATGGGTAAGTTTATTGGTCTTCTAATCGTGGTGTCATTGGTGAATTAGTCTAAAACGTTATCGTTTAGGTCATTCACTAGTGAGGGTTATTTTGAATGCGATCATTCTCTATAACTACATTAGTGAGAAGATTCCTAAAGCAATGTGTTGTAGAACAATAAATCAATAGTTCAAAGTTGAAAATCAATTGTCTCCCAAGGCCTTGTATTTGTAGCATTTGCATTGTAGTGTAGTTTATCTAGTTGTTTTCTTCCGTAGTGTAATAAACCAAACTCAAAACCCCCCATTGTTTACCTTACTTTCTATATAATATATATGTATGTGTTAATAATCTTCGCTAAAACACTAAACAAAACTCCTTTTCCTTGTGGTTCGATCCCTACTTCCCACTATCTACTTTATAGTAGTTAGAAGTTGTAGGTGAAATATAAATGTGTTTTGATTGAGTGGGATTCCCATTTACGACGTGGGGAAATCGCTTGTCAATAAGAACAAAAACTTCACCTTTATGGCATAGAACATATACTGTTCTTAGAACCTTCACTGATGCCGTACTAAAACAGCAAACCCCAAAATATCCATGAAATTGATATCCTTAATGTACGAGGAGTCATCGAGTACTGCAAGCGCCTTGTCGAGAACCAGAAACCGAACGAGATCGCCACGTGACACTTGCAGTAGTCGATAAACTTCACGATTGATCGATAATATGTTTTGGATTTCGATAATATATTCAGTGGATCATTCTACATTATCTTAAATCCCATTTTATTACGAAGACATGAATGCCGATTATCGTTCATCTCTTTTAACACCCAACAAAGCTTCGAATTTAAACGAATTACATCCAGATATTCATAATAATCCATTTTGTAAAAATCCCCAAACCATTCGCTACAAACCCGCATTCCAAAACCCTAGTCCAATCCCTAAACCTAGGTAAACAAATTCCCAAGCCTAAAGAGCAAGCAAACACGAATAACTAGAACGAAACCCAGAAAATTGAATGTATTCGTACCTATGAAGCCGCGCGATATTGTTGTGATTTTGAAGAATTAAAACTGATATTCTTGTGGCTGTGAGGAGGTGAAGATGGAGAGATGGTGGGTTCGGTTAGACCGACGGAGATGGAGAGATGGCGGCGACGGAAACAGAGATGGTGGAGACGGAGAGGAGAGATGGCGATGTGGCGTAGAGATAGAGAGAGAGTGGATTGAAAGGGTTCTGAATAATAAATAATATTACTAATTAGCAGAAAACCTTTTTTCTCATTCGTAAGACAGCAGAACCATCTTTCTCATTCAAAAGACCAAATAAAGCAGCAGAACTACTCTTTCGAATTCGAAAGACAATGATTTTTACGGCACTTTTTTATAACCGCCTTAAAAATACCAAAAACCGCCTTCTCTGGTCACTCGTCATTACATACCTTACGAAATGGTCTTTCGAGTTCGAAAGACATGACCATTTACGGCGGTTCCAAGGTGGTCTACGGAACCGCCTTAAAAAAGTGCCTTAAATCCCCTGTTTTGCACTAGTGTGTATATTAGTAGGTAAATTTTGGATTGGATCCACCTGTTGTACTTTTATCCGTATTCTACATGGAAAATCACTTATGAATCGGAATTTCATACCCGTGATATGCACGGAATTTCAAATACTTTATTTATGATTTATTTAAAAATTTCTTTTTTATCGTTATTTAATTATTATTATTTTGAAAATTGGGGACGATGCAGGTGATTGTACGACATCCTCCAAATACATGGGAGTCTGCATGGTAGAGATGGGTGTGATTGCGTGTGATTGGATGGAGAGAGACGGCACATTGGGAATAGGGGTGGCCATTGCATTTTCCACGTCATTGACCGTCGGAGCATGTGTCGAAAAAGCAATGGTAATTTTTACTGGAAAAATAGAAAAACAATTTTTTTTTTGGTTAAACCACCAATGGTGGAGGGATATATATTGGCTTCCCTATACCTTTTAAATAAACTTGTAATAAAGTATAGAATACAACAAAACCACTTTAAGGAAGTGGTTATAGTAGAATATCCAAAAAAGGATTCTACTTGAAGCTAAGCATTGCTTCCAAAAAGAATGAGTTAATCTAAATATATACTTAAACTAGCTAAACTCATTCTATGCAGCAAAAAGTATCATATCAAAGCTTTTGTAAATTAAGATTGTAAGTCCACTTGCTTGTTAGTGAATCTGGAGCGCGAGGCAACAGAGACACTAGGCAGCCTATGGAGCAGTCATAATTCCAAGGAAAAGCCTTAAAAATGGGAAGAATAGCATCACAGGAAATGGCTGACAGATGTAACTTTGATGATTCTGTCCAGCTTGTCCAGTTTGTCCAGCTGGAGAAGTTCACCAGTTGATTTGGAAAACCTCATTGATGATAGCATCAATGAGGTTCATTATCTGCAAAAAAGCAAACTCAATTAGTAGCATCCATTATGGAAATTCTTAGTGAAGGAGTTCCCATTTGATCTAGTCTTAGCATTCCTTGAATGGCATTAGGAAGGGATCCAAAATTAAAGAGAGCATCCTGTTTAGATAAAAGACAAAGTTTGGCCATTGCATCTGCAGGTAAATTTGCTTCCCTATGAACATGCTGTAGAGTGAATGCTGAGATACATTGATTGACAAGATCAGAAATGTGAAAAAATTCCCAATGTGCAGTGCTAGGATTGAGAATAGATGAAATAGCATTTTGACAATCAGATTCTATAATGATGGTTTCAGAAAAACCTTTAGCTATAGAAACAGCAAATTGAATAGCTTTGATTTCAGCATGAAGAGGAGAGGAAGCAGGGGTGAAGGATGTATGACCAGATATAAAAGCTCCCCTGTTGTCTCTAATGATAGTGCTAATACCAGCTTGGAGAGATATATTACACCAAGCTGCATCAACATTAACTTTAAGTCCAGACAAAGGGTTAGTCCAAGCTATTTTAATTTTTTTTGGTTTGGGTGGTCTTTTCCCAAGAGGCAAGAAGCTATGGTTAGCAATATTAGCATCAATTGCAGAAGAGATGTAAAATGGTTTTGCACTGAAAATTATATACAGATGATCCCTTATTTGTTTAAGAATATGAACTGAGGAAGGAGGGATATTTTCATAAAACCATTTATTCCTAGCTTTCCATAGAATCCAACAGGTAATGGATGGAGTAAGTCTGATAATTAAATTATGCAGAACACTTAAACCATTATAAGTTAGATAAAAGGATAACCTTTCCCAGATAGAAGAGAAATTTCTGTCAGAAATTCCCATAAAAGAATGCAAGGTTTTCCAGATTTTTTGACTAAAATCACGTGAGTTAAAAAAGTGATCCAGGGAATCCTCATGATTGCAATGAAAACATTTAGATGCCAAACAAATATGCATGGATTTCAAAATATTGTCAAATGGAAGAAGGAGTTGATCAATCTCCACATAAAGACAGATATTTTTCTCTCTAATCTAGGATTCCACAGATGATGGATGGACAAGATATTACCCATAGGTTGTCTCAGCTTCTTGTATGTTGATTTAAAGGAGAAGTTGCCCTTTATGTCTAATTTCCAAATCAGTTTGTCCTCTCTGTGAGTCTGAAGTTGTGATTCCTGCAAAAGAAGAAGAGTATCAGTAGAGAGAAAGGGAGATAGCTGTTGCATGTAATGTAATTTATCATTAATAAAAGTGGCAACAGTGCTATCTATGGGGAGAGTAGTAAGAGCTGGGTCACAATGGTCAATTAAAGGACCAATATCAAGCCAATTAGAAGTCCATAAATTACAATCACCCTTCCCAACAATGACTCTAGAATGTGCTTCAGCCCATGTATTGACTTTACAAATTCTTTTCCAATTTGGGGAGGTCTGGGAGGAAACTGGTAAAGATGCAATTAGGTGAGTCCACAAGGCCTGAGCTTGTTGGAATTTCCACCATAATTTGACTGAACATGTTGTTATAATGGTGTGAATAGATCTAAAACCTAAACCATTTTGAGAAATAGGAAAGCAAAGGTCATTCCATTTCTTCCATGATTTTTTTGGTTTCTGGTCATATTCACCCCAGAAGAATGTACTCAGTTTCCTCTCAATTTTCCTGACAATCTGTTTAGGAGGCACTATGACAGACCAAATATGTTGGGGAATGGAATATAGGCATGAATTAATCAGAGTAATCTTACCACCAGTAGAGAGCCACCTATTCTTCCAATTTTGTAATTTTTTGTCAAAAATTTCAAGCAGTGGATAGAAGTGAACATTAAGTGCTCTGCCTCTATAGATAGGAACACCCAAATATTTAAAAGGAAAAGATCCAATTTTCATATCTAAGGTCCTTTTAATTGAATTTACTTGAGCAGAAGAAGCATGCTTACAGACAAAGAGATCACTCTTGTTATAATTTATTTTCTGACCAGTAACTTCCTCAAATTTTGACAAAAAAGCTTTGAATCTAATCAAAGTTAATTTGTCAACACTAAGGAAGACCACTGTGTCATCAGCATAGCTTAGGTGGGAGACTTGCAGAGCATTACCAGGAAGATTGAAATACTAAGTTTACCATTTTGAAAAGCAAAAGCTAGACTCCTTGTGAAAGCTTCTGAAAAAATATTAAATAGAAAGGGGGAGAGGGGGTCACCCTGCTTTATACCTCTTGTTGGCTGAAAAAATCCCACTGGCTTACCATTAATAAGGACAGAGAACCAAGCCTGTGAAAGATTTTGCATAATACTGAAAATAAATTGCCCATGAAAACCAAATTTCATGAGTACAGATTGTAAAAAATGCCACTTTACCCTATCAAAAGCTTTTCTAAGGTCAAGTTTTATAATGCAATTAGGGTGAGGAGTTTTCCTATTTAAACATCTGACCATTTCTTGAAGGAAAATGACATTATCAGATATGTCTCTTCCTTTCATGAATGCAGATTGGTGGGGAGAAATGATTTTTGACATCAGTGGCTTAAGCCTTTCCATAAGTAGTTTTGAACAAATTTTGTTCAAAACATTAGAAAGGCTAATAGGCCTGAAATCATCAAATGACACTGGAGTTTCTTTCTTTGGTATGATGGTTATCCAGGTGCTGGCAATACCCCTGGGAATTTTCTTACCTTGTTGGAATTCAGAAACTGCTGAGAGGAGATCAGAAGCTATGGTATCCCAGGATTTAATAAAAATTTTTGCAGTAAAACCATCAGGGCCTGGGCTACTATCTTTGTTAAGAGCAAAAACTATCTCCTTTAATTCAGATAGAGTAACTGGACAAAGCAGTTTTGAATTATCATCAGCAGTAACTAATTTTGGGATTTGACTAAGGAAATGGGATTGGAAAAAATCACTGTCCTCAGGGCTATCATCAGAAAGAAGGTTTTGATAATATACTATAGCTTCACTTTCAATATCAGCAATATTATCTAACCAACTCCCATTTGAGCTTTTGATTTTAGTGATATTAAGCCTGCTCTTTCTTTCTTTAACAGAATTATGAAAGAATTTGGTATTATTATCACCCTCTTTGAGCCATTTAACTCTAGCTTTCTGTTTCCAGAAATGCTTTTGTTCATTAACAGCTCTAAGTAATTTAGCTTTCGCAATTTTTAACTTTAAAAGCTCTTCAGGTGAGTTGTTAAGATCATAAGAAATTTCTTGTTCTTCCAACTCACCTTCAGCTTTTTCTACATTTAAATGAATGTTGCCAAAATGCTCTTTGTTCCAAATTTTGAGGGCTTTTTTCAACCTAATCAGTTTAAGGTAAAAACCCAAAAGTCCAGATTCAACCATAGGCAAATTCCAGTTCTCACTGATGACTTGATTGAATTCAGGTCTCTTATACCATGTATTAAGGAACCTAAAAGGCCTAGGTGAAGATTGAATAGAGCTACTAATAGTGAGGAGAAGAGGATTATGATCTGAAGTAGCTCTATTTAGTATCTGAATAGAGGATGCAGGGAACTTGGAATTCCACATGGAAGTACATAGCCCCCTGTCTAATCTTTGTCTGGTGGGAATTCTTCTCTTATTGGACCAAGTGAAGAGATTCCCAGCAGTATGGATTTCCTCTAAAGCTAGGGAATTTATAAAATCATTAAAATCTCTAATACTTCCTAGCTTAGGAGTAGAGGGACCTCTGTATTCATGAATAGAGGTAATAGCATTAAAATCTCCAATAAGGAGTGATGCAGAATGAGCATGTGTAAGAATAGAAGACCAAAGGTCTTTCCTGCCAGCTTTAGTTCTGAGACCATAAACAAAGAAAGCATCCATATCATTATTAAGGGGAATGCACCTAATGCTAACATGCAAAAATTGTAAATGGTCATTTAAAAGAGAGATAGATATGTTATTATTCCAAAACAACCAGATTTGACCAGAGATTCCAAACATACAATTTTGAAATTGAAGCAGTTGTCTATATATGTCACAGGTGGAGTTATCATGCATTGGTTCAATGATGCATATCAAATCAAATTTGTGTCTAAGATTTAAGTTGACTAATCTGTCTAGAGATGTTTCCATTCCTCTCAGATTCCAAACTAAAAATTTAGAATTGATGTAATTCATAGGGAAACCTCATTTGAGCTTTTTGACCTAGTCATAATCCTATTTAACTGAGTTACATAGGAATCATGTTTAGGTTTATGGACTTTTTGAGATTTTTTTGATTTTTTCTTATGAATATCTATCTCAGTAAGACTCACCTGTGATTGATTTACCTCTTCATTAAGGGACTGATTTGATTGATCACCATGTTCACCTTCTTCCTGATCATCAGTGTCTTCATGATTTGAGAGGACATGGAACCTGTTATGGAATTTTTTCTGCTGGGACAAAAAGAATTTTTTAGCAGCTGAAAGAGTATTGAAAGGGGAAGTATTCTTACTCTGCTTTGTCAGTGAGAGAGAATCATCTTTTACAAGAAGTTTCCCTTTTCCTTTATTTTGAATTGGGTCTGATCTGGGAGTTGACAACTCTTTCACCTTGCTGGTATCCCTAGCAGGTGATGAGTGATGAGATTCCATGGTTTGTTGAGGAGAACCATAGACTGAGAGTTCTGAAGAGGAATGAACTGTTTCAATGTCCACCAATGGTGAGAAAAGACAAGCCTGGAGCTCAGCTGATGGAGTATTATCCTTGTCCTCTACAATCTCAGGGAGAGATGATGAGAGTTTCTGAGTTGAACTGGGATGACAGTTAGATGGCTGGGCTATCATTTCAGGAGTCTCCATCTCCACAGCAAGTATTTGAGAAGGGCAAACTTCAGGAGTTTTAATTAAGACAGGAGACACCATATGCTCCTGTGTGACAATTGGAGCTTTGGGGACATATTTCTTTTTCTGCTTCTGATGTCTGTTTTTCAGTTGGAATACAGGCTTGTGAATAGCTTTCTGAGCCTTAATAGTTCTTGCTTTCTCCTGTGTAGATATACCTGATGGTCCAGCTAGTTGATCAGGTATCTGATTCTGAACTGTAGGAGAACTATCAAAATCCTTTGAGACCATTTGAACAGGTTTATTGGGTTCAGGGTGAGGGCCATATCTAGGTTTCTTAAGCTCTGGGTGCAGATGTATGCATTGATCCATAGAATGGCCAATGCATTTACAGTGGGAACAATAGTAAGGGAGGTCCTCAAATTCAATTGGGACTTTAACTATATCATATTCAACCCCCTCATCTTCAATCCCAATTCTAATATGGTTAGGCAACTTCTGCTTTACATCAACCTCTACACATAACTTTATAACAGAAGGTCTGGATAAAGTTGCAGTGGCCACATCCATCTTTATGAATTTACCTATCTGATTACCCATAGACTGAATCACAGCGTGGTTGTAAAAAAAGATTGGTACCTTCTGGATATTAACCCAAACCGGTACAATGGGTGATTCAGCCTCTGGAGAGAAATCCATGGTCCACTTGAGCACTTTCATCGGAGCGCCAGAGAAGCTCCAGTTTCCTTTGAGCCACAGCCTCGTATAATCTTCTTTGAGCTGGAATCGGATGAGAATATGTCTATAGTCGATTGAGCCAATCTGATACTTGCCCTTAAATTCGACAGACTTAAAAGCTTCCTGAAGCACTTCCATAGATGGTTTCCCGCGGGCAAACTTTCCGATGAGAGCATTTTGGTAGTGAGATGCAAGTGTTTCAGCTTCTTTGCGGGTCACAATACAAGCTATCTCCCCCTTGTATAACGTTTTGGGAATAATTTCAGGGTTTGAGGGGAGAGAGGTGTTCAGAGGAGGAGGACGATTAGCTAGAGCGTTGAGAAATGATTTGTCTGGGGTTCTCCCACCGCGGAAAGGCGGTGGCGCCGCCATGGGGGCGGTGAAAATCTAACCGTTTCTGGCCGTTAATTGTCAGAACGGATTGATTTTGGCAAAAAAGTCGGTGGCCGAAATTGTAAAAGAGACTGAAATTGAATAGTATTTTAGTCGCACCATGAGTGTGTGTAAATCGCCCACACTACGGAGAAAAAGATGTGTTTTTTTATTATATAAAAAACAGAAAAACATGTTAGAACAAACAAAATAAGATGTGCTGCTTTTTTTTATAGTTAACATGGCCATCTTGTGAAATTATTGTGGAAGGGTGAATGTTGGTAGGAAGTTCCCACAACCTTCCCCATATTTATAGAACCAAAATATAGGCTGGGAGAAATGGTAAAAGCGTAAAATCAGGTAGGAATAATTCATTTCAAACTCATACCAATCACTAAAATAAATTCGGTAAATTCGGCTTTTGAATAGTTGACGTTGGAATGTTTCTATTCCATCAAATGCAAATAAAATAGGTGGTTATACTTCTATACTACCTACCTTCACTAGTTATTCTCGTTTTCTTACACCAGCGCATACGGCCTTTTGAATAGTTGAGGCTGGAATGTTTTTTCCCTTCCCATGCAAATAAAATTAGATCGTTATAATTCTATTCTACGCGCTATCCTTGTAATTTTATAATTTCACTGAATAACGAAAAAATATATATTATATGCACGTTTAAATGAGGTAACATGGTTATTTAGATCGTTATAATTCTATTCTACGCGCTATCCTTGTAATTTTATAATTTCACTGAATAACGAAAAATATATATTATATGCACGTTTAAATGAGGTAACATGGTTCTGTAAAATGAAAATCAACAAACAATCATCCTCGTCGTACAGTAGTAATAAATATAAGCACTCGAATTCCGAAGGAGGCTTGCAAAAGTTTTGATGCTGGAGTCCACCGTAAAATAATAACCCCAACGATACTTCTCCAACACATCACAAAATGTGATTAACTACTCGACCAGACCCCTAGAAAGGTAAAGCGAACAAATTTGAAAAAAATAATAAAAATCCAAAAACAATGATAGGTCATTTTTCAAGGCGGGCCTAAACGCCCCCAAAATGTAATATCAGCATGGAAATCATCTATCCCGATTCAATGAACTTTTGCAATCTACCATATGAAGAATGAGTCATGAATCATGATCCCGTTGCAACCAAGTGTCAAATATGCATGACTTTTGTTGTGCACCGATTTAGAACATCACCAATAATTTTAAAATCAATCTTATTCATCATTTTTAATTTGGATGGTAAAAATAGACGAAAATTAAATATAAAATATAAATGTTGGTAAAAATTACCCACTTTTTAACTTTACCTCCACCACAGCATTGATAAAATGATCATCAATATTAATCTAATGTCACCTTAACAAAATATTTCGTTTTTATAGATAAATATATACAGTATCATGAAAGATCAAGGAATTGGTGATAACATTTACTTTTATTAGATTTGAAAATGTGTATAAGAAAGTATAATACAGATTATACGAATATTATACGTTCAATGAAAAGTGGCACAATAGGGTTGAAATCGAATATTACCCTTATTAAAAAAATAATTCAAAATGGTATCGGGAGGATTTATACGCGTAAATAATAAATCTTTCCAACCACATACCAGCCAGTACACCGGGGTACGGTGCGGATGGTACCCCAGGTCCTCTTTTTGCAAATAATTTATTACCTCCTTAAACTAAGCAGAGACATGCCCACGTTTTTTGTTGTACTCGGTGGAACATCTCTAACACAGTTAACTGACTTAACTCTCATCCACAATTTGAATGTTTTTCTCACCCACGGTTAACTTTCATGTTTCATCCACACGTCTGATGCAATTTCAGCCATAAATAAAAACTTTCAACCACAATTTTGATTAAATTCTCATTAACATGATATATTAAACGTCAAAACGAATAATCCATGAATACAATCTTTGACCAGAGGTTCATTGTCGAAATTAAACAACAAATAAAAAACACAAGGTTCTACAACAAGAACATACAACCACTACATATGAATTTCGAGAACGAAGCATGAGAAGTTGACGAAGTAATGACTCGACTCTGGACGTGTTCAGTATAGGACTTCACATACTCCTAGACGTTGCAGCAACCACTTTCAATGCATTCCCATTGTAATTGCTCTTCCATAGTCCAGTCCATTCACCAATCAAATTGACATTAGAGCCTTCACATATATATCACAGACCTTGGCTTCATTGCAAAGTTGGGCAGCAAGTTTTTCAATGACATTGGTCGTTTCATGGATTCAACGACAAAGTTCTCCACAAACCTTAATTTCTTCAACACCATTTGCAAAGTAACATGATGTCCATGGACACTCTCCATGAGTAGAAACTGGTGTAGCAACAGGAACAACATCATCATCATCACATCGTCTCAGAGCCAGTTACAAACTTTTTTCCTTTCAATTCAGAGCACGACGACATCGAATCTGTAGGTTGCTCTCTGGAAAACCATTAGCAAAAGCTATGATATGAATTTATTACATTATATATGAAGCTAATGGCTAATGTTGCATAATCATTATAATTATATTGCGCATATGGTTCATTCAAGCTGCACTTTAAGTACATTAGAAATGCACAGTGATGAATATGCATTACACTAAATACTTAAGGAACTAAACTACTCCAAATTAATGTGAACACATATTGCTTTACAGATGCATACACTACAATTGAGATTCATATAAAGAATGATTAAAATTGATATACCCTATTTGTACTCTAGTTTTTAGTGCATTTTAGACTTGTTTTGAAGATAATTTTGTAACAAAGTATAGGATTTTAGAGTGAATTATATCATTGGTTCTTTATGTTTAGAACTTGTAAAATCCTTTGTTTATGTGTGTATTTTGGAGCTTGTGGATTGATATTATTGAAGACCTTCTATGACTATGCTATAGAGTTGCTGATTTGATGCTTGGAACTTGAAGAATTGGTCATAGAAGTGGCGAGAATGCCACTTTACTAAAGGTGGTAGAAGATGCCCAGAAAAGTGTCGCTTGTGCCCAGAAAAGTGTCGCTGGAGCTTGAAGGAAGTGTCACTCCAGATGAAGAAAGTGTCACTGCTGCCCAGAAGTGTCACTAGATGCCCAGAAGTGTCGCTATGAAGAACAGCGACCAAAGAAAGCGTCGCTAAAAGTTTCGGCCACTTGCCTTTTTGAGCTGAATTTTGAGGCTATAAATACTCCCTTATCTCTCCCCTTTTTCAGACGAGCTTCCCCCAATCCAAAGTAGATTTTTCATATCTTTTCTTCCATTTCTTCCATTTTTCTTTCCTTTGATTCTATGTTTATGTAATGTTGAATTAGAATGATTGTTGTAGGCTAAGTAAACCTTGGGAGAAATTGATGTAGACTATGTGCTTGAGATTTTCATGAACTTTCATATGCTTATATTTATGGTTTGATTATCATTTGATGAACTTGTCTTGAATTGTATATGAATGTTGTTAATCTTGCTATATTTGCCATGGGCTTTGTGTTTTAAATCAATTGCATGCCTCATAGTTTGGGTAATGGTAGTTTAAACCCTAGTTCTAGTTTAATTTAGAGATTAGGTTAATTAGAAGTGATTGGGTGGTGACAAACCCTTTTGCTTGTTAGTCATGGAGTAGTTTAACCTAGTTGATAGAGTAATTGGTAATTAGAGAGGTTGTGTGATTGTTGTTATGAAACATGGTAAATTATAGTCATGGGAATGAATTGTTTATGAGTTTGAATTGTTGCATGTATTCGTAGGAACCTAATGTGATCATTGATCCTTCGTTATATGTAATTGTAGAGTTGAGATATTCATTTCCAATGTGTGATTATATGCATCGAATTGCTAGATTCGTGGGTAGATGTTAGCATTTACCCCAATATCATAAAGTAGCAAATATGAATTGAGATTTGTATGTTATCATCATCTTAGTTCTTTATAGTTTTCAAATGTCTTGTCCAACGCTCACGTTATCGATGAGTATGGGTGAGTTTGTCGATTCTCCATTGTTAATTCCATTGTCGATGTATCTAGATGCTATCATCTAGGTGGATTGATAATGAGGGCTCTTGAGTGACGTGTTCATGCTCACTAGCTATTATAGAGAGAATATGATGTTTTTCATCCACGACTTATGATCATAAACCTTAGATGTGAAGCGTTCACTCAATGATTAATCGATAGTTGAAGTTGAAGTTAATTGCCTCCCAAGGCCTTGTATTTGCATTGTAGTGTAATCTATCTTAGTTGCTTTCTTTCGTAGTGTAACAAAACCAACTTCAAAACCCCCCTTTGTTTACCTTGCTTTCTATATAATATATATGTATGTGTTTATAATCTTTGCTAAAACACTAAACAATACTCCTTCTCCTTGTGGTTCGATCCCTACTTCCCACTATCTACTCTATAGTAGTTAGAAGTTGTAGGTGAATATAAATGTGTTTTGATTGAGTGGGATTCTCATTTACGACGTGGGGAAATCGCTTGTCAAAAATGGCGCCGCTGCCGGGGAGAAGGCATTTCTTGTTTTGTGTTTTATCTTAGATTTTATTGTTTATCTCCTTTGTTTTCTTTCTTTTCTTTGAAAGTGTATTGCTCGAGTTCTTTGTGTAAACGGCACCTTGTAGTGTGTATTGCCTTAGAATCCTTGCACTATAGTTTCAATCTTTTGTTTACTTTGTTTTCTTTGAAGTGTGTATTGCTTGGTTTCTTGGAATAAACGGCACCTTGTAGTGTGTATTACCCTAGAACCCTTGCACTACCATTTCAAACGTTTTTTAGTTATGTTTAGTTTAAAAAGGAAAGATTTTCTTGAATTCCTCTCCTTTAACCATGAAAGGATGAGGAAGAATGCAACAAACTCGTGTGATTCTTATCTTCCAAATGATTTTTCCGAGCCTTGTTATTTTGAGTCGAGAAGTGAGCACTATGAACTTGAAAGGCCCCTTGGTTCTTCATACCAAGGGTACTATGATGATGAGTGCTATGAGGAGGAGACACATATTGGTTTTCAAAGTCAAAATTGTTTTAATCCATGTGATGATTCTTATAATCCACAATGGAGTGGTTATTCGAATTCGAATTATGGATATCAACCGGAAAACCAATATTTTGAGCAACAAAATCTACCCCCACATCCTTGTGAATTACCTCAAGAACAAGATTCAATGACTTATGATGAAAATTTACGTTTAGAGAATCTTGAGATGCAATTGAGCGAAATGTTGAATGTGGTGATGAGATTAGAAGCTCAATACTCCAAGGAAGTACCATCCGAAGTAGAACATAATCCTAATGCTATGGTGAGTGATATTACCACAATGCATGAGGAAGAGTTTGAAAGTGATGAGGAAATTTTTGTTGAGTATTATAAAGTAGAGAGAGATGTGAGTATTATTGAACTTTTACTATCCCCATTGTCACCTTCATCTCCACCTATGCAACAAATTTCACCACTTCCGGAAGTTTTAGAGGAGAGTAGGAAGTCATATGACTCATTCATGCTTCCTACCATTCCCACTCTTTTAAGACCACCATCTTTTATCCCTCCTCCAACACCTTCTCCACTACCCTTCATTTTTCTTTCGAAAGTGAAGGATTTCAAGCTTTTGTTCTATGAATAACATTTGGGTCGTGTCGACGACGTTAAATAAATCGATTTTGATCGTTTTATTTTTACTTAACTTTTATTGTGTTTATAAATTTTTTTTTTTTAAAAAAAATAGTTTCTTTGTATCTTTCATTGTTTTAATTAGTAGATTACGTTTTCACTCTTGTTTTTGTTTCGTTTTAATTCTTGTTTTTCTTTGGTTGTGTTATTTGAATTTTTTTTTTAAAAAAAAAAAAAAAAAAAAAAAAATTTCGGGCTCGCGGGCCGCGAATTGGGCCTCGCGGCCCGCGAAATATTGGCCGTTTTTCGCGGCCCGCGAAAAAAAAAAAAAAAGAAAAAAAAAAAGAAAGAAAACAAAACAAAAACGGATTTGGGGATTACAGACCCCCAAATCAGCCGCCCCATCCCTCACCTTCTTCCCCCACTTTCTTCCCCCGATCTTCTTCCCCTCTCCCACCTCCACCGGCGCCGCCCAACCTCCCTCCACTTCCCCTCCACCCTCCTCCCAATTCGCCGCCCCACCTCCCTCCACCTACCCACCATCCCCGACCACCCACCCCACCGTCCTCACCCCACCCCACCGCCCTCACCACCCCGGCCCGAGCCCATACCCGCGCCCCTCACCACCCCGACTGCCCAAACCACCGCCCAGACACTACCCCACCTCCACTCCATCCCAAACCCCCGCCCAAACCCCGCCCAGACCCCGCCCCACCCTCCTCTGCCACCTCCACCTGCACCGCCCCACCTCTGTCATCTCCAGCCGGCTGCCGCCTCACCGCTGAACACCGCCGCAGACCACCACCTCTTCTCAATCAATTTGGGTAGTCCCCAAATTCAGATTGGAGCACTACTCTTTGATTTTCACAGCAATGGGGTACTTTCGTGACAATTCTTTCATTCATGACTTGTGTGGTATTGTGCATTGTTTGTGTTATGAATTGGTGTTCTAAATTGGTATTGCCCTGTCATTAGTTCTAAGATATGGTTACCATGAACTTGCCGCCACTTGTTTATACTCATTGTGCTTAAGTTGATCTTTCAAGTTTTGCTTGCTTGGTGTTCTCTTCAATGAGAGGGTAGTTTTTATCTAGTGCATTAGTGTTGCTAAATTTTTCGCTTCTCCCGTTCTAAAGTGTTGTTATTATTTTAAAACATTGAGGACAATGTTTAGTTTAAGTGTGGGGGAGTTAGGTTTAGCTTCTTATTGTAAAAAGTGCACTTCTCTTGAAGAATTTGTTGAAAGAAAAATGAGTGAAAAGCCCGGATAGGTCAAAACATTAAAAAGGCCTAGGTAAAAGTGAAAGGCTTGAAAAAAAAAAAAAAATGAGTGGCTAGATAAACTTCTAGGCAAAAGGAGAGTGTGTGGAAAAATGAGGGGCTAGGTAAAATCCTAGGCAAAAGGAGAGTGTGTGGAAAGAAAGAGGGGCTAGGTAAAAACCTAGGCAAAAGGAGAGAAATTTTGTAATCTTTTGTTAGATTTGTGTGCCAAAGAAATTGCATTGATGAAACTTATATTGGCATACTTTGCTTGTTGATGAAAGTAATTGAAAGCTCTTGTTTTGAAGTCTTAAATGTGCATTGAATTGATATTTAGAAGTATGAAACTTGGACTTGTATCGTTCTTTCTCGAGGACGAGAAAAGTTTAAGTGTGGGGGAGTTTGATATACCCTATTTGTACTCTAGTTTTTAGTGCATTTTAGACTTGTTTTGAAGATAATTTTGTAACAAAGTATAGGATTTTAGAGTGAATTATATCATTGGTTCTTTATGTTTAGAACTTGTAAAATCCTTTGTTTATGTGTGTATTTTGGAGCTTGTGGATTGATATTATTGAAGACCTTCTATGACTATGCTATAGAGTTGCTGATTTGATGCTTGGAACTTGAAGAATTGGTCATAGAAGTGGCGAGAAGGCCACTTTACTAAAGGTGGTAGAAGATGCCCAGAAAAGTGTCGCTTGTGCCCAGAAAAGTGTCGCTGGAGCTTGAAGGAAGTGTCACTCCAGATGAAGAAAGTGTCACTGCTGCCCAGAAGTGTCACTAGATGCCCAGAAGTGTCGCTATGAAGAACAGCGACCAAAGAAAGCGTCGCTAAAAGTTTCGGCCACTTGCCTTTTTGAGCTGAATTTTGAGGCTATAAATACTCCCTTATCTCTCCCCTTTTTCAGACGAGCTTCCCCCAATCCAAAGTAGATTTTTCATATCTTTTCTTCCATTTCTTCCATTTTTCTTTCCTTTGATTCTATGTTTATGTAATGTTGAATTAGAATGATTGTTGTAGGCTAAGTAAACCTTGGGAGAAATTGATGTAGACTATGTGCTTGAGATTTTCATGAACTTTCATATGCTTATATTTATGGTTTGATTATCATTTGATGAACTTGTCTTGAATTGTATATGAATGTTGTTAATCTTGCTATATTTGCCATGGGCTTTGTGTTTTAAATCAATTGCATGCCTCATAGTTTGGGTAATGGTAGTTTAAACCCTAGTTCTAGTTTAATTTAGAGATTAGGTTAATTAGAAGTGATTGGGTGGTGACAAACCCTTTTGCTTGTTAGTCATGGAGTAGTTTAACCTAGTTGATAGAGTAATTGGTAATTAGAGAGGTTGTGTGATTGTTGTTATGAAACATGGTAAATTATAGTCATGGGAATGAATTGTTTATGAGTTTGAATTGTTGCATGTATTCGTAGGAACCTAATGTGATCATTGATCCTTCGTTATATGTAATTGTAGAGTTGAGATATTCATTTCCAATGTGTGATTATATGCATCGAATTGCTAGATTCGTGGGTAGATGTTAGCATTTACCCCAATATCATAAAGTAGCAAATATGAATTGAGATTTGTATGTTATCATCATCTTAGTTCTTTATAGTTTTCAAATGTCTTGTCCAACGCTCACGTTATCGATGAGTATGGGTGAGTTTGTCGATTCTCCATTGTTAATTCCATTGTCGATGTATCTAGATGCTATCATCTAGGTGGATTGATAATGAGGGCTCTTGAGTGACGTGTTCATGCTCACTAGCTATTATAGAGAGAATATGATGTTTTTCATCCACGACTTATGATCATAAACCTTAGATGTGAAGCGTTCACTCAATGATTAATCGATAGTTGAAGTTGAAGTTAATTGCCTCCCAAGGCCTTGTATTTGCATTGTAGTGTAATCTATCTTAGTTGCTTTCTTTCGTAGTGTAACAAAACCAACTTCAAAACCCCCCTTTGTTTACCTTGCTTTCTATATAATATATATGTATGTGTTTATAATCTTTGCTAAAACACTAAACAATACTCCTTCTCCTTGTGGTTCGATCCCTACTTCCCACTATCTACTCTATAGTAGTTAGAAGTTGTAGGTGAATATAAATATGTTTTGATTGAGTGGGATTCTCATTTACGACGTGGGGAAATCGCTTGTCAAAAATGCACCTATAGTCCATTTGTCATGCACATCCACTACATCTGAAATGCACAAAATGCATTTTTCGATATATATGACTATATTTAATAAAGAGAAGTTGTATCCCAAACTGTATTTGAAGAAAAATAAAAGATGATAAAATCAACAAAGATTTCAGAGCATTTGGTCTTGTAAACAAGGATACTTTAAAAACAAAATGTGCATTCTAATTACACTCAAATGTACATTCCGCTACAAAACCAAAATGCACATGCACGTATTTCAAGATGCACAATACTTGTTAAACAAATAGTTCCCTACATACCATCATCATGTGCAGTCTAAATATATACAAAAAGCATCACAGTATTGTTAAATGTGCATTTCACATCCACAATCCAACTAATAGAAATTCAATGTGCAGTCTAAATATATGCAAAGTGCATATAAGTACTGTATAATGTGCATTGCTCATCTACAATCCAACATAGAAATTCAATGTGCAGTCTAAATATGTACAATGTGCATATAAGTACTGTAAAATGTGCATTGCTGATCATCTAAAATCCAACTAATAAAAATTCAATGTGCAGTCTAAACAGGGGCGGATGTACGTGGTAACGCGGGATGCACGTGCACCCCGCAATTTATCTTTTTTTTTTGTTGCTTTTAAAATTTTATTAGGCTAATTTAAAATCTTAAAAATGGTACACCTCTTCATTCGCAAGCTGATTTCTTAATTACTTTTTTCGAATTTTACAAACTATTTTAATTGTTTACATTAACCTAACTTTTTTACTTCCACTCGTCTAATTTTACTTCCACTCGTCTAATTTTACATTAATTTTACTTCCATCGTTTAATTTTTTTAAATCTAAATTGACTCTTGCAAAATTATATCCTCTGCAAAAAGCTAAAAAAATATTATTACTTGCTGAAAATGATTAGAGAATTTGAATTGTACTAGAAACTTGACTTACTATGGTTGTTGAAGTGCAATATCCTTTATTTGATTACTAAATATTATAATGACACTGTTTTTTATTTTTGAAGGTTAAAAAGTAGTATAGAAATTAATTATATAGATATTAATGTCAAGTAGTAATTTTGGTACAAGGTTTGATCAGCTCTTAACATTATTGTAATTTTGGCATTTTATTTTCCCACGAGAAAGATGTGTAATTTGGGTTTTATTTGGTTTTAGATATTATTCTTGATGCGATTGTAATTGAATTTCAAAAATATATCCCAATGAGTGAATATTAAGTGATCTAAAAATATTTATATCATATATTCATGTACAAAATTTTTTTGGTGCACCCCATGTACAAAATCCTAGATCCGCCACTGAATCTAAATATATACAATGTGCATATAAGTACTGTAAAATGTGCATTGTTGATCATCTAAAATCCAACTAATAGAAATTCAATGTGCAGTCTAAATATATGCAAAGTGCATCTAAGTACTGTCAATACAAATCTGAACCCTAAGAAGTTTGGATTCCTAACAACTAAACTAGAGTAAATTGACTCTAAATTGTATAGAAAACCTTCCAAGCAAAAAAATTCCATGGCTTGGAAAATCATCGATTTCAAATTGCACATTCATCTAGGATCAAAATTAAACACTCACTTTTACCTGAATCCAAACAATCCGGTCATTGAATGTTGTAGTCCACAGTTAGGATCGATCTCCACTTTCCGGTGTGTCTGAAAATTAATTTAGAAAGAAGAACCAGAGAAACCCGTGTGCGTCCGATCGAAATCGTCGATTTGATTTAGGAGTGGCCGGCGGTTTCCTCTCTTATAAGTTGAAACGTGGCCGGATCTTAAGGAAGGGCAATTTAATGATTAATTACATAATCAACCCATGGAAGTTTAATTGTTTTGCAAAAAACTCCTTGGGGTACGGTCCGCTTCGTACCCCCAGTACACAGTATAGTAATTGAAATTTTGGATTTAACAGCAAAATCGATAAATTCGGCCGTGTTGAATAGTTGATGTTGGAATGGTGTTTATTCCACTCCATGCAAATAAAATAGGGAGGCGGTTATACTCTCATCCTACCTACTCTATTTAGCCATCCTTGTCTTACGTTCGCAGTGAACCCGGCGGTCGAATAGTTTGGTTGAAATGTTTTTATTCCATCCAATACAGATAAAATTAGGTCGTTATACTTATATCTTTTCTACCTCCACCGACAATCATAATTTCATTGAAAACAGAAAAAATGGAAGTGCATTATTCATATAGAATAAAAATTTAAAAACAATCATCCTCGTCGTACTTGAATAATCCATATAAGCATTCGGGGACGGTTGTAAAAAAGTTTTGATTTCGGAGTCCACATGAAAATAAATTAGCTCCCGTCGTCCAAAACATTACAAAATGTGATTAACTATTTTCCAAAACAAAAATTTAGAAAATAAAAAGATCCAAAAACAATGAAAGGTTATTTTTTTAAGGACCGGCCTGAATGGCCCCAAAATTTTATATTAGCATGGAAATCATCGATCATGATCCAACAGAAATCTTGCAATTCTGACACCTCATATAAAAGTTGTGGAACTTCCTTTGCGGCTACCTGTCGCTTCTTCAATCTTCCCCGCTATTCATCCAGCATCATTTAGTTAGGCTGAATTTCTCGTAACTCAAATGGATAGTCTTGAAATATTTTTAAAAATTATAATGTAGACCACGCGAACGCGCAGACCACTATTACTATTTCGAAGAAGAGTCATTCTTATCTCTTAACTCAAATATGAACATTTGGTTCGGAAAACATGAACCTTTAAAATTTTCAAAATACATATTTTAACGTAAATTTTTAAATTTATATCTATATATTCTTAAATTTTTAGATTCAAACACGTCGTATTGTTTGTTCAAGGAACCCCAAGTGCGTGCAATAAATATATTATCCCTAGTGTTAAGTTTTCAAATTGACTCCACTTAAGCGACATGACAATAAAGTCGTGTAATTAATCCTTCCTTGTGTCTTTGGAAATGATTCGATGTGTTTGAAAATTCCCACAAAAATGGTCTCTTATCATTTCGTAAAATTTCTCAATTATACTACTACGTTTTGCCCGTGTAGCCACATCCCAAAGATAGTAGCAGACCCCAAAATTGAAATTGGATTGGGCCATAATAGAATTTTTAAAAATATATAAATACAAAAATTTAATATTAAAAAATATAATGGCATATTAAACAATTTTTAATTTGTTAGGAGGGTCCTGGCCCCCTTGGGCCCCTCCTAGCTAGTTCCGCCACTGCCCAAAGAATGCATCTCACGATAGAAGGATAGAAAGGAATGCGTATTACACACTAACTTTGGAATCTTCTTCCAAACATTAATGAACTCCTGCTATCTACCATATCAAGAATGGGTCATGATCCCATTGCAACCAAGTGTCAAATATGCATGAACTTTATTGTGCACCAAAATTTTTAAAATTAATCTTATTCATCATTTTTGGATGAATAAAATAGTTTTAAAATAAAATATAAAATATAATTGTTGGCAAAGACTACTCAATTATAAACGGTACCTCCACCACGGCCTTGATAGGTTCCAAAATGATCATCACTATTAATCCGGTGTCACCTTAGCCATAATATTCCACTTGTATAGTTAAATCTGTACAATATCATAGAAGACCAAAGGAATCGTGATAACATGTACTTTTATTAGATTTGAAAACGTATACCATACTTATCGCGTACTGGATTCAAGTATAATTATTATAGGAAGGAATCGTGATAACATGTACTTTTATTAGATTTGAAAACGCATACCATACTTATCCCGTACTGGATTCAAGTATAATTATTATAGGAACTAGATTTGATACTAAACTAAAAATTATACTGATATATCATATACAAGTATTATACATTCATTGAAAAGTGGTACAGTGGTGGGACTTGAATATGTAAATTACTAACCCAAACTTTTGAAGCTGAAAATCAAAAGTAAATTAAAAAAATTAAATATTTTCAATATCAATATTTATTCTCATTAGCGAAATAAAAGCCGTGTTTTTGTATAACACGTATACAAAATGAATGGGAAAGAGGAGGAATTCGTAAATTCCATTACATCGCGTCATAATCCTATTTATGATGTTAAACTTATTGATCGAACAAGACTATTGAAATAAAATTTGATAAAATTAATTTAATCATTTCAGCAATTTTCTAAAATGCCCTGCAACTTCCTAGTGGGAGGCTTTTTGGGTTGTTTATGTTTGCTCGCATAATACGCACGTGCAGGTTCACCACCGTCCTGCCTTGGTTTGCATATGGGTTTCTTGCATCTCGCTGGCTCTATGTTTGATGGGGATTGACTTGCACGGATTTGCACTCCGTCTTGGATTTATTAGCTCCGTTACATTTATCGCCGTTTTGAACTAACGCTTCCTTTGGAGGAGGGTAGGTAATGAATACTTGACATATATAAATATATATAGAGAAACTCTTGGGTGAGACGGTCCTACCATAAGGTTATGGTAAGACCAATGGTAGTTAATGTGTTTGTTAGATAACTTAGATTTGTTAGTTTGTTTGTAATAACACACAAATACAATTTATGGCAAACAAAAAATGGAAACACACAAACAAATGTATTAAACACATGAACAAAATTTATGTCAAACAAAGTTTAAAAACACAGAAACAAATGTATTAAACACTTGAACTATGGTAGGACGGTCTCACCCTAGACTTTGTAATATATAAATATTTGAATAATGAATACGATTCAATTATGTACATATTATATACGAGAAAGTCTTGGGTGAGACATGTCCTTGTGGAGACCAAGAGCAGGGGAATGAGCATTTACTGATTCTGCTTGATCTTTTAGTCAGTTTGTTTGATCTTTCAATCAATGTCCTTGAGTATTTTTGTTTTGCCTTGATTTTTCAGTTAATTTGATCTTTCGTTCAATTTGCTTGATCTTTCGGTCAATTTTCTTGATCATTTCCTTGGTCAATTTCACCAACGACAAATTCAATCAAGGATATCGGCGGGTTTAAAGCTCACCAACGACAAATTCAATCAATAGCAGTGTCATATAATCTTTGGTCTCATTTGAGACAGGTCTCAAATGAGAATTTGCCATTATATACTCATTAAATCAAATTTGTTTCGTATATATTTAATTTAACATATACATATTTTAAAAGAAGATGGTTCCAAAATATTTTATTTTTTTATTAATATTTAATTCAATGAATTATAATTTCTACGTCAGCTATTTCGTAACAAATTTTTAAATATGTGAGATTCGGTGGTATGAGCAGTTAGTATTCGGCACGTTCATTTTGGTAACAAAATCTGCGGGAAAGAATAAAGTAAACAACTACGCGAGTACAAAATGAGGGAACACGATTCTTTAGTTGTTGTTTGGTTTGTATATTGATATTAATAGGTTGATGGCTAACTAACCTAACATATTCCTAACATATTCATGTCTCAACTCTCACCACCGTAGTGTTCCTCAGACCATCTGCGTTTGTTATACAATGGCATGCTACCTAGATATCAACCATTACCATTTTATGCATTTTATGCATATGATTTTCCGGGAAGCAATAATATATGGTACATAATATCCTCGTATGGTTCATGCAACTGAATAAAAAGTCTTGTTTCCAAAACCATACATATATTTTCTCCCAAACTCCCTCTTTTCTTCTTCAATTTTCTTCCCCGTCTTCCCATAATGGGGAGACGGGGAAGCAATCGTTCTTCTGTTTATTATTTTTAATACCGTTGAATAAGTGTGTTTCAATCCACATAATAAGTTCTTCGACTAGATCTTGATTTATGTCGAAGTTTTGTTCTCGATCCAATTATAAGGATCGTGTTTTATGATTTGTGTCTATTGTTCTGATCTGATTATACAGATCGTGTTTCCGGTCATGATTTCTGGGTTTCAAGATGCTTGCAGTTTGAAGAACATTGATCATGTTTTGGATCAAGTGGTGTTGCGGTTGTAGTAGATCCCTGATTGGCGAAGTGATTGATGCGAGAGACGCTCCTCTGTGGTTTTATTACACTTTTTATTGGATCTCTCAAATTGTAATAGTACAGACTTGTTACTATAAGTATGGTTGACATTTTGTTCGGTTGTTCTTGTAATAGACTAGTCGAATTGGATGCCAATTCCACTCATTGTAATCGTTTCTGGGCGTTTCCCAGTACCATGAAAGAATTTCTTCAAAAAAAAAAAAAAAATCTTGTTTCCATATTACAGTGGGCGAACTACGTAGCAAATATCAGTGGCGCATCTGATAAGGTTCGATATATGATGTGTTATTGTTGTTATTTAATTTGAATTATGTTTAACTGTAACATTAGATATGCATCACTTTACACGACTTCTGCCAGGTTAGATTGATTACTTCTAATAATGAACATATTATCACAAGATGATTGATGTCACCCACGGTTAATTCCTTAGGTAGGATTAGTTTTCACTTTTTGATCGTCTGTTTAAACGAGACAAAAAGAAATGGAGGTAATACGTAGGTGATGTGTCTGGATAGTGATCTTATATTTGGTTCGGTTTCCGTTTAAAATTTTAAGATTATGCAATTTTATTTCTATTTTAGTAACTAATCGTGAATAGTTCAACCACTTGGTTTAACTACAAATCTTCTCCCAATGTTTACGGCCCTTGTTGGAAAGGTTCGGATTTCGAACGGTACTTTTACGAGCCGTGCAACTAGCTATATATATTAATCAATCGGTAAACATTGAAATAGTAAACGAATATTATGATCATGCCCCGGATTCAACTGAATACAATGAATACAATGAATACAATGAATATGCGGTCTTAAAATCGAAAATACCAACGATATTCCTGTTCATAAGGGAACCCGCTTTGAAGGTGGAGAAGGTCTTCAAAAGGAACAAATCAGGAATATCAAAACTATATCAAATCGAAAATACCAACGATATTCCTGTTCATAAGGGAACCGCTTTGGAGGTGGAGTAGGTGTATTATGGATAATAAAACAATTTCAAAACCCAACTAGAAACTCTTAAATCCCGTTGCTAAGTAGCCCGCTTTGTAAGTGGAATAGGTGTATTATGGATAATAAAACAATTTCAAAACCCCATAGAAAACTCTTTAATCATGTTAAATGTTAAATGACGCAATTGAAATGCATCAAAAGCATTATCTCAGAAGGGCGTGAAATCCACATCTTTGTCGATGGAATCGTTATTACCTTCACAACTTTTGCGGTATCTCACCGCCCTGTCGGTTTCCCTGGCAACCTGTGCATTTGTTCTCCAATGGCCTGATTACCTAGATATGTACGATTACCACTTTATGCATAAGGTTTTGTGGGAAAGCCAACATATATCATCATCCTCATGTGCTGATCTCCTTGGACCGAGTAGGGATACTTCGTTCCCGTACTATAGTTGGCAACCTACGTCGTCTCATAATGGGATAAAGGTTTGATTTTCTACCCGTTTCAGTTTTTGGGTGAATGTTAATTTGTGAATATATTACTTTGTTTCAGATTTCTGTGTTCTTAAATAATTTTTAATTTTAACTGTTCTAAATGTAATGACAGGTATGCATGGGGAGTACTACTTCGGCTGGTTTAGAGCAGATACTCCCATGGATATTTTATCATAAGTCTATTGGTTTCACACAGTTTTACGTGTTTGTGGAGGGAAAAGCAGCATCGGAGGATGTAGCCATTGTTCTAGACTCAATTCCTGTATGTATGTGTTCATTGTTCTAGACTCAATTCCTGTATGTATGTGTTCAAGCCTTTTTTTCTTTGCATCCTTGTCTAACTAGTAATTATAAAGATATGTCCTTTAATTTCACAAGGGAGTTACACGTATCCATAGGACGTTCGATGAATTGGAGGAGCATAAGGATAAAAGGTATATGTGTTTTGATACCAAACATTATACCAGGACCTAATGCACGTATGAAAATTTTGATCTTCTTTTGATTGTGTAGTCGTGTCTGGAATGAAACGCCGATGCCTAAATTCATGAACAGGCCATGCATCAATGAGGTGTATATCAGGCAATCTCTTAACATGGAAGTGGCTTCTGAGATGGCACAAGTAAGAGTTGATAGTTTGGAACGAGTAATTTGTTTTATGATCCTCACTAATATATATATATGGGGCGGCATGGAATAATTTGTTTTATGATCCTATATATATACCTTGTCTTGTAATGTGCTCCAGGAAGCTGGCATGGAATGGATTTTTCACTTAGATTCAGACGAGTTGCTATATCCGTCCGGAACCCAGAACTATACTGTTCAAGAGCTATTAGCAGACGTACCTCAATATGTTGATGTGATGTTGATTCTAAATTATGTAAGAAAAACTTGTTATGTTCATCTTCATTCGTGAAAACGCGAGGTTACTTAAAAAGATTGGTTTTTCTTCAGGAGAGTTGCGTAGAAAGGTTTGACATAAAGGACCCTTTTTGTGAGGTCAAACCTTCATCCATCTATATATCATATATGTGATGTGTCATATTCTGGTCTTTATTTTTACATAATGTTTTCCTCTGTGATTGAATTAAGGTTTTTTTTCCTTCTATTATATATATATATATAGGTCTCAATGTTCAAGAATAGCCCCCCTCTCCATCTCTCTGAAGAGACTTACTATAAATATGAGAGTACTGTAAGACGTGGTAATCCAGGGTACTTTTTGACTTATGAAAATTGGAAATCAGGTGCCCGTGTTCAAGATGGCCTTCTTCCTGAAGGAGCTCACGAATGGTATAACCACCGGAAAGAAGTCATGTATGGGGTTACACTTTCTATCACAACATAACCTACTTCTTGTTGATTCTGTTTTATATAAGATAACAAATAACCAGCTAGTGTTTGTTTTCTTTGATTCTTCATCTGAAAATCATATATCATTTTGTTATACAGTAAGCTTATTAACGACGAGGCTGCTATCCTACATTACTCATATACAAGGTTTTCAGATTTGAGTTCTAGGGGAAAACGCTGTAAGTGTAAGCCTACGAAAGAAGGTGCCAAACGATGCTTCATGCTGAAATTTGACGGGGATGTAAGTCAGGCTCTAAGGTTTATGAATTAACATTTTTAAACACCATTAATTTGTTTCTATTATTTAGAACTTACTGCTACAATTTATAAATGCACAGATTGCCTTACTGCTACCATTCTTCTTTGCAGGCCTTCATGATTTCTTCGACTTCAACTCATGAAGAAATGCTTAACTGGTAATATCATGCTTGGTTGGCTTCTAGGTTTTTCTATCCATTTCCTTTGATGATTGATGTTATACCCGTCTGTGGAATACATGTGATGCTTTTTCTTTTTGAAGAACGATAAACACACCGAAAGTATATATCTTGAAGTTATGCTTAATTCGCTATTCGACATTAGTAAGAATTATCTGTTACTTTCTTGCTACAAAATATATATCATGTCAAGGCATTGAATCAGGTACAATGAGCAAGTTGTATGGTATGACAAAGAATTAAATGATGAACTTCTACAGGCGGGCGTCTTTATAAGGATAAATACTCCCATGGTAGGTTCAATCTTCAAATCTGGTCGTTATAGCACTGTTTTTTATTTTTAATCTGGACGATCTTCACATTTGCCTCCTTCTAATAGGTGATTCTTCAAAGCTTGAAGGAATCAGGCTTTTTCGCCGATGTAATTGCTTCCGCTTGGCAAAATCATGAACTAAAGCAGAAGTCATCAACTCAGAATCAGAGTATTTCCGGAAGGAAATTAGGCTACATGAGCTAGCTCTCAACCTGCAGGTTTCGTACCAACATCAGGAAACGAGTCTCATTCTGCTACTCCTCAATAGTTATAACATTATTTTGTTCAATTTATGTTCAGATTGGAAGTGGTGGAAGTTGAAAACCTTGTTTGGAGATTTAGGAATTTGTAGAGTGGAGACCATCAGATAGTGATAGATTTGAAAACCTTGTTTTGAGATGTTTCCGTGGATTGCTGCCACGTGTAGAGGCGTTCTCTCGTTGGAACGATCAATCGTGTTCAAATCCAACTACCTAGGCGGGCTTGGTGGTGCTCACCACCAGGGGCGGAACTGGGGGGAGCGTGGGGCAGCGGCCGCTCCCCATAGATTTCAGATTACAGACTATATTACTGTAGCAATTAGACGTTTAGCCTTCAAATTTTTTGAAAAATAGGCTTATACAGTGCAATCTCGCTCCCCCAAGAGTTTGGGTCTAGTTCCGTCACTGCTCACCACCACCAACATGGTGTGCATGACGTTGGTGAGCTTGAAGGTGGCGCCGCCCGCAATCGTGGGCCCCTCTTGTAAAGGGCACGCAGAGCTCCTGCACGTCCGGAAACACCAAACTATGATTACACTAGTTAGGTAAAACCTCTTTACACAGCACAACTCAAACTAACAATGAAGAATACAATACAACACCGATTTAACGTGGTTAACCAATTGGCTACGTCCACAAATATAAACAAACTTCATTACAATCATAGATACAGAGATACAGATGGCTTACAGACTATGTGAGATGCCAACCTCGTACACCGCTTTCCGTGACAAGCGTATGGTATATGTAGATAGAAAAATTTATTATTTTGTGATGGAAAAAAAAATTATTCAAATTCTAGGGTAAAAATTGGGGGAGTTCTGATTCTGGGTATTTCGCGGTAAATGCGAACTATAAACGAGTTCGCATTTGGTCATATTTAATTATTTTTTTTCCAAAAACAAATACCATGTGGTTATATATCAACGTGTATTTATTATTTCGCATTTAATAATTGTAAATCCGGAGCAATCAGTAAAAACGTTCCTCACATAACCAATCCCCAAATCAAACCCTTGAATCTCCAAATTTTGCATAAGCTCAATCTGCGTCAATCGGCTGCGACAATCCGAGATTTTTGGCTAATATACTTCTATTGTCGGCAATCCTCATCAATAGATTTTATTCTTCTATGAATGATATTGTCATGTTAAAACATTATGTAAACCTTTATTTTATACTTGTTGCATAATATCTTGTATTCATTTAAACAATTCTTTCATGACTATGATTTTGATGTTATTTTATTTGGTTTACTAATTTTATTGTTATCTCGTATACCAAAAAATATATAATAATTTTAAAAGTTACAAAATAAAGGCTACAAAATATACAATAAGGTAACGTTGAAATAAAAGCTACAAAATTATGGAATCATTACTACAAAGATAAAAAACCAAACAAACATTGCATAAAAGTATATATTATTTGAAATAATAATGTAATGTCTTTAATTTAATTTACATTACCTATCTTGTAAGACTAAGGCCTGTTTGCCAGAGCTTATCTGTAGATCAGTTCAGTTCAGTTCAATTCAATTCAGTTCAGTTCAATTCAGTGAAAATGTAATTTGATGAAATACAGATTAATTCAGACATGCTGATTCCATTTTTCAATACATCAATTTTTACTTCAGTTCAGTTCAATTCAGTTCAGTTCAGTTCATCAAGAAATAAGCTCTAGTAAACAGGGCCTAAGTGATTTTTTTAAAATATTATTTAAAAATTGAAAATAATATATATAATTTTTAAATATAACGATGTAAAATAAGAATAAAATATGCAAATAAATATGGAAAGACATAGTTTGCATTTGGCAAATGCAGACTATAGTTAATTAGCATTTGCCAAATGTGAACTATGGAGTGCCACGTAATCAGCATCTCCCATGTAGATATCAAGTAAGAAATTAATTGCAAAAATAATTAAAAAATAAAATTGATAGTTTGCATTTGCCAAATGCGAATTATATGATAGTTCGTATTTGCTGAATGCCAAACACCAGAAACCGGAAACACTACAATTTTGAACCCAGATTTTGAAACTTTTTTCATGTTATCCTCATCCCGGGAAAGATTCCTAAACAGAATCAGAACAAGACTATTAGACTTATTCCAAACAGAATTGGATTTACCTTATAGATAAATCCAAACCAAACTAGGATTAAGATTCAATTCAATCCCAACAATCTCCTCCTTGAATTGAATCCTCGGACATACAGACATACAGAAGCTCCAGACGCACAATGATTATGCCAGATGTACCAGATGCACATTGGTAGTGTCAGATGTACCAGATGAGCTCAATACGCTATATCAGATGCACAGTGGTAGTACAACAGACGCTTGCCAAACATAAGTACCTCATACCACCATTTGAACAAATCCAACCAAGAAAGGATTTGCTAACCAGACATATTTCAACAAGTTCAACCAAAAAAGAATTGTTGAAAGTATGTAAGCAGACACACTAGGTGTAACAGAACCGAACAGCAACAAACCAGAACTGCAACAACAACGGAACAGATTACAACAACAGCAACAACAACTGAACATACCAGACCATCAACAGACCAGAATAATAACAACAACAACAACACCTTCTTCTCTTCAGAATTATTGGCATAACAGCACAGAACCTTGTCCACCTTCACATTCCACGACACCAAAGAATTAATCTCCAGAGTTTCTCTGGAATCATCAGACATCACTCTTCACGATTATCCAATTCTTCAAATGTCACTCGACCATATTCTTTGGACACTTCAAACCGGTGCCAATAACCGTAGAACCAAATCCAGACCAAAACAAACTCCTTCTTTGTTATCTTGACTGATCAACCAAGTTATAATACCAGTTGTTGGTATCCCTAGCCTAGCTCCCGACAACAACTTGTTTGGATCATCACCTTAGCTCTATGATTCCACTTGTTAGGGTTAAAAATACCCAACTATGATTACACTAGTTAGGTAATTAACCTCTTTGCACAGTACAACTCAAAATAACAATGAACAATACAGTACAACACAGATTTAACGTGGTTCATCAATTGACTATGTCCACAAACAGAAACAGACTTCATTACAATCACAGATACAGATGGCTTACAGACGAGTTATTCTCAAGCGTAGTCTTAAGTCATGCTAATGAACTCTCAGACGCCTTCTTGAATAGCCCAGACGATGTGAGATGCCAACCTCGCACACCGCTTTTCAGTTATATAGATACCAAGACAGACAGAATCCTAAACAGAATCAGAACAAGACTATTAGACCTATTTCAAACAGAATTGAATTTACCTTATAGATAAATCCAAACCAAACTAGGATTAAGATTCAATTCAATCCCAACATTGTCCATGACGGATTAATGAAACGGAAGGAGAAGATGTAGATGAAGAAGAAATGGTAAAATTATTTGTTTTTTTTTTGTTGGAATGAAAATGATGGACGCGGATGGGAAGATTAATTCGGGTTTGTTTAGTCTTTGATTTTGACGGGGTTTGTTTAATTTATTTGTGCACTACAATTTTTATACCTCAAGAATGCAACTATACGTTGCATTATGGTCTTACTATGGATTTAATTATCCAGCCTGGTTTAACTTTAGCATTAATATTACACAAGATCTATTTCCACAACCCAATATACTAAATCCACAACCAATTTAGTGATAAATTTACTTAATCACCCCTCATTAAATTTAGGATTCAATTAACATTTATTATATCATTTAAATCCCTTAAGTTTTGAATAATAAATTCTGGATTCAAGTTTTTGTTAAATTTAATTGTAGGCCCAAGAAATTCTCAAAACCTTCAACATTCATTCAACACCTTCGAATTTAGGCCCTATTTGCTATAACTTATTTCTTGGTGAACTGAACTGAACTGAATTGAACTGAACTGAAGTGTAAATTAATGTATTGAAAAATGGAATCAGCATGACTGAATTAATGTGAATTTCATCATGAATTGAAATACTTGTTGAAATTTTTTAAAGAGTCGGGGAAGAGATTCTTGAAGATCTTTTCAAGCACTATATCAGCCCACTACGTGCGATTTCCACACACTGGTGGTGCGATTATTTTACTATTACTCTATCAGAGATATTTTCTCAATTTCCACTTTTACCACCGATAACGTCTTTATCAACGGCTTTATAACAGACATTTCATGGCGGAGCCACCGCTCCCTCAGGGGAGCGCCGCCGTCGGAAAATCGTTTCTTCAAGCACTAAGCACAAAACAACAACCTCTGTACTCCGTCCTTCCCAATACCCCTAATCTCCACCCGATTACAGAATACAAAGGGAAACTAGCCTACATCTTGCCACCAGAGGAAGGAGCTGTTCTCGCATCGTATTATCATAATGCTTTGGTCGGGAAATTCAACAAGGGCAAACCCTCCATGGATTCTCTGATCAATGGTTTCAAATCAATTGGCTTCACCGGTCGCTATCAGCGGGGCTCGCTGGATTTCAAGCACGTTCTAATCAGATTTCAAGAGAAAGTTGATTACCGGCGTTGTTGGATGAAAGGAATGTGGAGCTTCGGCAATGCTGCAATGAAAGTCCAGAAATGGACGCCGGATTTCTCGCCTGAACAAGAGTCCTCTGTCATCCCAGCCTGGGTAACTTTTCAAAAGCTCCCTGTTCTCTTTTATAATATATCTTCCATAGAGGGTATCAGTTCCCAGATCGGAAAATATTTAAAGATGGATGTTGCTACCATGGCTCTATCCAGGCCCTCTGTTATCAAAATATGTGTTGAAATTGATTTGCAAGCTGTTTTACCTACTTCAATTGTTGGCATTGGTACTGATGTTAAAGAGTACTCCATTGAGTTTGAGGATCTTCCTTCCTACTGTAATCACTGCAAGGTCATAGGGCATGATGTTCATGAATGTGGTTTCTTACATCCTGAGTTTAAGAGAAAACCTTCACCTCTAGTCAATCCTAGTGCTGTCAAAACTATACCAATTCAGAAAGCTCTGCCAATTCAGAATGCTCCAAACCAGAAAAAGGATGATGTCCTCCTACATAATGAAGCAGGCTCCTCAGGGCTAACCTTTCAACAAAAACAGAAAATCCCTCAAGCCTTAGCTTCCCTCAAATTACAAAAAGGAAAACATAAGAGCTCTATCAGACTTGGGTACAAAAGGAGATCAAATGTGACATACAAATACATCCCCAAGGAAACAGAAATTTTTTGTGTTGCAGATAGCCCTCAAGATGCAAATGTCCTCTCTCAAACCTCAAATTCCCAGAAAACCCACCCACAGAAAAAGAGCTCCCTCACAGTGTTTTCACATGTATCCAAGCCAGGGAGTCCATCATTACTTTTCACTGAAGCTGATGCTGGTGCTGGTACTAAAATGATCATTTCCCAAACCCCAACTCCTCAGAAAACTCCATCTCAATCCTGGAGCTCTCATAATGTGGTTACTATCGTACCTATGGCTTCTGTTTTAACATCTTCCACTCAGCTCTCCAGTGGAAAAATTATCTCAAATGAGCCTTCACAACACCTGAGGGATCCTCAGCTGTCTCCTAAGACTTCCTCACAGGATGATATTGTTGTCCAAGGTATACAAAGGAATAAAGCTTTCAAACCTTTTACTACTAACAACTCTTTGTTCCATTCCCAGGAAAAATTCAGGAATAAATTCCAACCATTGGAAAATCTCCCTCAAAGTTTACAGGACTTGATAGATGGACTTGCTACTCCATTGAGTGAAACATCAGTTTCTACAAATAATATCATTGAGGAAATCTCAAACTCTGAGGATCAGGTAAACACAACTAAGGTACCCATTCCTAATCTTCTTAAAAGAACTGGAAGAAAGTCTAAAAAAAATGCTTATGCTGATCAATTACACCAAGTTGCATATCTACTTAGGTCTTCTACAAAATGCTCCAAAAGTAGTCATATATGAATAGTACAACCTTAAAAATAAAAATGTTAGTCTGGAATATTAGAGGTATGGACACATCATTATTAAGATTAGAAAGACTACTCATTGCTTATAAACTTGACCTTCTGTGCATCATAGAACCAAAACACTCTAATCATGAATGCTCATCTTATATGCATACTCTTCATTTTGACAATTGCATGTTTTCCTCAACTGGACAAGTGTGGTTATTTTGGAAAAATTGCATTTCTATCTCTCATCACTGACCACAGACAATTCCTAGCAGTGAATATTCTTAGTCATACACTGAAAACCCCAATGGAAGGAGTTTTCATATATGGATTAAGAACTAGAACTGGTCGGAAAGATATGTGGAAAGATTTAATTGCTTTAGGCTTATCCAATTCTGTATATATTGGTGATTTCAATGCTTATAAATCCATCTCTGAATACAAAGGCCCATCTGTCCCAAAACTTGGTACCATTAAGGATTTCAATGATTTTATTCAGTCAATGGCCCTAAAGGAAGTCTATACTGTAGGTAACCTCTTTACATGGACCAGTGCTAGGTTGCACCCTACTATTGAAAGACTTGATAGGGGGCTGGTCTCTTCTCAGTGGAACCTAAATTTCCCCTCTTCTTCCATTTTGGTACTGAACAAAGAGACCTCAGACCACTGCCCCTTACTCCTCACAATAGGTAGTCCTATACCCTCTACTCCCAGATCCTTCAGATTTCTCAACACTTGGTTTAAAAGGTTGGAATTCATGCAAGAATTAAAGTCTAACTGGGACCCTCATATACATGATCAAGGGATGAATGGTCTATTTCTTAAACTTAACAGACTCAAAAGATTCCTTAAGTACTGGAACAGAGAAGTCTTTGGAAACATTAGCAATAATGTTTCCAAAGCAGAAGAATCCTTGAGGCTGCAAGAAATAAATTATGACCTTAATCAAAATGATAATGAACTGGTCAAATTAAAAGAGGCTAAATCTGTCCTTAGTAAAGCCCTATTTGAAGAGAAGCATTTTTGGAAACAAAAAGTAAAAATTAAGTGGCTTAAGGAGGGTGATGAAAACACTGAATTTTTTCATAAATCAGTGAAGCAAAGACAGAGTAAGCTTGGCATCACCAAAATCCAAAACTCCTATGGAGTTTGGATTGATGACATTGTGGAAATTGAACAGGAAGCCATTACTTTCTATGAAACACTCCTCTCTGCTGAACCTCCAACATCAACCCCTTTTCTTTCACATTTTCTCACCTTGATCCCCACTTTGATTACTCCTGAAGAAAATGCTCACCTCAACAGCCCTTTTACTCTAGATGAACTTAAATCAGTTGTTTTCAGTTTGAACAAAACCAGCACTCCTGGACCAGATGATTACACTGCACAGTTTTATATCAAAGCATGAGATATCATAAAAGTGGACCTGCTAAGTGCAGCAAATGATTTCATGACAAACCTCATCATCCCCCGGGGTATATCCAGCACATGGATAACAATTATCCCTAAGAAAGAAGTCCCAGTTTCTTTCAATGATTATAGACCCATTAGCCTTTCAAATGTCTCCAATAAGATTTTTTCAAAAATCTTAATGGAGAGATTAAAACCACTTATGCCAAAATTGATATCTCACCATCAATCTGCTTTTCTGGCTAATAGAGACATTGATGATAATGTACTCTACCTGAAAGAGATGATGAGATTCATCAACAATAAAGAAAGGGGCACAAATTGCATTTTAAAGCTTGATCTACAAAAAGCTTTTGACAGAGTAAGCTGGTCCTTTCTTAGCTCTGTACTTTTTAAGTTTGGTTTTAATGGTGTTTTTGTACATGCTATTTTGAAGAATTTGTCACAGGCATGCTTCTCAATACTGATCAATGGCAAACCAGTGGGATTTTTCAAAGCCACCAGAGGAATCAAACAGGGAGATCCCATTTCTCCTTTCTTGTTTAACCTTTTTTCAGAAGCTTTTACTAGATCATTGTCATTTGTTTATGAAATCGGGAAAATTGATTATTTTAAAATTCCAATCAACTCAGTTCCCATTTCTCATCTTACTTATGCTGATGATACCATAATTTTCCTAAATGCTAATAAAACCAGTCTCACTACTTTGAAAGCTTTTCTTGTTGTCTTTGAAGAGATTTCAGGTCAAAAGATTAATTTTCAAAAGAGTGAGGTGTTTTTCAGTAAATATGCTTCTGTTCACTCAGTTCATCTAATTAAATCCATTCTTGACATGAAAGTAGGCTCATATCCTTTTAGATATCTAGGATGCCCCATTTTTGCAGGTTAGATGCTAAAATCTCATTTTCAACCTGTTCTTGAAGTGATTAACACTAGACTTGATAGTTGGAAAAACAAATGGCTCTCTGCTGGTGGTAAACTCACTTTGATAAAATCATGCATCTATTCTATTCCACAACATATCTGGGCTGTTTTTGATCCCCCCAAGTGCATCATAAAAGCTTTAGAAAAGATTGTTTCATCATTTTTTTGGGGGAAAAATGAACAAAAAGATAAAAAGAAGTGGAGGAAGTGGAGTGATTTGTGTTTCCCTATTTCTGAAAATGGAATAGGGATCAGGTCCATCTCTACCATTGTTAAAACTTTCTCAGTTAAACTTTGGTGGAAACACCAAAAGGCACAAGCCCCATGGACACTCTTCCTAGCATCTCTGCCAAATTCATCAAAAACATCCCAAACCTGGAAGAGAATTGTTAAAGTTGATAATTTTACATCTTCTCACATCAGAGTGATCATAGGTAATGGTAGTTGCAGCTTCTGGAACTCCACTTGGTCTGGAAATCATTCCATCTGTGATCTGGTGGATCCTAGCTTGACAAACATCCCAGACAACTGCACAGTTGCACAATTTATACTCCATAGACATTCCTTTTTACCTTCTTTATCACCTTTTATCCAGAGTACTGAGGAGTTACAATTCTTGCAGGAAATAAGACTCTTTCCTAATATTGAGGATAAGCTCATCTGGAAGCCAGAACTAAAAGGGAACTTCACCTTCAAATCTGCTTACCAGCTCCTTAGACCGAAAAAAGGTATAATTCCCTCTTTGTCTAAAATATGGTCCTCTAGATCACCTAAAAAAGTTTCCATTTTCATGTGGAGACTTTTCAATAACATGCTACCTTTTGATGATGTGCTTATTTGGTTTGGTTTTTGCTTGCCTTCCAAATGTCCTTTCTGTGATCATTCAGATAGTGTGGACCATTTTTTCAACAGTTGTGCTATTGCTTTGCAAATCTGGAAAGATATTCACTCTTTCTTATGCATTGGAAGTCCTATCTTCCCATCTCTATGGTCCAGACTTGCTTGCTATTGGTCTTTTACTGGTCTATCTACACTGCACACACAACTAGTGAACCTAGTCCCTTCTTTTGTATGCTGGTGGTTATGGAAAGTTAGGAATAAAAAGCTATATGATAATGTAACCCCATCTATCCAGCATATTCTCAAACAAATCAAAGAAATGATTTTTAACTCCTATGTAGTCAAACCTTTCTATCTGTCAAAAGCACATGACATTGACATTGCAAGCTCTGGAGTTTTACCAAAATGGTTAAAACCCACCCCCAAAGCCTAATATTGTCAAGGTCAAATGGGCTAAACCATCAAGTGGTATAAAGATTAATGTAGATGCAGCTTGAGATGAATCCTCTAAATATGCTGGGATTGGAATTATCCTTAGAAATAATAGAGGTGATTTCATACATGCAAGATGTATCTACATCAAAGCACATTCTTCCCTTGAAGCTGAACTGTTTGCAATTAAGTATGGACTTCATACTGCACATTCATTACATTTATTCACTTGTTGGTTGGAGTCTGATTGTCTGAATGCTATAAACATGATATCTGATCCATCCAAAGCCCACTGGAAGTTTTTACATCTTGTTCAACATATCCATGACAGTCTTTTCCCTGCGTTTCTTATGCACACATTTAGACAGGGAAATCTTGTAGCTGATACTCTTGCCAAACATGCACTTAGTAAACATCTTTCATGTGAATTCAGTTTCAATGACATGCCACTACTTGCAAAGGGAGCTCTATGGCTTGACAAACAGGGTACTCCCTCCCTGAGAACCATGAATGGATACTGCTGATTAGGTTTTTTCTAACTCTTGCAGATTCCACTGCAAGCTCTTTGGCTCCAGAAGGAGATCACCTCTAGCATGCTATCCCTGGAATTTTTGCCTCTGAAGGCAACAAATCATCCTTTTCTGAGCTGCACCACCATAAATTGTCCAGCAAGGTGCTAACACATAGGCTGAAACAGGTTTTTTTGAGACTATATGACAAACTATATCCACAGGCTGCCTTGTGTCTCTAAGTCTCGGACTTTTGATTCACTAATAAGCAAGTGGACGAAGGTTTTTCATTTTAGTCTCAGAAACTCCTATTTTTTACATCTTGTATACTGATAGAATGAGTTTCTTAGGCTAACCTAACTCATTTTTTGGGGCACTCTAGTGCCCAGTGTAGTAATTCATTACTTCACTATGAGGACCTTTTTCAGGTTTCTCTTTTCACAACCGTTGGGAGTTAATTTACCCCCTGTTTACACGGTCTCTGTAATTTTTCTTTTTCGTTCCTTTTAAAGGCAAGGGGAAGCCAAATATAATTCCTCCCACCAATGGTGGTTTCCTTAAAAAAAAAGTGAATTTCATCAAATTACACTTTCACTGAACTGAACTGAACTGAATTGAATTGAACTTATCTACAGATAAGCTCTCGCAAACAGGATGTGAATTTATAGATTAATTTGAATAGCTACGTGAAATTTGTAGAGAAAGTTGATAAGAATATTTTATACTATATATAAAGAGTGAGGTACATTTCATGAATTAGAGTTTGATTAGGACTAAGTTTCATAATAATAGCTAACTAAAATTAAATTTTAATAAGGGATATTTTAGTAAAATTTACCCTAAATGGGTTGTGGATTTAGGATATTGGGTTGTGGAAATAGCATCCCCCTAATATTATTTTGTACTTCAACTATGATATTATATATAACATGGATATATATGTATATATATATATACATATACATATAATGGCGGATCTACTTGAAGGCGAGGGAAGATGGGCGCCTTCCCTAAAATCCGGCGGCCAGGCAGGAGCTACTGTTTCCGGCCGCCGGAAAGGCGCAGCGGCATATCTGGAGAAAAGGCGCAACGGTCAGGCTCTGGAGAAAAAGCGTAGCGGCAAGCTCTGGAGAATAAATATTTTTTTATTTATTTTTAAGGGCTTAAATTTTGTGGTAATTCAGCCTTCCCTCAAAAAAATTTCTAGATCCGCCACTGTATATATATATATAATACTAAGTCTTGTTTGTTAGAACTTATTTCTTGTTGTACTGAACTGAACTGAACTGAACTGAATTGAACTGAGCTAAACTAAACTGAAAATTAATGTATTGAAAAATGGAATCAGCGTGACTAAATTAACCTGAATTTCACCAAATTATATTTTCACTGAACAGAACTAAACTAAACTAAACTGAACTGATCTATAAGCTCTGTCAAACAGGGTGTAAGAGTTTCATTCATAAATCAATTCCAATATATAAAAAATAAATAAATTATAGGATGCAGATTAAATCCAATCAAATGCAGCTGGTCTACCTACCCGCCGAATTCCAACTGTAGATCCTGGTTGGCCTGGAGTTTGTTATAGACAAATGCTTAATGGCAGGTATGCATAGGTAGTACTACTTGTCTACTTCGCTGGTTTTAATTTTCAGTTTGAGGCGCTCGTTGAGAATTAGTTTTCTTCTCGTATCAAAGTTTTTCAAATCGATGGTGGCACTAAATTCATTAATAACAGACTAATGTCTCACTTTGTTACTTGGGGTATTCATCACCAGGTGTCTTGTCCCTATACCCCAGAATAAAATGGCAGGGCTGAACGAAAACATCGGCACATCATGGAAATGAGGCTATCCATGCTGCTTCATTCTCACATACCACTTTCGCACTGAGATGATGCTTTTGGAGCTGCGGTCTTTACCATTAACCGTCTTCCAACTCTGATTCTCGATAACATATCTCCTTTTGAAGTGCTCTTTGGCCGACTTCCAGAGTACTCCAATTTTCACTCTTTTGCATGTAGAGTTTTTCCCTATGTCCGACCCATTGCAGCTCACAAACTCGCTCCTCGTAGTCTTTCATGTGTCTTTATTGGATACAGTGCTCACTATAAGGGATTTCAGTGCTTGGACACAGCTTCTGGATGCATCTATATGTCTCGCCATGCTCGATTTGACGAATCCCACTTTCCACTCTCCACTACGTCTTCGGAGGCCTCATTTATTTCTCTAGATGTCTCCTCATTTTGGGACCCCACTGATCCAGAATTGCCACTCCTTGACACTGAGCTTACTCCAGCATTGTCGCATTCTTCGTGCTCATTGTGCCCTGAGTCTTCGTCTTCATCTGCAGCAGCTACTCCTCAGGTCCTACCACATGATGACGGTACTGCCACTCCACCTAGATCGCCTATAACTCCGAGCTCTTCGTCTGGATTTTCTGTTGGCACACCTGTTTCTTCCAATTTCAATCATGCTTCTACATCAGATATATTTTCTGAAAATGCTTCTCCGACTCCTCATGTGCCTCGTGCTCATCTGATGATCACTCGCCATCGGGATGGGACGCGTGTTGCTCGTGATCTTGGACCGGATTTTGTGTCAACGAGGTTGGTTGTTGAACTTCTTGTTCAGAGAGAACCTCGCACGTATCGAGCTGCGGTCAAGAGTTCCAGATGGGTTTCTGCCATGGACGAAGAAATGATTGCTCTTCGCCATCAACGGACTTGGGATCTGGTGCCTTGTCCTCCAAATGTCAACGTTGTTGGTTCTAAATGAGTCTATCGGCTAAAATATCGACATGATGGTTCTATCGATCGTTTTAAGGCTCGCTTGGTGGCATAAGGCTATTCTCAGATTCTGGGGTTTGATTTTGATCATACTTTTAGCCATGTGATCAAGGCTAGCACTGTTCGCACTGTTCTTGCCGTAGCCACTATGAGGAAGTGGCCGTTACATCAGTTGGATGTCAAAAATGCCTTTCTCACTGGTATTCTTGATAATCCTGTGTTCATAGCTCATTTTCCAGCTAGATACCAGGATCCTGCTCATCCTCAATATGTCTGTCATTTGCGGAAGGCTATCTACGGGCTCAAGCATGCACCTAGAGCCTGGTTTGACCGGTTCAGTTCCTTTGTCCGACAGTTGGGGTTTATTGGCAGTAAGTCAGATCCATCGTTGTTTGTCTTCTCTCGCGGCTCCATTGTTCTCTACCTTCTTGTTTATGTTGACGATATCATCCTCACCGGGAATAATGGTGTTGCTATTCAGCAGTTCATTGCTCGTGCTGATCACGAATTTTTGGTTAAGGATCTTGGTTCTCTTATCTACTTTCTTGGTTTGGAGGTTACCCCTACTACCATTGGACTATTTTTGGGACAAGCCAAGTATGCCAGGGACATTCTTCAGCGGGCTGGAATGTTGGATGCTTATCCAGGCTCTACGTCTTTTATTCCCTTGTCACAGCTTCATAGTAGTACGAGTGGCCCGTTTCACAATCCTAAGTTGTATTGTTCGTTAGTTGGGGCCCTCCAGTACCTTACCATCACTCAACCATATTTGGCTTTTGTTGTTAATTCAGTGAATCAGATTTCTTCAGGATCCACGCGACGATCATTTCTCTATTGTTACTCGGATTCTTCAGTACGTTCATGGTACCCGGCATTGTGGTTTGACCTTTGATGCTGGTGGTGTTTCAGAGGTTCTTGCTTATTCCGATGCCGACTGGGCACGATGCTTGGAGACGCATCAGTCCACTTATGGTTGTGCAGTCTTTCTTGGTGGAAATTTGGTTTCGTGGAGTGCGAAGAAACAGCCTACCGTTTCTCGCTCGAGCTCATAATTGGAGTACTGGGCCCTCGCTAACACTGCTTCGGAGGTTGTTTGGTTGGTGCATCTTCTTCGTGATCTGCAGTTTTCGCTGCAGGGTCCGCCTTTGCTACTATGTGACAATAATAGTGCTATCTTTCTTGCTGAGAATCATGTCGCTCATAAGCGGGCTAAGCATATTGACATTGACTACCATTTTGTGCGAGAACTAGTGGCTGCTGGTAAATTTCGTGTTGGTCATGTCTCCACTTCTTTGCAGGTTGCGGACATTTTCACCAAAGGACTGAATCGAGCTTTGTTTGACTTCTTTCGATCCAAGCTTTGCGTCTCGGTCAACCTGATGCTTCGCTTGGGGTGTGACAATAGAGGATTTGGATGATGATTAAAATAGTCATTTTATGTAAATTGCAAATATGTGTTTAGGGTTTTCTTATTTAGCTATAGGGTCTTACTTGTAATATAAATAGCTATGTAAATCATGATAGAAATCAGCTTGGGAAACCTCTTTAAAGTCTATTGGCATCACACAGTTTTACGTGTTTTGTGGAGGGAAAAGCATCATCAAATAACCTTGTTCTAGACTCAATTCATGTATGTATGTGTTCAAGCCTTTTTTTTTCTTTGCAGCCTAGTCTAGCTAATTTCTGGTAATTATAAAGATGTGCCCTTTCATTTTTACTATGGAGTTACACATATCCATATATAGGACGTTCGGAGAATCAGAGGAGCATAAGGATAAAAGGTATATACCAGGTCCTAATGTACGGATGGAAATTTTGATATTTTTTTTATTTTGTAGCCATGTCTGGAATGAAACGATAATGTCTCAATTCATGAATAGGTCATGCATCAATGAGGTGTATATCAGGCAATATCTTCACAGGGAAGTGGCTTCTAATTAGCTGGCACAAGTAAGAGTTGATAGTTTGTATTTAAATCTTAGATGATGATTTTAAACCAGCCAGCATGCAAACAGGTGGTGCTGTGTATAATAATGTACTTGTTAGTTGGGAGAGAAAAACCCGATCGTGATTCATAATGTCGACCACAGAGTTCAGTCGGATAGAACTCACACCTTAGGAGGAAACAATATCCTCCCCTCAATTTATTTTTGATGATAATGTTGGGTTATAGAATTTCTGATTAATTGTTTGTTACCGGGTATTTTGGTACCTGAAGGGTCACACACAACAGAACAAGTTATTGGAGTTATGTTAGATTAATGGAGTAATTAATCCATAAAGGCTAATTGGAAATTATATGGTTTGGACTTGTACAAATGATAAGAGTTATCATTTCTCTTAATCAATAATAAGATAGATTAATATTGTATGACAAAACGGTTGTCAGTTACATAGAGAACATAAATATGGAGGTATTATTGTAATAACGCTGGACATTACAATTTCATGTGATGAATACAATATTAACTATCCTCTCCTTTCCATTACCTCTCTATATATAGCCACAGTCAGCTTCATCTAAGGTACACAAGATAACACACAAATATTCTAAAAATTAGTTCTATATAGTTTATCTTGGGTGAATGGAGCTGGCAGTCCGGCACGTTTAACTGACTATCCCACTAGTCGAGTTTGTGTGGATATCATCAAAGGTCGGACCTTTTGTGCGACTAAAAGATCGACATCATCAAGCAAACATCGGATACCGGAGACACAAGATTCATCAATCCGGTTATCTTATTTACGCATTACTTTATCATGATTCTGGCTATTTAGTATTAGTGAATACTTACAGTGGTATCAGAGCCAAATGATAGGCATGCGTGACGTTAAATTATTTGAAATGAGTTGTTACGGATTTGAGAAAATATGAACAATTCGTTTTCAAAAAGAGTTTTAAATAACTTTGATTATTTCATGTGTTCTTGAGAAGAACATTGTGATTTAATTCACAAGCTAAAATAAGTTTAGTGGAAACTTAATGTGGTTTGTGTGATTTAAGATTATATGATATTGCATTTTGAAATTTAATTTTGAGAGATGGAATTGTCTTTCTTCCTTTTAATTCAATGAGTTTGAAATTGAAATTGAACTGGGTTTAATGTTTAAATTTCTATGTTCAAACTTATTTTCCGGTGAAACACCATGGATTCTGGGGGAGCTTTGGAAGTTTCGGGAACAATGGAATCAACAAGAAACTTCATCTTGGATAGGCCTTTGTAATGGAAATAATCTAAGATGAAATCGGTCAAGTGTTGGATCCAAAGACAACGTTGGATTCGATGTACTCGGGCTCAATTGAGCAAATATGATAAAATTGGCAAAAGAAACCAACAAGATACGTTGGTGCCTAGAGGATTAGAACCAACAAGATATGTTGGTGCCTAGATGATTAGATAGAAATTTGGTCACAATGATCTAACGATCATCGGCGGCAAAACCCGGTTCCGGCGATGGGATCTGCCGGGCCACGGTTGCTCCAAGTGCTGATAGGGTAGTTAAATGTTAGCAAGGCTGCAAATTTTTGAAATTTGCAATGAAGCCCCTAATTTCTATTCAATTGTATATTGCCCCTAGCACTTTATTCTTTTGACTCCAAATTTTGTTTTGGATCACTCATAGTATATGTTATTTGGTGAAATAATTTGAAATATATTTGAGCTAATTTAAAAATTTTAAAGAGTTTAAATTAAATTAGTTGAATACAATTGTGATTCGTGATTAATTTGAATAGATAGAGGGATATAATATGTTTATATTTTATTTGTTCAAATAAATTTGTGATGTTTCATCAATCAATGAGATTAATTGAGTTTTAATTTTATTTTCAATGACATGTCAGAGATGGTATGAAAATTAATGAGATTAATTGAGATTTAATGTGATTAAATTAAATTTAATTGACGTTTTCAATTAGATAATACCAATTTGAGTATGTACAATTTAATAAAACTAAGTGAGTCTTAATATGATTATTATTTTCGTATTGTTATATCAGCTGATGTGATTAATTGAAATTAAATCTGATTAAATTGACAATACAAATAAAACGTTGCATACGTGATTGAAATTAATGAGATTAATTTGGCTTTAAAATTTTGTATTGTTTCAGTTAATGTGATTAATTGAATATAAATGATATGTTACATATGTTATAGAAATTAATGAGATTTATTTGGTTTTAATGTGATTAAACCTGTGTAATACAATTAATGTGATTAATTGGAAATGCAAACTGACCATTTTACAAATTAATGAGATTAATTGAAGGTACAGCCGCCGACTCTCATGAACCCTTCTAGGGTTTAGAGAGAACTTTACCTTGTCCAACAAGAATTCCGGAAAACGGTCGATTCCAACCATAATTTGGAGCCAGTCTTCCGTTGATTATCATCAGCAACACTGCAGACCTGAAATCACGATGGAGAATGACACCAAAATCGTGATTACGAGTCCCTTACGCCGTTCCGACGCGAGTCCGCCGGGGAAGGTGAACGAGAGCTTTCCGACGAGATTTTTGAAGGCTCAGATGGCCGCCGGGCAGCTCAAGCCCGCTGGAATACTGAGCGGCAGCGAATTCCCATTCGAACGGGGAAGAACCGGGGAAGAATTCCCATTTGGGAGATCTGAGATCTGTAAAGGTTAGCAACAGTTTGGTGGGGCTGCTGAACACCGTGAGCTTAATCCTCTCGGTGGTGATTCTCGGCGGTGGATGGCTGGAGAGGCACGACAGCATCGAGTGCAAGGGCTTCTTCCAAAAGGCGACGATTGCCGTCGGCGTGTTCCTGCTTGTGGTTTCACTCGCCGGCGTGATCGGCGAGTACTGGGGCATCTGGTGGTTGTACCTAGTGGTTGGCGTCTCGTGGAACGAAATCGAACATAGAGAGGAAAAAGCTGAAACTCAGGCGGAGACTGGCGATGAGGCCCAGTTCCGCCATGATCCATGAGTCGAGGCAGATGGAACCATCTGGAGGGCCTAATTCCATGCAAAGATGAACAGATGGATCAGAACAGGCACACTACTATGTGCCTTAGTTTGTTATTTTGTTTTGGTTTTGGACTATTATTTCAGTTTTTTACTTGTTTGCAAATAACCGGCGAGGAGTTACAGCTCGCTGAGGTAGGAATTGATGCTCGAGGACCCCCCGAAGGCATCTCATGGGAGCAAGAAGATGAGGAACACCACTGGAAGCCCTTCGATGTAAGGGAAGTTTGTCCAGATGAGACAATGCCAATGGTGAAATCATCGGAGTTAGGGATTAGTACTTTTACGGGACCATGTTGGTCACCTTGGACTTTATTATGTTATTTAGCTCAATCCCTAGTGTCTTTCACAGAGTCTAGCCCCATATTAGAGGGAGTTTTACCTGCCCATGTTCAATCGCAACTGGACGATTTTTAGTAAATTCTGAAAGCAATAAATATTTACCTTCCAAAAAAATGAGATTAATTGAGTTTTAATGCGATTGTAGACCTTTCTCTCTAAAACCTTAAACCCTAGGCGGCAGAAGAGAACGACATTCAACCGGCAATTTCTCTTTCGATTTCACGGCGATCTCCATGAAATCGATCCAGCAATTGAGGATGACGGATACGGATACAATCGCAACTTTGTACTCGGGGCTCTCACTCTAAGGAGGAGAGACAGGCGCCGCAAGCACCACCGCGGGCGTCGCCGTTGGATCACAGAAAGCTTCTAATCAGGAAGCTGCTGGCGCCGAGGAGGTTTCCGGCGATGGATGTGCAAAGGTACTTCGCTAAGCCTTGGAGATTGAACGCCGACGTAAAGGTAAAAACCCTAGCCGACAATATCTTCCAGTTTTCGTTCCCAAATATCGAATCGAGGAACAGGACGTTTGAGACGCAGCTGTGGATCACAGACGGCAACTTGTTTGTACTTCAAGAATCCAGAGGTGATGTGGTGCCGACGAACATGGTGTTTGACAGGGTTCCGTTCTGGATTATTGCGCACAAACCTACACAAGACCAGATGAACGTGGAGACGGCACAGGATGTGGAGAATGCGATTGGAAAATTTATCGATGTGGAGAGAGCGAGGACGGAGAACTGGTCGGAAAGTTTCTCCGAATCCATTGCGAGATCGACATATCTAAACCCTTTAAAAGGGTTCAGATACCGCCGGGCTCGACCAACATGTTCGTGTTGCAATACGAGAAACTTTCCGATTTTTGTAACTTTTGCGGCATTATTGGGCACATTGCGAGGAGTTGCGCGAGCCAGTGAGAGGCGCCGGCTGATTGGAGGCACAAAGTTAACTACCCGGAAGGTATGCGTCTCAAGCCGAGGCGCAATCCTTTTCTGAACAACAGGAACCAGTGGAACGAGCCATTGCAGCGAGATTATACGGTGAGGAAAGAGGATAAGGATGAGAAAGTGGCCGGTAAGGAGATCGTGCGGGCTGAGGGGATGGATGTGGAGCAGCCGCATATTTCTATATCGGAGTTGGTGGAAAATTTTGAGGCCATTGAAGTGGAGAAAGCGCTTGAGCTGCAAAGGTTGGCATGGAAGCACATGCGTCCTTTTGGAGAGAGGCGTTAACTTGAGCATTTTCGGAAAGAGAAGGAAAGAGGGATCCCCATAACGCAAGAGCAGCGCGTTAGGGATCTCTTGGAACAGCTTCGTTTCGAGTTAGATGATGGGATGGAGTTGCATGGCTCGCCCCTGATGATGGAGGATGAAGAAGCGGAGCTTGCTCGACAAGAAAGCGAGAAGCAGCGAGCGGACGAGGCGCGACGTGCATTTGAGGAGCAGCGTGCGGGCAGTGTGCAGCGCTCGGGCGTGGTGCAACACTCGAACGGGTTGTTGCGTTCGAACGAGATGCATGGTTCGAACGATACGCAACGAGCGGGCGGGATGCAACGAGTGGGAGAGAAACAACGTGTGATGGACATCGAGGACGTGCCAGGGGATACCGAGTGTGCCTAGCAGCTGAGCGGGATGAGCAGCGAGAGTGATGAGCAGCGTGCGACTCGGGCCGAGGCTCCTATTCGGGTCGAAGACGATGGGCCTAAACTTGGAAGCCGTGGTATGAGGGTTTATGAACAGGGGCAGGATCGAGACTCGTTTGAGGGGAGCGGAGGTCAGGATGGCACAGAGGAGGGTAGTCATGCGGTTATCATGCAATTTTCGGCGTCCACAAGGGGGTTAACACCACCGAGAAGCCAAAAAATGGTGACACAGCCGGCTTCACCGTTGAGTCCATTCCTTGTGCCGGTACCGGTGGCGATGGACACTCCGGCAAAGCTATTGGCAAAACAAATTGGCAGGATGTTGAAGAACCAAAACAAAACAGGAGCTAGTCGAGGATCGATAGGGTGAGGCCGAGGGCGCGGGAGAGTGAACAAGGTGACTACAATGTTAGGCGAGATGGATCCCGGGCGAGATAATGAGGCGTCGGAGTCTACGAATGATGCAGGACAGGTCAAAAGGAAGTTACAGTTGGTAAAGATTGAGGACATGGAGAATCTAGTTGATATGAGGGCAAAGAAGTCTAGAGTTTGCACAGATGGTGCTGCCCTTGTCGATGATGCTACTTCTTCACAGGCGGAGACTGGCGAGGCCCAGTCCCGCCGGGGGCCATGAGTCTGCTGAGGTGGAACTGTCGAGGTGGCCTCGGAGACACTAAGACAGTTCGGGAACTGCGGCGTCGGAGTCTATGAATCATGCATGACAGGTCAAAAGGAAGTTACAGTTGGTAGAGATTGAGGACACGGAGAATCTAGTTGATATAAGGGCAAAGAAGTCTAGGGTTTGCACAGATGGTGCTGCCCTTGTCGACGATGCTACTTCTTCACAGGCGGAGATTGGCGAGGCCCAGTCCCGCCGGGGGCCATGAGTCTGCTGAGCTGGAACTGTCGAGGTGGCCTCGGAGACACTAAGACAGTTCAGGAACTGCGCACGATAGTGCGCTTAAAAGAACCTTTACTTGTTTTTCTTTGTGATACACGTTGTTCTAGTTCTACTATTGATAGGGTTAAAAGTCAGTTAAATTTTGATGGTGTAGCGGTGGATGCCCAAGGTCAAGCTGGAGGCATGGCTTTGTTATGGAATAAACAAATAAAAGTGGAGTTTCAGTATTCGTCGCATTATTACATTGATGTGTTTGCTTACTTTTCCGGTGTGAAAGTCAGGGTTACTGGAGTTTACTGTGAACCGAATACAGCGCTTCGCCAACAAGCCTGGATTCAGTTTAGGGAGCTGGCAAGAGATAGTGGTGTTCCTTGGGTTTGCATGAGGGACTTTAATGAGGTCCTTTCTCAGGAGGAGTTTGTAGAAAGGGGCCCGAGGCCGGAGGCACAGATCGAGAACTTTCGGGATGCACTACGGTTCTGTGAGTTTATGGATATGACTTGTACTCAGTACATAATGAGGCGGCGGCTTTCTGGAAGAGGTTCTGGAAGTTCAAAGTTCCGAAGCGGGCACTTCACTTCGCTTGGAGGTTGTGTAAGGATTCCTTGCCAACGGTGGCGAACCTCAGGAGGAGGGGAGTAGAGGTTTCTTCTACATGTCCACTTTGTTTTGAGGAGGATGCGGATACGACAACTCATCTTTTCTTCTCGTGTGGCTATGCCAAGTCTGTATGGAGCACGGTGGGGTTACTTGGAAAGGTTTCGGCGGCGGAACAACCCAGAGGAGATGCCTGGTTTCGAAAGATGCTGAAAGATGAGGATGATGAGTTCTGTTCAATGGCGATTATGGTCTGTGACGGTATCTGGTTCCAGCGGAATAATCAGATATCCGAACAGTCCCACACGGCGTCAGCTGTTATGTCCGCATGGGTGGTGGCGAATCTGAGGAGTTACAGGGAGGACCAACAATGGAGGGAGGTGACTTCAGTTTCACTGTTGCCGAGGACGTTGCTGAGACCGCCAGGCCCAGGGATTCGGATCAACTTCGATGCTGGTATCCTGAATGGGGACGCGGTAATATGGGTGGTAGCCATGGGTTCAGGTGGAAGCTTTATTCTGGGAGTTGCACGGAGAATCCCGAATGTCAGTGATCTGTCCCTCGCAAAATGCCTTGCTCTGGAGGAAGCCCTCATCCTTGCCGCGGAGTTAGACCAGCCGGAGATGAAGCTAGTGGGGGATGCCTTCCACGTAGTGCAGATGATTCACCAGGAGACAGACTGCTCGGTGCACTGCATGGAGACGATTCAAAGACTTCGAAATTTGTTAGAGAATAGCAATTATCTAGGCCTCTTCTGGGTTCCTTGTAGTGAGAACTTTATAGCGCACTCTCTAGCTAACTATGCATAGTTGAGCCCCATGTTGTACGATTCTTGGGTCACACCCCCAAGTTTTTTGTCATTCGTTTCTGGACGATTTCCAGGACTCTGAAGTTGAATGAAAGTAATTAACACAAGGAAAAATTAAGTTCATGAAATAATTAAGAAAATTAAAGATAAAGAAAAAGAAGAATGAATGGAAGATTAATGGCATTGAAGTAAGGAATGGAATAATAAATATGAAATTGAAGAGGTGAGGAGTTTAGGAAAATGAAAGGAACATTTGCATAAATAATAAGTTTGTGAATTAAAGGGGTGGACTAAATGATGAGGTGGGATTGAGGTGGCATATTATGTGTCATGTGATCATGTCACATGTCAAGAGAAAGGGTGTGTTTTGTTAAAAAAGATTGTCTTCATATATATAGTTATATATATATATATTAGAGTGATTTTTATTTGAAATCACTAAAATTTTACCAATTTTTGTTCTAAGTCACTTATCTTTCATATTATTTTTTGAGGTCACTATACTATCAAAAATCAATTTATTTGGGTCACTCTGTTAAATGTTTGGTTAGTCAACTAACGGTCAAACATTAGGCCAATTTAGAAAAGGGTATTTTTATCTTTTTGCTCTTATAAATGCTTAAAATTTTTCAAAATTAAAGAATTAATTTCTTCAATAAAAAATATTGACTTGAAGAAATAATCCCAAAATTTTCAAAACGTAGAAAAATTTCAAACGAAGAAAACGGCCAAAACAATTAGGGAAATTAAAGAATTATTAAAAAATTTAATTCCGTAAGAATATACAACACGGATAAATGTGTTCTTGAATTATTATTTTTGTCATGTTCTTCGTGTAAATTTTTTTGTTTACAATTTAAAATTTTAGGATTTTTTCTTCAAGTGATATTTTTACTGAAAATATTAAAGAGTTCCTAAATTTTTCTAATTTTTTTTGGAATTTTTCCACTTTATAAAAGTAAAAAAGACATAAATACCCTTTTCCAAATTGATCAAATGCTTGACCGTTAGTTGACTAACTGAGCATTTAACAAAATGACCCAGAAAAATTCATTTTCAATAGTATAGTGACCTCAGAAAATAATATGAGAGATAAGTGACCTAAAACCAAAATGGTTAAAATTAAGTTTAGTGATCCCAAATAAAAAACACTCTATATATTAAGTATCTTAAATAATAGGAAATTGTAATATCATCCTTTTATGTCATTTAATAAAATGAAACTGGTATTTTGTAAATTGTAATTAACCAAACAACTCATTTTCAAACGATAGTCAAAACAACTTATAGTTTATTAAATCATGTAACAGGTAACAACTAAATCCTATTTCCCAAACATGGCCAATGCCATTTTGCTATTTTAGAGATTTCATTCCTATTTGCCACTATTCATTCATGATTCCTTCGATCTGGACCAAATTGGTTTTTATTTGACCACATATACATAGTGTATGTATAATTCCATATACTGAAGCTGGAAGAAAGAGACGTAGCCAAAAGAAATTTATATGGCCACACATTCTCTTCGTTCTGAAAAACTAAGCCAAAAGAAATTTACAGTGTGATGTTGCAATTATTGTATCGTGGCATTTGATCGGAATGATGAGGAAAGCGCGACGGTTGTTGGGTTTGGTGCCACAATATCAAAACCTTAATTCGTCCCCATACAAAATCTTTACTCCTCGCCCCTAATCCTATACCATCACCTTAATATTCCTTGTCATAAAATTTACCACATCATCATCATCTCATCAACCAACACAATATCATTCAATTTTGACAAGAAATGGACACATGACTACCTAAAGGATATGAATGTCATCACAGCTGTGTATCACTTATAATAAAAGTTTGTTTTTTCTAATGTATATGACATTTTTGCCTTCAGTTCAAATTAGATCAGTTCAATCACGTTCAGGTCAGATAAAATATAATTTGATAACATTAAACTTATTTAGTCGTTCTATTCCTATTGCTGAATGCGTCAATTTATATCGGTGTGAATCAGTTCTAATAAATTAGGGGAGAAATATGCCCTTATTCCTATTCCACATCCCGTAATATGTCTGGTGTGCTAAAGGGAGTCGGGACTATTGCTCATGGAGTCCAAAATACGGGTCAAAATGACCCAATAACCCCTGGTTAGTTGTAGAGATTTTAAATTGCAATTTCAACCTTGTAATGTCTTCCTATTCACATAAATCCGCAAAGAAAATTTGAAAAGCATTCAGGTCCTTGATTCATCTTTTTCTTTCCGCGTCCCTGAAAAGCCATCTTCAGACCCGGTTGATTTACGGCGGCGATGATTTTGGACTCTTAACTGCTTCCATAATTCTGTATATAACGGTTTGTTGAGACGTGATGATTAAATAAGATCTACGGATTTTCCAAAGTCACAAATTGATGTAAATTTGTAGATTACGTCTTTGCTCTTCAGATCTCTACCGAAAATATTGGAATACAGGGTAGTTTCTTCCTCACACCATTTTTTCCGGTGGTTCAGCTTACGAGGAAGAAACGTGGCCAACTTGCCCCCTTGTTTTGTTTTTTTATTTTTTATTGTTTTTGTTTAATTCTCAAGGAAAAAAGAAGACGTGGCCAACGAAATCTTCTAGTCTCACAAACGTGTACTACTCCTCTGCTCACATCCTTGTATTTTATGTAAGGGAATTATAAATTATTTATTGATGTAAATTATGTAGATTACACTTTCCTTGCACTTGAATGTCATCTTTTTCCCTTTACTTACTAAAACATTAATTTATTTTCTTATTTTAAAACTGAGATCCTCTATGGAACTTAAAATTTTCTAATACCATATATAATTCAAAAGTCATAACTTTATATTCATTGTTCAAATTTTAAATTCAGATAAAAAATATACTACTCAAATCTAAAACTAGTAAGATAATAAAATCACTATATATATAGTGAAAATGAGTAAGGGTCTTGAGCTGATTACTTTTGGGCTTGATCTAGTGATGGAGTTCTGTATTGTCTTCTCATTTAATATCTTTTCCATATTCGTTATATTGTTCATATATTTTTCGTTTATTTTTTACAAATTAAAGTATGAAAGATATTTTTATTTTAGCCAAAAATAAATAAAATTTAATGAACACATGTTTTTATAATTTATAATAAACATAATTTGTGGTACGAAAAAACGCCCAGTAGCAATTACAAGTGGAATCAACATCTAATGAACTACCATATTGCAAACTAAATCATATCCTTGAATTTAGTTTAATATATTCGTTATTATAGTTAAGTATGTTTAAAAAATTGTTGAAATTAAAATTATACATTCTAAAAATATTTTAATTGTCTACAAATATTAACTTGCAGTACTGAGAAAAAAGTATGTTTGGACTGATCTGACACACGTAAATGTTCCTTTCCACTACTCCCTCTGTCTCATCTCAAGCTGCACAGTTGACTTTTTAGAGTCAAACTTAGAAAACTTTGACTGTAATTAAATGTTAATATATAAATGATAAAACTATCATAAGAGATTTCATTAGATTCATTATAACGTCTATTTTTCAAAAAGAAAATTTGTATATATTTTGTGTTTTTTTAGCTAAAGATATTAACGGTCAAACATGATCATTGAAGACCGTGAAAAGTCCACTGTGCGATTTTGGGTGAGACGGAGGGAGTATACTATTTTCGTCAAACAACACACTGACACATACTGGAGAGTAGAGACTGGAGTATAAATGTGTAATGCACAGTTTTGAATGTTCAAAGTCTAATCCTAATCTAACTTTAATTTATTGATTCAAAAAATTATCAATTTATCGATTCAAACCATTTTATTTTTGAATTTGCTTTTCATGCGAAATAGTACTTGTCAAGTGTATCTTACTATTTTATTATAAATAAATCAACACAAACAAATCAGTAAATACCATTAGATATATTAAATATGCGTGGAAATTCAAATTCTATTGATGATTTTACGATTTCCTCAACATAAAAAAAAATGTAATTGATATCATATCACCTTGAATAATTTGCTCTTCTATAATTATAGATTTTCAATATTATACAACATCCTTTGACTAAAAATGGTAACCAGCACTACTATAAGGTTTAGAAATATTACAAAAAGTTTTATGATTTGCAGACTTGTACATGGGATGTTTAGTGAAAATATTGTTATTATTATTTAATAAATAAGTAAATCAAAATTTCAATTAGATTTGTTTAAAGAAGACTAATAAAATAAGATGCATGTATGTATGACATACCAAAGACACGGGTTCATGATCAAAATCAATAACAAAAATTAAACGAAAATTACCATACTGAAAAAGTAAAAGATTTTGTGGGATTCCTTAAAGTACATATCAGTAGTGGGACATCTCCCTGCATATTCCACTTCTTCTACATAGAGTACGAAAATTTAGGAAGAATCAAGTTGGCGTAGTAGTTAAAGACGGACGATTTGTTCGACTCGAATGGGAAGTGCGTCATTTTTCGAACTTTTTTATAAAAAAAATGTTTTCTTAAGTTTTGGAAAATTATTTAGAAGGACACAATATGAGATAAAAAATGTAAGTATGTGTTGATTTATTTATAATAAATGGTAAAATACACTTGACAAATAGTATTTCAAATGAAAATGAAATTCAAAAGGTTGAATTGATAATATTAATAAAACATAATATTTATAGATAATATGAGATCATGAGATAAACTTATTAAATTTTGACGTGTTGTGTTTCAATTGTAAGAAAAGAAATGAGGAAGATAAATTAAATAATGATGTTATTAACAAAAAATGGCCGAATAATTGAGAAAAATGATGTTACTAACTAATATTCCAAGAAATCGGGAATGGTAGATTTCTAAAATTGAGTATTTTGAAATCAAATTGAATCCATATGAAATGTGAAACTATAATTTTAAGATTTTTTAAGGCAGGGGAAGCGGTATAAAAAATATTTACATAAGTTGTCCGAAAGTTTCATATATGTTGTTCTGGCCCTTTAAATATTTTCCAACGCATTTCACTCAAAGTGATCCACCGAATTTCCTAATTGAGTACATGTTTGCTTCTTACATCGGTTATTTGACTTAAAAACACCAAATTAGATAAAAATTTCCCCGTTATTTTAACATTTTCAAGCGTTGGGTTTGTTTTTCAAATAAATTTCAATATAGTAACGACACCTGTGAAGGTATAAATCAATATTATCCCATAATATGATAAATGTAAAGCATGCAAAATATTTCGTATTTTTTTGAGTTGCTAAAGTATGTGCTGTAGAACAAATTGAAGTACTAGATTAGTGAGTATACGAAGGTTAGAAAGTTAGGCGTTGATGTCTCCTCACATGAATATAGATAGAAAATTTAGTGGTGCAAAAAATAAAATGTTAGTTACAAAGACGTTAGTGAGAGTCTCTTCAAGCGGATTTAAATTTCGGCGTTTCTACAAAGTTTTTATTTTTTCCACTTAGGTCCCTCCAAAAAATCGGGAAGTGGCGGATTTTAAAATTGAGTAGACCGAAAAAAAATTGAAGCCTTATGAATTGTGAAAATATAGTTTTAAGGTGTTTTGAGTCAGCGGAAGAGGTAGAAAAAATATTTACATGTGTTGCCCAATAGTTTCATATATGTTCTTATGGCCCTTTAAATATTTTCCAACGCATTTTACTCAAATTGATCTACCGAAGTCTGTAATTGAGTACACTAACATGTTTCATTGCTTCTTACATCGGTTATTTGACTAAAACAAACCTCAAACTGGATATAAATTCCCCCGTTATTTTAACTTTTCAAGCGTCGGGCTTGTTTTTCAAATAAATTTCAATATAGTAAAGACGCCTATGATGGTATAACTCAATATTGTCCCATAATATGATAAATGTAATGCATGTAAAAAAATTTGTATTTTTTTGAGTTGCTAAAGTATAGGCTGTAGAACAAAGTGAAGCACTAGACTAATGAGTATACGAAGGTTAGAAATAAGGCGTTGATGTCTCCTCAAAGGAATATAGATAGAAGATTTAATGGTGTGAAAAATAAAATGTTAGTTACAAAGACGTTAGTGAGAAATTCCTTTAATCGGATTTCAATTTCGGCGTTTCTACAAAGTTTTTACTTTTTTCACTTACGTCCCTCCTAGAAATTGGGAAGTGTCGAATTCTAAAATTGAGTAGTGCGGCATCAAATTGAAACCATTTTAAATTCGAAAATATAGTTTTAAGGTTTTTTGAGTCAGCGGAAGAGGAAGAAAAAATATTTACATGTGTTGCCCGATAGTTCCATATATGTTCTTATGGCCCTTTAAAAGTCAGATTTTATGTTATATTTACTATTTTAAATAGTTTACCCTAAATATAACTACCCAGTTGGTAAAGATCTAGCCATTGCTTTAGCAAGGCCCGGGTTCGATTCCAATAACTCGAAGTTTTGTATCTAGCATTAATTTATATTTAATTCATAACGAGATTTTATTAATAATTAAGTTTCTTTACAAAAATGGAGGACTGGGCTTTCCTATTTGTATAAGGCAAGCCAGGTTCGAATCCAATACATAGCATTATTGTACTTTTTTAAATTTTGGAAAATCATATGTAAATATTTTTTCCACCTCTCCCGATAATAAAATATATTTAAAACTAAAATTTCACATCTCATATGACTTCAAAAGTTCAAATAGGTTTCGGACTTGCCAATTTTATTAGATGAACGTGAGTGAATAAAGTGAATAAAGGGATTTCACATCTCTATCTAACTTTCATATACTCACTAGTGAAATACTCCAATTTGTTCTACAATATATACTTTCGCAACTCAAAAAAATACGAATTTTTTTACATGCATTACATATATCATACTATGAGATAATATTGAGTAATACCACCATGAGCATCTTTATTATATTGAAATTTATTTGAAAAACAAGTCCGAAGCTTGAAAATTTAAAGTAACTAGTGTAAATTTGACGATTTTCACTCAAATTGAACCAAAACATTCCCTAGTTGAGTACACTAACATGTTTCATCTCTTCTCATGTCGTTTATTTAACAAACACATACTACAAATTGAACGTAAATCACCCGTAACTTTGAATTTTCAAGATTCATACTTGTTTTATAAATAAATTTAAATACGTTAAAAATGTCTATGGTATTATAAATCAATATTATCTCCTAATATTGTATACATAATACATACAAAAATTTTGGTATTTTGTTGAGTTACGGAAGTAGTTGGTGTAGAACAAATCAATGGACTATACTAGTGAGTTTACAAAGCATAGTATTATTTGAGGGGATGTTAATTAGAAATTCATTTTAGTGGATTTCAGTTTCGAGATTTCTACAAAGTTTTTATTTTTTTCATTTAGGTCCCTCCAACAAATCGGGAAATGTCGGATTTTAAAATTGAGTGGTCGGAAACCAAATTGAACCAATATGAAATGTGACAACGTAGATTTAAGGTTTTTTGAGGATTCGGAAGAGGTAGAAAAAATATTTACATATATTACCCGATAGTTTCGTATATAGTATTATGCCATTTTTATAAAAGTCTTTTTAAAAGTATACAAAGAATTCACAAACGTGAGCTAATTGGTCTTTTGGTGAATTAAAGGTTGTCCATTTTGGTTTTGATCTTGGGTTCAAACCCCACGAATTATTTTTTTAAACTTTGGTTTACTTCTTCAAAATAAGGATGAATTTTGAGAATATAGCAGAAAGAATGACGTAAGCCATTTTCCGTGGATCCCACATCTGGGCATAAAGTGAGTAAGATTGTGAACTTATTCCAAGCATGGTTATGCCTGACATTATTCGTGCATATTTCAAGGGATTTGATTGGATTTGACTATCCATGACTAGTACTAGTTATTTTTTTCTTTTGATTCTGGACTTGACTTTCATTTTTAATTAAAAATATTTTTATACTTACAGACAAAAGATGATTAAAAAAATATTTAAATTATAATATATTATGATAAATAAGTTAATAATGTATTCTTCAACAAAAGTTATTAAAGTAAATTAAAAATTACCTAAATAATTTTATGATAAATTCTAATGTGTCTTGGGACATCTTTAAATTTTAAATCATGGGACATCTATTTATTTGCGGCAAACTACTAAACGTGGTAATTTAGGAATGGATTAGTATTGAAGTAAGATCACATTTACGATAGCCATTGTAATTACTATTTATTTGCGGTAAACTAGTAACCATGGTAAATTGGGAATGGATCACTATTGGAATAAGATCACATGTATCATGTATGACAGCAGGCGGGTGTAATTCATTATAGCTATCATAATCCTTTCTTCAACACAGATTTTTATAGGAATCTTCCTTTATTAATGAATGGACACTCTTAGAAAAACTCGTAATAAAAATGGAAGTTATTTCCAAAATAAAATAAAATTCAGTGCCTATGATTTTCGTTAATTAAAAAAATCTAATCAATTCAAATTTAATTCAACCACAATCAATGCAGTTCAATTTAAGATTTCAAGAGTATATGACCATGTTTGCCAGAGTTTATCTGTAGATTAGTTCAGTTCAATTCAATTCAATTCAGTGAAGTGAAGTGAAAATGTAATTTGATGAAATTCAGGTTAATTCAGTCATAATGATTCCATTTTTCAATACATTATTTTTCACTTCATTTAAGTTAAGTTTAGTTTAGTTCAGTTCAGTTCAGTGATCATGTAATTTGATGAAATTCAGGTTAATTCAGTCATACTAATTCCATTTTTCAGTACATTAATTTTCAATTCAATTAAGTTCAGTTCAGTTCAGTGAACATGTAATTTGATGAAATTCAGGTTAATTCAGTCATACTAATTCCATTTTTCAATACATTAATTTTCAATTCAATTAAGTTCAGTTCAGTGCAACAAAAAATTCGCTATAGCAAATAGTCCATGTTCTCTACTTTCACCTTACATAGTTCCCACATAAAGTGTGTCCCAATTGTCATAAAAAATTGTCTTTGTTTATAATGTGGCCCAAAGAATATTGTTGAACTTCAATTAAGGGACCCACACAATGTGGACTACACTTCTATAAATTGATAGCAAAGCAAACTCTTTTCTCCCAAAATACACGGCAATCGTTTGACTACCAAAGTTGTGCACATCCATAATTGTACCACAATATTGGTACTGCAACAAATTTGAGTTCCACCTTTCAATATTCTGAAATATCCATACATCCAACTTCTTACATATTTCTGGTAACGGTTTTTCTAACGAGTGCCCATGGGCACTCGTTAACATGGATGAGATTCCATGGATTATTGTGTAGTTAACGTTGGTTAGTGCAAAATTAATTATTACGAACATTTATATATTAATTGAGTGTGAATGCATTGAATTTACGTGGTAAATACATCTATTTTTCTTAATTACTTTATATTTACCATCTACTTGGTTTCTTCCGACGATGATTATTCATGGTACACATATATCTGGAAAAAAATCCATCTAATAAACATATTAGTTATCTTTACTTGATATTATTCCATTTGAAATCACAATATATTTGAATTCAAAAAATAAATTGTGTTTATGGTATTAAAATAATATATCATTCGATAAAATTTCCAATATAACAATATTTTAAATGTTTGAATTCATTATTGTTTAATTAATATTTAATATGTTTATTACATGTATTATTTCAAAAAAAATTCATATACATTATTTATAAAATCTATTAAGCTATCTAAATACAACTTTGTTATAGTAATAGTTGGTGGGTTTATAAAAACTAAAATATAACCACTAAATTGTTGAATATATTTATTACCTGACACTGAAAATTTTAAATATGTGTACGATAAATAATCATTATCGTTGATATAATTATACGTAAATAGATTTCAATGGTAAGTATAGATATTTACCACGTAATTAAGACAAACAGATGTATTTACAACGTAAATTCATTGCATTCACACCCAATTAATGTATAGATGTTCGTAATAATTAATTCTGCACTTATCAACGTTAACTACACAATAATTCATGGAATGTCAACCATGTTAACGAGTGCCCATGGGCACTCGTTAGAAAAACCGTTCTGGTAATTGTTTGAAATTTATATATTTAAAGTTTTTCATAATTACTGGGCTAAATATAAGTTCAACCATGCTACATATTTCATTTACAAGTCTCCTTTGACCTTTTATGATGTAATTTATTTTTTTCATATGAATTTGAATTTTAAAGTATTCTTGTACAAAAATAATAATTTATAAGCATAATCTCCCATGATAACAAATTTGAAAAGTATTAAGTTTACAGCTTGCACAAGAGGGAAAATTTTACGTTTATTGATAATTCTTAAAAAATCTCCCAATCCACCCTTATATTTTACGTTTATTGTACATTTAATGTATATTAAATTTAGAACAAATGATTCAGTTTACTATTTTAATTGTTTCATAATGGAAATAATTTTTGATACATCTAATGAAAATTTATTGGTTATTACATTTTCAACAAAGGATTAAGTTACAATTTTCTGTCTAATCGTTTCATAATAGTTATATTAGGAGATTGCTTAAGAATCTTAATTATCCTCGTTTTTCTAATTAAAAACTATATAATGTATAAATTACTAATTTGATTAGAAACGTAAAATCTCTATTAATTTTTAATACATTATTAATTTTTAATACATTTAAAATTATGTTTGTATTATAAATTACCATAAACGTGCTCTGAAAATTGTAAATGTTTGCACTCTCTCCAGGTGGAACACAATTTGCAGTTGAGTGTCAAAATTAGATGCAAATGGCTACCCAAGTCTAACACGTAGCTGGAGATACCTGACTAAGGTTTTCTTTTCCCATCAAGGCAAGTTAGTTCTTTATTATTTATATCACCTAATGCTAATCATTAAAACTTTGAAACGGGTACTCTTTGTTACCCTTTTGATTAATTTTTTAGTTTTCCATTTCGAATATATTGGCATTAAAAATAATTAGGAGTAACTTGATGAGTATTTTCTTTAGTAACATTTTAATAATGGAATAATAACATATAAAAAATAACAATTACATTTTAAGTACTGCTTAAGGTTTCGGTGCCAAACATCTATCTAAAATTCAAAAATATATTATGTACAATGTCGGTGTTTCTTAATTAACCAAAGGTAGTACCATGGAAAAATAATTCTAAATATAATAAAAGACAGTATTGTTCTTGCAATCTAGGCTCTAGCTATACCCCACAAACTGGCAAGGATAAGACATCCACTTTATATAGAAAATTGGGAAAGTTGGTGGCAGCTTTCATTCTTTTCTTTCATGTTTCATATATGAGTTTTCAGCATCTATAATTTCAAATGTACAGAACAGTATGAGTATGAGAATTACTATCCCATTTATATTTTTCTATGAAAAAGGGTCTCATAAATATTTTAAATAAAATATTTAAAAACATGTGCATTATGCATGTTAGTCCTTTTTATTTATATGTTATAAAACTTAATAGTAAATAATAAATATATTTTATATATAATGATATTTACATTGCATTTCTGAAACTTCATAGATGGAACCATTAGACTACACATCTTACTTCAACAGCACTTCAACCGGACATGTATTTTGTACCTTGAATGATGCATTCGAATGGGCGGAAAAATAGCATCCAGGCTGAAATTCTATCTTGTTAAGAACTCTTCGAAGCGCGGTAATTCGTACTTTTCTTGTCAATGCGCATCGAGACACGGTAATGTGGTGGTCAGTTCGAGCAATGAGCGTCAGTCATTTTCCAAAAGAACGGGTTGCCTATTCCGCGGTTCGATAAAACACAAAAAGGATGGATTTTGGCACATCGACATCATTTGTGGCTATCATAACCATCCATTGTATGTGTACCGTGAAGGTCAAAGCCGTGAAACAAGGCTTGATGAGTTTGACAAAGCAAAAATTAGAGAACTGAGTCGTGCCCAGTGTAAACCAAAACAAATCGTTGCTGCTTTAAGGGAGAGTAATCCAGCAAAACCCTACCTACCCAAGCCCGTTTACAATTTCAAGCAACGCTTGAGGGTCGAGGAAAAGGACGAGCGGAATACAGCACAACAATTCTTGCAAGTTTCTCGACTCAAGAAGTATTTTACAAGATTCATAGCTGATTCAGATACTAACAGACTTAGAGGTAATTCTTAGATCATTGATGCATCTACAATTTACGAATACATGTTTACTTATAATCAAAACTAAACACTTATCTATTTTTTCAGCCTTATTTTGGTCAAACCCAGAAGCTATCAAGTTGCTGCGAGCTTACCTTCATGTTCTAGTTATTGATGCAACATATAGCACAAATAAGTAAAATTTTGCACTTGTCCAGATTGTTGGTGTTACTCTTACGAATAGGAATTTTACTGCCGGACAGGCATTACTTGATTGCGAGGATAAGCAAACCTATTTGTGGGCATTGCAATGCTGTAGGGAACTGTTAGGTCCTTCGATTCACCCAAATGCGATTCTTACAGACAGAGAGTTGGGTCTTATTGAGCCCGTGCAGAGGGTATTTCCTGAATCCGGTCATATTCTGTGTATGTGGCACATCAAGAAAATAATACGAACCAGCGCTATGCTTATATTGAACGATGTTGAAGAAGCTAATAGTCTTTGCTATGGGGCGCTTTATCGAATGATTAGGTCCCCCACACTTGAAATGTTTCAAGAGAATGAGTTGAAATGGCGTGAATCTACCTCGTGGCTACCGGCGTTCATTCGCTACATAGACGAAACTTGGATGCCACACAAAGAAAAATTTGTCCATGCATGGACGAATAAGACCATGCATTTTGGAAACGTAACCACAAATAGGGTTGAAAGTGCGCATTGTTCTTTGAAAGATTGGTTTCCATCATGCCAGAGAAGTTTGGACACTTTGTTCAAACTGGTGCATCTTGAGATTAAAGCCCAGATCACTGAAGTAAAAAAAAAACCCTAGAATGGAGCCGCTCGAAATCATTGCAAGGGTATAACATTCCACCGTTCATGAGTTTACAGCGAGAAGTGTCACACCATTGCATACTTCTTTTGCAAAAGGAGTACTGTAAAAAGAAACGGTGCACCCATGCATTTTCAACAACACATGGTCTTCCTTGCCAATGCCTGTTGCATTCTTTGGAGGGTGATACATGTATTTCATTGAATGTCGTGAACAATTTCTGGCAAACTCTTGTATTTGACGAGGATGAGATTTCAGTGGATCCAGATCCATATCATCTTCGTGCTATGATGCAACAAGTATCTGAGAAGGATTCGGCCGACAAATCCGTCTTTAGCAACATGATCAGAAATAAATTGTACCTAGAGGAATGCGACTACCACGAGCCCGAAGTGAGGAAGACAAAAAAAGGGCGTCCTAGCAAAAAGAAAGGAGGCATGGCCCGACAATAGTCACATTGGGAGCATGTAGAAAAGAAGTTCGGACGCAGAAGCACCCGTGATACCGCTGCTGCTAATGAATTTGTTGAATTCGGTATGAAATACTTTTCCCTCTATTACATAGTATTTTAAATTTTAGCTTACTACAAGATTAATATATAGTCATTTTAAATATTAATGCATTTGAATTGTTAGATATATTTTGGTACTAGCATGCATATATTAGTGAATAAGTTAATACGTCCAAATGGATCTCGATATATTTCTATATTTTAAAATTTTTGTTTTCAACAATTGTAGGGGAACCGCCATGCACACACGCTGCGATTCGTGATCTACCCCCGTATATGCGAGATTACCTTGTATCAGTTTATGATGTGGAGAGAGATGAGAATTGTGGCTTCCGATGTGTTGCGCATGAATTTCTCGGTGATGAAGGGCTATATCGAACATCGAGAGAACATATGTAGACTGAAGTATTGGGAAACACAGAGTATATTAACATTTATAATGGAGTAGCCCGCCGCAATGCAGCCTTGCACAGGATCAATTCAAGGAGTGGTAGATGTGGCGAAGATTACTGGATGTCGACAGACGATTTGTTTGCAGTGGCTCAAGCCTACAATGCTATGGTTAGCTATTACTCTTTCTCCACAACAAATCCTTATTGTGCCTCTGCAACTTTTCTCCCTTGGCGAGGAGAACTGTTTAACTATACACTGCCATTACGTGAGTTGTCGATCATCCATATGGAAGAAAATGAGCATTATGTCATTGCTACATTTAGATCAAGTCCAGATGGTTCTCTAAATCATCCTCTACCACCATTGGATCCATGTTGGAGAAATGTTTGTAGTGACAGCCTTCGATCACTGGAACTACATTACGAGTCTCGACTAAGAAGATATGAGATTTTGGTACGTGTTTCTGATTCTCGGGCTCCTGGTTCTCGCGCTTTTGGTTCTCATGCTCATGATTCTTATCCATTTGAGTGTGATGATGATGGCGATGATGATGATGTTGATGTTGATGTTGATGGTGATGACGATGAATATGTGATGATGATGATGAATAAATGATGTTGTTGTGTTTGTTTGATGAATAAAGAGTTGTATTTGCTTTTAGTAGAACAAGATTTCATATTTTTAATCTGTTGTTATCATTTGGCCCAATATGATAAACAAAGCATCAAGTTTTATTGTTTATCTTATTATCTAATTTGAGCTATACAGATTCATTATATCAAAATAATTTCTTACGCTATACCACTTAAATAAGAACAATCTCTTATGGTATAGACTTAAATTCATTGTATGCATAAATTTTTAGTAAAAAATTGTGTTATGTGCAATGGAACATTAAAAATTAAAAGGTGCGGTATAAATTTTACATAATTTTTGAAAATTGTAGTTAATAATTAATTTAATTTTAATTAATATATAATTAATAATTAACATTCCAGTAAGTTAAATTGGAGTAAACTAAATGAAACTAAATTATTTTTAACTAAGGACAAGTGATATAAAAAAATTTAGAAATAGGATTATTTTAATTAATGCTTGTATTAAGTAACCCTAAATTAATTGTTTATTGTTTTTTTTACATTTCAGTTGAGTTGATAGGTGTTTTTGTTCTTTATCGAAATACGTTTCTCATTGTTATTCAGAAGTTAATTTATTACACAATTAATTTTAGATAAATGAATTATGTTTGTTATAAATTATAAAAATAGATGTGTTTTTAAAATTTTACTTATTTTTGGTTAAAATAAAAATGAGAAAGACAATAAAGAATTCCATCACTAGATCAGGCTCAAAAGCAACCAACCCAGAACCTTTACTAAGGCCCTGTCCAATAGTGCTTATTTCCAGCACCCTCCAGCACCCTCCAGCACTTGTCACTATTCATAGACATGAATGATTTATTTTTTTAAAAAAATAAAAAATAATTTTTCTTTAGAAGTAGTTTCAATATGTTGTGTACGAATTAATCATTCTTTAAATATATAGTTTCATAATTATGTACATCATAATTATACAATTTTAATTTAATTTCAACGCCCTCCAGCACCTTCCAGCATCAGCTACCAATTCCAGCACCCTAATGGACAGGGCTTAACCCTTGAGATCATTGTTGTTACAAAATTCTTCCACTCGATCATATATTTACTATATATGTGAGTGATTTTTATTATCTTACTAGTTTTAAATTTGAGTAGTATATTTGTTATCTAAATTTAAAATTTAAACAATAAGGATATGACTTTTGAATTATATATGGTATTAGAAATTTTAATTCCATAGATGATCTTAATTTTAAAATAAGAAAAATAAATTAATGGTGGTGTAAAGTGAAAAAGATTGCATTGAAATGCAAGATTACATAAATAATAGTTCCTTAAAATTTCGTCCTATTTAGAGCAAGTCCAACAGGATCTTTATAATAGAGATTTTCTATATTTTTAGAGTTTTTTTGTCTCCAACAGATTTGTTTGATAATACCGGCCCAACGGGGCTTTGGGCCAGGAAAGGGGCCCATGGCCCGGGATCAAGAAAGGAGTACTTTTCCGGGGAAGAGCGCATCCGGACAAGAAGAACGGCAGATAGAGACAAGGAGAAGTGGTCCTGAACCTTATCCAAAGGAGGCAACCTCAACTATAAGTAGTGGTCTCAAACAGTGAACAAGGTAAGTGACATATATCTCTCTATTTGATATTGAGTCTTTCCCGTACGATTTCCCTCGCATTACTACCCCCGTCTCATCATCACGCTGGAGCTTCCTCCCCGGGACGCCTCCCGGGGATTGTTTTGCAGGATTGTAGCAGGTATTCCAGCTGGGAGGCGCGGATAGCATCAAGTGTAGGGATACGGACGGATTTGGTAGCATCAATTGGCACGCCCAGTGGGACTCTTCCACCTTCGCATGATGGAGTCGCCAAGGAGAGGGCGCGGGCGCCCGAAGAAGAACGCGGCACCTTTAGGGGGTGGTTCCCTTCCACCCCCGGAAGATGAAGTGACTTTAAGGCAGTTGCAGGAGGAGGCCAGACACCAGCGGGAGCTAGGGGTACCGCAGGATGGCCATGTGGAAACTGCCTCCGACGAAGCTGACTCAGAAAGAGAGTACCAGGAGGAGCAAGGACCAAGGCCCGCTGGGGGAGGCAGTCCCCGGGCCCCGGGCCCTGAAGCCCGGGAGGAGGGGCAATCCTTAGCCAAGGCGGAAGAATTGGCGGCGGTGGAGTTCATGAGAGCCAACAAGGAGTTGTACCGCCAGTGGGTACTCTCTACCCGGGAAAATCGTAGACGTAGGGAGCCGGGGGGAGACCAGGCAGGACCTCTTCGGGGGTATCAAAGAGAGGTTATCGACCTGGACGGAGTCGTTCAGCCGCCAAGGATACAGGGGCGTGTGAACTCTTCCACCGTCCCACCTTCTTTCCCTCCAAATCTCGGGGTCGGAGGAGGAATGGCAACGGGACAACAATCAAATTTGGTCCCACACGCTCCACCTTATTACCCGCGCTCCAGCTGGGGGGCGGGACAAATTGGGTATGGTCTGCCAGCCATGCCGGTGGAGCCGTTGGGTTATCAGCCATTGATGCCCATGCATGGATCAATGGGGATGAATTATGGTTACCAAGAGAAATACTATCAGGAGGACGATAGGATGCGGGGCTATCAGGTGACACAACAGGACCCCAACTCTTTGGAGGCTCGACTAGACAAACTGGTGGGAAGAAACGGAGCTAAACCTACCTCCCCTTGGGTACCTCGAGTGCTTGCGTACCCATGGCCGCCGGGCCTTCGGACCCCGGAGGGAATCCCAACATACAATGGAGAGACAGACCCGGAAGAGTTTGTCAGGACATACCAGAACCTAATGGTGTCAAGGGACTTCCCAGAGGAATTAAGATGCAAGCTGGTGGGCTGTTACCTGAGAGGAAACTGTCTTTCATGGTTTGATTCCTTGCCTCGAGAGAGTCTCAGAGATTACTACGATTTCTCTAAGGCCTTGCTGTTCAGATACGCTGGATTAAAGAAGGAAGGGAAGCAGTTGACCGAGCTTTTGGCTACCCGGCAGAAAGCCGCAGAAGGGTCAATGGAGTACTATCGAAGGTACATGGACGATAGCATGAAGGTTGTCGACAGGCAGCAGCAGGAGAAGGCGGTGATTAGCGGGTTTATAAACGGCTTGAGGGATATGGCGTTGTTCCAGAAGTTGATGGAAAATATCCCGGAAACCTTTCACAACTTGCAAATGGCGGTGCAACTATACTGCGCGGTTAATGATGCCACGCGAAAGAGAAAGGAAGAATCTGGGGGATTTCTCCCGGACAAGATAGAAAGAAGGAGGGCGGCAGACCCAAGCAGAAGGGACCCCGCTCCCGCATCAGCAAACCGGGCAAGGGCGGACAGTTTCACCCCGCTCAGCAAATCCCGAACGGAGATTCATGCTATTCACAAGGATCTGTTCCCGGATCCGTTGCCTATCCATGGGACCCCGTCTAGGGAAAACGCGGACAAGTGGTGCGCCTACCACAAGTCTTACGGGCATGCGACAGAGGGGTGTAGGATGCTGAGGAACGAGATAGAAAAACTGATAGAGCGGGGACAGCTGAGAGATTGCGTGGCAGCGGAGGCAAAAAAGGAGAATCCCCGGGACCAACCTCAGGAGCCGCCCCGCAGGAGGTGGAGGCCTAACCCGGGGAGAGGAAACGGGAGAAACCAAGGCAACCAAGGCAACCAAGGCAACAGGGCCCCAGGGAGGCCTGCCATAGCCGCTGCACCGGTCCAAGCAGTGGAGCCGGCCCCAATACCCAACAGGATGATCAACGTGATCAGTGGAGAAGTTGGAGAAGCATGCCAGTCAGTTTCCGCTATCCGGGCCCGCACCCGGTATGTTCCCCCGGGGGAGATTCAGGGGAAAAGGTTTCGCCCCGATGAGGCTCTCACCTTCTCTGAAGCGGATGCAGCCCCGCCACAGATACCCCATTCTGACCCAATGGTGGTAACGGCGGAGATCGAAGGCTTCTTGGTCAAAAGGGTGTTTGTGGACGATGGAAGCAGCGTGGAGATCATGTTTGCTTCTTGCTTCGATCAGTTGGGAATTGGGAGACAGAACCTGAAACCCCCCTCGTCTCCCTTGTCAGGGTTCACGGGTAAACCCGAAGTTCCACTAGGTGTTATTCCCCTCGCAGTGTGCATGGTGGATGAGAAGGACCGGAGCAAGAGGATTTCGGTGACATGCAACTTTGCGGTTATTGATGCACCCTCACCGTACAACGTAATCATAGGAAGACCATGGCTAACCCAAGCCCGGGCAGCGAGTTGTCCGTATCTGCTGACGATGAAGTTCCCCACCGCGCAAGGTGTGGCGGTCGTGCGGGGTAGCCAAGCAGTCGCAAGAAGTTGTATGATGACGGCGGTCTTGGACGCAAAGAAAGCAGTAGGGGCGATACACGGAGAAGTTCCCCGCCAAGAGTTGGAGGAGATGCAGGTAGCAGACAAAGGGACGGTCACGGTGGGAAAGGATCTCCCGGAAGAAGTAAAAGGCGCACTGAAGGAACTCTTGGCTAGGTACCAAGGAGTGTTCTCATGGAGCCCGGAGGATATGGTAGGAGTATTGCCAGAATTGGGGGTACACAAGCTGAACATAAGCCCGGCAACTAAACCAATCGGGCAGAAGAAAAGACCTGTAGCCCCGGAAAGAGCGGAATTTATAAAGAGTGAAGTTAAGAAGCTGGAGAGAGCCGGGGTGGTCGAGGAAATTATTTACCCGGAATGGATAGCTAACCCAGTCTTAGTAAAAAAGCATGATGGAAACTGGCGCATGTGTATCGACTTTACAGATCTGAATAAATGTTGCCCAAAAGACAGCTATCCTCTCCCGAACTTGGATCGACTGGCGGAGGCCATCGCGGGGTATTCGGTGCTGGCCTTCTTTGATGCACATAAAGGCTATCACCAGGTGCAGATGGACGAGGCGGACAAGGCAAAGACTTCTTTTATCACCGATTTCGGGACCTTCTGCTACAAGAAAATGCCCTTCGGGCTGAAGAACGCGGGGGCCACATATCAGAGAATGGTGGACAAACTATTCAAGGACCAAGTGGGAAGAAACATGGAGGTGTATGTCGATGACATGGTGGTCAAAAGCAAGGCTTACGGGGTTTTCTTGAATGACCTGGAGGAGATGTTCGAAAAGCTAGAGCGGAGCAATCTAAAACTGAACCCCTCCAAAAGTACCATTGGAGTGGGCGCGGGGAAGTTCTTGGGGTTCATGGTATCAAGCCGGGGCATCGATGTCAACCCGGAGAAGGTGGAGGCCATAGCTAAGATGACCTCTCCCAGGTCAGTGAAAGAGGTACAGCGGTTGACAGGGTCTCTCGCGGCTCTCAGTCGATTCCTATCAAAGGGAGCAGATAGGCAGTTGCCTTTCTTCAACATACTCAGGAGGGCCAAGGCGTTTGAGTGGTCCGAGGAGTGTGAGAAGGCGTTTCAAAGTCTGAAAGAGCATCTTCAACAGTTGCCAACTTTAAAGAAGCCACTCCCGGGGGAGGAGCTTTTCCTGTACATAGCGGCGTCCCGGGAGGCGGTAAGTGCCGTGCTAATCAAAGAAGAGGAGGGAAGGCAGCACCCAGTCTATTTTGTTAGCCGGGCACTTCGGGGGGCAGAAACCCGGTACACCGAGTTGGAGCAGTTGGTTCTGGCTCTGGTGCATGCTTCAAGGAGGCTTAAACCCTACTTCCAGGGCCACCCCATAGTGGTCCTTACCAATTACCCGCTAAGACAGGTTATGTTCAAGCCGGAGGCATCAGGGAGAATGATGAAATGGGCCATAGAGCTAGGAGAATATGAAATCCGGTATGAGCCAAGGAGGGCGATCAAGGGCCAGGCCCTAGCGGACTTCTTGCTGGAATCAGAAGCAAGGATCAGTGAAGAACAGGAGATGCCTGAATCTCCGGAGAATGCAACGAAGGCCGAGACAGACCCGACTTGGAAGTTGTATGTGGATGGATCGGCGCACTCCGGGGGCAGTGGAGCGGGAGTATTGTTAGTCAGCCCGGAAGGAAAGGAGTATCCCTATACAGTCCAATTCACTTTCAAAACAACCAACAATGAAGCTGAGTACGAAGCTTTAATCGCGGGGTTAAGGTTGGCAAAGGAGATGGAAATCAAAACCCTTATGGCACACAGTGATTCCCAGATTGTGGTGCAGCAAGTAAAAGGAGAGTATGAAGCCCGGGAAAGGAGTCTGCAAAGGTACTTGGAAACGGTAAAACCTCTGATAGCTGGGTTTAAAGCCTTCAACTTGGTTCAAGTTCCCCGGGAGCAGAACAGTAAGGCAGACGTTTTAAGCAAGTTAGCTTCTTCGGAATTAAAACCTGAGCCCGACCAAAAGCTGTACATGGAGGTACTGGGAAGAAGAAGCTACCAGGAGAGCGATCAAGTAATGCTGGTGAACGAGGAAGAGTCCTGGATCACGCCCATGCGGGCGTACCTAGAAGAAGGAACTACCCCGGAGGATAAGGCTCAGGCCCGGAAGCTAAGAGTGAAGGCGCCTAAGTATGTGATTCAGGAAGGGGAGCTGTACAAAAGAGGGTATCTCCAGCCGTTGCTAAAGTGTGTAGAAAGGTTGGAAGGCCAACACCTCATCCGGGAGGTGCACGAAGGATCTAATGGGAGCCACCAAGGGGCTCGCACCGTGGCCAGAAAGATCCTAAGGCTGGGGTATTACTGGCCGACGTTGTTCAAAGATGCGGAAGAACATATACAGAGGTGCTTGGCATGCCAGGCATTTGCCCCGCTAATCCACGTTCCCCGGGAAGAATTAGTCGGAGTCACAGGAGCTTGGCCGTTCAGCAGATGGGGAATTGACTTGGTCGGGCCATTCCCGACTGCCCCGGGAGGAGCCAAATACTTGATTGTGGCGATCGACTACTTCAGCAAATGGGTGGAGGCAGAACCGCTCACCAACATACGGGGACTAACTTGCGTCAAGTTTTGCTGGAAGAACATCATCTGTCGATTCGGCATCCCGAAGGTCATAGTCACAGATAACGGGGCACAGTTCGAGAACGATCCTTTCAAATCATGGTGTGTCAAGTATGGCATAGAGCAGAAGTTGACGTCGGTGTACCACCCCCAGGCGAACGGGCAAGTAGAGGTCACCAACCGCACCATCATCAAGGGGCTAAAAACCCGCTTGGAAGGCGCGCGGGGAAATTGGATCTGGGAGCTACCCAGCGTTCTTTGGGCCCATAGGACTACAGAAAGCTCGGCTACCGGGGAATCCCCGTATGGCTTGGTGTACGGGTCAGAGGCAGTAATACCCGCAGAGATTGGGATCCCAAGCCCTCGAACTCAATACCAGCGCCCGGAAGAAGAAAACGATGGACGACGCCTTGACTTGGATCTCCTGGAAGAGAAGCGAGAGAATGCGGCACTTCAGGAAGCCAAGGTGAAGGAGCGAGTAAAGAGGTATCATGACAGAAGGGTGCGGAAAGAAGTTTTCATCCCAGGAGACTGGGTAACGAGGAGAAACGATAAGAGCCACCAAGCCCCGGAGGGCAAACTTGCGCCCAACTGGGAAGGGCCATACAAGATCAAGGAAGCATACCCGGGAGGGAGCTATGTGCTGGAGGACAAGCAGGGAAAGGAGATTCCCAGAAGGTGGAACGTAGCTAACCTGAGAAGGTTTTACGGGAAGTAGAACGCCCCGCATCGTACCACAGCTACTGAGGCATGAATATGCCAGGCATGGATATGCCCCCCGGGAAGCGTGAATACGCTAAGCATGAATATGCTAGGCATGAATATGCCAGGCATGGATATGCCCCCCGGGAAGCGTGAATACGCTAAGCATGAATATGCTAGGCATGAATATACCACTCCCGGACGCATGAACATGCCCGGGGAGATAACCCAACGTTTGGCCTCGTTCCGGGTTTAGAGCAGATTTGTAAAAAGGGACCCATGGGTAGCTCCCATTTGGGTGCCCCGCTAGAATGGACCCGGAGCTCGAATGAAGCCCGGGGACCAAGAGATGTAGTGTTGTAAGGAAGAGTTAACGAGAAGGGTTCTTTCGAAAAGCAATTTTATTCAATCTTTAAATTACATAAGAAATTTATACATCGCATGAACATGCGGTCGAATTACAAAGGAACAATTACATAGAATTTTACATACAAGTATTCCTATCTATTTGCTACTAAACCCACTTGGGACCTGACCCGGAAGCACCCTCAGGGTTGCCCGGGCGGAAACCCCCTCCGAAGAATTGAGAGGATAGGAGATCTTCGGCAAAACGGGCATCCGGGGCTTGATTCCATGCAAGCTCCTCTTCCAGTTGCGCCGCGTCCTCTTCGTTCAGTTCGGGGATAGGCACGACCACAGATCCCTCTGGAAGCGGCTCCGCCAGGCGCATCCTTCTCACCCCGGCAGAGGTGACGAACTTGTACTTAGGAAACATGACTGCTGCGCTCTTACCCTTCTCTTCCCGGCTAATACGAGTACCCTCGGCGGTTTTAACCCCCTTTGTGGTGACTCCAGAGTCGGCAATCTCCCGGATGCGTCTTATCCGACGGGCCACCTCGTCCGGGTCAATGGATACGGTCATGTCCTCGTACCTTTCGTATGCCACATCTACCTCCACCCGGGCAGGGACTCGACGAAGGCTAGAGGGATAGGGCTCAGCCTCTCCCGCGGCAATCTTATTATGCCATTCAACGACATCCAGATAGGCCTTATGATTAGGACCTCCCTCACCAAACTTCCGCGGGTTAGCCTCCATGCGTTCCATTGTCCTACGAACCCCGGCGGGAATGTCGGTGAGAGGAGACACCCCAACTAGGCCATTCTTGAGACCCAACAGATGGTAGGATAGCCGGGTGACTAGTAGAGCTTCCTGGAGGACCCTATTCCTGTGAGTAAGGGACCGATTCTCCTTCTCGAAATCGCAGAGAAGACGGTTCTGAGCGGAGCGGGTTTCCAAAATCCTGAGCTTTTCTTGCGCCCGCTCCAGTTCGCCCCACACCATACCAAGCTCCCGGGCGGTACGACGACGAGAGTTGTCCTGAAGGGTCTGCAACTCGGCAATAGTCTGATGAGAATTCAGAGCCTCCCGCATATGATCAGAAGCTAGGTTGAAGCAGTGATTCAGTGAGCCAAATTTGTTCTTCACAGCTTTAAGAAATGAAACCAATGCCTGGATGGATCCGAACTCATGAACAAACGCACACAATCCAGCCTCAGACATGGCCCGGATAGCTTGATCGCCTCCGAACCTCCAATGAGCGAGCTTTCTTTGAAGGAATGAACATTGGAGGCACCCAACGCGGGGGATAGAGAAGTAGGTCCCGGAAGAACAACTAGGGTGAGGGAAAACAAAAGGTACGGATCCCCGCGGGAGATCTCCTTCCAAGTGGTGCTCAGACTACAAAAAATAATAACTTCATCAAATTAAAAGGTAGAACTTATATTAATCAAAATGGGCGCCAAGGCCAAGTTCTACATATGCCTCCCGGGGAGGAAGATTACAAAAAACTTAAAACTACAAAAAAAATATACTAGAGTCTAGGGGAATACATTATCCTCGGACGGGCCTCTTTCCCCCGGGGTAGTATGAGCACCCTTCCACCTCCTTTCCAGCTCAGCCACGTCCGCGTCAGACCAGTTGGGACCACAATAGGCAGGGGCATCCACCTTTGGCTCGTCTTCCGGGCGCTCAGGAAATCCCACTTTCCGGGTAGACTTCCGGGATTGATAGAGCAAGTCGTCCTGCCCCCTGGGAAGCCCCACAACATATTCACCCGTCCCCTCCTCAACGGCCTGATATCCAAAGTTGTCAGGTATAGCGCAGAACTCATGGTAACTTTCGGACCAGTGAGGCGTCTCCGGGACCACCCCGTAGGCGTTGAAGCACTCCGGGCCAGGGGATTCAGGGATAGCAGCCTCGGTGACCCCCGGAAGCTTGACCCTCTTAATGTCCGAGGCTGAAGGGGCCCGGGAACACATTTTCAGGGAATCCCACAACTGGGGTACCAGATTCTCCAGGTTGGCCTCCTGAAGAGACCTCCAGCGATAGTTGAGCTGATCGCTCGCCTTGGGACGATAATAGGATGCTTGCGCTTCAAGGCGAGCAGGTCCCGGGAGCCAACCCCGCAGACTGCGATACATCTCGTGGCATGCATCAGCACTGGCAGCAGCGGCGATGCCCTCTAGTCTCTTGTCAAAATCGGCAGAGTGGAGGACTTTTCGAACCACAGCGTCCAAGGCTTCGAGCTGGGCCTCCTTCTTCTCCTTCTTAAGAGAAGAATATTTCTTCTCTACCTCCGCCAGCTTCTTTTCTTTCTCGGAGAGCTTTTTCTCCCTCTCGGCTAGCTTCTTCTGAGAAGCCTCCAGTCGGGCGGCCAGGTCATCCCGCTCGGCCAACTTCTCCCGGGCATCAAGGAGTTCCCTCTCCTTCTTAGCAAACAAACCCGCGCTATACTTCGAGTATGTCCGGTTGAGCGCGTCCGTCAGCTGTGAATCCGCCAGGAGAGAGTCGGCGAAAGTAGTGGTCTACAAAATTCAAACAAAGATAAGATTATCCGGAAGGATGGAGGACAAAAGTAGTAATAAGCAACGTGATTAGCGCACCTCTTCCCTCTGCTCGGGGATGGCTTGAGAGTTATCCCTTGAAGGAGAACTCGCAGGGGGAGGAGGAGGAGGCGGCGGGGTCGCACTTTCCAACCTCTGACGGGAAGATGGAGGAGTTTCCTTGTCATCGGTTAAAGGCCGCTTAAACCTGGAACCAGCCCCGCCGCTGTATGTCGGGTGCTGGATGAAAGATTTCCTCCCGGGGGTAGGAGAGGACCCGGGGGCTTTCGGTTGAGAAGAAGGGCGCTGCAGACGGGTCCCTTGGGGGATGAACCCGGGATTCTCGGCAGCCCCCACCCCGACTGGGGATGCTGCTTGCTGCTCGGCTGGAGAGACCCGCCCCCGGTGAGGATTTCCCTGCTGACTATTATCCCCGGAAGGCATCTCTTCGAATAGGGTAGCGTCCGCGTGCAAAGTAGGCTGAACTGAAGTCAGGAAGAACAAAAATAAAGAAATCAGAATAAAACACACATATATGAATACGAAAATAAAGAATAAAGCCTTTAATAGGCACCTCCAGCCGGCCACACAGCGGAGACGGTTGGAAGGGAAAAGAGTTTCTCAGGGTATATCCCGCGGGGCCAATAATAGCCCGCGTTCCCAGTCTTAAAGAAAGCATCCATGTCTAGGGGAGATAGACGGAGGAAGTTATGATCATGGGTGAGGTCTGTTGGAAGGGAGGAAAGGGGTTTCTTGTCTTCAGGAACGAGGGAATCGTTCCAGGGGGGCATCGGATACACCCGGGAATCGCAGCGGAAGAAACCCTTCGCAAGGTACCCTTTGGCGGATCTGGGCTTACCCCTCATAAAGTCCTTCATCCCGGAACGGATTACGAAAGAAAATACCCCCGGAAAGGACGCGTGAGCGCGTCGGAGGGCATAGAAGGACCGGAAGAGAAGGAGAGAGGGGGAAACACTGCATCTAGCGCAATTAAGTAAGAAGCCCAGTACCAGTACAATCCCGTTGGGATGTAGCTGGGCCGGGGCCATTCGATAAAAGTTGAAAATTTCTGAAAAAAGAAGAGGGAAAGGAAGGCTGAGCCCGTACTGGAAGTGAATCCGGGGAATGCAAGGTACTTCCCGCTCGGACATCCCCGGGGGAAGTTTTGATAGCGATGCATCCAACGGAAAAGGGATAAAACAACGCCTAACCAAATCTAAAACGTCCCTATCTAAGGAGGGGGGAGGCCCGGGGAGATTAAAAAACCGATGGCCAGAAGGCTTCGCTCCGTGGGTAGGACCCCGGGGAGCATCATCGCCAACTTCCTCATCAAAGGCTTCCCCATCCGGATCCTCCCGGGGAAGATGGGAACGCTGTGTGGGGGATGAACCCGCCCTGTCTAAGGCGGACGTATTCGGTCCGATTGGCTCCGGGGATGTGCTGAAGGTCCCAGAGGGGGTACTCGAGGAGGAGCCGGGAGAAGAAATAGGGTGGGGGGCTCGAAACTGAATTTCAAATTGGCTTTGAACCCCCTCGGTATCTAGGGAGGAAGTGGCAATGTGCGGGGAACTCATGATGAAAGAGGAGCGGAAGAAGCAGAGGAGGAGGATTAGAGCTTACTTGTTAAGGAAAGGCAGAGCGTCTGGAGAGAGTTTGAAGAAAGTAAACTTATGAGAAGGGGGGTTAGGTCTCTTATATAGGCGAGTGAATAGGAACCGTCACCTCAAAAGAAGGAAAAGCAATGATGACACGGTGAACGAGGCAGCATCAAATGCAGAATAGGGAAGAGCGGCGTCAGAAATTTATTCCAATACGAATGGGTCCTACTGGACTAGTAGTAAAAGAAGGGAGGTGCGAAAGCCCAATTCCCCGCGGAACGAAGACCCGGGAAACTGGTCTGGGGGGCTAGTGATAATACCGGCCCAACGGGGCTTTGGGCCAGGAAAGGGGCCCATGGCCCGGGATCAAGAAAGGAGTACTTTTCCGGGGAAGAGCGCATCCGGACAAGAAGAACGGCAGATAGAGACAAGGAGAAGTGGTCCTGAACCTTATCCAAAGGAGACAACCTCAACTATAAGTAGTGGTCTCAAACAGTGAACAAGGTAAGTGACATATATCTCTCTATTTGATATTGAGTCTTTCCCGTACGATTTCCCTCGCATTACTACCCCCGTCTCATCATCACGCTGGAGCTTCCTCCCCGGGACGCCTCCCGGGGATTGTTTTGCAGGATTGTAGCAGGTATTCCAGCTGGGAGGCGCGGATAGCATCAAGTGTAGGGATACGGACGGATTTGGTAGCATCATTGTTATCTCAATCTCTATTATAGAAAAATGATGAGAGAGAAGATTTCATTCTATATATGCATAATGAGAGAGTAAATTTGGAAAACGAAATTTATGGGAATTGAATTAGATTCCTATTTTTAGTAAATTTTTGAAAAAACATTCCATTTTCTCCCTAAAATCTCTAAAATAGCAAAACTGTTGGATTAGAAGGAATTTTTTATAGCAAATATCACTTTTTTTTCTACTTTAAAAAAAGATTTAGAAAAGCTGTTGGACTTGCTGAGAATTTCGTCACTGGAGTAGAACCTTGAACTAGGGAAAAAACAAAAACAGAAAAAAACAAAAACAGAAAAAAACAAAAAAAGAGAAAAAAATAAAAAGGGAAAGTTGGCCATGTCTTCTTCCTAGCAAACAAGGGAAACCTGAATGTTCTTTAAATTCTCTTTGCGTAGTTATGTAAATAGGAAGATATTGCAAGGTTAAAATTGGAATTTAAAATAGCTGCAACTTACCAGGGATAATTCGGTAATTTTGCTCCGTATTTTGGACTCCATGAGCAATAGTCCGGGCTCCCTTTAGCAAATCCCTTCTCTAAACTAGAGTAGGTTTTAGCATAACTGTTGAAGATGAAAATGGGCTATAATATTGCAATTATTCTCTTTTACCATAGTTGATGGACTTGATCTAATGAGACGGTCTCATATACATAATTTAACCAAAAACTGCATATAAGGGAAGGAAAAGTAATAAAATATTCAACCTTCTATGATAATAAAAAAGTCAACTCATTAATTTCACATTATCTTTCCATGTCTATCTTTCCCTTACTTTCCATCCAGCGCCATCCGAAAACGCCTCCGGATGTCCGAGCTTTTCAATTAGGGATGTGCAACCGGACTGGACCGGACCGGAATTCTCAAAATCCTTAGACCGGAGACCGGACCGGTTAGGCAATAGTTTAGACCAGGACCGGTCCGGAATAATTCCAGTCTTGGACTGGACCGGACCGGTTGGACCGGATCAATCAAAACATTAAATATTGAGATTGAATTTTACATAAATATGGTACGAAATTGTTCAATTTTTACCTTCTAAATCTGCCCAATTTGAAAATAAAATATTGAATTAAAGTTTTGTAACTCAAATTAAGCCTTTGATTCCGTCTTAATATATCAAATCAATCTTTGCACATAACAATACTCTTCAATTACTTAATTAGTAATAAAAGTTAGGTTTCCATAAAATAGAAAGATACCAAGATGCAAAAATCAACGAATGATATTAACTAAAATAAGCATTTTTCATTTAAGATTATAATGTTTACCAAATTTATCATAAAATTATTAATTATTAATTATATAGTATATGTAAACCGGTCCATCAGGTCCGGACCGGAAAAGATCCGGTTTTAGACCGGACCGGACCGGAAATCTACATATCCGGTTCCGGTCCACTTCATTCCGGTCCGGACCGGTTCATGCACACCCCTATTTTCAATATTGTAGTATAATTAATACTGATAGAAGTTTTGTTAATGATGGTAACCTGTTAGCTCTATCTATTTTCCATTGGGACGAACACGTTTTTGATAGACATAATTATAGAAGTAGAATATTTCATATCACTAATTGATATGTGTTGATATATTGACAGCTGCACTATTGTACTATATATTCTAACATACTCAATATACGAATCATCCAACATTCTCCTAAAACATTCTGTCAACTTTCATGGTATCTGAGCCAAGCTTTGCCTAATTTCTTTTCTTCTTCAAACCCTTCTCGATCCTTATTTTCTTTTTCTTTCTTTTTTCCATGACAATTGATGGTGAAGCTTCCTCCAACCAAAACACAAACACAGATCAAAACATCATCTCAAATAACTCTTCCGCAAACAACTCTACAAACCGCACCGCTGCCCAACAAGCCATGGCTCAAGCCCTCCATGTCGCTTCGATCAAAACACATGTTCCCTTCTCTCTCGATAAAGAGCAATCTAATTACAACAAATGGAGAGCCTTGTTCCTTGTTACTCTTGGCAAATTTGCTCTTCTCGACCATGTCAACCACCAACCACCGGCTGATAAAACCCCTGAATGGACTCTCTTAGACTTCACGGTCCTTTCATGGATATATGGATCCATAACTCCTAGCATTATGGACACTGTGTTAAGAACTCATGATGCTACTGCACAAGAAATATGGGATGCCATTGAAAACCTCTTTCGTGATAACAAAAAGACACGGGCCATTCAATTGGAAACTGAGTTTCGTAGCCTTATTCAAGGTTCCAAATCCATCGCTGACTACTGCGACAAACTCAAGATCCTTGCTGATAATCTCAATGATGTCGACAATCCAATATCGGATGAAACTCTTGTTCTCCAGGCCATTCGTGGTTTGAATAATGACTTCCAGACCATGGCCTCCATCATACCAATGCAAAGGCCTTTTCCAACCTTTCAAGAATGTCGAAGCATGCTTCTCCTTGAGGAATCTCGTCAAGTCAACATCTCTAATGTTGAAATTGCCCTGAACACCATCTCTGCTCCGCCATCTCAACCTCCCCCGCCTCCGGCAGCCCCAGCTACTACAAACCACAATTATAATCGTGGTCGAGGTCGTGGACGTGGTCGTTATCGCGGACGTGGTGGACGTGGCTGGTCTAATTGGAATCCATCTTGGCAATGGCAACAACCCTCAACCATGGAACTCCCCGTCACCGAACTGGTCGGCTGGTATTCTTGGAGCTGGCCCCCGCCCTCAGCAGCCTCCATGGTGCAGGCAGGACTAGGAAGATGCAAATATGTCACATTTCCGAGTCATGGGAGCCATATACGTATTTTGGTTGGTTTAGTTGGATCTTTGGATTATTCCAAAGATAATCATTGATGGATTTTTGGGCTTTCCTTATCAAGGTTTAGAGTTTTCCTGAAAAAGTTTTTTTAATCTTGGTAAGAAGGAATCGATCTCCTATTCAGAGTGGGAATCGGTATCCTATAGGGTAATAGGATAGAGATCGATGGGTTATAAATATTGCCCTTTGCTTTGTAATTAGGAACCTTTGATTTTGATTTGAGATAATACAATTTAGTTTTCCAGTTTATTCTCTAATTTTCAGGGCATTCTCAGACTCAACGGGAAGTTGGATACTAATCAAGATTGAATTCAACTTCCGGGCATTCTCAGACTCAACGGACCTTGAAGGCAAATCTAGATATATCAAAATTACTAATCAAGAATAGAGTTTAATTTCCGGAATTCTTAGAATCAACGGATTTTAAAGGCTAATCTAGATATATTGGTGAATCTTGTGAAATTGACGCTTCCGCCTACATCCCGCGCTGCATCACTCCACAAGCTATGTTGTCTCAACAATGGGATCAACAGGCTCTCGTCAACGCCCTCAATAGTATGACGTTGCAGCAACCAAATGATGGATGGTACATGGACAGTGGTGCATCATCTCACATGACTTCAACTCAAGGTACTCTCTCGTCTACTTTTAATCATGGTATAAATTCCTCTAATGATAAAATAATTGTGGGAAATGGACACACCCTTCCTGTCACTCATATTGGCCAAACCAAACTCTCAAAAATTCCCTTATTAAACCTTAGACAAGTGCTTGTTACTCCAGGTCTCATTAAGAATTTGATATCTGTTCGCAAATTTACAACAGATAATAATTGTTCTGTTGAATTTGATCCCTTTGGTTTCTATGTGAAGGATCTCCCTACCAGAACCGAGATAGTCCGATGTAACAGTCAAGGAGATCTTTACCCATTCATTCCTTCGTTCAAAAATTTCAGTCTAGTTGCCCTTTCTTCGTTTCAGAATCAATCACCCACACTCTGGCATCGTCGCCTTGGCCATCCTGGCGTGCATATCCTCCAGCAGCTTTGTTCAAGTCAGTCTTGCTAGTACTGTAGTTCGGAGTTCTCCACTTTGTCATGCCTATCAACTAGGCAAGCACCACAAGCTACCATTTCAGCCCTCAAAATCAAACACTACTGCACAGTTTGATATAATTCATTGTGACTTGTGGACTTCTCCCATCTTTAGTTGTTCAGGTTTCAAATATTATCTTGTTATTTTAGATGATTTCTCTCATTATGTATGGACTTTTCCATTACGAAATAAATCTGAGGTGTTTCATAAATTTTGTCAATTCATGTCCTTTGTTCAAACACGGTTCCAAACACAAATAAAAAATCTACAATGTGATCATGGAGGTGAATTTGACAATACTAGCTTTCACCAGCTCTTCCATAAAACTGGTACTCAATTCCGCTTCTCTTGCCCTCACGCCTCTCAACAGAATGGTAAAGCCGAGCGCATGCTAAGAACCATAAACAACATGATGCGTACTCTCCTCTTTCAAGCACATCTTCCACCTCCTATGTGGGCTGAAGCTTTAGCTGCAACCACCTATATTCTCAACTTAATTCCTACAAAGTGGTGCAGGCAGGACTAGGAAGATGCAAATTTGTCACATTTCCGAGTCATGGGAGCCATATACGTATTTTGGTTGGTTTAGTTGGATCTTTTGATTATTCTAAAGATAATCATTGATGGATTTTTGGGCTTTCCTTATCAAGGTTTAGAGTTTTCCTGAAAAGGTTTTTTTAATCTTGGTAAGAAGGAATCGATCTCCTATTCAGAGTGGGAATCGGTATCCTGTAGGGTAATAGGATAGAGATTGATGGGTTATAAATATTGCCCTTTGCTTTGTAATTAGGAACCTTTGATTTGATTTGATATAATATAATTTAGTTTTCCAGTTTATTCTCTAATTTTCCGGGCATTCTCAGACTCAACGGGAAGTTGGATACTAATCAAGATTCAATTCAATATCCGGGCATTCTCAGACTCAACGGACGTCGAAGGCAAATCTAGATATATCAAAATTACTAATCAAGAATAGAGTTTAATTTCCGGAATTCTTAGAATCAACGGATTTTAAAGGCTAATCTAGATATATTGGTGAATCTTGTGAATTTGACGCTTCCGCCTATATCTTGCGCTGCATCAGTTGGTATCAGAGCCGAATTGATCCGTGCTACATAAGGAGTGGAGTTTGACTTGTTTTGGGGAATAATACCACCACGACAACAACCTCTAAGGAAGATAAGTCTATGAGATGACACAATAATTGGGGCTGCATATCGGGCATATCATGAATGGTGCAGGCAGGACTAGGAAGATGCAAATTTGTCACATTTCCGAGTCATGGGAGCCATATACGTATTTTGGTTGGTTTAGTTGGATCTTTTGATTATTCTAAAGATAATCATTGATGGATTTTTGGGCTTTCCTTATCAAGGTTTAGAGTTTTCCTGAAAAGGTTTTTTTAATCTTGGTAAGAAGGAATCGATCTCCTATTCAGAGTGGGAATCGGTATCCTGTAGGGTAATAGGATAGAGATTGATGGGTTATAAATATTGCCCTTTGCTTTGTAATTAGGAACCTTTTGATTTTGATTTGAGATAATATAATTTAGTTTTCCAGTTTATTCTCTAATTTTCCGGGCATTCTCAGACTCAACGGGAAGTTGGATACTAATCAAGATTGAATTCAACTTCCGGGCATTCTCAGACTCAACGGACCTTGAAGGAAAATCTAGATATATCAAAATTACTAATCAAGAATAGAGTTTAATTTCCGGAATTCTTAGAATCAACGGATTTTAAAGGCTAATCTAGATATATTGGTGAATCTTGTGAATTTGACGCTTCCGCCTATATCTTGCGCTGCATCAGTTGGTATCAGAGCCGAATTGATCCGTGCTACATAAGGAGTGGAGTTTGACTTGTTTTGGGGAATAATACCACCACGACAACAACCTCTAAGGAAGATAAGTCTATGAGATGACACAATAATTGGGGCTGCATATCGGGCATATCATGAATCGGTGTTTGGAGCAACACTTCACCGATCACAACAAAAGTTTTCAGGATTTTCAGCCGCGCACACTGTTTCCAAATTTGTTGATCCATCAATGTGATACCAGGGCGCAAGGGAACTTGTTTTCTCATGGGTACACTAGCGTGAATCAACGAAATTTGCAAGCTGAAATTCCAGTGTTTCAAGGAGGAATGAAGATAGAGGAATTCCTTGATTGGATATCCACGGTCGACGAAATCCTTGAATGCAACAAGGCTTCAGAAGATAGACAAGTAAAGCTGGTTGCAACTCATTTGCGAGGAAGGGCCATAACATGGTGGCAACAAAACAAATTAATTCGTGAAAGGAGGGGAAAACCGAAAGTGGTGACTTGGGAAAAAATGAAGAAGTTAATGAAAGATGCATTTTTGCCTTTCAATTATCGATCATTGATGTACCAGCGGTTACAGAATTTACGACAAGGAAGTCGTTCGGTTGAGGACTATACAACTGAATTTTTTCAAGTAATCGCTAGGAGTGAGCTTTCGGAAACGGAAGAACAACTCGTAGCGAGATATATTGGGGGTTTGAGTCCTCAAGTTCAGAATGTAGTTAGCATGTTAAATTCGACTACTGTCATAGAAGCACATCAGCAAGCCTTGGTTGTGGAACGACAAAATCAGAATGGCAGAATATTTTCCACTAGTAGCAATCCACTATTTCGAAATAACGATAGTATTGTGTCAAAAGCAGACGTGGTTACTCCACAACCCAATGATGTCATAAATGCTCGCTTTTTAAAGTGTTTCAACTGCGGAGAAAATGGTCATCGATCAGTTCAATGTAAGAAACCTCGGAGAAGAATGTTGTTGGTAGAAGATTTTAAAGGTGTCGTTGATGATGAAGCAAAGTATCCAAAGGTGATAGATGAATCTGAGTGGACTCGAACCAACATCTTTCGGTCTACTTGTACGATATTCGGGAGAATCTGCAAATTTGTCATTGATGTTGGAAGTTGTGATAACATCATTTCCACTGAGGCTGTTCAAAAGCTAGGGCTTCAAACGGAGAATCATTCCAGACCTTACAAACTTACTTGGCTGCCGAATGGCGGAGAGATATCAGTCACTAAACGTGTACTTGTTCCTTTCTCGATTGGACCTAAATACAAGGATGAAATATGGTGTGATGTTGTGGATATGGATGCGTGCCATTTGTTGTTGGGAAGATCTTGGCAGAATGATCGACGAGTTATCCATGAAGATCATTTGAACAGTTATAGCTTCAAGTTTGAAGGAGTAAAGATCACGTTGCTCCCTAAGAAACGTGGAAACAATGATGTTCTAAATGATGAAAGTGGAAAAACTACAAGCTTACCATCCACGAGAGAATTTGAGAAAGAGGTTAAGGCTGAAGATAAAATGACTTTGCTGATTGGGCTTGAGTCTACTGAGTGTGAGAAAATTTCCGAAATGGCGAAGCCTGCTTTAGAACAATTCACGGATGTGCTTTTCGAAGATCTACCTGTTGGATTGCCTCTTCTCAGTGATATACAACACGTTTTAGAGATGAAACCTAGTTCTATTTTACCCCAAAGGCCTCATTCTACGACCAGTTTCACTCCCGCCAAACACAGTGATTTACGACGAGACATGGATGGATTACCTGCTCATGTGATGAATGATTTTAATGTTGGTAAAAGGCAAGACTTTATTTTGAAGTTCAAAGAGGCTGGGAAACATACAATATGCTTCCGACTTGTTCATACAATATGCTTGTTGTTCGATAAGGGATCACTGCGAGGTAGAATTCGAGGGCGAATTCTGTCAAACCCCGGGAGAATGGTGCAGGCAGGACTAGGAAGATGCAAATTTGTCACATTTCCGAGTCATGGGAGCCATATACGTATTTTGGTTGGTTTAGTTGGATCTTTTGATTATTCTAAAGATAATCATTGATGGATTTTTAGGCTTTCCTTATCAAGGTTTAGAGTTTTCCTGAAAAGGTTTTTTTAATCTTGGTAAGAAGGAATCGATCTCCTATTCAGAGTGGGAATCGGTATCCTGTAGGGTAATAGGATAGAGATTGATGGGTTATAAATATTTCCCTTTGCTTTGTAATTAGGAACCTTTTGATTTTGATTTGAGATAATATAATTTAGTTTTCCAGTTTATTCTCTAATTTTCCGGGCATTCTCAGACTCAACGGGAAGTTGGATACTAATCAAGATTGAATTCAACTTCCGGGCATTCTCAGACTCAACGGACCTTGAAGGAAAATCTAGATATATCAAAATTACTAATCAAGAATAGAGTTTAATTTCCGGAATTCTTAGAATCAACGGATTTTAAAGGCTAATCTAGATATATTGGTGAATCTTGTGAATTTGACGCTTCCGCCTATATCTTGCGCTGCATCACAAAGTCAGTCAACCAACAAACACCCCACACCAAGCTTTACAAAACAGCCCCATCCTACGATCACTTACGGGTTTTCGGATGCCTCTGTTATCCAAATTTGTCCTCTACTATGCCTCACAAGTTGTCACCTCGGTCTACACCGTGTATTTTTCTTGGGTATGCTGAAAATCATCGTGGTTATAAGTGCATTAATCTTGAAACTGATAAAGTCACAATTTCCAGGCATGTCACGTTTGATGAGAATCAGTTTCCTTATCAAAAGGAAAAATCATATGGCAATGAAAGCGATTATGATTTCCTAAAATACTCAATGGAAAATCCTCCAACTTCAGTCAATATATTCTCTGAATCAATTCCCCCCATAAATAATCCTTCCACACCACCTCAATCTTCCTCTCAATCTTCTCAAATCAATCACGTGTCTTCACCACGTCAATCTTCTCAAAGCCATCAACTTTATTCCTTAAATTCTCCTAGTCCAATATTCTCTCCTTCTTTAACCAGTCATTCCTCTCAACTTAACGATTCTAACTCCCAGAATCAAATCCCCACGTCTTCGACAGAAACCAACTCTACTCACCTCCAAATTCCTAGTGCACCTATAGTCCAAAATCAACATCATATGTTGACTCGCTCCAAACATGGCATCAGTAAACCAAATCCTATTTTCAACCTCACCGCCTCTGTCTCTCCTCTTCATACCAGTCATAAAAGAGCCCTCCAAGACCCACAATGGCGACAATCCATGCAAGAGGAATTCAATGCCTTGATTAAAAATAAGACGTGGGAACTTGTTCCACGACCTGTGAATGCTAACGTTGTTTCAGGAAAGTGGCTTTTTCGGCATAAATTTGGAGCTGATGGAAATCTTTCTCGCTACAAGGCTCGATGGGTTGCACGTGGCTATTCAAAACAACAAGGGATTGATTTTGATGAAACATTCTCGCCGGTAGTTAAGCCTGCTACGGTTCGTACTGTTCTTTCTCTTGCTCTTGCCCGTGACTGGCCAATTCATCAACTTGATGTAAAAAATGCCTTTCTTCATGGCACCATCAAAGAAACAGTTTACTGCCAACAACCACCAGGTTTTGAAGACCAAGTTTATCCCTCGCATGTGTGTCGATTACAGAAAGCTCTTTATGGCCTTAAACAAGCCCCAAGAGCGTGGTTTCAGCGTTTTGCTCAGTATCTCATTCGCATTGGCTTCAAAGGCAGTAAATCTGATCCCTCTTTATTTATTTACAAGCAACACATGAAGGAAGCCCACCTCCTTGTTTATGTTGACGACATTGTTCTTACGGCTTCCAGCTCTGCTTTCTTAAGTCAAACAATTTCAGCTCTAAGCAAAGAGTTTGCAATGACAGACATGGGATGCCTTCATTTCTTTCTTGGTATATCGGTGACCAAGAACAAAAATGGATTATTATTGAGTCAAGAAAAATATGCTGGTGAAATTTTGCGTAAAGCTGGTCTATCAGATTGTAATCCGAGTAGAACTCCAGTGGATACATCCAGTAAACTCAGCCAGGAGGCGGGAGATAAAGTGCAAGACCCAACCCTTTATCGCTCTCTTGCCGGTGCTCTTCAGTATTTGACCTTCACAAGGCCAGACATATCTTATGCCGTTCAACAGTGTTGTTTATATATGCATGACCCAAGGGAAAAGCACTTCTCTGCCCTCAAGCGCATACTCCGATACATCAAGGGTACTGTCTCTCTTGGCCTTCAATTATCTCGCAGCTCCATCACCACTTTGTCAGCCTATTCCGATGCTGACTGGGCTGGATGTCCCGACTCCAGAAAGTCCACGTTTGGATATTGTGTCTTCTTGGGGCAGAATCTTGTCAGTTGGTCCTCCAAACGACAAAATACAGTAGCTCGCTCTAGTGCTGAAGCTGAGTATCGAGCCGTTGCCAATGCCGTAGCTGATACTTGCTGGATCCGTAGTCTCTTGACCGAGCTCAATTCTCCTATCACTTCTGCATCCTTGGTATTTTGTGATAATGTAAGTGCAGTGTACATGTCCTCGAATCCGGTTCAACACCAACGCACAAAACATGTGGAAATAGATCTTCATTTCGTTAGGGATAAGGTTGCTCTTGGTCAAGTACGAGTGCTGCATGTTCCTTCTACTCATCAGTTTGCTGATTTGCTAACCAAGGGGTTGCCGTTTCCTCTCTTTAACGAGTTTCGGTCCAGTTTATGCGTTCGCCAGGCTTCCGATACAACTGCGGGGGATGATAGACATAATTATAGAAGTAGAATATTTCATATCACTAATTGATATGTGTTGATATATTGACAGCTGCACTATTGTACTATATATTCTAACCTACTCAATATACGAATCATCCAACATTCTCCTAAAACATTCTGTCAACTTTCAGTTTTAATGTAATGAGAATTGAAATCTATTTGCAAAACAATAATTTGATTCCTTTTGCTTTTTAAGTCATTAAATTATCAAGTCATTTTTATTTATCTCCATTCTACAATTTTAGATCTCAACTTTCTTTCATACACAATCCAAATGGCAATTCTAGAAAAAACAATGCCTTTCAAAAATTATTTCCAAATAATTATTAAGTTGTTTTTGTTGCACTTATCAAATGTATATTGTCTCTCAAATAAAAAAAGACGTACAATTGATTTTTCTTCAAACACTTCAATTGGATTTTATTATATTGTAATATTGATGAAATTTAATCATGGATATTTTCGCTCGAGCCACTTTCAGGTGGGTGACAAAGAAATCAACAACATTCAAAGAAGTACTATCAACAAAGAAGTACTATTCAAAGAAGTACTATCAACCAAGTTTATAGTAACCAGCAGGGCCCGCCCTCCGCGTAAGTGTGTTAAGCAATTATTTGAGTCCCTCAAATAGTTTTGGAATAAAACCCAATTTTTAGAAAAAATGTATAGTGTTTTTATTAATTAAAATTTAATTAAACAAAGAAAATGTATCATTTTCTATAATTAGTCTCTTAGATATTGTATGAAATTAACTATAAATAATGGATCAATATTTATAGTGATTTTTAATGTATAATTCATAAAATATTTTTGTATAAACCTATTTTTTAATTTTTCAATTTTGAACTTCAAAAAGTTATTATTTTCGATTCATGCCCCAAAAGCATTAAATACATTGGAAGCATACGTGAAAAATCGAATAAGCTTCAATCCCTGCAAAAAAAACAATCAAGTTACAGAATATGTTTATAAATCCAACTTGTGAAATGCGGCAAGGCATAGGGCATTGAAAAAAGCTATTGATTAGAAACAGGGAATAAATCATGGCCTAAAAACCCTAATTAACCATATGCTGACACCCACCAGCTAAGCAAATTTATGCAAAATTTTACAGCGCGGGAAAGAAATACTAGTGTAACATAAATATGAAAACAAAACAAAAATAAGGAATATAAACTACCTTATTTTTGAATATTTCTACTTTATTAGATCGATATTATTTAACATTTATTTTATTTTAATATTTAGTACATTACATTGTGTGAATAATAGACTTTAATTTGGTGGTGAGAGTTCAATTTTCCTCCATTAATTTTCCTCCCGGTCAAATTTGTTGATGATACAAATAAGGAAATACAACATTAAAATACAGAGTTTACGCGTTTTCTGTTCGGTGCAGAATAGTAGTAGAAGAAGGGAATGTACTACATCTTCATCATTTTCTTATAACCGTCTAAGAAGACTGGAGTCGTGGCGGTGTGATGGATAACTTAGAAAACTGGAGATTGCGGTGTACGTGATGGAGAACTTACAAATTAGCAGTAGTATTATAGCTCTACAACAACAAACTCAGTATTGAGTGAATAATATCCCTAAAAAAACAACATAAAACCACACTTTCTATCATTTTGAGATAATAACATCCTCATATCATTAATTTCCACCCAAGAGTCCAAAAGACTACAAACATAGTGAAGATTTAACCGATACTGCACTACTCTACAAGGATATATAGTAAATAATTATCACAAATTGAATCATAAGTGATCAACCTCAATCCATATTATGGATCTAAATCCAATAATCAAGGAACAATTAACATTCATACGAATGTACAGTTATTGGTATTTGTTGCTCAAACGTACTAAAATAATAAAAGGTGACAACATCTAAATTCTTGTTTAAATCGCCCTGCTTGAGGAGGTAAAAGCCATTTCTATGGCCTCTATTTATTGGAGTCAATACATTGGCAGGTCCTCCATTAAGGAACCTTTCTTTGGTCTGTAACACGACTTTGGACACCCCACCTCTTTCGGTGTCAATTGCGTTTGCATTGGCCCCCTAACTAAAGAGAGAATTTTATAGAGGCCCCCCAACGTTTTCAGAAACATCAGTTTGGCCCTCTATCGAATTTCAGTGCCAAAATGGTCCCCCAACTTTCAATTTTTGCTTTATTTCGGCCCCCTAAGGCTAACTTGGCCGTTAATTTTTAAAAACCGTTAAATATTAGGGGTAAAATAGTAATTTTGATTCATTTTAGTTGAAAATTGAATGCTTGCACTTGGATTCGAAATTGGGTCTCTCAAAATAATAAAAATAGCTTCTACCACTATGCCACACGGCATTTATGTTTTAAAGCCTAAGAAATATAATTTAAACTCTGTGACTACTCTCGAAATGTGTATGACTGGCCTGGACAAGGAAAGGACCTCTGTGTTCTTCAAGACCGATACTTCATCTGCAGCCCAGATGACCAATATGAATCAGGAATTCACAAGATCCTCCCAGATTTCGTCATCTTTGACTTTGAACTCGACCCTTGCGGTTACTGTAAGAAAATTATTTCTTTCCTATTATGTGGTCTTATATTAATCAGTTTTCTTATTGGAATATTGCTATTCCATGATATATTTGGTGACTTATTAAATTAAGTATAAAAGAATATTTCCTAAAAATCTCTACTTTGATGGACGGTTGAGATTAATTCTACGGAAACTTAATGAGGATTTAGGTCCTCTCTCCACCTATAAATTCATGTCTTTGTTCCATTGAAAAGGCATGCTAATGACAGACTTATGGAATCCTTATGAGCATCATAATAGCATCATCTTGATGAATCTGATGATCCCGATGGCTGCTGATTCAACAACACATAAAGTTCATAGGCAAGGGGAGAGAAACCTGAACTCCTACACAAGGCTCGCAGCAGGACATCAACCTCTCCGCTACAATGAGTAAAGGTAAATAATTCTACAAACCTTCATGATTCTATTATGTGATTGAATATGATGTTTAAAGGTCCTAGGGACAATATGTCATGTAAAATTATGCTTACATGTGGTATCAGAGAGCAAGGTTACGAACATCTGTTTAATCCATTAAGAGTAATAGATTCATGAACTGAATGATTGAAGAATTAATATATGTGATTTAGGGTTTTGCATATATAAATCAAGCTATTTTCCATTAGAATGTGACGTAAGTGCATGAAAATTGTAATGTCATTATGAAATAATGGTGTATTTAAATTGTTGCATGCAAAGTTGAAGTGAATTGTTTATGCATGATGCATATATGTAATTATGAGTATACATATAGTAAAGTTATTTTAACTTGTTATTTCGTGATTCTATGAATTAATGATTTTCATAGTATAATTTATGTTTACTATATTCGTGCATTATTCGTGCGAAATTACTAATGATAAATTGGTTTTATGCATAATCGTTTGACATATAACTCGTGAAAACATTTTGTGCATTATTAGTACAAAAATGGTTTTGCATTAAAATCCTAAAAGTTGTTTTATGCATAATCCGTATAAAACATATTTGGATTAATTATGTAGAAACAATTTAATGTGCATAATTCTTACAATACATTGGTTTCATATAATATGCATAAATTGGGTTTAGATATCACCACAATGACTATATCCTTGAATGATTTGCATGTGAAACTATGTCTAAGGAAAATTTTAATCTTTCTTATGTATAAGTAGTTATCCACAGGTAGACTATGAACATAAGATGATTGATAATTTATGAAGTGTTTGTATGTGTATAGACGACTATGGATATCCACAGATAACTTAGTCTAAATTATTGGCTACATCACTTATTTATGATTCATGAATATGTGACCTTAATGAAATTATAGTGATTCCCACAGGAACACTATAATTGTTTGTCATATTTTTTAATTTATGTTTTGTGTTGTTTATGTTATGAAAGAATGGCGAGATTAGTGGGAGTTATAAAGTTCAAGATGTGGTCATTCAGGAAATTATGATAAATTCCGAATGTTGGGAAACCTTTGTTATTGAAGCATTTAACAATGAGGAAAACCCAGTGAATGATCGATCATCTACTCCATGATGAAATATCTCCAATAATGAACTTGTAGATTAAGAAACTACATGATGACGTATAGAAAATCAACACATCCACAGATGGTTGGATTTTTTATTTATGTTTTACTCGAAAAGAGGAAAGATTGTCATTAAACACATATGCAATGATGTTATGGTCGCAGACTTATTTACGAAAGCATTATGTTGTCTGCTTTATGTTTAGTCTTTGTTTGACATTTATTTGAGATCTCTTATGATTTTATATCTTTTATGTACTCTGTTTCCCTTGTGCACACACATTATTGTGTTGGGATTTATGATAACAGAATTAGTCTTTATTTAAGACATTAAGGGACCATTATGAAATTCCTACTTACGATTATGGTTTAGTTATGAAGGTATTTTCAATGTAGTAGTACATGGAAGGGATCATGTTACAGAATGATTTGTGACCGCCATGACTCCCATTGATTACTACATTAGTCAAAACACTTATGATGACCAAATGAAAGAGGTTTAGCATTTTATGTCGACCTTATGATTCCCGATAGAAAACATTAAATGATACTAATAACGACCAAGTGGGAGACTGTTAGAAAATTATTTCTTTCCTATTATGTGGTCTTATATTAATCAGTTTTCTTATTGGAATATTGCTATTCCATGATATATTTGGTGACTTATTAAATTAAGTATAAAAGAATATTTCCTAAAAATCTCTACTTTGATGGACGGTTGAGATTAATTCTACGGAAACTTAATGAGGATTTAGGTCCTCTCTCCACCTATAAATTCATGTCTTTGTTCCATTGAAAAGGCATGCTAATGACAGACTTATGGAATCCTTATGAGCATCATAATAGCATCATCTTGATGAATCTGATGATCCCGATGGCTGCTGATTCAACAACACATAAAGTTCATAGGCAAGGGGAGAGAAACCTGAACTCCTACACAAGGCTCGCAGCAGGACATCAACCTCTCCGCTACAATGAGTAAAGGTAAATAATTCTGCAAACCTTCATGATTCTATTATGTGATTGAATATGATGTTTAAAGGTCATAGGGACAATTATGTCATGTAAAATTATGCTTACAGTTACTCCATGAACTCCATTGAAGGATCTGCCCTTTCCACCATTCATGTCACACCTGAAGACGGGTTCAACTTGTTAATATATATATGTAAAGGGTAGTATAGTCTTTTGACATATAGAATAGGAAGACTATAAAACTAACTCTTGTAAGACCTTTATCTCATTGATTCATATGCAAGCCATGGTTGGCTCCCAAATCTGTTCATCTTCTTTATAGTCTAACATGGTATCAAGAGCATTGGTTTTGATCCTTGGAAAATCACATACCCAACAACGCTGATCGGATTACTGTTCATCGGATACTGTTCATCGGGCTATTTATCGGGTTACTGTTCATCGGGTTACTGTTCATCGGATAGGTATTTTTCGGATCTATCAGTTGTTTTTTGGATTGTTGGTATTGGGTTGCTTCGATTTCGTTTGAATTGGGGCTGTTTGCTTGTGTTATTGGTATGCACATTAGGGTTTGCTTGTGATTTGGGGTTTTTTTTTCAAATTGGAGTTTGTTGTTGGGATAGTTTGTGATTGTTGGGTTTCCGCTCTCGTGCTTGTGTTTGTTGTCGTTTTGGTGATTGGATTACTTTTGGCCAGTTTGTTGATCTCGGATTTGTGCCTCCAAGTTTGGTTGTGTTCCTTGTGCTTTTGAATTTCTAGACTTATAATCATGGTGGGTGGTAGGGATGATTCCCTTCAGTCGATTAGTGTACAATTGGATGGCAAGAATTACTCTCATTGGTGCTCTATGATGAGGAACTTTTTGCGTGGCAAATATATGTGGGGGTATATCTCTGGTACGAAGAGGCAGCCCATTTTAGGAGTTGAGGATTATGAAGATTTGTTGGAGACTTGGGAATCTGAGAATGCAAAGATTCTTACTTGGATTAATAATTCAGTTGCTCACTCTATTGGTGCTCAGTTGGCCAAGTATGAGACTGCAAAGGAGGTCTGGGAGCATTTGGAGAAGCTTTATACACAGTCCAACTTTGCAAAGCAGTACCAATTGGAGACTGATATTCGTGCACTTAGGCAGAATGGGTTGAGCATTCAGGATTTCTATACTGCCATGACTTCTTTGTGGGATGATTTGGCACTCACTGAGTCCGCGGAATTGCGAGCATTTGCACCTTATATCGCGAGGCGTGAAGAGCAGCGTTTGGTTCAGTTTCTGATGGCTCTTCGCCATGACTTTGAGCTGCTACGTGGGGCTATTCTTCATCGTAATCCCCTTCCTTCTGTTGACTCCGTGGTGAATGAGTTGCAAGCCGAGGAGATTCGTCTCAAGTCTACGGTTGCACCTGAGCCTCCTCTCATTCAGCCACCATCTGTTTTTGCTGTCCGAGGTGTCAGTAGCAAGCCCCATGGTCCACGGGTTTCTTCAGATGAGTGTGCATTTTGTAAACAGAAGGGTCATTGGAAGTCCCAATGTCCATTGTTGCTCCAGAAGGGTGCTCCACCACAGCGACCTCCTTATCGGCCACCTGTTCCATGGGCACCCCGCCCTCCGGCTGTGCCATTTGCTCGGCCCCAGGCTCCTTGGGTGCCTCGTCCACCTCAGTTTCCTAAGGCCCTAGCTGCTGCTCCTTCTGTGGATGTTGATTTGATGGAGAAGATTCAGGAGTACATTGCCTCACAGTCACATCCTCATGCCATGGCTGCCACTTCCTATCCTTCCACTCCTTCCTCCTCCTCAGGTTTGCCATCATCCTCTGTCTCACATACTTGGGTGATAGATTCCGGTGCTACGCACCATATGTCTCCCAATCTTGAGTTCTTTGCTTCTTTATCACCCCTTTTATCTCATCCCATCATGACTGCTGATGGCACTTCTATGCCATTGGAGGGTGTTGGTCCTGTTATCACATCATCTGTGTCTCTTGATCGTGTTTATTATATACCTAGCCTTACTCTGAGTTTGTGCTCTGTTGGTCAATTGTGTGATTCTGGTCTAAATGTTTGGTTTTCGGATTCCTCTTGTGTTATTCAGGATCGTCGTTCCCAGGTGGTGATTGGGACAGGCCATAGGCAGGGGAGACTTTATGTGTTGGACGAGCTCAAAATATCAGATATTGTTGCTTCCAGTGTGGACTTGTCCTCATTTCGTTTGAGTAGTTCATCTTCACCATTTTATTTGTGGCACTCTCGTTTGGGTCATGTTTCTGCTCCTCGCTTAAGGTTTCTAACCTCTACGGGAGCTTTAGGACCATTGAACTCTCATGACATTTCTGATTGTAGTGGTTGTAAACTTGCAAAATTTTCAGCTCTACCTTTTCAGAACAGTATTTCATCATCATCTGCTCCTTTTGATCTTGTGCACTCTGATGTGTGGGGACCCTCTCCCGTATCTATGAAAGGGGGTTCTAGATATTATGTTTCTTTTGTTGATGACTTCACTCGTTATACTTGGGTTTATCTTATGAAACATAGATCTGATTTCTTGGAGGTTTATCGTGATTTTCGAGCCCTTGTTAGAACTCAACATTCTGCTGTCATTAAGTGTTTTAGATGTGATTTGGGGGGTGAATACACTTCTAATGCTTTTTGCCAGCTTCTTTCATCTGATGGCACTATTCGTCAGACTTCTTGTACTGATACTCCTCAGCAGAACGGTGTTGCCGAAAGGAAACATCGTCACCTTGTTGAGACAGCTCACTCATTCTTGTTGTCAGCCGATGTTCCTAGAGAGTTTTGGGGGGAAGCCATTCACACGGCTGTTTATGTCATTAATCGTATTCCAACATCTCATAATTCAGGTTTGTCACCCTTTGAAAAATTGTTTGGACACGCACCTGATTATTCCTTGTTACGTGTGTTCGGTTGCACTTGCTTTGTCCTTAAACCCCATGTTGAGCGTTCCAAATTGTCTCCAAAATCTGCGTTGTGTGTTTTCTTGGGGTATGGTAGTGGTCAGAAGGGATATCGGTGTTTTGATCCGGTCAGTGGGAAGTTATATGTCTCTCGTCATGTTGTGTTTTTGGAGCATATTTCCTTCTTTTCTATTCCGGCTAGTCCACATAGTCTTACTCAGTCAGATCTTGTTTGTATTGATCCTTTTGATGTCCCCACCGGTGATATTCCACTACCGGATACTGATAATTTGGCTCCGGAGACCGACACTCCTCCACCTTCTCCTCCGCCTTCTCCACTAGTGCCTCCTCCACCTGTCCCATCACCTCCTGAGACTACGATTGTTCCTCTTCGTAGGTCCACTCGTATTCGTAAGTCCACTCAGATGCCTGATTTTGCTTACTCCTCATACTCTCCTTCTTTTGCTTCGTTTCTCGTATCTATTCACTCTTTGTCTGAGCCCACATCCTATAGAGAGGCAGTTTGTGATCCTCTTTGGCAGGCAGCCATGGCTGAGGAACTCACTGCTCTACATCAGACTCACACTTGGGATTTGGTACCGTTGCCTTTGGGAAAACACACTATTGGTTCTCGTTGGGTCTATAAGATTAAGACCAAGTCTGATGGATCAGTTGAGCGATATAAGGCTCGTCTTGTTGCGAAGGGTTATTCACAAGAGTATGGCATGGATTATGATGAAACATTTGCACCTGTGGCCAAGATGACCACCATTCGTACCGTCATTGCAGTTGCCTCTGTATATCAGTGGAAGATTTTTCAGATGGATGTTAAGAATGCATTCTTGTATGGTGATCTTCATGAGGAAGTTTATATGGCGCCTCCTCCCGGGGTGGAGCATGCGCCTGGGCATGTTTGTAGGCTTCGGAGATCTCTTTATGGTCTCAAGCAGGCCCCTAGAGCGTGGTTTGAGAAGTTTTCCACTGTGGTCACCTCCCTTGGTTTTCGCCCAAGCTCTCATGATTCTGCTTTGTTCCTTAAGCATACAAGTAAGGGTCGTATTCTCCTCTCTCTTTATGTGGATGATATGATTATTACTGGTGATGATTGTGAGGGGATTGAGTCCTTGAAGCGCGATTTGGCTCATTGTTTTGCTATGAAAGACTTGGGTGAGCTCCGTTACTTCTTGGGTATAGAGGTAGCATCTTCTCCTAAAGGATATCTTTTGTCTCAGTCGAAGTATATAGCAGATCTCTTTGACCGTGCCCGTCTTACTGACAATAAGACGGTTGACACCCCTCTTGAGCCTCATGCACACTATTCCCCTAAAGATGGCATTCCTTTGGCGGGTCCCACACTCTACCGTACCCTCAGTTCATTGGGCTGCTGTCCTTCGCATTCTCAGGTACCTTCGGGGCACTCAGTACCGTAGTCTACTCTTTTCTTCTTCATCATCTTTGGAGTTGCGTGCTTATTCTGATGCTGACTGGGCTGGTGATCCTGATGATCGAAAGTCCACCACTGGGTTTTGCATCTTCCTTGGTGACTCTCTCATTTCTTGGAAGAGTAAGAAACAGGATGTCATTTCTCGCTCTTCTACAGAGGCGGAATACCGTGCCATGGCCTCGACTACTGCTGAGATTGTTTGGTTGCGTTGGTTGTTGGCTGATCTTGGAATCAAACTTCATCGTCCTACTCCGCTGCATTGTGATAACCAGAGTGCTATTCACATTGCCCGCAACTCAGTCTTCCATGAACGCACCAAGCATATTGAGATTGATTGTCATTTCACTCACCATCATTTACAGCTTGGTACTATCTCTCTGCCATTTGTTCCATCATCTCTCCAGATTGCTGATTTGTTCACGAAGGCTCACTCAGTTGCGCGCTTTCGTTTCTTATCAGACAAACTCTCAATGCTAATTGCTGTAGCATCGTGAGTTTGAGGGGGGATGTTAATATATATATGTAAAGGGTAGTATAGTCTTTTGACATATAGAATAGGAACACTATAAAACTAACTCTTGTAAGACCTTATCTCATTGATTCATATGCAAGCCATGGTTGGCTCCCAAATCTGTTCATCTTCTTTATAGTCTAACACAACTATGCCAGCTTTGAAGCTGCTGGATATGATCTGAAAGTTATGAACCTCGGCCACATGATCGAGAGGGTTTTGGCTTGCTTCAAACCCGCTGAGTTTTCCGTCGCCCTTCATTGTGCTGCTGGCCGTCTCCCTGCTGATCTAGCGTTTATCCCTGCCGGAGAGGTGAAGTCGGCGGTGGCTTAGAGTATAAATAAAATTTCTTAGGCAATAAAACATAAGTGCCTTGTGGCATAGTGGTAGCAGCTATGTTTATTATTTTGGGAGACCCAAGTTCGAATCCAAGCACAAGCATTCATATTTCAACTTAAATGAACCAAAATGACTATTTTACCCATAATAATTAACAGTTTTGAAAAGTTAACGACCAAGTTAGCCATAGGGGGCCGAAATGAAGCGAAAACTGAAAATTGGGGGTCATTTTGACACTGAAATTCGATATGGGGCGAAACTGATTTTTTCGGAAACGTCAGGGGTCTCTATAAAATTCTCTCAAAACTAAATGGGACATATAATTTCATGCGAAAATTGGTTCAATAACTCTGGTGTCCAACTCTTCCTTCTAACATAAAGAAGACGACTCACTCAACTACAAAAGTCATTTCCTTACTTACTCACATTTCCATAATTTTGGCCTCTAAAGTTATGCATATATGATTCATGCAGGTTGATATTAAGAGAATCAAATGAAATAAAAGCGGGTCCAAAACAAAATTGAATTAAATGAAGTAAGTATGTACGTATATTTCTTTTTTATTCTTCATAACATACATTTTTCAGCTTTTGCATTCACTATACTACCATGCATCAATCATTTCCGCCGTCCAAATTGAAACACTATCTGATGGTCTCCACTCTACAAATTCCTAAATCTCCAAACAGGGTTTTCAACTTCCACCACTTCCAATCTGAACATAAATTGAACAAAATAATGTTATAACTATTGAGCAGCAGCAGCAGCAGCATGAGACTCGTTTCCTCATGTTGGTACGAAAGCTGCAGGTTGAGACCTAGCTCATGTAGCCAAATTTCCTTCCGGAAATACTTTGATTTTGAGTTGATGACTTCTGCTTTAGTTCACGTTTTTGCCAAGCGGAAGCAATTACATCGGCGAAAAAGCCTGATTCCTTCAAGCTTTGAAGAATCACCTATTAGAAGGAGGCAAATGTGAAGATCATCCAGATTAAAAATAAAAAACAGTGCTATAACGACCAGATTTGAAGATTGAACCTACCATGGGAGTATTTATCCTTATAAAGACGCCTGCCCGTAGAAGTACATCATTTATTTCTAAGTCATCCCATACAACTTGCTCATGGTACCTGACTCAATGCCTTGACATGATATATATCTTACTAATGTCGAATAGCGAATTAAGCATAAATTCAAGAAATATACTTTTCATCATTCTTCAAAAGGAAAAAGCATCACATGTATTCCACGGGCTAGTATAACATCAATCATCAAAGGAAATGGATAGAAAAACCTAGAAGGCAACCAAGATATTACCAGTCAAGCATTTCTTCATGAGTTGAAGTCGAAGAAATTATGAAGGCCTGCAAAAGAGAATGGAGGACTTTCTCAAAATAGGATTGAAATAAAAATGGTTTCAAATTTTGGGTTGAAAATTGGGAGAATTCTAATTCTAGGTAGTTTGCATTTGGCAAATGCAAACTAGAGTTATGAATATTACAAATTGACCCTCAAAGTCTGTGACAATCATAAATTAACCCACAAACTTTGTAATGAGCAATATTACAAACTCTAACTCAATTTATATAAAAGGAAAATTAAAATTTTCTGGATATAAACAAATTGAATTACATTGCTACGTGGACACTGGTGCAAGCATGTGTGTTGCTAGTAAAAACGTAATACCCAAGGAACACTGGGTAAATGTAGAAAGACCAATAAGAGTAAAAATTGGAAATGGATCTCATATTATACTCTCTAAGGTCTGTAAAAATCTTAATATAATGATAGCAGGTGAGATTTTTCATATTCCAACTGTATATCAACAAGAATCTGGAATAGATTTTATTATTGGGAATAATTTCTGTCTGTTGTATCATCCATTTGTCCAATACACAGATAGGATAATTTTCACTCTAAACAATAATCATGTACATATAGGAAAAATAAGAAAAGCTCTTAAAGTAGGAGTTCCTGGTTATTTAGAATACATGAAAAAGAAATCTAAATTACCAAAACCAGAGGCGCTAAATATTAGCCCTAATAAAATTACATCTCTTTTAAGGAGGGGGGGTATATATACTAAAGAACAACAACTTTTTGTGCTTCAAAATACAAAACTTTGTAAAATAGAAACACTTTTAGACTCTGTGTGTTCAGAAAATCCAATAGACCCTAACAAGTCAAAATATTGGATGAAAGCAACCATAAAATTAATCAACCCCAAGACAATTGTAAAGGTTAAACCAATGCAATATAGTCCTAAGGATAGAGAAGAATTTGGAAAGCAAATTAAGGAATTGCTAGAATCAAAAGTAATTAAACCTAGCAAATCACCTCACATGTCTCCACCTTTCTTGGTAGAAAATGAAGCTGAGAAACGTAGAGGAAAAAAGAGAATGGTAGTCAACTATAAGGCTATAAACACAGCTACAATAGGAGACAGTCATAACCTCCCTAATAAAGATGAGTTATTAACTCTAATAAGAGGAAAGAAAATATTTAGTAGTTTTGATTGTAAATCGGGATTCTGGCAAGTATTGCTAGATGAAGAATCACAATTATTAACTGCTTTCACATGTCCACAAGGTCATTACCAGTGGAATGTTGTACCCTTTGGGTTAAAACAGGCTCCAGCCATATTTCAAAGACATATGCAAAATGCATTCAGAACCTTTGAAAAATTCTGTTGTGTTTATATTGATGACATTTTAGTCTTCAGCAATAATGAAACAGAACATCTGTGGCAAGTAGCGGCAGTACTCAAAAAATGTGCTTCTCTGGGAATAATACTCTCAAAAAAGAAAACACAGCTTTTTAAAACTAAAATCAATTTTCTAGGACTAGAAATTGAAGAAGGGTCTCATCGACCTCAAGATCATATCTTGGAACATATTCAAAAATTCCCAGATATCCTTGAAAACAAAAAACAGTTGTAGAGATTCTTAGGAATTCTCACTTATGCTTCTGATTATATTCCTAAGCTAGCTCAGGTCAGAGCACCATTACAAGCAAAGCTTAAAGAAGATGTTCCATGGGAATGGAAAGATACAGATACCAACTATATGGTAAAAGTAAAGAAAAGTTTAAAAAACTTTCCTAAGCTTTATCACCCACAACCTGAGGATAAACTGATCATAGAGACTGATGCATCATATTTATTCTGGGGAGGAATTCTTAAAGCAGAAAATAATGGTAAAGAATACATTTGCCGATACACTTCAGGAAGCTTTAAAGCTGCTGAAAAGAATTATCATAGTAACGAGAAAGAATATCTTTCTGTTATTAGAGTAATTAAAAAATTCTCTGTTTATCTAACCCCTTGCAGATTTCTAGTAAGAACAGATAATAAGAATTTTACTTATTTCCTAAAGATAAATCTAAAAGGAGATAATAAACAAGGTCGTCTAGTTAGATGGCAAATGTGGTTATCTAGATATGATTTTGACGTTATTCATATTGCAGGTACCAAGAATTATTTTGCAGATTTTCTTACCAGAGAATTTCAGCAAGACTATAGAGAATAATACAAATGTTTCTAATGTTTGTTTCTTTGTGAAGCATCCAGCATGGATGAAATGGAGCAGCTAAAGCTGCAAGAAGGACTTTTAGTCCAAGAACTGGAGCTGGTCCGAGCCAAGCTCAAGTATCTTAACCTAATCAAATTTGGTAAAGAAAAAGAGCAAGCTTCTGAAAATGAAGTAAAAAAGGTTATCTTATCACCTTCTCCCTCAAAAGAGAAAGATAAGACTATTCCAACGCAAACGGCAGTTGGTAAAGAATCAACAAATCCGTTGAAGGCTGTGGATTTGCCAAAAATCCAGAAGGAAGTACAAACTTCCATTAAACTGGTCAGTCCAGTAGATTTTTGTCTAAGACCAAATCAGGGAATTCCAATCCCACAGACTAAAGTTACACCTTTAGCATCGGAGAAATCCGAAGAGGGAATTCAAATCCCAAAAAGATCTAAAACATATTATGTGGTCTATAATGGCCCTAATGCCGGGATCTATGAAGATTGGAGCTTCGCCAAAAAAACAACTGAAGGAGTCTCCAACATTGCACACAAGAAGTTCAAATCCTTCCAAGAAGCAAGAACTTCAGCAGACCTATATACTGGGTCATCTTTACTAGCACCTCTGGAGCTAATTACCAATGGAGAGATGATGAAGCCTAACACCTTCAGCGCAGCTCTATTGTCCAAAAAGAAGTCATTAACCTCTCTAGGAAGACTTCCCAGCAAACCAAGGGAAGACATGGCGAAATCTACAAAAGTAGATTACTCCGATGAAATTACGGAAGCAGGCTTCGAATACTGCTATCGATATGCAAGATCTGCCAATGAAGAAAAGTTTTTGGAAGAAAAGTTCTTCACTACAGACTCCAAAAACTTAAGTTACTACAACTTCACCAAGAATGCTAATCCTGAACAGGTCTATGAGGCATTCCAATATGGTTTGGTAAAAACCATATATCCAAGTCCTAATTTATTAGAAATTAGCCATTTTCCTAAGGCTATTATTGATACAATTAAGACTTTCAGAAAAAAATGCACCAAACCAGGGCAAGAAGTTTTTCTGAAAATTAATAGTTCCGGTCCATACTGGAATCAATTAGGATTATTGGTATACCATCCTCAGCATTTAGTCCAGATTGGCATTTGCAAAGGAGATCATTATCATCCATCTCAGCCCATGGAGTGCAAACTTGAGGCTAGCGATTTGCTACCCTTAGCAATGAAAAGATTGGAAGGTTTTGTTCAAAAACTTTTCAGTTTCAGTTCAGATGATGGACTATTTGTCAATTATCAAGATGCCACCATCTTGATATACAGCAAGTCACCTAAGAAGATCAGCGAAGCCGATGAAGACAAATTTGTCAAATTCCAAAATACTTTGGTTAATCCATTTATTTTGGGAGAACATATTCCAGACCTTTGTAAAAGGTTGAAGAATTACCGCAGCAATTATCTATGCGGTAGATGCTCAGAAGAAAGTGGATCTCCCACTAAAGAAGATAATGACATCTCCACCATCAGGGCTGCCGACAGTCCTATGGACCCCTCCACTTCAAGTGACAGCAGGTAGTGGGATAATAATGCATCTGCTCTGAGTGGGTGCAATAATGCAGTAGTGCGTCTACTTTAAGTAGAGGCAATAATGTAAGTGCGTTTGTACGTAAGGGATGACGCACCCCTCTTCAATAATACAGATCCTTCCTTCTCTATAAAAGGAAGTTCTTTTCTTGTAATAGAGGAGCGCCCCTCACTTCTGCGCCTCATTGTAATTTACTTTCAACCTCTGTAATCCCCTGGAGACGAACCTCGTCCAGGATTCTGTCTGATCTTCGGATCTACTATGTGTGAATAAAAAGCCCTTTAGGGCCCTCTTGTAATTACATGTAAGTTTCTATAATCTGTATCTTCTTTCTTATTATTGATTGTTGTATACATGCTTATCTGTTATAATGAAACCTGGAGTCCATTGAATAGGGAGTACCGCTTAGGCAGGTGGCCGTTTAGGGAAACAAGATTCGCAGGATTGGTTAAGTTATAAACAGATAACATGATAACCATACACTCTTAATAATATAGAAAGGAAGATATAAGAAGCTTGCATGTATTACTTAGGGTCCTAAAGTATTAAATTCATAAATTACATTAAATAAAATATCGAAGCTTGAATGAGCAAAAATATTTGTACATCTATTCTCAACAGAGAAATATCAAAAGAAGATAAAAATTTATCTGAATTCCATAGGAATAATGACAATAGTCAATCCAGATACAGTTTTTGTACTAAGTTTTGTAAAAAACATCAAACCCAAATTTATATACAATTTATGAATACCTTTAAAGTATGCATAAAATGTGTAAAAGAATCTCAAGAACATTCAAAAGGATGAACTCTAAAAAATCATCCAAATGAGCAAAAATATTTGTAAATCAATTCTTGACAGAGAATTAACTAAAGAAGATAAGAAATTATCTAAATTCCGTAGAGTTGGCCCTTATAGTCAATCTAGGTATAGTTTTGGAACAAGATTTTGTGAAAAACATCAAACTCTTGTACATTATATGAACATCTATAAAGGATGTTTAAAATGTTTAAAAGAAAATTAAAATTCCGCAGACCACCCAAAAACCTGGTATCAGAGCCATGTTTAAAATAAAAAGAATTATTTGAAAGATTCAATATTAAAATGAATCATTTAAATATAGAAGAAACAATTGATGAAAATCAAGATGTTTCTAATGTTCAAACCTTTGAATCTAATCAGGGATTCATAGGAAGTTTTTTAATAAAACATGAACTACTTTCAAAAATTAGGTCTTCTAAACTTAATTTAAGAAAAGAAAATATCTTTAACATACCTTTTTTAGAAAAATTAAAAAGGAAAAATAGCATCTACTATTTTGTAGGTACTAAAGAAATGCATGTAGATATCAAAGGTACTACAGGAGAAGTATATTTACCTTTAATTACTCTAAAGGAAATTAAAGAAAATCTAAACAAAATAGATAGTAAAATTAGAGATACTATCACAATGGTACACTTTGGTGCCGTCAAAATCCTATTGAAATCAGAATTTCAAGAGGGAATAGATTCCCCAGTCAAAATGGTCTTGATAGACAACAGAATAAATGATAGGCAAGATTGTATTTTAGGTGCAGTTAGAGGAAATTTAGCTTACCAAAAATTCATGTTTACAGTCTATCCTAAATTTGGAATTAGTTTAGATACAGCAAATCTAGACAAAACATTATCCTTCATTCATAAATTTGAAAGAGAAGATTTAATGAATAAAGGAGATAAAGTATTTAGCTTAACCTATCTGGTTGCTTATGCATTAACTAATAGTCATCACAGTATTGACTATAAAAAGAAAGAATACATCGAACTAGAAGATGTATTTTCACAAATAGGAACTGTTCAAGACAAACAGTTTTCTGAAATCTCTCCTGTGGATAACAAATGGGCTATTGATATAGCTAAAGATAAAAAACTCATGGGAGAACGATACAAATCAAAGATAGAAAGAAATAAGCTTATAATAGGAGAGCCTTCCAGAAAAAGTATTTCAAAAGAACCTAGCAAGAGAGATCTCTTAATAGGAATTTCAAAAAGAATAGAAGACATGAAAAGTCAGCTTGAACAAATGTCTTGATGAGTCTTAAAGAAATACAAGAAGATATAAATCTTTTAAAAACAAAGCTAGAAGAAATTCTAAATGTTTTAAATAACGAAGATAATAAATTAGAAGCTGCAGCAGCAAAAATTATCATTGAATTAAAAACAGTAATTCAAGAAAACCAGAAGGTAGTCTTAGAACAAAAAGATTTAAAAATAACTCCTTTGGGAGATGAGGAAAGACCAAAACCTATAGGTTTAGGAAAATATTCTTACCCCAATCATAGAGTAGGAAAATATTCTTACCCCAATCATAGAGTAGGAAATGCAGAATTAGGATCCTCTGGAAATCCTAAAGCATTAACTTGGCCATTTGGTAAAAATGACAAACAACCAATATGACCAACTATATACCAAAGATTGAAAAAATCTTTTGGGATCATCTAGAAGGTGATGAATTACATGTAAACGAAGAAAACTTCGATTTACTTGACCATGCTCTTAGGTTGCTAGAATTAGAAAATGGTGAACTAGCAAACCAAGAAATAGAAAACAGTCCTAAACTAAAACAATTGTTTGGATTTGAAGACTTAAAAGTCTTAAATAATGAAGAATCAGCTAGTGAATCTGAAATAAGCGAACAAGTAATTAGCGATTACGATTCAGATTATACATCAAAAAACTTTAACATAAATGTTAAAAGAGAAGAAGGAGAAAGCTCATCTATGGGCTCTAAAAGAAGAAGAGCTAATCAACCATGGTATTTCCCAGAAAGTGCAAAATCCAAAGTTAATAGTTCAAAAGGATCAGATGATAATTTCCTAAATATTGACTGTCAAAATAATAGGAAAGAAATCATCGATAAATGGGCAGCAGAATTAAGTTTAGTAATTCAAACTAATCCTGATGCCTATACAGAATCACGAACAATTTTGCTATTAATAGAACATAAGAGTCTGGGAATAGCAAAAGAATTTATAAAAAACACCATCTGGACAGATGCTAATAACAACATTCCATATAATATTCTAGATATTGTTCTAGATGGATTATATACCATGTTCTTAGGAATTAATTTTTCCGGAGACAAAGAACATGAAAAACAATTAGTACAAGAAAAAGCTAAAAAACGTCTAACAGAGCTACAACTCTGTGATATATGTGAATTAGAAGATTTCAATTGTGATTACGAAGTAAATCTTTATAAATTAGAACAAAATGAATTTCCAGAAATGATACTTCAGTATCTAAGAAAAATCCCTTTGGTAGGAGAAAAAGCTTTAGAAAGGTTTAAAATTGAAACTTTCAATAGTAGAACTACTAGTTACAGTCTAGGATATGCTATGAGAGTAGTAAAAGACGAACTGTCAAAATTTTGTGAACTAATAAGAATTCAGAAAAAACTTAAAAAATTTAATAAAAACTGTTGTGCAATATCTGGAGAAAATCCGGTAGAATATGGTTGCAAAACACAATATAAAAAGAAGAAAAAATTGTTTTCTAAGAAAAAATCTTCTAAATATAGGTTTATTAAAAAGAGAAAGAAATTCCGACCAGGAAAATTCTTTAAGAAAAAGTCTGATACAAGATCAGAAAAACAAAAATTCTGTCCAAAAGGAAAGAAAAATTGTAGATGTTGGATTTGCAACATAGAAGGACATTACGCTAATGAATGTCCTAATAGGCAAGATAATAACAAGATAAAATTGTTAGCAATTGCGTGTAAAATGGGATACGAACCCATTGAAGAAAAATATGATGAAATAGAAAAAGTTTACATCATAGAATTAAATTCTAGCTCCAGTGAAACAGAATCAGATGAATCAAATCCATCTGATTAAACCTTAGGGGTAAAGATATAATAATAAATAAAAGCAGGGACTAGAATGTAATACATTCTTGGAACTCATTCAAAAATAACCCTATAATTAGAAAAGCTTCTAATTTCCATCACAAAACTAGAAAGATTTCTAGTTTTCATCACAAAAAAGTAAAATTCTCAAAGAGAATGGAAGCAGTAAGTAGTAAATAATACACACAAATTAATGGTGTTTAAAAATGTTAATTCATAAACCTTAGAGCCAGACTTACATCCCTATCAAAGTTCATCATGAAGCATCGTTTGGCGCCTTCTTTCGTAGGCTTACACTTGCAGCGATTGCCCCTCGAACTCACATCTGAAAACCTTGTATATGTGTAATGTAGGATTGCGGCCTCATCGTTACTTAGCTCACTGTATAACAAAATGACATATGATTTTCAGATAAATAATCAAAGAAAACAAGCACTAGCTGGTTATTTGTTATCTTAACTAAAACAGAATCAACAAGAAGTAGGTTATGTTGTGATAGAAAGTGTAACCCCATACATGACTTCTTTCCGGTGGTTATACCATTCGTGAGCTCCTTCAGGAAGAAGGCCATCTTGAACACGGGCACCTGCTTTCCCATTTTTATAAGCCAAAAAGTACCGATTATCACGTCTTACAGTACTCTCATATTTATGGTATGTCTCTTCAGAGAGATGAAGAGAGGGGCTCTTCTTGAACATTGAGACCTATATATAACGGAAGGAAAAAAAACCTTAATTCAATCAATCATAGAGGCAAACATTATGTAAACATTAAAGACCAGAACGACACATCGCATATATAGATGGATGAAGAAGGTTTCACCTCACAAAAAGGGTCCTTTATGTCATCTCTTTCTACGCAACTCTCCTGAAGAAAAACCAATCTTTTTATGTAACCATAGCGTTTCCACGAAAGAAGATGAACATAACAAGTTTTTCTTACCTAATTTACAATCAACATCACATCAACGTATTGAGGTACGTTTGCTAATAGCTCTTGAACAGTATAGTTCTGGGTTCCAGACGGATACAACAACTCGTCTGAATCTAAGTGAAAAATCCATTCCATGCCAGCTTCCTGGAGCATGTTATTTATTTATATATATTACTGAGGATCATAAAACAAATTACTCGTTCCAAACTATCAACACTTACTTGTGCCATCTTAGAAGCCACTTCCATGTTAAGAGATTGCCTGATATACACCTCATTGATGCATGGTCTGTTCATCATTTCAGACATCATCGTTTCATTCCAGACACGGCTACAAAATCAAAAGAAGATCAAAATTTCCATACGTGCATTAGGTCCTAGTATAATGTTTGGTATCAAAACACATACTACCTTTTATCCTTATGCTCCTCCAATTCTTCGAACGTCCTATGGATACGTGTAACTCCCTTATGAAATTAAAGGACATATCTTTATAATTACCAGAAATTAGTTAGACTAGGCTGCAAAGAAAAAAGGTTTGAACACATACATACAGGAATTGAGTCTAGAACAATGGCTACATCCTCTAACACCAATACGTAAACCTGTGTGACACCAATAGACTTATGAAAATATCCATGGGGTTTTGAAATTGTTTTATTATCCATGATACACCTACTCCACCTATAAAGTGGGCTCCCTTAGGAACAGGGTTATCGTTGGTATTTTCGTTTTGATATAGTTTTTTGTCTGTGTTATATAATCTTACTACTGTAATTTCCAATAGCAATACCAATACCAAAACCAAAAAAAAAACTCCCGAACAGAAAACACCGAAAATCCGAAATCCATTACTACCAATCCCTACGATCCCATCCCAGGAGATTGTATGAGATCGAATCCCTTTAATACTAATACAAACACTGGTGGTGGCAGTCAGATTCAACGATATTAATTCAATCGAACTAACTTCTAATACCCTGTTACACTAGATCATGATTTATAATAACAGATTTCCCCATAATGTCCTTTAACAATTGCTTCTGAGGTGTCCAAATTATGGACGAGAGTTAAATTAGTTAATTGTGGTTTAGATAAGATTAAATGGTATTTGATGGCCCAATATACTAAAAAGAAGATTTATAACCCCTAAAAAAATAGTGCAGCATTTGTGGACCCTAAAACAAAAACACATCATTTGTAGCCCCAAATTCAATTCTGTTAGAACTGTTCACTTCCGTTAGGGGTATTTTAGTAGTTTATAATTTTAAAATAAAAGTTATATGATGCCTGTCGTAATGATGAGTCATCTTCTCCAATGCCCCTCGCCGCCGGAATTCCAGCCACCCGATCAAATCAGATCTTCTCCGCCCTGCCTCTTACGGAGGGATCGATCCAATTTGTGCGGTAAACCTCCATCCATCGGCAGCACCAGGCAAACCTCCATCGCCGGCTCTCCGATTACACACATGCTTGCTCGTCACCGGAAAACCTCCATCTGCCGCCGCCATAGGAGCCAAACTTAGGCTCTGTTTGGTATTACTTTTTATTAACTTTACTTTGAAGTAAAGTAGTTTTTTGTGTTTGGTAACTTACTAAAAATCATCTTTTTATGGAAGTAGAAGCTATTTTTAGTATAAAAAATAGAAGTAGGTTACATCAACTTTAAAAAAGTACTTTTCGCCCAACTTTATTTATAAGTAAAACTCTACCAAACAGGACCTTAACCAGCAAAACAATTAACTTGGCGATTCTTCCCGAAACAAAAACTGAGACTCCTCCATGACCTCGGAGCTCAATCTGAACATCAAAACCCAGAACTCCATCTGGTTCAGGGCTCCGACGCCGTCGAATGCCTTCCGTCAGCATGCTCCGAAGATTGGCGTCGGACATGCCCTGCAGGCCGAGAGCGGCGGCGTTCTTCTTTAGGCTCTCGAATGTGATGACCCCCTTCTCGGCGTCGGAGAGCAGCTAGAACTCGTTGCAGAGCTCACCGATCAGGCCGTGACGATCAGATTGAGAAAGGAGACAAGGAAAGATGGTGATGATACGTGACGTCATCATATGACTTTTGTTTTTAAATTTCTTTAAATTGTAAAAATATGAAATTATTAAAATACCCCTAACAGAATTTAGAATTTTAACGGAATTCATTTTAGGGCCACGAATGATGCATTTTAATTTTTAAGAGTCACAAATGCTGCACTATTTTTTTAGGGGTATAAATCTTCTTTTTAACCTTTTTAGGGGCCATCAAATACATAAACACCAAAATTGGAGGCATTTACTGAGTCTAATTAATAATAATCCAAAAGAAAACTTACAGCAGAAATCGTGGCACGTCTCTACTTGTTTTAAGGAGGTAACTGAGGTAAAAACTTATTTTACAAAAGAGGGCCTTGCTCCAAAACCCGTACTCGTAATTTCCTGAGAAGAAAAACTAATTTTATTAATTACAAAATTAGACCCCGGGGTACCCCGGGGACACACAAATGACACAATAATTCATCAAGGCCCTGTCCAAAAGTGCTGAACGGTGCTGAAAGTACTGAAATTGAATTAAAATTGTATGATATATAAATAATTATGTGTTGTTATTAATAAAATAATGTCAATATTACATTTTGAAATGCGTTGAATAAATATTTTTTTAGTAGTTGAACATAAGTTTAATTAGTCATAAGTGTATCATAAAATAATATCCAATAGAATAACTATAAAAAATAATTTTATATGTATAATCCATCTATATATTATTAATATTAATTTTATATTCAGGTACAATATTTTAAAAAATTTACATTAATCCTATAATTTTATTTTAAAAACATGTAATTTTATCCCTATCGTGATTTTATTTATTTATTTAAAAACATGAAATAGTTGTAAAATATTTATTTATAAATTTGGTTTACTAGTACGAAATCGTTATTTATATATATTTGAAAAATGATTAATAATTATTAAACTATATATTTGAAGAAGGATTAAATCATACAATTTTTTTTAAACTAATTCAAAAGAAAAATCATTCCTATTTTTTTAAAAAAATTAAAACAATTATGTATGTGAATAGTGACAAGTGCTGAAGGGTGCTGAAGAGGTGTTGAAGGGTGTTGAAGGGTGTTGAACGGTGCTGAAGGGTGCTGAACATTGCTGAAGGGTGCTGAAAATAAGCTGAACTCGACGGGGTATAAATGTAGGAAATGTTTTTTTTTTAAAATAAAAAATGTAAACGCTTGAAACAATTTTACAAAATTTGAAAAAACCCACTATCGATAGGCTTATTACAGAAATGCCCAACTTATAGTGAAAAGTGCGGAAAACAATACTTTTGCCGACAAGAAAAGGAAGAACTTCACCGCCCATCCTTCTCCCCCGCTGCCGCCTTACAGACGAAGCCCGCCTTCTCATCTCCACCTCATCGCTTCTATCCCCTATGCATTACAACTTCTGATGTAAGCCCTCACTTCGATTTTAGTTTCAACTTCCTGATTTCTTAGTCGTGGATTGTTGTTTAAGTTCATATGGAACCATTTTGGTGATTTTGTTTAATCTGTCTCAAATGGACAAATTTTTAAAATTTTGATTGAATTGTTTGGGTTTTGGGGGAGATTGCATGTTCATATGCTCAGTTATTTCCAGAATTATCTTGATTTGTTGTTTTGTGTTTTCGGATAATTGTTTATAAAAACTAGGGATTTTGAACCTTGACCTCCAGTCGTGTGTGAAATTCCAACCGCGTCAGTTAGTTGTGTTTAGATAATCATCTGTTTTAGCTAAATTCATGTATGGATCATAATAAGTTCCAAACATCTCTTACTGAATACTGAGTTTTATTTTGCTGGCTTTGGAACATACTAATGTAATAGGCATGTAAAACTAAGATGATACTGATATAATATGTGCACTTAGTTGATCGGTGTGGCTACTGTTAGGAAATGAGATCATTGATAGTATACCCTAGGCGTATAGGAAGTTAATGCTGAGCATTTGGGCTAAAACTATAGTATCACATCTTCCCAACTTTAAAAGTTAAACCTTTAAAAAATTAAATATTTCAGAAGATTATAAAATTTCTATAAAATATGCCGCCTTCATATCATTTATCCCGTTGACTTGAAGCTTTACACGACTTGGGGTCGTTATTTGTTATTGGCTATAATTGTTTATAGGTGGCTCTATCTAGATGACCATTTATTATCACCGATCTTCATCTTATTGTGCCCTTTTGGCGAAAGCATATAAAGGCAAGCATTTAATACTCTTTGTTTGCTGCTAAGGTAATGGTTTTTTTTGCCACTAATTTTAAAAAAAATCTGAGGATTTTTCTGAAATTTCTTGTTGGGTGATAAACATACATTGGTTACAGTTGCCGCTTGCTAGAAATGTGTGAGCTTACTAGCTTTCGGTATAACTCAGCTTTCTGAATTAAGGGTTCTGTGTGCATGTATTGATTTCTTTTTTTCTTCTTCTTTTTGCAGCTCAATCAGATGGGTTTTTGTTTCTGATTTTCCTTTGGGTCTGTGCTAATTTTTGTTGGTCTCTTCGGTTCCTGTGGAGTCACTGGGTAAGTAAATCTTTTTGGTTGAATCAAATTATGTCTTGGTTGAAGGGGAGTTTGTCTTTGTTGAGTTGTAAATGGTTTTATCTGTGTTTCCTGTTACTTGTTGTGGTTTTAATTTTAGATGTTGGAATATTGTGAAATTGATACATCTGAAGTAAGGGTAAATTAATCTGATTCTACTTATGATTCAAAGCTTTGAATGCATAAGAACATCCACGTTGAGGCTGGTGTAATTTCAAAGAAGGAACTATCTAATTGGTTTTGTGTTTTTTGTTTCTGTTATCGAAAGCTGCATTGGATGATTTTGTTCCCTGTTGGACTTAGTACTGTACTCTTTTTCGTCGTTGTTGGAGTTGATGGGGGTATGTAAAATGTTTTAGTTGAATCACATCATGCTTCTTTGTGACTTTCGACTGGCTGTGGTACAATTTTGGATGGATGTAATGGCTTTTTCGAAGATGATTTAGTTGGAATTTGAAAATTGTGTAAAAACTCAAACATACATGTCGCTTAAGAGCTAGATAATTTCTGTAGACTTGGTATTAAAATTGATTGATCAGTGTGCTTTCTTAAGAATGTTATCTGACAAACTGGCAAGCAATATTGAAAGTCTTATCACCATCCTCAGGTTATTTTGACCAAGAGAAAGCCTGCTACTAAAATTTCCCCTCAACTCTTAGCAGGTAGCTATGGAACTATGATCTTTTGATCGTGTGGGTGTTACAAGATGAGCCTGGTTCAAGAAGTTGTTGAGGATACATCTCTGACCCTCGGAAGAGGGGGTTCTAGACGAAAGGGGGATTCGTCGAAGAATGTGAATGCGACTCTGGCAAAGTGGCAGAACTACTTTGAAAAACTTGAGTCAACTGGGGAGAGGGAGGTGGTGCGTAAGCCTCCTGGAAGAGGATCCAAAAAGGGCTGCATGAAAGGCAAAGGAGGGCCAGAGAACTCCCGCCACAACTACAGAGGCGTCAGGCAGAGGACCTGGGGCAAGTGGGTTGCTGAAATACGGGAGCCCCAAAAGGGTAGCAGGCTTTGGCTTGGTACATTTGGCACTGCCATTGAAGCTGCCCTGGCATATGATAGGGCAGCAAGGGTTTTATTCGGTCCTACCGCTCATCTTAATCTCCCAAACTGCACCTCGTACAAAAACATTTCTGGGCCTTCTTTGGATCTGACAATGTGGGCACCTGAGTCAACCATCACAACATCTCCTGAAGATTTGAAGGGTTCATCTGAGACTGAAACCAGTGATGAGGGTGTGAATAAGAGCAACCTTGCTCTGATAAGGCCAATGGTAAATTTGACTTTTATTTCGCTACGCATTTGAACTACTTAATTCATTATAAACACGCTTGAATGCAGTAAAGTCTAATTCTATATCTTCTGTTGGATAAGATATTTGAGAAGTGATAATGATAGTCTCCCCTTCTCATAGGGGTGGCAAACACGGCTGGGTTGGATAATTTTTAAAAAAGGATATGACCGTATGACCCAACTCGACCCATTCTATGATAGGTCATTAATGGGCCGGGTTGAATCCTGCTCAACCCTTGGGCTCAACATATGGGTTGAAATATAAATTGAAAATATTTTGCATTTCTTAAAAGTTTTTTTAAAAAAAATCAAATAGTTTATGAATTGGAACATGTTTTTCTTTTTTGAAACTTCATTATATTAGACTCAAAACTTTTATTTTTCAATTTGATAATTTTATAGAGCCTCTGGTCAATTTACTATCCAACTCAACTCATTTTTTTTAATGACACATTTAACCCTCACCTAGGTGGGTAAAATAGTTGCTCCCGCAGGTGGGTGGGTTCATTTTGCCACCCCAGCCTTCTCTGTTTTGTTGCTATATCAAGCTTGATTTTGCCATTATTATTTATGTTGCATTAACATAGAAAGTTCAGTGATTTAAGTTCTTATGGAATTCCTTATCTCTACCTTTTCCAATATAGTTATGCCACGATTTCTTTAATAGACATTTGACTTTAAACATAGTTTTTCTCTTTTTAGAAAATATCTAAACTAGGTATCAGAATGCATGGATCCTTCCTCCCACTAGTCTCTTACTTTTCACCATTTGTAGCGTGAAGTAGGATCATATATCACGTTCTCTCCTCTTAAAGTGGTCATTTCTTATGCCTCCCCTGATGTCTCTGCTGTGCTCATTATTTATACCTTAAAAGCTATTGTGTACTTGTGATGCTCATCAGTATGGTACATTGACAAGGTTTGGTGCATCTTAACTTATACATGGTGGCTTTATCCATAGAGGAGAGCTCCAGAAGCCTTTCTTCTCTTCTAGTACCATTGTTTATCTCTAACAGTGGAGAGTCTTAGGAGACATATCAGCTTTGTTCTAGAAGGTTACTGTACTTTGCCTCTTTGAATGCTCACCAGCATATTCGTCTGCTCTAATACGAAAGTTTACTTCTTCGATCAATCTTTATTTGTTAGGGCGGTGGTTTATGGATTGCTCCCTGCGCCTCAGATTGGCCTGTTTGCAGCTGGAATATATGTTTCTCATATTCTTGTGAATAGATTTTGTTTTGTATATCCTAGGAGTGGGTAGCTTTGTTTACAACCTAAAAATAGATGGTCTATTTTACATATGTTAACAACTAAAATCTTCAGGTAGGTGATCAATATTCATACTTTTCTGTGTTTGGAATTATGTACTGAAGGAATCTCTGCAACTCATATATACATTATTTGATGAAGATGTTGAAAACATTCCTAATCAGTCATCTGTTGGTAGTTGTCGAATTTGCACTGTCTCGTGTTCAATAATTCTAAACTTTTAAAATAGATTGGATCAATGCCATCCCTCTCCAATAACACTGGCTCTTTGTTACAGGTGGCATCCAGTTCCCTGCTCTACTCTGTTGACAGTGAGGCTGTGCAGGGGTAAGTAGTCATAACGTTCAGCTGGTTTCTCTCTGTTAAATAAACATGAAATTTTGTTGATGCTACTTTGTTGATAGCTTTTTGACTGCCATGCTGAATTGCATGCTCAAAATATGTCGGACAGGTATCTACAGTAGGATAAAATCTTGCTGGTGTTTACTGTGTTTCTTTGGGTAATTATTTTTAATCAAAAATAGGCCTGTTTTTTTAATTTAAAAAATCCATATATTTGCTGATCTGTTTCTCAGCATTATTTTGCATTTTTGGATGCTCTGTATGAGGGTTGAGCCTTTAAATCACATTACTTGGTCTTTTCTTCCTTTAAAAATGCACATGGAGAAACGAAATCTTAAATGAGGGCAGGCAAATTGTCATATATTAGTCCTTTTCTCCAGATAAATTCCCCATCCTTTTCTCCTTTCCACTATAGGTAATATATTAGAGTAGGTTTGACTTAAATTGTAAGGCCTTGTTTGCTTCCTCTCATTTTTTCTTTTCTTAGAAAGGAGGGTAGGGGATTGGGGAGATTAATAAGCACGATTTTAACTAATGAGCTTAAGACCAAACAGAGCTTAAGAAAGTGACAAATGAACTTGTAAGCCTATATTTTGCGTATACTGAGTGCTTAGGAATGATATAAATTGCTCCTTTGGTTTTGCTCAATGTTGGTTTGAATCATATGCTTGTTACTGCAGCAATAAGAAATCAAAGCTCGTGGAGATTGAGGTTCCATTTACAAAAGGAGAGCCCAATGCTGAGAAAATAACCAGTGAAACCATAGGGGCGAGTGGACAGGAGATATGTGACACTAACTATGAAGGAGAGGAAGAGCAGCTGCCGCTAGCCAAATGGGTTGAAGAAATTCGCAACCGTAACCTCAGGGAGAGAAACCGCACTGAAGCCACGCTGAAAACTGCATGGCTGAACCTCTCAACCGCCACAGGAGGTGCTCAGGAATAAGTCTTTGGTATAATCCCGAAGTCACCTGGATGCATTTAGGGGTTTCTGTTTCCTTCTCTTTTGGTCTGGTCTGTTAACTTATTTGGGTAAATTTAAGATGTTGTGTTGAAATTGGTAGGAAATTGTGGGATTGATCTTTGCTTAAGATATGGAATTCCGAGTGTTCAGAACTAAATCCGGATTTGTATGCTTGCTTTCAGACCATATGTACTTGGAATGAAATATATGCCGAACTAAACTGAAATAAGGCCCAATTTGCTAGAGTTTATTTTTTGATGTACTGAACTGATATACATATAAACTCAGGCAAACAGGGCCTATATATATAAACACATTTTAATTGAAATAAATGTAAAATAAGGTGGGAGAACTTGAAGTCACGTCCTGTAAATTCAATTCAGAAAAAACGGTCCTATGTATCAACAAATAAAATAGTTAAACATCTCAGCTGATCTAACATGTCCAAAAGCTTATAATAAGTTAGGTTGTTTCACAAAAAAAAAAAAAAAAACACGAAACAAAGAAGCTTGAAGGGGGAAATTCATAGCTTAATGTTTGCGGATGATCTCCTGATATTTTGCAGGGCGAGCAAACATTCAATGGAAGGAGTTAAAAAAGTGTTACAAGATTTCAGGAAGGTCTTAGGTTTGAAAATCAATAAGGGAAAATCAGAGGTTTTCTTTTCTGATATGTCACCAATTGAATTAAGAATGTTGGTTGATACTTTGAAAATAGTTCAGGGAAATTTTCCGGTAAATTACCTTGGACTCCCAGTTTCGACGGGAATGTGGAGAGCGGAGGACTGTGAAAGGATGGTGGAGAGAATTGCAAGACAGATTGATACATGGAGCTCCCAAAATCTGGCATATTCAGGTAAAGTTCAGCTCATAAACACTACACTGCTGAGTAAAGCTAGTCATTGGGCGAATGTCTTCAAAATACCAGAGAGTGTACACAAGTCAATTGAACAGAAATGCAGGAATTACTTATGGGGACGAACGAAGGAGAGAAAAAAGTTACCCCGATATCTTGGAAAACACTTTGTATGCCGAAAGAAAGTGGTGGAGTTGGTCTTAGAGATTCTTCTTTCTGGAATCGAGCTTCACTGTGTAAACTTGTTTGGGATATATGCCAGAAAAATGAAATTATATGGCAAAGATGGGTTCAAGCCTATTATCTGAAAGGGACAGACTTTCTGAACTACAGCCTGGAAGGACATACATACAGTTGGAGTTGGGGAAAACTAGTTGATCTGAAAGGTAATACTAAGCCCTATCTCACGGATTGTGTAGATGTAAAGGGAAGGTTCAGTACGCGAATGGCGTATGAGTACCTCAAGGGAGCAATGCTAGATAGACACTGGTCAACAACTATGTTGTGGAAGTCTGGATTCCACCCGAAACACTCATTTTTTCTCCGGATGATGTTGAAAGGCAGATTGTCGACCATAGGTAGACTTCAGTCCAAAGGGATGATACCCCATGTAATGGATGTTTGTAGTCTATGCGGGGAAATGGGAGAAACAGTACAACATTTATTTTGCAGATGCAATTTCACGGCCGAGCTCAGTAAATGCTACAAAGTAAAGGATGGAGGAAATTTTAGAGAATGGTTGAAGAGGATGAGAAGAATGTCAGGATGGAGAGGACGAAAGAAATTCCATCGGCTAGTTAGCATCTTCTATAATGTATGGCAGGAGAGGAACAGAAGAATCTTCCAGGGAAAGTCTTTGACTTTAGATGCAGTGAAAGTACGTATAGAAACGGGATATGATCCTTATGAGTTATGACTGCAATTGAAGATGTCGTGGTTATGACCTTAGTATGAAACTTGTACATATGTCGTAGGTACCGCACTGACTACCTTTGGTATTTCAGAGGTGTTGGGCTACCGGTGTAAAAACTGGTTACCCAGCCTTGGCCCATGACACTATCTAAGGATTTGACGGGTTGGATTTGGGTTATGGCCCTAGTATAAAACTTGTACATATGTCGTAGGTACCGCACTGAGAGGTGTTGGGCTGCTGGTGTAAGAACCAGTTACCCAACCTTAGCCCATGACACTATCTAAGGACTTGACGGGCTGGACTGAAGGAGAGCATGAATGGCTTATTTGATTTCTCTGTGGGGATTGCTCCGGGGCAGACTTGTGTCTTGACATGTCAATCCGCAGATATGCTACAGAGGTAAGAACATGGAATACGATAAAGGAACGGTGAAGACACCAAAGCTTTTAAAGTGGAAGCGGATCTAGTAAGATATGCAGGGACATATGGAATGAAACTCTAGCATGAAAATCTTAGCAATACCTTGATGAACTTGTTATGATCCGTGGCTGTAGAATAGTTGTTTCGATTTTTTTTCACATTTGTTAAATGTTAGCTTAGAGCAAGTCCAACAGATTCTCCAAAAGTTTTTCTAAAATAGAGAATGGAAACCTATATTCTCCAAATATTTTTTACTCAAATCCAATAGTATCTCTACTTTAGAGATTTTATTAATAACTTTTTTTCCATACATTAGACTTCAGTCCAAAGGGATGATACCCCATGTAATGGATGTTTGTAGTCTATGCGGGGAAATGGGAGAAACAGTACAACATTTATTTTGCAGATGCAATTTCACGGCCGAGCTCAGTAAATGCTACAAAGTAAAGGATGGAGGAAATTTTAGAGAATGGTTGAAGAGGATGAGAAGAATGTCAGGATGGAGAGGACGAAAGAAATTCCATCGGCTAGTTAGCATCTTCTATAATGTATGGCAGGAGAGGAACAGAAGAATCTTCCAGGGAAAGTCTTTGACTTTAGATGCAGTGAAAGTGCGTATAGAAACGGGATATGATCCTTATGAGTTATGACTGCAATTGAAGATGTCGTGGTTATGACCTTAGTATGAAACTTGTACATATGTCGTAGGTACCGCACTGACTACCTTTGGTATTTCAGAGGTGTTGGGCTACCGGTGTAAAAACTGGTTACCCAGCCTTGGCCCATGACACTATCTAAGGATTTGACGGGCTGGATTTGGGTTATGGCCCTAGTATAAAACTTGTACATATGTCGTAGGTACCGCACTGAGAGGTGTTGGGCTGCTGGTGTAAGAACCAGTTACCCAACCTTAGCCCATGACACTATCTAAGGACTTGACGGGCTGGACTGAAGGAGAGCATGAATGGCTTATTTGATTTCTCTGTGGGGATTGCTCCGGGGCAGACTTGTGTCTTGACATGTCAATCCGCAGATATGCTACAGAGGTAAGAACATGGAATACGATAAAGGAACGGTGAAGACACCAAAGCTTTTAAAGTGGAAGCGGATCTAGTAAGATATGCAGGGACATATGGAATGAAACTCTAGCATGAAAATCTTAGCAATACCTTGATGAACTTGTTATGATCCGTGGCTGTAGAATAGTTGTTTCGATTTTTTTTCACATTTGTTAAATGTTAGCTTAGAGCAAGTCCAACAGATTCTCCAAAAGTTTTTCTAAAATAGAGAATGGAAACCTATATTCTCCAAATATTTTTTACTCAAATCCAATAGTATCTCTACTTTAGAGATTTTATTAATAACTTTTTTTCCATACATTAGACTTCAGTCCAAAGGGATGATACCCCATGTAATGGATGTTTGTAGTCTATGCGGGGAAATGGGAGAAACAGTACAACATTTATTTTGCAGATGCAATTTCACGGCCGAGCTCAGTAAATGCTACAAAGTAAAGGATGGAGGAAATTTTAGAGAATGGTTGAAGAGGATGAGAAGAATGTCAGGATGGAGAGGACGAAAGAAATTCCATCGGCTAGTTAGCATCTTCTATAATGTATGGCAGGAGAGGAACAGAAGAATCTTCCAGGGAAAGTCTTTGACTTTAGATGCAGTGAAAGTGCGTATAGAAACGGGATATGATCCTTATGAGTTATGACTGCAATTGAAGATGTCGTGGTTATGACCTTAGTATGAAACTTGTACATATGTCGTAGGTACCGCACTGACTACCTTTGGTATTTCAGAGGTGTTGGGCTACCGGTGTAAAAACTGGTTACCCAGCCTTGGCCCATGACACTATCTAAGGATTTGACGGGCTGGATTTGGGTTATGGCCCTAGTATAAAACTTGTACATATGTCGTAGGTACCGCACTGAGAGGTGTTGGGCTGCTGGTGTAAGAACCAGTTACCCAACCTTAGCCCATGACACTATCTAAGGACTTGACGGGCTGGACTGAAGGAGAGCATGAATGGCTTATTTGATTTCTCTGTGGGGATTGCTCCGGGGTAGACTTGTGTCTTGACATGTCAATCCGCAGATATGCTACAGAGGTAAGAACATGGAATACGATAAAGGAACGGTGAAGACACCAAAGCTTTTAAAGTGGAAGCGGATCTAGTAAGATATGCAGGGACATATGGAATGAAACTCTAGCATGAAAATCTTAGCAATACCTTGATGAACTTGTTATGATCCGTGGCTGTAGAATAGTTGTTTCGATTTTTTTTCACATTTGTTAAATGTTAGCTTAGAGCAAGTCCAACAGATTCTCCAAAAGTTTTTCTAAAATAGAGAATGGAAACCTATATTCTCCAAATATTTTTTACTCAAATCCAATAGTATCTCTACTTTAGAGATTTTATTAATAACTTTTTTTCCATACATTAGACTTCAGTCCAAAGGGATGATACCCCATGTAATGGATGTTTGTAGTCTATGCGGGGAAATGGGAGAAACAGTACAACATTTATTTTGCAGATGCAATTTCACGGCCGAGCTCAGTAAATGCTACAAAGTAAAGGATGGAGGAAATTTTAGAGAATGGTTGAAGAGGATGAGAAGAATGTCAGGATGGAGAGGACGAAAGAAATTCCATCGGCTAGTTAGCATCTTCTATAATGTATGGCAGGAGAGGAACAGAAGAATCTTCCAGGGAAAGTCTTTGACTTTAGATGCAGTGAAAGTGCGTATAGAAACGGGATATGATCCTTATGAGTTATGACTGCAATTGAAGATGTCGTGGTTATGACCTTAGTATGAAACTTGTACATATGTCGTAGGTACCGCACTGACTACCTTTGGTATTTCAGAGGTGTTGGGCTACCGGTGTAAAAACTGGTTACCCAGCCTTGGCCCATGACACTATCTAAGGATTTGACGGGCTGGATTTGGGTTATGGCCCTAGTATAAAACTTGTACATATGTCGTAGGTACCGCACTGAGAGGTGTTGGGCTGCTGGTGTAAGAACCAGTTACCCAACCTTAGCCCATGACACTATCTAAGGACTTGACGGGCTGGACTGAAGGAGAGCATGAATGGCTTATTTGATTTCTCTGTGGGGATTGCTCCGGGGCAGACTTGTGTCTTGACATGTCAATCCGCAGATATGCTACAGAGGTAAGAACATGGAATACGATAAAGGAACGGTGAAGACACCAAAGCTTTTAAAGTGGAAGCGGATCTAGTAAGATATGCAGGGACATATGGAATGAAACTCTAGCATGAAAATCTTAGCAATACCTTGATGAACTTGTTATGATCCGTGGCTGTAGAATAGTTGTTTCGATTTTTTTTCACATTTGTTAAATGTTAGCTTAGAGCAAGTCCAACAGATTCTCCAAAAGTTTTTCTAAAATAGAGAATGGAAACCTATATTCTCCAAATATTTTTTACTCAAATCCAATAGTATCTCTACTTTAGAGATTTTATTAATAACTTTTTTCCTTTTTTCTTTTTTTGCATTAAGAAATTTGCCAAAAATAATTTTTTTTTCTTTTGCAATGAGCATGAATTCCGTTCCTCAAAATTTATTTGTCATTCTGCATATTTAGCAAAGCAAATCTTCTCTCTCATCAATTTTGCTATAATAGCAAATGGAATAGCAAATCTATTGGAGTGGAAAATTACACAAAATTGTTGGGTGTGTCAAACCCAAGTCCCACATCGGAAGCGGAGAGGGCAATTCCTCAGCTTATATGGAATAGCTTCACCACATTAGTATGAGGCCTTTTGGGGAATAAGCCCAATTGTGAAAACCGTGCGGGCTTGGCCCAAAGCGGACAGTATCATACTAATGGTGATTGTGGTGGGCTCGGCAGTCCCAACAAGTGGTATCAGAGCCATGGTTGTGCTCGGGACGGGACTGCTTGTATGCCGATGTGGAGACCCTCGGTTGTGCCCTTGGAGGTGGCGAAAGGTGCCCCTTGTGTCGAAAGTCTACCTGACCAAGGTGGTTGTCGGGTGGCGTGTTCCGCATGTTGGCGGCGGTGCAAGATGCCAAGGATGAAGGATACCGGGTTGTGTGGTCCTTTGGTTTGAGGGGGAGATTGTTGGGTGTGTCAAACCCAAGTCCCACATCGGAAGCGGAGAGGGCAATTCCTCAGCTTATATGGAATAGCTTCACCACATTAGTATGAGGCCTTTTGGGGAATAAGCCCAATTGTGAAAACCGTGCGGGCTTGGCCCAAAGCGGACAGTATCATACTAATGGTGATTGTGGTGGGCTCGGCAGTCCCAACAAAAATTTCTAAAAATTGACAAAATCTCTATTATAGCAAATCTGTTGGACTTGCTCTTAGAGTGATAGCCAAATAGTTGTATGAACTTTTTGAGCGATTAATAATTAGTAGAAGAAAATTTTACATTAAAAAAAAAAAGTTAGGTTGTTTCTTAAGAATCACATGGTTCGTTTTCTCCACAAATTAGAGAAAGTTCCGTCATTAAGCCAAATTACAATTATTGAACGGATGAATTAAGAATTGCATCATGCATGACTCACGAGGAGAAGTCGGCAAAGATGAAGAAAGGCATGAGAGTATTTACGGTTTTTCACGGCATACAATAGTTATTTAAATTGGACTAATAGCACTAAATTTCAGTTTCATTTAGTTGAACCCTCAGTTCTAGTAGTGTCTAAGAAATGTTTGATCATTCATAATAACTATTGTATGCCGTGAAAAACCGTAAATACTCTCCCATAAGGCATGAGAGTATTTATACATTTATTTACGGTTTTTTACGGTTTTAAATATTTTAAAATACATGATATTATGAAGGGAAAATTGGGATTAAGAACAGTGGAACATTAGAAATTGGAAAGTGAGGTGTAAGTTTCACATAATTTTTGAAAAGGGCAATGAAAAATTAAATTATTTTAATTAATATAATTATTAATATAAAGACAACAATACCCTTATTTCTATTATTTTTAATTAGACTGGTTGTGCTTAGCTAAATTTAGTTTAGTTTCAATAAGTTTACTCCAATATATAAATAAATGTATTTATATTCAAATTAGTCCAATTTAGTCCTATGTCATTTTATGTAGTTTTGTTTGAATTCAATTTAGTTCACTGTAGTAGTACTTGATTCAGTTTCATTTCATTAAATTATATGAATTCACTCTAATTTAGTTGAATTCAGTTTCATTTCTTTCCCTTTTACTTAGTTCAATTTAATTTAACTTTATTCAGATAATTCAAAATTGGGCGAATTCTATTCAATTTAAGTTCACATCTTTTTAGTTTAATTCATTCCAACTTCATTAAATATAATCAAAATTTTGGTTAAAATTAAATCCAAGTCAATTCATATCCATCTAAAAAATAATATTTATTTTCATTTAGTTCAATTCAATTCAATTTGATTTACTAAATTCATTTATACTTGGCTAAATTCAATTTAATTAAGCTCCATCATTTTTTTTTTCAGATTTATTAATCCAATTTAGTTTACTTCCTTGGAATTTAATTCAATTAAGTTTCATCAAGTTCATATGAATTGGATTGCTTTGAGCTGAATTGAAAATATTTGATTAAAAATAAAATTTTATTTAAATTGGAGTAAAATAAATATAGCTAAGCTGAATTTAACTAAATATAAGAGATCTAAACAAAAAATAAGGGTATTGTTGTCTTAATATTAATAATCATATTAATTGAAATTAAGTTGATTATTCACTGGCCCCGGATCTTCTATACCACAATTGTGTACCATTCTCTATACCACCAATCATATGTTGCCACTTGTCCAAACTCACTTAACTCCTAACTCATGACACTAGCCCTAATCAGCTATAATTAATTGATCTGATTAAATTAAAATATCTTTTACTATTTCTTTTTACCAAGATTTAATCTCTTATCGTGTGATCTTCCTTCCCGCAAAACCCATTCTCTGGCAGAATCTCTATATTGTCTCAAAAGAATCCGTTTTGATCAAAACCATTTTCCTTCCATTCATCTGAAAATCAACTATTGTTTTGATCAAAACCTGTGTATTGTGTCAAAAAGCCTCTGTTTTGATTAAAAAAAACACAATCTACCGAGAATGAATTGAATGAAAAAGTGATCAAAGCAAGACATTCATATTATATGATTATATCATCTTGCTGCACACATTAACAAAGCAAGATTGATTAATTCATCAAAATATTAACTGTATTGATTCATCTGAACACATATTCTGAACAAAAAAAAAATACCAAACCAATAACCAAACCATTTCATTTGCGGTGAAGTGAACTATTCCAAGTATCTGTAATTCAATTAAGAGTTTACTTTCATATTACAAAGAATACTTCGATACATCTCCTAAATTTGCTTAATCAAGCATGCTCCAACTAGGTCATGCTTATGCCCGTTTTTCGAATTCCGATTCAGGGGCACGGCCGGCGAAAAGACAACAAGGATGTCCCTTTGGCATCTAGCATTGTCTTGTCAGATTCAAATCAGCGTCGTCAGATTCAGAGCAAGACGAGACAAATGGGCAGTCAACGGAGGATTTTCGATTGGGTTCGCTTGAATTAATATATTTTGATCGAGGTCTAATCAAAATCATTTTTATATGGTGGCTTTACCGACTCCGGTATTAGAGATGAGTAATCATCCAGGTTTGGGAACTCGAAGATCTAGCGAACCAAATTGGAGAAAGCGAGTTTTGGGTTATGCCGGTTGCTTTCTCGATCAAGTTCTGCGGGGAGATGGGTTGTGCGGGGAAAGATTAAATCTTGGTATAAAAAGGTAGAAACATATTTTAATTTAGTCAGAGATCAATTAATTATAGTTGATCAGGGTTAAGGTCATGAGTTAGGAGTTAAGTGAGTTTGGACAAGTGGCAACATATAATTGGTGGTATAGAGAATGATACACAATTGTGGTATAGAGGATCCGGAGCCTTATTCATTGCCCTTTTCAGAAATTATGTGAAACTTACACCCCACTTTCCAATTTCTAATGTTCCACCGCCCTTAATCCCAATTTTCCTTATTATGAATCTATCAAGATCATATAAGATGATATTATAAATCATTGATCATCTGAGTATCACAACTAAAGTCAAGCTTTAGTCTTAAATTTGATATACAGAATCAATTATTACTCAGTTGTAGTGCTGTCAATCCTGACACGAACACGAGAAACACGACACGACCGACCCAACCCGATCTGACACGTAACCCGATTGTAACCCGAAAATTATTAGGTTGAACCCGACCCAACCCGACCCGACCTCAACCCGAATATTAATTTTAACCCGATAAATTTTGACACGAACCCGACCTAACACGAAACCGAAGATGACCCGAACCCGACAAAATACGAACCTGAAGATGACCTGAACCTGAAGAACTGAACCAACTTAATCGTTCATAAATAGTTAATGTAATTTTAATTTATTTCTAATATCATATTTTTAATTGTTATCAAACCAATATATCTAATTTATTATAATTAATAATGTCAATTTTTTATTTAGTTTAAAAGGTTGTTTTATTTATATGCTCAAAAGCATTTTTAATTTGGAATCTTTTTATTTAAACTTTTTTTGTATAAGTAGTATCTATTGTGTAATAATAAATAATTTTTCAAACTTTTAAAAAAATTAATCCAAAAATGCTAGTTATTGGAGTTGAATTGTTCCTTTGCCTACTCATGGAATTCCTTAACCAAAAAATGCTAGTTAGAAGATTTGACCCTCAGACCTATGCTTAGGTGATGGATCAAAATACCACTACACTACTTTGCTAATTGTCAATTTAAGGATAAAGAAATAAATATATATTTTACTATTCCAAAAAATCTTACTTTTAAAAAGGGTCATAGTAACATATATGGAACTATCGGGCAACATATCTAAATATTTTTTCTACCTCTTCCGCTGCCTCAAAATATTGTAAAACTATATTTTTACATTTCACACGACTTTAATTTTGTTTTGAATCACTCAATTTTATAGTTCGACACTTCCCATTTTCTTGGAGGGACCTAAGTGAAAAAAGTAAAAACTTTGTAGAAACACCAAAATTGAAATCCGCTTGAAAGGATTCATAACCAACATCTTCGAAACCAATATTAAACTTTTAACATCATTAAAATTTGTATCTACATTCTATAGATGAGGTATCAATGCTAACATGTTTAACCTTTGTAAACTCACTAGTAAAGTCCATCAATTTGTTCTACGTCAACTAGTTCAACAACTTAAAAAAATATGAATTTTTTTATATGTATTTCATATATGATATTATGAGATAATATTGAGTTATAACACCGTAGACGTCAGTTACATTGTTAAATTTATTTCCAAAACAAGTAAGATACTTGGAAAATTTGAAGTTACGAGATGTTTGACGTTCAATTCGAGGTGTATATTTATTAAATAACTTAAATGTTATGTAATGAAACTTGTGAGTGTATTCAATTAGAGATTTTTTTGGTTCAATTTGAGTATAAAACGTTTGAAAAATATTTAAATGACCACAATATCATAAAAATGATGATAACTAAAATTTTAAAAACAGTGTGATTCAAGTATATATAAACAATTTAGTTAAAACTAAAATTATCAATTGTGTTATATATTTGAGTTGAACTCACTTCGATCTCGACTAACCCAACATCAAAAGTTTGTTTCTTCCAATGTGAGTTTTGTGTATTATATTTTTACTTAATTCGACTCAACCTTACAAACGAGTCTAACCCAACCCGATCCGACCCGAGATAATTCTTTCTGAACCCGACCCGACCTGACAAACTGGGCTGACACGAATCTAACCCGACACGAACGTGACCCGACACGACACGATCCGACCTGATAAAAAAATTCTGACCCGAAATAACCCGACACGTATCAACCCGAACCTATCTGACACGAACACAAAACCCGACACGTCAACCCGAATTGACACCACTACTCAGTTGTCATATTAGCAATATATACACAGTATCACTAATTAGAACACATACTTATTCCCATTCGCTTTGCAACTTTCTCTCTATATTTAGTTTCCGTTTTTTCTATTGATGAATAGAATCTCATTTTGAATGACAAAATAATGGATGCTATTATTTTTGAAATTAAAATTAAAATAAAATATTGAAAAGGAGTCGAAACCAGAATATGTTAGCTTTTGGCGGTCTTTCTAACCGAATCGACCACCGCCACTGCGCTGCAGTTACGTAGGAGTCTCCGACTTCGACAGACCATGAAGAAGTTGAACTCCGAGCGGATCACTATCCTGGCCTTTTAATTTCTTCCAATTTTTCTTTTTTCCGAGTTCAAATTCGATTCGGAAAAAGAAAAATTATGTTCTCGTAATTCGTGTTTGTTCTTGCTTTGTTTTTGTTTTGATCTCTCCAGAAAAAGAACACCAGCAAAAAAAAGGGAACGAAAAATCTCAGAATATTCTCGTACAGAAAGGTATGCAATTTGCTGTTTTTGTTTGGATTTATATGCGTTCGTGACTAGAACAAAATAGGAAGGATCGTTTTTTCAGCCTTTTTTACAATAATTTGATTTTGTCTTTTGAATTCGTTTATTTCGTATGTTTTTTCAATTGCGTATATGATTGGGAGCATGATTATAACAATTTGTTTGCAGAGCTGCTAACAATGTTTGGGAGTGATGAATATTTCATCTATTCAATCACGCTGTTCGTGGCGCTTCTCTGCGCCTGCATTGTTATTGGCCATCTGGCCGAAGGAAACCGCTGGATTAATGATTCAACCACTGCTCTAGTAATCGTAAGTTCGTAAATGCTTATGTTTGATTCAGCTAATGATAAAAATGTAATTATGATTGTGTTTTGGTTTCTTTTGACTGCAGGGTTTACTGGCCGGGACTGCGATTTTACTGAGCACTGGCGGTAAAAGTTCGCGGATTTTAGTGTTTGATGAACAGCTGTTTTTCATCTATCTTCTGCCTCCTATAATCTTCAATGCTGGATTTAGAGTTAAAAAGAAGCAGTTCTTTCGCAACTTTTCGACCATCTCGTTGTTTGGAGTTGTTGGCACTCTAATTTCTTTCTGCACCATCTCATTTGGTATGTGTTTTATCTCCATCTTAGTGTTAATATCATGTTATGTCATATAATATAATGTATTTCATATATTCGTATAATGATCACGCAGGTGCGAAACTTCTGTTCTCACATATGGACCTTGGATTGGAAATGGCAGATTATCTTGGTAAATAAATCATTTTTTACAAGTACATTTGCATTTTAATGCTTTCTTTAATGGAATTTTTATCTGACATGGAAGTATTTGATTGAAATCGCAGCAATTGGAGCGATGTTTTCTGCTACGGATTCTGTTTGCACGTTGCAGGTGCTCAAACAAGATGAGACGCCATTGTTATATAGCTTGGTTTTTGGAGAAGGTGTGGTAAACGATGCAACTTCAGTGGTGCTGTTCAATGCGATCCAGAGATTCGACCTATCTGACTTAAGCCCTAAAGTGGCTGCACAGTTGTTTGGAAATTTTCTGAGTTTGTTCATCACGAGCACGCTGTTAGGCATTGCAGTATGTGTCTGTGTTTTTTGTTTGAGTACTAGGTTTTGGATTTTGGAACCATAATTTTACTGATAAGTTGTTCTGGTGAATGCAGACTGGATTGTTATGTGCATACATCATCAAGAAGTTGTACTTAGCCAGGTAATGAACAAGTTTTTCCTATGTTTGAGTTCTTGATAGAAACTGATGTAAGGTTATGATTCATTAACCTTGTGTCCTGATGTATATTTTCAGGCACTCAACTGATCGTGAAGTCGGGCTTATGATGCTTATGCCTTACTTCTCGTACGTGATAGCTGAAGTAAGTCCACATTCTTTTCGCCTAATTTGAACCGAACTAAAGTCAAGCATTGTAAAGAATGTCTCTCCTATGTTCGCGATTTGAGCATTGTGTTTCTCATTTTCAGGTCTTTAATCTGAGCGGAATCCTTACCGTATTCTTCTGTGGGATTGTGATGTCACATTACACTTGGCATAATGTTACTCAAAGTTCTAGAACAACTACCAAGTATGTAATTCTGTTCTTGAAGTTATCTCATATTCTTTTACACACACAAACTCATAGGATGTTACCTTTTATCTCAATGATAATGTTCCTATTTGTTCATAGGCATTCCTTTGCAACATTGTCATATGTTTCAGAAATCTTCATCTTCCTCTATGTTGGAATGGATGCATTAGACATTGAAAAGTGGAAATTTGTCAAAGACAGGTAGGTAACACATTGCTAAAAAGAATTTTAACAATGTTATGTATTCTTTCTAACATTAACATTTCGCAGCCCGGGAAAGTCTATTGCAGTGAGTTTAATTTTGATAGCCTTGGTTATGGTTGGTCGAGCAGCCTTTGTATTTTCCCTCTCCTTCTTAGCCAACTTAGCTTCTTCGAAGGCTGACAGAATCGGGTTCAAGCAGCAGGTAATAATCATCACAACATCTATGAAATCACTCGGTGGAAATCCTCTTAGCTCTTTGGATGATGTCACAGGTAACCATCTGGTGGGCTGGACTGATGCGAGGATCTGTTTCCATGGCATTGTCCTATAATCAGGTAAACTTTGAATCTTATTTCATCATTTTTTAAATCCTTGTTTCTGATGAAAATATTAGAAAGACCTGATTACTGATATCCACTGTTTTTTTTTAAATGCAGTTTGCAAGATCTGGCCATACTCAACAGCCTGGGAATGCCATTATGATCACTAGCACCATTTCTCTTGTTCTATCTAGTACAGTGGTAAACTCCAACTACCCTAAATTGGAATAAAAGAGTAGTATTTCCCATTTCATATTTTTATATTGAGATGTTTTCTAATATTTGATGCATTTTAAAGGTTTTTGGGTTGGCGACAAAACCGCTAGTGAGTTTCTTGCTGCCTCCGACGCCACTCCTTGGGATTTGCGCCGAGCAAGACAGTCCAAGATCATCGCCCTTGTTTTCTCCGCTACTGGACAAGGATTCCGACGCCGGAAAGGATGCGAACGGAGTCCCACGCCGGCGATCCAGTTTGCGCCTGCTTTTCACTAAACCGACCTTCACGATACACTACTACTGGAGGCGGTTCGACGACTCCGTCATGAGGCCGGTCTTTGGGGGGCGGGAGTACACGCGGATTGAGGCGGCTAGGTTGGAGGAGGAGGAGGAATTGAGCCTGCAGTGATGTTGGTTTTGTAATTACTTGTAAAGGCTACATTTTCATCTCTTTCAGGGACTGTAATTAATTTTAGTGATGGCATAGTGGTTACTGGCAACTGGTAAGGGAGCAAATTGTACTGTGGTAAAAGTGATGATGACGACATATATTTCCCATGACTTTGTTATCGCTTGATATTACATGTCCAAAATACCGTATTGAAGTAGGATACAATTTGTAAATTTTGTTGTCTCCTATTAGGAGAGAAGAAGTTAAAAACAGGCCTCTTCTACCTTTGAAAAGTATTTCTATTGTATCTAATTATTGGATTATTTTGAAGGTAATAAATGAAAGAAAAAAAATGTATTTAATTTCTTTCTAACTATAAGTTCTGTCATTCCGGCCACAAGTTGATGATAAAGTAAATTGTGCCACTTAAGAGTTTTTGGGTACATGGTGATTACATCACAAGAAATCCTCCATTAGTTGTTGGATACAATTTGCTAATTTGTTTAAGTGGATAGTGGAAATATTTTTTTTCACTTGAATTATATTCGTTCGTTCATTTGTTAGATAGTTGAACATATCTTTATCATTTAATTATAAATTACATCGAATTATTACTACTGTACCATTTATATTGTATCCCTATTATACAACACAATATATGAATTATTTTTCACTGTATGATAAATATTCAATAAATAAGTATTATGTTCAATAATTAAGTAATCTGTTTGAGGTGGTAGACCGGAACATAAGTCAAAGTCCAGTACTAGAAGTACTCAATCCATGTCTCAACTAATCAATTCATGTTGATGTTGTCAACAATAACCTTAAAAAGAAAATATTCCAACAACGCATTTTTCGACCGTTGCGTTACCTTTTGTATACGCTCCCTGCCTTTGACCCCTGATACCGGCTATTTTTATTTTCCACAGTTTTTATAGCCTTAGCATCAAAAAATAGAATTTCATAAGCCTAAATTGGTAGTAAGACAATTTTATTCAGGTGCTTATATAAGCATTTTGTTATTATTGTCCTAACACAAACAAATAAGAAGCTTAATTAGTAATTACGAATCTCGAGAACGAGAAGTCTTCTCATTTATTCCACAGGGTGTTGCTATTTACACTCCCATCCTACTAAAAATAGGGGTGTAAAATACCTCGTAACAATAAAAAGTCTAATGTTTTGTCGAGAAAACAATAAAGTCTGCTGCCGTGGGTGGTTCTTTCCATGCTAGTTTTACTTTTGTTGTTAATAATTTTTACTATATATGTTTTATCATGCAATTTAATGGAAAGTGAGTTACTAGATGAAATATACTGAAATATTTTGTATCCACAACCACATGATATGAAGTCTATAATTTACTTTTTTACCATAAATATTATTCTAATACTGAAAGTCTGAAATACTTGTTTTACCATTCGGTTTAAATTTAATAGAAAATTTTATCATTAGGTTTAATTTAAAAGAAAATTTACAGGATGAAATACACTAAAATATTTTGTATACACAAATGGTATAAAATCTATAATTCACTGAATATTTTTAATCAGGTAAAAATAATTCACAAATGGTATAAAGTATATAAATCCCTGATTTACCAATACAGAAATATTTGTTTTAACATCCAGTTTAATTTAATGGACGATTTTACCATTCTATTTAATATTTAATGGATGATTTCGAGTTTTATAAGGATGAAATGTATTCAAATATTCCATATCCACAAAAGGTATAAAATCTAAATTTTACTTTAGATTATTAGGTAAAATATAAATTATTAAAGATAAAATAAAGAATTAAAAATTTAAACATAGAAAATAATTGAATCTAATCTAATCTTATGACCGTGTTTGTGGGTAAACATGTAACTATTCCTATTATAATTAAACATATTAAATTACTTGTCTAGATAATTGGTGTTTGACTAATCATGAAAGCATTTAGTTATCCCATAAAGCTTACACACCTATTATATAGGGGTGCAAATAGAATTGAAGGGGGTGTAAATAGAACTACCCATTCCACAACAATCCTCTTCGGCGCATATATAGCAAGTTCCTATCCGTCACGTATTCCGCTTCTTGTTTTACTGTGTGACTGTGTGTGAGAGAGAGAGAAGGAGAGAGCAGCGATTTAGCTCCGTCGTCCGTTCGCCGCCGACCGGTAATTGTATTTGTACCTCTTTAGCTTGCTGTTTTATCTTCTAAATCGGTCCTAGGAATCACGGTGCTCCTCTGTTTAGTGTGTGAGTGTGTGAGAGAGAAAGAGAGGAACCGCCGGCGTTATCTGAAACCGTCGACAGTTTTTTTGGCGGTTATGAAAGATTTGAACTTTTTCTGACTATGTTGTCCCGTTTTTTGTCTTCCATGTGACTTTGTTTTAGCAATTAGTTGAAATTCAGTGGATTTATGTGTGGGTTTTGAGTTTATGCAGTTGTGTTTGTCTGGGAAGATGGTGGAAGCGAAGAAGCAGCAGCCGGAACCGTCGCAGTGGTGGTGGTTCGACCGCCTGAGCGCCGCCGATGGGAACAAGAAGCGTTCGCCGTGGCTCCAATTGACCCTTGAAGGTACGGTACCTTTATTTTATTACTGGTCCCGGTTCTGTGAATTTGAATTTTGAACGTTTGTTTTGAATCTCGAGAACACTGTTTAGCCTTTGGAAGTGAGCTACCATTAAAGTAATAGCCGTTCGAAAATAATTATACTCCTCCTCCATATACCGATAAAGTGTTTGACTATTGGATTTTCATTTTTGTCAGGATTCGAGATGTCAAAATTTGTGATTTTCTATTTAGTGCTCTTTTGGCTAAACATGGCAAGTTAAGTTTGTAAGAAAATTTGAGTTAGGCAAAACTTCCTATGAAAAATGAGGCAATTTTATAGATAACCTTTTCTATCTAAATAAATCTACTTATTGATATTGGCCCCGTTGGACAAAAGTTTTAAGGAGCGTTTTGGTTAAATATGGGTCAACTATATGTAAAATATATTAATAAAACAAATGTAAAATATATTAATTAAGAATATATTAATATATTAATAAAGAATAATGAGTCAAATAATAAACATCATAAAAATAAATAAACATGTAAGTGATAATAATTTTCAATGAACAAGTAACACACTACAAAAATTATTAATAATAAATTGTAGTAATGTCTATTTCAGTCATTTAACGTAATGAAAAATCTAATTGTTATTTGTCAAACACTCATATACAAAACGCTAGTCAAACCGCTAGTCAAAACAGTTACTAAAATTCGCTAACAACTAACATCTAATAAAATCCGCTAACAGGTAACAGATAAACGCTGATAGCCAAACAAGCCCAATGGTTACCATATAATAATCCACTAAACATATGTTTGACTTGCTGACTTGCATAGCGCTTTGTAAGTTAAATGTAATTTTGTCAAAATAACTATAATGGTTACCATATAATAATCCACTAAACATATCTTATCAGTTATCAGTCATTGATTGGTTAAATGTATTGATTAGTTATGCCTCAGGGTTTTCACTTGCTGGTATCATAAATAAGTGGTCAATAAATGGTTCCATTTCCATACACTTTCAAGTTTAAATGTCCAACTGATGTTTGTAAGGATTCTCCTCTTTTCTTAATGTTGCCATATGTTGTTGTTACAGAACTGGATGAGAAGACTGGAGCCATGCTGAAACTGATCGAGGAAGATGCAGATTCCTTTGCTCAACGAGCAGAGATGTACTACAAGAAGAGACCTCAGCTCATCAGCCTGGTAGAAGAGTTCTACAGGACTCATCGATCCTTAGCAGAACGGTATGATCTGCACAGGCCTGAATCCGGCACACCCCGTCTCATGAAAAAGCCGTGGGAATCGCCATTATCAGTCACCAAATGCAGTAAACACGAGAACGCAAAGCCATCAAACCCAGATTCCCCCAAGAAGTCATATGACAGCTGTTCCGAGCCTGAAACCTATGCATCACCGTTTTCTGTGTCCAAATGTGGTGGTGATAAACAAGAGAAGGAGAAATCATATGACAGCTATTCCGAAACCTATGAATCCGAGGAGGACTACGAGAAGTCTGATGTCGAGGATCCTGAACCTGAACCCGAACCAGTGAACAACATCGAAGGAGCGATGCAGCTGATGCAAGAAGAAATGAAGAGGCTTAGAGAAGAGAACAAGGCTCAAAAAGAGGAGCTGATTCGGAAGGACGAAGAGAAGAGGGATGTGATCAGGCAGCTGAGTTTAGCCATGGATCTGCTGAGGGAGGAAAATCAGGAGCTGAGGAAAAGAGCCTTTGTTCCCAAGAAACAGAATCATCAGTCTGCTGAATCCAACAAGATGGATGCTTTCTGGAAAAGGCTCTTCAACAAATCCTCAGCATAAGTTTGTTTAGTATGTACAATAAAACTGATGTATTTAAGTTTGGTATTGTCATCTTTAGCAAGCATTGTTAGGTTTTCACTTTCACCTACGTTTTTAGGTAGTCTATGCTCTTCATTCTTTTTCTTCTCTAGTAAGTTTGTAAACACAATTAGTGAAAGTCTTTTATGATTAAATGGTATCTCATGACCCCTAAAACTATGAAAAAGAAGATTTATGGCCCATAAAAATAAAGTGCAGTATTTATGGCCCCTAAAAAATAAAAGTGAGGCATTCGTGGCCCCAAAATCAATTCCGTTAAAACAACAGATTTTCGTCAGGGGGTATATTAGTAGTTTTGTATTTTATACTTTACAGAAATTAAAAAATAAAAGAAATACTAATGATGACGGCATAATGACGCCATCATGCTTCACAAAAAAAATGTTGACTTCATCCAACAATATCTCAAAACCAACATCTCTGAATTCTTGTAATTCATCATTCATTGCTTTTATCGGACGCACAACCTTCACAATATTTTGATCTCTTTGTTGCAAGGCAAGGGACAAATGATTTGTAACTCCCAACATATGTTTCATCAAAAACAGTGAAAACACAAACTCAAAGCTTTCCATTCTATCAATTGACCCCTTTGTTGTTGATTTATGAACATCTGAATTAGCCTCCTCATATACATATATATATATATATATATATATATATATATATAGGTGCACTTTGATAATAGAAGGCCACATAGTAATGAAACAGAGAATGGTAGTACGATGTGATCCCCACTGGGTATCGCCGGGCCATCTCAAACTAGTAACTTGATTTTTACCCTTTCCACTAACAATATCCCCATTTTCCAACACTTAAACAATTCTATCATGTTCCAATTCTAGAAGCTTGTCTTTTCTAGAGCAAGACACTCCAACTAGATTCGTAGTTGCAAGAAGATACCTAAAACATTCACCCATTGATTGAGTACTATATGCAACGGAAACTACAACTAATTGAAGTTGGTGAAAAAAGCAATGGACATACCTTGCAGAGGAGTTTTCTTTTAATATCAAAGCTTTCAATCAATTGAATTCTCTTCGCATATTTGAAGCTCCATCATATCCTTGATCTCTCAACCTTGAGAATGACAAGTTATGAGTTTCAAAGAGATTCTCAAGTGCTTGCTTCAAAACAATGACTTTAGTCTCAGTCACATGCACTATACCAAGAAAACGCTCAAGAATGCATCCCTCTTTGTTGGCATACCTCAAAACTACCCCCATTTGCTCTTTTATGGAGGAATCTCTAGCTTCATCAACCAAAATAGAAAATGTACTATCACCAAGATCCTTAATATTAACATCGGTTACCTCACTGGCACAAGCACATGATAGTTCTTTCTGAACTTTGGGAGAAGTCAACTTACAATTTCCCGGATCATTTTCATTCATTACCGATGCAACATCCTCACTTCGATTGCAATACCAATCAACCAACTAAGATAATTACCCTTGTTGATGGAATCAAGCCCTTCATCACGACCCCGAAAAGAAATGCCTTATTTTAATAAGAACCTTGTCATATCCAAAACGACATTCAAACGTTTTCGATAAGAAATCAAAACTTCAGTCCCCATGTGCCTGCAAACAATGTGAGATAGTATGCCTTTGAGTTCTAAGTTATATGAAATAGTTCATACTCCAGTTATGAGCACTATTAACTTCCCCCATATGCCTCTTAAATTTGTAATGACTCTTTTTCCAATCCCTCATCTCATTCACAGCAAATGTACAATGTGAAGCATTTCCATAACTCTTGAATAGATAACACCATAAACAAAAAGCATCATCCTTTGTTATACTGTTCTCCAACCAAAGATATTCATCAAACCAATCACCTAAGAAATATCTAGAGTCCTTTTCATTCGATGCCTTCGGAAAAGAGTGACAACGAGGTTGGCAAGGACCTCTCCGCACATATTCCATTATAACTTGATTTGTGATAGAGCCATCGAATGAGGAAATAGGTTGACATAACCTTACAATTACAATGTCATTCAGATTGAACTCAACACGAGCTTGTTTTCGACTACTACTACCCTCTTGATTTTGGCTATCCTCAGTACTAGGTTCATTACTACTTGGATTAAAATATCTCTTCATAACCTGTTAATACAAAAAAATAAAAATAAACATCACTATCTAAATTCAACCAACAGGGCAACACCAAAAGTCATTACTCATAAATATTTCAGCCACAATTCACAACTCACAACTGAATTACACATCAATAATCAATTGTAATTACCTTGAAATTTTTTGATTCACTAGTTATTGGCCGTGCGGGTGCGACCGTGCCCAAAGTCCAATTTCGAAAAGACTGGACAAAGGACAACAACCGACCGACGTCTGGTGATGAGGAAGCTCGGTGGCGTCATGACGGCCGTCGACGGAGCACGATGGCGGCTGGATTTGCGGGTGTTGCGACTTGAGGGAGAGAGCGGCGGACGGATTTGGGGGTTTCAATTTGGTTTTGTTGTTTGGCCGATTTGGGGATCTAAATTACCTAATATTTGGGGTTTCTTTTTTATTTTATTTTTCTAAACTAAAACGGTGTCATCTAAATTTGGGGGTGAGATTAAAATAAAAAGGAAAGCGCCTGTACTTCGTCTTATCCGAATCTCCGAAGAAATCTGGCCTACTCCTCCAGAATTCCCCTAACAGCTACAGTAAGGCTTGATCTTTTGCCGTAATCTTTGGGCAGCGGCCGCTCCCCCGCGCTCCTCCCAGTTCCGCCCTTGGCTATCGAGTTTCACTCGCCGCCAGGTACGACGACACCGGGTTCAGCTACAAGCCTACAAGGATGCCCTGACTAAGCTGTTGACGAAAACGTTTGGTTTTTTTTTGTTTTTTTCGCAAATGTGATGATTTTTTATTGTTAGGATAAGATTATTTTTACCTTTACCATATGGTGTTCGCTAATGTATTACTAAATATTTTCATCTAAAAGGCCAAAAATCCTCATATTTTGAATGTAAGAGCCAGAAAACTGTACTTTTCAAAGTTGGGGCCAAAAATCCATATTTCGACCAAAGTAGGGGCCAAATGAAACTATTTAGTCGTTTCTTCACTAATAACCATCAAACATTACATTACCAATAACCATATAGGACTAGTAGTAACTAGTAAATATTTACATAGTTTTCCTCAAAGTGTGTGAGTATGTGAGCAAGACGTCCCATGCCGAGCCTTCACTCTTTGGGGGCCTTCGTTCCTACATGCGAACATCGGTGGCTGAGAAGGAGTTGGTTTGAAATTTTGTTGGTTTAATTGGAAATATAAGAAAATTAATGTAATTAAATTTTAGTCCAAGAACATTAGTTATGGAATTAGTTTCAGAAAAGTATTATTTCGGGAATTAGTTTAAAAAATAAGGGTACTTAATCAAAAAACTCAAATATTATAGTAATTTATACTCACATTCTAAATTTCTAAACCACTCACAATCTCTCGTATTTTCTAATCACAAAGAGTATTTACCCAATTCCGTGTATTTATAGATACTCAATCCATAAACTACACCACAAATACAAAAAGGAATTCTAAAAATCTATTCCAATACATAAAGGAATCCTATGAACCTAACCAAACACTAAAAGGAAATGCTTGTGAAATAAATATTTGCTAAATGCTTATGAAATAAATTTAGCAACGGTTTATTTGTAACTGATCCAATCGCTGCTTATTGTACTTCCAGCACCGACTTCGACGGAGCGCTACTATAAACCGTTGCTTATTGTACTCCCATCAACGGTTTTGGTGGAACTGCTACAAACCGCTGCTTATTGTACTTACAACACCAGATTCGGTGGAGCGCTACTGTAAATTGGTGGTTATTGTACTTCCAGCACCGGTTTCGGTGAAGTGCTGCTATAAACCGGTGCTTATAGCGAGGTCCAGCGCCTGTTTCGGTGGAGCGCTACTGTAAACCGGTGCCCATAGGGGGATCTCCTAATAGTGGGTTTATCCATTTATTGAGAATGGATTATCCATTTATCCATTCATTAATCCCGACATGACTGTCAAGGACTTCTTTATGATCAGGAACATCTAAAGGAATCCCTAATCGAAGATTTACCCCTATACATGCTTTTGTTACTAACGATCTGCTTCTTTCAGATGACTATCATGATACACTTTTTTGGAAGCCAGACATCAGTGGGAGGTTTACTACCATTGCATCAGTATATGAACTGATCAGACCCAAGAGAATCCATGTGACTTCTTTCCAATACTTATGGTCAAAATTTGTGCCTAGGAAACTATTTGTATTCCGTTAGAGACTTCTGTATAGAATAATACATATGTCTGACATTCTCCAAGAAAACCATGTTCAATTAGCATCTAGATGTTGCTTTTTTTTTAGTTATGAAGATGAACTGGAATATGTTTTTAATGAGTGCATAATGGTTAAGAATTTGTGGATAAGTGTAGGCCCGAGCTTTGATATATCACCTAAACACTTTGATAGTGTATAGAACAGGTTTTTTAATTACTGGAATCTCAATTTGACATCCAAAATGCAAAAGATATGCTCAAGATTGATTCTTATCATTGTTGTCTGGGTTGTTTGGTGTACTCGAAATTCTTATCTCCATGATATAATACTTACAACTTTTGTTAGAATGATATCAAGAGTCACGCATATTTTACATGTTATTTTGCATGTGCACAATCTGAGATGGAACTTATCTGATATGAGCCTCATATCTCCTGATGCATTGTCTCTAACCCTAGTGAATAGGTTCATACACTCTCAACACATTATGCAGGTACACTGGAAACTCCCTAGGGCTGATTACAAGCTCAATATAGATTGCTCCAGTTTTGGATTCTCCCAGCAGGCTGGAGCTGGAATGGTCCTAAGAAATATGGAGGGAGGAGTTATCAAAGCAAGAACAATCTTTATCCAACAGAAAGATAGTTTGGAAGCAGAGGTTATTGCTCTCATCAAGGGTCTTGAAATGGCATACTATCTTGATGTCACCAATCTTGAGGTAGAAGTAGACTCCCTGGTCCTATTACAGATGATCAAGAAGCAGTACAGGGTCCCATGGAGACTCATTGATTTTATGAAGACTATATTGGACCTACAAAGTGAGTTTACTATCTCTTTTTCTCATGTATTCAGGGAATCTAACTCTGTTGCAGATTCTCTAGCAAAATTAGCAAGTACTACAATGTTAAATCATGATTTCAATCACTCTAATCTCCCTAGGGAAATTAAGGGTCTGGTTGGACTTGATAGCAGAAAGTTTCCCTATCTAAGAGTAAAATAAATGTTTAGAGCCTTTCACTGGTATATGGTTTTTGTTTGCAGGATGCAGCATTTTGTATCTGAAGAGAGACAGACTCATTTGCACTTACTGCTCAAGTGTTTCTCTTCTAATAAAATGTACATCAAATTCTATACTCAGACCACTCCTAATGTCTTCCCATTTGCAGGAAAGGCCTTGTTTACTCAAAAGGGGAATCTCAAACCTTCACAAATCCATGCAGCTGATGCCTACTCAAAGGAGAATCTCTTGGAAATAGCATCATCACCATCTTTTGAACTTTGCTCCATACCAATAGTCAATTTTGTACAGTTATTGATTTCAAATCAAACTTAAGGGGCTAAGTGGCTTTTCGTCTTGCTATGCTTGACGATTACCGAACTGCCCATTGCAATGTTATCCTTGCTGAGACAAACTTGGGTTGAGCACTAACCTATATCAGTTGAGTATATATCCATTTGAAATCTTTGACTATAGGGTCGAAAGATCTTGTTCTTTTCATCCGATCAGTTAGGGTTTTTCTTGGAAATCCCAAGTTTTTTCATCCCAATTGTTAGGGTTTTTCTTGAACTTATTATAATGACAAGACAAACTTTGAGATTATTATATTATGTATGGAGAGTCTAATAAATCACCATCCACCATTTGTGGTTTGAGTTAAAAAAAAAATTAACAATTACAAAAACTGAAAATATAAACGAAAATTTCGGTTCATAAAGATTTCTCGAATATGGATAGAGGTAGAATAAAAATTCAAATTTTATAAAATAATATAACATACAAGCTATTAATCAGTAATATAACGTACAAGCTATTAATCCGTGACATTTCATTAGTTGTCAGACCACTTCAACATAAAAAAAATAACGTACAAGCCATTAATCAGTAATATATAAGTTACAAGCTATTAATCCTTAAACACTTCATTAGTTTAGTTGTCAGACCAATTCAACCTGACTAACTAATCCATTAATATATGGGAATAGCTGAATTATGGTCGCATAATCATGTTCGTGTTTACGCCTCTCTTGTATCTCACTGTTCTCTCCGTGTCCCTAGCTACTTGTGCATGTGTTCTTCGATGGCATGGTTACCTAGATATAGCTTATTACAATTTATTAGATATCGGTTACAATTTTCTCGTTTTATCGATAAACAAATCATCATGGTTATGTGCTGATACCCTTGACCTATCTCGCAATCAAGAGTGTCTTCCCATAATGCGCTTAAGGTTCGATGATATTCTGTATTATTATTTTCAGTTGTTAATCTAATTTGAATAGGTTTGAGGTTTGATGATATTCGGTATTAAAATTTTATTTTCCGTCGTTTTTTAATTTTAATCATGGTTTAACTGTAATATTAGGTATGCATCACAAGCACAACTTCCGCCGGGTTAGAGCAGTTACTTCCATGGATATATTACCATAAGATTATTGGCGTAACACATTTCATACTGTTGGTTGGGGGCAAACCATTGCCCACTCAGGTAGCTGATGTGTTAGAGTCCATTCCAGTGAGTGGAAGCACTTTCCACCTTCGTTTATAGTTTAGTGGCTGCCTTCTTCAATTAACTAAAATAAAACTGTTTTCAACAGGAAGTAAAACTCATTCATAGGACAAAAGAATTGGAGGAGCTACAAGCTAATAGGTAGGTTTGTTTGGTTAGTGATCTTATATTTGGTTTATATTTCGGTTTAAACTGTTAAGTTGATGCCTATTTCATAACAAGTTAATCACTTGGTTTAACTAAAAATCTTTGAATGTTAACAGCCCTCTATGGAGTGATCCGTACTATAGGATGACCAAGTACAAATCGTGCAACCATGAGCTATACATCAATCAATCTTTAAACATGGAAATGGCTATTCTCGTGGCAAGAGTAAGCGTTGGATTTTAGAATTGTTTAATGATTCTTAGAGCTCAATTTCACCTTTAATATGATCAGGAAACTGGGATGGATTGGATTTTTCACTTAGACACCGATGAGTTGTTGCATCCTGCTGGTACCAGGAGTTATTCCGTTCAAGAACTACTGTCACAAGTGTCTCAAAGCGTTGATGTCATGCAGATTATAAATCATGTAAGTAACAGTTCTTTTCTTACATATGCACATAGACCACACTTGAACAAGTTTCTTAATTCAGGAGAGTTGCGTTGAAAGGGATGATATAAAGGACCTTTTTAGTGAGGAGAGACTTCTCGTTTAATCTCTATTCCTTACCGTTTCATTAATTACTAGTTGTTCTATCATTACATTCTTTTTAAGTTAAGTTTCATTAATTACTAGTTGTTCTATCATTACATTCTTTTAAGTTAAGTGTTTTCCTTGAGAATCTTTTCCATTATACGTAGGTCTCTATGTTCAAGAAAGGAGCACACCATATGTCCGAAGAGACCTTTAATAAATACTATGATGCCGTAAAACAAGGCAATCCGAGCTACTTTTTGACCTATCATCTTTTTAAATCAGGTGCCCGTATTCAAGATGGTCTTTCTCAGGCTGGTCCTCACTTATGGAGTAACGAGCAGAGGCTGGCCAAGTATGGCTGTGACATATATACATAGAATGTGTTTGTGTTGTTTGAGATGACCCATGTTGCATTTTAATGACTATAATGGAAAATAACCTAATGTCGATTTGTTATGCAGTACGACAACTTTGGAAGAGGCGGCGGTTCTACACTACTCGCATACTAGTTTTTCAGATACCAAGTCTAAGCTCAATCGCTGCGATTGCAAGCCTACAAGATGTCAAAAAATGCTTCATGTTGGAATTTGAGAGGGATGTAAGTTATGGATCGAATCCACAGAAAAGGTTATGTACGGAAGAATGTGACTTAATACTTCTGGAAAAAACCTGGTTATATGATAATGATCCAGGAGAGCAGAGAGACTTGTGGATTTCACCATCCAAGGAACTTAATTTGAATTTATTTATATCATGCATAATTGCTCTTCAGTCTTCTCTGGCTTAATCTGCTATGCACTGCAGCTACCAAATATTCCTTGTCGGCTAGAAGATTGGTAAACCAACAAGGGAAACATTATAGGGAAGAGGTCCAAGATTCCCTATAACAGAATTATGCAGGTCTGAAAAGGAGAAGGATTTGGAATATAGCCTGGGGTTTACTGAAGTTTTCTGAGATACTTACTCTTGGTTGGAACTTGACTATGGTTATTGCTTGGGCTAACGCCAAACGAAGGAACATATGGAACAAGATATGGAATTTCGAGGTGCCATATAAGGCTGAAGGATACTTGGTAACCGATAACACAGAGTCAAGAAATCTGAGTCAAGTTAGGATGCATACTAACTCAGGTCTTAGCTTATGCATCACGCCGTCACAAGCTAATTTGATAGCTAGCTGGGGGTCTCTTCAAGCAACATCAAGGGTATCATCCCAAATTGATGGTATGCTTACGGTTTCATCCTTTAACTGGCCAGCACTCTTCCATGAGTTAGTGCCACTGGAGAACTGGAGCTCGGTGGGAAGCAAGCATTCGTTTTCGACCTCTCCCTTCTCCCTACCTATAATAGTTAATAGAAGTAATCTATGGCTTGTAAAGGCCTTAGGCCTAGTATGTTTGCTTTATGTCGTGTTGTGTGTAATCATGGCAATAGGCCTAGGATTTGTCATATTTTTTAAATTAATAATAGTGTTCCTTTCAAAAAAAATTACGAAATAGTAATGTTTATTTAAATATGGTTTTGGGAAAATGATTGTAATTACCATTAAATTTATTATGTACAACTCAGTTCAGTTCAGTTCATATCCTCTTAAATCTAATTTTATGATGCACAACTCAATGACTCATATCCTCTTTAATATAACTAGCAGGGCTCTACCGTGCGTTGCACGGCGAATTTTGAGCACTTATTAATTGAACTTTTGGTTATTATTAGATTGCGTGATTATGTAAATGATAATTTTTATAAATTTTGATATAATGTTATTTAAGAAAAAAAATATACAGTTAGGTCTTGTTTGTGCTAAACTAAATTGAGTTGGATTAAAATAAAGTGAAAATTTATGTATTTAAAAAAAATTAGTGTGACTAAATTAACCCAAATTTAATCAATTTCCTTTAACTTCTTTATCAAAGTACATTCCATAACCTTGTCTAAAGATCTCAATCTCTCTATACCCCAAATTCAAATTATGTGTCTGTTTCACTATTTTATCCAACGGGGTTCATAGATGGTAGTCTTTCACTATAATGAAAACGAACAAAACTCAATTGAGTTAATTAATTCAGCTAATAATTAATTTTAAAAGGAAGGAACCGAAATTCATAGATGCAACCATAACCTAGTCTAGAAGTTAAAAAATAAATAAAATGTATGAAATGCAAATTTAGGAACGCTAAAATCTTTTTTTTTTTACTCAAACAAATTCGATAAAACACCACTATTCTAAAATTACTCAAAACAATAATAATAAATTTCACATTAGGCAATCATATTATATAGTCAAGATCATCTTAATGCGAATATTTCATTTGTATATAGGCATTGACATAACAAACTTATAAGGTTAAAAACCCCTTATTTGATTATATCACTGATTATATTTCAGTCAATTCATGTATTCCACAGACATAGTTTGGCTCCACCACACAAAGTGCGGTGTATTGATCACTTATTAATGTAATATATTGAAATATAGTGACTGTAATACTTGATCACATAAAGTTATTGGATAGATAAGTATTTTATGTATGAAATTAATATAATTTACTAAAAGAGAAAAGTTACAATAAAATAAAATTAGAGGGAGTATAAAATGTAAAAATGTTTAAATAGAAATATAGTTATATTTTAGCTAAAATAATTAGTATTGTTAGTTTCTTATTCTTAATTTTTTTTTTGTAATAATCTAAATATAAAATGTAGATTCTTCTGGTGAAAATGGTAGAGTGCATATTTTATAAAAGATGCTGTATTGTTTTCCCTATTTTTATTACCTAACAAACAATAAGTAAAAAAAAAATTTCTTTTTTTAAATCAAATTTTATGGATTGTTAAGAAATTTCAAATGAAGAATAAACATTTAGTGATGTAAATTTTTTTTATCAAAAATAATCTGATATATAATTATCATGTTTTGGTACACAAAATATTATGATGAGTTAAATGTAAAATAATAAAAATAAAATAATAATGACATGGTAATTAATTTATGATGTTACCAATCAATTAACTTCACATATGAAAGTATTATAAAAGGAAGAAAATATCTAATTTCACCTAATTTAGAATACAAAATATTTTTATGCTAATAATCATAAAGAAAGGAATCACCAAAAATTACCTAAATCCAGTACAATGTTTACATATTGAAAACAATATACAAATCAACATAGATAAAATATATAATAATAATACATTAACATAGTTACAAACTTTCTTATATAATGAAAGGGACTCTATTTATCTCCTTTATTTTTATACCAAAAAAACATAATTTTTTTTAAATACAAATGTGAAAGTGAAAATAAAACCATCAACTAATAATAAAATAACACATGATCATAGTATGTAAAGGAATACCAAACGTTGGTATAGGTCTCCCTTTTATTCAAACAAAATATTATATAAATGAAATAAAAATTATATTTCTCCCTTCGACAAAGATTAGGTGGTCAGTAATCAGTTCCTATATACAATCACTTGCCTTTAGAGATTATAACCATCCAAACACAATATATTACAACGAAGATGATAGATCAGTATACATGACAATTAATTAAATTGAGTTCCACCATATAAAACAAAGAGCTTAACTATTCATCAAATAGGCTATGATAAAAATAGGGCCAGCCTCCTTATTCTTCTGCAAACTGAATGTATATTGACATTGTAAAACTATGGCTTAAAGATCTCTATATACACTAATATAGAGTTCTGAATATTTTAGCACACACCGCGCGCGGGGCGAATCCTCAGCAAATTCAGCAAAAGGCTTCTCTAAAACAAACGATAGTCTTCGGTCATGGCCTCGAATTCACGTTCATATAAGTTCATGTATTCATCTGCATGCAAGGGAGATGAAGAAAAGCTGTACCTTCAATGGAGGAGAGAGAAACAAACAGATCGATCGAAGGGGATTTGTACGTGTAGATTCCAACCAGAAAGGTCTTCTTTTAAAAAGAAATTACTATTCTATTCATAGAAATAATGATATATTTATGTAAACAACTTCAATTCTCCGATCCTGATGAATACATTTAAGATGACAAATAGCATGGTGCGGAAAACAAATAATGAAAGGGAAACTAACCCGTAGAAGATGGATTTCCATTCAGTCGGTGAACGGGTGTACGGAGAACTGGAGATGGTAAACTGGTACATCACCGTTGAGCAGAGATTTGATTATTTGACTTTTCCAATCAGATCAGATAACACCACACTATCAATCCCTGACTCAAGAGCGCCTTAAGTAAAAACATCCCACTGTACAATACAATCAATCGGAGATATTGATAAAATCAACTGGAACCCTTGTAGCACTAAGTACCTGTTGATATTTATGCATGATCGATGATGCAACTGCGGTCTTGTGGCCGCCGGACCCAGAGAGTCGTTGACGATATCTCGATCATGACTCTCAACGATCATGCATATATACTAACCTTCTTGGGCTAAAGATCCTTGAATATTTTGCTGGAAGAGTACTTAGGACACATATTTTGTGTTCTTAATTAGTTAAAATACATGTCAGGTTGTAGTATAAAATATTTTGTGTCCTCATTTAGTTAATTTCTGAAATCAAATATACAACACATCAATTACAAATAGCCAATAATTGACGTAATTAGGGTATACATATATATCATCTGAGATTATATATAATATTATTACGATTGCCAATTTAAAGATTACCATATAAATATCTTTTTACTATTCCATATTTTTAATCTGATAAATACCATATTTAAGTTGACTGTCAATACAAAACTACGTCGTTTATTCCACACACAATTTGGAGTGAATAACTATTCAAGTTCCCTTTAGGGATAAAATTATGATATACAACTCAATGACTCATATTACCTGAAAAATGCATGGCTATGATATTCAACTCAATATATTTCTTTAATATACCATAACATTTACTTTTTATACATCCAATATAATTATTTGAATCGTGATTCAATTAAATAAACTCAACCAAATATAATATGTCTTCATTATATGACAATTCGGAATTAGTTCAGTTCACTTCAATTCAGAACAATTCAGTTCAGTTCAGTTCAGTTCAGTTCCTCTTAAATATAATTTTATGATATAAACTCAATGACTTACATCCTCTTTAATATAATAATATTATGATATACAACTCAATGACTCATATCCCATGAAAAATGCATGGCTATGATATTCAACTCAATATATTTCTTTAATATACCATAACCTTTACTTTTTATACATCCAATATAATTATTTGAATCTTGATTCATTTAAATCGATTAAACCAAATGTAATATGTCTTCATTACATGACAATTTGGAATTAGTTCAGTTTAGATAAGTTCATATCATCTGCACTATAATTTGATGATATTTAACTCAATTCAGATCAGATTATATCACCTCAACGTGTTTTTATATTTAAATAATATAAAAATGTATTTATATTTATTTCAGTTCAGTTCAATATATTTAAAATTATTTCAGTTCAGTTCAGTCAATCTAAAATTATTTCAATTCAGTTCATTTCAGTTCAGTAAATTTAAAATTATTTCAATTCAGTTCAGTTCAGTTCAGTAAATTTAAATTTATTTCAGTTCAGTAAATTTAAATTTATTTCAGTTCAGTAAATTTAAATTTATTTCAGTTCAGTTCAGTTCAATTCAGTTCAGTCCAGTTTATTTCAGTTCAGTACAGCAAAAAATAAGCTCTAGTAGACAGGGCCATATTATATTTGGTTGAGTCGATTTAAATGAATCACAATTCAAATAATTATATTGGATATATAAAAAGTAAAGGTTATGGTATATTAAAGAAATATATTGAGTTGAATATCATAACCATGTATTTTTCAGAGGATATGAGTAATTTAGTTGTATATCATAATATTATTATATTAAAGAGGATATGAGTCATTGAGTTGTATATAATAAAAATATATTCAAGAGGATATGAACTGACTGAATTGAATTGTTCTGAACTGAACTGAACTAATTCCAAATTGTCATATAATAATAAAGACATATTATATTTGGTTGAGTCGATTTAAATGAATCACGATTCAAATAATTATATTGGATATATAAAAAGTAAAGGTTATGGTATATTAAAGAAATATATTGAGTTGAATATCATAGCCATGTATTTTTCAGGGGATATGAGTCATTGAGTTGTATATCATAATATTATTATATTAAAGAGGATATGAGTCATTGAGTTGTATATCATTAAATTATATTTAAGAGGATATGAACTAAACTGAACTGAATTGTTCTGAATTGAACTGAACTGAAACGAACTGAACTGAACTAATTCCAAATTGTCATATAATGAAGACATATTATATATGGTTGAGTCGATTTAAATGAATCACGATTCAAATAATTATATTGGATGTATAAAAAGTAAATGTTATGGTATATTAAAGAAATATATTGAGTTGAATATCATAGCCATGTATTTTTCAGGGATTCTGAACTAAATTGAAATGAACTGATATGATTTGAACTAAATAAAAATAATATATTTTCATTCGTTATTAATGAATGCTCATCATCATATAGGAGGAAATTTGATGAACTGAACTGAACTTAATTAAATTTAAATTTATTTAACGGAACTGAACTGAAATAATTTTAAATATACTGAATTGAACTGAACTGAAATAAATTTAAATTTACTGAACTGAATTTTTTTTAAATTTACTGAACTGAACTGATCTGATTTACAGATAAGTTTTGGTAAACAGGGCCTAAATATAGTGGTTTTGTCCCGAGTTCAATTTCTACCTGGAATATGAGAGTAGGTTTTTGTTGAGTTCATTTTAATTATCATCAAATTATTTTAAGAAAAAAAAATGAATCTAATTATATGGATCGGAGTATGGCCCTGTTTACTAGAGATTATTTCTTGATGTACTGAACTGAATTGAACTGAAATGAAGTAAAAATTGATGTATTGAAAAATGGAATCAGTATGACTGAATTAACCCGAATTTCATTAAATTACACTGAACTGAACTGAATTGAACTTCACTGAACTGGACTGAATTTAATTGAACTGATCTGATCTACAGATATGCTCTGTTAAACAGGACCTATGTGGTTATATTTTATATTAAATATATCGGATATTAATATTGCTTTGTAAGGAAATGCTTTAGACAATAAAGTATATTATGTATTGATAAATTACAATAGAGTATTATGAGATGTGAGATACAATATAGTTAATTTTACATTATAATAGTGTTTTTAATAACTTCATTATAACATACTGATAAGTTCAGAGCTGGTCTTGCTTCTATATTGGTGGACGTCGTTTCACCACACAAAATATTCTGCAAACTCAACACAAAGATTAGTATAGTCGCAAGCAAATTCGATCCCACGAGAAACAGTGCAATTTCTATCCATTCAACCTACCAAACAATTTTGATTTTAGCAATCACGTCTTAAACTTTAATTTTGTTTTGTTTAATAGCTATGAAAAACTTGTAAATTATAATCCTAAAAATTCATAATAATGAATGCAAGAAAAAGAATGAAATCACGAAAGTTTATATTTTAAGAAAGCAATCGGTTTAAATTAATCAGTTGGTTCAATCCTTGATCAACTACCTATATTCCACTAAATCCTATGAATCATCCAGTTATAATAGAACAAGTATTCGCTAAACCCTCTAAATTCCCCCTTAATTTATCGCTAGCGAACTAGTATTTGCTTTATTCGCTAGACCCTAATTAAAGTACCCCTAGGCAGTATTCGCACACCCAGATACACACTTTAATCGTATTAAAACTAGGGAAACCTGAAACAGATAATCAAGCACGTATTCGCATGCAAATATCATCTACCCAATTGTTCATTATCTTGTTATTACAGTCTTAAGCGTTATCTGTTTTTCACAAGATTTTTGCTACTTATTTAGCACTAGCCTAACAGAATTTAGGGTGATCAATCCTAAACTAGCAAACATAGATGAAGAACATGAACAATCAAAAACTCAAAAGATCAAATTTCATGCAACAGTATCTCAATTCATGAACTACTTAATTAACCTAAGCCGATTAAATTAAATTTAGCTACTCATAACTGAATTAAACACAATATCAAATAAGAATAAATTAAACATAATAACAATAAGAAGAATCAAAGAATAAAATACCAATGATGAATTACTGAATAAATCGAGCTGATGTCATAAGTTTCTGAGTTTTGGCCAGAAGAAAATCTACGGGGAACTAATCCTGCGATGCAAAAGATGTCTTTTAACTCCTACCGATTATCCTATATATATATATATTCTTTTCCCCACAATAATTCCCCTCTATTCTAGGAAAATAAATCAATCAAATCCTCACTAATTTTGGAAGAGGTAGAAATATTCTGGCGGCCAGCTTTCTTTGAGACTGAAATTTATTCCTAGGCCGCCAACTTCTTCCTAGGCTGAAATTCTTCTTTTTGGCCCAATTATTTTGGCTGAAATTAGCCTTCTTTAATGGACAGCAGCTTCATCAACTCCCTAGATGAGGGATCGGACCATTACCTCATTAAAAACCCTCTCGGGAAAAAAGAGTATAATGACCCCCTTTCATCAGCTTCACCTCAGCCGGGTCATCTCCACGGAGCAACTTAGGAATCGTAAACGAAACACAACTCTGCCACATGGAGAATTATTTCGGAATAAGGTTCAACTGGAATAGTGTCCTTTAGCTCCAAAAAGCTTAAAATCAGCTCCAAAATAGGACTTCTTGCTCCAAGTGTTCATCTCCAGGTATATGTGTAATCTGAGCATCAAATACAATTCGTAAGTGCTAAAATCCATAAAAATCAGCCGTAATATTACTCAGAAAAACACAACAAATATCAACCCATCATATATATTTTACCTTTTCTGAAATAAACCCCACTTCATCCTCCTCTTCTTCATCAACCAAACCCTATATAAAATATATGGTTTATTTATATATTTAATTCATTGTTGATTACAATATGTATAGTGATCACATGCATGTGAGATATATTATACTATATAATATAGTTAATTTTCCATGATACTGTTTTTTCTTAACAACTTCATCATAGTAGTAATATAAACGCACAATATCAGAGAGTCTTCTTCTATTTTAAAACCTCCGCTAGTACTTCGATCATCATCTATCTTCTTCATCAGCCAAACCTGGACTACATGTATAAATATGATAATAGTTTTTTCTTAATGAAGTGATACAAGATCAGAGTCTTCTTCTTTTTTAAAACCCCAACCTCTTCTTCTTTCTTCATCAGAGTCTTCTTTTTTTCTTATTATATATATCCCAATTGCTATATGCATGACCAAAATATACCATAATACCCCCGAGTGTACCCTGCATTTAAGTTGATTTTTTTGCCTTTACAATAACAGAGGTATTTTGGTAAAAAACGGTCTTGCATGAGAAAAATATCATGCATGTAGCAAATCCCTATTATATATAACCCTCTTCTGCTGCGTGTTCATTAAATGCAAGGCTGGTCATTAATCAACGGGCAAAAGCTTGTGGCCTAATTTGATCATCATATTCTTGAACTCAAGAAAGTTGATGGCCCCATCTCCATCCAAGTCGAACTGGTCGATAATATCCTTGCAATCTTCCGTCTTCTGGCCTTCCTCGAACCCCAGAGCAGTAAGAACCGAGCCAAGCTCACTCACTGTGATGTACCCATCTTCGTCCTCATCAAAAACGTTGAAAATCTCCTTGAACTCGGCCTTCGTGGCCATTAGAGGGCTGTCGAACGATCCGCAGAACTCGTCGATGTCGATCTTGCCATCTCCGTTGGCATCGACGCGCCTGATCATGGTATCCACTTCTCTCTCGGTCATCGGGATCCCGATGTCCTCCATGGATTCCATCATCTCCTGCTTGGTGATGAACTCGTCATTGTTCTTGTCGAAGGTTTTGAAAACGGTTTTCAGATGTATATCTGCCACGCATCTCTTCAGAGCCTTGTGCTTGCTCTGATTCTGACTTTGGTCATCATGGTGATTACGATGACGACGACGACGATGCTGGATAGGTTTCCAAACAGAGAAATAAAAGGCACGGAAAATAACAGAAAGGAGGATTATTATTAGAATTATGGCTGCAACCGAGTACATCACTTTCATGTTCATGTTCATGTTGTTTTATTTGTGTATGAGAGGGAGGAGAATGAGAAGGTATATATAGGGGTTTGAAAACCTAACGGGTACGCCTAACTCTTTAATTCAAAGATATGGTCCACCAAATATTAGGTTTGTATTAAAGTGTTTTTATTTCAGAAAAATAAATAAAACAATAAAGTTTTTGATCTAAGAAGAATAGATTTAGTAGCCACACATGTACATATTGAAGATGAAGAATCACTAATTAAGTTATACTTGGCATGTTATGAACATAGATAGGGTTGATACAAATCAAAGAAGATGATTATTGTGGTAATTCAAACGCTATAAAATAGCAGCGTTTGTAAAAAGTTAATCAAACAAAGATTACAAAATATCTTTTTTATCCTTTTCCTTCACAAATTTCATTTTGTTAATTAATCTAATTCCTTCCCACTAACAATTTATATACGTATTTTTCAAAAAAAAAAAAACAATTTTTATACGTACACTATGCATAAATGCAAGGTACGCATTGCGTTCTTTTAAAAAACAATACTGCATATTTGCGTACGTACGTACATTTAGATTATTTTACAATATTTTCAATTTAATTTTGAAGTATTACATATATTAAAATTAAAATATACGCGTTAAATAAATATGTAACAAAATAAAAAAATTAAAGTATTTTAATTTTAAAAATAAATTTTAAAATAAATATAGATATATCAATAAAGAATAATAATTCAAATAATAAACATCATAAAAATAAATAAACAAATAAGTAATAATAATTTTCGATAAAGAAGCAACACACTACATAAAAATTTAATAATAAATTGTGCTAATGTCTATTTCAGTCATTTAGCGTAACGAAACAGCTATCAACTAATTATTATTTTCCAAACACTCATATACAAAACGCTAGTCAAACAGCTAGTCAAAACAGCTAATAAAATCCGCTAACAGCTACAAGAATCCGCTAACAGCTAACAGCTAAATGCTGATAGCCAAACGAGGCCTTAGACCTTTTTTCCTTGAGTTTATTTCTTGCTGAACTGAACTGGACTGAAATATATTTAATTGAATTAAAATACATTTAACTGAACTAAACTTAACTAAAATAATTTTGAAATCAATCGTATATCAGGCAAACATGACCTAAATGCATTGAAAGTTTTGATTCATGCCATATTTAGATTGTTATTATAGGAAATAAATAAATGGAATTTAAATGTGAGAGTTTTAAAAGTTGTAGTGATTGAAGAATTGATGATTGATTGGATTTGGAAGATTTATTTATTTTTTTAAATGATGAGATGGAATAGCCACCTAGATTGACACATCATTCCCTATTAATTTTCCCTAAAAAATTTCCTTCTCTCCTATCATTAAAGAATTTTTTTCCGTGTAATTTAGTTTTTACTTGATAACATATTTAATATATTTAAGGCCCTGTTTACTAGAGCTTATTTTTGCTGTACTGAACTGACACTAGTGCAAAACAGGTAAATTAAGGCGGTTCCAACGTACCAGAGAAGGCACAAAGGAACCACCTTCTCTGGCTGTGCCTTAAAATTTTCGATTTTTTAAGGCGGTTCCCCAACCGCCGTAAAATTTTGACATCTTTCGAATTCGAAAGTTTCACATTTCATTTTACGAATTCGAAAGTGTCATGTACAATAACCGCCTTAAACGTAAAAACCCTACGAATTCGTAAAATTTTTTAACCCAGCAGAAAGGTCTTTGTCATTCGAAAAACTTTGTAACCCAACAGAAAGAGTTTTCTAATTCGAAAAACTTTGTAACCCAACCGAAAGAGTTTTCTCATTCGAAAAAGGTTACTGATCCTCAAAAAAAAAAACCCACTCGCCATAATGCTTACGAACTCGTAAGCACTGTCGCGAGTGGGTGAAAACATTTATTGGAGAGCTCGAAATTAATCAATAAAAACCAATCATGTTAGCTTTATACATTATGGTTGTATCATACTAAAATACATCAATAGCTTCCTTTACACTGCCATATGCAGCAGTCATAGAGTTCAACAAAACAGCATCAACTCCACTCTATCATATAAACAGCATCAACTCCACTCTATCATATGAAGTCATTTGAACCTCTTGATTCTGCAGGAAACGTTATTATTATTAGTACTTATCAACACTTCACCTGAAAAAATGTTCCAAGTAAATAAAATGAAACAGTTCAGATTCTGAATGCTCACCCGCCATTTTCTGTCAATGTCCTTGCCAAAAAAATTTAAGTATGATTGAACTGATGTAAAATTAGCCATAACCTGTAGAAATAGCAAAGGGGAGCTCAAGGAACAAAAAAGCATAAAACCCTATACACACTTATCACAGTCAGAATCATAGAGCAAGTAGTCATGTAGCAGCAAGCAATGTCATTCAATCAGTTTCACAAACAAGAGCATAGTTTTGCACTCACAATAAATAATTTAATGTTCTAGCCAACACAATGAGAGAAGCGTCTATTGAAAAGATATTGAAGGCTTGATAAAACCCTCACCTTTTCCTGACTTAACACCTAAGAGATTAGGTGAAACCTGCAATATATATTCTGTAGCAAAATATTATCACTTTTAATCTCAAGATACTGTCATATGCTTACAGAAATTTCAGTTCAAAATATTTAACTGCTGTCACTTTGTAACCCTCTTTTCTTACTGAATTCTTAACTAAATAGGTTCATTCTTTATATCAAATCGATTTTTAGAGTTCCAAGATTATAGTGGTACAAAAATAAGTTAAAATGGAGTTATGGTTATGAAGATATGAATTTTTAAAATAAGAGTCAGCTGGCTGCCCAGAACAGGACCAGTCCAGTCACAGCAGACTTAAAACTCAATTATCTCTATAAATAACTATGCAAATTCAGAAATTCTATGTTCTACACCCTAGATAATGTTATAAGGATTTCACAAGTACAAGAATCAACAAAATCAGAGTTGGGGTTAAAAAGATATGGGTTTTTAAAGTCAGGGCTGTGCTGCAAACATGGATGAAAGAGGGCAGAGCTTCAAAACTCCTTTTCTCCCTCATTTCTACACCAAATGGTACGATTCTTGATCTCAAATACAGATATAAGCCCAAGGGTTTTGAATATATCACTATTATTTTAAATGGAGTTTTGGACTCTACGATACATGCTTTAAAACTTCAGTACTCTAGATTCTACAAGATTTCCAGATTTCAAATTTTCTTACATCCCAAACTTCCCCTCTTATATAGTTTTCTCTTATCACTCCAAACAAAAAAACTTTAAAACACAGGCATATATATATTACCCTTTTCATCAGTTAATTTCAACCAAAATCGATCATATTTATAAATTCCAATCTGAAAGTAAGGTTTTACCTTTTCTCCTGAGCAAGATGGAAACTTTACGAATTGATAGGATTGCGATTGGCTCCTTCCACTCCCTACTCCCCTTGTTCCAGCGGCGGTGAAGCTTTTAGATAAGAGGCGGCGGCGGTAGCGGGCAGCGGGCGGCGGGCGGCGGGCGGGCGAGGGCGGCAGCGGGCGGAGGGCAGAGGGCGACGGGGCAGCGTTTTGGGGGGAGATGGGAACTATTGAGATCTAATGAAGAGATAAGGGAAGAATTTGGTTTATATACCATTAAAATAAATTATTTTTCTTTTATTTTTAAAGAAATTTAATTACTAATAAAATTGTGATGAGCCTCAAACAAGAATTTGTCTTGTGATAATAATAATGAAATTTATTTAAATTCTTTGACAATTAAAAAACTAATTTTTTATATAAAAAAAACTAACTTCTAGTGTTTAAGGACAGTCAAGTAAAAATTTAACTTTTCACTAGTTAAACTCAATTAAATATATGTTTTCACTAATTAAATATGCAAGACACTCTAAACCCTAAGATGGTTGTATGAGGTGAAGTTTTAATGGCTGAGATAATTGATGAAAAATATTGACGGTTGAGATCAAACTTAAATAAATACATTATAATTTGATGTATTTATTAATTTTAGAATAAATATCATTCTCTATATGGATTCGGATAAATTTAATTATTTTTCTTAATTTATTTGAACTTTATGACTCCAATCAGAATTAATTTTATTTTATATTTAAATCAATTTTATTGTACTTGTAACTGATATTTAAATAAGTTCAATTTCACTAATATTCATCAAATCCATTTGACGGCCTCAATCGGGCGGCGGCAACGGCCTCAATCGGTTAATTAATTAGTTACTGTTGTAAGTAAATAAGTCGGGTTAGTCATTGTAAATAGAATTTAAATAAGTCCAGTTAGTAATTAGTAGTGTTTCTATAAATTCAAGTAAAGTTTGACTAATTATTGGTTTAACTCATTTACTTAGTAAATATTTAAAGTTAAGTGTCAATTTAGTTTGTGTCAAGAAAGTGTTAAGAGTTTGAGTAGTTTAAACTTAGTTTGTGTCTACATAAAGTTATGTAAGATTTGCTTTTAACTAGTTAAACTCAATTTAGTTAGGGTGTATAAGAAGTCAAGTAAGATCAATTGAATCTCTAATATGAGTTATCAGGGATTATAGATAGTCAAGTAATATTTGACTTTTCATTAGCAAATATAATTCAATTTGGAGTAAAGAAAGTCAATTGTTTGTTTGTAAGGATTAATTACAAAATATATAGAAAGTCAATTAAAGTTTGACCAATCATTAGTCCAATTCGATTATGTCAATGTTTATAAGTGTTAACTTTGAATCAATACATTTGTTGTTATTAGAAGGTCAATTGAAGTTTGACCTTTGAGTAGTTCAAATCAATTTCGTTAGTGTCTAAAGAAATTTGAGTAAGAGTTAACTTTTGATGACTTAAATTTGATTAGTTCTAATTTTTAGTGAATATAGAAAGTTAATCAAGGGTTACTCTTGTTTTACTAAACTCAATATAGTTAGTGTTTATAGAAAGTGAAATAAGAGTGAATCTTTGATTAGTTAAACTCAATTTAATTAGTAGGGTGGATTGATCTTATATTATCTAAACCCAACTTAATTAGTATATATAGAATGTCAAGTAAGTGTGAAATTCAATTAAGTAAACTTAGTTTAGTTAGGATTTGTAGAGAATCAAGTAATGTGTGATCTTTGATTAATTCATCTTAATTTAATTAGTGTATATAGAAAATCAAATAAGAACTGATTTTTTATTAGTATAAACTCAATTTAGTGTGGGTTAGAGTTTTAGTGGTTTAGAATTTAGATTTAGTGGGTTTATTATAGGGTTGAAGTCAAAATAAGTCAACATAAAACTTCTTTCTCATTCTTAAGACAGGAGAACCATCTTTCTTATTCGAAAAATTAAATAAAGCAGCGGAAATACTTTTCTCATTCAAAAAATCAAATAAAGCAGCGAAAATACTTTTCTCATTCGAAAAATAGTGTTTTTTACGGCACATTTTTTAAAACCGCCTTAAAATCACCACGAACCGCCTTCTCTGGTCGCCCGCCATTACATACCTTACGAATTGGTTTTTCGAATTTGAAAAATACTAAATTTTAATGTGGTTCCGCGGATTTTGAAGAACCGCCTTATTTTTTGTGCCTTAATTTACCTGTTTTGCACTAGTGTGAACTGAACTGAACTAAACTGATTTGAACTGAAATAAATTTAAATTTACTGAACTGAACTGAAATAAATTTAAATTTACTGAACTGAACTGAACTGAACTAAATTGAAATAATTTTAAATTTACTGAACTGAACTGAAATAAATATAAATACATTTTTATATTATTTAAATATAAAAACACGTTGAGGTGATATAATCTGAACTGAATTGAGTTAAATATCATCAAATTATAGTGCAGATGATATGAACTTATTTAAACTGAACTAAATTGTTCTGAACTGAATTAAACTAATATAAACTGAACTAATTCCAAATTGTCATGTAATGAAGACATATTACATTTGGTTGAATCGATTTAAATGAATCACGATTCAAATAATTATATTGGATGTATAAAAAGTAAAAGTTATGGTATATTAAAGAAATATATTGAGTTGAATATCATAGCCATGCATTTTTCAGGGGATATGAGTCATTGAGTTGTATATCATAATATTATTATATTAAAGAGGATATGAGTCATTGAGTTGTATATCATAAAATTATATTTAAAAAGGTATGAACTGAACTGAACTGAACTGAATTATTCTGAACTGAACTGAACTGAATTATTCTGAACTGAACTGAACTGAAACGTACTGAACTGAACTAATTCCAAATTGTCATATAATGAAGACATATTATATATGGTTGAGTCGATTTAAATGAATCACAATTCAAATAATTATATTGAATGTATAAAAAGTAAATTTTATAGTATATTAAAGAAATATATTGAGTTGAATATCATATCCATGTATTTTTCAGGGAATCTGAACTAAATTGGACTGAACTGATATGAATTGAACTAAAATAAAAATAATATATTTTCATTTGCTATTATTGAATGCTCATCATCATATAAAAGGAAATTTGATGAACTGAACTGAACTGAATTAAATTTAAATTTAAATTTATTTAACTGAACTGAACTGAAATAATTTTAAATATACTGAATTGAACTTAATTGAAATAAATTTAAATTTACTGTACTGAACTGAACTGAACTGAAATAAATTTAAATTTACTAAACTGAACTGAACTGATCTGAAATAAATTTAAATTTACTGAACTGAACTGAAAAAAATTTAAATTTACTGAACTGAACTGAACTGATCTACAGATAAGCTCTGGTAAACAGGGCCTAGTTGTCCCACCATAATTTACCGATTTTTTATCCATCCCGTTGTTATTTACCAATTACCATTTCCTCAATTAGAATTCATCCAGGCTACGGATGCTTTATACCACTTTTGTGTTTCATTCTCTATAACACCAACCGAAATTTGACACTTGTCTCTTCTAACTCAACCATGTTTAACTATGATTGATATTTTTCTTAATGGTAATAGTCAAACTAATTAATTTTCTTTCCAATTTTAGATATTCTAAATTAATTAACCCCAACCCCAAATCAGAAGTCTTTGAAGCGCCAACTCAGCCGACCTTCTCTTGCCCATCGGAATCTATTTCCGACGCAGCAGCTCTCCACGTTCACCAAGTCCGGGACACAAAAGCTTGAGCATATCGCCGACAAGCTCCTAAGTCTGACCAAGATCGAACTGAGAGGATAGCGGATCCCTCGTCTGACTCTTCCGGCGCAGGAGGGGTTGCCATTTTCCACCAGGCGGCGAAGAAGACCATTTTCAATGTGAAATTGGATAAGTTCGACGCTGCCTCCAAAATCCAGGTAATTAAGGAAGATTAGGTGCTTGCTGAGGCTAAAAAGTTGGTTGAAAAAGCTCTTAAGCGTGGTTAAGAATAGGATTACTAAAATAGTAGTTGGCCATTTTTAAGAAACTCCAGAAAGCTGGAATAAAAGATACATAAATAAATTCAAATATGCACCGAATTTACCAGAAATGTGCAGGGGAACAATGGAAGGAGATCAGTTTTTTTTTTGTAATAACAAGGATGAACTATTGTGAATATTTGGGATCAATTTAGATTCATTCTTATTTTATCACCTTATCCAAACTAAGGTTGTCTCCTAAACCAAAAAAATCCCAACTCTTACAAGTGCAACATCTCTACAGGGCCAGTTCAATATAGTGCACACTGCACATAATGTATGTGTGGGATTAAGGTCCTGTTCTTTTCACGGTATTTGAACTTATCTGAACTCTTCTGAACTTAAAAAACTTTATCTGAACTAAAAAACGTTTATCTGAACTTAAAAAAGTTTATCTGAACTAAAAAATGTTTATCTGAACTCATCTGAACTTAAAAAACTTTAGCTGAACTTATTTGAACTTAAAACTGAGTTGAATTGAAATATATAGATAAATTGAATTGAACTAAATTGAAACTAACTAAAAAATATATGATCATTTCCAATATATTTGAAATTCATTAATCTAAATATAACATAATACATTTAATATTAAAATATACTGAACTAAGTTGCACTGATGTAGATAAACTGAATTGAATTGAATTGAATTAACAAATATGATCAATTTCAATATATTTGAAATTTATTAATCTTAATATGAAAATATGTAGAACAAAGTTGAACTGGAATATATAGATCAACTGAAATGAAATGAAATAAATATGACATTTTCAAAACATTCGAAATTTAATAATTTGAGTATAACTTAGAGTTTGATAGAGTTTATTTCTTGTTCAACGGAACTGAACTGGATTGAATTGAACTGAAGTGAAAATTAATGTACCGAAAAAAAGAATCAACATGACTGAATTAACCTGAATTTCATCAAATTACATTTCACTTCAATTTACTGAACTGAATTGAACTGAACTGAACTGATATATAAAAGTTCTAGCACACATGGCCTTAATGTTAAAAAATATGATCATGTTTGCTAGCTAAACATATTGATTTGAGTTAAGCTGAAGCATATAGATAACTGAACTGAACAGAATTGAAAATTAATAAGTGTGATGAAAATAAACGGTATGAATAAATTAACCTTAATTAATTGCACCAAATTATATTATTGTTGAGCTAAACTGAACTGAACTGAAGTGAAATGAATGTATTGAAAAAAAGAATCGGTATGACTAAATTAATCTAAATTTCATCAAATCATATTGAAACTGAACTAAACTGAATGGAATTGAACTGAACTGATATGAACAATTAAGCTCAAAAGATTGAACTGATTTAAACTGAAATTAACTAAATTACGAATAAGTTTACTGAACTTAACTTATCTGAAAACTAAAAAAGGTTTACTGAACTGAACTCATCTGAACTGAAAAAAGATTATCTGAACTAAAAAAAGATTATCTGAACTAAAAAACATTTATCTGAACTAAAAAAGTTTATCTGATCTAAAATAACTTTATCTGAACTCATCTGAACTAAAAAACATTTATCTAAACTAAAAAAAGTTTATCTAAACTAAAAAATATTCAAATAATCTCTAGAGAACAGGACCTAAGACACAGTTCAAAAAGTATTTATGATTCGCACCTTTTCTTTTCCTACTTCCTCCCACCAACGGTGTGTGGGATTAAGACACAGATTGTGGTTTGGACATCAACAGAAAGCTTTATCTGCCTAATAAATCATAACAAAATACAAAATATAAAGAGTCTCAAACGAAATATATATGAAGATTAAATGGAAGGAAGAACAATCAGTGACCTGGATTTGAGAAATCATCGAACAGACCCAGACCCAGATAATCAACAAAATCGGCGAAGCCCAGAGGGTTGAACGAGGTTGAACAAAATCGATGAAATTGGCGAAATCGGCGAAGCCCAAAGGATTGAACAAGGTTGAACGAAATCGGCAAAATCGGTGAAGCCCAGAGGATTTCAAGGTTGAACGAGGTTGAACGAAATCACGAAGTCCGAGCTAATCGCCGGAAAGGATTTGGAAAACTAACATCGGACTGATGAAAACTTGAAGAGTGGGAGAATTAAGGTTTTTCGGGCCAAAATGGGTACCAACTATTCCGACCCGTCCCGGCTCGAAACTTGGAAGACCCGCCCCGCTAGGCCCAAATTTTGTTACGATGATCACTGAAATTGGGGGTTTTTTTGTCTGATTTGTATATCGTGCAATTCTTATCTGCAAGCCAAAGAAGAAAGGCTGCTGCTGTCAGGCCTTGGTCTGATCTGCCTCCAGAACTTGTATCACTGATAGCAAACAGGCTGGGCATGATTGCGCTTCTGGCTACTTCAGAGGATTCGGCACTGTGCGAATGCGAGCTGGACAAGGATCCAAGCTTCATCGTCTGTGATGAACAGGCCAGGATACTCTCCTTCTACTACAGAACTGATGGAAGTGGGGACCACTTTATACAAAGCACCATGAACATCCCAGAGCTCGAGAATGCGGATTGCCTGGCATCTGATCAGGGATGGCTGCTTTTTCACAGACGGGGATCCTTGTTTTTCTTCTGCCCGTTCTCCCGCGCGCGGATAGCCCTCATTTATCAGACCTTTCGAGCCATGTTGGCGCGTTTTCTGCCCCGCCTATATACTTCCCCTGAATGCATTGTGGCACTGATTAATCCCAGCAGCCAGCCCAAGTCCGCCCTGAAGCTGCACATCATTCGTCGTGGGGAGAGCCAGTGGACACTCAAACACCAAGAAACCAGGTACGCCGTACGTACATTTCCATAAGCCTAGGAAAGACGGGCTCTTTTATATATGCTTCTATAAATTTTCATTTTGACAAAGGTTTAACAAATAAGGCCAAATAACTAAAATCCGTGTTTGACCATCAATAACTTTTGTTATATGTATTTTTATACATGCTTCAATTAAATTTTATCTTGACAGAGAGAATGGTACTTATATTTCAAGTTTTTCGCATGCTCCCTCTTAAGTGTTTGTATGTAACAATGTATTCAGAGAGTATTAAAAATGAACTTCTTTGAGGGTTTTTTAGCTTAGTTATATTTATTGTCTTAATTAGTAATTACTAACAGTTTCTGAAATGACTGAGTGCAGCAGTTTATGTGAAAGAAAAGGACATTTTTTACTTCATGGCTGAGGACAGGTTGCTGAAGTTTTCGGTTGGGGGGAAAGATTGGACTGCTTACAGCATTGTAGAAGGGGAGGAATACTCACTAGGGAGTGGAAAACTTTCCGTTTAACTATCAGGTGAACTTCTTTAGTGAGTGCAAGATCAATGAGGATATGGGGATTGAAGACGATGCTTCGATCTCCATATGTCGGGCTACTTTTCCTGGGTAGAACTATGTGACTTATGTCTGTAATGAGAGGATTGAGGCTCGGTCTGGAACTGCTGCTTCGAATCTAAAGGGGATTTGGATTCAACCTAGCTTTATTCAAATACCTGAGAATCAAGGCTGGAATCTGTGAGGATAAATAATGCTTCTCTTGTGTGTGTGTGGAACTTTATGAGTGTAACTAAACTTGGTTAATCTTGAATGTTTCTTTTAACCCTTTTTAAGGGTTGAAGAGTGAGATGTGCGATGAGCTCTGAGAAATGTTTTGCTCATGATATTCACTGTTTATGTACAATGATGTACAATCATTTGTACTAGTAATTCTGTAGTTTGAAAGAATTTTTACTTGTGCTGTAGTATGAAGAATTCCACAGCATAAGTGAAAAAAATTTCCTTTAAAAGTTTACTGTTTATCTATTTCACTAGTAACGTCACATTTTTCATGTGTATTTCATAGAGAGAAATGTTTTAATATTATGGGCCCTCTTATAGAATTCCTAATTTCTTTCTTTTTTGAACATACTGGAGTAACACACTTTATCCTGTTGGTTGGGGGCAAACCATTCCCAACCAATGAAGCTAATGTGTTAGAGTCCATTCCAGTGAGTGGAAGCAATTTCTGTTTATTCAAATAACTAAAAAATGGTTTTTGAGAACTTAACAATTGTTTTTACTAGGGGTAAACCTCGTACACAGAACAAAAGAATTGGAGGAGCTACAAGCTAATAGGTAAGTCCGTCTGATTAGTGATCTTATATTTGGTTAATATTTCAGTTTAAAATTTTAATGATGCAATTTTGTTATCTATTTCACTTACTAGTCACAAGTTAATCATTTGGTCTAACTATACAGTTAAATTTGGAGTGATCCGGATTTTGGTATGGATATATACAAGCCGTGCAACCATGAGTTATTCGTCAATCAATCTTTAAACATGGAAATGGCTATTCTTGTGGCTATAGTAAGCATTGATTTCGTTATTTTGGAATTGTTTAATGATTCTCAAACATGCATTTTACCTCTAATATGATTTAGGAAGCAGATATGGATTGGATTTTTCACTTAGATACTGATGAGCTGCTGCATCCGGCTGGAACCAGGAGTTATTCAGTTCAAGAACTACTGTCACATGTTCCTCAAAGCGTTGATGTCGTGATGATCATAAATTATGTAAGTAACAGCTCTTTACGTTACATATGCACAGACAACACCTGAACAAATTATGTTTCTTAATTCAGGAGAGTTGCGTTGAAAGGGATGACATAAAGGACCCTTTTGGTGAGGTGAGATTTCTTGTTCGATCTCTGTTTCTTACAGTTTCATTAATTACTTGTTTTTCTATAATTACATTCTTTGACTTAAGTGTTATCCTTGAGAATCTTTTTCATTATGTAGGTCTCTATGTTCAAGAAAGGAGCACACCATATGTCCAAAGAGACCTTTAATAAATACTATGCTACCGTACAACAAGGCAATCCGAGCTACTTCTTGACCTATCATCTTTTTAAATCAGGTGCCCGTATTCAAGAAGGTCTTTCTCAGGAGGGTAGTCACTCGTGGAAAAACGACCAGAGGCTGGCCAAGTATGGCTGTGAATTATATACAATTTGTGTTGTTATTGCATTTTTATGTCTATCCTACTTTTGAAGAGAAAAAATAAAAACTATTATCCGACGATCGACTATCATGAAAAAATAATAACCTAATGTCTGATTTTTTATGCAGTACGGCAACTTTGGAAGAGGCGGCGGTTCTACACTACTCGCATACCAGTTTTTCAGTTACCCAGTCTAAACTCAATCGCTGTGATTGCAAGCCTACAGTAGAAGATGTAAAAAAATGCTTCATGTTGGATTTTGAGAGGGAGGTAAGTTATGGATCATGAGACTATAATTCTTTTGAATTGTCAATATTTTTTACTTCCACCCTATTTCACCTATACAATCACTTATACACCAAATCTTTAGATGTTGATTTAAAACCAGCAAATAGCTGAGGATGTGTACGTATAATAATATCACTCTTATTCTCAGGCATTCTTAGTTGGTTCGGCTTCAACAGGAGAAGAAATGCATGCCTGGTAGTTTACCTTACCTTTGGGTTGGCTTCCTTTTATCCGCTTCATTTATGATTGATTAGTATTATAATTTAATGCTAAGTATTCATGTTTTCTGATGTACATGTGAAAGGCGTTGTCCATGTGTATAATGTAAGACTTTGAATCAGGTACTATGAGCACGTGGTATGGTATGATGCAGAATTAAATGCTGAACTTCTACATGCGGGAGTTTTTGAAAGAATATATACTCCAATGGTAGGTTGAATCATGTAGGATCTGATGTGTTATTACTGATTTGATTTTAGTGAACCCTCACCTTTGCTTCCTTTCAATAGGTGATTGTTCAAGGTTTGAAGGAATCTGGTATTTTCGCTGATGTAATTGCTTCTTCTCGGAAAGAAGAATCGGATCATAATTCATAATCTCGTAGGAAACAATGACCTCCCCTCAATTTGATGCTATTAGTATTATCCATTTATTGTATTAACTAACTGAATTCATAATTAGAGCAATAACAAACATTTTATATGGTTCGTAACAAAAATATTTTCAGATCTGAGTTCCAAGAAGAAGCAACAGGGTAAGATTTGGAAGATTTTGTGATCTGAGTTCAAGAAGATGATGATCAAATTAGGCCACAACATTAATGTAATTAGCTTATGTAATACAGTTACGAACAACTTTTACAGATGTGTGCATGTTTCTTAATTAAGTAATTAAGAAAATCTGGATCGATTTGGCTCATGTATCTTTTGCCCGTTGATTAACGACCAGCCTAATTACATTAATGAACACATTATAAGAGTGTTAAATATATAGCTATGGTTTGGTGATCATATAACAATATATTATATATATAATCTACGGTCACTAAAACAGCACAAACAGAGCTGAAACAATGGCGGAGCTCAGAAACACTGAAACGTGAACCTGGTGGCCGGAGGATTCCATCTTGGGCGGCGGAAACGCCGAATCCATCGCCGGACCAGTGAGCACATCTGGGTTCGGCGGGCTCGGGCTCGAAGGAATGGTCGGCATTGAAGAGTCTGCCGGAGTAGGTCCTGAACCGGAAGGGAACTCAGGGAATATGTCCGGCGACATGGCGGGCGGTGAAGACAGAGGAGACTCCGGCAAAACCGCCGGCGCCGCCGAAATGGCTGAGGTTGGAAACTGCGGCCCTTCGAATCCCAGTACGGATAGATATAGGATTGACATGAATATCATAAGTATAGAGTACTTTGGGGAAGCCATTAATGACGTGGGAATGAGTGGAAGAGTTGCTGAAATAAATGGTACCCGAAAAAGATAGAGAGAATTAATGTGTGTGTTAGTGTGTGCCACTGTGAGTGTGTGTGACAAAGGGGCGGAAGGTCACCAAAAAATTTAAAATTGCATATTATACATTTGTAAATTTTTACTTATATTCTATTATGACCCCTCTTAATTTTAATTTCTTGGTCCGCGAAGAATGATTGATGGGTTTGAATGTTTGATGAAGTTGCAACTGTCGTTTTAGCCTAGTGATATATAGAAATCATGCATGGACAAGTAAATTACGAGATTCAAGAATCACATTGTCCATTTCTGGAACAAAAGACGCTCGCCTGTAGTCCCCCACCCATCCAACACCACATGTCTCGGTGAGGAGATAAATCATGGCAACCTATGGTAACCTAGCGTCGACACCACAGACCTCGGTGAAGAGATAAATCATGGTAATTAGCGTCAGGAACCATTGGCGGTCCACTGCTCGGTGGAGCACAAGAGACCATTGAAACAAGGAAATTCCCACACTGCCACTGTCGAGCCTCGAACTCACAATCTCAAGACAATTGAACCAATGTCTCAACTAATAGGATACAACTAAATTGTCCATTTAGATGCATCACGTTGATTTTTTTTGTTTTTGTTCTTGAAAGAATCAATCAATTCAAACTAGGTACAACTTAACAATACTAAATACCAATAACTCTAAGACCATTTTTTCTTAATGAACGTAAATTTAAATAAACTTGTCATGGGGAATTCACGTTATTTTTCTCATCGTGTGGAATTACTTCAAATCATCGACATTTCAGAAGAGTCATGAGGGTCCTAGGCGCAGGACTTGAAGCAAAAATGAACGTGTTGAGGTTGTTGGAGAGGGGAGGAATGGCAGGTGTCAAACGGTGATTGGACGGTGGGGTGATCGGGCAGGTTGGCAAGAGACTGAAGAAATGATTCTATTTCTTGATGAGATGATGCAAGGACACACACGTGAAGGTGAATATGCAGTATCTGTCCGTTTCCCAAATGTTTGTTTTACTCTATTTGTTTTGCTGTGCTAATTATGCTGTTTTCACATTAGCCCGTGACGTTTCGGTGTCTCTTTGTTAACAGGGAATAAATGCCCAATTAATTGTGGTTCTATTCTACATTTTTTATTTTATAAAATGACTTATTTTAAAAGTATGAGGTTGTTTTTGGCTAAAAAATGAAGTCTATTCCCTATAGATTTTAAGAATAAACCAAATTGGCTGGTAAATACAGTTCTCTCAAACATATTTGATTTAATTCATAAAAGAATGCATTCATAGTTTGAGAGATTGGTAGATATAGGATTGAGTTTTTTTTTTTTTTAATGTAGATATAGGATTGATATTAATTATATTTAATTAATTAATTAATGTAGATATAGGATTGGCTCCTTCCACTCCCTACTCCCTTGTTCCAGCGGCGGTGAAGCTTTTAGAGAAGAGGGGGCGGCGGCGGCAGCGGGCGGAGGGCGGAGGGGCAGCGTTTTGGGGGAGATGGAAACTATTGATATCTAATGAAGAGATAAGGGAAGAATTTGGTTTATATACCATTAAAATAAATTATATTTCTTTTATTTTTAAAGGAATTTAATTACTAATAAAATTGTGATGAGTCTCAAATAAGAATTTGTCTTATGATAATAATAATGAAATTTATTTAAATTCTTTGACAATTAAAAAACTAATTTGTTATAAAAAAAACTAACTTCTAGTGTTTAAGGACAGTTAAGTAAAAATTTAACTTTTCACTAGTTAAACTCAATTAAATATGTGTTTTCACTAATTAAATATGCAAGACACCCTAAACCCTAAGATGGTTGTATGAGGTGAAGTTTTAATGGCTGAGATAATTGATGAAAAATATTGACGGTTGAGATCAAACTTAAATAAATACATTATAATTTGATATATTTATTGAATTTTAGAATAAATATCATTCTCTATATGGATTCGGATAAATTTAATTATTTTTCTTAATTTATTTGAACTTTATGACTCCAATCAGAATTAATTTTATTTTATATTTAAATTAATTTTATTGTACTTGTAACTGATATTTAAATAAGTTCAATTTCAATAATATTCATCAAATCCATTTGACGGCCTCAATCGGGCGGCGGCGATGGCCTCAATCGGTTAATTAATTAGTTACTGTTGTAAGTAAATAAGTCGAGTTAGTCATTGTAAATAGAATTTAAATAAGTCCAGTTAGTCATTAGTAGTGTTTCTATAAAGTCAAGTAATTGACTAATTATTGGTTTAACTCATTTACTTAGTAAATATTTATAGTTAAGTGTCAATTTAGTTTGTGTCAAGAAAGTGTTAAAGAGTTTGAGTAGTTTAAAATTAGTTTGTGTCTACATAAAGTTATGTAAGATTTGCTTTTAACTAGTTAAACTCAATTTAGTCAGGGTGTATAAGAAGTCAAGTAAGATCAATTGAATCTCTAATATGAGTTATCAGGGATATAGATAGTCAAGTAATATTTGACTTTTCATTAGCAAATATAATTCAATTTGGAGTAAAGAAAGTCAATTGTTTGTTTGTAAGGATTAATTACAAAATATATAGAAAGTCAATTAAAGTTTGACCAATCATTAGTCCAATTCGATTATGTCAATGTTTATAAGTGTTAACTTTGAATCAATACAGTTGTTGTTATTAGAAGGTCAATTGAAGTTTGACCTTTGATTAGTTCAAATCAATTTAGTTAGTGTCTAAAGAAATTTGAGTAAGAGTTAACTTTTGATGACTTAAATTTGATTAGTTCTAATTTTTAGTGAATATAGAAAGTTAATCAAGGGTTACTCTTGTTTTACTAAATTCAATATAGTTAGTGTTTATAGAAAGTGAAATAAGAGTGAATCTTTGATTAGTTAAACTCAATTTAATTAGTAGGGTGGATTGATCTTATATTATCTAAACCCAACTTAATTAGTATATATAGAATGTCAAGTAAGTGTGAAATTCAATTAAGTAAACTTAGTTTAGTTAGGATTTGTAGAGAATCAAGTAATGTGTGATCTTTGATTAATTCATCTTAATTTAATTAGTGTATATAGAAAATCAAATAAGAACTGATTTTTGATTAGTATAAACTCAATTTAGTGTGGGTTAGAGTTTTAGTGGTTTAGAATTTAGATTTAGTGGGTTTATTATAGGGTTGAAGTCAAAATAAGTCAACAGAAAACTTCTTTCTCATTCTTAAGACATGAGAACCATCTTTCTTATTCGAAAAATCAAATAAAGCAGCGGAAATATCTTTCTCATTCGAAAAATCAAATAAAGCAGCGGAAATACTTTTCTCATTCGAAAAATAGTGTTTTTTACGGCACTTTTTTTAGAACCGCCTTAAAATCACCACGAACCACCCTCTCTGGTCGCCCGCTATTACATACCTTACGAATTGGTTTTTCGAATTCGAAAAATGCTAAATTTTATGGCGGTTCCGCGGATTTTGAAAAACCGCCTTATTTTTTGTGCCTTAATTTAGCTGTTTTGTACTAGTGGTCTATCCATTCATTGAGAATGGATTAGCTGTTAAGGACCTACATAGTGTCATAATGAGCTTTTCTTTAAAAATCTGGTGGAAGCTCTAGAGTGGAGATAGTTTATGGGAAACTTTTATGTGGTCCTTACATGATACTAAAATAAAGTCCAAAACATGGAAACGATATACAATAGCAAATGAAATTTCCATTGAACACTCCATGATCAAAATAGGGGAAGGGGCTGTATATATTTGGCATGCTAACCGGACAGGTCAGGGACCATTAATTGATCACCGGGATGATGATTTTAATATCATTAATACTGACATGACTGTCAAGGACTTCTTTTATGATCATGTTTTTACCCCTGATATACATGTTTTATTACTATTGACTATCATGATACACTTATTTGGAAGCCAGGCATGAGTTGGAGGTTTACCATTGCATCATTATATGAACTGGTCAGACCCAAGAGAATCCATGCATGTGACTTCTTTCCAACACTTATAGTCAAAATTTGTGCCTAGGAAACTATTTGTATTCTGTTGGAGACTTCTGAATAGAATAATACCTATGTCTGACATTCTCCAAGAAAACCATGTCCAGTTAGCATCTAGATGTTGCTTTTGTTTTAATTATGAAGATGAACTGCAATGTGTTTATAATGGATGAACTGCAATAATGGTTAAGAATTTATGGATAAGTGTAGGCCCGAGCTTTGATATATCACTTGAACACTTTGATAGACTATGGAGCAGGTTTTTTAATTACTGGAATCTCAATTTGACATCAAAAATGCAAAAGATACGCTTAAGATTGATTCCTATCATTGTTGTCTGGGTAGTTTAGTGTGCTAGAAATTCTTATCTCCATGATAGAATACTTCCAACTTTTGTTAGAATGAGATCAAGGGTCATGCATATTTTACAGGCTATTTTGCATGTGCACAATCTGAGATGGAACTTATCTGATATGAGCCTCATGTCTCCTGATGCATTGTCTCTAGCCCCTGTGAATAGTTTCATACACTCTCAACACATTATGTAGGTACACTGGAAACTCCCCATGGCTGATTACAAGCTCAATACAGATGACTCCAATCTTGGTTTCTCCCAGCAGGCTGGAGCAATCTTTATCCAACAGAAAGATAGCCTGAATGCAGACATTATTGCTCTCATCAAGGGTCTTAAAATGACATACTATCTTGATGTCACCAATCTTGAGGTATAAGTAGACTCCATGGTCTTATTACAGATGATCAAGAAGAAGTGCAGGGTCCCATGGAGACTCATTGATTTTATGAGGACTATATTGGACCTACAAAATGAGTTACTATCACTTCTTCTCTTGTATTCAGGGAAGCTAACTCTATTGCATATTCTCTAGCAAAACTAGCTAGTACTACAATGTTAAATCATGATTTCAATCACTTTAATCTCCCTAGGGAAATTAAGGGTCTGGTTTGACTTGATAGCGGAGAGTTTCCCTGTCTAAGAGTAAAATAAATGTTTGGAGCCTTTTACTTGTATATGGTTTTTGTTTGCAAGATGCAACATTTTATATCTGAAAAGAGACTCATTTACACTTACTGCTAAGGTGTTTCTCTTCCAATAAACTGAACATCAAATTCTATACTCATACCACTCCTAATGTTTTCCCATTTGCAGGAAAGGCCTTGTGATTACTCAAAAGGAGACACCTTTACAAATCCATGCAGCTGATGCCTACTCAAAGGAGAATCTCTTGGAAACAACATCATCACCATCTTTTGAACTCTGCTCCATACTAATAGTCAATTTTGTACAGTTATTGATTTTAAATCACATTCAAGGGGTTAAGTGGCTTTTCGTCTTCCTCGGCTTGACGATTACCTAACTGCCCCTTGCAATGTTATCCTCACCGAGGCAAATTTGGGTTTGACAAGTGTTATGGTTGTTCTGAACTAACCTAGATCAGTAGTAATACATTTGAAATCGTTGACTATAGGCTCGAAAGATCTTTTTCTTTTCAAGTTTTTTCATCCGATCAGTTAGGATTTTCTTGGACATCCCAATTTTTTTCATTTGATAGGTTTTTCTTAAACTCATTGTAGTAACAAAACAAACTTTGAGCTTATTAGAACAAGTCCAACAGCTTCCCCAAGTTGGGGAATTTCAATAAATAGGGAATTTGAGCCATTTTTCAGCTCCAACAGATTCCAATCTCAATCCCCAACTTGGGGATTTCTTCCCCATGCTGCTTCCCCAAATCTGTAGAGATAATAAATACTTGAGAAACAAAATTTAATCCTCCTTCCATTAATGTGAATCATTTCACCATATTAATTAATGTAATAATTCAAATACATATATTTAAAATGTGAATATCTTTAATTATATATAATAAGAAATTATAAGAAATATATTATTAAATTTCATATTATGACGAATAAAACAAGATCATACATGATTATGTTCACATGTACATATAAATTTGAATATTGTCGTGTGGGGTCTTGTTATGTTCGTTGTGATGTATATTTTAATTATATATATTTTTCACATTTTTTTTTATCATTCATAATTTAAAATATTAAGATTACAAAATATATTTGAATGGTGAAAAAAAAATGAAAGAGATAAAATACTGAAATTTAATGCACACGCATCAAATTCTACTCTCCACACTATAGCGAAGCGGTTGGAGTTGATAAAAAAATGATAGGGATTATAATGACGTAGTAATCTATCTTAAAAATGTGGTAGGGAAGTTGTTGGACTTGGCGGAGCCTAATAAATCACCCTCACTGTTAGTGGTTTGACTTTCAAAAATGGCTACTAATTACAAAAATTGAAAATACAAACGAAAATTCCGGTTCATAATGGATTTCTCAAATATGGATAGAGGTCAAGAATAGAATAACAATTCAAATTTTATAAAAAAAAAAACATAACGTACAAGCTATTAATCAGTAATATAACGTACAAGCTATTTATCCGTAACACTTCATTAGTTGTCAGACCAATTCAACGTAACTAACTAATCCGTAAACACTTCATTAGTTGTCAGACCAATTCAACATAACTAACTAATCCGTTAATATATGGGAATAGCTGAATTATGGTCGCATAATTATGGTCGCGTTTAAGCCTCTCTCGTATCTTACCGCCCTATCTGTGTCCCTAGCTACCTGTGCTTGTGTTCTCCGATGGCATGGTTACCTAGATATAGTTGATTACCATTTACTAGATACTGATTACAATTTTCTCGTTTTATCTAGAAACAAATCATCATGGTCATGTGCTGATTTCCTTGAACCGAATAGGAATGCTTCGTTCCCATTCTATAGTTGGCGACCTCCCTCGCAATCAAGAGTGACTTCCCATAATTCGCTTAAGGTTCGATGATATTCTGTATTATTCTTCTTTTAAATAGCGGTGCATGATGATATTCTGTAATATATTTAAAAAAAATTATTTTCTGTTGTTAATCTAATTTGAATAGGTTTAAGGTTCGATGATATTCGGTATTAAAATTTTATTTTCCATCGTTTTTTTAATTTTAATCATGGTTTAACTGTAATATTAGGTATGCATCACAAGCACAACTTCCGCCGGGTTAGAGCAGTTACTTCCATGGATATATTACCATAAGATTATTGGCGTAACACATTTCATACTGTTTGTTGGGGGCAAACCATTACCCACTAATGTAGCTGATGTGTTAGAGTCCATTCCAGTGAGTGGAAGCACTTTCCACCTTCGTTGATAGTTTACTGGCTGCCTTTTTCAACTAACTAAAATAAAATTGTTTCACCAGGAAGTAAAACTCATTCATAGGACAAAAGAATTGGAGGAGCTACAAGCTAATAGGTAGGTTTGTTTGGTTAGTGATCTTATATGTTTATATTTCGTTTAAAATGATAAGATGATGTCTATTTAACTTATATTTAACTACAAATATTTGAATGTTAACAGCCCTCTTTGGAATGATCCATCCTATATGATGAGCACGTACAAACCGTGCAACGATGAACTATACATTAATCAATCTTTAAACGTGGAAATGGCTATTGTCATGGCAAGAGTAAGTATTGGATTTCAGAATTGTTTAATGATTCTTAGAACTCAATTCCACCTCTAATATTATCAGGAAACTGGGATGGATTGGATTTTTCACTTAGATACCGATGAGTTGTTGCATCCGGCTGGAACCAGGAGTTATTCCGTTCAAGAACTACTGTCAGAAGTGTCTCAAAGCGTTGATGTCGTGCAGATTATAAATCATGTAAGTAACAGTTCTTTACTTAAATATGCACACAGAACACACCTGAACAAGTTTCTTAATTCAGGAGAGTTGCGTTGAAAGGGATGACATAAAGGACCCTTTTAGTGAGGTGACACTTCTCGTTCAATCTCTATTCCTTACCGTTTCATTAATTACTAGTTGTTTTATAATTACATTCTTTCTTAAGTTAAGTTTCATTAATTACTAGTTGTTCTATCACTACATTATTTTAAGTTAGGTGTTTTTCTTGAGAATCTTTTTCATTATACGTAGGTCTCTATGTTCAAGAAAGGAGCACACCATATGTCCAGAGAGACCTTTAATAAATACTATGGTACCGTAAAACAAGGCAATCCGAGCTACTTTTTGACCTATCATCTTTTTAAATCAGGTGCCCGTATTCAAGATGGTCTTTCTCCAGCTGGTTCTCACGCATGGAGTAACGAGCAGAAGCTGGCCAAGTATGGCTGTGACATATATACATAGAATCATGTGTTTGTGTTGTTTGAGATCACCCATGTTGCATTTTTATGACTATTAATGACTATTATGGAAAATAACCGATGTCGATTTGTTGTAGTACGGCAACTTTGGAAGAGGCGGCGGTTCTACACTACTCGCATACCAGTTTTTCAGTTACCCAGTCTAAACTCAATCGCTGTGATTGCAAGCCTACAGTAGAAGATGTAAAAAAATGCTTCATGTTGGATTTTGAGAGGGAGGTAAGTTATGGATCATGAGACTATAATTCTTTTGAATTGTCAATATTTTTTACTTCCACCCTATTTCACCTATACAATCACTTATACACCAAATCTTTAGATGTTGATTTAAAACCAGCAAATAGCTGAGGATGTGTACGTATAATAATATCACTCTTATTCTCAGGCATTCTTAGTTGGTTCGGCTTCAACAGGAGAAGAAATGCATGCCTGGTAGTTTACCTTACCTTTGGGTTGGCTTCCTTTTATCCGCTTCATTTATGATTGATTAGTATTATAATTTAATGCTAAGTATTCATGTTTTCTGATGTACATGTGAAAGGCGTTGTCCATGTGTATAATGTAAGACTTTGAATCAGGTACTATGAGCACGTGGTATGGTATGATGCAGAATTAAATGCTGAACTTCTACATGCGGGAGTTTTTGAAAGAATATATACTCCAATGGTAGGTTGAATCATGTAGGATCTGATGTGTTATTACTGATTTGATTTTAGTGAACCCTCACCTTTGCTTCCTTTCAATAGGTGATTGTTCAAGGTTTGAAGGAATCTGGTATTTTCGCTGATGTAATTGCTTCTTCTCGGAAAGAAGAATCGGATCATAATTCATAATCTCGTAGGAAACAATGACCTCCCCTCAATTTGATGCTATTAGTATTATCCATTTATTGTATTAACTAACTGAATTCATAATTAGAGCAATAACAAACATTTTATATGGTTCGTAACAAAAATATTTTCAGATCTGAGTTCCAAGAAGAAGCAACAGGGTAAGATTTGGAAGATTTTGTGATCTGAGTTCAAGAAGATGATGATCAAATTAGGCCACAACATTAATGTAATTAGCTTATGTAATACAGTTACGAACAACTTTTACAGATGTGTGCATGTTTCTTAATTAAGTAATTAAGAAAATCTGGATCGATTTGGCTCATGTATCTTTTGCCCGTTGATTAACGACCAGCCTAATTACATTAATGAACACATTATAAGAGTGTTAAATATATAGCTATGGTTTGGTGATCATATAACAATATATTATATATATAATCTACGGTCACTAAAACAGCACAAACAGAGCTGAAACAATGGCGGAGCTCAGAAACACTGAAACGTGAACCTGGTGGCCGGAGGATTCCATCTTGGGCGGCGGAAACGCCGAATCCATCGCCGGACCAGTGAGCACATCTGGGTTCGGCGGGCTCGGGCTCGAAGGAATGGTCGGCATTGAAGAGTCTGCTGGAGTAGGCCCTGAACCGGAAGGGAACTCAGGGAATAAGTCCGGCGACATGGCGGGCGGTGAAGACAGAGGAGACTCTGGCAGAAACGCCGGCGCCGCCGAAATGGCTGAGGTTGGAAACTGCGGCCCTTCGAATCCCAGTACGGATAGATATAGGATTGACATGAATATCATAAGTATAGAGTACTTTGGGGAAGCCATTAATGACGTGGGAATGAGTGGAAGAGTTGCTGAAATAAATGTGATGGAATTATAATGCAATATTGCTGGTGATACAATGTTGCTGCTGCACTGATGCAATGGCGGGCTGTTGCAGCATTTTGTAATTCAAATATTGGCGTCGTACTAAACGGCGCCTCCTTGATGTCGTTTTGGCTCAACTGAGCTTATCTTTTCTTTCCTATTTTTCCTGCTTTCTAGATGAGTACGTGTCACCAATCTACGGTGTCTTTGGTTTGTATAAATACTCAACCTTATCTCTAATTCAGATTGAGAAGTTGTAATCATCTTCATCCAAAAATTGATTTTGATCTTTGGCCTAAACCGTCCTCATTAAGGGCGGTTTGAATCTGAAATATTTGTTCATGGTATCAGAGCAACAGGGAGTTACAATCTAGTGGAACTCCAACTCACTTCTGGGAAACTATGGCATCTGGATCGGACGACAGCGGCGTCGCCGGTGAAGACAGAATGAACCGCAGGAGGCAATATCCTGTAGATGATGATGGCTTTGTGAAGATTTGTGAAAATGATCCGCTCTTCCTTGCAAGTTCAGATCACGCGAATCTCACGATCGTGACAAAGCGACTGACGGAGAGAAACTACATCACCTGGAGAGAGGCGATGGTCAATGCGCTCCAGTCCAGAGGAAAGATGAGCTTGCTCACCGGAGCGTACATAAAACCGGTGGGGACGTCACCGGTGTATGAACAGTGGGTCAAGGTGAACTCCACACTCATCGGCTGGATCCAGAATGCAATTAGTGATGACTTGTTGCAGGGATTGCGTTTGCAAAAGACGCTAAGACATTGTGGGATGAAATCGAGGAGCGGTTTGGTGAGAGTCAAGGCCCCTTGTTCTATGAGCTTATGGGAAACCTAGGAGACTTGAAGCAAGGTACTAAAACTTTGAATCAATACTATTCTGAAATGAAACACATGTGGGATGAGCTAGACATTATAAGGCCTGAAATGCTTTGTAAATGTTGTGATTGCTACTGTATGTGTGGGTATAAGGATTTGTATGCTAGGAGACGTAATGAGGATAGAATGCAGCAATTCTTGAAAGGTCTGAATGACAGCTTTGATGCACTGAGGGACCAGGTCATGATGATGGATCCTTTGCCTTCTGTGACCAAAGCATATACAATGTTTCACAAACAAGAGCAGCATAGAGATACTCAAAATGCCGTTATGTATTCAGCAGAGAACACTGCTTTGTTGGCCAAACAGAATGCAAAGAAGCCCTCTGGGCAATACAATGCTGCCAAAACTTTGGCTCAAAGGCAAAAGGAGATGGAAGACAAACAGATGCTTAAATGCAGCTACTGTCTCAAGACAGGCCACCTCAAGGAAACTTGTTACAAGATATATGGCTATCCTGACTGGTGGCCAGACAGGGCCAAGGCAAAGGCTTTTGCTGCTAATTCAGCATCCTATGATGTAGATGATGACATTATCAGCCAGCACAACCCTCTCGACATGAATGGTCCCAAGGGTGAAATGAGCATGCAGTCAATGATACAGAATCTGATTCAGCAGGAGATAGGAAAGCTGATCAAAGGAAAGGCAAAGGATGGTGCAGAGGAAGCATCTGAGTACATCAACTTTGCACATCTGGGAGATTTTTCAGGTAGTCTAATCTCACATCTTGTTAATTCTGCAGTAGTTTTTGAAAATAATGAATGGATACTTGATAGTGGAGCAACATCTCATATGTGTAGTGATGCATCATCTTTCAACTGTATTAAATCTGTCACACACAAAACTCCCATTTATCTTCCTGACAAGTCCACAGTCTATGTAGATGCAATAGGTTCAGTCAAGGTCAGTAACAGCATCTGTCTTCCTGAAGTATTGCATGTTGAATGTTTCAAATTTAATTTGTTGTCTGTCAGCAAAATGTCAAAACAGTCACAATGCCACTTTGATTTTCATCCAAACATCTGTGTCATACAGGACCTCAGGACTAGCAAAGTGATGGCAGTAGTACCTGAACACAATGGCCTGTATGTACTAAATCAGAAATCTTTTGTACCTGAAGAAATGAGAAGGAACCTTTCAGAGTCAAGTCTAGAGCATCTGCATATCCACTCAGCCTTGTTCTCTAGTCAAGATCTATCTATGAATAGTCAAGCACTCCAATCTATCTATGAATAGTCAAGCACTCCATTATAAGCTAGGACACCCTTCTGATGTAGTAATGAAACATTTGAAACTTCCTGTAATGAATTCTATTTGCACTGTATGCCCTTTGGCAAAACAATGCAGGCCTTCTTTTCCAGTTTCTTCTATTAAAAGTTTATGTGCATTTGAATTGATACATCTTGATTTAGGGGGGCCCTTTAAAGTCAAAACCACTAGTGAATGTCAGTACTTCCTGACAATTGTTGATGACTTTACAAGAACAACATGGACATTTCTGGTTTCTTTAAAAAGTAATGTCCACGTATTAATTGAATCCTTTTTGAAAATGATAAAAACTTAGTTTCAAGCATGTGTCAAAAATGTGAGATCAGACAATGGCACTGAGTTCATAAATCATGCATGTCACATACTTTTCTCCAGCCTTGGAATTATCCATCAGAAATCGTGCCCATACACACCTCAACGGAATGGTGTGGCTGAGAGAAAGCACAGACATTTACTCTAAGTAGCATGATCTTTCATGTTTCAATCTGGGTTACCTTTGCATTTTTGGGGGGAGGCCATTCTAGCAGCTACTTATACCATTAACAGACTGCCAACAACAGTGCTTCAATGGAAATCACCATATGAAGCACTTTTCCACAGACCACCAATCATTTCATATCTTAAGGTCTTTGGCAGTCTATGCTTTGTATCCAACCTTCAACCAACAAAACACAAATTCAGTCCTAGAGCCTTTCCCTGTGTTTTCCTTGGATATTCTGCCACTCAAAAAGGATACAAACTATTGGATCTTTCAACTAAAAAGATCATAACCTCAAGGGATACTATCTTCCATGAGACTGTGTTTCCTTTCCATAAGACACAGTCTCTACCTTCACTTCTGGTTCCAAACTTGGGAACAAACCCTTATCCTTGTTCTTTACCTATCATTCCCACCACTGAACCAGATACACCACTCCATGATACAGATTTACTTGCATCTGATCCTATCACCTCTCCCCCTTCTCCACATCCTGTATCACCATCCACCAACCCATTACCTCCATTTTCGTCTCCTGTCCCATCTCCCCTCATTCATCAACCTTCCTCACCATCTCACACTTCTGATCATCAGGATGATACAGACAACATCCACTCTGATAATGATCAATCATCACTGAGCCCCTCTTTCCCTACTCAATCTACTCCTCCTCATTCCTCTCCAGTAGTGCTAAAGAAAAGTCAAAGAGTTAAAACAAAACCTAACTGGATGAATGATTTCATAGTCAATGCTGTTACTGAGTCACACACTTGTATTCCTATTTTCTCTGAATCACACACAACATTTGTTGCTAAACTATCAAGTATCCCTGAACCTTATTCTTATAAACATGCTTGTGGAATTCAAGAATGGGAGCAGGCTATGGCCTTGGAGCTTGATGATCTAGAAACTAACCACACTTGGGATTTAGTTGCCTTACCTGCAGGGAAGAAAGCCATTGGATGCAAATGGGTTTACAAACTCAAATGTGCTGGGCTAGACTTGTGGCTAAAGGTTTCAACCAAATAGAGGGTGTTGATTATTTTGACTCCTTCTCACCAGTGGCCAAGCAAGTAACTGTAAGGCTATTCTTAGCTGTGGCAGTTTCAAAGGAGTGGAACCTTCATCAAATTGATGTGAACAATGCCTTTTTACATGGCTACATCTCAGAAGAAGTGTATATGACCCCTCCTCCAGGCTACATAAAGGCACTGCAGGGACAAGTATGCAAGCTTAGAAAATCTCTCTACGGCCTTAAACAAGCCTCTAGAGAATGGAATGCAGAATTTACCAAAAACCTCATTTCCTATGGTTTTTCCCAATCTAGGAATGATCACTGGTTGCCTGGCCTTGCTAATCTATGTTGATGATGTCCTTATAACTGGTGACTCTGAATCTGAAATTAAGAGACTTAAGGATTATCTTCATCAGCTATTCACCATAAAAGACTTGGGGTGTGCTAAATATTTTCTAGGAATTGAAATCGCAAGATCATCTGATGGTCTATTCCTCAACCAAGCTAAGTACATTAGAGATATTGTTTCTGATCTCCACTTGGAGAGCTGCAAGCCTACTTCAGGTCCTCTTCCAGTCTCTTGGCAACAAGAAGATGATAGCTCTCCACTGTTACATGATGCAGGTCCATATAGAAGACTCATTGGAAGACTTTTGTATCTGTCATTCACCAGACCTGATATCACCTTTGATGTTCATCAATTATCTCAATTTGTTCAGAAGCCAACTGATCATCATTGGCAAGCTGCAACTCACATTGTGAGATACCTCACAGGCTGTCCCACTCATGGTTTATTCTTCCCAACTTCCAGCTCTCTTGGGATTTCTGCTTTCTGTGATGCAGATTGGAATACATGCAAAGTCTCCAGAAGATCCACCACAGGTTTCTACATCTTTCTTGGACCTTCCTTGATTTCCTGGAAATCTAAAAAGCAGCATACAGTCTCAAAGTCCTCAGCAGAATCTGAATATAGAGCTCTCTCAATGACCACCTCTGAGCTCAAATGGATATCTTACCTGCTCACTGATTTCCATGTTCCCCACCCATCCAACACCACATGTCTCGGTGAGGAGATAAATCATGGCAACCTATGGTAACCTAGCGTCGACACCACAGACCTCGGTGAAGAGATAAATCATGGTAATTAGCGTCAGGAACCATTGGCGGTCCACTGCTCGGTGGAGCACAAGAGACCATTGAAACAAGGAAATTCCCACACTGCCACTGTCGAGCCTCGAACTCACAATCTCAAGACAATTGAACCAATGTCTCAACTAATAGGATACAACTAAATTGTCCATTTAGATGCATCACGTTGATTTTTTTTGTTTTTGTTCTTGAAAGAATCAATCAATTCAAACTAGGTACAACTTAATGTTGGGTATTCCTCCCTAATTCTAGAATCTTCTTTTGGCAAAAGGGAAGGGAAGGTTCTAGAATGATGGGAGATGATTCTAGTCCATGGAGAATATTCTAGAGAGTGGCAAAAGGGAAGGGAAGGTTCTAGAATGATGGGAGATGATTCTAGTCCATGAAGAATATTCTAGAGAGCCTCCTAGAAGCTTCCAAGCATTAATTGGAGAGAAGGAGAAGAGAATTCTAGAGCAAGCCTACTCACCTATAAATAGGGTGCTCTTGGAGAGGTTTGATCATCCAAACCAAAAACCATTTCCTTCCTACTAGATATCCTCCAAGTGAGAAGTAGAGAGAAGTCTTCATCCTCTCTAGTTGATAGGTATCCACCATAGTGTGAAGAATCCCTTGTAATCCATCCACCTTGGGTGAGAATTTGTAACCCTACTATAGTCATATAGTGGAAGACTTGGACTACCATAGTCCCGCGGTTTTTCCCGATTTGGGTTTTCCGCGTAACCAAAATTGGTGTCTTGCTTCATTTTCTATTTTTCTCATTCACCGTCTTAATCACACAAAGAGGGAAACCATATAATATTTCCTAACAGTGGTATCAGAGCGCCCAGGTTCATCGGCGTCATATTCTTGTGGGATTCAAGATGGATGCGGGAGATATGTTCAAGCTCACGGCGGAGAACTATGCATACTGGAAGCCCATGATGGAGGACCACTTGTATTGCAAAGATTTGTACGAGCCAATCATGGAGGAGACCATGCCGGAGGACAAGGAAGAAAAAGAGTGGGAGATCCTAAATCGGAAGGCGGTCGCCATGATCCGTAAGTACATTGATAAAAGTTTATTTGAGCATGTGTCTACATACACCAATGCCTTTGAGCTATGGACGAAACTTGAATCTATGATTCAAAAGAAGACACCACGTAATAAAGCCCACCTAATGAGGCGGTTGGTGAAGTTGGAGTACAAGGATGGCGAAAATATGATCGAGCACTTGAATAGCTTCAAGGGGCTAGTGAACCAATTGGTGAAAACCGACATGAAGATCGATGATGAGTTGCAAGCTTTATTGCTCCTAAGCTCGCTACCTGAAAGTTGGGACACTTTGGTGGTCACGCTTAGCAACTCGGCCCCGGAAGGAAAGCTTACCATGGACGGTGTAGCCGATAGCTTGATCAACGAGGAAGCACGGAGAAGAGAACGTAGCACATCAACCTACGCGGAGGCAAATGTGGCAGAGACGCGTGGAAGATTTAAAAATGGTGGACGTGACAAGTCACGAGGCCGGTCAAAGTCTCGTTCCCGAGTTACCTGCTACTATTGTGGCAAAGCGGGTCATAAGAAAGATGAATGTCGCAGTTTCAAGAGAGACCAGAAGAATGGCACGGTCAAACCTGACCAAGTCAAACCAAAGAAGAAGGCGGAAGAGAGCACTACAACGGTGGCATCCGTGGAGCAAGGGGATATATTCGTCATTGACGACTATGTCAATCTAGCTTACGATGATAATTTATGGATCGGTGATTCCGGTGCCTCCTTCCATGTTACCCCACATGAAGGGCTTTACTCGTCCTACCAGCGTGGAGATTTTGGCGTTGTGAAGATGGGAAACCAAGTCACAAGCAAGATTGTTGGCAAAGGCGACATCATCTTGAAGACTAACACGGGACACAAGCTCGAGTTGAAGGATGTGCGACATGTACCTGAAATGCGGCTCAATCTCGTTTCAGCAGGGAAGCTTGACGATGCAGGAATGATAAGCCACTTTGGAGAAGGGAAATGGAGAATCACTCAAGGCAACATGGTGATTGGTCGAGGAAAGAAGGACGGATCCTTATATGTCATGCAAGGACAAATCTGCAAGGGAGAGGCTAATGTTGCACATGAAACCTCGAACATGGAGTTGTGGCATAAGAGGCTTGGCCACATAAGCGAGAAGGGATTACAAATCCTCGCACGGAAAAATATCCTCCCTGACATAAAAGGTACAACACTTGACCCGTGCACTGATTGCTTAGCCGGTAAACAACATAGAGTCTCTTTCCTCAGACCTACATACACTCGTAGAAGAGAGAGTATTCTTGACTTAGTGCATACCGATGTATGCTCAATGACCGAAAGATCCCTTGGAGGTGCACAATATTTTGTAACCTTTATTGATGACCATTCTCGGAAGGTTTGGGTATCTTTGTTGAAGACTAAAGACCAGGTTCTTGAGGCGTTCAAGGAGTTCCATGCACGGGTGGAACGTGAGACCGGCAGAAAATTGAAGTCTGTCAGAGCTGACAACGGTGGAGAGTATCGCGGCCCATTTGAAGAGTATTGCAGGTCGTACGGGATCCGACTTGAGAAGACACCACCGAAGACACCTCAGTTGAATGGAGTTGCGGAGAGGATGAACCGCACCATTGAAGAGCGAGTTAGATGCATGTTATCTCATGCAAACCTCTCTAAAGGTTTCTGGGGAGAAGCAGTGAAGACCGGTGTTGACATCATCAACTTGAGCCCGTCAGTTCCCTTGGATGGAGAGATACCGGAGGAAGTTTGGTCCGGAAGAAAGGTCTCATATGACCATCTAAAGGTGTTTGGGTGTCGAGCATTCGTACACATTCCCAAGGATGAGCGGGCGAAGTTAGATTCAAAAACAAAGGAGTGCATCTATCTCGGCTCACCAAAAGACGAATTCGGTTATCGGTTGTGGGATCCAGCCCAGAAGAGGATCGTGAGAAGCCGCGATGTCGTGTTCTTCGAGGACCAGAACATCAGTAACTACAAGGAGTCGCGAGAAGCTCAAGCCAGGCGAACCAGAGAGCCTTTGGAGTCCATGCCATCTCCCGTAGTACAAGATAATGCAAGGAGAGAACCAGTGGAGGATGCTCACACTGAAGAAGTTGAAAACCGCAACCTCGGAGAAGCTGCGGAGCAGTCTGAAACAGGTGGCGAAGATATGGAGGAAGAAACTGAACCCGTAGTACCTGTACCTCGACGTTCCCTTAGAGGAAGACAACCTTCGACCAGGTATTCACCAGATGAGTGGGTAACATTCACCGATGAGGGGGAGCCTCAACACTACGGAGAAGCTATGACAAGTGAGCACAAAGATGATTGGGAAAAGGCTATGCAAGAGGAGATGAAATCCTTGCACGAGAATCATACTTATGATCTCGTAGAGCTACCAAAAGGGAAACGAGCTCTCAAATGCAAGTGGGTGTACAAGCTCAAGTCTGAAGAAAACAATCCCAAACCAAGGTATAAGGCCAGGATTGTTGTTAAAGGGTGCAACCAGAAGAAAGGTATAGACTTCGATGAGATTTTCTCTCCCGTGGTGAAGATGTCATCAATCCGAGTTGTGTTGGGACTTGCTGCGAGTTTGGACTTGGAGGTCGAGCAACTCGATGTTAAGACGGCTTTCTTACACGGAGACCTCGAGGAGGAGATTTATATGGAGCAACCCGAAGGATTCAAAGAGCCGGGAAAGGAGCACTTAGTGTGTCGTCTCAAAAGAAGTCTCTATGGTTTGAAGCAAGCGCCCCGTCAATGGTACAAGAAGTTTGAAGCCTTCATGAATCATCATGGATTCAAAAAGACTCACACCGACCATTGTGTCTTCATGAAGAGGTACGATCAAGGAGACTTTCTCATACTCATGCTTTACGTTGATGATATGTTGATCGTCGGGCAGGATAAAAGAAAAATCGCTGCTCTTAAGAAAGCATTGAGTAGTTCATTTGCGATGAAAGATTTGGGGCCAGCGAAGCAGATCCTTGGGATGCGGATCACGCGGGATCGATCCGAAAAGCTACTTTGGCTATCTCAAGAGAGGTATGTTGAGAAGATCCTTGAGAGATTTAAAATGCACCAGGCCAAACCTGTTAGCGTACCGCTTGCCGGACATTTCAAGTTCGATGGAAAGAAAAATCCGAGAAGGGATGAAGAAATGAGAGACGTTCCATATTCTTCCGCTGTTGGTAGCCTCATGTATGCGATGATATGTACCCGGCCAGATATTGCACATGCAGTTGGAGTTATGAGCAGGCACTTGTCAAATCCTGGGAAGGAGCATTGGGCTGCTGTGAAGTGGATACTTCGATATCTCAGAGGAACAACCAAAAGGTGCTTGCGCTTTGGAGCAGACAAACCTGTGTTGGAGGGATACACAGATGCTGATATGGCCGGAGACTTGGAAACTCGAAAATCAACGTCGGGTTATCTAACTACTTTTGCAGGGGGAGCTGTATCTTGGCAGTCAAAACTTCAAAAATGTGTTGCCCTTTCTACGACGGAGGCGGAGTACATAGCTGCCACCGAGGCTTGTAAGGAGATGCTGTGGATGAAGAATTTTCTACTTGAGTTGGGGCTAAAGCAAGAGAAGTATGTCCTCTATTGCGACAATCAGAGTGCCATCCACTTAGCCAAGAATTCAGCCTACCATTCCCGAACGAAGCATATTGATGTTCGTTATCACTGGATTCGGGACGTGTTGAAAAAAAAAAATGACTACAGCTTGAAAAAGTTCACACCGATGATAATTGGTCTGATATGATGACCAAGGCACTACCGAGCAAGAAGTTCGATGATTGCTGCAAAGGCGCCGGTGTGAAGACTCCTTCCAATTAGGTCGGAAGGGGGAGATTTGTTGGGTATTCCTCCCTAATTCTAGAATCTTCTTTTGGCAAAAGGGAAGGGAAGGTTCTAGAATGATGGGAGATGATTCTAGTCCATGGAGAATATTCTAGAGAGTGGCAAAAGGGAAGGGAAGGTTCTAGAATGATGGGAGATGATTCTAGTCCATGAAGAATATTCTAGAGAGCCTCCTAGAAGCTTCCAAGCATTAATTGGAGAGAAGGAGAAGAGAATTCTAGAGCAAGCCTACTCACCTATAAATAGGGTGCTCTTGGAGAGGTTTGATCATCCAAACCAAAAACCATTTCCTTCCTACTAGATATCCTCCAAGTGAGAAGTAGAGAGAAGTCTTCATCCTCTCTAGTTGATAGGTATCCACCATAGTGTGAAGAATCCCTTGTAATCCATCCACCTTGGGTGAGAATTTGTAACCCTACTATAGTCATATAGTGGAAGACTTGGACTACCATAGTCCCGCGGTTTTTCCCGATTTGGGTTTTCCGCGTAACCAAAATTGGTGTCTTGCTTCATTTTCTATTTTTCTCATTCACCGTCTTAATCACACAAAGAGGGAAACCATATAATATTTCCTAACACTTAACAATACTAAATACCAATAACTCTAAGACCATTTTTTCTTAATGAACGTAAATTTAAATAAACTTGTCATGGGGAATTCACGTTATTTTTCTCATCGTGTGGAATTACTTCAAATCATCGACATTTCAGAAGAGTCATGAGGGTCCTAGGCGCAGGACTTGAAGCAAAAATGAACGTGTTGAGGTTGTTGGAGAGGGGAGGAATGGCAGGTGTCAAACGGTGATTGGACGGTGGGGTGATCGGGCAGGTTGGCAAGAGACTGAAGAAATGATTCTATTTCTTGATGAGATGATGCAAGGACACACACGTGAAGGTGAATATGCAGTATCTGTCCGTTTCCCAAATGTTTGTTTTACTCTATTTGTTTTGCTGTGCTAATTATGCTGTTTTCACATTAGCCCGTGACGTTTCGGTGTCTCTTTGTTAACAGGGAATAAATGCCCAATTAATTGTGGTTTTATTCTACATTTTTTATTTTATAAAATGACTTATTTTAAAAGTATGAGGTTGTTTTTGGCTAAAAAATGAAGTCTATTCCCTATAGATTTTAAGAATAAACCAAATTGGCTGGTAAATACAGTTCTCTCAAACATATTTGATTTAATTCATAAAAGAATGCATTCATAGTTTGAGAGATTGGTAGATATAGGATTGAGTTTTTTTTTTTTTTAATGTAGATATAGGATTGATATTAATTATATTTTTTCAACATAATATACAGGTGCAATTTTATAAATTGATTGTGATTATCACACTATATTTTTCTACACAAACTTATCTGTAGCATACTCCAGGGTTGTGGACCTGTGGTTTATAGTTGCCCATTGTGTTTTACATACTACTTTGTCTTCTTTGGTTTGGGCTTCTGTCTCTATAGATTGGTCTTTTCATTCTTGTTTGAGCCCAATAATGAAGACTAGGGCCCAGGACATACTTCATTTGCAGTTGTTTTTGGTTCGGATGTGCAATTTTTGGTTTATTTGTCTAGGAAAAATAAATATTAATATTATCACTTTCAAAATCGATCATTTATAAGTTTGATCATTTGGTGTATTATTACCAACAAGGAAGTCACGGCGCACTTTTTAAGGCGCGGCGCTAGTCGACTGCCAGGACAACTAGTCGTTACGGTGCTTACATTGCGGCGTTCACGGCGTTTTGTTAATATATTAAACTATAGATATATTTAGGATGCATATTTAAAAAATATACTGAAATATTTATCCTAATATTATAATTTAGAAAAAAAAAATTAATTTTAAAATAAATGAGAGTAAACTCGTTTCTAACATTGAGATATAAGATAGTAGACCATAACTAATTAATCTTTCTATTTAATAAGGTTTAAGTATGTTTTCAATTCGGTAAAATTTTAACTTTTTTAGTTCAAATATTTTAATTTACTTAGCAAAATTCACCAAAACAACGTCGTTTGGATGTTTTCGTTTAAAATGCGCCAAAAGTCACGGCGAACAGTTGCGACTATGGAAATTTTCCGCCATGACAACTAGTCATCCATTTGGCGGGTCTCGGCGGACGCCATGACTTCCATGATTACCGATGTTCTCACTTTCAAGACTGGTTTTTACATATTAAACATGATCATTCATTGTGACTTATTAATTGAGAATTTGTTTTATTTTTAAAGAAAACACAAATATTTCAATTTAAATAGTACAAAAATCTATTTACTGATTTTTTTTTATATGGTAAAATAAATACCGTTCTAATACTATGCATTGATAATTTGTATTACATCAAACCTACCAGTTTGCATAATTGCATGTGAAAATGTCGGAGGTACAGTATTATGCAGAGTAGTATGAATAAATAAGTGATATGAAAAACAATTAATGATTATATAAATTATTGATTGTATAAACAATTATATAAATTTTGATGCGTGGCCGAAGAAGCTCCCAAGCCTGTATTCTGTTGAGTTTACTGTTCATATATATCTTTAGCTGTTAAATGCTCCTACGTATATGCTTAGCTGGTTTAGTTTTATCATGCAATGATTATCAAGTTGTACTTTCTTAAAGGTGTTGTTATAATACATACACCCTGTATTTTAATTATTATCTAATTATATTTCAAAATAATATGATGTTGAAAAATCAAGAAATGTATTTAGATCGTGTTTAATTTTCGCAACTATAGAATAATTTTAGATAAAAAAATAGAATAAAAATAATCATTTTAGAGCGTATTTACACTATTTCAATGCGTGTTTCAGTAAAATACAGAGCATGGTATAACAGTTCAGTTTAAGAATCAGTATAATTCTAAAATAATCTGGTCTAGTTTCATTGGTGGTTACCAGGCCAGCAAGCAAGCTCGGCTGGGATATAAAGCAGACATTCCTAAATGTAAAAATAATAATTCAAAATGATTACAAAAATTTGAAATGAGATAGATTCACTTTACTTTATAACATTAGCTAATGGTAAAATTATTTTCCACTTTTATTTAATAAACACATAAACAGAACTTAATTAAATTAAATTGAAATATAAATAAAATAGCATAAAATGATGTAGCTCGGTATAACAATTGTCTCTGTCCAGATAAAATTTACGAGTAGTTGCCTGGGCCCTGGGGTGAAAGTGAGCACCGACAAGAGAAAAGTTTTGAGTAATTTTTCTGAATTAAAAGTTTGGTGAAAGGCTTGTCTTAAAATGACGGACAGCAACAAACCACCGGGCCATATGTATTCATCATCTGGTTACATATAGTAATCAGCAGCTGATATAGAAATAATATAATGGTAGATTAAAATTTAATATAAAATAATTTTACATAAATTTTAAAAAAGAATTAGGTCTAAATTTTCTCTCCCTAGATCTAATTGAGTGAATACCTAATTGTGTCTATCTACGTACTTTGTTAACTCAAAAATGATTGACCGTTAACAGTTATAAATAGTAAATACAAGTTATTTAAACTACATATTTTAAAATTAAGTGATATTTTTTTTTGAAAAATTCATTCATGGTACTGGGTAAACGTCCAGTAACGATTACAAGTGGAATCAACATCTAATCAACTAGCCTATTACAAGGCTAACTAAATCATATGCTAACAAGACTCATACTGTCTGTATTGTTACAAATTAAGAGATCCAATAAAAAAGCTGTAATACCGCCCTCAAGAATATTATTTTGCAACCGCGTACACCACAACCGCTTGGCAAAGAAAAGCGTCTCCTGCATCAATCACTGCGCCAATCGAGAATCTGCTACAACCGCAACACCACTAGATCCAAAACCATGATCTATGTTCTTCAAACTGTAAACAACTTGAAAATCATAGATCAAGAACGGGAACACGATCCACGACCTGTCCAACCAGATCAAGAACTATAAACAAAAACCTAAACCACGACATGTCCAACCAAATCGGGAACAAAAACACTGACGAACAACTAAATCATGAATTCAGCCGATCAAATCGAGAACAATTTCATTGTGTGAATCACGCGTATTCAAGGTAATAAAGAATCAATATACAAAGAAGTAATTTCTTCCCCATCTCTCCATGACGGAAAGATGAGGAAGATTGGAAGAATTTGGGTTTTTAATTTAATGATAAAGTTAAACTTTTGTGGCGCAAAATTAAGTGATATTATGAAACCAACAAAATCATATATGATAATATTTTAACTTATTTACCAATTTAATTTGAAAGTCAAATTTAAAAAAAGTTGACTTTTATAAATAAAAATTTGCAGAAATAAATGAAAAAAGGGAATATAAGAATTAATAGTCGAACATTTTATAAATAAAATGAAAATGCACAAATAATTGTTAAGGAGGGACTCCTATATACTCCCTCCGCCCCAACCAAAACTTCTTAGTTAAGTTCGACTCGGATTTAAAAAAATACATTTTGTATCTTATAAGTGAAGTTTTAAGGGGTATAAATGGAATGACACTTATTGTTATGGTTATTTGTAATAATTCTTTAAGGTATTTTTGTCTTTTTTAGTTATTTTTTAGCCAAAAGAGGAAAGAATGAAAGTAAGAAGTTTTGATTGGGACGGACACAAAAAAAAAAACAAAATTTTAGTTGAAACGGATGGAGTATTTTTGTGTCACATAGTAAAGTGTACTTTCACTTTCTATCCACATACTAAATTTTCTTTCAAAGTTAAAAGAAGATTTTTACTTGCTTTTTTTTTCTAAATTAAATTAATGTTTTATTTTACAAATTTCAAAGTGTTTCTGTTTTCCAACATAACAACAAGTCAACAACAGATGGTGTCTTTTTTATTTCCTTTTTCAGATATCCACAAATTCCATCTGGTTTTGATCTTGTCAAAGGGCAGTGCTTCAAATATATATTGACGTAGTGGAAGGTGTAAGCGAACAATGGTTTCTTCGATATATCTAGATTAACATGTAAACTCCGTTGATTCTTGGAATACTTGAAAATTGAAGAATAAATAAAATTTAACACACGAATTTTTATTAAAACAAACATCTCTTAAATCAAAAATTCAAAAACTATCTATTACAATAAAAGAGAGCTTTATTGCCAAAATCTAAAGGTAATATTTCCAAAACATAATTATAATGGTGAAATAAATAAAGAAAACATGAAAATTATTAACCAAACCCAAATCCCAAATAATTTAGGTTTTGTTCAGGTATCCATTATTGGAATATTCCATTATCTCGTAAGAATGTTTCTAGTCTTCTTGATCCAGTTTGCATCATATATTGACCCAAAAAGAAAGGAAAATGAAATAAAAACTCTTCTGACCGAACAAGGCATCATTTGTCAGCAAAAGTTGGTAGGAAGAGAAACCAGGCAATAATACATTTAACCAATTCTTAGTTGTAACACGTCTCAATCGATTTCACTAAAATAATTATATTTTATAGATAAAAGATTAGTTTGGAAAGTGAAAAAATAAGGTATAAAAGTAAAAAATTCAACATTAATACACTGAATGAGTATGTTTAATATGTAAAAAAAATTGGATTTAACAATGAAATAATCAACATGTTCCCTAGTCTCATTTGAGTCTGGTCTCGTATATATGAGACCTTCTCATAAATTAATTAGTTTTGAAAAAAATCCTTTACTTAAGATTGGTTTTAGTATTAAATACGAAATAAATTTTAACTAATTTGCACTATAAGTTTCAAGTTATCTTTTTAAGTCACTAAATTGTTGCTTTGAATGAGACTATATGCAACAAAATAACTGTGACTTTTGTTTAAACATTCAAATCCAAAAAGAATGGTATTGATTGTTTTAAGCTTGACCGTGATAAAATATGTCATTATTTACATAGCTCCATTTAGCCTTAACTTAAGCTCCGGATCATGATATTATAATTATAGGATTGCTAGCTGTATTATTTTGGTTGGGAGAGCAGGTGAGAACGAATCATGCTAAATAAACAAAACGATGATTAACGTTAATTATAAACTGATAATTATGGGGTCCAAACTAACACCATATTGTTTAATCACTACTGGGCTAGTGGGCTGCGTGGCCTGCTCATTTTTTTTTTTTTTTTTTTTTGAAGAAAATTCATTCAAGATCCTGGGAAACGCCCAGAAGCGATTACAATGAGTGGAATTGATATCCAATTCGACTAGTCTATTACAGAATAACCGAACTACATGGCAACCAGACTAATTATGTCTGCTATTACAGCTTAAGAGATCCAATAAAAAATGTAATACCGCCCTCAGGGATATTATCTTGAAACTGTGAAAATCACATCCGCTTGGCAGAGAAGAGCGACTACCGCATCAATTACTGCGCCAATCAGGGATCCGCTACAACCGCAACACCACTTAATCCAAAACATGATCTAGGTTCTTCAAACTGCAAGCACCTTGAAACCCCCAAATCACGAAACGGATTTCTCATGAAAAATACTCATTTAATTGTGAGATTTGACTTAATCCCCTTCGTTTACCGTTTTCTTATTTGGTTTTCTCACCTTAAATTGCACACTTTCCTTATTTAGCAAATCTCACTCATCTCACCCATTTTTTTCTCTAACTCAATCTCTTCAATTTATTTTACAATCCTTAATTATTAATTTAAACTGACGGAGGGAGTACTAGAAATGGCAAAGCGATGATCATTGTCCGATTGGAAAGTGAACAGTGATATAAGCAGAGACATCCTGAAATATATTACTCCTCTCATTGCAAATATGAGGGAGTTCGCATGTCTCTTTCGATATTATTATTATTATTATTATTATGAAAAAAGTTTTCTTTCATGCTTTTGAGTTTTTTTTTTGTGAATTAATATATTACAAATTCTCATTTTGAAACCTGTTTATATAGAGACTAAATAATATAATGAACCGTTATCGATTGAAGTTGTCGTTGGTGAGGTTCAATCCCGCTACCGTTGTTAGATTTTAGGCCGTTGTTAGATTAGTTTGTTGGTGTCGCCAGAGCTAGTCGTCTCACATAGACCGACTCGAGACTGAGCTTCGGTGTGAATTTGTACGAAATAACAGTAATGTACCAATGATTAGGAATGATCAAGGAAAATGGCTGAAAGATCAAGCAAAATGAATGAAAGATCAAATTAACTGAAATATCAAAGTAAAAAAAGGAATGCTCAAGGGAACTGACTGAAAGATCAATCAAACTGACTAAAAGATCAAGTAAAAACAGTAAATGATCATTCTCTTGGTCATTGGTCTCCACAAGGACAGGTCTCACCCAAAACTTTCTTATATATATTTAAAGCTTTTGTAAAGTTCAAATATACTATTGGTTTGTAATTTCAATTGAATTTTAGTCGTGTTGATGTGTAAAGAGTAAAACTTATAACTGCAAGCAATGAGTGTCGACAAGATAATTGAAATCGAAATACCTAAAACTTTGAAACTTAAACCACAGTTCACACACGATACAAGTCAATTGAGACAAAAATCGCCAGCAAGAAAACACTCCACGATTATAGCAAAAAATGTTTTCGCCGATTCAAAAGCATATCATCACTTTACAACAAGAAATCAGGATACATGAGGTTTTGCTCTATTATTTTTTAGTTAGCAACGACAATGATGTTAAACCATTAATTTTGGAATTCCATACTATGATGAATCCAGGAAGCATTAAAAAGGAAAATGTGAAATAAAGTGAAAATAAGAGAACAGATAAATTACCAAAATTCACCGTGCAGTGCCGGACCTTTATTCACCGTCCATGCTTCTTCAGTACTTAAGTAATTAAATATTACAGTAATTTATACTTACCTCTTAATACTTTTGTATGTTTTCATCCTTTTCTATTTACAGGTAAATATTAGGAAAATGTTACCATTGTATACATTTTTGTGACACTTTAATAGCTCTGTAATAAAAATAAATCCAGCAAACACATGAAGTTTTATACCTTCCATCGTAAGTCTATCTTCCATCGTAAGTCTATAGTAAGACGGTGCATACCTGAGCTAAAGTCTAGCGTTGATTAATTGTGAGAAAATTGAAAAGTCAAGGAGCATATCTTTTTGTAGACCGACTCATCATCTGACGCGGTACAAATTGATAAACTACAAGTCAACTAGCAAAACAGAACCAATGCACTAATGAATTATGATAAGTTGATAACCTCCTCCGAGTTATTAAAAGTTAGTATCCTTTCTAGTCATTTACTTAATGTAATTTTGACCCCATTGATAATTTTAATTGCATATTTAACAATATAGTTGGAACTTGGAATTTATTAATAGCATGCAAATGCAATGCAATGTATTCACACAAATATGAAAAGATACAAAGCATTAGGGAGTAATTAATCCGGGGTATTTGATGATTAGCTGTTGCTGATTGTATTAGCTGATTTGACTAGCTGTTTTAACCAGCTGATTATAAAAAGTGTTTGGTAAAATTAGCTGACACTTGATAGTTGTTTGCTCAATTAATCGTGTAAAATGACATATAAGGACATAGATATAATCTTTTGTAATATATAAATATAAATTATATAATTACATTGCTAGAACGAAACATAATAATATTAATAATCCACATCTTTAACAATATGAGATTTTATATTAATTAATATAAATAAATAAATATAAAATTATATTTCAAACACTTCTAATTTATCTATTTCAAGTAAAAGATGTTGAAATCTTAAGAATAAATTTGTAAAAAACTAGTTGCACGATTTCATGTACAAGGCAAAGCATGTTTATAATTTAATTTGCGATTGTCGACCTAATTTTGGAGTTTGCGATTGAGAAAAAATAAAAAAAATAAAAAGAAGAAGAGGCCCTGTTTACTAAATCTTATTTCTTGATGTACTGAACTGAACTGAATTGAATTGAATTGAACTGAAATGAACTGAACTGAACTGAACTGACGTGAAGTGAAAATTGATGTATTGAAAAATGGAATCAGCATGACTGAATTAACCTGAATTTCATCAAATTACATTTTCACTGAACTGAACTGAACTGAATTGAATTGAACTGAACTGAATTGAACTGAACTGATCTACATATAAGCTCTGGTAAACAGGGCCGCAGAGGAGAAAAATAGAATCAATGTAAAGAAAATATTCATCTAATTTTCTTCCATTTAAAGGTAAGGAAAATATTCTTAAATTTAAAAGGTAATTGTGAGAACAGTGGCTGGAAGCAATGCTTGCTTGCGGAAAAAAACTCCCAGGCGCAAAAGCTCAGACCCAAAAAACAAGATCCAGTTTTACGGGAGGTGACCGGCTTTACGAATGGAACAGGAAACGTTCGTCATGCTCATCATAATCATGGACTGCGTCATTTGGTATCAGTAGCAGGCTTTCTCCTGTTCTCTGCCAGTGATTCATGATGAGAGATCACCCAATTATCAAGGCTGATGCGATGGCGGCTTTTTCCCCATATGATGCTTTGGTTAAGGATGTTACTACAATTTCTGCGTTGTCAACGCAAATAGATGGATTGTGCAATAATGAACGAATAGACAGGAGAAATCCATGGGACGAGGAAAATATTTTGGATTATAAGAAGGCGAGGTCGGAGGATCATCATGTCAGTATTCCTAATTTTTATGGATCCATGAGCGTGAAGGATTTATTCAATTGGCAGATTAACGTTGGTAGGTATTTCGAGATCATGGAAGTTCCCGAGAGCCAACAAGTAAAGATGGTGGAGAAGTTGAAAGACAGCGCTTCCACATATTGGGATCAATTGGCTCGAGATAGGCATAGAATGAAATCAATGAATAAATCCCCGATTCAAACATGGAGGCATATGAAAGAATACATGTTAGCCGAGTTCCTTCCTGATGATTATGAGAAAACTTTGCGCAAAATGTATTTGCGTTCAAGGAAAGAGGACTGTGTGGGAATACACGACCGAGTTTTTATGTTATTGTGAACGAATAGAACTAAAGGAGACGGAGAATAAAAGAGTGACAAGGTATGTTAGTGGCTTAAAAAGTTCTATACAAGAACAGATGGATATGCAAACAGTGTGGTCTGTGAAAGAGGCTAACGCACTAGCCATGAAAGTAGAGATTACAGAGAAATTGCCTCGACATGATTTTATCCCAATCCAAGGACTCGTGAAAGTTAATGAAGAAGTGAAGCATGCTATTACTAACCTTCGTAATATTACTTCATCTATTGTTGGTAGTGTTGCTTCTAGTGCTCCGGAGAAGCAAGAAACAAAGGATAAAAAGATCTTTCATGTATACAATCATAATTCTAACTCTGAGGGTGTAGCATTGGAGGTAGAGTTGTGTGATGTTCCTTGTTCTAATAAGGATTTAAAGATTTCTCATGGAGTGCTTGATGGAGTGGAAGATGTGATACTTGAAGCCTCGAGTTGTGAAGTCTTTGTGGAGAAATTTCAAGTATTTGAGAGTGCTCTTGAAAAAGTTAACGCTTTGGATACAAATTATGATGACGTGAAGATTCAAGTTCAGATCTGTGAAAGCTCCATAGATACCCTTTACAAAGATGTTAAGATTGATGTTCATATTGGCGAGGGTTCTAATAAAGAGATAGTTCCTTTGAGAGATAAGAGTGAAGATACGAAGATAATGCCCCTTGAAAGAGAATGCGTTAATGCTGAATATGGTGATGCTCATTTTGAAGAGAAGCTTCGTCATGGTTATGATTTCTTAAATGTTTCGATGAGTAGAGCCTGGAAGTTCAAGTCAATCCTACATGTTGCGTATACATCGATCGAACATGCAATGGAGACTGGAGCTCTTGCTGGTGAAGGGAATAACTCGGGGCGAGTTATTTTTAAAGTGGAGGAGAAGGAGGAAGACGAGGATATGAAGCTGAAGTCCGAGATTAACTCAATGGAGAAGGAGGAGGACGAGGATATGAAGCTGAAGTCCGAGATTAACTCATATGTTGGAAGTGTGGGTGTTCTGATTGTTAAGGTACTACCTAACCTTGTACGTGGACAGAAATATGTTATGCGTTGGAAGTATCTTGTCCGTTGGAAAGGACATACTCGTGCAGATGGAAATAATTTGACAGAGCATGGATTGCAACCAATGAGCCTCAAATTTTATGGTATGTTCAATGCTTTTAAGAAGAGGGTTCAAATTCATATATTTCAAGCTGTTCATGGTGGAATGGGAGAACTCGGGACGAGTTCTTTTAAAGTGGAGGAGACTGATGTAGGACGGTTTTACGTATGAATTGAAGAAGAAAAGAAATGTCGCCAACGTGACCTTGAAGACAAGAGATTTTCTAATTCCATTCAGAAGTGGACTTTCAAACGTTTCCTGTTCCATTTTAGAATAGAAGTTTTAATATTTTCCTATTTTATATTGTTGTTTTCCATTTTAGTTTAGTTTTATTTTAGGATTGCGTTATGGTTTTGTAATAGTATTTATAGGATCCTTGTATTCATTATTTAACAGCTTTCAGACAATAAACAATTTCAAGAATTACGTTCTTTATTTGGTCGGTTCCAATATCCCCGGTGGATTCCGGACCTTCATGACAAGGAAGTAGCGTTTGCAATTCCTTACTCTTCAGATTCGTGCTGGCGGATCTTATCGATTTTTCCGACTGCGTCATTTAAATGACTCAGGACTCGAAACTCGTTCCGACTGCGTCATTTCAAATGACTTTTCAAAGTAGCCATAGCAATCTCTCATCACCAGTGATTCATAATGAGAGATGTTCGTCATGCTCATCATAATCATGGACTACGTCATTTGGTACAGGAAACGTTCGTCATGCTCATCATAATCATGCGTGCTGGCTACCATGCTGATGTAACCAATATATACTCTACTTTTAGTACATTTGAGAGTTCATTTGGGGTAGCATTTAGTGCAAAGGGTTAAGAATTAAGGCTAAATTTCTCTTACCTTGCATTTTGAAGAAAGACTTGTGCACTAACGTTTTGAAGCTGAAATTTGGAAATGTTACAAGAGGAATTGGAGTGCATAAGTGGTACCATTGGCTTCGTCTTCTCGATTACTACAAAATGGACTACTAGAACGTCAAAAACGGATCAACGGTTCATCCGTGGCGAAGCAAAGAAGATTACTGCCAACCAGCCACAAGCATCTCGCGGGCCGCGAAAATGGGCGGATTTTTGGCTGAATGAAGGCCAGAAAAGCAAATTTTGAAGGGTTATAAATACCCCTCTTATCCCTTATGAGAAAAACGAGCTTCCCCCAATCCAAATTAGATTTTTCATAGTTTTTCTTCCATTTCTTCTCTTTTCTTCCCTTTGATTTGATGAACAAACATGTGTTGATTAGAATGATTGTTGTAGTTTAATCTTCCTTGGGAGCAATTGATTAAACTTCTATTCTTGAGATTTTCATGATTTTCATGAACTTTCATATGCTTCTATTTATGGTTTGATTATTATTTGAATGTCTTGTCTTGAATTGTATATGAATGTTGTTAATCTTGCTAAATTTGCCATGGGCTTTGTGTTATGAATCAATTGCATGCCTCATAGTTTAGGTAATGGTAGTTTAAACCCTAGTTCTAGTTTAATTTAGAGATTAGGTTAATTAGAAGTGATTGGGGGGTGACAACTCCTTTTTCCTTGCTAGTTGTAGAGTAATTTAGCCTAGTTGGTAGAGTAATTGGTAATTAGAGAGGTTGTGTGATTGTTGTTATGAAACATGGTAAAGTATAGTCATGGGAATTGAATTGCTTATGAATTTGAATATTGTTGCATGTCTTCGTAGGAACCTAATGTGATCATTGATCATTCGTTGTATGTAATTGTAGAGTTAAGATATTCATTTCCAATGTGTGATTATATGCATCGAATTGCTAGATTCGTGGGTAAATGCTATTGTTTACCCCAATATCATAAAGTAGCAAATATGAATTAAGATTTGTATGTTATCATCATCTTAGTTCTTTATAGTTTTCAAATGTCTTGTCCAACGCTCAAGTTAACGTCGAGTATGGGTGAGTTTGTCGATTCTCCATTGTTAATTCCATTGTCGATGTATCTAGATGCTATCATCTAGGTGGATTGATAATGAGGGCTCTTGAGTGATGTGTTCATGCTCACTAGCTATTATCAAGAGAATAGGATGTTTTTCATCCATGACTTATGCTCATAAATCATAGATATGAAGCGTTCACTCAATGATTAATAGATAGTTGAAGTTGAAGTCAATTGCCTCCCAAGGCCTTGTATTTGCATTGTAGTGTAATTTATCTTAGTTGCTTTCTTTCGTAGTGTAACAAAACCAACTCAAAAACCCCCTTTGTTTACCTTGCTTTCTATATAATATATATGTATGTGTTAATAATCTTCGCTAAAACACTAAACAAAACTCCTTCTCCTTGTGGTTCGATCCCTACTTCCCACTATCTACTCTATAGTAGTTAGAAGTCGTAGGTGAAATATAAATGTGTTTTGATTGAGTGGGATTCCCATTTACGACGTGGGGAAATCGCTTGTCACATGCGTGCTGGCTAACATGCTCGCCGGTCACCTCCCCACCCCATATTTTATCTTTTTCTGTTCTTAGGTGGTTTCCCCTTTTGTCCTCGCAAAATCACAGATCCAAGGACCTTCCGGAACCGACCACCACACACCCGCGAGTCCAGCGCCGAACCGGACGACGACAGCACGGTAAGACGCACGCCCAGAGCTCAAGACACTCTTCGCCGGATCGGGTCACCCGCCTCAGATCCGGCTCCCAACGACCAGCACGGAATAGGGATTGCGCCGAGGCTCTGCTACTGCTCCACCCTGCAGCTGAAAAGCTCGGTCCGACGAAACCTCGGAGCCAACCAAGTGCGAGTGGTACAGCCGGCGGTCCCAGGCGCAAATTCCGACGGCACAGCAAAGCTCCCGGATCACGGGTCGGGTCAAAAGACCGGTTTCGGACCGGTTCCGGTTCATGCCGGTTTTCAGTTCGGGTTGGGTCATTTGGTTCTGGTCCAACTAGATGGTTTTTTTTTCTTCTTTTATTGTTAATAACTATAGTTGTAGACACTGCGCCCTGCGCGTCCAGGCTACGTGTCACCGCCTTGCAGGGAGCCCTCCAGCTCCTCGCGCTTTGCGCCCCGGGCGAGCAGGTTACGCGCCGCGGACGTGCCGGGAGCTCTAGCTCCTCCCGCTCTTTGTGCCCCATGCGTGCTGGCTACGCACCGCCTACGTGCCGGGAGCCCTCCGGCTCCTCGCGCTTTGTGCCCCGCACGTACAGGTTACGCGCCGCCGCCGTGCCGGGAGCTACCAGCTCCTCGCGCTCTTAGTGCTTTTCTTTCGGCTCTGCTCATGTCGCTATTTTTTTCATGGTTTCTTACAAACCGTCTCCCCATCATAGAGCTTATTGTACTTAGTACTTAGGAGATTTTTCTCCTTTTTGACACACCTCTTTTAGGTGTTTGTAAAACTCAAAAAATTTAGGGATTGGGGATCCCAAATATATTTCCCCCCACCTTTCATAGGTGGTTTATCTAAAAAAAAAAGCAGTGGCTGGAAGCCTGGAACGGTAGAAATAGAGGGTAAAGAGGTCATTAAAACAATGAGTACAATTAGCTGATTTGAAAACGCTTATTTTTTCAACGTTTTAAAAATTAGTTTTTTTGGACCAAAAAACTATTTCAATCAGCTCATCAACAAACACTCTCAATCAGCTGTTTGACAGTCAAATCAGCTAATATTTGTCAAATCAGCTGTTTTGAGCCCAATTAATTCATTAAATTGAAACTACAGTAAATGCAAATTATGATCACAAGTAATTAATATACATACTTTTCTCAACAAGTGAACCTGTTAAATTCCAATTTCGAGCATATACAACGGTGGTGTTTTGGAGTCTCTTGACAGTAAAGTTTCGAGCGATGTCGCCCACCGTTGTTGCAGAATCTGTATGTAGCTTTGAAACATTAAATATGAGTTAGTCGCTAGTATGTAGTTTTGAAACATTAAATATGAGCTAGTCGCTCGTGGAAGCGACATCGCTAGACGTCTGAATCATTAAATACTTGGTTTGTGTTTTCCAGGTTCAGATGTGTTGTGTATATATTCCATGTGTACTATTGCAATTCACATCTCTGTAGACTGTATCACATAATTTGTGTATTACAAATTTTATTCATTTGAGACCTGTCTCTACAAACACCAAGTACTATAAGGGACCGTTATCGGTTGAAGTTTCCGTTGGTGATTTTCAATCTCGCCGTTGTTAGATTTTAGGTTGCGGGTGTCACTAGAGCTCAGTCGTCTCACATGGACCGACTAGAGACTGAGCTTCGGTGTGAATTTGTACGAAATAACAGATGTAGCAAGGATTAGGAATGATCAAGGAAATTGATTGAAAGATCAAGTAAAATGAATGAAAGATCAAATTAACTGAAAAATCAAGGTAAAAAAGGAATGCTCAAAGGAACTGACTGAAAGATCAATCAAACATACTAAAAGATCAAGCAACAATAGTAAATGATCATTTTTTTGGCCATTGGTCTCCACAAGGAAAGGTCTCACACAAAAATTTCTCTTTGTGTATATATGGTGTTTTTCACATCCACATGCGTTATATATATGTTGCAGATATGTTATATGTGTTCATATACTTCATTTGCATCATATTAGTTCTATGTGTTACATATGTTCATGTACTTCACCTGCATCATATTAGCTTTATGCGTACGTATATATTCTACATGCAAATTGACGAAGTGTTATGATTATTGGCTCGTTTACCGTTCCGAAAAGGTTCTATACATGCCCATTCAGTATCGAATACCAAATCTGCCCAGAAAATGCCAAGTCTGTCCGACGATCGTTTTTATTCAATTTTTGGATAAAATCCTCCCGACATCAGTCTCCTTCACTTCAAAAGAACTCGCCCCGAGTTCTCCCCTACATCATCAAGAGCTTCAACCTGCATTGCAAATTCTCTTGAAGTATAAGAAACATGGAGAACCATTTTCCCGTTCCAGCTCAACATTATCGGCACATCTATGAACGCATGGGCTGACCCAGAAATTAATGTTAAGGGGGGCCATAATAGAATATAAGTAAAAATATAGGACTAAAATTTAATATAATAAAAAATTACAAAGGTGTAATATGCAGTTTTGAATTTTTTGGGGATGGCTGGGTCACCCCTAGTTCCGCCCCTGTATGAACGCTAATTCCGGAAAAACAAATTCTGGAATTTTCTCAAAGAACTCAGCCATATTGACAAACTCCTCTACAAGACGAGACTTCTCTTCAAACTTAGCAAAACCACCTTCAACATGAATTTCTTCTCATTCCCTAGGCTTGATCTTTGCATCTTCATCCTCCCTCACAGGAACAACTTCAATAGCACATCCAAAGATTGAAACTTGAATATTCAAATCTTCATACCTATCACCCAAAAAATTGATGTCTTCAAAGGTCCTCTCATTGATTTGAGGTTCCCCACAAAGCCTTCAAAACTTTGGACTCCAAGTTTTAAATCTCCAACTCCATTGTCATCTTCATGTACAACTCCATCAAGCTCTCCACAAGAAGTCTTGAAACTCTCGCTCTCACAAGGAACATCAAATAAATCTCCGTACATGCGACAACTTCAGATTTAGGATTTTGATGATCAACTTGAAAGATCTCTTCTTCATTACTAGAAATGACGATCTCATCCTTCGACGAAGTAGTGATGTCAAGGTCTGTATTTAATCTCTTCCAATTCTCATCATCACGTGATTTGATCTCCTCGTCTCTTTCAATCTTCTTTCTCCTACGAAGAATCTCCTCATAATCGTTAGGTATAAATTGATCTCTCATGTATCGCTTCATCCTCCTCCATGTTTTGATTAATGATGTGTTCTCTCTATGCCTCTGGACAACCAACCTATCCCACCACTTAGATGCGGTACTTTGTAAACTTTTCGCTACCTTCTTTGCTTGTTTGTCTTTAGAAACATAATTCATGCTAAAAAACTTGTCAACTTCGATCTCCCAATCCATAAACTCTTCCCCTCCACCATAAAATATGGGAATTTCTCTGATACCAATTGACGCAGTCGAAATATCGTGAGATTCGTCAGCACAAATCTGTAAGAAACAATCAAGGATTCGCCAGCACGAATCCAAGGGTTAGGGTCGGAAATCCATTCGAAATCTGGAATCCACCAGAAAGATGAGAAAAGTCTCTGAAAAATATAATAATAGATTGAATAAAATTCGTGGCTGCTAAGGGAGTATAATTACTACTCTTAAACACTAGGTTAAAGATAAACTAATTCTAAAATAGAAAATAAATAATAAAAATATTAAAACGCCTTTTTAAGGGTTTAAACAATATCCGATGGTCTAATCAACCCGGTGCTCACTACTTAGTAGTGAGTTACGATTCGTTTAGCTTTCCGAAAAGGTACAATACATGCCCATTCAGTATCGAATACCAAATCTGCCCAGAAAATGCCAATTTTGTCCGACGATCGTTTTTATTCAATTCTTGGATAAAATCCTCCTTACATCACAAATTATTGTATTTGATTCGCTATTTACCGAAAGAAATAGTGATCCCACCAGTTAATTCATCGTATTTGATTCACTATTCATTATAAATTATTATAAATTTAGTTATATTTTGTTATTATAAAATATTTACGTTTATTATGCTTAGTAAAATTATTAAGAATAGAGTTCAAAATCAAATTAGTTTCGACTCATATACAACTCGAAAGTTAACTTAATACACTTTGAAAATTAAATCAATTGTTATTGAGAAGATTATTATGGTAAAATTATCATTATACATTTATCATACTTCAACAACATAAAAGAAAATGCAAGAAAATTAGATATGAATGCAATAAAAGATTTGATTCATGGCATATTATAGAGTGTTATTATATGAAATAAGTAAATGAAACTTTAATTTGAAAGTTTTAAAAGTAGCAGAGATTGTAGAATTAATGATGAAATAAGGAGGATTAGATTTGGAAGGAAAGAATAATTAATATTTTTATTTTACTAATTCTCAATTGAGACCTGTCTCCATTGAGACCAAAGATTATATGAGACTGCTATTGATTGAATTAAGCTCACCCGCCGATTTCCTTGATTGAATTTGTCGTTGGTGAAATTGACCAAGGAAATGATCAAGAAAATTTGACCGAAAGATCAAGCAAATTGAACGAAAGATCTAATTAATTAAAAAATCAAGGCAAAACAAAAATACTCAAGCACATTGATTGAAAGATCAAACAAACTGACTAAAAGATCAAGCAGAAACAGTAAATGCTCATTCCCCTGCTCTTGGTCTCCACAAGGACAGTCTCACCCAAGATTTTCTCTTTTTATTTACGGAACTTTACCTATAATTTTTCACTCTCTCTAGTCTCTAGACTCTCTACCATTACTCAATATACATATATATATATATACTCCTTTCAACTACCCAGCCTGCTCATATTTAAAGACTTCTGGGTTGTCCATTTACACCATACTACAATATATAACATTCATAAAATCTCTGTACAGCAACAAAATGGCCAAGGGATCGCCGGAAAAAGAAGCGGTTATAATCGTCGGCGCCGGTCCGTCGGGGCTGGCGACGGCGGCGTGCCTGAACAACCTCTCCATCCCATACATACTCTTGGAAAGAGAGGATTGCACCGCCTCCATATGGCGGAAGTACGCCTACGACCGCCTCAACCTCCACCTGGCCAAGCCGTTCTGCCAGCTGGCGCTGAAGCCGTTTCCGACCTCGTACCCGACCTACGTCTCCAAGGACCAGTTCCTGGCCTACGTGGACGACTACGCCGACCATTTCAAGATCAGGCCGCTGTACAGAAGGTCGGTCGAGTCGGCGGAGTACGATGAGGCCGCCGGAGAGTGGAGAGTAGCGGCGAGGAACCTTGACACCCACGAAACCGAGGAGTTTGTCGGGAAGTTTCTCGTGGTGTCCACCGGAGAAACCTGCGATGCTTTTGTGCCTGAAGTCAAAGGTTTGAATACCTTTGTTGGTGAAGTGATTCACTCCACGCGCTACAAGAACGGCAAGCCTTTCCAGAATAAGAAGGTTTTGGTTGTCGGTTCGGGAAACTCCGGTATGGAAATCGCATTAGATTTGGCTAACCATGGCGCCAAGACCTCCATCGCCGTTCGCAGCCCGGTATGTACATGTCACTCTTTTATTTTTGTCTGTTTTATTTTCATAATTTCTTTAAAAAAACTTCCATTCATATATCAAATTTACATTTTATTTTTTTTGCATAAAAATAACTTTAAAATGATAGTTTTGTGTCAATCTTACAAAGATAGAGAATGAGTTTTTTTGACCCGTAATGTCGGTGCTACCATGATTTGTTTTTTCTTTTTTTCTTTTTTGGGTTATGATGGGATGATTAATTATGATGCAGATTCACGTTATGACAAGAAATATGGCTTCAACGGCACTGTTTATGATGAAATATCTTCCATTCGAATTCATAGACTCCACCTTAGTGTTTCTAAGCAAGCTATGGTACGGTGACTTGACCAAGTACGGGATGACACGACCGGAAGAGGGGCCCTTCACCTGCAAAGAAAAGTATGGAAAGTACCCCGTCGTCGATGTTGGCACCTTCCGGAAATTCGACTCCGGCGAGATTCAGGTCAGTTGGCCGCGCCGTAGTCATTACATGCAACATTTTTTATGATTGCGTGTCGACAAAAGTCGGTAGTTAAATAAAACCACAAAAGTAAAAAAAAAAAAAATATTAGCTGAAAAAGCAAATTGATTGCTACTACCAACGTAGAAACTTCTCTAATTCTCTGCAAGCTTGTAGTATAATGATAATGTTTGTATGTTGTTGCTTTACGTGAAGTCCAAAAACATTGATTGAAAAATATTACGTGGTATGGTGGAATTGCTTAATTTTGAAGCATATTTATAATATTCAATAACCAAAATAATTTTGGTTTTTGTTTCGTTTCAGGCGTTGCCGGGATTGGCAAGCGTGAGTGGCAATATTGCGGTGTTTGAGGACGGCAAGAGTTATCCTTTTGACGCAATCATCTTTGCCACCGGTTTTAAAAGATCTACCAACATGTGGCTCAAGGTACTAATTAGTCTATATTATTAGTTTATTAGAATCTGTGCCTATTTTGGAGTTGTTATGTTGGGAAAGTATTGTTTGACTTGACTGTAGTTTTCAAATCCAAGTTTCGTGTAAAATTAGAAATGAGTAGGGTAGAGCACGATCGAGATCAGATCGGTTAAACATCGGATCGAGATCGTTCATTTAAGATCATAGACATTAAAACTCGATCATGATCGTGAACAGATCAATAAATAAGTGATTGATATCGATCGATAAGATAATCGATCGATAAGTATAATATAATATAATTATAAACATCTAAATGAATGATTTTCTAATAATTTGTTAGTTTTTGACTTTTTAAAAAAACTTTTAAATTGATCATGATCGATCATTGATCATTTGATCGATTATCTAATCGAGTCGATCGCGATCATTATAATTTTTAAGCGATCCAATCATGATCATGAATTGTTTTGATCGCTATGATCGTGATCAGATCGACTCGTTATCACCCCTATAAATGAGACGAAAATGACGCCCTAACCGTAAAAGTCTACTAGGAAACTGGCATTTGAAAATGTCGTGTTTGTAGTTGTTTATAGACTAGTATAGCTTCGAAAGGAAAAACATTTTTTTTTAAAAAAAATCCACTAATGAATCAGTAGTCCAAAATGTCCTGAAAATGACAGAAAGTCAAGTCTGGCTAGAAGAAAATATTTCGTTCTTATTTTGAGATTCATTACGAATCCACGTAGCAAAAGAGAAAAGCATGGATCTTGTTTGTTTTTGTAGAAGAGAAGTAAATACCATGCACAAACACACGCGTTTATTTTAGTTAAGTTCGATTTAATTGTAAAGAAATACAGTAGATGTTATTTACAAACTCCCTTGGTTAAGAGTTTTTTTTTATTTTTTTTTATTTAATTTGTATCAGGGGGATGAACGTCTTTTAAACGAGGATGGAATTCCAAAGCAAAATTTCCCAAATCACTGGAAAGGTAGCAAGGGCCTGTACTGCGCTGGGTTGGCTAGAAGAGGATTGTATGGAGCTGCCATGGATGCTCAAAGCATAGCCAACGATATCAACAATTCTCTGTCCAACTGATGCCTGCATCTCTTCATCGAACCATCACCACAGTCATAGACTCATAGTTTAGCCTTATACCTCATACATGTGCTAGCACTACAAATTTCCTTTACCTAAATGAGTAAAAACTACAAAACTTACCTTGACGATGGCAGATTGCTTGTATTTCTGCTCTTCATTTTGCACTTATTTTTTTTGGTTCAAGAATAATCTATGTTCCTGTCAACAGTACAAATAGTTACTCTCATAATACAGTGCACTAAATTATTCAGCTTTTCAAAAAAAACAAATGAATTTCAGCTCAAATTTCTATCATTAATCAATGTGTCATTTATATTTTCTAGTAGCATTTTAAATGGAGTACAATACAACACTCAGCAGTTTTAGCATTGCATCTAAAAGAAGGGCAAGGGTCCCCAATCAAATTATAATCTTAAATCTACTAAGCAAACAAAATTTGCAAGTTGAGAAGCAACCAAACAGTTTTCAGTACAACAATCCTGACTTCTACTTGCTTTGTAGGCATGAACTAGGCCAACCTCAGGAATCAAGCACAACTCAATATGAAACATTAGCAATTGTGTGGCGCTGGGTCATACTTGCTAAACTTCTTTATGGACAACATCCTAATTGGTTCTCTTCCTGTATAAATAGTAAGAATCGGAGAATGTTCATTCTCAGCTACTGATACAACAATTTCATAGGCTTCCAGTGGACATCTTCACCCTACTTTGTGCTCTCTTAAAATACCTGTGCCTCAACTTACTTGTAAAGAATACCGAGCAATGATTTCACAGCGCCACAGGAAACTGGTGAGTCACAACTATAATTGTCTGTGTATCACTATTGTGAAGGATTGCATGTATCCTGTCACAGTATGACTGATTACACCCAAAGAATGCCATCAAAGCCAAATTCTGAATTTGAAACTGCACTGTCACCAAATTCATTTTCTATAGGCAGATTTACAACAGTCGTGTCAGTGTACGGTTCTAACAAGTCGGAGGATCTTTGAGATGGAATTCCATAATCTTTGAGGATGCTACTAGAGGCTGAAGTAGCAGCCTCTCTTTCCAAAACAACCAAATAGTTATCTTCAAATTCAAAGACCAAGTACTTGTCCTTGCAAGCTGAACCAGAATAATTTTAAATTACAACCATATCAACAGAAATTAATGAAGATATCAAAAGATGTAATCTGTAATCTAAAACTTACAATCAACAAGATGGGCAAGGTGGTGAATGTTCTTTATGTGAGTTCCATTCAACTTCAAAACCTGCAAGGGATTTTCAAAGTAAAGTAAAATAAAATAAAATTATATGCCACATAATTTAACTAGCTTCTTGGACCATATCACAGTCAAAGTAAAATATGTACTTGCCTGCTCGTTACACATATCCTCATAACCAATATTTACTTCATTTGCTAAGACCTGCGAAAAATTAAATAGATACAACTAAAAAAATTAGAAAATGGAATAATAGGTCACCATCAATATAGGAATCCCCAGTTTTTTAACAAAAGAATTGTTTGAACAATGCAATACCATGTTATTCATGTTTGATGAATTTTAGGAGTAAATTGTGAGCAATCATACATCCTCCAATTTTCTCTACCACTGTTTAATGACATTAGGTCTACATCGTGGCATCCATACATTTTAAAGATATGACAAGTGTTTTTAAAACAATTATAACTTATATATAGTGGTGTTGAAATATATTGATCTTTAATAATCAATAAACATTGTTTAACGAAATTCAATTCAAGCTCTAACACAATAATACAGTTATATTTTAACTTAATCCTGCATGAATTAACCTCCCCATCCAATTCAACCTTTTAAAACCTCGAATAATTATTGACTTGCATCTCAAATAATGATGGTACCATTTTATAACATTCCAACCCAACCCTTTTGGATGAATTAACGTCACCATCCAATTCAACCTTTTAAAACCTCAAATAATTATTGAGGTATCATTTTATAACATCCTAACCTAACCCTTAAAAAAAATTACCCTTCTTCCACGTCGTAGAAAACTACTTCAAATTTGGGATACCAATTAAACAAAAAAAAAGAATAAGAGATATATGAGGATTATAAATTTATATAATAGTTTTTGTAACTTACTACATATGTATTTAAACAAATTTAAATAAATATACGTTTTTCAAGTAAATAACTAAATATATGTTTCTCTATAAGATTGTAAAATGGTTTAAAAAATTTGGGAAGAATAAGATTGAAGGTGATAAAAATCTTTTATTACTATCCCAGATGATTATGTATGTTTACTATTAAACTGATATAACCTTTTTCAATCTATTTGCAATATTTTGATGTTCGGTACGTATGATTCTGTTTACATTGATAACGAATAGGAAAGAATAGGAAAAATAAGAGAAAAGAGAACGAAAACAATTGAATAGAGAAAAGAGAACGAAAACAATTGAATAGAGAAAAGAGAACGAAAACAATTGAATTTAACGGTAAAGAATCCACATCCTCCAGGTTCAAGATAATATGGGTTGGGATTAATAAACTTTTTATTGATAAAAATATTTCTATATATATGCACTTTTGGATTAATATATGTTTTTAAAAATATAAAAATTGCCGTGCCGATAATGCATTTTGGGATTAATATAACTTTTTGTCACAAAAAATGCATTGATTAGTATAGATTTTTTAAAAAATATAATGTATATACATAATTAGTGTAAAAATAATTGTCAAAAATCAACTAATTTTTCCCAAAATTTCAAAATAATTCTGATGAGCGCTTTGTACAGGGAAAGATATAAAATGTATATGGAATAATTAGGAATAGAGATGGTAAAATGTGGAAAAATTGGGAAGAAATAAAATGTGAAAGGAGAATCAACATACCTGTGATAGGACTGCAATCTGTTGACCTTTGAACCTAGCTAGGGAGTAACGTGCCTTAGTCAACAATTTTAACTACACAAATAAAACCCAGGTCAATAATCCAGCTTATAAAATAAAAAATCCAACCAACATCTATATTCATAAAGCCTACCCCTATATGGTCTTCATTTTCTTCCCTGTAGAGAAACATGAGCACATCAGAAACTAAATCATATTCAAATTTACAGCAGGAAAGAGAAAGTATGTCATATTACAAAACATACTGTATCAATGGTTCAGATAGCGGAGTGAACACCAAACCAGCAACTATCAAATATGAAGGCTGACCTCCTTCGATGTGATATGGAACCTGAAGACCAAAGCACATCACAATGAATTCTACCCAAATTTTTTTTTTTGAAACAAATGAATTCTACCCATCTAGGAACAAGGTGTTGAGGATAATTCTGCTTTACATACCAAATGCACTCTAGGATTTAAAACTGCTGTAACTTTTGTAAACTCCCCTGTTCTGATAATACCAAGCTCTGACACATCCCCAGCAAATCTAAAATTAACAGTTTTTATATTAGAGGGAGAGATTGATGTTTGTGTTTAGTTACACAAATCAATCTGAAGCCCAGTTTCGGGTTTTCAGGAATGAGGTGAATTTCATAATATAGTTATGTATGGAAATAAGGGAACACTAACAGTATGTAGCAAAGGCTCATCACCTAAATTTTGAAACTTACTTTTGACTGACGAGGTACCGAAATGCTATCCGTTCAGTTGATCGAAATGGAACCGTACCCTCAGACCCAACACGAATACCATCAAAGCTGACAATGACATCCCCCTGAAAAGTATGCAGTTAGCATAATCCGATGAGGCTTATAGACCCTGAAATGCCTCAGCTTTGAAAAAACTACACCATACAGAGTCAAAGTAAAAAGAGATAATAACATGAAAAAGACAAGTTGATTGAAATCATCGTTCCACATTATCATGGCTCTGTAAGAAAACTTGTCACTAGAATAGTGCAAGTGCCTAACAGGAAAGTTCATTCCTATTATTAAACAAGAAGCGGTTTACCTCCTTCAGAACATTACTGGCATCAGAAGTAGGCTCCACTTTTCGTACAAGCACACCCTGTGGGAAAAAAATAGTTCAAGATTATTAAAGAGATGAAGACTTAAATAAGCAAATTAATAAACTTTGAGCAGCCACAACAGAAAATATAGAGTGTAATTCACCTCATTAGATGGCACTTTTAAGCACTCGCGAAGAGCAGGATTCTCCAGCTTTTGTAACAGGACACCAAGGCAAGGGAAACCTTAGATTAAAAAATTTCATCATCAAAGAACTTCTATACAATTTGAACAAAGCAAGCAAAGTGGAAAAGAACAAATTCATCATAGTATTGCCAATACACAACATGCGTGCATCAACTACTATTTTAAATGTCCACAAGATGCTTCTTACTAAAAAATTACCCAATTTAACAAAAATGTGCAAGTGAGAGTTGCCAATAAAAGTGCACGTGTTAATTGACCATGTACTAGACTCATTGCCAATAACTATTTCCTAAACTAATTCAGCTTCACGGAACAGTTTGATAACCCTAACATATAATTTGAAACTTTGAATCATTCAAGAACCCTGAAAAAGTAATAATCGAATGAATATGTTTACCCCTAAGTACCATACAAAAAAAGCAAATATATGGACTGACCTGTGTATTTCCCATTTCTCTCATAGTCATCAAGAAAATGAGAGACAACTGTAGTCGGAATAACGTAACCAATATTCTCGACTTCATCAGATCTGTAAACCTAAGTAATATTCTTCATCAGGATGAAGTAAAAAATATACTGGCTACATACGCTGAATCAGAAACTCAATGAACTTGCACATCATGACTATACAGACTCAAGAGGCAAGATAAAAGTTTGTAACAGAACAGAAATAACCAGAATATTACCTGAAACGCCACACCAATGCACTCTCCCTGGTCGTTGAATGCAGGACCCCCACTGTTACCTGTAAGCCAAGCAATGTTTTCTAAGTGCATACAATACACGTGCAGATGTCTAGATGTTTGTCACACCAGAAAAGAAGCTGTTCGAGGCAAATTTTAACAAATGTATCATCATGGATACATTTAGACGGTGAGACTGGGATTTCCTTACCGGGATTAATAGCAGCATCAATTTGGATTCCCAACAAGTCTGATGATCCGTGTGCATAAGATGTAACCTGATATCATAGGCTAAGTTAGATATGAAAACACTTTGCGGAGAATAAGGATTCTGTGTGCATGCTTCCAGCTTAATATTGGAACACCAGCTGTAAGTATTGCAACAAAGTGACACTAAGCATGATATTGGAACACCAGCTGTAAGTATTGCAACAAAGTGACACTAAGCATCACAAATTTCAGTGTAGATGAATCCAGTAATTAACAAACATCAAAGAGTGCCGTTACACAAACCTCAATTCTTGATACCACCCCTTTTGTTACAGAAATAGTATCACCCCCAAGTGGATATCCTACAACAGTTACAGGATCCTGCCAAACGAAGAGCAAACAAGCGACATCAAAGTCTAATTTTATCAGCAAAAAAGTTACAATAAGTCAACATGTTTAAAATACAACACCACACAAGTGTCTGATACATGAGGTTGGCAGTATGAGATCATCAAAGGCTGACTTTGGCTAAACGAGAAACAGAAAGGTACACATGGTTCTGGGTGATAATACTATTCCAACTGAAGAAGGCAAACTTAAAGCACCTGCAGACGAGGCAACCGCCCAAAACTAAGGGGCTCAGCACCTTCCCAAAATTCTTTGCTCTCTACAGAAAGAAGTGCCATGTCACACTCTACCCCTCTAGCAAGTACCTGCAAATAAAAGTCAGAGCCATCACCAATGTTCCTATCCAAACTTTTTTCCCCAAGGACAGTTTCCATGAAACAAATAGATATCAAAGGCTCTCAAATGCATGGCTTGAGCAACTACTTAGAAAAGTCAACAGTTGGCAGTACATTTCCAAAATTTCTTCAGAAACTAATATGAATTTCTATGACTCTAACAAGACAGTTCCTACAGAAGCCATTATCTAGTCATTGTAAATTGTTTAAAGGCCCTTTCCGAGAGAAATAAAGAAAATACAACCATCTTTCTTATCAATCCCATTTCGTGATGTAGCGCAAGTTTGAAGAAAAGTATAATACACTTTACATAGCGAGAGTGAAATGAATCATGCAGAGAGGCTGTATAACCTTAAATATAGCGAGTCTTCGATTCCATAAATAATACAAAAGTATTACCTTAGCCACATACTTGGTGTCATCTCCCCTTCTCTTCACTTTGACCTGCAATCAGTTGCAATCAGTTGCATGTCATTCACAGTATTGAGAATGCATAACACTCATACTAATACCGTAGTACATAAAACAAACATGTGGTGCATATCGTATGCAGCCCTGACATTTATTAGATACCAAAGACAAAAGAGCAACAATGTTGTTAAAAGGGTAACAAATTCAACTAATATTGGTGATAAGTAGGGATGAACTTCCATATTAATTTGAATACGTGATCCATTTGTTACATCATAACTCAGAGCTGATATCAGCTATTTTTGGGTGCATGATCATCAACTGTCGACGGTAAGTTGGTAAGAGAAAGTTTGATATTAGTTACAGTCTTCTAATTTACCTGTGTGTCATGCTCTACACAATGAGCATTTGTCAAAATCTTCCCATCACCAATCATAAAAGCACTGTACATCAAAGAAGTTATAGTGATTTTAGTGGTCCCCATAATAATATCAGTCTCTTGTGAATTAGTTTAGATAAATATCTAAAAAGGAAGATAAATATAAGAGGGACCTGCCTTCCAGTACTTGTGTATTGTCTTTGTTTCTGCCAAGGAAGGGAATAATCGGGTGCAGTATGCGTGCAATAAACCTAGATGAATCATGTCAGTCAGTCAAAAATGTGATCATGTCTAACAAAGTACAAGTTGATATAGAATCTCGTTACGTCTTCACCTTTACAACAGCATTCAGAAAAGGTGAATCTTGAAAGTCACCAGTCTCCTCAACCTGTGGAAAGAAAACAGCTAAGAGCCCAATGGAACTTTTTCAAACTGTCAATGCAGATTTTCAATAAGACAAACAGAGACGAGAAAGAGAAGTTCATCCAGTAATTATCTATTTGCAACCAGAGGGGTGACTTCCGTTTTATAGGAGAAGCTCAAGCTAATAATAGATCATATTTTTAAGTTGAAACCCAAACGTGAAACAACATGAAAGGATCAGCTATATTGATCATACCACCTAATCGTGTCCAGTTGACACATATTACATAGCACTTTAGAAACGCCCTATGTTGTTCCTAACTCATTTTTTTTCCCTCTTCCCCTTTAAATTTATACCAGTTCTTCAATTTTGCATAAATTTATACCAAGGCAATCACACTTACATGTTAGAATAGGAGTGTTTCTCTTATTTTCTCATGCAAAAAAACACATAGAAATAAATCAGGAACCATTGGACTCAATGCATCAATACTAAGCCTCATAATTAGTATAAAATGTGTGTGATAAGACTAAGATGAATCCCAAACATATAAGATCCCAAATGAGTGGACTAAAAAGCAGTGTCAGGCTGTTGAGACCTAATGTAATAAATTGAAGAAATAGAATTAAGTAAATTAATGCAAATTTTATTGAGAGTGACTAAAGAATGATAATAAACACATTCAAATACACATCACAAAAACCTACAAGCATAGTTAAGTACTACTATCATGAGACTTTAAACAATAAAAGGCAGCAGGTGCAGTTCCATATTACATAATAAACTAAAATCACAGCAAAACTAGGGTAAAAAATGCAGAAGAAAACTGTAAGTCTTCTTGCTGCATTACCTGTACCTCTTTTGCATCAATTCCAAAGCCCCTGTTCCCCTTTTTCTGAAGACCGGCAGACGATCTATGAGCTGCAGACTGACACCGTCCTGTTCTACTGCTACTACTTTGATCCGAATGCGAAAAATGCAGATCATCTTTCAAACTCCCTGGGAACCTCTGAGCACTGGCTTCTTTCTGAGTTTACAAAAATAGACCGCGATTAGCAACAAAAAGGATACTCTAGATGCATACAAATTCATATCAATATAAACACTTCGTAACAATAACTACCGTATAACTTCCAGCAAAAAGCATTCGGCATAAACAATAGCAAATTCTGAACGTTTAATTATAGAGAGCTGATAACTTAGGGTTCCCGAACGTACCGCAGAGCTGGATTTACGTGGGGAGGAAGGAGACTTCTTCTTCGAAACCCTTCCCTTGCGACTTGGAGAATAATCATCGGCATTGCTACTGGTTACGGACTTCGGAACGATTAAATGAGACGGCTGCCGCCTAACGGAGGACGATGAGGATAATATACGTTGCGAGCAGAAGTAATGGCGGGAGGTTCCGGTGGAGGTGAGCGCCGTGAACCTGATGGTGGCGACGGCAATCGCCATTCTCACGGCCGGAGTGTGCGCAGAGCTTGAAGGTACGTTTGGTTGGGTTCGTTTAGACTGCCTCCTTATCCGCTCTGATGATGTGAACTATCCATGTGACTAAATTAGTCATTTTGCTCAATTTTCATTTTGGCGCCTCCTACCCGCTCTAATTGCATTTTCATTTTCATTTTCATTTTGGAGTATTTTATTTGGCTTGATTTCAGTTTTGGTAAAAATTGCATTTTGCCTATTATCGTTCGTGAAATTGCATTTTTGTACAATATGAAAACGTCGTGATTAGTGATAACAATTTTGTATTCAAAGGCTGCATTTCAAATAAAGTCTATGAATAAAATTAATTGGGATATGCTTGTATTTTGGGATTTTAGCGTGTAATGAATAATATACGTGTAAATTTATTTTTTCATATCTACACAAACATCAAAATTAATGTCTAATATACATATATGATTTATAAAAAATAACATATTCCTGTATAAATAAAATAACTTTAGTGAAATTGCGTTGTTGATAAATCATTGAAAACAAAATATTGTTGAGAGAGACATGTAATGTAAGAAGGGAAAAAATAACCTCTATGAAAAATAATTTAATTGCTTTTATCATTGAAAACAAAAAAAAACCAAAAAAATAATTAAGAAAAGAACAGAAAAATAGAACTACAATTATGGAAGTATTTGAGTGAGACGAGGTTTAAATAGTAAAATGTGTATATATAAAATATAATGTTTTTAGTTTCATGAGTTTTCACAAAATAATAAATAAATCATGGGTTTTATTTCGTAATCTTGGCAAAAGAACGTCTCCGGTCCCCTTACGGTAAGGCAGATCAAAAGAAAATTACTTAATACGAAATTGGAGTTACTATACAGAATACACAATTAGTTTTGTTATTTGGGTAAATAAACATAAAACATCAAGGTATTCTTCCCCTCTCTAAACCCTAGCCGCGGGCCAAAAAGAAACCTTAGTTTTTGGCGATTTTTCCATCTCCTCAATCATGGGGAGATGGAAAAACAATTATTTATTTGTTTTTTAATTTTTTTTTGCTTTGAATAAGGTCATGTTCTCTTCACGGTATTTGAACTTATCTGAACTCATCTGAACTTAAAAAAGTTTATCTGAATTAAAAAAAGTTTACCTGAACTTAAAAAACTTTATCTGAACTCATCTGAACTTAAAAAACTTTATCTGAACTCATCTGAACTGAACTCATTTGTACTTAAAAAAATTAGCTGAACTTATTTGAACTTAAAAACTGAGCTGAATTGAAATATATAGATAAATTGAATTGAACTAAATTGAAACTAACTAAAAATATATATGATCATTTCCAATATATTTGAAATTCATTAATCTAAATATAACATAATACATTTAATATTAAAAGATACTGAACTGAATTGCACTAACGTAGATAAACTGAACTGAATCATTTCAAGCAAACATTTGAAATTTAATAATTTGAGTATAACTTAGAGTTTGATAGAGTTTATTTCTTGTTCAACTGAACTGAACTTGATTGAATTGAACTGAAGTGAAAATTAATGTACCGAAAAAAAGAATCAACGTGACTGAATTAACCTGAATTTCATCAAATTACATTTCACTTCAATTTACTGAACTGAACTGAATTGAATTGAATTGAACTGATATATAAAAGTTCTGGCACACAGGGCCTTAATGTTAAAAAATATGATCATGTTTGCTAGCTAAACATATTGATTTGAGTTGAGCTGAAGCATATAGATAACTGAACTGAACTGAACTGAATTTAAAATTAATAAGTGTGATGAAAATAAACGGTATGAATAAATTAACCTTAATTAATTGCACCAAATTATATTGTTGTTGAGTTAAACGAAACTGAACTGAAGTGAAATTAATGTATTGAAAAAAAGAATCGGTATGACTAAATTAATCTAAATTTCATCAAATCATATTGAAACTGAACTAAACTGGATGAAGTTGAACTGAACTGATATGAACAATTAAGATTTAAATTGAAATGAACTAAATTACAAATAAGTGTACTGAACTTAACTTATCTGAAAACTAAAAAAGTTTACTGAACTGAACTCATCTGAACTGAAAAAAGATTATCTGAACTCATCTGAACTCAGCTGAACTAAAAAAAGTTTATCTGAACTAAAAAAACTTTATCTGAACTCATCTGAACTAAAAAACATTTATCTGAACTAAAAAAAGTTTATCTGAACTATAAAAACTTTATCTGAACTAAAAAATATTCAAATAATCTCTAGAGAACAGGTACTAAGTGTGAATTCACACATTAATAGTGTTTTTCGATATGATCAATTAGATTTTGTGTTTATGATGCTCGGTCTGGTTGTTCATGTTGAAGTTTTGTTCTCGATCTAGTTTACAGATTGTGTTTCGTGTTTTTTTGTTTCTTGTTCTTGATCTGCTATTACAGATAGTGTTTCTGTTCGTGATTTGTGTATTTCAAGGGCTGAAAGCTTAGAGAATATAAATCATGTTTTTTATCAGGTGGTGTTGCAGTTGATAACTTGATACCATACAATCTCTACCTTACCCTAATTTGAACTGCCCTTATGGTGTTCTATTTGACACTTTTGGAAAGGGTAAAATTGGAATCAACGGAGAGTTGCCCCATATGGCTTGGTAGGGGTGGGCGTCGGTTCGGTTTATTCGGTTTCGGGTTATTTGGTTCGGTTTGTTTGGTTTTTTTCAAAAAAATTTCAAAACCGAACCGAACAAACCGAAAAACCGAACCGAATTCAGAATTCGATTTTCGGTTTAACCCGAACAAACCAAATAACCCGAATTCCATTTAAATAAAATTTTAAATCTAAAAAAATCCAATCACGGTTCAAGCCAAAATCTAATAAAACCTATAGATAAACATAATTCGGTAATTTTTATTATTCATAGATAATAAAACCTATAGATGGTCCCCTAACTTTGTTATTTTTATATTCATAAAAATTTATTTAATTTATATATTTATTATTAATTAATTTAATTAATTGTAATTCGGTTTTCGGTTCGGTTTCGGTTTGAGTTTCGAAAACCAAAACCAAGCCAAAAATCATATTTGTAATTCGATTTTATCAATTCGGATATCCGAAAATCATATATTTAATTCGGTTCGGGTTATTCGATTTCAGATTTTTCGGTTTCGGTTCAATTTTTCGGTTTTTTGCCCACCCCTACGGCTTGGGTTGCGCCGGGCGCCTTATCCAAAATTAACTTGGGAGATCATTCCCAATCAAATTTTAAAATTTCCAATTCACGTAAAAGGGAAATGGAAAATTAAAAACCCCGGCACAGAACTCCCACCTTAATCAAATTTCGAAACCAGATTTCAAACGGAAAACGAACCGGAGTGAAGATGGCGTCTCTCACATTCTCGACCTCGACGCCGGTGGCAATGGCGGGATTCAGGTATAAGAGGGAGGTGAATTTACGCGGCTGTCTCAAAAGTGGAAACGATGTCGGTGAAATCACGAATTCAAATTTGAAACCTAAAAAAATCCCTCCGATTACGCACCTGAAGCGATCAAAATTGCGCGGCATTGCTTCAGCTTCAACGCGATACAACAAGGAGACGGATCCGGAAGGCGATTTCGTTGAAGACCTTAGGGTTCCATACCACTGGCTTGATCCGTTAAAAGCCGCGGAGGTAAACTTTGAACTCGATTTACAAGTAAATCATGACTTTACTTTTGATTTGTGCTTTCTAGAGCTTGTTCTAATAGGAAATCTTGGGTGAAAATATATGATAAATTGAGGTTTGCTGCATTCTACTTCGTTGTGTATTGATTAAGACTTTGATTCCGTGTGTTGTATTAGTGAAAGCTTGGTTTGCTAGTAGAAGTGTTTGGGTGATTTATACTCTTTGTAAAATAAAATTGTAATGACCTCAGAGAAGTCTGGACTTAAAGTGCTAGGTGGATATATGTAATGACATCTTCTCTGATATTACATGCATATGGTTGTGCACTTTCAATGAATCGCTACGTATTGCAATATAGTTACTAGCCGTATTTGTAGTCTCTTAAGATCTGTTGGCTGCAAATTGTCATATGATTTACTTTCCTTCAGCAATTAGTATCTTATCTAGCTATGCAGTTCTATAGCCTCGTGAGAATTAGGTCGATTCTGATGAGTTATGGATTGTGATGATGCTTCTAATTGGTTTACTTGAGTTTGCTCAAATGGTGCTTATTCTTTGCTGGAATTCTATTGGGTGGAACGATGAGCGCATATATTCATGCTATTGCATGTGATAGAATAGTCAGATGTGCCTATTTCTTGTTTGTGCTGTATAACTATTTTCCCTTTGTTATCTATCCATTCATTGATTGTAGTAACACATTAGAAGAAGAAAAGGTCTACATTAGGTGCGTGGGCTTTGTTAGCAAAGCTTCTAGTTTCTCGTTCTTAATGGAATTGTGGTTTAAAACTTATCTAGGAATCAGACTGGTTAAGAGTGACCCTCCTTAAATGGCTGGATGATGAATACTGTCCTGAGGAAACAAACATCAAAATAAGTGAGGTAGCTAGCCAGTCATTTTACAAATCACTGACAGAGAAGAAATCTGATATAGGAGAGATATTGCTGGAACTGGTAAGAGATTTGAGCACTATATCCTACCAGGAGAGCTTCCATGGTGCATTTTCATCTGCAAATGCAGCTGTTAGCCTTATAATCCAACGAATACAGCTGGACTAGGGGGATGACCATTCCAATCGTCTACCAACCACCGCAGGTATATTATATAAAGCCACTTTGTAGCTAGAATCCCTAATTTATTTGTGTAGGTGGCATCCTTACTTAGCTGAAAATCTTGTCTTGTGGTAACTGTAAAACAAGGACTGACATACTTCTTTTGGCACCAGATATATGCAAGGATAGCAAATCGAACACTGTCAAAATGGTAGTTCTGTTTCTGTTGTCCCTGGAGGCGACTACATGCAACTGATAATCTCATTTCTTACTTCATTTCTGGATGTATGTATTCTTAAAGCAGACATAACTATTCATTTATTTCTGCTGTGGCTATCCTTAACTTGAATTTCATATGACATTTGACTATGTATATGAATATGACTGGTAAATTTTTGTTGTCCTTTATTTTAGTGGACCAACTATCCGTAGTATGTTCCTACAATCTCTTCCATCAAGTGCAGGTAATGTTTCATTCGTTATATAAAAGTTCAGTTACTTGTTGGTGTGAGCTAGTTATAATTTTCTTATCCTTCCAATTTATTGATCCCATGTGAAACATAGGGAGTGGGCAGTTTTCGATTCATTGATTCACCTGAGACTGTAGTCTGTTCGATTTATTGATTCACAGTACCAGTTTTCAATTTTCGATTTTATTAGCATTGTGAATCTGTGATGATATGCCTGCTGGTCCCGGTTCTCTTATTGGATTGATCAATTCATGGCACAACAAATAATATCTACTCGTAGTGTGATATTATTCATGATTTGTTGTGATCTGATTTGATCTTTTGAGATATTTAACGCACGGCCATTGGTTGGAGAAGTTTGATTATTGTACTTGTTGGAAACGTGTCAAAGATCTGGACGCTCCGGCCATCCAGGTACTGGTATTATTTTCCAATTTGTCTGTACGGTGTTTACTTTGCCAATGTCCACTCGAAATTATTGGTTAATGCGACAAACAAAACGTGAAATTTGTCGTTCTAAAAATTTCATTCGGTGATGATGCATCAGTGTCATGTTCTACCATGGTGCGGGTTAATACGGGTGTTGCTATTTGTACCACCCAAAAAAAAAATCTACTTGCATCACCTAGAATTAATTTCAATTTTTATTTTATTTTTCTAGTACATATCAAATTTATATAGATCAATTTGACTAATTATATTTGGTAATATATATACTCAAATATAATTATTATCTAGTACTACATTTAATTCATGTCAATTAGATTTTAAAATATAAATGTAGATTTACGTTATATTTTTTGCAAGCTATTTTTAAAATGTTATCTCTAAAAAATACAAATTAATAAGCTTATAAGAAAAAATTTCAATGTTACTTTATATTTTATTTCTCAGAGAAAATAATTATCAAAATAACATTTTAAACAACCTTTTACTATCAAAGCTTTATGTTCAACCAAATTTTTTTTTAAAAAAAACTTACTATTACTTGAGGGGTATTTATTTAATTCCAACCCTTAAGGCATGAGAACAGTTCAACAAAACTTGAGAATAATTATTTTTAAAAAAAAGCCACGTCCTTTTTAATCAACAATATTAAAATTATTAACATTATTCATTATTTGTAGATAGTATGAAATAATAGTTAAAATTATTGTAAACAAAAAAAGGATTAAATAGTTAAAAAAATTAAAATATTACTAATCTAGTTGGTAGTGCTTGATATGATTAGATTTTCTAATAAATAAAGTAATTATGTCTTGATTACACCACCCTAATCTGGTCTACCTATAAGTAGGTGGTGTAAATAGGTGGTGTAAATAACAAATAGGGTGGTGTAAATAGAATCACCCGGTTAATACTGATGAAACTAATCTATTTTGGGCTTGGACGTTTATGTAACAAATTAGCTGACAAGTATCTAGAATTTTACAGAGACTCCGTGAACGTTTACTGAAAGTCTGAAACAAATATTCATATGATGATATGAAGTATCAGTTGTCTTACAATCCCGTGAACGTTTACTGTATATTTGAATCATTTGATCACATTTCTTTTCCAAAACAGACATGATTTTGGACTTGTGTCATGTCATTTTAAGAGTCACATGCTCGTTTCATATTCTGATGAAAGCAGCACAATAATACATTCCAAATTTCATGAACCATAAAATATGTTAATTTTTAAAATACAAAATATGTTAATTTGTTTTGAGAGAAAAGGTGAGGTGTGAGGGCCACCCAAACCATATACTCCATCCGTCTCAACCAAAACTTTTTACTTTTCTTTTGGTCCGTCCCAACCAATACTTCTTACTTTCATTCTTTCCTCTTTTGGCAAAACAGCAACTACAAAAAGACGAATATACCCTTAATGAATTCTTACAAACAACCATAAAGTGATATTCCATTTATACCCCTTAAAACTTAACTTATAAGATATAAAATGCATGTTTCTTAAAATCCGAACCAAGTCAACTAAGAAGTTTTGGTTGGGACGGAGGGAATAATTTCGAACTTCACCTACCCAATCTATCCAAAAAAGAAAAAAGGAAAAAAAAAACTACCACCTACCCATGCCATGATTTGGCAAAAGATTTTTACCCAGTGCATGATTCAAAGTTACTGTTCAGCGGTTGATCATTCTTCCGGTTTCATTATATTTTTTTTTATAAAACATAGAAAATGTTGGGAATATTAAAAATATTAACATTTATTTTTTCAGAACATCCTCATATTATGAAACGGAAGTCGGCACTTGAATGGGACTACATATGATACTAAATTGCTAATGACACTGGGATTAATAGGGGACCACTAATATTCGTATTGTGTGAAAGTATTACACTTCAAGATTATTATACAACATGCTAATAAAATTATGAAGAAGGAAATGAAAATTGTTGAATCCACATAATTACAAGTATGGCTAATAATATTGAAGGAGTATTATAATGAATTAGGAAAGCTATGTCTAAGTGTAAGGATTCGTTTGACATGCTAAAGTATGCAGGAATTACAAAATATTAGGATTTTAGATAATGTGCGGTTATTTGGGTTAGGATTACAAAATTCCGTATACAACCAAACAATTTTACCAGACTAAAAATTTTAGCAAAGAATTAAAAATCGAGTAATTACAAATTCCCAAATTCTGTGGAAATTTGATTACTACGTGAACCAAACTACTCCTACGCGATCCGGTTTAGTTAATTATTGAAATGTTTATGAGAATGAGGTGATTTACGTGCGCCATTTTCCCGTGGCTAGAAGTGGCACGCAGAACGACGTCGCAGTCCCATAATGGCTACGTGGCTGTGCAGTTTTTTTTTTTTTTTTTGTTGAAAATCAATTTTCTAATTTGATCGTGACTATATATACACAAGTAGTCTGGGTAGTTGTTACCAGAGCAATAAGTAAACAGAGTGATCACATTCTTCTCCCTTCATTGCTTTCCTGCTTCATTTTTCCTCCATGGGATTCAAAAATGACCTCTTGATTTGCACCGCCTTAGAATGCGAAACCAAGGAGCAAATGCTGGCCTCCATGGATGAAGCCAAGGAAGAAGGAGCCAACCTGGTGGAGCTGTCTCCAATCCATGTCCTTCTCCCACATTTCTGAAGTTGAGCAGCTCTTGAGGCTCAGAACTTTGCCATCCATCGTCTCCTACAGGTGCGTACATTCCACGTCCATTTCGCTGCGAGTGATAGATTCTGTAGCATTTTTCATCTTCTTTTATTTGCAATGGTCCACACCACTAATCATTTTTTCAATGCATCAATTTTGACTAAATCAATTTTTAACATGCATCCATAATTGAACTTATTCTGGTCTAATACGTGCATGGATCATAACAATTATACTTAAACAAATTAAAGTATACGGTTGACATACAAGTGGTTTAGTAAATGAAAAAAATAGTATATAATGTGGCTAGAGAAAGATACACGGTTGCATCAATTGGAGCACCAATTTATTGATTGGTAATTTGGTACTACGAGAAATGGGAAGGAATAGTATGGGAAGGGGTAGGTAGGTGGAGAGTGTATTATGTACAAGTCAAGCATTAATGAAGAAGATTGGCGTACTAGAACAAGGCCGCCGGTGTGGGGTACGGCTGAGAGTGAGCTTTGGCCCTGTGATCACCGTTGATCAAATATTGTCACATGTTTCCAACTTTCTCGGGTTTGGATTTTAGAGTGTCCGTTTCAAACAGAAAACTAAGTTCTTCTTCTTCCTGGCTAAGAGTGAGCTTCTTCTTTCTTCTTCATTTTTTTTTCTTCTCTGAGTTTATTTGTGATCGTTATATTTCATTTAGTTGTGATTGGTTGGAACGGTTAGAATTACATGCCACGTGATCGAAATTAGAACTTACCTGAAAATGTTAATGGGATTCAAAATATCATTCCATTCAAACAATTAGGTAGCTTGGAGGATATTTTGTGTTATTGGAGATTGAATATAAAAGATTAAATAGTATCATTTGGTCCCAACTTTAAAAACTTTAGTTTTCTAGCCCTTACAATCTAAATGTGAGGATTTTTGTCTCCATTAACAGAACCATTTGGTCAACCGAGTCAATCCTAAAAATTAGGAGTAAAATTGTCTTTTCCCAAAATATAAATCAGTCCAATTTGTTGAGGGTTTTTAGTCCTTTCCAGATGAATTAATTCCCCGTCTCTTTAATTTCTCCAAATAGCTGGCCCAGAACTATCCCAAAAATTAGAACCTTAATCCCCCAAAAATCATCAACTACCAATTCATCAATTAATTATTCGATTACGTGCTTTTAGCGACAATTACGTGTCCTTGGAGCCGGTGACGGTGGTGGACCGTCACTGTTGATATTGACGAAGAGGTCACTGATTCGTTCGTCGGCGTTCCGCACTGTTAACTCGCCGGAGACGGTCATCCACAGCGACAACGGGGTGGCTTCTATTAAAAGGGGTGATCGGTATTTTGAGCTCACGTCAAATCATTATTCACATAATTATTTCCAAGAAAATCCAAGAGGAATCCAAGGTGCTGAATTCGCACACATATTCACACCATTATTCTACAGGTAATTGGCATTCTGTGCCTCTAACTCACCCTGCAAAATGCCATTTGGGATGATCTGGGCCAGCTATTTGGAGATGATAAAGAGACGGAGTAGTTTTGTTTAAAATTGGATAAATTAATTCATCTGGAAAGGACTAAAAAGCCCTCAACAAATTGGGCTGATTTTTATTTTTGGGAAAAGATGATTTTACCCTTGATTTTTAGCATTGACTAGCGGTTGACCAAACGGTTCTGTTAATGGGACAAAAAATCCTCACATTTAGAATGTAAAGGCTAGAAAAATAGTTTTAAAAGTTGGGGCCAAAAATCGTTAAATGGACCAAAGTAAGGGCCAAATGATACTATTTAGTCTAAAATAAAATGTGTTTTACAAGATTAGAAAAGAGTAGGATGAGAAGAAATATGAAAAGACTATACTACCCTTTTTAATATTCAAGTATATAATATATATTGGAAGAATTTGAATTTGAATTTAAAGTTATCTTTACCCTTTAAAAGTTAATCCAACGATGGTAAATGTTTGACTCAACATTCATGGGACTGAATTTCCTACAGTGGATTACGGGAGTTATAATTGAAAAGAAAATTTTGGAGCCTGAAAAGTTACTTTGCGTACCACCGGAAATTATTGGAGGGTTAAATTGTACAGAGTAGTAAAGAGTGAAGAACAAACCAGAATTGATGATGGAGTGTTCAATCCCTGAATTGCAGGCCTCATTCAGGCAGCGGAAGAGTATGCACGAAAAAAACATGCTTGCAAATCTTAAGGCTGGCCATGGAACTGGAAGTGGAATTCGTCGAAATTGAATTCGAGGTTAGCTCATTTCCCATCTTCTTCTATATCTTGCCCTGTCTGAAAATTTCGTAGACAATCTTAATCATTTGCGATGACGTGCAATTTCAGATGGCCACTGATGAGCTCATGAACGAGCTGATGAGCAGAAGATCAAACAGCAAGATCATCATCTCCAGCTACGTTAATGGCGGCATCCCTTGTAAAGAGAAGCTCGGAAACCTAGTCACATGCCTGCAGGCTATAGGGGCTGATGCTATCAAGCTTGTGGTTGATGTCTCTTACATCACCGATGTCGCTCCTGTTTTTCACCTGTTAGCACATTCCCAGGTTCTTATCTTTCCTTTTTTTTTTTTTTTTTTTTTTTTTTTTTGCATTTTCCCGATTGAATTGAATTGAACTAAACTAAATTACAGGTGCCGATTATTGCAAGAGCGTCTGGAGATAGAGGGCTTATAAGCCAACTGCTTGGTCCAAAATATGGTGCCTGTGTAGTTTGGGGATCATTGGGAGATAAAGATGTGCCTGGTTTGCCGCCATTGCGCAGTATAAAACATGTGTATCAACTTGAGTACCTGAATCCTGATTCAAAGGTTTTCGGGGTGGTCTCGAATCCAGTAGGGCACAGCAAGGGTCCTCTTCTGCACAACCCCGCCTTCAGACACACGGGATACAACGGAATTTACGTGCCTTTGCTTGTTGATAACATAAATGAGTTCTTCCGGGTTTATGCTTGCCGCGATTTTGCTGGTTTTAGGTTTGTTTGACGTCTTGTTTTGCTGATTCATCTGTTGAGGTTCTTGATCTTATTGACATGTTTTATTTCAGTGTTGGTATTCCACACAAAGAAGCAGCCGTAGAATGCTGTGATGAAGTTGATCCCCTGGCAAAGGTATGGTAGCTCCACAGCAATTTTGTGTTGCAATCAATGGTGTTAACCCATTTTCCTGACATTGTGGTTTTGCAACCAGTCTATTGGAGCTGTGAACACGATTATACGAAGGCCTGAAGATGGGAGGTTGATTGGTTACAATACAGACTGCGATGCTTGTATAACCGCAATTGAGGATGCACTATCAGAGCGGCGTACAACCAATGGGAGCGCGACACATGCATCCCCGATAGCTGGGAAGCTGTTTGTCTTGGTTGGAGCTGGCGGTGCAGGACGGGCAATGGCTTTTGGTGCCAAGAGCAAAGGAGCTAGGGTTGTCATTTTCAACCGCAATTTTGGTAAGAAAAACTTCATGCTCTCTTGAAAATTAGACATTGATTAAGGTTGTTTGTGGTTTTGACTTGTTTCAAAAAAACAGAAAGGGCAAAGGCTCTTGCTTCAGCTGTAGATGGAGAAGCACTCCCTTATGAGTGTTTGAAGTCATACTCCGCGGAGAAGGGGATGATCCTGGCCAATGCTTCTGCCATAGGGATGCAACCAAACATTGACGAAACTCCTGTTCCCAAGGTTGTCATTCTTACTTGTTCTCAATGGACTGCAAACTGTTTTATAGATTCACGTGTAGCTGTTTGGACTAATTAGTGTATCTTCACCTGTTTCATTGTTTTAGGAGGTTTTGGGATCATATGACCTGGTTTTCGATGCAGTTTACACTCCGAGAAACACTAGACTGCTGCGCGAGGCTGCCGAGGTTGGGGCAGTTGTAGTCAGTGGTGTTGAGATGTTCATCAGACAGGCACTTGGTCAGTTCAAGTTGTTCACTGGTGGATTAGGTATCGTCATTCTTCATGAGTACTGAAAACCTTGATCTTGTCAACCAAACTGCTGTCTAACTGTAAACATCTCGTTTGTGTTTCAGCACCCGAGGAGTTCATGCGCAAGACAGTATTGGAGAAATTTTGACATAGATTTTGCCTCAAGAAAGAACACTCATCAATTGTTTTGCAGAAAGTCCCTAGTAAATATATATGGTTACCAGAATAATGATATAAATAACAATCCAAAGTAGGATGTTATTTCCTAGTTAGTGCTTTTTATTCATTGCCCTTTCTATATGGCTATCGTCTTATACGCCGTAAAACCGCCGTCCACCACCAAATTGTGCCCGTTGACATACTTTGCTTCGCCGGAGGCCAGGAAAACCGCCGCATTGGCAATGTCAGCGGATTCGCAAGACGCCCCCTTGAGCTCTCCCAAGCTGCTGACCCAGGCGGTGAGCTCCTCGCGGTCCTTATCAGGGAAATGGTCTTTCAGTTCACCAACCGTGAAGTTGGTCGGAATTGCAAACGGCGAAATGCAGTTCACTCTGATGCCGTGTTTGCTAAGCTCCGCCGCCGCAGACCTCACGGTTCCGATGATGGCGGACTTGGAAACGGAGTAGGTGAACTGCGCCATGCCTCCCATCATGCCGGTGACGCTGGCGGTGCAAAGTATGCAGCCGCTCTGCTGCGGGATCATAACGCGCGACGCGTGCTTGATCCCGGCGACGACTCCCCGGACGTTGACCGCAATGACCCGGTCGAATACGGCGAGGTCCAGGTCGGTGACGCTCGGCGGAGTACGACAGGGGATGCCTGCATTGTTGTACATGATGTCCAGGCGGCCGTGCTCGGCGACGGCGTAGTCAACGGCGTCGGAAACATCGGATTCCTTGGTAACGTCGCAGGGGATGAAGGCGGCGTTAGGCCCGAGGGACGACGCCGTTTCATGGCCGAGTTGTTTGTCGAAATCGGCGATCACTACTTTCGCGCCGTTGTCGATGAATTTGGCAGCGGTTTCTTTCCCAATCCCGCGGGCAGCGCCAGTGATCACTGCCACTTTGCCTTCAAGTTTCCTTTACAAAAACAATAAAAATGGGTTAAGAAGAAATAAGAAAATAGAAATGTACATTTTCGCTAATAGAAATGTACATTTTGCTAAAAAAATAGAAATGTAAATGTCAATGAAATGTACATCTGGCCACGTCATCATATAATCTATCTGTAGTATGTATCTAGTATGCAAATATAAAACGAATGTATGCAAATATAAAACGAAGGGAAAAGAGAGTTGGGTGAAACACCTATCGGTTTGCGCAGCAGAAAAGTGTCTTCGGAAGTTCCGAGAAAGCCCGGAGAAAGCTCTCGAAACACTCCTAAAAAAGATAAATCAAAACCAGAATACCGAAAACTCAGACTAAACCAAACACGCACAAAAACGCGTTGTGTGTGTGAAGAAATGGAGGTTTGCTAGAGTGACCGACCTTGATCCGATGTTGCTCCTAAGCATTTTTCATCTCTCCCAGGAAGAATAAAGGATTTTTTTGGTTTGTTGATAGTGAGAGAATAGGCCCTTTTCTACATGTGGTATATATATAGAGAGAGGTCAATGGCCCACTTTTGCAATTTGCACTTGTATATTATTGATATATATATATACAGCCTCTATTTATTTTTAATTAAAGAAAATAATCTTATGTTTTAATTCCATTAGTTGAAGAAATCATACATTTCGTACAATAATATTATGTTACATAATTAAACATTTGGTATAGTTTTCACATGCAGATTATATTGATGCCGATTATATTGGCTCCTCAAAAAGAATAGAGAAGATAATGCAATAATAAAGTAATATTTGAACCCCAATAAAACAACCCAAGAATCCTAAACCTTTTGCTAATTAATTAGAGCAATTAATTAGAGTTTATGTTTTATGCTTGATCACTTGATTTTGGTTCAAAAAAGAAAGTAGGAATTCTATAAGAGGACCCATAATATTAAAACATTTCTATGTAAGAAAATGTGACGTTACTAGTGAAATAGATAAACAGTAAAATTTTAAAGTGAAATTTTTTCACTTATGCTGCGGAATTCTTCATACTACAGCACAAGTAAAAATTCTTTCAAACTACAGAATTACTAGTACAAATGATTGTACATCATTGTACATAAACAGTGAATATCATGAGCAAAACATTTTTCAGATCTCATCGCACATCTCACTCTTCAACCCTTGAAAACAGTTAAAAGAAACATTCAAGATTAACCAAGTTTAGTTACACTCATAAAGTTCCACACACACACAAGAAAAGCATTATTTATCATTACACATTCCAGCCTTGATTCTCAGGTATTTGAATAAACCTGGGTTGAATCCAAATCCCCTTCAGATTCGAAGCAGCAGTTCCAGACCGAGCCTCAATGTTCTCATTACAGACATAAGTCACATAGTTCTACCCAGGCAAAGTAGCCCCACATATGGAGATCAGGAGATTGAAGCATCGTCTTCAATCCCCATATCCTCATTCATCTTGCACTCACTAAAGAAGTTCACCTGATAGTTAAACGGAAAGTACTTTTCCGCTCCCTAATGAGTATTCCCCCCTTCTATAATGTTGTAAGCAGTCCAGACTTCCTCCCCAACCGAAAATCTCAGCAATCTGTCCCCCGCCATGAAGTAAAAAATGTCCTTTTCTTTAACAAAAATGTCCTAGTTATGAATCATGAAAGCATCTTCACAACTATTATTGGCAACATCTCTATATGATAGCAAATAGATAAATTGATCAATGTTATTTCAAATTAGATGTTTTCACACCTTACCCATGTAATGTGATAACACAATTGACATGAATATAATGCTAATGAATGATCTCAAGAACAAATACAATTGATAACAACATATATTTGATTCCTAATTCACTACTTTTACATAGAAGAAATGATAGCATTTCAACCATGGAAAAACAATATCTAACACATATCCAATACATATCTATAACTAGGAAATCATTCCTAACCATTTCAAGCATCAAATACACCTACAATTCATGATCATTCAATGACAAATCACCCATTCATAAGCTTCATAAATCATGTTCTCAAACCATAACAAGAAGTCCTATCTCATATACCCAAGATGGGTTTTAGCCTACAATCATAATTATATAATCACAACCATAATCCATACAATAATACATGGTGAATTCAAAGTGAAATCAAAGGAACAATGAAGGAAAAAGAGTCGAAGACTCTGAAATTCGATCCTCTAACAAATGAGAATAAGTTTCTTTTATAGTCCAAAACAATTAAAATTAAAGCAAAACAAAGTGCAAGTTGCAGGAATATTTCGCGGACCGCGAGAAATCCTTCGCGGCTCGCGACCGAGGATTCGCGGCCCGCGCGACACTGGTTCCCGCGGCACGCGACCAAGGATTCGCGGCCCGCGCGATACTGGTTCTCGTGGCACGCGACCGAGGATTCGCGGCCCGCGCGATACTGGTTCCCGCGGCTCGCGACCGAGGTGTTTCGCGGCCCGCGAGAGTGTGCCTTCACGCCACTTCTATGACCGGTTCTTCAATGCATCTAACTCCTTCAGGACGGTCATAGAAGGTCTTCAAATCATCCAAATCCATTGCAAGTGCAATTCAAGGTCAAAATGCACGTCTTCAATTTCAAACCACTATGAATGATTTGGTTTAAAAGTCTAATACAAAAGTACAAAATACTATCTAAAACAGCTTTCAAATGCTACAAAATAAGAGTATATTTAGGACCTATCAAAATCCCCCACATTTGAACCTTTCTCGTCCTCGAGAAAGAACGATTAAGATCCAAGTGCATACTCTGAATAATTAAGCACATAATATTTGAGAGCTTTACACAAGATATCTATTTACAAGAGAAAAGAAAATGTTTTTTTTTTAAATAAATACAGTAGCAAAATATAGCAGCAAAAACAGAATTACAGTCCTACAATTCTCTCCCACACTTAGTCTAAACATTGCCCTCAATATTTAAATATATCAATGAAAATCATAGTGAAAGGATAGGGTGTAGGACATACTCACTGTGAGGGGCTGGAACCGTCGCGACGGTGCTGAGCTCGCGATCTGCGATGGCCCTCATAGTCAAATGCTCCTGGTCCCTGTGGGTGCATGGATGCCATCATGGCGAACATCACCGCCATATCATCCTCGTACCTCTCAGTAAATGTCTGAAACTGCTGCTGAGTGACATACTGAGGCTCATGATGTGGAGGAGCGTACTGATCTCCATGCTCCGGAGGTGCCTCTAGCCTGGCAAGGGCAATGGTAGGTGCAGGGACTGTGATCTGGGTGGGCAAGGTGAGCTCCTCCATGCGGGTGCGCCCAGTCAGTTGAACTGCCTCCAGATTTGGCAGATACATGTGCTGATTCTTGGCTACTAGCCAGATGAATCTAGGAGGAGGGAATCTGTGCATGGCCAAGACATTGGTGGACTCCAAAGAAGCAATGTAGTAGAATTGGTGAGCTCTCTCGGCTGTCTTGCCTATCGCTTGAATGTCTGGAGGTAGATGGATGTTCAGATAAACTGACAGAAGAGAAATCATACCCCCTGCGGTATCTTCCCTGAGCTCTTCTGGGAGGTCTCCAGACACTTCTGCACAAAGAGGTCTACCCAACACGGGTGCTCCGGCCGCCAAAACATGGTCCAAAAGCATTGGACTTGCTCCCTGTTGATATGCGTCAACTCCCCTTGGCAAAAGATCGTCATCACTAGGAGCTTGTGCACCATACGAACAGCTGGATGTATGATGTGGTTGTTCTTCGTAGCGCCCGTGATGTTGGGAGATCCTGACAAGCAATTCCAAAAGAAAGCTAGATCAAATCCATCCGGGGCATATTCTTTTGGATTCTTGTAACCCTCCGCATATTTGAACCCAAAAGCAGTTTGGATTTCATCATAGGACACCCGGCGGTCTACATCATTTAACGTGAAGGTGATGTACTGCACGTCTCGCTCCTCGTCGTAGTGCTTGGCTAGAGTGGATAGGAATTCAAGTGTATAACGGATGTAGGTCGGTGCCGACCGATCAATAAATCCTCTCATGCCAACCCGATCCAATAAAAATAGCACAGGCTGCTGTAAACCTAGCTCCTGAAGGAGCTAAGTGGAAAGGAACTTAGTCTCCATGATCGTTCGCCTCCCATTCCCAATCAACTTTCTCCACCGTTGTTGGGCATCGTCATCCAAACCTTGCAGTCCCATAAGGTCAATAGGAGGCAGGTTTTCTGCAGGGGGAGGGCTAGGTTGGCGAGGGGGGGATTCGGGGATCGCGGGCTCATGTGAACTAGAGGCTTCTCCTCGGCGAGATCTTTTCCTTGGTGCCATTAGCTTAATCTACTCAACAACAGTTCAGCACAACTAAACCAGCTACACGACGGCAACCCCTACTCAACAAGCAAATTGCAACTAGAGGCGGCAAGCCCAATCAAAATCAACGGAAAAACTAGAGGCGGCAAGCCCTAATTACTCAAAAATTGCAATGTAATATTCCAAATTAACAATTAAATGCAATTAGATCGCCAATTTGATCAAAACACCACCAAATCAAAGAATCCAAAAATTAGGGTTCATGAGATTTGGGGGTATTTGATTGGGAATTGGAATTTGGAATTAGTGATGGGGAAAAGGTTAAGGTTGGTGGAGGGAAGGTTTTTGTGTAGTGGGGTTGGGGAGAAAGTCGCCGGAGGCCGGCGAATCGGAGTGGAGAAGTTTCGGTTGGAATTTGGGCAATGGAGGTGAAAGAGGATGAATTGGAGGGAAATTGTTGGTGGGGTTTGCAGAGGAGGAGTGGGGGAGTGATTTGGGTGGAAGGAATTGGTGAAAATCTCGCCGGAATGGCGAATCGGAGATGGTGGCCGGAGGGGAGTACTATTTCGGGTGGGAGGAGTTTGGGAAGAAGAAGAAAAAGATAGAAGAAAATTGGAAGAAGTAAGGTGCCCGACTTTTCGCGGATCGCGAGCCTCCCGTCACGGGCCGCGAGGATTCTTCGCGGGCCGCGAAACTCGGCATTTTCGTTCCAGGGATTGCCGAAAAATCCCCTTTTTTCGCGGGTCGCGAGACAAAATTCTCGCGGTGGAAATTTTCTCCGCGCGCGTACTGTGTCGCGGTCCGCGCAATAAAATCGCGGACCGCGGAGCAAAACCCTCGCGGCTCGCGCGATGAATTCGCGAGACGCGAGCACAGTGTCGCGGTCCGCGAAACTTGGCATTTTTGTGCCAGGGATTTCCTAAAAATCCCACTTTTCTCGCGGGTCGCGGACCGCGAGACCTGGTCGCGGCCCGCGAGCTCCAGTTCGCGGCTAGCAAAATCCTCGGTCGCGGTCCGCGCGATTAATTCGTGAGCCGCGAGGAAATGGCTGCTCTAGGCCAAGGTGTTGCTCCACTTCATCTTTTCTAAAACAACAAATCAAAACTTGCGTCATCTCCGAATTACAAGTTTAATAGAATGTACATAGACAATATATAGAAAATAGAGTAATGTTCCAAATATTGAAATTGTTCGACGAAATGCTTTTAAAGATCAAAACTCGTTTATTTAACATCGTCGGCATGATGTACCTCCATTGTAAAGATCAATCGTAGGTCGGGTTGCCTAGAGACATGTCCTCTAGTATCTCCGATTTGAAGCCCTCGTAATACGGTTTCAACCTTTGGCCGTTAACCTTGATGACTTTGGCATTCTCGTCGCTTTGGATCTCCACCGCACCATGAGGGAAAACTCTTACAACCACGAACGGTCCCGTCCACCGAGAACGCAATTTCCCCGGAAACAAACGAAGGCGTGATTGAAATAGAAGAACCTTTTGACCTACCTCAAAGGTTTTCCTAATTATCATCTTGTCATGCCATGCCTTCGTTTTCTCCTTGTAAATGGCAGCGTTCTCATAGGACTCATTCCGGATTTTCTCAAGCTCTTGCAACTGAAGTTTCCTTTCATTCCCGGCTTCGTCCAAGTTCAAGTTGAACTTCGTGATTGCCCAGTATGCTTTGTGTGCCAACTCTACCGACAAATGACACGGCTTTCCAAAGACTAATCGGTATGGAGACATACCAATTGGAGTCTTATAAGCCGTCCTATATGCCCACAATCCATCATCCAACCGAGTACTCCAATCCTTGCGAGTCGGCCTAACCGTTTTCTCAAGGATGGACTTGATTTCCCTATTGGAAACTTTGGCTTGTCCATTTGTTTGTGGGTGATAGGCGGTAGAAGTTTTATGATTTACCTCATATTTCTTCAACAATGCGGCAATGGTTCTATTGCAAAAGTGAGTGCCTCGATCACTGATTAGAGCTCGGGGTACCCCGAACCTAGAGAAGATGTGAGATTTGATGAACTCTGCAACCACTTTAGAATCATCAGTACGAGTGGGGATTGCCTCTACCCACTTAAAAAAATAGTCAACCGCAAGCAAGATATATTTGAAACCAAAGGAATTAGGGAAATGTCCCATAAAATCAATTCCCCATACATCAAAGAGTTCACAATATAAAGGGCAATGTTGGGGCATTTCATTTCTAGAAGAGATATTCCCTACTCTTTGGCATTTATCACAAGATTTGCAAAAAGTATATGCATTCTTATTCAAAGTAGGCCAATAAAAACCACAGTCTAGCACTTTCCTAGCGGTTCGCCTAGCACCAAAATGACCACCACATGCATATGAATGGCAAAAGGCAAGAATTGAGTTAGTTTCATTATTGGGAATGCACCTTCTAATCACTTGGTCGGAACAATGTTTCCACACATAATGATCATCCCACACATAAAACCTAGCATCATGCTTTAACTTATCTTTTTGCGCTTTTGTGAAATGAGAAGGATACTTACTTGTGACAAGGAAATTCACAATGTTAGCATACCATGGAAGAGAAATACTAAGAGCAAATAATTGCTCGTCGGGAAACTCTTCGTGAAGGTGGTCCTTCTCTTGGTCCTCGGGACATGTGAAAGCGGTCTTCTCTTGGTCCTCGGGTGCAATGGCAACCTGAAAGTAACCTGAATAGCCATCAAGAAAACAATAGAAAGAGTGGCCTGCGAGCCGGTTAAGCATTTGATCAATGAATGGTAAAGGAAAATGGTCTTTCCTTGTTACCGCATTTAGCCTTCGGTAATCAATGCAAACACGCCACCCATTTTGGACACTAGTGGGAATCAATTCGCCATGGCTATTCTTCACTACGGTCACTCCGGTTTTCTTTGGTACCACTTGTGTCGGGCTTACCCATTTACTATCGGAGATCGGATAGATCATTCCCGCATCCAACAATTTAAGCATCTCAGCTTTTACTACCTCCATCATAGGAGGGTTCAATCGCCTTTGAGGTTGTCGGATTGGTTTAGCATCATCCTCCAATAGAATACGGTGCATGCAAGTACTTGGACTCATACCTTTGATGTCGGCAATAGTCCACCCAATGGCCTCCTTATGATCTTGTAGCACTTTCATCAACCTTTCCTCTTGTTCCTTGGTGAGCTTGTTTGAGATGATCATCGGTAATTTTCCACCATCACCAAGGAATGCATATTTTAGATTCTCGGGTAGTGGTTTCAATTCCACCACCGGAGGTTTATTGAGAGATGGTCTGTTGCCCGAGCCTTTCAATACCTCGAGGTCTAAAAGTGGTGCATCAAGAGAAAGTTCCTCAAAAGTATCTAGCTCAAAAATGCTTTCCTTCAAGTTAGCACTCAAAGCATATGTATGAACATTACTTGTGTGTAAACTATTGGCTAAAGCTTTTAACAAAAGATCATCACCATCATTTTCATAAACTTTTTGCACAAAAGATTCAATCACATCAATAGCATTGCAAGAAGTTTCATCATCATTGTATTTCATTGCACCATAAATGTTGAACTCTATTTTATCCCCATCAAATTCCATGGTGAGTCTACCACTATGCACATCGATTATAGTTTTGAAGTTTTTAAAAATGGATGCCCTAACAAGACAGGGGTAGCAAATTTATCATGTTCCATGTCAAGAACGTAAAAATCGGCCGGGAACACCAACTTATCAACTTTCACCAAAACATCTTCAACAATGGCCCTGTCCAATAGGGCGCTGGAATTGGTAGCTGGTGCTGGAAGGTGCTGGAGGGTGTTGAAATTAAATTAAAATTGTATAATTATGATGTACATAATTATGAAACTATATATTTAAAGAATGATTAATTCGTACACAACATATTGAAACTAATTCTAAAGAAAAATTATTTTTTATTTTTTTAAAAAAAATAAATCATTCATGTATGTGAATAGTGACAAGTGCTGGAGGGTGCTGGTAGGTGCTGGTAGGTGCTGGAGGTGCTGGAAATAAGCACTATTGGACAGGGCCAATACCCTTAAGGTATGCATTAGAGCGGTCGGCAAGTTGGATCACCACACCGGTTTTATGCAAAGTGCCAAGATTTAATGATTCATACAATGTATATGGAATGACATTTATGGATGCACCTAGGTCTAGCATGGCTCTTGGAAAATAAGTGTTTCCTAAGATGCAAGGAATTGTAAACATGCCGGGATCACCACACTTAGTAGGCATTTTATCTTGAAACAAAGCCGACACATGTTCATTGACTCTTTCATTTTTTACAGGCTTAGACCTTTGTTGACGACGATTTACACACAATTTTTTCAAGAATTTAGAATATCTAGGAACTTGATCAATAGCATCGAGTAAAGGGATGTTTACCTCACACTTTCGAAGGACCTCGAAAGCTTCCTTGTCCATCTCCTTTTTGCGAGTACTCTTCAAAGCCTCGGGAAATGGTACTTCTACATCGAAGGGAGTGTCTACCCTAGTTTTCTTGTGGAGAGGTGAGAATGGAGGTGACATTGGTTCAACATGAGTGGTTGAGTGTACATGTTCCTCATCAATTAGCTCTTTCTCCTTCTCAACCTCGGCATCACCTTTTTCTTTGGCTAGCTCCTCAAGAATCACTTCTTCATCGGCCAAGGTCACCTCAACTTCGTCATTGGTCAAACTCTTCTTCACAAGGCCTCTCTTGGGTGCCTTTTTCACAACCACTTCGGGTTCAATAGCTTGTTTACCACTCCTCAAGGTTATGGCACTTGCATGAGGCCTTGGATTTAACTCCGGTTGTGCGGGTAGTTTCCCGGAGTTTTGTGCTTCCAATTTCCCCAAAACCATGGCCATTTGACTCATTTGCACCTCAATGCTTTTGAATCGAGCGTCTTGTGGGAATTGGCCCGAGCTTTCACCTTGATCACGAGATTTATCTTCCAACCTCGGGTAAGCATTTTGAGGGGCACGATTATTGAAACGGCCTTGACCTTGGTTTCTTGGGTATTGTTGGGGTTGAGGGTGATATTGAGGGTTTTAATGATCTTGGTACCCTTGGTAGCCAAAATCTTGGTACCCTTGGTTTTGGTAACCTTGGTACCCTTGATTTTGGTTGCCTTGGTCTCCTCCGTAGCCTTGGTCATTTTGCCCCCTCGACCTATCAAAAGATTGACTACTTTGACCTTGGTATCCCCCTTGTTGGCCTTGTTGCCCCGTTGGTTCATCTCTCCATCGAAAGTTAGGGTGATCTCTAGTTCCGGGGTTGTAGTGTTGGGCAAAAGTATCATACTTCCTTTGGGTAAACAATGCTCGATTGTTGTTGCTCATAGTTGGGGGACATGTACTCTCTCATAGAAATGTTGGTAGGAGAAGTGTTAGGATTTTGGAAAGGGTTGTAGAATTGGTTTCGGGGGATGTTTTGGCCGGTTTCCTCTTCTCGGTCCTCCTCTGCCATGGTGGAAGGTGGTACTTCACTATCAAGGGAAAATGGATTGGCGGCTAGTGTCTCTTGCACTTGTCGCTTGAGTTGACGAAGACTTCTAACTAATTCGGAATCGTATTGCAAAGGGTCTTGGTTCGAGGTTCTTGTATGAACCATGCACCAAGAGCTAGAGCAATAGGGTTCCAAACCAAAAATAAGATGAAAAAGAAAGATAGGGTGTTAATACAACTACAATAAACACACAGAAATACACCTAATCCCCGGCAGCGGCGCCAAAATTTGGGAGGTCGTCGCCGTACCTCTCAAATATACAATTTATATTCACTTACTACCGCTACACACAATTAAGCATATAATGGCAAGTAAGGGTATTTCTACATATATCTTGTAGCATACATATACATATACATATATAAAAGCAATGTAAACAAGGGGAGGGGGGGGGGGGGGGGGGTTGAGTTGAGTTTTGTAGAAACACTACTATGTAAAATAACTAGAACTTCAAAGTTATAACTAATTTATCATATGATTACTCTAACTAGAGATTTAACTATGAGAATAAAGGACTTGAGCATATGAGATTAATGTCTTCTTGTTATGGATTTTTCCTCAAACTCTATCATGTTACTTTGAAAATGGTGATTGTTTGTAATGGGAAATCATCTCTGTTCTAGTTATGAATCATGAAAGCATCTTCACAACTATTATTGGCAACATCTCTATATGATAGCAAATAGATAAATTGATCAATGTTATTTCAAATTAGATGTTTTCCCACCTTACCCATGTAATGTGATAACACAATTGACATGAATATAATGCTAATGAATGATCTCAAGAACAAATACAATTGATAACAACATATATTTGATTCCTAATTCACTACTTTTAAATAGAAGAAATGATAACATTTCAACCATGGAAAAGCAATATCTAACACATATCCAATACATATCTATAACTAGGAAATTATTCCTAACCATTTCAAGCATCAAATACACCTACAATTCATGATCATTCAATGAAAAATCACCCATTCCTAAGCTTCATAAATTATGTTCTCAAACCATAACAAGAAGTCCTATCTCATATACCCAAGATGGGTTTTAGCCTACAATCATAATTATATAATCACAACCATAATCCATACAATAATACATGGTGAATTCAAAGTGAAAATCAAAGGAACAATGAAGGAAAAAGAGTTGAAGCCTCTGAAATTCGATCCTCTAACAAATGAGGATAAGTTTCTTTTATAGTCCAAAACCATTAAAATTAAAGCAAAACAAAGTGCAAGTTGCAGGAATATTTCGCGGACCGCGAGAAATCCTTCGCGGCTCGCGAGACTGGTTCTCGCGGCTCGCGACTGAGGATTCGCGGCCCGCGCGACACTGGTTCCCGCGGCACGCGACCGAGGATTCGCGGCCCGCGCGATACTGGTTCCCGTGGCACACGACCGAGGATTCGCGGCCCGCGCGATACTGGTTCCCGCGGCTCGCGACCGAGGTGTTTCGCGGCCAGCGAGAGTGTGCCTTCACGCCACTTCTATGACCGGTTCTTCAATACATCTAACTCCTTCAGGACGGTCATAGAAGGTCTTCAAATCATCCAAATCCATAGCAAGTGCAATTCAAGGTCAAAATGCACGTCTTCAATTTCAAACCACTATGAATGATTTGGTTTAAAAGTCTAATACAAAAGTACAAAATACTATCTAAAACAGCTTTCAAATGCTCCAAAATAAGAGTATATTTAGGACCTAACAAAATCCCCCACATTTGAACCTTTCTCGTCCTCGAGAAAGAACGATTAAGATCCAAGTGCATACTCTGAATAATTAAGCACATAACATTTGAGAGCTTTACACAAGATATCTATTTACAAGAGAAAAAACAGAATTACAGTCCTACAATTCTCTCCCACACTTAGTCTAAACATTGCCCTCAATATTTAAACATATCAATGAAAATCATAGTGAAAGGAAAGGGTGTAGGACATACTCACTGTGAGGGCCGGAACCGTCGCGACGGCGCTGAGCTCGCGATCTGCGATGGCCCTCATAGTCAAATGCTCCTGGTCCCTGTGGGTGCATGGATGCCATCATGGCGAACATCACCGCCATATCATCCTCGTACCTCTCAGTAAATGTCTGAAATTGCTGCCGAGTGACATACTGAGGCTCATGATGTGGATGAGCGTACTGATCTCCATGCTCCGGAGGTGCCTCTAGCCTGGCAAGGGCAATGGTAGGTGCAGGGACTGTGATCTGTGTGGGCAAGGCCCAATCCAATTTCAATTTTGGGGTCCGCTACTGTCTTTGGGATGTGGCTACACGGGCAAAACGTAGTAGTATAATTGAGAAATTTTATGAAATGATAAGAGACCATTTTTGTGGGAATTTTCAAACACATCGAATCATTTCCAAAGATACAAGGAAGGATTAATTACACGACTTTATTGTCATGTCGCTTAAGTGGAGTCAATTTGAAAACTTAACACTAGGGATAATATAATTATTGCACGCACTTGGGGTTCTTGAACAAATAATACGACGTGTTTGAATCCAAAAATGTAAGAATATTTAGATATAATTTAAAAAGTTACGTTAAAATGTCTATTTTGAAAATTTTAAAGGTTCATGTTTTCCGAACCAAAGGTTCATATTTGAGTTAAGAGATAAGAATGACTCTTCTTCGAAATAGTAATAGTGGTCTGCGCGTTCGCGTGGTCTACGTTATAATTTTTAAAAATATTTCAAGACTATGCATTTGAGTCACGAGAAATTCAGACTAACTAAATGATGCTGGATGAATAGCGGGGAAGATTGAAGAAGCGACAGGTAGCCGCAAAGGAAGTTCCACAACTTTTATATGAGGTGTCAGAATCGCAAGATTTATATCGGATCAGGACCAATGATTTCCATGCTGATATAAAATTTTGGGGCCGTTCAGGCCGGTCCTTAAAAAAATAACCTTTCATTGTTTTTGGATCTTTTTATTTTCCAAATTTTTGTTTTGGAAAATAGTTAATCACATTTTGTAATCCCATCTTGTAATGTTTTGGACGACGGGAGCTAATTTACTTTCATGTGGACTCCGAAATCAAATTTTTTTTACAACCGTCCCCGTAATTCGAATGCTTATATGGATTACTCAAGTACGACGAGGATGATTGTTTTTAAATTTTCATTCGATATGAATAATGCACTTCCATTTTTTCTGTTTTCAAATGAAATTATGATTGTCGGTGGAGGTAGAAAATATATAAGTATAACGACCTAATTTTATTTGTATTGGATGGACTAAAAACATTTCAACCAAACTATTCGACCGCCGGTTCACTGCGAACGTAAGACAAGGATGGCTAAATAGAGTTGGTAGGATGAGAGTATAACCGCCTCCCTATTTTATTTGCATGGAGTGGAATAAAAACCATTCCAACATCAACTATTCAACACGGGCCGAATTTATCGATTTTGCTGTTAAATCCAAAATTTAGTGGTTGGTATGTGGTTGGAAAGATTTATTATTTACGCGTATAAATCCTCCCAATACCATTTTGAATTATTATTTTAATAAGGGTAATATTCGATTTCAACCCTATTGTGCCACTTTTCAATGAACGTATAATATTCGTATAATCTGTATTATATTTTCTTGTACACATTTTCAATGAACGTATGATATTCGTATAATCTGTATTATACTTTCTTATACACATTTTCAAATCTAATAAAATTACATGTTATCACCGATTCCATGATCTTTCATGATATTGTATATATTTATCTATAAAAACGAAATGTTTTGTTAAGGTGACATTAGATTGATATTCATGATCATTTTATCAATGCTGTGGTGGAGGTAAAGTTAAAAAGTGGGTAATTTTTACCGATATTTATATTTTATATTTAATTTTCGTCTATTTTAACCATCCAAATTAAAAATGATTAATAAGATTGATTTTAAAATTATTGGTGATGTTCTAAATCGGTGCACAACAAAAGGCATGCATATTTGACACTTGGTTGCAACGGGATCATGATTCATGACTCATTCTTCATATGGTAGATTGGGATAGATGATTTTCATGCTGATATTACATTTTGGGGGCGTTTAGGCCCGCCTTGAAAAATGACCTATCATTGTTTTTGGATTTTTTTTTTTTTCAAATTTGTCCGCTTTACCTTTCTAGGGGTCTGGTCGAGTAGTTAATCACATTTTGTGATGTGTTGGAGAAGTATCGATGGGGTTATTATTTTACGGTGGACTCCATCATCAAAACTTTTGCAAGCCTCCTTCGGAATTCGAGTGATTATATTCATTACGACGGTACGACAAGGATGATTGTTTGTTGATTTTCATTCTATAGAACCATGTTACCTCATTTAAACGTGCATATAATATATATTCTCGTTATTCAGTGAAATTATAAAATTACAAGGATAGCGCGTAGAATAGAATTATAACGATCTAATTTAATTTGCATGGGAGGGAAAAAAACATTCCAGCCTCAACTATTCAAAATGCCGTATGCGCTGTTGGTGTAAGAAAACGAGAATAACTAGTGAAGGTAGGTAGTATAGAAGTATAACCACCTATTTTATTTGCATTTTTGATGGAATAGAAACATTCCAACGTCAACTATTCAAAAGCCGAATTTACCGAATTTATTTTAGTGATTGGTATGAGTTTGAAATGAATTATTCCTACATGATTTACGCGTTTACCATTTCACCCAGCCTTTTTGGTTGGTTCTATAAATATGGGGATGGTTGTGGGAACTTCCTACCAACATTCACCCTTCCACAATAATTTCACAAGATGGCCATGTTAACGATAAAAAAAGCATCACATCTTATAATTTTGTTTGTTCTAACATGTTTTTCTGTTTTTCCAGTAAAAATTACTGTTGCTTTTTCGACACATGCTCCGACGGTCAATGACGTGGAAAATGCAATGGCCACCCCTATTCCCATTCCCAATGTGCCGTCTCTCTCCATCCAATCACACGCAATCACACCCATCTCTACCATGCAAACTCCCATGTATTTGGAGGATGTCGTACAACCACCTGCATCGTCCCCAATTATTCAGAGTGATGATCATGTCACAAAGGAAGCGTTAGCTCAAAACGGCAATCAATGTAACGGAGCTAATAAATCCAAGCCGGAGTGCAAATCCGTGCAAGTCAATCCCCCATCAAACATAGAGCCACCGAGGTGCAAGAAACCCCAGTGCAAACCAAGGCAGGACGGTGGTGAACCTGCAAAGGCGTTTTATGCGAGCAAACATAAACAACCCAAAAAGCCTCCCACTAGGAAGTTGCAGGGGCATTTTAGAAAATTGCTGAAATGATTAAATTATTTTTATCAAATTTTATTTCAATAGTCTTGTTCGATCAATAAGTTTAACGTCATAAATAGGATTATGACACGATGTAATGGAATTTACGAATCCCTCCTCTTTCCCATTAATTTTGTATACGTGTTATACAAAAACACGGCTTTTATTTCGTTAATGAGAATAAATATTGAGATTGAAAAGATTTAATTTTTTTAATTTACTTTTGATTCTTCAAAAGTTTGGGTTAGTAATTTACACATTCAAGTCCCACCATTGTACCACTTTTCAATGAATGTATAATACTTGTATATGATATATCAGTATAATTTTTAGTTTAGTATCAAATCTAGTTCCTATAATAATTATACTTGAATCAGTACGGGATAAGTATGGTATGCGTTTTCAAGTCTAATAAAAGTACATGTTATCACGATTCCTTCCTATAATAATTATACTGGAATCCAGTACGGGATAAGTATGGTATACGTTTTCAAATCTAATAAAAGTACATGTTATCACTATTCCTTTGGTCTTCCATGATATTGTACATATTTAACTATACAAGTGGAATATTATGACACCGGATTAATAGTGATGATCATTTTGAAACCTATCAAGGCCGTGGTGGAGGTACTGTTTATAATTGAGTAATTCGAATGCTTATATGGATTACTCAAGTACGCCGAGGATGATTGTTTTTAAATTTTAATTCTATATGAATAATGCACTTCCATTTTTTCTGTTTTCAAATGAAATTATGATTGTCGGTGGAGGTAGAAAATATATAAGTATAACGACCTAATTTTATTTGTATTGGATGGAATAAAAACATTTCAACCAAACTATTCGACCGCCGGTTCACTGTGCGAACGTAAGACAAGGATGGCTAAATAGAGTTGGTAGGATGAGAGTATAACCGCCTCCCTATTTTATTTGCATGGAGTGGAATAAAAACCATTCCAACATCAACTATTCAACACGGCCGAATTTATCGATTTTGCTGTTAAATCCAAAATTTAGTGGTTGGTATGTGGTTGGAAAGATTTATTATTTACGCGTATAAATCCTCCCAATACCATTTTGAATTATTATTTTAATAAGGGTAATATTCGATTTCAACCCTATTGTGCTACTTTTCAATGAACGTATAATATTCGTATAATCTGTATCATACTTTCTTATACACATTTTCAAATCTAATAAAAGTACATGTTATCACCGATTCCTTGATCTTTCATGATATTGTATATATTTATCTATAAAAACGAAATGTTTTGTTAAGGTGACATTAGATTGATATTGATGATCATTTTATCAATGCTGTGGTGGAGGTAAAGTTAAAAAGTGGGTAATTTTTACCGACATTTATATTTTATATTTAATTTTCGTCTATTTTAACCATCCAAATTAAAAATGATTAATAAGATTGATTTTAAAATTATTGGTGATGTTCTAAATCGGTGCACAACAAAAGGCATGCATATTTGACACTTGGTTGCAACAGGATCATGATTCATGACTCATTCTTCATATGGTAGATTGCAAAAGTTCATTGAATCGGGATAGATGATTTCCATGCTGATATTACATTTTGGGGGCGTTTAGGCCCGCCTTGAAAAATGACCTATCATTGTTTTTGGATTTTTTTTTTTTTCAAATTTGTCCGCTTTACCTTTCTAGGGGTCTGGCCGAGTAGTTAATCACATTTTGTGATGTGTTGGAGAAGTATCGATGGGGTTATTATTTTACGGTGGACTCCATCATCAAAACTTTTGCAAGCCTCCTTCGGAATTCGAGTGCTTATATTCATTACGACGGTACGACAAGGATGATTGTTTGTTGATTTTCGTTCTATAGAACCATGTTACCTCATTTAAACGTGCATATAATATATATTCTCGTTATTCAGTGAAATTATAAAATTACAAGGATAGCGCGTAGAATAGAATTATAACGATCTAATTTAATTTGCTTGGGAGGGAAAAAAACATTCCAGCCTCAACTATTCAAAATGCCGTATGCGCTGGTGTAAGAAAACGAGAATAACTAGTGAAGGTAGGTAGTATAGAATTATAACCACCTATTTTATTTGCATTTTGATGGAATAGAAACATTCCAACGTCAACTATTCAAAAGCCGAATTTATCGAATTTATTTTAGTGATTGGTATGAGTTTGAAATGAATTATTCCTACATGATTTACGCGTTTACCATTTCTCCCAGCTTTTTGGTTGTTTCTATAAATATGGGGATGGTTGTGGGAACTTCCTACCAACATTCACCCTTCCACAATAATTTCACAAGATGGCCATGTTAACGATAAAAAAGCATCACATCTTATAATTTTGTTTGTTCTAACATGTTTTTCTGTTTTTCCAGTAAAAATTACTGTTGCTTTTTCGACACATGCTCCGACGGTCAATGACGTGGAAAATGCAATGGCCACCCCTATTCCCATTCCCAATGTGCCGTCTCTCTCCATCCAATCACACGCAATCACACCCATCTCTACCATGCAAACTCCCATGTATATGGAGGATGTCGTACAACCACCTGCATCGTCCCCAATTATTCAGAGTGATGATCATGTCACAAAGGAAGCGTTAGCTCAAAACGGCAATCAATGTAACGGAGCTAATAAATCCAAGCCGGAGTGCAAATCCGTGCAAGTCAATCCCCCATCAAACATAGAGCCACCGAGGTGCAAGAAACCCCAGTGCAAACCAAGGCAGGACGGTGGTGAACCTGCAAAGGCGTTTTATGCGAGCAAACATAAACAACCCAAAAAGCCTCCCACTAGGAAGTTGCAGGGGCATTTTAGAAAATTGCTGAAATGATTAAATTATTTTTATCAAATTTTATTTCAATAGTCTTGTTCGATCAATAAGTTTAACGTCATAAATAGGATTATGACGCGATGTAATGGAATTTACGAATCCCTCCTCTTTCCCATTAATTTTGTATACGTGTTATACAAAAACACGGCTTTTATTTCGTTAATGAGAATAAATATTGAGATTGAAAAGATTTAATTTTTTTAATTTACTTTTGATTCTTCAAAAGTTTGGGTTAGTAATTTACACATTCAAGTCCCACCATTGTACCACTTTTCAATGAATGTATAATACTTGTATATGATATATCAGTATAATTTTTAGTTTAGCATCAAATCTAGTTCCTATAATAATTATACTTGAATCAGTACGGGATAAGTATGGTATGCGTTTTCAAGTCTAATAAAAGTACATGTTATCACGATTCCTTCCTATAATAATTATACTGGAATCCAGTACGGGATAAGTATGGTATACGTTTTCAAATCTAATAAAAGTACATGTTATCACTATTCCTTTGGTCTTCCATGATATTGTACAGATTTAACTATACAAGTGGAATATTATGACACCGGATTAATAGTGATGATCATTTTGAAACCTATCAAGTCCGTGGTGGAGGTACTGTTTATAATTGAGTAATTCGAATGCTTATATGGATTACTCAAGTACGCCGAGGATGATTGTTTTTAAATTTTAATTCTATATGAATAATGCACTTCCATTTTTTCTTTTTTCAAATGAAATTATGATTGTCGGTGGAGGTAGAAAATATATAAGTATAACGACCTAATTTTATTTGTATTGGATGGAATAAAAACATTTCAACCAAACTATTCGACCGCCGGTTCACTGTGCGAACGTAAGACAAGGATGGCTAAATAGAGTTGGTAGGATGAGAGTATAACCGCCTCCCTATTTTATTTGCATGTAGTGGAATAAAAACCATTCCAACATCAACTATTCAACACGGCCGAATTTATCGATTTTGCTGTTAAATCCAAAATTTAGTGGTTGGTATGTGGTTGGAAAGATTTATTATTTACGCGTATAAATCCTCCCAATACCATTTTGAATTATTATTTTAATAAGGGTAATATTCGATTTCAACCCTATTGTGCTACTTTTCAATGAACGTATAATATTCGTATAATCTGTATCATACTTTCTTATACACATTTTCAAATCTAATAAAAGTACATGTTATCACCGATTCCTTGATCTTTCATGATATTGTATATATTTATCTATAAAAACGAAATGTTTTGTTAAGGTGACATTAGATTGATATTGATGATCATTTTATCAATGCTGTGGTGGAGGTAAAGTTAAAAAGTGGGTAATTTTTACCGACATTTATATTTTATATTTAATTTTCGTCTATTTTAACCATCCAAATTAAAAATGATTAATAAGATTGATTTTAAAATTATTGGTGATGTTCTAAATCGGTGCACAACAAAAGGCATGCATATTTGACACTTGGTTGCAACAGGATCATGATTCATGACTCATTCTTCATATGGTAGATTGCAAAAGTTCATTGAATCGGGATAGATGATTTCCATGCTGATATTACATTTTGGGGGCGTTTAGGCCCGCCTTGAAAAATGACCTATCATTGTTTTTGGATTTTTTTTTTTTTCAAATTTGTCCGCTTTACCTTTCTAGGGGTCTGGCCGAGTAGTTAATCACATTTTGTGATGTGTTGGAGAAGTATCGATGGGGTTATTATTTTACGGTGGACTCCATCATCAAAACTTTTGCAAGCCTCCTTCGGAATTCGAGTGCTTATATTCATTACGACGGTACGACAAGGATGATTGTTTGTTGATTTTCGTTCTATAGAACCATGTTACCTCATTTAAACGTGCATATAATATATATTCTCGTTATTCAGTGAAATTATAAAATTACAAGGATAGCGCGTAGAATAGAATTATAACGATCTAATTTAATTTGCTTGGGAGGGAAAAAAACATTCCAGCCTCAACTATTCAAAATGCCGTATGCGCTGGTGTAAGAAAACGAGAATAACTAGTGAAGGTAGGTAGTATAGAATTATAACCACCTATTTTATTTGCATTTTGATGGAATAGAAACATTCCAACGTCAACTATTCAAAAGCCGAATTTATCGAATTTATTTTAGTGATTGGTATGAGTTTGAAATGAATTATTCCTACATGATTTACGCGTTTACCATTTCTCCCAGCTTTTTGGTTGTTTCTATAAATATGGGGATGGTTGTGGGAACTTCCTACCAACATTCACCCTTCCACAATAATTTCACAAGATGGCCATGTTAACGATAAAAAAGCATCACATCTTATAATTTTGTTTGTTCTAACATGTTTTTCTGTTTTTCCAGTAAAAATTACTGTTGCTTTTTCGACACATGCTCCGACGGTCAATGACGTGGAAAATGCAATGGCCACCCCTATTCCCATTCCCAATGTGCCGTCTCTCTCCATCCAATCACACGCAATCACACCCATCTCTACCATGCAAACTCCCATGTATATGGAGGATGTCGTACAACCACCTGCATCGTCCCCAATTATTCAGAGTGATGATCATGTCACAAAGGAAGCGTTAGCTCAAAATGGCAATCAATGTAACGGAGCTAATAAATCCAAGCCGGAGTGCAAATCCGTGCAAGTCAATCCCCCATCAAACATAGAGCCACCGAGGTGCAAGAAACCCCAGTGCAAACCAAGGCAGGACGGTGGTGAACCTGCAAAGGCGTTTTATGCGAGCAAACATAAACAACCCAAAAAGCCTCCCACTAGGAAGTTGCAGGGGCATTTTAGAAAATTGCTGAAATGATTAAATTATTTTTATCAAATTTTATTTCAATAGTCTTGTTCGATCAATAAGTTTAACGTCATAAATAGGATTATGACGCGATGTAATGGAATTTACGAATCCCTCCTCTTTCCCATTAATTTTGTATACGTGTTATACAAAAACACGGCTTTTATTTCGTTAATGAGAATAAATATTGAGATTGAAAAGATTTAATTTTTTTAATTTACTTTTGATTCTTCAAAAGTTTGGGTTAGTAATTTACACATTCAAGTCCCACCATTGTACCACTTTTCAATGAATGTATAATACTTGTATATGATATATCAGTATAATTTTTAGTTTAGCATCAAATCTAGTTCCTATAATAATTATACTTGAATCAGTACGGGATAAGTATGGTATGCGTTTTCAAGTCTAATAAAAGTACATGTTATCACGATTCCTTCCTATAATAATTATACTGGAATCCAGTACGGGTAAGTATGGTATACGTTTTCAAATCTAATAAAAGTACATGTTATCACTATTCATTTGGTCTTCCATGATATTGTACAGATTTAACTATACAAGTGGAATATTATGACACCGGATTAATAGTGATGATCATTTTGAAACCTATCAAGTCCGTGGTGGAGGTACTGTTTATAATTGAGTAATTCGAATGCTTATATGGATTACTCAAGTACACCGAGGATGATTGTTTTTAAATTTTAATTCTATATGAATAATGCACTTCCATTTTTTCTGTTTTCAAATGAAATTATGATTGTCGGTGGAGGTAGAAAATATATAAGTATAACGACATAATTTTATTTGTATTGGATGGAATAAAAACATTTCAACCAAACTATTCGACCGCCGGTTCACTGTGCGAACGTAAGACAAGGATGGCTAAATAGAGTTGGTAGGATGAGAGTATAACCGCCTCCCTATTTTATTTGCATGGAGTGGAATAAAAACCATTCCAACATCAACTATTCAACACGGCCGAATTTATCGATTTTGCTGTTAAATCCAAAATTTAGTGGTTGGTATGTGGTTGGAAAGATTTATTATTTACGCGTATAAATCCTCCCAATACCATTTTGAATTATTATTTTAATAAGGGTAATATTCGATTTCAACCCTATTGTGCTACTTTTCAATGAACGTATAATATTCGTATAATCTGTATCATACTTTCTTATACACATTTTCAAATCTAATAAAAGTACATGTTATCACCGATTCCTTGATCTTTCATGATATTGTATATATTTATCTATAAAAACGAAATGTTTTGTTAAGGTGACATTAGATTGATATTGATGATCATTTTATCAATGCTGTGGTGGAGGTAAAGTTAAAAAGTGGGTAATTTTTACCGACATTTATATTTTATATTTAATTTTCGTCTATTTTAACCATCCAAATTAAAAATGATTAATAAGATTGATTTTAAAATTATTGATGATGTTCTAAATCGGTGCACAACAAAAGGCATGCATATTTGACACTTGGTTGCAACAGGATCATGATTCATGACTCATTCTTCATATGGTAGATTGCAAAAGTTCATTGAATCGGGATAGATGATTTCCATGCTGATATTACATTTTGGGGGCGTTTAGGCCCGCCTTGAAAAATGACCTATCATTGTTTTTGGATTTTTTTTTTATTTTTTCAAATTTGTCCGCTTTACCTTTCTAGGGATCTGGTCGAGTAGTTAATCACATTTTGTGATGTGTTGGAGAAGTATCGATGGGGTTATTATTTTACGGTGGACTCCATCATCAAAACTTTTGCAAGCCTCCTTCGGAATTCGAGTGCTTATATTCATTACGACGGTACGACAAGGATGATTGTTTGTTGATTTTCGTTCTATAGAACCATGTTACCTCATTTAAACGTGCATATAATATATATTCTCGCTATTCAGTGAAATTATAAAATTACAAGGATAGCGCGTAGAATAGAATTATAACGATCTAATTTAATTTGCATGGGAGGGAAAAAAACATTCCAGCCTCAACTATTCAAAATGCCGTATGCGCTGTTGGTGTAAGAAAACGAGAATAACTAGTGAAGGTTGGTAGTATAGAAGTATAACCACCTATTTTATTTGCATTTTGATGGAATAGAAACATTCCAACGTCAACTATTCAAAAGCCGAATTTACCGAATTTATTTTAGTGATTGGTATGAGTTTGAAATGAATTATTCCTACATGATTTACGCGTTTACCATTTCACCCAGCTTGTTGGTTCTATAAATATGGGGATGGTTGTGGGAACTTCCTACCAACATTCACCCTTCCACAATAATTTCACAAGATGGCCATGTTAACGATAAAAAAAGCATCACATCTTATAATTTTGTTTGTTCTAACATGTTTTTCTGTTTTTCCAGTAAAAATTACTGTTGCTTTTTCGACACATGCTCCGACGGTCAATGACGTGGAAAATGCAATGGCCACCCCTATTCCCATTCCCAATGTGCCGTCTCTCTCCATCCAATCACACGTAATCACACCCATCTCTACCATGCAAACTCCCATGTATTTGGAGGATGTCGTACAACCACCTGCATCGTCCCCAATTATTCAGAGTGATGATCATGTCACAAAGGAAGCGTTAGCTCAAAACGGCAATCAATGTAACGGAGCTAATAAATCCAAGCCGGAGTGCAAATCCGTGCAAGTCAATCCCCCATCAAACATAGAGCCACCGAGGTGCAAGAAACCCCAGTGCAAACCAAGGCAGGACGGTGGTGAACCTGCAAAGGCGTTTTATGCGAGCAAACATAAACAACCCAAAAAGCCTCCCACTAGGAAGTTGCAGGGGCATTTTAGAAAATTGCTGAAATGATTAAATTATTTTTATCAAATTTTATTTCAATAGTCTTGTTCGATCAATAAGTTTAACGTCATAAATAGGATTATGACACGATGTAATGGAATTTACGAATCCCTCCTCTTTCCCATTAATTTTGTATACGTGTTATACAAAAACACGGCTTTTATTTCGTTAATGAGAATAAATATTGAGATTGAAAAGATTTAATTTTTTTAATTTACTTTTGATTCTTCAAAAGTTTGGGTTAGTAATTTACACATTCAAGTCCCACCATTGTACCACTTTTCAATGAATGTATAATACTTGTATATGATATATCAGTATAATTTTTAGTTTAGTATCAAATCTAGTTCCTATAATAATTATACTTGAATCAGTACGGGATAAGTATGGTATGCGTTTTCAAGTCTAATAAAAGTACATGTTATCACGATTCCTTCCTATAATAATTATACTGGAATCCAGTACGGGATAAGTATGGTATACGTTTTCAAATCTAATAAAAGTACATGTTATCACTATTCCTTTGGTCTTCCATGATATTGTACATATTTAACTATACAAGTGGAATATTATGACACCGGATTAATAGTGATGATCATTTTGAAACCTATCAAGGCCGTGGTGGAGGTACTGTTTATAATTGAGTAATTCGAATGCTTATATGGATTACTCAAGTACGCCGAGGATGATTGTTTTTAAATTTTAATTCTATATGAATAATGCACTTCCATTTTTTCTGTTTTCAAATGAAATTATGATTGTCGGTGGAGGTAGAAAATATATAAGTATAACGACCTAATTTTATTTGTATTGGATGGAATAAAAACATTTCAACCAAACTATTCGACCGCCGGTTCACTGTGCGAACGTAAGACAAGGATGGCTAAATAGAGTTGGTAGGATGAGAGTATAACCGCCTCCCTATTTTATTTGCATGGAGTGGAATAAAAACCATTCCAACATCAACTATTCAACACGGCCGAATTTATCGATTTTGCTGTTAAATCCAAAATTTAGTGGTTGGTATGTGGTTGGAAAGATTTATTATTTACGCGTATAAATCCTCCCAATACCATTTTGAATTATTATTTTAATAAGGGTAATATTCGATTTCAACCCTATTGTGCTACTTTTCAATAACGTATAATATTCGTATAATCTGTATCATACTTTCTTATACACATTTTCAAATCTAATAAAAGTACATGTTATCTATAAAAACGAAATGTTTTGTTAAGGTGACATTAGATTGATATTGATGATCATTTTATCAATGCTGTGGTGGAGGTAAAGTTAAAAAGTGGGTAATTTTTACCGACATTTATATTTTATATTTAATTTTCGTCTATTTTAACCATCCAAATTAAAAATGATTAATAAGATTGATTTTAAAATTATTGGTGATGTTCTAAATCGGTGCACAACAAAAGGCATGCATATTTGACACTTGGTTGCAACGGGATCATGATTCATGACTCATTCTTCATATGGTAGATTGCAAAAGTTCATTGAATCGGGATAGATGATTTCCATGCTGATATTACATTTTGGGGGCGTTTAGGCCCGCCTTGAAAAATGACCTATCATTGTTTTTGGATTTTTTTTTTATTTTTTCAAATTTGTCCGCTTTACCTTTCTAGGGGTCTGGTCGAGTAGTTAATCACATTTTGTGATGTGTTGGAGAAGTATCGATGGGGTTATTATTTTACGGTGGACTCCATCATCAAAACTTTTGCAAGCCTCCTTCGGAATTCGAGTGCTTATATTCATTACGACGGTACGACAAGGATGATTGTTTGTTGATTTTCGTTCTATAGAACCATGTTACCTCATTTAAACGTGCATATAATATATATTCTCGCTATTCAGTGAAATTATAAAATTACAAGGATAGCGCGTAGAATAGAATTATAACGATCTAATTTAATTTGCATGGGAGGGAAAAAAACATTCCAGCCTCAACTATTCAAAATGCCGTATGCGCTGTTGGTGTAAGAAAACGAGAATAACTAGTGAAGGTTGGTAGTATAGAAGTATAACCACCTATTTTATTTGCATTTTGATGGAATAGAAACATTCCAACGTCAACTATTCAAAAGCCGAATTTACCGAATTTATTTTAGTGATTGGTATGAGTTTGAAATGAATTATTCCTACATGATTTACGCGTTTACCATTTCACCCAGCCTTTTTGGTTGGTTCTATAAATATGGGGATGGTTGTGGGAACTTCCTACCAACATTCACCCTTCCACAATAATTTCACAAGATGGCCATGTTAACGATAAAAAAAGCATCACATCTTATAATTTTGTTTGTTCTAACATGTTTTTCTGTTTTTCCAGTAAAAATTACTGTTGCTTTTTCGACACATGCTCCGACGGTCAATGACGTGGAAAATGCAATGGCCACCCCTATTCCCATTCCCAATGTGCCGTCTCTCTCCATCCAATCACACGCAATCACACCCATCTCTACCATGCAAACTCCCATGTATTTGGAGGATGTCGTACAACCACCTGCATCGTCCCCAATTATTCAGAGTGATGATCATGTCACAAAGGAAGCGTTAGCTCAAAACGGCAATCAATGTAACGGAGCTAATAAATCCAAGCCGGAGTGCAAATCCGTGCAAGTCAATCCCCCATCAAACATAGAGCCACCGAGGTGCAAGAAACCCCAGTGCAAACCAAGGCAGGACGGTGGTGAACCTGCAAAGGCGTTTTATGCGAGCAAACATAAACAACCCAAAAAGCCTCCCACTAGGAAGTTGCAGGGGCATTTTAGAAAATTGCTGAAATGATTAAATTATTTTTATCAAATTTTATTTCAATAGTCTTGTTCGATCAATAAGTTTAACGTCATAAATAGGATTATGACACGATGTAATGGAATTTACGAATCCCTCCTCTTTCCCATTAATTTTGTATACGTGTTATACAAAAACACGGCTTTTATTTCGTTAATGAGAATAAATATTGAGATTGAAAAGATTTAATTTTTTTAATTTACTTTTGATTCTTCAAAAGTTTGGGTTAGTAATTTACACATTCAAGTCCCACCATTGTACCACTTTTCAATGAATGTATAATACTTGTATATGATATATCAGTATAATTTTTAGTTTAGTATCAAATCTAGTTCCTATAATAATTATACTTGAATCAGTACGGGATAAGTATGGTATGCGTTTTCAAGTCTAATAAAAGTACATGTTATCACGATTCCTTCCTATAATAATTATACTGGAATCCAGTACGGGATAAGTATGGTATACGTTTTCAAATCTAATAAAAGTACATGTTATCACTATTCCTTTGGTCTTCCATGATATTGTACATATTTAACTATACAAGTGGAATATTATGACACCGGATTAATAGTGATGATCATTTTGAAACCTATCAAGGCCGTGGTGGAGGTACTGTTTATAATTGAGTAATTCGAATGCTTATATGGATTACTCAAGTACGCCGAGGATGATTGTTTTTAAATTTTAATTCTATATGAATAATGCACTTCCATTTTTTCTGTTTTCAAATGAAATTATGATTGTCGGTGGAGGTAGAAAATATATAAGTATAACGACCTAATTTTATTTGTATTGGATGGAATAAAAACATTTCAACCAAACTATTCGACCGCCGGTTCACTGTGCGAACGTAAGACAAGGATGGCTAAATAGAGTTGGTAGGATGAGAGTATAACCGCCTCCCTATTTTATTTGCATGGAGTGGAATAAAAACCATTCCAACATCAACTATTCAACACGGCCGAATTTATCGATTTTGCTGTTAAATCCAAAATTTAGTGGTTGGTATGTGGTTGGAAAGATTTATTATTTACGCGTATAAATCCTCCCAATACCATTTTGAATTATTATTTTAATAAGGGTAATATTCGATTTCAACCCTATTGTGCTACTTTTCAATAACGTATAATATTCGTATAATCTGTATCATACTTTCTTATACACATTTTCAAATCTAATAAAAGTACATGTTATCACCGATTCCTTGATCTTTCATGATATTGTATATATTTATCTATAAAAACGAAATGTTTTGTTAAGGTGACATTAGATTGATATTGATGATCATTTTATCAATGCTGTGGTGGAGGTAAAGTTAAAAAGTGGGTAATTTTTACCGACATTTATATTTTATATTTAATTTTCGTCTATTTTAACCATCCAAATTAAAAATGATTAATAAGATTGATTTTAAAATTATTGGTGATGTTCTAAATCGGTGCACAACAAAAGGCATGCATATTTGACACTTGGTTGCAACGGGATCATGATTCATGACTCATTCTTCATATGGTAGATTGCAAAAGTTCATTGAATCGGGATAGATGATTTCCATGCTGATATTACATTTTGGGGGCGTTTAGGCCCGCCTTGAAAAATGACCTATCATTGTTTTTGGATTTTTTTTTTATTTTTTCAAATTTGTCCGCTTTACCTTTCTAGGGGTCTGGTCGAGTAGTTAATCACATTTTGTGATGTGTTGGAGAAGTATCGATGGGGTTATTATTTTACGGTGGACTCCATCATCAAAACTTTTGCAAGCCTCCTTCGGAATTCGAGTGCTTATATTCATTACGACGGTACGACAAGGATGATTGTTTGTTGATTTTCATTCTATAGAACCATGTTACCTCATTTAAACGTGCATATAATATATATTCTCGTTATTCAGTGAAATTATAAAATTACAAGGATAGCGCGTAGAATAGAATTATAACGATCTAATTTAATTTGCATGGGAGGGAAAAAAACATTCCAGCCTCAACTATTCAAAATGCCGTATGCGCTGGTGTAAGAAAACGAGAATAACTAGTGAAGGTAGGTAGTATAGAAGTATAACCACCTATTTTATTTGCATTTTTGATGGAATAGAAACATTCCAACGTCAACTATTCAAAAGCCGAATTTACCGAATTTATTTTAGTGATTGGTATGAGTTTGAAATGAATTATTCCTACATGATTTACGCGTTTACCATTTCACCCAGCCTTTTTGGTTGGTTCTATAAATATGGGGATGGTTGTGGGAACTTCCTACCAACATTCACCCTTCCACAATAATTTCACAAGATGGCCATGTTAACGATAAAAAAAGCATCACATCTTATAATTTTGTTTGTTCTAACATGTTTTTCTGTTTTTCCAGTAAAAATTACTGTTGCTTTTTCGACACATGCTCCGACGGTCAATGACGTGGAAAATGCAATGGCCACCCCTATTCCCATTCCCAATGTGCCGTCTCTCTCCATCCAATCACACGCAATCACACCCATCTCTACCATGCAAACTACCATGTATTTGGAGGATGTCGTACAACCACCTGCATCGTCCCCAATTATTCAGAGTGATGATCATGTCACAAAGGAAGCGTTAGCTCAAAACGGCAATCAATGTAACGGAGCTAATAAATCCAAGCCGGAGTGCAAATCCGTGCAAGTCAATCCCCCATCAAACATAGAGCCACCGAGGTGCAAGAAACCCCAGTGCAAACCAAGGCAGGACGGTGGTGAACCTGCAAAGGCATTTTATGCGAGCAAACATAAACAACCCAAAAAGCCTCCCACTAGGAAGTTGCAGGGGCATTTTAGAAAATTGCTGAAATGATTAAATTATTTTTATCAAATTTTATTTCAATAGTCTTGTTCGATCAATAAGTTTAACGTCATAAATAGGATTATGACGCGATGTAATGGAATTTACGAATCCCTCCTCTTTCCCATTAATTTTGTATACGTGTTATACAAAAACACGGCTTTTATTTCGTTAATGAGAATAAATATTGAGATTGAAAAGATTTAATTTTTTTAATTTACTTTTGATTCTTCAAAAGTTTGGGTTAGTAATTTACACATTCAAGTCCCACCATTGTACCACTTTTCAATGAATGTATAATACTTGTATATGATATATCAGTATAATTTTTAGTTTAGCATCAAATCTAGTTCCTATAATAATTATACTTGAATCAGTACGGAATAAGTATGGTATGCGTTTTCAAGTTTAATAAAAGTACATGTTATCACGATTCCTTCCTATATAAATTATACTTGAATCCAGTACGGGATAAGTATGGTATACGTTTTCAAATCTAATAAAAGTACATGTTATCACGATTCCTTTGGTCTTCCATGATATTGTACAGATTTAACTATACAAGTGGAATATTATGGCTAAGGTGACACCGGATTAATAGTGATGATCATTTTGAAACCTATCAAGGCCGTTGTGGAGGCACTGTTTATAATTGAGCAATTCGAATGCTTATATGGATTACTCAAGTACGGCGACACTAGTGCAAATCATGTGATTTACGGCTGTTCCGCAAAACACCCAGGAACCGCCGTAACTGTGTACATCATTCGAGTTCGAAAGTCAAATTCGGTCGTTTTTATTGCCCTAGTTTTCTGGGTACTAATTAACGGCGGTTCCTTCCATATTTCACGGCGATCGGTAATAGCCGCCGTACTTTGAAACTACATACGATATCGTAGGTTTGTTAATATGTATCTACGATATCGCAAATAAATATGTTGATTGTTACGATTTCGTAACTAGTTTGTTTTTATTAAAGTTGGATGAAACGAATCTTGAGTCGAGTTCGAACAACATTGACCTGGCCAAATTGTATACTAATATAACAGCTACGATATCGTAACACAAACATTATGTGTCGATATCGAAAATGTACTCGCCCAGAGCCCTATGTCAATAGACGAACGGGCATACGATATCGTATCGTATGTACTATAAACTTTCGATATCGAAAGTCCTGTGTCAGTAGACGAACGGACTAAAAATATCTTATGTCTAACTTGTTGTTTTCTCCGTCCAACTAATGACATGGGGACCACAACTTGTTGTTTTCTCCGTCCAATTAAACACAGATGTGATCACAACCATCATTTTCATCCAAACCTTTTGTTTTCTTCCTTCTTCCTCCTCTCCTTGGTTTTTTTTTTCATATTATGGCGGGCAGTAGCAATTTATCCCCAGCTGAACAAAGAAGAATCTCAATGGAAGCAAGGATTGCAAAGTTGAGGACTGATAGGATGAGAGGTATTAATTAATACTCAACATAGTGCTGGATCTTCAATGATTTTACATTTTTTGGTTACACACTTCATTATTACTAATTTGAATCTTGTATGCAATATATAGAGTGGGAAGACGTTGTTGAACCTGAGCAACGCCGCAAACTGGACTTCTTGAAGAATCAATTTCAATATCTTTTTCCTCGGTTTGGGGCAGCACGAATTCCGTGGGATGATTCGTACATAATCTTAGAATCTCAAAAGGAGTTTGAAAAAGAATACACTCGTGGAGTAGTAAGTTATTCCCTCAATTATTCTTTTATGAAATTGACTTCAATATTAATCATATATACAGTTGTAAAGATCAAATTATGGGGATGTTGTTTTACTTATTGCTATAATTTATGATTATCAGAAAAAAATTGAGTTGATGCGCCGTGCGGCTGAGAAAGGGCTGATTAGGGCGGAGAAAGAAATTAGGGAGACCCATGAAGCTAAGGAAGAAATTATGAGACTAGGCAGACAACATTTCATTGGAGTTACTGTGGATCCATCAGAACCAGAGTACACTATGGAAAGTGTTTTGTACTGGGACATTTCTGCAGAATCCTGTTCAAGTTCAACAGGTGAAGGATGGTCTTCAGAAGCTGAAGAAGATTGAATTTGAATGTTTTAACTATTCATCACATTTGGTCATGTAATAGTTATGTGCACGAAAGACACTTTCGAATTCGCTTAGTTTATAAAGTCGGCTTTCGATATCGCACATACTACTAGTGGTTGTTTCGATATCGTAAAGAGTTTATTTTTAATAAAGTTTGATCAAACGAAATTGTAATGCTAATTTGGTCAGACAAGAATAACCTTACGATATCGAAAGACTACCCGGCAATTGTGTCGAACTCGAAAGAGTGAGTGGTCTTGAATCAGCAAAGCACACCTTATACCTAGTTCATGTGTTTGATACAGGGACTGTAGGCGACATACCATACGATATCGCAGGTAGCATTTTAATATATTCGAGTTCGATTCGTTAATCGCTAGTATTTTAAAATATATACGAACTGGAATTCGAAATCGAACAGGTATATAAATTGTCCTACGAGTTCGTAAGAGGTACGGGATATTTTTTTAAAACCACATTGTTTCTCAATATGTTAGAAGTTTAGTTAATTGTGCTTGTAGGCAGTTTCTTAAAACCAATCATTCTCATTTTTAAGGTCATTCCAAGGCATTCAAGGCATTTGTTTGTGATTTGCTCCTACTTACGAGTTACACGAAAGTTTGAATTTAAGACTTCTATATGACTTTGTTCATTTATTAATTCATACTATTTATTAATATTGCTTTGTGATTATATAGGAGTTTGTTGTCGAAATTCCGTTTGGGTTAAACATTGTGGGACGTTGTTGATGTGACGCCCCAATTCGACTCATCTACAAGGAGTCCAATCGGACGTCTGCCTGATTCGCATCAGGACTCGAGAACGAGAACAGAGAAAAATAATCCAAACAAAAGTGACATTTTATTATTATTACACAGGCAATAATCCAGGATTGAAGATAGTGAAAACAAAAGATGGCACACTAGCCTTTATTTTGTTTACATATACATAGGCTTTTCTAAGATTGTAACAGTATCTGGTGACCTTCTAGCTTCCCACTCCAGATTGGCGTGATGACTTTCCTAAGGCTGTCATGCCACATATAACACATATGAGCTTTTGCCCAGTGATATTCTCTTATAAAAAAATTCTATAATTAAAAACCTTCTACTTAGAAATAACAAAATATTTTCAAAGCACATTAACCAATTCCAACAGAATACCTGAAGCAATATTTTTAGCATACTAGAATAGTTGATGCATTTGATTATTTTATACCAGGCCTAACTTATTGTCAAAAAGATCATGATGATGTTCTACCATTTACCAATCTTTCAAAACACAGTACAAGTAAGCTAGCATTTACCACTGCAACATGAGATAAACAACAAAAATATCAAGATATTTAGAAGGACTGCACATGCACATGTGTCTCAATCTCAAAACAACTGAACTTAAATGAAGTTTGCATATCACGAATATCACATATACCACCTCATCCCTTATATCACCACATTCTCCACATCACCGAATCTCCACCACAATACGCCCTCATGGCAATTCCACCCTTTCAGACCGTCTTGCACGTTATTAGCCGCAAACAGGACCTAACGTGCAAGTCCTGGGCACAATATACTCTCACAGCACAAAACACCCCTCCTATCGATAAAGGGCTGTGCAAGCAAGTGGTATACTGCTTCGCCTCACATGTTATTGGCCGCAAACTGGACCTAACATGCAAGTCCTGGTCACAACATACTCACGCATGCATACACGCCTCGATAGGGGCCGTTGCAAGAAAGTGGTATGTTGCTCATGGTATCAGAATACAAATTGCAAAGATACAAATAATTTCATCAAGGTATAAATTGCCAATTTGTATCTACCTATACATACAGAACATTCATTTAGCATATGAGCTCACAACTTTCAAGCTGTACACATCAGTAGATCCCATTAGAATTTAGTCACTTGCTTTACTAAAAATAAGACTTATTTTATGACAATATATCCAGAATAGTCTTGTACATGTTTCTGAAATATTTGTGTGAATTGGTCAACAAAACCATACATATAGTACACACAGGCATGACATCTTAAAGATATATAGGTTTAGAAAAGTGAGAATACTCACATTTGTCCGTAGACTTGGTAAAGTGGTAATGTGTCCCTCAACGTAATCTGCAGGTGACAGGTTTTGAAGAAAAGGTTACTATATACTTGTGGTATACTAAAGGCATGCTCCTTAGAATTCTAAGGATGTACTGTGATAATATTTTCATCACTATGATGAACTCCTTAAAGAAATAGTAGTTCTTATTCAAAGCATATGTTTTGCTGTAACAGAATAAGAATATCCAGCATGCACTCAGAAAACTTATGAAAAAATTAATCATATCCTCTGAAGTACCTTTCTTTCCTATTTTTAGTAGAATCAAGTGTTCTGAACCTAGAACTAAGTTACTGAGGTTACCGAAAATTAGTTCAGCTCATGTAAGCTTGCTAACATATTTTATGTCCTTAATGAATTTCCAATTTGTGTAAATAGTGCTACAGTAAACTAATTCAAGTAGTCCGGTACCGCTGAAACTCAAAAATTAACTAAAAACGGTACCGATCTCTTAATAAACATACAAACTTGCAAATATCACATTATCCACCATCAGTTAATTAAACCTGCAATTTTCCCTTTCTTTCAAAGTTCATGAAATTAAATACTGCTCAACCCCATCATTAGCATATACCTCACCACATTATTAAAGCATCTAAGAAAACAGAGATAGTTGTTTTATACCAATGTGTAAATTTGGTAACAGGAGCTGTCATACTACATAAAAGCTGGAAGCCTGCAATTTCCAATCTTTTACTTACTGAAATCCAACAAGTTTGTCTATTTAGTACTCATTAATTAATATATCAACACCAGAGTTTAGCAAAAAAATGACACAAGACACCACTGCTAAATTCTGATACATATATTCACATTATCCAGTACCTTAAAATCTTATGAAACCAACTAATCGGCAAAACAGATTGGGAACGGAACGGTTTTGAGATAAAATCTACCTTTGCTCTCCGTTCGCTTCGGTAACTCTTCTGGGTTGGGTGCTAATTAGGCTTCTGCTTCACTCTGGTGATGTTTTCCCCAAACTGATTAATCCCTTTTGTTTAATCTCATCCTTTCTAAGTTACTGTATTAATTAATACTCATCCTCACTACTCTCTCTCCCATCTCACACGTGTCTCCTTAATTTTCAAAGATTAAATTAATAATTTCCTTTCCTTTTTATTAAGTCTTTCTTTTTCTTTTCTTTTTCTTTTATTTGTATCATATATAGTTATATTCTAGATAAATTCTTTTTCTAGCATATTCACCAGACCTATATAAATATGAAAAATACATTAACTAATTATCAAATTTTAATGTATGCATTATACCAGGTAATATATCACGGTTAAGCTAGTACCTTAAAGCGGTTCTTCACAGTTGATATGGATCGAGTTGAAGTTATAAGGCAAAATAATAGATTGTCCGTTGAGTATAGTGAGTTGATTGAAGAATTTATTAATGTGGCTTTTGAGGATGCAAATAGCAACGGGGTTGAGGCTGTTAGATGTCCATGCAAAGATTGTAAAAACAATGCTTATTTTGATGATGAAATGGTTATACGCAAACATTTGATTTGTTGTGGTTTTGACCCTAAATATACGCATTGGATATGGCATGGTGAAGTTGTAGTTGACACTGTTATGCCTGATATCGAAATTGGTAGTCAAAATATGGAATATGATGATGATCTAGGAGAATTGGTGTACGATGTTGCTAGGGAATTTGTGGGAAAGCCTAGCGTTTTAGCTGCTATGTTGAATGATAAAGAGACACCATTATACAAGGGGTCCAGGCATTGTATTATGGCTGCAGCATTGTTGATGATGAATTTGAAGGCAAGACATGGGATTACCGATAAAGGGATGAGTGAGTTGTTCGAGGTTGTGAAAGAATTGCTACCCATAGGTAACTTGTTGCCCAATAGAGTATATGCCGCGAAAAAAATATTGTGTCCAATGGGGATGGAATTGGAGAAGATTCATGCATGCCCTAATGATTGTATGTTGTTTAGGTCGATGGAGGAAAACAAATTGAACAATTGTCTAGTTTGTGGGGAGTCTCGATACAAAGTTAAGGAGAAAGAAATAATCAATGTTGGGGAGGAAGAGAGTACATTTAGCGATAAGAAAACACCCGCAAAAGTAATGTGGTATTTCCCAATTGTGCCTAGATTGAAAAGGTTGTTTGCAAACCCCGATGATGCCAAACTGTTTACATGGCATGCAGAAAGGGAGCGAGGGGGGGATGACATTATTAGTCATGCATCCGATCGAGAACAGTGGAAAAAAATGGATGAATTGTATCCTGAATTTGGAAGCGAAGACAGAAACCTCCGCTTAGGGTTATCAACAGATGGTATGAATCCTTTTGGGAATTTGTCTAGCACACACAGTTCATGGTCTGTGATGTTGGTGATTTATAATCTACCATCTTGGTTGATGATGAAAAGAAAATATGTGTTGCTATCTATGTTGATTTCAGGGCCTAAACAACCCGGTAATGACATTGATGTATACTTGGAGCCACTTATTGAAGATTTAAAGTCTTTGGTCAACCCGGGAGTGTGGATAGCCGACGGTAGTCGTGGGGATGAGAAATTCCAGTTAAAAGGAATGTTGATGTGGACCATTAATGATTTTCCGGCTTTGGGCAATTTAAAAGGTTATTCCGTGAAAGGTCATCTTGCATGTCCTATTTGTGAGAAAAATACAAGCCATACTCAATTGAAAAATGGTGGGAAAACAGTTTATCTAGGTCATCGACGATTCCTACCATTAAATCATCCATGGAGGTTCGCGAAGAAATGGTTCAATGGCAAAGTTGAGACCGATCCAGAACCTATCCCACCAACCGGCATTGAAATACTTGCAAACATGGAGAAATTGGGACATGTGTACGGGAAAAAGGAGAAGGTAGCCAAAAATAGTGGTAGTTGGAAAAAGATGTCAATTTTTTTCAACTTGCCATATTGGAAGTATTTGGAGGTAACACATTGTCTAGATGTCATGCACATTGAAAAGAATGTATGTGACGCGTTGGTAGGAACACTTTTGAACACCGAAGGAAAAACAAAGGATGGGTTGAAGTCACGAAAAGATTTGGTGAGTTTAGGTATAAGACCTTCACTTGCACTCGTGGAGGAAGGGGACAAAACTTACTTACCACCGGCGTGTTATACAATGTCGACGAAAGAGAAGGAGAGTTTTTGTAGGACATTAAAGTCGGTCAAAGTTCCTACGGGGTATTCTTCGAATATAAGGTCTTGTGTCCAAATGAAGGAACTTAAGCTAGCGGGTATGAAGTCACATGATTGTCACAATTTGATGCAAGAGTTGAATGTCATAGCCATTAGAGGTTGTCTCCCGACGCATGTGAGGTCCGCAATAACCAAGCTTTGCTATTTTTTTAAGGCTATTTGTCGAAAAGTCTCAGTCATCGGAGGTTAGACAAGTTGCAAAGAATGGTGATCGAAGTATTGTGTCGCTTGGAGATGTATTTTCCTCCATCTTTTTTTGATATAATGGTTCACTTGCGGATCAATGCAGTGATCAAACGACCATAAGGGTATGACTTCCCCGTTGAGTTTGCAGCCTTTACCATGTAGTGGAGGATGGCATAACCAGGGTTTATCTTATGCCCCTCCATGATGAAGTAGAAGAGCATGATGTTATGAACCGTGGCTTCACAAGCATGACCACCGGATGGGAAAACATTCAGAGCTATGAACTCGTAAACAAGTCTCTGCTCTAGACTGAGTTCAAGAATGGAGTAGTGGGTCTTAGGTTTTCCTAAATCAGGGGCTGTTACTCGGAAATACTTCTTTGCCACTTTCCGAAGATCAAAAGGTAGCTTAATGTCAATATTTCTTTTAAAGCTTTGTTGGATGAACATGTCTGATATTACCGGCCCAAGGGCCTACTGGACCGGTAATAGGATCCATGGCCCAGCGCCAAAAGGGAGGTGCCTTTCCCGCTAGGGGGCACGTTGATAGACCCTAGATATACTCTTATTTTGTACCATTTGAGAGCTGTTTTAGATAGTATTTTATATATTTATATTAGACTTTTAGACCGAATCATTCATAGTGGTTTGAAATTGAAGACGTGCATTTCGATCTTGAATTGCACTTGCGATGGATTTGAGTGATTTGAAGACCTTCTATGACCGTCCTGAAGGAATTAGATACATTGAAGAACCGGTCGTAGAAGTGGCGTGAAGGCACACTCTCGCGGGCCGCGAACCCTAGGTCGCGAACCGCGAGGGTGTGTGTTGCTGTTTTGAAGATGCCGAGTTTCGCGCGGCCCGCGAAACTCCGGTCGCGAGCTGCGAGGACCAGACGCGCGGTTCGCGAGACTCCGGTCGCGAGCCGCGAGAACCAGCACGAGGACCAGAGCGAAGCCCAGACGCGCGACCCGCGAAGACTCGGCCGTGAACCGCGAGGACCAGATGCGCGCGGGGCAAGATTTCTCGGTCGCGGACCGCCGAGACCACGGACGCGCGAGGCGCGAATCCTCGGCCGCGAACCTCGAGAACCAGGCTCGCGGTCCGCGAAGGATTTCGCGCGACCCGCGAACTATCCTGCCACTTGATTTTTGTTTGCTTTAATTTTAATTATTTTTTAGACTATAAAAGAAAAACTTATCCTCATTGTTGGGGATCGTTTTTACAGAGCTTTAGAGTGTTTTTCTTCATTTCTCTTTGGATTTTCACTTTGAATTCACCATGTATTATTGTATGGATTATGGTTATGATTGTGTAGTTATGGTTGTAGGCTAAACCCCCATCTTGGGTATGTGAGATTAAACCTCTTGTTATGGTTTGAGAACATGGATTATGAAGCTTAGGAATGGTTGATTTGTCATTGAATGATCATGAATTATATGTGTATTTGATGCTTGAAATGGTTAGGAATGATTCCCTAATTATAGATATGTGTTGGATATGTGTTAGACATTGCCTTTCCATGGTTGAAATGCTATCATTTCTTCTATGTAAAAGTAGTGAATTAGGAATTAAATATATGTTGTTATCAATTGTATTGGTTCTTGAGATCATTCATTAGCATTATATTTATGTCAATTGTGTTATCACATTGCATGGGTAAGGTGGGAAAACATCTAATTTGAATTAACATTGGTCAATTTATCTATTTTCTATCATATAGATAAGTTGCCAATAAGAGTTGTGAAAATGCTTTCATGATTCACAACTAGAATAGAGATGGTTTCCCATTACAAACAATCACCATTCTCAAAGTATCATAATTAGGTTTGAGGAAAAAACCATAACAAGAAGATACAAATCTCATGTACCCAAGTCTCCTATTCTCATTAGTTAATCTACAGTTAGAGTAATCTTATGATAAAGTAGTTGTAATCCTAAAGTTCTAATAGTTTTATTTAGTAGTGTCTTAAACAAAACTCAACTCAAACTCCCCCTTGTTTACATTGCTTTTATATATGTATATGTATATATATCCTACAAGATATACATAGAAATAACCTTTTCCCTGTGGAACGAACCTTACTTGCCATTGTACACTTAATAGTGTGGAAAGGTAGTAAGCGATTTATAAATTGTATATTTGAGAGGTACGGCGACGACCTCCCACACGTCCGGACAAGAAAGAAGGACGGACGGGGACAAAGGAAAGTGGTCCTGCACCTCATCTCAAGCTCGGCTATAAATACTAGTCTCAAACAGTGAACAAGGTATGTGACTTATATCTCTCTACTTTATATTGAGAGCACCTTCCATACGTTTTCCTTCTCCGCTATCCCCATCTCATCATCACACCGAAACTTCTTCCCCGGGACGCCTCCCGGGGATTGTTTTGCAGGACTGAAGCGGGCTGATCAAGGAGGAGATCCGGATAGCGTCTAATCCCGGGAGACGGACGGATTTTGGTAGCATCAATTGGCACGCCCGGTGGGACCTCCCCACCTTCGCATGATGGAGTCGCCAAGGAGAGGGCGCGGGCGCCCGAAGAAGAACGCGGCACCCCCAGGAGGTGGTTCTCTTCCACCCCCGGGAGATGATGTGACCTTGAGACAGTTGCAGGAGGAGGCTAGACACCAGCGGGAGCTAGGGGTACCGCAGGATGGCCACGTCGAAACTGCCTCTGACGAAGCCGACTCAGAGAGAGAGTACCAGGAGGAGCAAGGACCAAGGCCCGCCGGGGGAGGCAGTCCCCGGGCCCAGGGGCCTGAAGCCCGGGAGGAAGGGCAATCCTTAGCCGAGGCGGAAGAATTGGTGGCGTTGGAGTTCATGAGAGCCAACAAGGAGCTGTACCGCTAGTGAGTACTATCTACCCGGGAAAATCGTAGGCGGAGGGAACCTGGGGGAGACCAGGCAGGACCTCTGCGGGGGTACCAAAGAGAGGTTATCCACCTGGACGGAGTCGTTCAGCCGCCAAGGATACAGGGGCGTGTGAACTCCTCCACCGTCCCACCTTCTTTCCCTCCGAGTCTCGGGGTCGGAGGGGGAATGGCTACGGGACAACAATCGAATTTGGTTCCACACGCTCCACCCTATTACCCGCGTTCCAGCTGGGGGGCGGGACAAATTGGATATGGCCTGCCAGCCATGCCGGTGGAGTCGTTGGGTTATCAGGCCCCTGGAACCCAGGGGAACCCGATCCAGTATTCCATGCCCATGCACGGATCAATGGGGATGAACTACGGTTACCCGGAGAGATACTATCGGGAGGACGATAGGATGCGGGGCTATCAGGTGGCTCAGCAGGACCCCAACTCTTTGGAGGCTCGACTAGACAAACTGGTGGGAAGAAAAGGGACTAAACCTACCTCCCCTTGGGTCCCTCGAGTGCTTGCGTACCCATGGCCGCTGGGCCTCCGGACCCTGGAGGGAATCCCAACATACAATGGAGAGACAGACCCGGAAGAGTTTGTCAGGATGTACCAGAACCTGATGGTGTCAAGGGACTTCCCGGAGGAATTGAGATGCAAGTTGGTGGGCTGTTACCTGAGAGGAAACTGTCTTTCGTGGTTCGATTCCTTGCCCCGAGAAAGCCTCAGAGATTATTACGATTTCTCTAAGGCTTTACTATTCAGATACGCCGGGTTAAAGAAGGAAGGAAAACAGCTGACCGAGCTTTTGGCCACCCGGCAGAAGGCTGCGGAAGGGTCAATGGAATACTATCGAAAGTACATGGACGACAGCATGAAGGTCGTCGACAGGCAGCAGCAGGAGAAGGCGGTGATTAGCGGGTTTATAAATGGCCTGAGCGATATGGCGTTGTTCCAGAAGTTGATGGAAAACATCCC